>OY728134.1:150215794-155215794 GCA_963277665.1 Viscum album | reverse complement strand
TGTCCCGAGTCGAACATCTTTTTCAGGAGGTATTTGAAGACAAAACACTCCTGGATGGAATGCCCCAACATTTGATGAAAGGGTCAATAATTGGGACGATCTTCATCTCCTTCCTTGTTTGGCCTTTTGGGCCTTGGCAATTGAACTAGATTATTTTCCAGAGTCGAAATGAAGTAACTAGGAACTTGTTCATTTCATAAAGAGTATGTTTTGCTCTTCAAATCCTCAAATTGTTTTCGTCTTTGATCTCTTTGATCATCTGGATGAAACGGCCTTTGTTGTTGGTGCTTAGGAGGTGGATCCCTTCGATAAGATGAAGGTTTTGAAGTAGAAACAGGTAAAGGTGCTTGTTTAAGCATAACTGTAGTAGTTTCTACTTTACCCATTCTCCTTCCTGGAGCCGATGGAATTAAACGAGATTTATCCTTAGCCTGTATAAGGAAATATTCAATCTGCTGAGCGATTGAATTAAGGTCTCAAAACCCTCCTGTGTATTTCACAGGGATCAACGGCGTGCGTAATTCGTCACGCATATTTGCCACACAAATTGACAATAGTTCCTCTTGAGGGAGTGCTAAGCTCAGGGAATATGTTAACCCCTTCATATGAGCAATGAAATCAGAGGCTCTTTCATTCTCCCTTTGGTTACAGTTTGTAGGATCGAAAACTGTCGTCTTTGGAAAAGTTGAGCTGAACTGAAGAAGGAATTTTTTTCGAAGATCCCCCCATCCGGTAATTGACTGGGATTGCAAGCTTGTATACCAGACAAAGGCTGGTCCTTGGAAGGTCCGTACAAAGCATCTAATTTTTACTGCTTCTTGCTACTCCGGAGTTCCCATCATAGGATCACAACAAGACACGTAATGTGTTAAATGTTGTTCAGGGTCGCCTGATCCATTGAAAGTAGGGAATATAGGGTTTCCAAAACTGGATGAAGGAGAGATTGAATCTACCCATTCAGGGTAAACTTTCTTTTCTGGTTGAATCTGCGTACGTTTCCCTTCCATAGTTTCTAACTGAGCTGTTAATGACTCAATGGTAGTTATTAACTTTTGAGAAACATCTGGTTGAACTTGGACTTGGTTAGGTGCAATTACTGGAGCTTGGACAGATGTGGTGGTTGGTGCTACAACTGATGGTAGCACTATCAACTATTGTTTTACTTAACTCGTAGGATTAGACCTGTGAGGGTGTACTGATAAAGGAGAATATTCCTGATCCATCTCAGTAGCTACAAAAAATTCCTTTGGCTGACTAACTCCAGCACGCTTAAGAAAAAGACTACTCTGAAGTAGTTCTGTATTCAACCTCCTTAATTCCTTCATTTCTTCCTTCTGTTGTGCAAACCTTTTCTCTAGTGAGAGCGATTGGCCTTCTCCAGAGGAAGGATATGTAACCTGATTCTTTTCCCTCCCTTTTTTGTACCCCTTTAGAAGAGGGGGAAGTGGGTTACTCGAAGGATTACCTAGGTTCTGAGTAATACTTTGATTTCGTGTACGCACACCTTCTTCATTTGTATTGGTGCGTACATCTTCTTGAGCAGGAACCCCTTCATCTGAGTCCCTTGAGTGAGCCTCATCTGGTGGATCAGCAACAACGGCATTGATGATATTGATTGATGCATAATGCATCGCATCCCTTCTATCATCAATTCTGTGATATTGTCTTCTTCCATGTCTTTGATGAGACATTGCCTTTTCTTGATTCAATCCCTCAGGAATTTCTTGACGAACCATAATTTGGAGGGAATCTCCTGATAATTTGGCTCTTCATTCCTCTTGAGGCTTCTTTCCTAATTGATAAAAGACCGACGTTCTTTGAGGAGGGGATTGATGATTTGAAAAAGTCCCTAGTCTGGTGGACTGGGGCTGTTCCTTCTATTCGCGCTCAACTCCTCGGAACCTATTTGTTGATTCCGAGGGTTGGTTTAAAAGATTCCACAGTCTGGCAAGTTAGGGTGGCTCTTGACATGCTATATCTGAGACTTTCTTAAAATCTCTCTTGATCTTGCGAACCTTAGTCCAGAAATTAGCTGGATGCATTAACCTATATCCACTTTTATCACCTGGTTCAAAAGACCATTGGATGATTTCCGAAACTTCTGTCACTTGATGATGTGCTTGCTCCATACGAGAGGCCTGTTCAATATTCTCATTTGCTTGATGTAGGATTAATTCAACAACTTGTTCTATGTATGCTTGATTTTGAGAGGAACTAGTTGAATCATGTTCTTGAGAAAGCTTTTTATTACAAACAAAGCCCATTGACTGTGGTCGGCCATGGGCAATAACATTGCATGAGACCATTTTCGGCGGGCTTTGCTGACTGGAGAGAACTGTGAAATGTAGTGATCCATGAACACCCCACCCTCTGATATGAATACTAAATGGGGCATTGGAAATTAACTGACGCAATCTTCTTAGTGCGCCAAGGCATGAACGTTGAAGGGATCTCTGCTACTTTTCAGCCTTCGAATATTGATAGACTGATAGAGATGCCAAATCAATCTGATGTTGTAACCCTTCTATTATCTTAAGATGATTTTCATATTCATCATAAGATAATACCTTATTCTTCAATTGACAAAGAGTTTTCCATATGTTGAGACGAACATCATGGATTCCATCTTTCATCAACATCTTTGGAATGTCATACTGAGAGTCAGCCAGAGGCCAAAACATGACTGGTACTTCACCTTTTGCCAGTTTTTTTCTCATGTTTAGCATTTATTCTTTATCATTAAATGAATATTCTTCTACCTGTTTTGACCAGAGTTGGTGTTTCCTTGTTTCTTTATCAGATTCAACAAGATTGGTAGAGAAATCATTGATCAAACTAGAAGATGCATGACTTAGGGGTGGTTTGGAGAGTGAACTACACCCTGGGCTATCTTCTGATTGAGAAAGTATTTCACCTGCTAGAGATGAAGCATCAGAAATGACTGGTTTCGCATTTGCAAGTGCCTCAAGATAAGAGGGCTTTCTCGGCACTACATTGTCCACTGGAGCATTTTCCAGGCAATGTGCATCACTACTGCAGAGAGGACTTTCGCAGTGAAATTCATCATCATGGGGAGGACCACCATAATGGGTTACAGCAAAAGATGAGATCTCTTGCTCCTTGGTCTTCTGACCACACAGAGGGTTCCTGTGGCTTTCATCTGAAGATGAAACTTCAAGATTGATCGAATTTTCATGAAGTAAGCCTTCATGAGGAAGTGTCTGTTGAAGACCTTCGGAATTAATGTTCCCATTATTGGGAAATGAGTGATTAGAATCTTGAATTCCAACAGATAACTGTCTGAGGGCTTCAAGAACTCCAACATTGAGCAAGGCCTTGTTAAAAATTGTCCCTTGATCTTCTGACTGTGCTGGGAAGGTCTTTTTCTTAGACGCCTTCTTACTCTCTTTGGAAACTACTTGTTGAAAAAAGTGGCTGCTCTGAGCAGGTGTATCTGCCTAATCAGGAAAAATGGCCAGGTTAGACTGACGATCTCCACTCAAATCAAGTGTATGTGCCTGACTTGGTTGTCCGTATGATATGGGGGAGTATGCCCCACAACCCTCTTGGACTGGAGCAGATGTGTGTGTCTGTTCCAGAGTGAATTGTTGATGTGTCACTCCACTGGTAGGGATAGATTTATGTTTCTTTCCTTGAGATGCTGCTGAAGCTATTATAATATTCTGGCAAGCATCCAGAATATGAGCAGGAATTTGCTTCTGCTCTTTCACCATTGATAAAATATGCTTGGTGACTTCAGCTGTCGGAATGGGGATATATGTACATTTTGTGCTTGGAGTAGGTGTATGTGCCTTCTCTTGTCCTCCTTTTCCTGTTAGTGAATCCTGACAATACTCAAGTGTGGGGGTAGAGAGTTGAGTCTGCCTCCTGTTTGTCACCGGAGCTTTCCGAATGACTTCTCCGTGTGCTACCAAGTGAGACTGTTGGTAGGATTGATTAATTCTACTAGGTGTATGTGTCTACTGATTGCACATCACCAAACGTGGTTGACAAGCTCCATCATATTTAGTCAGACAAGCCTGCTGACTAACTGATGATGTATAAACAGGTGTATGTTCCTACCTATAGTACTCCACCGGAATTGCCTGGAAGGATTGGCGTGATACTTCCAGATGAGTCTGCTGGATAGTGGAATTAAAACGGGTAGGTGTGTGTGCTTGCTCGTTTCTTGCCACCAAGTTAGGTTGGTGGGCTTCTCCAGAGATGGCAGAGATGAGAACCTGCTCACTGTTGACCGGATTCCGCCTCTGGTGGTTCGTCTTGCCTGCTCGGGTTCGAGGAACCTGAGCCGAACGCCTAGAGTCGGTACCCTCATCATATTGAGGGCGCACTGCCGCACGAGTCTGGCAGTGATTGTTGGTTGGAGCCTTCAGTAAGGACTCATGTCTTCTTGAATTAAGGCCCTGAGGGACCTGCTCATTTACTTCCTCAGAATAAGGGAGTGAATGGTAATTGTGTTCCGGGGATAACGACCTGAAATGGTTGGAGACGGTAGTCAGCACCGCCTGTTTCTTGATCACTAGTCATCGTTGTCCAGATGACCGGTGTGAGTTGTTCGCTTGGAGGTCTTGTCGGGCAGCCTCCAGAGTTGGGATGGTACTGTGTTGATGGTACTCCTTAACCAGCGTGTTTGATACCCAGCGTTGAAGACGCTGAGTATGTGATATCGTCCTTAGAGCGGACGATGATCCAGCAGGAGTAGCAGTAGTGGCATTTGTAGCAGTAGTATTCACAGGTGTGAACTTAAGAGCAGCCATTCTAGAAATGCAAAAGATCTTGGAAAAGAGTACCTATTTGATATAACAGACGTAATCAAGATAAATTCAGCTACTACATCTTTTAGATGAGCATATATGTCAATGATTGTTTTTGTTGGCCCTCTCATTGAGTTTTAAATAGAGGCCTAACAAATAGTTAAAACATCATTTTAACTTGGTTAAGGATTCACGTCGGGTTCACCATTTTTTGTTTCTCTCGGAATTTGGGGATGACCTCCTTGATGGGAGGTTCAAACGTTCTGATCGGTTTCTAACGGGTTTGTTCGTATAACCGGAAACATCCAATGATTCCACATCCATTTGGACCTACTTTCCAAAGGTAGGCGCTGATTAGTTTGTAGACTGATAAGGCTTAGGAATTTTCATTGGTCGAGAGGATGGGAGGTCAAACTCATCACACCTTTTTGAGGGGAATTATTGTCTACTCTGGGACTCTCTTTATAGATTTAAGTTATGCTCGTGAATCCTTATTACATTACCAAGTATAAAATGAGATTTTCCTTTATATTTGACAATCAATGATCAAATATGTAGGAAATTTAGAGAATATTTTATATGTATTTGAGGTTCTTCATTGATAGAGAATCATCTGTATTTATTAAAGATTCTTGGTCAATGGCATCCTTTGGCATATTTATATAAAATTCTCTTGGTCATTATGATGACCATGCTAGTTTCAAAGCCACTCAGTGGGGCACTTGAAGTTTATTGTCATTTAGAAGGACATGGATTATTTCAGAGTTGGGATCGAACCCGCAGATGGGCTACCTATGTATCCTTTGTTTTGGAAAAGGAATCAGAACCCACGTAGTTCGAGTAAGGGAGTATGATGTTTATGATTGATGGCTCAAAGAAGGATGTCATAATTACTTTTACCCTCTAAGCTCATGTGAGTCATGCTCGGTGTGAGAAACAAGAGGTATTGGTAAAAATTAGACAATTGGGCCATGAAAGATGTAATCATAAGAAATGATGTGGGACTTATGTATGTATGACTGCCCAAAATAGATGAAGATTAGGATTAACTTCAGAGAAGAAATCCAGGAACAGGGTCCATAAAGGTATATGTGCTTCATAGAGATTTTAATACTCTAACTTGGGACTTACTCCTAGAAAGGAGGCCCAAAATTAGGAGAGGATTGATGATTGGGTTTTACTCCTGAGAATGGAATCCCAGATCAATGGTAAATTAGGATTGATTAAGAGAAATTAAGACTGGGGATTACTCCTGAAAAGGAGGCCCAGGTTAAAGGAAGTATGACTGGGACTTATTCCTGAAAAAGGAGGCCTAGGGTTGGATTCTCTCATCTTAAAGGATGAGGTTGAATGAATGAAATCTCAATCTTTAGTGACATAGATATGTGTAAATCTCTATGTTTTGAGGGATATTCCACAGAATTCCTTTCAGATAAAGAAGTCAAATCAAGAAATCATGCCATCAATGGATTTTAAGAGTGTCTTGAAGAATAAATCTTGAATAGGAGAGGTGGAATGGCTTAAGAGGGGTAAAATGTGCAAGAAGGGCACCCAAAAAGGTAGGGGCGCGCAAGTCCTGGTAGGCGCGCAGGTACTACGTGGGCATGCAAGTCTTGGTCGTGTAGGTATACCTGCGTGACACATTGGGTACTTGTGCGGTGTTCAACCAACAGGGTAATACTTGAGTGACTTTTGGTTAAGGCCTTTAGAATCCTCTTGAGGTTCTTCCAGGAGAGTGGCACACAGGTTCTATTGAAGGAGTAAGGCAGCGCACAAGTTTGGCCATTTCCCTTAAGGGTTGGCCACCTAGGCGCGCAAGTGTTGATGAGTTTCAAAACTTAGGCCTTCCTCCCCCTCTTTAGATCTTTCGTTCTAGGTAAGAAATTACCTTAGAAGTGTTCCGGAAGCTTTGAGAAGAGACTAGGGTGCCCGGAGATCAAATCTGAGTTTCTGGAAAAATTCTCCCCAAATGGGGGGGCCCACAGGGTCTATTTATAGGCAGGAGAAGACCCCGGGTGGTTATCACTTAGGTCGAGCAAGTCACTTGCGCGACCCTCATGCGTCGCACAAGTAGACTTCGCGGCAGTGATAGAACTTTCACGGCGCATGTGCTTTTGATCCCTTGTTCATGCCTTTGTCGATTTTTGATGTTTTCTTAAAAGGATGAATCAATTTGTGCTAAGTCATTTCCCTTTACATTCCTTTGGACTCTGTGACAAAAAGGAGCGTCAACAGGGTCGTTACACAAATAGATTATATTGTTGCAGGTGTAGATAAGGGAAAGTGTCCCTATACAGGTACTTGATGTTGTCGAGGAGTAGGAGAGCATGGGACCAAGCTTAGGCTTGCAATGCTGCTGAGTTCCTACTGTGATGTTTTATTTTGCCTTTCTGTATTTGTCCCTTGTATTTTATTGTTTCAGATTGTAGTGTATCATGTTTTGGATACTTTCTTAGACTTAGGGACATATAGCATCATTATATATATAACTGTTGGTCTTCTCTTTACTTCAGTGTTGTGTCCATTTCAGCATTGGTATTGTTTACTGCTTCTGCTTTTGTATGCTTGTATTTGTTCCGCTACATTACACTTTGAAAAATGAGGGCATAGTTTCCCCACTATCAGACCTAGGCCCTCGCTGCTAGTCGGCAGCCTCTGGCATTTAGGGAAATGCGCTTGAGGTCATGTGACCAACCGGGTTCGGGGCACCCGTTGAGTGGAACCTGGATCTGGGATGTTACAAACCATATCAAAAAAACTATAAGAGAAGAGGTATAACATACCTCAGATCACTATAGATCGAAGATAGAAGTCCGGCAATCGAACCCTGTCAAAGGAGTCCCAAAACTCCTAGAAAAAGGGTCATTGGACTTCTGGAAAATGAGAGGATGATATAGGTTTGAGGAAAACCTTAGGTGATACAACATTTAAAGGTGAACTTCATAGGGTAATTATACATCATGAAACCCTTTCATGTTATGTACATATTGGGTTTCAGATATTTCTGGAAAATGTGTCATTTTAAACCAATTAATCCTAAATATTTACACATCATGTAACACCCCATGAACCATCCTCAAACAATTCATTAACATATTTATGTCCATGAATGGGATCTCACCCAATCTATGAACTGAGAATTCACGTCATGAAATATTTACACATCATGTATTATCCCTTATTCTATATTTTAGCAACTGAACACTTCCAGACCCACTCCAAGCCTCCTCCAAGCACCCTGAGCTTTGTATACATGCAAAGGGTCCAACTACACATATTTGGTACCTTACATTAGATACCTCTCAAACAATTCTCATCCTCAAGAATCCAAAACCAAACCCATAGAGAAAAATAAAAGGGGTCATCTGAATAACCACCTTACGAGATACTTCTCAAGGATCTCATCATCATAGGAGCTCAACCACCTCACTCAAAGGAAATAAGTGAAAAACCATGAAAAAATAACAACAAAATCCTAAACACTCTCCCGGTGGAGATACCTCTAAAATAAAAATAAATCCATAATAAGTAATAAGATGAAACCATCTCATAAACTAGAAATGCCAACATCCCAAAGAGAATAGCATTACAAGAGGAGAGTTAAATATAAAAAATCTTGGGGTACTGAGTGCACATATGTGACTCGTGTTCCTAGGAACTCTCCACCATGACACCATGATACCATAAGACACAAAAAAAGTGAATAAAACACCCATGAAACACCTTATCCTAGTATTCATAGATCTCTGTAATCCACTACTCAAAAATTACATCATCTTCAACATTGATCTTTCCCCAATCGATGACATGAGAGTATTCATGAAGATAACGATGAAGATACAATGCATGAAAAACATTGTGTATCTGGATCATCTATGGGAGAAGTTCTACTTGATACACCACATCTCCAACATAATCCAACACCTTGAAAGGTCCAAAAAAATAGGGAGAAAAATTACACCCATGACCAAACCTTCACTACCTATAATGAGGGGTCACCTTTAAGAACACATGATCTCAAAATTCAAACTCCAAAGGTCTCCTCCTATGATTGGCATAGGATTTCTGATGATCCTTTACTTTCTTAATCCTCTCATGAATTGCCTATACCATATATATTGTATTTTATACCAATTAGGGACCGAGAATTGTTGCCTCTCCAACCCCGTTCTAGCACAATAGAGAACTTAATGGCCATCCAAATAAAACTTCAAACAATTCCATATCAATAGTGGAGTGGAAAATATTATTATAAGAAAACTCAGCCAAGGTAGGGTGCCTCATCCATGAACCTCCAAAATTCAGGACATAAGAGTGAAATATATCTTCAAGGGTCTATATGGTCCGCTCTATCTGACTATATGTCTACAGATGAAATGTAGTGATAATGAATAACTAAGAGACAAAATTATTTTGGAGACCTATCTACACCTTATAGGTAAAATGAGGATCCTTATCATATATTATCATCCTTAGGGCTCCATGTAGTCACACCACCTCCTCCAGATACTTCCTTGAAAAAACCTTTATTGAGATTGATTCTCTGATCACAATAAAGTGGGATAATTTCATCAAATGATCTACTATCACCCATATAGCATTATAGCCTCCCTCATCTTGAGGTAAAATGATGATTATGTTCATTGAGATGTCCTACCACTTACACTAGTGAATATCTAATGGTCGAAGTAGACCACTGGAAACACGGACCTTAGCCTTAACCTTCTAGCAGACTAAACACTGAGAAAAAAACTCTACAACAACATGCTTAAACCCAAGACACCAAAACTAACCTCTCAAAGATTGGTACATCTTTTTCACATTGGGATGTACCACTAAAGTTGAGCTATGAAAATCATGGAGAACCATATCACACATCACCAAAGGTGAAAATATTCTTTCGGGGAAAAATACCAAATGTTTTCCATCCTTAGACGAACCATTAAGGGCATCACTAAAAACAACTTAGTCTCTCCAGACCTCTACCTCAGAATCCCCTAACTAGAACTCCTCCACCTAATGCACTAAATATTACTTCTCTTTCACCTGGAAAAGATAACCTCAGCCTCCAACCTCTCTCATATCTAGATGCATCACTGAGATTCATTCCATCACTCTATAGGAATCTCCAAATCCACACACAACATTACTATGTGAATTTTTACTTAGCGCAATGGCTACAACATTTCATTTTACTAGAATATATATAATTTCAAAGTCATTATCCTATAAAAATTTCATCCACTAAATTAGATTCAAGTTTAAGTCACACTTGTATAATACATAACTTAGACTCTTATGGTTGGTAAAAACTACAAAACACTCTTCTATGAGGTAATTTCACCACAAATTCAAAGAAAACACAACTACCACCAACTCAAGATCATGGGTGGAATAGTTACACTCATGGGGATATATCTTGAAAAAACCATAAGAAACAACTTATATTTTCTACATCAGAATATAGCCCAAGACAAGATTTGAAGAATCACAAAAAACCTCAAATTAAACTCCCTTCACTAGAAAACAAAGGATTGGAGCACTGATCAACTTCTCCTTCAAGTGCTCAAAAGTTTCCTAACACTGATCAGTTTTCAAGAATGTTTGATCCTTCCAGGTCAAGGTTTTCATAAGATTTACAATCTAAGAGAAATCAACCATGAACCTAATATAATATTCTGCAAGACTAAGGAAACTCTATACCTCTGCTACTATATTGGGGCCTAACCAAGAAACAACTACCTCTATCTTCAAAGGATACACCGCTACTCCCTACTGGGACACAACATTCCCTAAAAAATGGACTTCATAAACCCAAAACTCACACTTTGAAAACTTTCCAAACATCTTCTCATGAAAAAATAACTCCCAAAATAGAATACATATTATCTATATGCTCCTCCTCATATGCGGAGTTCACAAGGATGTCATCAATTAAAACCACCATGAACTTATCTAAAAACTTTATAAACATTGAATTCATAAAACCCCATGAACATGGCTAGATTATTCATTACACTGAACGACATCACAGCAAACTCATAATTCCTATGATGATAATAGAAACTAGTCTTCATGATATCCTCATCCTTCACACACATCTGATAATACCCTGACCACAAATCAATATTCGAGAACCAACTTTATCCCTTCATCTGATCTAAAAAATCATCAATTTGTAAAAGAAGATAATGGTTCTTCACTATAACTTGGTTCAAGTGATGATAATTGATACAAAGATGCAAACTTCCATCAACCTTATTTATGAACAAAACTAGTGTACCCCAAGGTGACACACTTGATCGAACAAAACCTCACTAAAAAATATCATCAATATGTACTCACATCTCTCTCAACTCTAAAGGCAGCATCCTATATAAAGACATCAAGATAGGAGACATGCCTATCTATATATCAATCACAAAATCAATCTCCCATCTAGGGGGGATTCTAAAACCTCCCCTAGAAATACATTAGTATACTCTTCTAAAACCCTAGGAAAACTGACCGTTTAAGTTTTGATGAACTTAGCATAAAATAAGTTATCAAAGAAGACAAGGATAGTACACATATTTGACCCATACAAGGGTCTTTCTTTCCAACAAACATCATTGGCTCTCCATCAGCATCATAAAATATAACCTTCCTCCTAAATCAATCCATGATAGTATTTACTGAATACAAATAATCCCTTTTGAGGATGATGACTATGGTTTTATCCATAAACATTGGATTTCTCCCCAAGAGTGGTTCTTCCCCAACACTATCTCACATTCTCTATATATTTCATACAATTCAACTCTACCTCCAATAGGCATAGTCAACACCAAGGGAACTAGAAGCCTCTCTACCTCAAGTACCAAATAATGTATGAGGGTAGGTGATATAAAAGAGTGTGTTTCTCCTAAACCAAACAAAGCATGAACCCATGTAGAAAACAAGAAAAGGGTACCTTGAAGGATGTCTCACCCAATGCTTGTAATATTAAAGCATGAAGCTGACCATGACCTGCTCCATGACCTCTCTATCCCTTCTAATAAACACCTCCATGGTTTCAATATTCTCTTTGAGGATGAGGAGCATCTCGAGGTTGTACCCTACCTAACCCATCTCCTCTTTGCTGATCCCAAACTATAGCACCCTACTATTGTTGCCTCTACTAAAACTGCCTCAATGGAGGATACTGAAGCGGAACACCTAGAATACACTAAATTCTCATAAATTTTGGGTACTTTACCACTAATTAAAGTGTCCACCACAAGAAAAACATGTGTCTAATCCCTTGTAATAATTCTAAGAGATTCTACCCCCAGATAAATGAGATGATGATGGTTGGGACCTGCCCTCATCTATCCAAAAACTCTTCTATCTAGGTAACTAGAAACCCCAGACCATAGCTCTTCTTCACAAGGAATCATGATGTCTCCCCTCTAATAATGATTTGGTTCTGGCTAGTGTCCTATAAATAACCTATCATATCACCAACACCTCAAGATACATCTTTAGGATAAACAGAGTGCCCTGGATCTAGATATTTGGATGAAAAGAATCCTTGAAATAACTCTCCCTAGCCTCCTCTTCTAGAAAAAAGTCTAAAACATATCACAGAAGGGTCCTAAAATTGATCTTGAACTATCACATGTTGGAACTCCCCTATCAAAGGGTAACTAGCTCCTTGTGACTAGCTACATTCATGGTCAAAGAAATAAACTCTTCCCTAAACTGATCTTGGAACTTCTCCCATGAGACTTCTAACTCCTCACAATCCTTAGGGAACAAGAACCACCATTGCCTCATTACTCCACACTATATCATCACAGCTAATGAAACTAAGTGCTCCTTCTATAAATGGATCAAGCTAAAAGATATCTCAACCTCCACTAAAAAATATTATGTGAATGAATCTAAAATGGATCCGTTTTACTTTTATAGAATCTGGTATTCAAACTCTCAGAGTATCCTCCTCCAAGTGTCATCATTGTTGACCTCCATTTTGTGATGATCTTCTGGAACATCCTGCTAGACATCTTCGGTGCAAACCTGGTGAGGACATTGACCTGAAGACATTCCTGTAAAAAGAAAAAACTATTAGATCCCCTAAACCTGGAATATGAAATATTTAACAATAATTAATTGATTAATTAATTATCTTATTAAGGTTTTAACCTATACTAAGTTCTACCAATTTCAAACATAGGTGAAAAGAATAATGATGCATGATCCTTTCCTAGGTCTAAACCACACAATGAGTATCAATTCATTTTGTAGGCTCGATAAACTTAAATTTTCGTGCATTAGATCATTGGGGGCCCTAAATACCTATGTCTCAACCAGTCTCCCATGTTTATATTGCTCATTAAACTTAGCTGACACTACATCTCTACCAACCCATGCAATATCACTAATGTGTAACTCCAAAATCCATCATATCCCTCAAATTGAATCTATGATACCACTATTTCATGACCCCCTCCCCCCAAAGTGTGCCCCTCCTGGGCCGACAATGAGAGAAGGGAGATGGTTACTACCTGAGTCCCACCTCCAGTAGGCCCCAGGTTGGAGACTAGCACCGAGGGAATAATAAACATGCATATGGGAGGCATTATCCTTTAAGAGAACATGAAGAAGAGAGAGATGATAAATATACACCAATAAACACCTTATTAGACATATATATACATAAATCCCAAATACAAACATGAAATTTCATATGGTACTATAAAAACTAAAAGTAAATCAACATGTACCAAAAAGTAAATATGCCAGTGACCATAAAGCCCAAACTGGTCCTAAAAAAACATGAGCTAGTAATATTCATCCTGATCTCCAACCTACTATGAATGACCTAAAAATGGTTTATATAAATGTGGGGTGAGCATAATAGTATACTCAATAGGATCCTCCCTAGATCCTCTCATGAAAAATATAAAGAAATCATGATAAAGCACAATGGACAACAGCGAAACTAACTCGTCACCTAAACAAGTATACTAAGTTCCCAGCCTCACCATGGATAACTCTCACCAAGTATCACATAAAAGAGAGCATGTAATATAATAATTAAACATAAATGATACCCCTATCCTACTTCTCCACTAATTTTATGCTTTGCTGTAACGTCACACGTCCTTATCCATCTCTCTCTAACATAATCCATCCCAAAGACATCTAGGAAAGGTATCACAACATGAACCACATGCATCACATCATCCTATACACATATCCATATATAGTAACCAAGTAGTTCCTGAGATCCACCATATCCCATATGATATGTATCATACATTGGGTATTATACCTCATGCCATTACATCCCATGCACTGAGTAAGTACCTCAATCCATCACAGCCTATAAACGTCATGCCTATAATAATCCTTTGGATATTATATCTAGTAATACATTTGTATGAAATAACCACAATCCATCATATACCTTTAAACATTTATATGGTAAAACTAACCATCATGTGTACCATCACAAGTTACTACCCAGAGAGGAGAGTGGAGCTAGAGGGAGTATTCATCTATCCATCCTCCCATTGGGATGTTGGTGAAAACACTCGCCCATAGTCTATTGGGTGTTAGTCACCCTAACCAGCATGGGTAGGGTAGTGTATGAAATCCTAGAATATAAAAGATATAATATATCTCACAACAAAAATATGGGCATAACCTAGTCTTAGATTCAACTATAGCTAACCTCGCTCAAACTCCCAACTGCCATGGATAATACCAGATATCATATAAGCACACAAGCATTTAAAAGAGATATATTAATTACTTATTTTATTTTTATCATTTTTAATTAATTAATTATCAATTAATTAACCATTAACACTATTCCATGTTACATTTCATCAATCATCAGATTAAATTCCATGCCCTCAAGGCATAATCCAAACTGAGTCCACATTTTCTCAAGATTAACATTTTTTAGAATTTTAATTTCAAAAATACCAACCCCATGGGTTAATAATTCTTTATTAATTATTATCATCATTCCATAAATCAGGTACTCTAGGAAAACCATCATAATCTACCACCAAGAGAAAACATGCAACCAAGAATATTGAGTTTCCACAAGTAGTGGGGAGAGGAATGCATATAAAACAAGCAACTCGTCTATCCACCATTAAACAAATTCATTTCAAGAAATAATTCTATATCTCATCATCACATAAATGGGTAATACAAGATTTAACCTATTCCATAATCACTAATTCTATCTCTGACACCCACATTAATATCCCAATGCATCTCATCATCATAGGCATCAACTGTTTCCACATCATTCAGGCCTCTCCGCCCACATATCACATCATTCATCCCAGGATTAGCCATCCCAGGATCATATTACATCTAGGCCTCCCCACCCTATATCACATCACATAGTGAAGCTCTCATCCATATCACATCAAAATTAATCAAGAAAAAAACATAGTCAAAAGGTCGGTATAGTCCCTAAAACAAGGTATCTTGCCTTCACACATAAACAAGCTCTCACAGCTCCAGCACAAGGCACACAACCTTCTCAAGAAGATGGGAAACTTAGACCCTATAAATTATATTTATCAAACAACTGTTTTTTATTCCATCATAAATTAATTGATTAATTATACATAGGTTCCAACTACAGGAAACCTAAGTCATCAATCTATAAAAATATATGAAAATCTAAACATTCTTTTAGCATTAAAACCAATTTTACCAAACTTTGAGAAGTATCATTCTCATTTAACATTCCTTTTATTTATTATAATCATTATAAATAAGCATTAATATGATTCACATTCTTTAAAAATTCCATTAATACATGGAAGGTCAAATTTAATTAAGCATGTGCATTATATCAATTTGATTATCTTCAAATTATAATAAACACTGGATTCAAACATGCCCCTTCTTTAATTTTTCATAAACCAATTAATTATAAAATTAATTTCATCTTTACATTATTACCATTTTCCATAAATAACAAAATTCTTATTAATATAATTACAATAAATTATAACAATCATGACATAGATAGCACTCTGTCTAGAAAAAAAAGAGGCAACCCATTATAATGGAATAAAGAATCAACATGCGTTCTCTATAACCAATTTATTTATTAATCTAGTTTAATAATTATTAGTTTAATTCCATTTCTATACAAAGGTATAAACCATTATAAATTTACAATTGCACATAAATAAATAGGAGAATCAAAGAACCCCCTAACTCAAAGGCATCAATATTCTTTGCACGAGAACGGGCCAACAACATAGATCTTGATCACCTCTCCTATAAGAAAATACATCCATCCAAAGATGTCACATCACAACCACACCAACAAAAACTAATAAAAACTTTATTATAAACATGGAGATGAATCACCATCGCATGGAAAGAAGAAGAGGGAGGAACCAGATCAAAAATTTATAATAGAAGAGGTAAAACATACCTCAGATCACCATAGATCAAAAATAGAAGTTCGGGAATTGATCCCCATCGAAGGAATTCAAAAAATCCTAGATATAGGGTAATTTTCCACCTAGAAAATGATAAAATGTCATAGGTTTGAGGAAAACCTGAGGCTTTGTAGAATTTAAAGTCATGTTGCACAAAGGATTTACACAGTGTGAAACCCTTTCACGTCATATAAATATCAGGTTTCAATTTTTTCTGAAAAATTCATTACCCTGAACTAATTAATATAGAATATTTACACATCATGTAACACCACATGAAATATCCTCAAACAATATGTGAATGGATTTGAGGGCATGAACGGTCTCTCACTCAATCCATGAACTGAGAATTCACATTATGAAATATTTACACATCGTGTATTCTACCTACTTCTATATTTTAGTATCTGAACACCTCTAGACCCACTTTAGGCCTCCTATGAGAACTAGGAGCTTTATAAACGTGAAAAGGGTTGTACTACAAGGGTTTTTACCCTTATAATTGTATTATTTTGTGTGGGTATAGCCCTATGCCAACTGTTTTCATGAAACTTTTGGTATAAGTAGTCTGGATTTTCCTTATACCAATGGTTTACTAAAACTATTGGTTTTCCCTATATCAACTATTTATTTAAACCATTGGTATAGGGTGATTGAATTTACCTTGTATAGTAGGTTTAATAAAACCATTGTTATAGTAATCCTAGATTTTGTATAGGTCTATACCAATAGTTTGTAAAATCACTGGTATAGCCTTTCTTGACATTCCCAACTAGCAGCACCTCCTAATCCAGCCAACGACACCTTCTATGCTTTCCCAAAACCATTACAACCCCAAAACCCTAAACAAATAGCACACAACAAATAAAAATAGAGAAAAAAATTGATACATTGAACTAGTTATAATACACATCACACATATTCAATCATAAAACATCATTGTGAGAGTCTGTATTAACACGTATAGGAGTTAGATGTTTATTAGGTCAACTCACTACTTGATATGACTGTATTGAGTGTTATTTTTCTCTCCATTATATACACACTTGTACATTGTACAAATTATGTTGATGTGGATTGATAAATGTAGATAATTTATAATTATGGATCCTGAAGATGGATGGATGATTTGGATAGTTGGTAGATTATAGATATCCTTATGATAGACACCCATATGTCATCAGTGATTGAGATCACATCTGTTTAGGATATATTTTTGTATTTTGTGATTCATCTATATAATTTCACATCATATTATAGAGGATTATATTATATATGTGCTTTTTTATCTTTTAGTTCATGATTCATGCATGTTATAGTGGATGTTGTTGCATGATAGTCAGTTATAAGTTGTTTTTAGAGGTGATGCCCCCCAAAATTATGTAGATACCTCAATGTTGGTTGTTATACCCTAGCCATGTGGAGGTAGTCTTGGGTAGTTTACCTGCCCAATTTTTAGGAAATGAAAATTAGTATTTGAGAGATAGATTGGACTTTGGGATAGTAACATATATATAATTATTGGGGTAGTCAATACTAAGTCTTATTAAGGATATATTGTATATATATTCACTATAGAGGTCATTAAAAGGGATTTGGAAGTCAACATATTATTAATAATTATTCATATTTATGAAACATGATTTGAAACTTAGTGAGTAAATTGGGATTATAATGGATGTATGTGTGAATCATATAGGTAAAAGTCAATATTCAATGATTTCATGATTGATATTATTGAATCTGTGGATAATTTGTGTGGTCCAGGATGGAGAAAAATTTAATGTTATCCACATAAGTTTCTATGAGATC
The DNA here is from genome assembly GCA_963277665.1 of Viscum album. Lineage (NCBI taxonomy): Eukaryota > Viridiplantae > Streptophyta > Magnoliopsida > Santalales > Viscaceae > Viscum > Viscum album. The sequence continues at coordinate 155,197,757 of OY728134.1, read as the reverse complement.
AAGATAAAGATGTTTTCTTTGATATAGTGGGTAGAAATTTCCTAGATTTGGATGTTTCATTTTACATCGGTGGATGTGATAATGAGATGAGCTATAGATAGTGGATTATACATAGTGGAATTTTTATTGATAAAGTATTTCAATACACCCAAGAATACATAGATAGTAGTTGATCTTTGTGATGGTTTTGATTCCCTACAGTATGAAAAATATATATATATAGTAGTCACTCTTTGATATATAGATAGTCGATTGTATGTATTGGAATTAAGTTCTACATGTTTTTATAAACAATACCTTTTTTATGATTTTGATTGAAATGTTATTTTTGATGAAATTTGGAATTTAAATGATACATTATTAATGTTTGAATAACTTTATAAGGAATTGAATTTTCATTATGAATATAAATATTAAATTTCATTGGATTAATTTTTTTCACCTATGTGTTTTTTAATGGATCTGGGAAGCACATCCACCAAAGTATGTGAGAATAAATAATATTTCAAATTGGTTATGTGAGATTAAATAAAAAGTAGTGTTTATGTTTAATAATTAATTTATTGTTTGATCCTGATTTTTGAGTAATCTAAAATATAATATATTCTAGGAAAGTCATTCATGTTTTAATAGATTCCATGTTCTTATAAGATTAAAGTATGAATTTTACAAGGTAAGTAATAATAAATTGAAGAATTATTGAGGTGTGTAATATTCCTTACCTATCAGAATAAGAGTATGTTGATATTTTTACATAATAATAAAATTTAAAGGTCCCACGATACATAATATTAATTCTAGAATTTCATATTTGGGTATGAATAAGTTTTTAAGTGTAAAGGGGGGAACATAAGATTAAAAGAAGAAAGGTGAGTTTGAAGAAGGATATCATCATCCTCACATAGGTGGAGAAATGAAAATTGATTGAACATGATGAAACCAAGGGTTATAAAAGATGGGTTAAGCTAAAAGTTGTTCAAGAGAGTTTAGTATGAGAGAACAACTTATCGATCAAATAGAATCCTGAGTTGGGTGTGTGAATCTTTGGTCAATGTTCTATTAAAAAAGGATCTATGAGACTATATTTATGTTAAAGGAATATGAATCATTAATGGAATATGGATCAATTGGACCTATTCCATCAAACAACTAGAGAAGAAAATTATATTTTAGAAATTTGAATGGATTTCATGTTTTTGAGAGAATTAAGCTAAATTTGTGAAACTATGATGGATACAGATATTTTTACTGGGTGTATTTGATTATATTTTGTTCATAGGTAGAATTGAAGTGTTAGGATATTGATTTTTTTATTATTATGATCATATTACTTGAGTTTTATGCACATTATATTTTCAATAAATTTCTTAGCTATGTTGGTTTATCATTCATGGTCGTTTGATTGTTATGATCAAAGGAATAAAGAATGTATTTCATGATCAAGTCATCCAAATAGATAATTCTAGGGCAATTTCTGAGAAATTTAGACTTTATCTATAGAAGAAGTGTATCTTTGAAAATATTCAATTTATAATTTATTGAAACATAGTATTTTTAGTGAACTGAACAAGTACTAGAAATACATCCAAATTCTCCTTAGTTAGAGATGACATGAAATCACTTGGGAGGAGCATTTTTAGTTAAGAGGTATAGTGAATCTACTGAAATTATAATTGAATTAAGATGAAGATCATTGGTAGTTAATAACATGAGGACCGAGATACCGATTAATTAGTATTTCAAATGATCTTTCATTACTTTTAAATAAGTGGTTTATTATATTGTATAGAAATTACCACTTGTGTGGTGATGTTGGATTTTCTTAGTTCTCACTCTCAATAAATTATCACATTCTATAATCTAAGTGAATGTTCTTATTTTATATATGTTATCTCTTCTCACCAATGGATGTATAATTCTACCTCATGTTCCAAGGATGGTAATAGTATAATTTTTGATATATTATTAAATTTTTATAATTCCTATTAAGCTTAATCTGATAATCGAGTTAGAAATTAAAGTGATATTATTGATCAGATTCCATAATGTGTCTTCTACTATCTTTCTTTTATTCTTGACTAAAATTTCTAAATCACTTTAGTTACACAATATAATATATTATAGATATGATTTTTTAATCTATTAGCGGCATCAATCCCCCCCTAGTGAGTAGCGTTTGTACTAGGGATCATGCTAAGCTTAATCAAAATTCATCTTCAAACAAAAAAAAATGTGTGTTGATGCCTGGGGAAAAAACTAGGTGCTTCCAAATCCAATGATCTAGATTATCATCTAGAATACCTATTTCCTGGGGGAATGGGTTAAAACGGACTTCCTTGTTTCTAAGCTTTTACATACAAAGGCCTCAGTGGTTGCATCCCTAGAACACAAACAACACTTTTCCAAAAAAAATATCTTTTTTGTAAGACTTGGCCTATGATGTTTTTTGTATGGAGACTATACTAACTAAAATATATGTATTTAATAGAGGAACAATATTTTTTGGATATGTTGAGTGCATCTATCCAACATATCTCTATGAAGATTATTGAGGGTAACCATGAGTGCCTATTCTCCTTTGTTTATGCCAAGTGTGAGGCTAAAGATAGTAAATCCTTGTGGAAGGACCTAGATAGGTTTGATTAGAGGAACTTGGAATGTTTTTTTAGGGGGATTTTGATATAATTATTGATCCATTGAAGAATATGGAAATTGGAGTTTTTTTCCAAAAGGGACCATCAAGATTTTGTGTCCTTCATTGTTCGTAATGGTTTAATGGACTTGGGTTTTTCTGGAAACAAATTCACTTCATGAAACAACCAAACAGTTAACTGCTGCATCTGGTTTATATTGGAATGTTTCTTTACTAACCTTCAAAAAATTTCTTATTTTCCAAATGCAAGGGTGGAACACCTGGTGAGGACTCTATTGGACCATGGTCCTCTCTTCATTTAGCTGGAACAAGGATTGGTGAATAACATGAATTTTTATTACTCTAATAAATGGAAAATAGATATAATTTTTCATTTTGTGGTCACAACATCTTGGAAGAATCCCATGCAAGAGTAAATATGGATGGTCATGAATAGTAAGTTACAGAGACTCAAAGATCACTTTCAAAATTAGTTCATCAATAGACATGACCAATTGATTAACCTATAGGGGATTAAGGAAGTGGTAGAGCAACTTGAGAAGAGGCTGGAAGATAACTGGGATGAAGAAATGTTTTGTTCACTGGTTGAAAAGAAAATTTAGTTAGCTAAAATTCTTCTAGAACAAGAGAGAGGTTCCTGATAGAGGTCCATAGAGACTTGGATGAGGGAGGTGGATAGAAATACGACCTTCTTTAAGGCGTGCATCAAGGAACAGAGGCATGAAAATTCTCCTAATATCTATTTGTAAGATAGGTCTTTCACACAGGATATTGAGGTCATAGGAGGTATGGATTATGACTATTTCAAAAAAATCTAACTAATCATAACCCCTCTATGTAGGTAGGTTATCTAAGTGAACAAATTGATTTATTCAACTTTTTACTAAGGTTGGTTTCCAATGTGATTAATAGATCATTTTAAAACATGTCGTAAGATATTTAGATTTGGGAGGTAGTTTAGATCCTTAACACTAAGAATTATCTGGGACCTTATGGATTATCGGGTTTCTTCTACATAACCTTCTCAGAGTTGGTTAAAGGGGGGTTGGTTGGGGACATTAATAACTTTTTTAGGGGTGGAAGATTTCCACCGGTTTCTTGTCTATCAACATTGATTCTCATTCCAAAATTGAAATACCCCTCTTTACTTAATTAGAATAGGATAATAATCATGTGTAATTTCCCTTATAAGGTCCTTACAAACACTCTCAATAGAAGACTTATGTTTCATCTTCCCCAATGGGTATTGGAGAACCAATAAGGCTTTATAAAAGGAATATCTACCCAGTATTCCATATCCATGGTGCATGAAATGGTCTGGAATATTAATATAAAATCACATGGTTCCAATGTTTTGATAAAGGTTGATATGAAAAAGGACTATGATAAAATGGAGTGAAACTTTATCATCAAAGTGCTTAAGAACATGGAATTCTCCAGTGGGGAGATTAACCTTATATTCAGAGCTTTCACCTCACTATGGCTGGTTATTTCCTTTATGGGGAATAATTGTGGGTTATTTAAACCCAACGATAGACTCTGACAGGGAGATCCCCTCTCTCCCATCCTATTTAACTTGGTTCAAGACACCCTCAGAAGATATCTGGAGGGGAAAATCCTTAGTGGAAACCTTATGCCATATCGTGGTAGAGATAATACTAGTGACATATCACATATCTTTTTTTTATGACATTACATTCTTATTGAACAGTAACAGACAAAACATTATAGAATTCAACAAGATCATGGAAACTTACTGTAAGTGGAGTGTTCAGGACATCAATTGGGGAAAAGGTAGCATGTTCATTTCAAAATAGTGCTCATAAATAAGGGGGGAAAGATTGAGGAGGCCTTGGGTATGAAAAATAAATACTTACCTATGGAGTACCTAGGAGTTCATGTCATACTGGGAAGGGTTTGGATTCATCATTTTGATGGGCTGGTTGACAAAATTACTTCCCGCATTAAAAATTAGTTGAATTTGTTTCTTTCCTTCTAGGGATTAATTATTCTTTTCAATTATATCTTGCCTTCAATTCCCATGCATGTAATGCCAGTGCTCAATATTCCTAAGGTGGTGTTTAACAACATTGAAAAAGTGATGACATGATTCATCTAGGACTCTCATTCTGAGGTAAGATTTCACTGGGCTTCATGGGACATGTTGACCAGGGGGTAGGTGATGGTGGTTTCAATCTCAGGAGTTTCAAGGAGGAAATGCAGAGCATGAAATCTAGGCTTTCATGGTACATCTTGGAGAATAAATTATTTTGAGAAAATTTTATCTCTAATGGATATGTAAAAAAATGGATAGAGGAAGTGGGATCACTTCTAGGCTTTAGTTTATGATTTCTCAACATGTACATATGCTTCAGAACCACTCCAAATAGATTGTGTCTTGTGTCCAAATTAATTTATAGAATGAAAATTTTGTTGGTTCAGTGATTGGATTTCCTATATATCTGACCCCTGAGATTACCTTCTCCCCAGCTATCCAGTTCAAGACTTTAATTCAAGCCATCCTTGATCATCATGAGCTAAAGATTTTTGACAGCATCATCATGAATGAAGAACCAGACATGCTCATTTTTATGGGATCAGTGTCAGGTGAATTATCGGATAAAGGTTACCTCTTGGTGACTCAGGTTCATGGAGTATAGGATGGGTGGAATGAAACCTTGTGGTATAGTGGCATACCCACAAAATAAAACTTTTTTGTGTGTAATATTTGGAACCAATCTATACCGATAGAGGAAAAGGTGAGGAAAATAGGAATCATAATGGATTATAAGTGTTTATGTTACAAGAATCACAAAGATGAATCCTCTGAGCATCTATTCTTTGAGAGTGATTAGGAAAAAGAAATTTGGAGTGACCAAGGTGAGGCCATCAGGATGGGAGTTTGAGTCAACAACCAAATATCCTTTCTTCAAGCTTGGTTTACAAGTATCGAGAATAATGTTCATAAATAGGAAGTGAGGGAGTTACTACTTACAGTGGGTTTTTGGATTATTTAGAGTGTGAGGAACCAAAGTTTACAAGGGGGAATGAATTTTTTTCATGCATGGTCATGGTGTTCAGAACCAGAATCATCATGGAAGAACTTGTACTAGTGGAAAAAAGATGAGAGGGATCACCATCGCTGAGAAATCTCATGGCTGGTATCCCAAAAACTATCACTTCCCAAAATATCAATAGGCAAGGGAGATGGGTGATATGGAAACCTCTAATTAGTGTCTTTAAACTCAATGTTGAAGGATCATGTATGTTGAGGGTCATAAGGGGGTGGTTTGTGAGCATCAAGGGGAGGTGATCCTTCCTTTTAGTGATGGCTTTGGGGAGGGGGACTCCCTCATGGAAGAGGATTGCAGTATGCTGAATGGTATTGAGTTGTGCCACTCTCACAACATTATATTGGATTAAATGTAAATAGACTCGATTATTAATCATAGTTATATGAATGGGAAACTTCAAATCCCTTGGATCATCACTTACATCATCTGCAGATGAAAAAGTCTTCTGGACTCACGAGTGGCCCTTTCTCATACTTGGAGTGATGGGAACATGGTTATAGACTTCTTAGCTTCTAGGATAGCTAATGGGGATCATTGTGTTTTATTTTCCACATTGGGATCTCTCCCACATTCATGTATTAATTTTTCTAAGGTGAATGCACTCAGTCTCCCTTATTTTATAACACCTTAATTTTGTTTTGTCTAGGGCTCTACCCAAAATGAAATAAAAATGTTAATATTGGATGGTTGTGGATAAAAATACTTTAATTTCTCATTTATATTAACATCTCTAGTGTTGGTTAACTATTATTAGATCATATATATTTTTTGAGATTTTTATTGAACATTATAGTGACTTCATATAATGTGATTGATTAATATTTTCAAAACAATGATAAATATCACTAAAATCACATATAGGTAGTACTTTCCTCATTAATAAAATTATATTGTTCATAATTATTCATTATATTCCATTTAAATGTGTATTTATTCATCTTAATACATATATCATATGTTTTCAATTTTATCCCCCATGGACTGAAAATTGAATTTTTATTATTCAAACACTTTTGAGGAGAAAGTGAGAAACCAAACATGACTTCATGACATCAAGAGATCAAGACACAGAAAAATTAAACCCCAACGGACCAAAACTCAAGATCAAGTACAACCCTTACAACAAGAGAGAAGCTCCTCCCAACAACAAAAACATTAAGGTATCCCCAACTGATTCTATATACTTAACATTATTTTATATAAATAAATAATAGTGATAATGAAAACTCAGTTTCGATTAGTGTTCTACTTTTGATATTGACACTATGTCATTGTGTATTATTATAGTTAATCCTTAGGGAATAAAAAATATTTTCATTAGAGATTCTGGAAAAAAAATATCTACCATAAATTAGCAATATTACTAGGGAGGCATAAACACTTTCATACAATATTTTAAAAAAATAAAAAATAAAAAATAAAAAATAAAAAATCATTCAGATATCATTCATTGAAATTATGTAATTAGATACTGTTTTTAATAGATTTAGAGTAGATTTTTCTCTCCATTGGTGACTTTATTTTGGTGTGAAATTTAATCAATTGTTGGTATTACTTGAGGAAGAAGATTTCCTTATAATAATAAGTCATAATTTTTCCTATAAACATTATAATTATCTTTGATTTAGGTTTAAAGGATAATATTTTGACTGAATTAATGGAATTTAATGATAAAATATTGAAGGTTGAAATCATTGAGCCATTGGTCAATGAACATATTGAAATATATAGGTACTTCCTAGAGTTTTATGTAGAAAATGTAGAGGAACCAACTCTCATATTGTCATTAGTTAAAGAAACTTCTCAGTCTAATGAATAAGGGAGTTCACTAGAAGTTTAAGAACATATAAAAGCTTATTCATTGCCTCAACTTGTTAGCTTGGTCCCAAAGGCGCTAATAAATATAGAATTTTATACAAATACTTAGAATTTATTTGAATAAGATTTACATTTTTCATTATTAACTCTTTCTAATCATGAAATTTCTAATCATTTATCTTATTTTAGCTATAGAATTTCATCACCATTATTTCCTTATGTAGATTATAATGAAATGAAATATTTTAATAGAAAAAGGATAAGTTTATTAAACTAACCCAAAACACATTATAGTTCCATTGTGAGTATAATTTAGATGATTGTGAAGTTTCTTTGAGACTATAATACTCTACTTCGCATGATATTTTTACCAAAAATGAGATTTTATGGGATGAAGAATATGATAAATCTTTTATAGAAGATTATTAAAGGAGAAACTCTATTTTGGAAAATCATATCTAGGATGAATTCAATACTACTAAATTATTTCATTAAAAAATAAAAATGGAAGTTATGATAACCACCTTATGGAAATAATTTCAAATTAATTTTAGGATAAGAATATAGTAAATTGATAAGGATGTGTTAAACATGAACTAGATAATTTTTATCTTGATATAGATATTTCATTATAAGCTGAATTGAATTGTTTTGAATCAAAATCTACATGTGTTTTCACTACTAAGAATGATAATTATTAAATTTAAATTGAATTTGAACTTATATAACTTGATATTTCACTAAAAAAATTGTGAGTCATATGATGTGGATAATAAAATAAATTTTTTCAACCAATTTGAACTTGAAACATTACCTTTGTAATATAATTTAAATAATTAATAGAGAAATCACTTTTAAAATGGGAATGAATTTGAAAATTTTGAGTTACAAGAAAAACATAATGAAATTTAATACTTTAATAATGAGATTTATTTTGAAATTATTTTTTATATAGGATGAAAGATATTATGTTTATTGAATTAAAATCTTATGAAAATAGGAAGGAGTGATTTTTTAGTATTAAAAAATTAGTCTTTGAATTTTATTTTTCTACTAGAATAGTGTTTCTTCTATAGGTCAAATAAGAATTAATTTTTATTGATAATAAAGGTATTGAATTTAGTTTGGAAGATTATATACACCTCACTTTCAAGTTTGAAAGATCATATTCTAATAAACCAATAGTCATACTTGAGATAAAACTTGATTTTTATGAAACATTTGAAAATATCATTTGTTTCTCACCTATTTATTACATGAACTCCAACTCTTTAACTAGTATGGTGGAAAGGTGTTATATATTCTATCAATGAAGAGAAGTTTAATAGGTGAAGCTTCATGTATATATTTAAGTATCATTTGAACACGGTGTGTTGTTGATCAATGTTTCAAATAATAAGTTATACAGTCCATGTACATATATGGAGAAACATTCCAATTCTAGATTTAAAGTTTTAGTTATATGATTCTCTTGTTTGTCTTATCTTTACATACATTAATCCATAAACCAAATTTTTATCCATAAAAACATTAATATACACTGTTTGAAAATCATATATATATCCTATGTGTATCTCATTAAAAGTAAGATATTATATCTATTCATTTATAGCACACATCCAACAATACCCCACGAAAATATAGTAGAGAAGCACAAGATTTTCAAGCCTATCTAACAGAGTGGAATCTCTTAGTAGGGTTGAAGAGATTGAATAAAACCTTACTTATCCAATGTCTCACCCTGAGTATGAGTTATCATAATGTGTACCAAAATAATAAATACATATAATAAACATGAAAATATATTGTTTGAATTAAAGTTTTAGTAATTGATTTCATATAATATAAACTTCACTATTTTATACAAGAACTTCTAGAGACTCATTTTTAGCAGGCCATGAAAACAAGTACCATAGTTTACACCACAATCCATGAGTACTGGTGCTAATAAATTTCCAAATCATTATTTTTTTAAAGAAACCACAATTAAAATCTCATGCAACTACATAGGGGGAAAATATAGTTTATATAGAAGTAGTGAGTAAATGAATTAAAGAAATTACATCACCTAAAATCAAATTTATTAGGAAATAAATTAACAAATATAATCAAAACTAACCCTTGTTCAATGAATCTAAAAGAATAATTCCATAAAAAATATAGGTTAGTGTTTTATACCTGGAAAAAAATGAAAATTTATCTTGGTAAAAGATATGTCTGATTTGGAAATCTCTAATTTAATGTTAAATAGAAATAGAATGAAAACACAAATTGAGGATAGATCACTGTGAATGTGGAAGAAAATGGAATGTCGCTTGTAGGGTTTTGAACGGGAGTCATATGAGAGGAGGAGGAGGTCGTATACTAGAATTTTTGTGGAGGGATATACCAACAGTTTTAAAAAACCATTGGTATAACAGAATATATACCAACATGTTATATAAATCATTGGTATATCATGAATTTTTATGGAAGAATACAACAACGGTTTTAAAAAACTGTTGGTATAGCAATATATATACCAACAGTTTTCATGAATTTTTTGTATAGACTTGGTATATCATAATCAATACCAATAGTTTCTTTGAACCATTGGTATAACCTTAACCTATACCAATGGTTTTTCTTAAACCATTGGAATAGGATAATTTAAAGGTACCTATACCAACAGTTTTGCAAAACCATTGGTATATCTTATGTATGAGGTACCCATACCAACAGTTTTACTAGAACCGTTGTTATAATTCCATGGGTATAGATCCAGTTTCTAGTAGTGATATAATTTAAATGGTGTATGTTATTTCTAAATAATGGATGCTTACATCATCCATGACTAAAAAATTCATGTATTTAGCTTATAATGTTAAATACCGTATTTTACCATATTTCACTATTCACAAAAAATTCCACTATTTTAGAAAAATACCAACAATTCACCCTAACCATTTTTTAATTTTAAGATTTCAAAAATAAAATCCATTTTATGAAAATAATTTTCTAAATATTAGAAATTTAATTTTTAAATAAAATATCATTTATTTGAAAAATATCAATTTTAATATTATGATCGATTTTCATATCCTTTGAAAAACTACTTATGGTCTCATAAAATTATCTAATTATTATAATAAAACTTAATATTAATTTATGAATCCATTTTATGAAAATAAATTTTCTTTTAAATTATTATATTTATTATAAAAGTGAAATCAAAACATTTATGTTTACAAAAATACAAGCACTTAATTTATCATTTTTAAAACATTTATTTACTTGTTACATGGTATAAATATATCATATTTTTAAATTATAAGATACCTAGATATTATTTTACACTTCCATGGGTTTGGATACTATTCTAATAGTCATGTTACTATTCCTAATAACCATATTACTATTCCAATGATAAGATTTGTAACAGTCATATAGGATCTATACTTTCTATAAGTACATAATATTTCATTCATTATTCATTCACTTATATTTTATCTAAATTATATATATATTTTCATTCCCAAAATTCATATTTCATTACTAACATTCTCCTTTATTTCTACAGTGTAGTTCATGAGTGAGATTATTCTAGGGGATCGAGGAGATCCTAATTTTCCTATTCTTATTATTTTATTTTCTATTTTTTATTTATTGTAATACTTTCAATTCTTATAGACATCTTCATTATCTAAATGTAATGTTCAAATTATTATAATAAAATGTATTTGGTTTTATCATGTGGTGCATGTAAATTATATTATATTACTATATATGACATAATTATATATTCAGAAGGGAAATTTAATTGATAGAATTTTGGGTCATTACAAGAAAAATATGAATCTAAAACACATTCATTGGTCATTCCCAAGGTATAATTTTATCCACTTTATTTGGATCAACTAATATCCCTACTTGAGAAACCACATACCCAACAAATTGAACCACTAGTATCCCAAAGTGACACTTCGAGTACTTGGTGTAAAGCTAATGTGCCTGAAGCGTACTCAGCATGATATCTAAGTGTATAGAATGTGATTCTAAAATCTTCGAATATATAAGGATATCATCAACTAACACAATGATAAAGGAATCCAATTATGGGTGAAATATCTTATTCATGAGAGCCATGAACATTGATTGATCATTTTTCAGTCTAAATGGCATAACAAGGTACTCATACAAACGGTATCTTCTCTTAAATTCTATCTTTGGGATGTTTTCCTATCTAACCCAAATATGATTATATCTAGAACATAGATCAATCTTAAAAAAACATTGGGATCCCCTCAACTGATCAAAAAACATCTATTCTTGGAAAAGGGTACCTATTATTCACAGTTATCTAATTCATATTTTGATAGTCCATACAAAGTTAAAAACTACCATCTGCCTTCTTAGATAAAAAAATCAGAGCACCCAAGGAGAAGTTCAAGGTTTGATAAATCCCTTAGCCTCAAGATCATCCAATTGTACCTTGATCTCTTTTAACTCAGTTGGTTCAATTCGATGTGGTGGAATTAATATGGGTTATGCTCTAGATGCTAGCTCAATCTCAAATTTAACTTCTTTGTGTAGAGTTAACCCTAATAATTCCTCTAGAAATACATCCTAATATAGTTATGTCACCATAGGGTAAGAGGATGGATTCACTTATTGATCCACTATGATGATCATACCATCCGCCTATGCTGAAAATAATTATATCTAATGAGGGTCTGGTCCCACTCTGGTTTCCTTGACATCCCATTCACCAATCAGTAAACACTTTTCCCCCTTAGGAGATGAAAAGGTTGATCTTATTCAATAACAATCAATGTTCACATGGAAATCATTCAACCATTAAATTCTAAGGATCACATTGAAACTTGTCATCTCTAGAATCATGGAGATCCAAAAATGTTCAAAGCTTTAAACCACCATCAAACGGTCTGGAAAAATAAGATTACGGTCCACTTTATTTCTCATGGGTGTATCGATAGACAAAATCTAAAAATATAATTTAACCAATAAATCTAACACAACAACCACTTTAGAAGATATGAATGAATGGATGCTCATATGTTAAATAAATAAATGGGTAGGGTAGAAGAGTTTAGGATCATGCCTCTAACTGTGGAGGATCCCTCTCCACCATTAGATAAATCCTAATTAACCTCATAAGATCTGAAATCCACCACACCAAGATTCCTTAGAGCCTAACAAGTCACTTGATTTACTAAACCTTATGGGGTTCGTGCCTATCATTGAGGTCTTATTCCAGCACCATATCATGATTTAACCATGTGAAATTTTGAATCCTTTGAGTAGAACCACTTTATATGACTAGTCCTAGCACATCAATGACAAATCATGAGATAAAAGGTGTATTTATTGAGAAAGTGTCCCTTCCCCCCATAGTTATAGCACCTATCCGAGTCACTCCCCACGAAACAAGTCAAATAAGTTCATATATAATTTAACTATCAACCACTACCTTAGCGCCCTTACTCTGACTTCCTCTTCTTTCTCCCAATATGAGAAACTAGGAAAATGTTAGAGAAGGCACATGTCGGACTACTGATAGCAGGAAGAATACTAGAAGCTCTTTCCACCCTGATTCCTTTATTTATCATCAATTATTTACATAGCACTAAAAATAGATCATCAAATCAAAGTTCTTAACTTGTCATCTCAGATATAGGAGAAGGGTAATATCAAAATTCCTTGATTTCTGATCTTCATTCCCCACCAAAAGAGGAGCATAGCAAATCAACTCTATAAAGTTTACTGATTATTCAGAAACTATCATCATCCCCTAATGGATATTCATGAAATCTTGATAATGGCCCATCTTTATAGAATCTGAAAAGAGTTCCTTAAATAATACATCTTTCAAGGTCTCTCAGTTCATCCTTTCATTTCTATCAGCCTATAGTATTATATCCCACCATCATTCAACTATACCTTGAAGCTTGAAATTTTTGAGCTTAACCTTCTAGTACTCTAGGGTCTCTACTAGTTCAAATATCCTCTTAATTACTTATGTCCAGTCTTCCAAATCCTAAGGGCCTCCGGTGCCCTAGAAGGATGGAGGATGTTGAATCTATAAATCACAATCGTAATCGACCATCATTGTCCTAATCATATAGGCTTCTTTTCCCTAAAAAATCACTAGTTTGAAGAGTCATGGTTGGATTGGTTCTATAACTTGACCCACTAGAGAGACCAAGGGAACCTACTTAGTTTCATCCTTCATCACAACAGGTGGAGAAAATGGTTGTTTGATACGTCTATGGGGTGGAATTTCTTGAAATTCTTGAAAAAACCTTAGAGAAGGCCCACAACTTAAACAAGAAAACCAACAATCGAACATTGGCACACATAAGGGTTAACAATAGGGTTCAACTTAAGATTCTAACCACAAGAACAAGGTATAACCCCCAAAACACTACCCACAACCCAATTCAATATTCCATTACATGAACGTTAGTCATATCCATGCATATATACACTCAGGCATAGAATACAACAAGATTAAATAAGAAATGAAATATCATAATTTCATTAGGAATTTAATTATTTGGGTTCTATCTAATGCAGGAAATAGGTATGGCAGTTGAACCTACATGTCTAGAATGATGTATAAATGCACACCAAATCCTATAAATCAATTAATCAACATCATGTGCATCACCCATAGTTAATTTAATCAATGGTAACATAAAATAGAAAAAATATAAATTACCACTTTATGGAAACTCAAAGGTCCACTATACAATGCTTTCCAGACACTGACATGGTACCCATGCCTGAATCTCAACCATCCTATCCTTTATCTACTCTATCCCAAATCAAGGAAAAGATAAGAAACAATATAGTGAACTTTTTCATGTGATATCAATTTGTAACACCCCATCCCAAACCACCATTTCCGAGTTGGGGGTGTTACATGACCTCATGTGTGCCTCCCCATATGTAATAGGTTTTCAACTAGAAATGAGGGCCTATGGAATAGTGTGGGGAGATTATTCCTTCATTACCAAGTTGTTAGACCCACTAGATCAAATAACCTAAGAGGGGGTGAATCAGGGTATGATAGATTAAAACTACTACCCCTTTAGATATTGTTTCATCATTAAACAAAAAATTATTATCTCCTTATCCCATAACAATGTATGAAAAGAAATTAAATCATGCACGGGACATAGTGATTTTACTTGGTTCACCCTCACTAGGCTATGTCCAAGGAGTATACAACAATGATGTTCCGATGGACCAAATCCACTAAGGCTCACTACCAAAATACAATTTTTGGGCTAGATCACTTCTATTCCTAGGCTCACTACCTTTACAAGGTTTAGGGTCAACAAAATATTTTCCCAAGGGTCACTCCCTAAGTCTATTTCTGTGGATCACTACCAGTGGAAAGGATCACCTTCTTCCTCTTCCTTTTCTCACTGCTCTTGGAAGGGATTCACTCATAGTTTATGGACATGTAGGTCCTTTCATTTTCACTAATGAATACATCATAAGTTATAGATAGATTCTCCATTGAAGTTCCACTTTCATCCACTTGATGAATCTCACTTTACCATAGTTCACTGGGAAACCCCTTTTTATAACTTTTGTGATGATCACTACCTTCATGAAGCATACCTCTTTCACAAATCTCAAATAGTCTTCATGAAGTAACCTCCTTTCATGAATCTAAACACCTTATCTAAGCTCAATTATCCTTCGTGAAGCTCAAAATTTTTAATTGGATTTTGATGGCCTTTGTGAATTCCAACACTTTCACAATGCTCAAATATTTAAATTGGTTTTCATTGGCTTCACAAACTCCTTTTCTTCTTGAAATTTTTTGCAAGAACAACCTTTGAGAACCACCTTCACGAAATTAGAGCTTGTGGATTTTCATTAAGTCTTAATTTATTTTCTGAAGGGGGTATAAGATTATTTATAGGTGTTTCCACCGATTCTAGAAGCTTCCATCCACATCATCATCATTTCATGATGCTGCCACATTTCATTCATGATTCTCCCTGTCTCAAAATGCTCCAGGAAAAAAAAAATTTCATGATTCTTGTTGTAATCTCAGAGATCAAATTTAAAACCACTTCACCTTCTTGAAACACCCTTCACAAAGATCAGTCTTTGCAAAACTCAAGCCTTTTCCATATTTTCATAAGGCCTTCAAGAAAATAAAATTCTCACAATGATCAACATCCTCCAAATTTTGGATACCAAAATTTTTGAAAACATTGGGAAATAGCATCACCTTGTGTACACAATTTTCTATACCACTTCTAAGGAATCCATTCCTTTGGTATAGATCTTTGTCAGCATGTCATCCCAAAAATCTCTCTGGAATCCACAACTTACCATGGAAACCTACTTTTTTAACAAACACAATCAGTATAAAAATATTTCAATGTTACCTTGAGGTATGTTTTCCCAACAATCTTCCCTTTAGGTTTATTGACAACTCTTCAAATTTTGATATCTTGTTGAAGCTTCTTCCATATTCTACTAATCTTTGATTCATGAAATTGAGATAGAAATCAAATATTTACTCAACACACACTCTAAGCCCATATGATCTATGCTCGCTGTGAGAAAAAATAGTATTATAAAAAATTCATCAATGAATAACTTAATTTCAAAACCTCTAAACATATTTCATCACAAACTATAGCCATTGTGATATATAAGATTTGATTGATCAGTTTTAGCATCGTCTGATTTAAAAATCCTATTACTTTATTACTCCCCCTATTAGCTTCTCCCCATTTCTTGACTAAGACTTTTTCTCTCCTTTTATATCCACAATTTCTCAACCTTTTTCAATGAATCTAAATGTAACTCCATTGTGATCTGAAATAGGGTAAATAACATAGATCAACGCATTCAGGAAAAACGCATCATGCCTCATAAAGAGGGGTCCCACATCCATACTTTTTCATATGTGGGGAGTATTCTAAACTCCAATAGCTAGTCGATGTCATTCAAACACTTCTTTGGGTAAGGCCTTTGTCAGAATGTATTCAATCTATTATTTTGTAGTCACATACTCCAACTTCATAATCCCTTTCTCTACCTTCTCCTTGATATTTGATATTTAATTTCAATGTGATTTTTCCTTGAGTGATGGACTTAATTTTTACTAAGATTTATAGCACTTGAATTATCGCAATGTATTTTGATCAGAGACTTCACTTAAACTCCCATATCATCAAGTTACTGATTCATTCACAATAATTATGTGCATACTTGAGTAGCCACAATATATTCAGATTATGTGGTTCTTAATGAAATGAAATAATATTTATTTCTTATCCAAGAAATACATAATTCACCAAGATAAAAAGAACATCTTAATGCTTATTTTCTATCATATGCTGATCTGGCCTAATCTGCATCTATATATCCCAATAAATCTTGCTGATATTTGTCATTATAAATCAAATCGAAGTCCAATGTGCCCTTGATATACCAAAGTATTATTTTCACTACAATAAAGTGGAATTACTTGGTATTTCTTTGATATAATGTTGGTTGAAATGTAGAAAAAATAATATCCAGTCATGTCACCGTTAAGTACAATAGGCTTCCAATGATCTACCTGTGTTCGGTGACATTAACTATTTTTCCTTCATCATCCCATGACAGTTTCATTGAGTATACACTAGAGTCATAATATCCTTGTAACTATCTAATCAAAATATTCTCAAAACTTCCTTGTCATATTTAGATTGAAAAATTAATGTTCCATTAATTCCTTGGGATACCCGTAAACCAATGAAAAATGTTAGTTCACTAATCATTAACATTTTGAACACAGTTTTCATGGATTTGGAAACTTTCTGCATAGTGTGTCATCCGTTCCACCAAAGATTATATCATTGACATACACTAGAACCATCATCCTTTGATTACCATCATTTTTGACATAGATATTTTAATCAACTCCACTACAATGAAAATTGAGCTTATTCAAAAACTGGTCTAGTCTTGAATACCATGATCTTAGTGGCTGATTCAACCCATAAAGTGCCTTTCTCAGCCAAAAAACTCTTTTATCATAGTCATGAATGATAAAATCATATGGATTATTAATATAAACTTCCTCTTCTAGAAACCCATTAAAAAATTTTGACTTGACATCTATCTATAAAACTTTAAAGTTTCTTTGCACTACCATGGCCAAGAATAATCTAATTGTCTCTAGCCTTACAACAGGTGAAAATGTTTCATCAACATCGATACCCTCTATACTGGAGTAGTATTTTTACATGATTTATGCCTTGTTTCAAATCACTATACCGTATTCATTCCTATTATTGTGAAAGAACCATTTAGTCCCAATGAAACTATTATTTTTTGGCCTCAAAAAATTCTCCCATGTCTGATTCTTCTCAATTTGGTTAAGATCTTAATTCATAGATTGAACCAAATTATCATCTCTAGTTGCTTCATCAAAACATTTAGGCTCTACCTATGATAAGTATGATGCTTTCTGTATAGTATTCATCCTTCTTGTCTACACTGGCACTGTCTAATAATAAATTAAGTTCTGTATATCAATTTATGCTCTTCTCTTTGGTCTTTGTGTAGATACTGAATTTTGATCATCCTTTTCATTATCTAAATTTTCTTCTGAATCAGCCTCTATAACTAAAACATCCCATGATCTGCTTATCTCTTCATCATTATCCTCCTAATACTGATCTTGTATTTACTAAATATTGTTTTCATTATCTATTATGGTTACATCATTTCTTTCGACTACCTCTACCAACTGCTTATTAAAACATTTGTATGCTTTTATTTTCTTTGAGTAGCCAAGAAAAATCCCCTCATCTTTACAGGATTCAAACTTCCTGTGTTTCTCCTTATTGATAATGAAAACTTACTTTTGAAAACTCAAAATTACTTCAATGATGGATTATCTCCATACCATAGATCATATGGATTCTTCTCTTCTTTCAAACATCGTAATGCTCTATTGTATGTGTATACCAATGTCATAACTACTTCTTTCTAAAACTTATCTGAAAGGTCTTTCTCAATGAGCATTGTTCTAGCCATGTTATTGATGATTCAATTTCTTCTCTCAACTACTCTATTCTGCTATAGATTTCTAACTGCTAAAACTTGTTTCCTTATCCCATGTTTCTTGAGATAATCCTTCACTTAGATATTTGTGAACTCTATTCCATTATCTATTTGGATCTTCCAAATTTTTTGACGTATAATCTTCTCACCTTCCCTTTGATAAGTTTTTATGAAACTAAACACCTTAGCTTTGTAGATGATGATTGAAATCCATTTCATTCTACTAAAATCATCAATGAAGAGAACATGATATCTTCTCTCATCAATAGATCTTGGTGAAATAGATCCACACACATCAATATATACCAACTCAATATGTTTTTTTGACATTTTATCTTTTTCCTTATATTTCTTTCGAATGGTCTTCCCCTTTTGACAAGCATTGCATGTACATTTATGATCACGTGATAATCTAGGGAGGATTCGAGTAGCAACATATTTCACCAGATCTTCCAAGGATTTTTGGATCTATTGGAAAATATTTGTATGCCATAACTTATTTTCTTCCTCCTTGGACAAAAATCACATATCTTCTTCTCTGCTCACAAGGTTGAGATTCCCTTTCATACGCTTTCCCTAAAAAACAATAGCATCATATTTTTCCTTGATGACAAATAATTTCTTTGAAAATATTATGGCATGTACTGAGTCACACAATTGACTTACACTTAACAAGTTGTAACTGAGACCTTCAACAACTAAGACATTTGTACATCTCATGTCTTTTCCCCCAAACCTGTATTTTTCTGAGCTAATAATGCTTAGGCCTTCATCATTACCAAATATTTCAATACCTTCCTTTTCATATAAAATTCATGTCACTAGTTCTTTATTTACCATCATATGGAAGGTTCTTCCACTATCAGTGATCCATATTCCAGTGTGATGTGATTATTTGAAAGCAATCTCTGAAAGCAATACTTGTTCATCTCTTTTCCTTCAGATCCATGTTTTTGAATTCATACCTGATACAGATTGATAATCTTGACCTTCCTCAAAGTATGATGGACCAGCTTTATCCTGTAAATCTGCAAATTTATTTTTCATTTTTAGCTCATTTGATGATACATTTGGCTTGTACTTATGACTATATTCAGTCTGCCTCAGCACATTTCTCTATATTTTTTATGTGAAAAATATTTCCATTAGTCCAATTCCTCCAAACCCAAAATAGTGACCATTAAATTATATCCTGGAATATTGAGTTCAGTATGGCTACCTCTATAAGCATTTTTCTCATTGATACCTCTTGGCTATAGAACAGGTATTTTGTGAGTGTCCCATCATTCTGCAATAATAAAATCTATTGTGGGGTGAATTTATGTGTGTCACTACTATAGAACCGATTTTCTCTTGGCTTCTCTATATATTATGATTCAACTTCATACCCAAATCAATATTCAATCTTAGAGTGGGTGTTTGTGGTGTGACTCAATGGCTACAGCTTTCTATTTTTGATCAAGACTTATACCAACCTTATCATTTGGATTTGATTGTTTCTTCTATTCTAATGGACTACTATGCTCCACTTTAATCTTTTTTATTACTTGTATGATCTTATTTCCTAATTTCATACTGATATTCAATATTTTTTCTTGATACTTAACACTTCTTCGCAAATCAACGACTTCCTATTCAAGTTCTTTGATACATTTGATTTGATATTTTCCATTTTTAGTCCAACTATCAATTTCTCTTTTACATTCTTCAATTTTGATCTTGTACTCAAAAACTTTATCTGAGCTCTCTAGTATTGAAGAATTAAGTTTTTCAATTTATTCATTTATCTCAAACTTCTCTTCTTCCTACTACTTCATATAATGTTTTCATCACAAACCACTTTGTTTTATTTCTTTGTTTTGTCTCTCCAAACATCTATTTCTTCAAGAGTGGCTTCTAATTCAACCTGAAGGTAAAATATTCATTAAACTTCTCCTTATTCATTATCACTTTATTATCTTATTATAGAATTTATGACAACTACCATCATGGCATATACTTCATGATCCTTGAAATCCTCCAATTCTTCTACCTTAGATTCTTTTGAACTCTCATCTTCTCTTGAAATAAGATTCTTCTTTTTGAACAAATTTCTCTTAAAATTTTTCTTGCCTTTCAGGTAGGATAAATAATTCTTCATGGGAATTTAAACTTCATCATATTAATCTTATTGAAACATATTAGGGCACCTTTCTACAATATTTCCAACCTTTCCACATCAAAATTAAGTAAGAGGGATTTTCCCTTTGAAATTTCTTTTTCCACTTTGAATATTTGAGGAAATAAATGACATCACCTCATCTATCTCGTCGTCTTCCTATATATATTCAATAGTGAGCTTCTTTATGGCCTTTAATGCCACTTCTTTAGACTTCCCATTTTCCAAAACATCATTATCATCATTTCTCATTTCATTTTCTACAATATTACTATGCAATTTATCCAATTTCATCTCCTTTGGATCTTTATCTTCCAATACAGAAACTTTTGGATTGAACCATGGTGGAATTTTTCTCGAGATATGACTGAAAATATTTATATCTTAAATAATTTATCTAATACAGCACATGTCTTCCACAACAACATTTAACCTATCAAATAATGTATTAATAGACTCATTAGGGTATATTTTGAGATCCTCAAACTTATTCCATAGAACTTGCAGCTTTGTTTCTTTGAATTTTGAGTCACCCTCATAAATATTCAAAAACTTTTACCACATAACATGTTATGACTTAAATGACATCACCTTCATATTAATTTCATTTGGTATTTCTCCCCCTAAATCATTGATCCCTTTAGAATCAACATCCAATTACCTTTTATCAGCTTCTGATAAAGCACCACTATCGATATTGGCTGATATTCCATGCATAGCTTCTATAAAGACATCCATTCCTAATGATCGAAAGTAGTGGTGGATATTATTCTTCCATAATTGAAAATCATTTACATTGAAGATTTGAATCCCTTTGTGATTAAAAACCTCCATTTCTTCTACTGAGAGAGTACCATTGACTTTCAAGCTTTATCCCTGATACCAATTGTTAGGTCCACTAGGTCAAATACCCTAAGAGGGGGGGGAATTAGGGTATGATAGAATAAACATACTTCCCCTTTGGATCTTGTTTCATTGTTAAAAAAACACTCTTCTCTCCTTCATATGTAACAATTTATGAACAAAAACTAAATTATTCATGGGACACAATGATTTTACTTGGTTCACCCTCATTAGGTTATGTCCAAGGATAATACAATGACAATGTGTCGACATACCAAGTCCATTAAGGCTCACTGCCAAAATATAATGTTCGTGCTAGATAACTTTTATGGCTAGGATCACTATCTTTAAAAGGTTTAAGTTCATCTCATTAATTTCTCAATGGTCACTCCCTGAGTCGCTTTCTCTATCTCATTTTCAGTGGAAAGGATCGCCTTCTTTCTCTTCCTTTGATCACTTCTCTTGGAAGGGATTAATCCAAATTTTATGGACATGCACATCCCTTCATTATGACTAATGAATACATCCTTAGTTATAGATATATGTTCTATTGAATTTACATTGTCATCCAATTGATTAATCTCACTTTACCACGGTTCACTGGGAAATCCCTTTTTATAACTTTTGTGATACTCACTACCTTCACAAAGCACACTTCTTTCATGAAGTTCAAATAGACTTCATGAAGTAACGTCCTTTCGTGAATCTCAACACTTTTTCTAAGCTCAAATAACCTTCAAAAATCTCATAATTTTTAGTTGGATTTTGATGGACTTCGTGAACTCCAACACTTTCGTGATGCTCAAATATTTCTGTTGGCATTCATAGCCTTCTCAAACTCCCTTTCTTCATGAACTTTTTTTCAAGAACAACCTTCACAAACCACCTTCATAAAATCAAAGCCTATGGATTATAGTTAAGCATATCTTTCTTTTATGAAGGGGTAGAGGCCTATTTATAGGCACTTCCACCAATTCCATAATCTTTCAACCATGTCATCATCATTTCGCAATGCTCCCTAGTTTTGTTCATGATACTCCCTATCTCACGATGCTCTAGGAAAATTATCTATTCACGATTCTTGTTGTAATCACGGAGATCAATTTAAAACCTTAGAGCTTTAGAAAAACACCCTTCATGAAGCCTAGTCTTCATGAAACTCATTCATTTTCCATATTTTCATAAGTCCTTCAAGAAAATCCAATTCTTGAAATTTTTACCATCCTCCAAATTTTGGACCCCAAAAAATTGGAAAACACTGGGAAATGGAATCACATTGTGTGCGTAATTTTTTCTACCACTTCTAGGGAATCCAATAATTTTTCATGGATATTTTTCATCATGTCATGCCAAAAATATCTCTATAATCCACAACTTACCATGGAAACCTATTTTTTCAACAAACACAATCAACCCAAAAATATTGCAATGTTACCTTGAGGTATTTTTACCCAACACAGGTGAGCATCATAGTATATTAATGTGCCAATAATAATAATCAATAAATAAAAAATAAAATAATAACCATTAGAGTAGTATAATGTTCAAATATAATCCATACAGTATTAGTATGTCATGCCAAATATAAAACCCAAAACTAAAAAAAGATATAAAGTATTGTAATCCAAGAAATAAAATCAACAGTTATAAACATACAATCAAAAATCCATTCAGAAAAATCTACATCCTCATACCTACCTACTTAACTATCCACCATAGGGCCCTTTCCCTTCATTGTATCCTTGAGCATGAAATCTATAAGTGCACTGAAATGCCTAAGTAGGGTGTGAGTACAATACTCGATAGGACACCACCAATGACCCTTAACATAAGTGCATAACATATAAAAGTGCTTGGAATTAAAGTAAATAGGGTACAGATATCATAACAATATATCACACAATTCTAAAACATATGTTGAGTCCTTAGAGACCGCCTCTACCTACTTTGGATCCATACTGGAAGGAACATTGTTCATCTACCTGACACATCCCCATTGAGCAAGGTATAGACCCAAACATGGATAACACATCCCTTATTCAATGGATAGACTAATTCATACTGACCTCACACCAAATATTTCCCTCTCAAGGGTTATTCCACTAGTATTGACCTACATGCTTAACTACAGAAGTCAAAATAATAGTGCATATGATACAGTTTCAAATGAAAGATCAAACATCACATCAATTTAAGCAGTATCATCATCCGAACAATCCATGTGAAAGAAAAAAAATCACAGGTCAAGGCTACACATGTACACCTCATGTGATCAAGCATCAAACATGGGTTTCTCAGGGTTACATACACATTCCAATAATAATGCCAATAACCCATATAAAAATTCATTAAATTCAAGGCCTTCCTACCTCAGGTGCAACAATGAAGATCAAGGAAAGAGTTTCCATGCAAGTCTAAAAGAACCATCGGATCCTAGAACTATTCTCATTTTGACACATTTATAAATATAGTATTGATTCATAAAAGTAACCACACCCAAAAAGGTTAATACATGATCAACTCACCAAGGAATATTATCTTCTGAAAATGGTCTTGATCCAAGCATTGCGTAGAATCTAAAACTTTAAACCCAGATTTAAATTCTATCAAATATCATAAAAAAACTTTTTATATCATGTAAAATCCTTAAATCCTTCCAAGACATTGAATAAATAATTTATTTTTATCAAATAAAATAGAATACAGTTGATCATGATAAAATAAGAACTTACTAGATAGGATGTACTAGATCGAATGAGCATTTGGGCATTGAAGAGAGGAGTTATAAGGGGAGAGGAGAGCCCAATATCACCTAGATAGAGCCTAGGCTTTGGGGAGCAAGGAAAAAATATGAATGATAAAATAATTGAGTTCTCGAGGAATTAAATCTTCTGAAACTCTCTATATTCACAGTGAGAATTTAGGATTCATGTTGTTAACTTTTAGATTGTCTGATACGCAAAAAAATGCATCATTGTGGCTTAAAATCCCAAATATCATTAATATAATGAATTTACCTTTTACATCATGAATATATTTCATATCCTGAATGAAAATCTAGGGATTCCTCTTAGAATCCATTCATGTTGTAAATATCCATTCACAATGTGAACTGCTCCTATAGCCAAAATTTATAAGCTTTTATCCATTTCCTTCTCTGAACACCCATAACAGGCTTCAAATAATTTAATTACACCCATAAGATATGAAATAACTTAAAAAGTTTCATACCTTTATATTGAGTATGATACACCTTTCTCCACCTTTTCTTTAATGAAGTGATACCTGATATTAATATGCTTGGTACTAGAGTATTGTACTGGATTTTTCTTGAGATCAATCGCACTTTTTTGTGATAGAAAATCACTATAGGTTGCTTCAAATATTCACAAATATCTTCCAGTTGATTACTCATCCACAAAAAAAATGATTGTATGCCTTAGTCACATAGATATATTCTACTTCTATCATACTTAATGAAATGTTTTCCTAGTTCTTTCTTATAACACCCCAATCATTTTATTGTATGTTTTTTTTAAATACTTTTAAATAATTAGATAGAATATATTGCATGAATCAATAGAATCTATGAAAAAAAACTTGGTTATTTATAGGATATAGTCATAACCTATCCATTGAACTTAAATTTTCCACTTTTGTGTTCTGAATTTCAAAAAATAGACATACACGGTTGCGATTAGGGTGATATTTAGAGTCTGATAGTAACAACTTAATTTTCAATGAATATAAATTACCCTTATTAATAGTAACTTACCCTTATTAATAGTAATATGACCCTTATTAATGGTAACCTTACCCACAAAAGTATAAATAAAATTTAGGTACCTTAAAAATGAAGATGAATATTTTAGGTGTTGGTATTTTTTGATTAAATGATGATTTTAATTAAAAATTAAATTTATCATATTTAGACAATTATTTTTGAAGAATATATTTCCGTTTTGGATTCTACACATTGAAAAATGGTTGGGGTGAATTTTTGATATTTTTCTGAAATACTTGAATTTTTGGTGAATAGTAAAATACAGTAATTTACCTTATAAATACATTATAATTTAAATACACTATTATTAACATCATGAGTGATGTAAGCACCCAAATATAGAACTCACGTGAACTTATTACTATTATAAGTCATGTAATCCTCACTATGTCTTATCTTGTGGAGAAATAATAAATTAATGAATATAATATTAAGAAACCCCCCCCCCCCTTCACTATAAATACCACCCCTCACACCCTCATTTCTTCACACCTATCAAGCTTAAATCCTTACCTAAATTCTTCTCAAATATCTCCCTAAGATCCTTCCCCACTTACAAGACCTTTTTGTCTCATCAAAAGTCCAAAAACAAAGGCCTTAAGGAGATTCTCAAGGAGGAGTACTCAAGAGGGGAACCTCTCTTCCTTTTTCTTTCAACTTCTTTTAAAAGTTCCATTATTTTGTTGGTCTCTCCTCACCTCCCCTCATCTAAATGCTATGATAATTATAGTACCTTACATGAACTGGAATTTTATTGTGATAATGGATTATTTCATAATCATATCTCTTTTCCCCCTCCTCTTATATTAAAAAATTAAAACACCATCTGAGATGTGTTAATTTATCACATTCAAGGATGATAGGTTTTCAATTTCTATTACCTTATTCAATTCTTGTCATGAAACCAATTTTATGATTGAAAAAAATAATTATATATGTAATATATCCTCTTTAATTTTCTTTAATCATTTTGTACACATGTTATTTAATTATAAAACAAAATGAGTTCATGTTGATCAAAAAACCATCAAAATAATCCAAGTGTCTATTATTAAAATTTTTTATAATGAATCATCCTCCCCAAAAATAACCAAACGATTTATATGATATTTTAAAATTATGTATTATAATTAATAACTCATAACTTCAATTCTGGATCTCAACTTCCATTTTAAACAAACTTCCATACTCATGTACAAGAAAACTGATCATTAAAATCAAGGAAGAAAATGATTCCAAAACAATAAAATTGAACCTCTTAAACCCATAAAAAAGGACATGAATGAACCTAATAAGGTTAAAATAAATTAATTAAAAGTAGAGTAAGTTTTGTAATTATTAATTAGTGAATCTAAATTTTATTATTCTGGTCATTAAGATCAAACTAAGAACACATTTAGGCATAAGGTAAGGGGTTTCTCATCTCACTTTTATTTCCGTGAGATTCCCATTGTTCGCCACTTATTTCTTGTATGTGGTGTATTTTTACTACCATTTGATATATAATATCATTATTCTATTTATATTCATGGTATTCAGTGATTCACTTGATGATTATTAACTTGATTGATTATAATGTTGTAAGGGACTTTATTTCAGTTTCCATTACATTAGGATTTACTTGGTATTGTGTACCTAATCATTCTTATGTGGTGTACCTAATTCCCCTTTGAGATCATTTTTCATTTGAAATTTTAAATATATTATATATCCATATTTTGGGTTCACATATATTATTATTTTCTTAAGTTGTATACCCTTTTATATACAGTGTTTATTTGGAATGTTGTTTTAATTATAAAAATATTGATGAATCTGTATCCTCTACTCTATAGTGATATTGAGAAGGCATATTGTAATTTTATTAAATATATTTATAACGAATTATTTGGACTTTTAGTGATAGTTGTGGACCTCTATAGCCCCTCAATGCATCGATAGGTCTCATGGGACAAATCAGTTGGCAGCAAACACTTTGAGTTTGTTTCTAAAAATCAGACGGGTTTCTACCCATAGACTTAAACTATCTCAATGATATTATGTTTAATGTGAAAGATACATGATGTCCAATTAATAATAATTCTATTTATTCATTTTTAGTTATTACTATCCATGAGGTTTTCACTATGACAAAATCTATGGATGCAGTTTCATTCTCAGTTTATTAATGATGTGTGTGTTTTCATTTATTCACCATGCCATATTGACTATGAAAATTTGATTATGATTCAATTATTGTTGATTCATGCTTCTTCTATTTGTAACCCTTAATGATCATTTTATCTCTTCCCTTTCATTTGTTTACCTTCAATAGGTTATGAATAGGAGACCATTTATTGAGTTCTCATGGAAACAGTTTATTAGTTTTTGTTGTGTATTGTGTTTTGTTGCCTTTCCCAATGTAATATTAGTTACATGTATGTATCTAGTTTCTTCAATAGTACTAAACTGATCATTCCTTTAGTATTTTATTCCTTGTAATCATTCCAATGTAATAAGTAATGCATCGGCTTATGGATTTGGGGTTTGGGGCATTACATTGCTCAACCATCCCACACATTTATTTCCAATAAATAAAGCACCACCACTCATGGACTTTAAATACACCACATCACCAGACCATTTAGCATCAAAAAATGATATAATTCATGATCCTTTCCTACTTCAAATAACTATCCACACTTGATAGTACCTTGAATGTGAATCATGAATCATTTAACCATTATTAGATGATCTTCCTTCAGACTGCTCTGAGAGTGAGTATATAAATATCTGTCAAAGACAATATCTACCCATTTTGTAGTAAAATATATAAAAATTCCAATTATCCTATTGTACAAGGTAGGATATATAGTTTTTCCATCATTAATTACCTCAATCTTTCTTCCAACTGTAATCGAAGTCTACATCTTTTCAGAATCATGCATTTTGAACTTCTTTTAAATCTCTCTAGCATACTTTTCCTGAGATATGAAAGTATATTCATTCTTTTATATCACTTATATCCCCAAAAAGTATGTGAGTTCACAAATCATGGACATTTAAATTTCTTATTTCATGTGGTTATCAAACTCTTCCACATATTTCTATTTTCTTCTTCCAAAGATGATATCATCTGTATACACAAGCACCATAAACTAGCCTTCCTTGGGAATCTTCACATAGATATTATGATCAAAATTATTCCATTTAAATTTTATCTTCCTCAAATATGAATCCATCTGAACATACCATGCTCTTAGTGCCTGGTTTAGGAAATATGGAGCCTTCTTCTGTTTTCAAACCTTTGTTTCATCATTTCTGATAAGAAATCCCCCTAGTTGTTTAGTGTAAACATCTTCTTCAAACTTCATTTAAGAAAGAAATTTTTAAATCTATCTGATTAACTATGTATCCTATTTAAATTACCATAGCCAAAAAGAGCCTCATTGACTCTATTTGGGCTACTATAGAAAATTTTTCTTCAACATCAACACCTTAAATTTGTGCACAACCTTTAATAACCAAGTGTGCTATGTTTCTAATCACATTTCTAGGCTCATCAAATTTTTTCTTGAATACCCACTTTGTTCCAATCAATTTTTGATTTTATGGATTTACAAAAAGATCTCAAGTTTGGTTTTTATAAATTTTATCTTTTTTCTTATTCATTTATTTAACCCATAGTTCATCTTTTTTTGCTTATTCAAATGATGTTTTTTTACTATTGACAGCAGATTCTCATGATCTACATCTCTCATTCTCGTTTTCTATGTTGATATAGATCTATCTCCAATTATATTGGATGGATATACATTTGTTCTAATATTTCTTCCCTATAGTATATATTACAATTCTTTAATAACAACTTCCTCTTATAACTTGACCTTAGAGTCTTCATCATCCATGAAAATTTTCATATCTTCCGATGTTTCACCAACTTCATTTTCTTCCTCACCTTATTCACAAAAAACATTGGTGTTTATTCCTCTAGAGTTATTCACATATTTTTCCTCAATGAATTTAACATCACTTATCTCTATAATTTTACTCATATTATTATTATGGAATTTATAGGCTTTACTCTTTGTTGAGTATGCTATAAATACCACTTCATATGCAACATCACCATACTTGCTCTAATCTCATTATTTATTTCGGATGTAGCACCTACTTCCAAAGTCACAAAAGTGTTTCAATGAAGAATTCCATCTATACCATATTTTATATGGGGTCTTCACTTCCATAGGGATTAATAATACCTGGTTCTGAGTGTACATTGCAACTTATACTGCCTCTTTATAATAATGGTGAGAAATTCCACCTTCAATGAGTAAAGTTTTGGCCATATTATTCACCATCTAATTTATTCATTAAATAACTCAATTTTGTTATGGAGTTATCACATATGAAACTTCATGATTTATTTCATGTTTATATAGATATCTATCAAAATAAATAAAGGTATACTTTATTACATTGTTAAACCAAAATAACTTAATTTTGTGCCCGATCTCATTTTTTTTTCTTTTCTCAGATACCTCATCATGAATCCCCTCAACCTCTCTCTTCATTTTCATAAACATAATACAATCCATTATACTATATTAATCGGTAAAAATAATGAAATATCTTTCTCTATATGTTTTGGATATATTCATTTAACCACATACATCAGTCTAGACAAGATCAAGTAAACTATATTCCCTTTTGTTCTTCAATCAATAAGGATTTTATGCCATTTTTTACTGCATGCATATATTACATGACTTTTCACAGTCTCTCTTCGAATTTAGTGTATCCACTACTACTCTTATCATGGATAAGTTTTTCGTAATTTATTAGCTAATATGACCAAACCTCTGATGTAAAAAATGTTTTCTTCAGCCAATTCAAAGATACATGTATTTTCATGATTGTCTACCTGGTATAAATTACCATTAATCCTCCTTCTCATAATATTTTCTAGCTTTTTATTTTATCAAAAACCCTTTTTGGTTAAATTTAACCTCAAGAACAGATTCATATAGTTGACTCACACTTAGAAGGTTATGTCATAACCCATCCACAAGGATCACTTTGGTCTCTTTAACTCATCACCTACCAAATGGGAAACTC
This sequence comes from Viscum album, assembly GCA_963277665.1. Classification (NCBI taxonomy): domain Eukaryota; kingdom Viridiplantae; phylum Streptophyta; class Magnoliopsida; order Santalales; family Viscaceae; genus Viscum; species Viscum album. The sequence continues at coordinate 155,167,239 of OY728134.1, read as the reverse complement.
CCCTTGATCTTTAATTCTCTGTTATTGATAAAACAAATAGCTCTATAAACTCTATTTTTCACATTTTTCTAGATATTTACAATTCTTATCATGTGGGATGAACACCCATTATTGAGAATCCAGGTGTTATTTTTGGATTAAAATGTATATGTAGATGGATAAATACAAGAGGGGTGAATTGTAAGTTTAAAAACTATCATTTTTAACATTATAAGAAACTTATTTTAACAAGATTAAACTAATCATATTCACACATCCTCTTATGTGTTTAAAAGGGAATCGAACTTGGTAATGGGGTTCAATAAAAGAAATATCATAATCAGGTAAATTTTGATATGTATTCCATAGGTTGTAATTAAGGTTTAATTATATTCACAATAGAAAATGTTTTAATCAGAGTATTCACAAAAGAATCGTAATCACAATAGTTATGATAAATCAGAGTATTATAAAAGTAGTGATTCTATATTAAATCGTATAGAAACATATTCAGAGTAAAATGGTTATATCATAATCAAAACGATTATGATAAACAAAATATGAATAAAAATATGAATATAAAAGGATTAAATTTCTATTACAATTTCAGTGGAAATGAAAGAATTGTAATAAAACAAGTAAATGGATATAATTATTTTATCCCAAAGAGAAGGGTATCTAATAACCTAGGATAAAGGTACCTTGTTTTATACTAACAAGAAATTCTATCTTTCCTTTACCATGGAAATACATTGATACGATTATTGGATTGTATCTCACTATCCCTGCAAACCCACAATACGATAATCAAGATTTCCCTATCTTACTATCCTCAACAGCCCTCTGTATGATGATCAGATTTTGTCTTGCTATCCCAATAAGTCCCTGATCAAGTTGATCAGATTATATCTTCCAGGCCTTGTAATCCCTCAATCGTATTCATAATCGGATGCACAAAGTAATTACAAAAATGAACCCAAAAAGTTTACAAGAACAAAGAACAATTTGGTCACTCTTGTAAACTTCAAAGCTCTTACATAGTAGTAAAATCGATAGAGTGTCACAATATGTGTGTTCCTCCACTTGTTGTGAAATCTTCAAATGACCAGGTATTTATAGGAAACCCTCCAATGGTCATATTTTCATTGATATTTATTCAAGGACTTGGACACCTGGCACTTAAATGGTCATATTTAAATAGAATTCATGACATCATTTTGGTATACATCACTTGTATTATGAAATGGATTAAATTTTGATATAATATGTTTTTTCATATTCAGAATTCAAACTTTAGTCAATCAGATGGATGTCCTTACAGAATGTTATTACAATTTTCTTTATGATTATGGCTCTGATGTTATCGGTTTTTATGTTAAGTTAGATTAAAACTTTTGTCAAAATGAGGACAAGATAGAAAAGTATTTAAATCTGATTTGATAATAGTAAATCCAATTATTAGTGTATACATACTCATTAAGATAATTATAATGAATAAGGAAATTTTATATTCATGAATACTTTTGAAACTATTTCTAAGTATATTAAAACACATATGTTTTATAAAAAATAATTAAAACACTTTAGAAAATAAATAATTAGTTAATTTAATATTTAATAAAGATTTTATGATTTACAAAATAAAAGGAATATAAAATTCAAAGAGATACTTTTGACTCAATAATATCTCCTTTTTTGAAAACAAAAACCATAATACTTAAATAGAAAATAACTTTAAAAAACTTAAGTATATTATCTTTTAGGTACATTGTATTCATAATTAAACATTTATACTTATCTCTCCCTAAGTTTATATCTCATCTAAATATAATATTGAATATGAATAACTCCCCCTTAGGATAAGAATTTATTCTAAGGATTGTATTCTCTTCTTTATAATTATTTCTCCCCTTGATTTAAATATATCCCCCTTTCTTAAATTTCTCCCCCTTTGTGATTTACAAAAAGAAATAGGGAAGAGTCTTGTAATACCTAAAAAGGGTTGGAGAAATAGATATATGAAGCAAAATAATGAATTACTTGATCGTATAAAATAAATAAAAGAACATTTATCCAAATAAGAATTACAATACATTCAAACAAATTGTATGTAGATGAAAAATTCTTTCATTGAAAGTCTAATTGTCAAAAATTACAATAAGAGTTTTAAGAAATTAATCTTTCTTTGGAATCAAGGATTTAACAATTTTATTCAACTTATTAAACTCTTTCCTATCCTTTTCAACCTTGGCCATCAACTATTCCTGATTTTTTTTTCTTTTCCAGCTCATGTATCCTTTCCTCTTGAATCTGAATCTTTTAATCTTGTTCCTTAACCATTTCTTCTTGAGATTGATTCATTTCTTCTAGAAGATTATTATGATATTCCTGAGATTTAATCCTTTCTAAGAAAACATAATCCTAATTTTTCAAATCAATAATTTCATATTTATAGTGATTGAATATTGAAATATAGTATAGTAGAAACTTTAATATTGTTTATAAGTCTTTGATATCTTGATTCTTTTTTTCTATTGAACTTATGAACTGTTCAAGGAACTTTACTCTATTGGCCATATATTTTTCAATATTACTGAAATCTCTATTGATCTCATTGAAATACTTCCTAGGATTTTTAGTATTATCATCATGAATTTTTATATTATTATCAACTCCATGAGACCACTTCACCATCTTGTTACAAATCTTCCTATGATCCTTGGCATTTTCTTTGAAAATATTGAAATCTAACTCCAACTATATTAACCTTTATATTAAATATTTCACTGAAATTGAGCCTTTATATTGATTTTCCACAACCAAATCAATCTTGTTATACAACTTGGGAAAGTAGTTAATTTTTTCTCTAATATACTCAATGTCTAAAAGATATAATCAAGACCCTGATCTATGATCATATTCATAGAATCTGATTCTGACTAATTATTTCTATAAATAGTTCTGATTTCTTATTGGGTTGATTTATTTTTTCCTTTCTTTGAGTCTAATTTCTGGTTACCATCATAAGTTTCAATTGCATCAACAATAACTCTTTTACTTCCTTCAACCTTTTATTTTTGATCTTATTCATTCCTCTTGGATGAAGATACAACATCTCAAAAAGATGGAGACTTTTGTTTTTCTTGGATCATAGACTTATCTTTCTGATTTCCCAAAGAGGATAACTATTTTGATGAGGCTTCAGAATTCCTCATAGAAATATTATCAAAATAATGATCATCTTTATCAATAAATTGGTTTTCTTCCTCTTCCTGATTCTTTTCAACATTACTAGTTTTCTTTGAAATGTTTTCTTCTTGTTATTCCTTTTCTTCTTCTTCTTCTTCTTCTTCTTATTTTTTCTTATTATTATTCTTCTTATTCTTCATACTCTTCTATTTTTTTGGACACACTGTCCTCTTGAATTCCTTCACTAGATTTTTCTAGAACATCCAATTCTTAGAACCTTCTTCCATCTCTTTTGTAAACATTTTACAAAGATTTGACTCAGATCTCAAGTCACCTTTGATAAATGGAATTGATTACTTCTCTATAATAATAGCCTTACCTTTATCAAAAATATTGGGAACATCAACATTAATAATAGTTGTTTCTTGAAAATCTAAATGATCATCTGTAATTGGTAAAAACAACTTTTGCAGAAGCATTTTCGACTCCTTTGATCAATTTATCACACAATTATGCTTCTGATATCTTCCTATGATTCTTCTTTTCCTTTTCTTGTTTTACTTAAACTTATTCACCATGTAACCTTACTACATAAGATTCATCTAGGTTGAATCCAATCTTAACATATCCTTATTTTCTTTGATCCTTTCTCCTTATCCATTCATTAACTACTTCTTTTGAGTATTTCTTTTATTTATTTTCTTTTTTTAGAGGAAGGGAGGAAGCCTTTATCTTTTTCTAAACTTTATCTATCTTAGAGGGAGTTTATACTTAGATTTAGACACCTAATTATTCTTCACAAAAAACTTTGATTGATAATCAAATACAAGCTTCATCATTTTCATTGTGTTAACACTTATTAGCAAAATATTCTCTCTAAAAATCTCAAACTTGATTAAAATATTGAAATGCCTCATTCTAGATTCTATCATCATACTAATCAACCCCAGAAACATTAAAATCTGATATTTGATTGATCAAAATTTTATATTTTTGATTGTGAGGAGAATAAAACCTGTCAAGTTTATCTTCCTCATGTTCACCAGATAATCCAAAACAAAGATGTCAAATACTTTTAAAGTGTCTATATATACTCTTCTCGAAATTAAAAAACCTTGCATCAAAGGTCCAAAACTCTATGATCTAAAATTATATGAGTGACTTTCCTCAGTTCATAATCTGATACATTCTTAAACAAATATTTTTCATCTATTTCTCTTAAAAATGTACCCTTTTTGTCTGAAAGTTTGTGAGACGGAAAAATGCATCTCCTTTATCAGAAATACCAAGAAAACTAGTTTTTCCCATGGATTCATCTTATAAGAATTTTCATAAATTCATAAAGAAAACATGTCTTTTCCATCTTCTTTAAAAAACTTTATAGAATATTAAAATGTCTCTAACCAAATCTAAGTAAAAAAAATCATAGTATGGATCTATTTGTTCTACACATAAGGATTAAAAATCTTAAAAATATATCATCCTTCTTAAATATGAATCATACTTATTATAAAAATATATTTCAACTAACCTTTCATGGAAAACAAACCACTTTTTGTAATATTTCATAGGAGCCATTGAATTTAGAGAAGAAAATGAGGAATTGTACATGAAGAGAGAATCAGACTGGGAAACTTAAACAAGGAAGTGATTTTTGGTAATAAATCTGAGAAAACTGATGTGGGACACAAGTGGGAGTCCCCTTTATATAGAAGATTTCAGGTGATGGTTGAACTTCTAAAAAACCTAATGGATTATATTTTATCCATTTTATTTGACGGTTGATAGGATATCTGAAAATATATATAATATTTTTAAAATTAAACTCTTGAGGTTTTTTTTAAAAAAATATCATATTGGGTGAATACAAAATTTGAAAACAAACCACGTGAATAAATATAACAACAAACAAGGATAAAATTAATTAAAATGAAATAGTGTTAAAGTATGAAAGGAAAGAATAATACCTTTCAAAGTGGAATCATTAGTATTATATTTTTTCATATTTTTTTACACAATAATAGATTACAAAAAATTAAAATGAAAAGTTGAATACGATAAAATTTAAATCTGATTTAAAAATTCGAATATGATAGATTTTCCAAATTTGATTTAAAAATTCAAATACGATAGATTTTAAAAACTAAATTTTAAAAAATATATTTCAAAAAGATTTAATTCCTTAGTCCAAAAATTTTGGGTTCATAAAATTTATTAAAAATTATAAGGAATTATGAGTCCAGAAAATCCATCATGAAAATTTTTAGAAAAAATAAAATTTTGAAAAACTAAAAGTTTTGTAAAACAATGATCATATATAATCCCCCTATGAAAAGAAGTACCTTAATGTAAATATATGGTTTAAACCATAATTATATATGAATGATTAATTTAGATTAATCATTACTATCTTCTGTTTAATGTATTCAAACCTATCAGAAGGTAATGGTTTTGTAAAAATATCAGCAAGTTGTTCATGTGTTCTGATGAATTGTAAGAAGATATCTCCTTTAAGTGTGTGATACCTAAGAAATTTATGCCTAATATATATGTGTTTTCCATGAGAGTGATGTGCATGGTTTTTACTTAAGGCTATGTCACTTTTGTTACCACAAAGTATTGGAGCTTTTGTAAAACTCATACCATAATCAGTGAGTGTGTGTTGAATCCAAAAAATTCATCCATCATAAAATTTTTATTCAAGGAATATAGGTATAAAAGAAATAGGGGAAAACTGATGTTTAGGGAGGCCTAAAGTAATGGAGACCGAGGGCATCCCTTCTGATCAAATTAACCCCCTCAGGTTTCAAGTAATTGATGTTTGGGAAGCATGTGATGTTGGATCTATGATTCTTTAGTGATGCAAGGTGGTCTGCTACCTTGTTACCCTCTCTCCATGTGTGGTCCACATGTACATTTTTATTGAGGAGATATCTTCATTTCATGATAATATAGGATATCGGCCATGGGGTGGATCCTTTTCCATGCAAGGAGTCGTATATGATCATGGAGTCAGTTTCAGCTTGAGTGAGGTCTATATTCTTATGGTTTCATAGATTCAATCCATTGAGAATTTCTTTGGCCTCTGCCTGTAGAGAATTTCCATTACCATAATAAGCTGTAAAATCCATAACAACACTCCCCCAGGTGTCACAAACAAATCCTCCTCCTTGCATGTCACCCAAGGTGTTGGAACCATCCGTATTGAGCAAGAAGCTTATGGCTGGAGGATGCCAACATACCCATTGTCCCTATGTTCTGGTGATGGAAGGTTGAACCAGTGAAGTGCTAACTTGCAGCGATCTAATGGAAGGAGATTCCCACCAGTTATTGATAATAGTGACCATGTCAACTATTATTTTCCTTGTTCTTGTAATGATGGACCTCCCTATGGAAGGAAACCCTTTGTATCTAGCCTGATTTATATCCTATCATAAGCACCAACATCCATTACTGAGAGCAATGGACCTCACCATCTTTTTTAGGCCCGTATCATTCATCCCATGGAACCATCACTCCAAAAATGAGGCATCAAGAATATATTCATAGGAGAATGTAGTAAATTCACCTAAGAACCTCTAATTAAAACATTTTTCAGTACTAGGACAAGATAAAAAATTCTTTTGCTGCATATTTAGCTTCAGCAGTGGAAAGTGATGTTGAGTGTTGTTTCATACAAGATAAAGAAACTAATGAATCTTCTAAGAAATTAAATGTTCCAAATTTAATTTTCCTATCAACTCAACAACCACTAAATTCAACATCTGAAAATCTATTTAATTCAAAATCTTTTCCAAAAGAATAGAAAAGTCCAAAAATCCATAGTTACTTTTAGATAATGAAAATTTATTTTAAATTATTTTAAATGGAATTATTTTGGATTATATTAATATCTTTTACATAATAATACATAAAACATTAAGTTTGATCAAAAAGTTGTCAAGTATAGTAAACTTCCTATCAAACCTCTAAAAATTGTTTGGTCAATTGATTTCCTGGTTTGATCAAGATCAAGTGTATTTGAGGTACCAATTGGAGGAATAATACTTTTAGTATTTTCATATATAAAATTTTTAAGAATATCTTTGATATACTTCTATTAAGATATATAAGTACCTTCTGGTTTTTGAGAAATTTGAAAACCAAGAAAAAATGTTAACTCACCCATCATACTCATCTCAAACTCATATTTCATATTATTTTCAAAGGAATTGTTAACGATTTTTTATTTGATCCGAATATAATGTCATAAACATATATTCGAACAATAATAATGTTTTTATTTATTTTATTTATAAAAAGGTCTGGATCAGTGATTTCTTTAACATAATTGTTTTGTAATAAAAATATTATTAATCTATCATACCATGCCTTATGGGATTTTTTAATTCCACGTAAATCTTTGGTAAGTTTATAAATGTATTCGGGAATTTTTGTATCTTCAAAACCAAGGGTTGTTCAACATAAAATTTCTCTTGTACATATCCATTAAGTAAATCACACTTCACATATATTTAAAAGATTTTGAAATTGAAGAATGTTTCAAAGGCTAATAGAATACAAATAGATTCAAGTCTAGCTACTGGAGCATAGTTTTCTTCATAATCTATTCCCTTTTATTGATTATATCATTTAGAAATAAGTGTTTCTTTACTTATACTGATTATTCCATTTTCATCACATTGGTTTCTGAAAACCATTTTACTCCAATTATAGAAGTTTCTTTAGGTCTTTCAACCAGGGTCCAGACTTTATTCCTCTCAAATTCATTTTACTTATCTTTCATTTCTTTTATCCAATCCTCATCACCTAAATCCTCACTGGGAATCTTAGGTTCAAATTGGGAAAGAAATGATAGATGTTCTACTTCATTTCCTAAGGAACTTCTAGTCCAAATACATTGATTAACATAACCAATGATATTATCACTAGGTTGATTCTTAAGAAACAACTGACTTGGGTTTTTAAAACTTTTTCATCAACATAAGGTTGAAAATTTTCCTGAATAAATACTTCAGAAACAATTTCTTGAGTATTTTCCTTATTAGAAAAATATTCTATAAAAGGTTTATAATTATTTTTGGAAAACACATCTGATGATGTTGGTTGGGTTTGTTTAAAAAAAGGATCAATTTTATAAAATTTAACAAGTACTATTTCCTCAATAGTACAGGATTTTTTATTAAAAACTCTATATTTTTTAGAAGTAGTGGAATAACCTAAGAATATACCTTTATTGGATTTGGGTGAAAATTAGTGTAAGTTATCTTTTGTATTTAATATGAATACTTTGCATCTAAATACTCTTAAATAAGAAACTTTTGGTTTTCAATCTATCCACAACTCACAAGGAGTATTATTAATAAAAGGTAAAATTAAAACTCAATTTATAGTATAAAAATCAGTACTAACTGCTTCATCCCAAAAAAAATTAGCAATTGAGTATTCACTTAACATGGTTCTTGTTGTTTCTTGAAGATTACAATTTCTTATTTAAACAACACCATTTTTTAGGAGTTTTAGGAGCTAAAAAATTGTGTTTAATGCCTTTTCTACTATAAAATTTTTCAAAATCAGAATTTACAAATTATCCACCATGATCACTATGAATAGTTATCAAGGGAATATTTTTCTAATTTTTAAGTTTGGATACAAAATTTTTGAAATAAAAAAAAAGGCTTTAGATTTATTTTCTAGAAAATATACCCATGTATATCTAGTGTAATCATCAACTAAAACAAATACATAGTATTTTCCACCAATGCTTTTGGTTTGTGTAAGAATGAAGAGATCCATGTACACTAGATGTAAAGAATCAGAAGTTGTGACATCACTAAAAGATTTAAATCTTGAATTATGTTTCTTTTTATGTTGAAAAGGGTTATAGTCTTTTGAAAAATAAAATATAAGCTCTGGTAGATCCTTAAAAAGTCTTTTCTTAGTCATCTTACATAAGTTTCTAAGGTCACAGTGTCCTAACCTTCTATACCATAACCAATATTGATCTTTCATTGCACTAAGGAAACGTAAGATTTGACTTCTAAGTTCTTCTAAGTTATGTGTGTATAAATTCTCATGTCAATGGACCGAAAGAATGAATTTACCCTTTGAATTGTGTACTACACATATATCATTCCTAAAATTCACAAGGTAACCTTCATCACATAATTATATTATGCTTATAAGGTTTATCTAAATACCTTTAACAAATAAAACATTTGAAATTAAATCTTTACCAAGAATAACAATATCACTTATACTGATAATCTCTCCTTGAGAACTATCTCTAAAAGTAAATTTTTCCACCTTTCATCTTTAAAATATTTTCAAATAAATCTTTTTTACCAGTCATATTTTGGGAATATCCATTATCTATGTACCAATTATTCTAATTTTTGGTACTTTGTTTGTTTTCTTAAAAACAAAACAATTAAGCTTTCAGAACCCAAACCTTCTTGGGTCCGGAAATGTTAGAAAACAAAATCTTATAAATCCATATTTGTTTTGAAAAATGGGATTTATGGAACCCTAAGGATTCAATTTTATTTAAATAACAATTATTTTCCCAATGTACTCCACTTTGATATTTAGTACAGAAGGGGGAACTTTTAGGAACAAAGAAGGTGTTACTAAAAAAAGGTTTTTTATAAGTATATCACATTCCAGAACTAGTTCCATGTCTATGAATTTTTTTATACATTTCATTAGAACTTTATTTCCAATAGTAAATTTTGATGAAAGTTTCTTTAGTAAAGGAATTTTAGATTTTGGTTTTACAACTAAATTCTTATCCACATTTGTATTTGTTTTTGGAATTGAGTTTCTCAAAACTGGTTTTCAAACTATCTTTTTCAGATTTTACTTTTTCTAATTCTTTAGTGATAGTTCCTTTATCAAGAGTGGTTTTATCAAGGTTTTTGGAAAAAATTTCAATTTCAAAAGTTTTTCTATCAAGATCTTTAGAAAGATTTAATATTTATTTTGTTAAAACATTTATCCTAGTATTTTCCTTTTTAAGTTTTTTCCTAACTTTAAAATTCTCATTTTCAAGGAATTTGGAAAATCTATAAACCTCTTCATAAGAAGGTAAAGTATTATCATCACTATCTAAGGTGGCTTATTCATATGAAGATGTAGAATACTTATCATCAAGATAATTTTAATTTAAATACATATTAGTTAATGAATCAGTTGTGTGTACCTTTTCCATAAAACATTGATTTGTAATAGTTAATCTAGTAAGAAGACTAGTATTCCTCTGGTCTGAACTTTCATTATCTGAGGAATTTTCAGAATAATCACCTTCACTGCACTCTAAGTGTTAGTATATTTAAGAAATTTCTTTCCTTTTTACTTATAAAACTTATTTTAATTTTTATCAGAATGTCTATCATTCCTATCTTTTCTTTTTATCTTGGGACAATCTGGTCGAATATGTCCAGCTCTTTTTCATTCATAACAAGTAACTTCAGAGTATTTATTTTCATTCCTATCCTTGTTACTTTTCATGTAGTGATACTAAAAATATTTCTTTCCAACTATATTATTCATTATTCAAGAAATATTGGATGATTCATTTCTAGAATTCTCAGAATCACTTGAATCGGATTGAACAACGATTTTTCTATTTCTAGAAGTCTTAACAACCTTTTCTGGTGTTGGATATTTGGTATAAAATGTAGTATTATTGAAAGTAACTACACCATTCTTTTCTTTTTTTTCAACATATCTTTTTAATATACCCTCTTATTACAAAAGGGTTCCAAATAAGTCATCAAGAGTGAGTTTTTTTATCTTCCTTGATTCATCAACAGCTTTTCTCTTTGATTCCCATTCATTGGGCATGACATTGATTCTCTTATCTAAAATAATTTTATATTCTAATCCTTTCTCTCCCATATATTATATACTATTGACAATTTTCATAAACCTTTTGTGTACCTTTGTTACCGTCTCACCATAAGGAAATTCAAAAATCTTGATAATCAATTCTCTACATAGCTCTTCTAGTTTCTATAACCTTTGAAGTTCCAAAATGAGTAATCTATAGTTTCTTCCAAATACTATTAGTTTCCATACAATAATAAATATGTAAATATATTTTTCTAGTCATGGAACATAATAAAGTGTTCCTTACCTTGTAATTCAACTGATATTCCTACTTTTCTTGATTGTTAAAAGTTGTGACTTCCATATCATGAATTTTATAATCTATAATGAGCATTACAAAATTTTTAACTCTAATTTTTATCACAAAAGTCTTCGTTATATCTCTCCAATATTCATAATTATCACTGTCAAAAATTGGTGGTCTATTGGGATTTGGATTATCAATGGATCCTACATTAAGTCCTATCATCTTTAAAACAAGTAAAAAAATTCTTTTTCTATGATATATGTTAGTGTAACAAGTATTTATAAAAAAATTATAATAAAAATTTAATCAAACTTTCAAAAGAAAATAAACTAAAAATATTATCAATAAATTAAGTAGTGGAAGATTCCTCTATTACCAAATGTAAGTATCATTATTACAGTGACTTGGCTTTGATACCAATTTTTGGAACTAAATGTATATGTTGATGGCTAAATACAAGATGGTTTGAATTATAAGTTTAAAAAATTTCGATTTTAACCTTAAAAGAAACTTAGTTTAACAAGATTAAACTAATAATATTCACATAACCTCTTATGTATTTGAAATGTAATAGGACTTAGCTCTGGGTTCTGATAAAATAAATATTGTAATCAAGTAGATTCTAATATGTATTCCACAGGTCATAATTAATGTTTAATCATATTCACAATAGAAAATGATTTAATTAGAGTACTCAAAAGAGAATCATAATCACAATGGTTATGATAAATCAGAGTATTATAAAATTAGTGATTCTATATTAAAGTGTATAGAATCATATTCAACGTAAAATAGTTATATCAGAATAAAAACAATTATGATAAAAAAATATTAATAGAAAGATAAATATGAAAGGATTCACTTTCTATTACAAATACAACATAAATGAGAAACTTATAATAAAACAAGTAAATAAATATAATTCTTTTATCCCAAAGATAAGGGTATCCAATAACCTAGGATAAAGGTCCCCTGTTTTATACTTACAATAAAGTATATCTTTCCCTTACCAGGGAAATCACTCGATACAATGATCGGATTATGTCTCACTATCCCCACAAGCCCTCAATATGATGATTGTATTTTCTCTATCTTCCTATCCTCTGAAACCCTTGATATGATGATCAGATTCTGTCTTGTTATCCCTATAATCCCTTGATATGATGATCAGATTCTATCTTATTATCCTCGTAATCCCTTTATCAAGATGATCAGATTTTTTCTTCCTATCCTTGGAATCCCTCAATCGTATTCACAATCGGACACAAAAATCAATTGCAAAAATGAACTCAAAAATTTTACAAGAAAAAAGAACAAGTTTTCCACTCTTGTAAACTTCAGAGCTATAGCATAGTATAAAAATTGACAGAGTGTCTCTACATGTGTGTTCCTCCACTTGTTGTGAAATATTCAAATGACCATGTATTTGTAGGAAAACCTCCAACGATCATCTTGATCCTCCAATGGTCATATTTTCTCTATGATTTTTGTAAGGACATGGACACCTAGAACTCCAATGGTTATATTATAAAAGAATGCATGTCATAATTTTGGTATACATCACTTATATTATGAAATTTATTCCATTACAATATAATATGTTTTTCTATATCATAATTCAAACTTTAGTCAATATGATGGATTTCCTTACAGAATTTTATTACAATTTTCTTTATAATTATGACTCTGATACTATCGGTTCCAATGTCAATTTTGATTAAAAAAATAGTATGGGGACGAGATAAAAAAGTCTTTAAATCTAATTTGATAACGATGAATCTGATTATTATCATATCCATACTCATTATGATAATTGTAATGACTAAGGTAAGTTTATATTCATGAATACTTTTAAAACTATTTATAAGTATGGTAAGACATATATGTTTTCTAAAAAAACAATTAAAACACTTTGGATAAGAAAAAAAAATTCAATTTAGTATTTAAGAAAGAGTTTTTGATTTCAAAAACAAAAGGAATGGAAAATTCAAAGAGACACTTTTGACTCAATAGTTATTATTCTTTATTTCTATGAGAGAAATTTTTATCATATTAGCCTTCTTATGAGATGCCTGATTGAGTATATTCATAAGATGACCTCTCTAATTTATCCTCAACATGTGTGGTCAAATCATACTCTTATTCTTCTTATAATAGAGAGTACCTATTATTCATAAGGTTTATTTTAAAATTATTCTAATATTTTGATTTTTATTTCTTTGAATATAAATTTCTTTAAGAACTCCCCAAAGTTCTACCTTGAGATTGAATACTCCTTCAGGTTCATCAAATTTTTTTAGTTTAAGTTATTCCTTCTCAACAGTAGCCATCAAATAATATCCTTTATAAATTTTGAATTTTTTTCACCTTCCTCTAGATATTCTTCATTATTATTTTCTTCTTTTATAAAAAAATTCTTTCTCTGAAATTTCATTTTTGATGAACACTCGTTTTTGGAGTCTCTTATAATATGGAGTATTCTTCATGATTTTTGTGTAACTTCTTCTTCACTTTCTTCATCATCAAATATTCTTGGTAACCTTACTAAAATATTCTCAACTTTACTACACTGGAAATGATCCAAGGGTATCTTCCCTTTGAATCTACCCTTTCCTCTCTTGAATTTTCTAGCCACAAGAGAGAGCAGTTTATTATCTGCATCCTATTCACCATCACCACTATTAATGATGTTAATATTATCTATTGATTTAAATTCCATATCCTTACTTTAATGACTTGATATCCCTTTTATATTAACTCACATTTAGTAATCCACCAAACTTCTTAATATATCATCTAGAGAGATCCTAGATAAATCCTTCTCTTCTAGAGATGAAACTCTTAGATTATAAAGAGGTGGAGACCGTTATAAAATCTTATTAAAAATATCGATATCCTTTATTTATCCCCTAAGTCCTCAAATAGTTCCAACAATTTTAGTGATTTTATTGAAGAATCCATTAGTATTATCATCTTGAATAATTTTTAGATCATCAAATTTTTTATGGAGTACCTGTAGTTTGAACTCCTTTACCTCACTATCACCTTCATATATATTGCTCAATTTCTCCCACATGTCCTTAGAATTGGTACGACTCAACACTTTCATATAGATATTATCTAATATTGCTATAGATATATCATTCTAAGATCTTTGTTGTTGGAAACCATCCATTTCCAATCATCTTCAATCATGGACTGCTATATTATATCACTAACTTCAATCTGATTTAATTAGTGTAAAGAAGTTATTTCCCAGGAGATCAGAGATGTGATATCATTCTTTTATTCTAAATCTAGTACTTATTTTAATCAAAGAGAGGAAATACATTTGGGTTTATTGAATTATCCATCTCAAAGAATTTATGATGATAGATTTAATACCTAAAACCTCACTCAAATGCCCCTTGTAGTACCTCGGGACACCCTAAGAGGGGAGGGGTGAATCAGAGTGTCAGATTTTTCTTTTATTTTAATTAGATCTTGTCTCTTCATTGGTAGGAACTCATTAAACTTGTATGACTGGAATCTACATTCACCAAACACACAAATGAGAATATAAAAACAGAACACAATAATTTTTACTTAGTTCATTATTAAGGGATGGTCTAAGAAGAATACACTGATAATGTGTTGGTCATATCATAATCCACTAAGCTTCACTAGATTTGATGGATTACAATAGTTCGATCATATTCACTCCATTCTATGCTCATTTCCTTTACAAAGAATTCAAGGACATCACATTACCTCCCTCGGATCACTTCCATCAACTCCCCCTTGCTCACTTCTCCAAATAAAGTCTTCATCAGTCTAACAACTTGAGGGTCACCTCTAAATATGAGTGAATATTGATTGATAAGTGAATCATTAAGTCCTGAGTTTGATGCGCCAATGAATTTCTCAATTTCTACTCAAGAAGATCACCCAAGTCCCTATCTTTTCTAAAGTCCCTAGATTTTCCCAAGTATGAATTTCCCAAGTTCTTAGCATCACCTAAGTGAGCTTCACCCAAGTCTCGTACTTCCCCCAAGAGAACTCTGCCCATCGCATTCACCCAATCTTGCTCACAAAACCTTGTTCACCCAAATCCTTTGCTAAGGTAGCTTCACTAAAGTAGTTTAGTCCTTCTTCTTTCAAAATACCCTATTCATGAAACATATTCATGTAATTCCTTTGGTACACCATACTCATGAATATATGTTCACTCTATGACTTCACCTAACTACTTCAACCAACTCCTTTGCTCAATTATGTATGAAGAGAGGGAGACCCTTAATCCTTCTCTCACAAAATCAATAAGGAAATGGGATGAGGTAGTAGGGTATTTATAAGAAAAAATTCATACTAGCACATATCCCTATGCTTCATATTTATTGGATCATAGTTCACCCATATCCACTCACACAACACCCCTTACTTCACACGGCATCTAGACAAGTGTGTAGAAGACTCCCAAACAACCTCACATGCATGCAGAACCTATGTGTGGCACTAGTGTGAAGCACTAGTGCATAGTTCTCAACTCCAGTATAGTGAAAAGGTCTCCTTTTATTTAGAAAGATACTTTTAGATTCCTTCAACAAAATCCCAATATTCCTTCGAAATTTTAGGATCCAGAAATTTAGAAAACACTAAAATATTTCACAAACTTAAGATTTCTCCCTTTGTTTTCAAGTAGCTTCAAAAACCTAGAAATAGATTGGAAACAAATGTAACATCAATCTCCACCTTGAATAACCTTGGTTCCAACATCATACCTCTCATGAGCCAATCACCTTGACATATCAAAAATATCATAAACCCTTGTTTATCATTTCATTGCATCACTGATACTACATCATACACACTATCCATATCCTGATACACTAGTTCCACCGGTTGAATCTACACATGACCATATCCTAGAGAATCCCCTACTATAACCAACATATAACATAACATTAAGGGTCAACACCATTTTTTCATTCCTTAATCACAAAAAGGTGTCTCACACTATTCCACTATTATCCCGTATCTAATAACCATCCATTTGTGATCCTCTAAAGATACCATCAATAACCCATTACCTAACTCTAGTTAGTCGGTGTAACACTTGAGCTTCAATTATAGAAAGTAATATTTTCATTATAAAGAAAAAATAATATAATGCACATAGATTTATTTAATAATGTAATTAAAACCTAAATTACCAAGTTTTATAAATTGAATTTTATGAAATTAATTTAATTTTTTAATTCACAATGTCTAAATTCTCTTAGGATTAATTTTTTAGATTTTTCAAAAATAGTTTATTTTTCAGTGAATAGTCAAAAATACTGATTTTACAAAAACTGCCACTTTTATGACATTATAATGATATAATAATAACTTTAAATTTTATGAAACCTTTTTTAGAATAAATATATATTTAATAAGTAATATAATTTATAAAAAATATAATTTTTAACTTAGAAATATATGCTTAACATTTTGGAAATCTAAGTAATGTTTTTGTTCAAATAAAAATTATTATTAGTTCTTCTCTTTTAATAAAATATTTACAAGGTTACTTTTAGTTTTGGTTTGGTTTGAAATAAAAATAATTCACTTTTTATTTAATATATTCCAATTAATTATATTAAAATTAAAATTATACTTTATTTTTCTGTAAAATTATTTTTATACTTAAAACAAACATTTTTCTAAAAATGGTTTTCATTCCATTTTATAAACATAAGTTAAAATTAGTTTTTATAGATTCTATAAAGTTAATATTGTAAAATTTATTATTTATTTTAAATAATTATTATTATTATTATATAATAATATCAACTTAATTTTTTGTTATAATGAATAGTAAAAACAGTAAAATTTTGTTACCATAGTTAAGGTTAAAAGGGGTTATTGAGGGGTTAAACTATGACACTTAAACTTGTATAAATATTATTTTTTTAATATATTTCAACCTTATCATATATTACCTTCAAATTACTATCCATTTGGTTCCACTTTCACTTGAAAATAATTATTTAAATATTTTAAGTAATTCTATGTGTATCTCTCCACTCACTTATAAAAGGACGCATCTTCTCCACCCTATTCATAAGATTTGAGCCCTCTTTCTCAGCCAAGACCATCATAAAAAACTTCTTATATTTCTTCCCTTCATTATTTAACTCCCTTTATTACCCTAATACCATCCTTATAAGGATTAATGTGTAAGTCAAAGGAGGTCTCTTAAAGAAGAGGTAGTCATCTTACCCAACTCTTTCAAAGTTTATTTATTCTTATACCTTTTATAAATATTTTTTATTCATAATAACATAATTAATATAATATCATAAATATATTAATATATTATTATGATTATGTGGAAGCTATTTTCCACCTCATTTCCTTCAAATAGGAAATGAAAGTATCGCTCATGTGTGTGTGTGGACTACCATCTCCACATAATGATATGATTCATTTTCCATAACCACCTCGAATTTATGGATATAATAATAGATTTAATAAATATATATTATATTAATGATATAGTTATTATTTTTGTAATGATAAAATATTATTTATCTTTTTTTCCTTCTTTTCATTAGAAAATGAAAATAGTGTTCACACGTATGTACGGACTACCATCTCTAGGGACAGTGTAATTAATTTTTCTATATTTAGATTTTATAGATGGTTATAAATATGTATATAATTAAAATATATGATATATATATATCATGATTAAAAATCTGTAGATGATGGAACCATGATCAAGATGCAAGGACCATAGCTGTCGAATTGAAACATACATGAAAAATGAAAAAGTTAACACCCAAAATGATAATGATAATGAAAGATTACTAATGAAAGGGTTATAGGGTTTTATAAGTAAAACATGTATGGTATTATAGGTATGAATGTTATTCTGGTATAGGATTATAATAAATTTAAATTTATTATATAGTTGGTTAAAAGTAATTACGAATCAAGTCAGACCTGAGGTAAGGGTTTATTCTACAATCTTATTTTTATTCGAGGTTGTTTATGTTTAAATTTCCATGGAATGAAATTATAAGATATTTATATTTTAAACTCCATATATTTTATTCTCCTTCGGTTATATCTATAAATTACAAGTTTTCCTTCCATTTTCCATTCTCTAAGTACTCAAAAGTCTAAAATAATGATTTTAAGGGAAATTGGTTATTTTCGTATTTGATTGGGAATATTTTTCTTTCATGTCCATATTTTCTTTGAATTATATTCAAGAATTTTTTTACTATTCTATAATGATTGATTAAAGTCATTTTTACCCATGTTTAACTTTCTAAAAAAAATTAAAATAAATCTTCATGTTGTTTTTAAACGAGGTACTTAATACCAAAGGTGTGGACAGAGTCTTTGTTTTAATGTTTATTGTATGAATGAATTTTTCCACCATTTTTATTATTATTTTCCTTGAATATTCATTTAAAAATTTTCATGGTTATTTTAAAGTAAATTTTTTTTCTAATATTCTAAAAAAAATATTTTTTAAATTATTAATTTCAAAATGAAAAGGGTATTTTCCACATGAAATGATCCAGTGGTATTTTAAAAGTATTTTAATTTATGTCAACATACTTTGATGATTTGTATTCTTTACTGTGTATATAATATGATGATACCATCCACAATACTACTCTATATGGATTATGATCATGTTTCTGTAGTGATTTAATGGGGGGAATATTAACATTTTTCATATTAATTTTTCAATATGAATGTTTATATTGATTATGTATTAAATTTTTATCAATTTATTTCATATGATGAATGAATTGGACTTGATAACTGATGGTCGAGGCTTATTATAGCCCCTTGATGCATTGGTGGGTCTCATGGGACAAACTAGTCTAGATATTTAGTGTACTCTTTATCTATTTATGTATGATATCTTGGCCTGAGGCATTAATGGTAAGATCATGATATATGATATTATGCATTATATCATTATGAAAATAGTTATTTTTATCCATGTGACTATATATTTTGTTATTCCATCCATGGATATATTCCCATTTTATGATATTAGTTATATGGAATATTTTATTATTTTTTATCTTTTCCATATTATTCATGCTTTATTTATTATATGATAGCTTATGTTGTATGTTTTCCCATACTGAGCATCTGAGCTTGTCCTTTTTTATGTTTTCCTTTCCCCATGATACCAAGAAGGGATTTGCACTACTGGAAATACACTATTTCCCAACGGTTCAAAACCGTTGGGAAAGCCCCTGAAACCGTTAGGAAAGGTTTTCCCAACGGTTCTTAGAACCGTTGGGAAGTAAGCCGTTGGGAAAAGTTTTCCCAACGGTTTACTGGCAACCGTTGCAATAGAGCCATAAAATTTACCCTACCCCAACGGTTTGGGTGAACCGTTGGGATAGTTTTTCCCAACGGTTCTCCCAAACCGTTGGGAAAACCAAATACCATGGAACATTTTCCCAACGGTTGGAACCATTGGTAATTGGTGAAGTCTTTCCCAACGGTTTAAAACTGTTGGGAAAGACATGCTAAAAACTTATATGCCAACGGTTTGAAACCGTTGGCATACCTATGCTGCAAATTGCAGCACCCTGCAATTTGCACAGCCCCTGTCCCCTGTCCATCACCACCAGTCATCAGGCCTCATTTTCACCTCATTTTCACCTCATTTTCACCTCATTTTCACCTCATTTTCACCTCATTTTCGATCCAACTATTGTACCAGTAATAAAATAAAACATACATATTCAATTACGAACAAATTCATACACATTTAACATATAATGGATCCTGAAACTATACAAATCCATAATTAAATTACAATTCATAAACATACATAATTCATATAGAATTCAATTTAAAATTTAGATGACAATTATACGTGGAATCTGAAATTCAATTCATAATATGATCGGTTTTTTCTATACCATATATTTTTACCTCAAATGATGTCCATTTTAAACAAAATACATACACCTGAAGTGATACCGGCCACACTGCACCTCAGATTGAGGCGGGGTTAACTCGTACACGTCACATTTGACTCATGGATTGTTGTGCTAAAGTATCGACAGAATCCTAATGCGTTTGGTCGGTTTTCCGTATGCCAGTTGATGTTTTTCACTTAAAATGGCGTCCTTTTGAAACAAAAGACGGACACTATGAGTGGTGCCGACCACACCGCGTCTCCAATTGAGGCGGGGTTGATTCGTACACGTCACATATGACTCATGGATCGTTCTCCTAAAGTTTAAATGGAAACCGAATGCGTTTGGTCGGTTTTCCGTATGTACTTAAAATGTTGTCCATTTTAAACAAAAGAGTGACACTTAGACTCATCCCGACCACACCGCGACTCATATTCATCCCGGGTTGGCTCGTACATGTCACATATGACCCATGGATCATTGTGATAAATTATCAAAAGATTCCGAATGCGTTTGGTCGGTTTTGCGTATGCCAGTTGTTCTTTTCATTTATAATCATGTCCATTTTAAACAAAAGAGACATAGTTAGAGCGGTGTCGGCCACACCACATCTCAGATTAAGACGGGGTTGACTTGTACACATCACATATGACCCATGGATCGTTGTGCTAAAGTATCGATAGAATCCGAATGCGTTTGGTCGGTCTTCCGTATGTCAGTTGATGTTTTTCACTTAAAATGACGTCCTTTTGAAACAAAAGACGGACACTTTGAGTGGTGTCAGCCGCACCGCATGTCGGATTGAGGCGGGATTATTCGTACACGTCACATAGGACCCATGGATCGTTCTCCTAAAGTTACAATGGAAACCGAATGCGTTTGGTCGGTTTTCCGTATGTACTTAAAATGGTGTACATTTTAAACAAAAGAGGGCCATTTAGACTGATCCCGGTCACACCGCGACTCGGATTGACCCGGGTTGGCTCGTACACGTCACATATGACCCATGGATCGTTGTGATAAATTATCAAAAGATTCTGAATGCGTTTGGTCGGTTTTGCGTATGCCAGTTGTTCTTTTCACTTATAATCCTGTCCATTTTAAACAAAACAGACACAGTTAGAGCGGTGTCGGCCACACCGCGGCTCGGATTGAGGCGGGGATGATTCTTACACGTCACATATGACTCATGGATCGTTCTCCTAAAGTTTCAATGGAAACCGAATGCGTTTGGTCGGTTTTCCGTATGTACTTAAAATGGTGTCCATTTTAAACAAAAGAGAGCCACTTAGACTGATCTCGGCCACACCGCGACTCGGATTGAACCCGGGTTGCCTCGTACAGGTCACATATGACCCATGGATTGTTGTGATAAATGATCAAAAGATTCGGAATGCGTTTGGTCGGTTTTGCGTATGCCAGTTGTTCTTTTTCACTTATAATCATGCCCATTTTAAAGAGAAGAGACATAGTTAGAGCGGTGTCGGCCACACCGCATCTCGGATTGAGACGGGGATGATTGTTACACGTCACATATGACCCATGGATCGTTCTCCTAAAGTTTCAATGGAAACCGAATGCGTTTGGTCGGTTTTGCGTATGCCAGTTCTTTTCACTTATAATCCTACCCATTTTAAACAAAACAGACACAGTTAGAGCAGTGTTGACCACACCGTGCCTCGGATTGTGGCGGGGATGATTCGTACACCTCACATATGACCCATTAATCGTTCTCCTAAAGTTTCAATGGAAACCGAATGCGTTTGGTCGGTTTTCCGTATGTACTTAAAATGATGTCCATTTTAAACAAAAGAGAGCCACTTAGACTGATCCCGGCCACACCGCGACTCGGATTGAGCCCGAGTGGGCTCGTACATGTCACATATGACTGATGGATGTTGGGTCGGAGGTGATGGCAAGAGGGGGGGTGAATTGCCTTTTTAAAATTAATTAACAATTTAAAACAAATTTAAATGCAGCGGAAAGTAAAATGGCAAGACACAATTGATAACGGAGTTCGGCTTTAAACTCAAGCCTACGTCTCCGCTCCCAACTCAACTGTTAGGAGATTTATACGACCGCTTGCTTTTTAATGGTTATAGCAAGAAACCCACTAGCCGTTTTAAGGTAGGCTAGATCACCTTCTTACAGCTTGCTTTTTTATTATGGTTGTAGCAAGAAACCCAAATTGAAAGAAGGAAGAAAAAGGGTGGTTTGTTTTAATACAAACCCAATTAAGAACTAAACAATTGAAGTAAATAATTTAGAACAAACTAGAGGAAGCCTTGAGCGCCAAGAGGTGAGTGTAGTTGATGTAGAGGCAGCCCAAGCTTCAAGGATGGCAATTGGATCTCAAGTAGCCTTTGAGAATTGTCGTAGGAGCCTCAAATGATTAAAATAGCTTTGGTATGCTTCGGTATATGATCGGTAGTGTTCCCGGCATCCATGGACGTCTATTTATAGGAGAAATGCTCCCAAATACTTCAAAATAGCCGTTGGAGGGCTTTCGGAGCCGTTGGGGATCAAGTGGGCCAGCCTGGTCAGTTTGACTGAGAACACCGGCTGGCCGGTGCTGATCCACCGGCTGGCCGGTGCACCAGACAGAAGCAAGGGATTTCTGTCTGGCTCCACCGGCTGACCGGTGCTGAGCCACCGGCTGGCCGGTGGTCTGGACAGAAGCATGCTATTCTGTCTGGGTTCCACCGGCTGGCCGGTGGTCAGGCACCGGCTGGCCGGTGGTCTGGACAGAAGGTATGCCATTCTGTCTGGGCCCACCGGTTGGCCGGTGGCCAGACACCGGCTGACCGGTGGCACCTGGCAGAGGGCAAGGCCTTCTGCCTGGTCCACCGGCTGGCCGATGGGCTGGATCCGGCTGGCCGGTGACCTTACCGGCTGGCCGGTGGTCTCACACCGGCTGGCCGGTGGACTTAAACAGTCCATTTTGAATTCTTCTTGGGCCAGCTTCTAGGCACCCTATTTCCTATCATCAAAAACACTTGAAAACAAGTTAGAATACAATTAGAGTGATTGTGATCATTAAAATCCAAGAGAGAGGGGTGCAACAATGGATCGTTGTGATAAATTATCAACAGATTCAGAATGCGTTTGGTCGGTTTTGCGTTTGGTCGGTTTTGCGTATCCTGTCCATTTTAAACAAAAGATAGACAGTTAGAACGGTGTCGGTCACACCGCACCTCGGATTGAGGCAGGATTGACTCATACACGTCACATATGACCCATGGATCCTTGTGCTAAAGTGTCGACACAGTCCGAATGCCTTTGGTCGGTTTTTCCTATGTCACTTGATGATTTTCACTTAAAATGACGTCTTTTTGAAACAAAAGACCGACACTTTTTGAGTGGTGTCGGCCACACCGCGTCTCCGATTGTGGCGGGGTTGATTCGTACACGTCACATATGACCCGTGGATCGTTCTCCTAAAGTTTCAACGGAAACCGAATCCGTTTGGTCGTTTTTCCGTATGTACTTAAAATGGTGTTCATTTTAAACAAAAGAGAGCCACTTAAACTTATCCCGGCCACACCGCGACTCGGATTCATCCCGGGTTGGCTCGTACACGTCACATATGACCCATGGATTGTTGGGATAAATTATCAACAGATTCGGAATGCGTTTGGTCGGTTTTCCGTAAGCCAGTTGATGCTTTTCACTTAAAATGACGTCCTTTTGAAACAAAAGACGGACACTTTGAGTGGTGTCGGCCACACCGCGTCTCCGGATTGAGCTGAAACCACCGTGAAACATTCTAATTATTATTCGTGACGTGTACGCGCAGACGGCACGTCAATCGGACGTGTGGTTTGCGCGGTACGGCTCAATATTAGTGTTTTAAGTGATGCGCGTGCTTCGTAAACGCGCGTGAGGGGGGTCCAAACGGGCCGAACGATGTCGGAATGGCCTGAAATCAGACGAAAAATACGGGTGAGTGATTTCTGAAGTGGTCGAGCAGACGGCACGTCAATCGGACTTGTCGTGTGCCCGCGGTGACCGACAACGCAGTTATGGTGTCATAAACGGCCAGAACGGGCGTCCAAGAATGAGGGGGGTTGTCCAGGGAGTTCTCAAACACACAACCACTAAAAGACAACAACATCCATAAAAACAGACAATATATAAAGATAATTCAACTCCAATACTATACTACGAGTCTAGATAAAACCAACAACTAGAATAGATTAAACATCAAATCTCAAGTCAAAAATGTAACGGATCAATATGTCTCACATCAGCATCACCATCTCCATCATCATCATCATCATCGCCCTCGTCATCGTCCTCCTCATCGTCATCACCCTCCACAACGCCTTCCTCCTCGCCTTCGCCCTCCTCCTCGCCCTCCTCATCTCCCTCCTCTTCCGCATCAGACTGCTCGCCATCATCATCTTCAAGCTCGACATCGGCCTGACCACCACTGGAACTGCCACCTGGTGCACCATATATAGAATGTATCGACGACATGTATTCATCAATCGCTGGGCTGGCCTCTGCTGGAAGTGTTGGGCGTAGAACTTCGATAAATTTCATAAATGCACTGTTTGCCCTTGCAGACTGTTCTGCCGTCTCTGTGGCCCTTTTCTCAGCCTGTTCTGCCTGTGCCCTAACTTGCTGCAGCTCGGTGGCACTACAACTCGTACCTGAGGCAGGCCAATACCTCGTCGGGGCTATCCTAGGTCGGCAGCGTACTCTGCCAGAATGATCATCTCCCAACACCTGATGTAAGTGATCAGATGGCCCAAAATTGTCTGCTTCTTGGGCATCGAGGGCCTCTAAAGCATCCTGTTACAAATATAAATATATTGTTAAGTTACGAAATAGATATTAAAATATAAAATCAACAGATTAAAACTTACAATCTGCTGCTGAGTCGCTTCGTTGACAGCACGTCCATCCTTTTTTCATCTACTCGAGCAAAACAGTTTTGCTCGAGGCACACGTCCTTCAATATTTTGTACTTGCCTCTACAATGACATTGAAAACAAAATTTATATAAAGACTTCAGCAAATAATTAAATAATTGAGGAAAAAAAAAGAAAATGTAAGTCGTAAAGAAAACTTATAAACAATTGTCATACCTGCTGCCTCTCATGATCCGGCATCGTCGTGCGTCCTAGTGTATGGAGGTATTTTTTTGCATCAATGTTTTTTTTATTTTTTCCAGATGATTCCTAAATAAAATTCGATAATGCAAAGTATAATATTAATGCAAAACTTGAAAGTTATTATTTAAATACCTCAAATGTAATTCATACCTTAAACTGGGTACTCGTCCAATGAGTAATCATCTGACGATACTGCTCTATAGGACAATCATCCACGACTGGTACCGCCTCTAACTCAGTGCCAACTCTAGCACGCCAGCCAATATACAGCTCATGCTTGTAGGCTCTCCAAAGCTCGCCTAAATCCTTTAGACGTTCCATTCGTGCACCCTCACCATCAGGAAAATTAAATCGAAGCTGAAATGAAAATATTAATTTATATAAATACAAAAAAAATTCATGGCATTAAATACAACAGATTTTTTTACCCATATCTCTGCCCAAGCTCTATCTTTGACCTCATGTGGCAAATGTCTCCACGACAGCGGGCTGACGGGAATGATGTCGGAGTATTTGGCAAGCGTCGCCATAAAACTCCGACATTGCTGCCCTGTTTTCTCAACCATCTGATTGTCTTCATTATATTCCACCATAACCTGTGTGTGACGGTTCCACACCGAACGCATGCGTGTACGGCCCCGCCCCCGCCTCCTTTCAGTAGATGTATCTGTCATGAAAGAAAAACAAATATTTTATCAAAACATGTTATAATGAAAATAAATATTACTATAAAAATTTGATAGGGTTTTATAAATATACCTGTGCTAGTTTGATCAATGAGTGGCGCCGGATCCACAGAACCTGATGGAACACCCTCTGGTGGAACAGGAGTCGAAGACGATGGAATATAAAAGCTCGGAGAGACAGAAGTAGAAGGAAAAGAAGATGGAACAAACTGTATGACCTGATGCTGACTGGGGAGTGGGAATCATCATGGGATGTGAAAATGATGGGGCAGAAGATGCAGAAGGTAGCGAAAACATGGGAGGTCTAAATATCCCGTGTGTCCCTAACGACACACCGGGATCAGAATGTGGGAAGGCTGAAATGTCAGTGGGAGGGGCAGGGTCTAGTCGGGCACGCGCAGCTCTATGTCCACCTCTGGTACGAACCCTCCTCGTACCACCAGCCTGAGTACTCAGACCAGTACTAGGCTCCTCGTCGAATAACTGTCGACGTAATGGTGGATCCTACAAAAAAGTTTACAAAAAAAATTAATCACATGACATTATATATTCTGTAAATATATATATATATATTTGAAATAAAGTACTCACTGTAGGCACTAATGGTGGAATGCCCATCTCCTCCATCCGACGATTGTTCTCCGCCATTTTTTTTCTTCGTCTCTCTTCAATTGGCTTCATTTCCTGCATTGGAAAACAAATATGTAATTAATTAGAAAAAGAAAATTAATGTGTAAACCAAAAAACTAAATATATGAGGGAATGAGGGGATTCATTGGTA
The DNA here is from genome assembly GCA_963277665.1 of Viscum album. Lineage (NCBI taxonomy): Eukaryota > Viridiplantae > Streptophyta > Magnoliopsida > Santalales > Viscaceae > Viscum > Viscum album. Next base: position 155,140,417 of record OY728134.1, on the reverse strand, counting down.
ATTTAGCTATCAATTGTTTTAGAAGAGCTTGAATGAATTTAATAAAACATACAAGTTGTAATGTTCACCAAGTTAGAAATATTGTTTGATTTGGTTTGAATATAGTTCAATTCCAAATTAGAAAATGCAATTCAAATAAAACAGCAACCAATAAACATTGAAAATTCACATAACGGTCAAGTCAGCTAAAACATATTTGTGATCAATACTAAATAAATATGAATATTACCAACCTTAACAACCCAACTCGAGGTAAACCAAAAGAATTGAGAACATGGATGAATGATTCTATATATTTCCAACCACAACTTCAGGTTCACAATCAACTCTGACAATTGAGCTATTGGAGTCATCAAAAGAAATAAATGGATTGGTTCCAATGGCAATAGGGACAGTGTCAATTCCATCATCAGCATCATCAAAAATATGTCTTGGAATTACTTCAACTACGACACCAAATTCAGGTTGAATTTGATCTTTGACATAAAAAACTTGTTTAGCCATTGATGCCAACACATATGGTTCTTCAGTTGCAAGAGTGCGGGTCATATTAATTACTCGAAATCCACAATCATCAATAAATGTGCCATGTCTCGTCATCGAATCAAACCAATGGCATTTCATCATTGTGACTCGTCCATGAGAGTAATAATCCAATATTATTATTTTCTCAACGACTCCATAATAACCCACATTTTCAAGTCGTGGTCTACTATCTGATGCGCTGGCATAACAATCTGTTGTGGCAGTAACCATAATACCATCATGTTGTGTTCTCATGTTTTTGGCTCGTTCAGTGACAATAAATCTGTACCCATTGATAACAATTGATTTACAGTCACGAACCACGGTATTAGGACCAAAAGCCAAAGCTCTTATTTCCTCAGAGATAGAGTCAGCAGACAAACTCAATACCTGCAATATAAATGATAGTTAAACTTAAGTAAATATTGAAATAATTAATTTAAACAGTAATATTTTTACCTTCAATTTTAACCAAGCAGAAAACTCTTTGCTATGCAAAGTCTCTCTCCTTCTCAAAGATAAAGAACGATGCTTCCTATTTATCATTGTTTTATGTTCCCTGTAGATAAAAAAATATGAATAGTTTAACAGATATATATGTAAGATATACATATTCAATTTTTTTACCTGATATAGTCATCGAACAAATCACAGTTGAACAAAACTGTGCGATGTGCCATCTCCCGCTCTTCATGGCTTAATGTCTTCAATGTATATGATCCAGGAATTCCTCCTGTTTGAGGAAGTGATGGAAAACTGGGTTCAATTTGCTCATATTGTTCTTCTTCATTTCTCATTGGTCTGTTCATTCTTGTAGTAAGATCAGACAAATACATTGAACAGAAATCCATACATTCTTGAGCTAAGTAACCGTTCACGATAGAACCTTCGGGATGATTCTTGTTTCGAACATAAGACTTTAATGTGAACATATTTCTTTCAGTTGGATACATCCAACGAAAAGAAACAGGTCCTCCGAGAAGTATTTCAGTTGGAATATGGACAGTCAGATGCAGCATGCATGTGAAAAATGATGGGGGAAATATTTTCTCCAACTCACACAAAATTAATGGGGCATCTGTCAACATTTTTTGCAAGAAAGACTTGGACAACTTCTTAGCACAAAGATCTCTAAACAAATGGCACAACCGAATAACACCCACCCTTACATTATTGGACAAAAGATGACGGATTGCTATTGGAAGCAACTCATGCAGTAGAACGTGATAATCATGAGTCTTCAAAGATTTTAGCTTCAACTCTCTTCTGTTGACCCGTTTAGATATGTTGCTTGAATAGCCATCAGGAACTCTAATAGTCTCTAATACTTCCAAAAATTGTTTTTTTCAGTAGGTGTCATCACATAAGAAGCACATGGAAGTTGCCATTTATTTTCACTGATACGCACAGGATGCAATTCTGGTCTGATGCCCCAATCCACCAAGTCACGTCGAGATCGTAAATCATCTTTTGTCTTCCCCTTGACATTTAGAAGAACTGAAAGCAACATTTCACATATATTCTTTTCAATATGCATTACGTCTAAGAAATGACGTAGCAAATTGGTTGACCAATAAGGCAAATCAAAAAAGATACTCCTCTTCCTCCAATTGTAACAGGTTTCTGTGGAAACATTCTTTCTCTTTCCAGATTTCATTTGACCCTTCCCGAACGAAAAACTGAAATCTTTCAATTCATTAAGCACATCAGTTCCAGACATACACTGAGGTGGATCATCGATCTCTATAGTATTATCAAATCTTCGACGATTCATTCTATATGGATGATCCTTTGGCAAAAATCGTCGATGTCCCATAAAACTGAAACTACAACGATGTTTCAGTCTTCTGGATCGTGTATTCTTCATACAAACTGGACATGATAGTTTCCCCTTCGTGCTCCATCCAGACATCATTGCATAATCCGGAAAATCATTGATTGTCCACATAAGCGCAGCGCGCATCTGAAATATGTCTTTCGAACATGCATCGTATGTGCGCACACCCACATCCCAAAGAAGCTTCAACTCTTTTATTAAAGGTTGCATGTATACATCAATATCAATGCCAGGATCAGAAGGACCAGATATGAGTATACTCATGAAAGTGAAAGGTTTTTTCATACACAACCATGGGGGAAGATTATAAATGTGTATAAAAATTGGCCATGTGCTGTGCGAAGTAAGCATCTGCCCAAACGGATTAAAACCGTCGCATGAAAGACCCAGCCTCACATTACGCACGTCAGCTGCAAAATCAGGATGTCGAGCATCAAATCTCTTCCATGCAAATCCATCTGCAGGATGAACCAACTCATCATCAGTCTTCTTTCTCTCGGTATCATGCCATCTCATTTTTATTGATATGTCATCAGACATAAAAAGATTCTAGAGTCTGGGGATCAATGGAAAGTGCCACATTACTTTCTGTGGAACGCGGGATGGTGTTCCATCAGATTTTGACTTCCAGCGGGATGTGCCACATTTTATACAATCATTTCGTTCAGCGGTTTCCTCCCAGAATAAACTGCAATCTTTCGGGCAAGCATGAATTTTGTTTCTTGAAAATCCAAGTTCCTCAACTAACTTCCATGCCATATAGTGGTTTGAGGGAATATCTGCATCATCTGGAAGTAAATCCTTCAAGAGGGTAAGAATGTAATCGATTGCTGTATTAGAAATCCCATACATAGTTTTCCCATGAAATAATCGGATTAAAAATTCCAGCTTTTTCATTTTATCGCATTGCCGATATACTGGAGTCGTGGCAGCATCATTCAATTTTTTCACCCTATCAATATCATCATTTTCACTAGATGCATCAGCTGTCCTCATATCGAAGTCTTCTTGAGTCGAAATCCTTTCTTTTTCATGATGACGAATAAACGGAAACCGATCATCTAACAAATTCTCCATTCCAGTCTTTTCATTTCGATCATCACCAATTTGAGATTTCGTTTTCTCCCCATTGTGATACCACAGAAAGTAGTTTGCTTGAAACCCATTTTTGGTTATGTGGTAGCTGACTTCTTCACGGCTCAACCAAGTTCTACCAACACAATTGGAACATGGGCAGTGTATGCGACCACTATCTGAAGCATTGTGAAATACAAAATCTATAAAGCTCTCCAAATTGTTTTGAAAATCATCTGAGATCCGATCGGTTTCATACATCCAACTTCTGTCCATTCTGTAAAAAGAATTTATATAAGTCATTTTGTCATAAACAATTCAATAGGCATTAACTATAATAGAATATACATTTAAGTAAACGATAAAGGAAGAAAATAATCAAGGTATCAACTACACATGTCAAAAAAACATACAAATGTGTTATTGAAAAAATGTAAAACCAACAAGAACTTAATGTGTTATATCACATAACAGCATGACTCATCCCATAACCATATTAGTAGGGTATCATGAACATGAATAACATCAACCTTGTGCCATCCTCCTACCCTACATGACCCCAACCACATGCCACATCTTATTATAGCCTTATCACATCACACCTCACCGAAAAACACTAGGGAAATCATAGTACATCTCACCTGAAGACACATGGACAATCACATCGCATCTTGCCTAAAAACACATGGTCAATCACTTTTGAAGGAAGAGTAGGGAAGACATGGTAGCTATCCAAACATATAACCACCATCCTAGATATTAGAAAAAATACCCATAACTCAAAACCTCTGATCGTTGGTAAGTTTATCCAACTCTGGTTGGGAATGTGTAGAAATAACATAAAAATACATGATATATAGATAGCACAAAATACTCAACCTATGGGTTCACATTAACTACATAATCACACACTTCACTACTACCATAAAACACATAAACCACACCACCACCACACAAGACGCATATCATTGGAATATAATTCTACATTCAATAAGTCTATCTATGGAATTATCATAAGAATCCATGTATCAATTGGAATATAATTCTACATTCAATAAGTCTATCTATGGAATTATCATAAGAATCCATGTATCAATTGGAATATAATTCTACATTCAATAAGTCTATCTATGGAATCCCTCCCTTGGATCCATGTATCACCCATGGCTTAATCAATATTCAAAGAAATGAGTCTATCCGTGGAATTCCACTGTGAATCCATTTATCACATAAAGCGTATAAGTTAATAGAAACAAGATTATATACCTGGCATCCTAATAGAATCCATGTATCACTATTTACTATTAATCATTTAATGAATTCCATTTCATTTAAACAATTCATTAAACATACCAAGGTCAAAAACTAAGGTATTTAATACAACTCACCTCAAAATGGCGACTCAATCAAATAATAACCTGAAAAGAATGAAGCTTCATTTACTCATGTTGTAATGACAAGATAATGAGATTCCCTTGCTTAATCAATCAATTCCATATCATGGTCTCAACATAACTCATAATGGCTAGCAATTCAATGAAAATTCAAGCACTCACATGGGAATTTTTAATAGAACACTCCTAACAAGACTATAAAGATATCACATGCATTAGTTATAATATATCTAACATGGTAACATAAAATATAAGATAAATTCAATCCAATTTCATAGATTCATAGCATAGTCTCTACTTTACTCACATTGGCAAGGCAATACAATTAAAACATGTGTTAAAAAATAATTGGCATTCATGTGTTAAAAGGGGAATGCAAACCATAAAATACCCTTAATTAATTTAATTTACAATTCAATTCAGAAATCGAACAATCAATTCGATTTATATAACCTTTCACAAATGACATCCCATGTTCAAGGGGTAAAATCCAAAAAGGAATTTTCAAGAAAACTCACCCTTAGGCTGGTCCGGCCGGCAGTAGCACCAAAATCACCTAAACTGATGGGAAAAATGAAAATAGGTTTAAATACTATCCAAACATTTGAATACATTTTCAGTTAAGAAGAATAATAACCTGAATAAGAGCTGGAAAATTGAAGGCCGGCGGTACCTCCAAAATCGCCTAAATCCGCTGCTGCTCCCGTTTTAGGGTTGTGTATCGCGAATTGGGAAGAGAACAGGCGGCTGGGAATTTTGGGAGGACCTTTGCCAACGGTTCTTAAAAACCGTTGGCATATGTCTATCTATCTCATCTATGCCAACGGTTCATGAGAACCGTTGGTAAAAAACCATCTATCCCAACGGTTCATGAGAACCGTTGGGAAAAAGCTCCCTGGAAACCTCTATGCCAACGGTTCTAATGAACCGTTGGTAAAAACCTCCTTCCCCAACGGTTTCGAAGAACCGTTGGTATCTAACCGTGGGGAAAGGCCAGCATTCCAGTAGTGTTGTGAATGATTTCAAGGATATAATAAAATAATAATAAATTTCTCACTAGAATTTAAGTTTTATTTCATGTTTTCAAATGTAATGTGAGAATTATTTATGTATCTAGTATCCTAAGGATACTAAAATATTCAATCCTTCAGGATACAATCTCTTGTATCTTATAAAAATGTATTAAAATAACCACTAGTTCTGAATTATAGGAATCAAGGTGTTACAGTTGGTATCAAAGAAATTTTAGTACAAACTATAGGAACTAGATTTAGGAAAACAAGGATTAGAGAACATAACCCTATGATAGAATCTAAGTACAATTATAAGTATAAGATGATATCATAAAGTTTTTGTAAGGTATAGAATTTGAATATTACTAGAAATTATATCCCTATCTAGATACCAACAAGTGGATACAGTTGTGTAATAGATTCACTTAGGGGTAAACACCCCTAAAAAGGCTGTTTGAGTATCAACTCGATCTTCACTTGATGCATGATGAGTGGGACTAAGACTGAACACCTAGATAGAAACTCTTGAGAGATATGTTTTAATTTATTTATAATCTCTTTATGAACCATTATAAAATATTTGAAAATATTTTTATGATTTGAAGATATTCCCAAATATATCTTATGATTATGAGATTAGATATGAATAAGTTTTCAATTTATGTTAAGTGTTACACCAGACTTATAATTATATACTATGATTTAAATTTCATAATTTCATGAAATAATTTAGTATATTCCCTTGTTTAGAAATGGTTCCTAGAAGAAGGAATGGAAACCTTATCAATGCACGTAATCTATGTAGGGATTTACCTCCTAGTTAAGAAAATGAATTTGGAGCTAGAAATGAACAAATTATAACTATATTGGGGCAGTTGACTCAGGTTATGACCAACAATCTTGCCTGTATAGAGCAGCCTACAAATCCCCAACATGGTGTAATAATGTTATACCTATTCATGTGACAAAAACCTCCATCATTCAATAAAACTACTAATCCATTAGTAACTGAGAAATGGATTAAGTCCTTAGATATTATATTTCTCTCTTTAGGGAGTATTGAAATATAGAAAGTTATCATGGAAGTTTATCATCTTAATGGGAGTTTTGATTAATTATTTTCATTGATCCAGAACACTAAGGATTCATAGGAAATAAATAGTATGAAGTGTATTACTTTAAAGGAGATATTCTTTGAAAAATAACCTAATGATATGAAATTGAGTTTCAATTCATCGATCTAAGGAAAAGGGGAGGATAAAATGTTTTCAAATATAAATATATCATTATAAGGTTAATATCTCATGTTACAGATTATGTACATAATCCAATAAGTAATATTGATTAGTTCTTTTATAAGATAAATCCTATCTTTATAAGAGAATTAGTCTCTCAAAAAAATTTAGTATATGAAGATATAGTATCAAGTTCCATAAATATAGAGATGTAATTCTATAAGTCATATATTTTATAGGGAAAAAGAGAGAAGGAGTGGGTGTCTGATCACTCTAAAAAAATAAATATAGAAAAAGGGAAGAAGGGAAGGGTGAAATTTTCAACTTGTAATAAATGTAGAAAGAAATATTATGGAACATGCTTTATGGGAATGGGAGTTTTCTTTAATTGTGTAGAAAAATTCCATCAGGCTCATGATTGTAAGGGAAATAAAGAAGTTTCCAATGTACAATTCTTTAACTATATGGATATGGGGAACTATTCGAATGAATTATGTAAGCATCAAGGTAATTTTCCTTAGAAAATGATAAGGGAGAAAGACCAAGCTTATTTGATCACTACAGTTTACATTAAAGTTTCTAAATATATGGTGGTAGGTACATTGATCGTAACTTAAAATTTAGCTAATGTTTTATTTGACTATGGATATTCGCACTATTTTATCTTCCATTTTTTCCAAAAAAAATAGATATTTCCCTAACACCTTAAGAAGGGAGTTATCAATCAAGACTCCTAGTGGAAATCTTATTATAACAAGGACATGTCATTTAGTTTCCCATTTTGAAACTTAAAAATACCCTATTTTTAAACTTTATTATTTTACCTATGGTTTACTTTGATATAATCCTTGGTATGAATTGGATTTCAAATTATAATGAAAAAAAATATTGTCAATATAAAGAGATTATGATTTGTGATGGAGATATGGAATCCCTTGTCTTAAAAGGGGAGAATACATCATATAAATCATGTATGGATCCACCTCTAGTGGCTCTCCTTAATGAAATTCTTAGAGAAGAATAGAAAACACAACCTATGAATGAGAAAGGTATCTTTATAATAGAGGATATACCTATTTTGAAGGAATACATTGATTTGTTTCCTGAAGAACTACATGGATATCCACTAAAGTGGGAGGTTGATTTTTTCATTGATCTCATCCCTAATGAAAAACCTATATCTAAGACTCCCTATAGGATGACCACAGTGTAATTAGTGTAAATGAAGATACAATAGCATGATTTTTGTGATAAGGGATTTATATTCACTACTTTTTCACCATAGGGAGCCCCTGTTCTTTTTGTTAAGAATTAATATGGGTATATGAGGCCATGCATTGATTATAGAGAAATAAATGACATTACTATAAAAGAACAAGTATCATCTATCCAGAATTGATGACTTGTTTGATCAACTTCATGGAGATCAATATTTTCAAAGTTTGATCTTTATTTTGGATATCATTAACTGCAAGTAAGAAAGGAAGATGTTCCAAATAAGACATTTCATATGAGGTATAGAAATTATGAATTTATGGTAATTCTATTTGCATTGACTAATATACCCTCTGTTTTTATGGATATGATGAACAAAGTATTCAAGGATTATCTCAATTATTTAACTGTGATATTTATCGATGATATATTGATATACTCTAAAAGTAGTGATGATCATAAGATTCATTTGAGAATCATTCTTAAGACTCTTAGAGAAAATGAGTTATATAAAAAATTTATAAAATGTGAATTCTAGCTTCAGGAAGTTTATTTTATTGGCCATGTTATCTCTAAGGATGGAATATTAGTTGAACCTTCAAAGAAAAAGGTAGTGATTGAATGTCCAATGCCAATAAATATAATTGAGGTACATAATTTCCTTGGATTATTAGTTTACTATAAATGATTTTTTAAAAAATTTTCTTTATTAGCTAACCAGTTAACCAAGTTGACATGTAAAAGGGTTAAGTTCATATAGTCAAAAGAATGTAAAGAAAGTTTTCAATAATTAAAGAGGATATAGGTCAATTCACTTATATTTACTTTACCATTAGAAAGGTATGAATGTGGGATATATAGTGATGCATATAAGAAATTACTTTGATGTTTCCTTATGAATAAAGATAGAGTTATTATCTATGCATCAAGGAAGTTAAGGATTCATGAACAGAATTATCAAACCCATGATCTTAAGTTAGGATCCATAATATTTTCATTGAATACATGGAGACATTTCCTTTATGGTTAAATATGTGAAATATATATTGATCAAAAAAATTTGAAATACATATTATCATGAAAATATATCAAAATGAGACAAAGTTTCTAGTTATAACTACTCAAGGATTATGATTTCTCAATACACTACCACCCTAGGAAGGAAAATAAGGTGGTTGATTTGTTGAGTGGGAATGATCATGGAGTTTTGGATAAAATGATAATTTAAAAACATCGTATATTCATGAATTTAGTAAAGTTGGATATGGGAATCATTAAGGGGAAACATTATGTCTATTCCAAATGATTTCCAAACCATCCTTATTGGATAAAATAAAAATTTCTTAGATTAATGATAAGAATATTCAAAATAAAATCAAAGTCGTGAATTATAGGAAGTTGGTAGACTTCATCTATGAGGATTTTATATTGAAATTTGGAATTAGTCCAAGTGTTAAATTTGTGCCTGATCTAAAAAGAGTATTATTATGTGAATCTCATAGCTCAAATTTATCTATACACCTTGGTAAAACCAAAATGTATCAAGATTTGAAGGAACATTTTTTATGGGATAATATGAATTGGTAAATTGTAGACTATGTATCAAGATGTTAGGTTTTTAAACTTGTAAAGGATAAAAGACAATATTCTAAAGGAATCATGCAACCTATTCCAATTATAGTGTGTAAATGGGATGATATTACTATATAATTTATCACTATATTTATAAATACTTATATAAATAATGATTCCATATAGGTTATTGTTGACCGCCTTACCATGTTTGTACATATACTCACTGTAAGGAAAGATCTACCTCTTTATCACCTCACATGACTCTATATTAATGAAGTTTTAAGACTTCACGGTGCACCTATTTTGATTGTATTTAATCTTGATTTGCGGTTTACATTAAAATTATGAAAGAGTATTCAGAAGTCTCTTGACACAGAGCTACATTTGAGAACCACCTATCATCTTTAAATTGGTAGACTATCTGAAAGGATTATTCCAAAATTATAAGACATGGTTAGGTCATGATTTCTTGACTTTCAAGTTATGTGAGATCAGTATTTACCTTTGGTGGAATTTTCATATAATAATAGCTTCCATTCAAGAATTCAAATGGAACCATATAAATCATTGTACGATAAGAGGTGTCATACTCTAAATTGTTGGGACGAAGTTGGATCCTATGGAGGAGACAACATTGAATGTGAATACTATTAAGGATTATATTAAGGAATCTCAAAGTAGACAAAAAAATTTGTCAATAACTAAAGGAAGGATTTAGAATTTTAAGTGGGAGATCATGTTTTCTTAAATGTATCTCTATGGAAGGGTGTTAAACAGTTTGAAAAGAAAGGGAAACTAAATCCTAGGTACATTGGACCTTTTGAAATTTTGGAAAGAATTGGAGTTGTGTCTTACTATTTGGAAATGTCACCTAGCCTCTCTAAAGTTCAAAATGTGTTACATATCTTGTTATTGTGGAAGTACATGTCAAACCCAATGAAAGTGATCGCCACTAAGGAAATAGAATTGGAACCTAATTTATCTTACTCTAAAGATCCTATATAGATTTTTGGCACTAGATAATAAGTGTTATGGAATCGGAAAACTAGATTGGTGAAGGTACTTTAGAGAAATCATAAAATAGAAGAGGTGGTGTGGAAACTTGAAGAAGTTATGATGAAGAAATACCCACATCTATTCATGAGGTGACATTCTATAAATTTTTAGGATGAAATTTTTGATGGGGGGAATAATGTAACATCCAAGATTTAATTATAGTAACCTTTTCTTTATAAAGAAACAATTTCATAATGTTCATAGCTTTATTCAAAAATGTGATTAAAACCAAAATTCCAAAATTTTACAAATTGAATTTAATGAAATGGATTTCATTTTTGAATTTATCATGTCAAAATTATCTAAAGGTGAATTTTTGAGATTTTTCAAAAATAGTTTATTTCTATGTGAATAGTGAAAAATATAAATTTTACAAAAACTATAACTTTTATCCATCCAAAATATATTTTTATTATGAAACCACTTTAAGGTAAAGTGGAAAACCTTAGTTCACAAAGTAGAATACCACTACGTGCTGAAGGAGCTCACAAAGAGATTAAACATAAGAATAAGATTATTTGAGTCAGCCACTCTAAATAATTCCCAGTGCAGAGTACCAACCTGTGTGTATGGATCCTTTCTGATAAGTTCTTAGAGGTGAGTAACCATTCTTTCCATTGTATGAATGAATTCCTACAAGGTGATTTTTCCTTGGATGAAGCCTTGAGCTATGATTTGGTCTTTCTTGTCTATCCACGCTTCTTGCTCCTCGGGGGTAGAAACTTGCAACTTCCTTTCATATATTCTTAAAATCTATTCATTTAATGTGATGGGATTAAGGACTCTTTCATTCGTTTATTCCTTGGAGTGGAGTATGATTTTCAAACACTCCCCTTCCTCTCCTTCCATCCCACAAAGTTCACTGCTTGGAGCTCCATTGTCCTCATCTTGTAGGTCTATGCTTTCCTTGATTCTCCCCTTCTTGGCTGACCTGGTTTCCATTGGTTTAGGAAAATGAGAATAGTCTTTGTATCCCTTGGTTATTTTCCCCTGGACCACAATGCATTTCCTTGATTCACGCTTCCATTTTTTCCCCTTCTTTCTTTTTGGGCTGTGAGGACCTTTCCCTTGGAAACGGTCCAAGATATCCACTGAGAATTGGTTGTGACTATCTTCTCCAAAATCATCCTCCTCATGATTAAATGGTTCTACTTGATCCACCAAGCCTTCAAAGAAGTTTTTTAATTCAACCCATGTGCCAGTTTTGAGGGGCCTCAGCCTGAACAAAGAATCCACCTTGCCTTCTTTGGTCTCCAAACCAATCTTCGTCCCTTTACTCCCAACATTCTGAAGGGAAGATGCAATTGGGATGGGATTTTTGGGGTCCAAAGGTCCCAAGACACTAACCCCCTCTCTCCCCCCTTTTCCAAGAAGAGATTTTGTTACAGTATGCATAAAATAATTCCCCGATAGTGACATTCTAGCTATTTGGGCCTCCATGCTGACCACAGAATCATCACTACATGGGGTACTGTAAAGGATGTACCTGAGGCCTTCTCGTATCCACAGAATCATCACTACATGGGGTACTGTAAAGGATGTACCTGACCACAGAATCATCACTAGGGTCAGGTTCAGAAGACACGAGGCTTTGGAGAACTCTGGCACTGATATTGAGAGGTGAGGATCCCCATAGTGAAGATTTGGAACCTTTAGGCTTAAAGAAATAACCGAGAACATAGGGATAAATCTGGGTTTAGAGAAACGGATAAAGGGCTTCCGCTGAACCTGAGGAGGTGGCATCGCTCCATCCTCCCCCCTCTTACAACTGAGATGGGGGGGGGATCCATCATCGCTCATCTGTGCTTAGGGTTCCATCGTTGTCGCATCGTCTCCCAGAACTATACAGCTAAGGGTTAAAAACTTCAAAACTATCACTTTTATGACATTATAATGATTTAAGAATAACTTGAAAGTTTAAGTGTTTTTAATTCTTCTCTTTTAATAAAGTATTTACAAGGGTCATTTCAGCTTTGATTTGGTTTGAAAGGAAACAATAAGTATCCTTTTATTTAACATAATCCAATTAATTATATTAGAAAAAAAATTATACTTTATTTTTCTATAAAATCATTTTTAGGCTTAAAATAAACATTTTTATAAAAATAGTTTTCGTTGCATTTTAAAAAACATGTGTTTAAAGTAATTTTTAAAAATTATGGAAATTGAATATTTGAAAATTGATTCCATATTTGGAATCATCATAATTAATATTAGGTAATAAGTTCAAATTATTTTTTGGTCATAATGAGTAATAAGAACAATAAAAATTTGGTACCACGGTTGAGGTTAAAAAGGTTTATCATGGTTTAAACTAAGAGATAAGGGTAAAAATGTCACTTAAACTTGTATAAATCTTATTGGTTGAAGATATTTTGACATTTTATTATCTTTAATTCAAATTACTATCCATTTGGTTCCAATTTCACAAGAAAATGACTTTATATTATTTAAATTTTTTAAGTAATTTCATGTGTGTCTCTCCTCTCACTTATAAAAGGGTGCCTATTATTCACCCTTATTCACAAACTTTTAGCCCTCTCACTCAGCCAATACCTACCCAAAAACCTTCCTATCTTCCTTACCTTTTTTCTTGAGTTTTTTTCTTACCCTAATACCATCCTAATAAGGCTTAAATTGTAAGCCAAATGAGGTCTCTCAAAGGATAGGTAATCATCTTACCTGGATCTTTCAAAGTTTATTTCTTCTTTTACTACCTCTAAATCTATTGTATCCATCCCAAAAAAATTAATCTAGTATCATCAATATACTGAGATGTTATTATAATTATGGGACAACTATTTTAAACATTATTTCCATCAAATGGGAAATGAAAGTATTGTTCATGCGTACATGTGGACTACCACCTCAACATAATGGTATGACTCATTTTCCATCACCACATCGTGATATATATCCCTCTGTTTAAGGTGATTTAAAACCAAACTAGGTGAATGGTATTCAATCTCAAAAATAAAGGTGGATTTGAGTGGTCTCTCACTCCCCCACTCCCCTCTATTATATTGGGTTTTCCCCTGGTCATCATTACTCTCACTAGACGATTAGGGGATAAAATAATAATTAATTTCAATGAAAGAAAAATAAATTAATAAGAAATTCCAATCAAATAATAATGAAACAAACATGACATATGCATCCCATTTCATCAGAACCACCCTCTTTTATGAGATCAGTCACTCATGGTCGATAGTTCTTCAGCCATGAATGTACTAGAAATCATGGATAAGGGAAGATAAGAATTAACTAAAATAAAATTATTACGTAGTGAAATAATAATTTCTTGAATTATCATTGACAATCATGAAATAATTCAATAATTACATTGTGAAAACAAAAAAAGAAAATTAAACCTAACTACATTTCTTTTTCAATGTTGAATCCACTCTCACTTATTCCTCTAAAGTGTTGATCCCGTCAATTTTTGTGTTGTTTCTTCTTTTATTCCTCCATATATTCTTCTCATGGAAAACACATCCATATTATCTCTCCTAATTTGAGTCACAAGACCACTTAAAAATAAACTTTTTATCTTCTTAAAATATTGGTGGTTTGGATTTAAAAAATGGTGATTGGGATCCTTCTTCATCGTGGGTAAATCCACTATGATGTAGCCTCCTCCATTCCTTAGAAAACCTTAATTATCATATGGAATAAAACTCATTCCCACAGTTCAACTTCCTAGTCAATGGAGATCCAAAAAATCTAGGAGATAAGCCTCATTTTTAATCACTTGAAATCACACATGGGTCTCTTCCACTTCCCATAGATCTCACCCTCCACCTGAATCTCCTTTCTTCTTCAATCCATGTTGTAGCGTAGCAGTACCATTGCGATGTAGGATCCTTTAGAACCTTCTCTCAATCCATATTCATATTGAGACCTCCTATGGTGTATGGTAAACACCATGGTGCATGCACCTATTTGCCATGCAAAATCATGTACTTTGCCTCAAACCTATTCTCCACAGTGCACTGATAACTTCCACATCATAGGTAATCTTGAACCATCAAACCCATATACCTACCATTTTAATCTCCTCTATATCACAATTAATCCTCCATGTTGTATCCATTAAACTAAAATTAACTTATTCCTTTATCCATGAAACCATGACACAATCCAACTCTCCACGTCGCAGTAGGTGGTCATGTAGGTGTGATCATATTCTAAAACTCTCATTCACGATGCAGTAATGGAACTCGTAACATGTTTATATTATTCAATAAATCCTTTCACCTCAGCTAGATCTCCACACACCATGATTCAATTAACACATCATGTCACAACATGAATCCCAACTCTTTGCAAATCTGACAAACTTTCTGTTGCAGTGTAGGCGACCCCACTATGGAATGTTCTTATGTAGACAAACCCTCAATATCCCTTCCATATTAATATACTCCATGTTTTAGAGCTCACAATGTGATATTTGATCCTTCCATTCATCATACATCTATGACACCGAATGGAGACAATGGTGCAAACATTCTCCATGTCATCATATGTGGCACACAACAATGGTTGTAGCATGTTCAGTGTGCAGTGTCGAGCATCCTTGGAAAATGGTGGCTGGGAGTCCACAGTGCAAGATGAACACCCCATACTATAGTCTTTACTCTATTCAAGCCTTCTTATCCAACTACAGTGCATGAAATCCCCTATAGTGAAATCACATTCTTTATTCATCTAGCCATGACATAGTGAATCTTCCACATCGTAGCTACCCATGAAATAGCTGAACCTCCCTCATGAAATTCACTTTCATAGAACAGTTAATAGAAAATGTTGTAATATCCTTGAACCAGACCCTCATCCACAGTACAGGACTACAGATAGCGACACAACAAGCTTCTTCCTTACTTTCACTATGGAAAAAAACTATAATTAGGTCATAGCTCCTCATTTATCAAACTCTTACATGGAACCACTCAACCTTTACATTGGAATCTCGTCTACATGTACATTCTCTTCTCCCGAAAATTGTATGCATGCATTCATGTTTTTTATCACCTTTTGTGAGATTAGAGTCTCCTATTACTTTGAACACTACATGCATGGAATATCCCATTACATAGGTCATAGCTAAGCTCTCACAGTGGTTCTCAGCATCACAATGGCATGACCGAGCTTCGTAGGTTATTTCATAGAGGTGTTCATTTTTCTTCCAGACTATCAATTTTCTCGATTGTGGTGAAGAGAACTAAAATGCAGTGAAAATACATCATTTCACCTAAAAATCATCAAAAAAAATAAAAACTCAATAAAACATATTTTTATTCCATAAACAATTAAAACCATTAGAATTATGAAATAATTGGCATTTAAATTAATAATATCTATGAGGAAAATAAATATAAATTTGGGTTATTAAACACCCCCACACTTAAATATTTTGACATCCTTGAGAAAAACATCAACATTAAACTCACAAAGGGCTGAAACTTAAGGAATATAAATATTCAAAAAATTGTGCTCATAAAAAAAATTATGAATGAAGATTTTATAAAAATGTGAAACTTAACCAAAATCAAGTGTCAAAATAAATCTTCCTTTAAAATTTTTAATTTAAGACATTTTTTCACTTTCACTCACATCATTTAACTATTCATTACATATTCATGACAATTGTGATTTACCTCACTATAATGAAAATTAGTCATCACTCAAGAACATTTGAAATAGAGTTATGCTCAATCTAAATTATGTTCACTCTAACCATAAATTTTAAATTCATCTCAATCTCTACTTTGAAGTCAAAACAAAAAAATCATTAGGTCATTTCATTTTGGTTATAATGTATCTGAGCCTCAAGGTGGGTAGATAATGATGTGAAAATTAAAAATCAAAGGCTGAAAAAGAATGTATGACTTCTTAAAGTATAATATAAGATATTCAAATAAATATAAATGAAATAACTTCCTCCTTAAACTCATTTAAAAAGGAAACATATCAATCCAAAAACTCAAAGTAAGGCTCACAACACATAAATATAGTGAATATCCCCTTCTTGTTTTTTTCCTTGTTTTTTTTAAAAATCATGCTTGGGAAGAGTCTCATATCCACCACTCAACTCTAAATTATCAAGATAATTGTTCAATCAATGGTGATTTTTGACCCTCCAAATACACAAACATTTTTTCTATTTTTTTCAAAATTTAGGGGATGTAATAAAGTGCAATGAAAATTTTAAGGAACCTTTTCTCATTAACTCAAGAGAAAAAAACCCACTTTTCCATTTAGCACAAAAATCTCAACAACTCCATGAAAATACCCAACTTCCCTTTAAATATCAAATTAATTATCATGAATTAATACTCAATTAAATAGGGTAAGGAGGATAATTTGTCTTCTAATGTGATTTCTGATCTAGGAATTTCATGGTTTCTAAGGTTTCAGAGAGGAAATATGTAGGGTAGGTCTCAAGGTCAAATGTTCTCAAATATCAACCATCTATAGCCTCAATAATTTTTAACCCTCTCAAGAATGGTAATTAAAATGTATTGTAAAATCACTTCTTGGTATGAACATTGATAATTATTCTAATAAACACAAGCTTCTAAGAATCAAATTCAAGAACAAGAAATAATATTAGCAGTCATTTTTTAATACTAAAAATTGGACTAAGAAAGTGACTTTCATAAATTCCAACCTATATCTTGTTAATTTATGGGTATGAAAAAATCAAAAATTTCCAATAAGAAGAACCTACTAAGTGAGAATATCTCCTAGGTCAGCTAGTATGTAGAAAAATTCAAATTCAGGGTATCGAAGGATTTATCCCCCACACTTAAACTAAAAATTGTCTTCAATGTTTAACCAAGGTGAGGGGGTGCATGAAAATTTTTAAATTTAAGTGAAATATAAGTAATTCTAAAAATAATTAAGAGAAATAGAAATTCCCCCTATAAAAGAAATTTATTTTCCTTTATCCCTAGATGTGTTTATTTGGCATTGACACCCTAGAATTTTGGTTCTTCCTCTTCTTCTTGTCTAGCTCTTCCTTATTTCTTTCTTCATTCAATTATAGACCTACGAAAATAGATTAAGTAATAAAAGTGCATATAACCATTCATTAAATTTCTAATATATATGAGAGTAAAATCAATCATTAATATAAATTCTAAATTAAAATTCAAACTAAATCCTAGAAAGTGGTAAAAACTTAGGTTGCCTCTCAAAATCACTTTATTTTAGGTCTTTAAGCTAGACCATAACCTCAGGTGTCATGTAATGGGAGTATGAAATAATGTTACCTAATTCAGATTTAGGAATGACTTGAAGTGCCGATCATATAGGTTTAATGTGCTATTTCTTTTCTATGTCAACTTCTCAACACCTTTTTATAGTATCCATGTTTTGGTTAGTTTTAATTAAAAATAAATAAATTACAAAACTAAGAATATTTGATAGTTTTATTCTACCATTACTTTTTACTTCTTCTCCTCTTCAGATGCTATGATAAATCTATGAATTATAGCATCATTCTCCTTAGCCGCCTTTTCTTCTTCTTGTGTTGGAGATGTTTTTAACTTGAAACAATCGAGTGTATAGTATTACTCCCCTTTTATAATCTCTTCTTTTTAAAATTCACTAAAATTAGGCATCTTCAACACCTCTTGAGCACCTATTCAAGTACCATAATGTTTTGTTCAAAGTATGAGGTGTGTTATTATTATCCCCAAGTAGTTGGAGCTAATTTTTCAAAAATTTCATCACCCTACATAAAGTCTTGCTCCACCACTTCATCATTCTTCTATGGCTTTACTTTTTTAATTTTAGCACACTCCCAAGAATATGCCTCAACTACTACAAATTTATTTTCCTGACATTGAAGGTTGTGAGAAACTTGGGAATTTTGGTAGTTATTCCATCATTTTCAAGTATTGAAGGTGATTATTTCATGAGAATTTCAACATAATCAACATCTTTCTCCTCTTTTAAATGTGTTATTGGTCCCTCATTTTCCATGAAACCAATGGGGGTACAATAGTTTTCCTCTTAACCAAGTTTTGGAGTTTCTTTCTCACAAAAAAATTCATAAAATCCCATGTACACTTCCTCTATTTCTTCATTTGTTTATTTCTATTATAATTTTGTGATCAATCTGATAATTTCAGAAGTAGTGCCCTTTGGTTTAGGTGTTATTGTTGTGTCTTTCTCATTAAACCATGAAGAAACTTCATTGAAGTCAAGCTCCTCCTCTCATTATACTCTTTAAACTTCTTTAAAGAGGGTTTCTCCTTTGGCCTTGGTTTACAACTTCCTATTCCCCATCATGTCATGGATGAGATCCATCGAGGGATGCTCCTCTACTTCTTGTAAGTGTATGAGGGAGTCTTATTCTTTCTCTTCTTCTAGAATTTTAGTGAGTGAAAAAAATATTTTCTCATTATCCTCCCTATTTTCCACTTCTTCAACCTAGTAAAATTCCTCTGCTTCTTCTTTCACTTCATCACCAATGTACACTTCCTCCTTCTTTACTTTTTTGATATTCCCTATATTTAAAGGCATAAATGAGATGGTCTCAATGGAATCTAAGAACTTACTATGTGTGGACAAATTATTATCCAACTCTTCTTGTTCTCAAAGAATCTTGGCATGAAACTTGAGTTTCATCACATGATTTTGTATTTCCATCTCAGCATCGGTAGTGCACTCCAAGTAAGAGTTTATTATATCTTTATATGAAATCTTAACTTAAGGAATTTAAAAATAAGATGCTCCTTTGTAGTGATTCTCCATCCATGGTTCACCTTGGTTTTTCTGAAAATTGCTAGCTTCTTCGTAGAAGTAATAGATAGTGGCACTCCACTATTGGTTCAAGAATTCATCATACCCGATCAAGTAAAAATTATAATATCCATGTTATTGTTGTGACCACTGTACTGTATTTGGTGCCTCCCATGATATTGACTCCTCCTGGTGATATGAGAGCTCTAATGGTGTCATAAAATAATCTTTCCACTGATAATTCATCTTTCACTCCACCATGAACACCAAGTGCGTAAAAAAATTCCTAAACTAAAATTAGAAAATGGAAATTAGAAGAGAAAAATTTTGACCAAATAAACTGGTTCGTCGTTCATCACCAGTTTATATTGATTCCCTATAATGACATCGAGAACTTGACACTTCCTGGAGCATCGTTAATTATATAAGGTGGAAAAATTTTAGAATTTATAGTTTTATCTAAAACTAACACTAACTACTAATACGTAGCATAGCGGTGGTATGAGGTTGATCCCATAGGAAAGAAGGGAATCCTAGCATCAATGCCAAAACCAATTGTTAGGTCTTCTTAATTTTTTCACAAAATTAAGAAACTAAACTAAACTAATTTATTAAATTCATCTAAGCATAGACTAATCTTAAACTATACTTAAACTAAATTATGAGAGATAAAGAGAAGGGAAGTGATTTTCGGGGATGGTTTTCCTTTATTTGGAAAAACTCAATTTTACTCATTAATTTGATACACTTAAACATCGTGAGACTTCTTGAGTTTATTAATTGTGCTTGTTTGAACTCAAATAATTCTCCCTAGTTCAGTTTATCCCTTTGGTCCAGGTTATCTATAACCAACTTAGGAGCATTGAATTCAATCTCAAAATGAGATGCAAAGTTGATTTGGCTCTTGCTCTCCCACTCCCATGTATTACATTGGGTTTTCCCATTAATCGCCATCGCTCTCACTAGATGATTAGAGGATGAAATAATAATTAATATCAATGAAATGTAAATAAATTAAGAATAAAACACAAGTGAATCATAATTAAATTAGCATAACATATGCATCCCTTTCCATCAGAATCGTTCTCTTCTATGAGATCATCTGCTCATGGTCGATGGTTCATCGACCATGAATGGACTAGAAATCATAGATTATGGAATATAATAATTGAATAAAATAAAAATTTTGCACAGATAAAAAAGTCTCACTTGAATTTTTGTTGATAATCATGAAATAATTCCAGAATTTTACATGGAAAAACACAAAATAAAGTGAAACTTAACTACGTAGGTTCATCAGTGTCGAATCCACTCTCGATTATTTCTCCTCCAAAGTGTTGATAACTTCAAATATTGTGTTGTTTATTCTTTTATTTCTCTCTATATTCTTATTAGGGAAAATTCATCCATCATATCCCTCCTCATTTGAGTCACAAAACACCCAGAAATAACCTTTTTCTCCTCCTAAAAGATAGGGTGTTCGGCTTTAAAAAATGGTGACTGAGATCCTTTTGTGATGTGGATAAAGTCAATATAGCATAGACTCATCCATTATTTATAAAAACTTACTTATCTTACAACACAAAATATATGCCCACAGTGAAACTCCCTAGTCAAGGGAGATCTGAAAAATCTCAGATAGAAACCTCATTTTGAATCCCCTGAAATCGTGCAGGGATATCTTCCTCTTCTTGTAGATCCCAACCTTAATTTGGATCTCCTTTCTTCTTCAAACCATGTTGCGTCATAGAAGCACCATTACATCACATGATCCTATAGAACCATTTACCAATCCACCACTATATCAAGACCTTCTATGTATGGGAAACACCATGGTACAAGCTCTTGTATGCCATGAAAAACCATGTTCTCTACCTAAGATGTGTTCTCCATGGTGCAGTGACAATTTCCACATCATAGGTAGCGAAACTTCATCCCTTCTATTCTGAGCTCCTCCATGACACAATGAATCTTCCATGTTCCATCCATGCAACCAAAATCAACTCCTTCTTTCATTTATACATCCACAGCATAGTCTAACTCTCCACATTTCAATAGGTGTTCATGTAGGTTTGATCATCTTCACAAAATATCATTCACAGTGTAGTACTAGAACATGCATATTGTTCATCTTCTTTAATTAATCCTCACACATCTTCCAGATCTTGACACACCATGATGCAAGCAACACACCATGTCATGCCATGAATCTCAACTATTTGTAAATCTCACACACTTCCTACTATGGAATAGGCAGTCCCACTGCATTGTGTGCTTCTATAGGAAACCCCTCAATCTACCTTCCATATTAATATAATCCACATCACATATCTCACCATGTGAGCTTTGATCCTTCCATTCATCACAAATCTATGGAATTAGATGGATACAATGGTGAAAACATTCTCTACATCATCATATGCGGCGCATAACAATGATTGCAGTGTGTTTAGTGTGCAGTGTCGACCTTCCTTGGAAAACAATGACAGAGAGTCCATGACACAAGATGAACACCCCATGCCATAGTCTCTCCTCTATTTAATCCATATACTATGGTGCATGCAATACCCTCTGGTGAAAGCCTCGTCTTTTATTTATCCATCCATAGCACAGTAAACCTTCTATGTCACAGTTTTCCATGCAACAGTTGAACCTCCCTCATGCCATCTACTTCCATAACATAGTGAACAGACAATGGTATAGAAACATTAAAATAGGCCTTCATCCATGGTGTAGGACTATAGATGATTGTGCAACGAGATTCTTCCTCACTTTCCCCATGGCACAAAATTGGAACCAGGTCATAATTCCTCCTTCATTAAAGTCTTTCATAGTGCCTCTTGGCCTTCAAATTGGACTATTAGAGTAAGCATCCTATGACCAGCTGATTTTACTATGATTAAATGTATATTTGATGTATTGAATATTAATTAAACATATTATTACATATTGTTCATTGTTCTACATATCTTTAATGTAATATTGTCCTATAGTATTTGTCGCATCGATAAGGTCATAGTAGTTCCCCGCTATGATGAGAACCTTAAAGTGTTATGACAATATTCTTAATATAGTTCTACATATGGATAACATACTATGATGGGACACAAATTATTTTGATTATCATGTGTGAGTACTCATAATAGGATGAGGCTTCTTTTTATTAAGTTGACACTTGGTAATCACCAATATTGAATATTATAAAAACAGACCTTCCAGTAGGAATTTCTCATGTTTTAGTGTCACCATATATTTCTATCTGTGAGTGTGTATAATGGTCCTTATACTTTAAGATTATCATTAATACATTTAATGACTCATGCACTTAAATTTACTAACAAAAACTGACATTCCATATTTTGGTAGGAAGTAGGGTATATTGGGTACGTCATGATTGATGTGTCATTAATGGATAATTCAATGAAGTATTTTTTCCTTCCATATTTATAGTATTTTATATATTGTCCCTTTGATTAGAATATAATATTCACTTAAATTTCATTGTCATGGTGTAACAACATGTTTATTTCAGATATCCAAAGAAATACATATCAAGCATATAGGTTGATGACACTGTGGTGCAACCTACTTGATGATATATTGTGATAAAGGGGTTATATTACACACTGAGCATTCATATGTGGTTATCTTCATTGAACCATTAATTTCTTTCTCTTAGGTGACTTGACCTATTTCCAGATAGTAATCTTGAACTTTAGGTAAGCCCGTTTAATACCAACAAGAAAGAATCCTAAAGGGACATACACTAAGTGTTTCTATTGATCTTTATTAAGTTCTATTTGAATTTAATTAATATAATAAATATTATTCTCAAGACCAAGGAATAGTTTTATTCAAGTTATATTGATCGCATAAATTAAATAAATATTTATTCACCGACATGTGAATAAAATATATATTTTTTATTTTATTAAATATTTAATAAATATTTATTCTCCAGTATGTGAATGAAATATTTATTTATGAATAAAATATTTTTTTGAGTATTTAATAAATATTGAGGAGTTTGAAAGGACCATGACCACGTCTGGTGATAAAATAATTATTTACGAGCCGTTAAATATTATCAATTTGTGCAAGTTGGTGCATCATAAAATAATATTATTATTATTATGTGGCATGGGTTTTGTTAAAAGTTTTAAATGTTATTTAATGGTTGGTATGTAATTAAATGATATTTTAACCTAAACTCTAACTATATAAATAGACTGTTGTGTCTATTGTGTATTGAATCCAAAAAATTGAGAATAGAGAATTGTTGTGCCCAAAAAATTCTATCTTGAATCCTCCTTCTCTCTCCCTATCAAGAATGAGAAATGCAAGAGATATTTATTCAATACCAAAGAACAATCGATTAAGAACAAACAATGCAAGACATTCAATTCGTTGCGCTAGCACCCGAAGATTGGGTGGTGTTTCTTGGAGATCATTGGAGCATGTGTATATCACTGCTAGAGTGATTCTATCCTTGGATACTCATAGTGAGGAGAAGGAAATATGAAAGGGTATTTTCAGATGATTAACATTCATTAACAAAGAAAGTTTCTAAGCCCAGGTATTTATTTATTCAGATATTAAATAAATTAATTATAGATTTGACATGCAAGATCTTCGCTCATGGTTTTAAGAAATGATTATTTAAAGAAATTTTAATATATCACCCACCATTTCATTCTTTCGCTATGCCCAGAACCAAAAAGTAGTATCAAAGCATACACATTTAAATTTATAATTATTTATTTGATTGTTGATCTATGCACAATTGTGGTTAGAATTACATTTCATATTATTAGTTCTTTAATCTGATTTGAATTAACATACTTCAACATATTAATCATATTCATTCAAGTGATTTAATTTTATTAAAGGTTTAAAAATAGATGAATAATGATCAGAGATTCCATTGGAAAACTGCCAATTTTTTACCGGTAAGATAGGGTTAGACGGCATGTACTCAGAAGTATATGTCGTGTACCCTAGTGCGCTGCATCTAGATGTGTCGAGGGATACAGGGTGCATCATGAAATAATTACACATGGTGTAAACCTTATGTGGACCATCCAACCTAGCACACAGCTATCAGATTACATGATATGTATTAATATACATGTTGTGTAGTCTACATGAGTTAACGGCGTAAATTGCGTAATCTGTGTGGTCATTATACATGGTCAAAACAGCATGAGACTGAAAACCTAGAGAATTTATGATATACACAACATGTATGTGGTGTGCACGGTGTGTAGTTCATCAATTCTAGCATTTGAAGAACATGTTGAGTGAATCGGTGAGAAAATGGACACATGGCTTAAAGAGATACACAGTGTGTATATGGCCTGTACACTTCATGTAGTCCAGCCAAGGTATACATCGCAAACCCAGGCATATGGCCGGGATACATGGAAATCGAGATACATGGGATGTTTCTAGATGTACACATCATGAAGTCTCCCATTAATGGATAGAATTAAAAATTACATTAAATTTGAAAATTTCAGCATTAAAACCTTATTTTATTGATTGGAACACCATTTTATTTTTGAAAATTTAATAATGGTTTTAAAGAATTTTAAATGATCAGTTTATTTATTCTAATAAATTTGTCATTATTGGTTCTACCATTTATTTTTCATGAATGCCATAAATGATGGGTATCTCCAATTATGTTTGAATGATCATTAAGATGAAAGGGAATTAATTAATTCATTAATTAATTAATATAATCATGTTCATCTTAATAATAAATAAAGAATAAAGTAATAAATGTTGGCCAGTTAATTTTTGTGTATTTGTTGCATGTATGACCATTCATGAGCTTTAACAAGACTTGTGTATGTGTTGGATATTTTAATTTAATATATTACATGAGTTTTAAATTGTTTAATATTAAATTAAATGATTTCCTACAAGTCATCCCTACCTCCATTATTATATAGGACCTATGTGTCTAAGTATATTTGTGTAATCTCATTTTAACCAATCCTTTGGTTCCCCTCACCTACGTGTGGGTCATAAATACATGTAATTAATGGATTCTCCCAAGGCATGTGGCGGTGGTTCAATAAAAAACCATTATGATGTCAATTCAGGTGATACACAGGTGGATATGTGGAATGTTGTAACTCAAGATAAGGCCAGAAATGGGAGATATTTACCCTATGTCAAAGGATCAACCATTAGATAAAGCTCGTGAATGGGTCATTTAATTATTTTTTATTTATATATATGAAATTATTTATTTTATGGATGCAAGGTCGTGATCACATAAATAAATAAATTAATGTGTAAAGATGGAAATTAAATAAATGAATTATGTGTAAATTCTTTATCCAATGTGGTTAGTTAATTAAGTAACATCCACTTAAGATTAAAAAGACGTGTAAAGGATAAAACAACATAAAATTTATGCATAATAAATTAAAAATCCCTCAATTAAATATTAAGTCAGACTTCACCTTCCATTACTTGATTGGGAATGAAACTCAATAGAACTAAGTGATTGACTAACCCTTGTTGGTACACTTACTTTTATAACGGTGGTTCTTATGAAGGTTTTGGGTTTACATAACCATTTTAAATCAAGAGGAGTAACCCTTGCTGAACTTAGTTTAATTTGGAGGCAAGTGTTGAGGAAATCCAAATCAAGATTTCAGGATAGGGGATTCCACTCAATAGATCAAGGACCTATAATCCCATAGCTTTCAAAGATCTGTCTACCTAAATACCTTCAAGTAGCCTGACCAACCCTTGTTGGGGTTATGAAAATGGGAATATGGATCCTTTCCACTAGAATGTCATAGAAAATAGACATTATGAGTTCAATGGTAAGGGATATTGTAACTTGATAAAATAGTAGGAGATTTAATAAAATCAATTAATTTATTATATCTCACCCAATTTTTAATCAAGAAAATTACTAATAATTTGCTCTTTTAATTGTAAAATAAAATTGAAAACTCATCATCCACATTATCCCTATGATCAATATTGGATAAAGATAACCTCCTAACTGGAAATAACTTCTAGGAATAGTAGACACCTATGGGTTGTGTTACTCCATGAATAGAAATTGTACATGCTAGAATCCTCATTTATTGATCCGCCTACTAAGGAGGCAAGTGATGAAGAGTTCCTGGTCTATGAGAAACGTATAAAAAAATGTTCAATGTTTAATTTTTTATGCTTCCATCTATTTCTAGTGAACTCATGAAGTCTCACGAAAACATAGATACTTATAGCATGCCAGAACGCATTTGTGGTCTTTACCGGAAGAGATCTTGTAACGACCCGAATCCAGAGCCCCTCAAGTGGTGCCTCGTGCTCGGTTCGCCACATGACATCAAGTGCATTTATCCAAACTCCAGAGGCTTCCGACTAGCAGTGAGGGCCTTGGTAAGTTATTGGGGAAACTATGCCCTCATTTGGTAAGGCATACAAGGTACAGGAAATAACAGTCAATAGCAGAAGCAGTAAACAGCATACAAAAACTGAAACTAAACAGCAGAAGAAATGTATAATATAATAATGATGTAGCATGGTACATGTGTCTAAGGAAATCAACAAACACAACAACGTGTTGAAATACAACTAAGAACAAAGTACTAAAAGTAAATAGCAACTCCAGCAGCATCGCAATCCTAAGCTCGGTCCTATGCTTTCCAGCTCCAACCAACAATCATGTACCTGAAGTAGAAGGGCCACAATCCCTATCCACACCTGCAACCATATAACCTGTTTTGGCCAAAAAGTAGGACCCAAACAGGGTGTGAGACTAATCCCAATAGGCAATCACCACAAGATCTGTGCCCTACTGTCAGTGAGCAATATAGAAAAAGTAAAGAAAATAAATGCAGCAGAGAAACAGGAGTACTCTAAAGTAAAAAATCCTACCAATATCCATTAACATTTATTTATTAATGTAATTCCCTCATTAAATTATCAACCAAGGAATCTAGCAAACAGCTCTATATTCTCAAGGCATAGCAAGCAACGCAACAGGTATCTCAGCAGACTACCTAACAACAAGCAGTACAAACTCAAGATTGTTCTTTGGCATGGTGTACTCATCACAACCAACGAAAAAATAATCATGGTGAATCTATGTGTGGCTCACACTAGCAGATCCCTCTAGTTAAGTAAACATACAAAGGCACAGACACTCTAGGAAGCTCTCGCCGTCAATTCCCCTACGGTCTTGCAACGATAACTATAGACTCTTTGAGGAAGCACTTACATCTAATTCTCCCCTATAGTCTCGATAAGTAACTAAGGAAACTCTAAGGAAGCACAAAGTCCCATTCCTGTAGGTCCTGCAAATAATTCTAATTTATAACAGACTCTCCAGGGAAGCCCTTAATCGTCAATTCCCTCTTTAGTCTACCACACCAGGTTCCCACAGCCCTGAGTAGTGTAGTCGTGCGTAATCGACTTTTAGCAGCCCAAAGTAAGCTCAAAAAACTACATGGATAATAGATACAATGCATCAAAATCATATAAACAATAGGCAATACATGCAATCAATTATATCAATGCAGGCAAACAATGTAACAAGGTATGCCTCACAGGCAACCTAATCCAAATGGTGATAAACATCCAAAACAGGGGGAACACCCATGGGGTGATCCTAAAACATTCTAACAAGCAATTATCAATCATCTAATAACCTCAAGAATACATGAAATCTAAGGCAGATAACAATACAGGATCAAAACCCTAACCCGAGATACCCGATACATGGGTATCCGGCACTTTTGCACCAAAAACTCAAAGATATTAAACGTAGGGTAACAAACCACCTACCTTGATCCTAGGATATCGATATAATTTAACATCGACCTGTGAATCAGCCTATAATGGAGAAGATCTGCAAAAATGTCTAAAACGTTCAACCTCAGATAACTCTCACAAGAGAAGGAATCAGGAAATGTGGAGAAAGAAGAACCAAGAACTCACTGCTGTGATTCTATTGCAACTGACGGCGTTCGATTCGGATAACCGGTAACAGATTGGTGGCTTGGAGAAGATTTGGCCTCCTCGGATGCTCTAGATGTAATTAGGCAGAGAAGAATATGAAAATAGGTTTAAGACGCGACCCCGATCCGATTAATGAAATAAAAAGAAAAGTGCACGGTGTGTACTTCATGAGTACACGGCATGTACTTGCCCTTTCCGTACACCGCATTAAGCAGCCTCCACATCACTGTTACACACCATGTTTGTGGACCAGACACGGCCAGCACACGGCCTCACGCGGGAGAAAAGTACACGACGTGTACTTAGAAAATTTCCATATTTTCTTCTTCTTCTCAAAAACGACCAGAAACAGAAAAACATACCTGAAATGAAGATCTGGGTTCTTACAAACTTCCCCCCTTAAAGAAATTCATCTCCGAATTTCCCTAACTTGGTGGCGAAGAAGAAACCTCGAACAAATCTGGCCACTGTGATCGCATATCAGCCTCCCTCTCCCAAGTCTCATCATGTACATGGTCGTGCTGCCATAGCACCCATACCAGAGGAATAGACCAGCCACGGAGTATCTTTGAACTAAGATCAACAATCCTGATAGGATGCTCCTCAAACGATGTATCCAGATCCAGCTCAACCTCCTTGGGTTGAAAAACATGAGACGGGTCGGAGAAATAGCAGCGAAGCTGAGAAACATGGAAGACGTCGTGCATATCCTGGTACCTCTAAGGTAAATTCAAACTATAAGAAACCAACCCGACTCTCTCCAGAACCTCAAACGGACTAACTTATCTCGGTGAAAGCTTACCCTGTCTCCTGATCCTATTGTGTCCCAACCTCAGGGTAACACGTAGGAAAACCTGATCCCTGACCTTAAACTCCAAAGGTCATCTACGCTGATCAGTATAAGATTTCTATCGAGACTGTGCAGTAGCCATCCTTTTTTGAATCAACTCCACCTGCTATGCGGTCTCCTGAACAAGATGAGGTCCCAGCATAGATGCCTCTCCTTCCTCCAGCCAACACAAGGGTGATCGGCACGGCCTACCATACAAAGCCTCGTAAGGTGCCATCTGAATAGTTGCTTGAAAACTATTATTATAGGCAAACTCCACTAGAGGTATATGTCTCTCCCCATTCCTGGTTCACCACATGACCTCAAACACATTTCCCCAAACTCTAGAGGCTGTCGACTAGCAGTGAGGGTCTTGGTAAGTTATTGGGGAAACTATTCCCTCATTTGGTAAGGTATACAAGGTACAGGAAATAACAGTCAATAGCAGAAGCAGTAAACAGCATACAACAACTGAAACTAAACAATGGAAGAAATGTATAATATAATAATGATGCATCATGGTACATGTGGCTAAGGAAATCAGCAACCACAACAACGTGCTGAAATACAACTGAGAACAAAGTACTAAAAGTAAACAGCAACTCCAGCAGCATTGCAAGCCTAAGCTCGGTCCTATGCTTTCCAGCTCCAACCAGCAATCATGTACCTAAAGTAGAAGGGTCACAATCCCTATCCACACCTGCAACCATATAACCTATTTGGGCTGAAAAGAAGGACCCAAATAGGGTGTGAGACTAATCCTAGTAGGCAATCACCACAAGATATGTGCCCTACTGTCAGTGAGTAATATAGAAAAAGTAAAGGAAATAAATGCAGTAGAGAAACAGGAGTACTCTAAAGTAAAAAATCCTACCAATCTCCATTCACATTTATTTATTAATGTAATTCACTCATTTAATTATCAACCAAGGAATCTATCAAACAGCTCTATATTCTCAAGGCATAGTAAGAAACGCAATAGGTATCTCAGCAGACTGCCTAACAGCAAGCAGTACAAACTCAAACTTGTTCTTTGGCATGGTGGACTCGTCACAATCGACTAAACAATAATCATGGTGACTCTATGGGTGGCTCACACTGGTAGACCCCTCTATTCAAGTAAACATAAAAAGTCACAGACACTATGGGAAGCTCTCACCATCAATTCCCCTGTGGTCTTGCAATGATAACTATAGACTCTCTGAGGAAGCACTTACGTCTAATTCCCCCTATAGTCTCGATATGTAACTAAGGACACTCTACGGAAGCACAAAGTCTCATTCCCGTAGGTCCTACGAATGATTCTAATTTATAACATAATCTCCAAGGAATCCCTTAATCATCAATTCCCTCTTTAGTCTACCACACCAGGTTCCCACAGCCCTGAGTAGTGTAGTCATGCGTAATCAACTTTTAGCAGCCCAAAGTAAGCTCAACAAACTACTTTGGTAATAGCTACAATGCATCAAAATCATATAAATAGCAGTCAATACATGCAATCAATTATATCAAGGTTGGAAAACAATGCAACAAGGTATGCCTCACAGGAAACCTAAGCCAAACGGTGATAAACAGCCAAAACAGGGGGAACACCCATGGGGTGATCCTCAAACATGCTAACAAGAAATTATCAATCATCTAATAACCTCAAGAATACATGAAATCTAAGGAAGATAACAATACAGGATCAAAACCCTAACCTGAGATACCTGATACATGGGTATCCGGCACTTTTGCACCAAAAACTCAAATACATTCAACATAGGGCAACAAACCACCTACCTCAATCCTAGGAGATCGATATACTTGAGCCTCGGCCTGTGAATCATCCTAGAACGGAGAATATCTGCAAAAACATCTAAAAATTTCAACCTCAGATAACTCTCACAAGAGAATGAATTAGGAAACGTGGAAAAAGAAGAACCAAGAACTCACCGCTGTGATTCTATTGCAACCGACGGCATTCAATTCGGATAACTAGTGATGGGTCAGTGGCTCAGAGAAGATTCAGCCTCCTTAGATGCTCTGGACATAATTAGGTGGAGAAGAAGATGAAAATAGGTTTAAGACGCGACCCCAGTCTGATTAATGAAATAAAAAAAAAGTACATGGCGTGTACTTCATGAGTAAACGGCGTGTACTCGCCCTTTCCGTACACCGCATTAAGCAGCCTCCACATCATCGCTACACACCGTGTGTGTGGCCCAAACATGGCCAGCACATGGCCTCATGTGGGAGAAAAGTACATGACATGTACTCATAAAGTACACAGCGTGTACTTAGAAAATTTCCATATTTTCTTCTTCTTCTAAAAATGACCAGAAACGGAAAAACATACATGAAATAAAGATTCAGGTTCTTAAAGATCTAGACATGAACGGTTTTATATTTACAAGGTGATATTTCAGAGCAATCTTAAAGAGGGTGCCCCAGCTGGGCCTCATGTAGTCAATATCATTGGATACATTGAGTTCTTAGAGGTTCTAGGGTTTAAACTCCCCAAATAACTGGGAACTAATCTCATTCTAGTATCACTACATCAGATCTTCTCCAGCTTTATTGTTAATTTTAATATGAAAAATGTTGATAAGTGTCTATTGAGTCTTCTTGCTCTTTTTCACTAAGTAAATAAGGATATGAAGTGTAAAAACCTTCTATCCTTGTGGTGAAAAAAAATAAAGGTAAAGTAGATAACTTTAAGCCCAAAACTTCTTCACGCCCTTTTGAGAATAGGAACAACAAGGGGAAAGCAAGGGAATGAGATGTTTTCTATTTCTCATGTGGAAAGAAGGCCCAACGGAAGAAAAATTTCACCTAGCCAAAGAAGCAAGGGGAAGTTTCAGGTGTGTTTTTTATCAAGTGATATTTATTTGTTTCTAAAAATTGGGTATTAGATATAGCTTATAGTGCTCACATATGTATTCAAATATAGGAACCAAGTTGATTCAGAAATATTGACCAAGGGTATCTTGATCTAGGAGCAGCCAATGGAGTTAAACTTGTTGTTGTGGCTATCAGGGACTACCACCTCATATTGTCAACCAAAATTATCATGGTTTGGAAAAGTTGTTATTATGTTCCATATGCTACCAAAAACACTATTTTTATCTCCATACTTGATACTAATGGATTTATTTTCAAATTTAGGAATAAATGTTTCTTCTTTTATAAAGATGGAATTTTTTATGGTAAGGCACATTTAAGTAGAAGTATTTATTTGTAGGATTACATAACCCAAGTAATGAAAATTGATAATGAAGTTACTTCATATAACTCATATCATACCCAACTTTGGAATTACTGGTTAGGGAATGTAAATTAATAGCACTTGACTAAATTACATCAAGATGGATATTCATATTCTTTCTAACTAAAACCACTTGGTGTATGTTATGGATGTTTACAAGGCATGATGACCAAAGCCTCATTTAGTGGGAAAGATGAAATGGATAAAGATATTCTTGAATTAGTTCAAGTTGGTTCCAGGAATAGTGGAAGCGTGTGAAGGTGGGTGATATATTAAAATTTATTTTAATAATATTTTCTTGAAACCAAGAGCGAGGATATTTCACATCAAATTTATAATTAATTTATTTAATATTTGAAGAAATAAATACTTGGGATTAGGAACTTTATTTGGTGATGAATATTTATCATCTGAAAAGACCCTTTCGAATTACCTTCATTGTGTTGTGAGGATCCAAGGATTGAATCCATCTAGCGGTGATCCACATGTTCTCCTATTATCTCTGAGCAACACCACTCGATCTCCAGGTTCTAGTGTGGTGAGTCGAATGTCTTGTGTTGTTTATTCTTGATTGCTCGTTCTTTGGTCTTGAATAAATCTCTCTTTCACTTCTCATTCTTGAGAGGGAGAGAGACATATGAGTTGAGAGAGAATTTTTTGTGTGCAATAATTATTTATTCTCAATTTTAGGATGATCTACACAATAGACATACCGTCTATTTATAGAGTTAGGATTTAAGTTAAAATATTATTTAATTTCTTATTGGACATTAAATAACATTTATTACCTTTAATAAACCCTATTCTAGATAATAATAATTATATTATTATTATTTTGTGGTGTGCACAAACTTGTGCAATAAAAAATATTATGTAACGGTCTTGTTAATTAATATTTATTACCAGACTTAGTCTTGATCCATTCAAACTCCTCTAGAATCTATTGAAAAACTGAATAAATATTTTATTCACAATATAGTAAATAAATATTTATTAAAATATTCGATAAATAAAATAAATATTTTATTCACAAGTCAGTGAGTAAATATTTATTTAATTTATATGATCAATATAACTTAAATAAAATTATTCCACATACTTGAGAATAATATTTATTTCATTATTTAAACTCAAATAGAATTTAATCTATAACAATGGAAACACTTAGTGTGTAACCCTCTAGGATTCTTTCTCACTAGTATTAGGTGGGTTTTCCTAAAGGCCAAGATTATTTTCTAGAAATGGGTTGAGACACCCAAGAGAAAGATCTTAATTTTTAAACATTTATAACCACATACGAACACTCACCATGTAATATAACCCTTTTTCATGATATATCATCAAGAAAGTTCACATTCATGTCACTAACCTATATGCTCGATATATATTTCTTTTACTACCTTAAATAAACACGTCATTACACCATGGTCATGGAATTTAATGTGACAGTTCTATTCAAATCAAAGGGATGAGATATCAAATTCCATAAAGATGGAGAAACAAATCCTTCCTCATCTTATTCAATAATGACATGTCACTTATGAAACACCCAGCATATCCAACTTTGCTATGAAATTTTATCATCATGGTTTACGAAATACATCTATGTATGTGAGTTGTAACATGAATTAATAATAATCTAAAGGTCTAAGGGCCATCAAACATTCTCATAGATAGGAATATATGATGACAGCAAACATGAAGAATTCCTACTGGTGGTTATATTCTCATAATCTATCATCTTGGAGATTACCAAGTGCCAACTTCATGAGAAGAATCTTCATCTGCTTATGAGTACTCGCACATGATAGTCTATGTACTATGTGTCCCATCATAGTACATTATCCAACTGCAGAAAATTATTTGAGAATATCGTTATAGCACATCAAGGTTCTCATCATAGTGGGGTAATTCTATGAACTTAGCAATGCAATGTATACTCTAGGACATATTACATTAGATTCATGAATAGAAATAAACAATATGTAATAAGAAGTTTTATTAATATTTAATACATTGAATATACATGTAATCAAAGTAAAAACAGTTGGTCCTAGGAAACCAACTCCAATAAACTCTCACTTGGACTAGATCCAACTACCTATGACCTTGAGTCCACTAGACCTCACATGATAGTCATGTTTTTTCTGATTCAAGGATTTAGTTAAGGGTTCCACCATGTTGTCTTCTGTGGGAATATTTCTCACTGCAAATTCACCTCTCTGAGAAAAATATCACAAGAGATGATACTTCTGAAGTATGTGCTTCATCCATTGATGTAACCTTGGTTCTTTTTCAAGAGTCACTGTTGTAGTATTATAACAATATAGTGCGATAGGATATTTACTACTAGATACCACATCAATCTCTTAGACAAAGTTGTGCATCCATACTTCTTATTTAGCTGCCTCAGAAGCATCAATATACTCGGACTCTTCTGTAGAATATGAAACCACAGCCTACTTTGATCTCTTCTAACTCATATAACCGCCATTCAAAGTTAAGATATATCCTGTTTGTGACTTCATGTCATCTTGATCAGTTTGGAAACTATAATTTACATATCCTCAAATGACTAGTTTCTCATCTCCTCCATAAACTAGGAACATATCCTTAGTATTCCTCAAATACTTAAGGATGGCCTTGACTACCATCCAATGGAGGTAACTTGGATCATCTTGATATCTTCCTACCACACCTAATGTGTAGGAGACATATATCCTAGTACATAGAATAACATGCATGACTGACCTAATCGCTGATGCGTATGGAATCCTTTTCATTTTGTTTATTTTCTCATGTGTCTGAGGAAACATTTTCCTAGAAAGATGAATGTCATGTGATGCAGGTAACAATCCCCTCTTGTATTGTTTCATACTAAATCTATTCAGTATCTTGTAAATGTATGTACTTTGACATAGGCCGAGCAACATCTTGGATCTATAACGATGGATCTTGATCCCAATAATATATGATATCTTTCCCAAGTCCTTCATAGAGAAGAATTTATTCAACCATGCCTTAAAAAACTATAAGACTAGTATTTCATTTACAATGAGTAATATGTCATCAACATATACTATTAAGAAAAATATTTCACTCCCACTAAACTGTTTATAGACACATGGCTCGCATTTATTCTTTATGAAACCAAATTATGTTATGGCCTCATCAAAATGAATGTTTCATGACCTAGATGATTGTTTTAATCAGTAAATAGATATTTACAACTTGCTTACCTTTTTGGCATCCTTTGGAGTCTCAAACCCTTCAGGCTATATCATATAAACATCTTCCAAAAGGTTCTTGTTAAGGAAGGTTGTTTTTACATCCATTTTCCAAATTTCATAATCATGTAAATTCACAATGGAAATTAGAATTCTGATGGATTTCAACATTGTAATTGGTGAAAATGTTTTTTCATATTCAATGTCTTGATGCTATTTAAAACCTTTTGAGAATAGTTGTGCCTTATAGGTACTGACTTGTCCTTCCATGTATGGTTTCTTCTTGAATACCCATTTGCAACCAATGGGATTTACATCTGCTAGAGGATCTACCAAAATCCAGACTTGGTTTTAGTACATGGAATCCATTTCATAATTCATGGCTTCTTTCCACTAGGAAACATATGTTCCACTTAATACTTACTTATAGATTATAGGGTCATTATTATCAACTAATAATGAGTCACCATCCTTTATGACTATAAAACCATATCATTCTGGTTCTTTAACCTCTCTAGTACTCCTATATAGTAATTGTGTCTCTGGAACAATTTCTTCTTCCATGGGGATTTGTGGAGTTTGTTCTTGTACCAACTCTTATGTATCTTGACTTTGGACTTCATTAAAGTTTATCTCGTTCTCAATATCTCTTTTAGAGATAATATCCTCCGCAAGAAATATGGGATGACTTTTAACTATAAACTTTTTTTAAGGATTTTATAGGTAGTATCCATTTGTTTCTTTGGGATATCCTATAAATATACAATTTGTGCCTTGGGGTTTAAGCTTGTTACTTGAAGAGGCCTTAACAAGTACTTCACAACCCCACACATGTAAGTAAGACAACACAGGTTTCTTTCCATTCCATAATTGGTATGGTATATCATCTATTGTTTTAGTTGGCACTTAGTTTTGTATGTATGTTTCTATTTGTAACATGTATCCCCAAAAGGATAATGAAAGACTCTCATGACTCATCATTGATCTCACCATGTCCAACAAGGTGTGGTTCCTCCTTTCTTTTACACCATTCCACTGAGGCGTATACAGAGGAGTGAGTTAAGATAAAATCTTAAACTCCTATAAATAATTTATGAAGACTTGATTAAAATATTATCCACCATGGTCTGAGTGAAGTTTCTTAATCTTCTTTCCAAGATGGTTCTCAACTTCATTCTTGTATTCCTTGAATTTATCAAAAAATTCAACTTATACCTCATTAATTATACATATTCATATCTATTAAAATCATTAGTAAAAGTTATGAAGTATGAGTACCCACCCCTTTCTTCCACAGAAAATGGTCCACATGCATTTATGTGAACTAATTCAAGAAGTACTTTAGCCCTTTTGTCTTTCTCACTAAATGGGGATTTGGTCATTTTTACTTGTAAACATGAATGACATACACCAATAGGTTTTAGTTAAAAAGAATATAAATATCCACCTTAATGTAATTTAGTCAAGCACGTTTCATTTACATGACCTAGCCAGTGATGCTAAAGTTGGGTGTGGTATAAGTCATGTGAAGTAACTTCGTTATTGATTTCCATTATTTGGTTCATGTAATCCAACACATAAAGACTGTTATTTAAATGTGCCTTATCATAGAAAATGTTATCTTTATAAAAGAAGCAATATTTATTCCCAAATTTGAAAATAAATCTGTCCATATCAAGTTTGGATACAAAGATAATTTTTTTGGTAACTGAAGGTACATAATAACAAACCTTTAGAACCAAGATCATTCTATTCGGTAATGTGAGGTGATAGTCCCTAATAGCTACTAAGATTTTCATTCATGGTGTGGCATAACCCGGAGGTGTCTAAACCACTCCTAGAAGTTACTGTCAGTTAGGAGGTTATCTTTCTCCAATATTGATCATAGGGATAGTGTGTATGATGAACTTGCCATTTTATTCTATAATTAGAAAAAACAGATTATTAGTACTTTGTTTGATTACAAAATAAGTGAGATATAATAAATTAAATGTTTTTTTATTTATTTATTAAATCTCCTACTATTTTATCAAGTCTCAATAGCCCACACCATTGAACTCAGAATATCTAGTTGTTTTATCATTCTAGTGGCAAGGATACCCATTAATTTTCTTAATAATCCAGACTTTAGCCATGAAAACC
Organism: Viscum album; assembly: GCA_963277665.1. Taxonomy (NCBI): domain Eukaryota; kingdom Viridiplantae; phylum Streptophyta; class Magnoliopsida; order Santalales; family Viscaceae; genus Viscum; species Viscum album. The sequence continues at coordinate 155,102,303 of OY728134.1, read as the reverse complement.
ATAATAAAGTAATTAGGTAGGCGGTCTTTCCAACTGTGAACTTGTAACTCCTTGATCCCTTGAGTGGATTCCCCTATCCTGAAATCCTGACTTGGATTTCTTCAACACTTACCTCCAAATTTGTATTGAATAGACTTTGGCTGTTAAACTCAATACAGTTTTGGTTAAGTCAACTCAAAACTCTCATGATAACTCCCTGATAAAAGTAAGTGTTCAGACTTTTTCCATGTACTACACTTAGTTTTATGGTTTCATTCTCAATCAAGTAATGGAAGGATTAGTCTGAATTAATATTTAATTGAGGGAGTTTAATTTATCATGCATAAATTTTATCTTGTTTTATCTTTTACATGTCTTGTTAATATTAAGTGGATGTTACTTAATTAAATCACCATGTTAGATAAAATATTTATGCATAATTCATTTATTTAATTTCCGTCTTGCACATTAATTCATTTATTTATGTGACCGTGATCTTGCATCCATAAAATAAATAATTTCATAGACAGAAATAAATAATTAATTAAATGACTTGTTCATGATATTTATCTAACTGTTGATTTAATAAGAGGATATTAAATCAACCTTTGACCTAGGGGAAATAACTCTTATTTTCATTCTTGGAATGAGTTATAGTATTCCACCTATCCACCTATGTATCACCTAGGTTAGCATCATTATGGTTTTGTCTTTAACCGCCTCCACACACTTTAGGATGATCCATTAATTACAAATATTTATTACTCACACACAGGTGAGAGGGGGCAAAGGATTGGTTAAAGGGGGTTACATAAATGTCCTTGAACACATATGTCCTACATAATAATGGAGGTAGGGATGACTCATAGACCATCATTTAATTTAATATTAAATAATTGAAAACTCTTGCAATAAATTAAATTAAAACATCCAACACATACACGGGTCTTGGTCAAACTCATGAACGGCCATACATGCAATGAATATGCAAAAGTAAATGGATGGAATTCATTTATCTATTCGTTCTTTTATTATTTAAGATAAATGTGCTTGCGTTAATTAATTAATTCCCTTTTATCTTAATGATCATCCAATCTTATTTGGAGATACCCATCACTAATGACATTCATGATAAATAAACAGAAAAATCAATAATTATATATTAATTACAATAAATTAATTGAGTATTTAATTATTTAAAACCATTATTAAATTGTCAAACACACAATGGTGTTTCAATCAATAAAATAAGGTTTTAATGCTTCAATTTTCAAATTCAATGTAATTTTAATTTTTTCCATTAATGGGAGACTACACGGTGTGTACATACAGCTATACACCATGCACCTCAATTTCCATATATCCAAGTCACATACATTGGGCTTTGACATGTTAACTCGGTCGGACTACACGACGTGTACATGCTAGCTACACACCCCGTATCCACTTATCATGTGCCAAGGTTGGTTCGATCAACATGTGGTGTGTAATAAAAGCACTGTGTATAATTAATTTCTTGGTGCATCTAGATACAATGTGCATGGGTATATGGTGTGTACTCTGATCACACACTGTGTGACCTAGTTTTACCATCCAAATATCTGGTGCTTCCTGATGGCATATTCGGTCATTCTTCATTTTTTCCTAAACCTTTAAGAAAATGAAACATTGAACGAACATGAATAATATTTCGATAACATGTTAATTCAAATCGGATTAAAGAATGAATAACATGAAATGAAAATATAACCACAATTTCTCATAGATCAACAATCAAATAAATAATTATAAATTTAAACGTGATCGCTTTAATACCACTTGTTGGTTTTAGGTGCAAAGGAAGCGTGCAAAGGTGGATGATATATTAAAATTTATTTTAATAATCATTGTTTAAAACCAAGAGTGAGGATCTTTCACAGCAAATTTATAATTAATTTATTTAAAATTGAAGAAATAAATACTTGGGCTTAGGAACTTTCGTCATTGGTGAATGTTGATCATCTGAGAATACCCTTTCAGATTACCTTCATTATGTTGTGAGGATCTAGGGATGGAATCCCTCTAGCGGTGATCCACACATGCTCCTATGATCTCTGAGAAACATCACTCAATCTCTGGGTGCTAGCGTGGTGAGTTGGATGTCTTGTGTTGTTTGTTCTTGATCTCTCATTCTTCAGTCTTAAAAAAACCTCTCTTGCACTTCTTGTTCTTGAGAGGGAGAGAGAATGAGGAGTTGAGAGAGAATTCGTTGTGTGCAACATTTCTATATTCTCAGTTTTTGGACGATCTACACAATAGACATATCATCTATTTATATAGTTAGGATTTAAGTTAAAATGTTATTTAATTTCATACCAATCATTAAATAACATTTATTAACTTTAATAAACTTTATACCAAAAAATAATAATTATATTATTATTATTTTGTGGTGTGTGCCAACTTGTGCAATAAAAAATATTATATAATGGTCTTGTTAATTAATATTTTTCACTGGACTCGGTCTTGAGCCATTCGAACTCATCTAGCATTTATTGAATAACTGAATAAATATTTTATTCATAAATAAATATTTTATTCACAATCTAGTAAATAAATATTTATTAAAATATTCAATAAAAAAATAAATATTTTATTCACAATCTGGTGAATAAATATTTATTTAATTTATGCGATCAATATAAATTGAATAAAATTATTCCTCAGAATTGAGAATAATATTTATTCTATTAATTAAAATCAAATAGAATTTAATCGAGATTAATGGAAACACTTAGGGTGTGAACCTCTAGGATTCTTTCCTGTTGGCATTAGGTGGGTTTGCCTAAAGTCTGAGATTAGTTTCTAGAAACAAGTCGAGGTGCCCAAGAGAAAGAACTTAATGTTGCAACATCGACAACCAAATACGAACGCTAATTGTTTAATATAATCTCTTTGTCGCAATATCTCATCAAGCAGGTTGTGCATTTGTGTCACCAACCTATATACTTGATATGTTTTTCTTTGACTATCTGAAATAAACACTTCATTATACCATGTCCATGGAATTTAATGTGATGGTTTTATTCCAATCAAAGGGTCGAGATATCAGCTTCCATAAAGATGGAAGAGACAAATCCTTCATCAGCTTATTCATTAATGACATGTCACTTATGATGCACCCAACGCATCCAACTTCACCATGAACTATTATCATCATGGTTTACGAAATACATTTAAGTACATGAGTTGTTACATGCATTAATAATAATCTTAAAGTCTAAGGACCATCACACATGCTCATTGATAAGAATGTTCGATGACACCAAAACATGAGGAATTCCTACTGGTGGGTATGTTCTCATAATCTCCTGTCTTGGAGATTAGCAAGTGTGAACTTCATGAGAAGAAGTCTCATTTGCTTGCGAGTACTCATGCCTAATATTCAATGTACTATGTGTCCCATCATAGTATGTTATCCAACCACATAACATTATTTGAGAATATCGTCATAGCACATCAAGGTTCTCTTCATAGTAGGGAACTACTATGACCTTATCAATGTGACGTATACTCTAGGACATTATTACATTAGATTCATGCAAAACAACAAACAATATGTAATAAGAAGTTTTATTAATATTCAATACATCGAATATACATGTAATTAAAGTACAAACAATTGGTCCTAGGACACCAGCTCCAACAGTTCATACCAATGTGTGTAGACTATTTCCTGTTGAAGTAAGGTAAATGTACTCATACTTCATAACTTTTACTAATGATTTTATTAGATATGGATGTGTCTACTTAATGAGGTATAAATTAGATTATTTTGATAAATTCAAGAAATACAAGAATGAAGTTGAGAACCAGCTTGGTAATAAGATTAAGAAACTCTGCTCAGACCTTGGTGGAGAATATCTTAATCAATACTTCATTAAATACTTATGGGAGTTTGGGATCCTATCTCAACTCACTCCTCCTTACATGGCTCATTGGAATTGATTAAGTGAAAGGAGAAACCGCACATTGCTAGACATTGTGAGATCAATGAAGAGTCATGTGAGTCTTCCAAGTACCAACTAAATCGATAAATGGTATTCTATATGAATTTTGGAGTGGAAAGAAAACCATGTTATCAAATTTACATGTGTGGGGAAGAAAAGCATTTCTTAAGGGATCTTCAGGTAATAAATTTGCACCCCGAGGCACAAAGTGTACCTTTATAGGATACCTCAAGGAAATGAGCAGATATTACATATACGACCCCTTAGACAAAAAGGTTATAGTGGAAAGACTCATCATATTCCTTGAGAGGGAGCACATCTCTAAAAGAGAAAGTGGGAGAGAGATGGATTTCGATGAAGTCGAGGCTCAAGGCACACAAGAGTTGTTACAGGAACAGACTCCACAAAACCCCATGGAAGAAGAAGTTGTTCCAGAGATAAAAATACTACGTAGGAGTACAAGAGAGGTTATAGAACCAGAACGTTATGGTTTTCTATTCACCAAATATGGTGACTTGTTATTAGTTGATAATAATGATCCTATAACCTATAAGGAAGTAGTAAGTGGCACAAATGTTTCCAAGAGGCAAGAAGCCATGAATTCTTAAATGGATTCCATGTACCAAAACCAAGTCTGGATTTTGGTAGGCCCTTCAGTAGATGTAAAGCAAGCTGGTTGCAAATGGTTATTCAAAAAGAAACTGGACGTGGAAGGACAATTCAGAACCTATAAGGTGCGACTGGTTGCAAAAGGGTTTAAACAACATCAAGGCACTTACTACGATGAAACCTTTTCACCAGTTGCAATGTTGAAATCCATCATAATTCTACTTTTCATTTTGGCCTTCCATGATTATGAGATTTGGAAAATGTATGTCAAAAAAACTTTCCTTAATGGGAACCTTGAGGAAGATGTCTATATGACACAACCCTGAGGATTTGTGACCCCAAAGGATTCCAAAAAGGTATGCAAGTTGTAAAGATCCATTTATGAATTAAAGCAATCATCTTGGTCATAGAACATTCATTTTGATGATCCCATAATGGAATTTGATTTCATAAAGACCAAATGTGAGTCGTGTGTCTATAGACAGTTTAGTGGGAGTGTGTTTATTTTCTTATTATATATCGATGACATATTACTTATTGAAAACAAAATAACGGTCTTACAGTCTGTTAAGGTGCAGTTGAATAAATGTTTATCTATGGACTTGGGTGATGCAGCATATATTATTGGGATCAAAATCTATCGTGATAGAACCAAGTGGTTGCTCGGCCTAAGTCAAAGTACATACATTGACAAGATACTGAATAGATTCAATATGGAACAATCCAAGATGGGACTATTGTCAGCGTCACATGGTATTCATCTTTTCATGAAAATGTGTCCTCAAGACGCATGGGGAAAGAAATAGAATGGCAAGGATTTCATACGCTTCAATGATTGGTCCAGTCGTGTATGTTATGCTATGTACTAAACTAGATGTTGCCTACACATTGAGTGTGGTAGGAAAATTTCAAGCTGATCCAGGTGACCATCATTGGATGGAAGTCAAGACTATCCCTAAGTATTTGAGGTGTACTAAGGATATGTTCATGGTCTATGGAGGAGATGATGAACTAGTCATCATAGGATATGCATATTCTAGTTTCCAAATTGATCAAGATGACATGAAGTCACAAATGAGATACATTTTCACTTTGAATGGAGGTGTTGTGAGCTGGAAGAGCTCAAAGCATGTTGTGGTCGCAGATTCGGCTTCTGAGATAGCTAAGAAAGAAGTATGGATGTGCAACTTCGTCTAAGAGCTTGACGTGGTACTTAGCAGTAAAGATCATATCACGCACTATAGTGATAATACCGCAACGGTGGCTCTCGCAAAAGAATCAAGGTCACATCGACAGACGAAGCACATACTTCAAAAGTATCATCTCTTGAGGGATTTTTCTCAGAGAGGTGAGGTTGCAGTGAGCAGTATTTCTATAGAAGACAATGTGACGGACCCCTTGACTAAAGTCTTGACTCAGCAGAAACATGATTATCATGTGAGATCTAGCGGACTGAAAGTCGTAGGCAGTTGGGTTTAGTCCAAATGAGAGTTTGTTAGAGTTGGTGTCTTAGAACCAACTGATTGTACATTGATTACATGTATATTCGATGTATTAAATATTAATTAAATATTTTATTACATATTGTTCATTGCTCTGCATGTCTTTAATGTAATATTGTCCAAAAGTATTTATCGCATTGATAAGGTCATAGCAGTTTCCCATTATGATGAGAACCTTAAAGTGCTATGACAATATTTTTAATATAGCTCTGTGATTGGATAACATATTATGATGGGACATATAGTATTTAGACTATCAGGTGCGAGTACTTTTAAGGAGATAAGACTTCTTCCCATGAAGTTCGCACTTGAAAATCTCCAAGACGAGAGATTATGAAAACAGACCCGTTAGTAGGAATTCTGCATGTTTTGGTGTCATTAGATATTCTTATCTATGAACATATGTAATGATCCTTAGACTTTAAGAATATCATTAATACATGTCATGACTCGCGCACTTAGATTTACTGACAAAAATTATCACGCCATATGTTGGCGGGAAGTAGGGTATGTTGGGTGCGTCACGATTGACATGTCATTAATGGATGAGTCGAGGACTGATTTCTCTCTTCCATCTTTATAGGAGTTAATATTTCGACTCTTTGATTGGAATATAATCATCGCCTAAATTTCATGGTCATGGTGTAACGACGTGTTTATTTCAGATAGTCAAAGAAAGACGTATCAAGCATATAGGTTGATGACACTGTCGTGCAACCTGCTTGATAAGATATTATGATAAAGGGATTATATTACACAATGAGCGTTCATATGTGGTTGTCATCATTGCGACATAAAATTCTTCCTCATAAATATTTTGACTCGTTGTTAGACAGTAATCTTGGATTTTAAGCAACCTCGCTTAATACCAATGAGAAAGAATCCTAGAGGGTCACACACTAAGTGTTTCTGTTGATCTCGATTAAATTTTATTTGAATTTAATTAATAGAATAAATATTATTCTCAAGATCGATGAATAATTTTATTCAAGTTATACTGATCACATAAATTACATAAATATTTATTCACCGGTGTATGAATAAAATATATATTTGTTTATTTTATTGAATATTTAATAAATATTTATTCGCCGATATGAATGAAATATTGATATGTGAATGAAATATTTATTTATGAATAAAATATTTATTCAGGTATTCAATAAATATAAAGGAGTTTGAATGGACCAAAACCGCATCCGGTGATAAAATAATTATTCACAAGCCGGTAAATATTATTTATCGATTTGTACAAGTTGGTGCACCACAAAATAATAACATTATTATTGTGTGGCATGAGTTTTGTTAAAGGTTTTAAATGTTATTTAATGGTCAACATGCAATTAAATAATATTTTAACCTAAACCCTAACTCTATAAATAGATATGTATGTCTATTGTGTATTGCATCCAAAAAATGAGAATAGATAATTATTGCACACAACGAATTTTCTCTGTACTCTCTCAAGAACGAGAAACACAAGAGAGATTTCTTTAAAACTGAAGAACGAGCGATCAGGAATGAACGTAAGACATTCGATTCGCCTCACTAGCTCTTGGAGATCATGTGGTATTGCTCGAAGATCATTAGAGCACGTATGGATCGTCACTAGAGAGATTATATCCTTAGATCCTCAAAGCACAACGAAATCAATCCGAAAAGATTTTTTCGGACGATCAACATTTACCAACGAAGAAAATTTCTAAACCAGAGTATTTATTTATTTAAATATTAAATAAATTAATTATAAATTTGACGTGCAAAATGATTGCTTATGGTTTCAAACAACGATTATTAAAAAATATTTTAATACATCGTCCACCACCGAACGCTTCCACTGCGCCCGAAACCAACATGAACTCTCCTTCACATGCACATTCTCTTCTCCCTTGCACTGCATGCATGTATGCATGGGTGTCATCACCTTCCGCAAGCCCATAAGGCCCCTCCTTCAAACATTGCATGCATGGTGTATCCCATTACAGAGGTCATACCCGAGAGATCTCATGGTGCTTCCCGGCTTCATTGTGGCATGCCCAAGCTCCACATGTGCTTTCATGGAGAAGCCCGATTTGTCTTCCATATTGCCAATTTTCCCAAGAGGACTAAAATGCAGTACAACATTTCACCTAAAAATCATCAAACTAAAAACTCAATAAAACATATTTTTATGCCATGAACAATTAAAACTAGAATTAGGCAATAATTGGCATTTAAATTAATAATATTCATGAGGAAAAATATATAAATTAGGATCATCTGCCTGCAAATAAAGGAATTGTTTTTATTCCATGAATGCATTAATGACTTGGGATCAAGACACATGGCCAAAAGGCGCCGCCCTGAAGATTGCTTTTATAACCAATAGCATGTTGTTCCTAGTGAATGCCGGCACATATTCAAATTAGGCAAGGTCAATTAAATGAGATATTAATTGTTAGTCAATTAATTATGATATTAATCAACATTCAATTGAGATATTAATTATCAGGCAATTAATCGAGACATTAATTGTTAATTAATTGTGATATTAATTATCATACAATTAATTGTAATATGAACTATAGATCAATTAATTGGCCAAAATAATAAATGATAAATATTACATTTTAACAGAAATAATTATTTTTGTTTATAAAAAAGGCATAATTGATGACTTTCGAATCCATAAATAAAATACTGATTTTAACATTTAATATCTTCAAAAATTATTCTACCAATTTGTAAAGATGGAAACGGTCAAGTATCATGTAGTTTATTATGTAGTTCATTAATAATCATAAAAGACAATTAAATCTAATTTGCTATTTTATTATATTACGGGTTGATTGCATTCCTTGGATCCCTCTGTTTTTATTAGTAGTTTAATTGATCACTTTAGATCAATCCGCTCTGTAGATTTTCCAACACCCTACCCCGCAGAATCGTTTTTACCACCAAATCAACGTATCGTCCTACTAGTCGAACGAAAATCCATGTCTTTCAGTCATCGATATATCAGGGATAGTTTTGAAAATTTAAAAAAAAAAATTGATTATAATTTGGCGGTTAGAATATGGCTATCAGACGATGGATTCGCGACAAACTCTATGAAATGGTTTTGCCATAATTTTTGGTTATGCATATTAAAATTTGAATAAATAAATAATGCAAAACAATATCCCTGCAATGTATGTAAATTTAAATCTAATAGCGAACCTTCTATGAAATATGTTTTTCAGGGTCTAACTGTTGAAATATAAATAAATTTCATCAATTAAATAACCCTGGCACAATTGATGAAACCAATTTACAATCACAATTCTAGAGGAATCTCTCCGTCGTCTTTGTTTAGTCCAAGGTAAAAAGACAATTGGCGAATAACGTATCAATTTAATTTTAATTAATTAATAAATTCACCGACAAAATCAATTTTAAACTTATTTATGATAAAGCCCAACTGACAATTAAAAAAATAAAACATTTAAACCTTCTATTAAATAAATTCAAAAATATCATAAAAAATAATTATTGATTTTAAAAATTTTATAAAAGAATTTATGATTTTCATTAAATTCAATTAGGAAACTTCAATTTAAAAAAAAAACGATTATCTCAAGTGACAAGTGTTGGCGTTGTCAAATGCAGCCTCGTAATGATGGTTGCATTCAGATATGCTTTACAGCACTAACCTGATTTGGAAACTGCGGGAATCAGTCCCGCCGAGATGAATTTCTCTCGCTGAGGTCGAACTGATGATCTCCCATTCATCATTGTCCAGTGAATCCTACGGAATGAGAGTTTCTGCACGAGGAAGGCCAGATGAAGATTTGTCTCTGTCATCTGCAACAATAGAAGCTAGCATCTCTTGCCTCATCTGTTCCATGGCTCTCCTCCTACTAGCCTCCACGATGACAAGCAGAGCTGAGATGTCAGCCGGACTCACCCCACCCACTCTGCTGGCCTGCCCGATGGTCTGTGGCCGGATCTGAGAGATCGGCCATCCAATATATGGTCAACATTTTTGATATTTCACTAGTGTAAAGCATTCAAATATAGAGTAGAGATTGGTTTTAGAAAACACCATGTTTTCATTTTTCAAATATGTATTAAACCATCAAATTAAACTTTTTCTTTTTAACCGTCACTTGTCGTAGGATCTTATTCCCGTGTTAGCAGAAACTACAATTCAATCTACCATTCGCTCAATGCAGCCACACCAATTATAAAATGTCACATTTTCAACACTGGATATGATGCATCGATGTCATCCACTTGCTGCCTCCTTTCTTCACAAGCCAGATGTGAACAATTTCCTACAAGAGGAGTTGTTCATCTTCCCCAAAAGTCATCACAACAGCGTCAACTTCCTCAAACAAGGACTGGGCCAGATGCGATCAATATTCCTCCATGGATGATGAACCCCCTCCCCAACGAACCAGATCCTCCCTCTATTCATAATCTCTTTTGTTCTACCATAGCAGCAAAATATAGAGCCCTCTCTATCTCCAAGAAATATAATCAATGGGTATGATCTATTTGTGTTGTAATTGTTGCAACCAAAAGGTTGTCTGTTGGATTTCATGACAGTCAGTGATGATAATCAAGGTTGTCAATTACGGAACAAAATACAAAGTGGAGATGTTGACAAGTAACCAAGAGGTTGTATGTTGAAAGATCACGAAGAGTAGAGAATGTGGAAACAATGGAGATGATGACATGTGAAAACATGATTCATGAAGAAAGTTGAATATTGTTCACATACATGGCATTGGAATACGAAGATGATCATGGTAATGCATGGAAGACCAGAAGAGGAACCACTGAAGATTATTAGTGACTTCATGGAGCTGTGACAAAGGAAAAGTGGAGTACCTTAGTGTATCAAGGCTATGAAAGAGTATTGAGAAGATGAAGCTTGCTTGAAGAGTGATGAATCACTATCTGGTTTTGATGGATGTTCTGATGAGACAATATTGACTAATCTGGCTTATCATGGCATTAGAAGGAGTGAGTTTGATTGAAAGAATTTGAAGAAGGCTGGAAGCTGTTTGGTGAAGGAAGAGCCAAGCACGCCATGGTGCATTGATGTTTACATCGTGGTGTGTACCACGATTTGTCAAAACCGCTGGATTGTTGGAGATTTCCTCATGGTGTCTTTGAAATTCTGAAAATGGGGAAGATGATCGACACTATGCCGTGGAGGATCCTATGGTGTGTTATCAGGTGTTCTAAAGATCAAAGGAAAATAGGATGAATGATGAAGAAACAAGTGTGGTACTGGAAGTGATGAAGAAACAGGTGTGGTACTGGAAATGGTTCAGAAAAAGGGCAGAGTGCTCGTGGTGGTGTGCACGCAGTCTTTCAAAATCCTTGTGTGTCGCGGGGAGGCACAAAACGATCATGATCCGAAGGGCAACAATTAACGGATGGAGACTACGAACATCTTGCTTCGATGTTTTGTCTGCAGTTGAGGAGAGACAGATTATGCCATGGTTTGGAGAGCAGCACGCCGTAGTGCATCGTGATATGGAGATATTGTTTGATTAGTGTAGCCTGAACCGTTTGTATAACGTTGAGTCGAATGCTAGCGGCCCATATTGTGCACCAGGTCACAAGTCTCGCAGCTCGAGCTCCACAGTGAGCTCGTTAGGGGTTGCAAGGGGCAATGCGCCCCAGCTCCCAGGGTTTTCAGGGGCCGAAGGTTCCCAGCCCAAATTTTGAGGAGCAATAACAACTTTGACCGAAACACGCATCTTCTTCTTTTTTGTTTCCGTTTTTACTTTACCTTAAAATCTCTATCATGTGACTCTTGGCGTTTCCGCAACACTTGGTATCAAAGCTTGAGTTTGGAGTTCTTAAATTAAATGTTGGCTATGAAAGAAGACAGGGTGAAGATCAATCGCTTCGATGGAACTTACTTCAGTCACTGGAGGATGCAGATCGAGGATTATCTTTATCAGAAAAAGATGCACTTACTGCTTGTGGGTTTAAAGCCAATGGACATGGAGTAGACAGAGTGAGAGCTTCTGGATCGACAAGTTTTGGGAGTTGTGCGTGCCTTACGTTGGCAAAAAACGTGGCGTTCAAAATCGGAGAGGGGAAGACGACAATTAGGCTAATGAAAGCTCTCGCGAATATATATGAAAAGCCTTCAGCGTCACACAAAGTGTACCTGATACGACGATTGTTCAATCTGAAAATGGTTGAAGGGAGGATTGTTGCAGATCACGTCAACGAATTTAACACCATCATAAGTCAGTCGACATCGGTGGGAATTGCGCTTGACAACGAGGCGGTGCACTGGTTTTACTGCTTCATTACCTGACAGTTGGGAAGCGATCGTAACAGTTGTGAGCAGTTCTTTGGGAAATACCAAACCGGTTCTGAAGGATGTGCAGGACCTAATCCTTAGTGTGGATATTCGAAGAAGAGAATCAGACAGATTCTTTGGTTCTGCTTTGAATGTGGAAAGAAGAGGAAGATATGCACGGCGAGATAATCGCAGAAGACAGTCAAAATCAAGGAGAAAGAGTTTAGACAAAGCAAAGGGCAAATTTTGGCAAGGTACATATTACTGATGATGAACCTTTGCAGATCATGGAGAATAGTGATGCATGAATCAAGACCAACGGTGGGAGGTTGCTAGTTCTAAAAACGTGAGGTATATCTCTAATTTAAGAAGAAATCTTATTTATGTCGGACAACTTGATGATGCAGGTTTTAGTACCACGTTCACAGATGGTGCATGGAAGATCACCAAATGAGATATGGTCATAGCTCAGGGGGCAAAGAATTGTACCCTGTACAACATGACAGAAACTTGCATGAACATGGTTGCATCAATAAATGTTGTCGGAGATTCACAATTGTGGCACTATAAGCTAAGCCACATGAGTAGGGGGATGAAGGTGCTCGTAACAAAAGGATTGCAACTAGAAATAGTCAGTGGATGTTGGACTATGTGAAGATTATATCTTCGGAAAGCAAAAGGTCTCTTGTGAAAGGAGACAAAACACTGAAGACTAAGAAGCTGGACCCAGTGAACATTGATGTTTGGGGACCTGCAACAGTACATTCCCTTGAAAGGTCACAATATTATGTGATATTTATTGATGACTTAACAGGGTATGGGTTTACTTTCTGAAAAGAAAATCTGATGTGTTTAAGGTTGTTTCGGAAGTGGAAGTCCATGGTGGAGAACAAGTCAGGAACTAAGCTGAAATGTTTGAGGTCTGACAACGGTGGAAAGTATGGCAGTCAGGAGTTCAAATAATTTTGTTCTAATAATGGAATTTGGTGGGAGAAGATTATTCCAAGTACACCACAACAGAACAGTGTGGTTGAGAGGATGAATAGGACATTGAATAAACGTGTCAGGAGTATAAGACTACACTCGGGGTTACCCAAAATCTTCGGGGCTGATGCAGTGAACATGGAAGCATATCTCATCAATGGGGGTCCATTTATACCAAAATGGGAGAATGTCTACCCGAGGAGCTTTGGTTTGGTAAGGAGGTAAGACTCACATTTATGAGTCGTAGGTTGTTTGGCATATATACATATTGATGTTGATGCAAGGAACAAACTTGATGCTAAGCCCAAACTATTGGAGTTGGTGCCCGAGAACCAACTTCTTTTGTACTTTATGATAAACATTTATTCATTGGATGAATATTAATAAACTTTGTATCACATCATGATTGTTCTTCTGCATTACATTGTATGTAATAATGTCCTGAATAGTTATCGTAATATCCAGGAGAATATTATGAGAACGAAACTCGCCAGTAGAAAATCCACATTTATAAGTGTCATTGGATGTTTCTATCCGCGGAAGTGTGTATTGGTCCTTAAGACTTTAATATTATTATTAATGGATATTACGACTCACGCACTTAGATGTATTGGTGAAAATCGTGATGACATATGTTTGCGGGAAGCTAGGATATGTTGGGTGTATCACTAGTAATACTGCATTAATGAATAATGCAAGAAATGATTTGTCCCTTCTGTTCCATAACGGAAGTTGATATCTCAGGCCTTTTGATGGAAATGATATAGCCTAAATAAATCCATGGTCACAGTGTTCTATAACCAAGTTCAATTTTTGGGAAGTCAAAGAATGAGAAATCGAGCACATTGGTTGATGACACTTCCATACAACCCGTTTGATTAGAGATATCGAGACAAAAGAATTATATTACACGATAAACGTTCGTAAGAGATGACATGTCATTTCGGCATTAACTTCTTTCTCTATGGGTGCCTTTGCGTGTTGTTAGACGCTAACCTTAGACTTTAGACTGCTCCGCCGAATGTCACTGAGAAAGAGGCCTAGAGGGTCACACACCAAGTATATCCAGTATCTCAGTTAAATAATATATTATTTATTATTTAACAAGTTGAATGAAGATTATTTTCGATTGTGTTTTAATAATTATTCATGGATGTCTGATCGCATTTATTTCGACACTAGTTATTCGAGAAAATATATATTGTGGACGGAACAATTAATAAATATTTATTTGTTATTTAGTGGATATAATATTTATATATACTTATTGGCGAATAATGCAGTGATATTTATTTAATAAATAAATAGTCATTATTCAAGATTCAATAAATATGGTGGAGGATTGACAAACAAAGTTAAGGGTCCAGTGAGAAATAATAATATTGAATGTTATTTGATTAAATAATATTTAATTATAACTCGCAAGTTTAGTGCATGTTAGGAAATAATAATATTTTTGTTATTATTTGACATGGGTATTTCCCTTGATTTAATAAAATAATTAAGGCACTTGTGCAAATTATTTATTATTACCTTAGTTAAATAAATGCCCGGTTATAATATTCTATCATTAGCCAAGGCAAGCTATGCGACGCCTATTGTGTTGTGCACAACGAATTGGAGAAAAACTCTCAAGCCAAGAAAGTTCATCCCTCTCCAAGAACGCTCTCAAGAACGAGAGAGATCCTCCTCCACCGGACCAAATAGAACGCTTTGGAAACGGTTCTCAAAGCGATCGAAGACGGACATCGCAAGCGCAAGGATCTTCCGTGCTAACACCCGGAGACTCCTTCGGTGATGTCCCGAGATACGTGGAGCACGTGTAGATCACCGCTAGAGAAGATCTACCCTTGATCTCTACAACGCAATGACGTCGCACTCCAGATCTATGGTTGGACGCATCAACGAAGAAAAAATCACCTTGGAGGTAATTATTGTTTAATTAAATTTGTTAAACCCTCTTTTGTATTATTATGGGTATTTCCGAGTCCCACATCGGAATACTCCCTTGTACTTTCCGCATTTTCATTCTATAAAAGAAGTGTCCCACCTCACCTTGAAGGTAGGTGGGTTTCTCCATTCTACATGGTATCAGAGGGATTTTTTTTTTTATCCCGAACCCTCCCTCCTCTGCGGCTTCCCGGCGTCCTCCCGGCCCCGCCTCTCTCCCTGCTGCCCTAGCCCTTCCCGGCAGGCCCCCCCCCCTCCGATCCCGGCGCAGCCCTGCCCTGCCCAGCTCCTCTCCGGCCTGCACCCTCCCGGCAGGCCCTCCCTCCCGGCGCACCTCTCCTCCCGGCGTCCGTCGTCCTCCCGCGGTGCGCCCTCGTCCCAGCAGGCCTTCGCCCGGCGCCCGCGCCTCCTCCGTCGGCTCCTCCCAGCGGACCTCCCTCCCAGCGGCGCTCCCGGCCAGCCCCACCGTGCGCGCGCCCAGCCTCTGCGGACCTCCCTCCCAGCGGCGCTCCCGGCCAACCCCCACCGTGCGCGCGCCCAGCCCCTGCGGCTCACCTCCCAGGGGCCCTCCATTCCCCCGGCGCCTCCCGCTGCTCCCGCGCGCTCCCGGCTCCCCGGCTCCCGGCGCCTCGCCCCGGTGCCTCGCTGCGGCGCCTCCAACCCAGGCGCCTCACCCTCGGCGACTCGCCCCAGCGCCCCGCCCTCGACGTCCCGCTCTCGGCGACTCACCCCGCTTCGCCCCGGCACCCTCACCCTCGCCTGACGCCTCCCGCAGCTCCAGCGCCTCCCGCTGCCCCGCACCTCCCGAGCGCCCTCGCTCCTCTCGCCCTGCGGCCCCCCCTCCTCCCTTTTCGCCGCCTTCCCCCTAGCACGCGCCCTCGGCTTCTGTCCCAACGGACCCTCCCGGCAGAGCGCCCTTCTCCCGGCGGCACGCCCTCATCCCCGCAGAGCGCCCTCGTTCCGGCCGCCCTTCCAGCACGCGCACGTCCTGCGCCCGATCATCCCGCCGGCCCGCTGCCTCAGCTCCCGCCGCTTCCATGGCGGACTCCTCGGGACGTGGTCGTGCTTCACGTCGTCCACGTCCCTTCTGTCACCATTGTGGCAAGTTTGGCCACCTGATCGCCCGATGTTGGGTCCTGCATGGCCGACCATCTCAGCACCTGCGGCAGGGACAGCCCGCGGTCCGGGACGTGTCCTCGACTGTCGCCTCTCTTTTCCCGTCTCTGGCCCTGTCTATGACCGACCTCCGGCGGCCTCATGATCCACCGGCCTCTGTCCGCCCCGCTCCCTCCTCGGCTTCTCTAGCCCGCACTGTTTGCTCCACTGCCTTGGTCAGCCATCGCTCCCCTGCATGGCTGCTGGACTCAGGTGCCTCCGACCACCTCACCGGTGATGTTGGTATGTTGACGTCTTATTGTCCATATGCCGGTTCTTCAGCCATCACCGTCGCTGATGGGTCCACTATCCCCATAGCGGGCTTCGGCGCATGCTCCCTGACTCCTTTGATACACCTACCCTCTGTGGCACATGTGCCCCGCAGTCCCTTTAATTTGCTTTCCATCAGTAAACTGACTAAGGATTATAATTGTGCGGCCATATTTACCTCCTCTGGTGTTGTGTTTCAGGAGCAGGCTACGAACCGGGAACTTGGTCGAGGCCGGCTTCGAGACGGGGTCTACATGTTCGAGGGGCCAGCGCCCATTGCTTGCACGTCTACCTCTTCTCGAGCACTTGATCTCCATTCCCGATTAGGGCACCCGCCTGCATCCACCATTCATCAGATGTTTCCGGACTTCAGTAGGACTCCTACTTTTCATTGTGAGTCATGCTCTTTTGCAAAACATCATCGCTCTTCCTACATTCCTCGCACGGATACACGGGCCTCCCACCCCTTTGCTCTGGTTCATTCCGATGTTTGGGGCCCGTGTACCGTTCCGCGTCACTTGGGCTATAAATACTATATCTCCTTCATTGATGACTATTCGCGAATGACGTGGCTTTACCTTCTTCGGGAACGCTCCGAAGTGTTTTCCACCTTCCAAACCTTTTTTCATGAAATTAAGAATCGTTTTTCTATCTCGGTCAAATGTCTCCGCTCGGATAATGGGCGCGAGTATCTCTCCACTTCTTTTCGGCAGTTTCTCCGGGAGAATGGCATCCTTCATCAGACCTCCTGTCCTGATACACCCCAGCAGAACGGTGTGGCCGAGCGGAAACACAGACATATTCTAGAGACTGCCCGTGCCCTCATCTTCCACCGACAGGTGCCTCTGCTCTTTTGGGGCGATGCCATTCTCACTGCTACCTACCTCCTCAATCGCCTTCCTTCTTCTATCCTTAAGGGGGAGACTCCCTTTCGGGCTCTTTTCCCCACTCTCCCTCTTCATTCCCTCCCTCTTCGAGTGTTTGGCTGCTTGTGTTATGTTCGTGACACTCGCCCTGGCCGCACCAAACTCTCTCCCAAATCTCTCCGCTGCATATTCCTCGGTTATTCCCGCGCTCAGCGCGGATACCGCTGCTTCTCCCCGGACCTTCGCCGGTATGTCATCTCCGCAGATGTCTCCTTTGTGAAAAGTTCTCCATTCTCCTTTCCCTCTCCTCCTCCTGACTCTGCCATTGATAACTGTCTTCCCCTCATCATCCAGCCTCTTCCGGATTTGCCTCCTCCTACCTCTCCTCCTCCTGACCCTGTCCTCGATGATTGTCCTCCTCTCCTCCTCCATCCTCCACCGGCGTCAACCACTATTGACACCCATTTTGGTCAGGTTTACTCCCGCCGTCCTTCGACTGTATTCCCCGTTCCGGCCAGTGACACTGATGCTCCCGCTTCGTCCGCTGCTCCTGCTCCGCCACCCGCGGACTTACCCATCGCCCTACGGAAAGGTACTCGCTCCTGCCAGAGTACTCCTCTATTTGCATCTTCTTACAGGGGTTTGTCCGCTCTGGAGACGGTTTCTATACCTCGCACAGTTGGTGAAGCCAAATCTCACCCCGGGTGGCTCGCAGCCATGCGGGATGAATTGCAGGCTCTGGAGGAAAACCATACTTGGGATCTTGTCTCCCTTCCAGCAGGCAAACAGGCCGTGGGCAGCAAATGGATTTACACGGTCAGGCTGAATCCCGATGGTACTCTCCATCGCCTCAAAGCCCGCCTTGTGGCCAAAGGCTTTGCTTAGACATACGGAGTTGACTACTTTGATACCTTCTCCCCGGTTGCCAAGATGGCCTCTGTCCGGCTATTCATCTCTCTCGCCGCCCATCATCGGTGGCCTCTTCATCAATTGGATGTCAAGAATGCATTCCTCCATGGCTTCCTTGAGGAAGAAATCTATCTCCAGCAGCCCCCCGGATTTTGTGCCGCCGGCGCTGAATCTCGTGTCTGCCGTCTCCGCCGCTCTCTTTACGGCCTCAAGCAGTCTCCCCGTGCTTGGTTTGGCCGCTTTAACACGGTCGTCAGTGACTTTGGGCTTTCCCGCAGTATGAAAGACCACACTGTCTTCTACAGGACGACTCCACATGGCTGCATCTTATTGGTCGTCTATGTGGATGATATCGTCATCACCGGCAGCGACTCTGTGGGTATCACCCATCTCAAGGCTCATCTTCACCAGCACTTCCCCACTAAGGATCTTGGTCCTCTCACATACTTCCTCGGCATCGAGGTTTCCTACTGCTCTGCCACCATCTCCCTCTGCCAACGGAAGTATGCATTGGATATATTGCAGGATGTTGGGCTGACTCAGGCCACTGCGGTCGATACTCCTCTGGAGCCTGGCGAACGGTCTCTTTATGCCTCCTCGGCTCCGCACCCCCATCCCGAGCGGTACCGTCGATTGGTGGGCAAACTCAATTATCTCACCATGACTCGACCCGACATTTCCTATGCGGTAGCCAAAGTGAGTCAATTTATGGAGCATCCCACCACATTTCAGTGGGATGCTGTCATCCGCATCGCCAAGTACATCAAACGGGATCCTACTCGTGGTCTTCACTACTCCCAGCATCCTCATCAGCATATTGAGGCCTTTTGCGATGCTGATTACGCTGGCTGCCTTGCCACTCGGAAATCTACCTCTGGGTTCGCCATTTTCTTGGCAGGCAACCTCATTTCTTGGCGCAACAAGAAACAGACGGTCGTCTCTCGCTCCAGTGCCGAGTCTGAGTACCGTGCCATGGCCACCGTCACTACCGAGATCCTTTGGCTTCGGCAACTCCTCCAGGAGCTTGGCTTTCCTCAGCAGACTTCTGCTCACATATGGTGTGACAATCAGGCAGCCACTAAAATTGCTTCGAATCCCGTCTTCCATGAACGCACAAAGCATATTGAGGTGGACTGTCACTTTCTTCGCCACCACCTGGAGCACAACCATGTCAGCTTTAGCCACATTCTGACGGCAGACCAGCATGCTGACATCTTCACCAAAGGCCTCCCTGGTGCTCGCCTTGCCTCGCTTAGTTCCAAGCTGGGGATCCGCCACATCTGACACCCAGCTTGAGGGGGAGTAGTTATGGGTCTTGTGTGGTGTCTTCTTATTCTTTTTTGTGGGACTCGTTGTCCAAGCTGGGTCTGTCCAGCTTGAGTGGGAGTGTTAAACCCTCTTTTGTATTATTATGGGTATTTCCGAGTCCCACATCGGAATACTCCCTTGTACTTTCCGCATTTTCATTCTATAAAAGAAGTGCCCCACCTCACCTTGAAGGTAAGTGGGTTTCTCCATTCTACAAAATTAATCATAAACAATATATGTTGATCCTCGCTCTTGGTTCCGAGTTTCTATTCCTTTGTCATATTTCTTTGATTCAATTCCATGGATCACGGCGTTCATCGTCGTATAGATCTCGGATTGTTCATTGAATATGGAAAAAATTAAAATTGGGCACCTTCCCTCCCACGCTTCCACTGCGCCCAAAACCTACACAAACCATGTTTATTTATTAGCTATAGTAGTGAGGAGTTCGGTTAGCGCTTTTGGGATGATCTCAACAAGATGATCATCAGGAGCCAGAACATGGTATTTAATGAAGTTATCACGTACAAATGTCATCATGCAGTTAAAGTTGATAGTGGGAATAAAGAATCATACTATCATGAGCAAGAGGAGCTTGAAGGTGTACCTGAGCATGTGACACTGAAATCGATGGAGTCTACCCCTCAAGTGGAGTTGAGGAGATCAATAAGAGTAAGAATGTATGTGCAAAAGTATTCACCATCCTTACATTATTTGTTATTGACTGACGGTGGAAAACCAGAATGCTTTGAAGAGTGAATGCAGTTGAAGAAGTCGAGCAAGTGGAAGCTGGCTATGAAGGAGATTTCCTCATTACATGATAACACTTGGGAGTTGACACCTCTACCACAGAGAAAGCATCGCAAGTTGGTATACCAGGTCAAGGAAGAACACAATGGAAAGAGGAGGTACAAAGCAAGGCTGTTGGTGAAAGGTTTTCAACAGAAGGGAGTGGATTTCCTTCATGGAGATATAAAAGATGACATTTATATGCAGCATCCAGAGGGATGTGTTGAGTCTGGAAAAGAAGACCCAGTATGCAAACTCCAGAAGAGCTTATATGGGTTGAAGCAAGCACCCAGGCAGTGGAACAAAAAGTTTAATGCATTCATGACTAAAAATGCATACAAACGATGTGGCATAAATCAATGTTGCTACATCAAGTCTTTTGGTGATGAATATCTTCAAGCATTGTATCACGACGGACTCCTGCGTCGCCCTCCCTGTGTGCGGCGACTCTCTGTGTGGCGGCGCACCGCCAATACGATCCACCCTAGCCACATCAGCGCTCCGCTCTGCTTCCCCCCTCTCGCTACATCGCCTCTCCTACCCGACACTGCCTCTCCTACTCACTCTGCCTCGCTTTGCCGTCACCGGCAATGCTTCCCTACAACGGCACAGGTTCAAACGACTTGAATAAGCCCAACCAACAGCATCCCTTTCTCCGGCACTGCCCCCCCACCTTCGTCGACCTCTCCAGCGCAACGGTCTCCTCGAGCTCCCTCATTCGGCTTCCGCTGTCCCTGGTACCGACAGTCCTGCGTCAGCCCGACACGGCTTTCCAAACGCTCCGTCGTTCGGCACCACCAGTGCGACTTTCCCGACGCTCCGTCGTCCGGCCCCACCAATGCTGCTTTCCCGGCGCTCCATCGTCCGACCCCGCCTATGCGGATTTCCCAACGTTCCATCGTCCGACCCACCTATGCGGCTTTCCCGACGCTTTGTCGACTGGTCTCGTCTACCGTTGCATCCTCATTCCAGCTATTCCTACTGGTTCGGCATGACGGACGTTGTACGTTGGTTGACAATCTTTTTCGGCGGCATCGTCTATCAACTTCTTGAGGGAGAGCAGAAGCTATAGCGGTTTATGTTTTGTCTTGTTTTTTAATCAAGCTGGGTATGTTCAGCTTGAGAGGGAGTGTTTGCAGCGTCGGTTGATTGCTTTGTTTTTCTTTGCTTTGGTCTTCTTTTTCTTTATGTGTTCAAGCTAGGTACACCTAGATTGAGAGGGAGTGTTGGAGTCTACATCTCACATCGGACTTGTGGTCTAATGTGATCTTTATTATTCATTATAAAATAACTTCAAGGCCTCCTTTAGAGAGGTGCCTTGGGTATTGGGTCTCACCTCTCTTATCATTCTATAGATACATTTTAAGATTCTTTAAGAATATTTAACAAAACCAACATAAACACCGGTTTAACATATCATATATGATAAACTGTCAGATCAACCTTATGTTTGTTACACTTTCTGAATTTTGTTAACACGTTACATCATATGTTAATCTCTGTCACATCTCTATATGACCATCTAATAAAACACTCCCACTGAGAAACATCTATAAAGAAAGTCGGTTTGAATAATGGTGAAATTTAGGAATCATATTCCTAATTGTTCAACTTATTGAACATATTCAAACTTCTTAACTTCACAACATCAAATGTTACGATGTCAACTTCTGTTGTCGACTTAGAACTTTCTGAGTTCATCATCATCATCCTCAGAACAATATTCCACCAAACTTTTTTCCTTGAAATAATTTAACTACTTACATTATTGCTTACCGGTCCTCCTAAACTCTTAGGATAAAATGAAAACCACTTTGCTACAGTAACTAATGCAATTCTTTACATTTCTCTTTACTGCTATACCCTAAACACTTTTAGGATAAAGTAATAACACTTTATTACAGCAACTAATGTAAATCTTTACATTTCTCTTTACCACCATACCCTATACTATCCGGTGTAATTCACTTTTCATTTTGACCGATACAATGCTTTAAGAAATAGTGTTTTCCATTTTTCATGATAACTAAATGTAACTCTTTACATTTTTCTTTACCATCACATATCCTAAACAATTTAAGATGTTAAGTGGAAAACAAACTTAAGATTGGTGTTATCCTTTATTTGTTAATTTTGAACTTTTCTAAGTCCAAACATACTCTCACCAACCTCTTAAGACACCGTATTCTTTTTAGAATATCTTGCTAAGAAACACAAACTCTTTTGTGTTAGGAAATAACATTTATGCCCTTTCAGTAGGAATGTTTAACAAATAAACTATTATTTCCATATCATATATAGTATTCTATGTGTTTGGAACCTCACCTTTTTGAAAAGAAAATTTTATTAAAATACACCATTAATGGATGGTGGGAACACATTCCCTCATATTTTAATAAACATTTGGATAAACTTTATCCTGGATAAACACTTATCCAGATCTTCTTTTCAAAACCTGTTACTGAAATTGATGTATACAATAAATCATCTCATGTTGTTCATAACAACTCTTTGTTAGCAAACAACTTATCTTATTATATAAGAGAAATGAGATAAAGATCCACATCTTTTACTTAGATTCATTTGAGCATGACACTGTCTTTTACATCCATATGTAGCAACTCTTTGCTTCATGAATGTAAAATACAAACTCAATTAATTCTTCCTTTGATTTTGAACTTTTGTATATTTACAAACACGTGTAAAATATACATTTGGTGTCATGTACCTTTCAAAACCGAAGAATTAATTTCTTTAACATTCATACCAGACATGGACATTCAATGGAGTTTCACAAACTCCTTCAGGTATTTCGGATAATCCCATCATATGGAATAATTGTTCCTCCTTCCTAACAACCCTAGATTTCAATGACCTTGATTGACTTCTTAAAGAAACATTATTGAACTGTTCACCTAACTTTTCTTCTTTCGGTTTGAACTTTTACCCACCTGTATTGTCCATACAGTACCAGAATGCAGACATCATATGCCCAGTTCATCCTATCTCAACACTTCAAGAATATCGGGTACACTTTTCTTGAATTCAATCACATTGTCAGAACATTTCCATATATGGCAATATGATAAATTCTCTAACTAGAACAAGCCTTTTTTCATCTAATGCCTTTGAAACCTAGAAAGAAACACTCTATACTTCCATAAGCATCTAGATTCACTTGTTGAACAACTTCAACACTCAGTTACTAATAAAGGAACTATTCTGTCACATAGAATTTTCCTTGAGAACTTTTCTTAAATCACCAATCTTGCTTAAGAACTTTTCTTAAGTTACCGGTCTTAGTAATAACTTACATTAAGTTTCACTTTACAAGAATTAATTACAAAGTTTAGCTTGATGATGATAATGATATTATCTACTACATAACCTTTTAAATGGACTCGCACTAAAATGATGACCCCTTTTTGAAAATTCATCATAACCATTAGTGGGTCAAGACCCAAATTTCACTAAGCAATGAGTCCGCTTTAGCGATCATTTCACCACTTAATTATTTAAGCATCATCTCAATCATATCATATATGATTCTTGGATAGCTGAGTGGAGAACCATTTGTCAAATCCATCATATAGATAAACTCAACTTTATTCCTCTAGTATCATAACGGTTAGGGCTTCCCAACTAAGTGTTACCCAAAACAAATGCCAAAAACAAGCTAACTGTAGATGGCAATTCCCCTTACCTCAATGTGAGGCGGAGATATTTTTTTATAGATGAGTAAAAAAAAATTAAAAGGCGGGATATTCCGATGTGGGACTTGGAAATACCCATTATACTAAAATGGGGTCCAACACTCCTCAAGCTGGACATGTCCATCTTGGACTAAGAGTCCCACGAAAAGAAAAAAGACGACATCGAACAAGGCCATACATACTCCCCCTCAAACTGGGCTGTGGAGGCTGTGAATACCCAGCTTGGTAGTGAGAGAGTCCAGGCGAGCTCATGAGAGGCCTTTTGTGAAGATGTCGGCAAGCTGATCCGCCGTCGGAATATGGCCAAAACTGATATGATTCTGCTCCAGGTGGTGGCGAAAAAAGTGGCAGTCCAACTCGATATACTTCGTCTATTCATGGAAGACGGGATTCGATGCAATTTTCGTGACTGCCTGATTGTCACACTAGATATGAGCAGATGTCTGCACTGGGAAACCAAGCTCATGGAGGAGATGACGAAGCCAGAGGATCTCAGTGATGACCGTGGTCATGGCAAGGTATTTTGCCTCTGCACTAGATCTGTAGACAACAGTCTGCTTCTTGTTGCGTCATGAGATGAGGTTACCGGGCAAGAACACGGCAAATCCAGAAGTAGACTTACGGGTAGCAAGGCAACCTGCATAGTCCGCATCACAGAAGGCCTCAATATCCAAATGAGCATGATGTGAGTACCGAAGGCCACGTGCAGGGTCTTTCTTTATGTATTTGGCAATGCGGAGGACAACATCCCACTAAGATCGGGTTGGATGCTCCATGAACTGACTTACTTTACCAACAGCGCAGGCAATGTTGGGTCGTGTCATGGTGAGGTAGTTGAGTTTGCCCACCAGATGACGATAGCTCTCTGGGTGAGGAAAGGGTGCCAAGTCAGCATGGAGAGAGCGTTCCCCAGGCTCAAGAGGAGTGTCCACCGGAGTCGTCTGGCTCAACCCTGCATCCTGTAAGATATCAAGGGCATATTTTCGTTGGCAGAGAGAGAGTGTCCTCAAAACGGGAGACCTCGATGCCAAAGAAGTGGGTGAGAGGTCCAAGATCTTTGGTGTGGAAGTGGTGGTGAAGGTGCACCTTGAGTTGGGCGATTCCAATGAAGTCGCTCCCTGTGATGATGATATCATCAACATATACCACCAGTAAAATACAACCGTTTGACGTCATACGGAAGAAGACGATGTGATCTATCATACTGCGAGAGAGGCCAAAGGCTGTGACAACAGTGCTGAAGCGGTCAAACCAAACACGAGGAGACTGCTTGAGGCCACATAGGGATCGACGGAGGCGACAGACATGGGAGTCGGCTCTAGAGGCACGAAATCCAGGGGGCTGCTGCAAGTAGACTTCTTCGTCAAGAAATCCATGGAGAAAGACATTCTTGACATCCAGTTGATGAAGCGGCCAGTGATGATGACCAGCCAGAGATATGGATAGGCGGACAGAGACCATCTTGGCAACCGGAGAGGTCTCAAAATAGTCGATGTCATATGTCTGAACAAATCCCTTCGCCACAAGGCGGGCTTTGAGGCGGTAGAGAGTGTCATCGGCATTGAGACGAATCGTATAAATCCATTTGCAGCCGACCGCCGGTTTGCCTGCAGGGAGGGGGACCAGATCCCATGTATGGTTGTCATCCAGAGCCTGCAGTTCATCCCGCATCGCTTGTAGCCACCCCAGGTGGGATTTGGCATCGCCAACCGTGCGGGGGATAGATATCGTCTCCAGTGCTGAAAAACCTTTGTATGAAGATGTAAAAAGAGTAGTCTGGCAAGAGCGAGTACTTTTCCGTGGTGCAATAGGCAAGTCGTATGGTGCTATGGCAGGAGCATCGACGAAGTGGAAACGATGGTGTCCTCGGCCTGGACAGGGGGGGCAGTTGAAGGGCGACGGGAGTAGATTGTCCTAAAGTGATGACCAGCAAAGGAAGACACCAGAGGAGGGTGAATGATGAGAGGAAGGCACTCATCGATGGTAGTGTTTGGATGAGCAAAGGGAGGAGAGAAAAGAGCACTCTCGACAAATGATACGTAAGCAGAGACAATATACCGTCGTAAGTCCGAAGAGAAGCAGTGGTATCCACGTTGAGTGCGTGAGTATCCGAGGAAAATGCAGCGGAGGGATTTAGGAGATAGTTTGGGGAGGTTGAAACGAGTGTCACAGACATAGCAGAGACATCCGAAGACTCTTGAGTGAAAGTGAGTGAGGAGGGAGAGAGGAGAACAGAGTATGAAAAGGAGTCTCCCCCTGAAGGATGGAAGAAGGAAGACGATTGAGGAGGTAAGTAGTAGTGAGGATAGCATCCCCCCAAAAGAGAAGAGGCACCTTGCGGTGGAAGATAAGGGCACGAGCAATCTCCAAAATATGCCGGTGTTTTCGCCCAGCCACTCTATTCTGCTGAGGTGTATCAGGACAGGAGGTCTGATGGATGATGTCGTGTGCCTGGAGAAACTGCTGAAAGGGAGTGGACAAGTACTTTCGCCCATTGTCGGAACGTAGACATTTTACAGAGATGGAAAACTGTGTCTGGATCTCATGGTAAAATGTCTGAAAGGTGGAAAAAACTTTTATTCGATCGCGAAGAAGGTACAACAGTCATACGCGAAAAATCATCAATGAAATAGATATAGTATTTATGCCATAATTGACTCGAGGTGGCACAGGGACCCCGTACATCTGAATGAACCAGATCAAAGGGTTTGGCAGCCCGTGTGTCCACTCGAGGAATATATGAAGTGCGATGATGTTTCTCAAAGGTACAAGACTCACAATTAAAAGAAAAATGCTGACTAATATCTGGATAGAGCTGATGAAGGGCGGAGGCGGAGGGGTGGCCCAACCGAGAATGGAGGTCCAAGGCACGAGCAGAGACAGACGTGCAGGCGACGGATGTCGGGCCATCGAACATGTACACCCCATCCCGAAGCTGGCCTCTACCAAGTTCTCGGTTCGTCGTCCGCTCCTGAAATATAACAGTAGACGATATAAAGATAGCATTACAATTGAAATCCTTTGTCAGCTTACTAATGGATAGAAGGTTAAAAGGACTGCGTGGTACACAGGCCACCGATGATAGGTGAAGAGATAAGGTCAGGGAGCATGTACCAATACCCGCAATGGGGATAGTGGAACCATCAGCGACAGTGATGGCTGAGGAACCAGTATAGGGGCTGTAGTTGGATAGCATACCTACATCATCGGTAAGATGATCGGACGCACCTGAGTCAAGCATCCAGGCAGGGGAGCGATGACTGACAAATGCAATGGGGCCACCAGAGTGGGCAAGAGATGTCGATGAAGGGCCCAGTAGAGAGGTTGGCCCTATGATCGTGAATCATCTGGATCTCAGCCATGGAGAGATCCAGAGATAAAGGAAGAGCGGCAGTAGACTAGGATGCATCCTGTACTGCAATTTGGCCCTATCGTGGGTGCTGAGAGGGACGACCATGAAGGACCCAGCAGCGGTCGACCAGGTGGTCGAGCCTGGCACAGTGCGAACAGAGGGGACGAGGTCGGCTCTCTATGTCCGCGTCCACGAGTGCCGATAGAGCGGCTGCTGCCACGATTCAGGAGAGCAGTGTGATCAAGGCTAGGTGTGGGTGGGGCAAGGGCCCGATGAGTCTTCCCAGGGCGATGATAGACCTGCGGAATCTCTAGCGAAGAGGGGCTAGCGAGCATCTCCGTAACCGTCGTCGCATATTCCGGGTCGAGGCCGTGGAGGAGGCTGAAAAGACATAGCTGGTCCCTCTGGGCTGATGCTTCCGTAGGTGTCTGTGGAATGGGCAAAAGCTCAAGCAGTTCATCCTGTAGAGTCTTTCATTCGATGAAGTAGGCTGGAAATGGACGGGCTTGCTGGCGGAGGAGGGACAGTCGCTGAAGAAGATCGGATACCCGAGCCAAATTATTGGTCTCGAAGTACATGAGAGTCAAGGAATCCCAGAGTTCCTAGACTGTGTTGGTTGTCCGGGTGACGTCTTTGACAGAGCGGTCCATGGAATTGACCAGCAAGGCAAAGATTTTGCTGTCCGCAAACTTCCACGGACGATATTTTGGATCGGTAGGTAGGGGTGGTGGAGCCTCGAGGTGGGAATCGAGGTCCATGCCGGTTAGTGACATCAGCACGGTCTTCCGTCAGACGGAGAAATTGGTGGAGTCGAGCCGCTCATCCACCAGGCGGGTGGAGGCGGTGATAAGTGAAGGTAGGACCGAGGCGGCCATCTGAGGGAGATCTTCGTGAGTTGCTGAGGAAGTCGGCATTCAGCGCCGGGAGGCCGCGCTGAGAGCGGGGACCGGCAGAACGGGAGACGTCAGGAGACCGCAGGAAGGGCGCTGCTGAGAAGTGTGGGAGGCGGGTGGGAGATTCCACCTGAACAGAGCCGGTGGGGGGCAAGCGCTGGGCAGAATCAGGAGTCTGTCGGTCAAGAGGGCCGTCGCGCGGGAGGCAAGTCGATGGGAGGCTTCCGGGCAGGAGGGACGACGAAGGGCGGTCAAGCTGGCGGGGCCGGGGGGGGCGCCTGGAAAACCGAAAAGGAGCCGCAGGAGGGCGGGACGCCGTAAGGGAGGAACGTTATCGGGGCGGAGCGCAGCCGCTGGGAGGGAGGGCTTTACGCCGTCGAAAGGGACAGTGACGCCGAGCTGTTCGCGACGGAGGGGCGCAGGGAGCGTCGCTGGGAGGAGAACGACGGAAGGTTGGGGCGCATCGCGCCTGGGTTGGGAGGGCCAGTGGCACCGGGAGCAAGTGTCACCTAGAGATGGGGCGAAGCGCAGCCGCTAAGAGGCCAAACAACGTCGAGGAAGAAGGCGGCGACAGGATCTCGTCGAACAGAACCAGGAGGGTGAGGGCAGAGGCGGGGTCGGACATAACCGGGAATCCGCAGGGGATTTTCTCGCAACCCTAGACGGGAGAGAAAAAAAGAGAGGGAGGGTTCGGGTTAGAAAGTACCATTTGATACCAGACGGCGAATTCCCCTTACCTCAATGTGAGGTGGAGATATTCTTTTATAGATAAGTAAAAATCATTACAAGGCGGGATATTCCGATGTGGGACTCGGAAATCCCCATTATACTAAAATGGGGTCCAACACTAACCAAAGACAATCTAGGGGCACCCGACTTTTGCACGAAACTACCTAACAAGACAATCCAAGGTCACTTATTACTTGTCTTACACAAGAAAATCCAGGGGGGCTGACTTTGCCATGAAGCTACCCAGTTGGATGATCGAGGTCTTGACAAGTGTTTCTTTGGAAGGAATCTCACACTTGGTATTTAAAGAGGATTTTTAAGCTCACAATCTTATCTCATACCACCAATGACGCACCCAACACAAGTTAGCTCATCACGATTTCATTATTGTAATCGGTGAATTCTCCTTACCTCAAAGTGAGACAGAGACATTCTTTTATAGATGGATAAAAAGAATTACAAGGTGGAGTAATCCGATGTGGAACTCGAAAATATCCATTACCTGGAAATACAATTAATAGGGTACAACACTCCCCCTCAAGCCAGTACATGATAGCTTAGACCAAGAGTCCCACAAAAAAGAAAGAAGACACCACACAAAACCATACACACTCCCCCTCAAGCTGGGTCGCTGATGTTGTGGATGCCCAACTTGGTATTGAGAGAGTCCAGTCGAGCTCCCGGGAGATCTTTGGTGAAGATGTCAGCAAGCTGATCTGTCGTCGGTATATGGCTGAAACTGACATGGTACTGCTCGAGGTGATAGCAAAGAAAGTGGCAGTCCGGCAAGATATGCTTCGTGTGTTCATGGAAGAAGGGATTGGAAGTGTTGGAGTCTGCATCCCACATCGGACTTGAGGTCCGGTGTGGTCTTTATTATTTGTTATAAATACACCCCAAGGGCTCCTTTGGAGAAAGATACCTTGGGGGTTCAGATCTTTCTCTTTTATTCCTCTACATGGTATCAAAGGAGGTTTTTTGAAACCCAATCCCTCCCTCCCTATTTTTTTTCCCCTTCCTTTAGGGTTTCCCCGTCCGGGGGGCGGCAGCCTCAAGGCCCCGTAGGGTTACCGCCGCCGCCCCTCCGCCTCTGCCCCACGCTGCTCCTGCCGGTCCTCCCTCCCGGCAGCTCTCCTGCCTGGCACGGCTCCCCAGCGGCCCTTCTGCCTGGCGCGTCTCCCGGCTCCCCGACATCCAGGCATCCCGCGCCTACCGGCGGCCCTCCCTCCCGACGGCCCTCCTTCCTGGCGCGACGTCCCAGCCCGCACTTGCTTTCTGCGGGCTTCCTCCCCGCTGCGCACTGCCCCGACGGAAGCCACGCCTCCCTGCGGCCATTCCCGGCGACCGTCCTGCCTGGCGCGCCTCCAGTTCCCATCGTCGGCCCTCCGCGTTTCTTCCCGTCGGTGTCCAAGCCCCGACGGCCTCCCGCGCCTCCCGCTGCGCCTGGCGCCTCCCGCTGCTCCCGGCGCCTCCCGCTGCTCCCGCACGCTCGCGGCTCCCGGCTCCCGGCGGATCTCCCTCCAGTCCGGCGACCCCTCTCCGGCGGCATCTCCCGTCCCGCTCCCCTCCCGGCGACCTCGCCTGCTGCTCTCCGGCGGCAAGATCCGAATAGCTCCGGCCGAATCCGGCCAGATCCGGTGATTTCCGGCCAGATCCAGGCTACTCCGGCCGGCTCCGGCCTGATCCAGAGATTTCCGGCCAGATCCGGACAGCTCCGGCTGCTCCGGCCTGATCCCGGCTACTCCGGCCAGATCCGGCGATTTTCGGCCAGATCCGGCCAGATCCAGCGAGTTCCGGACGGTTCCGGCCAGATCCGTCCCCGCGCATCTCCGCTGCTCTCCCTCCTTGTCGGCCTCCTCCTGCAAGGCGGCCCTCCCTCCGATTGGATTCATCCGTTCCCTTTCGGCACCTCTTGCGGAATCCCCGCCTCGTCGGCATCTCCCGGCATCAGCCGCATCTCTGTCCATCGGCACGCCCGTGCGCTTCCTCCACCGTGGCGCAACACTTTGCCCGACTCGGACCGGTCCATTTGGAGCTGCCAGTCCCGCAACAATTCTGCGGAATCCCCGCCTCCTGTCGCCGGCCCCGCAAATGCGGTTTTCCTGGTGCTAGTTTGGATTTCCCGGCGCTTCATCGACCGGCCCCACTAGTGCGGCATTCCTGACGCTCCGTCAACCGGTCGGTCTGAGTGGTTCATCTGTTGCGTCCGCGACATCATCCATCCATCATCCTGCGAGGGAGTTTTGATCATGAGGGGGAGCAGCAGCAGCTTAATATTTTATTTCATCTTGTTTTGTCATCAAGTTGGGCATGTCCAGCTTGAGGGGGAGTGTTAGCGTCTGTTTTGTTGCTTTCTTTTCATTATGTGTCCAAGCTAGGTACACCTAGCTTGAGGGGAAGTGTTGGAGTCTGCATCCCACATCGGACTTGAGGTCCGGTGTGGTCTTTATTATTTGTTATAAATACACCCCAAGGGCTCCTTTGGAGAAAGATACCTTGGGGGTTCGGATCTCTCTCTTTAATTCCTCTACAGGAAGCAATCTTTGTAGTTGCCTGATTATCACACCAAATATGAGCAGACGTCTGTTGCGAGAAACCAATCTCATAGAGGAGATGACGAAACCAAAGGATCTCAGTAGTGATTGTGATCATCGCACAATATTCAGACTCATCACTGGATCAGGAGACGACAGTCTGTTTCTTACTTTGCCAGAAGATGAGATTACCTGCCAGAAAAACGACAAACCCAGAAATAGACTTTTGGGTAGCAAGTCAACCAGCATAGTCAGCATCACAGAAGAGCTCAATATTCAGATGATCGTGATTTGAATACCGAAGACCACAGGTAGGGTCTTTCTTGATGTATTTGGCAATGCGAAGGACAGCATCCCACTGAGTTTTTGTCGGATGTTCCATGAATTGGCTAACTTTACCAACAGCGCAGGCAATGTCTGGACGAGTCATGGTGAGATAATTGAGTTTTCTCACAAAACGACGGTACCTATCTGGATGAGAATAGGGTTCTGTGTTGTCGTAGATAAATCATTCCCCAGGCTCAAGAGGAGTGTCAACGGCAGTTACCTGAATCAAACCAGCATCCTGCAAGATATCTAAGACATATTTTCGTTGACAAAGAAAGATAGTGTTCAGAGAACGGGAGACCTCAATGCCAAGGAAGTATGTCAGAGGACCAAAATCTTTGGTTTGAAAGTGGTGGTGAAGATGCCCCTTTAGTTGGGCAATTCCATTTGAGTCGCTCCTAGGGATGATGGTATCATCAACATACACAACCAGTAGGATACGGCCGGAGGATGTCGTGCGGTAGAATACAGTGTGGTCCTTAATACTCCGAGATAGGCCAAATGAGGTGACAATGGTGCTAAATCTGTCAAGCCAAGGAGAGGAGGCTGCTTGAGTCCATATAGAGAGCGAAGAAGTCGACAGACATGAGAGTCTGCTCCTGAGGCACGAAAGCCAGGAGGTTGTTGCATATATACCTTTTCTTCAAGAAAGTCATGGAGAAAGGCATTTTTGACATCAGCTGATGAAGAGGCCAATAATGATGAGCGGCAAGAGACATGGATAATCGGATAGATATCGTCTTTGCAATCGGAGAGAAAGTATCAAAATAGTCGGCACCATACGTCTAAGCAAATCCCTTTGCCACAAATTGGGCTTTAAGGCCATGAAGAGTGTCATCTACATTGAGACGAACCATATAAATCCATTTGCTGTCAATCACCTGTTTACCTGCCGAAAGGGGGACCAAATCCCAAGTATGATTGTGGTCCAAAGCCTGCAATTCATCCCACATGGCTTGAAGCCACCCAGGGTGAGATTTGGCATCGCCAACCGTGCGAGGAATAGATATCATCTCCAGAGCAGAAAGGCCTCTATATGAGGATGTGTAAAGAGGAGTAGTCTGGCAAGAACGAGTACCTTTTCGCAATGCAATGGGAAAGTCGTTTGTTGCCAAAGCAGGAGCATCAGACGAAGCTGGGGAGATGGTGTCCTCAGCCTGGACGGGGGACACATCTGATGGACGACAAGAGTATACAGTGCCAAAACGGTGATCTGTAGAGTGGGACATCAGAGGCAAAGGTGGGTGGATGATGAGAGGAAGACAATCATCGATGGTGATGTCTGGATAGGAAGAGGGAGGAGAAAAAGGAGAGCTCTCAACAAACGATACATTAGCAAAGATGATATACCACCGTAAGTCTGAAGAGAAACATCGGTATCCGCGCTGAGCGCGGAAATATCCGAGGAATATGAAACGGAGGGGTTTGGGGGAAAGCTTGGAGAGGTTGGGAGTGGGTGAGGAGGAAGAGAGGAGAACAGAGCCTGAAAAGGAGTCTCCCCTGAAGGATAGAAGGAAGGCGATTGATGAGGTATGTCGCAATAAGGATGGCATCCCCCCAAAACTGAAGAGGCACCTGCATGTGGAATAGGATGGCACGAGCAATCTCCAGAATATGACGATATTTACACTCGACCACTTCATTCTGCTAAGGTGTATCGGAGTAGGATGTCTGATGAATGATGCATTTATCCTTGAGAAACTGCTGAAAGAAAATGGATAAATATTCTTGTCCATTGTCGAAGCGAAGACATTTAATGGAGGTGGAGAACTGAGTATGGATTTCATGATAAAAGGTCTGAAAAGTAGAAAACGCTTCAAACCGATCACGAAGGTAAAGTCATGTCATACGCGAGTAGTCATCAATAAAGGAAACATCATAATTGTACCCGGACTGGCTAGGAACTCTGCAAGGACCCCATACATCGGAATGAACAAGGTCGAAAGGATTCGTTGCACGCGTTTCCAGGCGAGGAACATACGTCATTCGATGATGTTTAGCAAACTTGCAAAATTTACAATGGAAGGAAAGGTGGAGACTGAATTGGGGACAAAGCTTTATGTAAGTCGGAAGCCGGTAGATGACCAAGGCAAAAATGTAGGTCGATGGCACAAGCAGAGCTGGATGAGCAAGCAAGGGATGGTGGGGTACCGAACATGTACACCATATCCCTAAGATGACCTCGACCAAGTTCTTGATTCGTTGACCGCTCCTGAAAAACAACACTAAAAAATGTAAAAGCAACAACACAATTTAAGTCTTTGGTGAGTTTGTTGATGGAGATAAGATTAAAAAGATTGTAAGGAACATGCGCTACTGAAGCCAGGCGAATAGACGGGGTCAAGTAGCATGTGCCAAATCTCGCAATGGGGATGTTTGATCCATTAGCAACATTAATTGCAGAGGCACCAGTATACGGATGATAGGTAGTGAACATACCGGAATCCCTTGTGAGATGTTCAGACGCACCAGAATCAAGCATCCAAACTATCAGTCGATGAGATATACCCACGATAGGGCCGTCAGTCTGAGCAATGGTGGTTGGAGAAGAGGAAGGTGGCAAAGTAGCCCGATAAGATCGTATAAATGCAATCTCCTCCTTCGAGAGTGCCAGTTTATAACAGGTACTGGATGATGGTGAGGATAAAGGCATTTCTGGGTATGTAGAGTGCACCAGGGAAGAGGGACCGCCTTGCGGGAGGACCGGTGACGGAGCACGGGACAGTTGCTCAGGCGGGCGCACAAACGCAGGGATGAAGCGTGGGGTTATCGTGCGAGAATGCCGACAACTGAGGCGAGGGGACGGCCGTGTAGGAGAGTCGGCGACTGGAGGTGGTGTCGAAGGGTTGCGGGCGGAAGAGCAACCATTGAGGGGACGCTTGGAAATCTGCTGAGGCGGAGATGGAGCCGGTGAAGGGTCGTCGCGCAGGAGGTAAGCCGTTGGAGATGGGGTTGCCGCAGAAGGCGTTGGCCGGGAGAGCAGCGCAGGAGGCGCCGGATGGGAGAACAGTCACACGCAGTAGCGAGGGCGATTCGCAGGAGGCGCACGCTGAAAAGTCTGCCTGCAGGAAGTCATGCGCAGCGGGGGCAACGGGCAAGGAAGGGGTTACGGCGCTAGGAGAGCCACAGGGAAGGGGGAGGCGGAGCCGAGAAACCGCAAGGGAGGCGAGGGTCGGGAGTCACCTAGGGAGGCGAGGCCGGGAGATGCCAAGGAGGGCAGGTCGGGAAACGTCGAGGGAGGGCGGGCCGAGAGTCGCCGAGGAGGAGGCAAGGCCGGGAGTCGCTGAAGAGGAGGCAGGGCCGGGAGTCCGTGAGGGAGGGCGGGTCGGGAGGCACCGAGGGAAGGTGGGCCGATAAGCGCCGAGGAGGGCGGGACCGGGAGACGCCGAGGAGGGCGGGGCAGGGAGACCGCAACGGAGGTGGGGCCGGGAGATCACTGCAGGAAGCGGGGGCCGAGAGACCACGATGGAGGCGGGCCAGGAAACGTCGAGCAGAGGGCGGGGGCCAGGAAACCACGACGGAGGCGGGCCAGCAAGCGCCGAGAAGGGCGAACCGGGATCTCGCATAGGAAAGCAGGGAGAAAAAATTATTGGAAATTTCCCTTTGATACCATGTAATACCTCAAGGTGAGGCGGAGACATTCTTTTATAGATGGATAAAAATGATTACAGGGTGGAGTAATCCGATGCGGGACTCGGAAATACCAGTACACATGTCCGTAGATAGAAACAACCAGTGACACGTGAAACATGTGGTGTTCCTATTGTCAGATTTGTCCTCATGATCTCACGTACCAAAGATCACCTAGTGTGAACTTCATGAGAAGAAGTATCAATACTTATGAGCCTCCAGCACCTGATAGTCAGACATCTACTGTGTCCAATCAGTATGATGTATTTAAGCCATATAACATATATTTAAGATTAATGTCATAGTATTTTGAGGTTCTCATTATAGTCTGAAATCTGATATAACCTTTTCATACGACAATTAATCTACGAACATTATCATTAAATAGTGGACGCAAAAATGTCTACACTATAATGGTGAGTGTATATCATGCATATCCAACTGTATACATGAAATGGTAATTGAAAAGTATTGTTTAGTTGAGTCTAGAGCACTCCCTATTACAACACTCTCACTTGCACTAGAGTCAACTTGTTAACCATCCTTGCTAGTTGTCACGTGATTAAGATCATGTTTCTACTGAGTCACGGCTTTATTTGTTGGGTCTGCCATGTCTCTGTTGCATGGCTATTCTGCTATATGCAACCTCACCTCCTCTAGAGATGTAAACCCCGAGTATCTTTTTTGTCAACTGTCATAACTTGACATCTTGGCTAGTACCAGTAATATAATTATCATAATAATAAAACTTTACATACTAAGTGCGATTCCAAGAACTGAAACAAATCGTTGCGTATTTTACACTGCTTCTTAACTGCCACATAAGCCGCAACACACTCGCTATTTGTAAATATGGCTATCACTGGCTTGAATAAGCTTGTCTTGCTCATTACCTTAGTCTAACTGCGATATTAGATCATATTGATCCAAAGAAGACTAGTTTGTGTCTCTTCAAAACTAGTATCCCTTCCTCTCCACATACAAGGTATATATCCTCTGTACTTGCTCTCAAGTATAATTGGATGGTTCTGACTGCTTCCCTTACAGCTCTTCTGGGTATAATTGATATTTGTCTACCATAAAGTTTATGTTGGCAATATCATGTCTTGTACATATCATTGCATATGTGATTGTTCCATCGCAGAAGTGTATGGATCTCTAATCACCGCATCAATCTCCTCATTGACTACGCATGTCTTCTTAGAGAGATTTATGTCATGTGACATTGGTAACAATTCTCTCTCAAATTGTTCCAATTTGCATTTTTCAATACCTTGTCAGTATATGTACGATTGACTAGATCTAAGCAACCGTTAGATCTACCTTAGTAGATCTTGTTCCCTAAAACTTAGGTTGCTACTTTAAGTCAATCTCTAGAGAGATGCATTTATTTTGGTCTTAACTATAAGACTTATAGTTTTCCATATGTTACCAAACATATTTTACTTGGAAAACAATGGCGCTCCAACTAACCTCTTGTAGACACATGGCAAAAATTCTTTCCAAATGAATGTTCTAAGATCTTGTCACTTTAATCTTGAACTGGATTTCAGTAACTTGCACCCCTTATTAGCATTTTATGATGTCACCGTCCTTTTCTGGTTACGTCGTATAGAAACCTTCCACAGTTAGTGGTCTTGACATCCAATGCACAATTAAAATGATTATAGAAAATTAGCTATGACAAATAAAATTCTAATGGATTTAGGCATAACGTCTTTGTAACGTCCCGCCCCTACCTCATTGGCTTGAGGAGGCGGTGAGGGTTACTTGGCCTTAAGCGACGCTCCCAAGGCGCCAAAGGCTGGCAATAAATGTCGAGGGCTTCAAGGAACAGTGGAGAACGATTTGCCCTTAAGAAGATAACCCAACTCAACCAACCCACAACTAATGATGCATGCACTTTCAAACCCAACCATGTGATACTAACAATTCCATCACAAACCCCAAAACCATTCAATTAGACATGTCCACAAAACATCAGAGTACAAAGCGGAAACTAAACAACAAAACACCACGAGCCATGACACCACGAGTCATGACACCACCACAGCCCCACACCAAGCTCCAAGCTCCACCAAGACATCACAATGCACCACTAAAGGAGGGTGATGTCTTACCTTTGCCCACGTCACGGTACACAACATCTGCAAAGACACCAAAGTGCCAAAGCAGGGGGAGAGTACAACTACTCAGTAGGATTTCCTCAACTGACTTCCCTACACACGCCACTAGGATAAAACCGTTAGCACATTTATATAAAACATTTTATATAAAGCAAAACCAAGCTACCAATTGTGTATAAGCCAAACATGCCATAAGCCAAACATGCCATAAGCCAACCATGCCACACAAGGAAGCCAAATCAACCATGCCACGCAAGGAATCCAATTTCCATTTTCATATTTCACTCACAAGCCCCATCTACAAACATCACCAACAAAGCAAACAACAAACCATGGTGGCACTTCCCGTCCAACCCATTCTTTACCAATCCACTCAAGTGGTACTTCCCACCCACTTGCTATTAATGGTGGCCCTTCCGTCCACTATCCATCCCCTTTTTATAGTGGTACTTCCCGCCCACTCCACACAACCAACACAAGCCATAACACTCAATCAACCAACCATCACAAAGCACCAAGGCCGCAACAATATGCAATTGTCCATTTCCAACACATGTTAATCCACTTTGTAACGTCCCGATTCCGAAAGCCACCCAAAGACGCTCTGTACCCGGTTGGTCACATGGCCACAAGCGCATTTCCCTGAACGCCAGAGGCTACCGACTAGCAGCGAGGGTCTTGGGTGTGATAGTGGGGAAACTATGCCCTTATTGAGAGAGTACACAGCGGAAGAAAAACAATATACAATAGAGGAAGCAGTAATAATCCATACAAAAGCAATCAGCGGAAGACTAAAAGTAAAAAACAACTGGAGCACATATATATAAATGATGCATGACACATATGTCTAAAAAAGCAACCAAACAGATCACAATGCTAGAATACAAAACAGTACTAAACCAAAGTACAAAAGAAACAGATAAACAGCTTCTCAGCATCGCAAGCCAAAGTTTGGTCTCATGCTCTCCAGCTCCACAACAAGTCAAGCACCTGAAGTAGAAGGGCGCTTGCCCTTATCTATACCTGCAACAATATAATCTGTTTGGGCCCAAAAGCATGACTCAAACAGGGTGTGAGACTAAATCCCAGTAGGCAACCACCCGAAGATCTGTGCCTAACAGTCAGTGAGTATATGGCAGGTAAAAGTACAGTAACCAGTAAACAGTAACCAGTAAACAGGAAAGTACTCGGTGGTAAACAATCCACAGTTCAAACAAGCAGCAGTGAGGCAACCAGCTAATCACAAACAGGTAACCCTCTAGGAAGTACTCACAACCATCCCCTCTAGTCCTACCTAAGAAGTACAGACAACTCTCTGGGCAGCACACTCGGTCTAACCCCTCTGGTTCTGTAAAGGAATTCAATAAAGACTCTCTGAGGAAGCACTCACGGTCTCTCCCCTTATAGTCAAAAGTAAGGTAAGACTCTCTGAGGAAGCTCACACAGTCCATTCCCCGCATAGTCTAAGGTAGTCAAGGACTCTATGAGGAAGCTCACATGTCAATTCCCCTTATAGCCACAAGGTCTAGGACTCTCTGAGGAAGCTCACTCGGTCAATTCCCCTTATAGCCCAGGTCGTTCAAGTCAAATACGGACTCTCTGAAGAAGCTCACGCAGTCTCTCCCCTTTTAGTCTAAAGCAATCGAAGACTCTCTAAGGAAGCTCACTCGGTCTATCCCCTTATAGTCTATAAAGCTCAAAGACTCTCTGAGAAAGCTCACTCGGTCTATCCTCCTATAGTCTATAATGTCCAAAGACTTTCTGAGGCACTCAGTCTATCCCCTTTTAGTCTACTACATCAGGTTCTCACGGCCCCGTGTAAGTCAACACATAGTAATGCTATAAGGCCAAAGTAAACCTACAGAACTACTTGGCTAACCTGTCTACAGCATCTCAAGCATGTCAGAAAAAAACACTCCATCCTACGACCACAAGGCATGGAAAACAGGTAAACGGTCAATCGGCTAAACAGGACCAACAGTCGTAAACAGAACAAAGCATGGGCAGAACATCCAAGGCATAGCAATCCAGCCTTATTCATAACCAAATAACCTCTACACAAGCATACAAGCATAGCAGACAAAGCACAGGGGCAAAACGGTAAACGCACAATACCCCATTCAAGGGTATTGGCACAATTGCACATAAAACTCCAAGACTTTCGAACAGAAAGGCACAAACCACCTACCTCGGGGTTAGGAGATCAGTATACTCGAACCATAAGGCTTGAATCTCCTTAGAACGTCGTAGATCTACGAAAACGCATAAAACGTTCAACTCACGATAACTTGAGAAAGAGGAGAAATCATGGAATGAAACTCAAGAAGAAGGAAGAGCTTACCGCTGCGGTTCCAACGCAATCGACGGCGGCCAATTCGGAGAACAGACGGAGGCTCGGTGGCTCAGAGAAGTTTCGGCGTCGTACGGGTTCTCTCGGACGAAGAAAGCCTAGAAGAAGACAGTTATGTCCGTCAGACGCGACCCCGGTGCGTTTAATGAAAAAAAAAATACACGACGTGTACTTTTGAAGTACACGGCGTGTACTTGCCTTTTCCGTACTCCGCTTTAGGCAGCCTCCACGTCACCCCACACGACCGTGTGTGTGGCCATGACACGGCCAGCACACGGCCTCCTGCGGCAACAAAGTACGCGGTGTGTACTTACAAAGTACGCGGCATGTACTTGAAAATTTTTCAGAAACTCCTCTTTTCTCAAAAACTCCAGAAAAGGAAAAAACATACCTGAAAAGAAGATCCGAGTTCTTACAAACTTCCCCCCTTAAAGAAATTCATTCCCGAATTTCCCTAGCACGGCGTAGAAGAAGAAACCCCAAACAGCTCCGGCCACAGAGCTCGTACATCGGCCTTCCTCTCCCAAGTCTCGTCCTGTACTCGCCCGTGCTGTCATAGCACTCGTACCAGAGGAACAGACCAGCCACGGCCTTTGTACTGCGATCGACAATCCGGATAGGATGCTCCTCAAACGACGCATCCACTTCGAGCTCAACCTCCTCGGGTTGAAAGACATGAGACGGGTCTGAAAAGTAATGTCAGAGCTGAGAAACGTAGAAGACGTCTTGCATAGCCCGGTACCTCTGAGGTAACTGCAACCGATAGGCAACTGGTCTAACTCTCTCCAACACCTCAAACGGTCCGACGTATCTCGGTGAAAGCTTGCCCTGTCTCCTAATCCTCCTATGTCCCAACCTCGGTGCAACACGCAGGAAAATCTGATCCTCAACCTCGAACACCAGAGGTCATCTCCGCTGATCAGCATAAGACTTCTGACGAGACTGCGCAGTAGTCATCCTCTTCCGAATCAACTCTATCTGCTCTATGGTCTCCTGAACAAAACGAGGTCCCAGCATAGCTGTCTCTCCTGCCTCCAGCCAACATAAGGGTGATCAGCATGGCCTACCGTACAAAGCCTCATAAGGTGTCATCTGAATAGTTGCTTGAAAACTATTGTTGTAGGCAAACTCCACAAGAGGTATATGTTTCTCCCAAAAACCTCCAAAATCCAGAATGCATGCTCGGAGCATGTCCTCAAGCACCTGAATCGTACGCTTGAATTGGCCATCTGTCTGGGGATGGTATGTTGTACTCAAAAGTACCTATGTACCCAACACCTTCTGAAGCCCCTGCCAGACCCGAGAAGTAAAACGTGCATCCCTGTCTGAAACAATGGAGTGTGGAACTCCATGTAGACGTACAAGCATGTCAGAAAACAACACTCCATCCTACAACCACAACATGGGAAACAGGTAAACGGCCAATCGGCTAAACAGGACCAACAGTCGTAAACAGAACAAAGCATGGGCAGAACATCCAAGGCATAGCAATCCAGCCT
Organism: Viscum album; assembly: GCA_963277665.1. NCBI lineage: Eukaryota > Viridiplantae > Streptophyta > Magnoliopsida > Santalales > Viscaceae > Viscum > Viscum album. The sequence goes on along the minus strand of OY728134.1, from coordinate 155,060,548 downwards.
TATTCATAACCAAATAACCTCTACACAAGCATACAAGCATGGCAGGCAAAGCACAGGGGCAAAACGGTAAATGCACAATACCCCGTTCAAGGGTATTTGCACAATTGCACATAAAACTCAAAAACTTTCGAACGGAAAGGCACAAACCACCTACCTCGGGGTTAGGAGATCAGTATACTCGAACCACGAGGCTTGAATCTCCTTAGAACGTCGTAGATCTACAAAACGCATAAAACGTTCAACCCACGATAACTTGAGAAAGAGGAGAAATCATGGAATGAAACTCAAGAAGAAGGAAGAGCTTACCACTGCGGTTCCAACCCAATCGACGGCGGCCGATTCGGAGAACAGACGGAGACTCGGGGGCTCGGGGAAGTTCCAGCGTCGTACGGGTTCTCTAAGACGAAGAAAGCCTAAAAGAATACAGTTCTGTCCGTCAGACGCGACCCCGGTGCGTTTAATGAAAAAAAACAAAATACATGGCGTGTACTTGCCTTTTCCGTACTCCGCTTTAGACGGCCTCCACGTCACCCCACATGACCGTGTGTGTGGCCATGACACGGCCAGCATACGGCCTCCTGCGGCAACAAAGTACACGGCGTGTACTTGAAAAATTTCCAGAAACTCCTCTTTTCTCAAAAACTCCAGAAAAAAGGAAAAATATTGCTGAAAAGAAGATCCGGGTTCTTACAAACTTCCCCCCTTAAAGAAATTCGTCCCCGAATTTCCCTAACGCAGCGTAGAAGAAGAAACCCCAAACAAATCACCCATTTATTGAAATCACTCATTTATCATTTTCCATGCCAAAACCCCGATTCAATAAAACAACCTCTTTATTGAAAACCATTTTCATAAACCATTTCCTTAACCCAAGCCAAGCACAAACTTTAATATCTACATTTTAAAATTTAACAACAAGAACATTCAACCGTAAGACCCCTTTTTTCCCAAAAATCCCCAAAACATGACCAAAGGGATTTCTAACCAATTTCACACATCAAAATCACAATTAATTTCAAGCCAAACAAATTAATTGTAACCAAAACCACTAGTTTTAACCAAGTGGAGTCAAAAGAGAAGCCACCACCGCACCCCAATCCGGGCAAACGCTTCACGAAAACCGCTCTAGATCTCCTTCCCTATCATCCACAAGCCTTACAATCAACACCCAAGGCAACCCCAACACTAGATCTACATGCAACGGATGTAGATCTAGAAAACCGAGAGAGAGGGAAGAGAAGATCTAGAGAAAACCAAAGAGAAACGAAGAGGAGAGACTTACCCGAGAGAAACCGGCTTCAAAACACCAAGAAACCCCTTTGAATCGCTTCCAAAACGAGTGGGAGGGCACCTTCAACCTTTGAGCACCCAAAATCCCGAGTGAGGCTCGAGTGGGAGAGGATTTGGAGTGTTTTAGGTCAAGCCCAAGGGAGCCCGGATTTAAAACCCCGCTTTTTAAGTGGTCGCACGGTTAGCCCGCACGGTTTGGCAAATCGTGTGCTAACCGTGCACACGCCACTGTCTCGAGAGGAGGGGTCCGCACGGTTGTCTCGCACGGTTTGGCAAACCGTGCGCAGGCCGTGCGAAGCCTACTGCCTCCCCCTGCACGGTTTCCTGGAGAACCCGCATGGTTTTCCGGAGAACCCGCATGGTTTCCCCTAACCGTGCTCAAACCGTGCTCCCTGAGAAAAGCCTCCAAAACTTATTCAAAATCATTCCAAACTCTCCCAACATCTTCCCAACTCATTCCATGCACTTTAAACACATAAAAAGGCATAAATAAAGGCTGCATACCTCAAACCGGGGGTGCTACAGTCTTGGTATTACCAATCAAGCCTTATTAGTTGTTTGTACCATCTATGTATCGTCTCTCTTGAATACCCACCACAGTATTCAAAATAATGAGCCCATGTTCTTTGATACATGGAATCCATTATTAAATTTCAATTTATCTTGTCAATCTTAACTAGTTGTCATATACTGCCTACTTGTAGGAATTATTATTCTCAATCAATAATGTATCACCAGTCTTGGTGAATATAAAATCATCACCATGGTTTTATCCTTCCTACGCAGTATGTGTTTCTGGAACATTCTCTTTTCACACCGTGGAACTTGTTCTTATGCCAACAGTTTGTGCATCTCAAGCGCTGACTAAACCCAAGTCAACCTTGTTCCTACTATCTCAAGTAGAGACGTGCACCCTTTTTTATAAAAATATAGTCTATCACTTGACTACAACTTTTCTATCATAGGGATTTGTGTAATATCCTAAGAAACATTAGGATCATTACTATAGATGCACTTTGTGTTTTAATTGATGTAAGTTTGTTTATATCTTAACAAACTCTTGCATCTAAACACATGTACTTATGACATAATGAATTTTCATTACACTATAACTCATATGATACCCATTTGTCATGATAGTTGGCATATGGTTATGAGATATCACTATTATTTGTGAAGCACGTCTTGAAATATAATATAAGTTTCTGCAATGCATATATATATCAACATTGGTGCTCCTTATACATACATCATGACTCTAATGTATATAAGGAAATGTGCATTTAGGAATTGTTTCACGCTACATTTTATTGATCAATGTTAACATGTAAGACTCATTATCGATCCCCTTATTAGCATCATAGCTCTGATGTGGATAAGGTAATATGCGTTTAGGGATAATTCAACGCTACGTTATAATGATCGATGAATGCTTGGTCAAGATATTCTTCGACACACCAGTCCGAAGCAACTCATATCTTCTGACCATGCATATATCATACTTCGTTTCACATTCCTTATACACTAAAAGGAATTTTAGGAAATATATATATACCGCTAGCTTACCCTTGGAAGAATTCATCTTATCTAGCTAAACTAATTCCAAAAGCTTTGTGGCTTATCTTTTATTTCTAAAGGTTTCTTTATCCAAACTAAATAAGTATATACGTCGATAATACCTATGGTGTTTAGCTCTACTAAGTCAAAATATCATACTGGGTATATCCATGATGTCCACTTTTAGTTTTACTTGACAAAAAATTATCTTGTCACAACTGGATATATGGGTCTTACATTTTATATTCATCAGTATTGTCAATGATTCGTGTATTACTGAACTATTGGTTGAGCATTAAACACCAAAACATTCGTTCTTGTACTGGAATAATGTCCTCTTGTGTCCAAAAGACACGTGAGATAAATGTTTTGATTATAATCAATAAAAGTTCTATTGGAATCATTCGCTTGGCAATGTAGAAGTCGTGTATTTCTCACCGTTGACTTAGGCACCACCCTTTCTCAGCCGCTTGGAGAACACACCTTACTTCCAGTAATGTTTCTATACTTAGTTACTGTATTTCAATACACATATATGATTGGCATATTGTATTTTAATACCCAAAAAGTATGACAAAAACATTACTTGATGAATATACCTTGAGAATAAGCGACTACTTGTTTCTTCGATTCAGTTCATTGCGTTTAAACTTCAATAGATTTATTTCATGATATACGAAGCAAATAACCTCCTGTTTAATACCTCTTTCTTTGAAGGTCATTGCGAAGGTGTCTTGGGTTCAGCATAAGAATTAAAGATTATTATTTCTTTAAGTTCTTATTTACTTGGCGAACCTCACCAGAAAGTAATGAAGCAATTTCTCCGATTACTATTCATTTTTTATCTTAAACGAAACTGGGGTATATGGATGAAAATGATATGAGAAAGGGATCCACTGAAAGGTCGTGATCCATCTTTCAATTTACACATATCGAGTGTCATCATCACCTATACATATTTGCGCTTCTCTTTCTCCTCGCAAGCTTCTCGGAGACTGCATGTAATATCATTCATGCCTTCATGTGGTATCCACCACTTAAATCGGACGATGATACCATTATGACATAACCATCATATGCATCATACATGAGTCTCCTGTAAGCTTTTTAATACCCTCGCTTCCTGGGGTGGCTTAACAGGTATTGGGGACACTGGCACCTTGAATTTCCGATATCGTAGTATTGTGCACAAACGCCAGTAACACACTTGGAAATTCGTGCTAGTTTGGACATTTACTTTGTTCATGATTATCGCAGTGTATCTTGTGGTATTACTAGTCATTTTCTACAAAAATAAAATCTAGCATATTGTACGTTTATTTTGATTACCGATCAGATATTATTGATTAATTAATTAATTAAATCATTAAATGTCGGCCACGATTTTATCGAATTCTAAGAACCATCGGCACTAGAATCGGAATACTCTGTCGCTTGTATTCTAGTGACAAGGATCCACAAACTTCTCTTCATAGTCTACAATCTTTGGCTACGCCACTACTCGGAGAGTTCAAGGTAGGCGTTTGACTGGTCAACCGCATTAACTCGCAGTTCCTTGTTCTGTTGAGTGAAGTCTCAGCTTCTAAAATCATAAATATGATTAACTCAACGCTTGACTCTAAAGTTGGAGCAATCTAGCTTTAGCTACTTCTTTGTTGTCAACTTCAGTTAAGTTAACCTATCACTCTCATAAGAACTCCCTAGTAGTAAAAGGCACCATCAACTTTGGCTGGCAAACACTCCAAACACCCGATTTTGTTCAAATTCAAATGATGGAAAGTGTTTAACGACTTAATATTTCTATGAGGGTTTTTTTATTTTATATATTTCAAGGAATGTAATCCATTTCTAATAATTTGTTCATTTCATGTTGTCGCACTCACAACTTAACATTAATATAAAAACATTCATCACATCTTTATGCATTTTAATGTTTATTATTTTATGTGTTTCTCAATGTCATGCCAATAAATAAAATAATAAACAAATGCATAAAGGAAATTAATATACCCGACTGGTCTAGAGCATCTAAAATTGATTGATTCATTTAAACTCAATGGATCAACCATGACCTAGAGAAATCATACCTAAGTTGTAGCTTGACTCATGATACAGCTCGTCCCCCGTCCAGTGTGTCCACTTCTCGTCTGGATTTTGCCTTGTCTTGGCGTTATCTGCGTCTTATACCGTTCTCATCATAGTACAAAAATACTCACACGCAGGCGAGGGGGTCTCGGGAGTGCAAAATACAGATTAATAAATTGGACGCGCAGACCCTTATGTATATCAAACCAGAAAAAATGATTGTGTGCATGCCGTTTTATTTAATTACAATCATCAAACACAATTAAATAATTAAATAAAATAAACCAAACATACACAGTCAGTCGATGGTCAAGATTGGTCAACGGATAAAATAAAAGCGCAATAAAAATTAAATTGCAATAATTTAAGTACTAGGGCATTAATTAAATTAAATGAATTATTTAAATTCAAATAATTTAATTCTATTCGATCAGTTATTAATTTAATTTTAATTCCAAAAAATAAATTAATTAATTTAATTTAATACCTAAATTAAATTAATTTTATCTAAGTATTAAAATATTATATTTTTAAAATTAATTAATTAAATTAATTTTGATTATATAAATGATTACCCGGGCCTCGAAACCCCGCGCAGGACCAATAAAAGTCGGGGTCAGGTCGAACCCACGCAGGCCCATTCCAGGTCGAGCAAACCCCGTGCAAGGGTGTTTTGGCGCAGGCAGATCCGCCCAGACCCGTTACGAATCGGGCAAACCCGCCCCGAACCCGTTGCAAGGCAAATTGGGTCAAGAAATACCAACAGGAGCCCAATCAAGGCACGTCGCGGCAAGGCAGACCCGTAGGACGCTCGAACTGAGGAAGGGTCGAGGTGTTGCCGAGGCAGCGAGAGCATCCAAAAAGGATGGAGGGATCTGCCGCGGACGGTGTAGGCGTCTCAGCTTCCAAGGGACCAACGGCAGGATCGGGGGAGTCGGTCGTGTCGGCAACGGCGATCACAGTCGAGGGAGGCGATGGACGGATGCACGGCAAGTGGCATGCTCGCGGGTGGTGGTGGCGACATGAACCCGCAGCGGGTGGTCTCGACCGGGCCGGGACGACGACGGGCGGATCGAGCAGGATCAGGCGACCAAAGGCGGCGACAGGTGGCCGGCTACTCAGAGGTGGCAGAGGGGGGCCGGCTTCGGCCGGATCTGGCAGTGAGGGCTTCCGCGGGTGGCCGGAGGCAGCGACGCCACACAGGAGGGGTGATCCGACTTTCATCAAGGACGGGGCAGCGCAACAAGGCGGGCTCGGCCCCTGGTGGAGACGGCGCTAGCAGGACGACTGGGGCACAGTGGTCGCCCGAGGCGGCTGAGGAGGCCGGCAGACGGCGGAGGGAGCATTGTAATGACGGCGAGTCCTGGTGGCGCCAGCGGTGTGTTTCGCCAAGGGGAGGAGGAGGCGGGCGGCGACCTACCCTCGGGATGGCAACGAGCTGACCAGCTTCTCAAAGAAGCTTTCTTTTTTTTTTTGGACTTTACTAAAGCAGCCTAATAATAGGCTTTTTGAAACACAATGACCACCCATAATTTCTTTTATTAAAAACAAACAGCCGTCAGAGACTTAAACTGTCCATGTTTGTCTTTGGGCGTTTTTTTTCTTGAACCTATTGTAGTAGGCATTTAGACAAACTTATTTCCACAACCAGTGGAAAAATACACTGCCCCTAGGGAAATATTCACACCTTCCTGCCACACACAGCCCCACACTGACAGCCCCCTATATTACTAACATAATTTAGTATATTTTCTAATATTTAAAAAAATGAAAATACGGAACGTTTTTCAATATCAAACACAAGTAACTTTTTTACCCCTGATATGGGATTAACAGCATTTAGATACCTTTTTCCCCCTAGGTTCGACCATATTTAAAAAAAAAAAATCTAAAAGATAAAAGTTTGACAAACCTTGGAAAGTTTTTCACGTGCTTCGAGTGATAGAGTTGCCAATGCATGGTAATCCAGGTCCTCCGGAATCCGTCTATGCTGTTGATGAACAATCTACAAGCAAAAGGTTTGATTTGAATCGTAGACAGAAATTTTATAAGAGGGAAAATATATATTATAAAATAACTATAAATATTTTTGGGGTTTATATTATGTAAAATATAAATTTATAAATCTAATAAAAAATAAAATGTACCATGACAAGAATAACAATAGAACCTGCCGAAGTTGTCTCTGCTGGCGAATGATGAAGCCCTCATACTTGATATCAATCTCAATGCACTCTTTCTCTTTTTTAGATATCTCGCTTCCAACCCCATGCTTATCAAGAACCTTGTAATCTATATTAGGTTTTTTAAGTAAACTCTCTAATGTTGAAGAGTCCTTAACTGGCTGACCAGACAAAAGAGAAACATCGATTGCCAAATCACCCCCTGAAAGAAAAAGCAGATAATGCAATTCAAATTTCTGAGCACAAAAACATACATCGAGCATTTTTTCCCCATTGTCCACAGTGATTTAGGTATGGGAAAATTTTCAAAATGATCAGGTTTCAAATGCCAAATGAAAGAAAGGTTTCAAATGTTAATTTGACTGTTGGAATTCTTATATCTATCATCACAAGCAGCAGAAAGCCCGTGAAAAATTATATCTACTATCATCTAGCTTGAGAATAATAAGGTAAAGGATTATATTTTGTTTGAAATATAGAAAAGAAACATCCAAGGTTTTTCTTATAAACCTTGAATCTCACCCCAATTTTCTACTACAGAATATAAAGTTAAGTTGATCTACAGCAATAACAGAACCAACACACCTGAAATCTTAACCTCCTTGAGTCTCTTTTTCTCCTTAATTATCTGAGCCTGCTTATCCTGGTATAACTTCCAACGTCTACCATCAATCAGGCCAATTTCATGACCCAAAGGTGTGAGGCGGCTGTCAGCATTATCAGATCGAAGAAGCAATCGGTGCTCTGAACGGCTAAGACAATAAATCAAACATAGATAAGGATGAACAAATAAATATCAGATTCATTAAAAAAAAAATTGACATAATAGTTTGAGGGTTGAACATCAAAACAAAGCATCTATATCAGATTCAAACAGTAATGCCTCCACCTGAAACAACGCCCCCGGACTCACGCCTCCTTTGAAGCAGGAAGGATCATTTTGAATGTCCCGTGATTCCATCTGGTTTAACAAATGCTCCTTCAGTGCTAATGAACCGTATTTTCCACCAATATCTCGACTCTTTCGTCGTGGTATTTGTGGATGATATTCTGGTTTATTCAAAGTTGGAGGAGCATGAGAATCATTTGGGAATTGAATTGGAAATTCTTCGTGATCACCAATTGTATGCTAAGCTATCCAAGTGCCATTTTTGGATCCAGGGAGTGATGTTCCTAGGACATGTGGTTTCTAAACAAGGCATATTTGGGCAAGATATTATCGGTGGTTTGTGAAGGATTTTTCTAAATTGGCATCGCTTTTGACAGCTCTTGCTCGTAAAGGGATGAAATTTGATTGGAACCCTAAATGTCAAGCATCTTTTGATGACCATGAACTGACGACAGTTATGCACAACATTATTTGTCCGGTGAAAAATTCACTGTCTATATCAATCATAAAAGTCTGATTTATATCTTTTCGCAGAAAGATTTGAACAATCTCTCCCACAACTCACATACACGGAAATTCATGCAGTCACAGGTGAACACAGGAGATTTTTACAAGGTTTGCTATACGATGTGAAACTAGTCTTTGGTGTGTTACTGTTTCTATCTGTTGGAGTCTGTATCCCACATCGGACTTGTGGTCCAATGTGGTCATTTTCATTCATTATAAAAGAATGTCTCCGCCTCACTTTGAGGTAAGGAGGCAGGGGGTTTCTCATCCTACATGGTATTTCATCGACCGGCCCCACTAGTGCGGCATTCCTGGCGTTCCGTCAACCGGTCGGTCTGAGTGGTTTCTTCTACTGCGCCCGCAACATCATCATTCTGAGGGGGAGCTGCGACCGTGAGGGTGAGCATCATTCTTGCAGCCTTTTATTTTTATTTTATTTCGTCTTGTTTTGTCATCAAGCTGGGCATGTCCAGCTTGAGGGGGAATGTTAGCATCTGTTTTGTTGCTTTCTTTTCATTATGTGTCCAAGCTAGGTACACCTAGCTTGAGGGGGAGTGTTGGAGTCTGTATCCCACATCGGACTTGTGGTCTGATGTGGTCTTTTTCATTCATTATAAAAGAATGTCTCTGCCTCACTTTGAGATAAGGAGGCAGGGGGTTTCTCATCCTACACTATCCTACTTCACACGGCTGATCTTTTATTATCAAGACCTAACCGAAAGGGAAAAAAGGGATGACCTTGGACCCTTTCAATCTGTCTCCCAACAGTGAAAATGCTTCCTCACTTTTACAGTTGTTGAAATGATACCAACTGATGAAAACAGAAACCAATCGCTAGATATGAGGATGATGATTCAGAGATAACAAGTCTCCAAGAACAAATAAATCATCTCCTTCAATCATTTGCTTCTGCAGGACTGACTCACTTCACGGCTGCCTCTTCTCACCCACGCAATCTGCTGCAGTGTCTTTCTGTATTTTTTTCTCTCGAAAATTCTACACACTATTGTGGCTCAAACAGCCTCTTCTTCTCCTTCCTCCTCATTTATCTCACCCACATTCATGATTTCAGCAAGCAGTTAATTCCAGCAATGTAATTGCTGATTTGATGGATAATAACTTATCCATGTTGGACTCTCCATGATTTCTGGCAGTTATTGGGTCCTTTGAATGTCCAAAATAAGTATCAATAATCAATAGGAATTAATTCAGTAAAGACTGGAATTAAATAGGCATTAATCGAAAATCTATAAATCTCGATTTTTTTAGCTCACGTGAGCCCCGGAAAAATCCTTCACTGTTATGCACGATTCTGCTCACCATTACACAGTGCTCAACTCCTATGCGGCGATCAACTCACTATTATGCGGTCTTTGTTTTCTCAGCATCTCACTTACGCAACATCACTTCCACAACTTCTCACTTATGCGGACTTCATTTATATGGCTTCACACTCAAGTCTTGCAGCTTCACCCTTACGCAGCACAAACCTACTGTCACGTGGCCTTTGAAAAATCAACTTTTCATTTACGCATAGTAGAATCCCATTTACATAGCTTTTGGAAATTCACTTCCACTTTTATGCAACTCTATTATTTCTTCAACTTCCAACACATGTTTAACCTCACTTAAGATATTCTCATTGGTCTAAACACCACCATAGACTTATCCAACTCAACCATTCACCTTTTTGGCATTGGATGTCATACTTGATCAATCATTCTCCTTTTTGACATTGGATGTCGTACTTGATCAATCATTCTCCTTTTTGACATAGGATGTCATGTTTGATCACTTCTTCATCGAGCATTACTTTAATTCATAAGCACAACAATCTCCAATATGCTTCATCTCAATGTATTGACTTGTCATCTCCATTGGCATATATATTGACAACAAATCCAAAATTTCAAACATGGGAACAATAGTCAGCCTAAATAGCTATGCAATAAGTTAAACCATAGCATGGTAAAATATAAATCTTGACCCACTAATAGATATGGTGTAAGAGGCCATCATTTTAGTGGGAGCATATTCAGTTTAAAACTGTACTAATTACTTGTATAACATGATACTCATCTGACAAATGCTTTTGTTGTAGATTAAGATGACAATAAATACAACCTCAAATTTTTCTTTGAGATCCATCATTGAAAAAGATAAGCTAAATGGTAGTAATTAGTGATATAAAACAAGTCTACAGGTCACGAGATTTACGAACATGGGGAGAATATGGGGAGAATACGAGGTGAGGCGGGCATATAATTTTTCGCCATTTATAGTGCAAGAGGACCAAAGCTGAACAGGTGCGAAGCAGGGCAAGGCAAAGAAGCCCGCACAAGTGTGAGCTTGCTAGTGAGCCCAATATTTTTTTAAAAAAAATTAAAAAAGTATTCATCATATATGCATTTAATAACATATTAATTAACTAAAAATATTTATATAATTATTTTTTCGATGAAAATTTTAAATACAAATATTTTATACGGTATTATTCTACAGGGCACGACGGGCTTGACATTTTTTGTATGTATTGTATACAGGCTTTCATGGGCAAACCAGTGCCAACTCCAAGCCTGCATGGGCCAAGCACGCGCCAGCCCATGTAGCCCATTTTACATCACTGGTAGTAACTTTCTCGGCCGATATTGAAACTTGAATGTACTCAAACAATAAGAAAAGTTTTATATAATAGAGCAACCACTTCCCTAAAAACCACTTATTGATGAAGCCAAGCAAGAGGAGAAAAATGCTTATGGTAAGCATAAGGATTCTTTTGATATCTCTGCGCTTATGTTTGTTTCTATGGAATTGATTATGACACCAACATGAGAACATGGATGCATACAGGGTGATAGATAACCTGAGCAGACCCTATCAGGAACAAGGTATGAGAGGTAGAAGGTTTCAAAGGCACTATTTCGGTGTAAGATGGCTGAGGGGACTTCAGTTTTCACTCATGTGGTAAAATGATTTGGTGCGTGGATGATCTGGAAAATTTGAGGTCACCGCTCAAGCTAGATTTGGTTACAGACTTCATCCCAGAATTATTGTTCGGGAGATTTCATCAATTCACTGTTAATTATAACATGGATAGTTTTAACAAGACATTACCCGATCTCCTTAATATGTTGAGGGTAATTGAGTATGACATGGGAGGTTCTGGCTCAAATTCCATTATCATGAAATAGAAGAATAAGGAAAAAAGTTTTAGCCAGAAGAAAAAGAAAAAAGTTTTTACATAGGCTAGAAAAGCACTTGTTTCTTTGAAAATGAAAGGAAGTGTCACTAAGGAGGAAAAATGTTTCCATTATGATAAGTTTGGACATTGGAAATGTAATTGTTTCGAGTACCTGAAAGAGTTTAGAAAATTTCATGGAGAGATCGATCGATTTTTAGGACCTGAATTGATGCAAGACCGTCAAAAGTCTTATGTTGATCAAAGGAGAAGACCTCTGGAGTTCGAGATCAGCAATTACGTGTTCCTAAAGGTTTTTCCTCATCGTGGGCAGCAGAGGTTCAGTCTGGGGGGTAAGATTTCACCCCGGTTTGTTGGACTTTTCGAGGTGTTGGAGCGTCTCACCAAGGTGGCCTATGAGTTAGCACTTCCTCCTCGAATGGATCGGGTACACGTTTTTCATGGGTCACAGCTTCGTCAGTATCTTCACGATGACTCTCGTGTCATAGGTTGGAGCAAGTTGGATATTGAGGAGGATGTAACATTCGTGAAGCGGCCTGCTGAGATTCAAGATCATCTGGAGAAGGTGTTGCGTGAGCACGTCATTCCTTTAATTCATGTCATGCGGGGGCATGGTGGCTTAAAGAGTGTACGTGGGAACGAGAACCGTAGATGCATGCTCAATATCTTAAGTTGTTTTGAACCTTGTTTTGCTATGATGTTGAGATGCTTGGTTTTATGCTTCTATGATTGACATTGTTTTCTTCCTTGCACTGCGCTTGTGTTTTGGTGATGGTGAGATTCGTGTTTAAGAGGTATCTCACGGAGTGTTGGTTTTGAGGTTGCTTTGCTCTCTTCCTGAGTTTGGTTTGATTCTCGAAGATGAGAATCGTTTGAAATGTATCTAATGTAGAGACCCAAATTTTCTTGGACCCTCTATTTTATATTTTTTTGGGCATTGGAGTTTTCGGAGGAGAGAGTTTGGGGGAGAGAGGAGTTTTGGTTTCTAGAAGAGTGAAACGGGCATGGTGGGTTCCACTGTCGTGGAGGATGACGTGGTTCAATTGTGGGTGTGGTTGGTTGACCGTTTTGCGGGGTTTGGAGAGCATGGGTAGTCCCACTTTGACATTGAGTTATGTCGTGGTGGTGGTTATGCTGCGGAGGTCCCCGTTTTGGTAAGTGTGGTTCCTAGGTGAAATCCCTAAGTCACGAGTAAGGTTGAAACGGGCGTTACGGAGGTCGTGGTGCACTATGGCGTGTCCATGGGACTTCTACGACATAGTGGAGTCATGGGGGCGAAATGAAAATGACAAGGGCAGTGGGCGCTACGCCGTGGTGGTTCGTGGATCGAGTTAAGGGGGGTGAAGGCATTGCGGCATGGTGGATTCCCTGCACCGCAGCGAGGGTCAAGCCCGTTTTTAAAGGGGGAAACGACCGCGAGAAAAAAGGGAGATATAGCCATTTGAATTTCGCAAACTTCATATCTGAGTTGACCGATGTTCACCACAACGTGGTCACCCTCTAGCCACACCGTGGTGGTGTCACTCAAATTTTTATTTTAAATATAGTCACCCTTATTCCCTTTGTTCGATTTTTTTCTCTTCCTCAAAACCCTAAGAGGTCGTGAGTGCTCTTCTTGGCAATCTTAAGCCTCAGTGATCGATCCATAAGCCCTTACTCCGCGAGAATCAATACCTCATAATTCAAGGTGCTCTTTCTTCTCTCTTTCCTCCATTCTTCTTGTTCCTTCTATTCTCAGAGGTTATGGTAGTGTGGTTGGTCAGGTTTTGTTGGCGCCTGGTTGACATCTTAATGGTGGATCAATTTGTATAGGCCCTATGGCAAATCCTTGTGAGTTTGGCGGTGTTTGATCATCATTTTCCATGCGTTCTTGTGCTGCGATTATTGAAGTTTCAAACGAGGTAGGTGATTCAGACTTTCTCTATTTTATTTACTATGTCAGTGTGGGCTAATCATGTTTTGGTTTTCAATGGGTAGATGGATGGAATTGGCCTAAGAAGATAATAAATCATAGATGAACATAATAAAACAAAAATGGGTGGTGATATCATTGCGTGTGATTTTTCCTTGTTGTTTTTACCTTGTTATTTCTATGATTGGTTGATGAATTTGTATTCAAGCATACTTCTGTGATTTTTCCTTGTTGTTAATTGTATGATAAATCATGTCTAATGGATGATAATTTAAAGACTGTAAAGAGAAAGAGAAGTGGAAACCAGAATTGATGGTTCGGTGTTGTTGAAGCATAATAATGAGAGGTTGTTTGCTTTTTGCTGTGTTATTTTGTGATGTTACTCTTGTATGGTTGTGGTAATGGTTTTGGGCTAGTTGGTGGTGGGGACTTGTTGCGTTGTATTGCTGAAATTGATGTTGTGTAGTGGCGGTGGCCATGTGGCAGACAGCTTGATGCAGTAGGATGATGAGATGGTCGCATGGCTATGATTGTTGCGGTAATGTAGGGAGATTGATGTAGTTGTGCGGTTTAGTTGTCTGGGAACATGGGATGTTGCTTCATAAATGAAAAGGAAGTTCGAGACAAAATGTGACGATATGAAGGAAGGGCTGTTAGGAATAAAATTGAGAGAAGAGAAAAATAAGAAGCGAAAATTATCTTTTGTATTGATAGTAAACAGTACAGGTAGTCTGAGAGAATTTACAGAGTAGATGCGAAGGAGAATAGGGATGAAGGAGAATAGGGATGAAGGAGAGGATTATTGAAACTCCCTGGAAGACCACTTCCGGTAGAGATGCCGTTACCTTCCAAGGTCCGACCCAAGCTACAGCTTCCAAGCTGAGCATAAATGCAAAATAATTCCCGTCCCTACTCCAACCTCTAGCACTCCTATTTATTTCCCCTAACTTCCCAGCCAACTCAGCCAACAGTAAAAGGACCAAACTGCCTCCCCCCCGGCGTCTATTTTTCGTACTGCCCCACACTTAATAATAGCTGGCCCAAACATTCCAATTACACTGCCCATGTATGAGCAACCCCCAGCCAGCCCATAATAGCCCCCTGCCAGCCCATATTCCCCCCTCCTTAAAAACCACCTTATCCCCAAGGTGGACCTCCCGGCATGGCCATTGTAGCGCAAGAATGGTAATCCACTTGATGGCTCTGGTGGTGGCCTAAGAATTAATGCAACTTTTTCCAGGCGTTTTCATAGAGCAGGGAACTGCTGCGGATCTCCAGCCTCATAATGATGGATTATCTTCATTATTCCTTCATGTACAATTTCTACATGTTGATAGCTTGGTACATATTTTGGAGCTTCTAGCCTACAAACAAAAACTTCAAACGGTTCCATAGAGTTTTCTTCGGGCAGTTCGGCCATGCACTCAACAACTGGTGCTGGTGTCACAATCCCAGCTCGTCCACCCCCAACGTTGAGCCACATGACACCTCCTCGAACTTCCAAAGCATCATGGACCAAAGGTAGGGGCCATGTTGTCCACAACTCAAGCAGATCAGATAAAAAAACTAACTCGTTTGACAATTCATGCTCTGGTACAGCCACTATTGGACCGCCCCAACCAAATTCCAGAGCATATTTTACAGCCTCCTGAATATTCCGTTCATCCCCGCTGTCACCTCTTATTTGAATGTCATGTTTAACAACATAAAAATCAAGTCCCAACAGCTGTTCTTCATCCACCCAGAGACTATAAATGATGATCCGCGCGCCAAGAACTTCCATCGGATTGATCAGTTGCAGAAAATCTGTTCCAACAAAATATGGTAACCAGCACTATGGTTTCCACTATTCTGCACCAATCTATGACAGAAGCCAGTGATATTCACTTCCATTGATTGCCATCCCCTTTTGCATTTTTGGGACAAAACCACACCCAACAGAAACTAAACAATTATTTCTTACGTCAAACCACCAATTTGCTTTCAAACATCTTGGGGTCGTCGAGTTAGTCCAGGGAAAAGGCACTTCCATGTACGTAGAGTTATTACAACGACTACGCGTGTTGAACACTGATCCAGCAGGTAATCCAAAAACTCTTGGTCTTCTGGTTGCATCGGTGCCTACTTTGAAATCAGTTTCCTCCTTCTCAGCACTCAAATGCCGCTCAACCGAAGTCCGCTTCGCCTGTGGAAAGAGCCCACGCGTCACTCGAGCAGGTGTTGGTTTCCCTGCCACCACGCCCAGCTCCGGAGAGTACTCAGGAGCTCCGCTGAAGTCATCTTGTCCATTGTTGTCCTTTGTTTTTCCATTTCCAACTCTGCTCAAAAATTTTGTGGCTGCTTTATACTGCTCACCAGAATCTGTAACCTGCTCTTCCAGCAATACCAGTCCCTTGATTTTCTCTATCGTTTGCACCTCAGCTCTTGTCGACTGTACAGAAGTTTCCATGTCACAGAGAGTAGAATGTGAGGCAACTTCCCTCGTTCCCTGCCATTCCTGTTCGGCTGGTAATACACCCGAACTTGCCACTGCTTCAGCAAAAAGATCTGAGCTGAGAATAGGAACAGACAACACTTCTCCAAACCGAATCGGACTGGAATTTTCCTCTTCAGGACATTCCAGTTTGGTTTCAAGCTGCTGCTCCTCCTCAATATTATTGTCCCGCCTTTCCACACCAGTACTCTGGCAGCACTACTGGCTACTCCATTTTGTATGTCTGCAGAGTAGTTTTTTTTTTAAGTTGTACCCCTATCTACCCTGTTCCCCTGCGCGTGCGTCAAGTTGTGTATGTCTTCCACACTCCTGAACAGCTCCGTGCAAGGCTTCTCAACTCGACAATCACAATTAAGTCACGACTACCTGCACCGTCATTTACACAGTGCACATGTACTCGCAGCATGCGCTTCCCCAAAAGGTTCTCCAGCAACTCGATCGTCTGGTCGCGGTCGTCCTCCACTCACATAGCACCCATGAAGACCGGCACCTGCTCCAACGACTCCTTTCAGAATCTGCACCTAGCGATCGTCTCTCCCCACACGGCATGTGGTCAGACCAGCATCAATTGTTTTCCCCAGTGTATGTGTTCCACTTCCACAGCCGACTCAGCAGTTGCGTTAGTTTCTCTGCTGCGAACGATTCTCACCTCACCTCAGACACGATGCGAACCTCAGATACGATGCGAACCAACGGCAGGTTAGAATCCGGCACGGCACATCGCAGACGGAGACGCGATGCAGTAGTGCGCCTCTCTGCTCCGGCGTCAGAGTCGGTTTCTCTTCTTTTTTTTTGTTTTTCTCTTCCTGCTCATGCGAAAAGGGAAAAATTGAACTCACCGTCGTCCGCTTCTAAACAACTTGGAAACGTCCGTTCGAGTACGTCATATGCAACTCGCTACTCCGAATGCAAGACGTCTTTGCCTCTGATTTTCCTCTCCAACGATTAGTTCCCCAGCAATTGTGCCTCTCTCGCACGACACTCCCCAGTGGAGTCACCAAATTGTTGGGAATAAAATTGAGAGAAGAGAAAAATAAGAAGAAGCAACAATTATCTTTTGTATTGATAGTAAACAGTACAAGTAGTATGAGAAAATTTACAGAGCAGGTGCCAAGGAGAATAGGGATGAAGAAGAGGATTAGTGAAAACTCCCTAGAAGACCACTTCCGGTAGAAATGCCGTCACTTTCCAAGGTCCGACCCAAGCTCCAGCTTCCAAGCTGAGCATAAATGCAAAATAATTCTCGTCCCTACTCCAACCTCTAGCACTCCTATTTATTTCCCCCAACTGCCCAGCCAACTCAGCCAACGATAAAAGGACCAAACTGCCCCCTGCATCTATTCAACCAATGCACTTATTCGGACTGCCCCACACTTAATAACAGCTGGCCCAAACATTCCAATTACACTGCCCATGTATGAGCAACCCCCAGCCAGCCCATAATAGCCCCCTGCCAGCCCATATTCCTAACAAGGGCTTAATGAATGAATTTGATGGGTAAACAATATGTGGTGAATGAGAATATAAATGTTGAAACGGAAGTGATTATGTGAAATTGCAGTGGCTGGCAATAAATGTGGTAATTGAATTATAAAGTGGCTGGTGATTAAATAGAGTGATGATGAAATGTGAAATGGTGACGTGTTGTTTGATGTGTGCTTTTGTGTGGTTGGGTGTGATTGGTTGTGTTGTCAAGAGGTGACATCAGTTGTCGTGGTGGCGGTGGTAGTTGTAGTAGTGGACCTTAGGTTGGGCTTGTGTGATACCTATATACATTGTATTTTATGTTATTACTTACACCACCACCCGAGTCGGGTAACCTTACCGAAGCCCATATGAGGTTTTGGGTTCCGGGTGTTTTCCCGAACATCTAGGATGGAGGTGACACGGATATCTGACTACTCCCTCTTCCCCGTTCTTTCTTCCAGATTTAGTAAAGGTTGTAATGACCTGAGACTGTAATATGTGGCAATGCGATGGTGATGATGATGAGGTTGTGATGGGATATGTGGCTCGCGGTGTGGGATGTGGTGAGTGATGTGGCAGGTGGTTGTGGTATATGGTATGATACGGTTATGTGATATGTGGTGATGATGATGCGGTTGCGGCTATGATGCGATATAAGATTGTGATTATGTGGATATGGAAGGGATGAGAGTGCTAGAATGCATGTCGTTGAGATATGAGGGTGACCAGTTCAGCAGGGAAGTGGTTAAGGGGTACCATATTAGTATATCTTCTCTTGATTATTATGTTATTATCTTGCATACAAATTTGGTGAGCGAACCTTAGTGAGGTTGGATGGTGGATGACCCGATCAGGTAACAAGTCGGTTTCGTTATTAATTCATTGAGCCTTTTGTATGTTTCTTCCACATTTGCAGGAGAGTTTGAGGAATCTACTGAGTATACTTGTATGTTTACCCTTGCTATATATATAATGTTTTTTTTACAGATCTATAAGACAGAGCTGGTGATCGGGCTCGACATTACAAGCCCGTGAAGGGGAGTTATTGGTGTTGAAGTCGCTGTTGTGGGAGTTGATCTTGGTATTGTCTTTATTTTGAAGACCTCTTTATATATGACATTACATGCATTACAAGATTATAGGCATATTTTAAATCTATGTGATGAAGAACATTGGTGGTTTATTTCCTTAATTCCCTGGATTTATGAGGATAATATCTCTCATATGCGAGATTTATACCCTCGGTGCTAGTCGTCAAACCATGGCCTATTGGAAGCAGGCTTCGAGGGTCGCACTTGTCTGCATTGTCGGCCCATGAGTTATGTTGGAGTCTGCATCCCACATCGGACTTATGGTCCGATGTGGTCTATATTATTCATTATAAAAAAAACCTCAAGACCTCCTTTACAGAGAACCTTAGGGATTCAAGACTACCTTTTTATCATTCTACATGGTATCAGTGGGAAACTAATATCGTTTCATTCTCCATGGCCTGTTCAAAAAAGTTTTTTTTCCTACCTCCCTGCAGTTTCCTGATTTTTGTCCGGCCCCGCCTCCATTGGCCATCTCCAGGTGCCGCGCCCCCTGTTGTTCCTCTCCCCGTGGCATCCCGGCTACGCCCGACCCCACTTCTCTGCGGCTTCCCGACGCGATCGGCCCCGCCCACTCCAGCAGCCGGCCTCCGCCCCTGTGCGACGGACCTCCCCGACCCCGCCTCCCTCCCTCTCTTTTGCGGCATCCCGGCGCCTCCTTCCCCAGCGTCCCCTCCCTGCTACGCGCGACAGCCCCGCCCTCCTCGGGCGGCTCCCACCTCCTTGCGCGGCTCCCTGCGTGCGGCTCTCGCTCGACGGCAACTCCCGCAACGGACTCCCGGCAGATCCCTCCCTGGCATCCCGAGCGCCGCTCAGCCCACCGCTATCCCGTCAACCTCCCTCCTGTCGCGGTTCCCAGCCCGCCTCCCGCCCGGTGCACCTCCAACGTCGCCCGACCACCCACCTCCTGTCGCACCTCACAGACCAAGTATCGTCGTCGTCACCCGGCGCACCTCCCGCCCGCGGATCCTCCTCCCGCGGCAGTACTCCCCAACGATGCTCCTCCTGCCCGCAGGACCTCTTCCTGCCGCGTTTCACCCCAACGGCGCCTGCCTCCCACACCTCTCCATGCCTGCTCGCTCTCTAAGCGCCCTCCGAACGCACCTCCTGACGCATCGCTAGCTCTCTCTGACGGGCTTCCCACTCCGGCCGTCGGCGCCCTGATCATCCTGGCGCCCTCCTCGTCCACGCGTGATCGGCTCGCCACCCGCCTCCTCACATTGCTCCCTGCGAGCGCCTCCTGCAGTTGCATACCCACCCTCCAGCGGCTTCTCGCCAGCACTCCAGCAGACCTCCGCTCCAGGAGCCCGCCTAGCGACCCAGACGCGGCGCCCTCCAGCTGCCGACCGGCCGCCTCTCCCAACGTCTCCCAGTTCCTATGCCATATCCCGACGCCACCCGTCCTCCTTGCGGCCTCTCGGCTTCAATCAGCCCCGCCTCCCTGCGGCCTCTCGCCGCAATCTCCAGGCCCCCGCAAGTTCTCCCGCTCAACGAACAGCCTATCTCTCCCGTTAGTTCCTGCATGACGGATTCTGCAGCGTCGGCTCCCTCGGTGCATCTCCCTCCTGTGCGGCTCCCTCCCGGATCCCTCCCTCCCGGCGCTCTCCTCCACTGTGTGCGCGACGAACTTCCCAGCCAGGAAACGGCACCCTCTGGCGGCCCCCTTCCCAGCGCGTGCCTCCTCGTGGCGACCCCTCCTCCTGCACTGCTCTCCCGGCAGCCGCCTCCCTTTCCCTACAGAACCATTTCCGTGCGCTCCTTCCAATCTAGAGTGTTGTCTCCCCTGTCCGTCGGCACGCCCTGTCCGTCGGCACGCCCTCGCGCTTCCTCCACTGTGGCGCGGCACCTCAACCGCCTTGGATCTGGGCCCTTTGGCGTCGCCAGATCCCGCAACGATTCTGCGGAATCACCGCCTCCCGTCGCCGGTCCCGCAAGTGCGGCTTTCCCGGTGCTAGTGGCTTTCCCAACATATCATCGACTGGCCCCGCTAGTGTGGATTTCCTAGCGCTCCGTCAATCGGCCCGGTCTGTGTGGTTCCTCTGTTGCGCCCGCAACATCTTTTTTCATCTATCCCGAGGGGGAGCTGCGATCTTGAAGGGGAGCTACAATCGTCGATTGTTTCTTTTTTATTTCGTCTTGTTTTATAATCAAACTGGGTATGTCCAGCTTGAGGGGAAGTATTTGCAGCATTTCTTGTTTGCTTTGTATCATCGTTGCTTTGGTCTCTTTTCTTTATGTGTCCAAACTAGGTACACCTAGCTTGAGGGGGAGTGTTGGAGTCTGCATCCCACATCGGACGTATGGTCTGATGTGGTCGTTATTATTCATTATAAAAGAACCTCAAGGCCTCCTTTAGAGAGAACCTTGGGGATTCAGGTCTACCTCTTTTTATCATTCTACAAGTTATAATGGGGACGGGTCATGACAAACTTGCTCCTGTAGGGATCTTTAGTTTCATATGATTTTAAGCCTTTACAAGATATGGTTTCATATACTTTATTCATGGGATGCATTAGGATATGTGAATATATTTGACTATTATTTTTGGTTAGTAACACAAAAAGTTACACTTTAATAAGGTAAACTTAATAACAAATTCACTTATTAAAATAGTTAGAGGTAGGACTAAAAGGACCCTTAAACAAATCATTCAAGATCATCTTGTTCTAAATGGTTTCAATGAAAATATGGTTTTCAATAAGCTAATTGACGACATTTGATCCATGTAGCCGACCCCATTTAATTTGGGTTTAAGCCTAGTTTGTTGTTGAATATTAATTTAGTGGAAGAAGGAATTTCAAAACTAAATCGTTAGAATCATGCATGCATATAGGAATAAAACATGAGATAATAAAGATTACATGAGATGCAATAGTTATGAATTCAATATGCATATGATGTATATTAAATGGTGAGACTAAGAAAACCGTTAGAAAAACTAAATGTGAGATTCCTTTCGAAGCAAACACTTTTCAAGACCTTGATCGTTCAGTATGGGCAACCCTAACCGCTAGGTGTCCATGAATTATCTTGTATAAGGCAAGCTGATTATAGGTGAACCTAACTGTCAAGTGTCTATATCTGATGTGAGCTTTGGATGACATTTAGCCAGATGACCTTAACCGTGGGCGCCTGAATTAACTTGTGTAAGGCAAGCAGATTATAGGTGACCCTAATCATGAGGTGCCTATATCTTATGTGAGCTTTGGTAACTTTTAACTGGGTGACCCTAATCATTAGGTACCTAGAGGAATGAAGTTAGGATAATTCATATGAGAAATTGGGCAAGGAGTTGTCCACCTAACTATTCAAGAGCCGTATGTGATATGATTAATATGACTGTCTACCAAATATAATCGTGGCTTAAATTGCGAGCTAAGCTAGGTTAAGTCGTGAAGAAATATAGAATTTTTCCCACTAAAGATGATGATGTATGGGATTATCATTTTAGTGGGAACGCTTTCATAAAAAATCTTTGATGAAAAGATATAAAGCATGATACTCACCTGTAGATACGTTTTTTTTGTTGATTATGGCATATACACTATGATTATCATTTTGAGATCCCTTGTAGGTGTGGCCGATGAAAAAATTCTAGATTGGTATCTAAGATTGAGAAGTGTTCTCAAAGAGATACATTTTTTAGTATATGGATGTGAATGTTATAGAAATCAATTCTTCTAATTCTGACTCATGGGTATTAGATATCGAGTGCACATCACACGTTTGTGTTGATAAACACGGACTCAAAAATAGGAGCGAATTGGTGAAAGGTGAAGAAGATATACGTTAGAGGTTAAGTTGTTTGCAGTCCCACATCGGACTTGACATATCATGTAATCCCTTTTATTCATTATATAATAACCCCAAGGCCTCCCTTAGTGAGACACCTTGAGCATTCGGTCCACTCTTCCATTTCTACATGGTATCAGAGCAGGTTATCCAACCCTAACCCACCTTGATGAAGCGTTGTAAAGCACGCTCTCAAAAAATTTTATAACTAAGTGAAGCATAGGGGCTGACCTAGGTCGTTCTCTTGAGGAGGCTTTGCAATCAATCAATCACTACTTCTAATTCACTTTTTTATTTTTTTATAAAATAAAACTAAAAGAAATTTATTTTGGGAATGAAAATACAATACTAAAATTAAACATGCATATTCAATGAAAACACAATGAATGCAAACAGAATAAAGTTAGAAAGAAAGAATAAATTCCCGAGATAATCACTCGAGTGAACCTTCATTGTCTCTTAGTTGGTTTTTCGAATTTACTTAATGAACACACTTTATCATATGTGTAAATATCATCTTTTATCCATGGTTGCGAATATATAGTGCACTCAACGATCACCGAGAGACCACACATCCACCTCCTTAATCCAGGGAAAATATTATAGAAGAGAAAGTTAAGCCTCAGGTGGCAAGTGGAGACACAAAGGCGTCTTACCCACTAAGATCCCCCTTGACCTAAAGAAAACAAGAAACAATAAACAAGAATATGCAACGACTCGGGTTCAACACTGGATTGATCCCCCGAAAACTTCCTCGGATTAGTTACTCATCATCACGAGTATAAGAGATTGCAGTGGAGAAGAACGGGGTGGAAAAACAAAAGATAAAAAAAAATATGAGAATGAGATGAAGAAGAGTAAAATATATTAAAAATGAATAATACTATTATAGCGGAAAAGAAACTACAAAACAATATAAAATGGCCACATAGAAGTGTCAATGCTTTGAGAAGGGGTGGGGATACATATTTATAGGGAGAAGGGGTGAAAGAATTCGCTCCAAAAGTCTCCTCCAAATGTTTTCGCGTGGATGTCCCAATAAATGGCCAAATTTGTAACATATTTCTTCATGAAAGTTGTTCAATAATGTCTCCTTCATTCACCCTCAAAATATGAGCTTTATTGGCCACCGGATGTAGGAGTTATGGCTGATTTACTCTGAGAAATTAATTCTTTCCATGTGTCTCGTCATATTCCATATCTTCACATTCTCATGCCATTATGACCTTGCAACCGGTCGATTCACGTGTTCCGTCCTTAATAAAAGTTGTTCCACACTTCCTTGTGCGTCCCTCCAGAAAATTTCAGATATTTTGGACGCGTGTTTTAGTTGGTATGAATTAATTACTGAATGGAACCGTTTCTACCTGATGATGCCTTTCATATTCCACATGTTTGAACCGTTCAAAAAAGCCTTAATGAGAGGATTTTGACTTGAAACTCATCAAGGACGTGCCTTATTGAATCCTCTTTCATCTCCAGCCGGAAGCAATGCATTTGGACGCGTTTAGCCTAAGTTATGCCTCAATTACGGAGGTGGGGTCCACTCTGCTGGACAGAACAACTTTCCACAAAGAATGATTTATTTGGGCATCCAGATGTCCGAATCAAGACTTGTCCCAGTTGACAAGTATGTATCCAACGTACATGGTTGTCCTAAAAAAAAGAATCACTCGATTTGGATCAATATTGAAAACAATATGCTCGAAATACAAGTGATTGAAAACAAGTAAAATCCCAGAATTGACCATTTTTTGCATTTAAACTCAAAAATACCACTAAAACCTAAAAACGTGACAATTACCCATAAACGTGACAATGGTCGTAAATATTTATCTGTACCCTTCCGGTCTTTTCTCAATGACCATGGCATTATTCATCAGACCTCTTGTCCTAACACACCTCAACAAAATGGTGTTGCTGAACGAAAAAACCGTCATCTGTTGGAAGTTGTTTTGGCACTTATTTCAGAAAAAAGTTCCAACACTTTTTGGGGCGATGTCATTCTCACAGCCACCTATCTTATCAACAGACTTCTCTCGTCTGTTCTTCAGGGGGAGACACCCTTCCATTCCTTCCAAAAACACTCTCTCATTCTCTACCCCTCCGCATTTTTGGCTGTGTGTGTTATGTTCAAGATATTCGCCCCTCGGTTACCAAGTTTGATGCACGTGCTCTAAAATACATCTTTCTTGGCTATTCCCGCAACCAGCGCGGATATAGATGTTTCTCTCCCGATTTGTGTCGCTATGTTGTCTCAGCTGATGTTTTCTTTGTCGAATCATCAGTTCTTTATATTCTTGAGTTCCCACCCCCATCTACTCTTATTCCGACATTATTTTGTCATATTCTCTTGATCCACCACAACTTTTATCTCTTCCTAGTGATGTTGTTGGCTCACGATTTGGCCAGATATATACTCGTTGACCTCACACATCTACCACCCTGCCGCCTCCTGTCACTACCACATTTGACGACTCATCTGCTCCTGATGCTCCCTCACCAAAGTTGCTCATTACACTCTGCAAAGGCTCACGCTCCTTTCAGTCTTATCTAATCAATTTACTCAGAGAATCGAAAATGTATGAGTTAGTCTATACTAGATTGACATGTTCTATGTCTAGTGGTCACTCGATGTTATAGACAAAGGGATTATATAAGTATACATACAGTGTATATGATACATCTTATGGTGGACATTTTGATTACATTTATGGATAAGAGATTTCATATTTGTTTTCAATGCTACAAAGGTCGGAAGAGTTTCATAGTTAGGCCTTAAAATAATGATTAAATTTTGGACAAAGTGTTTATTCCAAAATAGACTTTGATAAACCGTATCCAAGAGTTTGGATGGATTCACAGAGTTATGAAGTTTTGTATAAAGTTCTTATGGGATTTGAGTGCAAGTGAGAGATTGATAATATACACTAAATAGGTGAATCGTATCAATGCAATTCACCTACATATCGTAACCTACAATATGCATGTGATGCATATCGCAGGCAGCGATATGGAATGGATCGTATGCTATGATAGGCATGGGATGCCTTTATTGTAGCATACGATTGAGCAGCGATATATGATATCAGGTACATCGGGTGTTGCCATGTCTCAAATAGTTTATCTTCAGATACAAAACATCGAGATGATTCATTTATGAATTGATGAGCATATTATGATCGTTGAAAGTTCAACGATCATAATACATTAAAGGGGTATGTTATGAGTAATGTAAAGACGGTTGTCAAACGTAAGCAACAATGCTCGACTCCCTTCATTGATTGAAGAGTATATAAAAGAGATGATCTTTCCCGTTGTTAGTGTGGTGCATTATTAAGCCAAGCCTAGTTCTCCATTAGTCTTCGAGGAGAAGGGGTCAACACACCTTTGGAGTCGTAGTGTACATGGATTCTAGTGGTCAGTGTACTACCTATGGAGGCAAGAGCCCGAGTGCTATAGTTTAGTGGTCTGCCTCAAGCATACCCCATCGAAATGGAGTGTACTGGACTTGAGGTGCGCGTGCTTATATTTATGTTCTTAATTTACATGTTGATTCTATGATGATAGATCCTTATTAATGGGTTGCTTCCGATGTTTATGAACATATGATAATCTAACAAAACTCATCATCAAATACATTAAGGAATGCTTTTATATTTCGATCCACATGGATATTGAGTCATTTTGTGGTGTCGACAACGTAGGTGATTCATTATCTGAATATCCACTTCCAAGTTCACGGTTTTCCTTGACAGCAACGCGATATATTGACACAACAAGAAACAAACATCTCTCAATTTAAATCTCATGTCTCATAAGGAGATAGGGTTCTTTATTTATAAATGAAATAAAGATGAGAACATAAATACAAGTCAACCCATTTAAGCAGTCAAACTTTGACCGTTGACTCTTATCATAAATGCTTAAATATTCTAACAATCCCCCTCAAGCTGGGACATATATTTATCATGCCCAGCTTGTTACACAAAAATTGAACACGTGTTCCAGGAACCCGTTTCATGAGAATATCTGCAAGTTGATCAGAGGTGGGAATCCGAAGGTGATCCTCTTCTCATAATTCTCTCAAACGAAGTGACAATCAACTTCAATATGCTTTGTTCGCTCATTGAAAGACCAGGTTTGTGGCAATCTTGATCGTAGCTTGATTGTCACGCCATATATGTGTTGGTTTCTTGATAGCATACCCGATCTCCTGTAGTATTTGTTGTGCCCTAATAATCTATGTGGTCGCATGTGTCATAGCCTGATATTTTGACTCTGCACTTGATTTGTAGCACCCCCGGTTTGAGGTATGTAGCCTTTGTTTATGTCTTTTTATGTGTTTAAAGTGTTTGGGATGAGTTGGGAAAAAGTTGGGATAGTTTGCAATGGTTTTGAATAAGTTTAGAGGTTTTTATAAGGACGCACGGTTTGAGCACGGTTAGGGGAAACCGTGCAAGGGGAGACAGTAGGCTTCGCACGGCCTATGCATGGCTTGCCAAACCGTACGAGGCAACCGTGCGGACCCCTTCTCTCGAGACACCGGCGTGCTCACGGTTAGCGCACGGTTTGTCAAACAGTGCGGCCACTTAAAGATGGGGTTTTTAAATCCGAGCTCCCTCGGGCTTAACCTATTTCACTCCAAATCTTCTCCCACTCAAGACTCACTTGGGATTTTGGGTTCTCAAAGGTTGGAGGTGCTCTCCCACACATTTTAGAAGCAAATCGAAAGGGTTTCTTGATGGATTGAAGGCGGTTCTTCTCGAGGAAGGAGATCTAGAGCGGTTTAGTGGAGCGTTCGCCGGATTTGTGGTGCGGTTGTTCGTGGGTCGAATTCGCTGGAACCCTAAAGGTAGGTGGCTTCTCTCTCGACTCCACTTGGTTAGAATTTGTGGCTTGGGTTGTGATTAATTTGTTTTGCTTGAAATTAATTGTGATAAGGATGTGTGAGTCTTGTTGGAAACTCATTTGGTGGTGATTTAGAGATTTTGGGGAAAATGGGTTATTGTTGCAAAAGGGGGCTTGTCGTGTGATTTTAAAATGTTGATTTTAAAATCGGCAGTGGTTGATTATGAAAAATGTTTTGTGAAAGATGGTTTTCAATAAAGATGTTTATTGAATTGTGGTTGGGCATGGAAAATTGGTTAAACGGTGATTTCAAATAATGGGCGATTTATTGAAGTGGATTGACATGTGATGGAAATGGTTATTTAGATATTGTTGTGGCCTTGGTGCGTTGTGCTTGGTTATGACTTGTTTAAGTATTGTGTGTAAAGTGGGCTAGAAGTACCGCTATAAAAGGGAGGATGGATAGTGGATGGAAGGGCCACCATCAAGGATAAGTGGAGGGGAAGTGACAATAAATTGGGAAGAAACGGGTCGGATGGAAGTGTCGCCGTGATTGTTATACCGGTTTGGGTTTGTGAAGCATTGTGTTGTGCTTGATTGTGTTGTGGCTATGCGAAGTGGCAATTGGTTGTGCTAATGTGTGTGCCAGTGATATGGCTTATGGCATGTTTGTGGCTTTCCCTTGTTTGACATGGCTTGGTAAGGGTATATTTGGCTTGTGGTAAATGTTGGATTGTTGAATGTTTTATATAAACTGTTTTATATAAATGTGCTAACGGTTTTATCTTAGTGGCGTGTGTAGGGAAGTCATTTAGGGGAAACCTACTGAGTATTAGTACTCACCCCCTGCTTTGACACTTTGGTGCTTTTGCAGATGTCGTATTCCGGGACACAAGTAAAGGTAAAGCATCTCATTGCTAGTGGCTCGTGGTGATTCTTGGGAGATGTATTGGTACTTGGAGCATGAAGCTTGGTGTGGAACTGTGGAGTGTGTCTTGGTTTATTTTGGGTCTCTTGTTTAGTCTTCTGCTTGGTACTCTGATATGGTTTAGTGTGTTTGGTTGTATTTGGCATGTGGGTTTGTTATGGATTAGTTGGTTGTCTTTTGGTATTGTATCGGTTTGGATGTTTTATCGACATGCATCATATAATTTGTTGTTAGTGGATTGTTGGGTTGGTTGGTTGGTTGTATCTCAAGGGCAAATCGTTCCCCCATTTATTCTCGAAGCCCTCGGCATTTATTGCCAGCCTTTAACGCTTTGAGAACGTTGCTTAAGGCCCAGTAGCATTCATCCGCCCTCTCAAGCCAATGAGATGGGGCGGAATGTTACATGATTGGGAGATAACTGTCTGCTTCTTACTTCGTCATGAGATCAAATTACCTCCAATAAATACTGCAAAACCAAACGTAGACCTCCCAAAATAAAGACATCTTATATAATCTGCGTCACAAAATGCTTCAATTTCTATATATCCATGATCACAATATAAAAGATCTAAGCCTGGTTCTTTTTTCACATATCTAACAATGTGAAGAACCGCCTCCCACTGTGTTTTTGTTGGAGATTTCATGAACCGACTCGCCTTGCTAACCGCACTAGCAATGTCAGGTCGAGTCATCGTCAAGTAGTTAAACTTCTCACCAAATCGTTTATATCTTATCATGTGAAGGGAAGGAGGCTTCACTGTCAGTGTGAAGTGACCTCTCTCCGGGTTCCAAAGGTAAGTCAACCGAGTCAGCTCGAGTCATGCCAGTCTCCTGCAGTATATCAAGAACATACTTTCTCTGAGATAGAAAAATTCTTTTGTCACATCTGGAGAACTCAATCCCCAAGAAATATCACAGCAAACCCAAATCCTTTGTGTGAAAATTCTGAAGAAGAAAAGACTTGAGTCGACCAATGCTAGCAGCATCACTGCCAGTAATAACTATGTCATACACATAAACCGTCAAAAGAATGCTTCTTACTGCAGATTGATGATAGAAAAAAGAAGAATCCTTTATACTTTGGCACATGTCAAAGCTAAGCATAACGATGCAAAAACAAACGAACCAAGTATGGGGTCACTGCTTGAGTCCATATAAAAATCGACAAAGACGACAAACCTTAGAGGACTCCCCCTGAGCAACAAACTCGGGCGGTTGCTCCATATAAACTTCTTCATTAAGAAAATGATGAAGAAAAACATTTTTAACATCCAACTGGTGGAGAGGTTAGTGATAGAAGGTGGCAAGAGAGATAAGTAAGCGAACCGAGGCCATCTTCATCACTGGAGAAAAAGTGTCAAAATAATCAAACTCCATATGTTTGCGCATAACCTTTGGCCACAAGGCCAGCATTGAGACAATTAAGAGAATCATCGGCGTTATCACGCACGGTATAGATCCATTTGCAACCGACCACCTACTTGCCCGAAGGGAGAGGACCAAGATCCCAAGTATGGTTGGCATCCAACTGGGATGAGATTTGGCCTCAACAACAGTGCGCGATGTCGAGTGAGCAGCCATCATCTCAATAACTCAGGAGGTTGTCGTAGATAATCCCTCTAATAAGACTGACAAGAGCGAGAATCTTTGCAAAACGCAATAGGCAAATCCGATGATGAAGGATCAGGAGCAGGTGGGTCGTCCGGTGCGGTAGCAGTATCAGGCGTCAGGGTAGCGGGTGTGCTAGGTCGGCAAGTATATACTTGGTCAAATCGTGATCCAACAAAATCACTAGGAAGAGATGGGAGGGTGGTGTATCGAGAGAATATGGTAAAATAACTATGGAACCAAGAACAACGTGGTGGGAAATCGAGCACAGAAAAAACTGAGGATTCGACAAAGTAAATATCAGCAGAGACAACATAACAACACGAATCTGGAAAGAAGCAGCAATAACCGCGCAGAGTTCGGGAATAGCCAAGAAAGATGCATTTGAGAGCACCTACATCAAACTTGGTAATCGAGGGATGAATATCTCGAACATAACACACACAACCAAAAATGCGTAGGGGCGGAGAATGAGGTGATGTCGTTGGAAACAAAGAATGGAATGGTGTCTCCTCCTGAAAAACAGACGATGGAAGTCGGTTGATAAGATAGATGATTGTGAGATTGGCATCTCCCTAAAAACAGTCAAAACTTTCTTCCGAAATAAAAGGGCACGATCAACTTCTAACAGATGGTGGTTCTTTCGTTCATCAACACAATTTTGCTGAGGTGTATCGGGACAAGAAGACTAACGGATAATGTCATGGTCATCTAAAAAAGATTGGAACAATCTAGATAAATATTTACGACCGTTGTCAGAACACAAACAATGAAACTTAGCAGAAAACTGAGTGGTGATTTCTTGATAATAAGAGCGAAACACGGCAAAAATTTCAAAACAATTTTTCAACAAATAGACTTAAGTCATCCGTGGAAAACCATTGATGAAAGTAACAAAATATCGATAACCCAGCTTAGATGGACTGGGACTGGGTCCCCAAATATCAGAATGAACCAAATGAAAAAGAGTGGATGCACGGGGCATTGCTCGGGGAACATAAGTGACCTGGTGATGCAGCCAAAAGGAGAAAGAAGACCCAACTCCGAAAAAAGTTTCTGAATAATGGGGGCAGGTGGATGACCAAGGCGATAAACAAGGTGGAGGGCATGATCAAAAGTGGCTGGACAGGCAAGAGTTTGGGTCGAGTCAAGCACATACACACCACCTTGAAGGCGTCCACTACCAAGCACTTGAGTCGTCGAATTCTCCTGAAAGATAACTGAAGTAGATGAGAAGATGGTCTTGCACTATAAGTCGGTTGTAAGTTTACTAATAGATTAAAGGGACAGCTGGGAACAAAGGCAACAAAAGATAGCGTTAAGTCAGACGTAATCGCACAACTCCCATAACCATCAATTTGTATTGTCTAACCATCGGTCATAGTAATATTACCTTTAGTCGAAGTCGAGCTATAGGACCGAAGAATACCTGCATCCCCAGTGATGTGCTTTGAGACACCAGAGTCAAGAACCCATGAGGTGGACCGTTGGGATAGACACACTGTTGAAGGATCACCATGAGCAACAGTGGTGCCCAATGATGTCATAGGTTGATATAAGACCAAAATCAAGGGAGTATCGTTGAGTGCTAAAGATGCAAGTGAGAAGGTGTTGAAGGTGCACAATTGGTAACCAAGAGGTGTTGAAATTGCACAACTTTTACATATTGTAATCAATCATGGCAGAGAAGATGAAGTCAGGACTGAGGCATAATTCTGGTGCGAGCGCGTAGGAGGAACCCCAAGATGAAGGCGACTGTTGATGGAGAACGAGAGGGGGGTGAGGATAGCGCGAGCTTCTAGACAGCGAGGGGGGTTGTCATGAGAGGGGGTGGCGGCGGCGGAGCACCTGTACAAGGAGGGTTAGAAGCGTTGGGATCTCGAGACAAGGAGGAGGGCGCCGCGAAGGTGGAGGAGGTTGTCGCGATGGAGGAGAGCGTTGCGAGGGAGGAGGGCTTCGCGAGGGTGGGGAGGTGCGATGTCGGGGCTTCGGGACAAGAAGGAGGGCGCTGCGAGGGTGGAGGAGGGCGGCGCAATGATGGGGAGTGCGGCATCGAGGGTTCGATACAGGGAGGTGGGCGTCGGGAGGGTAGATAGGGCGGCATCGGGGGGGTTACATAACCTGCTCTGATACCATGTTACGATAAATCTCTTGCCTCATAAGAAGGTAGGGTTCTTCATTTATAAATGAAATAAAGATGAGAACATAAATACAAGTCAAGCCCATTTAAGCAGTCAAACTTTGATCATTGACTCTTATCATAAATGCCTAAATATTCTAACAAAATCGAATATTATGCCATGGTCTCTATCACTACCGAGATTCTTTGGATCCCTCGGTTTCTCCATGAAGTTAGATTTCCACTACTACAACTTCATTTCCACTACTACATCTTGCTCATTTCTAATGTGATATTTAGATCATCACAAAGATCAAAACCAATTTGGTCTTCCACGATCGCACCAAACACATTGAGCTGGACTTCCACTTTCTTTGGTAATTCAAACAAAAGCGGCTCACCTTCAACCACATTCCCACAAATCAGCTTGTTGACATTTTCACCAGAAAGTTGAACCTCGAGGAAAGTTTCTTTAGAACAAGTTGAGGACGCACAATATTTTTGGCCCAACTTCAGGAGGAGTTTGTGCGGTCTTTTTCTCGCCATTTTTTGGTGGAACTCTTGTATTCCAAGCTGGATATGTCCTAGCTTGAGAAGGGTGTTTGGTCTAGTCTGATTGGGCCTTGGCCCAAAGTCATATATTCGAATCTCAAATTTGTTTTCCTTATGATATATCTTTCATACCAATAAAAAAAACTATCCCAATTCTTATCAAGGTACGAGAATTCATCCTAATATATGAAAGCAATCCAAGTATACTACAAACATCATTACTGCCACACAATAGTAGACAACAATGGAAAGTACCACTTACAACATAAAAGTGGCACAAAGACTATACCGAGTTTAGAAAGCATGGCAACTTTACTTTAAAACCCTTATACCTCAGCGAAATACATTTGTGAGTAGATTACCCTTTTTTCTTTTTCTTTTTTTAGTGAGTTTATAGGGATATCAAAATTTTAGGAATAGCGACAAGTATTTTTTCATGGGGAAATTTTTCCAATAATATTATGGTGTATAGGACAACTGCCAATCAGAATGGATTTTTGACAAAGTTATCCCCTGCATTTGGTTGGGCTAAGGGATCAGAGAATTTGAAAGGGGGTTTTCTTAAAATGAAAAAATGAGGACTAACACCAGTATGCACACAAGAAAGTTTATTCATAGTACTAAAAACAGGGGGGAAAACCGTGATACATTTGGAAAAATATTAAAATGATTATTAATTATTAATGTATTGAAAATAATTTTTTAGACAATTTGTTTGTTTAAAATGATTATTAATTTATTAATAATAATCATTAATTAAATATATTTATTAATTTGTGGATTTGTTGAAATAATTAAGTATATGTATATAAATATTTATTTTAATAATTTTGTTATTAATAATTTAATTGCTATTTTTGGCATTAATAATTTAACCTTAAATATTCCATTTGATTCTATTTCATTTCATTCTAAATGATTTTGCCAACCAAATGGTCATAAGATTGAAGCAAACAATATCTAGATCCAAATTTACCTTGTTAACATCCGGTAAGGCTCTCGGAGGTCTTTGGTGACGAGATCGTCAATCAAAGTCCCTATGTAACTACTTTCTCTCTCAAGAACAATAAGGCCCTTGCCATCTGCATGCCTCGCAGCATTTATTCCAGCAATAATACCCTAAAGAGAGGAAATAAAATGAGGAAACCACCGAAATACAAAATACTGAACTGCACAAAAATACAAACATCTGGCAGACACCTGCGCAGCAGCTTCCTCATAACCGGTTGTTCCATTTATCTGACCAGAGAAGAAAAGCCCTTCAACTTTCTTAGTCATAAGGGTTCTAGAGCATTGATGAGCTGGAAAGAAATCATACTCTACAGCATAAGCAGGCCTCAGCATTGAACAATTCTCAAGTCCAGGTAATGTTCTCAGGAGTGATAATTGCAGCCTCTCAGGCAAACCAGTCGAGAAGCCCTGCAGGAAAAATTAAGCCACTGCATAATTAACATATAATTGAACTTATGATGTTAGATGGACTGCAAAAGAGAGCAAGCCATTGACAGACATTTTCAATAAGAAACCAAAATTGTCAGTTTCTGTGGTGCATATAATATCTCTGGAGCTTAATAAAAAAAATTCAAGAGGCTTAAAAATTGCATTAAACTACCCACACGATGCATGCAACCCGTTGAAGTACTTACCTATTTGAATAGGTGTTTATCCAATCCCTTATCCCTCTACTTTGAATTTAGTATTTTTAGATATATCCTTTTTACAATGTAATAAAACCCGTTAAAACCCGGTAAACCTTAGGTTTGTCTCCCCCCCCCACCCCCACCCCCTCTCTCTGTCGGAGAGGCGTGCCAAGCTAGGCCTCTTCAAGTTGCACACCTCTGCCCAGGCCAGGTGCGTGAACCCCTGTGTGCATGCCCAGGCACCACACACCTAGGCCTCACACACCCCCTCCTTGCACGGCCGGGCCCCACACCTCCTGCATCCTTCTACGTGCGCCGCTGCCGAGCAACTCATATGCGTCTGCCATTCCCTCCAGAGGTACAATGCCCAAGACGAGCACCAGCCACAAGTTCTGTGCCCCCTGCATGCGTGCCTAAGACCAGTTTCTGTGAGCTCCACACACACCTTCTGTGATGCAAGCTTCCAGCTAGGTGTCCCTCCTGCAGTGAATGCTTCCTGCACGCACATCCATGAGTCATGTACCCCTCATCCTGTACATGACTAGGCGTTGGGCCCAAACCTGCACATCTTCCCAGGTGCTACTCCGCCCAGGTCTTCACAAAGCACATCTGACCAAGCACATCCAGGCCCCTGCACGCCCTCCTGTTGCATATGAGAGAAGTTTTTCCTCTGCCACTCAAGCTTCCCAGTTACTCGGGCCGCAGGAGCCTCACCCAAACCAGGACCTGCACCTTTGTTGCCTAGGGCCCCTCTGCTCACCTAGGTGTCTGGCTGGCCCAAGTTTTTAGTTCGCCGGATCTTCAATCGCCTTCCTTACTATATTCTGAAGAATCTGCAGCATCTGTCCAGCCTTTCTGCTGCAACGAGGGCCTCTTCTACTGCTCAGGCTTCTACAGTCATCGCTGCCCACCAATCCTTTGTCAGGCCATTTTGTTACTACAACAGGAGCGACCTTATGTTATCTTCTTCTTGGGCCCACTGCCTCCTGCAGTGGACAAACTGCCCCAGACCGCACGTCACTGCTCCAGGCCTCTGCAACCCTCTGCAACTCCAGTGTCACTATTCACGGGTGTCCCTCGGCTGCTATTGTGGTTGTCAGATTTGTTGCCACACAATCTCCCTGCAAAGTCTTTGAAAATGTTGTCATATTCCAGACAATCTTTTCCCGGCATCTTGATAATTCTCATTTATTTGTTGTTTTTTGTTATTTATTTATTAATGTTTTAAGTTGTTTGTATGTTTTAAATATAATTATTAATGTAATAAATATTTTATAGTTTATAATTGTGTTTTTAGAATTTAAGAAATTTTTTATTTAATTTTATTAATTTTGTTAAAGTGTAAGTGTGGAGACCCAATCCCCAAGGTACTCTCTAAAGGAGATCTTGAGATTCTTTTATAATGAATAATAACGACCACATCGGACCACAAGTCCAATGTGGGATGCAGACTCCAACACTCCCCCTCAAGCAAGATGTACCTAGCTTGAACACATAAAGAAAAACAAAGCAATCAACATACGTTGCAAACACTACCCCTCAAGTTGTACCCAACTTGATTGCAAAACAAAACAAAGAAAAGATAACCCACCATGACTGTTGCTCCCTCTCAAGAAGATGGATGATGCAGCCGAAAAAGATTTGTCAAGCCGCTCAAGCGGTGTCGGTTGACGGAGCGTCGGGAAAGCCGCACTGGCGGTGCCGGTCGACGGAGCGCCGAGAAAGCCGCGCTGGCGGTGCCGGTCGACCGAGCGCCGGAAAATCCGCACAAGCGGGTTTATCGTCAGAGTCGTCGGGAATACCGCACGAGCAGGCCGGTCGTCAGAGTTGTTGAGTCAATAAGATTTTCCTTATGACTTTTTCATTCCTTCTTATTTTGAAAATCACAAACACCTTATACTTAAGCGAATCTATATTTTACTTCTATAAGGAAAATTTCCTTCCCAAAGGAATTTACTCCTACCATGTTTTCATTATTCATATCAATATTTTCCTTAAGTATAAAAAACGGATTCATGTCTAAAACCTCGGAATTATATAATACTTAGACATGAAGCTGTTTTAGGATCTAAATTTTGGATACGAACTCTAATGAAGTTCACTCTGAATTCTGGATGCGAACTCTAATGAAGTTCACTCCGAATTCTGGATACGAACTCTCATGAAAGTTTCACTCTGAATTCTGAGTACGAACTCTCAAGAAGTTCAACTCCGAATTATGGATACGAACTTATATGAGTTCGACTCCGAACTCCTAGTTCGACTCTGAACTTCTATGAGTTCGACTCCGAACTCCTACAAGTTCGACTCCGAACTTCTATGAGTTCGACTCCGAACTCCTACTAGTTCGACTCCGAACTTCTACTAGTTCGATTCCGAACTTCTACGAGTTCGACTCTGAACTCTGGAAGTTCAGATTCCGAATTCTAGTGAAACCAGACTCCGAATTTCCTTAGACTCCGAACTTTTATTTGCTTACACTCCGAACTTCGGTTCTACTTATGCTTACACTTGTTTCATTACAAAACGATGTCGTGCTTTCAGTTATTGACTAACCGTTGGTTGAATGACACGTGTACAGGTCCCTCCGAAATTCAAGGAAAAATATGACCGTTGGAGGAGGGAGCCGACCGTTGGAGCTTCACCTATAAATAGGAGCTCATTTGAAAGTCGACAACAACTTTGACACACCTTTGACATCTGTGTTTACATGCTGTTGAAGTGATTTCTAGAGAGAGAGTATCTTATAAACTCTCAATCTTCGTGCAGAAAGTTTAAACAGCTTGTTCAAACTTTGCTTCGTGCAGACTTGCTCCGTGCGACTCCGATTGTTGCTGATTACAATCGAGGGCTTCCGGGGATAGGAAGACAGAGGTTCCAACACCTTAAAGTTGAGGGCTTCCTTGCTGAGGAAGACATAGGTGCCGACTACCTGATAGTTGAGGGCTTGCGGGGATAGCAAGACAGACTCCGATCTTCGTATCGAAGGCTTACCCTGATGTGGGTAAGACAGACTTTCTTGAAAATATAAATCAAGGGACCTCTTATCCAGGGTTGTTGGATACCCTTCTCTTTGGGTTAAAAGAATTGTTGTTTGTTACTTGTAGTTTTACTACTTCGTTTTTCCGCTACTTTTTGTATTGTTAAGGAAAGTATAACTTTCTTATACTTCCTTACTTGTACTCTGATTTAGTTAGAATCTATACGCTTTAAGCTAGAATCTTAGCTGGAGTAAACTTTTGTTAAGTTTCATTTCCGGAATCACTTTTTCAGAATCAAGCAAGTCTTTAGAACTTAGAGGTGTTGTGAATTTTGGTTATCCAAAATTTCGTAAGGGAATTTTTTAAAAGTACACAATTCACCCCCCCTCTTGTATTTGTATCTCATTGTACTTATTCGATCCTACGTTTGGTATTACAGAGTATATCATACTCAGATTCATACCATCCTAACAAGAGTCGTCGGGAAAACCGCACGGGCGGGCCGGTCGTCAGAGCGCCGGGAAAGCGCAGGAGGAGGCCGGTATGGAGGCGGTGGCTGCCGCAAGAGGAGGCCGGCATGGAGGGAACAGTGGTGGTGGCGTCGCAGAAAGGGGACGCTCCGCAGGAGGCGCCGTCAAGTGGAGGACCATCCGACATATGCAGTTACGGCGCACAGGAATGGTCAAGGAGAAGAGTCGGCGCGAGGAGGAGAGGCCAACGATGAGATCCGGCCGGATCGGGCCAAATCTGGAAGAGGGGAGGACGCCTGGTCCGTCGCACGCAGAGGAGGCCGCGGCTCGTGCAGGCCGGCGGAGATAGAGGCAGACAGCCGGTCGGGTGACTAGGAAGCCGGCAGGAGACCTGGCGAGCAGCGCTGGCGCACAGGAGGAAAGAAAAAAAAATGCAAGAAAGGGCAGTGCTGCTGTAGAAGGAGCTCTGGCGCGGCGAGCAGGGGAGGCAGAGTTCAGATTTGGACGGCGTCGCAGAAGCTCTAGCGCGGTGGAGGAGAAAAGGGCGTGGGGCTGGGGCTGGGGTTGGGGCTGGGCGCGAAGCCGAGAGGCCACGAGAGAGGCAGGGGCCTGGTGTCGCGAAGGAGGCGGGCCGGTACGGTGCCGCGTCGGAGGCAGACGGCGGGGAGACAGGAACCGTGTCGCACGGGCGGGAGTAGCCGGGAAGCTGCTCAGAGGACGGGCCAGGACGCGTCGCGCTGGATACGGGGGGGGGGGGGACGTAGGGCCGCAGAGAGTTGGGGGGGGGAGGTGCGTCGTTGCACAAAGAGAGTCATCGCACAAAGAGAGTCGGCGACGCAGAGCAGAAGCCGCGCATGGGGCCGTCAACAGAGCGCAGCGGAGGAAGCCGCTCAGGAAGGTCGTTGACGGACCGCCCGGAGGGAGATGTCGGCAGGGGGGGCGGCGGAGGACTTACGGCTCACTGGCCATGGAGGTCGCCGCCCCCCAGCGGAGGAAAATCCCAAACCTATGGCAAGAGATAAAAAAAATGGGAGGGAGGGCTCAGGTTTAGAGAACCTCCTCTGATACCATGTTAAAGTATAAGAGTGGAGACACAATCCCCAAGGTACTCTCTAAAGGAAGCCTTGAGGTTCTTTTATAATGAATAATAACGACCACATCGGACCACAAGTCTGATCCGATGTGGGATGCAGACTCCAAAAAAAATTAATTCAATGAATTTATTATTAAGTATTAATGCCTGGTACCTAGTCAGGTTGCGGCTTGTGGTTAGCCTTCGAGACCCGGGGCCTAGTACACCCACAGGGGAACAAGCTATGTTGGGAAGAGCATTAATTGTATAGTTCAGCTAGGTTTATGTACAAAAAAAAAGTATTAAGTTTGTGAATATTTTAATCTAGCATTTTTTTCCCTTCAAATACGTTCATATTTTTATAGGTTTTAGTTTTATTTATTCTAACTATATTTTCAGTCATATTTTCTTAAAATTTATTTTAATATTATGTAGTAAGTTTTGATTCCAGTTTAATATTACATAGATGGTGTAAATTAATGTTAAATATTACGTAACATTTTGATATTCGTATTAATCTTACATGGTTTTAATTTATTTTAATCTTACGTATGGCTTTTAATTAATCTCAACCAGATAATGTAATTTTCATTTGGATTTTACTTAGTCAGTGTTAATTCTTATATAATTTAACGTGCAGAATAAACTAGAAAATCAGGACCTGCGTAAGAATTAGCTGCTCCAATCCTCACATAGAAATAATCAGTTCAGCCACATAAGAATAATTCAGATTTTTCAGAATCTGTGCAAGGTTAACTCCATCTGGCAAGCAGTTACATAAGATTTCCCCCTTTGCTGTGAAAGAGAAGGAACAGTCTGGCTAAGTAAGAGATTGTAAAAAATTGAAGCTGTGTGAGAATAAAACAGCAGCAGCTGCGCAAGAGATTACACCTTGCCGGGGGAAATACACAGGCCAAGTAAGAATAACTTTGGACACGCGGAGATTTACTGAAGGAAGTTGCAGACGAATAAAAAGGATGTGGCGTAATATTATACAAAGGAGTTGTGTAAGAATCAAAGGCTGAGAAACTGAATTGGGTTGAGAACCGAAACCAGAGACGCTGCCATGGGCTGAGCTGGAGCTGACGTGGAATCGCATGGGGGAAGTTACTTCAGCTAGGAGATGAAGCTACAATTACCCGATGGTGAAGATTGAAGTTGAAGGATTGATCGTGTGCAACCGAAGATATTTCTGAGGTAAGATAGAATCACTGATTGAAGCTGGAGGAGGTTACGTGGAAGATTCTTGAGCGTCAATCTGAAGTGGTGGTTGGTGATCGAAAGATGATGGGAGATCGGCCGAATAAATCAGCCGAATAAGTGAAGGCGGAGAGAAAAGAGTCAGTGGCCAGATATTATTAAAAGGAGTAGCCAAGCTAGGGGGAGTGGTTTTAGTTTGAGAGCTCAAGTAGTTTAGTGAGAGAACAGTAGCTTAGATTTTTAGATGGGTGAGACAAAAATTAGAATAGTTGAGAAGGAGAGAGAGTGTCTTCTTTTCTCCATTTCTCTGGTAGCAGTCGCAGTAGTTTTAGAGTAGTTCTTCTTATCCTTCATTCCAGTAGACAGTAGCAGTAGACAGGTATAGTTTCTCCATGCTTTCCGGTAGCTGTAAACCAGTTGATTTAATCGAAGTTTCAATTCCAGTAGATAATGTCTTCTTGGCCGAACACTGTAGGCACTTCATTCTTTTTAATTCCTGCTTTAATATTATATTAGAATCTTTACACGCTGCGATTTCTTGATCGTTTCTTAAATTTTGAATTCGAGTTTACCAATTTTAAAACTTTGAAATTCGAATGATGAAACGCCAAACCATAAGAGTCTAGTATGAGTACTGTTGTTTCATTGCTCACGAGTTTAGAATTGTTAAGAGTATTAAATATTTTTAATATCCGTGTCCCACATCGGTATGGATTATCTATTGTACTCTTTTTCTCATCTATAAATAAAGCATTCTACTTCATTGTGAGGTACGGATTTCCATTTAACATGGTATCAAAGGAGGTATAACACGACCGCCCACCCTGTCCGTTGACCCCCTTACGCGTCGCACCTCCCTACGCGTCCACCCTTCTTGCACGACACCCCCCTGCGCGACGGCCCCCAACGTGCAACACCTCCAGTGTGACGGCCCTCCCTATGCGACGGCCTCCTGCGCAACGGCTCCCAACGACGGCCCTCCCTGTGCGATGGCCTTCCCTGTGCGACGGCCTCCTACGCGACGGCGCCCTGTGCGACAAACCCTACTTGTACACCAACCCCCCCAGCCCATCACTTCTCCCAATACGACACCCCAAACTGCACAATCACGCCCCTCCACCATCCATAATATTCTTTCTTCTATGACCTAATTGATACCCGGATGTTCCGGTAGTGCATTTTCAGCACCTGCATTCTACTCGCCGCCGCGGCCCCCTCTCATGACAACCCAACTCTCGTCTGCCATTAGCAATCGCCTTCACCACGGGGTTCCTCCTACGCGCTCACACCAAAACCATACCTTTGTCCCGGCTTCCTCTTCCATGATTGATCGCAGTAGGTAAAGGTTGTGCAATTTCAGCACTTATTGTCTACCAATTGTGCACCTTCAACACCTTCTCAACGTGCATCTTCAAAACTCAACGACCCTCTGTTTTTTATCTTCTATCACCCTATGACATCATCGAACGTCATTATTGCTCATGGCGATCCTTTAGCGGCATGTCCATCCCAATGGTCCACCTTATGAGTTCTTGACTCTGGTGCCTCAGAGCATATCACTGGGAAACAGGTGTTCTTCGGTCCTATCACTCGACTGCATCGAACGCCACTATTGCTTAGGGTGATCCTCCAGTGACATGTCCATCCCAACGGTCCACCTCATGAGTTGTGCAATTTCAGCACTTATTGTCTACCAAT
The DNA here is from genome assembly GCA_963277665.1 of Viscum album. Classification (NCBI taxonomy): domain Eukaryota; kingdom Viridiplantae; phylum Streptophyta; class Magnoliopsida; order Santalales; family Viscaceae; genus Viscum; species Viscum album. The sequence goes on along the minus strand of OY728134.1, from coordinate 155,018,963 downwards.
TGTGTACCTTCATCACCTTCCCAACGTGCATCTTCAGAACTCAACGACCCTCTGTTTTTTGTCTTCTATCACCCTATGACATCATTGAACGCCACTATTGCTCATGGTGATCCTCCAACGGCATGCCCATCCCAACAATCCACCTCATGGGTTGAGCAATTTCAACACTTATTGTCTACCAATTGTATACCTTCAACGCCTTCTCAACGAGCATCTTCAGAACTCAACGACTCTGTGTTTTTTGTCTTCTATCACCCTATGACATCATCGAACACCACTATTGTTCATGGCGATCCTCCAACGGCATGCCCATCCCAACGGTCCACCTCATGGGTTCTTGACTCTGGTGCCTTAGAGCATATCACTAGGAAGCAGGTGTTCTTCAGTCCTATCACTCAACATCATCGAACGCCACTATTGCTCATGACGATCCTCCAGTGACATGCTCATCCCAACGGTCCACCTCATGGGTTGTGCAATTTCAGCACTTATTATCTACCAATTGTGTACCTTCAGCACCTTCTCAACGTGCATCTTCAGAACTCAACGACCCTCGGTTTTTTGTCTTATATCACCCTATGACACCATCGAACGCCACTATTGCTCATGGTGATCCTCCGCCCATCCCAACGGTCCACCTCATGGGTTCTTGACTCTGGTGCCTCGGAGCATATCACTGGGAAGCAGGTGTTCTATCACTCGACTTCAACTAGAGGTAATATCACTATTGTCCATGGTCAGACAGTGCAGATTGTTGGTTATGGGAGTTGTACAATTATGTTGGGCTTGACGCTGTATGTCGTTGCCTTTGTTCTCAATTTCCACTTTAATTTACTATCTATTAGTAAACTTACAGCTGATTTACAATGTCAGTTCATCTTCTCACCTACTTCGGTTATCTTTTAGAAGCATTCGACGACTCAGATGCTTGGTAGTGGACGCCTTCAGGGTAGTGTGTATGTGTTTGACTCAGTCACAGCTCTCATATGTCCTGCCACTTCTACTCATGCCCTCCAACTTCACTATCGCTTTGGTCATCCACCTATCGTCATTCTTTAGAAACTTTTTCCAGGATTGGGTCCTCTTCTTTTAACTGTGAGTCATGTTATTACGCAAAGCATCATCGGGTCACTTATGCTCCCTAAGCAATCCCCCGTGCATCCATTCCTTTTCATTTGGTTCATTCTGATATTTGAGGACCGAGTCCTAGTTCATCTAAACCGGGTTATCGATATTCTGTTACTTTCATTGATGATTTTTCACGAATGACTTGGGTCTATTTATTGAAAAATCGTTCTGAAATTTTTACCGTATTTCGCTACTATTATCAAGAAATCACCACTCAGTTTTCTGCTAAACTTTGTTGTTTGCGTTCTAACAATGGTCGTGAATATTCATATGGATCGTTCTGGTCTCTTCCAAATGATCATGGAATAATCCATCAAACTTCTTGTCATGATACAGCTCAACAAAACAGTGTTGTTGAACGAAAGAACTCCTTCCGTTCTTTGTTTACAACAACATCGCCTCATTCTTTGCCTCTATGCATTTTTTACTGTGTGTTATGTTCGGGATATTCACCCCTCGATTACTAAGTTTGATGTGCGCGCTCTCAAATGCATCTTTCTTGGCTACTCCCAAACTCAGCACGAATATTGCTGTTAATTTATAAATTTGCGTCGTTATGTCGTCTCAGCTGATTTTCCTTTGTCGAATCCTCAGTTTTTTCTATTCCCAATTTCCCACCACCATCTGTCGTTCCTGATTCCGAAATTATTTTACTATATTCCCTCGATACCCCACCACCCTCATCTCTTCCTAGTGATGTTTTTGGATCACAATTTGGCCGGGTATATACTCGCTGACCTAGCACACCTGCCACCCCGGGGCCTGATGCTGCTACCACACCTAACGACTCACTTACTCCTGATCCTTCATCACTGGAGTTGCCTATTGCGCTACGCAAAGGTTCCCGCTAATGTCGGTCTTATCAAGGCTTATTTGTGGCTACCTCTCGCACTATTGCGACCTTGGCTGCTCACTGGATACCGCACACTATGGCTGAGGCAAAATCTCATCTTGGCTGGTTAAAGGCGATGCAGGATGAACTTCAGGCCTTGAAAACCAACCATACTTGGGATCTTGCTCATCTCCTTTCAGATAAACAGGTTGTTGGTTGCAAATGGATCTATACCGTGCGCGTCAATGTTGATGGCTCTCCTAGTCGTCTCAAAGCTCGACTTGTTGTCAAGGGTTATGCACAAACATATGGCATTGATTACTTTGATACCTTTTCTCTTGTCGCCTCATATCACTAGTCTCTCCATCAGTTGGATGTTAAAAATGTTTTTCTTCATGGTTTTCTTGATGAAGAAGTTTATATGGAGCAACCACTGGGGTTTGTTGCTCCGGGGGGTCTTCCAAGGTTTGTCGCCTTCGTTGATCGTTGTATGGCTTGAAGCAATCACCTCATGCTTGGTTCGGGCACTTTTGCATCGTTGTGCTTCACTTTGGCGTGTGTCAAAGCATAAAGGATTCTTCTGTTTTCTATCATCAATCTACAACAAGCAGCATTCTCTTAATAGTCTGTGGATGACATTGTCATTACTAGCAGTGATAATGTCGGCATTGATCGACTCAAATTCTTCCTTCATCAGAATTTTCACACAAAGGATTTGCGTCCACTATGATATTTCTTGGGGATTGAGGTCTCCAGATGTACCAAATGAATTTTTCTATTTTAGAGAAAGTATGTTATTGATCTTGCACAGAAAACTGGAATGACTTGAGCCGACTTGGTTGACTCACCCCTCAAACCTGGAGAAAAATCACTTCATACAGACAGCGAGCTGTTTTCTTCACCCGACGGATATAGACGAATTGTTGAGAAGCTTAACTATTTGATGATAACTCGACCTAATATTGCTTGTGCGGTTAGCAAAATAAGTCAATTTATGGAATCCCCAACAAAAACGCAGTAGGAAGTTGTTCTTCGCATTGTTACATGTGTGAAAAAAGAACCAAGTTTAGGTCTTCTATATTTTGATCATGGGCATACAAATATTGAAGCATTTTGTGGTACAGATTATGTTGGATGTCTTTCCTCTAGGAGATCTATGTCTGGTTTGGCAGTATTTGTTGGAGAAAATTTGATCTCATGGTGAAGCAAGAAGCAAGCGGTTATCTTCCGATGAAGTGCAGAGTCGGAGTATCATGTCATGGAATATGTGACTGCAGAGATTATTTGGGTACAACAAATTACTGTCAAGAAACCGGCACATATCTGGTGTGACAATCAAACTGCTATCAAGATTGTCACAAATTCAGTCTTTCATGAGAGGACAAAGCATATTGAAGTTGATTGTCACTTCGTTCGAGAAAACTTTGTGAATAATAAGATCACCTTCAACCATGTGCACACCTCTGATCAACTTGCAGATGTTCTCACATAAGGGGTGATTGGACCACGTGTCCAATTTTTATGTAACAAGCTGGGCATGATAAATATATATGTCCCAGCTTGAGGGGAAGTGTTAAGAGTATCAGATATTTTTAATATTTGTGTCCCATATCGGTATGGGTTATATATTGTACTTTTTCCCATCTATAAATAAATCATCCTACCTCGTTGTGAGGTACGGGTTTCCATTTTACAAGAATTATTGAAAATTGTAGATGGTGAATTCCCCTTACCTCAATGTGAGGTGGGGATACTCTTTTATAGATGAGTAAATCTAATTACAAGGCGGGTAAGTCCGATGTGGGACTCAGAAATACCCATTTAAACTTAAATGGGGTCCAACACTCCCCCTCAAGCTGGACATGCCCAAATTGGATAGAGTCCCACAAATAAAACAAAGATGACAAGACACATATACTCCCCCTCAAGCTGGGCCATGGAGGCTGTGAATACCCAGCCTGGTAGTGAGAGACTCAAGGCGAGCTCCCGGGAGACCTTTGGTGAAGAGATCGGCAAGCTGATATGCCGTCGGGATATGGCCGAAACCGATATGGTGCTGCTCCAAATGGTGGCGGAGAAAGTGACAGTCCACCTCGATATGCTTTGTTCGTTCATGGAAGACGGGATTCGAGGCAATCTTCGTGGCGGCCTGATTGTCACACCAGATATGAGCAGGAGTCGATGCGGGGAAACCGAGCTCATGGAGGAGATGACGAAGCCAGAGGATTTCAGTAGTGACTGTAGCCATGGCTAGATACTCGGCCTCGTCACTCGACCGGGAGACGACAGTCTGCTTCTTGCTGCGCCAAGAGATGAGATTGCCGGCGAAGAACACGGCGAAACCCGAAGTAGACTTGCGGGTAGCGAGGCAACCGGCATAGTCCACATCACAGAAGGCCTCAACATTTATGTGAGCATGATGTGAGTACTGAAGGCCACGTGCAGGGTCTTTCTTGATGTATTTGGCAATGCGGAGAACAGCATCCCACTGAGATCTGGTGGGATGCTCCATGAACTGGCTGACTTTGCCAACGGCACAGGCAATGTCGGGACGCGTCATGGTGAGGTAGTTGAGTTTACCGACCAGGCGTCGATAGCTCTCGGGATGAGGAAATGGTTCCGAGTCGGAATGAAGGGAGCGTTCCCCAGGCTCAAGTGGAGTGTCCACTGCAGTGGCGGTGCTCAACCCGGCATCCTGCAAGATATCAAGAGCATACTTGCGCTGGCAGAGAGAGACGGTGTCCGCAGTCCGGGAGATCTCGATGCCAAGGAAGTGAGTGAAGGGACCAAGATCCTTGGTGTGAAAGTGCTGGTGAAGATGCGTCTTGAGGCTGGCGATGCCTCTGGAGTCACTCCCTGTGATGATGATGTCATCAACATAAACCACAAGCAAGATACAGTCGTGCGCCGTCATACAGAAGAAGACCGTGTGATCTTTCATACTCCGAGAGAGGCCAAAGGCTGTGACGACAGTGCTGAAGCGGCCAAACCATGCTCGAGGAGACTGCTTGAGGCCGTAGAGGGAGCGACGGAGACGGCAGACATGCCGATCGGCACCAGAGGCAGAAAAACCAGGGGGCTGCTGCAGGTAGACTTCTTCATCAAGAAAGCCATGGAGAAAAGCATTTTTAACATCCAGTTGATGAAGCGGTCAGTGATGATGAGCAGCCAGAGAGAGGAAAAAGCGGACAGAGGCCATCTTTGCGACTGGAGAGAAGGTCTCAAAGTAGTCGATGCCATATGTCTGAGTAAATCTCTTTGCGACAAGCCGGGCTCTGAGGCGGCAAAGAGAGCCATAGGGATTGAGACGGATCATGAAAATCCATTTACAGCCGACCGCCTGTTTGTCTGCCGGAAGTGGAACAAGATCCCATGTATGGTTGTCATCCAGAGCTTGCAACTCATCCCTCATGGCGGCTAGCCACCCAGGGTGAGATTTTGCTTCACCAACTGTCCGAGGAATCGACACAGCCTCCAGCGCTGACAGACCCCTGTATGAAGATACAAAGAGATGAGTAGTCTGACAGGAGCGAGTACCTTTTCGGAGCGCAATCGGCACGTCCTCGAGAGCTGTGACAGGAGCATCGGACGAAGCAGGAACAATGTTGTCCTCAGCCGGGATGGGAGGTACAGCGGAAGGACGACGAGAGTAGGTTTGTCCAAAGAGATGACCGGTCGGAGGAGACACCAGAGGCGGGTGAACTATGAGCGGAAGACAGTCATCGATGGTAGTGTCGGGAGAAGGAGAGGGGAGAGTGAAAGGAGAGTTCTCAACAAACGATACGTCGGCAGAGGGGATATACCGGCGGAGGTCTGGAGAGAAGCATCGGTACCCGCGCTGAGTGCAGGAATATCCGAGAAAAATACATCGAAGGGATTTGGGAGAAAGTATGGAGAGATTGGGGCGAGTGTCCCGGACATAACAGAGACATCCGAAGACGCGGAGTGGAAGGGAGTGAGGAGGACGATCGGGGAACAGGGTGTGAAAAGGAGTATCCCCCTTAAGGATGGAGGAGGGAAGACGATTGAGAAGGTAAGTAGCAGTGAGGATGGCATCCCCCCAGAAGAGAAGAGGTACCTGGCGGTGGAAGAGGAGGGCACGAGCGGTTTCCAAAATATGTCGGTGTTTCCGCTCGGCCACCCCATTTTGCTGAGGGGTATCAGGACAGGAGGTCTGGTGAATGATGTCGTGGGACCGCAGGAACTGCTGAAAGTGAGTAGATAAGTATTCCCGCCCATTGTCAGATCGGATACATTTTACAGGGATAGAAAACTGTGTCTGGATCTCATGGAAAAAGGTCTGAAAGGTGGAGAGAACCTTTGTCCGATCTCGAAGAAGGTAAAGCCATGTCATTCAGGAATAATCATCAATGAAAGAAATGTAGTATTTATACCCAGATGGACTCGAGGTGGCACAGGGGCCCCATACATCGTAATGAACCAAATCAAAGGGTTTGGCGGCTCGTGTGTCAACTCGAGGAGAATATGATGTGCGATGATGTTTCGCAAAACGACACGACTCACAAGGAAAAGATAAATGGGGACTAATATCGGGGTAGAGTTGATGAAGAGCTGAGGCGGAGGGGTGGCCCAACCGAGAATGGAGGTCTAGGGCACGAGCAGGGATAGACACGCAAGCGATGAAAGTCGGGCCAGCGAACATGTACACCCCATCCCGAAGCTGGCCTCTACCAAGTTCCCGGTTCGTCGTCCGCTAGGGCGCGGGTGCTGGGCAGGAGCGCCGCGGGGCCGAGGGCGAGGCTGGACCTGGGTGCGCCAGAAGCCGGAAGCCGGGGCCGGGAGCCGCGCCGGGAGAGGGCGCCGGGAGGGGAGGCGCTGGGAGAGGGCGAGGGCGCCGGGGAGAGGGCGAGGGCGCCGGGGAGAGGGCGAGGCGCCGGGGCGAGGCCGAGGGCGAGGCGCTGGGGCGAGGCCGAGGGCGAGACGTCGGAACGAGGGGCGCCGAGGGCGAGGCGTCGGGGGCGAGGCGTCAGGGCGAGGGGCGCCAAGGGCGAGGCGCCGGGGCGATGGCGCTGCTGCGCGAAGGGAGCCGCGCTAGGAGAGAGGGCCACCGGGAAGGGAGTCGCGCCGGGAGAGAGAGAGGGTCGCCGGGAGGGAGGGCCGCCGAGAGGGAGGGCCGCCGGGAGGGAGGGCCGCTGGGAGGGAGGGCTGCCGGGAAGGTAGGGCAGAGCCAGAGGGGGGGGGAAGAAGGCGGGGCCGGTCAGAACCGGGAATCCGTTGGGAGGGAGGGTCGGGATGAAGATCCCTCTGATACCATGTAGATGGTGAATTCCCCTTACCTCAATGTGAGGTGGGGATACTCTTTTATAGATGAGTAAATCTAATTACAAGTTCCCGGTTCGTCGTCCGCTAGGCCTCTACCAAGTTCCCAATTCGTCGTCCGCTAGGGCGCGGTTGCTGGGCAGGAGCGCCGCGGGGCCGAGGGCGGGGCTGGACCTGGGTGCGCCGGAAGCCGGGGCCGGGAGCCACGCCGGGAGAGGGCGCCGGGAGGGGAGGCGCTGGGAGAGGGCGAGGGCGCCGGGGAGAGGGCGAGGGCGCCGGGGCGAGGCCGAGGGCAAGACGTCGGGGCGAGGCCGAGGACGTCGGGGCGAGGCCGTGGGCGAGGCGTCGGGGGCGAGGCGTCGGGGCGAGGGGCGCTAAGGGCGAGGCGCCGGGGCGAAGGCGCTGCTGCGCGAAAGGAGCCGCGCCGGGAGAGAGGGCCACCGGGAAGGGAGTCGCACCGGGAGAGAGAGAGGGCCGCCGGGAGGGAGGGTCGCCGGAAGGGATGGCCGCCGGGAGGGAGGGCCGCTGGGAGGGAGGGCTGCCGGGAAGGTAGGGCAGAGCCAGAGGGGGGGGGGAAGAGAGGCGGGCCCGGTCAGAACCGGGAATCCGCTGGGAGGGAGGGTCGGGATGAAGATCCCTCTGATACCATGTAGATGGTGAATTCCCCTTACCTCAATGTGAGGTGGGGATACTCTTTTATAGATGAGTAAATCTAATTACAAGGCGGGTAAGTCCGATGTGGAACTCAGAAATACCCATTTAAACTTAAATGGGGTCCAACAAAAATCAAACATATAGCTTGAGTGTAGTTTTAAGAATTTGATCAAGAAACAACATTTGATTTCTAGATTAGAATGTTAATTCTGTTTTAATAAATACCTTAAACTTTTCCATGCCTCAAATCATAAAAATCATCTATCCATGTAGAAAACTTAGGTGAAGTAAATAAACACCTTCCTTGGGAGAAGAATGACAGGCCAACGCTAGTGCCACATTAGTGAGACCGAGGTATAATTTGTGGTGTAAAACCGCAACAAACACTTTCAACACACCACATCCGCTCCCAGACATCATTTTCCGGTTGTTTTCCAAACGGTCTTTTTAAGTTGTTATCTTATAGATGACCTTTTCCAAATGTCCAAGCATCCTCTTCAAGACAACCTTTTATAGGTGCTCTCCATGCTTATTTTGGCATCTTCTCCGATGTGCGAGATGATCACGACATCCATGCGACTCATAGAAGAGTCTTCCGTGACAGTTCCAGCATCGTATTCAAAGGAGTATTTTCACCAGTTCCAACAACTTTTGAATTAGTGTAGCAAAGTATGCTCCAACTTAAGGGGGGGTGTGGGAGCACTTATCTATATAGATTCATTCTAGTTGAATAGGTCTTGACTAGGTATATCTTATACATTATCCCTCTAGTTTGAATTTTGTATTTCTTATCTACTTCAAATCTTGTATCTCACTTTATCTCTATAAATAAAGAGTTCTGACATTCATTCAAGAGGCATAGTTTTTGGGTCTATTCTTTCTACACTACCATTTGACATGCAAAAAATATGAAATAGTTAGCAAAACATTTATCCTTCTAAAAAACATAATGTGTTCATTTGCATAATAATAAAATGGGAAAAAAATATTTAGGAGACCTGCACATAAAGTTCAGGCACATTTCGGCCCTCCGGTTCGAGAAATATTTGATGAGACTCTCTATGTTCGAACCTCACAATCTGAGAGAACAAAACGGGTCAACCAGATCATGATTTTAAAGAGAATTTATTTAAAAAGATGAAAATATTGAAATATATATATATACTAAAACCAAAAAATAATTAATAAATAACATGGGCATTCCAATCAAGCATATTCATTTCGCACTTTATATACCAAAGAAGGGAAATGCCCGGCAATTTTTTTAATCTCCAATGACAGTGAACTGTGTTGATGTAATCTTACTACTATCATAATTATAAAAGCGCATCACTTGTAAAGCCGCATAAATTCTGGCGACATGGAAGCCATCAAAATTGCACAAAACCTAGACCTTAAGCATTTTGCTAATGTCAGCTGATGTCCGAAATATTCTCATGACAAGAAGAATTATCTGAAACATTTTCACTTTATTACTATTTAAATATAAGATGCATGGCTGGAGGGCCCCTACTGTCATCAATGAGGATGACACCCTTTCAAAGTGCAATAGAAGTGGCCAGCCTAAGCCACAAGACTTAATAATGAACTGGGTCAAAAAAATCAGCAAATAATTGAAAATTCTGTCCATAAAAAGAAATTAAACAAACAAGTGAGGATATACCAGATTATAAATCATGATAACAATATGATCATAAAGTGATTTTGCAAGACTCTGGCAAATGACACTATAGAGCTTTAATATGGACACCGAATGAGGATCATAGAGAGGGCCATGATATTAGAATTCCACATTTGAAAGTTTATTCCATTTCAACCTGTCAAAAAACCTTTAGAAAAAGAACGGGTGTGTCTAACATATCAATCAAAAAGTGGTTCCTTGTTAAAGAGTTTATTACATTTTAGGAATCAGTGAACAGAAGTAACCAAATAAAGGCTAGCCACGCGCCATCTGATTCTAAACAACAAGTTTTTTTACTTATCTCAAAAATGCTAAAGCCATCAATAATGATAAATTTAAGCATACAAGAAGATCAATGAGAGCATCGTATGCACCTTATCTTCAATTGAGGGGCAGTACCTAGGGCCCTTGGCTTCTACCCATCCTCCATAAGTGGGAGTCTCGTGCAAGTTATCCTTAATCAGCTGGTGCGTGCTTTTTGTGGTGCGTGTCAGATAGCAACACATTTGCTCCCTTTCTATGTGAAAATCAGGATCAAAACTAAACCAATTGACCTGTTTTAATTGACCCACGTTAAGGCTCCGGTATTCACCATTAGAAGGTGGCGTTAAAAAGTAAGCAGGACACAATGATTGCTCAAGCTTATACTAGGGAAAATGATGTCTGGGCGAAGAAAACATCGATTCAGGTAATGGACAAGTTGCCCAATCAAGCAGGGAACTCAAAAAATCAAACATCCAAGAAATATTAAGGTCAATACTAAGCAAGTTGGCACACTGCTAAAGCATATCAAGAACAATTTAGCTGTGGTACACATTATCTGCATGTATGTGTATCAGCTCAAGTTCAATGTAGTATTAACCATAAATAATAATACTAAACTGATATTTGAGATTAAGCAAGCAGAGGAGGACCTCTCCATCTCCAAGTTGTGGTTCCAGTCCAGAGAAATCAACAGTACGACAGTCCACGCGTGCGGGGGTGCCAGTTTTTAGCCGGTCAACTTCAAATCCAAGGGACTGCAAATTCTCAGTCAGTCCATGAGAAGCTGACTCACCAGCTCTGCCCGCAGGCATGGAAGTTCTACCAATCCAAATCTTTCCACTCATAAAAGTTCCAGTTGTAAGAATAACAGAAGAAGCAAAGAAGTTCATCCCAAAAAAAGTGTGCACGCCTTCCACTTTGTCGTTCCTTCCTAGTATGAGATCTGTCACCATTGCTTCTCTAATATGAAGGTTAGGAGTACTGAAAACAGAAGTTGATTGTATAAGTTAAAAGGAACGAGCAGAATGCGGAAACAAAGGTAGATATGCTTAAGCATGTCCAGTAGTATGATGATGATAATCCTGTTTGAAATATTTGGGAAAGTACAGAGCAAGCAGAGCCTCGTCACTAGAGACGTAAAGCTGCACAATCATTCCACTCCATTATTACATTCAGGTTCTTTATTCAGCAGTTTAGATGTGCAACTGCTCAAATTAAAACTTCGGAATAGTGAAACCAGCAAATAAAGTGGGGAGCATAGAGGACAAACCAGAAGCCTTTCCCAGTAAACTTTTAAGTAGCAAGCTCAGTTGACCTTTTAATACAGTTTTAGGCAGAAAAACAACAAGAAAATATGCCCCTTTAATACATAAAAAGGGATGCCAGAAGATTAAAATCTTAACAGGTGTTAAAAATCTAGGTTAGTATCCACACAACATGCAACAAAATTTTAGATATCTGCAAAGCTAAAAGGTGCCATTTTACATTTGGAATGCCCTAAAGAACATGAGAGTGTTTTGATACTTTAAAATGAATTGGTATTGAAATTCAAATGATGCCGAAGAGCAATGATAAATTTACCTTTCTATGATATTTTTCATGTGCATGGCATATTCCCTCTTATCAGTTTGTGCACGCAATGCCCGAACAGCAGGGCCTTTTGAAAGATTGAGAACACGCTTTTGTAAGTAACACCTGTGTTCATTAAAGCTGTAATTAGCTAACAAGCAACACAAGTGTGCATGCAGACGCAAAAAACTGGACAAATAAAGATATTAGGAGATGCTAAAAGGCTAGCATGAGAATCATAGTATGATCAAATAAAAGAAAAAATGTGGCAGCGATGCAAGAAAAAAATATGGTAATTGAATTATCTACAATACGTAACAATATAGTGATAAAACGTCCTTTTGTGCTTGCATCAGGACACAAAACTAGACTGATCCATTGGAGTGAAAAATCAAAAACCATAAACAGTGCCGCTTTTTGAAGCCTAGAATCCTAGATTGCTTCTGATCCATGCACGTATATTTCCCCTCCCAAATCACAACATACAATCACTGACTGACAATCAACCCGTTTTCTAATGATTTTAGTTTTGGAAGTAAAGAGGGCATTGGGATCCCTAAAAACATGAGTATGCAGTCAAAAAGGAAAACATGACATATAAAGGATTGGATGTTTTTTTTAGAAGGCTGCAAATATTTAATGATAATAAAGAGGACCTAGGATCCTCAAGTGCAAAGGTTTTTTCAGAAATAAGACAAATAACACTTATCTTTTCAAACTACTTATCATAAGAGATGGGTTCCATAAACAGTTTTCAATAAATTTGATCAAACAAATACTAAGAATTTGGCACCCCGTGGGGGAGTCCGAGTGGTTTGGTCGCTCCTTCGGTGTCTCGGGGCCGAGGGTTCAATTCTCGTTCGTTGTCCGACCGAATCGTAATTATGTGCCCATGAATTAAACCTCGATTGTGCTGGGGCCCGCAGTGCAAGGCAGTTTTACCTGGTCTTCACCCCATGACTAAGTGTGAGCCCGGGGGGCCAACTTTGTGAAGGGGGGTCTACACTAATAGAAGTTGAGGCATGTAATGGGGTGGTGGGGGTGAGGGGTGGGGGGTGGGGTTTCTGTTCAAAAAAACGAATACTAAGTATTTGACTTCTAAAATTAGACGATCGATTAGACAACAAACTACCCTGGGTGAAAAACTTATCAACAAGAGAATTATGGGAAAAAATCATCTATCTTAATTGCTCTGATTTACACATAAAAGGTCAACCATAAAAGTGCTCAGCAATAGTTTTGTAAAAAATACATGCTACAGCTACAGGATACAGTTGAATGCAAAATTATAGGTTTTGGTGCATTACCTATCAGCAACCTTTCCGATTTCACCACCAAGTGCATCCACTTCATGTACGAGTTGAGATTTTGCAGGCCCGCCTACTGCTGGATTACAAGGCTGTGGAGAGGTTTTGTTAACGAAAATATGTTCCCCTGCAACTTGAAAGTGCCTTACCACTAAATGCTATCCCTCTTAAAGTGAAAATCAATGCAGATTTGGCATGGGAAAAAAACAGACGATTTTAAAATTTTATCATCAACAAAGGGGCACAGAAAAAAAAATGGAAACTAAATTTTAAGAAAGCATCTCTTTTATAAGAAAGAAGCAGATATCCTTCCCCCCAAAAAAAAGGATTGGAAGTGAATGCGATGCAAAATAGACTTTGCATGTCTGCTTAATATTATGGTCAACTTGCTAAGATACTACAATTAGGAAAGCATTCAAGTGAATAATTTTTCTCTCAGCCTGGGCAGTGGAAGTAGTTTTAGACAAGACTTAGAATCCATCTTACATTGGCTAGTGCTTTAGGTCATTTTGCATCCTTGTTGCTTGAACCGGCCATGTCACAAAAAAAAGGCTAATACCATAGCAAAGAGTTATATACATTTAACATCAAATCGCCAATGTATATCAGGGAATCCTGTCAATAAGAGTAGCAAATCAAGTCCAACTGCATATTTTTTCAATTGGAAACCAAGTCGTGTAATGGGGGGCAGGGATTTCTGTTCAAAATATCAAAAAAAAGAATAAATAAATAAAGCAGATGCAGGCACGCATAGCAAGGTAGATATGAAGGAAAACAAATAAACCTGCCATGCAATGCGATCAAGGTTAAGTGTGACAAGAAGAGTCTCTGCCCCTAAACGCGCAGATGCAAGGGCAGCCTCGCAGCCCGAGTGCCCTCCCCCAACAACAATGACATCATATCTTTCATTAGTTGACTCATCATGACCGCCCCACCCTACGAAATATTGAAAACCTTATTTCAGAGTAGCAAATTTTGACCTGTCCGTAGAGAAAGCAAATCGGCAACAAGGCTTCGATAAATAATCACTTGAAGATAAATAAATCAAGCAGGTCCAGTGATATGTGCGAAGTACAATAGTAGATGATGACACAACCAAGCTACCAAATCCAATAGTTAGAATTTCCATTCGCTCGTTCTTAATTCTGCAACACAGTTACCGACAGAAAATGACACAGGCGGGAGTGTTCTTTTGAAGAAATCAGCTGTATAAAAACAGATAGATCGAAAAAACTATCGTACCTGGAGAGTTCAAAGCTGTGACAGTCGGCTTTCCAGTGAAGGTGCCGCGCAGGAATCCATCAGTGCGACGACGATTACGAGCGTGCGACAGTTGCTGGGGCGGCTTCGGAAGGATTGGAGAATGGCGAGAGAAAACTGACGCCAGTGATGGACAGGATAACGGGACGAGGTGGGAGAACCGAGAAAGCTGGACAGCCAGAGTCGCCATGGAAGGACCTTTTCCGTGTCCGGTTGGTTAGGAAGTTTTTTAATTAGGTGAAATAAGGCGTCCATCCAACCATGATCGATCGAATCCGATTAAATATTTCATTGTTTTTAAGTGAAATTGTTGTACCCAATTGATTTTGATTGTTGAGACATATGACATACTTTGGGGAGGAGTGAGACACGATTCTTGAAGAACTTAAGACGTGAAAGTAGGGGTGTCCAAACCCGCCCCAACCCGACTGACCTGACCCAACCCGAACGGGTTGGATCGGGTTGGGTCGGGTTCAAAAAAAAATATGCACGGGTCGGGTCACTTTGGGTTGACCCGTGGTCGGGTTGGGTCGGGTCATGGGTTGGGAGAAAAATGACCCAACCCGACCCATCCAACCCAATGACACCTCCACCTATCTTCCATCCAAAACCGCCTCACACCTCTCGTCAGACCCTCCTGTCTACGCCTCTCCCTCCCAGCCGACCCAAGTCCATCTCCCTCACCGCTATCATCTTCCTTGCCTCCGCCTCTCCCTCCCGACCCAAGACCCTCGCCCTCACCACCGTATTTTTTTCTGTATCCCGCTATGATTGCGTCCCTAAATCCATTGAAGACTACTGCCATCCTAATCACTTTATCGCCTCGTTGCTACCCGCTTGAGATAAAGAACTCAAGTTGCTAAAGCTGATCATATTTGATCCCCCAGGCCAACAATGAAGAACTCAGGATGCCAAAACTGAAGTCATAGCTGAGGCCAACCAGATTCAAATAAATCAGGATGTCGAAGTTGAAGACAACCAGATTCGATCGTCATATTTTTTAAGAACTCGGAAATTCCGAAGTTGAATCCGACCAGATTCGATCAGATTCGATCGATCTGTTAAATCCGAATAGATTCGATCCTTCGAAGCCAAGGCAGAATCAATCTTTCGTGCCACCGATGCTCTACGCGCCTACCATCAAAGAAAATCTGCAGCGCTGGTTGAAGATTTCTGAAGAATACGAGAACCCTAGATTTCCTATGAAGCTTGTTTTTGATGAAGAAAATAACTATCTCACTGCCTATCTAGATCTGAAGATGATGAACCTCCTCATTGAATATCGCTTGCATTAATTTACCTTGCCACTAAAACCAGATTTACCTGAAAATCCAATCCGCTATGAGGGTGTTGTCTGATTAATAAATCCTGGAACTATGCTGAACTGAAGAGAAGAAACAAAAGGTTAAAGATCTGTCAAATCCTTAATTTTTCTGATGAAGGAGGAAGCTTGGGGTTGATTCTTCGACGAGCTGCGGGTGTTCTCTAGTGTGGCAAGGACGACGAACTGGAGTGTGGGAGAGAGGCGTCGCACAATAAATTGAAAGCGGTGGATTTTTTTTCAATAACCCATCGACCCGACCCAACCCGACCCTATCTGAGACGGGTCGGGTCGGGTCGGGTCTGAACAAAAAAAAAATGTCTGACCCAACCCAACCCGACCCGTCCTATTTTAATTGGGTCGGGTCCAAAATACCCTCCAACCCGACCCAACCCGACCCATGGACACCCCTACGTGGAAGGGACATAAAGAAGATATCTTTATTATTAGAGATCAAATCCAACGCGCCATCAAATTGATAAAAATGAAGGAGTCAGAGAATGAAGTCTCAGTTGGAGAAATGATTGATGCTCTATACAAATTGGAGGGATACTAGACGCTGATCCAAACACGCGTCATACCCGGCATGGACGAGCGGATCAAATCAGACATGTCATTTATGTAGTTTGTATTTATTGTGAAGTGTGCGGTGGAAGCCTCGCAGTAGTGCGATCCATCTTTTGCTTTTTGTTTTTGCTTTTGCGTGTCTTGTATCGAGTCAGCTTCTTGGGCAAGCTGAGCTCATAAGCCTATATAAGGGACCTCCGACCCATTTGTTCGGAGAGGTGATTTGGAATAGAAATCAGAACGATTTCAGACATTCTCTTAATAAATTCTCTCTAAGCTTTTTGTGTTCTTAGTGCGAAGCGATTCTCAAAACGATCCTACGAAGTCGACGACAGGTAAGTCCTCTTATCCTCTTCGTGGATAATGTTTTTCTGCTTGTGTTTTTTGCTGCCTTTCTGGACTCCCAAATCGGGATCTCGTCGGAAACCTCGTCGGAGACTTCACCCACTAGTGGTATCAGAGCGCGGGGGGGAGAACCAAGCCAGCCAGAGCGCTGCTTCAACAGATTTTCCAATAAAGAATTTCTAGATCCCATGGTTAAAAGTCTTTATTATGAGTAGAAATGTTTAGAAGAAAGGATATGGTCTTATGAGAACAAAGTCAGTTATATTTGGCTTAAAAAGTATCTTCAAATTCCAGAAGCCATATTGGATTTTGAAAACGAACCCGAAGTAATCGGGTTATAGCAGAAAGCTCGGACAACTCGTGATAAGCTTGAGAAATTGAAGGCATAAATCCAGCGTACAGAATCTCAGCTTCGACAAGCTAAGTGGTTAGTCCAAAACCTAGAAAAAACACTAGGAGATCCAGAAGGAGAAGTATTTTGCTTTGAATAGTAAAATATGGCCGGAAGAGGATATGAAGTCGGACTAAATATCTGAGATATTTGGTAAAGGCTAGAAGGGAAAGCTTCAGGAGAAGCTTCCAGTTAGCCCGATGTCATTGTCTCTGATACGAATCCACACAGAGATACCAAAAGAGTAAGTTTATCAGGACGATATACTACAGAAGATTACGCATGACCTTTAGCAGGAGAAGCTCAAGAATACCAGGAAGAAGTTTCGAATATTCCTCAAAGTATCCACGTATACCAGAAACAGATCCGTGATATTATTACTCGGGAGAAATGGGAACTTAGGGATATAGAACGTGTCTCCAAAAACCTAAATGAAAAGCTCAAAAGAGTTGAAGACCTACAAGCCAAACTCAAAGAAAATAGGAAAAAGAAAGAGAATAAGTTATCTCCCACCGAAAGAATCAGTGTAAAACCTTGGGAAGCCAAGCCAGTATGGCAGGTGATCCCCCAAAAACCAATTCCTTGAGAACGACAAAAAGGAATGTTCAAGGATTTGTTTCAGAAGATCATTATGGAATCCAATCCCTCATATCCCAGCTATATTTAGGAAGAATACATGCCAAAGAAAACACATTCAGAAGGTGTTCCTCAACATGGGACGATCCTAAAGCTAGACTGTGAAAAGGATTCGAGAGCTGCCATAGATGAATGGGATCTAGACCTTAGATATTATATTTTATCAGTTGGTTTACAGTCGTGGACCATAGATAGTGCACTTAATTTCGCTGGAGCTACCTTGAGAGGCAATGCAGGGAGATTTTGGGATATGCTGCTGAGACACTCGGAAGTGAGAACAACTATCTAGGAATATGTTACATTCTCAATTGAAGTTATCTCAATAGTAACTGATTTCCTTAAATAGGAGTTTGCAGGAAATTCACTGGTAGACCGGGATAGAGAATTGGTAGAAAAAGTTAGAACAACTTTAACCAAAATCCAAATTTGTGACATGTGTTACTTTGAAGAATATCTTTGCGAGTTTCAGCATTGGTATTATCTTCTTGGACTATGAGATCAAGCATATGCTCTAGATGTCTTTATCCAGAATCTTCCAGGCAGTTGCCCTGAAATTGTTCAACAAGCATTGAAGACCTGTCTTTCCCAGAGTGAAGATATGCAAGTCACTATAGGAGTTCGAGCAGAAACAATAAGGCAGGTGATAAAACTTTATTGTATGTAGAGGCACGTCTTACTGGATGTAAGAAATATGTCATACATGAGTTCTTCTTGTTGCCCTGTCACATACATGACTTATTTTAAAGTTAAATTTCATTTATTTTTCATTTATGATTTGTTTTTGGGGTTTGTCAAGCTTTTATGGTGGAATGGGTGAGTTTTCATGAATTGGGCCAAACCGTGAGCCCAATTCCAGATTTAAAAATAAATTTTGTTTCTTTTATAACTTTTTCAATTTTTAATATTTTTCATCCATTCAAGTTCCTAAATGGTCTACCCTGATATAGAAACACCACCATTGTAGTTTGGAGCCTTTAGAAAACCATAAACAAGTTGTATATGGGTTTTTATTTAAGGGATTGGGCCTGCCCGAAAGCCCAATTCCAGTTTTAAAAATAAATTTTGTTTAATTAATAACATATACAATATTAAGGCTTTTTCGGTGATTCCAAGCCCCAAACACTCCCCCTGAACCCAGCCGCGCGTCCCATATCCTCCCACCCTCTTTGAAGCTCCGTTTCATCTCGGTTTAGGTCGAAACTTATGAAGCACTCACATTTCGGGCAGATTAATAAAGGTAATTTGTTTCCTTCATAAATCCTTCAATTCTCACTCTTTTTTCCCCATTCAAATTCCTACATGGTCTCATAATCCTTGTTCGAACATCCCTTGAATGGTTGGATGTTTTCAGATTCAGAATCTGGTGGATTTTGGGTCGTTTTATTCATGATTGTTTTGAGTAAGTGTTTCTCTCTTCAATTTTTCATTCTCCTTAGGGTTTCCTCCCTCTTTCATTATATTCTAAAATGTCCATAAGTTAGGGTTCAATCCTAAGGTCTGATTTGGTATCTTTTGGGTCAATTTTTGGTGGTCTAGGTATGGATTTATATTCCTTGTGGTGCGGCGGTGGTGCGCTTAAGGTTTCGCACCAAGTTTTGAGGATTTCGACTCAAAAGGTAGGTGATTCCATGTGTAGGCATTTTATGATGAGTTATCTTGCATGGATTATTAATTTAGCATGTTTATAATCTGTTTTATGTGTTGTGAAAACAGTTTTGATGGATTTGGTTGAACATTTAATTTTTAGTTGCATTATAGCTTGAAATTGGGTACTTTTCATGTGTGACTCTTGGGGTAATGTTTGGGTTTAGTTTATAACATATGAAAGTGATTTATTAGTCTTGAAAGGGGATTCCAATTCTAGTTTGTTAATTCCTTATTGTCATGTTGGCCTTGAATGTAGGTTTTTTTTAATGAGTTTAAGGAGTAAAAACATGTTGTACTTCTTGAAGGTGATTTATGAAAACGTGTGTTTTTCATGTGTATCTTTGTGGTATTATTTGATGTATTTTTATAACATTTGGGGGTGGTTTAATAATTGTTTTAGGGCTGAACAATTCTGTTTTAGATTGGTATTGGTATGATTTTGCTTTTAAATGAGGGTTTTGAAATGGGTTTAGTGTGCAAACAATGGTTATACCTCTTGGGTTTGTTTTATAAAAATTGCCAATGTTTTATTTGGTTACACAACGTTGGGAAAGGGTGTATATGTACTGTTTGGGTGAGTGTGTTCACCTAATGTGGGTTTTTGAATGGTAAAGTGGTGATTTGAGATGTTGAACATTTTTATAATTTTTTTTATAAATTGTCGAAATGTTTTACTAAATTGTGTTTTGTGTGCGAAACACGGGTGTGGGATATTTCATGTGAGTTTATTTATAAAATGAATTGTGAAGGTGAGAATGGTATTGTGTGACATGTGTGTGGGCTGTTATGTGAGTTGAATATCTTGTAATGGTTTTATAAAATTGTTTAATGGATTTTTGGAAGTGTTAATGAAATTTGAAAAGTGTTGTAGGCAATTTGGAGTGAGTTTGATTTCAAAATTCATTTGAATGAAAAGTGGAATTTTTGACTTGTGTGATGTACATGGGGCTGTTTGGTTAATTTGTGATGTGGAAGTGATATTTTCATGTGAAAACTATACTTCTTGGATTGCTGAACTTGTTTGAGCACAAAGGGAAAACCCGTGTATCTAGGTGGGTGGACGTGTACTAGTATGCTAGTGAATCTGTGAGGTTTGGCCTCAGTTTCACTTAGAAAGATTGACGCTTACAACTCTAACTAAACTATGATGATAATTATTGGGGACCACTAGGTTATGGGTATGTTCCCTACTAGTGGCTCGTGCACGAGAATGGATATTTGTGATGGTTACCTTCACCGAGATACGAGGTACCTGGGACCCACAACTAGCTAGTGCCTAGGGGTTATTTCCCATTTCTTGTGCTCATTGGATACTTTGTTATTACCGTCGGTATACGGTATGAGAGGCTGGAAAATTCAGTAGCTATGGTATTTATTTTAAATATTTTTATTCTTTAAATTATCCCACCTAAAAACTGTTTTTATTTAATGTTGCATCTTTTAGAAATTTTAACTAGCATCTCATGTCTTTGAAAACATGCATGCTTTTCGCCATTAAATGTTTATCACATGGAATCTATTAGTGGTGGTATCCTATTGGGCTTTGGCTCACACCCTACTTACACCCTTGGGTGTAAGTAGACTTGGTTATTTTTGTTGTCGCAGGTTGGGTACAGTTTTTTTTTGTTCCAGTGGTTCGGGTTTCTAGCAGGTCCTTGGTAGTGAAGTCTTGTGGAGATAGCATAAGGGTGGTGCCCCTTGACAAAAGGGTTATTGGGCTGTCCTTATTTGTTTTTTTACCTTTTTAATGGTCTTTAAATGTAGTTTTAACTTACGTAATTCAGTTCTGAAATTTTGTGAAAGATGGTTTTAGTTGAAAAATCCAGATTTGTTTTATTGAGTTTTTTTGTTGTTTAATGTTTATAGAATCGGGTAAATCGTTCCCAATTATCATTATATGATACCCGGGCACTTGTGCCAGCCCGTGGGGATCGGGAACGCCCTTCGGGCCTTGTCACGGGCTTGGTTTGGTGTCGATTTTGGCGGCGACCAGATTTGGTTCGTGACATGCCCAAAAGTAGAGGGTATTGTAGGAAGATATGGTTGTGGTCCAACCAGGAAGGAGCTTGGAAGAAACCAACAAAGAACATTCAAAACACAGTGCTGGGATGACTAGGGTTAACGAAAGAAATCATTCAAGAAGGTCTGGAAATGATTTGGAAAAAGAAAATCATCAAGTAGATTTTCAGGCAGAAAGCCAGAAAAATCTAAGCGATTTCTTAGACTAAATAGAATCCAGAAGGATATAAGAGAAAAATTTAAGGACAGATATGGGAAGTATCTGGTTTCTCCCAAATTTACCCAAGTTTTAAGGGTCAAGCGGTCGCTTGTAGTGTAGCTTGGGTTGTCGAATCCTCAGAGACCTAAGAAGAACCTTAAGACACTCAATAAAAAGAGATGAATTTTTGGCTATGAAGTGGCCAACTTGGGTTGATTTTAGATGGTTTTTAAAGAGCACTAAAAGATCTATGTGAATTCAAATTATGAGAAAATGAGTTGATCCTAGGTTATTGCTCGGGGTGGATTGAATGAATTCCTTTTTTTTACGATTTTAATTTCATTGAATCGAGAAGGATTCATGCAATGAATTCAAACTAACCTCATCACTTACTTATTAAACACCTTAAAAACACATTATAATCACCTATACACTTTTAGGATCATTTTCATGATCACTCCAAGGTAAAGGATGTAATTATCACATGAAAGTGGGGTGAATAAATTCAATAAGGAAGAGGAAGAATAAAAATCACTGGATGAAAGAAACTCAATTAAAAGAAATTAATAACATTTAGGGAATGAGAAATAACATTAAATCCAGCCCCTTGATACTCCCTTGGATCAACCCATAAAATATCTAGCCCTCCATTGATGACAAGTTCTCAACAAAAGTGGAAAGTAGACTTACGAGGGTGAAATTGAAGAAGTAAAAACAACAAAAATAACGATCACTCCACCGTTGTGTGAACAAAATCACAAGGTTTGGTGTGAATAAATTCACACCTCAAGGCAACGGTATCAAGGTGATAATAGGAAGAACAGAACAAGAGAAGAATAAGAACTTTTATTAAAAACTAAGGTGATTCGAACAACTTACATGGGAAGGAAAAATGCTACAAAGACAATTTGGCATAATAACATTACAATCAAAACAAAGCTCCAAGATCCCTAAATACTCCACCACTAATGCCTTAAATAGTAAAAAATGAAGTCTTGGTCGAGCCCCCAACATCCCATGTGCCTTTAATTAACTGTGTTGGGGAAAGGTGGGTGGAACATTAATGTTGAGAGACTTTTCCACATCTTGCCCCAAAGTTGCAGCCAGCTTGCATACACCGGAAAGATGTGCCTAAAGGACCTTCTATAAGGCCTAATTTGAGTGGGACCTAGAAGAATTAAATGAATATCCGGATGTCCCCTAACATCTTGTAAATTTTCAGCCTAAAATAATAAACCTTTCGCGAGATATGATA
The DNA here is from genome assembly GCA_963277665.1 of Viscum album. NCBI lineage: Eukaryota > Viridiplantae > Streptophyta > Magnoliopsida > Santalales > Viscaceae > Viscum > Viscum album. The sequence continues at coordinate 154,996,608 of OY728134.1, read as the reverse complement.
TAAATAGTGGGCTGTTTTTTTGGGCCGCAGAATCTGGCCCAGAATTAAATCTTCAACTTGGGCTGCCTTAATCACCACCATTTAGGATGAATTAGCACTGGCTCCAGAAGAATTATTTGTTACTATATATGTCTTATAGTCTCCCATGAATTTTGGTCTTCATTGGGCCTGTATTGTGGGCCCCACCATTCCCATCAGTGGGATGATATCCAATCTGCCTTCTCCAGAATTGTTTCCTTTCATCGTCAAATATCCTCATCATCCTTTATGAATCCTCCATTGATCCCTGAATAAAAAATGTTCATATTTATGTTTATATAAATTTCCCAAAATATCAAATTAAAATATGGATAATTACATTCTTTAAAATCAGATGAAACATTGAGCCTAAATTGGTGCATATTAGACATGAAGTGCACAAATGATGAGAATGGATGTTCAAAATTAAAATACACTAACTCAGGCCCATAAGATCAAAAATGAACATTTAATACCCTTAAAATGTAATAAAAATATGTGTTTTTATTGGTTAATCACACCCCCCAAATTGAGTTTTTCTAGTCCCAAGAAAAATATATCTCACAAAAATGAAATTCAAATGACCTTTTCCAAAAACATTTTAATACACATTTCTCACCCAAAGACCACATACCAAACAATTATAAAACCCATAAAAATCATTTAAAACAAGCTATGTCCACATGCATATCTCAATACCAAGCCCATTCCTTTGTTCAAATTCATCTCAATATTTCATCCAAATTCAATTAAGCATGATGAAGTGTTGTGCGTCACATAGACATGGGGGTTCATTTTCATTCAAGGGAGAAAAGATGGAGGCGCTAGGAGAAATAAAATTTTAATAATAATATGAGTACTCATTTTTTAATTTTATTTGTTTTTTTTTGGATTTTTTTTTTCAATTGTGTCATGATAATTGAAATTGAACTCAATCGAGTCAACCCATGTAGCAAGACTTTGCCGATGACTCCCAGGCTCAAAGACCTTAGGGCACCAAGTGAAGCTCACATACTCGGGCATCATCTTGAGTTAACTCAATAAAAAACAAATTTAAGTTACCACAAATAGAGATAAAATACCCAACTCCGGGCCAGACAACTATGGAGTCGCGATCCCCAAGTTCTGAAATCCACACATTAGGTCAATCCATTGCTCTACGCACAATTGATTTTTTTTTTGATTTTTTTGAATACTCATGTTAAAATTAAAATGATCACCAAACCTATGCCATTTATTATGGGTCCCCAAGAACTCAAACTAAAACCCCACAATCTAGAGGACATGCATTGTGTTTTTTTAAATGGATGAAAATATAACGGTAAAAAATCACATCGGACAACCACACTTTCCAAAATCTATGCACATGAACCTAAACTTGCATTAAAATCAGAATCAAGGCATGCAAAATTATTTGATATCCAATTTCAGAGTTTGGAATGTGTGTTATCATGTTCAAGGTTAATGACATTTTTCCTTCCACACATTTTTTTTCACACAAGATCAAAAAATTTATTTCATCTCCCCCCAACATAGAATAACACTGTCCCCAGTGTTTAAAGAAAAGAAAAGTTATAAGGGGGGTAGGAGAGGAGTTCAAAGAGAAAATTGAAAATGATAAACATGGAACAAATTCACCTGGTTTTTGAAGTTGAATGTCATGATGCTCTAGATTACTCCTTTGATCTCTTGGTGGATGTAGGCACCTCCTTGATTGAACATATATCACCCAAAATAGTCCCTGAACCATACAAAGAAGTACAAACCAGATAAAACAAACAACACAACAATTTATTTAAAACCAAGTATCAACATTTTTATGGGTTTCCTTTTTATTTTTTTTTTTTAAAAATCAAACTGATGATACATTGTCTTCTTTATATTTTCCGGGTAAGGTATTACTCAGGGATCACACCGCGTGACACAAATGAATACGGTGCCCCCCTTTCATATCCATCCATACTCATAAAAGAAGAACAGATCAACAATCTAATTTTTTTAACCTACAAAAACATAAATAAAACAAACTGATGATACATTGTCTTCTTTATATTTTTCGGTTAAGGTATTACTCAGGGATCACACCGCGTGACACAGATGAATATGGTGATCCCCTTTCATACCCATCCTTACTCATAAAATAAGAACAGGTCAACAGTATGAGATACTAATTAAATGAAATAAAACATGAAAACCACGAGTTGCCTCCCATGTAGCGCTTTTGTTTAACGTCGCTAGCTCGACATGAACCCCCTAACTTACCCAATACCAACTTTCAACATTTTGAGGACCCCATGTTTCTCCACTTCAACATGATTGATAATGTGTATCCCTTGTGGTTGGTAATAAGATTTTGAATTTGGTTCATGAACAATCCTATTTTCTGAAATGAATGGTAAAATCCAAGGAATGTAAGAAACGGTTGATCCAGTTTCCACTATAGTCTTTCCAAATACATCAATGATCATTCCAAAATTATGTGTTTCAAGAGAATAATTAATTCCAATTGAAAGGTCATGATTATACTCTATAAAGGGATACTTGAGAGGGGAAGTAAGGACAATGATTATGAGCTCGGTATGGATAAGACAATCAGAAACAGGTTGAGATTTTGAATCCAACTCAGTTTCATTTTTCAAATTTCTCAACAAAATTGGTTCTTTTTGAATATAAGATTCAAACTCCAAATTGGAAAGATCAATGTTAGGAATGGGTATGGACTCAAGGTTTTTAATTTCTCTCAATGGTTCAGTGAATGATGTTTTTGGAAATTCATCAATAGAGTTATACATAGGTGACTCAATCCACGATGTCAAATTCTTCTCATTTGAATCCAAAAAATCAATTTCCTCCTCATTTAAAGACCTTCCATCAATTTTGTGATTCAGTTAATCTATCCCAAATCCAAAGGATGGTTCTTCAATAAATTCATGGGTGGTTTTTGGGAAACTAGACACTCCACATAAGGTTTTAGAAAGTACAGTTGGTGTAGGGATGAGTTCCTCACAAGTATTAATGCATTGTAGTTCTAATCTCAAAGATGATAACTCAGAATTCATTATCTCTATTTGATTACACAATTGTTCAATCAGTGTTTGAGGAATAGAATTTTTATAAGGTTGAACATCATAGAATTCCCCAAGATTTATCTCCTCAACCATCCTTGAGAGGGCTGGAAATTTATCCTTTGAATATTCATCATCCCAATGATTGTACATGTCCGCAGGTGTGTGGTAATTAATCAAGGGTTGATCAAAGAAAATTTCTAATTTAGGTGTTTACCAATATTAATTTTCCATTTGATTCCAGCATGAGTTTGTGACATGGTAATTTGGAAGATACTCCATTGGACAAGATAGAAAGTTGGATCCTAGATTTTCAGAACACGCACAAACAGAAAGGGGTAAAGATAAGAGAGATGGGGGTGAGAATAGAGAATGTGGGGTGAGAAAAGGATGATAGTGTCTAAGATAACATACTTGGGTCCCCAAAAACAATGCCAAAATTTGGTTTCACCCAAATTTACCCAAGTTTTAAGGGTCAAGCGGTCGCTTGTAGTGTAGCTTGGGTTGTCGAATCCTCAGAGACCTAAGAAGAACCTTAAGACACTCAATAAAAAGAGATGGATTTTTGGCTATGAAGTGGACAACTTGGGTTGATTTTAGATGGTTTTTAAAAAGCACTAAAAGATCTATGTGAATTCAAATTATGAGAAAATGAGTTGATCCTAGGTTATTGCTCGGGGTGGATTGAATGAATTCCTTTTTTTTTACGATTTTAATTTCATTGAATCGAGAAGGATTCATGCAATGAATTCAAACTAACCTCATCACTTACTGATTAAACACCTTAAAAGCACATTATAATCACATATACACTTTTAGGATCATTTTCATGAGCACTCCAAGGTAAAGGATGTAATTAGCATATGAAAGTGGGGTGAATAAATTCAATAAGGAAGAGGAAGAATAAAATTCATTGAATGAAAGAAACTCAATTAAAAGAAATTAATAACATTTAGGGAATGAGAAATAACATTCAATCCAGCCCCTTGATACTCCCTTGGATCAACCCATAAAATAGCTAGCCCTCCATTGATGACAAGTTCTCAACGGAAGTGGAAAGTAGACTTACGAGGGTGGAATTGAAAAAGTAAAAACAACAAAAAAAACGATCACTCTACCGTTGTGTGAACAAAATCACAAGGTTTGGTGTGAATAAATTCACACCTTGAGGCAACGGTATCAAGGTGATAATAGGAAGAATATAACAAGAGAAGAAGAAGAACTTTTATTAAAAACTAAGGTGATTTGAACAACTTACATGGGAAGGAAAAATGCTATAAAGACAATTTGGCATAATAACATTACAATCAAAACAAAGCTCCAAGATCCCTAAATCCTCCACCACTAATGCCTTAAATAGAAAAAAATGAAGTCTTGGCCGAGCCCCAAACATCCCATGTGCCTTTAATTAATTATGTTGGGGAAAGGTGGGTGGAACATTAATGTTGAGAGACTTTTCCACTTCTTGCCCCAAAGTTGCATCCAGCTTGCATCCACCGGAAAGATTCGCCTAAAGGACCTTCTAGAAGGCCTAATTTGAGTGGGACCTAGAAGACTTAAATGAATCTCCTGATTTCCCCTAACATTATGTAAAATTTAAGCCCAAAATAATAAACCTTTAGCGAGATATGATATAAATTGTGGGCTATTTTTCTGGGCCGTAGAATGTGGCCCAGAATTAAATCTTCAACTTGGGCCGCCCTAATCACCACCATTTAGGACGAATTAGAACTGGATCCAGAATAATTATTTGTTCCTATATATTTCTTATAGTCTCACATGAATTTTGGTCTTCATTGGGCCTGTATTGTGGGCCCCACATTCCCATCAGTGAGATGATATCCAATCTGCCTTCTCCAGAATTGTTTCCTTTCATTGCCAAATATCCTCATCATCCTTTATGAATCCTCCATTGATCCCTGAATGAAAAATGTTCATATTTATGTTTATATACATTTCCCAAAATATCAAATTAAAATATGGATAATTACATTCTTTAAAATCAGATGAAACATTGGGCCTAAATTGGTGCATATTAGGCATGAAGTGCACAAATGATGAGAATGGATGTTCAAAATTAAAATCCACTAACTCAGGCCCATAATATCAAAAATTAACATTTAATACCCTTAAAATGTAATCAAAATATGTGTTTTTATTGGTTAATCAGTATCCCAAATGCCCTAAAGGAAAATCTTTATCTAGTTGTAATTGTTGTTGGTTTTGTGGCAAGAAGGGTCACGGAGCTGTCAGTTTCCCAGATGGAGATAAAAAGAAGGGGTGGTCTCAAAGCAATAATCATGGAAGATTAATCAAAGATATTGTTTGAGCCTATCTGGGGAGAATATGTAGACTCAGATGATGAAAGTTTATATTCTTTATATTCAGAGTACTCAGAGGAGGAAAATTTTTGCCTCAGATGAGGAAGAAGGAAATAACCCTATTTTGAGCCACCTTTAAATAGCCATGATTCGAACAGGGGAAAGTGTATCTGAAGACTCTACAGAACTAGTAAAACTATAGGAGGTGGAAGGAGATCCGGTTCATTCTTCAAAAATTGAAATCCCTTCATAAGGAAGAGATTTTTAAGAATGGAAGATGCCCAGAGTTGATTAGTCTGAGGTATACCAGAAGTCTTGAGTACCATATCGAGAAATGACCAAGATCTTTGAAGATGAAGAGACAAATGAAGTATATAAAATAGATAGAGGATTATTTTCAATGCCTTTGTTAAAACCAGAAAGGGTTAACAAATAAATATAGAAAAATGCTAAGTATGTTCATTTTGAAATAATCTAGATAGGAGTATATCCTCTTGTCAGAAAAGGACAAGATCTATCAGTCCTAATTAAAGTTGTGGATATCAGTTTAGCCAATTTCTCCAATGCACTATTAGGAGGAGCACGAGCAAATCTGCATGCAAGATCAACATAGGTAAAGGTAATACTAGAATTGCATGTTGTTCTTATGGACAAAATTATTAGTAGAACTCTAGAAGTAAAGATCAATACGAGGAACTGACAAAAGACATTGAGATGTCCACCCGACAGGAGATGTGTCAGATTAATTACTCACATCTACGTGAAGTTCTATAATACTAGAATACCAGCTCTAAGGAAAGGTTTAGAAAGATTTACACATCTTTTTCAAGATGAAGGAATGTCAATTAGAGTAATGACACTATAGGTGATAAACCCCAAGAGACTAACTTGGCCTAAAGAATGGGTTTCACCAAATCCAGAGGAAGAAAGAAGGAATAAGCTACTTATTCCAGATGTTATTAAACAAGTTGGAAATAGACTTGTCATCTCTGAGGTCAGAGAAGATAAATATGATCTTAGATCATAAGGATCAAGATGAGGCAGATCATATTTGAAGATAGAAGACTTCAAATCAGAAATACTGGAAAACCATTTGGAAGATCCAAAGATCTTAATTGGAAAGGATGAATGTACTTCACTAGAAGCACCTAGAACATCAATTTCCAAAAGGACAATTGGGAAAAGGACTATTCGACTACTTATCTATGAGGATTAAGAAACTCATGTAGGATATATGGGATCTTCATTACTCAGTGAAAAGATAGAGGAGTGGGCTACATTAGTAAAATTAAGTATTAATGAAACTACATGTATTGCCCTAGTTGATACAGGATGCACATTCTCTTGTACAAGAATTCGATTTTCAGGAGTAACCTAAGAATCTTCAGAGTTGCAAGTTACAATTGGTAATAATGCAATAGTTCTGATTCAAGAAGTAGCCAAGGATGTTCATATTGAACTCAATGGAAAGATATTTATAGAGAAAATGATTTGTTTTATTCCTCAATTACCAGATGACTTCTTGATTGGAAATAGGTTCCTTAGAAAATATCAACTTTTAATGATATTTTCAGAAGAAATTATCCTCAACAACTATTTGATTCCAACCGCTTCTGAAAAAATCAGAATGGTTCTAGAGAAGAAAGTATTTACTGTTAAAGTGGAAAACTATCCAGATGAAGATAGAGAATACCATAAAAAGATTGAGCAGTGGAAAGAACTAGTTGGATTGAAAGTACTGAGGATTAATTAAGAAGAGACATTGGCTAAGATAAAAGATTATTTATCATAAAATTGGTCAGAAAACCCTCTAAAACTATGGCAGAAGGCAATTCCAGAAGCTACCATCACCCTTAAAGATCCTAGTACAGTGATCAAAAGTAAGAGAATTGCCTATCCAGATGAGATGGTTAAGGAATTTGAGAAAAAAATTTCAGAATTAATCAATCTTGGATTAATCAGGCACAACGAAATTCCTCACAGTAGTGCGACATTCATGGTAATGAATCATGTAGAAAAACAGTGTGGTAAGGCCATAATGGTTATAGATTATTGTGATCTTAATTGTGCTATAAAGGATAATGGCTACAATCTTCATAACCAAGAAGATTTGAGAAGCAGGATTAGGAATGAAAGACTAATGGTATATTCTAAGTTTGATATCCAGTCAGGATATTGGCAGATAAAGATCAAAGAAGAGGTTATACCATTGACAACATTTACAACACCAGTTGGCTTGTTTGAATGGATAGTTATACCATTTTGACTCAAGAATGCACCAAGAATATTCTAGATAAGAATGGATAAGACATTCAGTAGATTAGCACAGTTCGTGACAGTCTATATTGATGATGTGCTCGTATTTATAAAGACACAGGAGAGCATATAAAACATTTACAGCAAGTTGCTAAAGTTTTCAGAGAAGAAGGTATGATACTTTCAGAAAGAAAGATCTTTTGGATGCAACCAAAGATAGAATTATTGGGATTTAAAATCCAAGGAAGTAGATAAAATTTTCAACCACATATTACAGAAAATCTACAAACTTTCCCCGATGATCTCACAGATCATAAGTAGATATAGGTGTTTCTTGGTATACGAAGTTATGCCAGAGCATACATCAGAGATTTAGCAAAAATCTCAGTTCCAATATAAAAAAAGGTATAGAGTAAGGTACCTTGGGATTGGACATAAAAAGATTCTGAAGTAATCAGAATTTTGAAGCAGAAAGCGCAGAATCTCCCATAATTGGAGTATTCAGATGGGAGTGAAGATCAGCTCATCTTAGAAACAGATGTATCAAACTCAGCATGGGGATGTATTTTAAAGATAAGTAAAAACCATAATGATAGTATCAGTAGATACTAGAGTGGATGTTTAAACAAGCCAGAGAAGAATTATCTTTTCCATGAAAGAGAATTGCTTGAAGTCCTTAAAGGAATTAGGGCTAACGATCTTTTCTTGGGAAAAACTTTTACTATAAGAATAGATAGTTCTTATATAAAGAATTTTATGAGAATTAAATTAAAAAGGTTTAACCAGGCATGACTTGTATGATGGAGGAATGAATTGAAATACTATAACTTTAATATAGAAAATATTAAAGGAAAAGATAATGTCATTACAGATGCACTAATATGCTATTTTGACTCTTGTAGGTGAAATGATCGAAAGTAGAAAATCAAGAAGTTACCCCATTTGCATTGATAATCATTATGTGACAGAATGCCCGATTATCAAAGCAATGAATGAAATGGTTGATATACTTGAACAGAGAAAGGGGATTCTAGTAGAGAATCACCTTCAGAAGAAGGGATCTTCATCCAGTAAGGTTGAAAGATCATAAATCACAGGTTCCTCAGCTAGAAAGGCTAAAAAACAAGGAAATGTTTCAAAGATACCTATAGACAACAAGTCTAAGAATAAAAGTCATATAGAATGCTTTGTATGTGGTCAGAAAGTCCATTACATCACTCAATGTGGAGATAATCCGAGAAACAGAAAGGCTTAGAAGAACCAGAAGGTTGAGATGAATGGAAGCTCTAAAAGAAGAGAGAAAACCATTAAGAGTTGGACTGATCATGTAGACGGAGAATGTGAAAAGCATCAAAGGTCTCAGAAATAACCTCAACGACAGAATGTTCCGATAGAACAAGATCAATAAAGTCTAGATGATGAGATTGATGAAGAGCCCAATCCAGCAAAGGAAATATGAAAATATTTGAAAAGGATTCCAAATGTTTCAAGAAATAAGTCCACAACCATTTACAATCTGATCCAGAAAAGTAAAGATGATCGGATATTCAAAAGAAGTATCAACCATGTTTTGGACATGCTTGAATAATATGAAGATCTTATAGAGTATTATAAAAAGATTGATCGAGATATGATCAGTATGATCATCACTGAAGAGATCAGGTTGAAGGTCCAAGTTTCAGGTCTCCTTGACAAAGTTAGAAGAATCAAGGAAACAAGTATGGAAGAATATCCATTTTTGAAGAGGTTTTGGGGAATGTTGAGAATAGGGATTCCAAAACTCCATATAACAGATACGACATTAGAACCAGAAGAGTTCATTGAATTCCAGAAAGCTTTCAGCATGGGAGCAGTACAATTTTTGGGATTTAAGAAAATAAATTCCACATTCAATTGGGTGCCCAGGATGGTGAGAACAGTTCTGAACAATGCATATCCAAGTTTGTTATGGTGGGTTGAAAATATTGAACCTATCATATTAGCAGACAATGTAGTTATGCTATGGAATTTGTACCCAAGGCACTAGACTAAAGGACCTATCCAGAAAACAAGCCAGAGCACCGCAATAAGCAAATCCAATGTGTGGAGCATTTATCTGATTGGATTGATGAACAAAAGTCATGCAACATGCAGAGATAGAGGCAGACACTAGTGGTATCAGAGCACAGGGGGGAGAACCAAGCCATTTAGAGTGCTGCTTCAATAGATTTTCCAGTAAGGAATTTCTAGATCCCATGGTTAAAGGTCTTTATTATGAGAAAAAACGTTTAGAAGGAAGGATATAATATTACGAGAACAAAGCCAGTTATATTTGGCTTTAAAAGTATCGTCAAATTCCATAAGCCAGATTGGATTTTGAAAATGAACCCGAAGTAATCGAGTTAGGGCAGAAAGCCCAGGAAACTCGTGATAAGCTTGAGAAATTGAAGGAAGAAATCTGGCGTACAAAATCTCAGTTTCGACAAGCTAAGTGGTTAGTCCAAAACCTAGAAAGAACACTAGGATATCCAGAAGGAGAAGTGTTTTTCTTTGAACAGTAAAATATGTCCGGAAGAGGATCTGGAGTTGGACCAAATATCTGAGATATTTGGCAAAGGCTAGAAGGGAAAGCTTCAGGATATGCTTCCAATTAGCCTGATGCCACTATCTCTGATATGAATCCACACAAAGATACCAAAAGAGCAAGTTTATCAGGATGATATATTGCAGAAGATTATGCATGTCCTTTAGTAGGAGAAGCTCAAGAATATCAGGAAGAAGTTTCAAATATTCCTCAAAGTATCTAGGAATACCAGAAATAGATCCATGATATTATTACTCGGGAGAAATGGGAACTTGGGGATATAGAACGTGTCTCCAAAAACCTAAATGAAAAGCTCAAAAGAGTTGAAGACCTACAAGCCAAACTCGAAGAAAATAGGAAAAAGAAAGAGAATAAGTTATCTCCCACCAAAAGACTCGGTGTAAAACCTTGGGAAGCCAAGACAGTATGGTAGGAGATCTCCCAGAAACCAATTCATTGGGAATGAAATAAAGTATCGTTCAAGGATTTGTTTCAGAAGATCAATAGGGAAGACAATCTCTCATATCCAGGCTATATTCAAGAATAATATAGACCAAAGAAAACACATCCATAAGGTGTTCCTCAACATGGTACGATCCTAAATCTAGAATGTGAAATGGATCTGGGAGCTTCCATAGATGAATGGGCTATAGACCTTAGATATTATATGATATTAGTTGGTTTATAGTTGTGGACCATAGATAATGCACTTAATTTCACTGGAGCTTCCTTGAGAGGTAATACAGGGAGATTTTGGGATATGCTGCTGAGACAATCAAAAGTGAGAACAACAATCCAGGAATATGTTACATTTTCAATTGATGTTATCCCTATAGTAGCTGATTTCCTTAAACAGGAGTTTGCAAGAAATTCACTGGTAGATCGGGATGGAGAATTGGTAGAAAAAACTAGAACAACTTTAACCAAAATCAAAATTTGTGACATGTGTTACTTTGAAGAATATCTTTGGGAGTTTTAGCATTGGTATTATCTTATTAGACCAAAAGATCAAGCATATTCTCTAGATGTCTTTATCCAGAAGCTTCCAGGCAGTTGGCCTGAAATTGTTCAACAAGCGTTGAAGACTCGTCTTTCCCAGAGTGAAGATCTGTAAGACACTCTAGGAGTTTGAGAAGAAATAATAAGGCAGGTGATAAGACTCTATTTTATATAGAGGCATGTCTTACAGGATGTAAAATATGTCATAGATGAGTTCTTCTTGTTGCCCAAAATTAGAGGGTGTTGCAGGAATATATGGTTGTGGTCCAACCAGGTAGGAGCTTGGAAGAACCCAATAAAGAACATTCAAAACACAGTGCCAGGATGGCCAGTGTGAATGAAAGAAATCATTCAAGAAGGTCTAGAAACGATTTGGAAAGAGAAAATCATCAAGTAGATTTTCAGCCAGAAAGCCAGAAAAATCTAAGTGATTTCTTAGACTAAATAGAATCCAGAAGGATATGAGAGAAAACTTTAATGCCAAATATGGGAAGTATCCCAGATGCCCTAAAGGAAAATATCTATCTAGTTGTGATTGTTGTTGGTTCTACAATAAGAAGGGTCACAGAGCTAACAGTTTCCCAGATGCAGATAAAAGAAGGGGTAGTCTCAAAGCAATAATGATGGAAGATTCATCAGAGATATTGTTTGAGCCTATCTGGGGAGAAGATATAGACTCAGATGATGAAAGTTTATATTATTTATATTTAGAGTACTTAGAGGAGGAAGATTATGCCTTAGATAAGGAAGAAGTAAATAACCCCGTTTTGAGCCAGCTTTGAATAGCCATGATTCGAATAGGGGAAAGTGCATATGAAGACTCTCCAGAACTAGTAAAACTAGAGAAGATGGATGGAGATCTGGTTCATTCTTAAGAAACTGAAATCCCTTCAGAAGGATGAGATTTTCAAGAATGGAAGATGCCCAAATTTGATTGGTCTGAGGTATACCAGAAGTCTTGGGTACCATATCGAGAAATGACTAAGATCTTTGAAGATGAAGAGACAACTGAAGTCTATAAAACAGATAGAGGATTATTTTCAATGCCTTTACTAAAACCAGAAAGGGTTAACAAAGAAATCCAGAAAAATTCTAAGTATGTGAATTTTGGAATAATCTAGATAGGAGTGGATCCTCTTTTCAAAAAAGGACAAGATCTACCAGTCCTCATTGCAGTTGTGGATGACAGTTTAGCCAATTTCTCTAATGCACTGTTAGGAGGAGCACGAGCAAATCTGTATGTAGGAGAAACATGGGTAAAGGTATTACCAGACTTATATGTTGTTCTTATGGAAATAAGTATTAGTAAATCTCTATAATTAAAGATCAATACGAGAAACTGGCAGAAGACATTGGGATGTCCACCCGACAGGAGATGCGTCACTACTAGAAATTAAAGCTATAGCCACAGACCTATAACCACGATTTTATTGGTCAGTGGATATATCTTTCTAATTTCCACAGTTTAATTTAATAACCATGGCTATACCTCGTGTTTTACTATTTGGTATCGGGTCCCCCAATTCGCTACTCTCGCTCCCAGTTTCTTCTCCTCTCGACTTCTTCTCCTCCGGACGATTTCTCCTCCCCAACCTTGCCTGACCGCGAGACCCTCCTCCCCAATGACTTATCCTTCCCGACCTCTCCTCCCCAACCTCTCCTCATTGTGGCACCCTGATCTCCGACGAACTCTATCACCATGGAGCCCTCCTCCCGACGACCTCTCTCACAACGACACCCTCCTCCCCGGAGACCTCTCTCACCGCAGCGCCCTCCTCTCTGACGACCTGTCACCGCGGAACCCTCCTCCTGGATTCCAATCAATGCAGGTATTTTAAAAAATGGGGAAAGTATTTTATCCCATGTATTTTCTCTCATCAGTATGGTCTACTATCAAATAGGCCTATTGTGATATTATGGGTTGTTCTAAATGGGTGGTTTGTACGAATTCCCAATTGAATATCTGGAGAACTCCATGGATTTCTAGATCCATTATTGACGATGTTTCCAATCTGATAACTCTGCAGGATGTTAGTATTTCTGATTTATAAATTAATCCTAGTATCTGTGATCTACTACCTCCTCATCTAGTTGTGTATGTTACCTAATATGATTTCTATGATTGTGATATTTTGGTTTAGATAAAAAAATGGATTGTAAATTCACTAACAAGGATTTCTATTTACATCACAGTGGTGACCTTACTTGCATACCTCCTTGGGTAGAAAGTTTTAGAAAATGATTTATTTCCCCTTCTGATTTGTTGTTGATCTGGAAAATTTGGAAATAGCGCTTACCCATACAATGCCTTATTTAGCATACATGAATGAATTTAGCATCAATCTTCTTCTTGTGCTTAAATGTTGAAGAAACCCAAAAATATTTATTCATCTATTACAGGTTCAGTTATCAGTTATGGAGTTATGTGTAGGGGTTATTTAGATGAAACTTTAATATCCAAACCATTGAAGGGATACTCCTCTCAATGTTTAAAGCACCATGCAGTGATCAAATCCATTCCGTTATGGTGGCAGTGACTGTTGGTGTACTTTCTTATACCTGGAGAGCAAGAAATGATCTGAAATATAATAATCACAAATATTCTTTTTAGGCTAGAGTTTTGGCCATTCATCATGGAATTATGTTGCCATGTAATATTCAAATTTGGTCAATGACTAATGATGTTTTTGATATGGTTGTGTTAGGATCACTTGGTGTTCATGGCAGGGTAATGAATCCATTAGTGCTCAAATTTATTCGGTGGATACCGCCGATTGTAGGTTGGTTGAATGTCAGTATTATTAGGGCGGCTTCGGGTGCACCAGGTTCTGCTGGTTGTTGTGACATTATGGTTGGCATGCTTTATGGTTGGAATCATATTTATCTATTTCTAGGAAAATTCTTAAGGAATGTTCAAGGAATGTACCATAGAGGATGCCCACACCCAGGATTGATTGTCTTCATCTTGTTGAATAGATTTCTATTTACGTTACTCATGTCTATAGATAAGCAAACTAGGTTGCTAAGTCTCTTTCTAAAATAGAAATTTTGAAGGTCAGTTTCATCTTTTTCTTTGTCTTAACATACTATTGTTCTAATATGGGGTAAGGTGATTGTCTTGGTGATTTGTATACCCGTTTATGTAAATCACCTTTGTATGTTTCTATTTTTCACATATATATATATACTAATCTTAGGTTTTTCCACCTGCCACATGTCAGTCTAATAAACCACCACATTCTAATTCCCATACGTGACAAGCCTACACACATCCACGACCCTCCTACACTACCCGTCTCTACCATTTTCTCCCTCCTCCCGCTCCCGCTCAGCCTCCCCATCGTGATTTCTGTCTCCCCCGTTTCCATTATCTAGTGCTCCTCCATTCTCCCCCCGCTCGTGATTTCCATCAGGTTCACCTCCCGCTCCCTCTGTCTTCCTCGCGAGGTTTCCGTTTGTGTGTCGTCCCACTCGTGCTGTTGATATCCCATAACCCTATTCCATTATTCCTTCAGCTTCCCCTCTCTCCCCATTGCGATTTCACTCTTCCAATTCTTCAGTTTCTTGACCTCCGCTGTTCTTCCCACCTCGTCAGCCACCAATTTCACTGACATCGACATCTTAATCCTACAGTTTTCACTGCATCTCACTACTCTATCTTCCCCTCTTCATTCCTCCACCCCGTTGTGACTTCGCTACTCCATGTTCACCACTATCGATCTTCTCCCCACCGCAAGTTACCAATTCTGAATCACCTATTTGAAAACTACCATTTTTTTCCCTTTCTCCTTGTCCTGCACATTCACCAAGATCGACCTCCCAAATCTATGGTTAGTGCTGCTTATCGAGACTCCGTCTTCACCTCTTCTAATATCTGCAATCTAGGGTTTCGTAAGATACTATATTAAGTCTCACAAATCTAGGGTTTTCAGTCCTTCATGCTCGACTACTAGGGATCCATCACCGCCGAATACCTTAAATTCCATCCTATACCTCTACTACGGTAACTGATAAATCATTCACCACCAACTAATCACCCATTTCTCTCTAAAATCCACACTCTTCTACTCAGCAAATTCACTCGGATTATCCTTGGTTCAGCTCCCGCAATCCCTTATGAAACATGTATATTATCCTAATATCCTTCAATACCTATCCATTCTGTGCATCTTCTATTATGTGCGGGTTAACATAAGGTAATGATAATTTCATAATACTTTATCCTATGTCAATACTTCAAGTATTAATTGTCTTCACCATTTACCATCTTCTGATGATAATAAATTTCTATAATTTGACAGCCAACCATAGCAGTATCTATATGCACATTCTAAGTATTATTTGTCTTCTGCATATACATTGTCTATAAAATGGGTTCAAATTTAGTTTGAATTTTCATGTTATGTTTGAAAATAATAAACTTATACTGTGGTTAGTTTTATGTCTATGATTATATCATCTCGGTTGACTTCTTGCATCTCCTATTCCCTCATACAACATCTTTGCACTTCAGGTATGTGATAAAATATGTTTCTATTTTTATTTTGCAGTTGTGCATCATGTGTTTAGGAGTTTGTAATATGTTCAAGGAAGAATTTATGTTTTATTAACGGTTAAACTTGTGGGAATTGTGGCGATGTCCAATAGAAAAGAGGGACTTTTTACATCTTCTCACTTCAGGTATATGATAAATTTATTGTTTCACCCTATGTAGATGAGTTTTTTATAAGATATCACAATTCATTTGTTTTGAGTCAGGAATTTGGGAATCTAATTAATTTTTCCATCATGTTTTTGATCATCACTATTTGGCCTCACATCAATTTGGATTCACCTCTATTTGTCTTTACTGTTAGTCTATTGTATTCACTGTATGTGTTCCAATACTCCCAAGTATTATTTGTCTTCACCATTTACCATCTTCTGATGACAATAAATTACTATAATTTGACAGCCAACCATAACAGTATCTATATGCACATTCTAAGTATTATTTGTCTTCTGTATATACATTTTCTATACAACGGGTTCAAATTTAGTTTGAATTTTCATATTTTATTTGTCACCATTTTTCACTACTGAAACACTATGATGCCAACATCCAGGATAGGGGTTGTAGTGTAGAAATTATTGAAAGCACTGCTGGATGGCTGTTATTTAAATGGATTTCCTTCACAATGTCTCTAAAGGAAACAATATTTACTATTTACGAAGGTGCTCTTATTTTTTTTTGAAATCTAATCTAATATTAGAGGATTTTCTATTATTTCTATGTTCTTTTATAAACCAAAACCTTCTATGGCATAACTAAACCTTCTTTTCTAAAACAACCTCTTTTCTAGAAGATATACTTATGTAAAATTTCAGAATATCAATACTCAAACTGATTTCAACTTCAAAGATATTCCATGGGAATGACTTCTTTAATCACTCAAAAATTCTTCCTTCTAGAGCTTTTGGGACTATTTTCTATGCCTAGTGTCTCTACTTTATATAAGATGTCATTACTGGATATGGGATGTCTACTTGTGCCAGTAGGTCCCTGAGGGCTTTACAGGTTTTTCCATGAACTGGATTTCTTCCTATTTGTGAAGACTTTTTGGGTTTTACCTCCATGATGCTGTGTTACATGATTTCATTGTTTTTGATGGTTTGCTGGATGTCTTAGCTTGCTCGCACTGGATAGTGGCTTTTTCACCCTATTCAGTGATCTGCATTGAGGTCTTAATGCTATTATGGAGTTGCTGCCCTGTTTTGTTTGATGATAGGTTTTTTTTCTCTTTCCTGGGTTGCTTTCTCAACTAGAATGCCCTTTATTTTCTGAATATCAATTTGACAGCTTTATGGCAGTGCATGGATGTCTTCTTGAGGTTTTAGATTTGAAGAATGTGAAGGCTTGGAATGGTCGACTTGCTCCTGTACAGGCTTCCTGGAATGCATTTTCCACTGGTATGACCTCCTTTTTCAGTTTCACTTATTCCTTCTAGCAGTGCAAGACTATCATTGGGTAGTGCGTGACCTATGAGTATTAGTAGTTATTATAGTATGCATTACCTTCACTCATGACTATGGGATTTTAATGCACTTATTCATTAATAGAAATTTTTTAGTACCATGTGAACAATTAAATTATTTAATATTCGTTAATAATAATCTTATGAGTTGTTAATTTATTTTTTCCAACAGGTTTTATTCTCTTGATGGTCAGGTTAAACGATTTGCAGGAAAGGTATGTACTAAATATACTAATCTTAGGTATTTTCACCTGCCACATGTCACTCTCATAATCATCCACATATTATTTTTCATACGTTCCAAGCCTACATCCCTCCACGTCGCTCCATATCTCTCTATCTGTACCATTCTCTCCCTCCCAATCCTGCCCCCGCTTGGCATCCCCATCGCGAATTCCTACCCCCCCATTTCTATTTTCCACTGCTCATCCCTTCATCCTTCCTCGCTTTCTATGGGATTCACCATCTTCACTCTCCCCAATCAAGGGTTTCTGCAGTTTCACCATTCTCCAACTTCCCCGCCTTCACCTTCTCCCCCCTCTCATGATTTCCCTCCTCCCTTTTTCTTTCCTCTCCATCCACCTCCTCCACCTCCTCCAAATCCCGTTCCTGTTTCACCTCCACTCTAGACATCCCAATGCTCCTACGATTCCCAATCCAGGTGTCCTCCTCCTTTGATTCCTACTAATCCTATGGTTCCCGCCGACGTTTCACCTCTGCTACTGCTCCTAGGGTTCCCGCTACTCCTCTGCCGCTGTTACTAATTCCCTCTATAGATTTTCAATATGCATCCCATTTCACCTCTGATGTTTATCCTACACTTCACACTCCTGTTTCCCCTTTGGCAATGCTCTTAAGGTTCCCGCTCTCGTCACACCTCCGCTGCCGCTCCTAGGGTTCCTGCTCGCGTTTCCCCTCCCATCATCATGTAATACCCGTAATACACTTCCGGTGTCTTCCGCGCCAATCTTTCCATTTTCTACTACAATTCATCCTCCTAAATCCCCTCATCTCATTGTATGTTTTCTATTTCTCCTACTATGTCAAATTATTTTACTCAGGTACCCTCAAAATTCACTACATCCCGTTCCCTTATTCCCTCAAGCATGTGATTTCCATCCACATATACTGCTAATATTACTGCTCAATTGAGTTTAGAACAATGTGTTGCTCGCCCCACAACAACTATGTGTTTCTATTCACTATCTGATTATTGTATTCACTATTAGTTTGTTCATTGATCATACTGTGTGTTTCTTCTACACATGTGATACCATATTTATATGTGTTCTAACAGTTCATTCTCCTAATATATAATGTTTTCAATGTTTTTTAAAACATAGTATAGAGACAAAATTTCCCCAACTACCTAACATTGTTAATTGTATTTTTATATTCTAACTTGTATGACCAATATCAGTTTCTGTGGCTGTTTAATTTTTCTTTGCAGTGATGGATAAGATGAATCATATTCATTCCAACTGAGAATGATTTGGGGGATGAAAAAAGAGATCATATACCATATTATCTTTCAAACTACATGACTTCAATGAAGCAGGTAGTCTCTATTTTAATGTTACTGTATATTATACATACATGTGTTAGGCCAAAAGATTTTATTTTTTAGTAGACACAACTATAATGTGAAATGATGTATCATTCATGGGAACCACTAGATAATTACGACTAACCAACTACACACAAATTCATGTTTGGTCTATATTTTGTGGGTTGATATAGATTAATTCATTTAAACTAACTTTCATTTTTTTATCAAAATATTAATCACATGTTTAATTCTGTTTAGTTTATTTAGAAATAGTTTTTCTAGTAGTTATCATTTTGATCATAATGTAGATTAAACAAATCATTTTGGTGTAAGATTTTTTCCCTTTATCATTTCAATGCCTTTGGATTTGAATCTTTGTTATTTTGTTAAATGCAGATGGGTCACACTCCCACTGGAGTTGCATCAATAAATTATTGTTTCTCCGAGGTCTCTAACTAATGTAAGACTTGCTAGTGATCTTTATCAGAGTTTAATGTATTTCTATTCTATGTTGTGGTTTGATGAAAGAGTCAACTAATTCAGAGGTAAAAGATCTCCAAAGTTTTCATTGTTTTTTCCACTTAGTAAAATAAAAATACATGAATTTTATACTCCAACAGAATACCTAAATCCCTCATTTTTTATGATAGATCTAAGGATGTAGGAAATGTTTGTGATCTTATCCACCTTTGAAAAAAATGTTCACTATTATGATTTGTGTGCATTCTTCAATTATTTATGTATAATTACATTCTATGATAATATATATATATATATATATATATATATATCATTCATTATACAATTAGTCACTTCTAAAATAATTACATTCTATTTTATGTAATTTTCTTCATCACTTTGGTGCTACTTTTGTTTATTAATTTAATCATATACATTATAATGAAATTATAGGTTTCTAATTTCATAATAATTATAACTTTCATTCACTTTTCCAGTCACTAATCACTAAAGGAATTCATATTGTGAATACTGAATAATATTTTGCTTCATCCGTAATGTATTAATGTCATTATTCTGAATCATTTCATTAATTTTATGATACATTAGTTTAAATAGTTCTCATCTATTTTTTATTTTACATGCCTTGAACATTTACTTAGTTAAAGTCTATATCGGTTTTTATATATTTTTTGCAATGGGTGGTACATAAAAGTCTCATTGTTTAGTTAATTTCAGAATTGTCATTTTCTATTTACTGTACATTTTAATTCATAGCTATAATTTGGATCCAATTATCTGATTCATTTACAATTCCATTTTTTTCATTTCCTTTTCCATTTATTTATTTAATTTTTTACATCTGTATTTTTTAATTGTAATTCATTAATTTATTCTATTTTAAATTTAATTAATCAGTCTACTTCAAATAGGACATATCTACCTGATTCAATTATGAAATAAATTGTATACTAATTTTGTTACCTATATTGAATTGAAGAATAGGTGAAAACCAAGTTGGAGGGGTTGAATTATAGAAATGATATGGGGCCTCCACTGGGAAGGTAAGCAATGCTTTAGATCTCGATCGAGATTCATTTGGGCACTACAAATTTTGATCAAATTACATTTTTTGTGTCTTTTGTGAGGTACCCCAAAGGGATCAAGGTTGTGTTTGACATCAATAATTGAACACTACATCTTGCAATATATTACACAGTAATTAATAATGATATATTGTGTATTATTTTGCATACTAATAAAAGTTCATATGGTATATCAAACTCTAATATACATAATTTCCCCCCTACGTTTTTAGAAAAAACATATTGATCATTAAAATAATAAACAATAAAAGCATTGTAACATACCTCTTTGAAATATCATCCATGTTTAGATTATGTTCAGTTCAAATAATAAAACCTTTTAGGGCTTCAACATTACTTTCTGTTACTTCAATGCATAGTTCATTGGGAACTAAAGATATGTCTCTTGTAACTGCAATTCATAGGTCATTGGGAACTAAAGAGATCCCTCTTGGTCGATTTTTATGAAATCTAGCTATTCTGAGTGCCTATGTGCAAGGATGCCCTTGCATGTGCTCATGGCCATGCGGGTGTGTGCATAGGGGCTAGGTGTCCTTACATGTGTGTGAAGGTGCGTATACCCAGTAGGGGAGTAACAAATTTTAGTTAGAAAGCTCCCAAAGCCGAAGTGGACGGTTTGGTTCCACCTTGAGGTAGGATCCCTCTTCTAGCCTCTTTAATTCAAGAATGCTTTAAATTAAATTTAGCTTCTTTCTTAATTATTCTTAATTATATTGAATTGCATATCTTAAATAAGTATTCTTTAATATAATTGTTTTATTTGATAAATAAACTCATGTTTTTATAAATAAATTCATGCTTTTATAATAAATAAATGCCATGATTTTATAATAAAACCCCTCCAACGGAGGTGCGTTGTCTTCTAAACCAAAGAGTAGTGATAATTATTTGTATCATGTTTAAATTTGGTTTGAGTCTTTCATATGCCTCTTGTTGGTGTTTGTTTTGTGGCTATATAGTTTTTGTTTTCTTTGAATAATATAAATTGGCTTATCATACTCGTTTAACTCAAATGACATTGCCTGAGTAGGCATATGTCTTGACCATGAAACTTTCCTTTTCACGATTTGAATATTATAAATAAAATTTCCATGTTTAGGAAAAGTGAATGAATTTGTAAATGGTTTGTGTAGGGTGTATGGTTATTTTTTGTCGTTTTGTTTCCCTTTAGACATTGCATCATTGTGCTACTCACTACAACCTTCTCTTGCGATCCCTTGTTATAGCATATTAAATAGTTGATCTGTTCTATCATCTGTCGGTGGGGCGATGGTCGGAATGTTGCCCCACCTCCTCCCACTCCCTTCGCTCCTGCCCAGAAGATGTTGCCCCGCGGATGTCACTGGACCGGGCCAACACGCCGCGGTCATGCTGCGGTCACGTCCTGCTCCTGGACAACACCCCACGGCGGTTCACAGTGATAGTATTCTATGAGTCTTGTGATCAATGTTGAGACTGACTAATCACAATTTCTGCCAGCGGGGCGATGACCAAAATGTTGCCCCGCCTCCTCCCGCTCTCTTCACTCCTGGTCGGAAGATGCTACTCCGCGGATGTCACTGGACCGGGCCAACAAGCCGCAGTCACGCCACGGTCACGCCATGATTTGGCCCTGCTCTAGAACGACACCCCAAGACAGTTCGCAATGATAGTATTCCATGAGTATTGTGATCAATGTTGAGACTGACTAATCACAATTTCTACCGGCAGGGCGATGACCGGAATGTTGCCCCGACTCCTCCCGCTCCCTTCACTCCTGGCTGGAAGATGCTGCCCTGTAGATGTCACTGGACCATGCCAACACACTGCGGTCACGCCGCAATCACTCCGCAGTCACGCCACAGTAATACCGTGATTTGGCCCTGCTCCAGGACGACACCCCGCGACAGTTCACAGTGATAATATTCTATGAGTGTTGTGATCAATGTTGAGACTGACTAATCACAATTTCTATCGGTGGGGCAATGCCCGGAATGTTTCCCCACCTCCTCCCGCTCCCTTTGCTCCTGGCCAGAAGATGCTACCCTACGGATGTCGCTGGACCGGACCAACACACCGCGGTCACCCCGTGGTCACGCCGCAGTCACGCCTTGATTTGGCCCTGCTCTAGGACAACACCCCACAATAGTTCACAGTGATAGTATTCCATGAGTCTTGTGATCAATGTTTAGACTGACTAATCACAATTTCTACCAGCGGGGCGATGATTGGAATGTTGCCCCGCCTCCTCTCACTCCCTTCGCTCCTGGTCGGAAGATGCTGCCCTGCGAATGTCGCTGGACCGAGATGTCACTGGACTGGGCCAAAATGTCGCGATCACACCGCAGTCACGCCACAGTAATGTTGTGATTTGGCCCTGCTCCAGAACGATACCTTGCGGCAGTTTGCAGTGATAGTATTCCATGATTCTTGTGATCAATGTTGAGACTGACTAATCACAATTTCTATCGGCGGGGCGACGACCGGAATGTTGCCCCACCTCCTCCCGCTCCCTTCGCTCCTGGATGGAAGATGCTGCCCTACAGATGTTGCTGGACCGGGCCAACATGCCGTGGTCACACCGTGGTCACGCCGCGATCACGACGTGGTCATGCCGTGATTTGGCCCTGCTCCAGGACGAAACCCCGTGACAATTCGCAGTGATAGTATTCCACGAGTCTTGTAATCAATGTTGAGACTGAATAATCACAATTTATGTCGGTGGGGTGACGACCAGAATGTTGACCCACCTTCTCCCACTCCCTTCGCTCCTGGCCGGAAGATACTGCCCTACGGATGTCGCTGGACCGGGACAACACGCCGCGGTCACGCCGCGATAATGCCGTGATTTGGCCCTGCTCCAGGACGACACCTCGTGGTGGTTTACAATGATAGTATTCCATGAGTCTTGTGATCAATGTTGAGACTGACTAATCGCAATTTCTGCCAGCGGGGCGATGGCCGGAATGTTTCCCCACCTCCTCCCACTCCCTTCGCTCTTGGTCGAAAGATGCTGCCCCGCAGATGTTGCTGGACCGGGCCAACATGCCGCAGTCATGCCGCAGTCACGCTGTGGTCATGCCGTAGTAATTCCATGATTTGGCCCTGCTCTAGCCACATCCAGCCCGTACTAGCCCCCTTCCACCTTCATTTCAGCTCGCTGCCACCAGCCCGCAACAACCCCCCCTTCCACCTTTGAATCAGCCCGCACCATCCCCCCAGCACCTGTAACCAGCCCCCTTTCACCAGCATTTCAACCCCATTCCACTTGCATTCGAGCCCACACCAGCCCCCAACCACCTGGAATCCAGCCCGCACCAGCCACCACACCAGCCACCACACCGGCCACCATACTACCCACCACCCCCAGCCTCCTGCAAAGCACTCATTCCATCCCTCTACCACCTACAAAACAGCCCCAACCACCAGTTCCAGCCCTCACCAGCCCCCGACCTCCTACATCCCAGCCCGCACCAGCCCCTACCACATGTCCAACAACCCCCAACCACCTGAAATCCAGCCCACACCAGCCCTCTGCCACCTATTCCAGCCCGCACCAGCCCCCTTCCATCCCCCGCACCAGCCACTCTAGCCCGCACCAGCCACTGCACCAACCCCCAACCTCCTGCATTACAGGATGCGTGAGAAAAAATCCACTCAAATCACAAAAAGGAAAGATGAAGGGGGGGGGGGGGTGTCCAAGGGCTGTCCGGGGGGGGGGGGGGTCGGGGGGTTTGTAGGGCAGGGGGCAGGGTGTAGGTGGGGTGTCCAGGGGGGATGTCCAGGGGGGTGTCCAAGGGCTGTTCGGGGGGCTGATTTGAAGAGATAAACCCACGAGCAATGAGACCTAACCTCATAGAAATAATTTTGCTAATGATTTTTGGAAAGGTATTCCCAATAAAAATAGGTCTGAAATCCTTTACATCCACAACATTTTCCTTCTTTGGGATCAGGGAAATAAAATTGGCATTGTCTTGTAGGTTTCGACATATATTCTAGAAAAAATCTCTGCATTCATTACCATATTTATATCATTGGTTTTATTATCAATAAAGGTTATATGGAAACATTGAATTTTGAAATGAAATAGGTATTGAAAACAAATCCAAAGTGGGAGATTGAAGAACCCAATTGATTTATTGAATTTTAATTTTATATTAATAATTTTATTCAATGAAAATTTAGGGATTTTTAATTATTATTATTTTTGAACTATTTATTATGTCAAAGTCATTACCTAATTACATTAGGAGAAGTGCACATTGTTTACAACATTTTAAAATGGAATATTAATATTATAGATGATCATATTTATGTTGTTTTGTATTTAATGGTGAGAAATGGATTGAGATTGTATTCAATATTTAGAATATGATTTAAAACAAAATAGTGATCATTTATTAGAAAATGGGGTTAACCATAGTCCAACCAAGGACGAACACTTCTTAGGAAAGAAAGAATGTTTAATCACCCAGCCCATTGTAACCAGTGAGAGTGCATAACACTCACATGGAGTGCCTAAGGATTGTGGGATTCATAGTTCCAGCATGGATGTGATTTGGTTTGATCACATATGAGGAGTGGGTATGTGGTATAACATAGGGATGAATGACCATATAAATCCCATAGTGTGTGAAAGTGTATCAATGTGTCAACCCCAATGCCAGCTCGAATGCAGGGAGACACACCTATGTATTACTAAGGAGTAACAGTCCGAGCGTATTATTGATTTTGGAAAATTTCTATGTGGAAAACTTTTCATGCACTTAAAATGTTGCATATATAACTCCATCTATTTTATATGTTTTATTTGAGCTATCTGGTCAAGCTAAGAAATTGTATTCTTCCTTAAGCTTCATCGGTGAAGCTTCAATACACAGTTATTCATGTCATAATGATTAGTGATCAAATTCATCTCATCATATGCGGTGGGGATAATTTGGTGGAGTATTCTCCATTAGTACCCCAACATGATTGTTTCTTGGGTAAAAATAGTAAGAATATCCAAGAGATAATTTGGAAGAGCTGAGAGTGAAATAGGGAAAACAAGAATGGTCAATATTTGTGTATGGTTTCTATGAATTCATACCTATTATTTCTATACATTTATGTTTTCATTATCATGGTTTGATTACACAATCTAGTGTATGATCCGCACTATATTTCAGGAGGGACATGAAGTAGTTTCCACATATACATCTATTACGTGAGGTATATAAGTACGAGCTTAGTTGTGTGAGAGGGGGAAGGAAGAGACATGATGTATTCTATTATTCCATATCTGAATGTTAAAATAAATTGATCATATTAAATGTAACAGTATAAATTCTTGAGTTTTCAGGATGGAGAAAAATAGTGACATTATTGTTAAGCAGGTTAAGAGTACAAGAAATAAAATACATAAAATAATATTCATTAATGAGTTTTTTTTCATGGAAATGAAAGTAATTCATTCATTATAAGTGATTATATTGTTAATTTTTGTATCTAAATGTATTAAATTGAAGGGGGGTTCATTGTTTCTTACATTAATGTGGTTTGAGAAAAGACTATGTGATATATTTTTCATAAATATTGTGCAGTGTTTTGAGACTAATATGGGTGTAGTATTAGAAGATTTCACACATTAGAATTTAGTGATTAAGTGAGGCTAAAACATCAGGAGAAGAAATAATATTTTCCTGATCATGGTTTCCCTTACCCAATTGATCATACACAAGTGATTAAAATTATTAATAAAAGTCTACATAAAAGGTTTGTTTCTATTGAATGTATTTGAAGTTGTACATTAGCAAATCAAATATAGAAATCCCATTGAGGAAGATCATGAAATCATCATATAATTGATCAAGATAAGAAGAATGACCTTGTGAATAAGGGGAACAATTATTGAAGAGGCTCAACACTTGGGGTTATAACCATTAAAATGTTTTGGGTCTAACTAAAGGAGGAAAAAGAGTTGAATCACTGGGGGTATAATTAGGATCAAATGGAGTATTAACTAATGGGGGTATAACCTGTTGATTCATAAACCATTATAATTAATAATAATATTATAATGGATAATCTATAACCGGGGTATGTATAACTAGTTTTAGCAACAGTTAAGTGTTATTATTGAACAATATAAAAATATTTTTTTGTTATATTTCATTTAATTTTTTCATTTCATATTGGGTCCACTCATCTTAATAGGTGATTGCAGTCCAAAATCAGAAGGGGGCAGGGGGCGGGGGGTAGGGGGAAGTGGTAGGGGGTAGGGGGTAGGTCTGCAGGGCAGGGGGGAAGGGGGCAGGGGGGAAGGGAGCAGGGGGGAGGGTGGGGGGGGAAGGGGGTAGGTCTGCAGAGCAGGGGGGTAGGGGGTAGGGGGTAGGGGGCAGGGGGCAAGGTGGAGGGGGGCAGGGGGCAGGGGGTGGGGTGGAGGGGGGCAGGGGGGATGTCTGCAGGGCAGGGGGAGGGGAGAGGGGGGAGGTATGCAGGGCAGGGGGAGGGGGCATGGGGCAGGGTGGAGTGGGGAGGTCTACAGGGAAGGTGGGGTGGTCTGCATGGGGGTCTGCAGGACACCTATGCTGCGACTACTGACAGTGCAAAACAACATCAACTCTCTTCACCTTCACACAATGATGAGATGTTGGAAAAAGCAGCAGTTCAGCATCTAGTTTTCAATATGCAGATGGTTGATATTAGCAAAACACAACACATTCAAGATAATGATGAAGGTTTGGAACTACAACAGACACATACAACTAGCAACCCCTGCTATGGCTGAATTCACCACTCAGAAACTGGGTGACCAATCTGGGGAATCTGATCACATAAAACCAGAAACAGAATGGATAGTGGTACATAAGGCAACTGAGAACAAACAAATGCACCAAGAAGAGGTCTTAACATGTATGCAAAATAATCATAGCTGTGCTGGTGTTTTCCAACAACAAATAAAGGTCTCACAGTTGTCTCTCTCCTTGATCGGGTACTCACAAACAGCTTCCAAAGTAGTCCACTAACTGTGTATTCCTAAGATGTCTATATAGCTTGACAAAATAAGATATAACAACCTTCCTGCCCAGATCATAACTGAAGATCCATCCTTTACTTATATGTGGCAAGCATAAGATTCCCTCACTTCCATAAATGAGAAAGATATTTATGGGATTGTCTAAATATACAATGTAATTGGAATTCTAGTCAACTTTGATCATTAGGTTGTCACCTTGATAAGGAATAAAGTGACATTTTTAACCGATGTCCACATGAAGATGGAATAAAGAACAAGATTCATGGGCATGTGTTAATTATATAAGAGAAATTTTTGGATTGGTGTTGCCCGATCCAGTTGGGCCGAATGCTTGTGGACCGCAACTATCGCGGGTCAAGCTCTGCGGTGAGCTCGTTGGGAATCACTTCCCATGAATAACACAAAATCTTAGAGAGAATTTTGAGAGATAATGTCTGAAATCATTCTGATTTCTATTCCAAATCACCTCTCCGAAAAAATGGGTCGGAGGTCCATTATATAGGCCTCTGGGCTTAGCTTGCCTAAGAAGATAACTCGATACAAGACACACAAAAGCAAAAGAAAAAATCAAAAGGTGGACTGCACTACTATGAGGCTTCCACCACACACTTCACAATAAATAAAAACTACATAAATTACATGTCTGATTTGATCCTCTTGTCCATGCTGGGTATGACGCATGTCTGGATCAGCGTCTAGAATCCCTTCAAGTCGTATAGAGAACCAATCATTTCTACAACCGAGACTTCCTTCTCTAACTCCTTCATTTTTATCAATTCTTTGATGGAGCGTTGGATTTGATCTCTAACAATAAAGATATCTTCTTTATGACCCTTCTACGTCTTGAGTTCTTCAAGAATCGTGTCTGCCTCCAACGCAAAGTCTATCAGATGTGCCATCTCTGCATACTGTATGTCTCTAGAGTTGATAGAGACCAACGCAATGTCTCCTAAAAATAATATACAATCTTTTATTGTTGATTTTGATTCAATCAGATAAATTCTCCACACGATTTGGATACGTTCGTAATGACTTTTGTTCAAACTAAACTCTATCCAATCTTCATCGCTAAATTGAAAGTCTTCGAACGCTTTCTGGACAGGTCCTTTAGTCCAGTGCCCTGGGTACAAATTCCATAGCATAACTACTATGTCTACTAATCTGATAGTTTCAATATGTGAAATCCACCATAACAAACTTGGATATGCATTGTTCATAACTGTTCTCACCATCCTGGGTACCCAATTGAATGTGGAATTTATTTTCTTAAATCCCAAAAACTGTACTGCTCCCATGCTGAAAGATTTCTGGCATTCAATGAACTCTTATAGTTCTAATTCCGTATCTGGTATATGGATTTTTGGAATCCATGTTCCCTACATTCTCCAAAACTTCTTCAAAACTAGATATTCTTCCATTCCTGTTTCCTTGATTCTCCTAACTTTGTCAAGGAGACCCGAAACTTGGACCTTAAACCTGATATCTTCAGTGATGATCATACTGATCATATCTCAATCAATATTTTTATAATCCTCCATAAGATCTTCATATTCTTCAAGCATGTCCAAAACATGGTTGAGACCTCTTTTGAATATCTGATCATATTTACTTTTCTGGATCAGATTATAAATGGATGTGGACTTATTTCTTGAAATATTTGGAATCCTTTGCAAATATTTCCATATTTCCTTTGATGGATTGGTCTCTTCATCAAGCTCATCATCCAAACTTTCTTGATCTTGTTCTTCCAGAATATTCTGTCATTGAGGTTCTTTCTGAGACCTTTGATTCTTTTCAAGTTCTTCATCTACATGATCAACCCAACTCTTAATGGTTTTCTCTCTTTCTTTAGAGCTTCCATTCATCTTAACCTTCTGGTTATTCTGATCCTTTCTGTTTCTTGGATTATCTTCACATTGAGTGATGTAATGGCCTTTCTGACAACATACAAAGCATTCAATATGACTTTTATCCTTAGAATTTCTATCTAGAGGTCTCTTTGAATCATTTCCTGGTTTTTTATCCTTTCTAGCTGAGGAACCTATGATTTATAATCTTTCAACCTTACTGGATGAAGATCCCTTCTTCTGTAGGTGATTCTCTACTAGAATCCACTTTCTCTATTCAAGTCTATCAACCCTTTCATTCATTGCTTTGATAATCAGGAATTCTACCACAAAATGATTATAAATGCAAATGGGGCATCTTCTTGATTTTCTACTTTTAGCCATTGCACCTGCAAGAGTCAAAATAGCATGTTAGTGCATTTGGAATGACATTATCTTTTCCTTTAACATTTTATATATTAAAGTTATATTATTGCAATTCATTCCTCCATCGTATAAGTCATGCCTGGGTAAACCTTTTTAATTTAATTCTCATAAAATTCTTTATATAAGAACTATATGTTCTTATAGTAAAATGTTTTCCCAAGAAAAACTCATAAGCCCTAATTCCTTTAAGGACTTCAAGCAATTATCTTTCATAGACAGGATAATTCTTTTCTGCCTTATTAAAACATCCACTCTAGAATCTACTAATACTATCATTATGGGTTTCCTTATATTTAAGATACATCCCCATGCTGATTCTGATGCATCTATTTCCAAGATAAGTTGATCTTCACTCCCATCTTGATACTCCAATTCTGGGAGATTCTGTACTTTTTGCTTCAAAATTCTGGTTACTTCAGAATATTTTTTTGTCCAGTCCTAAGGTACCTTAATGGATACCTTTTTCTGTATTGGAACTGAGATTTTTTCTAAATCTCTGATGTATACTCTGACATAACTTAGTATACCAACAAACACCTATATCTTCTTATGATCTGTAAGCTCATTGGGGAATGTTTTCATCTTTTCTATAATATGCGGTTGAAACTTTTCTCTACTTCCTTGGATTTGTAATCCCAAGAATTCTATCTTTGGTTGCATCCAAATGATCTTTATTTCTGAAATTATTATCCCTTCTTCTCTGAAAACTTTAGAAACCCACTGTAAATGTTTTATATGTTCTTCTTGGTCTTTACTAAATACGAGCACATCATCAATATAAACTACCACGAACTGTGCTAATCTACTGAATGCCTTATCCATTCTTCTTTGGAATATTTCTCATGAATTCTTGAGTCCAAATGGCATAACAATCCATTCAAACAAGCCAACTGGTGTTGTAAATGCTGTCAATGGTATAGCCTCTTCTTTGATCTTTATCTGCCAATATCTTGACTTGAGATCAAACATAGAATATACCATTGGTCTTTCATTCCTAATCCTTATTCTCAAAGATTCTTGGTTAGGAAGATTGTATCCATCGTCCTTTGTAGCACAATTAAGATCATGATAATCTATAACCATTCTAGCCTTACCACACTGTTTTTATGCATGATTCATTACCATGAATGTCGCACTCCTGTGAGGACTTTCGTTGTGCCTGATTAATCTAAGATTGATTAATTTTGGAATTTGTTTCTCAAATTCATTAACCATAACATCTGGATAGGAAATTACCTTACTTCTGATCACTGTACTAGGATCTTTAAGGGTGATAGTAGCTTCTGGCATTACTTCTGCCATTGTTTTAGGGGGTTTTCTGACTAATTTTCTGATAAATAATCTTTTATCTTAGCCAATGCCTCTTCTTCATTAATCCTCAGTACTTTCAATCCAACTAGTTCTTTCCACTGCTCAATCTTTTTTTGGTATTCTCTATCTTCATCTGGATAGTTTTCCACTTTAACAATAGATACTTTCTTCTTTGGAACCATTATGGTTTTTCCAGAAGTGGTTGGAATAAAATAGTTGTCGAGGATAATTCCTTCTGAAAATATCATTACAGGTTTATATTTTCTAAGGAACCTATTTCCAATCAAGAAGTCATATGGTAATTAAGGAATAAAACAAAGCATTTGCTCCATAAATATCCTTCCATTGAGTTCAATCTGAACATCCTTGGCTACTTTTTGAATCAGAACTATTGCATTATTACCAACTATAACTTGAAACTCTAAAGATTCCCAGGTTACTTTTGAAAATCAAATTCTTGTATAAGAGAATTTACATCCTCTATCAACTAGGGAAATACATACAGTTTCATTAATACTTAATTTTACTAATGTATCTTACTTCTCTATATTATCACTGAGTAATGAAGATCCCGTATATCCTACATGAGTTTCTTCATCCTCATTAATACCTAGTCGAACAATCATTTGTCCAACCATACTTCTGGAAATTGATTTTCTAGGTACTTCTATTGAAGTACCTTCATCCTTTCCAATTGAGATCCTTGGATCTTCCAAATGGTTTTCCAGTATTTCTGATTTGAAGTCTTCTATCTTCAAATCTGATCTGCCTAATCTTGATCCTTCTAATCTAAGATCATCTTCATCTTCTCTGACCTCTGAGATGACAAGTCTATTTACAAATTGTTTAATAACATCTGGAATAAGTAGCTTCTGCCTTCTTTCTTCCTCTGGATTTTGTGAAACCCATTCTCTAGGAAAAGTTAGCCTCTTGGGGTTTATCACCTATGGTGTAATTGCTCTAATTGATGTTCCTTCATATTGAAAAATATGTGTAAATCTTTCCACACCTTTCCTTAGAGTTGGTATTCCAATATTATAGAACTTCACATAGAGGCGAGTAATTACTCTGACACATCTTCTGTCGGGTGGACATCCTAATGTTTTCTGCCAGTTCCTCATATTGATATTTACTTCTAGAGTTCTACTAATACTTCTGTCCATAATAACAACATGCAAGTCTGGTATTACCTTTACCCATGCTGCTCCTGCATGCAGATTTTCTCATGCTCTTCATAACAGTGCATTGGATAAATTGGCTAAACTTCCATCCACAACTGCAATTAGGACTTTTAGATCTTGTCCTTTTCTGAAAATAGGATCTACTCATATATGGATTATTCCAGAATGCACATTCTTATCATTTTTTTGGATTTATTTATTAACACATTTTGGTTTTATCAAAGGCATTGAAAATAATCCTCTATCTATTTTATAGATTTCAAATGTATCTTCATCTTCAAAGATCTTGGCCATTTCTCAATATGGTACCCAAGACTTCTGGTATACCTCAGACCAATCAAATCTGGACATCTTCCATTCTTGACAATCTCTTCCTTCTTAAGGGATTTTAGTTTCTAAATAATGAACCAGATCTCCTTCTATCTCCTCTAGTTTTACTAGTTCTGGAGAGTCTTCAGATGCACTTTCCCCTATTCGAATCATGGCTATTCGAAGCTGGTTCAAAATAGGGTTATTTCCTTCTTCCTCATTTGAGGTAGAATCTTCCTCCTCTGAGTACTCTGAATATAAAAAATATAAACTTGCATCATCTGAGTCTATATCTTCTCCCCAGATAGGCTCAAACAATATCTCTGATGAATCTTCCATCATTATTTCTTTGAGACTACCCCTTCTTTTATCTGCATCTGGGAAACTATCAGCTCTGTGACCCTTCTTTACACCGAACCAACAACAATCACAACTGGATAAAGATTTTACTTTAGGGAATCTGGGATACTTCCCATATTTGTCCTTAAAGTTTTCTCTCATATCCTTCTAGATTCTAATTGGTCTAAGAAATCACTTAGATTTTTATGGATTTCTGCCTGAAAATCTACTTGATGATTTTATTTTTCCAAATCATTTCCATACCCTCTTGAATGATTTCTTTCATTCACACTGACCATCCTAGCACTGTGTTTTGAATGTTATTTGTTGGGTACTTCCAAGCTCCTACCTGGTTGGACCACAACCACATATTCCTGCAACACCCTTTACTTTTGGGCAACAAGAAGAACTCTTGTATGACATATTTCTTACATCATGTAAGACATGCCTCTGCATAAAATAGAGTCTTATCACCCGCCTTATTGTTTATGCTTGAACTCCTAGAGTGTCTTGCAGATCTTTACTCTGGGAAAGATGAGTCTTCAACTCTTGCTAAACAATTTCAGGCCAAATTCCTTGAAGCTTCTGGATAAAGAAATCTAGAGCATATTCTTGATCTCCTGGTCCAAGAATATAATACCAATGCTGAAACTCACAAATATATTCTTCAAAGTAACACATGTCATAAATTTGGATTTTGGTTAAATCTGTTCTAGCTTTTTCTACCAATTCTCCATCCCGATCTACCAGTGAATTTCATGCAAACTCCTATTTAAGGAAATTAGCTACTACTAGGATAACTTCAATTGGGAATGTAACATATTCCTGGATAGTTGTTCTCACTTTTGAGTGTCTCAGCAGCATATCCCAAAATCTCCCTGCATTACCTCTCAAGGTAGCTCCGGTGAAATTAAGTGCACTATCTATGGTCCACGACTGTAAACCAACCGATAACATATAATATCTATGGTTTAGAGCCCATTCATCTATGGCATCTCCCGGATCCTTTTCAAAGTCTAGCTTTAGGATTGTCTCATGTTGAGGAACACCTTCTGGATGTGTTTTCTTTGGACTATATTATTCCTGAATATAACTGGGATATGAGGGATTGACTTACCTATTGATCTTATTAAACAAATCCTTGAACGATCCTTTTTGTCGTTCCCAAGGAATTGGTTTCTGGGAGATCTCCTTCCATACTGGCTTGGCTTCCCAAGGTTTTACACCGAGTCTTTTGGTGGGAGATAACTTATTCTATTTCTTTTTCCTCTTTTCTTAGAGTTCGGATTGTAGTCCTTTAACTCTTTTGAGATTTTCATTTAGGTTTTTGGAGACACGTTCTATATCCCCAAGTTCCCATTTCTCCTGAGTCATAATATCATGGATTCGTTTATGATATTACTGGATACTTTGAGGAATAATCAAAACTTCTTCCTGATATTCTTGAGCTTCTCCTGCTAAAGGCCATGCATAATATTCTACATTATATCATCCTGATAAACTTGCTCTTTTAGTATCTCTATGTGGATTCATATAAGAGATAATTTCATCGGGCTGATTGGAAGCTTCTCCTGAAGCTCTCCCTTCTAGACTTTTCCAAATATCTCAGATATTTGGTCTGACTCCAGATCCTCTTTTGGACATATTTTACTGTTCAAAGCAAAATACTTCTCCTTCTGGATCTCCTAGTGTTCTTTATAGGTTTTGGACTAACCACTTATCTTGTCAAAGATGATATTCTGTATGCCAGATTTCTACCTTCAATTTCTCAAGCTTATCACAAGTTTCCTGGGCTTTCTTCCCTAACTCGATTACTTTAGGTTCGTTTTCAAAAGCCAATCTGGCTTCTGAAATTTGAGGATACTTTTTAAGCCAAATATAATTGGCTTTGTTCTTGTAATACTGTATCCTTCCTTCTAAACATTTTTGCTCACAATAAAGACCTTTAACTATGGGATCTAGAAATTCCTTACTGGAAAATCTGTTGAAGCAGTGCTCTAGATGGCTTGGTTATCTCCCCCGCACTCTGACTTTTGTTTTTTTGGTATCAATGTTTACATTTTTTTTATAAAATATACCAACTAAATTAATTTTTTTATTATAATCTTTAAAATTATCATTATTGTTTTTGTTTACGCTGGTTTCTAATTATTCTGAATTCATGTTAATGTTGACCCTCCAATTTTAAAAGTCAATATAAATTAAGTATATGTGAGAGAATGAAATGTGTTGGGAAGTCTTTAATCTTCATACCACAATATTAATATTTTTCCTGAGATTACAGGCTCCCATACCATGTCATTTAATATTACTTGGAAAAAAACGCCCCTAAGATAACTTTGTGGTGGGGATATGAATCCCCTCTGCCATCAAGTTATCGGTTCATCTTAATGTACTAATATGTGTAACTAACAAAAATAATATCATCCAATTTATTTAAAGAAATTAAATCATGTGCATAAATTGGATTGCTCTTGTTTTTGAGAATTACGGTGTACATTTTTTCAAATGAAAATCTTCAACAGTAGACAACGCTTTGTTCTCCTACTATAGGTTCTCATATTGATATTGATTCTCCTCATTATTGGTTTGAGATAAGACCGAAGGCTCTGGAATGAACTTGATTACTTTGAGTGGGTTGTGGGGTTTAGTGGGGCTTTGATTGAGTTATCACACACGGGTTATGATTTGGTCATGGGATGGACTTATGATGGTATGGGATATATTGAAATGGTTGAGTGATGGGTGAGACCATTTGCTATCATCCTTTTGACTATGCTCGTCGTTCTTGATGAGTTGTCTTGGCCTAATTGATTCTTATAGGAGGGCCCTCTTGATTGACCTTGACAGCTGATGTGGGAGATGGTCCTTGTGATGTTTTGATTGATAGATATGGTTTGATGCCTAGGAAGTAGTCACACTATGATGATCCTTTGTGTGGATCAAGATGTAAAATTGGGAGGTTTGTGGGTTCCCTCGGTATTGTTGATATGTGGAGAGTGGGTTCCTCCTGAGTGATATGGTGTGTTGCCACTGTGAGACAAATTTATTAGACTCATAGCCTATGAGACGTTAATGTTGTGTGATGGACCTCTTGATTAGGATATGACCCTATGAGAGGTGACGTTGAGGATGACCTCAAGGCTTAACTTGAGCTATTAGGGCATGAATATTTTTACATGAGGTAACATGCATAGATTGATTTGTCTAAATGATTTATACTTGTGCTAACTATGCTCTTCTCCATATGTACCCAAATGTAGAGCGATGACATATGAGGCTTTAGGAAAGATGATGGAAAATGTTTAGGAGCTGTGTCCAGCTACATGTGTTAAAGAAAATTTGCTTCCCATGGGGTTCCACCTACAGCGAGACCATGGCCACGACACGCACATTTTTTGATGATAAGGTTGATACATGTTAAGAGGGATCAACGAGATGATGACATTGATATGAATCCTGAGGGATCAATGTGAAGCAAGAGTCTTGTACCATCTTCCAGTGAGAGTCATCCCCTACAATGACTCATGATACTTGAGACAGATCCATAGGTGTTGTAACGGTTTTTTTGGTTAGAGTAGAGTATTCAAGGGGGGGGGGGGTGAATTGAGTCCTTATAAAAATTTATATTAAAGATTGGTTCTTTGAAAATTTTCCCAATTAAAAATATAATTCAAGTCACTTTGTAGTGATTTTATAAGAGTCCTGAATGTTCAATTAATTTCTCAAGAGATTGATTAGTTATCATTTATACTAATCTAAAGATTAATATAACTTTTGAAACTAACCTAATAGTTCAAAATTGTTATAAATACTTGCTAAACTAACTATCAGAGTTTAACTTTGTTTTAATGAATTTTTTTATAAAACACAGTAAAAGAAAATAACAATAGGTACAACAGAATTTAAAACAATTGGTTCATTCTAAAGTTGAGACTTAGTCCTCTCTACTTGGTGATCACCCACCACCAAGAAGTTTAAATTAATAAACAAGTTTTATCCACACCTTGGATCGGGGTTCACAACAGCACATAAGGCTGTCTAGGTCACACTTGACCTCTACCAAAGTTCTTCATGGAAAAAATAACAAACATGTCACACACAACCTCTTCCACAGTTCTTTGTGGGATATAAAAGGACAAATAGAGTGTGAGATTGAGGATAACAAGTATCCTCCAGTTATGCACATGAGTTAGTGTGTGTGTAACAGATAGATACACACACTGCTCAAAAATTTAAATAAATGAACACAACAGAGTTAAAGATGTAGAGTTAGGTTTAGAAGGATCTGTATGTTATACAATGAAAATTTAGACTCATTTGATGTAATGGAATTGAAGTTTCAGTCCTCTTCTAAAAGTTGACTCCAAAACAGAGTGTCGAAGCCTCTATGTTCTGGCTTCTAGGAGTATGAGATGTTCAGATTCTTGTTTGAAAGATGTTCAAGTCATCGTAGTAGGTTTATCTTGATTTCTTGATCTCCCCGTATGTTCTTCCTTTTGAGTTCTTGGGTTTTGGAAGTATGCTCGAGAGCTGCAGGAGTTCTTATCTTTTACGCACTTTCTTTTCTTACTGTTATTCTCTATGTTTTTTGAATGATCTAGCTTGTTATCCTTTTATCTTTCAAGGTTCAGCAGACATAATGATCTCCCCACGTGCATGTACCTTGTATTGTCATCTGAATATCCTACAAACAACATTAATTAATGTCAAAAGCATTAATTTATCTAAATATGACTGTTAGATATAAAGTTGAATTAATAAAATAAAAACAGTTTTTATGACTATAAGTGAGTCATAAGTATCGGTGAGTCAATAGTATCAGTCTATCAGCATCAATGACTCTCTGTATCGGTGAGTCATTTTCATTAGTATCGGTGACTCTGGGTATCAGTGAGTCATTTGTACTATCGGTCTATCCGGGCATCAGTGAGTCATCATTGGTGAATCATTTTGAACTATCGGTGCATCGCCCATCGATGACTCATCCATCAGTAAGTCTTTTAAACTATCGATACGTCACCCATCAATGAGTCACCTATCGATGAGTCACTTGAACTATCAGTGTGATCAAACATCGATGACTTTCCCATCGGTGTGTCATTTTTTCTATCGGTGAGTCCTGCATCAGTGTCTTCTTCGATCGGTGAGTCCTCATCGGTGAGTTAGCCATCAATGACTCCTTTGAACTGATCAGTTTTAGAGACTTTAAAAAACTTACAAAGTGTATGTCTTATACAGAACAATACCAGATTAAGTGAAATTCATAATTGCATGTAAATATACACTTGTAAATATATTGAAACATAAATATCCATAATTTATTGACTTATTGAAATGTATTATACCATGTGACATAATTTATTCATTTATAAATATTCATTGACATGATTAACAGTAGTTATAACATAATATGTGAATTATCATGATTTGTAAATTGGCATAATTTATGATTATTAAAACAACTATCTCACGAAGGGTCTAACAATCTCCCCATTTTTGATAATCACAAATCATGGAATTAATGAGTTATACATGATGTTAAGGAATGATAATGACTTGACTTAGCATACCAACAGTGAGTGTGAATTCTCAATATAACTATAATGTCTTTAATTTTATACTCCCCCTCAATAATTTTATCAAAGTATATATAG
The DNA here is from genome assembly GCA_963277665.1 of Viscum album. Classification (NCBI taxonomy): domain Eukaryota; kingdom Viridiplantae; phylum Streptophyta; class Magnoliopsida; order Santalales; family Viscaceae; genus Viscum; species Viscum album. Next base: position 154,958,191 of record OY728134.1, on the reverse strand, counting down.
AAGGTTCTTACAAGAGAGTTATATCATAGCACTTTCATGCTCCCCCTTAGTAAGTTGTATTAGAGCAGTCTTAGTGATTTATATCAGAGATGGGATATATATATATATATATATATTCTATGTTGATTTCTTCCCCTTAGGTTAAGAGTTTATGCCATCTATAGATTTCTCCCCCTTTTGGGATTAGTAAAAAGGTGAAAAGAAATGTAAAGTATTAAGAAAAAGAACAAAAAGAAACTTGAAACACAATGAAGGAAAACTTATATTCATGAAAGTAAAACAGAGTACAAATATCAAAAGACACTCATCAAAAATAAAATTATAGAGCCCTATCAAAGAATGATCCACAACTATGGTTTGGGATTTTGAGGAGCTTTACCTTTGTCTGAAGGGTCAATAGTGGGGTCAGGAGGTGGTTTTGTAGATGTAGGAAGGGCTGATCGAATAGTTACACAAGGTAAAGCAATGACTGTAGGAACAATAGATGCAAGTCTTGGTCTCTACTTTGACAGAATACGACTAGGAGGATGCTCTTAGATCACTGGCCTGATCTGAGATAAAGCTTGAGACACTGACATCTGGGCAGGTGGAAGTGAACCGGGTCTTATGGAAGCAGCTACAAGGACCACTATAGCTTCAGAATGTACATGCAGGCAAGGCTTCAAAATCTTGATAAAATCATTGATGATTTCCCCCCATACTGAATGGACTTCTAAAAATACTCCTTGTTTTCCATGAATTTCTCCAATATAGGTATAAACTCTTTCAACTGGATCACTTGCTTCTTGAATACCTCAGTCACTGGTGGTATCCCGAGGTTCTCATCCAAGAACTTAAAGTGGTTATTCAACTCATTATTTGTGTATATTTTTGAGAAATACTTGTCCACTTTTTCTCTGATCTCCGTTTGAGCAGCAGTTGCCTCATTTGTACATTGTCTCACCAGGTTATATACATGGTCACTGTGCTTTTGAAATTGGAAAGGGTCTCTTGATCAGATTTATTATGAATGGGCTTGATATCTTCTCTTATCATAGTACTAAAGGCCCCCATATTAATTATAGGTTTGGTAATAATAGAACTAGATGCTCCATAAATCATCTTTCCAAGATCCTCCTTTAACTTTTTCAAATCTGTATTCAGTAAATGTGTAACAAGGTTCCTAAGAACCTCCATAATACCACCAAGTGTGGTTCTGAAATTATTGGACAGAGATAAAATTTCATGATTCATTCTCTTTAATTCTTCTCCCAGCATTGAATTATTTCTCACAATGGTATCGACTGTAATGATAAGATTGGGCTGTATTTTCAGAATTACCATTATTGTAATCCTAGTAACATCTACCTTTGAAATACTCATAGAAGTAGAAGTTTAATTTCTAACTTCAATAGAGGCTCTTAAATATTCACATACATCAGCTTTGAATTGTTCGAGATTAGCCTTGGTGACATAGTCACTAAGCACTGAAGGTACAACAGGCTCATCACTGGTTGGAAAAGTAGGTGAAGTAAGAGCAGTCGGTTCCACATTAGCTTGTGGAGTAGGAGGAGCTACCATCTCCTCATCTAAACCATAATCCATCCTAAATAGGATATATCCTAGATCTCTATTCAACTCATCAGAGCAAGTTAAATCTATAGGCTCCACAGTATCAATTATTACTCTTTTACTTTGAGGCTCCACCTCATTATGAGGCACATGTACAATCTAAACTTCAGCTTCTTCCTCTTTATCTCTAGCCACTTGAGGCTCTCCCTCATTTTGAGGCATAGGTACAATCTGAACATGAGTTTCTTCTTTTTGACCTCCAGCCACTTGAGGCTCCCCCTTAATCTGAGGCACAGGTACAATCTAAGATTCACTTTCTTCTTCTTGACCTCCATCCAAAAATATCAGCAAGTTCCTGAATGATTCCTTGAGCATCATCAAGGTGGTCATGTCCATCCTCATTGCCAATATCTCCATCACTATGATCAACACCATCATTATCAACCCGTCCACCAGGTTCAACATCATCTTGTCTACCAACCTCATCATCATCTCTATGCACATAATCCTCACCTAAACTGACTACATATTATCTAGATTTTAGTGAGTCACTCACATTCTCACTGTAACACCCCGAGATTTTATGATATAGATTCTTTTTAATTTATTTAATGTCTTGTGTTACACACAATTTCAAGTTCTTTTGATAGAATTCAACACTGAGTATAGATTTTGTTCAATTTAAAAATGAAATAAGATTGGATTATGTTATACACTACACCAAAAGAAGCTTTCACTACAAGAAACACTGACTTGGCTTGCATTACACATAAGAGCGACCTTCCTTGATAGCTTGCATTGTACACGATGCCGAGTTTTCACTAAACAACGATACATTATTATTTAATGGGATATAAACTAGTAGTTATGAATAATATTTACCACATTATGAATTTTATATCATTGGTATTCATACTACACATTATCTAGAACACAATATGAGAAAAAATCATTTTTTTAGATAAAAGAAGTATTTTTCAAAAAATGCAGTTTTGCCGCCTTTTGATGGCGCAACCATTTTAAATCTATTTTTTGACATGTTTATTAGTTAAAATTGAAAAATTAAACTTATTATTTGGAATAAGGATATAAAAATTTACTTTGGATAAATTTTTGATATGTTTCTGATAACTTTCATATTTTGATGAATAGTAAAAATACGCTAAATTTTAATTAAAAACAAATTTTTTCATCGAGATAATTTATATGGTTAAATTATAATATTTAATAGTTTTAAAGTATTAATACAATATATTTTTACCATTTAATATAATGTATGTAATTACCATTAATTTTACATTGAATTCATTGGTAAAAACATTTCAATCGTTTGCAATGTTTTAACTTTTAAAACCTGTTTTCTCATTTCGACAACGTGATTAATTTTAAATTAATTACTTTAACTTCTATGTATTGAATTTCGAAAAATGGATTCCATATTTGTAATCAATAGGTCCAAATTATGTTAATAGGCTACTTTTATTTTTGGGCATTATGAATAGTAACTATGGTAAATTTTATTTATCACAGTTAAAGGTAAATCGGGTAATTAAGGGTAAAAATAATATTATAAAATTACCCTAACACTTTTCTCAATATAATTGGATGATTATATTTTTCCCTAAAAAATACTTGGTTTTAAATGGTATATTTTTTAACCCACTTGGATGAGATTAAGACATTTAATTTATTTTATTTAAAGAAAAGTAAAATATGTCTCACTAAAACTTTAATAATTAAATTATTTTTAATATAAGGTTATACAAAATATAAATTTGATTATAAATACCCATTTTAAATGTAATTTTTTTTATTTATCATGGTAATTTATTTTTAATTTTTAATAAATATATAATTACCTTAATAGCTTATAAATTAATGATGCAGAAATTATTTATTTAGTGAAAAATCAATAATATAGTTTTATTAAAATAATAATACCCATCAAAAGGCCCAAACACTTGACCAAACCTTATTGGTCGAGTATATATAAACCATAAACATCCAAGGGTTGACTTGTTGATCATTTGGTGCCTCATAAAAGAGATTATGACACATAAATTATTTTATTTTAAATGATGTCAAAGTTGTCACCTTCATAATTTAATAAATATAATATTTTAAATGTTGGGTTTTTTAGAAGATAAATTAGAATAAAAGTATTATTATGAAATATATTAGATTTATCTTTATCATAGTATTTTATTTTTAATTTTTATGCAACAAATAGGTATATTAAATTATTGTACAAAAATTTTGTAATAATTATTTTATTAAGATAAATGTCAAATAAATGGTTTTAAAAATATTAAAATAAATATTATATGAACTAATTAATGTTATCCAAGAATTTTATAGATGAATATGATATGTTATGAATATATTAAATATTTTGGTTCAAATCTATCTTCTGTGTGGATTTTATTTAAATTCAAATAAATGAATAGTGTCAAAATTGACACTATTGATATTTTATAAAAATAACATATTATTAAATTGTTTAAAAATCACAAAAATATTTAAAAATTACAAATTGAAAGTTAAATGTTCTAAAATGTAATAAAGTATCCAATTATGGATAATTAAAAACACATAATTAAGTATTTATAACCATTTAAAATTTAGAATATTATTACCACAAATAAAATTAAATAGATTAAATAAGGATAAATCAAAATGATAAGGTATAAAATAAAATCAAAACATGTCTAAAAGGGAACCTCCTCCCTCCTCTCTTATAAAAGGGCACCTCATCGCTCTCCTCTTCACTACATTTAGAGCCTTCAAACTTGGACAAAAACTGTCCATTTCCCTTCTTCACTTCCCTAGATATATAATATATGCCATGTTCTTCTTCAAAGACCAAATTTATTTCCCTAAGAGGAGGTTTAGAAGAGGCACATCGAAGAAGAGGTAACATCCTTTACCGATTCTTTCAAACTTTTTTCTTCTTCTACTTCCTCTATATGGGTTGTTTCATTATTAAGTAATAAATCCAGTATTTCTTGTATACTGATATGTTATTATGAATATGAAATTAACATATTCCATCTTCTATCCATCCTATGAAAAATTAAATCACCACACATGCCTACGTACAACCTACCATCTCCACGTTGTGGTGCAATCTGTTTTTCATCACCAACATAATTGGATGGGTATAATAACGGAAGAAATAACTATATATGATTATTGTAAAATTATATTGATTGTGATATATTATACACCATACACTTCAATACAATTTCACAATCATGGGAATGATATCATCACTTGAGCGTACGTACGACCTACCGTCTCCACGATGTGATGCGATTCGTTCTACATGATCTTCATTGAAGAATGATTATATAAATGAATTTAATGAATAAATATGATATATATTATACTAATACCATTTTTAAATGATATAACTATAACCTAAAAAGAAGAATAAGAATTTATTAGACAAAACATACATAAAAACATAAAGCAGTTAACACTCGAATAACGAGTAACAATGAAATGTTACTAATAAACAAATAAAAATATGACCATATATGATATCATAAAAATCAATATGATTCTGAAATAAGTCAATGAAATTATTTAAATCATTATACAGGAGGTTCAAATACGTATAAATCATATCAGACCTAAGGTAAGGGATAACTTTTCCAATCTCGTTTTTATACGAGATTGTTTATTCGTAAGTATTTACGAGGGTTATATTTATCATCTATATCCATGTTTTCTAAAAATATTTTCATAAAATGTTTAATATTCTTCCATGTATATTTAAATTCATTTTTACCCTTTGTTGACTTTTACCAAATGTTATGGACGAAATCTTTCTTTTGTTTACCATTTGAGGTACTTTTTGACTTTTCTGGAAAAAGTATGAGGAGAATGTTTTTTTAACTTAAACAACATGAATGGATTTTTACACTTTCATAAAGCATTATTTCCATGAATATTTCTTTACAATTTTTCATATTTATTTTCAATTAACTTTTTTTCTTTTAAAATTTCATGATATATTGAGAAAAGAAAATGTTTTTCAAGAAGAAAGGATATTTTCCTCAAGAACTAAGTTCAAGTGTTTTATCAACATTATTTTCCATATAAGATGATATAGGGTTATGTTTATATCCCTATTATTGCTTTTATTTGATTAATTTATGATTTAATTACTTCTATGAAGTCTTTTTATCTTATATTGATTATGTTATGATGACATGGTGTTTAAGAATCCCATTTTATTACATGGGTTATGCTATGATGTATGATTTATGTTTTTGTGCCACACATAAGAATGGTTTCATTATGATATGGGTGAGACCTATATATCCTTCCAATGTTTTGGGTAAAGATTTATATCTCATGAGATAGACATGGCTAGAACGACAAGTTAATCTGGTTCAGTGATACAGGACTGGAACGAGGAGTGAACTCAGTTCAATAATATACTTTGTCTACTATGATGGTCTTGGAAATGAGTCTTAACTAATATGAAATGATTTTATATGCTTATGTGTGTATTCCAAAAAGTTTCATGTCTTAGTTTATGATTATTGGGATTGCACTGCACTTCTATGATTTATCCCATGACGTGATATTATGATCTCGTATGTAGGATAATATTTTCAAATGTTATGTTCTTATGAATATGATATAATTGATATTTCCTTTTTTACCTTTACTGAGCATTTGATCTCACCCTTTTGTATGTTTCTTTTCCCTAGGCCGGGAATAAGGGTATTAAATATGATATGCGAAAAAGGAGTCTAGTTATGATGAAATAAACAGGAGACAATGTAGATGTTTTATGAACCAGTTGTTTATGTTTCCCAGTTTCTAAAGACACTATACCTATACAATCCTTTCATGGTTTTGTTATATATTTTAATAAATATACTTCAATTTTGAAGTAATTATAATGTATGTAAAGTATGGGTCGCTATAGTTGGTATCAGAGGAAAGTTATAGCTAACCTTTGGAAACTAGGATGCAAAAAATTTAGTGAGATCCCTAGAGATATTTTTAAGGTATGTCTAGATATGTCCCTAAGGTTAAGTATAATTCTAGGTTAAAGTCCTATAATTATGATAACAATAATGAATATCCTAGGATTAAACATAATATGTTATAGATTTAATGTACTCCCCCTTGATTATGTTGTTTTCTAAGTATGATTTTTTCCTCTCATACTATTCTTTTTGGGTTTTAGACAACAGATGGAACCCGAAGGAACCATGTTAATGATCAATGCACTTGGTAATCTAATGATTATCCTCCTGAAAAACCAAATGTTATAGGATATGGAGTAAAAAAATTTATTTCTATACTTACACAAGCTATGAATCATTCTGGACTTCCAAATTAGCAGAGAAGGGAACAATATTCTATTGAGTCCTTCATGAGGCAACATCCACCTCCTTTCAGTGGGTCTTCTAATACACTTTTTGCTGAACAATGGATCAATACCATTGAAAAAATATTTTCCATACTTCCCTATTCAGAACATGAAAAAGTCATTTTGGATTTCTATCATTTAGAAGGTCAAGCAGACCAGTGGTGGACTCTAATTAAGAATACAAGGCTGCAAGATGAAATTGAATCCATGGAATAGGATGAGTTCAAGAACATATTTTTCAATAATTATTTTCCTCGTATTATTTGAAAAAATATATAAAAGGAGTTCCTTGATCTTAAGAAAAAGGATGATGACTATGTTGGTACATATGAGGTGAATTTTACAAGACTTGCAAGGTATGCTTCTGGATTTATCATCCAACCTGAAAGTAAAGTTGATCAACTCTTCAGTGGATTAAAACCAAGTCTTTGAAGGTAATTAGCTATAAGATACTTCAGTAGCTATGAAGATATTGCTCATTGTGCTATCAAGGTATAACTAGAAGTTTTTGTTACATATCCATCTCATGGTTTTGATAAGAAACTAAAGATAAAGTTCAAGGGAAAATCTCAAAAAAATGGTGAAAAGAAGATAAATGTTTCCTTATGATCAAAGTGTGGAAAGAAGCATGGTGGAGATTGTCTTAAAGGGACTAGAAAATGTTTCAAGTTTGGAAAATAAGGTCATCGAGTAGTTGAGTGATGAAGTAATGGAAAAAATAAACCTCTTAAGGAAAAAGGCAAAGGGAAGTCACATGCCACTACTAAAAATTTGGGCTATAGCCACGATTTTATAGGTATGTGGCTATATCTTTTTTATTGCCACGATTAAATTCCATCTCTGTGGATAAATCAATAATACACCGCGAGCGTCGTTTTTTTCCAAGCTGTATCAGGCTCCTCCTCCTCCCCTGATCCGCAGCCCTCCTCCTCCCCCGATTCGCACCCCTATCACTGCGCATCCCTCCTCCCCGACGACGTCTCCTCCTCCCCGTAACCCTCCTCTCCTCCCCAGATTCATAGCCCTATCACTGCGCATCCCTCTTCCCCAACGACATCTCCTCCTCCCCACAACCCTCCTCCTCCTCCCCCAGTTCACAGCCCTATCACTGCGCAACCCTCCTCCCCGACGATGTATCCTCCTCCCAATGATCTCCCCGACGATCTCACCGTGTAGCCCTCTCTCACAGTGGTGCCCTCCTCCCCGACAAACTCTCCCACAGTGGCGCCCTCCTTTCCGACGACCTCTGCTCAGCGGTCTCACCATTTGCAAGTAGAAGCATATCGCTCTTCATGCAATTGAGTTCGGGTGTTAGGGTGGCGTTTGGAGCATGATGGCTATGTATTGGGTATGGTTTAGATTTGTCTTTGGGGGTTTGGGTTGGTGGTAATCCCTCAAGTTGGTGGTTCTTGTTGGGATTTTTCTTGATGTTTTGATGTAAAACTCTCGATATAGGGAATTTTGGTGATTTTTGGGTGATTTGATTGTGTATTTTTATTAGGAAGTTGCTTGTTAGATCAGTTAAGGGGGTGTAGACCCCAGAAAACGCATCCCCAAAATTTTACAAATGCTTCCATACATGATCCAAGATCGTAGTCCATTTTGCAAGCTTTGATTTGGTAGGTCGTAGGGCCCGAATGGAGTTACGAATTAGGAGTTATGGACATTTGAAGTTTGGCTGGGAATCTGGTTCGCGAAGCCCATTCGCGAAGCCCCCTCCGTGATCGCGGAGCGCCGCCGTGAAGAAATGAGGCGGGAAGCTCCGCGAACCTGTTTGACATTTGTGATGCACCGCGAATACCCGCCGCGAAGCTCCGGAGGCGGTAAATCTCCGCGAACACATTTGACGTTCGCGAGCCCGCCGCGAAGCTCCGGAGGCGGTACCTCTCTGCGAACGAATTTGACGTTCGCGAGCGCGCCGCGAAGCACCCGAGGTGGTGCGGGAGGTAGGATTTGCGGTGCCCCTTGCCTATAAATACCCACCTCACCCCCTTCTCCAACGGACGTCCATGGCCACTTCGCCCCTTGGGCAGCCGAGCGGAGCTCCGCATTGCGGCTCCGTGAAGCCATGCTCCGCGAGCAGCTTCCTTCGCGTCGCTGCTCCACGAGCTGAGACTCCATGAGTCCATGCTCCACGAAGTTGCTTCATGAGACCAAGCTCCGTGAGACCCCTTTGCTTCACGAGAGACCATTGCTCCGTGAGGCCATGCTCCGTGAAGCTGCTTCGCGAGACCAAGCTCCGCGAGACCTGTTTGCTCCGCGAGAGACTATTGCTCCGCAAGGCCATGCTCCGCGAAGCTGCTTCGTGAAGACCTATCCTTCGTGAGGATCCCACCTTCACGCCCACCGGTCCATACCGCGGGGGCTGCGCCCCCGCACCCCCACTTGGGGTCAGTGCCGGGCTGCGGTCCCGGCCCTCCGGGCCGGTCCCTTCGCAACCGTCACAGACCCCCATGAAAAATGGAGAGTCACACCGCGACCTTTTCGGGCCGGGATGTCTGGATTTTCCATTGCGCACTTATGTGCTCCCACCTTCCACCTATGGAATACCATGACTAAAGATACTCCTCCACACGCCATGAAACACCTTGAGTTGACATATTCCTCTGGGTTTTATTCCATGTCGTGAGTTGAGATTCTCATCATCAATCCCCCGAGTACCTTGAGTCGAACCATTCCTCAGGAAACTCCTCCAAATCCTATCACTTGGCTCCTATGCTAGGTTGAACCAGAAAGGGCCACCCTTGCGTAAGTCCCAACACCAACCATTTCTAGGCACCTTCTACCCAACAGTCCTTTCTACATGACTCTAAACTGTAGTAATCCCTATGTTCCAACATAGGATGCCTCTTGCTCCAAACAAGAGATGCCTTATGCTCCAAGCATAAGATGCCTAAAAGTCCTCTCTACATGACTATAAACTGTAGTACTCCCTATTTAAAAAATGATAGGATGCCTCTCGCTTCTAACGAGAGATGCCTTATGCTCCAAGCATGAGACGCCAGTAGTCCTATCTACATGACTTTAAACTGTAGTAATCCCTATGTTCCAGACATAGGATGCCTCTTGCTCCAAATAAGAGATGCCTTATGCTCCTAGAATGAGATTCCAATAGTCCTACCTACATGACTCTAAATTGTAGTATTCTCCCTATGATCCACACATAGGATGCCTCTTGCCCTATACGAGAGATTCCTTATGCTCCAAGCATGAGATTCCAATGGCCCTATCTACATGACTCTAAACTGTAGTTCCCCATGTCTAACAAATGATATGATGCCTTGTTCTCCAAGAATGAGATGCTAACAGTCCTATCTACATGACTTTAAACCATAGTAATCCCTATGTTCCAAACATAGGATGCCTCTTCAATTAAACAAGAGATGCCTTGTGCACCAAGCATAAGATGCCTAATGCCATGATCACAGTGGCGTAATATCAAGAGCGTTGGAATCCATTAAAACATTCCATCACTCCACCTCACGCTTTGCGTGTCCTTCGTTTGGATCGTCACTCACGTCCAAGTCTGGAGGGACCCCCTAACAGTATGGATGCTCGACCTATGGTCTGCCTGCTGTCCTGGGCCAACGCCCCGGAAGACTGATCGCGTTTGGAGGGACCCCCTAACAGTATGGATGCTTGACCTATAGTCCGCTTTCTGTCCTGGGCCAACGTTCTGGAAGACTGATCGACGATATTTGAGTTAGACCTCATGTTGCGAACATGGTCAGCGGTCAGCCCTCATTTGTTGTCCTCATTTCTAGCTAATGTGATATGGACGCTGCGTTTCCGCCATGGTCAACAGTTATCCTCCATCACCACGCCAATCTCACAATGTTATGAATATTGGGCATGTGATTCACACTTTTCATCTCCCTTTGTTGGGATAGATTCCAATGCCCTTGGCATTATCCCGCTTGTGCACTAGAGCATAGGTGATTACCTCAACCCGCTAGTGAGTTGGGATGCCCTCATGGAAAGACGTGAGGAAGACACCTTGGGCCGCCTCAGAGCATAAGCCCCATATCCACCCGGGCAACTTCCTAGCGTAAGCCCCATTCACTATTGCCGCTCCATAGCGGTATCCGGGCAGCTTCCTAGCATAAGCCCCATTCACCATTTCCGCTCCATAGCAGCACCCGGGCAGCTTCCTAGCGTAAGCCCCATTCACCATTGTCGCTCCTTAGCGGCACTCGGGCAGCTTTCTAGCGTAAGCCCCATCCACAATTTCTGCTCTATAGCGGCACCCCGACAGCTCCTTTGCGTAAGCCCCATTCACCATTGCCGCTCCATAGCAGCATCCGGGCAGTTTCCTCGCGTATGCCCCATCCACTGTTGTGACCTATGCAGCGGTAAGCCGTTGACATCCTTATTCAGCGGTAAGCCGTTGATATCCTCATTCAGCGGTAAGCCGTTGCGACCCCATTTAGCAGTAAGCCGTTCTGGGCCTCTATCCTGGAGTAAGTCCTAGCACCATGGGCTGCCTAACGCGGTTCGCCGACAAAGCCCCCATATGAACTACGAGGTCTTTGATCCATGTCAAGGCATGGTACGTAGGAAGCCTTCCTGAGGTTCAAGTCAACCCACCATCCGGTCGTTCTGACCTCATTCACGTCGGTTCACCCCCGTCCCGCATGACGTTAAACTGTATTCCCCAATCCGAACTACAAGGACTTTGATCCATGTCAAGGCATTGTACGTAGGAAGACTCCCTGAGGTTCAAGTCCAACAATCATTGGCCCAGACCGTCTCCTTGTCGGTGTGCCAAGTCCCCATTCCACAATCTGAACTACGAGGACTTTGATCCATGTCAAGGCATGGTACATAGGAATCCTCCCAGAGGTTCAAGCCCATCTCCCATTGGACCAAGGTCCCTCATTTACGTCGGTTCACCGACACCCACCGCCCGTCGTTTATTCACGTCAGGGTTCACTGTCGTCCCGCATGACATTAAACTGTACTTCATCAATTCTTTGAACTATGAGGACTTTGATCCATGTCAAGGCATGGTACGTAGGAAACCGTCCCAAGGTTCAAGCCCACCACTAGTGGACCCACGGGTCTACTTTCACATCAGTTCACCAATGAAACCCCCCGAACTACGAGGACTTTGATCCGTGTCAAGGCATGGTACGTAGGAATCCTCCCAGAGGTTCAAGCCCATCTCTCATCAGACCAAGGTCCACCTTCATGTCAGTACGCTGACAATATGCATTGGACCACGGTCCACCTTCACGTCGGTTCGCTGACGATGCCCATCGGACCAAGGTCCACCTTCACGTCGGTTCAATGACGCATCGGACCAAGGTCCACCTTCACGTTGGTTCGCTGACGACATCCATCGGGCCAAGGTCCACCTTCACGTCGGTTCACTGGCGCCATCCCGAACTACGCGGACTTTGATTCCCTGTCATGGGGATACGTAGGAAGCCTCTTCAAGGCTCAAGACCAACTTCACCATCGCCCCTGTGATGGTCCCATTTCACTTCCCCTCCACTTCATTCATCCATCCATCAACCATCCTGATTCTCACCCGGGCCGCCACATCCCGGTGGGATCATGCCATCCACCTCCTCGCTGCTTCTAGTGGTGCATGGGCCGCATTCCATGTGTAAGCCCCAGCATATCTCCGGGTCATTGTCTTCTGTGAACACCCCGATTCATCACCCCTTCGAACTACGTGGGTTTTGATCCCTGTCCTCTACACAGGGTACGTAGGAATCCTCCCAGAGGTTCAATCCCAACCAATGGTAATGTACCCCATCCTGGGGTGCACTTCCCCTGATCCTCCCTTAGTGGTGTTCAGATCAGCCATTACGGCGTGACATCTCTCCTCTATGGGGCGCACCACCTCAGATCCGTCCTCATTGGGTGTTCTGATCCATCCCCTTGGTAAACCTTCCAGGAGTTCCCTCCTAGGGATATACCAATCTGATCCGTCTCTATGGGACGTTCTGATCACCCTCATACCATCTCCGCAAGACGTTAAACTCACGGCCTACCTCGTGACAAACACGAGATGCCTGAGGAAAACCTCGGATGACATGCCTTTGGCGTAACCGTCTTTGCAAGAAGTTAAACATGCTGCATACCCTGTGTTAAACACGGGAAGCTGAGGAAAACCTCAAATACATGCCTCGGGATATGCACCCTTGAGATGCCCTCTCATGAGGAAGAATACAGGTTCCCCAATGTCCATGCACCCAGAGATACCCTGACATGCCTGATGTTGGCGTCTACTCCGACCGAAGGTTGCTGCCCTGACCAGACCCTTTGGAATGTCCTGACAGAAGCAATGTAATTAACCGGCATCCATGGAAACATGGCACTGGGAAGAGTTTCACGAACTACGTATGAAATCTATGAGGGAGACCCGGACTAGGTGACGAGTTCTGAGGAGGAATCCACAGAAGGAAGAACCGACATCCCATCATCCCGTTTCGATCAAGGAGTAGACGTCCCTAAATAAGGAGCGAATGCCGCCCACCTTTTGAAAGCGGGAATGTGGGGAAACAAGCGCCACGCGTCCTCCTCCGCGGACGGACGGATGCGCGCGCGCCCCGGCGAAAGCGTCAGAAACAGGGGGTGGAGGGTTTTTTATTGTCAAGGGTGAATGTGTGGGGTTTTGTTGTTATGCTTGGTGTGTAGGATAGTAACCCTTATATTATTATTATAAACCTTAGGGTTTGGTGTTTTGGAAATGATATTTTGTTATAAAGTAAGGATTAAAGGTAGTTTCATGATTTTGTGGTAATAATGCATGCTTAGGATTGTGGAACAATGGGTTTCTAATTAGTAATGTTGTTATTACAAGATGATGTTGAGTCAAAATTCATCAACAAAGCATCTAATTAGGATGACATTGTGTTCTCATGGGAAATATGCTCAAGTGGTTGTTTCCCTCATATTTTGTTACAACTACTTTGATCCATTGACCAAGGCCTTCGAAAATGAAAAGCAATGGTTTTCTAAGTTATCCATGAGTTCTAGGAGTAGCAGTATCTAATTTTCAATAGTGACATGGGATCGTAGGATGTTTAGAATATGTTAAAGAAAGTTTAGTTCCTATTTGAAAGGATTGGAACTCTAGAGGATATATGGGTGAAACTAGAAGTTTCTAAATTCAAAGAAGATGAATCAGAATGGATAAATACATTTGATCATAAAAGAAGGAATGATGAGGTTTTATGGATCGAGTTTCATTCCCTCTTCTATGAGAGGCTATGGTAGATTTACAGAATAAGAGCATGTTTTGGGGATTCATGGAGCTATATCATTATAGGAATCAATAATGGAGTATGCCACTAAATTTTAAAGGTTTATTCATTTCATGCCATCCTTCAAATGAAATTTATTCATAAAGGAATTCTAGTTTTTAAATGGTCTTATGTACTCATTATGGGCATGAGTAGCTTACTTTTATCTGGAAACCTACTAGGAGATATTCAAGAAAGAATGAGCTATCTATGTAGATACATCCATTGCATAGGAAGGTGCATAGAGAAGGATGGAAACTGGGTAGGAATTAATGTTGGTTGGTGAGCCTCAGTATGAGGGTGACATAGTAAATTGAATGAGTAATATCTCAGCTCAATATTAGAAAAATAAATGAACCGTGGTCTATTTCTCATGTATCAAGAATGTGCATGCATTTCCTTTGTATTGGGATGGGAAAAATAGGTTTGATGTATCTGTCGAGATGTGGGTTTCTATATTATTTTATTGGGATAATCCATCCTAGGTGAAGTGACTTTTAGTACCATACTTAATGAGGTATTCCTAAAGTTATTATTTTTTTCTATAATTTGGATTTCACTATTTAATATCTTTTAATGTATTATTTTTGTTGGATATAATTTTTGTTTGAAAGATTATAGTTTTTAAATGAAGAAATTTTGTTGAGATTATTGGGCTAGGATATTCTATAGTGATCATAATTTGATATGAGGCACTAGACATGTGTATGTAGGATTGATGATGGTATCGATAATACTATAGTGGGGAGATTCATACTTGTCCTTTTTGAGTGAAATCCATATCAAGGGATGGTGATCATTATCAAGGTTGTGAAATGTATGAACTTAGATAGTAAATGGAAGAATTTAGTGTCTGGATATGGATGTTGGATGAACCATATTTGGTTCCAAGACCACACCAAAATTAATGATTTACCTATAGTGGTTGGTATAGTTAGCGTGTTTAGTTAATTATGAGGAGTTTATATTGGTAAATATGCTATTTAGAGCTTCTGTATTTCTAAGATGTCATTCAGATCAATGTGTTGGGTTAAGTATCAATATTTGATATTATAGTGGGCTAGTGCTTGACAATTTTAGTGTGGAGTTTGAAAGGGAGCCTAAAAAGGGTACTCTAAAGGCTGTTGAAAGTGTGTGTGGAAGGGAAACCAAGTTGTCCAAATTTTGAAGAATTTATGACATAGATTCCATAACAATAATAATTGTTGAAAGATAAAAGGAAAGAACCAATTATCACATGTTCAGAAATAGTTTCTATAAAGAAGGAATATATAATCAAGAAGAAGGAAGACCATGCACCAAAATATTTTCTAATCATATTAGCAAACTGGTTTGAAAAATCCAAGCGGATTGAGTAAGAATAAAAGAAGGAAAATTCTCTACTTTATAAAATTGATAAACCTATATAAACTAAGAATAAAGGTGAATTCCAGAAGAAGAACATGCTAAAAAATGAGGTTTCAATCTAGAAAATTAAGAAGGATATAGGCATGAAGAGTTTTAGGTATTTTATACATTCAAGGAATGGATTTTCTAGGTTAAGAACAATGTATAATCCCCATTTCTCACTTTTAAGTGATGATGGAGGTTTACTTTATTCTCATATTTTGGTGATTTTTGATTTTTGAATAGGCAATTTAAGGTGATGTTTGAAAAATAAAGAGCTTTATTAATGATAATGTTATTTAGTATTGGGATTTACATATCAATTTGAATATTATTTGTTCATTGTTGGTTATGGAATCATGTACAATTGACACACTGATCACATATATATAAGAAGTTGTTATATCTCACTTCTTTTCCCACTATTTTCTTATAGTTGGTTTCTTATGATAAGACTGGTTCTATCCACCACCATCAAAGACAATGAGTTCAAGATTTGGGTAAGGTTTATTCCGTTTTTATTCTTTGGCCCAATTTGGCCAATTTTAATTAGGGCTTTTTTGATTTTTGGGTTCCTTATATTTTTGTTGTGTGTTTTGGATTTCATTGAGGTGGATTCGAGTCACCGTTGACGAAGGCTTACATGTGTATTAATAGGTAGTCATATTCATATATAAGTTCCCCCTTTATATATATTCACTCATGGTAGTATGAATATATATATTGGGTCTAGGTGTGCTTATATATAGATATGAAAAATGCACATGCGTGTAAGTGTAAAGGGGTATATGCAAGTATAAACATATATCTAAGGACCCCCTTGTGCATATTTGTCCATGAAAATATGTACATAGGGGCTAGGTGTCCTTATATATATGTTAAGTTGCATATGCGTGTAAGCGGAAAAAGGAAGATTCGAGTTGTCATCGTCAAAATCAAACGCGCCTTGAAGTTGAGGTAGGGTCCCTC
Organism: Viscum album; assembly: GCA_963277665.1. Taxonomy (NCBI): domain Eukaryota; kingdom Viridiplantae; phylum Streptophyta; class Magnoliopsida; order Santalales; family Viscaceae; genus Viscum; species Viscum album. The sequence goes on along the minus strand of OY728134.1, from coordinate 154,941,634 downwards.
TCCTAGTCTATTTAATTCAAGAATGTTTTAAATTTCATTTAGTTTCCTTCTTAATTTTTCATGTTTATATTAAATTTCAATTCTTGAATAAGTGTTAGTTAAGATAATTGTTTTGTTTGATAAATAAGTCATGGTTTTGTAATAAAACCCCTCCAACGGAGGTGCGCTGTCTATGAAAACTCACAGTGGTATACCTTGCTTAACATTATTGCATTGATGTTTTCCTTATACTTGATGTCATTGTTATTCATAAATCATACATCATACTTGACCCTTTTTATATCCTTGTTGGGGGTTACCCTTTTTTATTAAAACAATTGTTTGAACCAAGACACTCTTTAAGTGCCGTTAGACTTTTAAGATGGGTCCCATGTTGTGTGACCATATCACATGGAATGTGATATTTAAATCCAACCAAAAGCCTAGTTCCACAGCCCATGGGTCCCACAGTACCAGTAATGTCAGATTACATATTATGTAACCTGTGATTTTCTTGGTCCCATGGGGTATTCCTCTAGGTATTCCTACACATTGCTAGATCTCCAAACCTCACCGAATTAGGTATATTAGGGGTTATCCAATCCTCTAGTCATCACAGATTAGCATTAATTTCTTTAAATCTTCTGAGAAAACATCATCTCATGCCATCCATATCATCCTATTTGAAACTAAGTGGAAGATGTTTCCCCACAGATGTCGTTGGACTGGGCCAACACACTGCGGTCACGCCGTGGTCATGCCGCGGTCACGCCGTGATTTAGCCCTGCTCTTGGATGACACCCTGTGGCGGTTCGCAGTGATAGTATTCCATGAGTCTTTTGATCAATGTTGAGACTGACTAATCACAATTTCTACCGGTGGGGTGATGACCGGAATGTTTCCCCGCCTCCTCTCGCTCCCTTCGCTCATGGTCAGAAGATGCTGCCCCGTGGATGTTGCTGGACTGGGCCAACACGCCGCAATCACTCCACGGTCATGACGCAGTCACGCTGTGGTCACATCGTGATTTTGCCCTCCTCTCCAACGAACTCTCTCACCTCGGCACCCTCCTCCCGACGACGTCTCTCACAGCGGCACCCTCCTCCCAGGAGATCTCTCTCACCGCGACGCCCTCCTGCTGGCTTCCAATCCACAAAGGTATTTTATAACATACTATTTCATCAATGTTCTGATTTTAAGGTTATACTGTGATTTGAATTTCATGTGATGGTTATTTAGATCTCCCTTCCTCTTGTATTTATAGAAGAAATGGGTAGAGTATGAGAAGAAATTGAAGGCATATTGGTGTGATGATGTTGAACATATAGGGGAACCATACACAGTGATGGTGATATAAGAATTATTGATAATAAAATATATGTGTTTCTTGTGTTCATATAGATGGATTCTAGTTCATAAAAATCTTCCAACGTAACCATACATAGTAATATGATTACTAGGAATAAAATTTCAACCCTCATTATGATGTGTTCTCTGCCAACAAGGATTTTAAAGGGATTATACCTCATGAAATTAAGAGATATACCCCATTAAACTGAATTTATTTGAATGGATTCGATATACTAGATGTTTACACTCCTTCACATGGTTATAATCTTTCATCTTACTAACCGTCATATCCCCTTGATTTTATTCAAACAATGATTTCTAAAGACACTCAATTTTTTTGTACCACTCCTCCATGGGTTATCCTACATGTTGGTCAACTCCCCTCGAGATCTAGAAGGTTTAAATATTTTCCACCAACCAATTGATCAAATTTATTTGAGCACACTCATCTCCTCCTTGAATTCTCTTACAAGTGGTTGGATCTCTAAGTGGGACTTATGACCTAGAGGTAACTTCTCTAATGAATGTGCATGATCTTTTTAGGTTAGGAAGATATGATCATAATTCTCTGACCAGTTACTTGTTATATATCTTTATGAGGTAGTATGGACTTCTCATTTCATCATGTATCATCAATCAAAACTTAAAGAGCTAATTATCCATTGGTTTCCTAGAACTAATTCCTTCCTTTTATCCCATGGAAAAGTAGGGATTGATGTTTGGAATTTTTATTGATTGGGTGGAATACCTCCTCTTTGGGAGATGTATGAAGAAAATCTTCCACTTAAATATGTTTGGGATTACACCTCACAAGATTTGATATTGGAAAGGTATGTTCTCACCATTGTTAAGGATAAGTTAAGGAAGGATCTAAACCTACAGTCACTTGTTTCTTCTAAGGATTGGATTAATATATTTCTCTACCACAACAGGTCTCGACCAACTACTATACACCCTCATCGATGCTCTTCCTAATAGGTTCACAATAGAACAAGATTTTATTAGGCCATCCTTGAAGCTAGGGAGTATACCACATGGGGCCAATGACTGAGACTAGAGGTATCCCCAAGCCTTCCGTTGGAGGGGTTTATAACCATGTTTTTGAATAGATGGATTTTCCTACATGGGCACACATTATTGGGAATTCAAGTAATTATATTCAAGGCATTTTGTATTAATTTAAATAGTTTAAATTCAGTATAAATGATCAAGAAGAACCCCTTTGTAGTTGATTTTTTTCTTTAAAACATCCAATTTGGAAACTCTCCTGAAAAATTCTCTGCTTGGCCTATCCATTAACAAGGGTGAAAAAGATTAAAATTTAATCCAACCAATGAAAGTCAAAAAAATAAATCCAAGTTAAAAGGTGAGAAGACATAACAATGAATCCAAGTCATTGATGAAAGAAATGGGAGAGCATGGAGAGAAGATCAATAAAACAGGGAGGGATTTTTACTTGAAAGAAAATAAACAAACAAAATAATAATAATAAAATATAAGTTTCCTCTCATGCAATGATATGTTTAAAGTCCCCAACTGGACACCACTAAAAATCTATCCATAGTCACTTGGGGGTGTAGTTTTTTATCTATAAACCACCATATATGTTTGGTCCATTCATTTTTAGGTGAGAATTTATTTATTTCTGCTTCATGCTATTTAGGGATAAAACTAAATCCCTTAACAACTACAAAATACCCATGAATGTACCCTTTAACAATGCTGGAAAGCATGCTGTCCAGTTCTGGAATTTTTCAATAACTGATGATTTCCATACCCTCTTGAAGCTTCCACATTTTTCACCTCTGAGTTTTCAATAACAAATGTGAAAGTGTCTGAGTTTTGAAAAAACAATCTAGGAAGAGGGTTTTCAAGTTCAGTTTGAAAAGATTTATAGGCATTTAAAATGAATTTAAAATCCTTTTCCACTTTTATCTCATCTTCAAAAACAAATTCAGCTAACCTGGTTCCCAAATCAGTGGAAAATATAAAGTTTTTTATTGAGAAATTACTAAAGAGATCCATTTAACCTTCCATTAAGACAAACTCCACAAAAATTTTATTATCTACCTCATTTTCAGATTTTGGGGGTGGGTTTGTCTTCAAAAGCAAGATCACTTATCTGAACCTCTTTAAATTCCATATTTTGATCAAATTTTCCTCCTTGATTTTGAAAATATTGAATTTTAGTTTGAGTTTCTTGAAATATTTTATCTCTTAAACTCTTAAAAGTGTTGGACATTTGATCATTTTTTTCATAAATCTACTTCAAGTTCATAGTTCTTTCCTCAAATTCAGAGATTTCAGCTTTGATAAGTTCAGAGAATGTATGTATTTCACTAATCACAAGATCTAACAATTGTTCATTTGAAGAATCCAAAATGAGATTTTATCATTAAAAATTTGGGAGTTATTCCTATCTTTTCTAGCTAGATCAACATAAAATTTCCATAACTTCTCATCACTGTGATACGCATGAAACCCTTGACTGAATTTTTTCAAATCGTGTTTCTCGTCATCATTTAATCCATAAAAAAGGAATGTAACAAGACTCTCAAGGAAAAATCATGGTCTGGATATTGAATAATAAATTCATTAAATCTATCTCATGCATCATTAAAGCTCTCCTTACTACCCTTTAATGAAATTGGTGATCAAAATCCTATGGTGACTATGTCTTTGACCAGTTATTCTATACATTTTTGAAAAATTTCAAAGCTGTTATTAAAAGGAAAACAGATTCTACAATAGAAAATTCACATAAAAAAATAGATGTAAATGCAACTACAATAGATAGAAACAATTTCTAAAGGTAGTTTTAAGAATTTCAGGCCCAAAAACAGCAGTGATTTTTTTATTTGTTTTTTTACCCTAGACACTCAGCACCAAAACTTCCCCGGAAATGATGCCATATTTTTTATAGCTTGTCATTTGTACTATCAAATAGAATTTATATCACATTCTCTTACTAGATAGTGGAAACTAGGGTTGAACCGCAAGGAAGATAGATGAGAGTCTAAGGGCTTATTTAAAACCTAAACTACTAAAATAGGGAAAGAAAATACTGAAGGAAAAGTGAAAGAGTGTGATAAGAGCAGAAGAATGCTTGTATATATATCTGTGAATAAAATTAGATAACTACAGTAGAGTGGAATAAGAATGAAGAGGACACTTCGAGAGGGAAAGTGCTCCTTTCCCCAGCCAGAAAGTCGATCCAAGCTGAAGCTGATTCCAGGTTAATTCTCCCTGCCTCCTCTCACCCCCTTGCTACTTATTTATAATAGCTCCCCTTACCTTCACGTGGTCCCATCCTAGAAAAATACTAACCACATTCTAAAAAATAATATTCCTTGACTATAATGACGTTTTTACTCTCGCTCTCCTATAGTCAGGTGTTTATCACTCCCACCACCTTGAAAAGTAGTCTTGTCCTCAAGACTGGGAAAAGGTGTCCTGTATGCAAACGAGTCAGGAGATATTCCAAATTATTCTCCGTATGCATATGTGTTGAGCATTACCAAACATCAGCTAGATGACCAACACTACTAATGGAGGACTCTGTTGTTGAAGTCCTTGAAAAAACATCTTGCACGCACTTGGTTCCAAGAAATATCCCATATTCGTCGTACTTTATGCTTGCAAATATGATGCGGTCCTTCTCTACAGAGCTAGAACCCAAATCCCTCCTCTATCACAAAATTCCTAAATTCATGAGTGGTGCATCTCAGTCATCAACCCAGGTTTGAACTGTCGTATCTGGTGTAATTGAATCCACTATTGTCACCAAATAAGACAGTGTCAGTGCAACACGCTTCTGCACCTCTAAATCACTAGACATCCCGAGATGTACTGCAGGTAGTGCGAAGGAGTGAGGCCATGGAGGCGGCTCTAGGAGATCTTCGGGTTGCTCCTACAGCCCAAAAGAAAATTGATGGTCCATGAACTTTGCCCAGACATTTGTCTCGAGCTGCGACATCAGCTCTCGGCGACGTTCTACAGCTTCGAAGAATTATCGAACTGTCATTCCGGAAGTCATTACCAGTTCATGGTCTAGTTGTAATTTTTGGATCGAGATGAGAGTCACTTGAAGCTGCTTGAGTTGCTGGAGCACCTCATCTCTCGATATCGTCATCATCTCCTGAGAGCAATACTCTCCTCCAAAATAAAAACTTGGAATACCCTATTTATCTCCCCTTGTTTTTTCAATGGAAATATCGAGCTCCGCACTCACTCTTTTTTTTCCTTCCTAAAAAACAATTCAGGCAACCACCTGGGGGTGCGCACCTCATCTAACGAGTTGTGGCCGAGTGTGCCGTTGCTGAACACGAGGCGTCTGATGCAAATAAACCTTGGTAGCACGATCGTCCGATGAAGGGAACCAGCAGCGCGTTGTGGATAAGTATAGAAATATATAATAAGAATGTAGATTTAGTAATAACCCAAAAGGAGCATATCAATAGGATCATCAAAAGGTTGGGCATGAATAAATGAGAAAAAGTTACTACCCATATTGCATGCCACTTCAACTTGACCAAGGCATAAGAACTCACAATGGAAGAAGAGTGCCAATACATGGAGAAAGTTCCATATTCCTCAGGTGTTGGAATTTTAATGTATACAATGATATTTAATCAATAATGTATTGTGCTTATAGTGGTATTTTTTATCATATTCATGTAAAAGCATGTAAAGGGACATTGGGATGTCATTATATAGAAAACCAACCTATTTGTACATGTCTATTACATAAATTTTAAGATAAATAACATAATAATACATTCAAGGATCTAAATGTTTAGTATCATAGGAAAATTAGGTTCATAAAACACTTGTACATAATACAAAAACATTATTTAGAAATTGGGAATGGATAGCGAGGGGGGGGTGCAGGGGGGGCTGTGTAGGCTAGGGGGCTGGGTGGAGGGGGGTAGGGCGTAGGGGGTAGGGTGCAGGGTGCAGGGGGGGCTGTGCAGGCTAGGGGGCTAGGTAGAGGGGGGTAGGGGGCAGGGGCAGGGGGCAGGGTGCAGGGTGGAGGGGTGCAGGGGGGCAGGGTGGAGGGGGGTAGGGGGAAGGGGGGGGGGGGGTGCAGGGGGGCTATGCAGGCTAGGGGGATAGGTGGAGGGGGGCAGGGGGCAGGGGGTAGGGTGCAGGATGGAGGGGGGCAGGGGGGGGCAGGGTGGAGGGGCACAGGGGGCAGGGGACAGGGGGAGGGTGGAGGGGTGTAGCTGTGGACAGGTTAACAACAGCCCATGTTCGGGGTTTGAAACCTAAAAATTCTTTTCCCTTTTCTTTTCTTTTATTTCCTTTAGTTATTTTACTATTTAATAGCATTTTTCTTGTGTTTTCTGGGCACAAAAAAAGCTGTACAGCACCTCATGCACCTGTTGAATATTGAATCATACTGTTGTTGGAAGCATAAACAAACATCCAGGTTCATGTTTCTACTTTGTTTTCAATGTTTTTTATGATAAAGGTTTGTTATAAGTTTTCCCAATTGCTTGTCAGTCGTTTTGATTTTAATGTAGGTAATGAAAAACTGCTGCCAATTCGGTAGAATATTTTTGACGGCAATGGTGTGTGAGCTTTACAAAATAGGAATGGGGGATACTGCATTCGAAAAGGTGAAGTTATTGAACTTGACAAGTTTAGTTGAGAAATGTTTACATAATGAAATATGATATGAATTTTGGACAATTTTTTTGATTAAAATGTCTCACTAACAAACATGTTGTGATTTTTTTTAATTTAATGCAGTTAGTGGTGAGCGTCTCATGCATGTGTGCAGGCAATGGAGAAGCGTTTCTGGGGTGGGATGATCCCTTGAGAATTGGGTGAGTAATTGTATTTTTAATTGTGTATTGAAATTATTTTCTAAAAAATTATTAAAAGGGGTGATTGGTGCAGATGTAAGCTTGGTGAATGCAAGGAGATTCCTTGGTTGGCCAAGTATTTATGAGAGTGTGTATTTTGTGTCAGCTATAGGTCGTTGTAACGACAATGGATTTTGATGAAAACAGGAGACCTATTTTTTATTTTTAAAAAATTAGGAGTTAAATAATTGAATCATTCCGCTGTTATCACCAGAGGATTACCATGTTGCTCATTTCCCAATACTATCACTCTAGGGGATTATAATAGCCATAAATATACAAGTATTTTAAACTACCTTTTTATTGAACGTTCTTTTGTAACAATGATATTGTGAAAGAAATATACAAAAGGTTTATTGTATTATTGTTGAAAAGCAAAACAACAAACTCTTGTTTAAGGAATGGATTTTCTAGGTTAAAAACAATGTCTAATATCTATTTTTCGCATTTAAGTGCTGATGGAAGTTTACTTTATTCCCATAATTAGGTGTTTTTTGATTTTTGAATAGGCAATTGAAGGTTATGTTTGAAAAATAAAGAGGTTTATTAATGATCATGTTATTTAGTATTGGGATGTACATATCAATCTGAATATTATTTGTTCATTGTTGGTTATGGATTCATGTATCATTTATCATATACAGTTGACACACTGATCACACATATATAAGAAGTTGTTATATCTCATTTTCCCACTATTTTCTTATAGGTGGTTTCTTATGATGAGGTCGGTTCTATCCACCACCATCGATGACAATGAGTTCAACATCGGATTTGGGTGAGTTTTATTATGTTTTTATTCTTTGGCCCAATTTTAATTAGGGCATTTGTGATTTTTGGGTTCCTTATATTTTTGCAGTGTGTTTTGGATTTTGTTGAGGTGGATTCGAGTCGCCGTTGATGAAGGCTTACATGTGTATTCATAGGTAGGCATGTACATATATAAGTTCCCCCTTTATATATATTCACTCATGGCAGTATGAATATATATATTGGGGCTAGGTGTGCTTATATATGGATATGAAAAATGCATACATGTGTAAGTGTAAAGGGGTATATGCAAGTATAAATATATATCTAAGGACCCCATTGTGTGTATATGGCCATGAAAATATGTACATAGGGGATAAGTGTCCTTATATATATGTGAAGTTGCATATGCGTGCAAGCAGAAAAAAGGAAGATTCGAGTTTTCATCGTCAAAAGCAAACGCGCCTTGAGGTTGAGGTATGGTCCCTCTCATGGACTCTTTAATTCAAGAATGTTTTAAATTGCATTTAGTTTCCTTCTTAATTATGCATGTTTATATTAAATTTCAATTCTTGAATAAGTGTTAGTTAAGATAATTGTTTCATTTGATAAATGAGTCATGGTTTTGTAATAAAACCCCTCCAAAGGAGGTGTGCTGTCTGCAAAAACTCACAGTGGTATACCTTGCTTAACATTATTGCATTGATGTTTTCCTTATACTTGATGTCGTTGTTAGTCATAAAGCACACATCATACTTGACCCTTTTTATATCCCTGTAGGGGGTTTCCCTATTTTCATTAAAATGGTTGTTTGAACCAAGACACTCTTTAAGTGCTGTTAGACTTTTAAGATGGGTCCCATGTTGTGTGACCATGTCACTTGGCAAGTGATATTTAAATCCAACCAAAAGCCCAGTTCCACAGCCCAGGGGTCCCACAATACCAGTAATGTCAGATTACATGTTATGTAACCTGTGATTTTCTTGATCCCATGGGGTATTCCTCTAGGTATTCATACAAATTATCTATTATTCGGTACCTTGAAGTCTCATTTACCTTCTTCTACGTCTTTTTTCCTAGGGTTCAACATGCATCAATTTTGAAATCACTTATTTCAAGATCAATCACTAGTATTCAGGTTAACGAGAATGTTTCAATATTTTTCAAATGTTTTCCCTCAATGAGTTCTCATTGATTCTTTCTCAGGTTGCATGAAGTGGTGGATTTGGCTTTGTCTTTGTCCAAATATTCATGTTATTTCAACTGTTAACCATGTTTCCTCTACCAGTGGAACCTAATTGTTCACTCTAGGAGAGACTCTCAGTTTTCATCCCAATGGATTTAGATTATCAGATTGCATCTGCCTTTTTAAAATCCTTCTTTTCTTACTATTTGCAGCAACATTCTTGGAAATATTTTAGGTCGATCAGAATATGTATAAAGGGAAACATCTTATTCATTATTTTTTGTTTGTATAGCTTGACCTATCTAAGAAACATCTAGAGTTTATTTTCCCCGCCTCCTCCCACTCCCTTCGCTCCTGGCTGGAAGATGCTGCCCTGCGGATGTCACTGGACTGGGCCAACACACCACGGTCACGCCATGATTTTTCCCTGCTCCAGAACAACACCATGTGGCGGTTCGCAGTGATAGTATTCCATGAGTCTTGTGATCATTGTTGAGACTGACTAATCACAATTTCTACCAGTGGGGCGATGACCAGGATGTTGCCCCACCTCCTCTCACTCCTGGATGGAAGATGCTGGCCCACAGATGTCATGGACCAGGCCAACACGCCTCGGTCACGCCACAGTCATGTTGTGATTTGGACCTGCTCTAGGACGACACCCCGTGATAGTTCGTAGTGATAATATTCCATTAGTTTTGCGATCAATGTTGAGACTGACTAATCACAATTTCTGCCGGCAGGGCGACGAACGGAATGTTGCCCCACCTCCTCCCGCTCCCTTCGCTCCTGGCCGGAGGATTTTTCCCCGCGGATGTCACTGGATTGATCCAACATGCCGTGGTCACGCCGCGGTCATGCCGCGGTCACGCCGTAGTCACGCCATGATTTGGCCCTGCTCGAGGATGACACCCTACGGCGATTCACAGTGATAATATTCCATGAGTCTTGTGATCAATGTTGAGACTGACTAATTACAATTTCTGCCAGTGGGGAGATGACCAGAATGTTTCCCCGCCTCCTCTCGCTCCCTTCGCTCCTGGCAAGAAGATGCTGCCCCACAGATGTCGCTGGACTGGGCCAACACGTTGCGGTCATGCTGCGGTGACGCCGCGGTCATGCCGCGGTCATGCCGTGATTTTGCCCTGCTCCAGCCCCCTTCCACCTACATTCAATCCCACACTATCCCCCAGCCACCTAGCCACCTGAAATCCAGCCCGCACCAGCCACCACACCAGCCACCACCCCCAGCCTCCTGCAAAACACTCATGCCAGCCCTCTGTCACCTGCAAAACAACCCCAGCCACCAGTTCCAGCTCTCTTCCACCTGAAAAATATCCCCACCTACAATAATTTTGCTAATGATTTTTGGAAAGGTATTCCCAATAGCAATAGGTCTGAAATCGTTTACATCCACAACGTTTTCCTTCTTTGGGATCAGGGTAATAAAATTGGAGTTGATTCCATAGGGCATTGAGGCATGGTTAAAGAACTCCCTCATAGCGTTAAGGAGATCATCACGAACTATATCCCAGTAGAACATAAATAATTAATTTGTGAACTCATCAGGACCAGACACACTCTCAAGATTTAGAGAAAAAAGGGCACTCTTAACCTCTTTCTAAAGCATGTACATTCGTGAAGGCTCTATCTAATTTGGAAGCGACCACTCTATTGTACTGTTTTTTGTACCAAGTGTATTTCACACCAGTGATATTAATTTCAATGAGATTGTTGTCTTCAATCGAGGCTTTAAATTCTCTCATGGAAATAGAGGCATGAGAAGGTCCAATTTTCTCACTTGAGTTGAGAATGGAATTGAAGTCTCCAAGAATAAACCAAGGGTTATTAATATTAGTGCTTAGGTAAGAAAGGTCATTCCAAAGAGTTCTCCTTTCTTGGTATCTATTTTTTGCATAGACAAAACAGTAGAAGAGGTGTATGCCATTAGTATTAAAATTGAAATTAAAGATTTGATCAGAGACATTAAAGGTGTTAACATTTTATAAGAGTGTGAAAAAATCCATAGAGTTTCAGCATTGTAGGTATTTGAGATTGCTCCAATAAAGATATAATTGTGTTGACACAAGTGAGAGTATTTAGGAGAATAAACAATTTTTGCTTCAGTAATAGCAAATAACATGGGATGGTGAGTGTTAACAATTCTTTTTAGAACATTGAACGTTCCAGAGTTGGCAATACCCTGACAATTCCAAAAAAGAATCTTCATTTAAACCTGTTTTTGGAGTTAGAACTTCCTTTTTTCTTCTTTCCAGAGCCTTTATTTATAAAATACCTTCTAATGTTTTGAGAATTACTATTGTTAGTGGTCTGTTCCTATTCATTTTTTGTAGTGAAAGGGTTCTTCTTTGTAGTTTCATTTCTTGAAGCATTCATAATTGAGTCTGTTTTGTTTGTATTTCATAACATCAAAGAAGTGGTGTTTTGTTTATTTAACAAAATACCAGGCTGTTCAGAACAGTTCTTATTATCTACATATTGAACACCATCAAAAGGTAAATTAATAGAATGAGGAGTAGGATTACCTGAGTCCTTTGAAGCATCTATATCCTGCTATTTGACATCGTCCAGAACTGATGTAAGGTGCCTCTGCCCGGTGGATTCAGGAAGTGCCTGCATAAGCAAGGGGCCCTATACCGAGGGAGTGATTTTGTATGTTTTATAGGTTCCAGTGTTATGGAATATTGTTTATCAGTGTTAGTATGTTTGGTTTGTGTCTTAGCCTGAACAAACTTTGGACTAATATTAGGACTCCCAGAATTTATAGGACAACCAGTGGTCTCCATCTCATTAGGATTGTTGACAGATTTAATGTGATTAGGGTGAGAAGTATTTAGAGTTGATTCCATAGAGGTCAAATTACATGGAATCAAGGGATCAATACAGTATTTTCCTACATCTTGAGTAGCTGAATGAGGAAAAGTGGGAAGCATCATACTTGGAATCACTTCCACAGCAGAAGCAGCTACTACATAGGGTGCCTGTATAGTGTCCAAAGCATTTGTGGGACACTGTTTCTGATCACCGGAGTCACTGTTATCCTGAATTTATAGAGGAACTTTCACCGCATGTGTGTTCTTGACCGCGTTGTCGAACGCGTCAAATTAGTTGTTTAATTTTGACTAGAATTTCTGCAGTATAGCAGCAACCCTAGGTCGTCTCTCGACGGAGCCTTATATCATTAATTATGAAATGTGGTTCTGATTATGAAATTAAAAAAAGGAATTGGGGTTTTATAATACTTGGGTTTGATGATTAAAGATGACAATAGAAAATAGAAGCTATAAAACAAAGTAGAGATTAACAAAATTAATTAAGCGTGATCAACCCGGGGTACTCGTATGATGTTTTTCCTTCATCGCTTCATGATATAAGGTTATGATCTTTAAATCCATGGTTTGTAACACCTAGAACTAGAATGTTACTGAGTTTATACTAGGATACCTCCTAGGGTTCAGTCAAAAACACACAATGATTCATCGGACACCGCTGATGATTGAATAAATTGTGTTTGACTTCATAACCAAAACTCACCAAGGCAACACACGAAAAACTTGATGCACTGTCCAGATTTGTATGTTATTTCTTTGTGATACCATGACATAAATGTACACGGCCTTGATAGTACTTGTGTGAGTTCAATTTACCAATATAAACCACACAAACACCTCAATTGAAAGGGGGAAAGAAAGTGGTGAACGGTGTGTAAAACATCACATGAATGGGTACCCCCAAACATGATCATTTGAGTTGAGCATGACATACCAGTACATAACTCAATAAAATAAGAATATAGGATGATGAAAAACAACACAACAATCTGGAATTTAAAAGATCATTCAAATATTACAAACATGAAGCTCGGGATGTACATCACATTCCTCCCCGGGTGATCACAAGGGGTTTAGAAACCCATGGGAGAGGAAGAAGAGAAATATGTTGGGGTAGAACTTCCCATAGCCTCCAGAACCTCTAGGTATGTTGAGAAGACTCCTTAGGGACTCCAAAATGGAAACACCTTGCCTCTTGGCCGAACTTGCAAATGAGGAGCCCAAGGTGCCCTTTTATAGGAAATGTGGGAGGTGGTTTTGGGCACACAGATTTCATCAATCCACTTGCACGAAGCGTTTAGGCCTTCAGACAGTCTTATCTCGCTTTGGAGAAAATATAAAAGTTGTATCCCTACCTCTTTAATATCTCCACCGAAAGTTTGGCACAGTTTGGATAACTACAGCTCAAGATATGGATAAAATACAGAACACCGCATTTGACTTGGTCCAAATTCGGTGGCTTGGACAGATCAGTTCGGATGGACCCCATACAAGCCGAATCAGGATTGGGTTCCTTCATATGAAATGTATCCTATTGAATTTTTGACAGTCCCACAAAATTTCAGCCCATTTGGATGCACGGATTTTGTGTACTATTCAAAACAGTGTACAGATGTCCATGGATCCATGCAATTTTGGCCCAGTTTTCTTTCACTTCATCAAGGGCCCTCCAAATCACCTCCACCTACATTGTAATTTTCAAAACAAGTATCATTGCCCTATTTAACAGTGATAAAAACAAAATTATTGAATCAAACATGAAGCACAATTTGATAATATTTTTATAATTTTTAATACAAAATATGTTTAGCACAGCGGTGTAAGGGTGAAAATGAAACAGTGAATCGTGGTACGATCACACCCCCACACCTAAACATTTGCACTCCTGGGCAAAGTCACATATCCAAATACAATGATTCATATATATATTTATATTTCCAACATCCTAAAGATTTATCATTTGAGGAAATTTTATTTAAAGTAAAGTGATCAATGCATGAACCACACCAAGGAGTTCTTCCTAGTGAAAATAGAAAAAGATGTCTCATAAATCATATCATAGTGAAATTCAAAAAGATTCATGATACCCAATTGAGAAAGGAATTCAGAAGTAAACCATGACACTAAATCTCCATGTGTGTGTGTGAAAACCATTCCATGCTATTCTTTCCACTTAATATCTAATAAATATATGTTATTTTAACATTTTTCAGCTTAAATGATTTTGTCACCGAACCTGTCCTACATCCTTTGCAATCATATTTCAAGACCCACTCATTTAAGCATTCCCAGAAGTCAAACCATAAGCTCCCGACCTAGATATCCCCATATGTTGCACATTTCATCACTCCCCTCATTTATTATTTTTTTTGAAGTTGCAATTGGAACAAATCTCACACTCATCTCTCAACCCTTGTTTGATCTCCTCACGACACTAATTGCAATAGTTATAACAAGATCAAAGGTTGAGGAGGAGTGATTTTTGGCTTGCCTAAGACACAACAATTTTTTTTTGAGGGCGTACAACAGTCGGACATTAGGTACACACGCATAGGTCAATCTGGTACAGTAATGAAACAGATCAGATAAGGAACGAACGTATGAAAATATCATTTAAATCTAAAAAAATATTAACCCAACATATATTTACCTTATATTAAGTAAGAAATAATCACAATTTGTGGTTTGGTGCAAAATTGTTTTTGGAGATATTAGTGACACAGTTTTCCTAAAAACTACTCACACAATGGGCATCAATCATCTCAAAGGTTTCACATAGATACAACCATTTATATCATTGACAGAAAACCAATTCACTAAAAATCACTCCTTGATGGTAAACTCATACACTTTCTGTTTCTAGCCTTCGTTATGGTATTTTTACTTTCCCCACTTTATGGTCGCCACATCATGGAATTTCAAAATTGTTGATGGGGAAAAATAAAAATACCATAAAGAAGGCCAGAAAGAGAAAACAAAAGGAGAAAAAGATGAAAAAAAAATCCTAACTAACCCAGGAATGTATCCACCCCCCCACACCTAGAATGTGCAGTGCCCTCACTGAAATAATTGAAAATGTGAGAAGGAAAGATAAAACCTGGTGTGTTTTATTGGTATGATGCATCGAGAAGGTGGATTTCCTACACCGTATTCTTTGGAAAATCCTCATAGAAGTGTTTAAGTCGCTGCCCATTGACGGTAAGACTTCTTCCACTCTGCTCATGCAAAACCTGTATTGCACCAAAAGGGTAAACATTAGTAACAGTATAAGGACCGAGCCATCGGGAACGAAGCTTACCTGGGTGGAGCTTAAGCCTAGAATTGTACATGAGGACCTTCTCACCAATATGGAACTTCCGCTGGTGAATCATGCTATCATGAATAGCCTTTGTCTTCTCTTTATAGATTCAGGAGTTTTCATATGAATCACGTCGAATTTCTTCCAACTCTTGAATCTGCAGCTTTCTTTCCTCACCTGCATCTGAAAGGTTCATATTACATTGTTTAACAGCCCAATATGCACGGTGTTCGACCTCCACCGGGAGGTGACAAGATTTCCCAAACACAATCCTATATGGTGACATTCCGATCGGTGTTTTAAAAGCAGTACGGTACGCCCAAAGTGCATCATCCAAGTGCAAACTCCAATCTTTCCTATTGGGTTGTACCGTTTTCTCCAAGATTCGCTTAACTTCCCGATTTGAAATTTCTGCTTGTCCGTTAGTTTGGGGATGATATGAAGTGGAGACTTTATGAACAACCCCATACTTACGAAGCAAGTTTTTCATGTTACGATTGCAAAAATGTGAACCCTGATCACTAATGATGAATCTTGGTAGACCAAACCTACTGAAAATCTGGGACCTCACAAAATCAACAACCACTCGAGAGTCATCGGTCCTGGTGGCCTTTGCTTCCACCCATTTAGATACATAGTCAACCACCAATAAGATGTACACAAAGCCAAATGAATTTGGAAAAGGGCCCATGAAGTCAATGCCCCATGCATCGAAGATCTCACAAAATAACATGGGTTGTTGGGGCATTTCATTCCTCTTGGAGATATTCCCTGTGAATTGACATCGAGTACATGATTTACAAAACCTATGGGCATCTCTATACAATGTTGGCCAATATAATCCTGAGTCAAGGACCTTTCGAGCTGTACGTTGAGAGCCAAAGTGGCCCCCACATGCCAAGGTGTGGCAGAAGGTCAAAACAGAGGTGAACTCATGGTCAGGGACACACCTACGAACAACCTGGTCACTACAATTTCTCCACAAGTATGGGTCATCCCAAATGTACCATCGAGAGTCATGCTTAAGTCTATGGGATTGTGAAGTGCTAAAATCAGGGGGGAACCTAGATGTTGCTAGAAAATTCACAATGTCCGCATACCAGGGGGTAAGGTCCACAACATCACAAAGGTTCTCATGAGGTAAGAATTCTCCAATGGGTAGGGGTGAGTCAACATGATGGTCCAATGGTGGGGAAATCCTACTAATGTGGTCAGCTACAACATTCTCCACCCCTCTCTTATCTCTAATCTCAAGGTAAAACTCTTGGAGGAGGAGCATCCACCGAATGAGGTGGGGCTTGGCTTCAGGTTTCTTTAGGAGGAAACGAAGGGCAGCATGGTCAGAAAACACAATCACTTTTGACCCAAGAAGATATGAATGGAATTTTTCCAAGGCAAACACAATAGAAAGGAGTTATTTTTCTGTGGTTGTGTAGTTTACCTGGGCAGGGTCAAGGGTACGCGAGGCATACACAATGACATGAGGAGCCTTTTCAACCCTTTGTGATAAAACTGCCCCAACTGCAAAGTTAGAGGCATCACACATAAGCTCGAAGGGGAGATCCCACCTAGGTGGTTGGATTATGGGAGGTGATGTGAGACTCTTTTTTAGTGAATTGAATGCATCCTCACAATTTTTATCAAAAACAAATTCAGAATCCTTTTGTAACAACCGAGATAAGGGAAGTGCGATCTTACTAAAGTCTTTAATGAATCGTCGGTAAAAACCAGCATGACCCAAGAAAGACCGCACCTCACGAACACATTTTGGATATGGAAGGGATGAAATCAATTCAATTTTAGATTTATCAACCTGAATTCCCTTATTTGAAATGATATGCCCAAGAACTATCCCCCGCTCAACCATAAAATGACATTTTTCATAATTTAAAACAAGATCTTTTTCAATGCAGCGGCGGAGGACAGAACCTAGGTTTTCCAAACAATCATCAAAAGAAGAACCGTAAACCGTGAAATCATCCATAAATACTTCCATACAACTCTCAAGGTACTCAGAAAAAATACTCAATATACATCGCTGAAAAGTACCAGGAGCATTACATAGACCGAATGGCATCCTTCTGTATGCGAATGTGCCAAATAGACAAGTAAATGTTGTCTTTTCTTGATCCTCAGGGGCTATATGGATTTGGAAATAACCCTAATAGCCATCAAGGAAACAATAATGAGACTTACCAGCCAATCGTTCTAACATTTGTTCAATGAAAGGTAAAGGAAAGTGGTCCTTCCGTGTGGCTTGATTCAGTCAACGGTAGTCAATACAGACTCGCCAACTGTTTTGCACACGTGTTGGAACCAATTCATTCCTTTCATTTGACACAACTGTTACTCCTGTTTTTTTAGGCACAATTTGCACTGGGCTGACCCATTTACTGTCAGATATAGGATAAATGATCCCTGCAGCAAGTAATTTACTGACTTCCAATTTTACCACTTCAAGGAGAGTGGGATTCAACCGGCGTTGAGATTGTCTTACGGTTTTAGCCTCATCATCCAAAAGTATATGGTGCATACAAATAGATGGGATAATCCCGGGAATATCAGCCAATGTCCATCCTATTGCCTTTTTACACTCTCTCAAAAGTTTGAGAAGTTTCAATTCCTGTTGTGGAGAGAGGTTATTGGCAATAATGACGGGCAATTGGTCAATACCCTCAAGATATGCATATTTTAAATTAGAAGGAAGTTGTTTAAGTTCAAACACCGGTTGTTTCTGGATTGAGAGAGGGGATTTATGGGGAGTGAGGTCCATGAAACTATCTATCTGCTCATGTATATTCTCAAAGGAAAGAGAATCTATTGAAATGAGATTTGCAGAATCATCGATAGTCATGGGTACCTCAGAATAAACACACTCATCAATTAAAGCACAAAATTTACATTTTTCTGAACCCACACAACATTCAAATGAAGAACCAAAACTCAAATCATCCAAGGGTGAGGAAAACAAAAAAGAATCAGAGTTTGGGTTGAGGAGAGAATTGTGTGTGTGTGCATCGTTTGAGAGCACTTCCATCGAATAGACAGGAAGAGTGGAGTGCTCTTCAACGGGGTGTTTCATAGCCTCAAGGATGTTAAAACTTACCTTTTCTCCTCCTAATTCCATGGACAATGTACCATTGTGAACATTGATGATCGTCTTTGCTGTTTTTAGGAATGGCCTCCCAAGTATGAGAGGGGCATGTCCTTGGGTTCGGGTATCTTCCATCTCAAGAATGTAGAAATCAGCAGGGAAGATGAGATTCTTTACTCTAACAAGGACATCCTCAATCACTCCTTTTGGATGTGTTGTACTTTGGTTGGAAAGTTGCACAATAATTCCTGTTGGTTGAAGCTCTCCAACCTGTAGAGAAGTATATACGGAGTGAGGCATTACATTAATGGAAGCACCTAAATCTAGCATAGCATCAGAAAAGAAGGTCTCCCCTATGGTACAAGGTATGGTGAATGTGCCGGGATCCTTACATTTGGTTGGCATTGCTGGTTGAATCAAGGCTGATACATTCCTCCCCAGGTTGACTCTCTCATTCCCCTTCAACCTCCTTCTATGGGTGCAAAGCTCTTTAAGAAATTTGGCATAACGGGGAATTTGCTTGACTGCATCCAACAATGGAATATTAACTTGAACTTTTTTAAATGTATCCATTATTTCATTGTCAATCTCATTATCAAAGTTTTTCTTAGATTTAGAGAGTCTTTGAGGGAAAGGAAGAGGAATTGATTGTTCATTTGAATCATCAATGATAATTTGATTGCCCTTTTTGTTTTATTTTTCATTAAATGAAATTTTTGAGGGTTGGGAAGGAGTGTTTTCAAGAGGGGGACATACCTGTTTCATAGGATTAGTAGAAGGAGAAGCTTCTTTACCACTACGAAGTGTAATTGCACATACATTACCTTTATCCTTTGGATTGGCAATGGGTTGGGATGGTAGTTGTCCAGAACCTTGCATCTTAAGCTCACCGATGGTGTTCGCCAATTGTCCCACTTGAGTTCGTAGGTCTTGAATTGCCGATTGTGTGGTCTGTTGGAACTGAAGGTTCTGGGTTGCCATTTGTTTCACCATGTCCTCGAGGCTTGGTTCAGATTTGGGAGGAGGAGGAGGATGATTGTTTTGCGAAGTTGAAGGATAAGAAGGTTTCATACCTTGTCCTTGTTGATACCAATTCTGCTTCGGGTAGCTTGAGTTTCCTCCTTGTCGGTATTGTGGTTGTGCTTGCCACCCGGGGTTTGGATTTGGCCTGAATGGTTCTTGCTTGAAGGGAGGCACTTGTTGGAATGGACGCCCTGGGAACACAGCTGCACAGGACTCAGATGAATCTTGAAGTTGTGGGCACTGGTCAGAAAAATGAGTGTTATCAGAACAAATACCACAATGCAATGGAATAGAAGTAGAGTGTGAGTTACCTTGTGCTTGAGCTAATTGCCTTAGAAGGGTATGCATCTCATCAAGTTTAGTATCTACCTTTTGTTCTAGGGCTGAATGACTTACCTCATGAACTCCTCGGGTTGGTGCAATAGCTCGTGTACCAAATTGTTGTGCATTTTGAGCCATGTTGGCTATTAAGTCACGAGCGGCAGAAGGAGTTTTGTCAACTAGGGCACCACCAGCTGCAGCATCAATCATTCCACGATCCATGGGGATAAGTCCCTCATAGAAGTATTGGATTAATAGTTGTTCACTAATCTGGTGGTGGGGGAAGCTTGAGCAAAGTCTCTTAAATCTCTCCCAGTATTCATGAAGGGTCTCTCCTTGTGATTGCCTAATTCCACAGATTTCTTTCCTAATTGATGCAGTTCGGGAGGCAGGGAAGAAATTCTCTAGAAAAAGTATTTTTAGGTCATTCCGGCCCCCAATTGTGGAAGGCAAATAGTATAGCCAATCTTTGGCTACACCATCAAGGGAGAAAGGGAAGTCCCTAAACTTAATGAGGTCCTCAGACACATTTTGGGGTTTCATGGTGGAGCACACGATGTGAAACTCTTTTAGATGTTTGTGAGGGTCCTCTCCGGGAAGACCATGGAATTTTGGAAGGAGATGGATGAGGCCTGATCTTAGCTCAAAATTGGCCGCTTCCTCAGGATATTGGATGTACGCAGGTTGGTACTCCACATCCGGGGTGGTCAGTTCTTTTAATGTTCTATTATTTGCAGCCATGATCTCTGGGGTTTGATTTGGTTCAATTTTGGATTGGTTTAGGACCACTTTAGGTTCCAAAAGGGGTTCCACAATGTTACTTGATTGACCTTCTCTAGATGCCTTGATTTGTGTGTGAAGTGACTTTTCAATTTCAGGATCAAATTCAAGTAGTGTTGCTTTACCAGATCTTGTCATGCAACAATGATGTCTAGTTTGATTGATTGATTTTTTTTTGTTGTGTTTTTTTTATTTGAGATGGATTAAAAAAAAAACTTAAGAAGGGTGAAATAAGAATAGAATTTTATACTATAGAATTAGAGAGTGAGATGGATAAGAAGAGAGAGATAGAGAGAGAAAGAACACACCAAAAACAACAAAAAATAAAGACAAAACCCAAAACAAAAACAATCAAACGGGGGTGGGGTATTTAGAGGAGTACTAATCAAGAAGTAAAATGACCTAATAAAAATAAATAAAGAAAAAAAAACGATCTTGTCTCCCCGGAAACGGCGCCAAAATTTGACCGCGTTGTCGAACGCGTCAAATTAGTTGTTTAATTTTGACTAGAATTTCTGCAGTATAGCAGCAACCCTAGGTCGTCTCTCGACGGAGCCTTAGATCATTAATTATGAAATGTGGTTCTGATTATGAAATTAAAAAAAGGAATTGGGGTTTTATAATACTTGGGTTTGATGATTAAAGATGACAATAGAAAATAGAAGCTATAAAACAAAGTAGAGATTAACAAAATTAATTAAGCGTGATCAACCCGGGGTACTCATATGATGTTTTTCCTTCATCGCTTCATGATATAAGGTTATGATATTTTAATCCATGGTTTGTAACACCTATAACTAGAATTTTACTGAGTTTATACTAGGATACCTCCTAGGGTTCAGTCAAAAACACACAATGATTCATCGGACACCGCCGATGATTGAATGAATTGTGTTTGACTTCATAACCAAAACTCACCAAGGAAACACACGAAAAACTCGATGCACTGTCCATATTTGTATGTTATTTCTTTGTGATACCATGACATAAATGTACACGGCCTTGACAGTACTTGTGTGAGTTCAATTTACCAATATAAACCACACAAACACCTCAATTGAAAGGGGGAAAGAAAGTGGTGAACGGTGTGTGAAACATCACATGAATGGGTACCCCCAAACATGATCATTTGAGTTGAGCATGACATACCAGTACATAACTCAATAAAATAAGAATATAGGATGATGAAAAACAACACAACAATCTGGAATTTAAAAGATCATTCAAATATTACAAACATGAAGCTCGGGATGTACATCACATTCCTCCCCGGGTGATCACAAGGGGTTTAGAAACCCATGGGAGAGGAAGAAGAGAAATATGTTGGGGTAGAACTTCCCATAGCCTCCAGAACCTCTAGGGATGTTGAGAAGACTCCTTGGGGACTCCAAAATGGCAGCACCTTGCCTCTTGGCCGAACTTGCAAATGAGGAGCCCAAGGTGCCCTTTTATAGGAAATGTGGGAGGTGGTTTTGGGCACACAGATTTCATCAATCCACTTGCACTACGCGTTTAGGCCTTCAGACAGTCTTATCTCGCTTTGTAGAAAATATAAAAGTTGTAGCCCTACCTCTTGACTATCTCCACCGAAAGTTTGGCACCGTTTGGATAACTACAGCTCAAGATATGGATAAAATACAGAACACCTCATTTGACTTGGTCCAAATTCGGTGGCTTGGACAGATCAGTTAGGATGGACCCCATACAAGCCGAATCAGGATTGGGTTCCTTCATATGAAATGTAGCCTATTGAATTTTAGACAGGACCACAAAATTTCAGCCCATTTGGATGCACGGATGTTGTGTACTCTTCAAAACAGTGGACAGATGTCCATGGATCCATGCAATTTTGGCCAAGTTTTCTTTCACTTCATCAAGGGCCCTCCAAATCACCTCCACCTACATTGTAATTTTCAAAACAAGTATCATTGACCTATTTAAAAGTGATAAAAACAAAATTATTGAATCAAACATGAAGCACAATTTGATAATATTTTTATAATTTTTAATACAAAATATGTTTAGCACAGCGGTGTAAGGGTGAAAATGAAACAGTGAATCGTGGTACGATCAGTTCTCATTTACAATTTTAAAAGATTCTAAGGATTTAGTACCAAAATTAACCTTGGAGATATTTGATTGTGTCATTGTTTGAATAGAGTGAGGGGAACCTAATCCATTTGTCTAATTGCTGGTCCCATTTATTATCTCTTGAGTAGCAGTAGAAGTCAGTAGGGAGGGTTTTTGGTTCTGTCCAGAAATCATATCTGAGCAGCTGGGTTCAACCACAGCTTGTAGAAAATGATCAACATTGTGCTTAGTTGAAGTGCTTAAGCTGTAATCATTGCCTTTTATGTGAACAGGTGGAGATATTGGATCCCTCCTACCCAGTGTGGGTTCATCATTTTTGGTGAGGTTAGAGTTGGGTACCTGCTTGGATGGACAAGTAAATATGTATGTACAAAATTTCCCACACCCAGAATCTATTAGATGAATTCCCTATTGTATTCTCTTTCAATGGTTTTTTAGGTACACTAAAAAAAATTCAAAGTTTACAAAACCTGACACATAATGATGTATTTATATCAGAAGTACAAACAGCTAGAAAATGAACAGATCAGAGAAACAATATACACCATAACAGCAACCCAAGCACAACACAAGCACCAAAATCACCACCAAATCACTAAACTAGGCCCCACAAATCTAGGAAAAACTTACAACTGAAAATTGATTCTTTTTGTACATGCTTTTGTTTAATGAAGAAGACTGTCACCAACACCAATTCAACTTTTCCTAATCAGTCATGCTAAGGCTGCATTTCTAATCGGCAACAGGCCCATGGCATCACCCTTCCTGTCAATACTACAAGGAGATGAACAGTTTAGTGGACCAGTAAAAGACCAAGTAAGAATACATGTGGAGAAAATAATTGGCAGTAGTGTGGTCCCACATTAACAGAATGGGTTAGGATTAGAAAAAATATGATTTCTAGATGAGAAAAAACAGACAAACCCAAAAAAGCTTGCAGGATAAGTGGACCAATCAGCTAGGCCGGTCCACATGCAAACCAGACCAGGCATAATTTTTTTATCCTAGCCCCAGTCCATGTTAGGTTTTTCCCAACCCGTTAAACAACCATACTTCTCACCACATGAGGACTAGTACCTATCAGTAGCTATGTCTTCAAATATATTATGGATTACATCTTCACCTTTTTTCCTCTTCTTCTTATTCGCCAACCGCCTGGAAGGATAATCAACACCTTTACTGGAAAAGGTGCCCTTAACTCTCTTTCTCTTGTCTACATAAAACCCTGGCTCAGAATGTGAATGGGCAGAACCTTCACTTGCATCATCCTTAATTCCCGAGTTCAAATTAAAAACTTCTTTAATAGTATAAGGAAATTCAAGTATTACTTTCAGCCCATTCACCCACTCCTTCACTTCGCAATTTCCTTCCTCCCCATTTTCACCCAACTTTTGTTCTTCAAATCCATTAGATTGATTCAAATGTTCCGCTGTGACACAACATTCATCTTTAAATTCATATATCGAAGGCATTCCATCATTGTTCTGTGCAAGCTTCTCATGATAATTCTTAAATATCAGATCAACACACCACTTGACCCATCCAAAACGAGTCGCACTAGTAGGAGACTTGCCATCGATTTTAAGATATGAAGGCACACATGCTGGTGAATCCACCTTAGGCTTCTGCTTCACTAATTTTTTTGTATATACTCTCAACCGGCTGCCACCCAAACCAGAATTCTCCATCTCGACTGCAACTAAACTGTCCAAAACCAGTTTCACATTCTCCAGTTTTTCCAGACACTCGAACTGAGCAAGAATCTTTTCATGGTCAGCATACAATGATTCTCTCTGCTCCTCTAATTTCCCCTACTGCTATTTAAGTTCCTCAATCGAGTTACTTAAATCTGACCATTCTACTGTTAACATAGTTTCTGTTTTCCTTGATGTCATCAAGGGTTTCTATTAGTTTTTCAATGCATAAATCTGCTTTTATGTTGGGTTGGTCTCTCGAAGGACTGGTAGGGAGGGGGTAACTGGCAGGGGGGGTGCAAGGGGTGGGGTGTCCAGGTTCTGGGGGGGGGGGTCCAAGGGGATCTGTCAGGGTCTGGGGGGGTGTCCAGGTTCTGGGGGGGGGGGGTGTCCAGGGGGGTGTCCAGGGTCTGGGGGGGGGGGGGGGGTCTGTCCTGGGGGGTCAGTCCAGGGTCTATCTGGGGGGATTTGTCTAGGGGGTCTGGGGGTGTCTAGGTTCGGGGGGGGGGGGGGGGGAGGATAGGCAGGGGGGAACTATTAGGGGGAGGGGAGGGGGGGAACTAGCAGGGGGAGGGGACTGGTAGGGGGGAGGGGGGTAACTAGCAAGGGGGTGTAAGGGGTGGGGTGTACAGGTTCTGGGGGGGGGGGTAGGACTGGCAGGGGTGAGGGGGGAACTGGCAGAGGGAGGGGGGGAATTAGTAGGGGGAGGGGACTGCCAGGGGGGACTGGCAGGGGGGAGGGGGGTAACTGGCAGGGGGGGTGCAAGGGGTGGGGTGTCCAGGTTCTGGGGGGTGTCCAGGGTCTGGGGGGGGGGGTCTGTCCAGGGTCTATCTGGGGGGGGGGGGGTTGTCCAGGGGGTCTAGGGGGTGTCTAGGTTTTTTTTTTTTTGGGGGGGGGGGTAGGACTGGCAGGAGGGAACTAGCAGGGGGGACTGGTAGGGGGGAGGGGGGTAACTAGCAAGGGGGGTGCAAGGGGTGGGGTGTCCAGGTTCTGGGGGGGGGGGCAGGATTGGCGGGGGGGAGGGGGGCAGGACTGGCAGGGGGAGGGGGGAATTAGCAGGGGAGGGGACTGGTAGGGGGGACTGGCAGGGGGGAGGGGGGTAACTGGTAGGAAGTGCAAGGGGTGGGGTGTCCAGGTTCTGGGGGGTGTCCAGGGGGATCTGTCTAGGGTCTTGGTGGGGGGGGGGTGTAGGTTTGGGGGGGTTAGGGTCTGTCCAGGAGGGTGGGAGGGGGGTCTGTCCAGGGGAGTGGGGGGGTCTGGGGGGTGTCCAGGTTCTGGGGGGGGGGTCCAGGGTTTGTCCAGGAGGGTGGGGGGGTGGCTGTCTAGGGGAGTGGAGGTCTGGGCTATCCAGGGGATCTGTCCAGGGTCTGGGGGGTGTCCAGGGTCTGGGGGGGCGTCCTGGGTCTATTTGGGGGGTGTCCATGGTCTGTCTGGGGGTGTCCTGGGTCTATCTGGGGGGTGTCTAAGGTCTGTCTGAGGGGTGTCCAGGGTCTGGGGGGGTGTCCTGGGTCTCTCTGGGGGGTGTCCAGGGTCTGTTCGGGGGGTGTCTAGGGTGTGTCTGGGGGGCGTCCAGGGTCTATCCGGGGGGTGTCCAGGGTGTGTCTGGGGGGGTGTCCAGGGTCTGTCCGGGGGGTGTCTAGGGTCTATCTGGGGGGGTGTCCAGTGTTCAGAAGGGAGGGGTCTGTAGGGGGGTGGGATACTGCGGGGGGGGGGGGGGTGCAGGGGGGTGGGGGTCTATTTTTTATATATGATTTTCTAGACCCTATAGCCACGATTTTTAATCGTGGCTATAAGTCTATTTCCACGGTTACAAATTGTAGCTAAAGGTCTAATGCCATGGTTTCTAACTGTGGCAATAAACTGTATCCCTCCTCTAGTATAGCCATGGTTCTAAACTGTGGCTATAGAGATATTACCATGGTTTGAACCGTGGTTGTATAACTATAGCCACGGTTTGGAACCGTGGCTATAAGTCTAGGCCTATAGCCACGCCAAACTTAGCCACAGTTTCTCAAACCGTGTCTATTAACTATAGCCACAGTTTGAGGACCTATAGCCATGATTTTAAACAGTGGCTATAGCCTGAATTTCTAGTAGTGTGCGATCACTATTGGAGATGTTGAGTATGACAACAAAGTAGAGGAATGATTAAGTGTTTATGTAATGGGATTTCAAAATAGTGTTGTGGAATCTCATTTATAGTATTATGGAATATTTGAATATCTATGTATTGGTCTATTATAGTTTTCCATAATTATATGGTACCGATAACCATGAAAAGTGATTGAAATATTTTTGGAAAGCACATGATATGTACATAATGAAGGGATAAGGAAATAATGAGATGTTTGATAGTATTAATGAGCTCATAAAAGGACAAAGTGATATCATGGTTTGAGAATATAGTTTTTTTTGGTATTTTTGGTGTGTGTTAAGAGTTAACTTTTGACAGAATTCATGTTTTCATTAAGGTTCTATGGTAATTCAAGTTTCAAGAGAATACATGATTAAGGTATTAACATGTTTGGAATGTGATCAACAAGATATATCTTATATGGGGGATAAATGATGGTATTCACATGCTTGTTATATGACCTTTTGGGTAATTGTTTTATTTGTACTGTGAAATTGGACAGATGTATTTTGGATAAGCCTAAAGGTTGGAATGGATTAAGTTGGACATTATATAGTGTTGTTTAAGGCTAGAAACTTTTTTATATTATTTCTGGAATGTTATAATAGTATATTTTTAGAAAAAGGAAAACCCACAGGATGGGTGACAACCCGTCGTGTTAGACAAGGCTGTGGGAATCGAACCCACAATCGAAGTGCGACATGCCTTTATCGTTGACCACTGGCCTACAAGAAGTCCCTGGTTAGTATAATTTAGGTTTATTTTATTTAAGTGGTTTGATAAATGACGTATAAGTCCAATTTTGGAACCATATAAGATTAATCTCACCATATATGGACTTATGTATATTTGATAACTTGTTCTAACCTTTTTATTCAGATATATGGAGTTACCTATCATTCTATCGCATGATCTGTTATCATTCTATCGCATGATCCGCTAACACGTCATGAATGAAAAATTCAATTTCATTTATTTAAATTAGAAATAAAGTGGAAATTGTTCAAGGCACGACCAATGATGATATTGTACTGAAATCAAGTAAGTATTTCTTTTCATGTTCTTCATATTTAGGGAAAGAATCTTGAAAACCAAAAATTTTATCCTAGTACCTTCATATCTGATTAATCAAATGGTATCTTAGATCATAAAAAATTTATGGATTTGTGATTATTGAATTTTTATTATCCATGTTCTCTACCACTCTCCATCAGAACTTTATGGGTATATTTCTCTTGTATATCAATGTTTTCACTTCCCACCTATGTTCTCCTATGATTTACTTTGGGTAACTATTATGTTTCTAACATTCCTTTTTAAAATGAAGTTTTTGTATTCCTTTTTACAATGTGGGTTTCCATAAAAGAAAATTTCAAGTAGTAAACGATTTATAACCCCTATGAATTTTGAGGGTGAAATTCATTTTAAGGGGGGTAGAATGTAACACCCCAAGATTTTATGATATATATTCTTTTTAATTTATTTAATGTCTTGTGTTACACACAATTTCAAGTTCTTTTGATAGAATTAAACACTAAGTATAGATTTTTTTCAATGTAAAAATGAAATAAGATTGGATTATGTTATACGCTACACAAAAGGAATCTTTCACTACACGCAACACTGGCTTGGCTTGCGTTACATGTAAGAGTGAGCTTCCTTGATAGCTTGCGTTGTACGCGATACTGAGTTTTCACTAAACAATGATATATTATTATTTAATGGGATATAAACTAGTAGTTATGAATATTATTTACCAAATTTTTAATTTTATATCATTGGAATTCATACTACACATTTTCTAGAACACAATATAAGAAAAAAAATCATTTTTTTGGATAAAAGAAGTATTTTTCAAAAAATACAGTTTTACCGCCTTTTGATGACACACCCATTTTAAATATAGTTTTTGACATGTTTTTAAGTTAAACTTAAAAAATTAAACTTCTTATTTTAAATTAGGATATAAAAATTTACTTTGGATAAATTTTTGATATATTTCTGATAACTTTCATATTTTAAAGAATAGTAAAAATACGCTAAATTTTAATTAAAAACAACTTTTTTCATCGAGATAATTTATATGGTTAAATTATAATATTGAATAGTTTTAAAGTATAAATATAATATATTTTTACCATTTAATATAATTTATGCCATTACCATTAATTTTACATTGAATTAATAGGTAAAAACATTTCAATCTTTTGCAATGTTTTAACTTTTAAAACCCGTTTTCTAATTTTAACAACAGGATTAATTTTAAATCAATTACTACAACTTATGTGTCTTGAATTTAGAAAAATGGATTCTATATTTGTAATAATTAAGTCCAAATTATGTTTATAGGATACTTTTATTTTTGGGCATTATGAATAGTAACTACGGTAAATTTTATTTACCACAGTTAAAGGTAAATCAGGTAATTAAGTGTAAAAATAATATTATAAAATTACTCTAACACTTGTCTTAATATAATTGTATGATTATAGTTCGCCCTAAAACATACTTGGGTATAAATGGTATCTTTTAAAACCCACTTGGATGAGATTAAGACATTTAATTTATTTTATTTAAAGAAAAGTGAAATATGTCTCACTCAAACTTTAATAATTAAATTAATTTTAATATAAGGTTATACAGAATATAAATTCAATTATAAATACTCATTTGAAAGCTAAAATGTTTTTCTCTATCATGGTAATTTATTTTTTAATCTTTAAGAAATATATAATTACCTTAATATCTTATACATTAATGATGAAAAAATTATTTATTTAGTGAAAAATCAATAATATAGTTTTTATTAAAATAATAATACCCATAAAAGGCCCAAAAACTTGACCAAAACTTATTTGTTGAGTCTATATAAACCATAATAATACAAGGGTATAATTTTTGACCATTTGGATCCTTATAAAAGAGATTATGACACTTATATTATATTATTTTAAATGATGTCAAAGTTGTCAACTTCATAATTTAATAAATATAACATTTTAAATGTTCAGTTTTTTAGAAGATAAATTCAAATAAAAGTATTATTATGAAATATATTAGATTTATCTTCATCATAGATTTTTTTTTTAATTTTTATGAAACAAATAGGTATATTAAATAATTATAAAAAAATGTTGTAATAATTATTTTATTAATAGAAATATCAAATAAATAGTTTTAAAAATGTTAAAATAAATATTATATGAACTAATTAATGAGATCCACAAATTTTATAGATGAATATGACATGGTAGGAATCTATTAAATATTTTTTTTGAATCTATATTATATGTGGATTTTATTTAAATTCAAATAAATGAATAGTGTCAAAATTGACACTATTGATATTTTATAAAAATAACATTTTATTAAATTGTTTAAAAATCACAAAAATATTTAAAAATTACAAATTGAAAATTATATTGTCTAAAATTTCATAAATTATCCAATTATGGATAATTAAAAACACATAAGTAAGTATTTATAACCATTTAAAATTTAGAATATTATTACCACAAATAAAATAAAATAGATTAAATAAGGATAAATCAAAATGATAAGGTTTAAAATAAAATAAAAACATGTATAAATTTTATTGTTTGATGATATTACAACCCTGTATCATATAATATTCTAGGTTGAGTCATTTTGGAGGTTTTTAAGTTGGTTTTTATTTTATTATAAATTAATATTTTTGAGGTTTCCAAAATTACCCCTCTCTTCTCTTATAAAAGGGCACCTCCTCCCTCTCCTCTTAACTACATTTTGAGCCTTAAAACTTGGAAAAAACCTATAAATTTACCTTCTCCACTTACCTATAAAAATAACAGATCTCCTGGTCTTCTTCAAAGATGAACTTTAGTGCCCTAAGAGGAGGTTTAGAAGAGGCATGTCGAAGAAGAGGTAATATCCTTTTCCGACTCTTTCAAACTTCTTTCTTCTTCTACTTCTTCTATATGAGTTGTTTCATTATTAAGTAATAACTCCGGTATCAATTGTATATTGATATGTTATTATGAATTATAAATGACTATATTCCATCTTTTATCCATCCTATGAAAAATGAAATCACCACGCATGCGTACGTACGACCTACCGTCTCCACGCTGCGGTGTAATCTGTTTTTCATCACCAACATAATTATATGGGTATAATGATGGAAGAAATAAATATATATGATTATTGTAAAATTATATTTATTCTGAAATATTATACACCATACACTTCAATACAATTCCACAATCATGAGAATGATATCGTCAGTCGTGCATACATACGCCCTACCGTCTCCACGATGTGATGCAATTCGTTCTACATGATCTTCATTAAAGAATGATTATATAAATGAATTTAATTAATAAATATGATATATATTATACTAATACCATTTTTTAAATGATATAACTATAACATAAAAATAGGAATAAGAATTTATTCGACAAAACATGCATAAGAACATAAAGTAGTTAACACTTGAATAACGAGTAACAATGAAATGTTACTAATAAAAAGATAAGAATATGACCATATATGATATAAAAAAATTACTATGATTCTATAATAAGTCAATGACATTATTTAGATCATTATATAGGATGTTTATATACGTACAAAGTATATCATACCTAAGGTAAGGGATAACTTTTCCAATCTCGTTTTTATCCAAGATTGTTTATTCATAAGTATTTACTGGGGTTATATTTATCACCCGTGTCCATGTTTTCTAAAAATGTTTTCATAAAATGTTTACTATTCTTAAATTTATGTTTAAAGTAATTTGTACAATTTTTTTTTACTTTTACCACATGGTATGGATGAAATCTTTCTTTTGTTTACCACATGAGGTACTTTTTGACTTTTTTTGAAAAAAGTATGAGGAGAATGTTTTTTAACTTATACAGTATGAAAGGATTTTTACACTTTCATAAAGAAATATTTCCATGAAGATTAATTTACAGGTTTTTAAGTTTATTTTCAATTAAATTATTTTCTTTTAAAATTTCATGACATATTGAGAAGAGAAAATGTTTTTGAAGAAGAAAAGATATTTTCCTCAAACACTAAGTTCAAGTGTTTTATCAAAATTATTTTCCATTTAAGATGATATAGGGTTATATTTCTATCCCTATTATTACTTTTATTTTATTACATTATGATGGAATTACTTTTATGAAGTCTTTTTATCTTATATGGATTATGTTATGATGACATGATGTTTAAGAATCCCATTTTATTACATGGGTTATGCTATGATGTATGATTTATGTTTTTGTGGAACACATAATAATGGTTTTATTATGAGATGGGTGGGACCTATATCTCCCTCCAATGCATTGGGTAAAGATTTATATCTTATGAGATAGACATGGCTGGAATGAAAAGTTAATATAGTTCAGTGATATAGGACTGAAATGAGGAGTGAACTCAGTTCAGTAATAGACTTTATCCGCTATGATTT
Source organism: Viscum album (assembly GCA_963277665.1). Taxonomy (NCBI): domain Eukaryota; kingdom Viridiplantae; phylum Streptophyta; class Magnoliopsida; order Santalales; family Viscaceae; genus Viscum; species Viscum album. Next base: position 154,909,754 of record OY728134.1, on the reverse strand, counting down.
TCTTGGAAATTATTCTTGACTAATATGAAATTATTTTCTATGCTTATGTGTGTATGACACAAAGTTTCATGTCTTATTTTATGATTATTGGGATTACACTTCACTTCTATGATTTATCCCATGACATGATATTATGATCTCTTATGCAGGATAATATTTTCAAATGTTATGTTCTTTTAAATATGATATGATTGATATTTCCTTTGTTTACCCTTACTGAGAATTCAAGATCACCATTTTGTATGTTTCTTTTCCCCAGGTTAGGAAGAAGGTTATTAAATATGATATGCCAAAAAGGAGTCTAGTTATGATGAAATAAACGTGAGACAATGTAGATGTTTTATGAACCAGTTGTTTATGTTTCCCAGTTTCTAAAGACACTATACCTATACGGTCCTGTCATGGTTTTGTTATATGTTGTAATAAATATACTTCAATTCTAAAGTAATAACAATGTATGTAAAGTATGGGTTTCTTCAATTCTATACGGTCCTGTCCTGTCATTGTTTTCCTAGTATGATTTTTGCCTCTCACACTATTCTTTTTGGGTTTTAGATAATGGATAGAACCCAAATAAACCATGTTAATGATCAACACACTAGGAAATGCAATGATTGTTCTCCTGAACAACCAAATGTTATGGGATATGGAGTGAAAAATCTTATTGCTATACTTACACAAGCTATGAATCATTATGGACTTACAAATGAGTAGAGAAGGGAAGAATATTCTATTGAGTCCTTCATGAGGAAATGTCCACCTCCTTTCAGTGGGTCTTATGATCTGCTTGTTGCTGACAAATGGATCAGTACCATTGAAAAGATATTTTTCATACTTCTCTATTCAGAACATGAAAAATTCATTTTGGTCATATATCATTTAGAAGGTGAAGTAGACCAGTGGTGGACTCTAATTAAGAATACAAGGTCACAAGATGAAATTGAATCCATAAAATGGGATGAGTTCAATAACTTATTTTTCAATAAGTATTTACCTCATATTCTTCGAAAAAAGATGGAAAATGAGTTACTTGAGCTTAAGAAAAAGGATGATGAATTTGTTGGTACATACAAGGTGAATTTTACAAGACTTGCAAGGTATGCTTCTGGATTTATTATCCAACCTGAAAGTAAAGTTGATCAATTCTTCAATGGCTTAAATACAAGTCTTAGAAGGGCATTATCTATAAGAGACTTCAGTAATTATGAAGATATTGTGCGTTGTGATATCAAGGTAGAACTGGAATTTGGTGTTATATATCCATCTCATGATTTTGACAAGAAACGAAAGATGGAGTTCAATGGAAAATCTCAAAACAATGGTGAAAAGAAGATAAATGTTTCCCTATGCTCAAAGTGTGGAAAGAAACATGGTGGATATTGTCTTAAAGGGACTAGAAAATGTTTCAAGTGTGGAAAAGAAGTTCATAGAGCAATTGAGTGCCAAAGTAATGGGAAAAAGAAACCTCTTAAGGCAAAAGACAAAGGGAAGTCACATGCGATCACTATTAGAGATGTTGAGTATGACGACGAAGTAGAGGAATGATTAAGTGTTTATGTAATGGGATTTCAAAATAGTGTTGTGGAATCTCATTTATAGTATTATGGAATATTGGAATATCTATGTATTGGTCTATTATAGTTTTCCATAATTATATGGTACCGGTAACCATGAAAAGTGATTGAAATATTTTTGGAAAGCACATGATATGCACATAATGAAGGGATAAGGAAATAATGAGATGTTTGATAGTATTAATGAGCTCATAAAAGAAAAAAGTGATATCATGGTTTGATAATATAGTTTTTTTTGGTATTTTTGGTGTGTGGAAAGAGTTAAATTTTGATAGAATTCATGTTTTCATTAAGGTTCTATGTTAATTAAAGTTTAAAGAGAATACATGATTAAGGTATTAACATGTTTGGAATGTGATCAACAAGATATATCTTATATGGGGGATAAATGATGGTATTCACATGATTGTTATATGACTATTCTATTAATTGTTTTCTTTGTACTATGAAATTGGACAGATGTATTTTGGATAAGCCTAAAGGTTGGAATGGATTAAGTTAGACATCAGATTGTGTTATTTAAGGATAAAATATATTTTTTTATATTATTTTTGGGATGTTATAATAGTATAGTTTTAGAAAAAGGACAACCCACAGGACAGGAGACAACCCATCACGTGGGACAAGGCTACGAGAATCGAACCCACAACCGAAGTGCGACAAGCCTTTATCACCTACCAGTGGCCTATATGAAGTCCCTGGTTAGTATAAATTAGGTTTATTTTATTTAAGTGATATGATAAATGACGTATAAGTCCATTTTTGGAACCATATATGATTAATCTCACCATATATGGACTTATGTATATTTGATAACTTGTTATAACCTTTTTATTGAGACAAATGGAATTACCTATCATTCTATCGTATGATCTACCAACATTTCACGAATGATAAATTCAATTTCATTTATTTAAATTAGATTTGAAGTGGAAATTTTTCAAGGAATGACCAATGATGAGATTGCACTAAAATAAAGCAATTATTTCTTCTCATGTTCTTCATCTTTAGGGAAAGGATCTTGAAAACAAAAAATGTTATCCTAGTACCTTTATATCTGATTAATCAAATGGTACCATAGATCATCACAAATTTATAGATTTGTGATTATTGAATTTTTCTTAGCCATGTTCTCTACCACTATTCATCAGAACTTGGTGGTTATATTTCTCTTCCATATCCATGTTATCACTTCCTGCCCATGTTCTCCTATGAGTTACTTTGGGTAGCCGTTGTGTTTCTAACATTCCTTTTTAAAATGAAGTTTTTGTATTCCTTTTTACAATGTTGGTTTCCATGAAATAAAATTTCATGTAGTAAATGATTTATAACCCTGATGAATTTCGAGGGAGAAATTCATTTTAAGGGGGGTAGAATGTAATTCCCTGAGATTTTATGAGATAGATTCTTTTTAATTTATTTAATGTCTTGTGTTCCACACAATTTCAAGTTCTTTTGATAGAATTCAACACTGAGTATAGATTTTACTTCAATGTAAAAATGAAATAAGTTTGTATTATGTTATATGATACACCAAAGGAAGCTTGCACTACACATAACATTGACTTGGCTTACGTTACATATAAGAATGACCTTCCTCGATAGCTTGCAACACAATACCGATTTTCACTAAACAAAGATATATTATTATTTAATGAGATATAAACTAGATGTTATGAATAATATTTACCAAATTTTGAATTTTATATCATTGGAATTAATCCTACACATTTTCTAGAACACAATATGATAAAAAAATCAATTTTTTTTCGGATAAAAGAAGTATTTTTCAAAAAATGCAGTTTTACCGCCTTTTGATGATTCACCCATTTTAAATATAGTTTTTGACATGTTTATAAGTTCAAATTGACAAATTAAACTTCTTATTTGGAATCATGATATACGAATTTACTTTGGATAAATTTTTGATATGTTTATGATAACTTTCATATTTTTATGAATAGTAAAAATATGCTAAATTTTAATTAAAAACAACTTTTTTTATCGAAATAATTTATATGGTTGAATTATAATTTTGAAAAGTTTTAAAGTATCAATAGAATATATTTTTAACATTTAATATAATTTATGTCATTACCATTAATTTTACATTGAATTCATAGGTAAAAACATTTCAATCTTTTGCAATGTTTTAACCTTTAAAACCCGTTTTCTCATTTTAACAACGAGATTAATTTTTAATTAACTAATGAAAATTCTGTGTCTTGAATTTGGAAAAATGGATTCCATATTTGGAATCATTAGGTATAAATTATTTTTATAGGATACTTTTATTTTTGGGCATTATGAATAGTAACTATGATAAATTTTATTTACCACAGTTAAAGGTAAATCAGGTAATTAAGGGTAAGCATAATATTATAAAATTACCCTAAAACTTGTCTTAATATAATTGGATGATTATTGTTTGCCCTAAAACATACTTGGGTCGAAATTTTATCTTTTTGAACCCACTTGGATGAGATTAAGACATTTAATTTATTTTATTTAAAGAAAAGTGAAATATGTCTCACTCAAACTTTAATAATTAAATTATTTTTAATATAAGGTTATACAAAATATAAATTTTATTATAAATAATCATTTTAAAGCTAATTTTTTTTATTTATCATGGTAATTTATTTTTAATTTTTAATAAATACATAATTACCTTAATAGATTATACATTAATGATGCAGAAATTATTTATTTAGTGAAAAATCAATAATATTGTTTTTATTAAAATAATAATACCCATAAAAAACCCAAACACTTGAAAAAACCTTATTGGTCTAGTATATATAAACCATAAGCATCCAAGGGTTGACTTTTTGACCATTTGGAGCCTTAAAGAAGAGATTATGACACTTATATTATTTTATTTTAAATGATGTCAAAGTTGTCACCTTCATAATTTAATAAATGCAACATTTTAAATGTTGGGTTTTTAGAAGATAAATTCAACTAAAAGTATTATTATGAAATATATTAGATTTAAATTCATCATAGTATTTTATTTTTAATTTTTATGCAACACATAGTTCTATTAAATAATTATACAAAAATGTTGTAGTAATTATTTTATTAAGAGAAATATCAAATAAATGGTTTTAAAAATATTAAAATAAATATTATATGAACTAACTAATGTTCTGAACGAATTTTCTAGATGAATATGACATGTTAGGAATCAATTAAATATTTTTTTTCGAATCTATCTTTTGTTTGGATTCTATTTAAATTCAAATAAATGAATAGTGTCAAAATTTACACTATTGATATTTTATAAAAATATCATATTATTAAATTGTTTAAAAATCCCAAAAATATTTAAAAATTACAAATTGAAAATTATATGTTCGAAAATTTAATAAAGTATCCAATTATATATAATTAAAAACACATAAGTAAGTATTTATAACCATTTAAAATTTAGAATATTATTACCACAAATAAAATTAAATAGATTAAATAAGGATAAATCAAAATGATAAGGTTTAAAATAAAATAAAAACATGTCTAAATTTTATTGGTTGATGATATTACAACCCTATCTCATCTCATATTTTATGTTGAGTCATTTTTGATGTTTTTAAGTGGGGTTTGATTTTATTATAAATTAATATTTTGAGGTTTCCAAAAGTGCCCCTCTCCTCTCTTATAAAAGGGCATCTCCTCCCTCTCCTATTCACTCCATTTTGAACCTTCAAACTCGGCCAAAACCTATCCATTTACCTTATAAACTTCCCTATAAACATACTATAGGTCCTGGTTATCTTCAAAGACCAACTTTAGTGCCCTAATAGGAGGTTTAGAAGAGGCACGTCGAAGAAGAGGTAATATCCTTTACCGATTCTTTCAAACTTCTTTATTATTCTACTTCCTCTATATGAGTTGTTTCATTATTAAGTAATAAATCCAGTATAAATTTTATAATGACATGTTATTATGAATATTAAATGACTATATTCCATCTTCTATCCATCCTATGAAAAATGAAATCACCACATGTGCGTACGTACGACCTACCGTCTCCATGCCGTGGTGTAATCTTCTTTTCATCACCAACATAATTGGATGGGTATAATGATGTAAGAAATAACTATATATTATTATTATAAAATTATATTTATTCTGAAATATTATACACCATACACTTTAATGAAATTCCACAATCATGGGAATGATATCGTCGCTTATGCGTACGTACGACCTACCGTCTCCACGATGTGATGCGATTCATTCTACATGATCTTTGTTGAAGAATGATTATATAAATGAATTTAATGAATAAATATGATATATATTATACTAATACCATTATGTAAATTATATAACTATATCCTAAAAATAGGAATAAGAATTTATTTGAAAAAACATGCATAGAAACATAAAGTAGTTAACACTCGAATAACGAGTAATAATGAAATGTTACTAATAAACTGATAATAATATGACCATATATGATATCATAAAAATTACTATGATTATAGAATAATTCAATGACATTATTTAAATCATTATACAAGAATTTTTGATACATACAAAGCATATCAGACCTAAGGTAAGGGATAACTTTTCCAATCTCATTTTTATCTGAGATTGTTTTTTTGTAAGTATTTACTGGGGTTATATTTATCATCCATGTACATGTTTTCTAAAAATGTTTACATAAAATGTTTACTATTCTTCCATGCATGTTTAAAGTCATTTTTACTCTTTTTTACTTTAACCACATGGTATGGACATAATCTTTTTTTGTTTACCATATGAGGTACTTTTTGACTTTTCCAGAAAAAGAATGAGGAGAATGTTTTTTAACTTATACGACATGAACATATTTTTAAGCTTTCATAAAGCATTATTTCCATGAAGCTTACTTTACAATTTTTTAATTTTATTTTCAATTAACTTCTTTTCTTTTAAAATTTCCCGACATATTGATAAAAGAAAATGTTTTTGAAGAAGAACATATATTTTCCTCAAGAACTAAGTTCAAGTGTTTTATCAAAATTATTTTCCATCTAATATGATATAGGATTTTGTTTCTATCCCTATTATTAATTTTATTTGATTATGTTATAATGGAATTACTTTTATGAAGTCCTTTTATCTTATACGGATTATGTTATGATGACATGGTGTTTAAGAATCCCATTTTATTACATGGGTTATGCTATGATGTATGATTTATGTTTTTATGGAACACATAAGAATGGTTTCATTATGAGATGGGTGGGACCTATATCTCCCTCTAATGCATTGGGTAAAGATTTATATCACATGAGATATACATGGCTGGAATGGAAAGTTAATTCAGTTCAGTGATATAGGACTGGAATGAGGAGTGAACTCGGTTCAGTAATGAACTTTGTCCGCTATGAGAGTCTTGGAAATGAGTCTTGACTAATATGAAATGATTTTCTATGCTTATGTGTGTATGACACAAAGTTTCATGTCTTATTTTATAATTATTGAGATTACACTACACTTCTATGATTTATCTCATGACATGATATTATGATCTCTTATGCATGATAATATTTTCAAATGTTATGTTCTTATGAATATGATATGATTGATATTTACTTTGTTTACCCTTAATGAGAATTTAAGCTCACCCCTTTGTATGTTTCTTTTCCCCAGGTTAGGAAGAAGGGTATTAAATACGATATTCCAAAAAGGAGTCTAGTTATGATGAAATAAATGGGATACAATGTAGATATTTTATGAACCAGTTGTCTATGTTTCCCAATTTCTAAAGACACTATACCTATACGGTTCTGTCATGGTTTTGTTATATGTTGTAATAAATATACTTCAATTCTGAAGTAATAACAATGTATGTAAAGTATGGTTCACTATACTCACCATCATCATCATCCTCATCATCATCATCCTTATCCTCATCATCAGTCTTGATCACATAACCTTCAACGCCAGAGACTTCAGTCTCTTCCTCATCATCATAATCATCTAATAAAGGTTTAGTAGAAGGTAATTCTAATTGTGGACTGGGTTGTACATATGAAATTTCTCTAGGGATTTCAGCAATATATGGGTCACTCCTAACATCTATAGGATACCCCTATTATCTTTGCAGCTTGGGTTCAACTTGTTCTTCATCTGAATACACAACCTACTCTCTAGGTTTAAGACTTAGATTATCTTGATCCCTTGGTCTGTTAGGATGATATATAGGATTATAATCCTCATAAAATTTCTCCTCATCTACTACCCAAATTCTCTTCCATGGGTTCCAATTTATTTTCATCCTTTTACAGATGTATTTGTGTAGGTAGAAACCATTACATGCAGTAATCACCTCATCTTTATCCTCCACACATCCTAGCCTCTTCAACATTGCAGAAATAATCCTTGGATAATATAGACCAGTTTATTTTTGAGATGGTTTGATCATTTCACAAATGTATACCATAAGTTACCTAAACAGGTTCACTTTCACCTCATTCTTCACCAAATAAATTAGGAAGACATCCTGATACTTTAAGGTAGAAAAATATCCCTTCCTTGGGCAGATTTGGTGTTGGATAAACTTGAATAGCATTCTGGCCTCTCCATCTAATTCTGAAGCTATTTCTCTCCTTGATTCCTCATTTTAAGTAAACTCTTTCAATGCATTTTAATAATAAAATAAATCTGAAGTTGGTGGAATGTTACCCTCGTAGTCATCAAATATGACCTTATGCAACATCTTTAAGCATTCAGCCCACTCTCTTGAAGGAAACAAGATCTCCTTTCCCTTTACCACTGATTTCATCTGATCCTCCTCGGATCCTTATAAAAAAACTTCCAAGTAGAGATACAATTGGTGTACTAGATTGGTATAGAAAGGTCTCTCATTATCTGCAAACCAAATAATCCACACTTGTGATTCAAAAACTTTCAGTAGGAGAGACTTTCTCTACAACAACCATTCGGCAGATAATTCTTTCTTAGGAGTTACTATGCAGCTTCCCAACTCCAAATTCACAGAACTTGTGGCACTTCTTGATTATCCTTTCTGACACTTGGCTGCTGATGATTCACTTGGTCCTTCCATCACGCACTTTGTCCTCGTCATTCTAAAGGTTCGAGTTTGAAGAAGGAAGTCGAAAGGTCGAAAGTAGTGAGGGCAGTGAAAGATCAAAGGGTAAAATTAGTGTGGATCAATTTAATTTTATCATTTAGGGATTTTATTACATAAAAATATAAAATATAATAATGGTAAAATAATAAACAAGAAACTATATTATTTTGTTAAAAGATAGGGACAAACAAATTTACTAAAAAGTCCCTATCAGTATCAGTTTCACTCTAATGATATTGGTCTCACCTGATCGGGTTCATCTGATCAGTTTCATTTGATTGGTTTCATCTGATTGGTTTCATATGATTAGTTTCACCTAATCAGTTTCATCTGATTGGTTTCACACGTTCGGTTTCACCAGATCAGTTTCACCTGATCGGTTTCACCTGATCAATTTCACACAATCGGTTTCACCTGATCGGTTTCACACGATCAGTTTCACACAATCAGTGTGACATGAAAACTTATTTTTAAAGGGATAAGGATAGAGAGACTTTATAAATTTATCATTCCTAGTTCATGTATGATGTAGCTCATTCTCTCAGAGTTTAAGGGTTTGGTAAAAATATCAGTAAGTTGATGTTCAATCCCAATAAACTCAAGAGTTATATCACCTTTTTGATAATGATCTCTCAAAAAGTGATGTCTTACATCCATATGTTTTGTTCTAGAATGGAAAATTGGATTATTAGAAATTTTAATAGAACTTTTATTGTCACAATTTATGAAGATATGTCTGAATTGAAATCCATGGTTTAATAAAGTGTGTTTCATCCTCAAAATTTGTGCACAACAACTACCGACAACAATGTACTCTGATTCAGCAGTTGATAATGCAACAAAATTTTGATTTTTATTACACCATGAGATTAGAGACTTTCCAAAAAGTGACATGTTCCAAATGTTTGTTTTCTATCTAATTTACACCCTACAAATTCAGCATCAAAATAGCTAACCATATCAAAAGGATGTCCCCTTGGGTAGAACAATCCTAAATTAGTTATATATTTGAGGTATTTGAAAACTCTTTTAACAACATTTAAATGTGACTCTTTTGGATTTTCTTGAAATCTTGCACACATACACACAATAAACATGATGTCTGTCCTACTAGCAGTTAAGTAAAGCAAACTACCAATCATTCCTCTATAAGCAGTTTGATCAATAGATTTCACATTTTCATCAAGATCCAAATTAAAAGTAGAAATCATAGGAGTTTCACTACTCTTAATTCCATAAAATCCATATCTTTTAAAAATATCTTTTTTATATTTACTTTGATTTAAAATTATACCTTCTTTGTTTTGAAATATTTGAAATCCAATAAAATATTTAAGTTCACCCATCAAACTCACTTTGCATTATTTTTGAAAAATCATTACATAAAGAATTTTTAGAAGAACCAAAAATAATATCATCTACATATATTTGAGCTATTAAAACATCTTTAGAAATTCTTTTTATAAATAAAGACCGACAACTCCTTTTATAAAACCTTTAGAAATGAGAAAGTTACTTAACCTATCATACCAAGCTCTTGGATCTTGTTTCAAACCATATAAAGCTTTAGTTAATTTGAAAACATGATTTGGAAAATGTGTATTTGTAAAACCTGGGGGTTATTAAACAAAAAAAATACTCAATTATATAACCATTTAATAATTCACTTTTTACATCCATTTGATAAATTTTGAAATCCAAGTGTGTTGCATAGGAAAGTAGGATTCTAATGGATTCAAGCCTAGCTACCGGTGCAAAGGTTTCCTTATAATAAATTCCCTCTTCTTGATTATATCCTTGAGTAACCAATATAACTTTGTTTCTAAATATATTTCCAACTTCATATACTTTATTCCTAAACAACAATTTAGTTCCTATGACCAAGGTATCTTTCGGACTATCAACAAGCTTTCAAAATTTATTTATCTCAAACTGATTAAGCTCTTCTTGCATATCCATCACCCAAAATTCATCATTGATTGCATCATTTATTTTTTTAGGTTTAAGTCGTGACAAGAATGCTTGATGTTCAACCTGATTTCTCAAGGAAGCTCTAGTTTGTGTTCCTCTGTCTAAATCTCCAACCATAACATCTAAGGGATGGTTTTTAAGGGTTCTAGTTGGTCTAGTAAAAGTAGGTCTATTTATTTTAGGTTCATCACTTGGTTATGGTTCATTATGGATAGAATATGAAGAATTTCTAGAACTAGAAGTTTTAACAAATTCCTTTATAGGATGGTCAGAGGGTTTAGCATTAATGTCCAAATTGGACATATCCTCTTCAAGATTATCTAGTGAGGTCTTAAGGTTCATGTGGATCTGTTTCATCAAACTTGACATGTACAGATTCCTCCACACATTTGGTTATTTTATTAAAGACTCTATAAGCTTTTATTGATATTGAATATCCAATGAATATTCCTTCATATCTTTTGGAGGCAAATTTATCTAGATTATCATTAGTGTTTAGAATATAAACTTTACATCCAAAAACTTTAAAATAATTTACCTTGGGTTTCCTATTATTCCACAACCCATAAGGATTTTTCTTAAGGATAGGTCTGATTAAGACTCTATTTATTATATAACAAGTTTTATTAACAAATTTAGCCCAAAAATAAATTAGTAGGTCATATTAATTGAGTATAGTTTGGGAAATTTTTTGTAGGGTTCTATTTATTATTTCTACTACACCATTCTGTTGAGGTGTCCTAGGGGCAGAGAAGTTATGACTATAGCCATTTTTTGAGAAAAAAGATTCAAAGTCTTGATTTTCAAACTCACAACCATGATCACTTATTAAGGATTTAATTTTAATTCCACTAGTATTTTCTACAATCCTAGCATACTTGGTAAAATGAGAGCAAGCTTTACTTTTGTAAGTTAAGAAGAAGGTATAAGTATACCTAGAGAAGTCATCCACAAGAACATAAACACAGTTCTTACCATTGAGACTTGAAACTCTATATGGTCCAAATGATTCCATGTGAACCAACTCAAGAGGTTGATAAGTTGCAACTTCTTTCTTTGGTTTGAAAGATATTTTATATTGCTTTACTTTTTGACAAGGATTGCACACTTTGTTGTCTGGAAACTCTAGTTTGGGAAGGTCCTTAACTAAAACTTTTCCGATCAATTTATTAAGGGAGTGTACATTACAATTTCCTAGTCTTCTATGTTATAGCCAAGACTCTTTGTAAAAGGCACTTAGGTAGGAAACATTCTGTGATGCTAGTGTGTCTAAATTTACAACATATAAATTATCATTTCTAAGAGCAATAAATACTAAGTTATTTTTGGCATAAAAAACATGGCATGAATCATTTTCAAATTTGACATTAAATCAATCATCACATAGTTGAGATATACTAAGAAAGTTATATTTTAATCCATCAACATAAAGTACTTTGGAAATTGAAATAGAGTTAGGGTTACCAATCTGGCCTAAGGTGATGATTTTTCCTTTATTATTGTCACCAAATGTGAAATGTACTTCATAAATATTTATGAGATTCTTGAAGCTTGAGTAATCTCCTATTATGTGTCTTGAACACCCACTGTATAAGTACCAAAGATTTCTACACGAACTCTTCAGGCAGTTTACCCACAAAACAATTCATCAAAGAAAAGATTTTGGTACCCATATTTTTATGGGTCCAGAAACATTAGTAATAAAGGCTTTAGAAACCCACAATTGTATTATGGGTTTCCTATATGTAGAATGTAAATTATTTGAAAAATAAAATTTATTTGGTCTAGAAAAACTTGATGTAGTAAAAGATTTTTCAGAACTGGAACTTGTAGTAAAATCTTGATTTTTGAAAAGAGAAGTAGATTTTCTAGATTTAGTTATAAAATGTGTTCTAGATAAATTTCTTTTTCATGACTAATATCCTATTCCAGTAGTATACCTAGGAGCTATCTATTTACCAATTAAATGAGTAAGTGTGTTTTTCCCATTGGTAAAATTTTCCAGATCCTTCTCTAATTAATTATTAGATAACTTTAGGTCCACTACTAAAAATATGGTTTTTATCAGTGCTAGAAAATTGTATTAATAGTGCTAAAAAATCATTGTTAAAAAAAGTGCTGATAAAAGGGGGTCCTTTATCAGTGCTTTTTTTAGCACTGATAAAAGACCCCTTTTATCAGTGCTTTTTTTTAGCGCTGATAAAAGTCAAAAAAAAAATAAAAAAAATAAAAAAATAAAAAAGAATATATAATTCGAGGGGGGGGGGAGCTTTTAACATCACTTGACCCCCTTTATCATCAAAAGGTGGACCACTTCCACGTGTTTCCCTTGCCCGTATGTCCAACACATGCCCCCCGCATGCACCTCTTTGCTTCCACCAGAACTCGAACCCGCAACCTCCCCCTTGCGCACCTGTACCTTTACCACTAAGCCATTTCATTTTTTTATTTAATGATATATCTATTTATTTATATATATATATAGTTATATTTATTTTTATATTAATATAGATTCATATTAATATAAATATATTTATTTATATTAATACATATATATTTATTTATATATTTATATATATTTATATATATATATATATATATATATATAGTTATATTTAATCGTATAATAATATATATTCATATTAATATAAATATATTTAGTTATATTAATACATATATATTTATTTATATCTTAGTATATATATATTTATTCGTATATTAATTTATATTTATATTTATTTATATATATATTTTTAGTTATAATTTTTTATCCATATATTTATTTGTATAATAATATATATTTATAAGATTAGTTTTAAATAAATTTATAAAATATGTTTTTTATGTGTGTTTATAAATAAATAAATAAATAAATACATATATATATACAACTCACACACACACACACATTTACGAATAAATACATATATGCGTGTATTTGAAAAGCCATAGAATGTTAAAACGACCATAACCTCTAATCCAGAAGCCTTTTTCAACTCCACAACCAGTCAAATCGAAGAAAATGAAACAATATTCGATATGATATGTGGTACATGCCTAAAAGACATCTGGATCATAAGTTATACTTGTTTTAATGTTAACAAATTGGGGTATCCCGACTAAAAACTCAGTTTTGTAGGCCTTCTGGGCTTTTTTGGCCTTGAAAAATGTGACATAATATTTGTTTTGGTCATTGGAACATAGAGCTCATCGCAGGATTCGATTTGATATACTGTAGAGCTCAAACAGATACCCGGATCAAAAGTTATGACCGTTTGAAGTTTGAGTTACATTTTCAACTTATTTTAGATCTTTTATTTTTTTGATGTTTTTGCATCTTTAAATTGTTATTAAATGATTTTTAATTGATGATAATTAGAAAATTATTAATTAATTATATTTTTTAAAATATTTTAAAGCCATTTTTACTAAATTTTTTATATATTAAATGTAATAGTCTATTTATACTTATCTAAAACATATTTAAAAAATATATATTATATTTATATCAATATAAATATACTTATATAACAATATATTATTTTTCATGAAAAATTATTTTTTTTGAAACATAAAATTTATCAGCGCTAGGAAAAAGTGTTGATAAACCCCCCCTTTATCAGCACTACTAAAAGAAGTACTGATAAAGGGGTCCCCTTTAACAGTGCTAAAAAAGCGATGATAAATAGGCACTTTTAACAGCGCTAAAAAATCACTATTAAAAGTGACCATTTATCATCACTTTTTTTTAGCGCTGATAAAGGACCCCTTTTATCAGTTATTTTTTTTAGCGCTAATAAAAGGGTAGCGCTTCCCTTGCTCGTTTTTATAGTAGTGGTCATTATTTTCCTTTAGCGGTTGTGCATTTTTCTCTTTCTCAATAGTAAGTTTAGATTTAATATTTGTAGAGAGTTCATGCTGTTTCTTTAATGATTTATACTTATCCTTCAGTTCATTACAAGTTTCTTCTATCATATTAAAATACTCAAATAGTTCATAATTTGTCATATTTTCAGATTCAGATTCATCTCTTGAATAATAGTCATTAGGTATAGGAGAGTTTAAGAGTACCTCTAAGGTATTTTTCATAAAGCACATGTTTTCCATATCTTCTTTCTCATTTTGAGAAGAAGCAGATTCACTGGAGCTATCCTCGAATGCACTCCAGGTAGCCTTCATTAGTTTCTTATGTTTCCTATCTTTATACTCATACTTCTTTTTATACTTTAATTTAGGATAGTCATCTTTGACATGCCCTCTCCTTTTTCATTCATAACAAACTATTTATTCTGATTTGTTAGGATTCTTCCAATCCTTTTTTCCAATTTCATTTGTTTTCATATTTTCCTTTAATGTTTGGTTTCTTGAATAACTTTTTCTTTCTGTAAAATTTTCTGAATATTCTGGCCATTTGGGTCATTTCCTCATCACTATCTAAAGCTGATTCTTCACTACTTGTGCTCTCAACAATAGTTTGAACTTTCTCTTTTTCTTTTCTCTTGGAAGTGGTATTCTTGAAGGCTATAGATTTTCTATTTGGATATTCCTCCTCTTGATTCACCTTTAGTTCCTCTTCATACATTATTAATTTTCCAATTAGTTCCTTCACTGACAGTTCATCAATGTTTCATGATTCTCTTATGGATACTGATGTCACTCACCATCTCTCTGGTAAGCATCATAGAATCCTCATGATTTTCTCCTTTGTTGTTACAACTCTTCTTAAATAAATCACGATGTTCACAATTTCATTGAACCTGAGATACATATCAAAAATAGATTCACCAGTATTCATTATGAAATTTTCATATTTAATAGTATAAGTATTTAATCTCATCTCTTTCACATTATTTATTCCTTCATGGAAAACATATAAAGTGTCCCAAATATCATGAGTAGTTTTACAAATAGAAATGTGATTAAATTCTTCATTTCCTAGTGCACAATATAGAGTATTAATTGATTTACAGTTATTGTTATAGGTTATCTTGGTAGCTTCAGCCCAAGTGTTTCTATTAGTATCAGGGAGTACATATTTACTTTCAATAGCAGTCCAGATTTCAAATCCCATGCTTTCTAAATGTATTTTCATTTTAAACTTCCACTGAGAATAATTTGTTCCATTGAAAAAAGGTGGTCTATTTGTAGCAGCTCCTTCTAATCTATTTTCCATAATATAATTTTGAAAAATATTTCAATAGATAAAAATTTAGTATTAACATAAATTTTAAGATCTTTGAAATACAACTATAATCACAGCTGAAAAAGTTCGAAAAGGATTTGAAAACTGAAAAATTCCTAAATCCTCTAATACCAAATGTTGGTCAGAGTAGAGTACTCAAGAGGGGAGTGAATTGAGTCCCTATAAAAATTTCTATTAAATATTGGTTCTTTGAAAATTTTCCAAATTAAAAATATAATTAAAGTCAGTTTGTAGTGAATTTATAAGAGTCCTAAATGTTCAATTAATTTGTCAAGAGATTTATTAGTTCTCAGCTATACTAATATTAAGATTAATATAACTTTTGAAACTAACCCACTGGTTAAAAAATATTATAAACACTTGTTAAACTAACTATTAAAGTTTAACTTTGTTTGAATGAAATTTATTATAAAACATAGTAAAAGAAAATAACAATAGGCACAAAAGAATTTAAAACAAGAGGTTTGATCTCAAGATGAGACTTAGTTCTCTCCACTTGGTGATCACCTTCCACCCAATAGTTTAAATTAATAAACAAGTTTGATCCATACCCTGGATTGGGGTTCACAATAGCACACAAGGCTATCCAGGTCACAATTGACCTCTACCACAGTTCTTCATGGAAAAACAAACAGGTCACACACAATCTCTTCCATAGTTCTACATGGGATATACATGGATAAATAGAGTGTGATATTGAGGATAACAAGTATCCTCCAGTTATCCACATGAGTCAGTGTGTGTGTAACAAACAGATACACACACTACTTAGAAATTTAAATAAATGAACACAACAGAGCTAAAAATGTAGAGTTAGGTTTAGAAGGCTCTGTGTGTTATGCAGTGCAACTTTGGACTCATTTGATGTAGTGGAATTGAAGTTTGAGTCCTCTTCTATAAGTTGAATCCAAAACAGAGTGTCAAAGCCTTTGTGTTCTATATTCCAGGAGTATGAGATGTTCATCTTCTTGTTTAAAAGATGTTCAGGTCATCTCAACAGGTTTATCTTGATTTCTTGATCTCCTCGTATGTTCTTCCTTTTGAATTCTTGGTTTTGGGAAGTATGCTCAAGAGCTACAGTAGTTCTTCTCTTTTACATGCTTTCTTTTCTTACTGCTATTCTCTATGTTTTTTGAATGATCCAGCTTTTTATCCTTTTATCCTTTGAGGTCCAATAGACATAATGATCTCCCCATGTGCATGTACCTCATACTATCCTCTAAATATCCTACAAACAACATTAATTAATGTCAGAATCATTAATTTATCTAAATATGACCGTTATATATAAAGTTGAATTAATAAAATAAAAATAGTTTTTATGACTATCGGTGACTCATAAGTATCGGTGAGTCAATGTCATCATTCTATCAGTATCAGTGACTCTCTGTATCGGTGAGTCCTTTTCATCAATATCAGTGACTTTGGGCATTAATGAGTCATTTATACTATCGATCTGTCTGGTTATCAGTGAATCATCATCGGTGACTCATTTTGCACTATTGGTGCATCTCTCATCAGTGACTCATCCATCGGTAAGTCCTTTGAACTATCTATGCATCACCCATCGGTGAATCACCTATCGGTGAGTCGCTTGAACTATCGACATGACCGATCATCAGTGACTTGTCCATTGGTGTGTCGTTTGTTCTATCGGTGAGTCTTGCATCAATGTCTTCTTTGATCGGGGAGTCCTCATCAGCGAGTCATCCATCAGTGACTCTTTTGAATGAATCAGTGTCAGATACTTTGAAAAACTTACAAAGTATCTGTCTTATATAGAACAATACCAGATTAAGTGAAATTCATAATTTCATGTAAATATACACTTTTAAATATATTAAAACATAAATATCCATAATTTATTGACTTATTGAAATATATTATACCATGTTACATAATTTATTCATTTATAAATATTCATTGATATGATTAACATTAGTTATAACATAATATGTGAATTATCATGATTTGTAAATTAGCATGATTTTTGATTATTAAAACAACTATCTCACAAAGGTTCCAATAGGTTTAGACTTTCCAACCCATTACATTGCAAGAATTTTAGCTGTATAAGTGTCTGGGGGTGGTCCCAAAGTAGTTGGAGGGAAAAGGTAGGTTGGATTTAGAAGGTCCCATTGGAGGGAAATATGTGGTATGGATTTTGGGGTTGCACCGTAAGGGTGGTTGTCGCGGCATGGAGAGGTCAGATGTGGCGTAGGGGAGGCTCGAGTGGATTTTTGGAGCTTCTACCAATTTTGGAATAACTACAGTGTGGAGAGTGGTTGTGGCATGGATATGGGTTGCTTACCCAAGTATCTGCAACATAGGGGTGTTGGCTGCGATGTAGTGTCACAGGGTATATTTTTCAGTGGTTCTAACAATTTAGGCATAATTATGTTGTGGAAGTGGGGTTGCGGCATAGCCTCTTATTGAAGGATGGGTCCTATGGTGTGGTGTCCTTAGCTACATCATAGTCTTGCTGTTTTATTAGATATTTGACATGTAGATAGCCATATTACTCAGAGTTTCTTTGACCAACACTGTTATGGTGTAGTGCCTTGCATTGTGTCGTGGTCCTCCCCGTTTTCAAAATTTTCACGACGTGGTGTAAGGAGTTGCATTGTGGTCTTATGTTTTGCAGATCACCTATAAATTCTAAAATCCCCTAAAACCCCAATCTTTCTTCTATCTTTTTCTAGTTTATTGGATGACCCAAGTGCGTCCCAAGGATCTCTTTCATCCCCTTTTAATTGGCTTTTGACCTCAACCCTTGGAGATAGATCGTTGGTGTTTTTAGGTAAGTTCCCTCCCCCCTTCTTGTTTTCCTCCCTATCTCAAGGTGAACCCATTGTTTTGATGATGTTTTGGTAAGAATATGTTATAGTTATTATGTTACAGGCTGGTAAAAGTTTCCTTCTTCATTGTGGTGTTGGAAATTGTCTCCCTCTTGATCCAACCTAGGGCAGCGGCTCAAAAATCTTTATTTGAGGTAAGGGATCCATTGTTTCTCATATAGTTGTATCATGCAAGAGGGGATATGATCTTGTTATTTTTTGGGAAGATAATATTCACTGATCTAATGAAGATAATGAATTGGTTTGATTTAAATTAAATGGTATGGGGAAAAAAATTACATGTTTTATAATTTTTTATATTGAGATTGTACGGGCTTGATGCCTTATTGAAAATCATGGTCCTTGGGGGATTTGTTTGTGTTGTGGTTGATGTGTTTGTGGAACCCTTATTGCCTGGTTGTTTTTTATCACCTAAGATAGAATTGGCTAACCACTCATTTATGGTTAATAAAAATGGTTTCCCCTGGAATTCTAGTTTTTGTGAGAATTCCCTTGAAAAGTAAATTGAAATGTGATATTAATCCCCTTGTTTAAATATGAAATAAGACATGTGTTTTGTGTTAATTGGTTGTGGTATGTGGTGGTGGTGAGTGGTTGTATTGTGGGGGAAGATGTGATTATAGGTGGATGTGCTATGTGGTAGTTGTGATGTGGAAATCAATTGTGATGTGGAAAGAGATTGTGATGTGAAAAGTGGTTGTGGTTGTGAAATGGTGGCAATGTGGGATTTGTTGGCATGAGAAAGTTGAGTTTTTGTTGTGTTGTGTGGTGTTGTGGTAGTTTCCTGATGGTGATGGAATAACTGGTTAATAATGAAATATGAAATGGTATGGGATAGTTTGGTTAATGGGTTAAAATGCTTAATGAACACTTGTTTTGAAATGGGAATTGTGGTTAAATGTGGTAAATGATTAATGTGAAATAAATGGGATGGAATAATGAAATGATTAGTAATGGATAATATGGAAAATGGATTAAATTGAGAAAGATGATGAAATGTGACTTGTGGCTTGTTTGTGCAGTGTTTTCATTTAGTGGTGGTAGTGAAAGTTGTGGAGGTTATGAGGTGATGTGGTGATATTGTGAGTTGATGCGAGACTCTTAATGTGAACCCATAGGTTAGTCTTGGGTGTTATGTTATATATATACCAATGTATTTCCTTATGATTTTTATATGAACCCCACCCATGTTGAGCACCTTGTGCCGACAACCATATGTTTTGGGGGTGTTTTTTCCAACATTCTGGTGGCGAGGATGGATGATTGACTACCCAATCTTCCCTACTATCTCTTTTAGGCAATGAAACATGCACAAGATATGATATCAAAATGTCAAAAGTACACTGTGATGATATGTGATGAGATGATGAGGTGGTTTACGATAGGGGTCATGCATGGTAGGAGGAATGAGGTTGATTTCCTTTATGTTCACGATACCCTGCTACTTTAGATATATGATGCGATGACCTAGGTGTTTGTGGGAAGGATGTGATGTTATGTGATGCGACATGATATCTGAGGTGTCTGCGGGCAGGATGTGACGTGATGTGATGTGTTGTGATGGTATAGGTGTCTGCGGGCGGGATGTTATGTGATGTGATGTGATAACCTAGGTTTCCGTGGGTAGGTCATTATATGAAAGAGGTGAGAGCATCATGTTGTATGAAACTGGGGTGTGAGAGTGTAAAATCAATGGGAAATTAGTGAGATGTATCATTATTCTATATGATTTATATTATGTTACTATTTTTGGGTGCGTTATTTGGTGAGTGTTCCATAGTGAAAATGAGATTGGTTAGTATACCTGTTTAGGTGTTATTGGTTGTTTGCTCACTGGTACATTTGTATTATCTTCTCACATGTGCATGAGAGACTTTGAGTATGATCATATTGAGTATAATTATATGCTCAATCTAGTTATATGCAATTAATTTTAGGTTTCTGGGAGGACTTCGTGGGCTGTGCTGGACATTACTAGCTCATACCTTTGGACTGTTGTTGTATTGCTGCCTTAGTACATTCTTTTGGGCATTTATTTGGAGAATATCTATATTTTTTTTACTTTATACATGCATTAGGGTATGGTTTTACCTCCTTTATTTTATATTGTGTCATGGAGTTGATTGATCATTGATATCTTATCTCATAGTCCTATTATTATAGAGGTAAATGCCTCTCATGCCTAAGATTTTTTTTATACCATCGGTGATTGTTGCCAACCCAGGGCTTACTAGAGGTAGGACTCCAGGGTTATTATATATCTTCTTTCATTTTAAATCTAAGAGGGTACCTTTAGAGGGAGAGATTAATGATAGAGTGGTATCAGAGGCTTGGTTGAGGGATATGATATAGTTTAGAGTTAGGCATTGTGAGGATTGCATGAGTTACTAAGGTAATGAAGTAAGTTGATCTTGGTGTGTGACATGGGCTAGGGAAGACCGACTAAGACATGAGATTTTAAGGGCCTCATGATCTAATGCATGGAATCCTAGCCTACCAAATTACCAAGTGAGGTAGCATCTCTTGTAGGGTAGAGACCTAGGGGAGGTACATGTATCATGATTGACTTGTGTTCTTGTTTGAATTAGGTGTTTTTGGGAAGTTAAAATGAATTAAATTAGTCTTAATGAAATTTCATACTAATGGGATTAAGAAATCCTTGTTTATCTTTTAGTTATGGCTCCTAGTCTTTGTTAGTGTGTCGTTCAGGTAGTGGAGGTTCATAAGGCTGACCCGATTGATCGTTAGAGGGTTGATCCGTTGGGGAGGATGATTTGTGATAGAGAACATTGTGTTCCTTTTAGTAGAAGACTTTGGAAAAGTATGAGGGCAAAGTTTCTGATCTATATATAGAGAGCTGGTTGGAGGATCTCGAGATCACCTTCAGTTTGATTCAGGCCCCAGTGGAGTACTGGGTCCCTTTGGAAATCAATCAGATGCGAGGAGTTGTGTGTCAGTGGTGGACACTATATCTTGGTGAGTGGAAGGAGGAATATGTTTTGTGGGTTAACTTTAATAAGGAGGTCTAAGCATAGTTTCTTTCATCAACCGTGAAAGTAGTAAAGATGCAGGATATGCTCTCTCTTTAGCAAGGGAGTATGTTTGTGTGGGATATTGAGATCAAGTTCAAGGATCTTATGCATTTTATCCCAAATCTTTTTTTGATGAGGAGTCCCATGTGCTATAAGGCCCCAGCCTTAAACATTACTTAATCTTGAGTTATTTCAAGAATACATGTTGAGGATCTTTTCAGGTTTAGAGTTTTAGAGAATTAGAACATAAATCATGCATTACATTCTACATTTAAACAAAGTGGTTACATAAAAGATAGTACTCATTTTTCCCGTCAATGGAAACATATTTAAAATAAAACATGGATTATTTCTTGACACTTACTTGACACTATCATCACATCATGTACCTTTCCATTGACCTGTGAAAAACATTTCAAAAACTTGGGATGAGCATAAAAAGCTCAGTAAGGGATATAAAAGTATGAAATGAAAACATTAGTCCATGTATGAAATCATACTTTACTCATAAACAATGCCCAAGAACCATAACATAATCGTATCACATAAAACATGCATAAAGGAAACATAACATTTCCAGATTTTAATCACAAGATAACAATGCCAAATAACCATAACATTTCCACATTATCATGGAACCACCCGTCTTCATAAACAATGCCCAAGAACCATAACATAATCATATCACATAAAACATGCATAAAGGAAACATAAAATTTCCACATTTCAATCACAAGATAACAAAAACACATTGATATAAAAAAAACATTATCAAAACCATTTTCAATACCAAAATAAAAGAAAAGTAAAGCATGGTATTTATTTTTCATTAAAAAAAGTTATGGCTTGTAGAGGAAGCCGAAACTCAAATAATGGTCACGGTGGCGGAGAAGTCGTTGTCTCCGCATACATACGACAAAAACATTAACTTTTTTCATTTAGTAAAAAATTTCATATAAAAGAGATTAATTTTGAATAAACGTAAAATTCAAAGGGGTTTATGCACCGTATAAAAGAAAGTTGTGTATAAAACAAAATATGCCTCAATGAAAGGAGATTGAGATGAAGTCCCATACCTCGGGTCTGACTTGACTCGATCGTTCTTTAATCTCCTGAATAATAAACTTGAGTTATTTTATACTTTCTTAAGAACCTTTTTCAAGTTAATTATTTCTTTTATATCACTTATTACCATCTTATGAACAATATGTAATTATTTAAGTTAATAATGATCGTTTTTTCGATCATTGGTATTTGAGTCAAAAATAAACTCTTTATAATTACAAGTTATTCATGTATCCATTATATCCAGAATTATATTCATGATGTAGATATCATATATATCATATATATCCAGTATATACATGCATTTATAATATTACATAACATTTAGAGGTAAGAAATGAAATGCACCGTTCATGGAGACGATAGGCCGTACGTACGCATGAATGCTACTTTCCTTTCTATTTCGTATTTTATGGAATGGAATCATAATGATATAAAGGTATATTAGAATTCCAGTATAATATAATATGTAAAATCATTAAATACATCATTTATACGTCCCACATATGACATTAACGAATCAAATCACTTTGAGGGGGCGGTAGTCCGTAAAATGAAGATATTGCGTTTACCCATAATGGAAACCATAAAGGTATGACAAAAATGAAAAATAAATAAGCTTAAGAAAAAAATAAACATATTATATCATATATAAATATATTTACATCTTAATGGCCACCTTTGAAGGTGTTAGAAGAATATTGAACAATCATTGTTTCGTGAGGCAGAAATTCGCCATCCAAGGAAATAGTATGCTCTTTAACCATTAAATGAAGGTGTGTGTAAGTGTAGCTTGAATAATTCTAATAACAACATCCTATTATATTTAAGATACTGTTTTTGTTACAAAATAAAGGAATAAAAAGAGTTTAGGGGTTTGGAGAAGCAAAATAAAACAAAAGAACATTAGAGAAGTCTTTACCTTTAAATCGGGTAACTCCTCTTGGTTTGAACCAAAAGGGTTTCTTGAAGAGATTTATGCATAAGGTAAGGCTTATAGGATGAATAGAGGGACGAGGAGAGATAAAATGAGCAGATATTGGATGAGCCAATGGCTTGAGATGTGTGGGTAATGAGGTAGAGGTGGGGGCCTTTTATAAGAGAAGAGGAGGGGCACTCTTGGAAAGTTATGAAATGTTACTTTATATTAAAATGAGTTTCGGATTTTAAAGGTCCCACATTGATATATTTTGAGGATAAGGTGATAAGGGTTCTAAATATACTCATAAAATAGGTCTTTGACAAGTTTAAGTCTTATATTTTACATTATCTTTTCATTTTATTTAAATCGTTCATTAATGAGGTAATCGCTGCATCATCATGATGTCATAAATAATTTAATTTATTTAATGTATAAAAATTATAAAAAAATACTATTATATAGGAAATATTTTTATCTTTACAATGATTATTTATAGTCCAAGAGATCATTTATGTAGACAAAATTAAAAATTATTTACTCAGTTGATACACCCTTTAGTGATATTCTCCTTCCTTTAAAAATGAAATGATAAAGTGTCACTTTCACCCAAAAGTGATTCCATGGGGTCCCTAAGTTTGGCACAAGGCATCCCATGGTAGGAAATGAAACAACTAGTAGAATTAGGACACATGTTGGTCTCATTTTTTATTATTATGATATTATTTTATTATCCTTAACTACCCGATTACTAATTAATCAAGATAATTAAAGATAATTATTGTCGTTACTATTCATAATGTCCAAAAACAAAAGAGTCTTAATTAAATAATTTGTACCTTCTGATTCCAAATATGGAATCCATTTTACCAAATTCCAAACATATAGATTTCAATAATTAATTTAAAAATAATTACCGTTGTCAAAACAAATAGAGATTATTTTTAAATTAGATGAAAAAGCAGTTTTGATGTAAAATGCAATATTTTTCACTATTCATTAAAAAAATGAACATTGTCAGAAGAATACCAAAAAATTATCCAAAGTAAATTTCAATGTCCCAATCATAAAGAATAAGTTTATTTTGAAAAATAGAGATTATAAAATTGTCAAAAGTTTGATTTAAAAATGGTTTTCCATCAAAAGACAGTAAAATAATCTTTTAACAATATTAGTGTATTCCATGCTTAAGATTGGATTTATTCTCATTTTAAGCCTCTAAAACACTATCTAATTCATAAATAGACATAGATAATAATATATATTTTTCATTACTTACTTGGGATGTTACATGTGCAGTGTCTTGAGGAGACATGGTGTCCTTCTATCTAGTATGTAGTTACTCCCTTTACGTTTCCAATGTATCTGGAGGCTCAGAAGAAGGTGAAGGTGATCGATCGTATACAAACATGAGGAGGTTTATCATGATAGGAAAACCAAGAGGGTTCCTTAAGTAGTATAGTTTTCAATGGTAGATCTCATGAACCAGGACCTTCGAGGTTTTGACCAGTAGGGATTCGAACTTAGCAGCTTTTTTTTTAGCCTTTTAGGTTTAGTGGTTTCCATGTTTTTCCTGGGGGCCTTAGGCTAGTATATTTCACCAATTGAGGCCATGAACATCATTAGAATTAGTGCCCTGTGGTTCTTAGAGCTCAGTATGGTGGAGGTGTCCTGGTTCAATGTTAGCCTCAGGAGCCGCCACTAGTGAGTCCATTTTAGTAGTAGAGGTAGTAGGCTTATGCCCCCCTAAGAAGGGATAGAGTAGGTAGAGGTCGACCTCATAATATTTATTGTGTTAATGGACCTTGACCTAAGCATTTCTATGGAGATGGACGTCAGTAGAGAGGTATAGGAGTTGGTCATAGTCAGTTGCATGTAGTGGGGGTGGTAGTGCTATATGGGATAGAGATTTCTAGAGGTAAGATCAACTTATTTTCTACCCATGTCTGTGAATTGTTTGATTCAGATATTCACACTCCTTTATTTCAACCACTCTAGTCCATGCTCTAGGACTAGACATAGAGATGCTTCTCATGCCCCTAGTGCTGACTATGTCAGTCAGAGGCTAGACCAACTTGTTTGATGTGTCCCAAGGGTGTAGACTGATGATGGGGCCAAATCAGTCATGTGGGAAGGTTCATATCCTACTTTTGGTATATTTCATCCCCATTTAAAACTATGAACAAGAAATACTAGGAATTTATCTATACTAATCAGTTCCATACAATGTTTGACTACCTAAAGGGGAAATTGATCAGTGCTCCAGTGCTTCGGTTTTCAATGGAGGGGGTTATGTTTGAGATGTTTTGTGATGCTTCCCATTTGGTATTGGGATGTTCCTTGATGTATAAGAAGGCAATGATCACTTATGGGTCAAGTTAATTCACCCCAATGAGTATAACTATGCCACTCATGATCTAGAGCTAGCAGTAGTTGTGTTTACGCTGAAGTTTTAGCGATATTACATATTTGGGGAGTGTTTTATGGTCTTCACGTATCACATGTGCTTGAGATATATATTTTCTCAGCATGACCCAAATCCATAAAAATAGAGGTGGATGAAGTTTCTCCATGATTACGACTTTGAAATCTCACACACCTTAGGAAAAGAAAATGTCATGACTAATGCTTTGAATCAGAAGTCACAAAATGATTTTTTAGGAGTTTGGAGATACTTTAAGGGTGATAATAGAGTTGGTATCCTTACACATGGATGCAAGGGTGGTTGATGATGGTGGATTCTTATTTTAGATGACAGTTTAGTCTTCTTCGATGAAGTTGTTGGAGAAGTTTCATTGGAGAGACTCAGAGGTAAAGGTGATGTGCGATCGTGTTGTCCATAGTTATGCTTCAGAGGGATTTACAAAGGCTGATCAGAACCATATATTATTTCAAGGGATTTTGTTTGTTCTGGTGGTGATGCATGAGAGAATCCTTCATAAGTTTCACAAATCACCTTTGGTGGTACACCCAGGAGGATCCAAGATTTACATGTCTTGAGGGTGTAGTTTTGGTGGCATGGGATAAAGTGGGCGGTGACAGAGTTTGTGGCTTGGTGCTTGGTTTTCCAGTAGGTAAAGGCTGGGCACCATGTTCCTGGTGGTTTTTTGTAGCCCTTGGATGTTCCTAAGTGGAAATTAAATGACATATCAATGGACTTCATCACATGGTTACCTCGAGCTCTGGGAGGTTTTGATGTTATCTGGGTAATCATGGATCAGTTAATGAAACCGAATCACTTCTTAGCGATCAAGGAGTTAGGTTCCATGGATGTTTTGGAAAAGATATATGTAGATGAGGTGGTGTGTCTGAATGAAGTACCAAGTTCCATTATCTCGTATCGGGATTCTCATTTTATCTCATGAGTTTGGAGGGGATTGTAGTATGATTTTGGAACTCAGTTATGTCTCAACACTGCTTTCCACCCTCAAATGGATAGCCAATTAGAGTATACTATCTGGAAATTGGAGGATATATTATGGGCATATATCTTGGAATTTGATGGATCTTGGAAAAAACACTTCCTTTGGTCGAGTTTTATTATAACAATAACTATCATTTATCCATTAGCATGACCCCACTTGAGGCTTTGTATGGGAGTTCATGTAGTTTACTGTTTTGTTGAGTTGAGGTTGGTGAGTTGTTAGTTCTTGGTCCTGATGTGGTATAGAGCATGACAGAGGAGGTTCAGGTTGTTCATGAGAGGATGAAGGCATCAAAATATCGATAGGAGTCTTATGTCAATCATAGCAGGAGACCCTTTGAGTTCGAGGTTAGATACCATGTGTTATTGAGAGTCTTTCATCGACATGGGAAGAAAAGGTTTGGCAGGGGGAGTATTCTCTTACCCTAGTTTGTTGAGCCTTTTGAGATGTTGGGACACATTGGTGAGGTGGTTTATCGGTTGAAACTCCTTCCATGATTGGACTAGATTCATTATGACTTTCAAATTTTTCATCTTAATCGACATCTTTACGATGACTCCTATGTTATTGACTAGGGAGATATGGATATCAAGGATGATGAGACATTCATGGAGCAGCCAATAAAGATCCAGGATTGTCGGGAGATGGTGTTGCATGGGAAAACTATTCCTTTTGTTTGTGTGTTGTGGAGGCATGGTGGCCTGGAGGAGAGTACTTAGGAGTATGAGACAAATATTAATTCTCAATACCCAGAGTTGTTTTGAGTTTTTCCTTGCTCTATTTTTCTTTGATGATGTGTTGTTTGGATCTTGATGTTTTATGAGAAGTGTTTTTTTTGTAATTATGTGATATGTGATTAAATATTCAAGCATAAAAAGAGGTGGGAACCTAATTTTTAATCAATATGCATTGTAATTTGACATGATTAAAACTGCACGGGTGAGGCAGTGCCACCCAAAGTGGATAATATCTTGACATGGGAGATGGAATTCCATGATTTTTGTGCTTGGAGCTCTATTTGTGTGTTGTTTATGGTAATCATTGGTTTGGTTTGTGTAGAGGTTGAGATAGTTTATTGGATGGTTATATGTAAGGAAGGTGGTTTGAGGTTAGTGTGGTGGTGTGGTTGTGTGAGGTGGTTGTGGACGTGTTCTTTTGGTTGGTGGTTATGTTTGGTTGTAACATGATCCTTGATAGGTATCTCATGGGATGGTTATTTGGACCTCTTTACCTCTTTCCTTTATGGTTTGGTTTTGATTCTCAAGGGTGATAATAGTTTGAGAGGTATATAATGCAACAATTCAGACCTTCTGACCCATTACTTTTCTGGAATTCTGGTGGTAGAAGTATATGTGGGTGGTCTTGAAGTGGTTGGAGGGAAAATGGAGGTTGGACCTAGAAAATCCAGCCATAGGGAGTTCTGTGGCATGGAGCATGGGGTTTCATAGTAAGGGTGAACACTTCAGTATGGAGAGGATGGATGTAACTTAGGGGAGGCTCGAGTGGATTTTTAGAGCTACTGCCAATTTTGGCATAGCTGCGGTGTGAAGAGTGGTTCTAGTATGGAGATGGGTTGCTTACCCAAGTGGTTGTGGTGTAGGGGTGTTTGTTATGGCATTGTGTCACAAGGTGTATTTTTAGTGGTTTTTCCAATTTAGGCATAGTTGCATCATGGAGTTGGGCCTACGACATAGTCTCTTCTTAGAAGATGGGTCCTGTGGTGTGGTTTCCTTGGATGCGCTGTGGTATTCCTTCCTATTTTATCAAATATAAGGCATGGAGATAGCTACATTACTCAGATTTTCTTTGACCAACACCACTACATCTTAGTACCATTCACTGCTCCATGGTTCTCCCCATTTTCAGTATTTCTATGGTGTGGTGTAAGGGGCTTTGTTGTGGTCGTATGTTTTCAGTATATCTATAAATTCTAAATTCCACTTGAACCCCATTCTTCCACATGTCTTTCTCTCACTTCTTGGGGGACCTAAGTTTGTCCCAAGGATCTCTTTCATCCCCCTTTTAGTTTCTTTTGACCCCAACCCTTGGAGATCGATCGTTGATGTTACTAGGTAAGTTTTCTTCCCCCCCTTATTATTTTCCTCCCTGTTCTTCATCTGGGGAGAAGTTGTTGTCAAGGGTGTTGAAATCCTAGTTTTAATGATCACAAAATCATGTTTTCAATAATACTGATGAGTTTTATGTTTTCCAAAGTAATCTATATTCTGAGAATAAATGGTAAATCTATCAAAGTATGAGACACTGTTGTGACATACACTGTTGTCCATGACATGCTGCCAGCATAAAAATATCTAAGTTTGAGATACCAGCAGGATATCACACCATTAAACTATCACAACGTTGGACCACAAATTTGACAAAGTATGAGACACTATCAGTAGACACATTGCTAGGATGTCATGCTACCAGAACATAAATTTGGATAATTTTAAGATACCGCTAAATGTCAAACCACCAACACTAAAAAATTACCTAAGTTTGAGAAACAATTAGAGCATACACCGTCAGATCATACACTGCTAGTTGAGACACTACCAACATACTAAAAATTTGGCTAATTCTAAGACACCTCTAGTGCCATATTTCTAGAGAAACATACCACCAGAGTTTGACACCACCAGATCTTAAGACACCATCATTATTTTTATTACTTTACTTATTTTTAATTACATTACTCTAATGTATATATTCATAAAATTTAATGTTGTTTACTATTTTAATGGTTGTTCCTTAAATGTCTTATATAAATCATGTCAGAACATGAAGTATGAGGTAACAACTGATTCATATGTTCTTGCTGCTGTTGATAAAAGTGGAGCACACTCCCTCATATAGATACAGAGAACAACAAGCAAAAAAGTAGAATGCACAGTGAAACAAAAATAAAAAGAGACATGGATAGAAAGAGCTTTTGATTCAATGAATACTTGAAAAAATAAAGAGTTGAATCATATTGAAAACAAGAAGAGATCACTTACTGTTAACACTTGACTAATGAATCCAAAGCATCATCACATCCAATGATTTTATCCAATTAGAAAATAAGAGTTTGTGACATTCTATTTTCCTAAATATTTTGAAATAACCTGACTCAAGATTAATTATTAATTCAACTCAAGAGTCACATGATTCATTACAACAAACATAACACTTCTAAACTCTATACTCTTAGATTTCTTGATTCTGTTTAAGTTTTATTACATTTTTAGTAGTGTGTGTTCTTACTCTACTTTACCATACGCACACTATCTCCTACGCTAAACTAGAAGACACTCGATATCTTCTCAAACACTTTTCTTATTTGTTTCTCCCACAAATAAGATTGGTAGAGGTCCCTGTGTGGCCTATTTATTTTTTCTTTCACACATAACTGTGGAAGAGATCATGTGTGACCTGGAAAGTTATAAAATGTTGTATTAACCTGATCCAGGTTATGGATCATATAGTTTATTTAAATATTTTGGTGGTGGGTGATCACCAAGTGGAGATGACTAAGTCTCAACTTGAGACTGAACCTCTTGTATTCATAATTCTGTTGCGTGTTTTAATTTTGTTTTATTTTATTTCCTCTTTAAGAATGAAAATAGTTTTAACTATAAAAAAAATTTATACTTTGATAGTTTATCTTAATTCATGTTCATATAGTATTTTGATCAAGTAAATTGATTTAAAAAGATTCAATAATATCATATATATTATTCATCTAAGACCTAATAAATATTTAGATAAATCTTTAAAAATATTAAGATATATATCATACTACTTATTTTGATAAACTTGCTTATATTTAAACATTTGGGGGATTTCAAAATAATCCATTTTTAATAGAAATTTTATTAGGTACTCAATTCACTCCCCTCTTGAGATACTCACTCTGACCAATATTTGGTATCAAAGGGGTCTTCTTTATTTGGTATTGAAGTTTTCAAATTTGTTTTAACTGTGATTTTAGTTATACATTAAATATCTTAAATCTATGTTAGTTCTAAATTTAGTTCTTTAATATAGATAATCATCAAGAAGGTTATGCTACTAACATACCTCCTTTTTTCAATAGAACAAATTATGTCCAGTGGAAAATAAAGATGAAAGTGCACATAGAAAGCATAGGTTTTGATATTTGGTCTGTAATATAAGATGAATATTTAATAACTGATATTGCTAGAAACACTTGGGATGATGCAAAAAAATTAGCAGACAATAGTAATTTCAAATCTACAAATGACATGTACTGTACTGTTGGTGATGAAGAGTTTAATAGAATTTCTGCTTGTAAAATTTCTTTTGAAATTTGGGACACTTTTTCTGTTTCACATGAGGGAACTTGTAATGTTAAAGAAATAAGGATTAATATATATACTATTAAGTATGATAATTTTAAAATACAACCTGATGAGCCCATCTATGATATGAATATCAGGTTTAATGATATTTTTAATACTATGAGCTTACTGGGAAAGCCTATGTCTGACATGGAACAAATAATGAGTTTTCTGAGATATATACCTAAAAGATGGAGAGTCTATTCAATGTCAATAAGAGAATCATGCGATATAAGTAAACTGTCTGTGAAAGAGTTGATTATAAAGATTATGATGCATGAAGAATAACTAAAGGTAAACCACGAGGAAGATGAGGAACCTAAGAGGAAGTCTATAACCTTTAATACTACTACCCCTATACAATAGAAGTAATAAGAAAAAGATAAAGTCCAAGCTGTAGATTTGAGTTTTAGGGAATTTTCCTCGGACAGTGATGAAGAGATGACTCACCTAGATATAAGGTTTAATAAATTCTACATAAAGAAAAAGTTTTTTATAAAACCAAACTATAAAGGAAAGTATGATAACAACGGAAATTGGAATAAAAGGATGATGATCCAAATGAATTTGTCTACTATAAATGAGAAAGAAAAGGTCACATAAAATATGACTGTCCTAAGATGAAATAAAAAAAAGAAATATGAAGGCAAGGATAGAAGATATAAGAAGTCCATGAAAGATACCTAGAGTGAATATAAGGATAGCTCCAGTGACTCAAATCCTTCACTTGAAGAAAATACGGACAAATAAAACAAGTGTTTAATAACTAAAGTCAGTGATGTATCTGCTTTACCTAATGTTTCTAATATTCTGCCTATGCATGAGTCTAATGAATTTAATAATTATAATAATGAAAACCATGATGATGAAAATATGTCAAATAAATAATTATTTGACTATTTAAACATGCTAGAAGACACCTTTAATGAGTTAAAATATAAATAAAAAGTTTTAAAAAGACAGCATGCTCTAACTGTAAACTGTAAATTTGAGCTATCTATAGAAAAGGATAAAAATGTTCAATTGCTCAAAGAAAACAAGGAACTTAAACTTTCAAATGAAAAATTAAATAAAGACCTTAAAAAATTACAAATGTTAGAGAGACATTGACAAAAATCTTGGGAAATAAAGTTACTCCCAAATATGTCATTGGATTAGGATATAATCTTGGACAGAGGAGAATAATTAAGAATAATTTTGTTCCTAAATTTAAACCTAAAATCTCTAATGATAAACATTTTTCAAAGGGACCCAAAAAAGTTTTTATTTATAAGAGTTTTCAATATGTTTATAGGAAACCCATTAGAAAAATGTGGGTTCCCAAATCCTTTATTACTAACATTTCTGGACCTAAACAGATTTGGGTACCAAAATAATTTCTTGTTTAAAACCTGTTTTATAGTAAAAATTCTTGAAGAATTGTTGTAGAAGTCTATATTACTTGGATAGTGATTTTTCAAGACATATTATAGAATACTATTCTTGCTTCAAGAGCCTTATCATGGTTTATGGTGGTCATATCACATTTGGTGACAATGCAAAATGAAAAATCATCGGCCTGAGAAAGGTTGGTAAAAAAAAACTCAGTTTTAATTTCTAAAGTTTTATATGTTGATGGTTTAAAATATAATTTTCTGATCATTTCTCATTTGTGTGATGATGGTTTTTATGTTAAGTTTGAAAATGATGCTTATAATATTTTTGATTCTAAAAATTCTTTAATTTTTACTTCTTTGAGAAATGACAATGTTTATGCTCTAGATTTAAATTCTTTAGTTTCTTGGAATGTTTTATGTTTAAGTTTCTTTCATAATAAATCTTGGCTTTGGCATAGGATACTAGGCCATTGTAACATTCACTCACTTAGGAATCTAACTAGAAAAGGGTTAGTTAGGGATCTACCTAAACTTGAGTTCCCAGCTGATAAATTATGTAACCCCTATCAAAAAGGTAAATAGCATAAGGTTTCTTTTAAAATAAAGAAAGAAGTGTCAACTTATCAACCTCTCGAGTTGGTTCACATGGATTTGTTTGGACCTTCTAGAGTTTCAAGTCTTAACGGGAAGAACCATGTTTATGTTCTTATAGATGACTATTCTAGGTATACGTGGGAATATTTTATAGCTCACAAAAGTGAAGACTTCTCTTACTTTACAAAGTATTCTAAGTTTGTAGAAAATTTTAGTGAACTTAGGATTAAGACCTTAATAAGTGGCCATGGTTTTGAGTTTTAGAATCAAGATTTTGAATCATTTTCTCACAAAATGGCTACACTCATAACTTCTCTTCTCCTAGGACCCCTCAATAGAATGGAGTTGTTGAAAGAAGAAATAGAACCTTACAAGAGATATCCCAAATTATGTTAAATGATTATGATCTACCTATCTATTTTTGGGTAGAATCTATCAATACAACTTGATATATTATCAACAAAGTCTTGATTAGACCCATCCTTAAGAATACCACTTATGATATGTTGAATAATAGGAAACCTAAGGTTAATTACTTTAGAGTTTTTGGTTGCAAAGTATTTATTCTTAACACTAAGGATAATTTGGAAAAATTTGATTTCAAAAGTGATGAATAAATTTTCCTTGGTTATTCAATTTCTAGTAAATTCTATAGAGTTTTAAATAAGAAGTCCAAAATTGTGGAAGAATAAGTTCATGTTAAATTTCATGAAACTAATCCACACGATCCTAAGAACTCCTTAGAAAACCTTGATGATGATTTATCTTCTCTGAAATTAAATTCCAAATATTTAGATTCAATTGTAAAATGAGTAGAAAAATCATATAGTTATAAGGAATTTCCAGAACTTCTAGAATCTGAACCTGAAAATATTGAAGTAACCAGCTTTACGTTCTTTATAAGTTTTTAGATTTTTTAAGAACCATCCTTTAGATGTTATTGTAGGATACCTAGATAGAGAAACCCAAACTAGAGATTCTGTTAGAAACCAATATGAACATTAATATTTCTTGTCTCAACTTAAACCTAAGAACATTGATAAAGTGATTAATGATGAATTCTAGGTAATAGATTTGCAAGAATAATTAAATTAGTTTGAAAGAAACAAAGTGTGGGAACTTGTAGATAGACCCGATGACACCTTGACTATTGACACTAAATGGGTTTTTAGGAATAAAGTTTATGAGTCAAGCAATATAGTTAAAAAAAAAGGATAGAATAGTTGCACAAGGTTATATTCAAGAAGAAGAAATTGAATATGAGGAAACCTTTTCACTTGTGGCTTGACTTGAATCTATAAGAATCCTATTTTTCTATGCATCATGTCTAGATTTCAAAATTTATCAAATGGATGTCAAGAGTTCATTCTTAAATGGTTTTATAGTTAAAGATGTTTTTATAGAACAACCCCTAGTTTTCAAAATTCTTATTTTCTGAATCAAGTTTTTAAATTAACCAGAGATTTATATGGTTTAAAATAAGATCCTAGATCTTGGAATGATAGGCTCATAAATTTTATGATTTCAAAAGGATTTTCAAAAGGAATAGATGATCCTACCTTTTTCATAAAATGAAATTAAAAAATGTATTAGTAGTACAAATCTATGTTGATGATATTGTTTTTGGATCTTCAAAAAATTATCTTTGTACTAATTTTTCTAAAATGTTGAAAAATGAATTTGAAATGAGTATAATGTGTAAACTCAAATTCTTTCTTGGATTTCATATTTTTCAAAACAAAGAAGGAATTATTTTGAATCAAAGTAAATATACAAAATATATTTTAAAAAGTTTTAATCTAGATAACACTAAAAGTAGTGATACTCCTATGAGTACCACCTGTAAATTGGATATTGTTGAAACTGGGAAACCGGTTGATCAAACTGATTATAGAGGTATGATTGTAAGTCTTCTCTATTTGACTACCAGTCAACTAGATATTATGTTTAGTGTGTGTATATGTGCTCATTTTCAAGAAAACCCAAAAGAGTCACATCTTGTTACCATTAAAAGAATTTTTAAATACCTCAAACACACAAGAAATTTAGGATTTTTTTACCCCAGAGGACAATAATTTGATTTAGTAAGTTATTCTGATGCTGATTTTTTTGGATGCAAGTTAGACAGAAAAAACACCTCTAGAAAATGTCACTTTTTAGGCAAGTCTCTAGTTTCATGGTGTAGTAAAGAGAAAAATTATGTTACATTGTCTACTGCTGAAGCTGAATACATAACTATAGGTAGTTTCTGTGCAAAAATTTTATGGATGAAACACACTCTACTAGACTATAGATATCAATTATGACATGTCCCTATAAACTGTAACAATACAAGTGAAATAAACATATTTAAGAATCTTGTTTCTCATTATATGAAAAAGAATATTGATATAAGACATCACCTTTTGAGAGATCATTTTCAAAAGGGAGACATCACTCTTGAATTTATTGGCACAAAACATCATATAGCTGATATATTCACCAAGCCTTTGAATTATGATAGAATTAATTATATAAAATATGAATTAGTAATGATAAATTTTGATTAAGTTTAATATTCAATGAAATATTGTTGGTTTTTCATGTCATTGGTTTTTCATGTCGTTGGTTTGTCATTCTATTGGTTTGTCATGTTGTTTTCTTGTCATGTCATTGGTTTTTCATTCCATTGTCTTGTCATGCCATTTGTTTTTCATGTTGTTGGCTTATCATGTTGTTGGTTTGTCATGTCACTGAGTCATCATGCCTTTGATTCCATGTCTTTGCAAAAATTTTCTATTTTGAACTGTCGATTTATTTCCAAGTTTATTTTTACTCAAACTCTGATGCATGTTTTTGTCTTGATTTTGATTTAAATTTTATGTATAATTTCAATTTTATAATACAAAATATACCAAATGATATAAAAATGGCATAATTCTCTTTCTAAAAAACCTTGATCCCCATACAATACTCACATATCTCTCTCAAGCCTAGTGCAACCCTTTCATATCTCACTATTCAAACCTTCTCCTAAACTTCGATTGAGCCTTCCTAGATGATTTGAATTCCGATAATGAAGTGTTATTTTGATATTCCCATTCAAAGTCTAAATCTTCAAATAATCATAAGAAAGAACCCAGTATTCCTGCTCTAGTGCCTTTAGTAAACCCTGAGCCTGATAGCAGAGTTGTTGTACCAGAAAAGGAAGTAGACTCGAAGTGGCTACTATCGAGTAAGTCACTGATAATTAAGGTTATCCAAAACCAAGGTTTTTTGGAATGGTTTTCGTCAAATACGAGGCCTTTCTACCCAAAACTAGCATATGAGTTTTATCAAAATTTAGAGTTTGCATTTAACCAAGATGGTACTGATTGGATTAAAAAGATGTGTCAAAGGACATGTATTTGGGTTTTATTCAATAAAATGGGATAAGTATTTAAATTTACCCCATGATGGAGTATTTGATGATTACCAAGGAAGTATTCTAGAAGCTAGTGATATGTTTATATATGAAGATTCCCTTACTGTGATAATAGGAGATGGTTCAACCAGAAGGCCTATTGCCTTAGAGTTAGATGGAGAATATAGGCTAATGTTTAAGTTCTTTCATCATATTCTATGTCCAATAAAAGGATATTTTGAAACCCTAAGATATAAAGACATTTATCTCCTATCTCTTATGGCATAAGGTCACAAGATTAATCTCTGTAGATATCTAATGGTACATATGTGTGAGATGACCAAGCCTTCCTCAAGATCTAATTCGTTGATCTACCCGAAGATGATTTTTTCCATATTGAAGGAAAAGGGCCTAGTTCATGATTATGATGAGTCTATGATAGACTATAGTAGTTTCTACATAACTAGTGCCATATGTTCAAGAATGAAGATAAGATGTAACCCATGGAAGAGATAATGTGTTGGAGATTCTAAGAAGTTGTATGCAGAGTATAATCTGGTCGATCATCCAACCAAACCTAAGGATGAAGTTGATCCAAATTTGGAACCTGATGAAATAGTGGAATACTTCGATGATAAGGAAGAAGAAGCTGTTTTTGAAGAGGAAAAGGAACGATATATTGATGTAGGGAGTGACCCTGATCTATCTCTCAAAGCTTCTACCATTTCCTATAGAGCTCCTAGTCCACCTAAGAGGCTACTAAAAGATAGAAATTGGTTAAGAGTGATGAATAAGAGACTGAGGTCTCTAGAGAGGATCAATATAAAAGTTCCAAATCCATTACTAATAATGGTGATGATGAGGAAGAAGAAAAGGAAGAAGAAGATGAGAATTGAAATAGTAATACTGGTAATGAAAAAGATGTTGTAGATGATGGAAGTGATTCTGAACTTGATAATGATAGTGGTCAGATTATGAAGAAGGATATGGAAATGCCTCCAGAGCTTAAGGATTCATTTGTTGAGGGGGATCATTCCCAATTAGTTTAAATTTTTCACGAAGCTCTAGCTGTTGATGATTTCAAGGGTAGATCAGTTTCCACGGGTCAAGAAGTTTCAGATTCTGTTATGGCTAAGCAGATGAGTGTTATAGTTGCTGTAGAATAGCATGTTTCTGACTAAGAGAAAAATGATCTTATTGAGGAAGAATTTAGAAATGAACAATTATATGTTTTAAATGTTCATGAGTCTCTTGTGGATGAAAATGTGGAAGGTGAGTCTACTGCTGTTGATGCCCAAAAGGATGTTGAGATGCAAGATGCACCAAATATTGGAACACAGTTAGAAGCTGAGCCTACCAGTGTTGAACACACAGTGGCTACTCAAAGTTTAGAAGGTTAGAGGAATATAGATGTTTTAGTACCTCCTACCACTGCTTCTATATCAACTATTGTTTAGACCGTTGGGTGGATCCTATGGAAGAGGAGTGGGGAAAGTTATCTAATATTGTAATAAGTCCTCTAAAGAGCGATAAACCTAAAGTTAGTGTTGAAGGGGATCCTAATGGATCCTTGATAGCCCAGGTTGATCTTGAAGGTCTTCTTGAAAAGTTTAGTTCTGTGATACCTTCTGTACCTGAACCTGCTCCAGCTAATCTAGTTGTTCCAATGGATGTAGTCACTCAAACTAACTTGAAAGTTTTTGGTGAAAGGCTTATGTTTGAGTTTCACAATTGTGTAAGGAATCAATCCCCTCTTTTGATAAATCTCAGTGAAAAAGATGCCAGGTATTTATTTGAGTTGGTTATCCAACATATCCAACCAAAAATGTTGTATCACATACATGATTTGGAAATTGAGAATAAGTGGATAAGTGGTGAACTAGAAACTATCAAATCTTTTATTGAGGAAATTAAATATGATTTTAAATCTTCCTTGGCAGGTATCCTTAAAAGTCTTAAGGAAACTTCCTTAGATTCTTCTAGAGTTACTATTACTTCTTCTCCAATGTTTTATATTGATCAGTTGAGATTAGTTATAAGAGATGAGCTTAGATCAGCTTCTGCCAGTGATTCAGGTAGTGTAACAAATCAACCCCAATAAACCTTAAGAAAAATTTGGTATAATTTTGACAATGTTCTCAAGTTGGTTTCCAACTATGCCTGTGATATAAAAGATGATAGAGAAACTATAACCAAGTCCATAAAATTTTATCTCTCTTGGATCTATACCAAGGATGTAATGGATTCCAATTTTAAATTCTTATCTAAGAATTTGAGAGTACCTCTTATGACACATGCATTCAAAGAGAAGGTAAGACATCTCAAAGAGATGACCCCTATCTTGAACCATTTCATGGAAGAGAAGGTTTATTTATTCAGTGTGATGGAAAGGGGTGGCCAAATCATCATGGATTTCATCAATCTCATGAATTCATTTCTTCATGTACATAGCCAAGTAGTGGTTGCTCAGGAATCTATTCCCATTACTCCTCAGTTGTCTCTCAGACCTGGAGTTGCTCAAGTCCCTTTAGCACCTTTGCCTACCCGTTTATATCCTTTTCCAATGCATCCTTCTC
Organism: Viscum album; assembly: GCA_963277665.1. Classification (NCBI taxonomy): domain Eukaryota; kingdom Viridiplantae; phylum Streptophyta; class Magnoliopsida; order Santalales; family Viscaceae; genus Viscum; species Viscum album. The sequence continues at coordinate 154,870,346 of OY728134.1, read as the reverse complement.
AATCCATAAGACTACTCAGGCTAGTTGTTATTGTGGAAGACCATACTCGGATTGTAGATAGACTCTCCTTTAGTGTTCCATATCTTCTACCTCGGCCTGATCCTACTTCCATGGATAAGGACCAAGAGAAATCCAAGGCTAAAGGAAAATAACCTATGTAACCCTCTACCAAACCTTAGACTTTGTATTTTTTTTTGAATTAGACTATAATGTATTTTATGGGATCTACATTGGAATAATTTTGTGCTCATAATTTTTCATGTCTTTCTTACATCTTCTTATGTCTGTTCACTTTTGAGTGACTTTCATATCTCTTAATCTATTTATTCTTTACCTTTTTGATAATCCCAAAAGGGGGAGAATTTTTATGGCATAGGATACTTTTATGGCATATCTATTTTGAAATAATTTTATGGAATTGTGTTTCTATGTTTTCTAAAAATATTATCTTTGATACTATCTATTTTAAATCTTTCTATATTTGAAATATGTTCTTACTTTTGATACTTACTTTTGATATTTACTATTTTCTTATTATTTTCCTTGATACCATCTACACATACAGTGAATGATAAGTCTTGATTTATATTTGGATATTACCTTGGATATCATGTTTAAACTCTTGTAATATCTTTGATGAACTGTTTTTACATTTATAATATTCTTTTTATGCCATGATTTGTGATCATCAAAAAGGGGAAAATTATTAACCTCCTAGTTTTAATGATAAAAAAAATAATGTTTTCAATAATACTGATGAATTTCATGTTTTCAAAAGTAATCTATATTCTGAGAACAAATGGTAAATTTTTCTAAGTATGAGACACCATTGAGACAGACATTGTTGTCCATGACACCCTGCTAGTATAAAAATATCTAAGTCTGAGATACCGTTAGTACATTACACTGTCAAACTATCACACCCCAGGACCAAAAATTTAACAAAGTATGAGACACCGTCAATCGACACACTTCCAGGATGTCATGCTGCCAGAACATGAATTTGGCTAAGAATGAGATATCGCCAAATGTCACACTACCAGACTCATACCACCAACATTGAAAAATTACCTAAGTCTAAGACACCGTCAGATCATACTCCGCTAGTTGAGACACTGCCAACATACTAAAAATTTAGATAAGTCTAAGACACACCAATGTTATACTACCAGAGCAACATACCACCAGAGTTTGACACTGTCAGATCTTAAGACACTGTCACTATTTTTATTACTTTTCTTATTTTGAATTACATTACTCTGATGGATATATTCATTGAATTTAATGTTATTTAGTATTTTAATGATTGTACCTTAATTTTTTTTATAGAAATCATATAAGAAAGTGCAGTATGAGGTAGAATATAATTCAAATGTTCTTGATACTTCTGATAAAAGTGGAGCACACTCCCTCATGCAGATATAGAGTATAACAAGTAGAAAAGTAGAACACACAAAAAAAGAAATAGAAAAAGTGACATAGATAGAAATATCTTGGGATTAACTAAATACTTAGACAAATTAAGAGATGAATCTTATTAAAAACAATAATAGCTCACCTACTGTGAACACTTTACTGAGGAATCAAAAGCATCATCACATCCAGTGCTTTTCACCTATCAGAAAACAAGAATTTGAAACACTTTATTTTTCTGAAGATTTCAAAAGAACCCGACTCAATATTCATTTCTAATTCAACTCAATAGTCACATACTGCATTACAATAGACAAATAACTTATAAACTCTATACTCCTATATTTCTTGATTCTATTTAAGTTTTATTACATTTTGAGCAGTGTGTGTGCTTACTATTCTTTACCACACACACAATGTCTCCTGAGCTAAACTAAAAGATACTTAATATCTTCTCAAACACTTTTCTTATTTGTTTCTCCCATGGATAAGAGTGGTAGAGGTCCATGTGTGACCTATTTATTTTTACTCCAATGCATAACTGTGGAAGAGGTCATGTGTGACCTAGATAGTTGTAAACTATTATATTAACCCAATCCAGGTTGTGTATCATATAGTTTATTTAAACTGCTTGGTGGTGGGTGATCACAAAGTGGAGAGGACTAAGTATCACATGATATTGAAACTCTTGTATTCATATTTCCACTATGTTTTTAAATTTTGTTTTATTTTATTTCCACTTTAAGACTGAAAATAATTTTAACTATAAAAAATTTATACTTTTATAGTTTATCTTAATTCATGTTTATATAATATTTTGATCAAGTAAATTGATTTCAAAAGATTCAATACTATCATATATATTATTCATCCAATACCTAATCAATATTTAGATAAATATTTAGAAATATTAAGATATATATCATACTACTTATTTTGATAAACTTTCCTCTATTTAAACATTTTGGGTATTTAAAAATAATCCATTTTTAACAGAAATTTTATTGGGTACTCAATTAACCCCCTATGGAGATACTCAATTTGAAAAAAAGGGGAACCCATTCTTTTGGTTATGTTTTGGTAAGAAGATATTATTTCTATTGTGTTCTAGGATAGTAAAATTTCCCTCCTTTATTGTGGTGTTGAAGATTGTCTCCCTATCAATCCAACGTAGCACAACAGATAAAAAATCTTTGTTTCAGGTAAGGGATCCTTTGTTTATCATCTAGTTATACCATGTGGGATGGGTTATGCTCTTGATATCTTTTTGTAAGATAGTATGCACTAGCCTAATGAATATAATGAATTGGTTTAATTTAAATTGAAGGGTAATGGGAAATAAATCACACACTTTACAGTTTTTGATATTGAGATTGTACGGGCTTGATGCCTTACTAAAAGTCATGGTCTTGGTGGGATTTGTTTACACTATGATTGATGTATTTATGGAACCCTTATTTTGTGATTTTTTTCATCACCTTAAATGGAATTATCTAACCACTTATATCCTATTAATAAAAATGGTTGCCCCTAGAATTTTGGTTTGTGTGGTAATGCCCTTGAAAAGTAAAGTGAAACATGATGTGGAAACCCTTGTTTAAGTCTAAAATAAGCCATGTGTTTTGTGTAAAGTGGTTTTTGTGTGTGGTGGTGATGTGTGGTTGTGATATGGGGGGGGGATGTGATAAGAGGTGGATGTAATACATGGCAGTTGTGACGTGGAAAGTGGTTGTGGTTGTAAAATTGTGGAAATGTGCAGTTTGTTGGCATGAGAAATATGACTTGTTGTTGTGTTGTGTGGTGTTGTGGTGGTTTATTGGTAGCGATGGAATAATTGGTTATTAATGAAATATGAAATGGAATGGGATGGTTTGGTCAATGGGTTAAAATACCTAATGAACACTTGTTTTAAAATGGGAAGTAAGGTTAAATTTGGTAAATGATTAATGTGAAATAAATGGGATTGAATAATGAAATGGTTGGTAATGGGAAATATTGAAAATGGATTAAATTGAGAAAGATGATGAAAGGTGGATTTTTGGCTTGTTTGTGTGGTGTTTACATTTAGTGGTGGCATTGAAAGTAGTAAAGGTTGTGAGGTGATGTGGTGATGTTGTGATTTGAGGTGAGGATCTTGATATGAACCCATAGGTTAGGATTATGTGTTATGTTATATATATATATATATATATATACACCAACATATGTCCTTGTGATTTTTATATGCACCCCACCCACGTCAAGCACCTTGTACCAAAAACTAAATGTTTTGGGGGTGTTTTTTCCAATATCTCAATGGTGAGGATGGATGGCTAACTAATCACTCATCCCTACTCTCTCTTATAGGTGACAACACATGCATGGGATGTGATGACTATAAGTCAAAATTTCACTATGATAACGTGTGATGATATGATTATGTGGATTACTATGGGGGTCATGCATGGTAGGAGGAGGAAATGGGGTTGCCGTCTTTCATATTCACGATACCCCCTTTGTTATGGTTATGTGATGTGATGAACTAGGTGTCTATAGGTGGGATGTGATATGATGTGGTGTGATGTGATGGACCAGGTGTCTATGGATGAGATGTGATGTGATGTGTTGCGATGGCCCATGTGTTTTTGGGTGGGATGAGATGTGATGTGATGTGATATGACAACCTAAGTGTTTATGGGCATGTTGTTTTACAAAAGAGGTGGGAGCATCTTGATGTAAGACGTTGTGGTGTGAGAGTATAAAATCAATGGGAAAGAGGTTCAGTGTACCCTTCTTCAATATGATTTATATTATGTTACTATACTTGGATGCGTTATTTGGTGAGTGTACCATGGTGAGGATGATATTGCTTAGTATACCTATTTAGGTTTTGTTGGTTCAGTTGTTTGCTCATTGGTTCATTAGTATGGTCTTTTCACATGTGCATGATAGACTTTGGGTATGATCCTAATGAGTACACTTGTATTCTCACCCTATGTATATACAACTGCTTTTTGGTTTCTAGGAGGACTTCATGGAATACACTAGACATTACTAGCTCAGAACTTTGGATTGTTATTATGTTGCTGCATTAGTACTTTCTTTTAAGTATTTATTTGGGGACTATTTATATTTGTTTACTTTATACATGCATTGTGGGATTTTTTTGGTTTCATTTATTGTATTTTATTTCATGGAGTTTATTGATCAATGATATACTATCTCTCGATCCTATTATTATAGAGGGAAATGCCTCCCATAAGTGGGATATTTTTTATAACCTCAGTGCTTGTCACCAACTTGAGGCCTACTGGAGGTGAGGATAAGGGATTAATTATCTCTATTACTTCATTTTTGGCCTACTAGGGGTACCTTTGGAGGAAGGGAGTCATGACAGGTTCTCTCTGGGTAGTACGGTTGATAACTCCAGTGAGGACTGATGAAATAATATGAGATAAGGTGTGAGATCTGTGATTGTTATTTAATGTGGTCAGACTATGTTATTTATCTTCCCATTTTTTTTATCATGGGATTATTATTTCATTGATATATATTGTTTCGGGTCATCCTCTATTTATTTTTTGGATTTCATTATTGTTTGATGTCTCACATTGGTAGTTGGTCCCACTCTGATTTCTTGTTGTTGGTTTTCTTAATACAACCATTATTTCCCATGAAATTTTAGTGTTTGGTTATCGATAAGCAGTGAGATGGTTTATGGTTCATATAAGAATATGATAAGAAATTCTATGTGGTTATGGTGAGACCTATTGGTGATGGTTTCAGATAAGACGTGAGTAACCATGTGGTGCACCTCATTGGGACATGAGGGTATACAAGACAATGATTATAGGCAGGTGTGACCTGACTTGGGTTGGGTATCTCTGGCATTAATATTTAGGGTGTGTTCTTCTTTCGACCACAATGGCATACGAGTTGTTGGAGTTAGTACCTTAGAACCAACTTCTAAGTACTTCATGATTACATGTATTCATTATCTTGAATGTTAATGAAGTTTATTATCACATAATTATTGTTATTCTATATGACATAGTATATGATAATGTCCTAAGAATATCTGGCGCACTGAAAGGTCATATCAGTTCCCCACTATGATGATAATTTGAAGGTGTCACGATGGTATTCTTAAATATATATGTTTTTATATGGATGATATCATTTTATGGGACACAAATGATATAGGTTATCAAGGTGGAGTCTCATAAGACTTTGAGACACCCTATCATGTTGTATGACCCTATTAATTTTTAGAGTAGGAGATTATGAGAAAGAGACCCACCGATAGGAAATCAACATTTATATGTGTCATTGGATATTCCTATTTATGGACATGTGTATTGATACTTAGATATTAAGATTATTATTAATGAATATCACAAGTCAAGTACTTTGATGTATTGATGAAAACCATAGCAACATATACTTGAGGCGAAGTAGGATACATTAGGTGCGTCATGAGTGATACTGCATTAATGAATAATGTGGGAAATTATTTATCCCTTTTATCCCTTAACATAAAATGATATTTTAGGCTCTTTGATAGAAATGGAACTGGTTGGATAAATCCATGGCCATGGTGTTTTGTGGGCATGTTCATTCCTAGAAATTCAAAGAAAGTGACAATAAACACATAGGTTGATGACACAAGTATGAAACCTACTTGATTATAGATATCACGATGAAGGGATTATATTACACAATGAGTGTATGTATGTGGTTTTATGCCATTATAACGTCAAATTCTTTCTCTATGGGTGGCTTTATGTGTTTCTATATTCCAACCTTAGACTTTAGGTGATTCCACCTAATGCCACTGAGAAAGGAGTCTAGAGGGTCGCACACTAAGTTTATCCAAAATCTTTGTTAAATTCTATGATGAATTTAACATGTAAGAATAAAAATTATTCATGTTTTATGGTTTAATATTTATTTGAGTTTGGTTGATCTAAAATATTTAATCACAAGATATTTGAAAGAATGAGTGAGTTAAATAAAAATAATAAATATTTATTTTCAAGGTTTTACAAATATAATATTTATTATATTTATCGATGAATATTAAATTAATATTTATTTATTAAATAAATAATAATTATTAAAGGTTTGGTAAATGTTGAGTAGGTTAAGAAGACCAAGTTTAATGGTTTGATTGTAAATGATATAAATGATATCTATTTATTCTTAAGTAATGCACATGTAAAGTGAATAATAATTATATCATTATTAAGACACGGGGTTCACTGAGAATTAAGAAATTTGTAAGGAGTATTATATGTAAATAGGTAACCCCAAAATTTACTTAATTTATATAATTATATTTCTTTCCTAAGTGAGACTCATTATGCACAACAGATATAGAAAATCTCTCTCAAACCCTAGATAGATTTCTTGATATCTAGAGTGTTCTATCTCCTCCTCCTCTCTCAAGACATTGAGAGAACTCCATGAATTCTTTATCCTCAAAGATAATTTTTCTATGATCAACCATGAATGACACAAGCAATTGGGATCAACTGTGCTAGAACTCGACGATTCTATAATGACGTTCAAAGATTGTAGTGATGTGTGGATCACCGCTAGAGGGGTTCTACACTTGGATCTTGTAATGCAACAAAGATATGAAAAGATCTATTTAAAAATTAATTATAAATTATATGTGATGATCCTCCTTTTCTAGTATCGATGTTCATGTTAATTAATCCTTGAATTAATTTCATTGGTTAAGAAGTTTTCATTGTGTACATCTTAGATTATTCAATGATCATGATAAAAAGATGAGTTGGACATTACCAACAAGAGATTAAGTTGTGATCATAACCTAAAAGTAGTATCAAAATGTTCACATGGTTAATTTATAATTATTTATTAATTGTTGATTGAATAGTGTGAATTTTCAATTTCTTTTACTTCAGATCTATTCGTTCTTAGAATCCAAGCATCATTTTCTCTTACCTTTTGTCACTTTATCTCACATAACTAACAAATGGGTTAAATTAAAATGAACAAACATCCTAAAATTCCATTTGGAGATACCAAACATTCTGGTCAAATATCATAATACTACATTTGATGTACTCAGCTACATGATGTGAAACCATGTATATGTCATGTATCTTGCATGGTTATCGGATCAGCACACAGATCCAGATCAGGTTGGTATATGGTTTGAAGAACCACATGTCGTGTAACATGCATATATGGAATGTAGTCCATGTGTTTTTATAGTGGAGAACATGGGGTGTCCAAGTGTTTCGTGTATCTACCACACAAAATAGGGACTAATAAATCGTGAAACTTCAAGGTCACATGATTTATAGAAGAAGAACATGTAGTATACCTCATACACATCTATGACAGACAAACATGACTAGTCCCTAGGTGTGTCGTGAACATGGTCAAAAAAGATCACACATTGTGTCACCTAGTATTTATAGTGTAGTCTGTTGCATCCAATGTTCTTAATTTAACATGAAAATAATAATTAATTATATAATTATAGCTATTCACAAGTGTTTTGTGTGTCATTTATATGACAATACACACCAATTCATATGATTTTTTATTATATATAAAATCAATTTCCATGTTAAATTATAAAACTACAAGTTGTGTATGGTCTTTCCTTATAGCATTCTCCACGCACGTCAAGATATTCACATGCAGTGTAATTTACATGCACTCTCAGTGTCATTTTTTTAACACTACATGTCATGGAATTACCTATCATGAAATGTGTGTCGGATGCCAAGGGAATGCACAAGCATAAGGATCATGTCGGGTATTTTGGATGGGTACATGTCGTTGGATCCAAGTACACTTGTGTACTTTATCAATTTTAAATCAATTTAATTTATTTAATTTGTTTAAAATTATGAATTATGGAATTTTAAGGATTCTTGAATGATATTAAGATAAATTAAGTTAATTGGATTAATTTGTGGTGTTTTATATTAATTAAATAATGAAATGAAGTAATTTATGGATATATTTCAAATGTATGTTTGTTGCATTTTGTGTAGATGATCATGAGTTTGGACCAGACTAGTTTATGTGATTGGTTTCCTTTTAATTTATTATCATTAAATTAAAATGATGTTTTTTGATTCATCCCCTCCTCCTTATTTTGTAATGGTTTCTATGCCTATAGTTTCTTTTATGTAAATTCCCAATATCCAATCCATTGGATCCCCTCACATGTGTGTGAGTAAAAGCTTATGTAAGGATGGTGCTCCTAGGTGAGAGGAGGTGGTCTGAGTCCCAAATATGATGCAAAACCAATAAAGACGATACATAGGATCCAAGGTAGAATGATGCAACACAAACCAAGCTATGATTTAAGGTGTTTTCCTATGGGGTTGAGCATTAATTTACCATCCACTATATGAGCTAACCATTATAGAATATCATGACCATGACACTTATATTTTATTTCTATTAGTTTCATGGTTTATTATTTTATGTTTGTGGATGTTATGAGATCACTTAATGAATGAATTAACAAACATGCAATACAGAATAAATTAAAATCAAATTATGCATAAATTTCATCATACATGGTTAATAACTCAAGTATAATCTATTTAATAATTACAAGGCATGTGATAAGATAAAACTAGATTTTTACACATGAGGATAAAAATCACACAACTAAAATATTAAGTTGGTATAGACTTTCATTACTTAAGTTAGATTCGAACTCATAGTTCAAAGTGCTTGACTGTCCCAAGTTGAGGTGATTTCAATTATCAGAGAAATTTTAGCTTGAAGTTTTAGATTGACTTAACTTAGTTCACATCAAAGATTGACTGCCTAAGTAGGGATTAGTTTAACTAAGAGGCAAATGTTGAGGAAATATTTCTACAAGATTTCAAGATTGGGGAGTCCACTCAACAGATCAAGGAACTATGAGTTAATGTAATTGACAAGTTATGCCTACCTGAAACCCTTCAAATTACTTTTCAGGCCCAAGTTTGAGTTATGAGAAGAATAATATGGGTCCTTGCTAGTAGAATATCTATGTAACAAGATATTCTAAAACTAATAGTGAGAGATATTAAGTTTCAAAAAAATAGAAGGGGATTAATAAAATTTAAATTTAGTAATCTAATTGGGTAATTAAGGAAGTAATAATAATTTTCTCTTAATTTCTGTAGAAATGGAAAACCACTCGACTTTGACCATATCAGTGCGATCTATACTAGAGAGGGATAACCTTCTCACTATATTGAATTTATAATAATGGTATAGACACTTACACACTATACTATGCCATGAACGAAAATTATATGTGCTAAAAAACCCACTTCTGGAGTCACTTACTAAAGAGGCTAGCAAGGAAGAAGTATCTCTCTACTTGAAACATGTGGATGACACAATGAATGTCCAATGTTTTATGCTATCCTACATGTATAGTGAGATTATAAAGAAATATAAGGATATATATATGCATACAACATCATATCTCACCTTTGAGATCTCCATTAAGAGAAGGTAATACAAGAGAGATATGAGATCTCCAATGCATTATTCATGTGCAAATTTGGAGAGTCGGTTCCAATTAGGCCTCATGTAGCCAAGATAACTAGATACATATAACTATTATACATATTAGGGTTTAAGATCCATGATGAGTTGTAGATAGATCTCATTCTACCCTCACCACTTAAAACTTTATCCAATTTCATTATGAATCACTACTGGAAATGGGGTTTATCTCCATGCTTCTATGCCCATGGTTTAAAGAACCGTGGGGATATATGATTTTTAATGGTCTATACCCACAGTTTTATTAAAACTGTGGGTATTCATCCCCTAAGTATCAGGCTCCATCTTTCTACCCCCACTTCAACCCTCCACCGCACTCCCCCCACTTCAACCCTACCTCCCGGATTCGCCTCCCGGCTCCGCCTCCTGGCCTCCACCTCCCGCCTCTGCCTCCTGGTCTCCACCTCATGGCCTCCACCTCCCAGCTCTGCCCCCAGCTCAGGCGACATCCCCGCTCCCCCCTCTCGGCTCCCTCTCCTCCGGTTATCATAAAATTCATCAGTTTTCTATTATAGATGATATTTCCCATGCGTTCCTACTTATAAATTTCAATAATTATCCTTCAAATGTAATTGATATTAAGAATGTTGTATTGGGGGTAAATGATTCATTTGAGAAAGGTCCAATATGGATTTTTGATTGATGAATAAAGGAACTATGAAAGAAGATGAATCCTCTTGTTAAGGTTTTATGGAAGAACATACATATTAAAGAAGATAAATGGGATAAGGAATCATATGTGTAGTATTACTAGACCTACTTGTTAGATTTGGACCTCTAGATACACATATTAAGGTCAACAAGTCATTAGAGGGGGATATTGGAACAACCACTCACTTTCTAGGTGCATTATGCCTTATTTTTAGCCTTTATTAAGAGTTTATTTGAGTTATTACATTTATTTAGTGATGTACTGGGTAGATTTTGGGAGATTGGGGGGGGGGGGGGTTAGAATAATTTAATGGTGATAATGGTTAGAGGGAATAGTGTAGTCCCCCAACATAACTATGAAGCCTATTGGAGAGGAGTAGTGGGTGATATATGGTAGGGGTAATTTTAGAGCTAACATGGAAACAATTCCATGGTAACTATGTTACTCTAAAGAGAATCAACATCATGATTATCATAGGGTTTACAAAACCATGTGTCCAAACCATGCGAGTGACTTGAATAGGTAGTGAACTTCCCATGGTTAGAGCATGATTTTGTAAGCCAAGCAACCAAACCATTTACATAGAATTTAATCATTTGAAAATTATTATTTTGACACAAAACACCCTAAAGACAGTCATTATTCCTACTAAACTCAGGGTAATCAAACCAAGGGACTCTAATGAGAATTCATGGTGAATTAATTCTTTTTAGAGAGGAATTATATTTGATATAGAGATATCAGTCCTAGAGATTTAAATATAATTTATCATTTTTTTGTTGTTTTTCTTATTATTACTAGATATTATTTATTATCCTTGTAAAGGAACTAGATCTCGGATTTCTTATCCAGGTTTAGGATTTACAATGATATCCAATGTGATCCTTTCTATATTTATATGGAAAATAAATATGGAAAGATGGTTTTTCCTGATCATTCTCAGATCCATCTAGATCTCTTAATATTGTAGTATCTTAATGGATAGGTCTAAAATGATCCAAACCCATAACATGTTCTTCATCATATATCATAACCCTTGAATACTCATGTAGTGATTTTGGGATGCTTCTATGGATCTTTGGTTTGTGAGATTGATTTAAGTGGTGAACATTGATGTTGGGCTTCAATATGTTGAATAAAAGAAGTTTTTACCATGTTATGACAACTATATAAAAATGTATGATATGAAATACTCATGCGTGTGTGTACAGACCATGATAATTCTTTTAAAATGATATTCTTATTCCACTATATAGATAAAAAGTTTCCTTACTATGACTTAGGTATATATATATATGTGTGTATGGATAGTAGACTTATGCTATCGTGTATCAAAGTTAAAAGTGGATCCTTCATGAATTCATTAATCCTATATAGGGGGAGAATTTGAGATGTGATTCATGATGAATATAGTGGGGTCTTGAATGAAAAATAGAAGGGAATTAAGGCCTTGAGGCATTAATGGAGTTCGAAAGTGGGGAATGATGACATTGTAGTATGACCTGAGATAGTTGATAGGGGATGATAGCCTTATGGACTAACCCAAGGCATAATGGCCTATACACCCATTGAGATACATAAATTGGTCTTGTGGTTTGTTTTGAGAATTTTCAAAACCAAAAAAGATCATGTGAGCAGAAAATCCACTATCCAATATCCATGGACTTTCCCCTTTGGATATTTTGGGTGAAACTTCAACAACTAAATCTTTCTCCTTCACTTTTCTATTCTTATTTTGATGATTTTGAGTTTTAAAACTCAAATATTTCCAGGATGGTATATTTATGAGGCATTCATTTTCATGATGAATAGGATGGTCACACCTTCCATATAATTATTCAAGAATATCAAACATGTTCTGTGATTTCTATATAGAATTTACAATACGTTTCTAACTTTTATTCCTTTAAAGGGGTTGAAACCCCCAAACATTGATTATTAATACTCCCAAGTATATCATGATGTCTATTTAAAAAAAAAATATTTTCCATATGAACAAATATTCCAAAGTTCCAATAGAATCCATAAAAAGTATACCTTTTAAGAATCATGTTGTACAAAATTTGTAGGATACCTTGAAACATTTTTTCAATATTAATTCCAAAACATTAAAGTTATAACTACTCTATTTTTATTGAATGTTTTATTCCTCATTAAATAACCCCTACCAAATAATCTATAAAATTATAAATTCATATTATTAAAATAAAATTTTCTTCCCATGTGTATAATGCCTCTATATCTATAAAGAAGTATTTTACATTGAAATTTTCTTTTTTATTCCCCATCAATAACCACTCGGGAGTATATTTTTTAACTTTTTTATTTAGTTTACATCTCAAGGTAAACCTTTTTTCTTTTTTCCTACTTAATCTTTTTTTCATATACTCAGCATGCAGAGGATGTTCATCAGGTGAGTATGACCGTGTCCTCCACTTTGAAGCAGAATAGCTCATCTATTGAAGGTGTTGAGAAGGTTTAGTTGCTTTTGATATTTTGCTTTAAATGTAAAGGCACTGATTGGTATGTGATCTGATAGTTAAATGAATATTCGGAGTTAACTAACTAATTTAGATTTTTCATATGCTATTGGTGGTTTTCATCTTTCCTTTCTATAATTTTTTAATGTGGTTTTGTGTGTTTTAGGAAGAATCCAAACACAAAAGAAAAAGCCTGTTCAGTGGAATCCTGATTCAGGTTTTACTCCAACTTTGTATATATATCAATTTTTGAATGACATTGCAATACATGTTTGTAAGAAAACAATTTTTTATACCAATTACATGAATTTTTTTTAAAACAAGTCTCATGGATTTTTTTCACTGTATAGAGAAGAAAAATACGAACAAAACCAAGGGGGTGATGAGCCTTGCTAATACATATACAAATCAACCAAAAACTACAAGAAAAGAGTCTAGATGAGGGAGATAGATCAATCCTAAGAAGATTATGAAAAATATGTGCCACCCAGCTCATTCCAAACACACCAAATCACTATAATCATCTAAAACATTCACATATTTTGGTTTAGTCAAATAAAATCAAGGAACTGAAGAAGATAGGGAACGTAGGGATTTAAAAGTGTTTGACGCACCAAATGAGTGTATCTATAATGAAAACAAATTCAGAAGGATAAGAGATGAGATAGAGGGGTCCAAAATACTCAAGTATAAGACTCTCATTCCATTAAAATCATCTAAAGTAGGTAACCCCACTGGATGCCGGGAGATATGAATCCTCCATATAGAGTAGGTAACCCCACTAGATGCTGCATTTGACACATGAAAAGGTATGAATCCTCCATATGATTTATCACTTCCATGGTTGTTTTACTCTCTTTATCAAGGAATGATACCCCCACTATTACTACAATATAGGGATGATGTGGAAGTGATAGATTTACGATAGTTCTGTTCCTCGATTTTATGGTACTCGGGGCATTTTAGTTTTATTTTGGCGTTAATATTCATATGGATTTGAGTTGTTTAAATAAATTTCCTACTTGACCATGGTAACTTACTTACATAAGCATATTTGGGTTTATTTCATTGAGTTTACCTTTTCTCTTGTCTTCCCTTGTGCTTTTGGGGTGTCCTATTGGGAATGTTTAAACTCACCCATGCATTAGATTTGTACCCACATATATTTATTTTGTGCAGATGATCTACAATTCAGCAATGATCTTAGAGGATGTAGAGTCGGTGGACCTAGTGTGTAAAGGATAATGGAAGTGTTCATTTTGGTTGTGTCATGTTTGTAAGATCCTGAACTTCCATTGAGGTATTTTCTTATTTAAGCATTGGTTTAACTCCCACTAATTTTTTTAAGGGAATATTTCTTGGGAGTATGACGAGTCTTGGGGGTTCCCTAAGGGTTCAGAGCATGAAAAAGAGGAAAATATTCCATCTAGTTTAGGTTACATGGTTGGTTCACAGTTAGTGCTAATTGTGCACCAGAACTATGCACCCTAGATAGGGGTGGTGCACAGTTAGTAAAACAATGCATATTGGGGAGGGAGGGGGAGGGGGAGGGGGAGGAGATGGGCAGGGGGGTGGAAGGGGGAGGGGATGGGTAGGGGGAGGGGGAGGGGAGGGGCTGGGTAGGGGGAGAGGGAGGGGCTAGGCAGGGGGGAGGGGGATGGGCTGGGGGAGGAGCTGGGCAGTGGGGAGGGAGGGGGAGGGGCTGGGCAGGGGGGAGGGGCTGGGGGAGGGGATGGGCAGGGGGGAGGGAGGGAGAGGGGCTGGGCAGTGGGGAGGGGGAGGGGGAGGGGCTGGGCGGGGTGAACCATGATTCACCTCAGGATGAGGGGATAAAATATGTTTCTATTTTCCATAAATATTTTTATAAGGTATTGGAATTACTTTCTATAAATATTGAGGATTATGTGAGGATCAATCAAAAAATTTAAATTAGAGAACTATCTTTGAATTGGGTCAGGTTCCTCTTAGAAGCTCCTGGTTCACTAGGCCTGGTGATAGAATCTAATTTATCCCTGTTTGTTTTTTCATGGTTGTTGTTATTGGTTTAATGGTGGTTCATTGTTGGATTATTTTGGGTTCCCACTTAACCCATAAAAAGTGGGTTCTTTTTTTGAAAATTTAATAATTGTTGAACTGGAAGGTACAATATAATGGAATCCCAGACATTGATGTACTTGTTAGACTCAGATTGATATTATTGAATTGTTTGTATGATTCTAATACTGGGGATTGACATTGGTAGTGTATGGAGGTGTTATGTTGTTGTGTGATTTCATTTCATTGTTGTGTGATTGGAATTTGGTTTCTCCTACTAAACCTCCCTTATGTATTCTAGTATTGGGCATGGAACATTGGAATCCTTTGTACCTATGCGGGTTGAATAAGGAAATAATGTTGGGAAAGAAGAAAGGGTCTCATCCCAGTCACTCTAGAATGAATATGATAAAACACTAAATAAAACACATGATGATTCTTTGGAACTTCTAGAACAATGCCTTCATTTTCATGTACATGTTTGTGTACCCATATGAGACCTATGGTTTTGGTTTAAAATCTAAAGGATGAGGCCTATTTTGATGTAGTAGGTCCCTTAGAGGGGGAGTACAAGTCATGTACCTTTAAAATAACAAACGCGATCTTTTTAAAGGGCATGTGGGTTGGGCTATCAACATATGTAAATGGGATTGTGATGAGTTATTCAAGTATGATTGAGGCTAGTATAGCCAGGATAGGTGATGCTAGACTTTGGGTAGTGAATCCCATTGGTTTTGTACCTTGGAATCAATTAATGGATTCCTTATACTGGGGTATAAGTGTAAGGTTTTATTATTGGATGTTTAGGCCTTGAAAGTAACATTTTGGCTCAGAAAGGGGTTGAATAACATTGCTCAATGATGTAGAATATTGTGCGGATTTTACTCTTTCTTTCATTGGGTTTTCATTCATGATGATTCATGGGTAATTGTTGGATTCTTGGTGTCGTAATGATCCATGTATAATCTTATATTCTGTTTTTAGGTGCAGAATTTTTAGAGGTGTAGAATATTTACAGGTACAGAATCGTAGAGTTGCAAAATTCTAGAGCGAGGTGCAGGTGCTCGGCTGCAGGGGACCTGCCTATACCCACTGTTCAATGAATCGTGGGAAATTTCTGGAACTATAAATCAGTATACCCACAGTTTTGAAACCATGGTTATATATCTATACCCACTGTTCAAATGAACCGTGGGAAATTTCTGGCGCTGTAAATCAGTATACCCACGGTTATGAAACTGTTGGTATACATCTATACCCACGGTTCAATGAACCGTGGGTAATATAAATTTTTCTTGGTATATACCCATGGTTTTCTGAAAACCATGGGTATAGACCTATTGCAACGACATTCCAGCACACGGTTTTTGAAACCTTGGGTATAGCCTATACCCACAGTTTCAAGGGCTATACCCACGGTTTTGAACAGTGGGTATAAGTGATATTTCTAGTAGTGAATTATAATACGATTAATAACAAGAATACTCTTTTAGAACTGCTTACTCTTATCTATTAAGTTGATAAAGATATGAGGTGTGTAAAAATCATGATTCTTATGGTGAATAAGAAAAGTAAGTGTAACACCCCAATATTTCATAGTAAGTTATTTTCTTTAATTCAATAGCTTGCGCTACACGCAACACCGAGTTCGAGCACACCACGACTTACCAAACTAGCTGTTCAAAAGCAGTTATGAATAGTATTAACTGAATTTTTAATTTTATATACTCTATATAATTTTAGAATCCATATTATGTGTTTCTTAGACATAATATAAGAACAAATTCATTTTTTTTAGATAAAAGAACTATTTTTCAAAAAATGCAATTTTACCACCTTTTAATAGAAAACCCTTTTTAAAACCAATATTTGAAACTTTTATATATTCAATTTAATGAAATTAAATTCTTATTTATAATCGTGATATAAAAATTTATTTTGGATAAATTTTTGGTACTTTTCTAATAACTTTTATATTTTGATGAATATTGAAAAATACTAAATTTTAATTGAAAACAACTTTTTTAATAGAAATAATTTATAGTGTTAAATTATGTATTTGAATGGTTTGGAAGTATAATTAGATTATATTTTTATCATTTAATACAATGTTGGTGATTATAAGTAATTTCACATTAAAATTTGACATAAACACATGTCAATCTTTTGATAGTTTTTAATTTTTAAAAACCTGCTTTTCAATTTTGACAACGGGAATTAATTTTAAATTAATTAATGAAACTTCTATGTTTTTAATTTGGTAAAATAGAATTCATTTTTGAATTCATAATATCAAAATTATCTTAGGATAAATTTTTGGTATTTTTCTGAAAACATTCAATTTTTGATGAATAGTGAAAAACACTACGTTATAGTTTAAAACCAACTTTTTATTTAAATAATTATTTATTTTATTTAAATTTATTTTAAGTCAAAATAGATATATAATACCTATATAAGTTCAATATAATTAATTGGAGTCAATTTATAATAAAATTAGATGTGTAAAATTTTATTGAACTTTTTACCGTCTTTTACCCACCTCCTAAGAGCATTTGCAAATTTACATAAAACTTAATTTTACCACTTCTGTGAGTTGAATTTAAAAAATCCAAGAGACACGGTTGATATCAGTAAGTAAAATGTGGTTCAATAAGATGAAAATAATTTTTGGTGAATAGTAACTTTTTACTTTTATTTACCACGGTTAAAGGTAAATAGGGTAATTAAGGGTAAAAATGATATTATTATTACCCTAAAAAATGTACTAATTTTATTAGATAAGTGTAATTCGACCAAAAACAACCTTAGGAATAAAATATGATCCTGTAGGTCCACTTGGATTAGATTAGGACATTTATTATTATTTAATTCAAAGAAGAGTTAAAAGTGTTAAATTCAAAGTTTAATAACTAAACCATTTTTAATATAGGGTTAAACATAAGATAAATTCGACTATAAATATTCATTATAAATCTAAAAATATTTCCTACATAATGGTATTTTATTTATATTTTTTAGACATTAAATAATTTAATTTATTTATGACACAATGATGATACAGTAATTACCTAATTAATGAAATATTAAAATAATTGATATTATAAATATCCAAATAAATGTAATTTGAGACTTTTTATGAATTATACTAATTTTATAGATTAATATGACATGTTAGGGTTGGTTAGATGAATTGTTTTCTAAGTAATAATGCTGTTATGAATTTAGAAAAAACAAAATACCAAATAGTGTCAAAATTGACATAAAAGAATCGTTAAAATAAATATTATATTATTAATTGATATTATATTCCTAAAAATCTAAGGTTCAGCCAAAAAACTTATATAATGATAGGTTTATCATTAATGAACCACTTGGGGTTATCTTGGAAGTATATAGTAAGTTTATTAACTATATAATATAAAAATACAAAGAGACATGATAAATGTCAAACTATTTAACTAAGAGTTAAATCTAAAAGAATATGTTTAATATAGTGACCCAAACCTGTCTAAAACCTATTTGTAGAGTGGTTTTCAACCCATACCCACCTTAGACTTTAAATAATTCATTTTAGATCCATTAGAAACTGAAAATTATTTTATTATAAAAAATAATTCTATCTTTTCCTAAGGTTCCCCTCACCGCTCTTATAAAAGGGCACTCCCCCCTCTCTCTAATTCACACCTTCAAAGCTATTAGGATAATCCAAACCATACCCAAATATCCTCCCAACTCTCCTCCATTCATCCTAGATGCCTTACTTTAGTCAGAAAGCCAACCTAAGGACCCCTTTTGATCAAATCAAAAGGAAGAACCCGAAAAAAGGAGATTAACGTACCCTCGACCAAGGAAAAGTACAAGGTAAGGGGTTTCTTATCTCACTTTTAATTCCATTGCCAATTATTTATTGTATGTGGTGTATTTTGTACTACCATTTGATATATATTATCATGATTCTCTTTATATTCATGGTATTTTGTGATTCATTTGGTGGTTATTAACTTTTGTTCATACGACTCAATTGATTACAATGAAGTAAGGGTTTTTCATCTCACTTTTATTCCCGTGAGATTCATGCTATGTTGGGAACTATTTCCTTTTTTGTTGAGTATGTACTACCACTGATTGTATTCTTTTTGTAATATACTTTAATGTATTGGTATTTACATCTTCATTGTATGATACTTCTTTCATGGGGTGTATGTTTCATAAGTTACCAAATCAGTAAGGGAATTTCAAATTTCAATTTCCACTCATTGAGATTTACGCATACTTCATTGATTATTTTACACCATGAATATGTGTGGAATAACTATTTATTATTTGTGCAGTAATTTCCACTCCCCTTTCCATGGATGTACTTTTGATACACATAATCACTCCATTGATAAATTCTCAAGCCATTGAGATGAACTTGATAAGAGTAATTTTAACTCAATCTCCATTTATTGAGTTAAGCATCCAATTAATTGGTGTTGTTTTTACAAGAATATGTGTGAATGTACTCTGATTTATTTACACTGAATACCCAATCATATTGAGTGTATTTATATTTTTCACACATAATTATGTTGTTGATTTATCCTTAACCTAAGGATACGGTCTTTATAAGAGATTTTATCTCAATTTACATTCCATTGAGACTTCTTTGTTATTATACACCAATTCACTTTTATATGGTGTATATAATGTACTTTTACATAGTATACCATGAATCCATTTATTCTCATGATATTATAAAGTTTTGATTACCTCAATTATTTGTATTCAAGTGTCTCTCTTTTGGTTAGGAACTCTAACTAAAATATCATTTTAAATGTTTTAAAGATTTATTATTCTAAAACTTTCTCATTAATGTCCATGTTTTAAAAATGGTTTTAAGGATTTATTTATATGGACATTAAAGTTTTAAAATTAAAATTTCTTTTAAAAGTTTCAAAGTTGTATGAGACACTTTGATTCAAAAATATATTTTTAAACAGCTTCTTGATAAATAGTGTGACTTTTAAATGTTTTCAAGAAAAAGGGGGATATTTTTCTCAAATAATTTTGATGATTATTTTCATCTATGTCAATATCCTTCATTATTCTTGATTGAGGTTAATCTGTTAAAATACAATATTCCATATTGTATTGAATGAGTTATGTTTGACTGTGGATGTGCTATTTTTATACCATTCATGGTTTGTGGATAAAGTATTGACATTTCATATGCTAGTTTTAATACGAATGTTTATGTTATGTTTCAAACTTTTCATATGAGGAATTTATTGGACTTAGTAAGTGATGGGTGGAGCCCACTATAGCTCCTCGATACATCGGTAGGTCTCATGAGACAAACTAGTGTCTTGGCACAAGGCTTTGACAAAATCTTGTTTGTAGTCTTGGCACAAGGCCTTGACTATGTGGTTATGAAGTCTGACATTATGCATTCCATCATTATGAAAGTGGTTATTGATATTGCATGTGATTATTCGACTAGTAGAATATCCATGTGAATAAGTAAATGACATTATTTGATTTTATCTTTTCCATATTATGCTTTAGTTCAAGTTTAAAAGGATTTTGTTTTAGTCTTATACATTACCTTAAATATTTATGTTTATTTATGAAAGTTTCTATTTTATTGTTATCCTTACTGAGCATCTGAGCTCACCCCTTTCTATGTTTTATTTTTCCCAGGATGCGAAGAAGTATATTATAACTAACCTATAGGGATAGTCTATGAGATCTCAGTATTGTCTATGGAAATAATTTTGTTGTACTTTTCTATTTTATGATGTAATGTAAACCTTATGAATGTATCTAGTACTTATAAGGCTACTAAACTAATTGGTCTTTCGAGACTTGATCTTTTGTGATCATGCCAATGATACGTAATAATGCACCGACTCTGGGCTTCTGGGGTCAGGGCGTTACAGTTGGTATCATAGGAAGTTTAGTACAAACCTTGGAATCTAGATTTAGATAAACTCTGATTAGAGAATATTA
Organism: Viscum album; assembly: GCA_963277665.1. NCBI lineage: Eukaryota > Viridiplantae > Streptophyta > Magnoliopsida > Santalales > Viscaceae > Viscum > Viscum album. The sequence goes on along the minus strand of OY728134.1, from coordinate 154,849,229 downwards.
CCCTAAGATAGACTTTGAGGATTATTATAGATGAAATTCCTAAAATTTTGGTATTGTAGTGATTATGTGGGTTTTCTAAACAATACATCCCTTTCTGGATACGAGCAGGTAGAGGCGGCTCTGGAACAGATGTACCTAGAAGTAAAAACTCTGACAAGGAGTTTCAGGCTTGACCCGGGGTATCTTGGTACATGACAACGAGCCTTGCCACACTCTTGGTTATGACACTCTTGGAGGGATATGGTTAGGATAATTCACATTCTCTTTACAAAATGATTTAAAGGATTTTAATATAAGATGAGAATAAATAACCGTCATTAATCCTAAGGTGTTTTAGATTGAAAATAAGGTGTTATGATATTCTCTAAATGATTTTATGACTCACACTATGATTTCTTGTGTTAGTCAATGGATGGATTCCAAGGAAGTCATAGTAACATTGAACATGATGTACAAGGTGGGAACGACAGAGTAAATGAGCAACATAATGGAATGTTGATAGGTGTAAAAGATATTGTGTTCATGCCGAATCAGTTTTCCAAAAATATGATAAACAACATATATATTAACCAACTCCTGGACTCAACAAAGAAGAGAAAGGCGGTGAATGATAAGAGCACCAACAATGGAGACCATAGAGAAAATAAATCTCAATTTCCATCATGTAGGAAATGTGGAAGGAGACACCTAGGGAAGTGTCTTAATGGAAGAAATAAACACTTTATGTGTAGGAAAGAAGGACATAAAGTAAAGAATTGTCGAGGAAAAATGAAGAGTACTATGGAAGAAAATAAAAATGATCCCAAGAATCCATTTACAGTCATTTTCCATAAATGTAGGGGACTTGGTAATTACCCGAGTGAATGCCCTATTCTATAGGATACCCCCTTGGTCAAGGAATAACCTATGTGGAAATAAATGGATGGGAAAATGTTTAAAATTATTAGTGCTCTTTGTTGATGAGATTACTTTGGAATACTTTTCTCTTATGTGTAACCCTGCAGTTTATTATGTGAAAAAGCTATTTTAGGAAGAATTGTGTTTTCTATTGTTGATATAGTTATAAATAACCATTTGGGTTTATATGATCCTTGAATTTGAGGCAATTACATGTTATTAAATTTTGGTATGAAAATGCGAGGTATGAGATAAAATTTGTGGTGAAATTATTTTATAGTTATTTTGAGGAATTTATCTCATTTTGGGAACATTATAAAATATAGTTTTTTTAAAAAGAACAACATGCATACCGTGTGACAACCTGTCATGTCAGACAAAGTTGTAGGAATCAATCCCACAACCATAGTGCGATTAGGATTTATCACCTACCACTGGACTACATGAAGTCCCTGGTTAGTGTGACTAATTATTTTTAGTTAAACAATTTTATTGATCAATAATAAGTTGATTTGGGATATTATGTCTTATCAAATGGATATCCTTAGTATAAGAAAATGATTTTGGGATTAAGTGATAAATGTTATTTTGGAAGACGTTCGCTCTGTTGGGAATACTATATGCCTAAGGAAAATAGAATACTATCGGATTTCATTTGAGGAGTAATGATGGATTTTTATCTATGTTTTTATTGTGGATTTATAGCTATTTGGGTTATTTATGGAAATGATTAACCTATCATAGAGAATATTTGATTAGGTTAATTATTTTAAGTATGTGACTTTAAGAGTAGTCGATGTTATTTGGAAATACAATTTAACGTGGAAGATTGCGTAATAAAATTCTTCTATGTTTTGGGTTTCAATATTAGTTGGGATTATATTGATGGATTTTAAGTACAATTTTTTATTGAATGATATTTATTGAACTTTGGGTATTGTTGGTTTAATTTTAGAAATTAAGATAAGTATTTATTTCTCTAAAGGATTATCCTTTTTGGGGATCATCTGATCTTGTACCAACCATTTTGGTTTTGGTTAATCTCTAAAGACAAGGTAAATTTATATAGTTTATCCTTTGTGGATTATGTGATTCTCTAGAAGTTTATTCTAGCACTTTAGGTGTGACCAAGTCATATTGAATACTCATCGTTTAAAAAAAAGATGAGTTAGTGGTAGAAATTTATTAAAGGATGAAACTATACTTAAAAATTAAGTATATCTCTTTATGTTCTTAGTCAATCTCACAAATAAATTCCTCAACTTTATTAAATGGAACTTAAAACAAAAAAATGTTATCTGTTTACTTTTGCTACTAGGAAACTAATGAAAGTTTATCTCATCACAAGTTTGTGGTTTTCTTGTTGTTAACTTTCTCCTAATCATGTTTTCTATCACTCTCCACTAGAACTTGACACTTATTTTATCTTCCATATCCATGTTTTCCTACATGGAATCCTAGTGTGGGTTATCTCGGGTGACCTTTATAATTCTCTTTATTTCTTTTAAAGAGATAGTTATATTGACTCTTTTTCTGATGTGAGACTTTCAATGAAGTTCACAAGCCCAATTTTAAAATTGCGAGGACACAATTTCCAAAAGGGTGGAAGAATGTAACACCCCAATATTTTATAGTAAGTTATTTTCTTTAATTTAATAGCTTGCACTACACGCAACATCGAGTTCGAGCGCACCACGAATTACCAAACTAGCCATTTAAAATCAGTTATGAATAGTATTAACTGAATTTTGAATTTTTTATACTCGATATAATTTTAGAATCCATATTATGTGTTTCTTAGACATAATATAAGAACAAATTCATTTTTTCAGATAAAAGAAGTATTTTTCAAAAAAATGTAATTTTACCACCTTTTAATGGAAAAACCTTTTTAAAACCAACATTTGACACTTTTATATATTCAATTTAATGAAATTAAATTCTTATTTAGAATTGGGACATAAAAATTTATTTTGGATAAATTTTTGGTACTTTTCTAATAACTTTTATATTGTGATGAATACTGAAAAATACTAAATTTTAATTGAAAAAAACTTTTTTAATCGAAATAATTTATAGTGTTAAATTATGTATTTGAATGGTTTGGATGTATAATTAGATTATATTTTTATCATTTAATACAATGTAGGTGATTATAAGTAATTTCACATTAAATTTTGACATAAACACATGTCAATCTTTTGATAGTTTTTAATTTTTAAAAACCCACTTTTCGATTTTGACAACGGGAATTAATTTTAAATTAATTAATGAAAATTATATGTTTCTAATTTGGTAAAATAGAATTCATTTTTAAATTCATAATATCAAAATTATCTTAGGGTAAATTTTTGGTATTTTTCTGAAAACATTCAATTTTTGATGAATAGTGAAAAACACTGCGTTATAGTTTAAAACCAACTTTTTATTTAAATAATTATATATTTCATTTTAATTTATTTTAAGTCAAAATAGATATATAATACCTATATAAGTTCAATATAATTCATTGGAGTCATTTTATAATAAAATTAGATGTGTAAAATTTTATTGAACTTTTTACCGTCTTTTAGCCACCTCCTAGGAGCATTTGCAAATTTACATAAAACTTAATTTTACCGCTTCTATGAGTTGAATTTAAAAAATTTGAGAGACATGGTTTATATCAGTAAGTAAAATGTGGTTCAATAAGATGAAAATAATTTTTGGTGAATTGTAACTTTTTTACTTTCATTTACCACTGTTAAAAGTAAACAGGGTAATTAAGGGTAAAAATGATATTATTATTACCCTAAAACATGTCTTAATTCTATTGGATAAGTTTAATTCGACCAAAAACAACCTTAGTAATAAAATATGATATTTTTGGTCCACTTGGATTAGATTAGGACATTTATTATTATTTAATTCAAAGAAGAGTTAAAAGTGTTAAATTCAAAGTTTAATAACTAAACCATTTTTAATATAGGGTTACACATAAGATAAATTCGACTATAAATATTCATTAGAAAGATAAAATTCCCACATAATTTTATTTTATTTATATTTTTAGACATTAAATAATTTAATTTATTTATGACACAATGATGATGCAGTAATTACCTATTTAATGAAATATTAAAATACCTGATATTATAAATATCAAAATAAATGTAATTTGAGACTTTTTATGAATTACACTAATTTTATAGGTTAATATGACATGTTGGGGTTGGTTAGATGAATTTTTTTTGAAGTAATAATGTTGTTATGAATTTATCAAAAACAAAATACCAAATAGTGTCAAAATTGACATAAAAGAGTTTTTAAAACAAATATTATATTATTAATTGATATTCTATTCCTAAAAATATAAGGTTCATCCAAAAGACTTATATAATGATAGGCGTGTCATTAATGAACCACTTGGGGTTCTCTTAGAAGTATATAGTAAGTTTATTAACTATATAATATAAAAATACAAAGAGACATGGTAAATGTCAAACTATTTAACTAAGAGTTAAATCTAAAAGAATATGGTTAATATAGTGACCCAAACCTGTATAAAACCTATTGGTAGAGTGTTTTTCGACCCATACCCACCTTAGACTTTAAATAATTCATTTTGGAGCCATTATAAACCAAAAATGATTTTATTATAAAATAATATTTCTATCTTTTCCTAAGGTGCACCTCACCCCTCTTATAAAAGGGCACTCCCCCTTCTCTCAAATTCACACCTTCAAAGCCATTAGTCTCGGCCAAACCCTACCCAAATATCCTCCCAACTATCCTCCCTTAATCCTAGAGGCCTTAATTTAGTTAGAAATCCAACATAAGGATCCTTTTTGATAAAATCAAAATGAATAACCCGAAGAAGAGGAGATTACCATACCCTGGACCAAGGAAAAGTACAAGGTAAGGGGTTTCTTATCTCACTTTTAATTCCATGATATTTCCATTGTTCTCCAATTATTTATTGAATGTGGTGTATTTTTTACTGTCATTTGATATATATTATCCCTATTCTCTTTATATTCATGTTATTCTGTGATTCATTTGGTGGTTATTAACTTTTGTTCATACGACTCGATTGATTACAACGAAGTAAGGGTTTTTTTATCTCACTTTTATTCCCATGAGATTCATGCTATATTGGAAACTATTTCCTTTTGTGTGGAGTATGTACTGCCCCTGATTGTATTCTTTTTGTAATATAATTTAATGTATGGGTATTTACATCTTCATTGTATGATACTTCTTTCATGGGGTGTATGTTTCATAAGTTACCAAATCGGTAAGGGAATTTCAAATTTCAATTTCCACTCATTGGGATTTACTTATACTTCATTGATTATTTTACACCATGAATATGTGTGGAATCACTATTTATTATTTTTGTAGTAATTCCCACTCCACTTTATATGGATGTACTTTTGATATACATAATCACTCCATTGATAAATTCTCAAGTCATCGATATGAACTTAATAAGAGTAATTTTAACTCAATCTCCATTTATTGAGTTAAACATATAATTCATTGGTGTTGTTTTTACAATAATATGTGTGAGTTTCCTTTGATTGATTTACACTAAATATCCAATCATATTGAGTGTATTTATATTTGTCACACATAATTATGTCGTTGATTTATCCTTAACCTAAGGATATGGTCTTTATAAGAGATTTCATCTCAATTTACATTCCATTGAGACTTCTTTGTTGTTATACACCAATTCAATTTTATATGGTGTATATAATGTACTTTGACATAGTATATCATGAATCCTTTTATTCTCATGATATTATAAATTTTTGATTACCTCAATTATTTGTGTTCAAGTGTCTCTCTTTTGGTTAGAAACTCTAACTAAAATATCATTTTAAATGTTTTAAAGATTTATTATTCTAAATATTTCTCATTAATGTCCATGTTTTAAAAATAGTTTTAAAGATTTATTTATATGGACATTAAAGTTTTAAAATTAAAATTTCTTTTAAAAGTTTCAAAGTGGTATGGGACACTTTGATTCAAAAATATATTTTTAAATGGCTTCTTGACAAATAGTGTGACTTTTAAATGTTTTCAAGAAAAATGGGGATATTTCTCTCAAATAGTTTTGATGATTATTTTCATCTATGTCAATATCCTTCATTATTCTCGATTGAGGTTAATCTATTATAATACAATCTTCCATATTGTATTGAATGGGTTATGTTTGACTGTGGATGTGCTATTTTTATATCTTTCATGGTTTGTGGATAATGTATTGACATTTCGTATGCTAGTTTTAATACGAATGTTTATGTTATGTTTCAAAATTTTCATATGAGGAATGCATTGGACTTAGTAAGTGATGGTTGGAGCCTACTATAGCTCCTCGATGCATCGGTAGGTCTCCTGAGACAAACTAGTGTCTTGGAATAAGGCCTTGACAAAATCTATTTTTAGTCTTGGCACAAGGCCTTGACTATGCAGTTATGAAGTCTGGAATTATGCATTCCATCATTATGAAAGTGGCTATTGATATTGCATGCGATTATTCGACTAGTAGAATATCCATGTGAATAAATAAATGAAATTATTTGATTTTATCTTTTCCATATTATGCTTAAGTTCAAGTTTAAGAGGATTTTGTTTTAGTCTTATACACTGCCTTACATTTTTATGCTTATTTATGAAAGTTTCCGCTTTATTGTTATCCTTACTGAGCATCTGAGCTCACCCCTTTCTATGTTTTATTTTTCCCCGAATGCGAAGAAGTATATTATGAATGACCTGTAGGGATAGTTTATGGGATATCAGTGTTGTCTATGGAAACAATGTTGTTGTATTTTTCCATTTTATGATGTAATGTAAACCTTATTAATGTATCTAGTACTTCCAAGGCTACTAAACTATTCAGTCTTTCGAGACTTGATCTTTTGTGATCATGCCAATGATATGTAATAATGCACTGAATCTGGGCTTCTTATATTGGGGCATTACAGTAATAATAAGGAAAAGGTTTTGAAGACTCATTCCAAGTATAATAATATATATCACCATCCTTCCAAGAAGAAGAATGTAACACCCCAAAAATTTAGTTTAAAATAATAATCTTAATAGCTTTCTTAACAAGAAACACCAAACTTTAAGCGTACCATGATATATTTTTAAAATATTATTATTTAATTTAAATGTTATATCACAGCTATAAGTTTTTGGTAATTAATAGGGTTAAATAAATTATGAAAATATGTATTAAGGTTTTATATAATCTAAAATCATTTTATGCTTCAAAAATACATTTTCTTCAAAAATGGTTTTATTTTCCATTTTATGTTTGAGAATTATAATTAATTTATACCAATTTTAGAAATTTTATTTTATAAAAATAATACAGTTTTTTAAATAATCATATCAAAATTATCTTCGGGTAAAATTTTGGGGTTTTTCTAAAAAGAACGATTTTTCAGTAAATACTGAAAAATACAACCTTTTGTAAAACTATCATTTCTTTTCAATAAATTAAGTATTTTGAATGTACCATTATGTTTTGAATTTGATTTCCAAGTAAAATAAGTATTATTAATTTATATTTAATCTAATAAATTACATTTTTATCATATTTATATCGGATTTTGGCATTAGTTAATTTGTAATCTTGAAAATGAATTTTTTCTAAAAACTATTTTTAAGTGCATAATGTTTCACCATTTTAATTAATTAAAATAACCCATAACGAGGAATTATTTTCATTAAATTTATATTATATATATACATATATATATATATATATCTAAATTTAAATTCATATAATGATTATTACTTGTAATATAGTTAATGTAATATCATCTTATGCTTGAAAAATACATTTCTTAAAAAGCTGTTTTTCAACACCTTTTGCGGTTTCATTTTTAAATTAAATTCTATCACTTATATGAATTGAATTTTATAAAATATATTACATATTTTTAATTATAATAATTAATATTTTGTAAAAATTTCAACTTAATCTTTTGTCATAATGAATATTAAAAACACTAAAAAATCATCACCGTGTTAAAAGGGTAAATCAGGTAAATCATGGTTAAAACTAAGTGATAAGACCATAATTTTTCATTTTAATTATTATTAGATGAATTTAGTTCAACCCTTATCACCTTATTTTCAAGATTAAATTATTTATGGGACACTTTTCCATGAAAGTGACTAATATAATACTTTAAGCAAGGAAAAAAACAAAATGTCACTCTCTTGCTTTTAAATTTCTATTATGTGTTCACAGGGGAAAAATAAAGTTGTGAATGAATAATAATGATAATTTTTATAATAATGAAATTATTTTAATGATATTAATTTATTTATATTTTTTATAATTCATCTAATTCCTGTAGATTTTTCACAACACTTTCACTTTATTTATTCAATTAATAGAAAAATAAAATAAATAAATTTAAAAATGCTAAAAGTAATATAAATTGAATGAATTATTATGTTACATATATTTTATATATTAATATAACATTTTAGTGATGTGTGAAAGGTTTATATTTTAATTTTGCCTTTTTCATGATGTTTCTAAGGTCAGATTAAATGAATAGTGTCAAAAATGACATCAATGATATTTTATGTTAAATAATATTTTATTAAATTATTTAAAAATACTAAAAATCATCCAATAGAAAAATTATGGTGATAAATAGACTAAAATTTTATCCCTTTTCCATTTATGATCTAATTGTTATATTATAAGTAAAATTACAACCCTTTCAGTTTGAAAAGTTGTTTCCGTGGTAAGCTTAAAATGAGGTTTTGTGTGTTACATGCGCTTGTGTTAAAATTAATTTTCCACACGCATAGGATTTTTATTTAATAAATTGGATTTAATATTTATAATTAGTGGGTAAAAATTAACTAATAAGTCTCATTTTTTAGTCTTAAAGGATAAATTACTATGGTAAAAAACTAATCACTGTGGTGAAAACTAAAATGGTACAAAAAAGCAACCTTAGAGGTTAAGGGAATAACATGTTTAAAAAATGTTTCTTTTTTAGTGTTGGAGGTGTTAATTGAACTTATCCCCATCACTAAGTTATTTATCAATTTTTGAGTCATTTGGATTGAGAGTGACTTCCCATTATTGAATAGTTTTGGGTATTTACAAAAATGTCACTCCTTATCACTTATAAAAGGGAAACTATATACTCTCCTATAAACACTTAAAAGACTTTGTTTTATAAAATAACTAAAAAATTACATTCCTTACATACCTAAACATGAACTATAGTCACTATTTTGATTATAAAACCCTCTTAGGAAGGATTGTGGTATAAACCTAAAGAATTTGTCCGAAGAAGAGGTATCATTCTTAACTAAGATTTTTTTGTTTTATTTCTTCTTAAATCTTCTTAAAATATTATTAAACCATGATAATATAATAAAAAAAGTATTTAACATATAATGATATGTTATTATGTTCATTTCATAACTTAAATCCACCCCCTCTTCCATCAAATGGGAAATGAAATCATCGTTTGTGTGTACGGAGGACCACCACCTCACAGACCAATGTAATTTGTTTTCCATCACCTCCTCTTATGGATTGATGTAATGATGGATGTAATGTATATATATTATATTCATGAAAAATTTATCATTTTAAAAATATAATATATCATTAACTTTCTTTTCTTTCCATTCACTGAAAAATGATAACGTCGTTCATGCGTACGTGTGGACTACCACCTCCACAAAGCGACATGATTTTTTTCATCACCACATAATATTAATGATATATATAAGTATATTTAAAGAAATAATATGATATTTATTATATTATTATCATTCTATAAAGATAAACTTACATTATTTTCATAATGATCATTTAAAAATGGAAATGCTACTCATGCATACGTACGACCTACCGTCTCCATAATTGTAACGTAATTCATTTTTCATAACCATATTTTATGGTTGGTTTAAAAATTATAATTTATGTATAAAAATTATAATAATATCATTATTATTATTCTGGATATGATGGAACAATGACCGCTTTTACCATATTCAAACTACCAAATTCATTTTGGACATATGAACTGAATATTGTCAAAACGACTGACGTAAACATGATTAATTATGTAATTAAATATAACCTGAAATAAAATAAAATAAAAAGAACAATAAACATGAAAAATTTTCTTAATCAAGTAAATAATTAACATATTTTTATTATTCAGAAAGATAAAGAATGTATATGATGAGTCAGACCTGCGGTAAGCGATTTCGTCTAAATTTACATTCATTGAGGAATATTTTATTATTATACATTTAATTTCCTTTATATGGTGTATATAATTCCACTTTAAAATTTTATATAATTATTCTACTTATTTTAATGATATTTAAATTTAAATTTAAATTTATTCTTTCATGGGGCTTAAGATTTGAAAGTTTCCAAAGTGGTAAGAGTTTATTTCACAATCTCATCATTATTCAGGATTGTTTATGTTTATGTATCCACTAGGGAAATTATTTTATATTTTGATATTAAACTAAATATATTTTATTATAATATTTATTTCTATAAATTACAAGTTTTCCTTTCAATTTTCTCTCTTTAATTACTCAATATACCAAAATAACGTTTTTAAGGTAAAAGGACCTAGTTTTTCTACTCAGTCAGGAATCTTTCTCTTCCATGTTTATATTTTCCTTAAAATGTATAAAAATATGTTTTAAAAAACTTAAAATGATTTATTAAAAATATTTTTACCCATGTTTTACTTTTTACAAAATTATTTAGAAGAAATCTTCTCATCATTTTCCAAACAAGTTACTTTTTGACCCTTTTACAACAATGTGAAGGAATGGTTTTTTAACTTATATGGTATGAACAAAATTACTTGTTGTAATGACCAATCATTACTTTGACACTTACTTTACAAGTTTACATGTTTATTTTAAAATAAAAATTTTTCCTTAATATTTGGGAAATTTTTAGATTAGCGATTTCAAAGTGAAAAAGGTATGTTCCTCAATAAAATTTCTAGTGATATTTTAAAAGTATTTTCATCTATGACAACATCATTTATTGAATATTATGTTGAAGATATAATCTAATGATACCATCCATCATATTTATATAGAAGGTTTATTATTATTTTGATTGGTTAATGTATTGATATTTCATATGACCAGTTCTTCCAATACGAACAACTATTGATTTTTAAGGCATATTGATTAAGTAATATTATTTATTCATATGATTAATGCATTGGACTTATTAAGTGATGAATGGGGCCCAAGATTACATATCCCCTTGATGTATCTACAAGTCTCATGAGGAAAACTAGATTAGGTATTTGACAAAGGCCTTACCACCACCACCAACGTTACTTTTTTATTTTCCAAACACTTTTAAGGGGATAATGAGAACCCTCATAACATTAAACACCAAAAGAAACTAAACATTTGTTGAAGAATAGTTTGAGTCGATTGGAATCAATTTCCCTAAACAAGATCTAGGGAATAGAGTTTACCTGGGAGTCAGGGTATCCCTTCAAGATGCCTTTATACTGATATGCCATGTTGCCCCAAGCTTTCACGAATTCATCCATGTTTATCTTTCCCATTTTGAAGCCTCTGAGCAGCATATGATCCTTATTATCAATCCACTCTCCTTGTTCCTTTGTAGTGATCTCATGAATCATTCTTCCTGTCTTCTTCAACACTTTCATATCCATATCTTACTATCCCATTTCTTCATCTGAGTGCAAAAGAAGATCCACATGTTCCAACATCGATGATATCTTTCGCTGAGGGTCTCGAGCAGAGCTTATCTCACATTGCTGTCTAGGATCCCTCATCTTTGAGGGAGTGTTAGGGACACCAACCTCACCACCTGCAGAAACCAGGTTGCTATATGTGTTGACCACTACATCTGAATTTCTCACAGTAATAGGATCCTTTGGGAGATGCTTGCCCTTACTTGTAGACCTCGTGATAGGAGGAATAGGTAGGTTAGAATACTCCTTCCTACGTCACCCCCTCTGATTTTTCTTGATAAAGCCATTAGAACCAGTAGTATTGAACTTGCCCTTCTGTGATGTTGATCTAATATATTCCTCCACCATGGTCACTTCCTTGGGCTCAGTAGAGGCATACAGAATATCATCCATCTCCTCTTGGGACTCACCCACATCTACCAAGTGGTCCTCTCCATGTGTAGCCTCCTTCCTGTTTAGACCCCCACTAGCTTGGCAGTCATCATCACCCAACACTGCATACCGATTTTGAAGGTCCGTGTTTGATCTCCCAGCTATAACCTTCTCCGCATAAGAAATGGTCACCTTCATGGCCTGCCTTGGCACCTAAAAGGATCCTGCCTGTTGATAGCCTCGTCCCATATATTGAAATTGCATTGAGGTGTCCTTCAGAGACAGACACTGGGAATGCCCACCAGATTCATGGTCCTCACAAAGTCCCTCAATCACCTCTGTAACATTGGCTGTATTTGTTGGAACCATCTGGATTGTTGTTTCCTCTATGTGGTCCTCCTTCACTTCGTTATTGTTACCTACAGTTGAGACACCTTCCAAAATCAAGCGCAGGTCTTTTCCCACCTTGTTACTACAACCTAAAACTTCTTTATCCTGGGGTACCACCTTGATAGAACCCATGTCGGATGAAGTTTCTTTGCTCACCATTGCCCCTAGGATGCACATCCCCAGGTCTCTCTTCAATCTATCAAAAACCATAGCAACATTTGGGTTTGGAGAGAGGGCTGTTACTTTCCTCATAGAATCCCGTGCTGTAAGACCAGAACTGAGTCCTGGAACCTCCATCTCCTGCTACTCATATTCAGAACCACTGGTGGTGTACACTAGTCCAACTTCCAAAGATTTTCTGCTACCTTCACCCATACACAATCCCTTGACGTCGTTGCTTGAATCCACAACCTTCCTAGGAGACATCCTCCCACGTCTGCAGGATACCCCAGGATGACCCAGCTTCTTATAGGAATTACAGAAGTCAAACCAAGTTTCATATACTACAGGTTGTTTGTGCCAAAACTCTCCATCCACTGTAATCCACACAAAATCATGTGGAATTTTCGAGACATCAAGTTCCACACATATATGAGGACAGAGTCCATGATAGTATTTTTATATGTATTATAACGAGACCTCAACGGTATGTTTGAGATGTCTAGAATTATGCATTCCATCATTATGAACTCATTTATTGATGTCCATGTGATTTTTTTTTATTTTTTTATGATATCCATGGATAATTTTATAGCTCATGTGATTATTTATATGACATTATTTGATTATCATTTATTCTTTCCGTATTATTCATGTATGATTAGATTATACTATACAGATAACCTTATTGAGCATACGATTTCACCCATTTCTTATGTTTCCTTTTACCAAGGTGTTAGGAAGTATATTATGATTTATATGAAAAGATTTTCTAAAAGGAATAATGGTTTCATCAAATAAAATAATATTTTTTATTTTAGGTTTTCAAATGTAATGTGAGATTCTGGTATGTATCTAGTTTATAAAGACTACTAAACTATTCGGTCCTTTCGGAAGATATTTATTATATATAGTGACAATGTAATAAATTAACCACTATCTCTAGGCTACCAGAGTTGGGGTCTTTACAAAAAAGATCTAATGACAATCAAAGGAGAAAAACATCGTGTGTTTCACATGTGGCAGGAAAGGCAACTAGAAGAGGAATTGTACCCAGCCAAAGAAGCAGGAGGAAGCTACAAATACATTCATTATCGAGTGTAATCTTTCCATATCTGTAATTTAGGTATTAGATATTGTATGTGGTGCTCACATTTGAATCCAAATACAAGAACCAAGTAGATTTCAGAAGGTTTCTAGGGGTGGGGTGGATCTATGGGCTGCCAATGGGGTGAGGCTGGCTACTCTAGCCACTGAAGAAAACCGCCACACATTTCCAACATGGATGGTTTTGATTTTAAAAAATGGTTGTTATGTTCCTAGTGCTACTAAGAAAATCATATTTGTTTCTTTATTATACATGGATGAATTTATTTTTAGTTTTGGAAATAAGATTTTCTACTTTTATAAAGATAATATATGTTATGGTATGACACAGTTTAATAACGGTCTTTATGTATTAAATTATGAAAACCAAATATTAGCAATTGATAATGAATGAAATCCATGAACCTCATTTCACACCCATTTTTGGAATCACCGTCTTAGTCACATAAACGAGAATCCTTTAACAAAACTCTATCAAGATAGTTAATTAGACTCTTTTGAGCTTAGACTACTTGAAAGATGTCATGTTTGTTTGCAAGAAAAGATGACCAAACCACCATTTGGTCACTACAAAAAAATAATGTGATTATAGGGGGTTGTTTTTTTCAGTTAGAGGGGGTTAAACCCCCTCTAAATGCATTAGTGGAGGTTATGTAAAATCACCGCTAAAGTGGCCAGCCAATCTTGTTAGAGGCGGCGCCCTGCACGAGTCCTGCTCCTCCCTCCTACTACCACTTGGATTTAAAAAAAATTCCCATACTATGACTCGATTTTATGATCAGGATAGTCCTTCAAAGGCATACAGACAACTCACGTGGGCTCACACCTGAGATATATATATATATATATAATGAGAAATTTATTATATAATTATATTTACATATATATATATGCCCATATTTGTGCACGTATAATATATATAAATAATTATAATATACATATCACACACACACACACATATATTTATGTATATATATAAATAAAAGTGTGTGTGTGTGTTTACGTATGTATTTAATATTTATAGATATAAAACAAATGTAATATATATCAATATTTTTATTTGTAAATATTTATTTGTATAGATGCTTATGTATGTACATAATATTGTAAAATTATTTATATATACCTATACCTATATATATAGTATTTGTATATTGAATATATTAATTTAAATCATTTTTTATATATCAAAACAATATATAAATATATCTATGTATATAATGTGCTCTGTATAATAATAATAATAATAATATTAATTACTTTTGTATTAAATGTATGTATATGTATACATATATATTGTATATTCATGTATACAAATACATAATATTATAATATATATTATGTATACAAATATATATACTATACATAAAATTAAATACATTTACATAATATGAAATATATGATATAACTAAATAATATATATATTTACTATATTAATTTATAATTAATATGGTATAATATAATATAAAAATATATATATATATTAAACCTATTTTTTAAATTATAAAAATTATATGTGGTTTTATAAATACTATAAATTTATTAAATACATTTATATTATTATTTATATTATACATATATTATATTAAATACATTTATATCATGTATTTATGTATGTAATTATATACACTTATATTATATATTTATGCACGCAATTAAATACATTTATATTGTATTATGTATACAAATATTTATAATATACACAAAATTAAATTAACATTTATATAATTTATACTTATATAATAAATATTTATATCATGTATACATTTATATTATATATTAAATGCATTTATATTAATTTATATTCAAATATAAATATGGTATATGTTTATAAAATACGGAATACAATATACATTAATGTATTTATATTTATAATATGAATATATTTATAATATATACATTT
This sequence comes from Viscum album, assembly GCA_963277665.1. NCBI lineage: Eukaryota > Viridiplantae > Streptophyta > Magnoliopsida > Santalales > Viscaceae > Viscum > Viscum album. The sequence goes on along the minus strand of OY728134.1, from coordinate 154,833,647 downwards.
ATATTATATATTATGAATATATATATATATATATATATTATACAAATATATAAATATATATATAATACAAATACCAATACATATTATATTATACAAATATATTATATAGATACACACACACATATTACATTTATATATATTTATAAACTATATTTATATGTATACTAATGTGTATTTATATATATATTATATTATATACTATACAAATATACTATTAAAATATATATACAGACACACACATATATATACAAATATATACTATATCATACAAAAATATAAAATATAAATATACATTATACAAATAAAAATACATATTATATTATATCGATCGATGTAAATATATATTTATATGTATAAATTCCAAAATACACACACACACGTATATATATATATATTATATTTAAATATATATTATTTATTACATTTATATGTACACATACATACATATTATACAAATATATATATATATATATATTATATTTTTATGCACACAATTAAAAAAATATCATTATATGAATGCAAATATTATATATATATATATATTTATAGATACATTTATACATATACATATATATATAAATATTATATTTATATATGTATACAATCAAATATATTTATATTATATTATTTATAATATATATACAATTAATATAATGTATATTTAATTTAGTTATAATATAATTATATATATAATATTTATATATTATATATATATATATTTATATTTACGTTTAATATAATTTTATATTTATATTTATATACATATAAAATTTTATGTATATTTATATATAAATATATCTATACATATATTTATAAATATAGTTATATTATGTATACAAATATATATTTATATTATATATGTATACCCCCCACATGTTTATATAAATACACTTATACATATGTTTATAAATACATTTATATCAAGCACACATAATGCTTATATAAATATACTTATACATGTATATTTATACATAGACACACAAATGTGTATTTATATATTCATTTATAAATATTTATATATATAATTATTTGTATATAATTATATATTTACTAATAGGATATATATAATATATATATATATATTTATATAATTGTTTTCACATACTTACATTGTTGTTTATATATATAAGTATTTATGGCATCCCACCTTCTTATTACATAACTTTTCATTTCATTAAAACAGAGGATCATTAAAGTCTAGTGTCTTGAAAAAAGGTACATAATACATTAAAACTTAAAACATTCTTTTAATCCCCTTGAAAAGATTCTTTAAAAGTTCATCCTGTGTAAATTTATTTCATCTCATAACTTGGGGACATACATCAAAGGAAAGAGAGAGCAGAAGGCTCAGTAAGGAAAAACAAGTGAAACAGTTGCATGCGGAATATCATAAAGGAATGATAAAGAGGCATATAGTATCAATAATAACTTGAAACAGAACTTGAAAATGTGGCTACAATATTTAATTTAGACATTCATAAGCATATCACCTAGGTCCATCCCCAAGGTGCCATAAAAATTACCAAGGTTATTCACCAAGGTATCGTAAAAGTTGTCATCTCTAGAGATTAATTTATTTACCCAATGCATTAGAGCGCTATCAGTGTGAACCCATAATATGTATTTATTTTCATGTGATCCAAATAGATCATAATTAAACATTTCATAAATAACCTGAAGATAATAAAAGAAATGGGTTTCATATCAAAATCATGACGTTTTAAAAAGTGCTTAAAAAAAGATCATTATGTCATTTATAACCCATGGAAAGGGAATAAGAGTTTTATATATGTCAATTACAGAATCAAATATATAATTTTTATTTATTGATTAATACCCCTAGAAATTAAATAGGTTTGGGTATTCACATAAATAAAATAAGATTATTTCTTGAGAAAGAGAGAGTGATTTTGAGACGAAAATTCTACAGCATAACGACTATACAACATGGTTTTAGAAACATTAAAAAGAGAGGGGAAAAAGGTCACCCACTAATAAATAACTCATAATACAATATAGGTACATAATACATTGTAAATAGGATCATGGTATAGATATTTCAATGACATACCACATGAAAAGAAAATTTGAAAGAAAAGAGAAGATGCAATTTCTTTTACGAAAATTCGGTAGCCTAACAACGTCACTTAAAAATTCAAAAAATGAATTGATGAGTGAAAAAGGGTATCTAATAATATTTAAATCAAAAGGAAATTAATAGGGATACATAATATCATACCCCAACATATGAAAAGGGAAATTCAAAGACTTAACATAAAATAAGTGTTGACTAAAAAAGGAGGGTGAAAGGTTTCCTTACCTTGAAAAGTAACTTCAAAAACTCGAAGGTTAGGACCTTGGGGGATTAAGAGAACCTTGGGAGGACTCCTTGGGAGGTAAAAAGACCAGATATTTGTTGAGGAGGAATTTGTAATGAAAGGAATGAAGGAATGAGTTGGTATTTATAGCAAAATTAAGGGAATATTTTATTAATTTCCAAGGGACACCTCATTAGTGGTATTTGAAAAATCACGGGCTTGCCCATAGTATTGGAAAATTGGGACATCTCATAACATATTTTACTGTACACAAGTTGACCAAAATTATTACATAATTATTATATCATTAATGATGCCATTAAACACACCTAAACTCAAAACTGTATTTTTACTATTCACTAAAAAACAAAACATTTTATAAAAATATCATAAATTCAACCTAACATAATATCGATGCTCTAAATTAAAATATGAACTCTATTTTATGAAAATAATTTTCTAATTATGAGATATTTAATTTTTAAGTAAAAACACTATCTACCCAAAAAATTACTAATACTTAACTAATAATTTTTGAAAGAGTTATTTACTTATGCTATTATATCACATTACCAATCAAAATGCCTAAATTATATTTATACCTTCTTAAGTGAGCTTATTATTCCATTGTTCACATTACTATTCATAAGGGTGATATTACTATTCATAATTTACTATTCACTAAAAATTAAGTTGATCTTATTAGAATCCAAATTTCTTACTGATCACAACTATAGAAGACCATTTTTTGAAAATCATTTCACATTATTAATTATTTAAAGTATAAAAAATATTTTAAAATTAATTTTTTCAAATATTTATCATTAATATGAAAATTCTATAAATTCATCCTATATTTATCTTGATATTTTAAATTCACAAATTTTACCATAATAAGAAATAAAAATTTTATTTATACAAAAGGATTACACAAAGTAACTAAGGCCTCATTACATATCCCCTTATAACACCTATATAGGACCTAAGAGTAAGGTTTGCAATGGTGATAGAATCTTGGGGTGGCTCAGATAACATTGCCCAAGTGGTGATTTCAATCAGCTTGAACTTCTCCTGTAAGTGAATCTGTTTAAGCTTAACATGTTGGAGTTCATCTTAGTCTTGGTCTAGAGAAAAACCCCGTGATGCTACCTCCTTCCCAAGCTCCGATAGATGGGCTTCGTACGACATGAGTCTACTAGATAAGGCCATCGAATCTTCTTTCTGTATTAATTAACCATGATCATTTGTATTTATAAACAATAATCGTAACGTTAAGAGTATAGTTTCCAACGATCATATTGACTAGCGGTCATATAAAAATTGAAACCCAACGGTCTCATTTTAATTATACTCACTTCATTAATTACAGGCTATAGTTTTATTGAGTATAAAATAAAATAACACACAAATTTAGGAAACAAATATTTTTCAAAAGTTCGGGTCGTTACATTCTTCCTCCCTTAAGAAATTTCATCCTTGAAATTTCAAATCATACCCTTAGAAGAGAAAAGGTGTGGGTACATCTACCTCATAGACTCCTTTGGTTCCTACGTGGCTTCTTCACATTTTTGGTTTCTCCACAACACCTTAACAAGGAGGGTAGTATTATTACGTAGAATTTTGTCTCTATGATCCAAGATATCCACCAGCTACTACTCATAATAGAGGTCATGTTCCATTTGTACCACCTCTGGATTTAGTATATGTGAAGGGTCAGGTATGTACTTCCTTAAGAGGAATACATTGAAGACATCATTAACTTGTTCTATATTTGGAGTAAGTGCAAGCCGATAGGTCGTTGCTCCTATGCGATCAATGATTTCATAGGGGTCAATGTACCTAGGGATGAGCTTCCATTTCTTCCCAAAACTCATGAATCTCTTCCAAGGTGAGATTCAAATAAAGACTTTGTCACCAATATCAAACTCCAAGTTCCTTCGATGGTTGTCGGCATAGCTCTTTTTCTGACTCTAAGCAACCTTAATGTGTTGCTGGATGACATGAACCTTTTTTGTAATATCTTGCACAAGATCAAACCCAAGAAGCTTTCTCTAACCAGCTTCATCCCAACAAGTAGGAGTTTTACACCACTTACCATATAGAGCTTCATAGGGTTCCATTTGAATTATTGAGTGGAAAATATTATTGTAAGAGAACTCAACTAATGGGATATGTTGATCCCATCCACCTTTAAATTTCATTGAGCATGTTCTCAACATGTCCTCGAGTGTTTGCATAGTCCTTTAATATTGGACATCAGTTTGGGGCTGATAAGCCATACTGAAATTCAATTCAGAACTCAGATCATGTTGAATACTTCTCCAAAATTTTGATGTAAACCTTGGATCACGATCAAATATGATAGAAATTGGAACTCCATGCAGCCTTACCACTTACTTCACATAAATCCTGGCAAGTTTATCAAGATAGAAATCTTCCCGAATAGAGATAAAATGGGCAGTCTTGGTGAGATGGTCCACTATAACCCATATCGCATTATTTCCCTTAGAATATCTCAGGAGACCAGTGACAAATTCCATAGTGATATTGTCCCACTTCCACGCTGGTATGGGCAGTGGTTGTAATACCCCTTTAGGAAGTTGTCTCTATATCTTCACTTACTAACATAACAGTCACCTTATAGTGTAGTTAGCAATCTCCCTTCTCATATTATCCCACCAATAATGATCACAAATATCCCTATACATTTTCATGTTTCCAGGATGTATAGAGAAAGTAGTGCGATGAGATTCATCCATCATCTCCTTCTTTATTTATAGAATAGACAGAACACATATTCTTGTACGGAATTTCAGTACACCTTCTTGATCAATATTGAACTTAGGAAACTTCTCATCCTTCACAAACTCAAACTTCTTCTGTAAAAAAGTATATTCTTTTTGAGCTTTCTTGATCTTATTTAGTAATGGCAGTTGAGAAATCATTTGGGATAGGGTTGATGATTTCCCTTAACTTATAATTCCCATGTTCAAATTTACTAGGTCAATGATCAAAGGATCTATTTGAATTCTCATTATAGACAAAACAACTGGGTCTTTCCTAATTAATGCATCAGTGAATTTGTTTTCTCTTCTAGGATGATAATGAATTGAACAATCATAGTTTTTAAGAAGTTCCAACCATCTCCTATGTCTCACATTCAATTCCTTTTGGATGAAAATATACTTCAAACTTTGATGGTCTGTGTATATATCACATTTCTCCCCATAAAGATAGTGCCTCCATATCTTTAGAGAAAAAATGACCACAACCAGCTCCAAATCATGTGTAAGATAGTTCTACTCATGAGACTTCAACTGTCGAGATGCATAAGCAATGAATTTTTCATTTTTCATAAGGACTCACCCAAGAACTTTTAGAGATGCATCGCTAAAAATAAAAAATCCTTCTCCACTTGAGGGTAGAGTTAACATGGGTGCGGTAACCAATCTCTTCTTCAGCTCTTGGAAACTTTCCTCTCTCTCCTTTGTCCAGATGAACTTGACCCCTTTTTGAGTTAACTTAGTTAATGGGTTAGAAAGTTGTGAAAAGTTTTTCACAAACCTCCTATAATATCCCACTAATCCAAGGAAACTACAAATATCAGTTATTATTGTAGGCTGAGGCCACTCCTCTACAACCTTTCTCTTTTCAGGGTCAATTTTGATTCCTTAATTGGTTACAATGTTCCCTATTAAATCAACTTGTTGTAACCAAAATTCAGATTTTCCAAACTTTCCAAAAAGCCTCTCCTTCTATAGAGTTTGAAAAATAACCCTTGGATGATCCTTATGCTCCTCACAACTTTTGGAATATATCAGAATATCATCAATAAAAACTACCAAAAAATTTATTAAGGTAGTCTTTAAATACTCTATTCATCAAATCCATAAAAATAGCAAGTGCATTAGTCAGTCTGAAGGGCATAACAATAAACCCATAATTCCCATATCTTGACTGAAAGGAGGTTTTTAGAATATCTTCTTTCTTCACCCTCAATTGATGATAACCATATTGAAGATCAATCTTAGAGAAGAATTGAGCCCTGTGAAGTTGGTCAAATAATTCATCAGTTCTTAGAAGAGGGTATTTGTTATTTATTGTGATCTCATCCAGTTCTTTATAATTAATGCATAGACGCATCAATCCATCCTTCTTCTTCACAAAGATAACAAGTGATCCCCAAGGAGACACACTCGGTTGGGTAAACCCCTTATCTAAAAGATCTTGGAGTTACTTATCTAATTCCTCCAGCTCCACATTTTCTATCCTATATAGGGTCTTTGATATCAGATGAGATCCAGGTATGAGTTCAATGGAGAACTCTACCTCTCTTTCTAAGGGAGGTCCGGAAAATCCTCAAGAAATACGTCAATGTATTCCTAGATTATGGGGACATTTTCTATCCTTATACTCTCATTTCCTTCTTATTATTCACCATAAACTCCATAAAGAAGGATGTAGGAGGTTCTTCTATAAAAAGATCTGGTTGAGATATCTCTCCTTGGAATATAACTGTAGGTTTTCTATTCAAGACTACTGAGATTTCCTTGCTTCTATATTTGATCTTAGCATTATACTTTGAGAGCCACTCTATCCCTAGTATAACATCGAATTACAACATGGGAATTACTACTATATTTGTGATAATATTGTGCTAACTAAAGTAAATACTAGAGTTTCTAAACACTGATGATGATTGGATAATTCCACAAGGAGTATTGAATGATAACTCTACTTTTAGAAATTCAGGGGTTGATTCTAAATTCCTTACAAACTTAGAGGAAATAAAAGAACGTGTAGAACCAGAATCAAACAAATTATTTGATAGCTTTGAGAGAACAACAAGATTACCTTCCACCAAACCATTTGGAGCTTCAACATAATTTTTCATGATAAAAAAAGCACGACCTTGCTCCCTTGGCCTATGTTGAGGCTAATGGTGATTCCCCTCCACTACCCATGGATTTGGAAACTGATTGGAAAAGTGTCCAAGTTGTCCACACTTGAAGCATTGGACTTTGGGTAGGCCCTGCACCATCTTACCTTTGTTATTAGTATTGGGAAGTTGAGGCTTCACCTCACTACGACAATTCCGCGTGATATAGCCATATCTTCCACAATTGTAACACTTCTCACTCCCGAGAAGGTAGTCCCTAAATGCTTCTTACCACATTTATTACACGTGGGATATTGCACTTTCTTTCCTCCTCTTCACTGATAAAAGGTCCTCCATAAGTTGAGCTCCATTGATCTCTTCTTGTCATTAGATTTATGAGACCAGTGCATCTCACAAAACTCCAGTTCGACTTTCATCGCACTTCGCATGATTTCTTCATAGCTATCATAGTCTCGATTGGCTAGATTCTTCCACAGATGATGTCTTAGTTCATAGAAGAATCTATCAACCTTACCATTTGGATCCATGAAAAAGTTATAGGTGTAACGTGAAAGTCTTGTAAAGTTCATCTTATAGCTTCTAACAGATTCATTCTCCTTATGCTTCATCTTGAGAAACTCATTCTCCATTTTTGTTCTCATAGAATGAGGGAAATACTTATTGAAGAAGATCCCTCTGAACTCTTACCACTCCATATCTTCAACCTCCACTATTGGATTTATGTTTTTAATTAGTTCCCACCACTGATCATCTTCTCCCTCTAAGAGGTAAACATCTAGGGTGACCTTCTCTTGTTTTGAACAGTGGAGCATAGAAAAGATCTTCTCGATAGAGCTGATCCACTGTTCAACAATAAATGGATCAGTAGATCCACTAAAGGTTGGTGGTCATTGATGAATAAAGGACTCAACAGAATTTTGTTCCCTTCGTAGTGATATTGGTCTCTCAACTTGATTCAAGTTATTTCCCATAACTTGAGTCAGTTGGTTCATCATTCTCATGAAAGTTTCCATTCCAGCTTCCATCAGAGGGATTTCGGCACATGATCCATTGTAGTCACCATTAGAATAGTTCCTCCTATTTCCCTCAATTTTATAAAAGAATAAAACCTTAGTTATAATCTTATTTCATTTACAAATATTTTAACTATAAAGGATCTTTATATCTTAAAACTTTATGATTAAACATATTATTCTTTAACAATAATTACATTTCTCTATAAATCCTTCATAATGATTCATAAAAATCTTGTGATTAACCCAAAATATCCCCTAGGAGTGTCAAACCAAGAGTGCATCAAGGCCAGTTTTCATGTACTAGAATACCCTGAGTCATTACCGAAACTCCTTGTCGGAGTTTTCACTCTTAGGTACATCTGTGCCAGAGCCACATCCACTTGTTCGTATCCAGACATAGATTTATTTGTTTGGAAACCACTTAATATTTCACCAAAATACCAGGAAGTTTTCCTATATTTAAACATTTCTATAGGGTTATTTTGAAAATTTTCATATCCTAATTTCCAAAAATAACTAAACTATCCTTTGATACCAACTATGACATTCCGCCTTCTTATTACATAACTTTTCATTTCATTATAAATAGAGAATATTTAAAGTCTAGTGTATTTAAAAAAAGGTACATAATACATGAAAACATAAAAAATAATTTTTATATCATTGAAAATATTCTTGAAAAGTTCATCCTATGTACATTTATTTCATCTCATAACTTGGGAACATACATCAAAGGAAAGGGTGAGTAGAAGGCCCAGTAAGGAAAAACAAGTGAAACAATTTACACGAGGAATATCATAAAGGAATGATAAATAGGCATATCATAACAATAATAATTTGAAATATAACTTGAAAATGTGGCTATAATATTTAATTTATACATTCATAAGCATATCACCAAGGTCTATACCCAAGGTGTCATAAAAATTACCAAGGTTATTCACCAAGGTATAGTAAAACTTGTCATCTCTAGAGATTAATTTATTTACCCAATGCATTGGAGCGATATCAGGGTGTACCTTTAATATATATTTATTTTCATGTGAGAAACGTATATCATAATAAAAAATTTAATAAATAACCCAAAGATAATAAAATAAATGGGTTTTATATCAAAATCAAGACGTTTTAAAAAGTGCTTAAAAACAAGATCATTATGTCATTTATAACCCATGGAAAGGGAATAAGGGTTTTATATATGTAAATTCCAGAATAAAATATATCATTTTTATTTATTGATGAATAAAACTAGAAATGAAACAGGTTTTGGTATTCACATAAATAAAATAAGAGAATTTCTTGAGAAAGAGAGAGAGTTTTTGAGACAAAAATTATTCAGCATAACGACTATACAACCTGGTTTTAGAAAACATTAAAAAGAGAGGGGACAAGGGTCACCCACTAATAAATAAATCATAATAAAATATAGGGATAGAATAAAATGTAAATAAGATCATGGTATGGATATTTGAATGACATACCACATGAAAAAAAATTTGAAAGAAAAGAGAAGATGCGATTTCTTTTACGAAAATTCGGCAGCCTAATGACGTCACTTAAAAATTCAGAAAATGAATTGATGAGAGAAAAAAGGGAATATAATTATATGGAAATAAAAGGATAGTAATATGGATACATAATATCATATCCCAACATATTAAAATGGAAATTCAAAGACTTAACATAAAAGAAGTGTTGACTAAAAAAGGAGGGTGAAAGGTTCCCTTGCCTTGAAGAGTAACTTCAAAAACTAAAACATTGGGAACTTGGGGGCTTGAGGGAACCTTGGGAGGAATCATTGAGAGGTAAAAAATACCATTTCTCTATTTAAGATGAATTTGGAATGAAATTAATGAAGTAATGGGTTGGTATTTATAGCAAAAGTGAGGGAATGTTTTATTAATTTCCAAGGGACACCTCATTAGTGGTATTTGAAAAACCATGGGATTTATTATGGTATTTTCCCATGGTATTGGCCACTTGGGACACCTCATAACATATTTTACTATAAAAAAGTTGACCATAATTATTACATCATTAATGATGTCATTAAACACATCAAAACTCAAAACTGTATTTTTACTATTCACCGAAAAACAAAACATTTTATAAAAAACTCATAAATTCACTCTAACCTAATATCAATGCTCTGAATTCAAAAATAAACTCAATTTTATGAAAATAATTTTCTAATTATGAGATATTTAATTTTTAAGTAAAAACACTACTTACTTGAAAAAATACTAATACTTAACTAATAATTTCTAAAATAGTTATTTACTTATGCTATTATATCACATTAACAATCAAGATGCCTAAATTATATTTATACTTTCTTAAGTGAGGTTACTATTCCATTGGTCACATTACTATTCATAAGGGTAATATTACTATTCATAATTTACTATTCACCAAAAAATCAAGTTGATCTTAGTAGAATCCAAATTTCTTACTGATCACAACTGTAGAAGACCATTTTTTGAAAATCATTTCACATTATTAATTATTTAAAGTATAAAAATATTTTAAAATACCTTTTTTCCAATATTCATCATTAATATGGAACTTCTATAAATTCATCCTATATTTATCTGGATATTTGAAATTCACAAATTTTACCATAATAAAAAATAACAATTTTATTTATACAAAAGGATTACACAAAGTAACTAAGGCCTCATTACATAGCCCCTTATAACACCTATATAGGACCTAAGCGTAAGGTGTACAATGGTGATAGAATCTTGGGGCGACTCAGACAATATTGCCTGAGTGGTGATTTCTTTCATCTTGAACTTCTCCTGCAAGCAATTCTGTTCAATCTTAACGTGTTGGAGTTCTGCTTGGGCTTGGTCCAGAGCAAAGCCTAGTGATGCTACCTCCTTCCCAAGCTCTAATAGATGGGATTTGTACAGCCTGAGTCTACTGGATGAGGCCATCAACTCTTCTTTCTGTATTAATTAACCATGATCATTTGTATTTATAAACAATAATCATAATTTTAAGAGTATAGTTTCCAACGGTCATATTGACCAACAGTCATATAACAGTCAAAACCCAACGGTCTCATTTTAATTATACTCACTTCATTAATTAAAGGATAAAGTTTTATTTAGTCTAAAATAAAATAACACACAAATTTAGGAAACAAATATTATTCAGAATTTTAGGCTGTTACAATATTTATTTAATGTATTTATATAATGTATTTATATAATATGTTTATAATGTATTTAAATACATTTATATAATGTGTTTACATAACACACACACACATATTATAAAATATGTTTTAAAAAAACACGAGGTTAAAATCCCCTATAATCTAAGGGATTAATGGACATTAGAGAAGGTTTTAAACCCCTCTATTTTTTTTAAAACCAATCGATTATATTTTAGCAACAGTTTTGACATAATCACCGCCAAAATATACTATACTTTTTTAAAAAATTACTATATTTTAGTGACAGTTATGTCAAAATTATTGATAAATTTTAAATTAATGTTGGTTTTGACATAACGACTGCTAATTTATACAAAAATTTAATTTAGTGAGGGTTGTGGACAACCACCTTTAAATAACCACTGCTAAATGCACTATTTTTTTTTGTAGTTGGTGGTCAAGGTGAAAGGGCCACAAAAATTCTAGAATTGGTACACATAGACATGTGCAGGATTTTTTAAGTAGAAGATGGAGGTGGATTCTCATACTTTATGTCTTTTACTGATTACTTGAGTAGGTATAATTACATATACTTGATTAGGTATAAGTATGAATCTTGTGATAAGTTCAAGGAGTTCAAAAATGAAGTTGATAATCAGCTTAGCAAGAAGATAAAGAAACTTTGATCGGATCGAGGTGGTGAATATATTAACCAAGAGTTTATTGACTTTCTATGGGAGTATAAGATTCTTTATCAACTCACTCCTCCTTATATTCCATAATGGAATGGTGTTAGTGAAATGAGGAATCATACCTTACTAGAAATGGTAAGTTAGATGATGAGTCACACAAGTCTTCCATTATCATTTTGGGGATATGAATTACACAAATCAATATACATACTAAACTGAGTGCCAACTAAAGTAGAAAAAAATATTCCTTTTGAGTTATAGAGTATAAAGAAACCATTTTTGTCTCATATTCATGCATATGGTTGTGAGGCATTTGTTAAGTTCATATCAGACGGAACCTTGATGTACAAAGTGTATCTTTATAATGTATCCCAAGGAAATAAGAGGATACTATATGTACAACCCTTAAAACAAGAAAGTAATCATCATAAGACATACTATATTTCTTGAGAGAGAGAATATCCTCAAGAAGGATAGTGAGAGAAAGATTGAATTTTATGAAGTTGATGCTCAAGACACATAAGAGTTGATATAATAACATATTCCATAGGTCCCCATAGAAGAAGTCATTCCTGAAACACAAGTATTTCATAGGAGCACGAGAGAGGTAAGAGAACTAAAAAGATATGATTTTCTAGTCACTGATGATGGTGACTCAATATTGATTAACAATAATGAATCTCTATCCTATAAAGAGGTACTAGAGAGATTTAATGCTGCAAAATGACAAGGATCTATGAACTCTGAGATGGATTCCATATACCAAAACCATTTTTGGAATTTGGTAAATCCACTAGTTGATGTAAATCTTGTTGGGTGTAAATGGGAATTCAAGAGAAAATTGGACATGAAAGGCCATTTTAGTACCTATATAGTAGGACTAGTGGATAAAGGGTTTAAACAATGTCAAGGAATTAACTGAGATGAAAATTTTCTTCAAGTATACATGTTTAAATCCATCATAATTATACTTTCTATAACAACTTACTATGACTATGAAATTTGGTATATGAATGTCAAAATATCTTTCCTTAACTTTAAACTTTAGAAAGATACGTATTTGACATAATCATAAGGGTTTATGACTCCAGATGATTCCAAAAAGGTATGCAAGTTGTAGAGATCCATTAATGGATTAAATCAAGCATCTAAGTCACAGAACATTTAGTTTGATGAAGCTATAAAATAATATGGTTTCATTAAGAATAAATGTGAGACATGTGTTTACAGGTGGTTTATTAGGAGTACAATCATTTTCATAGTAGTATATGGTGATGACATATCACTAATTGGAAATGAGATACTAACCTTATATGAGGTTAAGGTATGGTTGAGCAAGTACTTATCCATGACAGAATTAAGTGAAACAACCTACATTCTGGGGATCATGATCATATGTGATAGATCAAAGAGGTTGATTAGACTAAGTCAAAGTACATACATTAACTAGCTACTGAAGAGGTTCAGTATAGAGAATTACAAGAGTGGATTGGTTCCTGCATCACATGGTATACATATTTCTGAGAAGATGTGTCCTCCAACATAATATTAAAGAGAGAGAATGAGTAAGATCTCATATAATTCCATGATATGATCTATCATGTATGCCGTGTTATGTACAAGGTTTGATGTTGCCTATGATTTGATCATGGTAGAGAGATATCAAGACAATCTAGGTGAACAACATTAGACTTCCATTAAGACTATCTTTAAGTATCTTAGGAGAACTAAAGATATGTTCCTGGTATATAGAGGAGATGAAGAGCTATTCATCAGGGGTTGTACAAATTACAGCTTTTAGACTGATTATAATGATCTGAAATCATAATCAAGACATGTCTTCAGTCTCAAAGGATATGCAGTGATCTGGAAGAGTTCAAAGCAGTAAGTTATTATTGATTCTACAATAGAGTCTGAGTATATTGTGGCTTCCAATGTAGCCAAGGAAGTGGTTTAGATTCACAACATTGTCCAAGATCTTGATGTGGTTCTTAGCAGTCACGACCCTATTATAATTTACTATGATAATAATATAATAGTGACTCCTTCCAAATATACAAGGTTACATAAAAGGAAAAATCATATAATTTAGAAGTTTTATCTCCTGGTGTATTTTTCTTAACAAGGTGAAGTTATATAGAGAAGAGCATCCATAGAGAAAAATGTGGTATACCCCTTGATGAAGGCTCTATCTTAGCAGAGGCATGAGTATCATGTAAAAATTAGTAGAATAAAGTTTATTAATAGTTGAATCTAGTGAAAATGTGTGTCTGTTGGATTTGGTTCCATAGAACTAACTTCTAAGTTCTTGGTGATTACATGTATTCATTTTCTTGAATATTAATGAATTTTATTAGTACATCATGATTATCTCTCTGCATGATATAATATGTGATAATGTCTTAATAATATTTGTCACAATGAAAGGTAATGAAAATTTTCCACTATGATGAGAACCTAGAAGTTCCATGATAGTATTATTAAATGTATATGTTTTTATCTAGATGATATCATTTTATGGGACACAAATGATACATACTATCTGGGTGGAAACTCATAGGAATTTGAGGCACCCTATCACGGTGTGCAAACTTGGTCATTTCATGAGCAAGAGATTATGATAATGAGACCCACCAGTAGGAAATCCACATTTATATGTGTCATTGGATGTTCCTATATGAAAACATGTGTATTGATCCTTATACATTAAGATTATTATTAATTAATATCATAAGTCCCATACTTTGATGTATTGAAAAAAACCATAACCTTATGTGCTTGTAGTGATGTATAATATATTGGGTGCATCATGAGTGATATTTCATTAATAAATAATTCAAGAAAGGATTTATACCTTCCATCCCTTGATAGAAGTTGACATCTTAGGACCTTTGATATAAATGGAACTACCTAGATAAATCTATTTCTATGGTGTTATGTGATCATGTTTATTTCCTAAAATTCAAAGAAAGTGACTTAAAAAATAGGTTAATAACAATAATATAAAACCTACTTGATTATACATATCATGATAAATTAATTATATTACACATTGATCATTTATAATAGGTTTTATTCCATTACAACATTAACTTATTTCTCTATGGGTGCCTTGGCATATTTCTAAATGATAACCTTGGAATTTAGGTGGTTCTACCTAATGACACCGATAAAAGGGCCTAGAGGGTCACACATTAAGTATATCCAAAATCTCGATTAAATTCTATGTTTAATTTAACATGTAAGAATAAATATTATTCTTATTTTGTGGTTTAATATTTATTCAGGTTTGGTTAATCTCCAAGATTTAATCACAAGTTATTCGAAACAATAAGTGATTTAAATAATAATAATAAAAATTTATCTAAAAGGTTTGGTAAATGAAATATTTATTATATTTATCAATGAATAATGAATTAATATTTATTTATTAAATAAATACTCATTATTCAAGGTTCGATAAATGTTGAGAAGGATAAGAAAACTAAGTTTAATGGTCTGATTAGAAATTATATATATGATATTTATTTATTATTAGGTGATACACATGGTAATTTAATAATAATAATAATAATAATATTAAGACATGCGGTTCACTAATAATTAAGGAATTAGTAAGGGGGTGATATGAAAATAGGCAACCCTAAACTTTCCTTAATATATATCTAGTTATATATCTTTCCTGAGTGAGATCATTGTGTACAATAGGTATAGAAAAGATCTATCAAACCCTAGAGTGTGCTCTCTCCTCCTCTCTTAAACCATCAAGATAACACAAATAATTATTCATCCTCAAATATAATTCTTTGATGATCAATCACAAACGATGCAAGTGATTGAGATTAACCACAACTCAATGATTCTATAATAATGTTAAATGATTTTGGTGAATGTGTGGGTAACCACTAGAGAGATTATGCATGTGGATACTAAAACTCAATGATATTATAATGAGATTGAGTCAACTAAATCATCAATGAATAAATAATTACAAGTTTAGGTAATTCTAGATCTACTTATAAATTAATTATAAATTACATGTGGTGATCCTTCTTTTTTGGTTCCAATATTCATGTAAATTTATCCTTTAATTAATTCCATTGTTCTTGTGACATCCCAACCCTCCTCATTGGATTGAGAAGGTAAAATGACGTTACTTTTCCTTAAGCAACATCCCCAAGGTGCTAAAGGCTAATAATAAATGACAAGGGATTCAATACAAGTGGGGGAAAATTTTCCCTTTTTGAAATAAAAAACCAAGCCAAACATTCCATAATAAAATAAACCACTTAATGATGCATTATTAAAATGTAAAAAACTCATAATAATACCATTTATATAAAAAAAACTACAATAAAGTACCATAGTGGAAGACAACTAACATCAAAGTACCCAGCGAAAGACAAAACCAACAAAACTCAATGAAATCCCAAGATAACTCCAAATATCCAATATGATATAACTCCAAAAAATAGCCCAAGTATCATGATTCACCACTAAATAAGTGTGATAATTTAACTTTTCCTATATCCTAATAAATGATATTTGCAAAATCACCAAAGTTCCAAAGTTGGGGTGAATAATGAAATTCAGCAGGCTTTCCCCAAATGACTTCCCTACTCACACCACCAGGATATAACATGTTATCATATTTATATAAAACAATTTATATAAGACATTTACATAAAATAATTTAAAATATTTTATCTCAAAACAAAACTATTTCTAATAAAAATAGTTTTCTAGACCAAAATAATTTTTCAAAGGAAGAAACCAATCAAGTTCTTCTAAACCACTTCACAATCCATTTGGCATAACCCATTCCAATCCAAAAATCCATATGTGAATGCCCATATGATAGTTTTATACTCATGAGTGATTTCTCATTGATCTTCCAAATCATCACAAGGTAATTAAAATCTCATGTTTTATTACACCTTTGGCACTAATCACTGAGTCATATTTCAACCGGGCCTTATAAAATGAAATATGAACACACACTAACCCATTATGACAAAACATGCCAAACTATTATAAAACCATTTAAATAAAACACGTTTTTATTTATTTTTTTCACAAAACCTTTATTTTCATGAATCAAATAAAACAACTATTTTAAAATCAAAATTTTAAAATAACTTATCAAGCACTTTTCACAACAATTCCACAATTTTAAAAAAATACACAAACTACACAAACTATCATTAAAGAAGGTTTCTACCATGCTTTGAATACAAATTTCACTATCCATTTCAATAAATTTAAATAATTTGAAACTAATCCTTCAAGTTATAATAAGAGGAGTCTAGAGTAAATCCACCTACCTTATGAATTATGGAGAAAACAAATAACGTCACACAAATGCTTACAAAACCAGGTTAAATCTATAAAAAAACCTTATATCTCTTCCCATATCATCAAAAAACCCAAATCTAACCATGATTGGAATAAAAAACCTTATATCTATTTAAAATGGTCTATATATAAGAAAAAGAGATAGGGAGGAAGGTAGATCTAAGAAAAACCATAAAAAACTACCATAAATGATGACTTACCACAGGAATTGGGATTCAACACACCAAGAAACACCTCGGAATTGATTCTAATTCAATGGGGAAATATTACACAACCTTTTGGAGGAATAAATATAGAGTTAGGGTAAATTTGGAGAAAAAAATAAGGGGTTAAAGGTTAATCCAAACCTAGATCCACTTTTTTAGGATCTTGTTTTCAAACCATGCATGGTTAGTCACATGGTTAGGAAAAATTGTGTGCTAACTGTGCATCATCCTCTGCCTCAAGGAGGACCTCACACGGTTGGCCCACATGGTTATAAAAATAGTGCACCAACCATGAAAAATCCCACTGTCCCACTTTGCATGGTTTCTCCTAGGCAACCGCACGGTTTGGACAAATCGTATTCCTATCTGTGCACCTTTCACTTAGCCCCTATCCCACTGTGCGTAGTTTCCTATAGGAGTTTTATAGTTTCCATAAGCTGTGGTCAAACCATTCACCAATAGAAAATCCCCAAAAAAATTCCAAAAGGTTTCCAAACCCTCCCAAACTTCACCTGAAAACTTTATATACTTAAAAATCATAAATAAAGGGTTACTTACTTGAAATCAAGGGTGCTATATTCTCCCCACCATTGGCATTTATGTCCCCATAAATTTTAAATCCACTAATGTACTAAAAGATTTCGGGCCATTTCTCGATCATTTCCTTTTCCTATTCCCAAGTTTCTTCCTAAATCTAACCATATTGCCACAAAATCCACACTAGACTGATGCTTTTCCCACGCAAGACTTTCTCTCACTTATCCAAAATCTATACTGGAATGTGCACCAATGAAGAATCTAGCTCTAGGTCAACATGATCCCATCGAATCACATGTTTAGGATCAGGATGATACTTTTTCAACTAAGATACATGAAACACATTATGTACTACACTGAACCGCGATGGTAATGCCAACTGGTATTCCACCTCACCAACCCATTCAATTATCTTAAAATGGCCTATGTATCGAGGAGATAACTTGACCTTCTTTACAAAATGAAGATGTCCAACCTTTTAGAGATTATAAAAAACACATGATCACTCACCTCGAATGAAAATGATCATCGAAGATGATCCACATATGATTTTTGATGACTTTGAGCCATATCCATCCATTTCCTGGTCAATTGAATCTTTTCCATTGTTTCTTAGACAAGGATCATACCAACTAGTGAAGTTTCACCCGTTTCCGCACAAAAAAGTGGAGAATGACAAGGGAACCCATACAATGCTTCAAAAGGATCCATTTGTATCAAGGTCTGATAAGTGTTATTATATAAGAACTCCATTAACAATATTTGATCTTCCCATGAGCCAAAAAAATCCATTACACATGCCCATATCATGTCTTCCAACATTTATATCATCCTTTTGGATTTTCCATTCGTCTGATGAAGATACTCCATACTCATAGTCAATTGAGTCCCAAGGTCTTTCTGCACAGATTTATAGAAACGAGATATAAACCTTGAATATCTATTTGACACTATTAAAACTGGTACACCATGTCTCTTTACCACTTCTCAGATATAAATTTTTGAAAAATCCTCCACCATATGAGATTCATAAATAGGGATTTAAATGAGCTAACTTTGTGATCCAATCCAATATCACCCATATGTCATCATGTTTTCAAACCGTTCTTAGGAGACCTGTTACAAAATCCATAGCTATATGCTCCCATTTCCATGTAGGAATAGGTAAAGACTATAACATACCTTCTGGTCACTGATTCTTTTCTTTAACCTATTTACAAGTTAATAATCTCAAAAAAAAACTCATCCACATTCATTTTTATTTCGACCCACCAAAATTGTGATTTCAACACATTATACATATTTTGTATCCCAGGATGAAAAACCCATTTTAAATAGTGGTAAGTGTGAAGAAGTTGTTCCTAATAAGACATAAGTACGACCATCCAATTTTGAAACCACAACACTAAACTCTCATTTAGCTTTAATCCCTTAATGGTATCCCCACCATTGAGTTTTTTCCTCATAACAACACATTCAGAATCAGATGCCTGCGCCTATTTAACCATCTCCACCAAATCAGGAAAAAACAAAATAGGAAAGAAAACCACAAAATCACCTCTTTATTCAAATTCCAAGTGAATGTAAACTATTAATAAAATCTACTACTACTAATCTAAATATACTTTTTCTAACCGAGCATATGACATTCTCCTTAATGCATCTACCACCATATTGCCTTTACCCAGTGTATACATCAAGTCAAAGTTGAACATTTGAATATAATTCATCCATATTATCTATTTAATATTCAAATAGATTTGTGATAAAATATGTTTCAATCTCTTATGATTCGTAAACATAATAAATTTCTCACCAAAGAGGTAATGATGCCAAGTCTTCAAAGCATGAACTATGAAAACTAAATCCAAATCATGTGTTGGGTAGTTCTTCTTATGAAACCATAAATGTATTGATCCATAATCAACAAAATGATATCCCTACATAATAACACATCCCAAACCTAATCCAAAAGCATCACAATACCCCACACACCCTTGTCCTAATTTCAAAAAAATCAAGATTTGTGCTGATGTAAGTCAGACTTTAAGCTCTTGAAAATACTTCTAACATTAATCATTCCATTGGAATGAAACATTTTTACTTTTAAAAGCTATCATTGGTTAATATAGTCATGAGAAATTATGAACAAAACATCATTAATAACCAGATAAACCAAAGAAACAACGTATCTCGAAGAAATTATTTAGAGGCTACCAAGAGATTACAACTTATGCCTTTTATAGATCCAAAAAAACACCTTTTTCAGAGATTATATATCCAAGGAAACATACCTATTGTATCCAAAAATCACACTTTGATAATTTGGTATATAAATGAAAATCTCTCAAGATTACCAACACTATATCCAAGTGTTTCTCATACTCAGCTCTTGTCCTTGAATACACCAATATATCATCCAAAAAACACTACTGTAAAATAGTCCAGATAGCTTTGAAATATCTGATTCATCAGTTTTATAAATACCATTCGTGCATTCATAAGATTTAAATACATTACCACATATTCATAAAGTCCATATCTACCCCTAAAATATGTCTTTTGAATATCCCATTTCTAAACCCACAATTGGTGATATCATGATCACAGGTCAATCTTAGAGAACCATTGAGATCCCCTTAATTGATCAAACATATCTTCAATGGATGGAATTAGATATCGATTATTTATCATAACTTGGTTAATATTATAATAATCTACACATATTCATAGAGTTTCAACCACCTTTTTGACAAATAAGATCGGTGTTACCCACAGAGACGCGCTAGGTCAATGAACCCTTTTCTTTCCAGCTCTTCCAAATGCACTTTAAATTTCCTTAATTCTATTGGTTCCATCCGATAATATGGAAAGGAAATAATATTGGTCTCCATAAGGAGATCAATCATAAAATCCACTTCTCTTTTGGTTGAAAACCATGATAAATTTTTAGGAAATACATTTGGAAAATGATCCACAACCACTGGAAAACTACTATATTTTATCTCTTTCATCAATGCCAAGGTTAACACTACCAAATAGTATGAGATCATTCTAAATACTGGTGCTAACAAGCCCGATTCACCTGACTTTACATTCCAGTCTCCTTTAAAGATATTCTTGACACCATCATTAGTTGTGAAAATAACCGTTCTGGTATAACAGTTGATGTGAGACTTGAACATAGTCAACCAATACATACCTAGGATTATGTCATAGATATCCATTTCCAGCATAGAGAAATACCATATCATCTTGGATCCATTAACAGTTATAGAAAATACTCCACATTTAAAGGATTGACATTCTCTTTGACCAAGAGGAGTTTGTAGTTTCAACACCAAAGACATTATCTCAACATTTAAACTTAGAAAATCAACAGATTGAGAAACAATAAAGGAATGGGATGCACCCGTATCAAACAAATTTTTCATAAGGGTAGAATTCAAAAGAATCGTACATATCACCATCGATGGTCCAGATTGATCATCCATAATAACCTACTCAGCACCATATAATTGCTCACTCACGACACTCTGTTCTTTATTTCCTTGTTTAGATTTACCCTACTGAGGGGTCATGGTATTCCTATAATCACTATGGCTAGATCTATTCTGTTGATGAAAATTATTCTGCTACCCTCACCTTATCAAAGCATATAATGTCTGCGACACATGAGAGGTGTCATGAACACCTTACCTTAGAGCACTGCAATAATAGAGCTAAAGATTCCCTATCTAGTTGCAACTGTGGCATACTCTAGGTGGTGTTTTACACTATCGCTTCATGTGGTTAAACAACCCACATTGGAAACATCCATATTTTCCCTTGGGTTTTGGAGGAAGATTTACTGATCCAACTGTATGATTCTGAGTCATCCCCATACCTTAGAAATAGGTTTCCCTCTTCCACTTTCTCTCATCATTAGAGTTCCCACCGTTTCCTGTAGGTATCAACATGATCCCTCCACCTGTAGCTCCTGAGATGTCTCTTTATTCCACTGTTTCTTGATTGACCATCTCTGTATAATCCATAATATAGAGCACAAAAATATTTAAGCGAATATCCTTCCTTAGACACGGTTCAAAGATATGTTCCTTCAAGGATGCACTAACAACAACTTAGAGTGAAAATCTAACTAAATTCATGAATTCATCCACATACTCTGTCACTGTGAGGCTCTCATATTTCAAGATGAATAAGACTTTCATTCTAGTGATCCTGAATGTATGAGGATATAATTGTTTATTGAACAATTCTTCGAAATCCTCCCATGTAATGACTTGGTCTAATTTATCCCGAACTACTAAATCCCACCATCGATGTGCAATATCCTCTAAAATATATGTCTCAAAATTGAATTTTAGATCTATTGGTGTGCTAAGGAAATTAAGGATTTGATTCATACTATTCAACCACACCTCTACCTTCTCTGGTTCCGAATCACCCTAAAATATGGGTGGATTCTACTTCTAGAACTGGAAAGAGTGATCCACTTTCCTTGGTTCATCCCATCGGTTCCCTCTGTCCACAACTTGAAAATCTTGGAAAATACTTTGAACTAATTTTTGGTTTACCTGTGTCTTAGGTGTAATCATGTTCTCAGTAGCTTCCTCCGATTGGTTTCTATGATGCCTTCCAAGTGCCATTTTCTATATAGACAATAAACTCCATAAGTCTCACTCTCTAAAAACTAAAGTCTTAACAATTTAAAATTCTATCACATCATAACTATCACATAATTTCTTTTCAAAATTCAACATTTTCCACATTCAATCATTTTTGAAAATTTCACCATGATTTTGAAAACATTACCATTTTCAAAATAACCATTTCATGTCTTTTCAAACTCTCACATTTGAAAAAAACTTTAACAATTTTCAAAAATCAACACTTTTTTCCTAAAAGCATAAATCATTACTCAAAATGAAATATGCGCTCCTAGTGGGAAGTCATTTATATAATGCATATCATGCTCATCTCATTGGATAAACCCATGACAATGAGATTATGATTCCTATAAGTGTCTCCAAAATACTTATGTACTGTCACACCCCGACCTAGTATCTTGCGGTCGTAGTTGTTTTTATTTATTTATTTATTGTTATTTGTCCTTTGGTTTCTTAAAGTTTAAAAATTTATTAAATTAATATCAAAATGAAAATAAAATAAATGGAATTTTTTTTCTATTAATAATATTATTATTATGGTTAATGATAATATTATTATTATGTTTATTATAATTTTTATTAAGTTATTATGAGTATTAATATTAATATTATTTGTTTTATTTTTTATTATTTCTTTATTTTCTTTTTTCCTCCTATTTTCTCTCTATTTTTTTCTCTCTCTCATTTCTCCCTTTTCTCTCTTCCTCACCCTCACTGCGTCATGTTTCCCTCCCCCTCTCCCTGTATCGCGCCACCTGCGCGACCCCCCTTCACCGGTAAAAGGCCTCCGACGCCTCTTCCTCCTTCCTCCTGTGCAGTGATTGTTCATACAGACTCTCTCCCTCATGTGACAACCTTCCCCCATGCTCACGCAACCCGAAATTCCCTCCCCTCTCTTGTTCACGTGACCTAGGTTACTAGGAGAAGATTCGAAGGGCTGTTCTCCCCCTTCAATGATTGAATCTTCCCCTATTTTGGTGTGCGAACCCCTTAGGTGAGCTTGTTCTCCCTTCTCCTTCCTTTATTTTGGTGTTTTTTTTGATTTCATGGGGTGAACATATCTTTTCTGAACCCTAACGTGTTTAGG
Source organism: Viscum album (assembly GCA_963277665.1). Lineage (NCBI taxonomy): Eukaryota > Viridiplantae > Streptophyta > Magnoliopsida > Santalales > Viscaceae > Viscum > Viscum album. Next base: position 154,809,703 of record OY728134.1, on the reverse strand, counting down.
GGTTCTCTTTTTGGTTGATTATTGTTATTTAGGGTTCATCTTTGGTCCCTTATGGTGCGAATATAGTGCAATTGAAGTTTCGCACCGAAATTCGGATGTTTTGACACCGAAGGTAAGTGTTTCCGTGTATGACTGTTGTTTGATGAATTAATTATCTTATTTAGTTAAATTGACACACTCTTTTATTTGTTTAATTGGTGCGAATGTAGTTTTACTTGAGGTTTGATATGATTTCAATGTGTTTAGTAGCATGTTTATTTGATATGAATGTTTTTTATTTTGTGAAAACCCATATTGGGCCTTTTGTTGTGTTTTATAAATTTTGTTGTTGGTTTATTATGTCACGCAAGGGCTGATAATTTTGTTTTATCATGTTATTGGTGTGCGTTTACCCTTAGAAGATGTTTTTGAGTGGGAGTTTTTGTTCAAAGTCTTGTGATACCACTTGGAGTTGTTTTATAAAATTATTAAGTGGTTTATTAAAACATATAAAGTTTGTGAAACACGTTTGGATATTGTTTTGGTGTGAACTTTCGTGATGTTTTATAAATTAAGAAAATGACTTATTTCATTGTGAAAGTGATGCAAAAATAGTTTTTGAATGAATTTGATATGCGTGAGTTTAAATTGGGTTTTTAATGTGAATTTGGGTGTACTTTTCGTGTAAAATCTTGTTGCACCTCTTTTAGGTGTTTTATAAATTGTACAGATGGTTTATTTAGTTTTTCAAGTGGTGCGAAACACGTTTTCAAGGGAACTTATGGTGAAAATGGGTTTGGGTGTAGGTTTTTAAAGAGAAATCATAATTTGGCATGTTTGAGTTGTCTTGTATTTCTAAATGTAAATTTTAAATGGTTTAAATAATAGAATACATGTTTTGGAATTGGTTCCAGTTTATGTGACGATTTGAAAAGGCCTTTGGGAATGGTTAAATTGATTATGTGCTTTTCTTTTATTATTTTAAATGAGTTTAATGAGTTATACAAGTAGTGTGAAATGTATTTTTAAATGATTTAGTGTACGTTTGGGGTTTAAAGAGTGTTTTTGGTGTAATTCCTTTTTTTAGCGCTAACTTAGAAGTGTTTAATAAATTGCTTAACTGTTTATTAAATTATATGTGTAGTGTGTTGAGCCTTGCTTTGTTGGTTTTGGGCCGCGCGTTTCGAGACATCCTACATGTACATGCATAAGGTAAGACACACATATATATATATATATATATATATATACACATTCCCTCTTTGTACATATTCCCTCATGGAATGGGAAATATGTGCAATTCAGCTAGGGGTGTGTATATATATTTGTATAAATGCATGTGTGTGTATGCGCCAAGTGTCGGTTCGAGTGGTCATCAGAAAATAGCGACAAGTTTGTGGTAGGTCCCCTATGCCTATGCTATTAATTTGAAATTCATAATTGCTTGCTTGCTTTAAAAATATGTTTTTCATTATGCTATATACACATGCTATGAAATCTGATTTCGGTTGCTAGAAACGATTATGCGTTTGTTTTGGAAATTGAAATGTATTTCAAACTTCATTGGTCTTAAGTGACTTTTCTTGAAAATTGATTTCTTAAGTGGTTTTGAATTGGTAAGGTGTATTTACAAAGGTGTTTTTCCTTTTGGCTGGTTGATTGCATAAAGTTCTCCCTTTATGTAATTAATCCCGTTTGGCATCTTATGGTCTTATGAAAAAGAAAAACCTCTCTTGAGGCATGCCCCCTGGTTTTAGAAAAAAATGATTTTTAAGTTGCATTTGTTATCATGTGCCTAATTTGATGCTTATGTATTGTGTGACGTGAAAGAGGAGGAACACGCTCAAAGAGGGAGAGCGGTGGTGAGAGGTTGAATGAGTTTTAGAAAAAGAAAGTGTTATGTACATATATGTTTGCTTGATAAAAAAAAACTCACCACCACTTGAAATAGAGCACAATGGGAAACCTGAGTATCTAGGTGGGTGAGCAGGACTAGTACACTAGATGAAATGACATGAATTCGTCTCGGTTCTTCTAGAAGGATTGACGCAACAAAACTAACTAAACATATGAATTCTGAGGGTCGTGGTCTTCTAATCCATGTTTTCTGAGGGTCGTGGTCTTCTAAGCCACATTTTTTTCGGAGGGTCGTGGTTTCTAAGCCATGTTTCACCGAGGTACGAGGTCACTAGGTTCCCACTTGTGCTAGCTACCTATAGGGATTACCCATGGTGCTCATTTATGACATGCAGCTTGTGATGTGACTTTATTTTCAATTGTTTCATACACTATGTCTTGTTTGTGAAAACCATATTTTAATCCAAATTGGTTTCTTTTCATTTTTAAACGTTAATGCATTCTTGGAACCTATTTTGAAAATGCCGTGGGAGTGAAATGCTTTACTTGAAAATGAAAACTCATTACTTGAATTTGAAAATAAGGAAAAACATTACTTTATTATACCTTATTTTCAAACTGGCATGATTGGATTTCTTACTAAAGGCCGGGGAATAGGATGTGGTTATATTTTGGCATTCCTACTGAGCATCTCGGTGTTCATGCCTATTTTACCTTTCAGTTGTAGGTTTCAGTCTTGGATTGCTTTTGGGAGTGAGTGTGGTTTACGTTCCACGTTGACCCACAGGGTCACCTGAGGTATGTCACACCACTTCTTTAATTTCTTTTTCTGCTGCCAAGTTGTTTAGTTTATTTCCCTTTATTTATCTTCTTGTTTAGTTTTTGATTATTTATATTTGTTATGGGCGAAATCATTCCCAACTAGTTTATTTTGATGCCTAACACTAGTTTCCATCCTGTGGGGATTGGAAACGCCCTTCGGGCCATGTCGCGTACTGGCTCGGTTGACCGGTTCAGGGTCGATCTGAGTTGGTTCGTGACAAAATGGTATCATAGGGACCTTTTTATTTGGGGTTTGAAGTATCCTGGTGATTAGGTGTGTCGGGACTCGAGAGGTAGGTGTGGGAAGGACGACATGAACCCTTTCTCATCCTGAGACTTGAGTTTCTAGGGGTGGTCCGAGATTTGAATTTTCTTCTTTGGATTGGACTGTGTGGATAAGGGATGACCAAGGAGGTGAACCAGTGTTACACGAAGGACTTTCATGGAGTAGAGACCCATGTACAAACCGAGTGCACGGTTCAAGATGATTCCTGTGGTTAATGCTCGCTCAGAGCATGGTCTGCTAAGCCATGTTACCGGGTTGGCATAGTCACTAGTTCCTTGTTTTTGGAAATTTTGATGTGAGTTATATTTGACCTTCATTTTGGTTGGCGTGAGTAGATCTCAAAAATGAAAATGGATTTTTTAAAGGTGTTTTCAAATGGGAATGTGGTGTTAGAGTGGAAAAGTGTTTTTGAAATGATTTTTTTATTTTAACGAATGTGTGGTTTAAAAAGGGAAAATGGGAGGTGTTTTGGAAGTTGTTTTGGGATCTCAGTAACAAGTTTTGAAATGTGAATTGGAAAATGTTTTGGAAATTGGAAATGTATTGCTTTAATGATAAGTTACTTTTTCAAATTGGTTGGTAATTTGTGATTTATGCTGAATGATCTATTTTGAAAATGAGAAGTGTCTTGAATTGACCCTTGGTATCCATATGAGTGATCACATACATTGAGGTGTGCATGTGGCAAGTGGAGAAATTGGTGATGTGAGTGGATGGGTGCTTGAGCTAGCACAGAGATATGTATGTGTGAGACTTCATGGAATACCAATGGTGGATATTGAAGTTGTTTTGTTTGCTGAAAAAAATGGTTTTCAAAAAGGTAATTTAAATGTTTTGAAAAAGTGAGTGAGCAATTGTTTAGCCTTCTATTTTCGTGTTGGGTATTCTTTTTCGTGGGTTCTCGGTTTTGACATACTGAATTGTGGTTGGAATAGTGATTTGAGTTTGAGCTTTTGTTTGTGATTGAGGTGTGGAATTTTGATTTATGATGAGTTTAGATTCAGATTTGTGCCTCTTGTCTTTGAGTATGCTTCCCAAAAAATTCCCAGAAGTTCCTAGTGATCCTATTATAGTCATTGGTTCTACCCAGACTCTTAGCGGAGTGGTGGAATTGAATTATTTTCGGATATTGTCCAGATTCCATGGTGATCGTGATCTATCAAAGGTAGCGGACTGGCTTGGTGAAATCATTGGTGTTTTCAGGTTATTGTAATCTCCCAAAGCTATGAGAGTCCGTGTTGGTTCAGGTCCATTTAAAGGTGCAACTTTGGATTGGTGAAGGAGATGATCCCAGCGTCATTGCATGATGGTATTTCTTGGAATGTGCTTAAGACCACTCTCATCCGATGGGTTATACCCAAGGAATTGAAGGTGAGAAAAGTGGAATAACTAGTGAGTGTCGAGTAAGGCCAACGAGTAGTGAAGGCCTACGTGGGGCATTCCAAGGGGTTGATTCCATTTTCTCCAGAGGTAGCATCATTGAATCAATTAAAGTTTCTATTGTGTGGGGTCTTCATCCAAGTTTCTAGTACCATTTATTTTCAGTGCTCAGGAAGGTTCCCCATCCGGTGATGAGATTGAATTGGAGGAACCCATCTCAGATAAGTGTTCTTTTCAATTCCATCTTATATTAGTCGGTCCACTCTTTTGTTCATTTCTGGTGTGGTCGGTTTGGGTACTTTAAGTCGCCTTATCATCATCCTATGAAGGCTTTCCATCGGTGTGGCCATTTGGGACACTTGGAGAGGTTCCGCTAGTAGCAGCATCATAAGGAGTCTCAACCGGGGGATGTCAACTCCTGACTGCGAGGTATCATATGCTTCAAGACATCAGAGATCCAACCACAGGTCTCAGAGTGAATCTTTTCACACAGTCAGGAATCATGGGGTGTGGGTCACCTTGGTAAACTTCTTCGTCAGTACTGGAATAGGGATGATTTAAGTTTCTCTATTGTAGCTCCCTCACCATTGAAGGTTTTGTTTTGTTATAAAAGACGTATAGGCCTCATTTCCTGGTTGTGGTCTTTGTTCCTTAAATACCCCACTTTGGCAGTAAGGAGGTGTGGTGGTATAATTTTCTTGTAATTTTAGTAGTTGTTCCTCCTCAAATGTAAGATTTGAAGGTTGTCTCTTTGTGGCTATGAGTCTTGGGATGGTTGTCTCTCTTATGTGGATAGCTCCAGTGGTGACCCGTTCTTGTTTTAGGATGTTCTCATCTTGGAGACACATCCGTCTTGGGAAATAATGAATAGGGGTTTAGTCTGCTAATTTAGGTTTGGGGTCTTTCGTCGAGGACCCATGTAGTGGGGGTCTGATTTATGAGGAGAGTTCATGGGTCAGTTTGTACTGGGTTTCTCATGTCGGTCCATGCTAATTGGCTTACGCTGGCTGGTACTTAAATGGCGGGGAGACCCACCATGAATCTTGTCATTCCTTCTTTGAGGTTTGGTCTATGTGGCGGTTTCCTCTTGGGTTCAAGTTAGCAGTTCTAGAGTTGGCCCATGCTGAGAGTATCAATGTTGGTTGTGCAATTTGGGTTCTTGTGGTGGGGAGAACCATCCTCATTTCCTGATGGATCTTCTCTTTGTAGTTTCTCTGAGAGTTGGTCGGGTGTGATTGGTGGAGTGAAAAGTCACGCCGAGTTGTGATTTTGTTGGCCTCATTCAATTTTAAACTCGAGTTTGATTCCTTGTTTGATTGGATGACTTTCTGGGGGTAGAAAGTTTTTGTGGTGGGGAGAATACACCCTGACCTGGTATCTTGCGGTCGCAGTTGTTTTTATTTATTTATTTATTGTTATTTGTCCTTTGGTTTCTTAAAGTTTAAAAATTTATTAAATTAAAATCAAAATCAAAATAAAATAAATGGATTTTTTTTTCTATTAATAATATTATTATTATGGTTAATGATAATATTATTATTAAGTTTATTATAATTTTTATTAAGTTATCATGAGTATTAATATTAATATTATTTGTTTTATTTTATTTTTTTATTATTTTTTATTTTATTTTTTTCCTCCTCTTTTCTCTCTATTTTTTTCTCTCATTTCTCCCTTTTATCTCTTCATCCTCCTCACTGCATTGTGTTTCCCTCCCCCTCTCCCTGTATCGCGCCACCCGCGCGACCCCCCTTCACCGGCGAAAGGCCTCAGACGCCTTTTCCTCCTTCCTCCAGCGCAGTGATCGTTCGGCTAGCCTCTCTCCCTCATGCGGCGACCTTACCCCCTACTCGTTCAACCCGGACTTCCCTCCCCTCTCTTGTTCGCGTGACCTAGGTTACCGGGAGAATCTTCGACGGGCCATTCTCCCCCTCCGATGATCGAATCTTCCCCCGTTTTGGTGTGCGAACCCCTTAGGTGAGCTTGTTCTCCATTCTCTTTCCTTTATTTTAGTGTTTTGTTGGATTTCATGGGGTGCAAATATCTTTTCCTAACCCTAACATGTTTAGGGGTTCTCTTTTTGGTTGATTATTGTTATTTAGGGTTCATATTTGGTCCCTTATGGTGTGAATATAGTGCAATTGAAGTTTCGCACCGAAATTCAGAAGTTTCGACACCTAAGGTAAGTGTTTCCGCATATGAGTTTTGTTTGATGAATTAATTCTCTTATTTAGTTAAATTGGAATACTCTTTTATCTGTTTACTTGGTGTGAATGTAGTTTTACTTGAGGTTTGATATGATTTCAATGTGTTTAGTAGCATGTTTATTTGATATGAATGTTTTTGTTTTGTGAAAACCCATATTGGGCCTTTTGTTGTGTTTTATAAATTTTGTTGTTGGTTTATTATGTCATGCAAGGGCTGCGAATTTTGTTTTATCATGTTATTGGTGTGCTTTTGCCCTTAGAAGATGTTTTTGAGTGGGAGTTTGTGTTCAAAGTCTTGTGATACCACTTGGAGTTGTTTTATAAAATTATTAAGTGTTTTATTAAAACTTATAATGTTTGTGAAACACATTTGGATATTGTTTTGGTGTGAACCTTGGTGATGTTTTATAAATTAAGCAAATGACTTATTTCATTGTGCAAGTGATTCAAAACTAGTTTTTGAATGAATTTGATATGTGTGAGTTGAAATTAGTTTCTTAATGTGAATTTGGGTATACTTTTCATGTAAAATCTTATTGCGCCTCTTTTAGGTGTTTTATAAATTGTAAAAATGGTTTATTTAGTTTTTCAAGTGGTGTGAATCACATTTTCAAGGGAACTTATGGTGAAAATGGGTTTGGGTGTAGCTTTTTAATGAGAAATGCATAATTTGGCATGTTTGAGTTGTCTTGTATTTCTAAATGTAAATTTTAAATGGTTTAAACAATGGAATACATGTTTTGGAATTGGTTCTGGTTTATGTGATGATTTGAAAAGGCCTTTGGGAATGGTTAAATTGATTATGTTCTTTTCTTTTATTATTTTAAATGAGTTTTATGAGTTATAAAAGTAGTGTGAAATTTATTTTTAATTGATTTAGTGTACGTTTGGGGTTTAAAGAGTGTTTTTGGTGTAATTCCTTTTTTTAGCACTAACTTTGAAGTGTTTAATAAATTTCTTAATTGTTTTATTAAATTATATGTATAGTGCATTGAGCTTTGCTTCGTTGGTTTTGGGCCACGCGTGTCAAGGCATCCTACATGTACATGCATAGGGTAAGGCATATATATATATATTGATAAGAAGGACAAATAAAATTAATGAAGAAGATCAACCGACGTGCAAATGGAAAGTCATGAAGGGAAATTGTCCAGCCAGAGCTGGTTGACATCGAAGGGGCCTAAGGCCGCCAGCTGATGGGATGCATTGTTTCCTTCCCTTTTGGTAAAGGAGAATGAGCATCGAGAAAAGCCTTGGCGAAGCATACAAATTCTACTGATGATGAAGCCAAATGGCTGGAGTTCTCTGTCGTTGTGGTTAATAGCATTGATAACAGTGAGGCGGTCGGAATTGATGATGATATCAACCCATCCACATTCCATAGTGAGCATCATACCTACTAGGATGGTAGAGGCCTCAGCAATAGTAGGTTCCCAGAAGGCATGGTGTGATTCATGTTTTGCAGCAATGATTTGCCCCAGGTGATTTTTGGCCAGGAGACCGAGAGCAACAAGCCCATCCTTGGCGAGAGACGCGTCCACGTTGAGCTTAAGAATCCCTTCCGGTGGGGGATTCCAATGAGGGGTACAGGAGGGGGTTGCACCTGGAAAAAGTGTTCTTTGTTGTCCTTCCAACCCTCAATCCATGACTTGGCCCGTTCAATCCAGAATTCGGGAGGTTTATGAATAGGGTTAAAGACAAAATCGTTACGCTGGACCCAAATGATCTATGCCAGGGTGTAGAGTGAGCCCACATTGTTCGATGATAGAGAGGAGCACCAATGCATCAGAAGACCAGGGAGGTCAGAGACAATGTCAAGTGAAGTAGCTGAAGCCGAGCCCCATTTATTCCAAATGTCCTTAGCTCCCGGGTAGTTGAAATGTATTTCAAACACCATTGGTCTTAAGTGACTTTTCTTGAAAATTGATTTCTTAAGTGGTTTTGAATTGGTAAGGTGTATTTACAAAGGTGTTTTGCCTTTTGGCTGGTTTATTGGAAAAAGTGCTCCCTTTATGTAATTAATCCCATTTGGAATCTTAAGGTCTTATGAAAAAGAAAAACCTCTCTTGAGGCACGCCCCCAACCTTGGTTTTATAAAAAAATGATTTTTAAGTTGAATGTGTTATCATGTGCCTAATTTGATGATTATGCATTGTGTGACGTGAAAGAGGAGGAACACGCTCAAAGAGGGAGAGCAGTGGTGAGAGGTTGAATGAGTTTTAGAAAAAGAAATTGTAATGTACATATATGTTTTCTTGATAAAAAAACTCACCACCACTTGAAATAGAGCACAATGGGAAACCTGGGTATCTAGGTGGGTGAACAGGACTAGTATGCTAGATGACACGACATGGGTTTATCTCGGTTCTTCTAGCAGGATTGACACAACAACACTAACTAAGTATATGAATTCTAAGGGTCTTGGTCTTCTAAGCCACATTTTCTGAGGGTTGTGGTCTTCTAAGCCACGTTTTTTTAGGGTCGTCGTTTCTAAGCCATGTTTCACCGAGGTACGAGGTCTCTAGGTTCCCACTTGTGCTAGCTACCTATAGGGATTACCCATGGTGCTCATTTGTGACATGATGCTTGTGATGTAACTTTCTTTTTAGTTGTTTTATACTTGATTTCTTGTTTGTGAAAACCATATTTTAATCCAAATTGGTTTCTTTTCATTTTTAAACGTTAATGCATGATTGGAACCTATTTTGAAAATTTCATGGGAGTGAAATGATTTACTTGAAAATGAAAACTCATTACTTGAATTTGAAAAGAAGGAAAGACATTACTTTATTATACCTTATTTTTAAACTGGCATGATTGGATTTCTTACTAAAGGCTAGGGCATAGGATGTGGTTATATTTTGGCATTCCTACTGAGCATCTCAGTGCTCATACCTATTTTACCTTTCAGTTTCAGGTTTCAGTCTTGGATCGCTTTTGGGAGCGAGTGTGGTTTACGTTCCGCGTTGACCCACGGGGTCACCTAAGGTATGTCACGTCGCTTCTTTAATTCCCTTTTCCACTTCCAATTTGTTTGGTTTATTTCCCTTTATTTATCTGCTTGTTCAGTTTTTGATTATTTATCTTTGTTACAGGACAAATCATTCCCAACAGGTTTATTTTGATGCCCGACACTAGTTGCCATCCCGTGGGGATCGGGAACGCCCTTCAGACCATGTCACAGACTGGCTCGGTTGACCGGTTTAGGGTCAACCCGCGTTGGTTCGTGACATGTACCCAACTCCTCGACAACTTGAAGTTCAATATAAAAAGGTTAGCTGCATATTTTTATGATCTACATTTAAAGTCTCAACTATCCTACTCCTTTCTATCATCCCAACATGAGGAATAAAACGAAATGAATTTCAACTCAAAGACTGACAAAACTGATGACCACTTGTTAGTCTAGGACCAAACAAGCTTATACCACTTATAACATCCTATCCCTCCTCATTGGCTTGAGAATGAGAAAAGAATTTACTTAGCCTTAAGCAACATTCCCAAGGCAGAAAATGCTAAAAATAAATGACAAAGGCTTCAATACAAGTGGGGTATGATTTTACCTTTTTAAAATAAAGTAACCCAACCAAACATGCCATAAAAAACCACTACATGATGCATTATGACACACTGCTAGAAAAATGATTTATAACCACAGATCTATATCCATGTTTTTATAAATCAGTGGCTATAACTTTATTTATAGCCACAATTTAATTAGATCTATGTTTATATATACACTTAAAGCCATCGTTTCATACAAATCATGACAATGGGGTTTATTTTTTTCACTATACCCTTGGGTGGCTCTCCTCCCCATGACCCTCCTCCCAATTATCCTCATGTGACCCTCCTACCCCATGCTTCCATCTCTCTCTCCTTGACCCTCCTCCCCCATGATTCCATCTCTCCTCCCCCCTACGCTACTCCATGATGACTCCCCACCACCACCCTCAACACCCCCAATGCCAACGATGCCCCGGTCTCCGCCGCCCTCCCTGAAGCCACCCACAATTCCACCCCGATGCTCAATACCCTCCATGATCCCAACCCATATTCCTCCTCCTCCTCTACCTGAATACGTTTACCACTTCCTCGCCTGACTCCTCCGAGCCTCCAGTATCCATTTTTGGTTGTGCCCCTTGCCTACCAGCCATCCCCCCTCCCCCACCGGTGCACATTCCACCCAAACCGAAGCCTGACCTCAAACCCCTGACACCCTTAATCTATTGCTTAAATTATTATATTCAAGTTCTAATTTATATTTACATTATTATAATCTATATTCTTGTAGTTTAAATCTTATATTATTCTATTATATTTTTAGAAATTTATTGAAATCATTCATTTTAATTTTCATAGATATTTGTACCCTTTGGATTTCCATGTTTTAAAAGGTAAATTGATTTCCTTAAATAAATAGATTAATTGATAAGAAATTAGGTTACATTAAATATGATTTGACATATAATTATAAAATGAATTTTATTATTTTTTTCTTATTTTGTTCCAACATGTTTTAAAATTATCACTTGAGTAATTAGGTTGCACCACCTTTTACAGGAAACAAAAATTCAAAAAATAATCACTAGTTGTCACAAATTTCAAAATTATCAGTTGAGTAATTTTATTTCAACTCTTGTTGCAACATGTTTCTCAATTATTAGGGCCTTGACCATTGTATATTTATAATTATTTTTTAATTTATTTATATTATTGAATCCTTATGCTCTTAGAGAAGCTATGGGTCTATACCATAAGAGGATTCCTTGTTCTCTTTGAGTTAGATGGCCTGTCACTTTCTCATGGACTTAGTATGTGTTCATATGTGAATTATGGACTGCTTATTGATTAAAATTGCTTCTATTTGTTTCTTTGACTGGAAATTAATCTAATTAGTAATAAATAGATTTTTTTTGTGATTTTTAGAATGATGATCATGACCCTAAAATGGTTATATATGGTTTGAATTAGGTTTGTACATGTTTAAACTGATGAATTGGTCAGGAAAAGGTTAATATGAAATGCATAAGATAAATGGACAATAATGTGATGATTTTAAATAGGTAAATAAGGATAAAAAATCAATAAATAATGAGAATAATGGTATATTAGGTGTCAAGTAGTGCCTTTTAATTTCATATGCTAGAATTATAAGTTCCATTATGTCCTCATGATAATTTAAACATAACTTGGTGGTTTTAAGGGTTAGAGTTGCTGCTGAAATGGTCATTTACACAGGTGGAAATTAGTGTTTAAGAGGGATAAGCATGTTAAGCCTAATTTGGTGAATTAAACTCAAGATTGAAAGATTTATAGGAATTATTATGCTATCTTTTTATGGATTATAAAAATATAGGAATAATATTTTAAGAGTATAAAGTGGTGAATAAACTTATAGAAAGCACATATAGTGCTTGAGGTGTTGGACATATGCTTGAGCTTACCAAAGTGTAATATTGTTAACTATTACAGATTTTTATGTATAAAATGTGTATATATATATTATAAAAATAAATATATATTTTGATACTTTTTGAATATATATATATATATATATATATATTATTCATTTGAAAGTGCGTGGATCCAAGTACACATGTCACTCCCTTTGTACCCCATTTCCCCTTCTCCACACTCTCTTTATATTGGCCTCACCTCATCTCCCATAGTTCCCATATCTACCTATTACACTCTGTGTCACCATTTTGACCTCTTCTCTACATCCCTTCATTCCCCCATTCCCCATTCCTTAGGCAAGGTTACACTACTTCATATTTTTCTATCATATAACCTCAAAAAACTCTTCATACCATATCCCTTCTCTATCTTGGTTAAAATTTTTCACTTTTTTGATTTTTGTATCTCTAGATTTTCAAGAATAAACTAATTTGGAAAGCTCATGTTGTTTCAGAGGTACCAACCTTGAGGTTATGCAACTGTAACTGCAATTGGTTTTCTAATATTTATTTCTCTTTATTTCTTTATTTGTTATGTTATAAACATAATACAATAATATTTATTTCTTATATAAGCTGGTTCATATTTTTTCATATTTTATCAAAAATAGATTCATATTATAATTCATTGTTCTTATCCATTCATATCTGTTAACTCAAATATACATATTCATATTCTAATTCTTTTTTCATATCTATTGATTTTTTAAAAGTATTTTTTTAATTTGAAAGTTTGTAAATATGCATGTTTGAATGATTTTTTAACTTATATGTATCAGAAAATGAAGTGCAATAACAACAATTTATTGAACCATTCTTCAAGAAATGGATGGTTGCAAATTTTATTCAGTTACACACATTATGAATAAAAGATGGAATTTATTATTACATTTTATTTTTTATAACTGGATTCATTCATCTATCACATTTAAATACACTAAATTACATCAAGAAATGAATCTTATGTATTTTCATTCCCACTGGTATGTTATAAAAAATAACACTTTCAATGAAACAATTATATTTTACAATAATGAATTATTTTTTTATGTGTTAAAAAATAGTCATTTTTATCCATTTTTTCATATCTATAAATGGTCTTTAATTTCTTATTACCTTATGTTCATTAGAAATTTTCAATATTCATCATTTTACTCATTTATAGAGCTTCATTACATAATTATGAATTCTATTTTATCATTACAAAATATATAACTAACTTCTCCACTTTCCATCAATTCCTTTTTGGCCCCCAAATGTTTATAGGTTCATGTAAGCATTGATTCCCTATTCAGTACAGACAAATTTTTGTAGACTACTATGAGATGATTGGATTTTGAGAGTAGGTGCTTCTAAATTTTATAAAAAATTGTTTTATAATATATTTAGTATATTTATATAAAATTAATGGATCAGAAAAATATATATTTTTTATTATAATTCCATTAAACATTCAAAAATATATATATCATATTTACCAATATATTTTTTATTATATGACTCATAATCTTTTAACTGTAACTATTTCCTTCCCTTTCATCATTTTGGGGCCCTTATATCAATATAAAAAATAAAATATATAATCATGGACACTATGGATTTATGCTTCACAGAGTGACTTTTAGCACTGAATTAATATTTTACGTTCTTTAATTTAGATCTAAGCTGATTTTAGGTTATTGAATTAGAGATTTCCTTACCTATAAAGTAGAATTCCATATTCTATATGAACTAGCACTTCCTTTAATATTATTTTCTTTTTGTATGAGTTTTTATCAACTAAATATTTCACCTTTAAGCAATTAAAAAAGGTAAAAATTTCTTGGGCCATTATGAATTCACAATAAGTGAGACTACTTCTATTTGGTTTCAGGTATGAAAAGTGAGATTCCCTCAACAATTGTATTTCTAATTATCGTTGTTTTTTATTCTTTCTATTCTTATATTCATTTTTTAAATTATATAATTATTATTATATAATTTTAGGTATGAAAAATGGCCTTTCCTATGTAAGCTTCTTATGTAGTAAAATTATATTGGGAAGTTAGGTTATATATAACCACAATGAGAGGTTCTTTTGGTTCTAGGAATTAATTTTCATGTTGAATTTTATACTTCTACTTACCCATTAATTTGATTTGAATAATTAATTTTTTGACACTTTATAAGGACTTGGGAAAATGGTAATAAAATAACACACTAATATAGTAGTCTTTGTACCATTAATATTATTTTCTTTTCTGTATGAGTTTTTTTTCAACTAAATATTTCACCTTCTGACAGTTCAGAAAGACGATAATTTTCTAGGTCATTATGAATTCACAAGAAATGAAACTAATTCTACTTGGTTTTAGGTATGAAAAGAGAGTTTCCCTTAGCAACTATATTTCTAATTATTATTTTTATTCTTTCCCTTATTCTATTCATTTTTTAACTTACATACGTATTCTATAATTTTAGGTTTGAAAAATGAACATTCCTATGTTAGATTCGTCTATAGTAAAATTAGATTGTGAAGTTAGGTTGTATATAACTATAATGAGAGGTTTTTCATTGAGGGAAGTTGAAGTGATTCCCCTCAAGAATTAACAATCAACCCCTTTGAGTCCGCTAGTCAGATACTCTTAAGAGTATCTTTAATTTAAGAATTAGTTTGTTTAGACACCTCAAGATGCTATAATTTTTTTATGAGGTTTTTTGTGCTCATTCCTATGCTATTTTAGAGAGTTTTAATTATACATAACTTATGTATGTTTTTATGTATATAAATTTCCCGAATATATATAGTTATAGTAAAATGTTTGAAATCCACTATGCATGTCACCTTATCCTTCCTTTTAATCCATGATCATCAATCTAGCCTTGATATTCCTTTTAAGGTGTTTGCACAATTTTTAGAACATGAGAAGATTGCAACACATAAAGTGTTGAGAAAGTTTTGTTTTCAACAATATATAATATTTTTTTTATTAAAAAGGGGGAGATTGTTGAGAACAATACTCTATCTCTTTATGATGATTTTGATGCTCACAAATACCCTTAATTGTTTTCTAATGATTTTACTTTAACTATATTTCAGGAATTAAATATTTTATATATTCTTATTTTTGGAAGAGTATTCAAGTATTTATACAGTGTGGAACAAGTGTTAAAGAGTTTGGAAATAAATTCAAAGTATTCTGAAAACACTGTTCATATCCTATGTTTGGGTGCGTAGTATAAAGAAAGGAACCCACTATTTACTTTAAAAGTTTTCAGAAAATTATGGTCAAAACAACCATACATTATCGGAAAAGTATGGAAGAAGAACCCTACATTAGGAAGGAACCCTACGTTTGGGTTATTAGAAAAGTATGGAAGAAGAACCATACATAAGTTTTAAACGTTAAGTTTGTCTCTCAAAAGTATGGTTCATCAAACTTACTTTTGTGAACAACCTTACATTTCATATAAAAGTATGGATCATGTACCTTACATTTGGAAGCTTATAAAAGTATGGATCATTTACCTTACGTTTGAAGGATGCGTCATCAACCTTAAGTTTGTATTCAACATTACGTTTGAAGGATGCGACATCAACCTTACATTTGTGATCTACCTTACGTTCAGAAGATGCACACTGTATAGTTCAACCTTACGTTTGGTGTCAAAGAATTAAAGACGATATTATTATGCAATGGTCAACAAGAAAATTATTAGGCTGATTTCAAACCATATTGAAAGCTGATTTTAAAGCGCATATTTGATGAGTTCATAGCCACTTATTTATGATTCAAAAGATCGAAATTAAAGGAGCTTTTCATGGTGAATTTAAAGGGGAGTTGCAACTTCTCTGTTAATTCAAATGTTTGAATATCGCAAGTTAGAAGGTGACTTTTTTGGATCTGACTTTGCAAAGAAAGCGCTTGATATATCTATGCTATTTTGAAATTCAAAAAAAACACACATAGTGTACAAGGTCTAAAACAAGAACACGAGAGCAGATACACTTATGATATACAAATATTTGCTGCATGACAACATTGATATATAAGAGATAAATAGAGATAAATCAAGATCTACAGATCTAATGATTACAAAGAGCGAAAAAGATCTGTTTATTGAAGAAGAATAAACACGACAATAGATTCACCCATTCGTCATCAAAGATCTATTGTGAATCTACTGCTACTAAAGTTGCGAATTATATTTCTATATCTACTATAACCGGATCGACTCAAAATGAATCTTACTTGAAGATCATTATTTTTGAAGACGACGAACCATCTACTATCAATTGCATTCTATTTCAATTGTGAAGAACAACTAAGAAAGTATTTTCAACCATCAAATAATCTTTTATCTTTAGTGATCAGCTTCTCATACTAAGCTGTGTATTAGGTTCTGCGTTTGAACCAGAAGGCTCTGTTTTTCCTTAGATTGTAAAGGTGTCAACTACCTGTACTAAGTTGTGGAACGGTCTGTTGATGACAGGACTAGATAGTGAAAATCACCAAGCTCGTGGAGTAGATCATTGGTGGAGTGGACTAAAGGACTTATGTTCCCTGAACCACTATACATCGTGTGTCCCTGTAATTTAAATTTCCACTGCATTAATCCATATGATTAAAGTCAAAGGACATAACACAATCTCACAAAGAATTTGTAAAAGACACAATTCACCCCCTCTTATGTATATTTGATATAATCTGGATCCAAAAATTGGTATGAGAGGTGGATCTTTCTGATAAAGTCTTAACAAGAAGAAAGTGATTAAGGATTATACACAGAGAAAGATGACTGATACAAGAGAGGGAATGTATATGGTCAGAGCACCATAATTCAATGGAGAAAATTATGGTTGTTGGAAGTAAAGAATTATAATTTATTTGAAAAACCTTGGATACAGAGTATATTCTAAGATTCTAACTCCATATAAAATACCAGAGAAACTTGAAACATGGAGTGCAGTTGTAGAAGCTGAGTATGACATGAATTCAAAGGTAATTATTGAAATTATATGTGGTCGAGGATCTGATGAATTCAACAGAGTATCTCAGTGCTCGATGAAATAACACTGTCATGGGCGCCCTAAAATGATTAGTGGTTTTTGGGTACTTAGGTGCAGCAGAGTGGCTGACCAAGGTCATCTCTCAAAGGAGGAAGTAAATTAAAACAACTTCTTAAAGTTATTATAAAAGTAAAATAGAATATAATTAAAACACTACTTGAAAAGATGGTGGGTTCTTGTTTATCATTTATAAAACTTTAATAAGTTTACTGGAAGAAGATTGCATTTTTTTGTTTTTAATTTTGAAATGAAGTTTGATTAAAAAGACACAACAAGAAGATGTTTTTTTAGAAAATATTTTAAAAGGCATAATTGATATAACTATAAATCTTCATTTACTTATTAATAATTATCATTTAAATCAATATCCACTTAATTATGATCCCCTAAATTTTTTACCCTTGAACCCTACAAGAGTTAACTTAACCAAAAAGATGAAATTACTTAAACTCTAGGCTAGCTTCGGAACACAAAATCGTAACACCCTGCTTTGATTGTTGTTCTAAGGATAGCTTATGATCAGTGGTAAATTAGAGCACATATCCATTCTGGAAATGAGGATGAATTTTATTTAGGAATTATATTTTAACTCTAAAAATTTATCCCGTGCGGTCTTGTATTACCGATTAAGATCACGCTCTCATAATTTACACAAAATCTCGACTTTACGTGTTTTTGTGTTAATTGTTAAATTGATTGATTAGTTTCTTATAATTTAAAAACACAATTCATGGATCATATTAATTGAATTATAGTAGCTCAATTATTCAAAATAATTAAATGAAGAGGGTAGAAGATAGATCGATCTCTAAGAAAAATACTCTTCCATGGGCGGTGTGGTTATCGTGGAGACGTTTTGCATGAGCAAAGGATTGAAAGGTTAGAACCCAATCTCATCTCCACTATTGATTCCAACCCAATTAGGAAGATTAATAGAAGAAGAAAAGTGAAGAACACATAATATTAATTAAATAAAAAATCAATATATAAACATGAAAGAAAAGAAATACACAGAGGAGGTGGGAGAGGAGAGCCTTTTTGGAAGAGGTTTGCACAAATACTTACTTATTCCAAGAGTTGTGAGGAGCTCCCAAGAGACACAATTTCATCCAAACCTTACCAAAGCCTCGACCAGCCCTCCCAAAGAGTGAAAACCCTTTTTAAATAGAGTTTGTGAGGGCTAGGGTTACATAACTTTTTAAGTGTGAAATGAAAACTTGGACAAATATTTTATCCCAAGTTTCACTGCATATTTGACCTCCAAAAAGCGTGAATTTCCCATCCATCTAAAAGGATTATTTGTGAAAAATAATGTCCCCGAGCTTTCCTGAAAATTTGGGCTCAATACAAGCCCTTATGAGGAAGATACTTCCCAAATGGTGAAGTGATGTCTAATCTGGATAGTTTAGTCCATCTTTGTCTTCATGGCCCATTTAATCCACTCATATGCACGATACAACTCCCAATTACTGAATAAAATTTGTATCCCATTAAGTCAGGAACACAATTACAAAATTTTAAGTCAAAATAATTTACTGAAAAATATTTATACCTGAAATACTACAGTGAATTTTAAAAGGGTAAAACTGGAATTTTCATCAAATTTGAAAATGAATGATCTAATCCCAAATATTCCATAATTGAACATATATAACATAATTTGAGGAAATTATATAATTTATTATCAATAAAATATTCAAAAAAATAGTGTTTTATCAACTTCCCCACACTTACCCTTTTGTAGTCCTGGGCAAAACCTTATATTAAGTAAACATCAATATCAAATCAAAACAAAATTTAAAACACATATCATTGAGATCCATGAATTCTACACCAAGAATAAAAAGATATCATCCCTCATAAAAAACCTTATTTCAAGTTATCCATTTATATCATTCAATATATTTCCACTTAATTTATCCTCCCATGCACAAAACACTTACCTCGCTTGAATTTTTTCTTATCACACAAATATCAATTTTTTTTGCAATGTCTTTCTCATCCAAACTCATAAAAGGGTCACCATAGGTTTGATAAATTCCTACATCACCACCTGATGTGAGTCATGGACATATGTTTATCATGAGGACTTTTCAGGGTTGTTCTGTGGCTTTCGATTTTTAGGATTTTGATTTAAAAAACTCTGAGGATGAATGAGGAGGGCTTGACTCCTTTTGAAGCAAAATTGCATTCATCTAATTTTCACTTAAATATGGTTCTATCATTAATCCACATAGTATCAATTTAGATCCATCATCATGAAAAGTCATGGAAAGTTTACATCATTCATCATTCAGTAACTAAAATGTCAATCTTCTCAAACATGATTTTCTTGAAAGCTCCAAATAGGCACAACTTCACTTATCATGAAAGCTCTAGAAAAGACACAACTTCACTTATCATGAAAGTTCCAGAAAGGGCACAAATTTAAATATAATTATTTTATTTAGCAGCAAACACATCTCTTAAAAATTTAATTTTCCACCCAAAGTATCACAGAATGTGGTAGCACAACACAAGATAGATTCCCCCACACTTAAATTCAACTAGATTATGAAATTTTACTTCAAGAGTTGGTTGGATAGGTAAAATTGGCTTGTAATGTGGCTAACCTAACAGGATGTTCATGGCTTCTAAGGGATACAAGGATTAAATGTTCAAGGTAGGCCATTATAAAAAATGATTCTTTTAAATAGGGACTTTAATACCAAAATAATGCCTCAATCATTTAAACATAAGTACCTCAAAACCTCAAGTTTTGACAGGATTAAATCAAATTATGGTTAAATAAAGCATGATTTGGTTCTCTCAAGAAGTGAGGTGAATGTAAATAATATGAAAATAATGGTTCAGAATCCTCACAGGAAAGTGATTTTAAATATAAAGACAGTGATATGTGTCATGGGATTCAAAATTCAGTGTACTTTTCATGAAATTATTAAATATTTGAACTTGAAACAAAGTCAACATTCATTTAAGCTTAGTTTTGAGGGAAATTTTTTTTTTCACTTATTGATATGGATTTAAAAATGGTTGTCGAGAATCATTTTAGCTCAAAAGTTTAAAAAACACACAGATAATTGAAAAATAAACACACAAAATTTGAAAAACACACAATTTTTTTTAAAACAGGAAAACAATTGAAATTACTAAACTAAAAGGTTCCCTCCCCCACACTTAAAATATTGCATTGTCCTCAATGTGAACCCATGAGATGATATATGCACATGAAATTTATAATTTTAAATAGGACAAAGAATAACAAAGTTAAAGGGTTAGGAACAGCCTGATGTTCTCATGTGATGATGGGGTCATGCAGTGTGATAAAATCCACTACATCAGTAGGAAGTCCTTCAATGTATCTCTTCAAAAGTTTCCCATTGACTGTAAAGCTCCTTCCTGTGTCCTCTTGTGTGATCTCCACTGCACCATAAGGAAAAACATTAGTCACAACATAAGGACCTAACCACCTAGAATGCAACTTACCAGACATCAGCTTCAGTCGTGAACTGTAGAGAAGGACTTTCTCTCCAACATGAAACTCCTTTTGTTGGATCATTATATCATGAGTTGCTTTTGATTTTTCCTTGTAGAGCCTTGATTTCTCATATGAAGACAATCTAATCACCTCAAGCTCTTGAATTTGCAGCTTCCTTTGGATTCCATCTTGGGCCAAATCCATGTTGCATTTCTTTATAGCCCAATAAGCCCGATGCTCAACCTCTACGGGGAGATGAAATGCTTTCCCAAAAACAATCCGAAATGGGGACATACCAATGGGTGTCTTGTATGCTATCCTGTAAGCCCACAATGCATCATCCAAGCACTTTCTCCAATCTTTCCTATTTGGCTGCACAATTTTCTCCAAATTTTGTTTCAATTCCCTTTGAAACCACATCCTGGCCATTTGTTTGAGGGTGGTATGGTGTTGATGTTTTGTGTGTCACCCCATACTTCTGAAGAAGGGAAGAAAAATTCTGATTTAAGAAGTGTGTCCCTTGGTCACTGATGATGGCCTTCGGTACTCCAAACGTGCAAAAAATCTGTGCTTTGACAAAGTCCACAACAACATGAGAATCATCAGTACTGGTGGCCTTATCCTCCACCCATTTACTCACATAATCAATATCAACCAAAATATATAAAAATACAAATGAAATAGGAAAATGACCCATAAAAATCAATTCCCCATACATCAAAAATCTCACAGAAAAGTATGGGTTGTTGGGGCATCTCATGTCTCCTAGAAATGTTCCCAGTGTGTTGGCAATGAGAGCATGACTTACAAAACACATGGGCATCATAGAATAAACTAGGCCAATATAATACAGAGTCCAAAACTTTCCTATCTATCCATTGGGGTCCAAAGTGTCCACCACAAGCAAGTGTATGATAAAAATGTAAAACAGACTCCAACTCATGATCAGGAACACACCTCCTAATAACATGATCACTACACATGTGCCAAAGGTATGGATCATCCCAAACATAATACCGAGACTCACTTTTTAATTTTTGGACTTGATGCTTCTTTAAATTTGTAGGTATTTCAGAGGCAATAAGGTAGTTAACTAAATCTACATACTAAGGATGTGCACCTGAGATGGAATAAAGATGCTCATTAGGGAAAGTGTCCCAAAGTGGTACCTGGTCCAAGGTGTAATCCTCTAGTGTGTGAGTAAGCCTACTCATGTGGTCCACCACTAAGTTTTCTGACCCCTTTTTTTCCCTTTATCTCAATATCAAATTTCTGAAGAAGGAGTATCCATCGGATCAGCCTGGGCTTTGCATCTAGCTTCTTTAAGAGGTTCCTCATAGCTACATGGTCAGAAAAAAACTACTTTAGAGCCCAATAAATATGAACGAAATTTATCTAAAGCAAATATGACAGCAAAAAACTCATTTTCCATGGTTTTTTAGTTTGATTGGGCTAAATCCAGTGTCCTCAATGCATAGGCGATCACATGTGAACGTCCCTCCTCCCTATGAGATAAGACATCTCCAACCGCAAAGTTGGAGGCGTCACACATAAGCTCAAAAGGAATCTCCCACCGTGGGGGCTGTATGATAGGTGGAGTGGTCAAAAACTTCTTTATCTCATCAAAGGATGTCCTGCAAGAATCATCAAACACAAAATCAGAATCCTTTTGAAGTAATCGTGACATAGTAAGAGCAAACTTACTAAAATCTTTTATGAAGCACTGATAAAATCCTGCATTCCCTAAGAAAGAACAAACATCACGCACACATGAAAGATAGGGTAAGGATGAAATAATGTCTATCTTAGATCTATTAACCTCTATCCCATGTTTTGTCACTACATTCCCTAAGACAATGCCATGCTCTATCATGAAATGACACTTTTCAAAGTTCAGGACCATATTCTTCTCAATACAACGATTCAACACCTTTCCCATACTACTTAGACATTCATCAAATAAAAACCCATAAACTATAAAATCATCCATGAATACCTCCATGTAGGTCTCAATAAAATCAAAAAAATACTCACCATGCATCACTGGAAGGTACTTGGGGCATTGCAAAGTCCAAATGGCATCCTTTGGTAGGAAAACATACTAAAAGGAAAAGTGAATGTTGTCTTCTCCTAATCCTCAGGAGCAATAGGAACCTGAAAATATCTAGAAAATCCATCCAAGGAACAATAATGTGTTTTCCCAGCAAGTATCTCAAGAATATGATCAATAAATGGGAGGGGGAAATGGTCCTTTCAAGTAGATTGATTTAATTTCCTATAATCAACACACACACACCAACTATTTTTCACCCTCATTGGAACTAACTCATCTTTCTCATTTTTAAAAACAGTAACACCACTTTTCTTAGGCACAACTTGAATAAGACTTACCCACTAAGAATCTAAAATGGGATAGATTATACCTGCCTTGAGAAATTTTCCAAACTCTTTTTTAACAACCTCCAAAAGTGTTAGATTGAGTATCCTTTGTGGATGCCTAACCGGTTTAGCCTCATCCTCCAAAAAAATCCTATGCATGCAAATGTAGGGGCTAATACCTGATATGTCAGCCAAGGTCCACCCAATTGACCTGATGTTCTCCCTCAAAATATTCAAAAGTTTTTCTTCATGTTCAAAAGAGATATTGTTAGCAATGATAACAGATAATTTCTCACCACTCAACAAGTATGATTATTTGAGATTTTGTGGTAATGGCTTGAGTTCCAGTGTAGGGGGGTGGTTTATGGATGAAGACATAGAAGGAACTGAAATATGTGCACAAAGATCATCATTATCAGAATATACATAATCAAAATCAGAGAATAAAGCATCAAATCCATCAGCATACTCCACAACCATGTCATAATCTGAGTTCACATGATCAAAATCAGAATATGATTCCATTTCAAAATCAAATCTAAGAGAGTCTTGTGCATTAGAAATAGGTGTGTAAGTACTCTTAGACATAAAACTAGAACCAATACTCATAATATCCCTAAGAATAGAACAATCAATTTCCATGGGGTTTTTACTTGGTGGTTCAAAATGAGAGATAAAAAATGCAGAATGATCCTCTAAGGGGTACTTTATAGAATCCATAACATTAAATATCACAACTTCATCCCCAAATTCCATGGAAAGTATACCCTCATTGACATTTATGATAGTTTTTGCAGTTTTGAGGAAGGGTCTACCTAAGATAATGGGGGAATGAGAACTTACCTGATCATCCTCCATGTTAAGAACATAGAAATCTGCTGGAAAGATCATGTCTCTTACCCGGACAAGTACATCCTCAAGGACTCCCAATTAATATTCTGTAGCTCTATTTGCATCTACACCACTACTCTCATCGGTTTTAGCTCACCAACCTGCAAAGAAGAGAATACAGAGTGAGGCATCACATTTATAGAAGCTCCCAAATCACAAAGTGCATCAGAAAAGTGCAACTCCCCTATGGTGCATGGGATGGTGAATGTCCCTAGATCCTTGCAATTTGTCACCATTTCTAGACTTGGTGTAATGAGTGCTGACACATTCCTTCCAAGATTTATCCTTTCATTTCCCTTGATCCCTCTTTGATTGGTATAAAGTTATTTTAAAAATTTCGCATACCTTAGAATTTTCTTAATGGCTTCAAGTAGAGTAATGTTGATCTACACATGCTTGAATGTGTCCAAAACCTCCTTTTGCATTACTTCTTCAACCATATTCTTGGTTTGAACAACCCTATTTAGAAAAGGAAGGGGTTTAGGAGGAACATCATTAATCTTTTTCTTACCTTTATCTTTCTCCTTGGGTTGCTCATCATTTGAAGTGGAATTGGGATTTTTTGGATTTGAGGTGAATCCCAGTGGAATGGTAGGTGGAGAAGCATCAATTGTTTGCTTCCCACTTCTCAATGTGATGGAACTAACATTCCCCTTTGGATTTAGAGTTGGTTGGAAAGGTAGATTTCTGGAATTATTACTTATAAGTTCATGGAGGGCAGTGACAATCTGACTCATTTGAGTCTTCAACTCCATTAGCTCCAAACCTTGACTCTTCAGCTCATTCTGTTGATTAAGAACAATTTGTTTCAAAAGATCATCTTTATTAGAATCTACCTTTGGTGCGGTATTCCCTTTTTGTTGGCTTGTTGATGTTTGGGCTTCAAATCTTCTTTGGGGTTGTTGGAATCCCTACTGGTAAGGCAGAGGCTGCTGGAAGTTTTGTTGAAAGGGTGGCCTTTTTTGTTGTCCAGAGACATACCTCATGTCCGATTGATCCTTCCACCCTTGGTTGTATGTTGGTGCAAAGGAATCAAGCTTCTTTTGGGGATATTATTGCTGCTGCTGATAAGGTCTCCTTGGGAATACTGCTGCGTAATCCTCTGTCTCTTGTAGTTGTGGGCAACAGTCATTTGGGTGGCTTGTCTTAGTGTAAATGCCACAAGGCCTTGAAGGAGGGGGTTGGGATGTATTTTGATCCAAAGTAATCTGTCTCACCATATTTTTTAATTTTTATAAATTGGTATCAATCAAATGACTCTCAAGATAAGAAGGACTTACCTGATGTACTCCCCTGACATGTGGTGTACCTCGATCACCAAATTGTTGGGAGTTTTGGGCCATTTTGTCGATCAACGCACGCGAAGCTACTAGTTTCTTATCCACCAATGATTATCTAGTCACGACATCCACCATGCTTTTCTCCATAGGTGTGAGTCCTTCATAGAAGTATTGGATGAGTAGTTTCTCACTGATTTGGTGATGTGGGCAGCTTGCACACAACTTCTTGATTCACTCCCAATACTCATACATTGAACCCCCTTGTGCTTTCTTGATCCCAGAGATCTTTTTAAGAATGGAAGTGGTACTTGATTCTGGAAAAAATATCTACAAGAAAAGATGTTTCAAATAATTCCAACAAGTTACATCTTCAGGTTGTAAATAATACATCCAGTCTTTTGTAGCTCCATCAAGTGAGAATGAGAATGCTCTTAGTTTGATTTGATTTTCAGAAAAATTTATGGGTTTAAGTGTTGAAAAAAACACATTAAATTCTTTCAAATGTTTTTTTGGATCCTCACCAGATAATCCATGAAACTTTGGAAGAATATGAATTAACCCAGATTTCAGTTCAAAGTCCGATTCGAGATTCAGGTATGCAATACAATTTGGTTGATAGTTAATATCTGGTGCAACCAATTCTTGAATAGTTCTATTAAGTGTATTTCCATTATTGTCAGCCATTGGTTCTTGTTTTATGGTTGAATTTGAATTTCTTCCAATTTCAATGTTTTGATATTGGAGTAATTCTATAATTGGTTGAATGTAGAAACTTATCGTAGACTGAGAATGTCTGATTCAAGCCCTAAGGTTGGGTTCAATCTCAGGGTCAAGATCTAAGAGATCTTTAGGATTAGTTTGTTTCATAAATCAATGAAAGATGAAAAGAAAATAAATAAAATTGGACCATAATAAAAAGAAAATAAGTTTGAGTTGGTCTAATAAAAATAAAAGAAGAGAGTAAGATAAAAAAAACTTGAGAAAGGGGAAAGAAGAAAGAAAGAGGAGAAGAAAAGAATTAAATGAAAAATAAAATAAATACCTATAATTGGTTGAATAAATTAATTGCATCCCTATAAATGATGCCAATTTGAAATAACACTGTCATGGGTTCCCTCAAATGATTAGTGGTTTTTGGGTACTTAGGTGCAGCAGAGTGGCTGACCAAGGTCATCTCTCAAAGGAGGAAGTAAATTAAAAAAACTTCTTAAAGGTATTCTAAAAGTAAAATAGAATAGAATTAAAACACTACATGAAAATATGGGGGGTGATTTCTTATCATTTATAAAACTTTAAGAAGTTTCTTGGAAGAAGATTTCATTTTTTTTTCATTTTTAATTTTGAAATGAAGTTTGATTAAAAAGACACAACAAGAAGATGTTTTTTTAGAAAATATTTTAAAAGGCATAATCGATCTAACTCTACCTATTTATTTACTTATTAATCATTATCATTTAAATCAATATCCACTTAATTATTATCCCCTAATTTGTTAACCCTCTAACCCTATAAGAGTTAACTTAACCACAAAGATGAAATTACTTAAACCCTAGGCTAGCTTCGGAACACACAATTGTCGCACCCTGCTTTGATTATTGTTCTAAGGTTAGATTATGGTCAGTGGTTAATTAGAGAACATATCCATTATGGAAATTAGGATGAATTTTATTTAGGGATTATATTTTAACTCTACAAATTTATCCCGCATGGTCTTGTATTACCGATTAAGATCGCGCTCTCATAATTTACACAAAATCTCGACTTCGCGTGTTTTTGTGTTAATTGTCTAATTGCTTGATTAGTTTCTTATAATTTAAAAACATAATTCATGGATCATATTAAGTGAATTAAAGTATCTCAATGATTCAAAATAATTAAATTAAGAGGGTAGAAGATATATCGATCACTAAGAAAACTACTCTTCCATGGGCAGTGTGGTCATCATTGAGACGTTTTGCATGAGCAAAGGATTGAAAGGGTAGAAACCAATCTCGTCTCTACTCTTGATTCCAACCCAATTAGGAAGATTAATATAAGAAGAAAAGGGAAGAACATAGAATATTAATTGAATAAAAATTCAAGATACAAATATGAAAGAAAAGAAATACAAAGAGGAGGTGGGAGAGGAGAGCCTTTTTAGAAGAGAGGTTTGCACAAAGCCTTACTTCTTACAAGAGATGTGAGGGGCTCCCAAGATACACCCTTTCGTCCAAAACTTTCCAAATCCTCGACCAACCCTCTCAATGAGTGAAAAACCCCTTTAAATAGAGTTTGTGAGGGCTAGGGTTACATAACTTTTTAAGTGTGAAATGAAAACTCAGAAAAATATTTTATTCCAAGTTGCACCGCATATTTGACCTCTACAACGCATGAATTTGACAACCTTATAGTAGTATGATTTGTTCCAAATCATGTCCTTAATATTTTCTCAAAATTTGGGCTCCATCAAAGTCTGGATGAAGAAGATATGGCCCAAATGGTGAAGTGATGTCCAATCTGGAGAGTTCAGTACAACTTTGTCTTCCTGGCCCATTTAATCCACTCATGTCCACAATACAGCTCCAAATTCCTGAATATAATTTGTATCCCATTAAGTCAGAAACACAATTACAAAATTTTAAGTCAAAATAATTTACTAAAAAATATTTATTCCCGAAATACTACAGTGAATTTTAGAAGGGTAAAACTGGAATTTTCATTAAATTTGAAAATGAATGATCTAATGCCAAATATTCCATAATTGAACATATTTAGCATAATGTGAGGAAATTATATCATTTATTATCAATAAAATATTCAAAAAAATAGTGTTTTATCACTCGAGAGCATATGATATGTGGAAAACTATTGCTGCTGCTTGTGAAAAAACTGACAATGTCAGGAAAATGAGATATGCTACTACTAAGATTAAATTTGATACATTCAAAATGTTTGAAGGTAAAAGTATTACTCAAATGAATGGAATATTGATAGAAATTTTCAAAAATATAACTACTTTGGGAGAACCAATCAAACAAGTAGATCAAACTTTAAAAGTACTTGAGAGTACTGCCTACTAAATGGAATGGAATGTCTACTACAATCAGACAGTCAACACCTATCAAAGACTTAACCATGAGAGAGCTGATTGGAACACTTATGATGTATGAAGCCGAGATACAAGATGAATCAAATGAGAATAAGGTTTTTATCAAGAAATATGACACTTACTTAAAAGTTTCCTCACAAAGTAAAAGGAGAAAGATAAAGAAAAAGGAAGTAAAGGAGAAATCAGGAAGCTTTGATTCATCAAATTCTGATGTAGAACTGGCTCAGCTAGCCAGAAAGTTTAGTAAATTCTACAAAAAGAAGAAAGGTTTCATAAAAACTTTTAAAAAGGATGAAAATGAAGTTAGATTCTATGAGTGCAAGAAGATGGGTCATATCAGACATGACTACCCTCAATTAAAGGAAGACAATAATAAGTTCTTCAAAAGGAATGATTATGAGAAAAAAGATAATAAGGCAATGAAATCTACATGGAATGCATCTGAAGAATCCAACAGCTCATCAAAGTCTTATTCAGAAAATGATTAATCTAATTTGAAAGCAAATATGTGATTTATTATAGAAACTGATAAGGTACAATCCTATTACTCTACTGACTCTAATTCTAAATCAAGCTATACAAATGATAAACTTGCATCTTACTAAAATATGATTGAAAAGAAATATGATTCTTTATTTAAGAAACATAATTATTTAAAGAATATTCATAATTCTATTTTAGGAGAAAGAGATACTCTACTAAAACAATATCATGAATATTGGAAAAATATAATTTGATAAATACAAACAATACAGATCATGAAGCTAAAATAAAAACACTGCAAACTAAAGTAGAAACATATAAAATTGTAGCTCTTATTTTTACAAAAGGAGAAAATACACTAAATGAAATTCTTTTAAAGAATGTGACTAAAAAGGGAAGATGTGGAATATGCAGTAAAGGTGAAAAGCCTAAACTTTACAAAAATTACTTTGTACCAAGTACTAGAAAGGTAATCTGTAATTATTGTGGTGCAAAAAGACATCTGTCTAAGAATTGTTAGTTAAGGCAACCCCAGATAAGTGGAATAAAGAAAGCCTTTGTCTCAAACAATTTATATGTTTCTGTTGATTTTAGAAAAACAAAGCAAGTCTGGATTCCCAAATCTTTGCTAGCTAACACAACTGGACCCAATAGAATATGGGTACTAAAACAATATGTTTAAATGCCTTTGTAGGAAGTAGGTTAGAGGAGAAAAAAAAACCGTATGGTATATGGACAGTGGCTACTCCAGGAATATGAGTGGAAACTCATCAAATTTCACTACACTAACTCAAAAAGATGGTGGACTAGTCACTTTTGGTGACAATGCCGAAGGCAAGATAATTGGAATTGGAACAGTTAGAGATCTAGAAGCTATCTCAATCAATAAAGTACTTTATGTACAAGGATTAAAACAAAATTTGATAAGTAACTCTCAAATCTGTGATGATGGTTATGCTGTTGATTTTTCTAACAATTGATGTTCTGTTTTCAAAAATAAATTGCTTAAATTTAGATCACCTAGAACTGATAATGTGTACACCCTGGATTTAAATTCCTTATGTAAACAATAAGTAAACTGCTTATCTGCTAATATAAATTAATCCTACATCTGACATAGAAGACTTGGACATTGCAATATATATGTTTTAAATAAGTTATCTAAGAAACAACTAGTTTCTAATTTTCCTATTCTCAAGTTTGAAAGTGATATATTTTGTGATGTATGTCAACTTAGAAAGCAACACAAATCATCCTTCAAATCAGTTAACAAAATTGCTACATATAAACCTCTAGAACTTATCCATATAGATCTGTTTGGACACTCAAGGGTAGTAAACTTGTATGGTAAATTATATGTGTAGGTTTTAGTTGATGACTATTCTAGATTTACATGGATTTTCTTTTTAAAATTTAAAAATGAAGATTTTACATTATTTGAAAGTTTTTGCAAAGCTGTTCAAAATGAAAAAGGTTTTAAAATAATTTCATTAAGAAGTGATCATGGTGGAGAATTTGAGAATCTAGAATTCAATTCCTTTTTCTCAAATATGGGTATTAAACACACCTTCTCTGCACTAATAACACCTCAAAAAAATGGAATTGTTTAAAGAAGAAATGAGACTATTCAAGAAATGACTAGGATTATGCTAAATGAATACAGTCTTCCTACCCATTTTGGGCAGAAGCTGTAAGTACAAACTGATATATAATGAATAGAGTTTTAATTAGACCTGTTATCAAAAATACACCCTATAAACTCTAGAATAATAGAAAACCTAAAGTAAATTACTTTAAAGTTTTTGGATGCAAGGTTTACACCTTAAACACCAAGGACAATCTTGGAAATTTTGATCCAAAAATATGATGAAAGAATTTTCTTAGGATATTCTGCTACTTCCAAAGCTTAGAGAGTTTTTAATAAAAATCCAAGGATTGTTTAAGAATCAATTCATGTGAAATTTGATTAATCTGATCCCTTTGAGAAAAGGACAGATCAAATTTATGAACTTTATTCTAATTATAACTTGAGACTTGAGAACCTGAAAGATGATTTTGAAAAAGATATAAATGAAATTCAGTCCAGTCCAGAAGAACATGTCACTGAAGAACCTATAAGAGTACTACCTAGACAGTCAAGAACCCTAAAGAATCATCCTTTAGAAACTGTAATAGGAGACTTAGACACAGGAATAAAAATTAGAAGGAACATAGGAAATCTTGCTGAATTTTCTGCCTTTCTATCCCAATCAGAACCCAAAACTATAGAAGAAGCCTTAGTTGATGAAAGTTGGATGATAGTAATGCAAGAAGAACTAAATCAGTTCAAAATAAATGAAGTTTGGAAATTAGTTGAAAGACCACAAAAATATACAGTTATAGGAAAGAAATGGTTATTTAGAAACAAACAAGATGATCAAGGAATAATAACTAGGAATAAAGCAAGACTAGAAGCTAAAGGATATAATCAGGAAGAAGGTATAAATTATGATGAGACATTTTCACCTTTAGCTATATTAGAAGCCATTATAATTCTATAAGCATATGCATCTCATATTAATTTTAAATTATTTCATATGGATGTTAAGTCTGCCTTTTTAATTGTTTATTTAATGGAGGAAGTTTATGTTGAGCAACCTATTGGTTTTGAAAATTCACAAAAACTAGATTTTGTTTTTAAACTTACAAAAGCTCTTTATGGACTTAAACAAGCACCTAGAGCTTAGTATGAAAGGTTAAGCTCTTTTCTTTTGAAAAATGATTTTACTGTTGGAATGATAGATCCAACACTATTTAAGAAATCTATAAACTCTAATATTTTATTGGTTCAAATTTATGTTGATGATGTAATTTTTGGATCAACTAATAAATCTCTTTGTCATGAGTTTTCAAATCTAATGCAAAAAGAATTTGAAATGGGTATGATGGGAGAATTAAATTTCTTTTTAGGACTTCAAATTTATCAAAAATATTTTGGAAATATTTTAAATCAAAGCAAATACATTATTGATTTACTAAAGAAATTTGGACTTGAAAACATCAAAACTTATACAACTCTTATGTGTAATAATATAAAACTTGATTTGGATAAAACTGTGAAATCAGTTGACAACAAGTTATATAGAGGTATGATTGGTAGTTTATTATATCTTACTGCTAGCAGGCCAGATATAATGTATTAAGTATGTCTTTGTACAAGTTTTAAATCAAATCCTAAAGAATCTCATTTAACTACTATTAAAATAATTTTTAGATATTTAAAAGGAACTATTTTTCAATCTCTTCTCTATCCAAAACATCTGATTTTAATTTAATTTCATATTTAGATGTAGACTTTTGGAGTTTTAGATTAGATAGGAAAATCACTTTAGGTACTTGTCAATTTTTAGGAAAATCCTTAGTATCATGATCTAGTAAGAAACAACACTCAGTTTCCCTGTCAACAACCGAGGCAGAATATGTATCTGCTGGCAGTTGCTGTGCACAAGTTTTGTGGATGAAGAACACTATTATAGATTTTGAACTAAATTTTAATAATATACCTATTTTATGTGATAATAAAAATTATATAAATATTTTTAAAAATCCTATTAATCATTCTATAACTAAGCATATTGATATCATACATCATTTTCTAAGAGACCATGTTCTTAAAAAGGATATATTCTTAGAATTTGTAAGTTTTGAAATTCAATCACCTGATATTTTTACTAAACCACTTCCCACTAAAAGGTTTTATTTTATTAAGGGGGAGTTAGGTTTATTTATTTTTAAATTAAATTAAATTTTATTCATTTGATTATGCCATTTCTATTTTATTTTTAATACTTTTTAAAATAAATTAGTTATATTTTTTTCAAATAGAGTTTTTTTATTTTTATTTGTTTTATTTTTATATGCGCACATACAATTTTATTTGTTTTTAAAATTTATTTAATGATTATTGATGACACTAGAATCAAGGCTGTCAGAGCCCTTTCGAATTATGAATCATTTCATTTCTACAAAAAAACCTTTTAAACCCGCGATGCATTACCACTCTTTTTCAATACTAATTCGAACATTTGAAACCCTAATCTTTGAACCTTCATATATATTTGTAGAATTGGACAAAACCAAAAGAACCGATGAGTCAGAGACCAGCACTGCGAAGAGACATCTCTCATTAGGGAGAAAGATTTTTCAAGGAAAAGTCATCGATTTGGAATGGATCTATCAAACGAATCTGATGCTAAAGAAAGCCCTAGATTTTCAGAACTTAGAATATACATTTAATGTATATCATACGAAGTTTCTATATGAGGTATAACTTCATCATTTCTTTATGTCATCACAGTTTAGTCTAGGAACTGATGAGGATTCGATTGTTGCTAAGATTGAGGATCGATATTTTTCAATCTCATCTGTAGAAATTGATCGAATTCTTAACTTCCCTCATGAGGGATACTTTCATTTTGATTTAAAAATATTGGTGATTATGTGCATAAGTCAGAAGAAATTATGTCCTTTTTGTTTGGAACTAAATTTATAAATAAGATGTTTGTGAAGGATTTGGAACCAGATCAAAAAATATTTATTAAGTTTGTGCAAACTGGTATTTCACCTAGAATGTCTGAGATGGAAAAGATTCTCTACCCAAATATGTATATAATGTTTTTACTGATGAGTGATATAAAATTGAACTTTTCGAGATGCATGGTAAGGTATCTTAGTTACTATTTCCAACTAGAGGCAAGAATGAATTTTTATCCTTTTGGAAGGTTCATCTCAAAAATTCTGTTTAAGACGGGTATGGTAAGATTGGTGGATGATCAGGTGAAATGCCATCACAGTAACATCTTCAATGCTGATACATTGAGAAAAATTGGATTTTTCTAGAGCACTATCAAAGGCAAGATACTGCTTGTTTGAGTTGAAGAGGACGAAGAAAGTGTTTAGGCTCAACCAACAACATCAAAGGAAGGAAAAGCTGAATCAAGAATCAGTGCTGTATCAAGAAGACTATGGTTTGAGGCTATGAAAGTATCTGAAGAAATAAGTTAGGAAGGACTTAAGTTCAAAAGGACTAGGGTTCCTAATCCTATTGAAGAGCCTGCTGTAACTTCAAATGTTTTAACATCTGGTGATCTCTTAATCTATAAGTTTGTGAGAGAAGCTGCAGTTTAAGAGATGATATAGGGAGAAGTTTCTTAGGATAAGGTGACTCCTCCAGTAGAGCAATAAATTTTGACTCAAGAAGTGATAGAACCAGAAGCTCAAACAGAAAATTTAACTGAGATAGTGCCTGGTGAAGGAGAAGAAGTTTCCCGATCTCAAATTGAGCAAGTAGAAGTCGATCAAGAAAATATTGTTTTGGAAAATCTAGTGATAGAGTAAGACTATGTAGATGATGCTCATGAGGAGAAAACTCCATCAATTGAAAACCAAGAAGAGAATTATTTTGAGATTCATACTAAGGTATTGAATGAGAATTTTTCTATGGATGAGTCTGGGAAAGTCTCGGAGGAAAAATCTATTGAGAAAATAGTACAGGGAGAAAATGATGAAAAATCAGATGCTGAATCCTTATCATTAGTATTGTTGCATCAAGTTGAAGCTGGAAATAAGAATCCAGCACATGGTGCCTCTGATTCAGTAAATACAAATATGGAGGAACTAAAAAGAAAGTTTACTGAAGTTGAAAATAAGAATGTTGCTCTACGAAGATCATTATAAAAAGAAATTTTAAATTTTCAAAGGCTGAAAGAAAGTACTATTTCTAAGAAAGAAGTTGAAAGTTTTAAGCAGGAAATGTTAAATGAAGTTGCAAAGTTGAAATCTGAGATGGTTATGAAGATAGATTTAATGGAATTTAGATCTTTCATGGAGCAACAATTTGCATCTGTCAGAACTAGTGAGGCCAGTACATCAGGTACTTCACCTGATTTAATCATAAGATTTCAGGCTATTACTGTGTTCATGAAGAATATGAATGCCAAACTAAAGGACTTACAGTGAAAAAGTGATCCTTTTTCAGTACTATTAGATAATCAGAAGTTTCTAGTTTCCCAGTTGACTTCCAGTGAACTAGGAATTAGAACTGTGCTAAACCAGCTCACTGAAAATTTGACTCTTTTTATGGAGAAGGAAGAAAGACTTCATGAGTTTTTCAGATTAAATCTGATTGAAGATATTCATTTGTCTCAGGAAAATAGAGATCTAGTTATCCAGTTGGGTGATGGATTGATGAGACGTTTTAGGGAATACTTGACAGATATCAAGGAAATAGTTCGGAGGCGATGAACCCTACCTTACACCCTTACCCAATCCTGATTCCTATCGCTTTTCATTACTGTACTTGTAATTCTATTTTCAATATCTTTACATCTCATTTTAATGTGTTTTAATTTGTTTTACTATACTTTCTATGATAGAAATTCCACTAATCCAGATTCACATATTGATTAACAGTTTATTATAGCATTTAATTAAGTTCAGTGCCACATTAAAATGTGTTATATTCCTTATTTTATCATTCTTTTTGATATCACAAAAGGGGGGGAAATTAGGATAACCACAACATTTTGTTTTTACAAAGGGGGAGAAATATTAAGCATTATCTTAATCCTTTAAGGGGGAGAAATTAAGTAAAATCTAATATTGTATTTATATAAGAAAAATTCTAAACTATATGTAATTATTTTGGGAAGTTAATTTAATTTATTATTTTATGGGTTTTGTGATCATCAAAAAGGGGGATATTGTTGAGAAAGTTTTGTTTTCAACAATTTTTTCCTCTGGAATTGGGGATGACCTCATTGATTTAAGGTTCAAACATTCCAAGCGGTTTCTAATGGTTTTGTTCATAGAACCAGAAACATCCAATGATTCCATATCCATTTGGACCTACTTTCCAAAGGTAGGTGCTCATTATTTGTGAACTGATGAGGCTTAAGAATTTGCATTGGTCGAGAGGATGGGAGGTCGGAATCATCACACCTTTTTGAGGGGAATTATTGTCTACTACGGGACTCTCTTTATAGATTTAAGTTATGTTCGTGAATCCTTATTACATTACCAAGTATGAAAATGAGCTTTCCTTTAGATCTGACAATCAATGATTAGTATGTATGAGATTTAGAGAATCTTTTATATGTATTCGAGGTTATTCATTGATAGAGAATCATCTGTATTTGTTAGAGATTCTTGGTCAATGGTATCCTTTGACACATTATATAGAAATCTCTTGGTCATTATGATAACCATACTAGTTTTAAAGCCACTCAGCAGGGCACTTGAAGTTTATTTTCATTCATAAGGACATGTATTATTTCAGAGTTGGGATCATACCCACAGATGGGCTACCTATGTATCCTTTGTTTTAGAAAAGGAATCAGAACCCAAGTAGTTTGAGTAAATAAGTATGAGGTTTATGCATGATTGATGGCTCAAAGAAAGATGTCATAATTACTTTTACACTCTAAGCTCACGTGAGTCAATACTCGGTGTGAGAAATAAGAGGTATTGGTAAAACTAGACAATTGTGCCATGAAAGATGCAATTATAAGAAATAGTGTGGGGATTATGTATGTATGACTGCCTAGATGAATGAATATTAGGATTTACTTCAGGGAAGAAACCCAAGAACAAGGTCCATAAAGGTATATGTGCTTTATGGAGATTTAGGTACTTAACTTAGGACTTAATCTTGAGAAGGATGCCCAAATTATAGGGGACTTATGATTGGGTTTTATTCTTGAGAAGGAAGCCCAAATCAAAAGTAAATTAAGACTGGTTAAGAGAAATTAGAACTTGGGCTTACTCCTAAGAAGGAGGCCGAGGTTAAGGTGAATTATGACCTGGGGATTACTCCTGAGAAGGAGGACCAGATTAAAGAGATTTGGAATTTAGGGATTAATCCTAAGGAGGATGCCCATATTTGGGAACTTGGGGCTTAATCTTAAGGAGGATTCCCATATTAAAGGAATTATGGTTGGGGATTACTCCTAAGAAGGATGTCCAAAATTAAGGGAACTTGAAGACTGGGGCTTATTCCTAAAAAGGAGGCCCGGGTTAGGATATTTGGGGCTTACTCCTTAGGAGGATGCCCATATCTTGGGAATTTGAGATTGGGAATTACTCCTGAGAAGGAGGCCCATTTTTTAAAGAGATTTGAGACTTAGGACTTATTCCTGAGAAGGAGGCCTAAGTTAATGGAATTTATGAGTGGGGATTACTCCTAAGGAAGATGCCCAATTTAGAGAAATTATGATTGGGGCTTACTCCTGAAAAGGGGTCCCAGGTTAGGGAATCTCTCATCTTTAAAGGATGTGGTTGAAATGAATAAAATCTCTCACCTTAGTGACATGAAGATATGTAAATCACTAGGTTTTGAGAGATGTTACACTAAATTCCTTTCAGATAAGGAAGCCAACAAAGAAAACATTCCATTAATGGTTTTGAAGATGGTTTCTGAAGGCTGAATCTTAAAGAGGAGAGGTGGATTTGAAGAAATAAAGTGAATAGGCAGGAGGGGAACCCAAAAAGAGAGAGGCGCACAAGTCCTACGTGGGTGCGCAAGTCCTAGTCATGCAAGTATACTTGCGCGACACATGGGTATTTGCGTGACGGTAAACCCTTAGGGTAATACGTGGGAGAGACTTGGATCAAGCCCTTAGTATTATCCCTAAAGGATTCCAAAAGAGAGGTGCACAAGCTTTGTTGAAGGGATAAGGCGGCGCGCAAGTGTGGCCATTTCCCTTAAGGGCTGGCCACTTAGGCGCGCAAGTGTTGATGAGTTTCAACACTTAGTCCTTATTTCCCCTATTTAGAGCTTCCATTATAGGTAAGAAATTACCTTAGAAGTGTTTGGAAACTTCCAGAAGAGACTTGGGCGACCAGAGCTCGAATATGAGTTTTGGAATTTTTTTTCCCGAAATGGGGGGCCCACCTGGGGTATTTATAGACTGCTGAAGACCCTGGGTGAGAATCAAAAGAGGGCGCGTAAGTCACCTGCGTGACCACTAGGCGGCATGCAAGTATACTTTCAAGACCTTGGTGAAACTTGCATGACCCAAGTGCAAATGAATCTTTATTCTTGCCTTTGTCAATTTTTGATGTTTCTTCAAAGGATGAATCACTTTGGGTTCAAGGTATTTCCCTTTTCATTCGTTTAGACTCTATGACGAAAAGGAGCATAAAAAAAAGTCCCCCCTCAGAGTTAGATCTGAAAGAAAGAGGATGTTACTCTAAGGTGAAGAAGAAAACCAAGGAATTCCGACGCGCAAGTGTTGAGTGCACAGATGGTAGTGCGCAAGTGGAGTCGCGCAGGCTTTGGCGCGCAGGGGTGCAGCCTGGCTTATAAATATGCAGCCATTCTCGCGCAAAGACACCGATTCTCGAAATTCTTACTCTCGCTGTGCAAGCTGCCTTCACTGCACAAGTTACTCAGTTTTCCACTACTTCCTTTTATGTCGCGCTGCTGTAGAGGTATTTGGACTTGCATGGTGATACATGCACGCCAAAACTTGCGCAACACACTTATACTTGCGTGCCAACTTTGGAATTGCACACCTTAATTCCTTAGCCATTTTTTTCACTTTTCTTCAAAAATTTTATGAAAAATCAACTTAATTAAGAGTTAATTATTCAACCTTTGTGCAGATTAAATAGATCCCAGGAGAATCGAAACAGCTGACGAACTGGCTAGCAAGTGAATTGATGATATGATGAGCATCATTAGCCACGATTATTATACTATCTGTAACGTTACTCTTCCAGATTTGGATAAGTATATGAAGAAGTATCATATTGACTTCCCACAAATCATTTATCTACCTCTGTATGTTTATGGTCATCTGCGAGAAGTCACCATTTTAGAGGCAAACAACTATCTCCCACATTCTTGGTTTCAAAATTACACCAACTTTTCTTCAAAAAATATCTCCAGTTGAGGAGCATTTATAAATACTGGAATAGTGGAGGAGGCCTACATAATGCATTATAGGCCATGTGCCTCAGATCTGAAACCTCACAAGCCTGAGTTGCAACCACATTGTTATCCCTCAATTTTCCAAAACTCTCATATGGATCAATCCAAAGGCTGGAAGAAGAGTTGGGACTTTCATCCTAGAGGAGGTGTGAAGCCAAATTGGATGTGAGCATACTGGGTGTGACAAACCTACGCAGAGTTTGTCGAGGATTTAAAAGGAGCTGCAATATATGAAGCCGTCTGGGATGGACAAATATATGTTTACAGAAATGATGACTTTGTACCGGAGATAATCAGCCATTGGATCCCAGAAACCAATTCTTTCCATCTAACTCATGGAGAAGGAGGCATCAGTATGTGGGATGTCCACAAGATCTCAGGGGATCCAATTTTGGGTGATATGTATGATGAATTCATCCCCCCCAAGGTGACTTGGAATGATTCGGAGAAGACCCCAGCTTTGGCTTGGAAATTATTGAAAATCTTCCACAAGCTCAAGAGTTCAGAGACCTCCCTAACTCATTCTAGAAAGGATATTCATTCAGAGGGGTGGATGGATATGTTTCTTACCAAGAAGCAGGAGAAGGAGCTGAAGGAGAAGGGATCAAAGGGGAAGGGGCCCAAGGAGAAGGGGCCCATCTGTACTCATCCTACTACCTGCCCCAAAACAGAGAAGAGGGGTGCTCCTGGAACATTTTGGCCAACCTTGGAAGTAGGAGAATTTGATAAGTGGGGATATGAAGTGAATCAGAGAATCCTAAAGAAGACTCATCTGGCGGACTTCTTGGCCTTGTGGCTCAATGTTTATCTTTTTCCAGTCAGGGGCTCGAAGGGAGGCGTCAAGCCAGGGACCTTTGTTGTTACAGCCAAGTTGGCTGAGGGGAAAATTGTTGGGTTGTCTACCCCCATTTTAGCAAATATTCACAGGATTTTACTTCATGTCTTCATGGGTAAGTCTCCTTTTTGAATAGTGGGACCATTCCAATTTTTGCGGGGATGGATCGCTACTCAATTCAGGACGTATAATGTACAGAACGGAGTACAGATCCCCGGAAGTTCTTTCAGGCCGTCAGTGTAGGCATTCTCTAGAATTGCTCCACTAGATATCAATTCCTATGACATGAAGGTGAGGCTGATCATGTATAAGGAATTAAATTTCTTTCCTTATGGAAATCCTCTAACCGGGCAGTTTGTTGATGATGGAACAACCAACTTGGAATTAAGGGCATACATGCTGGCCTGCAGAGATGGTGTGATGGTCACCAGGATTGATGGAGAGATTATATGTGAGGCCTATAATCCATATAGATTTTCACATCAATTTAAGTGTTTGCAGGAGACTGTTGTATCTCCCCTTGTGCATGTCAGGTCAGAGCAACATCTGATGGTTTCCTGAAAACTATGGTTGCTGACATCTAGGGAGAAGACCGGGGTAGTATTTGATCTACCAGTTGATAAAGCAGTGAGTAACTTAACCACATGGTACACCAAGAAATGGATAGCATCATACCCTAAAGGGGTACTGAATCACCCGGTTTACCAGGTGGGGAAAAGGAAAAGAATTGTAGAGAAATAAACCCTTCATCTGGAAGGTGATTCTTCTACACCACCCGGAGCTGATTCACCGGATTCCCAGGATGGGGGTAATGAGGCACAATATGAGGCAAAGCGGCCTCGTTCTAGATATAATCCTCCTGTCCGAATCAAGAGACCCACTCCATCAACTCTTAGTGAGTTACTTCATTGGGGAACTTTAATCAGCAATACTTTATAGAGAAACAAGTCTTATTTTCTTATTCTATATTTGTAGTTGCAGGAGCTGGGAAGAAGCTGAAGTCCAATATTTTAGGACCTTCCTCGCAACCTTATGGTACACATACTGAATATCTACGACCAGAGGCTGTCCAGACATGGTGAAGTTTATACTGCGATGCTGAAACTGCCTAGCTGGATTTGTGCGAGGGGCTACACATACCTGGAATAGGGAATCTTCTGGCCTCCACCAATATCTATTTCAAGGATAACCCTGATGAAGTTTGGGATTACATCAGGGATCTGGAAATGCACATATATGCCACCGATGATTCCATTCCTATCACTAAGCGGGTGAAGGAAATGATAGATCATGGAACCACTGAGGGGATTGGTGCTTCCAGAGATGAGGAGTGGCATGCTTACGTGGCTCCTGAAGATTTATGTATCTTTACTTATTTGCTCTGTAACTTGATTTTAGTTAAAGCTTTGTTACTCAAGGAAATTATTCTATTTATCCTACAACTTTCAAATAAAGAAACTTTAGAGGTTCCTTCACCATTGTATAGCCCTGGTGGTACTGCCATCAGGGATGATGAATCTCCTCATGAGATAGGTGAAATATCTCCAGACCAGTAATCCATGGATGAGGAGTTGGACATGGATTTCCATTCTCCAATTCATGTACCTGTAAAGGAGATTGTCAACACTTCCAAAAAACCAAAGAGACAAA
This sequence comes from Viscum album, assembly GCA_963277665.1. Taxonomy (NCBI): domain Eukaryota; kingdom Viridiplantae; phylum Streptophyta; class Magnoliopsida; order Santalales; family Viscaceae; genus Viscum; species Viscum album. The sequence continues at coordinate 154,768,609 of OY728134.1, read as the reverse complement.
GGCATCAAAGGAAGAAGTCCACAACTAAATGCTTCATCAGTAGTGGTAAGTCCTTTGGATAATCATGAGTATTAACCCATGAAAAGGTTGCTCATACTTTTTGGGATTACAGGGGATTCTTCAATTTCTCCTCTGCGGGAGAGAACTGATCCTCCTTTGAGGACCACAGAGGGTACTGGTGAACAATCAAAAGTTCAGGCTGACTTGGATGCTCTTGGAGAAGAGCCAATGTCTGTTCCCAGTATCCCTCATGCTTCTATTGCAAGAAGAGAAGAGCCTTATTATGGTAAGTTAACAATGCTTCATAAAATGTTGAATGAAACATCAATTGACTTCCATTCTGTGATACTTTAGGTTCAACCCCTGTGCTAGAGCTTTTGGCAGACATTGCAACTGATGCCTCTATTTTATCTGAAGAAGCTGTTCAAGGTCAGAGGCTGTATAATTAAGGCCATCAAGAATACATATCGAATGCTCCCACTGGTGAGATTAATCAGGATTCTGAGATAAAATTGGATGAAATGATGGAACTTGGAGCATATTTTAAAGATTTTTTAGATCATTTTAAATTACCATATAATTTAGAAGATTACGTATGTGAGTGTTATCCTTCGTCTTATTAAAAACAACTTCTTATTACATCTCTGATCATGATCGGTTCAAATATGCAGTTCCATCTGAGCAAGCTGCTGAACTACCAATGCCTGAAGGGGGTACATAGAACCCTACTATTGCAGAGAAATTAGCTCAAGTAGAGCTTAACCTAGTAGAGCTTCCTGAAAATTGTCTTGAAAATCCCTTTTAAGCTAGGAATGATGGGGAGGAGCCTCCTCAAGTTACCAATCTATCGTTGGGTAAGGGATAACAATATTTGCGACTGTACTTAATTTGAAAGATAGCCAATCAACCTTTGTTGTAATTTGAAACTAACTAAAGCTTTCAATTGATTATGCAGGGCCATCAATTTCAGTGTATAGATCTGGAGGTGAAGCCTCAGCCTCTGCCCCAATGGGAATAAAGAGTGAAGAAACACGAGTTAGGGGGGAAGGAGCAGAACAGGGAACTTCCCTAATTACATTAATCCCGGATTATATTCTCCCCTATGACAATGATGTTGAGTCAGATCCAGAGGTACAAAAGGTGCTCCAGTTTTCACGACGCAAGGCATGGAAGAACATATGAAAGATCATATCTGAAGTTCCTTTAGAAGAGATGTCATTGAAGATCCCGTGATTGTCATCCCTGTTTGTCATGTTGGGACTTGGCGGTTTTGGATATCAAGAGATCCATGCTGTAGTGAAGCAAGTAATCTTAAGAAGGGAGCAGGAGAAAAAGTGCTGTCAAGATTTGACTAGGGTGAGGCTGTCAGTCAACATCAATGAATTTGAGGCTTCGGTGTCCCGAGCTGAGGCTGATCATGCTGCCAAGTTGAAGGAGCTGAACCATAAGATGAAAGAGAAATTCGTCCAGCAGATGTACCTTCAGCAATAGTTAGATGTTGTTACTAGGGAACTTGACCAGCTTAACAATTCATTGGAAGGAGTTCAAATGAATGGTATGAAAGCCAATGCAGATGATAAGAAAGCACTCCATTAAGCTAAAAATAGTGAAGCTGGTTGAGTGAATGAGCTTCAAGTGACTGCTGATGAAGCTTGGGATGCTGTAAATCAAATGAAGATTTATGTTGACAGCCTTTTGTAATTCTTTGAAAAGAGAAGAGACTCCAATCTGTGGATGTCCTTCTAACTCTTGTGTATCAAATGAAAAATTCTTTCATCTTTGATCATTTGTGCATGCCTTCTTTTGCTACATGATTTAAATTTTACCTAATCCAATGATCCTAGTAATCATAGTTTGATTTTTTCTAGGATTATTATAAGTAACCCTACAAACATTGAATCTTTTTATTGCTCAATATTACCTAAAATCATACAAAATGTATGTTTAGTGAGTTGGAACTTGACTTTTTTTTTTTCAGAGTTACCTTTTCTTTTGTGGGTAGTTTAAAGTCATGCACGTCGGACATAAAAAGGCTAATGTTTAAGGTTGAAATAGATTTTACCAAATGGATTATAATTGACTCAATTCATTGATAATTTATCTGAAACTATATTACCATGTTCAAGTATGGGGGAAAAAATGTAAACGATGGCTTAAGAAAATTTTGAATTTGAGGAATGATATGAAAAAGGGCTAAAAGGAATTAGAAGAAGTAATTCCCAAGAATGAAGTTACCATTATTTAACAAACCTGTTAGGGGGTTGAATTATGTAGGGCCACCTAGGGGCATTGGCTTCATAGTCAAATGATAGTATCTTTTGGCTGACAGGTCCGTTATGTAGACTACTTATGCAAGGCCTCCTAAGGGCATGTGCTGCATAGTTAGGCAAAAGAACTCTCAGAAATTTAGTTTTCTATTGCTAACAATCCAGTGAAAGTTTATAGAGATTCAAATTTTCCAAAGCATAGAGTTTACTGTATGGAGAGAGGTACTTGAATATGGAGAAGATATTTCCAAAAAAGATTGTCTAAGAACTGGATGAATGTCACTCCTATGAAGGTCTGACCCAAACGTAGGGAAGGGAAATATAAACCATAGACTTGAATACTTTCAGATCATGAAAAAGAGTATGGGACAAATATGTTAAGGATGACTATTTTTGTAGATCTCTACATATTGTTTCTAAGACAACTAAGGAAAAAAGAGATTTTCTTCCCAAGAATGAAGTTACCATTATTTAAAAAACCTGTTAGGGGGTTGAATTATACAGGGCCACCTAAGGTAATTGGATGCATAGTTAAATAATAGTATCTTTTGGCTGAAAAGTCTGTTATGCAGACTGTTTATGCAAGGCCTCCTAAGGGCACGTGCTGCATAATCAGGAAAAAGAACTCTTAGAAATTGGACATTTTGTGACCAGAAGTCAAGAAAAGGGTTATGGATATTTGGAAGTATTTAATGTTAGTAGTATGACACATAAAAAATGGGCATTGTCTAATGCATGAAGGAGATACATAAACTAATACTGACCATAATCATGTTGTGGCTGGGTCCTGAATTGAGATGCTGGACTTCACTACGTATCCCATAAGGATGGGAATCAAGCCATACGTAGTTCTTAAAATACATTTTAACATCATGTGGGATGAAAAAATGGGAGATCTTAGTTTAGGGTTATAGAGCTCGGACCATACTAACGAATACACAGTGTGTGTTTTCATAGGGACTTTTCAGCCAGGGGACTGAAAGTAAAATTTGGGGTTAGGCCCAAAGACTTGGGGCTAGATTCGAGGGATGCTCGAACATTCCTACGTATCCCATAAGGATGGGAATCAAGCCCCACGTAGTTCTAGAAATACCCTCTATATAGATTTGGTTCGTACAAGTGAAGGGTGATGGGACTTTATTGCAATAATGGTTTGACCCAAGATAAAAGGTTCAAGCATTGCCATGTATGCACGTAGTCTTTAGAATATAACATGATTGGAGATCAATGTAAATAATGATTCTCTCTCAGGTGAGGGTATCAAAGAATGTTGTAGTTTATTGTCGTACAAGACAAAAGGGTTGTACAGTTTAACGTCATGTAGCAAGGACAAAGGTAAACCAATGTGAAGAGATTGATTCTGGGGGTGGCTTCATGAATCAACATCGTATGAGATGGAGGTGAACTGATGTGAAGAGATTGGTTTTGGGCTTGAACCTCAGAAGGTTGCCTACGTACCCAACCTAGAAGGCAAGGATCAAATTCCATGTAGTTCAATTAAAGAATAAATTATTAATTAAGTTGTTTTTTGAGAACAACGACCTAAAAATGGTGTTGGTACTTACACATGGTTAGCAGCCCAGAGAGAGTGTTATGGTTGAAGTTTACTCTAAGCTCACGCGAGTCATACTCGGTGTGAGAAACAAGAGGTAGCAACAACCTTAACGATGCACAGTTTAACGTCATGTAGGACATATGAAGGGACTATGCAATTTAAAGTCTTACAGTGAGGACTATTGGTGATGCATAGTTTAGTGTCATGTAGCAGGGACAAAATACAGTTTAACATCATGTAGGACGTATTAAGGGACTTTGTTCAGTTTTACGTCATGTAGGATGAATGATCAGTACAGTTTAGCATCTTGTAGCTAAGACGGTGGAGATAATATAGTTTAATTTCATGTTGGATGAAAGGGGGACTGTGTAGTTTAATTTCATGCAGTAAGGACAAAAGAGGACATAGTTTAACATCATGTTAGATGTATTAGACTTTTTCATAGTTTAACGTATTACTAGATGTAAGGGACTTCTGTATAGTTTAGCATCATGTAGCTAGGATGTCACAGTTTAATGTCATGTTGGATGATGGTGTGAATAATTTAAGGTCATATGCATAGACCGGTGATGGTGTAGTTTAACATCTTGCTGGACATAAGGGACTATGTAGTTTAAAGTCTTACAGCAAGGAAAACACAGTTTAACGTCATGTTGGATGAAATGGGTGCAAATAGTTTAAGGTCATATACTTGGACTGGTGATGCTGTAGTTTAACGTCTTGCTAGACGATAAAGTATTTGTGTTACACAAAATACTTCTTCAGAAATCTAGCATTCGTTGGAGTAGTGATGAGTTCTCCATCCATTGAGATTAAAGAATATTCTCCATTGGAGTAGACCTTATGTATTGAATAAGTTCCTTCCCATTTTGGCTCCAGCTTGGGAGGTTTCTTTCCTGGTATCATTGGAGTTCTGAGAACCAATACCAATTCTCCCTGAACGAATGAATGAAGATGAAATTTTTTCTTGAAATCTCGTGCTATTCGATTTTGATAGATTTCCAAGTGGTGCAAGGTGCACAATATTTTCTCGTCTAATCATTCCAATTCATCCAATCACTTTTGAGATTGTTCATCTATAGATGATTGATCATAAATGGCTACTCTGAGTGAGGGTAACTGAACCTCAATGGGCAAGACTGCTTCTGTTCCATATACTAATGAATATGGAGTGGACCGCATTGTAGTGCGGGTGGTGGTTCGATAAGCCCATAAAGCATGAAAGAGTTTATTAGGCCATGATTTATTATCTTTATCCACCATCTTTTGCAATATGTTTGAAAGAGTCTTGTTGAAATCTTTTATCTGGCCATTGGGCACTGCATGATAACGAGAGGAATGATTGGATTTGATGTTGTATTATTGATACAACTTCCTCACCTCAGATGAATAGAAGTTGGTGACATTGTCCATCAATATGGTATGAGGGACACCAAATCTGGTAATGATGTTAGACTTGATGAATCTAACAATTCTTTTAGAACTGACTTCTTTGAGGGGTATTGCCTCTGCCCATTTGGAAAAGAAGTCAGTAGCAGTAAGAATGTACTTAAACTACTTGGATGTAGCCGAAGGATAAGGTACCACTACATCCATTCCCCATGTGGAAAATGGCCATGAGTATTTAGCTGTATGAAGCAACTCTGGGGGTTGATGAATGAAATTGGCATGTACTTGGCAATAATGACATTTCTTTGTGAAATAAACACAATCCTGTATCATTGAAGGCCAAAAGTATCCAAGCCTTTGAATTTGATCAGATAGTCTATGTCCAGACTGATGGGAACCACAGACTCCTGCATGCAATTGTTTTATGATAGCCATTGTCTCTTCACCATCAATTCATATGAAGATAATTCCATCAAAACCTATTTTGTAGATAATTTTATCTAAGTGATCTGGGCTGTTATAAAGAGTAAAATTGACCACACGTTGTCAGATTTATTCTTTCCCAACTATATCAGGTGGAAGTGTTCCATTTTGAAGGTATTCCCTAATAGGTTTCATCCATCCTGTAGTATGACCATATGGTTCAGATATCAGAATAATTTCATCGATTTCCTCTGTTCTGGTTTCAACATAAGGTGAAATTGTATGACGGTGGGAAATACTGATGATTGTCTCGTCCTAATTTGGATCTGCCAGAGCTGTAGATATATTATCCAGTGCATCAGCTTGGACATTTTGTGAACTTGGGACATAAGAAAATGTCGGTTCCGAAGGAAATTACGCCATTAACTCTCTGAAGTAATCATACAAATGGATTAGTTCTTCTTTTTCTGATTGCACAATCCCCATTGACTTGTTTGATTACCAGGTCTGAATCACCTTTCACCTTTAAGTGATTCACTTGTTCTTGAAGTGACAACTCCAATCCAACGATGAGAGCTTGGTATTCCAATTCATTATTTGTACCGCCTCCCAATAATGAGAAGGAATAGGGTAACACTGCCTTTTCTAGAGAAATGAGCACAATTCCTAACCCAACTTTGTTGAATTTAGGATTTTACATTTTCATCCCTGTTGGACTTCTGGAAGCACCATCAAAGTACATTTCCCATGTTTGAAGACTATCTTGAATAAAGAAGACTTCCTCATCAGGAAGTTCAATATCTGAAGATGTATCTTCTACTGAAGGGTGTTCAGTAAGGAAATAAGATATATCTTGGCCCTTTATCACCTTCTGAGACACATACTGAATATCAAATTACTGCAAAATAACCGCCCACCTTGCCAGACGTCCAGTAAGCATTGGACAACTAAGGATGAATTTGAGTGGGTTATTGAGAGATACCAATTGTACCTCGTGATGTTGCTGGTAGTGTCTCAACTTCTGAACTGCAAATATTAATGCTAGGTAGCACTTCTCAATATTTGAATATCGGGTTTCTTCTTTAAGCACAATCCGACTGAGATAGTAGAGGCTGTTTTCATTCCCAACATCATTCTTCTGAGCAAGAAAGACACCCAATGATCACTCTAAAGCTATCACATAGAGGATCAATGGTCTTCCTTCAACATGTGGCATTAATACCGGTGGGCTCAAGAGATACTTCTTGATAATATCGAATGATTCTTGACATTATTCAGTCCACTGGTAAGTGACTCCCTTCTTTATCAATTTGGTGAAGGGTAAGCGTTTTCCCACCAAATTGGCGATGAAATTCCAAATATAGGCTAAGTTTCCTTGAAGTCCTCTCAATTCCTTTAAATTTCGAGGAGGTGACATACCAAGGATTGACTTTGTCTTCTCAGGATCGACCTCTATACCACGATGGCGTACAACAAAGCTGAGAAATTTTCCTGAGGTTACCCCAAAAGCACGTTTTAAGGGGTTCATCTTTAAATTATGTTGCCGAAGTTTGTGGAATATGATTTCCAAATCAGCCAAGTGATTAAAAAGTTGTTTGGATTTAACCCCCAAATCATCCACATAACATCCAACAAACTTCCCTAAAAAGGGTTTGAAGATACGATGCATGACACGCTGATATGTTGCGCCCGCATTCTTCAGGCCAAAGGGCATTACCCGATAGAAAAACACACCCTGAGGGGCTCTGAAGGATGTAGATTCTTTATCTTATAGAGCCATTCAGATTTGATTATATCCAGAATATCCATCCATGAAGGAAAGTGATTCATAGCCAGCTATTGAATCAATTAAGAGTTCTGTAATTAGTACTAGAAAATCATCCTTAGTACAATGTCGATTAAGATCTCTGAAATTAATGAAAACTCTAATTTTCCCATTCTTCCTTTTCACTGGGAAAATATTATCCAACCATTTGGGATATTGAAATTCTCTGAAGAAGTTAGATTTTATAAGCTTATCCACTTCATCTTCAATTTTGGAAGCATAGGTTGGGTGTGTTCTTCTAGCGGCTTGTTTGAATCCTCGATGTTCTTCTAGAAAACCCAAACGATGAGTGGAAACATCAGGATCAAGCCCTGGAATCTCTGTACAGTTCTAAGCAAATATATCTCTATTTTGCTTTAAAAATGAAATATACATCTCTTTCTCTTCAAGATTCATGGCCACAATAATTAAAGTGGGGCATGGATATTCTTTTGTACCCAGATTTATTTCCCTGATCTCATCTATGGTGGTAGAGATACCCTCTTCAAATGCTGGAGGAGCATCCCTAATATCTCCCTCTTCTTCTTCAACATGTGTTATTTTTTCTGTTTCTACTTTCATAGTAGATGAAGAAGCATAATTTCCATGATCAGAAGAGATGTTAAAATTTGAACATCTTGAAGAAGAGGCTTCCATTTCTTACCCTATTGATGATGAAGGGTCTTCCTTGGGTAATAAAGAGGAGATGAAGGATTGAGAATCGACATAATTGTTCACCTCTGATATTTCTATAACTTCTTATGGCCTGATTGGCGAAGTATAGACTTTCTAGATTTCAGCGAATGAAATGAAGACATATCCATTTGAGCTTTCACTATTGCTCGGTGAATCACCACTTTCTCCCATGATGTCTGGCTTGATTGCCGTAATTGACATTATGGAAGCTTCCATAAGAGTATTTTGATTTGGGTCTATCTTGTAAATTTGACTGATAGGCAATACATAATCTATACTCACATGTGTGAATGGGTTTACTGGAATCTTTTCCAAACCATATGGATCATTAACCTTGGTAACCTCCTTTGATGTGGATTTCTATTTTCCCTTCATGTGATAGAATTCTGCCTCAATGTATTGAGATTCACATGTCTTGAATGGGGACTTATCACCATACAATGTCCCAATTTGACCATCGAAACAATATTTGAGACATTGATGGTATGCTTAAGGGATAGCTGCATGTTGATGTAGCGAAGGTCTTCCAAGTAAGATGTTGCAGGCTGAGTCTTGATCAACAACCATGAAATCTGAATTAGATACAAGATATTCAAACTAATTTCTGAGTGTAATCTCACCCAATGGTTCTTGTTCATTTTTATCATATCCTTATAACATCAAAGTAGAAGGAGATAAATCAGATTCTGTGAGGCCCAATCGACGAAGTGTACAAATGGGGATGAGGTTGACTCCTGAACCATTATCAATGAAAACTCTTCAGATGTCTACACCATTGACCTTTACAGATAAGTACAAAGGTCTAATATGTCCATGCATGACATCATCTTCATCTTCATCAGTAAAATATATCACTGCATGGCATTCTGCAGGATTATTCTCTACATGGTAGACTTCAGCTGCAACAATTTCAGTTTCAAACTCCTGAGGACTCGAAAAAGCCTCAATGAGTGTCTCTTGAAGATCCTTTGATAAATTAAAAGCATCCAGAATTGATAACTTGGTCGGTATTTGGGACAAGTGTTTCAATACATCATACCTTTGATCCAAAGTTCTGTGTTTCCCAACAGGAACATGTGGTTTCGCAGGTGCCTTAGAAGTTGTTACTTTGGAAGTAGATGCATCTTGTATCGGGGTAGGAGTTGGTAATACTCATGGATTTGGAAGATTAGACCAAATAGGTCTATTTACTTGCTGAGAGAAAGAAGGTGGAACCTCCAACTGATCTTCCAGAATAATTGTGGCAGGACTGAGTCTGCTATTGGTGGAATAATTTTCTTATTCTTGATGATCCCGTTGAAGGGCTCTGCCTTGAGTTTCTGCTGCATACACAGTTCTAGCAGGGGTATAATTGGAATAGTAGCCTCTAAAAGATCCACCTCTTCCCCTGTACCCTGAGCCTCTAGAACTCCCCCTGATTCCTTTGTTTGATACAGGGAACTCGGGCTCATCAAACTTGAAACTGTGACTAGCATAAGGATCTGTTAAGTGAATCATATTAACAGAACCAAAGATCAATTCTTCATCTGATGAAGACTCTGCCTGATTAGCTAATCTGGGTTGTGCTGTTTGGTGGGACGGTGCCCGTGGATTCGAAGTAGATGGCATAAAATCCGCCAGAGTCAAAGACAACTTAGGCTTTGACAAGATTTCATCTTCTTCTGATTGTTCCTCTTTCTTTGAATTATACCACCCCTTTAGGGATTTTCTTTTTGATGAAGAGGGTTTTTTTGTGGCATTCATAGCAGAATACGCAATTGGTTTTTTCAATTGCGTTCGCAAAATGGCATGATTTCGGTTGATCATTTTTATGACCATCCAATCATCATATTTTTGCACATTTTTGTTCTTGACTTCTTTCCACTCACCTTCTTCCTCTGGATTTGTAGCAGTAACACATGCTACCTGAGCTGGAGAACCTTTCAGTTTGACTTGTCCTAAGTCCACCATCTTTTTCAAGAGGTCTTTGAAGACAAAACACTCCTGAATGGGATACCCCAAAATCTGATGAATTGGGAAATAATTGGGACGGTCTTCATCTCCTTCCTTATTCGGCCTATTAGGCCTTGGAAATTGAAACAAATTATTTTCCGGATCCAAAATTAAGTAACCAGGAACCTATTAATTTCGGAAAGAGTAAAATTTTCTCTTTAGATCCTCAAATTGTTTCCGTCTTTGATCTCTTTGATCATCTTGATGAAACAACCTCTGTTGTTAATGCTCAGGAGGCGGAGCCCTTCAGGAAGATGAAGGTTTTGAAGTAGAAGCAGCTACAAGTGCTTGTTTGAGCATAACTGTAGTAGTCTTTACTCTACCCATTCTCCTTCCTGGAGCTGATGGAATTACATGAGTTTTATCCTTAGTCTTCATAAGAGAGTCTTCAATCTGCTGAGTGATCGAAGTAAGGTCTTGAAACCCTCCTATGTATTTCACAGGGATCAACAGTGTGCGCAACTCATCATGAAAATTTTCTACATAGATTGGCAACAATTATTCTTGAGGGAGTGCTAAGCTTAGGGAATATGTTAATCCCTTCCAGCGAGCAATGAAATCTGAAACCCTTTCATTCTCCCTTTGCTTAAAGTTTGTAAGATAAAAAGCTATTGTCTTTGGAAAAGTTGAGTTAAATTGAAGAAGGAATCTTTGGTGGAGATCCTCCCATCTGGTAATTGATCGGGATTGCAATCTTGTGTACCAGACAAAAGCAGGCCCTTGTAATGACTGTATAAAACACCTGAGATTAACTGCTTCTTGTTGTTGAGGGGTTCCTATCATAGGATTGAAACGAGAAACAAAATGTGTTAAGTGTTTCTCTGGGTCTCCCAAACCATTAAATATTGGTAATGTGGTACTTTCAAAATTTTATGGGGTGGGGGGGAATTGCATCAATCCATTTAGGGTAAGCTCTCTTTTCTGGTTGAATTTGAGCTCGTTTTCCCTCCATAGCTTCCAACCGAGCTGTTAATGACTCAATAGTAGTTATTAACTTTTTAGAAACATCCAGTTGAGCTTGGACCTGAGCAGGTGAAATGACTAAAGCTTGGACAGATGTGGTGGCTGGTATTGCAACTGATGGTAGCACCGCCGATTGTTGTTGCACATGACCCGTAGGATTAGACCTGTGAGGGTGTACTGGTAAAGGAGGACATTCTTGATCCATCTCAGTAGCCACAACAAATTACCTTGGTTGACTGACTCCATCACTCTTAGGAGGAAGACTACCTTGAAGTAGTTCTGCATTCAACCTCCTTAATTCCTTCATTTCTTCCTCTTGTTGTACGAATCTTTGCTCTAATGAGAGAGATTGGCCTTCTCCAGAGGAAAGGTATGTAACCTGATTTTTTCCTTTCCCTTTATTGGATACCTTTCAGAGAGGGGGAAGTGGGTTATTTAAAGGATTACATAGATTCTAGGTAATCCTTTGATTTAGTGTACACACACCTTCTTCATTTGTGTCTGTGCATACAAACTCCTGAGCAGGAGCTTTCTCATATGATCCCTCTAAGTGAGCCTCATCTGGGGGATCAACAATAATGACATTGATGCCATTTATTGATGCATAACACATTTCATCCCTTCTATCAACATTTCTGTGATATTGTCTTCTTCCATGCCCTTTATGAGACATTGCCTTTTGTCAATTTTATCCCTCAAAAACTTCTTGACGAACCGTAATGTGGAGGGAATCTCCTGATAATTCGGCTCTTCATCCCCCTTGTGTCTTTTTCCCTAATCAAGAGAAGACTAGATTTCTCTGAGGGAGAGATTGAGGATTTGAAAAAGTCCCCAGTCCTATGGGCTGGGGCTATTCCTGTTGTCTCTGCTCAACTCCTCAAATCCTATTTGTTGATTCCGAGGGTTGGGTTAAAAGAGTCCCCCGTCTGGCAAGCTGTGGTGATTCTTGAGCTACTATATCTAATAATTTCTTGAAAGGTCTCTTGATCTTACAGTATTTAGTCCATAAATTGGCTGGATGCATCAAACTACATCCACTTTTATCACCTGGCTCAAAAGACCATTGGATGATTTCTGATACTTCTGTCACTTAATGACGTGCTTACTCTAAACGAGAGGCCTGTTCAATATTCTCATTTGCTTGATGCAGGAGTAATTCAACAACTTTTTCTCTGTATTCTTGATTTTGAGAAGAACTAGTTGAGGCCTGTTCTTGAGCGAGCCTTTGATTACAAACAAAGCCAATTGGCTATGGCCGGCCATGGGCAATAACATTGCATGAGACCATTTTCAGAGGGCTTTGTTGACTGGAGAGCACAGTGAAATGTAGTACTCCATGAACATCCCATCCCCTGATATGAATACTAGATGGGGCATTGGAAATTAACTGGTGCAATATTCTTAGTGCGCTAAGGCATGAATGATGAAGGTCTCTCTGCTGCTTTTCAGCCTTTGGATATCGAGAAACTGAGAGAGATGCCAATGCGATTTGGAATTATAACCCTTCTATTATCTTGACATGATTTTCATATTCATCATAAGATAATATTTTATTTTTCAATTGACAAAGAGTTTTCCATATGTTGAGACGAATATCATGAATTCCATCTTCCGTCAACATTTATGGAATGTCATACTGAGAATCAGCCAAAGACCAAAACATAACTGGCACTTCAACTTTCGCCAGTTTTTTTCTCATATTCAGTAATTCCTCTTTATCATTCAATGAATATTATTCTACCTGATTGGACCAGATCTGGTGCTTCCTTGTTGCTTCATCGGATTCAATAAGATTTGTATAGAATTCACTGATCAAATTAGAAGATGAACGACCCAGGGGTGGTTCGGAGAATGACCTATACCCCAGTCTATCTTCTGATTGAGAAAGTATTTCACCTTCTAGTGGTAAATCATCAGACATGACTGGCTTCACATTTGCAAGTGCCTCAAGATAAGAGGGATTTCTTGTCACTACATTGTCCATTGGAGCATTTTCCAGGCAATGTACATTATTACTGTGGAGAGGACTTTCACAGATAAATTCATCATCATGGGGAGACCACCATGGTGGGTTACAACAAAAGATGAAACATTTTGCTCCTTGATCTTCTTGCCACGCAGAGGGTTAATATGGCTCTTATCTAAAGATGAAACTTTGAGATCGATCGAACTGTCATGAAGAAAGCCTTCATGAGGAAGTGTCTGATGAAGACCTTCAAAATTAATGTTCCCACTATTGGGAAATGTGAGAGTAGAATCTTGAGTTGCAAAAGATAATTGTCTGAGTGAATCAAGAACTCCAGCATCGAGTAAAGCCTTATTACAGATTGGCCCTTGATTTCTGGACTGTGCTGGACAGGTCTTCTTCTTAGACGCATTCTTACTCACTTTGGGAACCACTTGTTGATGAAAGTGGTCATTATGGGAAGGTGTATGTGCCTGCTCAGGAGAAATTATCAGGTTAGGCTGATTATCTCCACTCAAATCAGGTGTATGTGCTTGAATTGGTTGTCCATATGATATGGGGGAGTACACTCTACAACCATCTTGGACTAGAACAGAGGTGTGTGTTTGTTCTGGAGTGAACTTTTGATGGTCACTCTACTGGTAGGGATAGATTTTCATTTCTTCCCCTATGATGCTGCTGAAGTTGTTATAATATCCTGGTAGGCATCTAGAATATGAGAAGGAATTTTCTTCTGCTCTTTCACCATTGAAAAAATATGCTTGGTGACTTCAGCTGCTGGAACAAGAATATACGTCCATTCTATGCTTAGAGTAGGTGTGTGTTCCTGCTCCTGTCCTTCTTTTCCTGTCAGTGAATTCTGACAGTACTCATGTGTGGGAGTAGAGAGTTGAGTCTGCCTCCTGTTTTTCATCAGAGATTTCTGACTGACTTCTCCGAGTGCTACCAAACAAGACTGTTGGTAAGATTGATCAATACTAGCAAGTGTATGTGCCTGCTAATTGTACTCTTCCAAACATGGTTGACGAACTTCCTTCAATACTGACAGACGAGGCTGCTGGTAGGACTAATGAGTGTAAGCAGGTGTATGTGTTTGTTTACCAGTTGTCTTCACATTGGGTTGGCGGGCTTCATCGTATGTAGTCAGACGAGCCTACTGACTAGCTGATGATTTATAAATAGGTGTATGTTTCTGTCTATATTACTCCACCGGAATTTTCAGGAGGGATTGGCGTGTTGCTTTCAGACGAGTCTACTGAACAGCGGAATTAAAACAGACGGGTGTGTGTGCCCGCTCGTTGCTTGCCACCAAGTTAGGTTGGTGGACTTCTCCAGAAATGGCAGAGATGAGAACCTGCTCACTATTGACCAGTTGTCGCCTCTGGTGGTTCGTATTTCCTGCTTGGGTTCGAGGAACCTGAGCTGAACGCCTGGAGATGACACCCTCATCATGTTGAGGGCGCACTGCCGCATGAGTCTGGCGGTGATTGTTGATGGGAACCCTCAGGAAGGACTCTTGTATCTTTGAATTAAGGCTCTGAGGGACCTGATCATTCACCTACCTAGAATATGGGAGGGACTTGTGATTGCATTCTGGGGATAATGACCTGAAACAGTTAGAAACGGTGGTTGGCACCACCTGCTTCTTGATCGCTGGTCATCGCTGTCCGGACAACCAGGTTGAATTATTGACTTTGAGGGCTTGTTGAGCAGCCTCCATAGTTGGAATAGTACCATTTTGATGGTATTCCTTAACCAGAACATTTGATACCCAGCATTGAAGACGCTGAGTAGGTGTTTTCATCCTCAGAGCGGGTGACGATCTAGCAGGAGTAGCAGCAAAGGCATTCACAGTAGAGGTATTCACATGCATGAACTTAAGAGAAGCCATTTTTGTAATGTAGAAGATCTTGGAAAAGTGTTCCTGTTTGATATAATAGACATAATCAAGATAATTTCGACCACTACAACTTCTGGATGAGCACATATGTTATTGATTGTTTCATTGTCCCTCTCATTGAGTTTAAATAGGGGCCTAACAAATAAGTAAAACATCATTTTAACTTTGTTAAAGATTCATGTCAGGTTCACCATTTTTTTGTTTCCTCTGGAATTAGGGATAACCTCATTGATTTAAGGTTCAAACATTCCAAGCAGTTTCTAACGAGTTTGTTCGTAGAACCAGAAACATCCAATGATTCAATATCCATTTGGACCTACTTTCCAAAGGTAGGTTCTCATTAGTTGTGAACTGATGTGGCTTAAGAATTTTCATTGGTCGAGAGGATGGGAGGTCAGAATCATCACACCTTTTTGAGGGAAATTATTGTCTACTCCGGGACTCTATTTATAGATTTAAGTTATGTTCGTGAATCCTTATTACATTACCAAGTATGAAAATAATCTTTCCTTTAGATCTCACAATCAATGATTAGTATGTATGAGATTTATAGAATCTTTTATATGTATTAGAGGTTCTTCATCGATAGAGAATCATCTGTATTTGTTAGAGATTCTTGTTTAATGGTATCATTCGACACATTATATAGAAATCTCTTGGTCATTATGATAACCATACTGGTTTTAAAGCCACTCAGTGGGGCACTTAAAGTTTATTGTCATTCAGAAGGACATGGATTATTTCGGATTTGGGATCATACCCACAGATGTTCTAACTATGTATCCTTTGTTTTGGAAAAGGAATCAGAACCCACGTAGTTCGAGTAAAGAAGTATGAGGTTTATGCATGATTTATGGCTCAAAGAAAGATTTCATAATTACTTTTACACTCTAAGATCACGTGAGTCAATGATCGGTGTGAGAAACAAGAGGTATTGGTAAAACTAGAAAATTGTGCTGTGAAAGATGCAATTATAAGAAATGATATGGGGCTTATGTATGTATGACTACCCAGATGGATGAAGATTAGGATTTACTTCAGGGAAGAAACCCGAGAACAAGGTCCATAAAGGTATATTTGCTTTATGGAGATTTAGATACTTAACTTAGGACTTAATCTTGAGAAGGATGCCCAAATTAGAGGGGACTTATGATTGGGTTTTATTCCTGAGAAGGAATCCCAAATCAAAAGTAAATTAAGACTGGTTAAGAGAAATTAGAACTGGAGCTTACTCCTGAGAAGGAGGCCCAGGTTAAGGGGAATTATGACCTGGGGCTTACTCCTGAGAAGGAGGCCTGAAACTTGCGCGACCCAAGTGAAAATGAATCTTTATTCATGCCTTTGTCAATTTTTTATGTTTCTTCAAAGGGTGAATCACTTTGGGTTCAAGGTATTTCTCTTTTAATTCGTCTAGAATCTGTGATGGAAAGGAGCATCAACAACAATACATAATATTTTTTATTAAAAATGGGGAGATTGTTGAGAACAATACTCTATCTCTTTATGATGATTTTGATGCTCACAAATACCCTTAATTGTTTTCTAATGATTTTAATTTAAGTATATTTTAGGAATTAATATTTTATATATTCTTATTTTTGGAAGAGTATTCAAGTATTTATACAGCATGGAACAAGTGTTAAAGAGTTTGGAAATCAATTCAAAGTATTCTGGAAACACTGTTCATATCCTATATTTGGGAGCATAGTGTAAAGAAAGGAACCCACTATTTACTTTACAAGTTTTCAGAAAAGTATGGTTAAAACAACCATACATTATCAGAAAAGTATAGAAGAAGAACCATATGTTAGGAAGGAACCCTACGTTTAGGTTATTGGAAAAGTATGTAAGAAGAACCATACGTAAGTTTTAAACGTTACATTTGTTTCTCAAAAGTATAGTTCATAAACCTTACTTTTGTGAACAACCTTACATTTCATATAAAAGTATGGATCATGTAACTTACGTTTGGAAGGTTATAAAAGTATGGATCATTTAACTTACATTTAAAGGATGCGCCATCAACCCTAAGTTTGTATTCAACCTTACGTTTGAAGGATGTGACATCAAACTTATGTTTGTGATCTACCTTACATTCAGAAGATGCATGTTATATAGTTCAACCTTACGTTTGGCGTCGAAGAATTAAAGATGATATTATTATGAAACGGCCTACAAGAAAATTATTAGGCTGATTTCAAACTGGATTGAAAACTGATTTTAAAGCACGTATTTGATGAGTTCACAACCGCTTATTTATGATTCAAAAGATCGAAATTAAAGGAACTTTTCATGGTGAATTTCAAGGGTAGTTATGAATGCTTTGTTAATTTAAATGTTTGAATATCATGAGTCAGAAGGTGACTTTTGTGGATCTGACGTTTTAGATAAAGCGCTCGATATATCTGTACTATTTTGAAATTTGAAAAAACACACACACTGTGTACGAGGTCTGAAACAAGAACACGAGAGAAGATACACTTACAATATACAAAGATTTGATGCACGATAATGTTGATACATAAGAGATAAACAGAGACAAATCAAGATCTATAGATCTGATTATTACGAAGAGTGACAGAGATTTGTTTATTGAAGAAGAAGAAACATGATAGAAGATTCACCCATTCGTCATCAAAGCTCTATTGTGAATATACTATTGCTGAAGTTGCGAATTATATTTCTATATATACTATAACCGGATCGACTTAGAATGACTCTTACTTGAAGATCATTATTTCTGAAGATGACGATCCATCTACTATCAATTGCATTCTATTGCAATTGTGACGAGAAACTGGGAAAGTATTTTCAACGATCAAATACTCTTTTATCTTGAGTGATCTGTTTCTGGTACTAAGCTATGTATTAGGTTCTAAAGAATTCCATTTAACAACTTTTAAAATAATTTTTAGATATTTAAAAGGAACTATTTTTCAATCTCTTCTCTATCAAAAAACGTCTAATTTTATTTTAATTTCATATTCAGATGCAGAATTTGGGAGTTCTAGATTAGATAGGAAAAGCACTTCAGGTACTTGTCACTTTTTAGAAAAATACTTAGTATAATGGTCTAGTAAGAAACGACACTCAGTTTCCTATCAACAACTGTGGAAGAATATGTATCTGCTCGCAGTTGCTGTGCACAAGTTTCGTAGATGAAAAACACTCTTCTAGATTTTGGACTAAATTTTAATAATACACCTATTTTATGTGATAATACAAGTGCTATAAATATTTCAAAAAATTCTATTAATCATTCTAGAACTAAGCATATTGATATCATACATCATTTTCTAAGAGACCATGTTCTTAAAAAGGATATATTCTTAGAATTTGTATGTACTGAAATTCAATTAGATGATATTTTTACTAAACCACTTCCCACTGTAAGGTTTGATTTTATTAATGGGGATCTAGGTTTATTTATTTTCAAATTAAATTTTATTTTATTCATTTGATTATGCTATTTATATTTTATTTTTAATACAATTTAAAATAAATTAATTATTTGTTTTTCAAATAGATTTTTTTATTTGATTTATTTTTATATGCGCGCATATAATTTTATTTATTTTTAAACCCTAATCTTTGAACCTTCATAGATTTTCGCAGTAATGGCCAAAACCAAAAGAACCAATGAGCCAGAGACCAGCACTGTGAAGAGACAACACTCGGTAGGGAGAAAGATTTTGCAAGGAAAAGTCATCGATCTGGAATGGATCTATCAGACAAATCTGATGCTAAAGCAAGCCCTAGATTTTTAGAACTTAGAACAGATGTTTAATATATATCATAAAAAGTTTCTATATGAGGTAGAACTTTGTCATTTATTTAAGTCAATACAGTTTATTCTAGGAATTTATGATGATTCGATTGTTTCTAAGATTGAGGATCAAGATTTTTCAATCTCATCTATAGAAATTGCTCAAATTCATAACTACCCTCATGAGGGAGTCTTTCATTTTGATTTAAAGAATATTGGTGATTATTTACATAAGTCAAAAAGATATTATGTCCTTTTTGTTTTGAACTAAATCTATAAAGAATATGTTTGTGAAGGATTTGGAACCGGATAAGAAAATATTTATTAAGTTTGTGCAAACTGGTATTGCACCTAGAATGTCTGAGATGGAAAAGATTATGTACCTAGATATGTATATAATTTTTTTTTCTGATGAGTGATATCAAATTGAACTTTCTGAGATACATGGTAAGGTATATCAGTTACTGTTTCCAACCAGAGGGAAGAATGAATTTTTATCCTTTTGGAAGGTTCATCTTGAAAATTCTATTTAAGACAGGTATGGTAAGATTGGTGGATTCTCAGGTGAAATTCCATCACATGTAACATCTTCAATGCTGGTACATTGAGAAAAATTGGATTTTTTTGGAGCACTATCAAAGGAAATCTATTGCCTATTGGAGCTGAAGAGGGTGAAGAAAGTGCTCAGGCCCAACCAACAACATCAAAGGATGGACAAGCTAAATCAAGAATCAATGTTGTATCAAGAAGACTCAAGATTGAGGATATGGAAGTATCTTAAGAAAGAAATCAGGAATGAATTCAATTCAAAAGGACCAGGGGTCCTAATACTATCAAAGATCCTGCTGTAACTTCAAATGTTTTAACATCTGGTGATCTCTTAAGCTATAAGTTTGTGAGGGAAGATGCAGTTTAAGAGATACTACATGGAACAATTTCTTAGGATATGGTGACTCCTCCAGTAGATCAAGAATGTTTGGCTCAGGAAGTGACAAAACTCGAAGCTCAAACAAAAAATATAACTAAGATAGTGCCTAGTGAATGATAAGCCGTGGCCCGAACTCAAATTGATCAAGTTTAAGTTGATCAAGAAAATATTGTTTTGGAAAATCCAGTGATAGAGGAAGACCATGTAGATGATGCTCATGAGGAGAAATCTCCAGCACTTGAAAACTAGGAAGAGAATGCTTCTGAGATTCATACTGAGGTATTGAATGAGAATTCTTCTATGGATGCTTTTGGGAAAGTTTCAGAGGAAAAATCTGTTGAGAAACTAGTACAAGAATGAAATGATGAAAAATCATATGCTGAATCCTTGCCATTAGTATTGTTTCATCAAGTTGAATTTGGAAATAAGAATCAATCACAGCGTGCCTCTGATTCAGTAAATACAGATATGTAGGAACTAAAAAGAAAGCTGACTGAAGCTGAAAAGGAGAATGCTGCTCTATGGAGAGCATTAGAAAAGGAAATTTTAAATTTTCAAATTCTAAAAGCAAGTACTGTTTCTAAACAATAAGTTGAAAGTTTTAAGTAGGACATTTTAAATGAAGTTGCAAAGTTGAAATCCAAGATGTTTATGAAGACAATTTTAATGAAATTTAGATATTTCTTGGAGCAACAATTTGCATCTATCAGAACCAATGAGGCCAATACATGAGGTACTTCACTTGATTTAATCAGAAGATTTTATTCTATTACAGTGGTCATGAAGAATATGAATGCCAGACTACAAGACTTATAGTGAAACAATGCTCCTTTGTCAGTGCTGTTAGATAATCAGAAGTTTCTAGTTGCCTAGTTGACTTCCAGTAAACCAGGAATTAGAACCGTGCTGAATCAGTTCACCAAAAATTTGACTCTTTTTATGGAGAAGGAAGAAATACTTCATGAATTTTTCAGAGTAAATCTGATTGAATATATTCATTTGTCTCAGGAAAACAGAGATCTAGTTATCCAGTTGAGAGATGGATTGATGAGATGTTTGAGGGAACACTTGACAGAGATCAAGGTAATAGTTCAGAGGTAATGAACCCTACCTTACACCCTTACCCAATCCTAATTACTGTTACTTTTCATTGTTGTACTTTTAATTCTATTTTCAATATCTTTACATCTCATTTTCATGTGTTTTAATTTTTTACTGTACTGTCTATAATAGAAATGCCAGTAATCCAGATTCACATATTGATAAGTAGTTTATTATATCATTTACTTAAGTTTAGTGCTACATTAAAATTTGTTATATTCCTTGTTTTATCATTCTTTTTTATATTACAAAAGGGGGAGAAATTAGGATAACCACAACATTTTGTTTTTACAAAGGGGGAGAAATATTATGCATTATCTTAATACTTTAAGGGGGGGAAATTAAGTTAAATCTAATATTGTATTTATCTAAAAAAATTCTAAACTATATGTAATTATTTTTTAAAGTTAATTTCATTTATTATTTTATGGGTTTTGTGATCATAAAAAAGGAGGAGATTGTTGAGCAAGTTTTGTTTTCAATAATACATAATATTTTTTTATTAAAAAGGGGGATATTGTTGAGAACAATACTTTATCTCTTTATGATTATTTTGATGCTCACAAATACCCTTAATTTTTTTATAATTATTTTAATATAAGTATATTTGAGGAATTAAATATTTTATATATTATTATTTTTGGAAGATTATTAAAGTATTTACACAGCATGGAACAAGTGTTAAAGAGTTCAGAAATCAATTCAAAGTATTCGGGAAACACTGTTCATATCCTACGTTTGGGAGCGTAGCGTAAAGAAAGGAACCCACTATTTACTTTACAAGTTTTCAGAAAAGTATGGTTAAAACAACCATACGTTATCGGAAAAGTATGGAAGAAGAACTCAACGTTAGGAAGGAACCCTACGTTTGGGTTATTGGAAAAGTATGGAAGAAGAACTGTATGTAAGTTTTAAACATTATGTTTGTTTCTCAAATGTACGGTTCATCAACCTTACTTTTGTGAACAACCTTATGTTTCATATAAAAGTATGAATCATGTACCTTACGTTTGGAAGCTTATAAAAGTATGGATCATTTAACTTATGTTTGAAGGATGCGTCATCAACCCTACGTTTGTATTCAAACTTACATTTGGAGGATACGACATCAACCTTACGTTTGTGATCTAACTTATATTCATACGATGCATGTGATACAATTCAACCTTACCTTTGGAATCGAAGAATTAAAGATGATATTATTATGAAAAGGTATATAAGCAAATTATTAGGCTAATTTCAAACCGGATTGAAAGATTATTTTAAGGCACGTATTTGACGAGTTCACAACCACTTATTTATGATTCAAATGATTGAAATTAAATGAGCTTTTCATGGAGAATTTCAAGGGGAGTTAGGGATGATCTGTTAATTAAAATATTTGAATATTGTGAGTCAGAAGGTGACTTTTGTGGATCTGAATTTGCAAATAAAGTGCTCGATATATCTGTTCTATTTTGAAATTCAAAAAAAGAAACACAATGTACAAGGTCTGCAACAAGAAAATGAGAGCAGATATACTTACGATATACAAATATTTGATGCACGACAACATTGATACATAAGAGATAAACAGAGACAAATCAAGATCTACATATCTGATAATTACGAAGAGTGACAAAGATCTGTTTATTGAAGAAGAAGAAGAAACACGACAGAAGATTCACCCATTCGTCATCAAATATCTATTGTGAATCTACTGTTGCTGAATTTGCGAATTATATTTCTATATCTACTCTAACCGGATCGACTCAGAATGACTCTTACTTGAGGATCATTATTTCTGAAGATGATGATCCATCTACTATCAATTGAATTCTCTTGTAATTGTGAAGAACAGCTGGGAAAGTATTTTCAAAGATCAAATAATATTTTATCTTGAGTGATCAGATTCTCATACTAAGATGTGTATTAGGTTCTGCATTTGAACCAGAAGGATATGTTTTTCCTTAGATTGTAAAGGTGTCAACTGCCTATACTCAGTTGTGAAACAGTCTGTTGATAATAGGATCAGATAGTGAAAATCACCAAGCTCGTAGAGTAGAGCATTGGTGGAGTGGACCAGGGGCCTTATGTTCCCCAAACCACTATACATCATGTATCCCTATTATTTAAATTTCCACTGTATTAATCCATCTGATTAAAGTCAAAGGATAGAACACAATCTCATGAAGAATTTTTAAAAGACACAATTCACCCCCTCTTGTGTATATTTGATATAATCTGGATCCAACATAAAGTTATATGATAGTGTCAATTATAATATTTAAACTTATGCCTAGTGAAATTTCAAATATGACATGAACCACTTTTTATATCATGTATAAACCTAGTCACTGATTTTAAGCCACCCAAGATACCCATTTGTTTTAGTAATTCCTGAAAACAGAAGCATACTTCAGTATTCTACATCAAACTTTCCCACTTTTGCATGCATAAAGTGAGTCCTTCATAATTTTACTTTAAACCAACCTTTATTCCCATTGATCCTCCCTTGTCTATACATGTACTCACAACTTCCCATATTTTCTTCTCCATTGTTTAAAATACAATCAAATCAAGATAAAACTTTAGGGTGGAAAATATAACCATCGCTGAGCATTTGGACTTCTATACCAGGTTTTCCATGAATAATCAATAAAAAATGTGGTTTTTGATCACATTATTCATTCCTAAATAGGAAAATCCATTTCTAACTACTTATAGCATCTCCACATACTTTGGAACCCCTCTTCAGAATGCACTAAACATATGCCATCATAAGTTATTTTTAATGTGTCTGCACATATTTTAGAACATGAGAATATTACATCACATAAATTTAGACAAATTCATATACATGGAACATAAGAATATTATTCCTTGTGAAAGTTTATATATGACATGAATCACTTTGTAAATCATGAATAAACTTGGTCATTACTTTCAAATTATCCAACATACCCATTAGTTTTAAAGATTCCTGAAAACAGAATCATATTTTAGTATTCTACATCACAGTTTGATACTCAAGCATGCATTAGTATGCCCATAGAATATATCTAAACCTATTAATCATGTTATACTTCTTAAATTTTCAAACCCATATTTTTACGCTCTTTTCAATGGAAGGTACATCACCTGGGAATGATTTTGTTTAGAATGAGATTGAAAGAGAGATAAGGTGTGTTTAAAAGGTAATGGGGATTAATTGATTCCATTCACAAGAATAATAATGGTAATCTTCTTATAAGAGTAAATATTATTAGCTACTTCCAGCCACCTATATCCAAAATATGAGTAGTCATTCAATTTGATATTACTGTTTATTCCGTTACATGGTGCTTCTTATGATACAAGATCTCGAACAACTAACTAAATTTTTATATAAATGTCATCATTATACCTAACAATATGTAATAATTTATTCCATCTATCATTTACTTCTATATTAAAAACTCATTCAAAGTGGTGCCTTTCACTTTATATTTTTGTTTAGTTATTGGTGTTTTAGTGATTCTATTTTAAATTTGTTCATGAAAATATGAGTTTATATGTTAATTTTATTGAATTGTTTCAGCTTATATGGTAATATATTAAAAAAATTCAGACCATAATGTTTATACAAAAATTTCACATGTATTGGTAGATGTAGAATGTACAAGATAAAAATCGGTCTTATATATGTTAAATACATGTTCCATGTTTTTTTCTCCAAATTTCTAGGTTTTTTCCACATTCTTATCCTATTATATACACTATCTATAATTATATTAAACTATATGATTTTCCCATACACATGTCACAATCTCCTTCAATTTTTTCCTCCAATCTCCACTCTCATTCATTTCAACCATTGATATACCCAACAACTATTAGATTCCATCACAACCTGTAATCTCACTCCCCACTATTCTCTATTTCTACCTGTGTAAACACAATAATCTTGGGTTATCCTTCTTGACAACAATATCAAGAAAATATAATGTTATACGTGCATTGATAGATTTTTTTTCACATAATCTTTCACTGCTTCATTTTTTATGATCTATTTTTTTCAAAATTGAAACTTTTGATTTGAATTCAATCACTATGATAGAATACTAGATGTTTTTTTTAAATTTCATACTCTATTATTTCAATCATAGTTAAATATATTGAATTATATTGTTATTTGGTTTTATTTTTGTCTCTGGTTTTGTTCAAAATCTTATTATCCATCATGATTTCTATTTTATGCACTCTAAATTCTTTATTCAAATTAAAAAATTGTAAATGTACTCTACAAAATATATTCTTAATGAAAAATAGAATTTTATCTTATGACATTGAATTTTTTCATGAATCCAAATTTAGAATATCATTCTTTATACACTGAACATCAACCATTCTCTATAATTTCAAGGGATTTATGTTATGTTACTGGAAAAGGAATATGAAATTTGAAGTTTTTTTATCTACTTAGTATACTTTATACCCTTATATCCCAAAAACTATTCAAATTTTAGTTGTATTAATTTTTAATTTTTTATTCATTTAAGAATATATGTTTATATATATGTTTGATTATATATAATGAATAAGTGGACTACTTATTGAATAAGTGGTTGAGTAGTCCGGGTTCTATTTAATCATGGATAAAAAATGTAAATGTTTTCATCCCTATAACTTCTTCGACCAATGACTATAAAAGGGAAATTCTATATCCCTAGGAATTTATCAATCATTATATTAATGGATGGATATATTAAATGTTATTGAGGGGTTCCTAGTTCCATTTTAAAATGAATACATAAAAATATTTTATAGGGAATGAAGAAGCAGAAGAATAAGGCATGAATTAATAGAAGAAACGAGCTTTATATTTGAAGTATAGAGAGAATACTATCAAAGTTAGGTGTAATGATGCATGAGCTTATATCTATAATATTACCTTCATTCTCTATTAATCAGTCTTATCATGAAACATTCACACTTAGAATTATCTATTACTCTAGTATTTATTTTTAGGTGATAATTTTAGCATTACAATAAATAGAAATTATATCTTTTTCCATATCCCTTCATCCGATCATCACAATTATGACTAAATAGAAGTTTTGGATTTATTTTAATGATTTTTATCTCTTATTTATTTGATATTGATGTAGCAATTCTTTTTTTGAATTCCTTAAATATTTAATATGATATTTAAGTGGTGATATTTAGGTAGAAAAAATAGATCTATTGAACTTGTACAATAATCATAGTCTCATTGTAATGATCTTATTTATCAATATATACAATATCTTCTTTTTTTAAAGTCTAATTAAGAATAGTGCAGCGTTATAAAGAATTCTTATTTGGTCTTTAATAATTTTTTAAATTCTATTAGCTTTATTCCATTTATCTTTTTCCTAGGTATTTTATGGCATTGAGTATGACCAGATGACGGGGTTGACTTCACTGAGATCATTATATGGCTCATACTATCTATTTCAATACATCATCAGTTTGTATTGAATGATTCATCAGTTATTGAAGTTTACCTTATTTTTATGATTATTTATTAAACATTATTTTATTTTACATCATCTATTACTATTTAATTTTACCTTAGTTTTATGATTATTTATTAGATGATTCATTTTATTTATTATTCATCATGATTGTATTATGATCACATGATCATCTGTCGCTGCATTTTCTTTAGAGATCCTAATCTTGTGTATGTAGATGCATATCACATTCTTCTTTCAACCTTTATTAAACCGAGTTTGTTATACTGGAATCATCCGATCATAGGGTGTCGACTTTGCGTATAGTGGTATTAGACGATTTGGTGATCCTCCTTTTCATATTGTATTCTCACATCATATATTATTTCCACTAATCACAATATAATCCATCCGATTATCAATATGATATTCTCAATCTGTCTAGTCATGTCATTTCATAACCCTTCCATCTGGTTGTTTTACTTTAGAATTTTCATATTATGTCTGGTTATCTTAAACCATTTCATCCATGATTATAACCTTCTAATAATTGCATACAACAACATCACCGAATCACCCCTATCTGAGCAATGGAGTCTTGGTTTATCTGAGCATTTCGGTCTGTTTATTTATATCTAAAAATTTTACTACAAAAATATTTGTTTGATAGTATATGCTCTCCATATTTCATGAAAATGACCACTTAGGTAAGTATGTCATATTAGATGTGATATATAGTGCATGAATTGTCATTTTAGTCTTTGGAACATCCTCATTCACCGCTACCCACTGCATTTAGAAAATATGTCATCTGTAAGTTGTGGATGTCATGCTTATATTTGTTGGATCACCACTCGATAATCTTTTCACCATTTTTGTTCTTTCATATGCATTATGATCTTAAATTTATAATCACAAATCCACTTGTATTCATGATAAACTATTGTTTTCTTACTTTAGAAAATCTTTTATCTTCCAGATCTTTCACATTCGGGCAACCAATGTGGTTGATCGTGCATTTTTTTATTCTTTAGCACTAGTCATAAATAAAATAATGTTAAGCATAACCAATAAGAAGATTTATTTCTTCTAGGATGTTGTGACATCAGATAAAGTATATTTGAAGAAGGATGTGAGATACCCTGAAATAGAGGATCAATCACTTTAGCTAATTTTGGATGTCTGTGAATCAAGAATATCCAAGTACACCAAATTCCTCAAGGAAAGTGGGAAAATGGACTTGGATGGGGCCTCACCAAATCAGTTGAACATAAGAATATTTTTTAAACAACTTATAATAGATCTGTGTATGAGCAATAAAAGGATACTGTACCATATCCAATATGTAATCATGCATCTCTATCCATGGTTAAAAATGTGGCAATAGTGTTGGTGTTGGAGCAATTTTGAGTTGGAGGTCTTAAACACTTTTTTTTTCATTTTCAATACACATGAAATTGATTTTATCTATTTATTCATATTTACACATATCAGTCATTTTAATTTTCTTTAATTGAAATCACTCAAGAAAATTTCATATATAATATGAGTACTTCTTATGATAATCAAAAAAATTTATTGTGTAGGATTATCAGTGGCCCCTTTCACAAGATCTTAAAATATGATGATTATGAGGTGAGATTGGTATGCAGATAGGATATAAGTACTTCTTTAGGTTTAGTGTCATTATAAAGTTGTGGGTTATCCCTTAAATAAATAGAGATAGTCCCCCCTTAGATATGTGAGGTTCGGGTTATCCATGATGTGGAGGTTTCTCAAAGCTCCATTTTAAGGTGCAGGCTAAACTTTTTAGGGAAATTAGTTGGTATGATTTGAAACTAAAAAATCTACCTCAGCTGTGCTCAAGGTAACTAAAATCGACTTCTTAATATGCTAACACACAAATATTTACACAATAAGTAAAATTACACATGATTTTTATTTTTGATCAGTGCTATCACTAGGTGAGTATGCATCTATGTACACTAGAATATTCAATTCTGCCCTACTTTTTTACAACATACCATATCTCATAGTTCTATTAACAAACATAATGACTCTTTTTTTCTTCTAGTATAAGAGATTATTCAGGATAACTTTGATATCTTCTACAAAGATTCACTATATATACAATATCTACCCTTGAAACTATTAGATAAAGTAAAATTCTAATGGTTCTTTTGTTGTCCTTTTAATTCACACAATCTCTATCTTCATTCTTGCTCAATTTTATTCTGTCTATAATGGGTGTCAGAAATTATTTAGAATAATTCACCCCAAATTCCATCAAATATTACATGACATACTTTTCTTGGGATACAAATATGTATTGTTCCTTTGGTGAAATATGTGATCACAAAAAGTATCTCATTTCACTCAGAATTGAAATTTCAAAATGAAGCTTCATGTGATTTGAAAAATCCTCATACATTATCACCTAAGAATATTATATCATCAAAATAAATAATTAAAATTAGATTAAATGTGGTAATATATTTTATATAAATGTTTCCATCAACCCTCCCTTAGTAAATTACATTTTTATCAGGTAGACATCTATCTTATAATACCAAGATCTAGGAGCCTATTTTAGACTATAAAACCTTTTTTAGACTAAATTCCATACTTCAATATTTGTCTAGAATGAATATATTAGATTTATCAATGAATAAATATTCTTCAAGATCACTATTTATAAAGTCCTCAGATTTATTTTAGCATTCTCAGAATTTCTCCCCTCAATACATGAATTCTCCTTGTTAATGACACGTTGAAGCATCATGAGTAATATTTGTTCCAATAAAGTCCACAGTACCAGAAGTAAAATCTGAATTTATTTCTTCTATATTTATAATAGTTATATATATAATATTGTTTTTTTGTTGGTAAATACTAATACTATATTTTTCTTTGGGATAATGACATTTTAGAGACATTCTTTTTTTTAATGTAGAAGAGGGTTTCTCATTACTCCTCTTGGCCTATACATGTCCAAATTTTGAATTTGAACTTACATCATTAGAAACAAATGGTTTATTTTGAAATTTACTAGAAATTTTTTTAACCTTATATTTTTAGTTCATTGATTTGATATAATTTCATGAATCTTTATTAACTATTATATCCTTATTGAAGAATTCTATCATCTTCTTCAATGATTTATCAGCTTCAATCACTTTTATTGAGTCTTAATTATCTCTTCTCTCTACAAAGTTAGTTTATCATCCATAATTTTCATGATTTTCTCATGCTCAATGAATTTTAGAGTGAATTTTTTGATTTCATAAATGAATTGAGTTTTTATTTTTGTGAAGAACATCCTTCCATTCATCTCTATTACTATTATCTTACTTAAACAAGATAATTTCATTCATGATTTTTGTATTCTACTCAAGAAATGATTCCATTGAAGACTTAAACATATGTTTTATGTGTGTTATCTCACTTACTTATTTTTTACTATAATAGGATTAATTATGTTTCTCTTTACAATACATAAATTTTATAGACATATTTACCACTTTTTCCATTGATTGGTTGATTGAATTGAAATAATACACTTTCATTTCACTGATCATACATATTTTTTTTCTTCTTAGAAACCTCTTCTTACAATAAATATATTTTTAATACACTTTTTAGTTTTTACACAATATCTTCTGTTGAGGTTTCTCATTTTAATCAACAACTTCATACTCATCATTATTCTTTTTTAGAATATTTATAGTAAAGTTTCCATTTAAAAAACACTTAAAACACTTGTATGTGAATTTATATTTATAATTCTTCTTTAATATTATAAAGGTATTTGATATGATATACATTATTTTGTTATAGTACACATCCTTTTATTTTTCATCCTCAGAATGAATATAACTTACAAATTATTCTTATTTCATGCACTGGACTACACAAAACTCACCCACATTGCTTCCTTTTATTGTGGAAAATATTATTTTATATTTTAATAGCATAATAAATTATTATTTTTCACTCTCTTGAACTATCTTTGTTCCATGATGCAAGCTTCTTTTTTTATACAACACTAAAAAATATATATTATTTAGTTGTAGTGATTCCAATGTCTGAATTTTCCATTCAAATTCAAAAAATAAAAAACTTACTATTTTTAAGTACTCCCAACTTATTATTCTTTCATTTTTAGCTTCTTATTATTCATGAATTTTGTTCAAGGTCACAACACCATAACAGCATTGGATATTGTGTGACCGAGTATTTAAAAAGTAACTACTCCTCTTTATTTCACAACATCCCTATTATTCATGTTTAAAATATTGTTTTCCATTTTATTGAATCAAAAATACAATTTTTTATGTTTAATACATGAACGAAAAACTTCAACATCAACTAGAATATAAATTATTCTTTATAATAAATATTCTAAAAACTATAAATTTCAACTTTAGTATTCCCATAATTTCCCTAATCTTTAACTCATATGAAGTTTAAATGACACTTACATATCTCTAAATAAAATTTATACTAATGAATCAAATGGTGCTCTATGAATAACTAAAACATGTATATCTTATTATGAATCATACAATTAAAAATAACGATCACTCATGATACTGTGATAAACAATTTACATATGTTATTGTCTATAGTATACAAGTAGTGTTTCATTTGACTGTTTTAATGATTCCATTTAGTGTTGGTACATCTATTAGTATAATTTTTTTAGTTGGGCGCAATTACACCTATGAAAATGATGATTTTAATCTATCAGCTCTGTATAATATTTTACTTCATATTATTTGCAGAGACATTTAGAACATGATATTGTAGGCTGGACATACATGTTGGTCCTGTTGGATAGTTGATGTGCTGGGCTAAAAAGATTTTTTGAGCTGACATTGAAGCCCAAATACCTATATTGAAAGATGTCCATTGTTCTACAACTAAAAGACTCATGAAGGATAAGGTTTTCCATGTATGGATGAGTGGGGGTTTATGTGTGCTGCTTATTTGTCTTGATTGACTGGTTCAATGAAACGTTTTTCTTGATTTCTTTAGTGATTTCCATGCAAAAAAGGAGGCTAGATGGGTCTGTGTTTGATGAAAATCATGATATCAATGTTTCTTATATCATTCTGGGCAGTAATGCTTCCATGTTCTCATGCATGATACCAATTGAGATCTATAAATAGGATGGGTTCTTATTTTCTATCAGTTTGTGATCTTGAGGTGGAGCAGATTGGTTTTTTGTGAGGAGTCTTGGCCTACCCTGGAGGATTTCATATGTTTTCACTGCTCATAAATTCCACTATTGGTTTTGGTTTATGTTGACGATGTACTGATCAAGTTGGTAGGTTTGGGTTTTGTGTCTTTCTTTTATGTTCATCACTATAAATTGGAGATAGGTCACATGGTTTTTGGTGTTATATATGAGTTTTAGAAGGGTGAAAAACTCATGTATTTTTTTTATGGAAACTGTAGGATGTAGCCATGGTTGTAAACTATGGTAGTAGGCAGGGTGTTTTTTTGGAATCTAGAAGCTATAGCCATAGTTGTAAACTGTGGAAGTAGACCTATTTCCATGGTCATGGAATAAGACCTATAGTAATGGTTTGAAACCATGGCTATAGGTTAGTGAGACAGAAACTATAGCCATGATTGGAAACTGTGGCTATAGGTGTACTGCCACGTTGGAAAGTATGGCTATAGCCCTACTGCCACAGTTTCCACCATGGCAGTTCACCTATAGCTAGAGTTTCTAACCATGACTATAGTTCGATGAGGTAAAAGCTATTTCCATGGTTGGAAACCATGGATATAGGTGTACTACCACTATTTCAACCGTTTCTATAGATCTATACCCATGGTTTGAAATCGTGGCTATAGCAGTGGCCCTATTTCCACACCAATAGGATCCATGGTTCACAAAACCGTGGATATTACATATAGCCACAGTTTTTTCCCTATAGCTATGGTTTAAAACCATGTATATAGCCTAAATTTATATTAGTGAAAATATAAAAAACTCAAAATAATACTGTTGATATCAAAACCAAACTACAACAAAGTACCACAATGGAAGACAACTAACATCAAAGTACACAATGAAAGACAAAACCAACAAAACTCAATGACAACCCAAATAACTCCAAATATCCAACATTATCCATTCTCCATCTCTACAAAACAACCCAAGTATCGTGATGCACCAATAAAGAAGTGTGATACTTTACCTTTTACTATATCCTGATAAAAGATATCTACAAAAGCTCTAAAGTTCCAAAGTAGAGGTGAGTAATGAAACTCGGTAGGCTTTCCCCAAATGACTTCCCTACTCATTCCATGAGGATATAATATGTTAGAAAATTTATATAAAATAATTTATATAATACATTTATATAAAACAATATAAATGAACCAAAACTATTTCTAAGAAAAATAGTTTTCCAGACCAAAACTAATTTTCAAAGGAATAAACCAAGCAAGTTCTTCTAAACCACTTCACAATCCATTTTTTATAACCCATTCCAATCCACACATCCACACATGCATTTCTATATGAGAGTTCCATACTCATGAGTGGTTTCTCATCGATCTACCAAATCATCACAAGGTAATTAAAATACCATGTTTTATTACACCTTTGGCACCGAGTACTAAGTCATATTTCAACCCAGCCTCAAAAAATACAATATGAACACACACAAACCCATTATGCCAAACCATGCCAAACCATTCTAAAACAATTTCAATAAATTTTTTTTTATTTAAAACATTTTCATAAAACCTTTCTTTCCATTAATCAAACCAAATAAATTTTTAAAATAAAAATTTTAAAATCACTTATTAAGCACTTTGCACAACAATTCCACAATTTCACAAAAAATACACAAACTACTCAAACCATCACTAAAGAAGGTTTATACAATGATTTGAACACCAATTTCAATATAAATTTCAATAAATTCAAACAATTTGAAACTAATACTTAATGTTCTAATAATAGGAGTCGATGTTGAAGCCACTTACCTCAGGAATTATAGAGAAAATGAATAATGACACAAAAATGCCCACAAAACCAGGTTAAATCTCCAAAACCTACCTTAGATCTCTCCCTACATCATCAAAAAATCCTAATATAACCATGATTGGAATTAATAACCTTAGATCTATCCATAATGGACTAGATCTAAGAAACCAAGAGTGTGATGAAGGTAAATATAAGAAAAACCATGAAAAACCATGAAAAACCACCATAAAGGATGACTTACCACAGGAATTGGGCTTCAATGCACTATGAAACACATCTAGATCAATTATAATTCAATGGGAAAGGATTAAAAAACCTTTTGGAGGAAGAAATATTGATCTAGGGTTGATTTGAAGAAAAAATTAAGGTTTAAAGGTTAATCCCAACCCATATCCACTTTTTTAGGATCTTGTTTTTAAACCATGAACGATTAGTCACACAGTTAGGTAAAACTGTGCCCTAATCATGATCCAACCTTTACCTCAAGGAGTACCTTACATGATTGGACCACATGGTTAGAAAAACCATGTTCCAACCATGAAAAATCCCACTATCCCACTTTTCATTATTTCTACTAGGTGGTTACATGGTTTGGAGAAACCGTGCGCCTACTTGTGTACCTTCCTCTAAGTGCCTATCTCACTAAACATAGTTTCTTATAGGAGTTTCATGATTTCCACAAACCATTATCAAACCATTCAACTATAGAAATGCCCAAAAACATTCCAAAAGGTTTAAAAATCCTCCCAAAATTCACCCAAAAACTTTATATACTTAAAAATCATAAATGAAGGGTTACTTACATGAAACTAGGGGGCCTATAGTTCATGACATTTTTTTGTGAACATCTCGTATTATTCAATTATTATAAATAAAATCCAAGCTTACCATCCCCAACAGGTGCTTCAACTATGCCTATAACCTATAAAGGTGTGATTTTTTGTGAGCATGCATGGGATGTGTGATTGGGTAGGCTGATTTTCACTCACCGCATACTTATACATGCATAAAAGTGGTCATTATTACTTAGTGTGTTGAGGTAAGTGGGGGAACCTAATGGGATGTTAGACTCAACTCATACCTATGTACATGACATGAGTTTTGATGTACATGGGTAGACTTATGTTTCATGGAAAGTACAGGTATCAACCAAGAGTTAGAGCTATGTCTTAGGTGAGTAGTTTATTGGAGGTCAATGATTTAGTAGGAGTTGGCTGAGTGAGTTTGTCCAGAGGCCATTGTACTTATTTTGTTTATTTTTGTTTTATCATATATGTATCCACTAGTGAGGCTAGTATTTATTTATTTTGATGATTTGTGTTATTTATATTTTTACTGTTGTATCTATGTTATGTATTGATGAATCATGAAGACCGTTAATTTTATATTATGGACCAGGGGATTCCCTCTGACACCCTATTTTATGCCTATGGTTTTTAGGGTGTGTCTGTTACATTAACAGATCATTCCAGAATTTTGAAATATTTAGGATTGAATTGTATGATTTATATTTGATGGAATGGTCTCCAAATAACTATTTAGGCTATTTCCAATAGCCGTTAGACTTACAAATATGGTAAGACATGCTTAAGGCCTAATAGAACCCCTAATTCAGATATTTTTTGGGTGACCCAGGTCAAGGAATTATAAAGTGTCGTCAGATCATGTTTTTTGGTCGGGTAAGAGTCAACTAGAGATCAAGATAAGATATAGGGGTTTTAGAGGAAAATTGAAAGCATTCTTGGACAAATTGTATTCGATTAAAACCCAAGTTACCATGGGATGTACAATGTTTGGGATAAGCACTTTAGGTATGATTGAAGTTTTGGATCAAGGATACCAGTGTGGGATGGATGAGACTCAAGATGAGTTGGAGGACTCAGGTTGATGGGAATCATGGGAAATATCTAATTCCATTTATAATAGAATAAAACATGAATTCCTTACCCAAGATACCACTAAAATAAAAAATATAATAAAATTATA
Source organism: Viscum album (assembly GCA_963277665.1). Taxonomy (NCBI): domain Eukaryota; kingdom Viridiplantae; phylum Streptophyta; class Magnoliopsida; order Santalales; family Viscaceae; genus Viscum; species Viscum album. Next base: position 154,733,408 of record OY728134.1, on the reverse strand, counting down.
AAATGATAATCCATGAGTATCCCACCATCCAAGATTTTGATCCTCATTGATAGTGAGTTTGACTAACTTCCCTAAGTAATAACCAGTAATTTCTTTCCTTTGAAGGTATACTCCAACCACTGGAATCACCAAATGCTTTAATATGGTGTGATAGAATCTCCTCTATGGAAAATATAGAATTAAGAGTTTTAGAGATATCTAGGTATTCAAGAATAATCTCTTATCTTTGAGGGTCATGGGGATCAATGTAAGTGGTTGATCCCATGCCCAATAATATTTTTCATCAGTTTCTCTAGATAAATCCTTAAAACTAAATGATAAAAATCCTAGAATATTTGAAGTGAGGATATTTTCATATATAATTTATAATTAATTTATTAATAATAATTACCTCATATTGGTTATTCTTTCTTCATTGAAGAATCTAGTTGGCCTACTTATCATATTTTCACTGTGATGAAAAATCCAAAGCATAATTCCCCCAGTGATATCCACACGTGATCCAAGAATCTCAAAACATTGTTAATGGAACTCTGGGTGATAGTGGGGAGGTACTGATTTTCTTATATCATTCATCATCGATCATAATAATAGTTCCTTTGATCTTGAAGAATTATTTCTCTTATTATCTCAATCTTGAGAGGGAGGAGGGGGATGATTGTGTCTCATTATTAAGAGCGTTCTTGAGAGAGTTATCATTAATCATGAGAGAATTATGTCAACTAAATATGTTGTGCACAATCATTCACTTGGAGATGATATAAGTGAGGTTATAAACTTAGGGTTAGACAATAAGTATTTTCACATATGCCTTTTACTTAATTTCCTATCTTAAGTAAACCACACATCAAATAATAATAATAATATTAAATTTCAAGATGTTTGTTAACTCATGAATATATATATATATATATATATATATATCATTTATTAAATACATAAATGGATATTTATTTATATGATATTAAATAATATATCATTTTTAGTAGGCCCTTTAACTCAATATTTCAATACTCCTTGACATTTATCAAACATTGAATAATAAATATTATATTATTCATTCAATAAATATGTAAATACTATATTCACTAAATTGTGAATAAATATTTATTTAATATTCACATAACTAAATAAATATTTATTTAACAAATAAATAATTATTTATTACCTTTATAGTAATAAAAAAGAGATAAATAAATACTATATTTTTTAAGTGGAAAATATATTTATGATAGTCCTAGTGGAATCGTGCAGACACACATGGGGGGGGGGGGAATCGGGTGTTGTCAATTTTATTTCTTCCAAAAAACCAATTATAACTTTTAATCCTATAAAACCTTTTGGATTTAAAACTTTGATACTAGTTAAAGCAGATGGATACCTTTTTTATTTAACCTAACATACATCTATGTGAAATACAGATAAAGCAACAAAGTTAGTGCAAGTATTTTTACAAGGTTCATTTTCAACATCAGCCTAATATTTATTATAGCTAATTATTATCTTAGTACACAAATATACCACTATTAATCTTATTATCAATACAATTGGAAGTAAAATTTTATTATCCTAACCCACTCTCCCACCACATTACACAATTGAGGCAATTCATAATATTACACATGTGAACCATGTTAGTATTTCGTGTGAGAAATGTTTTTTGGGTCAAGTGTCAGAGATCCAGACATTATTCACCAAAAGTTACCTTTGGTAGAGTCCAAATGAATAATAGTTCACCAATACCATTATAACATCATGACTTGATGTATGTTCATTTTAAGCTTTGGGATGGTTTTTTTGGGTTTGGGATGTTTTGGTTGTGTCAGTGTTGCACCCTTTTTAAAATCCACCAACACAACCAAAACATCCCAAACCTAGAAAGAACCATTCAAAAGCTTAAAAAGAACATAACTAAAGCCAAGATGTTACAATCGTGGAAGCCTATGTCTAGAAAGTAAAATTTAGTTCATTATAAGCAGTAAGCGAGCTTAATGTAAGTTCAATGGAGTCTCAATTATTAGGTCACCAGATGAAGGTAGTTGGATGGTGGGTTCACCAAAAGTTCAACAATAGTGCCTTCATTAGAATATCAATGGAAGGAGATGAATGGGTTCAATATGAAATATACAGTTGGTTAGAAGTGATCCAATAGATGGAGCATAGTATATTTAGGGTGCAAGAATTTTGAGGAGGTTCTTATGATGTAAGAACTTTGATCAACAATCATGGTTTCAAAGGAAGAAGTGAGGTTGACATAAGTGGTAGATTTTAATATGTAAATAGAAGTTTGGAGGCAGTGAAAACCGTGTATAAATTTATTAGATCCATGAACTATGATGATGGGGTGTAAAAGTATTTCTTAACAAATGAGAAATGTAGATTCATTAAATTCATTAGAGTGAATTGGATATGACATGCACAAATAACTAGGAGTTTATGGTCATAATGAAGATTCCACTAGAGATCATTAGTTGATCATTCCAATTAATGGATGCCCCCAAATGGTGGTGGGAAGTTGTGTCTATATGATCAGCCAATGAACACTATAAAGAGAAAGTTGGACCACTTGTGAAAAATGATTATAAATTAAGAGATCTGAGATGATGGGGCCTAAGTGCTACAAGTAGGTGGATCTAATAGGAGAAACAAACCTCGGAACATCCAAATGTCAAAAGGCTGAAATACTAGAGGTTGTGGTAAAAAAACCAGAAGGAGCATAGGAAAGATAAAATGACTGGAAGATAGAGTTGGTGAGACATCTTTTGGAGAACTGAGTATGGTTTTCAGATGTTTAATTTCACTTGTGACTCATGTAATTTGTTTTTTATGGAATGAATGTGTTATTTAACCATTCTACTATACACATAGGCTGAAATTTAAAAGCACATAAAACCCATGTGTAATGTGTTTTGTACTATGTACTTGCATGTGTGTATGTACATTATGTGTTTGTTCACTTATATTCTCATCAAGATAAGGTGGATCATGAGGTGATCAGAACCAAAAGGTGGGTATGACTTGATGTGCTGGATGGGGCACTTGGTCTTCATAGTTTCAGTCTTTGAAGTTGTGGGTGATGATTTGATCTGAATATACATTGCTTCCTATGGTTGAAGTTCCACTGCGTTGGATGACCGATAGTATAAACTACCGGTCATCAGTTTTTTCACCCATCATATCTATAAAGTGGTATCAGAGACAATTTGTAGTGATTGGTGATAGATAATTGTAGCATAAGTTTTCTGGGGGAGTAATTGTCAAGGATTCAAAAGGATATTGGTAGGAGATAGATGTGTTCCTCATAATTAGATGATTTATCAAGTTATCAGAATAATTTCATTATAAGATGATGTCTATAATGACCCAAACTTTTAAAAGTTGTTTTTTAGAGGGAATTTTATTTTTTGAAGTTTGTGGATGGTTTTTTCTGAGAATCAAGACTTGGATAAATGTTATAAGCATTTTAATATCTTGAGTAGATGTTTTTGGGCTTGTCTCGAGACCCAAAAGGTGTTTCGAGTGATAAAAGGGGATAAAGAGTAGGTTTAAAAGGCTTGAGAGGCACATGGGTTTCCTAGAGCCCACCACAGCTTGAGTTATATTGTGGTGCCCCTGGTATGTCCATTTTGGATGACCGCAAGGAGCCCCATGTCATAGAGTTCCTCATGGTTCCTGAGGGGTGGGGTGGTGAAAACAGGAAGGGGTGTGACTCAGCGCGGTGAAGGGTATTTCAACTTGGATGGGCATGAATCCTGGGTAAGAAACCATGCTGTAGTGCCTTAAAACATGGAATTTTATCGGCTGTTTCATTCAAAAGGCATCATGATGGAAAAAAACGAGCAGGTGAGGGACCATGACGCGGTGCATACTGTTTTCTCCTCCACATTTTAAATTTTGGGGGGGAAATTCCCCCTTTTACCTCATTTATTTTTAAGGGATCAACCTCGCCACTCTTCCTCTATTGTGCATGATGAACCAGGGAAGGTATCCTCCTTACTCCTTTAAACCCCATGGTTTGGGATGGATTTGTGATGTGATTACTTAAAATTTTCAAGGTGTGTCTTCCTCTGTGATTATGTTATTGGTTCCTATCGATTTTCTCTTGATTTTATTTCTATAGTTTAGGGATTTGGGTAAATATTCCACTATATCATAGTGGAATCATCATGATATTACAAGGCATATATGATGGGTAGAGGATGACCCAAGATGATGACCACAAAAATTTTTATTGAAGGTATATTGTTATATAAAATTTTATAAGGTTTTCCCTAAATTTAATGAATTTGGCCTTTGAATTGGTATTGGTTGTTAGGGATTTTTTCTAGGATGATGTTGGGAGTATGTCACAGACCATCTTTGGGGGGGGGGTGTGATTTTAGTGAGACAAGGTCACTCAGTGAGTTGTTTGAAAATTTTATCAAATCTCTTTAATAATGAAATTAATTAAAACTGATTAATTAATTATAATTTGATTTTAATTAATTAATTATTTAATGTTATGATTTATTTAGGACCTCGTGATGATGGTTGGTGGATGGTTGGTCTTGGAAAATCTTGGGAAGAGCTGACGAGCTATGATCAAAAGTAAATAACTTCATTATTGAGGTAGGTGGTCCATCATACATGACCTATGGTATTATGATTTATTTTTACGGCATGTGATATGTGGGTTTTCCACTGAGGGAGATAAACATTGTTAAATAAAATGTTTTATTTAAAATTAATTATCTAGGTAAATAGAATAAAGTGCTAAGGACCATGATAGACCTATAACATCCTGACCTGGGGTCCATTTAGCCCGCACCTCGAGCCGGTTGGTCACATGACCTCAAGCAGTCCTCCCCGTATGTCAGAGGTTGCTGACTAGCAATGAGTGTGTAAGGGTAGTACAGTGGGGAGACTATACCCTTACATCAGAGTGAAAAAATAGATACAATCAACAACAAAAGCATAATAAAAACAGACATAATAAAAATGGAGTGTAAGAATAAATACATCTGATATAATATACAAGTGCAGAAGTGTAAATAAATAGAATAACTGATTAAATATATCAAAATACACTAGGTAGTGTATGGCACATGGATACATGTCATGCTATTAATAAAAGGGTAACACAAGTCAGGTAGATACACGCATGCTATACAAACTATAAAAAGAAAAAAAATATACTCCACTAGAATCTCGAGCTAATTCCAAGTTCTATGCTCCTAAGCTCCAACTAGAAGCAAAAAAATTTCAAGAACCTGTATTAGGGAACTTTCCCTTATCCATACATGTAGGAAGATAGTCTTCTCGGGTACCAAAGGCATCCCGAGTAGGGTATGATATAAAAATATCAGTAGGCCACCACCAACAATGTCTATGTGTAATCCAAGTAGTGCTCGTAGCTAAACAATGTGCAAGAATAATTAATAATTAACAATGCTAAATAAATAAATAACTAGGCCACTCAGTTTTCTAAAGGTCACCTGGAGGCTCTACATGCTTCAGCTCATGATTGTGAAGGAAGTTTGAACAATCACTATATATATAGTAATAATATATATATATATATATAGTTTAATTATATATATGGCATCCACCCATATGAACCAAGTATGTGCAGACGTAAGTGGCCATATAGCTAGAATACTAGTCACTAGTTAGACTGAGGCATGACTCATACATCCATAACTAGTTTAATGATCATAAAATCTCAATCAATAGGGTACATTCCCTATATCCCAATAGAGTGAGAGACATCATGAAAGTCACTCAAAATGGTGAGTGAGCCATCATGTCATCACTTGAACAAAGGAATGTGTTGTGTCTAGCCCAAAATCCTAATAGTGTAAATGGTGTGAGTGTCATACTCAACACCCGATGTAAAGGAGCGTGATTCCTTCATGCTTGACAGGTCCCTTACCATCATGCCACAACCTCTATAAAGGTGTAATATAATTATAACTGGCATGGGGAATTACCTCCCATCCATCTCTTTTATCCAACCCATATATATATATATATATATAATAGGAACAGTCATATTTATAATTCAAAACATGAGGTATTACCTCTCATGTTCCATGCTATCCAAGTTTAATTACACACATGGAATTTTAATTCATAATGATAATTTAGATAAAGCATAACTAAAAGGCTTAGTTTCAACATCCTTGATGTGCCATTAATTTAATAAATTTAATTCATTTAAAAGAGGGAAATCCATCATTAACATTCCCTTTAATTTAATTAAATCCTTTAAAATTACTAAAGTATAGAAATTATATCATAAGGCTTAAGGTTTCCATTGGAATGTTTCATGGTCTTTAAGGAATTTTCCCACTTGTAAAATCCCAACCATGGGTTGAGCCAAACACTAAAGAGGTGCCTTGGGTTCTATTTAATTCTCATTCCTCAAGGTAAAATTCATTTAAATTCTAAGACGAATGCATTAAATTCATTTCAATCAATTGAGAAAATAACCATTAAAGGGAAATTTGACTTGTAACACCCATGGGGTGGCCATAAACAAGTTACACATAATATAAATTACTAAATAGGTATCAGTAGGAATGTATTAAGGTGCAAGGATCAATTATACATGAAGAAATAAATTTGAAGGGGATGCTTAACAAAGGCTGGTGTGCGCCACAGTGGCATAGATACGAGACATCAAAAATCAAAGGGAAAACAATATGACCACCTACCTCAAGGTTTTAGATGAATCCTTACTCAATATCAACCTCAGATTCAAAGCATGTTAGACGATATATGAGAAATGGTCTAACACCTTAAAAATAGGGAAAATGAGCTTGAACCAAAATAGCATGATGGATTTGAAGGAAAACTTAATAGAAGGTAAGAGGAAGGAATATAATACCTAGACAGATCCAATGCTTCCGAAGGATCGAGGATCATAAACCATATCATAAAGTTATCAAAAGGACTAGCTTGAAGTATTTTGAGAAACCATGGGAGAAGAGAGGATATTTTAGCCACTGGAGGAAGAAGGAGAAAGGGAAAATAGGTTTAAGAATAAATAAAGGGTGAAATTTTAATTTCACATCAAATTAAGGGGGCACATGATTTGGAGGCATGTTTTTTCCAAACCATATGAAAAACTATGATACATCCAATTCTTAAGGAATTACCATGCATGGTTAAGGCACATGATTTCCCAAACTGTGTGCCAACCACGTGAAATACCACTGCTTCAAAATACAATAGATTCACATGGTCATGCACCTTGGCTCGCACAATTTTAGAAAAACCATGCGGCCTACAGGTTCCACTATCTACAACCGTACAGTTTCATAAAAACCATGCGGGCTGTGCAACACAGTTTCTCCCAACCATGCGGCCCAGTCCGTTGCCTATTTTCCAGAACTCTGGGCTTTGAACAGGCCTCAAACTCTCCTAGACCTTCATTAGGCTGCATTACACATTTTCCATGATTAATAAAAGGATTCAAATTGAAAGACAAACAATCCATTCCTTTGTGAAAAGATAGGTCATTATTACCTCCCCTACTTAAAGAAACTTGTCCCTAAGTTGGCCTTCTTAGGGTAAAGAGGAATCATTAGGGAATAGTTCCATCTACTGAGCTCATATATTACACCCCATTCCCAAGTTTTGTCCTGTGCTCAGCCTCACTTCCATAACACCTGCACTAGAAGAATTGAACTACCTCAAAGTGTCTTCATACTCCGATCCACTATACACACTAGATACTCCTTAATGGAAGAATATACATCCAATTCAACCTCATCAGGATGAAATACATGTGCTGAGTTTGGATAGTATTGACGAAGATGAGGTACAAGAAAGATATCATGCATAGACCACTATCTATGAGGAAGCACCAATTGGTAATCCATTGGTACGATCCATTTCACAACCTCAAAGGGTCCAAAGATCCTCAATGAGAGATTACCATGCTTTTGAATACATCTATGGACAAACCTAAGTGAGATTCGCAAGAAAAACTAGTCTCTAACCTCAAAATTGAGAGGTCACCGACGCCTATTGGCATAAGAATGCTACTTAGATTTATCTATCAACATGTTATTTCTGATTAGCCCTACCTACTATGTATTCTTTTGTATGATATGTGGTTCAAGCATAGTTGCCTCCCTTATCTCTAGTCAGCATAGAGGCGATCGAGAAGGACTACCATATAAGTCTTCATAAGGAACCATCTCGATGTTATCCTAAAATCTATTATTATGAGAGAACTCTATAAGGGGAATGCGTTTCTCATAAGAACCCCCAAAGTTAAGGACACATACATGGAGAATTTACTCTAACCTGGATCATATGATCCATCTATCCATCGGTCCATGGGTGATAGTTTGTGTTTAGAAGAACCTGAGTTCCAAGACTTCTATAACCCCTTCTAGAACTGTGATGTGAAATGAGTGTCTCTGTCAGAAATGATAGAATGAGGAGCTCCATGAAGATGTATAATTTCCCTAAAGTACAACCTTCCTAGCTCATCAATTGAGAAGGTCTCTCACACCAGTAATAAGTGTGTTACATTCATCAAAAAATCAATGACAACCCACACTGTATTTTTTCCATGAGGTGATTTGGGTAGACCAATCACAAAGTCTATCGAAATATCACCCCACTTCCACTAAGTAATAGACAATGATAGTAAAATCCCTAATGGTCACTAATATTCTAACTTCACTTACTAAAATAAGTAACACCAAGTGATGAATCCAAAAATATCCCATTTCATACCAAGCCACCAATATTGGCGTTGTAGATCTCAATAAATTTTGGTGACACCAGGGTGAGCCGCCCATGTTGAGGAGTGAAATTCCTATATCATCTCCTATCTAATATATGATGGGACCCATACACGCCCATAGAAGAATAAGGTATCATCCCCATCCATAGTCCAACCTAAATATGTATCATTATCTGAGACACTTTCTCTTTGGACAAGGCCTTCAGGATCAGATAGCTACCTCATTATTACATGTTCTAGAAGAGTAGAGGTCACTGCTAAGGATGAGAGTATAGTTTGAATATGGTCCTCCTGAACCTCAATGTGTATCTATTAGAATAATTCCATAAGCTACCATTCTCCATTGGATTCCTAAACTGCCTATGTCTGAGTCTTTCAACTCAGATCATCGGCTACCAAATTCCCCTTCCCAAGCATGTAGGCAAGCTCAAAATGAAATGACTATAGGTAATCAACACACCTGCACTACCGAAGATTGAGACCACACTGTGTAAAGATATACTTTATTCTTTTATGATCAGTGTATACCACAAAATTCTCTCCAAGCATATAGCTTCTCCAACATCATAAGACATGAACTACATGAGCTAAATCGAGGTCGTGCGTCAGGTAGTTCCACTAATGAGGCCTCAACTAACAAGACCTATACGCAACAACTCACTTTTCCTGCATTATAATAGATCCATACTTGATACTTGATGAATTATAGTAAATATTATAACTCATTCCCGACTCTGGTAGAATAAATATTGGTATTGAAGACAAACAACTCTTCAACTACTGGAAGGATACTTCACAATCTTCCGACCATACACATTTCTCACCATTTTTTTCAACCCCTTAAGTGGAACTACAAGACATGATAAATCATGGATGAATAATATATAATATCCAAATATCCCCAAGAAACTCTGAATCTCAAAAAAATTATTTGGATACTTCCAAGAAACTATAGTTCTCACTTTCTCTAGGTTTATTGAAATTCTAACTCTGAGATGATGTGGCTCAGGAAGTGGACTTTGTCGATCCAAAAGTGGCATTTACTAAGCGTAGCGTAGAGATGATTCTCTCTCAGTGTATTTAGTATGATCTCAAGATGAGTTTCATGGTCTTATTTGGAGCATGAATACACCAATATATCATCAAAAAATACTACTACAAATGAATTTAGATATGAGTGGAAAACCAAATTCATAAGATCCATAAAGATTGCAGGTGCATTTGTTATCCAAATGGAATGACCGGGTACTCGTATATACCATAACTACTTTTGAAAGCTATGAAAGGTATGTCTGAAGTCCCGACACACACCTGGTGATAGCTCAACCTTAGATATATCTTTTAAAACACCTTCAATCTTTATATATGATCAAAGAGTTCATATATTATAGGTAGTGGATATCAATTATTTATTCTGAGATGATTCAAATGAAGGTAATATATGTAAAGCCTAAGGGAAACATTCACCTTCTTGGTGAAAAGGACCAGTGAACCCATGGAGAAGTACTGGGGTATATAATGCCTTTAACCTCTAGATCCTCTAACTAATTCTTGAGCTCCATAATCTCCTTAAGTTCTATCCTATAAGGAGGAATAGTCACTGGTACATCTCATAGTAATATCTAAATAGTAAACTCTCCCTCTCGTGCCATAGGTAGACTCGAGAAGTCATCAAGAAATATATCTTTAAAATGCTTCACTATAGAAGGAAAAATAGTTATTCATAACCCCTGATCATCGAGGAAAAGACTCGAAACCTGATATGTCACACTACCCATCCTTTATTACTTGGTTCCTACTCATCTTGCACTGAAATCCCATTCCCCCTTATTCATGTTCCTAATTCCCTATGGTGATGTAAATGTTACCCTCTAATGATAGATCTAAATATTAGTTTGATAGAGAAATAACCAGTCTATCCCAATGATTATGTTAAAGCCCATCATGCTGAGGATGTAAAGATTCCATATGAAAAGGTAATCACCTATCTCAAGGGGTAGTCCTTACAATGGTTAATTCCCTCTGATCGGATACCTAACAGCATATCAAGCGTCATAACGCCATGAAAGTGCTCAATCTTGAGGCCCAAAATTCACATAATAGTCTTATATATTAAAAAAAGAGACATGAAAATGTCAAATAAAGTATACACTAAAGTGAAGGATAATAAAATCATACATCATATAGTAGAAGGTTTGGTGATTTGATCCTCTGGTGTAGGTTGGACTACATGTAACTAGCATATGCCACAACCCTGAGTCACTACCCGACTGACCTAAGTAAGAAAACTCTTATAACATTGAGAATCATAAGTCTATATACCACTACATCGATTACCACCTCTACTTGAATGGATGATGGTATTCCAGCTACCTACCTGATGTGATCCTACTGGTCCAACTCCTAACCGAGGAGTAGGTTCCTATCCCCGCTCGCTAGACACTGGAGGGAAAGTCCTACAGAAGCGCTGGATATTCCCCATCCCGCCACAACCTCTACTCTCGAATGGACCATGAAAGTACTAAGTTTTTTTTGTTCCAGCTTCCCATATTGGTGATAGATAATAAAAATATCTACATAAGGATCCCAACTGCTACTACCTCTGTGAGTATCCTCAAAGAGTCTCTTTCACCTAGAAAAATAACCACTACTATCCTTAGGTGCCGAACTGCCCTGACTCTCACCTTCAGCTTCCCTTAAGTTCCACTTTATAATAAGGGCTTCATTGATGATTTTAGAAATGGTAGTCATCCTGGAAAAATTGACCTGCGATCAGATTACATAGATCAGACCATCCTCGAATCTCCTAACAATCATAAGATTATTAGTAGCTAGAGTAGGAGAGAATTGTTTCAGCTCTATGAAATGAGTAGAGTATTCCATAACTAACATACTCCCCTGATGAATATTCATGAATTATATATCTCTTTCAGTGCTCAAAGTTTAGGTAAATAAATACTTGTAGAATATTGTCTATAAATCCACCCATACCATATCTTGATGTCGATCCACAGGGGTGATAACATCCCACCACCTCTTGGATGAATTTTGTAGAATATACACCACAAGTTTGAATCTACACTCCGGTGGAATCTCAAGATTCTTTAATATGGAAAGGATTGCTTCGATCCAAGATTCTGTAGGATGAGGTACACCATCCCCCCAAAAGGTGGGAGGATGCTACTGCTGAAATGAGTCAAATCTTCCATACTCAGGGAAGGTCTAAATACACCTTGTATAGACTACAACATATGAATAAAGCACTCTTGGAACTAGGCATAAATTCCCATATTAGGTACAAGAAGAGGTGCTACTGGTGGCACTGTAGGAGGAACCACTGGCGGATCAGGGCCCTCCACCTCAGGTACATGGTCATCACTTCCTTCAAGGCATGAAACTGAATAATTTCATGGAGGCATAATGCTAAAATTCTGAATGAATGCCTTATAAGAGATTTAAGTAATTTAGAAGACCATAGATATAAACTATGATAGGTATAAATCCTTCATATATAAATGATCACGCCTCTCTACCTTCTCAAAAATCTAGGTCTAGGTAGTAGAAAAGATCATAATAGGTCATAATAACATAATATCTACCCCACTACCCACTAATAAGGTCAGGTTTGGGTCTAAATCTATGTGTTGGATTTATACAAGATTATTTTTATTAATTTAGAAGTCATATTCATTGGAATCTGTGCTTGTTCAAATATTTAAATCACTTTAAAATGTTTGAATTAGATGGATTTCCATTTTCCAATCCATAAGGGTACATACTCCTTATGAAACAAAATATATCATTCACTTAACCCATACCATAACACATTCCAACCCCTAAAACCAATGGTCCATGGCTCAACATGAAACAATTGACTACTTAAGGTGTTTGATTTAACCTATTCAGGAAAACTACTTTAGGTTAAGGAAAACACTTTAAGTATCAATTATGTTTTTCAATCCATGTAAGAAGTCTCATTACAATTCAATATAATAAAGGCATAATCAATATTCAACAAGCATATTCATGATAAAAATATACATGACATAAAAAAATGCATGAAATATTAATCCTAGTGTGCTTAATAATGATGCATGATCTAATTCAAAGCCCTCCTTTCATTAGACCATGGTAAATAAATGTCATTTAAATTATACCAATATCAATAAAATCATAAATAAAGTGTGTCACCCAATGGTGAAGTCATATCAACTGTAAAAAACATAATCAAGAATTGCAATTACCCATCCCGGGTAATTTGGGTTCCTCCTATACATGGGTTAGTTATGTCCAAGCATAGAGTCAATTCCAAATTCCTTGAACTCTTAGTCTCATGTCTAACACCAAAACAATAAGACAAAGAAAAAAACACCTCTGATACTACTTTGTAACCTCCTGACCTAGGGTCTACTTAACCCATTCCTCAAGCCGGTGGGTTACATGGCCTCAAGTATGCCTCCCCGTATGCTAGAGGCTTTTGAATAGTAGTAAGGGTGTAAAGGTAGTATAGTGGGGGAGACTATACCATTATATCAGAGTAGAACAATTGATACAATCAGATATAATCAACAATATAATCAAAATACAAATAGACAAAATAACAATGTAATGGAAGAATAAATGAAACTGATATAATAAACAAGTGCAGAAGCATAAATAAACACAATAACTGAATTAATATATCAAAATATACTAGGTAGCATCTGATACATGGATAAATGTAATGATGATAATAAAAGTGGAATAAGGGTCAAGCGGATACAAGTATGCTATACAAACTATAAAAAAACAAAATATGCTCCACTAACATCTCGAGTTAATACCCAGTTCTATACTCTTAAGCTCCAACTATAACCAAAAGCATATCAAAAACCTATATAAGGTCACTTTCCATTATCCACACTAGAATAAAGATAGTCTTCTTAGATACCAAAGGCATACTGAGTAGGGTGTGAGATAAAAATCTCAATATTCCACCACCAATAGTGTCTATGTGTAATCCAAGCATTTCATGTAACTAAACAGTGTGTAGACATAATTAATAAATAAAAATGCAAAATAAATAAATAAACAGGCCACTTAGGTCCTAAAGGACACCTAGAGGCTCAACCTTCTTTGAATCATGGTCGAGAAGTAGGTCTGAATAGTCACTATATATATAGGAATAATATATATATAGTTTAATTATATATATTTTATCCACCTATATGAACCAAGTATGTTTGGACGTAAGTGGATATATACGTGGAATACTAGTTGCTGGAAAGACTGGGGTATGACTCAGACATCCATAACTAGTCTAACGAGCCTAAAATCTCAAGTTATAGGGTACATTCCATACATCCTAATAGAGTGAGATACGCCATGCAAGTCACTCAAGTTGGTGAGTAATCCATCATTTCATCACGCAAACAAAGGAATGTGGTGTGTCAATCCCAATGTCCTAATAGTTTCAATGGTGCGAGATGTCATACTCAACACCCGATGTAAGGGAGTGTGATTCCTTCATTCTCAATAGGTCCCTTACTATCATTTCATATCCCCTATAAAAGCATATTATAATTATAAATGGCATGAGGAATTACCTCTCATCCATCTCTTTTATCCAACCCACACACACACACACACACATATATATATATAGAAGAGGCATAGTTATATTTATAATTTAAATCATGAGGCATTACCTCTCATGTTCCATGCTATCCAATTTCAATTACATACATGGAATTTCAATTCATAATGATCATTTAGATAAAGAATAATCAAAAGTCCTGGTTTCACCATACATGTGTTATTAAATTAATATATTTAAAAGAGGGAAATACATCATGGACATTACATTAAACTTAATTAAATCCTTTTAAAATTTTAAATCATGGTAATTAGCTCATAAGGCTTAAGGTTCCCATTAGAAGGTTTCATGGTCATTAAGGAACTTTCCCACTTAGGAAATCCTAACCATGGGTTGATCCAAACACCAAAGAGGTTCCTTGGGTTCCATTTAATTATCATGCCTCAAGGTCTAATTCATTTAAATTATAATCCAAAAGCATTAAAGGAATTTTGATCAATTGAGAAAATAACCATTAAAGGGAAATTTTACTTAGCACACCCATGTGGTATCCATAAACAAGGTATACATTCTCTAAATTACTAAATAGGTATCAATAGGCATGTATCAAGGTGCAAGGATCAATTAGACATGAAGAACTCAATTTAAGGGGGATGCTCGACAAAGGTTGGCATGCAGCACAATGTCATAGCTACGAGACATGAAAACTGGAAGGGAAAATGATGTGACCACCTACCCAAGGTCATAGATAAATCCTCGCTTGATATCATCCTCAAGTTAAAAGTAGGTTGGAAGAGATATGAGAAACGGTCCAACACCTGGAAAATGGGTCAAACGAGCTTGAAACTAAATAGAATGATAGATTCAAAGGAAATATTAAATAGGAGGTAATAGGAAGGAAGATCATGCATAAATAGATCCAATGATTTTTATGGATCGAGGATTAGACACAAAATTGGAAAGTTATCACAAGGTCTAGATTGAAGGATTTTGAGAAGCTATGGGAGAATATAGGATGTTTTAGCCATTGGAGGAAGAAGGAGAATTGTAAAACAAGTTTAAGAATAAATTAAGGGTAAACTTGTAATTCTAACTCAAATTAAGGGGGTACATAGTTTGGACACACAGTTTGGACAAACCATGTGTAAATTGTTCTATAACCACTGCTTAAAGAATTACCACACATGGTTAAGGTGCATAGTTTCCAAAACTCTATATCAACCAGGAAGAATTCCACTATACCAAAAGACAGAAGATCTTCATGGTCTCGCGCCATGGATTTCATAGTTTCAAACAAACTGTGCGGCCTAACGGTGCCACTGTCTACAACCACATGGTTTTAGACAAACCGTGAAGGCTGGGAAAAATGGTTTCTCCAAACCATATGGCCCATAATGTTGAAATTTTTTCTAGAACATTGGGCTTTTAATAAGACCCAAATGATCTTGGTACCTTCCTTATGTCGTATTATACATTTAACATGATTAAGAAAAGGATTAATATTAAAAAACAAACGACACATACCTTCATGAAAATATGGTTCGTTATAGGACCCTTGTATACTAAATTACCTCCTTGACCATTGATTATCGATGAATTGTTTATAATTTTATATACTAATAAATTCAAACCCCAAGGTATGAAAATTAAATGGTTTAAGTGGACATAGTGTCCCTTATCATAGGTTTCGTTATTGACCTTCAGATAGAGGTGAGTAGTGAATTAGGATGGATGACCTAGAGATTGGCCATGTGATAACCTTGAAATGTTTTAGAGCCTTGGGGATAGTTCAAAAAATTATGGGGTGAGTGAAAATTCCCATATATACATGATTTTTATGGTTTTGGTGTGTGAGGATTGACCTAGGATGACTTGGTAAAGGGACATTCTTGAGGTCATCTCCCTCATGAGATGCCTATATGGGTTTGCCTATGAGGCCAGTGAGGTTCTATAATGATCATTATGAGATTAAGGGACATGATTACCTATGAGTGAGAAGTTTTAACCCAAGTGGAATTAAATAATATAGGTAACCCATGAAGGGTTTTCATGCTTGATGAGATTAGGGGACCCCAATGGTTACCCTTGTGATAAGTTGACCTTAGTGAGTGTGTGTAAGGGAAATGGGTAGTGATGAATATAAGTGTAACTATAGAATTGGAGTCAATGATTTAAGACTTTTATGGCTATTAAAATGGATCATCATGTACTAGAGGGGCCTAACTTAGTTTATAGGATGGTTCTAGGTAGTTTTCCAACCCGTCGAGGTGGTTGATAGTGTAATTTGGGTGGGACACACTACCCACCATGATTTATTTGAGAAGCATAGGATGCATAGAGACGCTCCTAGGATCTGAAAATTGACCCTAATTTTGACCCATGGTTTGTGATGCCTTGTAATTGGTCCTTTGATTCATATGGTGGGATATACAGTCCACCAAGATACCATAATTTGGGATTCTATATATTGGAGTTGGGACACCACAATTTGGGCTGCCATGGATTGAAGTAGGGATACTATGATTTGGGATACCATGTATTTGGATCTAGGAGTACCATGATTTGGGATAATTTGAATTTTATCCTTGTATTTAAGATGATTTACCATGATTTGGGATACCATGGATTTGGAGGTAGAAGTACCATGATTTTTGATGCCTTGGATTTGATCCTCATAGTTAAGATGATCTACCATGATTTGGGCTGCCATGGATTTGGAGTTGGGAGTACCGTGAATTGGGATGCCTTGGATTTGTTCCTTAAAGTCAAGAGGATATAATAGTTCTAGGGTTGGATGTAGATCGACCCCATAGGTTTGGGTTTCTATGGACCGGTTCCTTAGTAATAAGATGATTTTGGGTTGACACAATATCACAACATGCTCAAAGAAACCCCAACACTTATAGAAGTAGGTTTGGTTCAATCTTGGGTGTTACATAGGACCTAAGGATTGACAATAGTTATTTATATATGATGATTTAGTTTTATTTATTTATTTAGATGAGAATTTTAAATTTATACACTGTACTTATTGTTTATGTATGAGACTACATTGTTGGTTCCCTATTGAGTTGTACTCACACCTTGATTAGGTGACTATGACACTTGGGTACCCAGACAGAATTCACTAATCAGAGGTTCAAGTTGGGAATAGGTATGATGTAGATTTTTTAAGTAATAAAACTTGGGTATATTGGATACTAGATGAGGTATAGATTAGGCACATTAGTATAGGCTCAGTGTATTTTGTATTCTATCTTTTATTTGTATATGTGATAGGCTAGGTGGGTGATCATTGTCTGTTTGGCTGCTTACTTCTACATTAATTTATTTTTTATTGAGTTGTTTTATTTAATTACACGTAATATGATTATTTATTACTCTATATAATGTTTGTTTTTTTTCATTATTTCACACTTTGATATGGGGGTATAATCTCCCCATGGTACTACCTTAGACCCCCGCTACTAGTCGGTATCCTTTGGAGTATAGGGAGGTGCATACGAGGCCCTATAATGACCCGATACATTTACTTTTTATAGTGAACTAGGGAAATAATGTTACAAAAGTGGTATAATATATTTTATATGACTGATATAACATAGTGTATCAATATTTTTTTGTTTTACTATTTGGGGATATGGTATACATGTGACATAGGGATGTGTCAGAGTTTGTGATGGATATAAAACTAGTGCATCATGAACACCTTCCTAATGGAAAGTCTATGTTATAAGGGGATTGAGATTAATTTTCTTGATTTCCAATGTTATATGATTGCATGATTTTACCTTGTGTGACACACATGATTTTTGATATTTTTTATTTATGGTTTATTTTGGTTTTGGTTCTTGGCCTGATAGAAAGAGGCTAATATTCATGCATTATATTTGGCATATAGTATTCACATGAAATTTTCATAATTTTGTGTGATTAATATCACTGATGGTAGAGTTAAACTATTTAAAGTGTTAGTAACAACTTATATAGTGTTTTCCTGTGTAACTTTGAATTCCATTCTACTCAAGTAGACTGCAATATATTTTTATTATAATGTCAGGTCAAGTGAATCTATGGTGATATGATCGATGATTAAGGTTATGTAGTCCTTAGTATAAGGGATGTGTAGTTTCACTAATAAGTTGGTATCAGAATTTTATTCCTTATTGATAAACCCCTTATGGGTGATTATGGTATTGGTTCCAAAATAAAATAGGTTCAGTTATTTGAAATACCAAAAACAACCTGTATGGTGTTTTCCCATATAGATTCTTGGTGGCATTATAATTAACCAAACCATGTGACCATGGTATAATAAACATAAGTCATGGTAGTATAATTCCATTATATATATAAATACATATGGATTATATTATGATCCTTGAAGGAGTGAATCCTTGTACAGAGGCCCAATGAGGATGAGCCCGATATATTGGATTCTTGAGGGGGTATTTCTATATGTGGATTCCCAGTAAGAATCAATGATTATGAGTAAGTGATGACTTAGAATGTGATTCTAGATATGTATGATACCCTAGAGCGGGTAGTATATAACATGAGTTTCTGGGTGACATTAGATGGGAATAGAGAGGTTTCTCATGAGCTATGACTTATCTGAGATGTGACCTATGGGTTATGTAGGAGACCCTAGTACCTTGAGATATGACCATAGGTGAGAAGGGTATTATTTATGAGATGATATATAATGTATGAGGGTAACTCAAGTGAGGGGTTACTAGGATTTTGTTAGTGCCTTTATATGGTAAGCATGTTAAGGTTATTTAGGTCATGATATTGCTAAATGGAGGTGCTATCATCCATATGGGATGCAAGCATGGTAATACCTTGAGATGTTGTAGTTTAGAGCACCATGAGTGCTAGAACTTGGTATCAAGGTTTGGTTTTTAGGGAAGGATTAGTGGGATGCACAACCCTATGATTTTTAGATGTGTTTCAAGTGGTACAACAATAGAGCATGGATGGATACTTACTGGTTTGAAATGATGGACATATGGTGGGTGGACATGAGATAGACCATGGAATAGGTGAGGTGCTTGATTTTGAAATAGAGAGTCAAGAGTGAGTTATATTTTATTTACATTTGATGTAGTATGGCCAATTTTTTTGGTATGCGAGCCCAGTTTCAATGACAAGTAACCCATGGGACCCAAAGTTGGGTTTTTGTAACTTGGTGATATTGGATTATACGCACATTAGTTTTTAGATGAGATCAAGGTGGTATGAATTTGTTATGAATGATTCCATTTACTTAAGGAGTGGTGAGAGACTGAGTGCGGGTTAAGGACCATTGGTTTGATGAGACATATAGTATCCCGATTGTATGGATGAGTTTGAATTTGCAGGAGAATTTTAAATTTTCAAGTTGTCGAGTGGGTAATTTTGAGGTCCATAGTTCATTTGAGCGTATTGATGGTTTGGACCCCTCTAAATGGATTTTTTGGATGTGGTTTTGGGGTCAAGAGGTGGCTGTAGGAAACAAGAAGGCTCATGAGATAGTCCGGGTGGCTAGGGATGCATCTTACAGCCACTAGCTAGTCAATGGAGACTGGAAGTGTCATGAGCCACTCCCTAAATCTATCAGCTAGCTAGTGGTCTCCACCAGCTAGTCAGTAGGGTTTTTAAGGGTAAGAATTACAATTATTCGCCCATAAAGTTTTAAGGGTAAATCCCCGTATACCTATTATTTTTTTTCTTGTGCGGACCATAGAGCTACCCTCATCCCTTCCTCTTGGTTCCCCTTCAACTTGGGGTGATTTTGGATTATATTCTTGGTGTTTCTTGGTATGATTCTCCATTTTTTCATCTCCCTTATCCTCCTACTTCACTATTTCTAATTTTTAGTTTTCTTGGTTAGGTATTTGAGAGACAATTCCACCATAGGATGGTGGAATCATCCCACAATGATGGTGATTCTATGCTGCTTAGATTAGGGATGTCTTGAGACAACATCTGCACACCATCATAAGTCCTTTTGGTTGAGGTATATACTCATGTGAGTTTTTAAATAATTTTGAACTAATTTTTGTATTTTTTCTTATGGTTTTAGTTTTGGTTGATATAGATTCATCTTAGGCAAGTGCCTATACCTTGTCATGGACCTTTGGAGGATCATTGATCTTGGTTTGGGTGTAGTGGGAGTACTTGATAAGTAAATTTCCACTTATTCAAAGTGTGTTATTTTGGTTAATTAGTTTTATGTTGTTAATTAATTATAATTTTGTTATAATTAATTAATTGAGTTTTTTTGGAATATGTGATAAGGTCGAATGAGTTTTGAGATTTGGTTATTGGTCTTGGAAGAGCTCAGGCAACAAGTTTATGGGCTAAGGAAGAATATAGAAAGGCTTGGTATCTGAGGTATGTGCTCTTTATAATTAACCCATATTCATTTTAATGTTTTAAATGCATTTTTATATGGTCTTACCAGATTATTGAGTGATGGACTTAAAATTTAGTTAGACCCTTCCATTATGTCCATACCCTTGATAAATTCACTACTACAAAAACAGGCAAGGGAAGCTCCACCTTTTATCAGTGCTAAGAAAAAAGCATTGATAAAGGAAACCTTTATCAGTGCTAAAATTTTAGCACTAATAAAGGAATTCTTTATCAATACTGATAAATAATCTCTTTATCAATGCTTTTTTCTTAGCACTTATAAAGATTACGCTTTATAAGTGCTAAAAAAGTATTGATAAAGGATTCCTTTATCAGTACTAAAATTTTAGTGATGATAAAGGAAGCCTTTATCAATGCTTTTTTAGCGATGATAAAACCATATTCCCATATTTTATAAAATTTGGTGCACAATATCCTCTGTTTATCGCGCCCTCAATCCCTCATGGTTCTGTACCCCTGTGACAACTCCCCTCCCCCACGATCTTCTCTTTTCCGGAGCTCCACTGCTAGCCCTACTCCTTCTCCTCCCCCTAGAACCCCTTCCACGGATCCTCCTCCCCATAAAACATACTTCCTCCTCTCCGTTAGAATCCCCGTGAACCATACTCCTCCATTTCTCAATGGTGGAAGCTCCTCCTGTGGACCTCCCCCTTTCGGTCGCGCCTTCCCCTCCCGACGTAGCGTAGAAGGCTCCCTGACCGCTCGATGCTTCTTCTCTCCCTTCATCACAGGTGCGATCTACTCTAGGTAAGTCTCCCACTTCTCATTTTAGGTTTATTTTTGGTGGATAGGTTTTGTGAGAGTAGTTTTCATTAGGGTGATGTTTGGATTTTTCCCCATGATCACCACCCTTGGATTAGATGCTAACTAACATAGAGTTATAACAATCTATGTCACGAAATAACACACGTAGTGGATTCTTATACTTGGTTAGTAGATGATTTGAACTAAATTATGACTTTTTTATGATTCCCCATGGGTCCTTATAATGTTTGGAACTAGAATATATTTTTCACTAAGTGTCATATGTATGAGGGTTTGATATTCTCGTGCAACCTCAATATAGACCTTGTTATACATAAATATTCTATTAATGTTGAGTGTTTTTTCCTCATCCTTATGGTGGGTTTATCTATATTGGAGAAAGTGGTCTTTCTGTAAACCCCTTCATAAAAAAGAAGAGTTTTGATAGTACCCACCTCATTATTAATTGGTTACACTTTGTGGGCGTCATGATGTACTGGTGATTGTGTTTATGGGGAAGGTTCTATTTATGATAGTGATTAGGACCCCTCAAATATAGAAAGTGTATCCAACCCTGTGGATGTTAAGTTATATTTCCCTTAGTTGGTGAGCATGGTTTTATGTGATGTGTGCAAGAAGAATACTTTTCTTCCCTTTGAATTTTGAGGAATTATGGAATGCTTCATAAGGGAGACTTATGGTTAACTCTTGGTAAGGATATGGTGTATGCATCAATCCATATACCAGAGATGATGAGTGTCTTTGTGAATTTATAGTGTTCTAAATTGAATCTATCCTTGAGACGGTTCATTGTGGAGCCTATAAGTCATTTAGGTTCATTTATTATTAAACCAAGATTCATGGAGTGGCCTCTAGTCTCCATGAACTAGGGCCACAGAAGATAAAGAGATCAAAGTAGCGCATCCATGTAAAGGTGAATGATATTCTTTGGAAAAGGAATTTGGGTTTAGATAGTGGTATGAACATGTGAGCAGTTGTATTTGGGTGGTTAATTATTTTTAGGATTGTGGGATGTTTCTTGACTTCGATCAATGGTAAATTCCACGCATATTTCTTTTATGTCAATTATAATTTAAGGGTGGTGTTAACTTAGTGAACCTCTATGACTAGTTGTTCCTAGGTGCTAGTCTAGAAGGGTTTTTCTTGAAAATGGGGAGACACCATGCACTTCATTGGGTAGATAGTGATTATTCTCTAATACCTATTATGGGTATCAAGATTGTTATTTTGAATAGAGTCTACTCTAGTAAATAACTACCCTTGGTGTGTCAGGCCAAGTGATATTGGTTAAGTACACCTACACTATGGAGAACCCAATTATGTGATGGGGGATGAATTTATTCTCAGTAGATTGGAAATGTCTTTTACTTGGTTGGATTATATTTCATCTCTTTTTATTAAATCCATTAATTTATGTTGATCAATGCATAGACCAACCTCTAGCGGTTTGGGTGGATTCAACATGTAATACTAAGATTTGGATGTCTATATTAGTTTTCTATGATTATGCCTATGGTTTTAGTTGATATCATAATCTTTTAAGGTAGTGATCTTCTGGGATGTAGGGTTAGCAACACCCACCCACAGTAGGTGTGTGATGCAAGTCTCATCTCAGGAGGCACTGTCATTCATAGGTACCTCAAGGATATCCCATTACTCCAAGGAATTTAATATGATTGTGATGGTTATAGACATATCACATTTCATTTTCTTAACATTCATGCTACAGTCAGAGAGGCAGTCAACGAATAGCCTAGGCATAAGAAGGAACTGGAGAAAGGAGGTTTGTACAGCACTAAAGTGATGGAGGAGATTGGGGAGCTGTATGAGGTGGATGGAACTTTGGTTTGATTCTACCAATACTACCCCTAAGTAGAACACTCCTATATTGGGAAGTTAGTGGTTATAATCTCGGATAGTTGTAGTCACAAGAGTCTTTTTACCCAAAGGCTCCATGAGTGTTTGGAGGTACGATCTATGTTCGTTATACTTTTATTATAGTAATATTAGAAATAGGTACAAGAAACTATTTTTCCTATTTTTTTCAATTATTTTCTAGGTATATGGTAGGCGTTAGTAGAGCCCCATGTTAGTGAGGGAGAGTTATTGCATATTCTTTAGATGTTCATGATAGAATTTATGTTCACTAACCTTAATTTTCTATTTATTATGTTAATTTGGGTAAAAAAACCTATGATATTACATAGTAATTTTGGATAAACCTAGGTTATTTGTTTCCCCCATGAACCCCCTTGTGTTTGGAAATGTATCCACTATATTAGTTTTCTCGTTAAAATTGTATCCTTGTTTTCATTTTATTTGAGTTTGGTCACTAGTTTTGGGCTTTTTAATGTGATTATTTTATTATGAATGAGGTGGATGGTAGGGGTGGTTAAAAGGATGTTTAATGTTTTTATGCAAGGGTGGTGGGTGCTAGAACTATTGGTAAGGGAGTTGTAAAGTGTGTTGATTTTGATAAGGGGTCTATCCTAGTTCTGTTGATTTCCAAATCTTTATTGGAAATGGTTAGGCTCTATTAATCTCTATTTTTATAAGGAATTGGTTCTATTATACTATATTTGGAAGTCTTGTTTTGCATATTTGAATCATAAATACTAATATTTTAGATTCAAATAGTATGGAGGTGAATAAATATTGGATGGATGCTAATAGTTTGACAATAGAGTATGAGAATGGAGTGAAAGAGTTCATCAAGTTTTAAAAGGATCATGTAACGGATTATTCTCAAATCCTTTGTCCGTGCTTACATTGTTTTTATTATAGATTAATTACTCTAGAGGAGTTGGAAGAACATTTGATATGTCACAAAATATATCGGAGTTATAAATGTTGGACTAAACACAGAGAAAAAGAGAATGTAGCTACTGGTTGGGATAAAACTACGTTTTTTGGATCATCAGATATGAATAAAAATATGGATAATAAAGAATACTGTATGGAGGATGTGATTAAAGATCTCAATGATAATGAAGATCGTATTGAGGAAATGACAAGGACAGTTGAAGATGAACTCCGTGATTGCCCAAAACTATTTGAGAAGTTAAAGAGTTGTGAAAATACGCCATTGTATGATGGTTGCACTAAATATATAACATTGTTAGCTATACTGAAGTTGTATAAATTGAAAGCAGGAAATGAATGGAGTGATGTCAGTTTTACAGAACTACTTTCTCTCTTGAATGACATGCTCCCAGAAGATAATGAGCTCCCAAACCAGACATATAAAGCTAAACGAATGCTACACTTGATGGGTATGATTTTTGAAAGAATACATGCCTGCCCGAAAGACTGTATACTGTTTCACAAGGAGAAAAAATCACTTACAGAATGCCCAAAGTGTGGTGCTTCTCAATACAAGAAAGATGAATCCAGTCCTACGAAATTTGTATGGTACTTTCCAATCATTCCAAGGTTTAGGCATCTATATGGAAGTGAAGAAACTACAAGACAATTTTCGTGGCATGTAGATAAAAGAAATAAATATGGGAAATTATGTCACCTTGCCGAATCTCCTCAATGGAAGATAATTGATAATGAGTATCCTGAATTTGGAAAAGAGCTGAGAAACCTTCATCTTGCGTTATCTACAGATGAAGTGAATCCTTTTGATTTTCAAACCAGTACTCACAGTACATGGCCTATTATGTTCATAAATTATAACTTTCCACCCTGGTTATGCTTGAAGTAGAAATTTATCATGTTATCTATGCTTATATCAGGACAAAAAATAGGTAACAATATTGATGTTTATTTTTCTCCTTTGATCTAGGATTTGAAGTTATTGTGGGATTCAGGTGTTATGTTGTATGATTCTTATAAAAGTGAATACTTCACATTGAGAGTGATTTTGTATGGGACAATAAATGATTTCCCTGCTTATGGAAATTTTTTAGGCTATAGAATTAAAGGAACTCAAGGGTGTCCTATGTGAGAAGAAGATACTGAATCAATTAGGTTGAAAAATTCATTGAAAACTGTGTTTCTAGGACATCGTAGATTTCTACCTCGTCGGAAAAAGTACCGATCTTGGATGACATCATTCAATGAAAGTTCAGAACAACACACAACACCATCTCCACTAACAGGTGATCAACTATTTGAGAAAGTAAAATATGTGAACACTATTTTTGGTAAACCATTTTCAAAAAACCTTATAAAAATCGGTTGGAAAAAGATATCAGTTTTTTTTGAATTACCATACTGAAATTGTTTGTACATCAGACATTTTCTTGATGTGATGCATGTGAAAAAAATATATGTGAAAATGTTATTGGAACATTGCTAAATGCCCCTGAAAAAACAAAGGATGGAATCAAGCCAAGGTTGGACATGATTGACATGGTAATATGAGAAGATTTGGCTCCCGTGAAGGGTGAAAATCAAATTTTTCTTCCTCCAGCTGCTTACACTCTTTCCAGGGAGGAGAGATATCAGTTTTGCAACTTCTTCAATGATGTAAAGGTTCCAGAGGGGTATTCATCAAATATCAAGAACATTGTGTCAATAAATGATTTGAAGTTAAAAGGTTTGAAATCACATGACTGCCATGGTTTGATGCAAGATTTAATTCCTATAGCTTTACGTTGCATTTTTCCCAAGAATGTTCATCATACATTTACCAAACTTTTTTTCTTTTTCAAAGATATATGTAGCAAAGTTTTAGACCTAGAAAAATTTCCAGCTATGGAAAGAGAAATTGTCATCATATTATGTGAATTAGAAATGTTATTCCCGCCAACATTCTTTGATATGATGGTTCATTTTATGCTTCACTTGGTGAGAGTGATTCGAATTTGTGGTCCTATGCCCTATAGATGGATGTACCCCATTGAATGGTATATGAATATTTTGAAAGGGTATGCCAAAAATTGAAGTCATCCAGAGGGTTGTATAGTGGAGTGATATATTGTTGAGGAAACCATTTAATTCTATACCGAATACCTATATAACGTGTAAAGTATTGGTCTCCCAAAATCTCATCACACTAGACACATTGAGGGTGATGTAATTTCTGGAAGAAATGTTGTGACAATCAATATTACATATCGGGAGCAGGCCCACCTTTATGTTTTTCATAATAGTTGGGAGGTTGCTCCATATATTAAAACCCACAAAGAAATTCTTAGGCAGTTGAAGCCATCAAGGGATGAAAAATGGATATCAAATACACATAATCACCAGTTTATAGGATGGTTTTAGGACTATATTTTTTAAGGAGTAAATGAAAATCTGAATTCAATTTCAGAAGGACTTTGATGGCTAGCCACCGGACCAAGTGTGTATGTATTATCTTACAATGGTTATGTAATTAATGGTTATACATTCTATACATATGAACATCATGAAGATATTACCATGAAAAATAGTGGAGTTACACTTGTGGCTGAAGCGATGCATGTTTCTGATAGTAAGGATATAAATCCAATTTATGCAAATATGTCATACTTTGGCATTATAAAACAAATATGGGAGTTGGATTATATGACATTACAATTGCTGATTTTTCAAATCAAATGGGTTGATAATAATAGTGGTGTTAAAATAGATGAATTGGGATTTTTGAAAGTTTATTTTAGTAAAGAAGAGTACAAAGACGGTTAATTTATATTGGAATCACAAGCGGTAGAAGTATTTTATGTTCTAGATCCCACAAACCAAAAGTTGTCGATTGTTATGTTATCATCCAAAACTACTGAAGGATCTAATGAAAATTCAGTTGAGGATGATCCTTTTAGTGGTATGTCTCAATAATTTCGCAGCAGTCCCAATGTAGATTATGTTTTATATGTTAGATGAGAACACAATTAAGGAATTTGGATAATCGATAGAGGTTTCAAATCCCTTCATCATTTGAAAAAAAAGAAAGAGAGTTCAATAAGCATGTTATATTTTGTTTATAATATAGATCTTATTATCTCATGTTATTATCTTATCATTACTGAATTTATGTAATCTAAATTAACTTTTTAACCACATTTGAAGATAATGACTTCTGCACGTTCTGGTGCTCCTAACCTCAAGGCTGAACAAGTCTCTCAAGCTGTTGTTGTTGCTGCTGCTATGCCTACTCACAGTGTAGAGCAACAACAAGTTTCTGAACCTGTTGCTGCTCTTAGTGTTGAGGTCCAAAACCACCAGCACATGGAATTTTTATCATTTCAGATGAACATATAGATGATGTTGATATCGATGAAATGGTCGAGGATGAAGGATTGACATCGCAGAAAACATAGGTGTGTCATAGTTTGACGGTGTTATCCAAAGTGAATAAGGCGAAAGAAAAGGCATCAAATTTGATGTTGGATGAAATGCACAAGGCCAACATGTGAATCCCAACAAGGATATGTTTAGTAGTTACATTGGAATTTTCACTTGGAAATACGTGCCAATTGACATTGATTCATGTCACCATGTTGTGTCCAGGCAGAAGGTTGTGATCTGGGAAGAAATACGGTAACATTATGATATTATTTCTTTAATTTACTAGAAAATAAGATAATGGAACAATGTCTTAATCTTATCAATCTCTTGCAGAGTACATTTATAATAGATGATTCACATAAGAATTATGTACTAAGTCTTGTAGGAAGGTGTCATTGAGGTTTTTGAACTATTTTAACAAAATGACACCTGAAAGATTCAAAAGGAAAAATAAAACCGCACCCACCCCTTGTCTACACTCACCTGATATCCCAAGAAGCATGGGATGCATTTATTGGCCATAGTGGGGATGAGAAGTTTCAGGTACATTTTGGCTGATAATACGTTGTTTGAGGATACATGTATTCATCACTTTGATTGTCAATATTTCATTTATGAAACAAAAAATCAGTACTGAAAATAAGGAACGTGCATCAAAACCAACATACCCCTATCATAAATCAAGGATTAGGTACGCTTCACTAGAAAAGAAAATGGTACATATTTTAAATTTATAGAAATATTGTTAGGTGCCAAGAAACAACATCATAATTATCTTTCTATATTTATATGTAGATTGATGAGTCTAAAACCAAAGACACTTCCATCCCACATCATGTGCTATGGAAGGAGGCATGTGTGAATAAGGAAGGGAAGCTAGTAGATGAAAACACACAAAAAGTGTGGGAAATATGTGTAAGTATGACATGATAAAAAGATTTGTTTTAAATTGATATTACATAAAAATAATTAGTTATTTTCCTATATCTGACAGTCATAGGAATCAGCTACTCCTGTAGCGGATGCAGACCTATTATCGACGACTTTGAAGCGGCCAGAACAATATGATTGTGTCAGAGGTGCGGGGTTTTGGGTGACACCCCAAGTATATTATGATAAAAAACAAATGGATGATAGAGAAGAAAAAATGAAACAAATGAGCAAAAGACTAGAAAATCTTGAAGAACGATTTCAATGGCAGGGAGAGTTGATAGAAACTTTTATGGGTGGGAAACAAGGAGAAGACACAACTCAGGAACAACCAGCGCATAAAGATCCTGCCCCACCCCGACCATCTTTGAGGTGAGTCATTCCCCTTAAAGAACTGTCTTAGCCATGGTAATCAATATTCTAATAATTATTCCCATGAAATGTGAATCAGAAAAACACTGATACTTTTCCTGTACTGATCTTCTACAGGGAGATAATGACTGTGATTTATATCTGTCAACACCCACCTATCACCTTGTAGCGAGGGATACAGTGTTCAATATCCTAGAGGACAAGATACATAATAGACCACTTCTGAAAGATCATCTGAAAGTGACAATTAATATAGTTCATGAGCCAAATTCAGAGCTACCTATTCCACTTGATGCCGATGATATTCATACGATCAAAAAGGCTATTGGGACATTCATTGCATGGCCGTCACAACTTGTAAGAGTACATGTGGACAAAGATGTATTTATTTCCATTTTTTTCAATCTAAACCTTTAACAATTAATGAAAAAGGGGTCTGAACCAATGAATGTTATTATATATGGAGAAAGGGAAGGGGGTGACAAGAAACATTGGCTCAAAAAGCATCTAAAGGATCAACCAACCGATCACAAAGACCTATTGAAAGCACAATAACACCACCTGTCCTCTATCCAAATTTACTAGCATTGAAGACTAATGTGGATACGAAGCTAAGAGGTGGTAGTAGTCATATAGTGTTTTTTGAAAAGAATATATATGGAGAGGAAATTCAAGATTTCGTTGTTGCTGAAAATGTAAATGAGGTCCTTGAATATGGTTGTCTAGGAATCACAGTTGTAAATTTATATATGAGGTATGTTTTCCTGAATTTCTTTTCTAAAAGTTGATATAACGTGAAAATTATGACTAAATACATTTTATATTAATGAAATACGTATATATGAAAAACAGTTGAATGAATTTTTCCATGAGACAAAATTTAGACTCATTAGTCCTCATACCACATCAACACAACTAATGAAATTAGAGCCATAAAAAAGGATGAAATAGTGAATGAATTGCTGAAAACATTTGAAAGAAAGATTACAGATGACAGACTCTTCTTAATACCAACCATGCAGGGGTAAAACTCTATGATTAAAGCATATCAATTATATTTCCACTCCTTTTATTACTTATTACTTTTTGCGTTTCTAGGAAACATTGGCTGCTAATTGCGGTGAACATGGATTCTCCAAAGATTTATTTTCTTGATTCAATACAAGGATATCCAAAAAACCGACCACACATGATGGAGTTTGTGAATCTGTAAGACACTACATCCTACGTTTTAGGTCTAAACATCAAGTAATATAATTTATATTATATTTTATTGAGGATTCTATTATGATAGGGTGACGTATCATTATCGTCTAAAAAAAGGAATGAGGACAAGGTCTAAGCATAAGGAGGTGAGCAAGTACTATGTCTGGACAAATATCAGGGTATATATAATAAAATTTCACTATCCAAACAAATATCAACACAAGTTACTTATTCTTCTAATGATCAAATTTTTTGCACTGTCCAAAACAAACAAATGATAATGATTTCGGTTATTATGTTTGCAAATTTATGAAAGAGATCATTTTTCATCAACAAACTAGCATCCCTAAAGAGGTATTTACAAAAACAACTACTATTTAGTTTAAATTATTTATTAATGATTTATTTATATATTTTGCAGTACTACTATGACTGTCAAAAATCCTCATACTCATAAGATGATATATATTTGTTCAGAAACGAGTGGGATGCATACCTGATGGAAGATTGTACACAAATAGCATGAAGATCTGACTTGGGGATGTGTACAATTGGTGATCATTTTTGAGAGGGGTTAAGGGGATCAAAAGATGAAACATTATTGTATGTAAATGTTTTTAGGAAAAATGTAATTATTATTAAATAAAACATCCTTTCTCCAATGATTCATTTTACCATTTTAAAATATAAAATTCACCAGCAACATGCAATAATGATAAACCACTTTTCTTTGGGCTTTGGATAAGAAAAACCAGTAAAATCTCTAAAATAACATCATATCCAACCAAACACATTTGGATTGTGCTGATACTTTAGGGGAATGATCCATGGGTCATTTTTGATGTGTATGAGTCAACCCCACCTCAATCCGAGGCATAGTGTGGCCAGTATCACTCAAAGTGTCTCTATTTTGTTTAAAATGGACATAATTTTAAGTGAAAACAATAAATAACATACTTAAATCCAACCAAACGCATTAGGATTGTGTTGATATGTTAGGGGAATTATCCATGGGTCATTTTTGACATGTAAGAGTCAACCCCGCCTCAATCCAAGGCACAATGTGGCCGTTATCACTCAAAGTATCTCTCTTTTGTTTAAAATAGAGAGAATTTTAAGTGAAAAAACAAAATGACGTACGAAAATATGACCAAACACATTCAAATTATGTTTATACTTTAGGAGAACCATCCATGGGTCATTTGTGACATGTAAGAGTCAACATCGCCTAAATCCAAGGCACGGTGTGGTCGGTATCACTCAAAGTCTCTCTCTTTTGTTTAAAATGGATAGAATTTTAAGTGAAAACAACAAATAACATATGAAAATACGACCAAACGAATTTTGATTGTGTTTATACTTTAGGGGAAAGATCCATGGGTCATTTTTGACATGTACAAGTCAACACCACCTCAATTCAAGGCACAATGTGGCCGGTATCACTCAAAGTGTCTCTCTTTTGTTTAAAATCGACAGAATTTTAAGTGAAAACAACAACTGATGTATGGAAATATGACCAAAATAAATCATATTTTGTTGATACTTTAGGAGAACGATCTATGGGTCATTTTTGATGTGTATGAGTAAACCCCGCTTCAATACGAGGCATGGTGTGGTCGGTATCACTCAAAATATCTCTTTTGTTTAAAATAGGCAGAACCTTAAGTGAAAACAACAACTAACATACTAAAATCCAACTAAACACATTCATATTGTGTTCATACTTTAGGGGAACAATCCATGGGTAATTTTTGACATTTACGAGTCAAAATCTCCTCAATATGAGGTACGATGTGGCCGGTATCACTCAAAGTGTCTCTCTTTTGTTTAAAATGGATAAAATTTTAATTGTAAACAACAACTAACGTATAGAAATACAACCAAATGAATTAGGAATGTGTTTATACTTTAGGGGACCTATCCGTGGGTCATTTGTGATGCATATGAGTCAACCCCTCCTCAATCTGAGGCACGATGTGTCCTGTATCACTCAAAGTATCTCTTTTGTTTAAAATGGACAAAATTTTAAGTGAAAACAACAAATGACATACGAAAATTAAACCAAACGCATTTAGATTGTGTTGATACTTTAGGGGAACGATCCATGGGTAATTTTTGATATGTAAGAGTCAACCCCATTTCAATATAAGGCACGGTGTGGATGGTATCACTTAAAGTCTCTCTCTTTTGTTTAAAATGGACAGAATTTTAAGTGAAAACAACAACTGACATACGAAAATCTGACCAAACACATTTGGATTGTGTTGATACTTTAGGAGAACAATACATGGGTCATTTTTGACATGTATGAGGCAACCCTGACTCAATCCGAGGCATGGTGTGGCTGGTATCACTCAAAGTATCTCTTTTGTTTAAAATGGACATAATTTTAAGTGAAAACAACAACTGACATATGGAAATCCAAAAAAAAACATTCATATTGTGTTGATACTTTAGGGTAATGATCCATGGGTCATTTTGGATGTGTACGAGTCAACCCCGCCTCAATCAGAGGCACAATGTGACCGATATCACTCAAAGTGTCTCTCTTTTGTTTAAAATGGATAGAATTTTAAGTGAAAACAACAACTGACATATGGAAATACGACCAAACACATTTAGATTGTATTGATACTTTAGGGGAACAGTACATGGGTCATTTGTGATGTGTACAAGTCAACCCCGCCTCAATATAAGGCATGATGTGACTGTTATCACTCAAATTATCTCATTTGTTTAAAATGGACAGAATTTTAAGTGAAAACAAAAAATGACATACGGAAATCCAACCAAACACATTCATATTATGTTGATACTTTAGGGGAATGATACATGGGTCATTTGTGACGTGTAAGAGTCAAAATCGCCTCAATCCGAGGCACGGTGGGGCCGATATCACTCAAAGTGGCTCCCTTTTGTTTAAAATGGACAAAATTTTAAGTGAAAACAACAAGTGACGTATGAAAATCTGACCAAACGCATTCGGATTGTGTTGATACTTTAGGGGAATGATTCATGGATCATTTTTGATGTGTACGAGTCAATACCACCTCAATAAGAGGCATGGTGTGGCCAGTATCACTCAAAGTGTCTCTCTTTTGATTATAATGGACATAATTTTAAGTGAAAACAACAAGTGACGTATGGAAATCTGACTAAATGCATTCAGATTGTATTGATACTTTAGAGGAACAATCCATGGGTCATTTTTGATGTGTATAAGTAACCCCTGCCTCAATCTAAGGAATAGTGTGACCGGTATCACTCAAAGTGTCTCTCTTTTGTTTAAAATGGACACCCCCAACCCCCTGGATGCCCCCAACCCCCTGGACACCCCCACCCCTCCTAGACACTACCCCACCACCTAGACACCCCCACCCCCTGGACACCACCCCACCCTCTGGACACCCCCACCCTTCTGGACACCCCCACCCCCTTAAAATCACCCCCAACCCCTTGGACACCACCCCACCCCCCAAGACACCCCACCCCCTTGACACTCACCAACCCCATGGACGATACCCCCACCCCTCCTAGACACCTCCCCACCACTTGGACACCCCCACCCCCTTGGAAAGCCACCCCACCCCTAGAAACCACCCAAACCCCCTTGGATAGCCCCACCAACCCCCTGGACCACCCCCACCACCTGGACACCACCCCACCCCCTATACACCCCCACCCCTCTAGACACCCCCACCCTTGGAAAGCCCCCCAACCCCCTGGACACCACCCCACCCCCTGGACACCCCCATGGACATCCCCCCACCCCTGGACACCCCCACCCCCTTGGACATCCACCAACCCCCTAGACAACACCCCCACCCCTCCTTGACACCACCCCACCACCTGGACACCCCCACCCCCTAAACACCCCGCCCCCTTGGATAGCCACCCCCACCCCCTGGACACCAACCCACCCCCTTGGACAGCCCCACCACCCCCTGGACCACCCCACCCCCTGGACACCACCCCACACCCCTTGGACATCCCCACCCCACCCCCTGAATACCACCCCACCCCCTGGACACCTCCACCCCTCTGGACACCCCCACCCACTAAAAAGCCCCCCAACCCCCTAAACACCACCCCACCCCCTGGACACCCCATGGACAGCCCCCTTGGACATCCCCCCACCCCCTGGACACCCCCATCTACCCTAGACACCCACCAACCCCCTGGATGACACCCCCACCCATCCTAGACACCACCCCACCACCTGGACACCCCACCCCCTTGGACAGCCACCCCACCCCAGGAAACCACCCCACCCCCTTAGATAGCCCCACCAACCCCCTGGACCGCCCCCACCCCTGGAAACCACCCCACCCCTGGACACCCCACCCCCTAGAAAGCCCCCCCCCCCCCCCCCCCCAATACCCCGGACACCACCCCACCCCCTGGACAACCCCCACCCCTGGACACCCCACAATTTCCCTGGATAGCCCCCCTGGACAACCCCACCCCTCCTCGACACCACCCCACCACCTAGACACCCCGCACCCCTTAGACAACCCCACCCCTATGGACAACCCCCCACCCCTGGACACCACCCACCCCCTTGGACATCCCTATCCCTCCGGACACCCCCATCCCCCCGAACACCCCCACCCCCCAGACACCCCCACCCCCTGGACACCCCACCCCCCTTGGATAGCCACCCCAAACCCATGAATAGCCCCCCAACTCCTTGATTTCTGAATTGAATTCTTTATGTATTTAATTAACTTATTAATTATGTGTTAATAGTGTATGGGTATACTTGTTTAATGGGTATACTTGCTGAAATTACCTTATGAATTGCATGTTAATTTTGTATGGGTATACTTGTTGATATGTTGATTTTTTTAGGTCTTGTTTGGGTGTGCTGCTGCAGAATTTTATATTATAGCAGACATGGAATTTATTAGTGCTTTTTTAGCACTGATAAAGGGATCCTTTATCAGCGCTAAAACAACGCTGATAAAGGGGACCCCCCCCTTATCAGTGCTGAGTTTTTCAGCATTTTTAGCACTGTTAAAGCCCATTTTGAGCGCTGATAAAACCTGTTTTTATAGTAGTGATTCCTTTTAAATATGTTATATACCCTTATAAAACGGGTTATTAATGGTATGGTACACTTGGAACTTAACCTTATATTTGGAATAATGGAATCAGTTGGTATAATGGTCCATGAAGGGATCCATTGGCAGTATTTTTAAAAGTGAATTATAAATAGTTAGTGAAAGAGATAGAAAAGAAACCTAAAATGTTTTTCTCTTATATATTTTGAATGAAACCCTATTTAATCAATAATTGTAAATGATAGTTGGACTTGATGATAAGATAGAAAATGGGAAGTAAGGTACTTGGTTTCCCAATGAATTAATGAGGTTATTACATGGAGAGTAAAGAATAAATTAAATGTATGAATGATTTGAGTTCCTTTCTTATTTATGGGTGATATGATAATAATTCCTTGGAGAGATTACATGGATTCCATATTAACTTTATTAGTGTGGAATTACATGAGTAATCCATGTATTTTGATTGGGTGCTTAGATGAATGTCATGGTGTGATTACACACTTGGATTCATTGAGGGTCGATGCTACGAAATGCCTTGAGCTATCCATTAGATTCTTCTTAGATTTGTTACCGCAAATTCCTTAGTGTGTCTCCCCCTTGTATTTGGGTAACTTATTATTTATCAAATTCCATAGATGAAGGACATGTATTATTGCTGGATACCCAGGTTGAATGCTGTAAGATGATCTCCCTATATTCAACATGATCTATTTAGGTGGAATGCCTTGGGTGTAAGCTATAGATTCCAATCAAGTCATGCTTATAAATTTAAAGGATTTTTACTTGATTTTATAATGGTATGTAGATATATTATAATTACAAGGGATTTACCTATGAGTTTTATTGAGGGATAATTCTTGGTTGAGCCACGTGGGTTCTCTCAGATTATTGCGACCGTGGTTTCCTTGGATGTTCACCTTGTAATCAGTTGATCCATGATGTATATTATAATTAAATACTTACTAGAAATGGAATAAGTAGGTAATGGACCAATGTCAAGTTTCACCATGGATACCAAACATTATTGGTTGTTCACTACCTTTTATATAACCTGTTAAATAATAATCTTCTAAATGGTATCTATTTATTTTTAGTACACCTGCATGCACTATTATGGACTGGTTATTTTATAGATGTCATTGGTGGTGTCCTACTAAGTTACACTCACATCCTTCTTAGACCAACATGGCACTTGGTTACCTGAGAAACTATTATTATTGAATTGAAGGGATAGGTTAGGGAAAGAAACCGTTGATTGTTGATTTCTTGGTTGCTATGATAAATCATAGGAGTTGGACTGGGTTAAGAATCAAGTTTATATTAGTGGAATTTTTAGTTATATATCTTTTGGTATTGAGATATTGTATATTTATACTATTGTATGAATTCTTGACATGGTTGGATAGACTTATCTATTATATCCTGTGTTATTTTTTTATTAATCGACACCTATCTAGTTGTTATAAATGTTGATTTTATTTTTACTGTTACTTTACTCTAATATGAAAGTATAGTCACCCCACTGTACCAACTTAGTGTTGGATTTGGTTTCTTAGGACCAGCTATTTATACTTTGGTTAAATGTATATTATATTATTTGAATATTAATAAAATATCTTATTATATATTTTTCATTATTTTTAATAACTTTAATGTAATGATGTCCTAGAGTATTTGTCGCATTGATAAGTTCATAACAGTTCCCTTCTATGATGAGAACTTTAAAGTTCTATGATGATATTCTTAAATATATTTTTTGGTTAGATAAAATTATATTATGGGACACATATAATGTGACTATCAGGTGTGAGTACTTATAAGTGGATGAGGATTCTTCTCATGAAGTTCACACTTTGTAATCTCCAAGATGGGATATTATGAGAAAATACCTACTAGTAGGAATTCTGTATGTTTTAGTTTCATCAAATATTCATATATATGAGCATGTGTAATGGTCCTTAGACTTTAATATTATCATTAATTCATGTCATGACTCACACACTTAGATTTTTTGATGAAAACCATGATGAAATATGTTCACAACAAAGTAGGGTACATTGTGTGCATCATGATTGCCATGTTATTAATGGATAAGTTAAGGGAAGATTTGTCCCTTTCATCTTCATAGAATTTATCTCTACAATTTAATTATAATAGAACCATCCCTTTAAATTTCATGGCCATGGTGTATCGACATGTTGATTTCTGATATTCAAAGAAATACATATCAATCACATAGGTTGATGAAATGGACGTGAAACCTACTTGATGAGATATTTTGAAAAAGGGATTATATTAAACAGTGAGCATTCATATGTGGTTTTCATCATTGAAACATTAAGTTCTATTTCTTGGATGACTTGAACTATTTCTAGATAGTAATCTTGGACTTTAGGAAAGCCCATCTAATTCCAATGAGAAATAATCCTAGAGGGTCACACACTAAGTGTTTCCATTGATCTCATTTAAATAATATTTTTAATTTAATATAATAAATATTATTCCCAAGATTGAGGAATAATTTTATTAAAATTTTTATTGATTGAAAATATTTACTGATGAATAAAATATTTAAATTAAATATTTATTTGGGTATTCAATAAAC
The DNA here is from genome assembly GCA_963277665.1 of Viscum album. Lineage (NCBI taxonomy): Eukaryota > Viridiplantae > Streptophyta > Magnoliopsida > Santalales > Viscaceae > Viscum > Viscum album. The sequence continues at coordinate 154,695,504 of OY728134.1, read as the reverse complement.
TCTGAGGAGTTTGAATGAACCAAGATTATTTTTAGTGAGGAATATTTATTTTCATGTTGGTAAATATTATTTATTGTTGTGCAAGTTAGAACACACCAAAAAATGATAATAATAATAATAATATTATTACTATATGGCATGAGGTTTATTAAAGTTTATAATATTATTTAAGGGATGACATTCAATTAAATAATATTTTTATCTAAACACTAGATCTATAAATAAAAATTTATTTATATTGTATCGGGTGGTATAAAAATATAGAGTCATTGAAAAAAATGAAATTCTCTCTCAAATCCTCATTCTCTCTCCCTCTCAAGAATTAGAAATACAAGAGATATTCCTTCAATATTGAAGGATGAGTGATCAATACGAACAACATAAAATAACCGATTTGATGTGTTAGCACCAAGAAATTGATTGATATCACTCGATAATCAAAGGATCATGTGTTGATCACCGCTAGAGGGATTCTACCCTTGTATATTCACATCACAACAACGACAATCAGAAAAGGGACTTTAGAAAGATCAACATCATCAATGAAGAGAGGGCCCTAATCCGAGGTATTTATTTTCTTTAATATCTAAATAAATTAATTACAAATTTAATGTGAAAGATCCTCATTTGAGGTTTTAGCTAATGAAATATTAAAATAAATTTTAATACATCTCCCACAACCACATGCTTTCTCAGTGCCTGAAACCTAAAAGTGGTATTAGAGAGAAGTTGAATTTTAAATTTATAACTATTTATTTTATTTTTGATAAATATGCAATCATGGTTTCTTTTTTCATTTCATATTATTTTTTATTTAGTATAATTTGAATTTACATGTTATTGACATATTAATCATGTTTTTTCAATGTTTCATTTTATGAAATGTTTAATAACAGATGAAGAATGAAATGAGATTCCATCAGGAAGTTCCAAATTTTTTGGCTGATAAAATTGGGTTACATGACATGTTGTCAGAGTACACACTGTTTTCACATGTTCATTACACCTGGATGTGTCATAGGATACACGAAACACTAAGCAGTTAATTAAACGTGGTGCATTTATTGAACACCATGTGTAGACTGGGATAGCCTAGCACACATGATGTCAGATTATATGGAGTGTAGTTGGAATACACACTGTGTAGTCTACATGGTTTAGTGGTGTAAATCACACAATCTGTGTGGTCATTATACATAGTCAAATTGTGTGAGACTGAGATCCGGAAGAATTTATGATATACACAATGTGTACATGGTGTACACACATTTTAGTTCATCATTTTCTAAGTTCTAAATACATGCTGATCCATTCAACAAGAATAATGGAAACAATACATAAGGTATACATAGTGTGTAGCTAGATTGTACACACCATGTAGTCCAACTGAGATACATGCCTAATCCTAAGCATTTATCTCAGGCACACAATAAGTGGATACATGATGTGTAGTTTTCATGTACATGTTGTGTAGTCCAACTGAGTTAACATGATGAATCCCTAGGTGTGTAACTTGGATACATGGAAACTGAGGTACACGACGTATAGTTAGATAATACACATCTTATAGTCTCACAATTAATGGAAGAATTAAATTACATTAAATTGAAAATTTCAGCATTAAAACCTTATTTTATTAATTTACACATGATATGTTTGACAATTTAATAATGATTTTAAATAATTTAAAATTATCAATTAATTTATTGTAATAAATCTATAATTATTGATTATGATGTTTATTCTCCACCAATTCCTTAATGATGGTTATCTTCAAGAGGATTCTCATGGTCATTAAGATGAAAGTGAATTAATTAATTATCTAATTAATTAATTAAAATGTGATTATCTTAATAAAAAATAAAAAATAATACATGAATGTTAACTAATTTAATTTTGTGTATATGTTGCATGTATGGCTATTCATGAGCTTGACCAAGGCCATTGTATGTGTTGGATTTATTTAATTTAATTTATTGCAAGAGTTTTCAATTATTTAATATTAAATTAAATGATGGCCTATGTGTTATCCCTACCTCCATTATTATATTAGACATACATGTCTAAGATTATATATGTAATCCCCATTTAACCAATCCTTTGGTTCCCCTTATATGCATGTGAGTTAATAAATGATTTAATTAATTGAGTTTTCTAAGACTCATGGAGGCGGTTCAAGAAAAAACCATAATGATGTCAACCCAAGTGATACACATGTGGATAGGTGGAATAATATAACTTATGCCATGACTGGAAATAAGATTTATTTAACCTAGGCCATATATTGATTTAATGTATGATAATTAAATCAACTATTAGATAAGATTATAAATAGGTTATTTAATTTTTTTCTGTCTATGCATTATTTATTTTATGGATGAAAGACCACAATCACATAAATAAATGAATTAATGTGGAAAGATGGGATTTAAATAAATGGATTATGTGTAAATGTTTTATCCAACATGGTTAATTAATTAAGTAAAACCCACTTAAAAATTAATAAGACATTTAAAGGATAAAAAAAGATAAAATTTATTCATAATAAATTAAAATCCATCAACTTAATATTAATTTATTCCAAGCCTTCCATTACTTGATTGGGAATTAAAGCCTTAGAAATAAGTGTTTGATTAACCCTCATTGGGATACTTATTTTTATTATGTAGTTCTTATGAATATATTAGTTTGAATCAACCATCTTACATCAACCTCACTAGACTTGATGTAACTTGGAGGCAAGTGTTGAGGAAATCCAAGATAGGATTTTAGGATTGGGGAGTCTACTCAATAGATCAAGGAGATACAAGCCCATAGTTGGAAAATACCTTTCTAACTAAATACCTTCAAGTAACTTGACTAACCCTCATTGGGATTATGTGAAGGAGAATATGGATCCTTGAAACTATAAAATCCTAGCAACTATACATTCTAAGTTCAATGGTGAGGGCTATTGATACATGATAAAATAGTGGGAAATTCTTAAAAAAAATTAATTTATTATTTCTCACTTAATTTGTAATCAGGAAAATTAATAATAATATGCTCTTTTATAATTATAAGAAATGGATAGTTATTCATCCACACTATCCCTATGATATATATTAGAGAAATAAAATCTCCTCACTAGCGGTAGCTTCCTAGAATGGTTTAGACACCTTTGGGTTGTGTTTTTCCATGAATGGAAATATTATGTGCTAGAATCCTCACATATTGATCTACCTAATAAGAAATCAATTAATAAAGAGTTCCTTGTATATGAAATTTTTTTGAGCAACATGGTCGACGTTTAATGTTTGATGCTTTCATATATGTCTAGTGAACTCATGAAGTCTCAAAAAAAAAGGATGCATATAGCATGATTAAGAAACTATACGTTTTATACTAAGAGAGATATATATAAGAAGAGTTTGATATTTCCAAATCACTCTTTAAGAGTAATATTTTGAAGTGTGCACTAGCTGGACCTCACATAGTCAAGCTCATTGGCTACATTGATCTCTCAGATATTCTAGGTTTAAAACTCCCTGAAGATTTGCACACCAATCTCATTCTAGAATGACTCCCTCAAATATTCTCTAGTTTTGTAGTTAATTTTAATATGAATAACATTGAGAAGTATCTGTAAGATCATCCCATTATTCTTCACTAAGTAGATAAGGAAACAAAGTGTGAAAATACTTTTATCCTTATGTGAATAAACAAAAGGGGAAAGAGAATAGATTCAAGACCAAATCTTCTTCACGCCCTTATAAGAAGAATAAGATCAAGGGGAAAGAAAGGGAACAAGATACTATTTGTTTTGCATGTGGAAAGAAGGGCCACTATAAGAAAAATTAAACCCAAAAAAATAAGTAAGGGGAAGATTCAATTTCATTTTTATCGAATGAGATCTATTTATTTCTAAAAACTGGGTATTAGATATAGCTTGTGGTGATCACATATATTTTCATATATAGAAATCAAGTATATTAAGAATAATTGACATAGGGGAGATAGATCCATGAGCATCCAATAATGGAAAACTTACTACTATATCTATTGGGTACTATCACCTTGCATTTCAAACCAGAATGATCTTAGTTTTGAAAGATTTTTATGTTGTCCCATATGTTACCAAAAAAAAATTTATGTACCCAAAATTGATATAGTTGGTTTTGTTTTTAAGTTTGGAAATAATTTTTTCTAATTTTTTAAAAATAACATTTGTTATGTTAAGGAACATTTAAATTATGTTGTTTATGTGTTGGATTACACCAACCAAGTAATGGAAATTGATAATAAAACTAATCATGAATCATACCACACCCAAAAGTTGAATCACCAGCTAGGTCATGTAAATGAAAAGTGCTTGACTAAATTATACCAAGATCTATATTTAGATTCTTTTGGACTAAAATCACTTAGTATATGTCACACATGTTTATAATAAAAAATGACCAAAGCCTCATTTAGTGGAAAAGGTGAAAGGGTGAAAGAGATTCTTGAATTAGTTCATAGCGATGTGTGTGGACCATTTCTTATTGAAGTAAGGGGTGGTTACCCATACTTAATAACTTTTACTGATGACTTTAGTAGATATGGATATGTCTACTTGATATGGTATAAGTCATATTCTTCTGATAAATTCAAATAATACAAGAATTAAGTTGAGAACTAGCTTGGTAGTAAGACTAAGAAAATAATTTTAGACCATGGAGGATAATATATTAATCAATACTTCATTGATTACCTGTAGGAGTTTCTGATCCTATCCCAAATCATTCTTCCTTATAAATATCAGTGTAATGGTGTAAGTTAAATTAGGAACCACACCCTCTTACAAAATAGTGAGATCAATGATGAGTTATACAAGTCTTCCATTATACTTTTGGTGATATGCGTTACATACAACAACAAAAATGCTAAACCAAGTTCCGACTAAAGTGGAAGATGGTATACCATAACAATTATGGAATGGAAAGAAACTCGTGCTATCATACTTACATGTGTGGGGTTGTGAAGTTTTTCTTAAGGGATCTTTAGGTAAAAAACTTTTACCTGAGGCAAAAAGTGTACCATTATATGATATCCCAAGGAAATAAGGGGATATTAACCATACAACCCCTTAGATAAAAATATAGTAGTGTAAATACATTCCATATTCATTGAGAAGGATCATATCTCTAAAAGAGATAGTTAGAGTGAGATGGAATTTGATTAAGTTAAGGCTCAAGGTACACAAGAGTTGGCATAAGAACAAATTCCACAAAGCTCCATATAAAAAGAATCTATTCTAGAGATAGAAGTACCATGTTGGAGTAAAAGAGAGGTTAGAGAACTAGATAATTATGGTTTTTTTGTCACTGAGGATAGTAAATCATTATTAGTTGATAATAATGATCCTCTAACCTACAAGGAAGTAGTAAGTGGAACAAATGTTTCCAAGTGGAAAGAATCCATGAATTATAAAATATATTCCATATACCACAACCAAATATATATTTTGGTATATCCTCTAGTATATGTAAATCCCATTGGTTGTAAATGGGTATTCAAGATGAAACTGGAAATGGAAGGATAATTTAGTACCAATAAAGCACATCTGGTTTCAAAATGGTCTTAAAAACATTAAATAATTGACTATAAAGAAATTTTTTCACCATTTTCAATGCTAAAATCCATTAGAATTCTACTTTATATTGAGTATTTCTATGACTTGGTATTTGGAAAATGGATGTAAAATCAAGCTTCCTTTTTGGGGACCTTCAGGAAGATGCCTATATGAAAAAACCTGAAGGATTTTTGACTCCAAAGTATACAAAAAACATTTTAAAATTGAAATAAATCCATTTATGGATTAAATAAATCAGCTAGGTCATAAAAAATTTGATTTTATGAATCCATAAAGAAAATTGGTTTCATAAATAACGAATGCGAGAATTGTGTCTATAAATCAATTAGTGGGAGTGTAATAATTTTCTTAATAGTATATATTGATGAGATATTAGATATTAGAAACAAAATATTAGTCTTATTATCAGTTAAGGATTAGTGAATAAATGATTATCCATGAAGGAATTAGGAAAGGCGTTATATATTCTTGGGATCAAGATCCATCATGATAGATTCAAGAGACTGCTCAGACTAAGTCAAAGTAAATATATTGAAAAAATAATAAAGAGGTTTAAGAGGGGATTGTTTCCAATGTTACATGATATTCATATTTACAAGAAAATTTGTCCATAGACACATGAGGAAATAAAAATAATGGAAATGATTCTATACACATTAGTGATTGGGTTATTCATGTATGTTATGTTGTGTACGTGGCTAGATGTTTCCTATACATTGAGTATGGTAGGAAGATATCAAGATTACCTAGGTGGCTTCCATTAGATGGCAGTAAAACTATACTTCACTATAAAAGGAATACTAAGGATATGTTCCTAATCTATGGAAGATATGAGGAACTAGTCATCAGAGAAAATAAAGATTCCTGTTTCCAAACAGATCAAGATGATATGAAATCATAAATTGGATACATATTCACTTTGAATAGAGATGTTGTGAGTTATAAGAGATTAAAGAAGGATGTAATCAAATATTCTATAGTAGATTCTGAGTATATTATGTCTTATAAGGTAGCTAAAAAGTATTTTGTATATGGAACTTCATTCAATAACTTGATGTGGTACCTAGTAGTAAAGATCATCTCACACTCTATTGTGATAATACTACAGTGGTGCCTCTCACAAAGGAGATAAGGTCACATCAATGGATGAAGTACATACTTCAGAAGTATCATCTCTTGAGGTATTTTTATCAGAGAGTTGTGGTTGTAGTGAGTAGTATTTTCCTATAATACAACATGGAATACCCCTTGATTAAATCCTAAACTTATTAGAAACAAGATTATCATGCGAGGTTTATCAAAATATAATTCATAAGCAGTTGTCTCTAGTCTAAGTGGGAGTTTTTTTGAGCTAGTATCCTATGAAAAAATGTTTATATTTTGATTACATGTATATTCGATGATATAAAGATTAAAAAAATTTATTATTACATATTATTCATTGTTTTTCATGACTTTAATCTAATAATTTCCTAGATTATTCATCACATTGATAAGGTCATGGTAGTTCCTTATTATAATGAGAATATTGAAGTGATATGATGATATTATTAAATACAGTTCTGTGGTTAGATGACATTATATGATCGGACACATAGAAAATGAGTGTCAAGTATGAGTACTCATAAGAGGATGGGACTTTTTCTCATGAATTTCACACTTCATAATATCTAATACGGGAGATTACGAGAACAAACCTGCTGATAGGAATTATGCATGTTTTGGTGTCATTAGATATTCCTATCTATGAGTGTGTTTAATGGTCCTTAGAATTTAATGTTATCATTAATGCATGTCATGAATCACACACTTATATTTGTTTATTAAAACCATGATGACATATGTTTGCGCCGAGGTAGGGTGCATTGGATACATCACAATTGCCATGTTATTAATGGATAAGTCAAGGAAGGATTTGTCTCTTTCATCTTTATAGAAGTTTATATCTCAACCCTTTGATTTGAATAAAACCATATCATTAAATTCCATGGTCACGATGTATTGACATGTTTATTTTAGATATTCAAATAAATACATATCGATCATATAGGTTGATGACATGGATGTGCAACATTCTTAATGAGATATTGTGACAAAGGGATTAGATTACACAGTGAGTGTTCACATATGATTATCATCATTATGAAATGAATTTATTTATATTTGGTTCCTTTAAAATTTTCTAGATAATAATCTTTGACTTTAGGCATGCACGCCTAATACCAATGAGAAAGATTCCTAGAGGGTCACACACTAAGTATTTCTATTGATCTCAATTAAAGTTTATTTTGAATATAATAGAATAAATATTATTATCAAGAACAAAGAATAATTTTATTCAGGTTTTTATCAATAAAAAATATTTATTGATGAATGAAATATTTAAATTAAATATTTACTTGGGTATTCAATAAATGCTGAGGAGTTAGAATGGACCAAGACCTTGCCTGATGATGACTATTTATTTACAACCTAGTAAATATTATTTATCATTATTTAAGTTGGTGTGCACAAAAAATAATAATAATAATAATATTATGTGGAATAGGGTTTATTAAATATTATAATATTATTTAAGGTCCTACATTTAATTAAATAATATTTTAACCTAAATTCTAGCTTTATAAATACACGGTTATATCTATTACGTATGGTGGTATAAAAATAGAGAATTGTTGTGCACAATTAAATTCTATCTCAACTCCTCCATCTATCTACCTATCAAGAATTAGAAATATAAGAGATATTATTTCAAGAACAAAGGATGAGTGATCAACAAAAACAACACAAGACAACTGATTTACCATGCTAGCACCCAAAAATCAATTAGCATCGCTCATAGATCAAAGGATCATGTGTGGATCACCACTAGAGGGATTATACACTTGGATCCTTACATTGTAATGAAGGCAATCTGAAAAGGGTCTTTTATAATATCAACATCATTAATTAATAGAGTATTCTAAGTTGAGGTATTAATTTTCTTTAAGATATAAATAAATTAATTATAAATTTAATGTGAAAGGGGTTTTGGTAAATGAAATAATAAAATAAATTTTAATACATCAACCACCACCATACACTTATGCAGTTCCCAAAACCTACACTTAGACCCATACTACTAGTCAACAAACTTAGGAATATGGGGAGGTTCTCTTGATGCCATGTATTTATTGCTGGTCTGGGCATTGATTAGTGGCCCAGGGTGGTAGGGAATTACAAGACACTTTTGGGCTTAATAACCTGAGATTTTCAATAGAAATGAGTGATGTTTAATTTGCGATGGTGATAAAACCATGGATGGATGGTATCAATATTGACTAGATGGGTGAGAGTGGCTTAGGCGGAGTGACACATGTGTGATAATGAAACCTACTGTGGTTGTGCTTGAGGAGTGGTATAAGGGAATCCATATGGAGGGGAGAAAACTGTTGGTTGTTAGAGGGTGTGACCCTCATGCTGGATGAATTTTAGTGGATGTCATAGATGATGTATCTTTGATCTGGGAATAGATGTTGATCAAAGTTTTGGGTTTTCGCTCCAGTGTGAGTGGGTTTTTATCCTACCATGTAGTTTCAAACCTCATGTGAGATGGGTCATGGGTGTGGTGATACTAGTCATTGAATGATTAATATAGAATTGGATTCCAGTGACCTGGTGGATTTTATTTATCTGGTATCATGATTAATACCATATTAGTGGTTTATATGTGGTATTAAATAGAGTCCTAGCATTGGATTTGGGATGAAGATGGTTTGGGTGTAATATGAGTGTCAGTCAGATTGATGGTGCACCAGTACCCAGGTGAGAGCATGATGACTAATTTTCTTAGTTAAGGATCCATCCATAGAATTTCACTAGAAGTTGAGTTTGGAATTTAGTATGTATTCTTAGATGAATTATTTTCCTTTGGGAGTAGATACATCATGACCATAGGATGGGATAATGCATCAGTGCGTTTAGCTGGGTGTTTTCAAAATGGCCAAATCAAGGAGGTACAACCCATGTTTTCATATACAATTGGATGTGGTGTGTTGGAAACTATATTAGTTACTTAATTTTGGATATAGTAGGTGTGTTTTTGGGAATATCCTAGGATTTCAAGGGAAATATGGTGTATCTGGGCTTGTGTATGGGTGATGGAGACTCGCTTAATTATGTTTATAATTGATATGAGGAGTGACATTGGGTTTTGACTAGTGTTTTTTATTGGAATTAGGTGTGGTGATGTGGAGATCACACTGAGTGGGTCATTGGACTACTATAAATGTATTTCATTAGGAAACTATGATGATGATAAGTAGTGTGGATTGAGATAAGTTGTTATGAGCTAGGGATTATAGTGGGAGGAACAATGGGCCTGATGATAAATTGATTTAGGACACCATGGTGTCTTAGGATAGGTAGGTGAAATTGAGTGTGGTATTGTGATTTAGTGGTGATAGTGAGTAGTGGATCAATTTTTGATGAATAGTGTGCCTCATGTTTTGAGTTGCATAGAAGAAGCACATTCAACTTTTAGAGTAGAACATAGTGATTTGAGCATGAATTTGTAACATGAGTAGGTAGATATTATTGATTATATGGCTAAAAATAATTTTTAGGGATGATAAGTGTTATGGTGGGGAGGTTAGAAAGGACTACACTTTTACAGGTTGTGTTTTTCATAGGGAATTTGATTTTTTTGGTGTTAGTGGACGGTTCATTTTGATAAATAGGACTCTGATTGATGTTATTAGCACTTAAATGTCTTGAGTATATTTTTTTGGGCCTATATTGAGGCCTAATTAGTGTTTTTAGTGTTTATTGGGGATAAAGAGCATGTTTAGGAGGCTTGGGTGGTGCGTGAGGGGTTGGAGGCCACCATATCTTGGGCTATATCTTCGTGCCCCTGGTCTAGTCATTTGGATAAACACAGGGATCCACACACCATATAACTCCCTATGGTTCTTGTTGATTATATAGTGTAAAACAATTATGGGTGAGACTTTCAATTATGAGGGGATTTTCAAACTATATGTTCAGGGTACCTGGGTAAGACACTACATCATAACACCCTAACCTAAGGCGTTTTTCCAGTCATTTGAGCCAAGAGGTTCCATGGTAAAAAATAGAGAGCAGGGGAGGGGGCGTGATGTGGTTCTAGCCATTTCCCCACTACATTTTACATTTTTAGGGGAAATTACCCTTTTCCCTCATCAATTTTAAGCTCTTGGGACCTCCTCTATTCCTTTCTTGAGCTTGAAAAACCAAGGAGGGTCTCTTCCTTCCTCCTTCGACCCCTATGGTTTATAGTCGATCTTTGATGTGATTCCTTTAGTTATTCAAGGAGAGTCTTCCTTAGTGCTTCAGTTATTGGTTTCCATCAATTTTCTATTGATTTTTTTCTTTAGTTTAGGTATTTGGGTGATGATTCCATTGGATCATGATGGAATCATACTGATATGATGTGGATTTTTCATGTGATGGTTAGAGGATGACCCAAGATGATCATAACATGTCATTTTGTTGGAGGTACATTATCTTATGAATTTTCTAATGTTTTTACATAAATTAAATGAATTTGGAATTTGAATTGGCACTGGTTGTTAGGAATTTTTCCAAAGATGATATTGGGAGTATGTTCTGAACCTTTAATGAGGGGTTGGTTATGATTTTGGTGTGATGTGGTCACTCAATGATTTGTTCGACGGTTTTTCCAGACCGCTTTAAATATAAAATTAATTATAATTGACTAATTAATTATAATTAATTAATTATTGGATATTATTACTGAGTAAGGGTCTTGTGATGATGGATGGTGGCCGATTAGACTTGGAAGAATTTGGGGAGAGCTGTTAGGTGGTGATTAAAAAGGAATAACTCCATTATTGAGGTATTAGGTTTCTCATACATTTAATATGGTATTATAATTTTTTATGGCTTGTGATATTTGGTTTCTCCACTTAAGAGAATGAACATTGTTAAATAAAATGTTTTATTTAAAATAAAATTCATTGTTAAACAAAACAAAGTGCAAAGGGCCATGAAAAAACCTTGTGCATTAGCTTGATGTCTCGACTGTCGATGGTCGAGACCAAATTTATACTTATATGACCCAAGAAACAAAAAACCTAAGGGGTGATACTTAAATGGTTTAAACAGAAATGGATACCCTTATCATAGGTGTATTTAGTGAACAACAAGTAGATTCAGGTGGTGAATTAATATGGATGGCCTAGATATTGTCCTTATGAGAACCTTGAAATATTTTAGGGCTGTGGGGATAGTTGAGACATGTAAGGGATGCGTGAACTTTCTCATAGAGATGTGATTTGGATAGGTTGGGTGTGTGAGGACCAAACTAGGATAAATTGGGATGGGAATGATATTAAGGTCTTCTTTGTTATGTGATACCAATATGGGTTTTCCTATGAGGTTAGTGAGTTCATATGATAACCATGACAGGATATAAGGACATGATTCACTCTAAGTGATGAGTTTGAACCCAAGTGATATGATGTGTTAGAGGGAACCCATGAAGGGTGTCCATTCTTGATGAGATCCAGGGGACCCCAGTGGGTGCCCTAGTGATAATTTGACCCTAGTGAGGGTGTGTATAGGATATGGGTAGTGGTGATTATAGGCATCACCACAGAAAATGAATCGATGATTTGAGCTTGTTATAACTATGATGAAGAAGGGTTATACACTAAGGGGATGACCTCGGTTAGTAGGATGGGTATAAGTGGTTGGAAAACCCATCAAGGTGTTTGATAGTATGATTTGGGTGGGATTAATTACCCATCATGATATATTTGAGATGAATGTGATGCCTAAGAGATACTCCCAGGATCCTACTTTTGACCCTAATTTTGACCCATGGTTTGGGATACCTTGGACTAGGTCCTTGAATCCATATGGTGGGATGTATAGTCCACTAAGATAACATGATTTGGGATACCATGGATTGGATTTAGGATCCCATTATTTGGGATTCCATGGATTGGAGCTGGCATACCACGATTTTGGTTGTCATGGATATAGAGTTGGGAGTACCATGATTTGGGCTACCTTGGATTTGATCCTTAGAGTTGGGATGATGTACCATGATTTGGAATGCCCTGGATTTGGAATCAGGAGTACCAAAATTTGGTATACCTTGGATTTGATCCTTATAGTCGAGATGATGCAACCAAATTTGGGTTTCCATGGATTTGGAGTCAGGAGTACCATGTTTTGTGCTGCCTTGGATTTTATCCTTGGAGTCGAGAGGATACACTAGTTCTTGGGTTGGATGTAGATATACCTATAAGTTTGGGTCACCTTGGACAAGTTCATTGTGAACTAGGTGATTTTGGTTTGGCACAATAATGTAACACACTTAGAGAGACACCCCAACACTAGAAAAAGTAGGTTTTGGTCAATCTCGGGTGTTATACAGGACCTGAGGATCAAAAATGGTTATTTATTCTTTCTTCTATAATTTTATTTATTTATTTGACTGATCATTTCACATGTATACACTACATTTATAGGTTATGTATGGGGATTCATTGGTGGTGGCCAAATGAGTTGTACTCACACCCTACTTGGGTTTCCATGACACTTGGGTACCTGAGAAGAGTTCACTAATTGTAGGTTTAGGTTGGGAAGAGACCCAGTGTAGCTTGGTCAAGCATGATAGATCAGGTAGATTAGAGACTGTATGTGGTACAAATCAGGTATAGTAGTAGATCCTCAATGTATTTTTTATTCTATATTTTATTTGTATATATCATTTTCTTGGTGGGAAATCATTATCTGTATGATTTATTACTTCTAAATTCATTTATTATTTATTGAGTTGTTTTATTTTCTTCCATGCACTTTGATTTTTTATTTCTTTTGATGATATTTCAATATTTTTTCTATTATTTTTCAATATTATATGGGGTGTATAGTCTCTCCATAGTATTAATCTAGACCCACGATACTCATTAGAAACCTCCTACATATGGGGAGGTGATCCTAAGGACATTTAATGACATGATTTGGTTACTGATCATGGTAAACCAGGGTTGGGACATTGAAGCAGTTGTATCAATAGTGTTACTTGATATCTAAAATCTTCTAGTGGTATGTGTCATGCGGTATGTTCTATTCATCAAGTGTAATTATGGAACCTAGTGGAAGAACACTGAAATTTTGAAGGAATTCGATAATCCCTTACATTATCCAGATTCCATGGGATCTCACATTTATGGTGGAAATAATTGGATGGAAAAGATAGTGGTTTTATAATCTAATGGTGGATGCTAAAGATCTTTGATCACTACTTCCCTTGGAGTATTTGTAAGTTTTATTGGATGAAGAAGTTAACTGGAAGAAAAAAACAAACTGGAAGGCCACGATAATAAGCATAGGGATTATTTCATATGTTGTAATTAGTGAAATGATTCATGTTCCTTGAAGGAGGTGACTATGAAGTTAGAAAAAGTTAAAAGGATCTGTACTCATAAGGTAACATTCTAGAGGTGCCCACAACCTACACTTGAATGGGGTGGATAAAATTATAACCAAGTGTTTTCCATGCCAAAGTATTTAGTTTGGAATTTACCTCTAGGGTTTGAATCAATCAATATCCATTGAGTGGGAGCAAGTGGCATATTCTAGAGAATATCTCATATGTTATGGTTCCATAAAGACAAAGTATCAAAAGGTGCATGACAAAATTCATTGTAATATGGTTAGTAATAAGTATGAGGTTTTGTGGAAGTGTATGTGATTCTCACATTAGGGGAATCTTGGTGATGGTTTTTATGGATAATTTTCAATTTTCTAGAAGAAGATCAATGTTCCAGGGGATCAGATAACTATAAGAGGGAATCTTTGACATGGTTTTCAAGAGAACACAAGAGTGATAGAGGAGGAAAGGATGAGAATAATAATTTATGTGGAGTTTTGTTGGAACTCGGTGATAAAGAGTGAAATCTTTGGTGGTTGTAACTAGTGTTCAAGTTTTAATGGTTTCTATCATGGAAAGACTTGTAATTAAAAGTAACTTCATCAACCAATTGTGGAAGACTATTATGAAGAGATACAAAATCACAGGTTCGAATGATGAGGGGGTTGAGAAAGGATGGATTTCCAGAGCTTGAAAATTTTAAGGATACTCCAAAAGTCCAGAATTAGGATAATTATTTCTCTAATCTTCAAGTATACAATAGTAGTAAACTTATGTCACACTAAGGTTAGAGGAAGGACTACCCCAAGTCCTGGTGTAAATTTATTTTTATTTATTATAACTTTATGGAATTATCATCATAAGAATCACTGGAGAGATAGAAGGACCTTAGAAGGAGGTGGGATCCTTGAAATTGTTAGGACTAAGGAAAAAAGTGGGAGAAAAGGACCACCTTTTCTTTATAAGAAGTTCATTATGTCTATGACATAATAATGTTTAGATAATGAAATTTAAAATGAGGAAGGTCAATTCTCATGATGTTGATAGAGTTTGATATATCAACAATCTATCATAATTATAAAAAACATAGTAGTAAATTCTTTTAGAACATAGAAAATCTGGTAGATTAGGGTCATCGATTTAGTTCACAGTGTAGTTTTGTTGATGGAAATTTCAAAAAAGTTAGAATATGAAAAATGGTGCTTGTTTTCTTTTGAGGTTTTTCTATAGAGGCATCTAGATGAGTTTCCTAGAGGCAGTGGAATAGAAGATCATGGTTCTAAAGAACTAAAGAGGACTTATTTTAATGAGAGCCTAGATGATAAAAAGAGGCATGATGTAGAGAACTATGTGGATGCTATAATAAGAAGGTTAATATAAGAAAGTTAGTATGGATTTTGTGTGATAATGAGAGTAGTATTCTAGTGGGATATTATTTAAATCAAGCCATTAAAACAATTATTAAGTGGTAGATTATTAAGTTTTGGTGTGATAAATGTTTTTTGGGTCAAGTGTTGGAGATCTAAAAGTTTATTCATTAGAAGTTACACTTAATAGATCTTGAATGGATAATAATTCATTTGTACCATGGAATTTTATATCCAAGAAACAAATTCAGTTCATTGGAAATAGTAAGTGAGTAGAATAGAAGTTTGAAAGAGCCTCAGATTGTTAAGTCATCATATGAAGGAAGCTGGATGGTGGGTTCACTGGAAGTTCAATGGGAGTGCCTTCATCAAAATATTAGTGGGGGAGTCAAATGGGTTTATTCTGGAAGATGCTTCTAGTCATAAGTAGTCTAGTAGATTGATCACATTGGAGTCATGGTGAAGTAATGCCGAGGATTTTCTTTTTATGCATGCACTTTAGGTTGAGATCATGATTTTAAAGGAATAATTTAGGTATATGGAAGGGGTAGCTTTTGGTAGTTGAAAAAAAGTTTAGAGGTGGTGAAATAAGCGTATAAGTTCAAGTGATCCATGAAATCTGATGATGGGGAATGAAAATCTTTCCTATAAAATAGAATATTTTTATTTTTCAAAGTAATTTAATGGAATTGTAGATGATGTGCATAATTTACCAAAAGTTAGTAGTCATAATAAAGATGCGGCTAGAGATTAGTATTTACTCATGCTAATGGATTGAAAATTGCAAACAGTGGAGGGTAGTTGTGACTGGATGGAAAACTAAGGATAACTATAAATAGTGGGATAGATCACTTGTAAAAAATGCTTAAAAATTTAGAGAGTTGAGTTGATGGGGAATAAGTTATAGAAGGAGGTGTCTTCAATAGGAGGAGAACACCGAGGCACATCTAGATTCCAGAAGGCTAAAATACCATAGGTTATAGTCACAACACCATAAGAAGTATAGGTAAGTTAAACTGAATAAAATATATAGTTGGTGAGATATATTATAGAGAAATTAATAGTGTTTTCAAATGTTGATTTTCAATTATAACTCTTGTTCTCTATTTACAATGGAATGAAAATGTGATGTCACTATTCTCCCATGCGCATAGGAAAAAAGTTTGAAGCACAAAATCCCTGTGTAATTTTTTTTACTTGCATGTGTGTATGTTCATCGTGTGCCTATTCACTTGAACACTCATAAAAAGAAGGTGGATTGTGAGATGACTGGAACCAAAAGGCGAGGACGAATCAATACAGTGGTAGAGGTGCTTGGTCTTCCCAATTTCAGTATTCAAAGTCATGGGGGATGATTTGATTAGAAGCTTCTCTACTTTTTATGGTTGAAGCTCTACTGTTCTAGATGAAAAGTATTAAAAAATACCAGTGATTGATTTTTTCACCCTTATCCCCATCAAAAAAATTGAATCCCATGACTTATATTAAAGTTTAAATTACAAAAAATGTTTTATTAAAAAATTCATTCTCTTATTGAAGTTAATCACCAAGTTCTATCTAGTGATGACTCTATACCCACTAATCTAATCTCCTTAATAAAACCATATAGTCTTCGGCTGCTACAAAATATTTAAAATCACTTATTAAAACTTGTTTCTTCACACAGTACTACTTACAGTTCTTATAGAACCTATCCATAAGCTACAATCAACTATAATCTTCTTTACTAAGACTTAATACTATAAGATTAGAAAAAACTGATTCTTATATGACAACCACCTCAGATACATACACTACTCCTTTCTTCTTACATGACTATATATGACCACCTCAAATATATGCACTACTTCTTTCTTCTTATATGACAACCACCTCAGCTACATGCACGACTCCTTTCTTCTTCTTCTTCTTCCTTGAAACCTAACTAGTTATTCCTTCAGTATGGGATTGAAAACTATTTATTTCTTCTTCTCCAAGAGTATTGACTCTCTCAGCTTCACCTGCTTCCTCTACATCATTCAAAATCTTCACACGCTTCTCTTGGCTAACTCTCATGCACACCCTAGTAGTAGTGAATATTTTTAATTCTATTCTTACTTGATATTTTAACTTTCTCATGTGTGAGTGTATTAAATGCCTCCTTTAATTTTCATTTTACATATATAGAATACTAATAAGACTTTACAACAACTATTGAA
Source organism: Viscum album (assembly GCA_963277665.1). Lineage (NCBI taxonomy): Eukaryota > Viridiplantae > Streptophyta > Magnoliopsida > Santalales > Viscaceae > Viscum > Viscum album. The sequence goes on along the minus strand of OY728134.1, from coordinate 154,677,900 downwards.
AAGTACCATTATAAAATACTCACTTAGGGTTCTCGATGATATCCTTTTTCACTCAAAGGATATTCTAAGAATACCCTTATTTATTACACATCACATGGATGAATAAAATATCATGTTGATATATATTAGGATCAACCTTATCTTATTCCCCAAAATAAACTCATGGTAGCTTTATAGAATATTTATTCAAGTATTGTAGGAAATAAAACAACATTGGTATTTGTGGAGTTTACTCATTTGACTTGATTTATTCTTAAAGAAACATGTTAGATCCCATTTGAATCCATACATATAACATCAACTCAATACTTCATTTTATTCTTCAAATAAATCATCTTTAATCATAAAAAAATCTGTGATATTTAGTCTTATATGAACAATAAATGCATCAAATGATTAGATGAATTTATAGATTTATCAAACCTAGAAAGACTTCTCATTTCAAGATAAGAATAATTTTATGAAATTTATTCTAATTCAAGAATCTTCTCAGAATACTTGAATGTTTTTTTATCTCAATCAAATTACTCAGATTATAATGATTTATAACTAAATGAATAGTCCATGCTTCGATGTAACTTTATTTGTATTATTCTTATGAAACTAATAAATTACTTTTCATTATAAAGAACAATGAAACTCATAAAAACATGCTTGTATCTTGAATATTACTAACATAATGATATTTAAATTACTTAAAAATATCTTCAAAATCATCACATTTCATTTCATTAGAATTAAAAATCATGGAAACTCAGCTTTTCAGACTTTAAGAAGTCTCTCAATTTTCACTTACTATGATCTTATTCTCCACCACTTAAAGATCAGATTCCTCATTCAAACAACTTGAATCACACACCCTTTTGAGTGTTTATGATGTTTAGATCATGATCCAATAGTTCATGCATCATCCTATTTAGTTTCCCTCTTTAGATTTTAAAATCTATAAAATCACATTTTTCTGTATATAGAAACTTTGATTTTTTCCTTACTGTTGACACATATGCTAGATGAAAATGAAAAATGCATGGTAGTTTGATGACACTTAAAAAAATCAAATGACACCCATGAAGACCTCCAATCACACATATTCAGGTGAACATTGGCACTTATATAAACTACCAATGAGTTGTATGTAGTGTTAATACCACACATACATAGGTCCTTTATCTCTAAGATGACACATACACAGGGCATAATTGACTCATATGTAGTGTAGGGAAATCACTCATATATTTATTATACTTATCAAATTTTCTAATTTCTACCTTGAATTACCCATACATAGATTTCTATAATTATTCAAATTTATAGTTTCTCACACTAAAATGAAATAATTAAATCATATCCACTTGTTATATTCTTCTGTGAAGACCATCTCTATAAATTATCCTATTTAAGGGATTTACGAGTCCTTGAAATATGTACAAGTAGCTATTCCAAGGAAAAATTATCCTTTTCCATGTAAAAACAATGGAAGTAACTCTATTCTCTTCTTCATTCATTGGTTTGACTCTCAATCCATCACCCAAGAATTTTCATTTGCATAATTACATTGAAATATCCTTAATAATAGAGCTAATTAGAAACAAATACAACATAATACTAAGGGAACTTCAATCCCCACATTTGGATTTATTTTCAATTCTAAATTTACGCCAATAGTAAATGTAATTCTTCTCCACCTAATTGAAAATAAATTCAAAGGGGAAATTTATTATCCCCTCATTGATACTAAGGGTTTAGGTAAATACCTCTGAGGTAACATTATTATCCACCTTTTTAAGAAATATTTTTCCAAATACATTTGAGAGAATGGTGGAAGCACATGTTCTTAGAAAAGTGTCATAAGACAACCAAATATAAGTCTACATGGAATACAATTTTGTAGAAAACAAAAGTTAAAGATTATACAACAATTTTGTCCATAAATAAACCACTCTGTGATACCAACACTACCTTATTATTCCTAGGGGTCGTTAAAAAATATTTTCAAAATGTTTCATTAAAATGAACTTAGTTGAACAAACATATCAAAACATTTCAAGAAAAAGGTGATTTATTCCTCATTTGATTAGATAATCACTCCCTATTAATGATAATATTAAACATGAACTAGAAAAAGGTTAAGAGAGTGAAAAACATACCTCATCCTTCAATGTTTGAGGGAGCTGTATAAATTTCTATATTAGTTAGAAAATGATAAATCTCTAGTAGTATGATCATTTTTAATATCCCCCCTCAAGATATACTATCCAAGATTCTTTATTTTCAATTATTATCTTTTAAGAACAACCAAAAAGATATTGGAATATGGTGGGCTTACACAAAATTCTTGGTTGGATCATTGAGATTGAGACTTGTTTCACAACCCATGAAACGTATTCATGAATTCTCTAACACTTTGAGAATTCTTCATGCTACCTGCTCCCTTGACTTTAGAAATATGAACTTTACTTAGCATCATGTAATTATACAAATTTTTAACCTTATTATTAGTTTAAATAAGCTTATTGACTTTGGAAATTAGAGAACTTTCACCTTTTTTTATCTTTCTACATCTTACTTTCATTTTCCAACTAATCTATCCATATGGTTAGACACTCTTTCTTTACATGACCAACCTTATTTTTGTGTGTTGACTCCTTTTTCACAACAACCTTTTTGATATAAGGATTCATTGGTGATTTCCCTTTGTTTATCATTTGTATATGAATAATAGTAATACATTTGATTACTATATTCACTAACTTCTTACACCTTCCACACCCTTATTTTTGAACCTTTAGATTACCCTTCTTGGGTACCATTTCAACCTCTTCACTAGGAGTGTAAAAAACCATACCAACTCAGATATAAATTTCCTAAATTGATTTCCTTTCAATTTTTTGATAGTTCCATTATTTATTATAATTAAAGTCTATTTTACAATGGACCATGATGCATAATCCTTTCCCATAATAGAAGCATTTATTTCCTATGGGTTTCACCCCCTAATTATCTTTCTTCAGTATCTTCTTGAGTGTACTCTTATTCACTAATTTGGAACCCATGGAAAACTTACTTTTGTCCCGTTTCTTCACCTACTATTGTGTATTACTTCTTTGATCAAAAAAGAATTATTTTGGCTTAGTATATGACAAAATTAATCATAGTAATATCCATCAATGTTCTAATAATCACAAAAGTTTTCAAGTGATTCAAATATATTCTTTATTAATAGATTTCCCTTTTTATTTGAAACTTGTTTTCTTCCAGTATGTTGCTTCCTTGTTTCAAATTTAACCAAATAACTTTAGGGATTTTATAATATCCAATAGATAAAATGTTGTTCTAACATTTAATATACTTATTCCGGAATCTCCAATAGAACCAAAATCTTCCAATCAATCTATTTCTTTTCACTTTAGGTGCATGCTGTTTGGATTTTCCAAATTCCATCGTTTGTTATTTTTAGGATAATACACCACTGTTATGGGATTAGTTGTGGGAGATATTTTACCTTTATATTATCATATTCAATCTAAATGATTTAGTAAATTTATTTTAATTTTTCTCCTTTAACATTTTTATAGAATTTAAGCATTTCCCGTCACTTCCATACGAAAATAAATCCTGTATTAACTGAATGAATTGAATTGCAGGATACCTTTTCCCATGATCTTGAGGTGGAAGCTTATCCAGTTGTTTGAAAACTATTTTAGCTACCATTTTTAGTATTCTTCAATGAAAGACTAATTTATGAAGTTTTTGTGACTATAAAACATTTTCTTAACAGGCTGTGAAGTTCCAACTTGTGTAGTTTCTAAATTTCTCATCTTCACTTCTATCTCAAGACACTTCATATCAAGAATGTATTTATAATATTAAATTGTTTTCACCCTTACTTAATAACATATATTTAATTCATTTAACTAATTTCCTTGATTTCCAATGGACTCTTACAATTTTTTAAATCTATTTAACCCTGTTTACCTTGATTTTAAGTTGATCATTTTTAACATCTAGTGAGACTTTATGAAAATTTTCAAAATCATGGATCACTTTACATAATTTTGAAACACTTATTTCTCACCATAATCTATTTAAAATTATTTATCAACCATAGACAATATTTTATTACAAATAAGTATATTTTTTTATTTTACTTTCTTAATCTTTGTGAGAGTGTTGTAATAAATAATCTTATTTTACAATGATTCTTCCATTGCAACAACCACATATTCCAACCATGACTTCTCATCATGAATCCCATTAATTAATTTGAATATATAAGTGTCTAATTAAATAAGGATAAATTTCAGATAATACTTAACGTCATATTAGAGATCTTTAACATAATCAATTAAACCATTATCACAACTTGAACTATCTTCACTAGAGGAATAATAATCAAAATATTCATCAAGATGTTTACCATTCTAATAAAATTTAGATAGCGGTTCTTCATATTCCTTATTTTAATAATTTTTTATCTTATTTTTCTCTTTATTCTTTATCTTTAATAAGGTTTTGATATCCACTTCCAAATTAGATTTTCTAGGGACAATAGTATATTCTTCCATCTAAGCGACTTACAATGTGATCATACTCCTTGATACAACAAATAATTATCCCAGTCCACAAATTTTACACTGTGAATATCCTTATCAATGCAAGTGGATGTGGGTTATTTTTATCCTAATCCGCTATCTCACAATATTACACAGGTGAGAAAGTTCACAATATTACACGTGTGAACTAAGCTGTATCACACAACTTATCTTAAATTTAGATTCACATCGACTGTTTTGTTCAGAAATTCCTCCTCTTCTTGAAGTAGATCACTAAGTTTTGTTTAGGGATGAATCTGAACCCCCTAATAAAATCTCCTTCCTCAAACCATAGAGTCTTCAACTACCATAAAATATTCAAAATCACTTCTTGTAACTTAGCCTCTACACACAACACTTGTTCTAATTATTATACAACCTATCCATAGGCTACACTCAATTAAAATATTATTCACTCAAACTAAACACTATAAGATTAGATAAAAACCAATTCTTAGATGACAACTACCTCATCTATAAGAACTTTTATTTCATCTTCTTTCTTCTTTATTGACTATATCTGACCACCAATATATGTCAAAAAATTCTTCTTCTTATTCTTAAAAATCCAACCAGTTATTCCTTCATCACAAGCTCAACATATATTTCTTTCTTATTACTTAAGAGTCTTGGTTATCTCAACTTCACCTACTTCCTTCACTTCCTTCAATATCTTCACACCCTTCTCTCAACCAACTCTCCTACACACACTAGCAACAATAACCTTTTTTATTATATTTTTCCTTGATATTTTCACTTTCTAATGTGTGTATAAATTAAAATTATCCATTAATTTTTAATTTCTATATATATAATACCGAGAATACTTTACCACTACTATCCAAAAGTACCATTATAAAATACACACTTCATCTTCTCCATGATCACCCTTTTCAATCAACGGATATTCTAAGAATACCATTATTTATTACACCTCACATGGAAGAATAAATTTCCTCTTGATATACAAGAATCCTAGATTAATTTTCTTCCTCAAAATAAACTCGCAATAGATCTATAAAATATTTATTCAAGTGATTTATAAAATACAATAGTAACATTAACATTTGTGGAACTTCCTCATTTGGATTGAGTGTTTATTAAATAAACTTATATAGATTCCACTTGAACAAACATATACAATAACAATGTATCATTTCCTATTCTTATTTAAATAAATCAACTTGAATAATAAAAAAAATATGTGATATTTAATCTTTGATGAATAAAACTTGCATCAACTGATTGGATGGATTTTTCGATTTATCAAATTTGGAAGACTTCTCATTTTAAAATAAGAATAATTATTTAAAATTAATTATCTCTCAAGAATATTATTATAAGCCTTGAATATCTTCATCTCACTTAAATATATCATATTATAATGATTTAGACACAGATAAATAATAAATGACTCTATGTAACTTCATATACATTATTCTTGGAAATTCAATAAATTCCTTTTAATTATCAAAAAAATGAACCTCATAAAACCATGATTGTATCATGGATATAAATAACATCATGATGTTTAAATAACTTTAGAACACATTTTTCATCATTAATTTTTATTTCATTATAATTATAAATTTTGAAAACTCATCTTTTCATAATTTAATAAGTCTCTTAATTTTTACTTACTATGGTCTTCTTCTATACCAATTAAAGACTAGCTTTCCCATTTAAATAACTTGAATCTCACACCACTTTGAGTGTTTGTGATTTTTAGAACATTATAAAATAGTTATTGAATCATCCATTTTAGTTTCACCCTTCATATTAAAAAATATAGAAACTCACATTTTTTAGTCTATAGGAACTCATATTTTTCCTAAGTGTTGACACACTTGTTGTAGTCTAATGACATTTACATAGCTCAAATGACACATAAATACACATCCAATCACACATATATATAGGATATGAATCATATACAGGTGATAAATGAAACTTACTTAGACTACATATGACTCATACGTAGTGTCCAAAACACACATACACAGGATTTTTATCTCTGAGATGACACATATGCAGAGCACAAATGACTCATATACAGTTTAGGGAAATTGACCATACATTATTGGTACTTATCCATTTTTATTATTTCTACTCTAAATGACTCATACATATATTTCTATACTTTTCCAAATTCAAAGCTTCTTTCACTAAAATTCCAAAATTAAACCCAATACATTTTTCACATTCTTCTATAAAGATTAACTATATTAATAATAAAATTTAAGGGATTTAAGGGTCATTAGAATCTAACCCACCATCTATTACAAGTAAAAATTCCACTTTACCATGTAAACACAATGAAAAAAACTATATTCATTACTTTATTCATTGGGTGGGCACTCAATCAATCATCCGATACTTCATATGCACACCGTGTTGATCCCCTTGTGATTAGACGAAGTTACTATTTATCTTTCTTTGGGTTGAGATACATCTTGTTTTCTATCTAAAATATTTAATTTCCTATTGTGTCTATAACTTCTACCCCTTCCAGATTTTAGGGAATCTTACTGGGTATGTATATACTCACCCTTGTATGGGATTTTCCTACATGTGTTATGACTTATGCAGATGAAATACAGGTCGACGATGACTTTATATGAGATTAGATATACTCGGTTCTTTGGACCACGTATAGTGGTCATATATTGGAGGTTAGGAGTTAGGCTCTCTCAGCAATTTAATTTCCATTTTTTTCAGTTTGGGACATATTTTTGGTTGGGCATGTATTTTTCCTCTTTAATTTTCAGTTTTTTCTATTGTACTCATGTGCACACTAGAGGTTTTTCATGCTTAGTTTACTTTCTAGATATTGAATCTTTTACTTCTCTTTCTTATGCACTTATTCATTGAGATGGTTGTGTGTGTGTGTATAGTTTTCTAGTAAAATGTCTCCTTGTGTTAGTTATACCTTTGATATTGGTCTTCAGCACCTGACCTATAGAGGCAGGCTTGGGGTAGTTGCATATTGAGATCTGATTAGGGTCGGGTCATGATAGATTGGTATCAAATATGGTTCTATCATTTGGATATGAGTATTTGGTTGGGATTAGGGAAATTATGTCAAAGTTTTTAGAGTGTTTCTCTCAAGATATGGAATCCAATAATACTTGGGGTGGCCGACGTATCCATTCCCTAGGACATTGGCTACCTTCTTGTCAACTCGGAATATCGAGAAATTAATTGTAGGGATCAATGGTACATGAATCATATAGGATTGAGTCTTTGACGATTCTTCTTGATTCAGCTTTCCATTTTTGTTATATATATATGTGTATATATATATATATGCTCATATGACTATGGTAAGTCTTGATTAAATTATTAGGATGCCTCCACAATGAAAGATAGCAAATATACCAGTTTACTATCATGATGATGATCCAATGAGTGATGAGGTATTAGTTTAGGGTCCATCCACGAGCTTCTTCATCTAGGTGGATAGGTAGAAACACATCAACCTATTGAGAATCAGATCATCCCTGTTGAGTAGGATGAGGATGTGCACAGGCTTAGTGCACTCCATTTGTTCCAGCACCAGAGGGCACTGGGGTTCTGTGGCAAGCCAGATCTAATGGTAGTAGAGTATTGGATAGATTTAGTGCTTCATGTCATCAGGCTCATATAGAAACCAACATATCAGGTGGTTTCACTAGAAGCTATCCTTTTCCATGGAGCAGCTAGGTTTTGGTGGAGTCTTGTTACCTAGATGCATGATGAGTTGAAATTCTCATGGACCGACTTCTAGATGTTATTTCGTGAAGAATACTACCCATCTTGTTTGCACCCAGTTTGGATTCTGTAGCTTCTAGTGATACAATAGGGAGGGATGACAGTGGATGAGTACACAATGAGGTTTATAGACATTACATGGAACTCCCTTGACATGATCCGAGATGGATACTTCTAAGAAAGAAATTTTGAGCAGGGAATCTATATAGAGATTCATACCAGTGTGGTACCCTTGTGCATTACTACCTATTATAGGGTGTTGGATTAGACACTAGTGACATAGAGATTTCTATCAAAGGGATGCTAGGAAACTGGAGTTGGTAGTGGGAATCACAGATCTCAGTCATCTTCAATAGCCAATAGGCACCGATATGTAGGATATCATTGTAGGAGATCTTATCATGATTAGACCCAGATGCATGGTCATGTAGTACAAGGACTATGTAGAGGACCAAGGTATCCCATAGAGGGGTGGTACTTTACTTGTGATGGGTGAGGTCACATAACATGTGACTACCCGACTAGACGTGCTAAATATAATAGGAATATAGCTGATGGACCACCACAAACAAGGTAGTACCATGATTAGGGACCCCCCATGAGAGGGCATGGAGGCCCCCAGGGATGTCGAGCTAGAAGATGAGTATTAGGAGATATGGGTGGTGGAATACACTATGAGATCCTTCCACCACCACCACCACTAATCAAACCATGTTAGGCTTAGGGAGTTGTTATCCGAGCCCACAGATAGCTGCGAGCTTTGGAGGCTTATAGCCCCACAACACACGAGATGACTAAAGGTAATATATGTGTTTATTCTACTCCTGATTCAGTATTATTAGACATAGTTTCCAATCATTCCTTCATCTCTATACTCCTGGTGAAATAAATGGAGCTCCCAGTTAAGGTTCTAGCACAACAACTTTATCTTGAGGTTCCTACAGGGAACAATTCTTCTATACCTTTTATCTGTCAGTAATACGAGCTATTGCCCAGTGGAGATAGGATCACATGGGAACTTCTGGTCATCACAATGGAACCCTATGATTTCATCTTGGGTATGGATTGTTTTTCCATGGTCTAAGACTAGATTGACTATCCCTGCATATAAGTCAGATGCCTACGTACTGATGGGATGCAATTCTCCTTTGTGGGAGAGAGAGAGAGATATCATGGTAGGGGGAATAGGTTTTGTGAGTAGGAGGTTTCATCCCATCACCCATTAGTTGGTGAGTGTATCCCTTGGTTTATAAGGATCTTAGGATATATGGATTCGTTCAGTTATGGAGGATTATATATAGGTCTTCCCCAAGGATGTTTTGGGACTACCACACAGGCAGGAGATGGAGCTTTGCATTGATTTTCTTCTAGGTACCTTTCCTATATCTTCTACGGCATATCGGATGGCCCCTACCGAGATCCAGGAGCTACAATTATAGTTGGAGGACCTTCAAGAGAAGGGTTTCATTAGGCCCAGTGTGTCCCCCCCATGCAGATCAGGTGTTGTTCATGAAAAAAAGGATGAGAGATGGTGGATTTTCATGAATTATCATCACCTGAACTAGGCCATGATAAAGAATAAGTCCCATTACCAAGGATTGAAGACCTATTTGACTAGTTATGAGACATGAAATGGTTCTCAATGATCGATATAAGGTCTGACAACCACAAATTGAGGGTTTGTGGGGCTGACATTCTGAAGTTGGCATTCCGATGTCACTATGGACACAATGAGTTCCTAGTGATGCCCTTTGGTGTAATGAATGACTCCACCGTATTTATGGATTTGATGAACCAATTTTTCTATCCATACTTGGATTAGTTTTTAGTTTTCTTCATTAACGACATACTCATATACTCTACATCATAGGTGGATCATACAAAGAACTTGAGGTTGGTTTTAGATTTACTTTATGATCACCAAATTTATGCAAATATTTTGAAGTGACAGTACTAGATTCATGGGGTTTATTTTATGGGGAATTTCATTTATTAGCACGGTTTAGCCATGGAACCAATGAATATCAATGTAGTTCTTACTTGGAAGACACCCAAGAGCATGTCATAGGTGAATAGTTTTATTATATTGGTAGGGAAATACAGGAGGTTTGTAGAAAAATTATCTAGGATTGATGGCCCCTTGACTTCTCTGATTTGAAAAGGGAAGTATTTTACTTGGACTGAGTAGTGAAAAAGAGCCTTATAGAAGTTTAGGATGAGGCTGATAAGTGTTGTTGTATTGAGACTACTATAAGATGGCATTGAGTACGTAGTGTATTGAGATGCCTCAGGAGCTAGGCTCGACTGCGTGTTAATGCAGCGAAAGGTAGTTATCTCATACAGTTTGAGGAAGTTGAGTACCCACAAGTATAACTATGTGAATCATGACCTATAGATGACAATGATATCCTTCACCATAAGTATGTAGTGGCACTATCTTCTAGTAGAGAGCTTTGTAGTTTACTCAGACCATCAGAGTCTCAGGTATTTCTTCATGTAGAGAGACTTGAAACCGAGATAACAGTGCTTGTTGCAGTTCCTATAGGACTATGACTTCAAGATAGTATATAATCTAGGAAAGGGAAATGTAGTAGTAGATTCCATTAGAATAAAGTTCCAAGATTTCTTGGTGTATGAGGCTTCTGAGAAGATGGATTTCTTGCAACTAACCCTGGTGGAATAGGAGGGTACAACTTTTCTACAATCGATGGTGTTGATTCCTCAGATTTTTGAGTGTGTGAGAGATTACCAACTAAGATACATCGATAATTAGGTCTTTCATGATGAGATATTTTCAAGATATTTACTAGATGAATATTTTGAGGGAGGGAATCATGTTATCCTTTTGTAGGGATGAACAATGTTCTCAATCTTGATGAGGGATAAGGTGATGTGAGAGTTAAAAAATTATCTCCTAGATGTACATAATAGTGTGGAGAAGATTTTCAGAGACCTAAAATGGCAGTATTGGTGGTCCAACATGAAACAAATCATATCTGAGTTCATCTCTCGGCACCTCACCTGTCAGTAGGTGAAGGTTGAGCACCAGGTTCCGACAGGTTTATTACATCTCCTTGAGATCCTGGAGTGGAAGTGAGATGAAATATCCATAGACTTTGTGATAGGGATTATATGGACAGTGAAGGTTCATGATTCCATCTAAGTGATAGTTGACTGACTCATGAAGTTGGCACACTTCCTTTCTATCAAGGAGAAGAGTTCGATGGATATTTTGGGACAGTTGTACACATGGGAGATCATTCACCTTCATGGGGTTCCCACAATGAATTTTCCTATCATGACATGTAGTTTAAATCATGATTCTAGAGAGTCTTGCATGAGACATTTAGAACCCAAAGGAGGATGAGTAAAAACTATTACCCCCAGATGAATGGGAAAATCGAGCGCACTATCCAGGTGTTAGAGGATATGCTAAGGGATTGCATGTTAGAATTTGTTTGGAGTTGGTAGGATTACTTTACCTTGGTATATTTTTCATACAAAATAGATACAACTCTGCCATTGGCATGCTACCTTTTGAGTCCCTATATAGGAGACCCTTCAAGTCAGCCTTTTACTGGAAAAATATTGGAGATACATCTCTTGTGGGTCCAGAGTTGGTTTAGGTGATGATAGAGAAGGTCCAGGTCATTCATGAGTGGATGAGGATGGCTCAGAGTAGGCAGAAATCTTATAAAAATCATTATCGTAGGCCTTTGGAGTTAGAGCAAGGAGACCATGTTTTCAGAGAGTCTCCCCATGATGAGGATTATAGAGGTTTATCCAGGGGAGAAAGCTATCCTCAAGGTTCATTGGACCATTCGAGATCATGTAGAGGGTTGGGAATGTCTCTTACTACCTCTCCCTACCCCCACAATAGGAGTGGGTGGATGATATCTTCCACATGTCACAACTAAAGAGATACATGAATAACCCCACACATGTAATCAACTGGGGTGAGATAGACATCGAGGACATAACCACATTTGAGGAAAACCTGGTGGTGATCAAGGATTGAAAAGAGAGGACCCTACATGGATGGACCATCCCCTTAGTTCGCATGTTTTGGTAGAATGAGAAAATGCAGGAGAGTTCTTGGGTGCAGGAGAGCCAGATGTGGGCTCAGTACCCCAATTATTTTTCTTAGTTTTTTATTTTTTGGGGATTAAAATATTGAAGGAGGTAATGATGTATACACCCATTTTTTTCCTTACAAGACTTTCAAATATTTCTGCATATATTTCTAGAGTCAGAAGCTAAGACAACATTCGATTCCGAGGCCTGGTGTTCCCAAAATTAATTTTATAAAAAAACTAAATATATTTTATATTGTGCACACATTTTCTTAAACAAAATGGGATAACTCTTAAATTGAATCTCAGATAAAAAATCCAAGAAAATAGTTGAGATCAAAACACGATGTTTACCCTAGGCGCAACCTAAAATAGGTCAGCGTGTGGCATTGAGATATCTCACCCATTGGTGAAACATTCAATAGGTTAATTAATTAAATTAGTTAAATTAATTTATTATTTCAACCTATTATAATTTTTATAAAACCACCTTAATGATGAATCCTCTAGGGTTAGCCTCATAAACCCTGGGTGGATTCTAGATCTTCTCCTTCCTCCTTCCACTAGCGAATCATATCGGGCGATGATGAAACTCTAGATCGGATCAAATTGGGTTTCTGCGAATGAAATAGATTCTTCCATTCATTTCTAGGAATGTTCTTCAATGAATAACAATCCAATATCCAAGTAGGACTCATAAATTTATATATTTATCCTTTTTTGATTAAATTTATTGAGCAGAATCATTCTATATGTGATCTGTACCAAATTACTGAACCTTGAATGCACCTATGTACCAGTTTATTTGATTATTCTACTATTTTCTAACCTAGGATATCCACATTCTTGATATCTGGACAAGAACAATTGGAAAAAATCATTATACCTTTCTTCTTGTTCCTACCTCCCACAATTTCTTTGCATTCTTTATCAGCTGGACGCCACAGTCCTGGTTTGAAATTGTTGGGAAGTACTGAGCCTAATATAAACCCCAAAAATGTGATGAATCCATGTGAATGGGATAAATCAATAAAATATGGATGATTTTAGTTTGTTTTTAGGTTATCAGAGATCATTTCAATGATCAATAGTTGAATCATCAATGATGGAGGAACCTGAGGTGTACTGGTCAAGTGACGAACCACCGCAGCAATGAATACCGATTTTCGGCCACCAGATGGATGAAAATGACCAACAGTGACTAGATTCACATTTTTTGGGTGAAGATGAAGCCTAATATAAAGGAAAAAAATACTAGATCTTTCATGCATAGAGTTGATCTGTATTTCTAGAAAAATCCCAACTATACACCATGTAGTTTGAAGAACACATGGCATGTCAGGACCCGGCTGTGGTGGCTAGGGTTTTATTGATTTATAAGGATGGAAAACCATGTAAAATCCCTACACAGCATGTATCTCTATCCTAGGTAGACGAGACATGTGGTGGAGAACATATGAAAGACCTTGTGTGGGAGTACACGCCTAGGCACTCGGTCATGTACTAAAGTACATGGAAATTAGATGGAGTACATAGACATGATCAAGCACATGAGTGGGACCTTGAGTGGAATGGGAAGGCTGTGTAGATCTCCTAAATTCCATGTATCCCTATATGGTTGGAGATCCATGTAAATCAAGGGACACAACCTGGTGATGGAGTGTGACCTCATGCCATGTGAGTCCCCTCACATACCGTGTACTCCTTGGTTCCTTTTGAGGAAACTTCAACCTCTCATATCTCATCATTTGAACTCAAATTTTGGACCTCAAGTAGATTATCCTGAGTGTTTTTACATGTATAACACAACAATGACCTACATTGTGGATTTTGAGATATGATATGAGATTTTCTGATCATGGTACTTGTTTAAACAATTCTTGATGATGACAATGATCATGCAGGGTCACAAGAAACATTTTGAGTGGAACCATTGAGTTGGGATAGTCATGGGTCCTCTTGTGACTCCTAAAGTCAAACCCTCCATCTGGGATGGGCATGGGTCCTCTAACAATAGAGTAGAACCCTCCAGAAGGTCTGGGCATGGGTCCTCTATATACTTTTAGAGAGTAACCTTCTTATTGGTACAGGGAATGGGTCCTCTATAAACTTCTAGAGTGGAACCCTCCAGTTGGGTTGGGCATGGGTCCTATACCATCAGAGTAGAACCCTCATGTTGAGAAAGGAATGAGTCCCTTATTGACTATTATAGCAGAACCATCCTATTGAAATAAGGAATGAGTCCTCTATCTATCCATTTAGTGGAACCCTTATATTATACTAGGGCATGGTTCTTATACCTAGATATTTTCTCCCCTCGACTATGTGGCATAGTGATGAGGCATGTCTTAACTTGGATGTTTTCTGTTAAGAAGACACATGAGATTTTGGGTATCATTATTGGAATTTTGTAACTATGGGTGTCTCTTTTCCTGGGTTGAGTTGTGATATAGAGATCCCCTTACTCTCTTTTTTGGGATTTTTTTTACTGATCATATAAATATGCCTCTATATTCATACCTTTTGGTTTGGTTACTATCCTTCCATGAGTTTTGAAGACACACGGGGTATTCCACGTGCTTTATATGTTTAGCTTCTTGTGTTGGAATGAGGTTACTCTCCTTCTATGGGTGAAAAAACTTGACGTGTAGTTCATCTACACACCATGTTGATCCCCTTATGCTTGGACAAGGTTACTATTTCTCTTTATTTGGGTTGAGATTCATCCTGTTTTCTATATTCAACCTTTACTTTCCTATTGTGTCTTTAATTTCTCCCCTTTACATATTTATGGGTGTCTTATTGGGTATGTATAAACTCACCCCTACATGGGCTTTTCCTGAACGTGTTGTGTCTTATGCAGATGATGGATAGGTTAATGGCAACTTCATAGGAGCTAAGGGATACTTAGTGCTTTGGACCATGTATGGTGGTCATAACTTGAAGATCAAGAGTCGGGCTTTCTCATTAGTTTACTTTCTAAATTTGTTGGGTTGGGATATATTTTTGGTTGGACATGTATTTTTACCCTTTAATTTTTAGTTTACACTGTCGTACTCTTGTAAACCCTAGAGGTTTTTTATGCTTGGTTTACTTCTTAGTTGTAGCATATTTTACTTCTCTTTCCTATGCACTTATATATTGAGATAGATGTGTGTGTGTGCATACAGGTTTCTATAAAAAGGAATCCTGTGTTAGTTATTCCTTTGGCATTGGTCGCCAGCCCTTAGCCTATGGAGGCGAGCTTGGGGTAGTTGCCACTCAAGCCTCGGTTAGGGTCAGGTCATGACATAGACTATACCAATGATTTTTTTATAACCAGTGGTATAGGATCACACCTATACTAGGACAACTGATCCCCTTTCCCTTTATGAAATCAGTTCACTCATGGCTAGTTTATCACCCCTTGTGATTACCTTATTTTCTCCTTTAATTATAATTTGATTTTTTATGTCAAATCATCAATGTATGTTTATTTTATTCATATTCTATCTTATTTTATCCTTTTCTTTCTGCAATTTGATGCCCTAAATTGTGAATGAACTAACCTAATAATATAATTTTTATGTTTCTATATTATTTTGTAATAGAAAGTGTGAAATCCATATATACAAAATCTGAATGTCATTTTT
This sequence comes from Viscum album, assembly GCA_963277665.1. Classification (NCBI taxonomy): domain Eukaryota; kingdom Viridiplantae; phylum Streptophyta; class Magnoliopsida; order Santalales; family Viscaceae; genus Viscum; species Viscum album. The sequence continues at coordinate 154,661,853 of OY728134.1, read as the reverse complement.
AAGTCAATATACTTCATTTTATGTTTTTTGGAGATATCTCAGGGTAACACCCTAAGTTTTTATGAATTATTTTTCCAAATGGATTAAAATTATTCAATGGCTTGCATTGTATGATATAACAAGTTAATCTTGATTTATACACAACACCAAGTTAAGATTGTGCAACATGAAACACTGAGTTTAGTTTGCGGTACACACAAAAATAAGTTTGGATTTTGATACACACAATATCGAGTTTCTTCGACATCTTGTGTTACATGCAATACTAAGATTTATGGAACTACAATATATTATTATTATTATTTAATATGATAGTTATCACATAGCCATTGGAATGGAGAGTATGAATATGATGAAATAAATTATGAAAATATGGTTTAAACATTTTTATATAACTAATTATTTGGTGTCCAATTAATTAGAAATGAAAATAAAACCCTTTTTAAAATAAAAGAAAATCATTTTAGGAAAAACTTCTTTTATGTACACAAACCTATCTTATACTAATAGATTTAAAAAATAACTCTTAGTAAATTATATTAATAAAATTTATAAATTATATACCCAATAAATTTTTTAAAATTCATCCTATGTGTTCTCTAGATTAGAGATAAAAATAAATCCAATTTTATGCTTAAAACCATATTTATTTCAAATGCAGTTTTATTGCCTTTTTATGGTGCACTTATTTTAAAATTATTTTTTAAAATTTTTATAGAATTTATTTGAAAAAAACTTCATTTTTAAATTTTAATATTAAAATTATCTTATGATTATCTTTTGGGTTTTTTCTAAGAAGTTTCATTTTTTGATAAATAGTGAAAATGGTGAATTTTAATTGAAAACTGTCTTTTCACCTAATTTTTTACAAAGTTAAATTATATTTTAAATTTATTTTTAAAGTATAACTAGTTAAATTATACATCTATTAATACAATTAATGTCATTTTAATCAATTTCATATTGAAATTGGATATAAAAACTTTGTAAACTTTTTGATAATTGCCTCTTTGAAAACCTGCTTTCTCGTTGTGTCTATGAGATTAATTTTAAATTAAATTATACTAATTATTTGAATTTAATTTTGAAAAATGGATTCATATTTGGAATAATCATAATTTATATTATCTAATTAGGTCAAATTATTTTTTTACCATTAGTATTTGTGAAAAAAGTTAAAATAAATTAATGCGATTAAGGTCAAAACAAGGTTTTGTGCATCACTTGCATTTATTTTAAAAATAGTTTTACACACCCATATGATTTTTATTTAATTAACTGTGATTAATATTTATAATCATTTGGTATAAATTATCTAATAAATATATTTTTAATATTATTCTTAAAGGATACATTACCCAGGTAAATAAAAAGATATAAGTTACCTTGGTAAAAACTATGAAGATAAAATTGAGTAAACTTAAAGACTAAAGAATAAATTGATAAAAAATGTATTTATTGTGTGTGGTGGAGGTATTAATAAAAATATTAATACCTAACCTCTATTATTATTCAACCTTTTAGTCACATGAGTTATAAGAGACCTCCCAATAGTGATTACTTTTGGGTATTTATAAGAATACCAAACCTCCTCAATTATAAAAGTGAACCCACTTTCCCCACTTATTCACACCTATAAATCCATATGGATAAAAAAAAACCTAAAAAAAAAACTTCTATAATTCCCTAATATCATATGATAATCCTTAATTTGGGCATAAATCCAACCAAGGACGTCCTTTGGTGAAAACCAACAGGAGATACCTGAAGAAGAGGTAAGGTTCATCAATAAACATTTTTGTTTTATTTCTTCCTCAAACCCCTTAAATTATTTTTATATCATGATTATATAATTAAATAATTATATTACATATATTTATATTTTTTATGTTAAGTTTATTACCTAAAACCTCTCAAACTTCTATGAAATGGGCTATGAAATCATCATTTGTGTGTACGATGGACTATCACCTCGCAAACCAATGTCATTCATTTTTTCATTATCACCTTTCAAGGTTGGGAATAATGAAGGAAATACTATTTATATATGATATTTATTATTTTATTATTTTATTATTATTCTGGATTTTTTATATCACACATACCTTTGTGGTTTTCATTTTATGGGAATACGTCAACTTCATTCGTGTGTACGATGGACTATTGCCTCACAAAGCGATGTGATTCATTCATGCTATACATGGAATGTATTAAGGATGAGTTTAATAAATATACGTGAGATATATGAAATACATATTATTATGTAATGATAATATATTTCATTTACATTTATTTCTTTCAACCCAACAAGAAAATGAAAAACAATGTTACTGCGTACATATTACCTACCATCTCAATGAACGGTGCATTTCATTTCCTATCACTAAATTTTATGAGTTACTATGAATAAATATATAATAAATAAATATTATATTTATATAATGATTATAATTTTGGAGGTTATGTAACCAATATCAAAGTAATAGTACCAAAAAAAGGCAACAAATCAAAACATATACAAAAAATAAAGCGGTTATTACTCGAAACACAACTTTAACATGGAATTGTTAATAGAAGGGTAATAAAAGGTCATAATAAAGTCATAAATGATATGATATATATGAATATAGTTCTTTAATATAATTATAATAAAATTATATTCATTATATATGGGGTTTGAATGTGTACGAAGGAAGTCAGGACTTCAGGTAAGGGGATTTCTAGTCTCACTTATATTTATGGGAGACTAATGCCATATTCACCACACATTTCTTTTGTGTGGTGTATATAATTACCTATGAAATTATATATAATGAATATAATTAATTTAATTATAATTAATGTTTCCATTTATGTTATTCCTTCATGGTTATTATGATTCAACAATTACTCAAGCAATAAGGGATTTCCATCTCACTTTTTTACTTCCATGTGATACATGTCATATTCACCACCTATTTATTTTATGTGGTGTATATAATACTAATTAATTTATTTTATAAGTATTATGTATAAAATTATTTTTATTTACATATCCATTTGAGGATCTATCTTTCATTTGGTTTATAGTTCAATATTTACCAAATCAGTAAAGTATTTTTTGTCTCAATTTCCTTTCTTTGAGACTTATGTTATAATATGCACCTATATTATTTCATGAGGTGTATATACAGATCTATTGGAATTTAATATAATGAATTTATCTATATTCATGATATTTTAAGTTCCATTTTTTGTTATTACTTCATGGGGATTATGATTCAAGGTTACAAAAGTGGTAATGACTTTATGTTACAATCTTATAATTTATCGGGATTGTTTATGATTACGCTTCCAATGATAAAATATTATGATATATATATAAATAATTCTCATGAATTTTATCCTAATATTTTTATTCATGATATATTTAAGTAATATTACCATTTTATCACTCTTTGTTACTTTAGATAATTAATAACTTTTTTATGAAAATACGACTTTATTTCTCTCTTTAGTCGGAAATATATTTTATTTAAAAACATTCTTTTCTAAAAATATTTTCAAAAATGTTTTTAAATAATATTTTATGATAATTTTCAAGTAAAATCAATTTTTTTCATATTTTAAAAAGTGATTTAATTGATTTTCAAAGATTCCTTTATAAGTTTTCAAGTTTATTTTTGAAGAAAAATGTTTTTAAAAGGTTTTACATTTTAAAAAGTGTTTTTAAATGAAGAAAATATATTTTCTCAAGAAATGTTTTAAATTAATTTTAAAAGATTTATTTATAAGTTTCCAATGTTATTTTCAAATAAAATTATTTTGAAAATGTTTTATAAAAGTTATTTTCAAAGATAGTTTATTTTTCTTAATAAATGTTCCAAGTAATTTTTCAAAATCCTTCATCTAAGTTGAAATCCTTTTATATAATTTATTTTTTACCAGGGATATGATCTAATGATACCATTCATATTATTTATCTTAATGGTTTATGTTTTTATGACATGATGTTTATGAAAACCATTTTTATTAAATGGGCTATTCAATGTTAAAATGATTACGAAACATGCTTCTTTTAATGGGTTATGATATGATGAAATAATTATGAAACCTGTCTCTTCTCCATAGATCATGATATGATGAAATTTTTATGACACCCATTTCATTTCACAAGTTATTATATGATGAATGTTTATGATCTTATGGTACACATATATGTGATTTTAATATTTGATGGGTGATACCTATATCTACCTCCAATGTATTGGGAAAAGATAAATGTTCTATGAGCTCAGAGGGTACACGAGTGATTAGTCCAAGCCCAAATATGGGGGTACATGGGTGGTCAGACCAATCCTAAACATGAGGGTATATGGGTGGTAATCCCAAGCCTGTAAATGAGGGTACATGGGTGGTTAAAACAAGCTCTAAGTAGGTACATAGGTGGTCAGCCCAAGCCTAACATATTATGAATATCTTAGTGGGTATCCATGAAATAATATTTTATATGTTTGTGTGTCTACCACAAATCTATGTATTATTCCAATATTACGCTCTCTTAACTCATGTTATTTGATTTCATTATGATTCATGTCTTATGAAATGCCAATATTTATTCCATGATTCAAGTTTATGATCTTTGATATGCACGGTATGGTTTTAAAATTTTATTCTCATATACTCATACCATTATACTCATTTCATTATTATGTATCTTTCTTATCTACCCTTATTGATCATTTTAGATCACCCTTTCTTATGTTTAATTTCCATAGTTTATGAATAAAGGTTTTAAGTAGGGTATGTTTGTAAAGAGTACAAAATGGAAAAATCTTTATGGGAGATATTGAAGATTTTTCATCAGATTAAAAGATTGTGTTCCAAGTTTCAAAAGGCACTAAACTATTATAGTACTCGGGCATGTTTTTGTGTAATGTAATGAATATTCATCTAAAAAAATGAAATATCCATTTATGTTAATCCTGGGTTGTTATATTTGGTTTCAAAGGAAAGGTTTAGTCCACACTTGGAAACTAGGATGAGAAAAATTTAGTGAGATACCTAGTGATATTTCTAAGGACATGTCTAGGGATGTATTTAAGGATAATTATAAAGGTGATTCAAAGTATAGGAAAATGTCCTATAAATTTGGTAAAGGATTGAGTGAGTGGTTTTCTATAAATACACCCTTGTCTAGATACTATAAGTGGATGTGGATTTTGAAAAGATGTACCTAGGGGTAACATCCTCAAAAACACCATATTGAGCAAGAATTGACTGGGAACTGATGCATAACAACGGGCCTTATTTCACACTTGGTTTGAAACTCTTGGGGGAAATTCTTTGGAAATTCACAAATTATTTATGAACCATCATGAAGGATTTAAATAGATGATAACTATGAATAAACTAATATTAACCTAAGGTGTCATAAATTAAAAGGGATGTGTTATTATTTAGACATTGTATAAGTGATTTTTCATGATTATGTGGTTTTTCACTATGTTTATTGTTTATCACACTATGTTTTGGTTTTAGTCAATGGTTAGAACTAGAAGGAATAATGTTAACATAGAATTTTATGGAAAATTCAGTGTCTATAAGAAACGAAATTGGATAATGACTAGTGATAAATATATTATGATTATGCCCAATAAACTATTATGATATATGATTAACAACATGAACTTCAGTGAGATTCCAAGCACATAAAATAAGAGGAATATTGAATTTTATGAAAGTTTATATGGTAATGGACATAGCATAAAGAAGACTCAAATTCCTACTTATAAATAAGGTAGGAAGAAAAACCTAAAAGAATATATCAAATAAAGGGGGAAGATGTTATCTATGTGGAAAAAGGGTCATATAGTAACAAGTTTTAAAGGATTTCTATGTAATGAATGAATAAGAATTCATGTTTTCAATAAGTTATTATGGTAATTCAAGTTATTACCATGTTTTAAGAGAATACATGATGAAGGTATTCACATGTTTGGTATATAAAAATCAAGAGATACTTTATGATATATGAGGGATCAATGTGAGGATAATTTTTAGAAATTTATAAACCTTTTTTATAATGTTTTGTATTTTCATATTTATAAAGGTTTAAAAGGTTAACTATTTATGAAAAGGTTTATGATGAACTTTGTTTTAGGATTTAGATATTAATGTATTATTTCACTATATGAAGATTTATGAATATTGATAACCTATGCTAACCATTTTTAGACATAATTACTTATCATTATATCTATGAATATTATGATTCAATAGTGCTTCAGGAATAACAAAACCACCTTCATTTCTTGGAATATGATATGAAGTGGAAGTTGATCAAGGCATAACTACAGGGAAATATTGTGCATATGAAATAGAATGAAATCAAGTAATTATATCTTCTAGTAAAATTTCTTCAATTTTATGAAAATGGTCTTGAAACAAAATTTTACCCTATCATCATTTTTATGAAAGAAGTAACCCTTTTCAAGACTCTTTGGTTTATGGGTTTGTGATTGTTAAATTTATCTTATCCACATTCTATACCACTCTCCATCAGTATTTGGGTGTTAGTTTTCTCTTCTATGCCCAATTTCTCACTTCCCACCTATGTTCTCCTATTTAGAAACTGAGTACGTGTTATTTCAAATGATCTTCAAACATCCCTTTATCTTCTTCAAGAGGATGTTTTATTAATTTTTTTTACGATGTGGGTTTCTATGAAAGTAACTTTCAAGTATTAAACTTTTGATGACAAAAAAGAATTTATAGGGAGAATTTAATTTTAATGAGGGAATAATGTAACACCCTAATTTTTTATGAATTATTATTATTTCTAATGAATTAAAATTATTTGATGGATTTATTTTCACACTACACCAAGTTAAGATTGATTTATATGCAACACCAAATTAATCTTTCACTACACACAACACTGATTTTAGCTTGCGGTACATGCAACACAAAGTTTGTATTTTTTTACACACAATACTAAGTTCCTTTAGTAGCCTACATTACACACAAGATGGAGTTTTACCAAAGTACAATATACTATTAATATTATTATTGAATATGATAGTTATCACCCAAATTTTGGAATGAAGGATATGAATAGTATTAACTAAATTATGAAAATATGGGTTAAAAATGTTTATATAATTAATTATTTGGTGACTAATTAATTAATAATGAAAATAAAACCCTTTTGAAAATAAAACTCTTTTGAAAATAAATGGAAATATTTTTTTGAAAAACTATTTTTATGCGTCGAAGAATATTTTATACTAATATATTAAACAAATAAATATTAGTAAATTATATTAATGAAATTTATAAATTATATATCCAATATAATATTTAACATTCATCCTATGTGTTCTCTAGACAATAGATAAAAATAAATCCAATTTTTTTCTTCAATTATATTTTTTTCAGAAGCAAATTTATCAGATTTTTATGGTACACTTATTTTAAAATAAATTTTTACCAATTTTAGAGAATTTATTTGAAAAAATAAAATGTATTTTTGAAATTGGAATATAAAAATCATCTTATGATTAATTTTTGGGTTTTTTTATGAGAATTTTTATTTTTTATGAATAGTGAAAAATATTGAATTTTAATTGAAAACTATATTTAACCTAAATTATTTAAAAAGTTAAATCATATTTTTAATTGATTTTAAAGTATAATAAGAAATATTATACATCTATTAATCCAATTTATGTAATTTTTATCAATTTCATATTGAAATTTGATATAAAAACTTTGAAAGCTTTTAATCATTTTCTATTTAAAAACCCGATTTCTGATTACATATGTGGGATTAATTTTAAATTAAATTCATTAAATTATGTGAATTTAATTTGAAAAAATGGATTCAGTATTTATAATCTTAATAATTTATATTATACAATAAGTTCAACTTAATTTTTTACCATAATTATTAGTGAAAAAAGTTAAAATTAATTAATGATATTAAGGTTAAAACATGGTTTTGCGCATTACATGAATTTATTTTAAAACTAAATTTACACATACATATGATTTTTATTTAATTAATTAGACATAATATTTATTATAATTGGGTATAAATTATCTAATAAATATATTTTTAATGTTATTTTTAAGGATAAATTACCTAGGTAAATAAAAAGATACAAGTTACCTTAGTAAAAAAAAATAAAGATAAAATTGAGTAAACTTAAATTATTAGGAATACATTGATAAAAAATGTATTTAATTTGTGTGTTTGAGGTATTTATTGACCAATTAATACCTACCCTCCATTATTTTTTAATTCTGGTGGAACATGAGGTAAGAGAGACATCCCAATAGTGAGTAATTTTGGGTATTTACAAGAATGTCACTCCTCCTCAATTATAAAAGGGAAATCAATCTAGCCTATTATTCACACATATCTAGACATTTAGATCAACAAAAACCTAAAAAAATATGTTCTACACTTCCATAGTCACATCATAAAAGCCTTAATTTGGGCATAAATCCAAACAAATAAGCCCTTTGGTGCAAACCAAAAGGATATATCCAAAGAAGAGGTAACGTTCATCAACAAACATTTTTGTTTTATTTCTTCCTAAAAACCCTTTAATTATTTATATATCATTATTATATAATAACCACATAATATTATATATACTTATATTTTTTTATGTTAAGGGTATGATCTAAAACCACACACACTTCCATTAAATGGGTTACAAAATCATCGTTCATGTGTACGACAGATTATCACCCCACGAACCAATGTCGTTCTTTTTTCATTACCACCTTTAAAGGTTGGGAATAATGATGTAAATACTATTTATATATGGTATATATGGTATATATTATTTTATAATGATCATGTAATTTCCATATCATACATGCCTTTATGTTTTCCATTTTTTGGGTATATGATAACTTCGTTCATGTGTCCGATAGACTACCGCCTCGTGAAGTAATGAAATTTGTTCACTCTATACATGGAATGTATTAAGGATGTGTTTAATAAAATTTTTTTATATATATAACATAAATATTATTATATAATTATAATATATTTCATTTACTTTTATTTCTTTCAAAAAAACTAGAAAATGAAAAACAAAGTTCATACGTACGTACGACCTACCGTCTCTATGAACAGTGTATTTCATTCCTATTACTAAAATTTCACGGGTTACTCTAAATAAATATATATTTAATATATATTATATTTATATCATGGTTATAATTATGGATATGATGTAACCATGATAAAATTATTAGTACAAAAAAATGTAGCAAATCAAAATATATACAAAAAACAAAGTAGTTATTACCCTAAACAAAACTTTAACATGGAATTGTTAATAAAAGGGTAATAAAAGTTCATAATAAAATAATAAATGAAAAAATATATATGAATATGGTTCTATAATATATGTATGATAAACTTATATTTATTATATATGATTTATGAACATGTATGAAGGAAGTTAAGACTTAAGGTAAGGGGATTTTTAGTCTCACTTTTATTTCTAAGAGACTTATGCCATATTCATCACTCATTTATTTTATTTGGTGTATAAAATTCCCTATTATATTATATATCATTAATATAACTCATTTAATGATAATTAATGTTTCCATTGATGTTATTCATTCACGGGTATTACAATTCATAAGTTACTCAAGTAGTAAGGGATTTACATCTTACTTTTTACTTTAATGAGACACATGTCATATTCACCACCTATTTATTTTATGTAGTGTATATATTTCCTATGAAGTTAATTTATGATGATTATATTTAAAATTATTTGTATCTTTATATCCATTCTAGTATCTCTCTTTCATGGGATTTATGGTTCAAAAGTTTCCAAATTGGTAAAAGGATTTTTGTCTCAATTTTCCTTCTTTGAGATATATGTTATGACATATACCAATATTCTTTCATGAGGTGTATATAAAACCCATTTTACATGTAATATCATTAATTTATCTATACTAATGATATTTTAAGTTCCATTTTATGGTATTACTTCATGGGTATTATTATTTAAAGTTACCAAAGTGGTAATGATTTAATATTGCAATCTCATTGTTTATCAGAATTGTTTATGATTATAATTCCAGTTATAAAATATTATGATCAATATCTTAATAATCCTAATTAATTTTATCCTAATATGGTTATTCATGATATTTTTATGTAATAGTATCATTTTCCCACTCTTTGGTACTTAAGATAATTAAGAATTTTTTTTATGAAAATACGACTTTATTTCCCTCTTCAGTAAGAAATCTATTTTATTAAAAAACCAAGTTTTCTAAAAATGTTTTAAAAATGTTTTTAAATTATATTTTAAGATAATTTTCAAATAAAATTATTTTTTCAGGTTTTAAAAAGTGATTTAAATTATTTTCAATGTTTCCTTTATAAGTTTTCAAGGTTATTTTCAATGAAAAAGGTTTTCAAAAGGTTTTATGTTTTAATTTTTTTTAAAATAGAAAAGTATATTTTAATAAAGAAATGTTTTAAATGAATATTAAAAGATTTATTTATAAGTTTCCAATGTTATTTTGAATGAAAATTATTTTGAAAATGTTTTATGAAATTTATTTTCAAAGAAAGGTAATTTTTCTTAATAAATGTTCTAAGTGATCTTTCAAAATCCTTATCCATAAAAGATGAAATAATTTGATATAATTTATGTTTTAATGGAGATTTTATCCAATTATACCATTCATATTGTTTCTCTAAATGGTTTATATCTTGATGGCATGATGTTTTTGAAACCTGTTTCTCTTCCAGGGGCTATACCATGTTAAAATGCTTATGAAACCCACTTCTTTTCATAGGCTATGCTATAATGAAATGATTATAAAACCTATCTCTTGGCCATAGGTCATGATATGATGAAATTTTTATGATACTCATTTAATTTAATGGGTTATGATATAATAAATTGTTATGATCTTATGGAACACATATATATGATTTCATTATGTGAAGGGTGTGACCTATATCTCCCTCCAATGAATTGGGTAAATATAAATGTTCTATGAGCTCAGAGGGTACATGGGTGATTATACCAAGACCAAATATGAGAGTACATGGGTGGTCATTCCAATACAAAAGATAAGGTTATACAGGTGGTCAGCCAAACCCATAAAGGAGGGTACATGGGTGTTCAGTCCAAGCCCGAATTAGGTACATGGGTGATCAGCATAAGCCTAACATGTTATGAATATATTGGTGGGTATCCTTGAACTAATATTTTATATACTTGTGTCTATGCCACAAATATATGTCTTATACCAATGTTTTTCTCTCATGACTCATGTTCTTTTATTTCTTTATGATTCATGTATTATGAACTGCCAATATTTATTCCATGATTCAAGTTTATAATATTTGATATGCAGGGTATGGTTTTTTAATGTTATGTTCATGTTCTCATACCCTTATTCTCATTTCATGCTTACGTATATTCCTTTTTTTCCTTACTGATCATTTGAGCTAACCCCTTCTTATGTTTCCTTTCCCCAAGTTATGAAGAAAGGTTTTAAGCAGGTTATGTTTGTGAAGAGTACAAAAGGGGAATAAATTTATGGGATATGTAGTAAGATATTTCATTAGATTAGAATATTGCATTCCAAGTTTCCAAAGGCACTAAAATATTGTAGTCCTTGGGAATGTGTTTGTTTAATATAATGAATATTAATATAAAAAGATGAAATATCCATGTATGTTAATTCTAGGTCATTATAATCAGACCATGTTGGTTCAAAATGTAATTTTACATTGCTTTTATAGGCAAGAAATTGGACTAGCATTTCACATTCAAAATCATTATTTGTTTCATCTAAATTTATACATGTATATTTATGAGATATATTATGAGACAACCCCACATTTGAAGTACTTCAAGGTACTAAAAAGTTCTTATAAAAATATTATTGGAACCTAGTGTGTATTCTAAAATAAAAATAATGAAATAGGTGAAGTTGAAAGGAATATTGAATGAATAGTTTAGGTTTTCATGGAGAGTTTCACAATTTTATTATCTATCCTTGAGAAATTGGTTTTTTGTGTTAGATGAGATCCCTTGTTTTTTAAGAAATTCTCTAAGATATGATCATTTCTTGTGAGATTTTCATAAATGTTATCAAGGTGATCTAAATATATATATATATATATATATTTATGTATGTATGTATGTATGTATCATGGACCTTCTTAGTTAATTTTTGGGTGTTATTTCAAACCCATCCTTGGTTGAGGTTTCTATTTTGAATCCAGATGAAAGTTCACCTATATTCCAAAAAATGTAGCTTGATAAATTCTCCCTTGATCCTTTAGAGTTAAGTCTATTTTTCCATCTAACTTGAATATTATTAATTTGAGAAAGTAAATTTATTCTCATGATCCCCATGTTGTTCAACTTGAAATCTTTCTTGAATTATTTAATTTACAGTTTGGTTAATGTACTCATGCTACCAATCTGGAGTATTAATGTTTATCCCCTACTAGATTGATATTTTTTTGAAATTTTATCAATTATAAGCATATTGTAAAATATTAAAGCCAACTATAATTTAAAATTATCCCTCAAAATCATGTCCAATTAATTTCTCCAACCTTGATCATGAGATCTTAATAAAATATCACTTTTTCATGGTCAATTTCCAAGGCTAGTCATGTGTTTTTCTTCTAATTGGAATGGTGTAGGGGTTGTTTTAATATCATAATTTATGAATTTATTTTTGACTTGGATAATAATTTCACTTAAGTAAGAATCATCCTTCTTATTCTCTTAGGATTTTGATATCAAGTCATCCAAGAGTTCTCACAATTGAAAATTATGGAAATATAGTTCTTGATAAAAAGTGGCATTATAGTTCTTAACCTTCATTCCTTTGTTTTATTTTACATCATCTAAAGTTTCAAATGAATCTTCCTATTTTTAGAATAAAAATTTCCTTACATCGTCCTTCAAGCAATAAGGGAAACATCACAAATAAGGTTACTTATTTATCAACCCATTAAAAATGAATGTATGGACTACCATCATGTAATGCTTAATAAAGGTGTGGTAATATTATTATGGTACACTATTGAAAGTTGGTAACAACTCCACTTGATTATGTTTGAGCATAACTTCCTTGATTTTGGTGATACCCATATGCTGGATTTCCTCCACAATAAATAGGGTATCTTAAGATCCTTAAATCTTACTGAAATTGGAATCCAAACCATACTGAATTTAATTAAATAAATGAAACTAAACAAAACAAAAATGATTTAAACACTATTCAAACTCAAAAAATAAAAAAATACTAGAAGAAACCAATTAGAACAAAATTAACATGAACTGAACCAAAAAAAACTAAATAGAATTAAAAAAAATAAATTGAAATTGACTTGATATAAATTGAATCAAATCAACCGAACCTAAATTGAATGAGATGATACCAACCTAAATCAAACTAAACTAGTCCAGATTGAAATTTCTGAACCCAACTCAACTAAACCAATACAAACTATACTTAATTGAAGAAAAATAAAGATATATAAATAAAATTAAATGTAAAAGAACTAAATATATATGAACCAAATAAAATTGAATCAAAACCCATTAATTTATACAAATTTAAACATAAAATAACTGAAACCAATATGAACAATTATGAACTATATTGAATTGAATGAGATAAAATTGAAATTCCTAGATCCATGATAGAAACATATGTATTTAGTTGTGGGATTATTTTATTGCACCAATATAAATTCAAAATATTCATAGCTATCTTGAATTTTATAATTATATTATACTATATTGATATTAATAAAACATTTTTATAACAAAATGGATAAAATTTGGATGTATGATACTAATCAGATCTCAATCAAATTTCAAAAGAAGTTTCATTTTTTAGAATTTTCATTTTACAATGCTTAAAATTGATGTCTTATACACTAAACTTATTAAAATTGTGTTGGGATACCTTATTTAAGTTAGTAATAATCTATCTACCATATCAATAAATATTATTTTCAAATAAACTATAATTTCTAGTACCATAATAGAGAGATAATATAATATCAAACTATTCATGATCAAAATAAAAAGTGTGTAATGAAGAATTTGATATTTGATTGAATTTTGTTTATTCATAATCATGATAAATAAATTATTTAAATTCAAGAAGAAAATGATACAAGTACACATGAGGAAATTAATGAAAATTATGATATTGAGAGAGTGAAAAAAATCAATGGATAATTATAAGGCTCTTGTATATTAGGCTTGTGGTAAAATAAAAAGTCTTATATTTTTAATGTGACTGTATCATATGAAAACAATTTATAAAATTTATAATACTTTTATAAATTATATTCTTACATTTTTTATGGATTTACATCATGATGTTTCATATATTCTCTCAAATCATTATAGAACATTAATGTTAATTTATTGGTATGGATTTTATTCTAATAAAATTCATGATTTATTGAAATATTTTAGCTTATTCTGGGAGAAAACCATGGGATTAAATGATTTTACTAAATGTTTTACATCTTTATGGAAATAAAAATATAGATGGAATAATATCTTGTCTTCCATAGAAATTAATATGGAAATTTATATTGAATCTTAGGATCTAAAATCATTTCATATCTGATGAAATATCAACAAATATTTGATAGAATTATGCTTAGAGAATTAATGATAATTATGATTTGGTTCATCCTGTATATGGATTGGAATGGTAGAAATTTTATGCATGGTATCCTAATTTTTTAGCTGATGTGTGTAATGTTTAGTTGGTTCTATCATGTGATGGTTTTAATCTGTCTGTCTAGATTCTTACATTGCATAACACGTGGCCATTTTTCATTCAAATTTATTACTTTCCTTTATAGATGTGTAAGAAAAAACAATTCAATTTCCTAAGTATACTCATATATGGACCTTTTTATCCTAAAAAATGATATAGATGTTTATTTTTTACCTTTAATAAAAGAGTTGAAGTAGCTTTGGAATGTGGGTGTACACACATACAATGCTTATTTAAAATACATATTTTAGATGTGTGCTTTGATTATGTGGATAATAAATGATTTTTTATGAAATGATATATAGATGGATAATGAATGGAAAACTATCATGTACCATTTTATTGAAGAATACATAATCCAAAATACTTAAATATCATTGTATTTTTTGTTTCATGGGACATCGACAATTATTTCTAATGGATCATCCATACAGAAATAATTTTCAAAGGTTTAAAGATACTATTGAGACCTTAAGGCTACCTCAACATATGTATTGAAATAATGTGCTAAATAAATTGTAATATGTTAGTTATTAATCTGGAAAATTTCAGATGACATCTAGAAAGATACATAATGTTTTCATTGAATATAGTTACAATTGGGAGAAGAAAGGTATCCTCTTTGATTTTCCCTATTGGTCAAAAAATTCATTATGTCATTATTTATCCATAATTTACATTGAGAAAAATATATGTGAAATGTTTCTTTTAAATCTTCTATATGTTAAGGGGAATACCAAATATTATTTACAATCTCAGCATGACTTGGTGGATTAGTGTATTAGACTAAAACTATATCCTATGTGTATCAATGAAAATTAATGGAAAGTTCTATATGATTCTAATGTTATGAAACTTTTGAGAAGAATAAATTTATAGATATACTATAGACTATCATGGTTCCTAATGGATATTCAAGAAACATATCCAAATGGGCCAATATAATATATTTGAAATTGAAATATATGAAAACTCATAATTATCACATCATTCTTCATGAATTGATTCCAATAATAATCAATTATCTACTATCCAATAATGTAAGGGTGATGGTGATTCAATTATGATATTTTTATAAAGATCTATGTTCTAAAATGTTTTCCAAGTCTTTATTGAGAAAAATATAGGAAGATGCATCCTTAATTATATGTGAGTTAGATAAAAATTTTCCTCCAACTTTTTTCACTTGTGTGAAGCATCTAACTGTCCATATTCCAACTGAAATACTTCTTGGGGGACCCATTTATTTTTATTGGATATATCCAACTAAAAGTAATATATTAATAATGAAGTCTTATATCAATAATAGGAATCATCCTGATGGTTCCATTGTGAAAGGTTGATTAGCTTAAAAATGTATGGATTTCTATTCATGTATTTGGATGATGTGATCATGATATCTAACTGGCCAATGAGAAATGATTATGAGTACTCTGAGAAATTTAAACCCAATTTTCCATCAATTCCTCAAGCAGGTGGAATACTTGGACTATATACATTATCTACCTTGAGCCTTCATGACGAGATATAGAACATCACACAGTCTTGTTTAACTGTGATTTTTTCATTAACTACATCAAGTAAATAATTTGAACATGTATATATAATCTCATACTAAGTAGTATCATGGAAAATAGTTTCTTGAGTGGTTGAAATCGAAGTTATGTGTATTAATTTAATAAAATAAAAAATTAAATATTAATTTAATTTTAATAACCATATATATTTCACTTTCTATGTTTACCTATTGACATTATATATTAAGAAATACGAGTTCTGTCTTTTGGTCCCAATTATTTGGTACATGAATGAAAATCACCAATGATCAATGGGTATAAATTTGTTATAACTAATCAAGAAGTTAACACGATGACATAACATGATGAAATTATGATAACCAAAATAATAAAATATTATTCTAGTGCATCAGATAGTAGGCCTCAATATAAAAATATGTTTTTATGGAGTTGAGAAAATAATAATATTAGATTATTACTTCCATTTTTGAGTCATTATGATGAAATAAAATTTGTTTGATTTAATGACAAAACATGGAATATTTATTAATTATTATTGATTTAGATTTATTGACATAACTCCCTACCTATATATTAATGATCCATATAGTTTTCATTAATGAAAAAAAATGTGTTTTATGTGAAAGATCATTTTGGACCAGAATTTGGTGCCATTATTGAATTTATAAAAATATATATTTTGATGACAGTGGGGATGAAATCGACACTATTGTTTCTCCCATTAGTCTTTATCAAAATATTTCATATGATGAATCAAATAGTATAATTTTCATAGTTTATTGTGAACCTGAAGTAGGGGTGGGTAATATATAGAAGCAACCATATGTGTTATCAATTAATTTAGTTTAGCTCAACTTGGGTTTTTTCAGGTTGGTACCATTAAAATTGATTTAATTTAGTTTTAGTTTGTAAGGGTAAGTTTTATTTAGTTTTATTTTTTTGGTTGTATTTAATTATATTTATTTCACTTCAATAATTTTTTTATATGAATAATAACATTGAATTGATAAATTGATTTGAACTATAACTTAATAAATTGAATTCATTGAGAACCTGTCTTAAAATAGAATTAAAATAAGTTTAAATATATTTAAATTTTTACAAAATAACACCCAAATATAATTCATGGAGAACCATTCATAAAAAATATTTTAACCTCACTAAAATAGTTTTAAAAATATTTAATTATATTGAATTTATAATAGTTTAAAAAAGTTAAAATAAATTTAAAAATATTTATAAATAGTTTAGAAAATAGATTGAAAACCATGTTTAAAAAGAGGTTTAAAAAAGGTTTATAAACAGGTTTAAAAAATAACTAAAAATAGGTTTAAAAAGATTTAAAAAAATTGAGTTTTATATAGTTTTATCAACCAAATTTAAATATATTGAATTTTTTAACTTAACTATTACATAGTGAGACACCTACAAGGTTCTCCAAATATTTAGTGTTTTAGAATATATAAATAAATTAAATAATTAATCAACATTTATAAACAAATGAGTTCTAAATATAGATTTAATGCATTAAAATATTAAACATTGATGGATTACATGTAAAATGATTTTATATCTAAACAAAAATATATATAAAGTAATCAACATTGATATGAAAATAATAAATTTAGCCTTTAAAAATTTTCATATAAATTGTTTAAAGGTTACATGTAAAATATTTAAAGTTTACATATAAACTAATTTTATATTTTATATATAAACTAATTTTATTTTACATGAAAACTGTTTAAAGTTTCATGCGAAGCATTTTTAGTTTACATTTAAACTGTAAAACCAGTTTACATGCACACTATAAACACATTTTACATGTAAATAGTAAGCACCATTTTTATTCCTTGTTTATTTTATTCCATATTTTATGCCTTGTTTGACTTACCATTTTTTATACTTTTGTTATGATAGTCACCATTTTTTCATGGCTTGGCTTTCTAATTAGTATGCATTAATTATTTCTTATGACCCTTTATACCTTATTTGTATTTCTCATTAGTATTTGAAATCTAAAAAAATGTACATTTCATTCCTTTTTATAATATGAAACATATTTAGGATATACATAGGAAGATATGGTTTGAAAATGATCAAAGAATGCAAGAGATAAGTCTGCATCCTCCAACGATCTTAGTGAGTATATTAATTCTAATATTTACCAATTATAATACATTAAATCTCATTTTAGTATTCTTTTTAAAATTTATTTAATGGGATATCATCCAAGACATAATTTATGTGTATTTAGACCAGTGAAAATGGTGAACAACATGACCAATCAAGTGGGGGTGTTACTAGAGGTACTTAGAACACCCATCATACATGTTCTCACCCAGAACTGCCACCAGATATATCATCTACCACACTTTATCCACCTAATACCCTATTTGGGGCCCTGAGGATGTTTCCACATATACTTTCATCATGATTTAAAACATTATATACTTCTTATTTACCTTTTCCATATCATATAATTGCTCAAAATACCTTCTATATTTTTCCATCCACTTCTATGCACCACTATTTCCTTCTCCTATACATCTAGGATTTTATGATTTTGCTCCTTTGACTTCTACTCCAAAACTTTTAGATGATCCAAAGCATGCATTGTAGTATGATCATACTTTATAGGCTATCAATCTAGCACAACCCATGGATCTATCAGATCCTAATGATGTCTTAGACCATATATATGTTAACAAGTTTATTAAATTCTATCATAGTAATTTTATTTTAGTTGTAATGGGAATTAATTATATTTTTTTTTTAAAATTTTAGAAGGATAATTTAATAGGTAATGTGGGTATACTCATATGCGTGAAGTATATATTCATCATACAAAAATCATGGTAGGGTACAACCAATAAAACCAATTGATTGGTAAAAATGGTAGATGATATAGTAGTTTCATGGTGACATTCTCCATACATAGTGACATCATTATGGTTCAATTAATCTCATGGTGATGTATTGATAATAAAATCATGAACAATACATGATATGAGATATGGGTATGAAAATTTGTTAAATTTAAACCCATACTATTATTTTATTTATATTAATTAATATATTTATTACAGATTATCTATAATTATCCTCATAGTAAAGCTATGAAGGTGACATGATTAATAGAATTAGGGTAACTATGGTGATTATATAATTTTGAGATATATGTTTGTTGGACCGATAAACTTGACAATGAGTTAGAGGGTATACCAAACATTTATGATTGTCCAGTTACACAATACCATAGAATTATCATTTATTGGAAGAGTAATGAGTTTAAGGTATTATTCAAATTTAATGGTTTTTGATTAAAAATTAAATGATTATAATTTTTATTAATACTTTGTTACATATTATTAAATTTTATTTTTCATGATTCATTAAAAATAAATAAAAAAATGGGTTCTATGAAGTACATTCACACTTTAGGGTGAACTACTATCTAGAATCATGAGAGAAACCATGTATTTTTTATGTCTAACTGAGTTTAATTAGCTACCAACACAACTGAACCAAACCAAATCAAACCTATCACACTTGAAATGACTCAACATAAATCAAATAAAAGTGAATTGAATTAAATTAAACTATAAATAAAAAAACCAAACAAAATTTTCATGAACCAACTATATCGAGGAAGAACTGACCTATCCCTAATCAAACTGATATGATCCATCCTGAATCTAACTAAATTGACATGTTGTGATCCAAATAGATATGATTTTTCTACTTATTTTTTCCTAATAAAATAGGTCATAAATTCCCCTTAAATCCAGTATGTTGAACATGTATAAGGACTCCAAAGCCTCTTAAAGGCATGCCCAATTTTACACTCTAATTTGGTACTCTGAATTTGGGAATACATGTTTCTAAAAAAACCCTTTACTATCTACCATTAATTTCCCCTAAAATTCATGTATTTTATGCTTGCCTTAAGTTTTCTCAACTCCTCTATAGAGTGTTTATGTAATTCCCTAAATTTGGACTACTTTTAATTAAAAATAGATCATTTAAGAACCAATTTCAAGGAATTATATCTTGATAGAATATGGATTTATCCCTCAAATTAACGTCTGAATTTCCCCTCTAACCATGTTCACATGGACCTCAGAATGAGTCACACTTCCATGGTTACTTTCCCATGTTTTAAACATGTTTGGAGTACTATTAAAAGATTAAAGAAACTCTAAATTATGGGTCTTAAGATCATAAATACTTTCCATATCAATGAAATATTGATTCCCACTCACTTGGGATATCTCTAGGTCCCCCATTTTTAGAGAAACTGGGTTGAAATTACACATGTGCACTCTTTGAAGTTACCACAAATTGATTTTAATCCATGTGGTTGGATGTTTCAGTGCTATTTCCATGTCTCTCAAGCATGTTGTCTTTTTTCCAATGTACATGCTCTTCAATTTCAAAAATTAATGGATCTATTTGGGTGAAATAGGCCTCTAAAATCCATCAAAATGTACCTAAAATTCAAATTATATCCATGAGTACCCAAGATTGAAAATCTGTATGAAAATATATATGAGGTGTAAATTTCTATAATGATTTTATTTTTTAGAGTAAACTATATTAATATAAAAACTGAAAATACTTTACATATAAAATTTAAATGGTTTATAGTTTACTTTTAAACTATAATATGTTTATAGTTTACATGTAAACCGTAAGCAGTTTATAGTTTACAATTTTTATTAAACTGTAAATAGTTTACAGTTTACATATAAACTGTAAATTGTAGGCTATTTATATATTAACTATAAAATAAATTAATAAACTAATGGTTTACATAGTAATACAATTTATATATTAATAAAGTGTACATATTAATTTGTAAACAATTTATATATTTATATATTAATTTGTAAACAACATTAACATGTAAATATTTAAATAGTATATATAGTTTGATATAATCATTAAATGTTTCACTTTATATAGTATAAATAGTATAAATTAATATTAAAAAATAAACATGAAAATAACTTAACATAATAATAACATATACATATTAAAAAAATGTAAACTATATTAACATATTAACATATTAAGTATTTACATGTAAACATATAAACTCTAAACAGTATTAACATGTACATAATTTCAATTAATATTAAGACCTGAACTAACCAAATCTGAATAAAATTAAATTGAATCAAACTAAACATAATCAAACCTTAACTGAACTAAATTGCAATAACATGTATGAAAAAAATCTAAATCAATTGTATTAAACTGAACTACACAAAATGGAATTGAATAGAAAAAATCTAAAATGATTAAAATTGAACTGAACTAAACCAAATCAAATTTTATCAATATTTCCTAACATGAATTGAATTAAACAACACAAAACATCTATAAACAGAACAAACTAAAATAAACTGATCAAAATTGACCTAAACTAAAGTATAATAAACTAAACTAAACTATATTGACCCAAACTAAACTGAACTGATATGTTTTATTCATAAATAAACCCCAAAAAGATGAATTGGATATAAAAGTTCCAAATAAACCTAAACAATACTTAATAAAAATGAACTCACCCAAACCTAATCAAACCAATACAAAATGAATAAAACTAAATTTAATAAAACCCATCTAGCTTGACCCAATCAATAAGAGTAAAAATAATATAAATATACCTTGACCAAAAAATCTATGTTTGTTCACTTTGGTTTGTTTGATTCTAGTTTTACTCTGGTAGGGATAATACAATTAATTTTAGTGAAATTAAGTTTGATTTTTTTTGGTTAGTTAGTTAAATATTAGTTGGATTGGGTTAATTTTGTTTAATAATACAATATTTTTGAATAATATTTTTTTACATTCATTGTAATTTACAGTGGTCAGTATTGAATATTGAAGTGTGTACACCTAAAGAAAAATTATTTTACTCAATCAGATAGAAAATATATTAAAATAATGTAAATTAATAGACATAATAAAAAATTTTAAGTCTTATTATTCCACTTTAAAATTTTTATTATCTATTTCATAACTAAATATCTCATTTATATTGTAAAAAACATGCATTTGAGTCCCATGATGAGAAATATGATGAAAAATTCAGACCAAATGATCATTTTAAATAGATATTAGGTGATGAAATCCAGGGGAGTGTCCAATTTTAACCCAGGAAGAGTATCATCCCCCTAGGAAATAGGCCACTTCAGACACCTCTAATAAATATAGTAGCACCGAGTTGTAAGAGGCTCATGAAAAAGTAGTAGAGGCCAAATAGTTATCCATACATGAGTGTGAAAAAATTAAAAGGGTCACCAATCAATTTATAAATATTATTACATCTTTATATCCATCACTTCCACTAAATACCACTACAATTTTTGATAAATGCATACAAAGGATTTTCTCCTTATATGATGCACTGGTTGATAAAGATGATATTCTTAGTAGCAGATGAGGTGATGAATTTCCTAATGGTTATGGTGATGAAGATGTTTAAGGCAATGATGTTATTGGGTACATTCATTATTGGGGTAAAGATAATGAAGACCATGATGGTAGCAGTGCTCATGATGGAGATATTGATCCCCTACATTTCTGAATTGATACTTATAACACAACAGTGTGGATTGTATTTGATGATTGAAACTGATTATATATGTGTTATGATTTGTTTTTTAATTTATAAACTAATTAAATATAAAATCTAAAATATATTTTCTATTTTAAATACATAGCATGGCTGACTGAATACATATTTTTTATGGATTTTTATATATTGTTTATATGTTGTTTGTAGAGTGGATGCAAGATGGTTGGAAATTGAGTAGTGTGGGGCCCTATACTAATGGTTTTTAAACCATTAGTATTATTTAACCCCAAAGGAACTATACTAATGGTTATAGAAGAACCATTGGTATAGGTCTATCTCAATTTATCAAGACCCAATAGTTATGGGAATCATTAGTTTAGGTTATACCAATGGTTCCCTCCCCTAAAACAATGGTTTTGAATTGTTGGTATGGGTAAAGTTTCCAGCATTGACTCATGATAATCTTAACATATCATCAGAACCTATAATACTCTTTGATGATCATTGATCAGGAAAAAATAAAAGTTATAATTTGAGAGGATATTATCACTCCACTATTTATATAATATATATGCACCACACAAGAATAAATGCTAAAAAATATAGAATTTATTATAATACCATGATACATTTTTCAACCATTACATCTAATCTCTCAGGTATTTTATACAAATAGATTAAACATGGACCTCATAATTCTTCTATGCTAATAGTTTTTTCAAAGGATCCACTATATTTTCATATTTAGCCACATGATAAATATTTATATCTTTCCTCTCAATGATCACTCTAATGATATGATATTTTTTAAAGACATGTTTAGTCTATTGGTGGTACCAAGGTTCCTCAGCCTGAGAAATAAATCCATTATTTTCACAATAAATCTTGATTACTCCCTCAATGCTTGAAACCACCTTAAGTTTAGTGATTAACTTCTTGATTAAAATAGGTTCCTTTGCAACATCTGATGTGATGATGTACTCAATTTCAATTATTGAGTCCACTATAATGGATTTCTTGCAACTCTTCCAATTGATTTCTCTACCATTTAGAAAAAACACAAAACCAGATTGAGATATCATATAATCCTTTTTAGATTAAAAACTAGAATATTCATAACCTCTTACATTGAACTCATCCTCTCCTCTAAATACCAAGAACTTATCATTACATTTTATTAATTACTAAGGATATTCTTGATTTCAATCTAGTGAATCACACTAGAATTAGATTGGTATCTACTTGTTATGATCAATGCATAAGAATCATTAAGTTGAGTACATAACATATAATACATCATAGATCATATAGAAAATGAATTAGGAATCTTATTCATACTTTACAAATCTTTATAAGTATCTTGAATCTTCCAAAGATTCCTACCATGAAACACTGGTAAATGAAGGTTTTGAGTCACAATTGAAGTAGTATTCTGGTGCCCAATTTTGGGTTTTTATTGGTTTCAAAATAAAATATCTAAATAAATTAATGAATAAAACCCCAAAATCTTTTAGAGAGGATGTTTCACATTTAGTTTATAATTAATTTAAAACAATAATTACCTTAAATTATGGAATTACTTATGATCAAATTCTGATGTCTCTCTTTTTATATTGTTTTTGTGGTTGATAATTCAAGCGAGGAATCCTTTAGTTGTATCCATACATGCTCTATGAATCTCTAAACAATATTTTTGAATCTTTGGGTACTAGAATGATAAATAAAACTGATTAAATTCATTATTATTTGATCATAAAAATAATTCTCATGTTCTCTCTATTTTCTTGAGAGAGAGATGAAGGTTTTTATTTATGGTTTGTGATAATTATAGATTATTTCCATTGTGTACAATGAATCTTATCTCTAAAATGATATAATCTGGATTTTATATTCAGAGTTAAAGAATTAATAATACCACAAGTTCCCCTTTATCTAATTGTATATTCTATGTAATCCCCAATTCAAATAATAGTGATAATAATAATAATATTATTATGTCTCATGACATGCAATAAACTTGTGAATAAATATATCATCTCTTTCAGGATACAAACTCAACCCATCAATCCTCCATGGAATTTATTGAACCTTTTAATAATAAAATATTTAATCAAATAAATATTATTCATTCTTTAAATAAATAAATATTATATTAATTAAACTCAAAAATAAATATATATTTTAATAATCACATAACTAAATAAATATTTATATTAATGTATTCACTAAACTGGTGAATAAATAAATATTAATTTATTACCTTGTGAATAATAAACAAGTGATGTAATTCATCCCATATATTCTAAACTCGAATATCTAGTGATTGAATTCATGTAATCAACAATACTTGAAAAATTATTATTTTAAAAAATGATAATAATATTTATTCTAAATATTTAATCTAATATAATTTAATGAGATTCCGGATACACTTAGTGTGTGACCCTCTAGGCCTCTTTCACAAATGGAATTAGGTGAACTTACCCAAATTATAGAATCAATGCCTAACAACACATTAAAGAAATCATAGAGAAATAAGTTAATGTTGCTATGAAACAAAACTTCATAAGAATGGTACCATGTAATATAATGTCTTTATCATGATATCTCATCATTTAGGATTCATATTCATTTAATCATCCTATACTCTTAATTTATCTTTTTCTGACTACCTGAAATGAACTCGTTGATAAACTACCTTATCCATGGATTTAATCAAACATTTCTATTTCAATCAAAGTGAAAAATATATATTATTTTATTAACCCAAAAGGTAGAAATCATTTCTTAACTTATTCTAATAATTTAATATCACTTACGATTCACCTAACATATGTATATCACTATGATCATATGTCATCACAGTTTTCATCCATACATCAAAGTACACGATTCATGATATACACTAAAAATAATCTCAATTCTAAGGACCAATAACAAAATTTGTATATATGAATATCTAATAACACATATAACATGTTGAGTTTCTATTGGTGGTTCTTCCCTCATAACCTCCCTTCTTGGATATTACAAAACGTGGACTCTATGAGAAGAAGTCTCAATGTATTTTGAGCCTCCAACACCTGATATTCAAACATCATCCATGTTCTATCTGAAAAATGTTGTCTAGACTATATGAAATATGTTTTAAGTATATTTCCATAATATATATAGCTTATAATTATAGAGGGTAACTACTATATCATTTCAATGTGATAAATACTCTAAGGAAATTATCACATTATTGTTACACATAAGAATAATCATTATGTTATAAGATATTTATTAATATTCTGGTAATTAAAAGTATAAAGTTAGTTGATTCTAGGGTACTAAATCTAAAAAAATAACACTTGTGCTAGAGCCAACTACTAACTAACAACTTTTTATCTCTTACATGATAAAATTTCTTCTATTGAGTTATGGTTATAACTAATAGGCCTATTACATTATTTTATAGAAATTATTCTTTTTACGACTTCACTCCTTTGATAAAATCACTCAAGAGGTGATTTCATCAATTATTTAACCTTTTCCCCCAGTCATGAACTTGAAATATTATCCAATACCATAGTTATAATTTTATCATAATATATATTATGATACAACTTTACTATCTTGGTATAATTCTAAAATATAGAACAAAACATTACTAAACCACTTCTTAAGCTACATTAGAAGCTGCGATAAGATGTTTTTATGTAGATATGTCTATTAATAAATTTAATAAGGTTCTATTACTTATTT
Source organism: Viscum album (assembly GCA_963277665.1). Classification (NCBI taxonomy): domain Eukaryota; kingdom Viridiplantae; phylum Streptophyta; class Magnoliopsida; order Santalales; family Viscaceae; genus Viscum; species Viscum album. The sequence goes on along the minus strand of OY728134.1, from coordinate 154,635,165 downwards.
TATTAAGACTACACATAATACTAGATCAATTTGATATAAAGGAAAACTAGTTTTGTATCTCATTGATAACTAGTTTTCCCATTCTCTAATTACCAGGAACTCTTATCCATTTTATTTTCTCAAGTACTGTCAAATAGTTATAACTATTAAATAATGTAGTTATCCTAGTATTATTTGATATTTTACCATTATTAGTTATATATATAAATTTAAAATCTTAGTACACATCTTGGAATGTTTACTAGATCCAAAAAATTCAATCATATGGAATTATGTACTTAATAATCTACTCTCATGCCTTAACACATAATATTGGAGAGATTTCATGCCTTGTTATACAGAAAAAAATTATCTCCTTGAATTGTTATATCTTATATTTTTCAATAACCTGTTAATGTATATACTATGACTTGATATAAGAAATCCCACAGATCTATCTTGGTAGATCTTATTACCCTAAACTTGGGTTTCTATTTTAAGTCATCCTTAGATAAATATCTTTTATCTTAGTCTTAACCAACTATAATACTAAACATATATTTTCTATATGCTATCAACATGTTTATATTTGAAAACTATTGAACTCCCACTAACCTCTTATCAACACATGGATTACTTTCATTCTTAATAAAACCAAACTCTCTTTTAACTTCATCAAAACAAACATTCCATGATCATGATGCTTTCTCCAATCCATAAATGGATTTCAAAAACATTCATACATTATTGGAATTTTATGTGTCACAAACCCTTTTGTATGCGATATACAAGAATATTCAGTAAGGTTTCCATTGAATAAGGTGGTCTTGACATCATTTTCCAAATTTCATGATCTTGGAAGGTTGCTATGATAGGTATAATTATAATGTATTTTTTATGAGAACTAGTGAAAAGGTATTATCATAGAGTATTTTTAGACATCAATTGAAACCTTCAATAACCAATCAAGATTTATTGGTAATTAATTTACCATATATATCTAGTTTCTTATTGAACACCCACCAATGCATTTACATCAACTGGAGAAACAAACAAAATGAAATATTGGATTTTGGTCCATAGAATCCATTTCTATATTCATATGAACCTTAAAATCTTAGATTATTTCCATTTATTTATTCCTTATAGGATTAATTATTCTTATCAAATAATATATTACCAAACTTTTTGAATATAAAACCAACTCTTTATTTTTAACTTTCCTATGCAGTATAGGTCTCTAGAACAACTCATCCCACTTAGTATTGTGAAGTTTAATGTTCCCATGCCAACTCATGTTTGTGAATTTGGATCCTTGACTTCATTGAAGTACAAATTTCTCTTATCATCTCAAAAGATAAGTGATTCCATATTATAGAAATATAGTTAATCACTTGACTAATACCCTAATATCTTAGGGATATTTATATCCTAAGTATATTTTTGAATAAGTAACTGAGATGTGCTTTGTGTTTACCTAATGTAAGTTTATAGTTAAAATCATCTTTAAAAAACAACTCTCATCAAATCATATAAAGTTTAAAAATGTATTTATTTCATATTATAAATTATATGATATTCATTAATTAGTATAGTTGACATATGTTTAGGCGTTAACACTATTATTTTCAAAACATATCTTTAAATAATTTATAGAGGACATGAAATACTTATAAAAATCATCACTGATCCCCATTTTTACACCACCATTACATTTATCTGTATAAGGAAATGTGAGTTTTGGAATAGATCCAATATATATTTAAATTTTTGATGAATAATTGGTTAAGATATTATCTGACCAATCTACTCGAAGGATCTTATATCTTCACCAATTATATCCTGTAATTCATTTCATATTCCTAAAATATCTTAATGTAATCACATGAAGTATATGAATTCACCTATAGAATCTCCTTATAATAGCTTAAAAATATGTTTATGAAATAATTCCATAATATTTTTGGCTTTATAGCCTTTAAACATTATAGGTTTCTTTTCCTTAAAACTCAATAAGTAAGTATGTAAAATACCTAAGTGTTTTAACTCTAGAGAGACTAAATACCCTTTTTTTATCCTTGAAAATTACTTTTAGTTTTATGGCCAAGAATTATCTTGGAAAAACATGGTATTAAATGAGTCATATATCTTATATTTATCATTAATTATCATTATTGGATATGTGTGATTCAAGTATCATTAAAATATAAATTTAGTATAATATACCATGATGATATTCATTTCAAACATGAAGTAAAGTATCATTATGTATAGAATTTTATATTGAGATAAATATATTGGTAATTCTCAATAAAAAATAATAGTTTTATGAGAATAAATCCACTTGGAAATGTTAAATTGTGATATTCTCTTAGCCGACTTAAAAATCACCCTCCTACATCTACTTAGAAAGTTCACCTTACTTATTATAATATTTTTTAATAGATTTGGTTCCTATATTTGGGTAAAAATATGTGAGTTACATATTGTATTTAATACCCAATTAATAAAATATAAATATTACATGTAATGATTAATATATATGAAGTATAGTCCTTTTATTTCATCTTCTTTAGTTTATTGTAGTTACCCTTCTAGCGATCTTTCTTGCTACATGTGATGCAGATAGCCTCCTATTCATTTCCTTACATTTGAATATTTTACCTATTTGATATAAATTATGAAAAAACCAATTAATATGAAATTTTCATAGTATTTTCAACCTTTTCCATCACTTAATTCACCATAAGGGGTGAATAACTATGTTCCCACCAATCCTTATTAGCTTAGCGAAGCATAGTCAAAAGATTCTTGAGTGAATTATCCATAATATACATTATGTAATTCTCAATGAATATAGAGAATATATGTTGTAAGGATGATAATATGTGATTAATTTATAATTTATTATCTATATGGATGCCCAAGTTCACAAAACTATTATTATACTTAAATATTTTTAAGGAAAGATCATTATATAAGTATCCATATTCCAATTTAAACTTGTATAGTGTTGTAAAAATATCATTTATTGTTTTCCTATATTTCACCCTTTTATGTTCTAAGAGATGAGTTTTCAAGGTGAAATATGTCATTATATTTCATCTTTATCTCTCTATACATAGTTTCTAACATGATGCAATAGACATTTGAAGCATCCTCTAAATATCTCCTATGTCACCCCTTTTACCTTCGCTCGTTCACTGAGGTGGATGATCGGGAATTGGGGTTTCTAAAACATGATATTAATTTTTCTATAGTAGTGCAGTGTATATCCGATTATACTACTCTTGTAAATTTTTGCTGGTACAAACATTTTCTTTGTGCTAAAATTTTCACAGTGTTATCATGGTGTTTCTTGCAATTTTTTTCTAAAATAAATAAAATCTCATTCTTTATTAATTCATATTGATTAATGGTTGTGTTGTAATAAATTAATTTTATTATTCTCACATCATTTTATCAAATACCAATATCTATCACCATGGGATTCAAAATATCTTATTGCTTGGATATTCTAATGGCAAGGATCTATATTTCTCTTCTAATAACAGAAGCGATGACCTAGTCAAATTATTTTATGATATTTAGGAAGGATTTGATTTCTAATTTCATTAAATCAAATATCCTTAATTTTTTATTTAATATTAAAATATTTTAGAATATATATTTTTATTTATTAAATTTGAAGTGTTTGATAACTTTCTTTATATGAAACCTTGAGCTTAAATAAGTCACGATATACTATTGAAATATTATTATTAAAATTGAATGTTATCACCAATACTTTGTATTAGAAGATATGAATGTGACTAAATATATTATGAAAAAATGTATAAGATTTATCCTTAATGAATAATTATCTATGAATTCCTAGGAATTAATTACACAGTTTTAAATGTTAAAAATAATATCATTTTACGTTACAAGATTAATTTTTCAAAGTATTGTGTTCTTCTATATACATCGATCACTAATGAACTATTATTATAATGAAATATATTTTTATTTAATTTTAAAAAATGAATAATCATTCATATATTTATTATATATTGGTTATAAGTGAATATTTAATCATTTGAAGGTAAAAAGAATTATTTTTTCAGAAAATCATTTTTAAGTACATAATATATTTTATCTTAATAAATTAAATTAATAACTATTTATTAATTATTTAAATTTAATTTAAAGATGATATAATAAACCAAATATATTAACATTAATATAATTGGATTTACTAGATAATAAATGAGAATAAAATTATTTTTATGCTTAAAAATACATTTTCTCTAAAAATGTTTTTTTCATTTTGTGAACGAATATTAGAATTAATTTCTGAAACTTCTAGGAATTTAATATTTTTAAATTTATTCAATATTTTGAATCACAATAATTAATATTAGGTAATAATTTCAAATTAATTTTTGTCCATAATGAATATTCACCATGGTAAAAATATTGTCACCATGGTAAGAGTTAAAAGGTTTATAAAAGGGGTTAACCTAAGAGATAAGTTTTAAAATATCACAAAAAACATTATTTAATTTTATTTATTGATTGGATTTATAAATTAACCTTATTATATTCTAATTTTTTTCAATTTTTACCCACTTAACTTGAGTAAGAAATATATTATATAATAAATTTTAAAGTATTTACAAGTTTATTATCCACCTCTCTTATAAAATGGAACCTCCTATTACCACTTCTCCAAACCACTTTATCCATTTATATTGATAAATATCTGCCAAAATACCATACCAAACTTCTTAAACATGACTTATAAGTCCTGGAGTAACCAAAATACTAACCTAAAAGGATTAAGGTGTAAGATAAAGGAGGTTTTCCAAAGAAGAGGTATAACTCTAAACCAAGTTTTTCATGTTTATCTCTTGTTATACCTCCTTAAAACCTATAATAACCATGATGGTATAATAACAACATTATCTAAAACATAATTAAATATGTTCGTGTTTATATTTCAACCAATTTTCATCTTCTTTTCCATCCTTTGAGAAATAAAAACATCGCTCATGTGTACGTGTGGACTATCACCTCCAGGAAGCGACATGTTTCCTTTTTCATCACCGTCTCTCATGAATGGGAATATAGATAAATTTAATTGATATATATGATTTTTATAACATAATTATTATTATATAAAGATAAAATATTATATAACTTCTTACATTCCCATCCTTTGGAAAATGACAACGTCATTCATGCGTACGTGTGGACTACCACATCCATGAAGCGGTGCGATTCATTTTTTATTTTCATTTAACATGGATGGTAATAAGAATAGATTTAATTAATATATATTATATTTAACACATAAATATTATTTTTAAATATTAATTATTATTTACCTTTATTTCATTTCAACCATAGAAAAAATGGAAACATTACTCATGTGCACCTACGAACTACCGTCTCCATGAAGTGATATAATTCCTTTTTCATTACCAAAATATATAGATTATTATAAATGTTTAATTAATGAATAAATATTATATCTATGATTTTATTTATATTCTTAATATGATTAATCCATGACCAAGGTGGAAGGACCAAAATCATCAAACTGAAACTTGCATGGAAAACATACCAATTTTCACCTGAATAATGATCTTAGTGAAGACTTTTTAATATAAGGTAGTGATATATAGTAATATATATATATATATTAATATTGTTTTATAATATATTTATAATAAATAAATATTTATTAATCATGACTTCTTAATATATATGAATAAATATGGTTCTTGTGGTAAGGATTCTTTGTCTCAATATTCTTTCGTTGATACATGTTTCATGTTATGAGCATATTTGTGCTTATATGGTTTATATAATAACAATTTTGTATGTTATATCATGAATATATTTATATTAATGGTATTTAAAATTTTATTTGAAGTTATTTCTTTTAAGGGGGTTACGATTCAAAAGTTACCAAATTGGAAAGGGTTTATATTACAATCTCATTTCTTTTTAGTATTGTCTATATTAAATTTACATTGGGTATATAATATTATCCTTATCCTTTAAAACCCATATATTTTATTATAATCATGTTATTTATATAATTTTAATTTATTATTACCATTTACTTTCATTGGTACTTAAAAATTATCTAGAAAATGTTTTTTTTTATGAAAAGTCGACCTTAATTTTTCTTTTTAGGTTGAGAATATTTCTCCTCCATGTCCATGAACTTAAAAATGTTTTATGGAGGTTTTTATATATATTTAAATGTTTTATAAATATCAGTTTTACTACCTTTTACTTTACTTACAAATTTTTAAAAGGAATAATTTTAAATGTTTTCAGTATGACTCACTTTTGAATTTTTAAAAAAGTATGGAAAAAATGTTATTTTTTAACGTATATGAAATGAATAGATTTTCCCACTTTCATGTCCTTATTTATTCATAAATATTACTTTAATAGTTTTAAATGTTTTAAAAATAAAATACTATTACTATGTTTTTTAGGAATTTTAGTTTTTAAAAGTTTCTATAGAGACCCAACCCCACTAAGCCTAGAGCCAATGCCTACTACCATTACATTGGACTGATTACAAGAAATCAAATCCCAAAGGACTGGATACATATATGAGTACTATATTACAAATTAATACACTAATTATACCATGATTTTTTAGGATAAATTTATTTCCACATAGTATATCCTTGAATATATTTCTTAGTAATCTTCATGGATTACTGAGGAAAGAAAAAAAATAAGGGTGAGATCAAATGCTTAGTAAGGGTTAAGTACAGTGAAAAAATAATGAATCAATGAGAATAAATCAACATATCAATTTAAATAACTGAGAATAAATGATTTTAAAATAACTAGATAAGGCATAATCAATATGGAAAGGTTAATAATTGAAACACATGTCATTTAATCAATAAGATAAGAATGAAATGAATCCATAGATAATGTCAAAGTGAGAATTTCATGGATAAATAATATTAATAATAATTAAATTCTCAATGATGGAAATGCTTAATTATTGGGCATCAAGTATGAGGCACATGAAAACCTATACCATCAAGACCATTCAAAAGATGGTTTAAAACTAAATATAGAAACCCATTTAATTTGTGCGCTTGAGTTTTCTCGTGAGAACATATTAATGCATCTAGGGGCAATATAAATTTTAGTCCCCACCCATAAGTGCTAGTCCAAATCATTTCTCATATATTGAGTAATCAATTTAATTAATAAATAACATTCCTTATCAAATATCTGTAATTAGTAAAGAATATATATTTATCAATATTTCCCCAGATAATCATATAAATATCAAATTAAATACATTATGTAAAAATGGTATATAGTTTAGGAAAAAAACATTTCCATGATAATTGATATGGATAATTAGGGGAAGTTTAATGTCCAATGATCGCAAGAAAGTGAATATTTCAAGGGGACTATAAAAATAAATCAAGTAAGTGAATTTCAATACCATTTGTGAATCAATCATAAACCATCCAGTGAAAAAATAATGATTTTATCAATATAACATATCCCAATTGGAAAAAAATAAATGTATGTTGTCATTGATGGATTGAGATACTATAAAAATATGTTTTTAAAAAATTCTCGAGTAAAATATACTTGTTCATTTTGAATTTTTTTTGAAAATAATTTTCTTTGAAAATTAATTTTAAAAAAAATTATTTAAAAATAAACCTTTTAAACTTAAAAATTAATCTTCAATTAAATTATGATGATTAATTCAGTACATTTTGTATAAGGTAAAAAGAAAATTTCTTTTGCAAGGTAAAATGGTTAAAAATGTTTCTTGTTTGGAAAGAGATAAGAAGATTAATTTGAAACCATTTATTAAAGAAAAAGGGTAAAAAATTATTTAATAAATCATTTTTTAAAGGTTTAAAACATTTTTGAAATCCTTTTTAGAAAATAGGGTTTTTAGAAGAAAATAGGTTCTTCTACTAAAGAGAGAAATGAAGTCAGGTTTTCTTAAAAACATTTTCTAAAACATTTTGAGTACTAAAGAGTGAAAAATGATACTATTACTTTAAAAAGTTCAATAATAACAATAATATAATAAAATTAAAGGGTTTATTGAATAATGACCATATAAATTACTTTAATATAATTTCAAGAATAAGCAATCTCGATTAGAATAAGATTGTGAAATAAACCCTTAAAATGATCATAACATTGGAGTGAGAATTAATCAATGAATTGATTATGTATATCAAATTTAAATAAACATATAAAAAACTAAAATACATCAATATATATTAAAATTATTTATACAAATAATCATATAATATTAATGACAAGGAGGAATTAATATAACCCAATAAAAAGGAATTGAGTTTTGAAATTTCTTTACCACTTGGTAACTTTAAATTCAAATCCCCTTAAATGAAATAATTAAAATTGAAACTAAAAATTCAATTAATAATTAAGTATTCATTATATTAAATATAAAATAGGAAGTATATACGCCATATATAAGAAACTAGGTGCATAACATTACAATATGCCTCAATGAAATGAAATTAAGATGAAATTCGTTACCTTGCGTTTCCTTTTGGGAGAATGTAATTTAAACTCATGTATAATGGTTTTAATCATTTAAATAACTTATAAAATAACCATAATAATATTTATAATATCATATATTATCTTATTATAATATCTTATTACCCATCTGTTAGTAATATTTTATTATTTTCACTATTTCAGGTGTTAATTGCTTAGTTTTTTTCGAGTATTTTTGACTTGTTTTTTTGGTACTATTACTTAGATCATGGTTTAGTTATCTAAATAATTTAAACCATAATATAAATATAATATATATTAATTATATATTTATTTATAGTAATATATAAAATTTGGAGATAGGAAATGAAATACAACGTTCATGGAGATGGTAGGTCGTACGTATGCATGAACGCTGTTTCCATTTTCTTATTGTATTAAAAGAATTAAAAGTAAATGATATATATGTATATTATAACTAAAATATAATATTTATGTCATATATTTAACATATATTTATTAACACCATCATTAATACATTCCATTTATATTGTGAACAGATCACATCGCTTTGAGGAGGTGGTAGTCCACACATTCACAAACGATGTTATCGTATTCCCACAAACTCGAAAGAATGAAGTTATGAATAATATAAAAATTAAATAAGAATAAAGTAATTATAAATATAATATATATCATAAAAAACTATAAATACATCATTATTACCAACCTTTAGAGGTGGTAATGGAAGAACTAATGACATCAGTTCGCGAGGTGATAGTCCGTCGTACACAAGAATGATGATTGTATATCCCATTTTATGGAAGTATTTGTGAGTGTATTTAATACCATTGACATAAAAAAATTAAATTATATTTATTATAATAATGTTAGTATATAATAATTATATAATAATAATTTAATGGGTGGAGAAATAAATGAAACAAAAGTGATCACTAAAGAACATTACCTCTTATTCGGGTGACTTCTTTTGGTTTATACCAAAATAATTCCTTGGTTGGATTTCTTCCCAAGGTGAGGATTATAAGATGATTTAAGTGATTTTTGAAGATTATTTATTCAGTTTTTTATGATATAAATGGATTTATATGTGTGAATAAGTAAGGGGGGTGAGTGCATTTTTATAGTGGAGAAGGAGGGGCATTCTTGTAAATTTTTGAAAGAAGGAATTCCACCGAAATTTTTCCTTGTTATGTGGCTCTAATAATGAACCAAATTAAATAAAAGAGATTATATGTTATAAATATTTCCCTCCAATAGGTTTTGGAAATATTTATAGGTCATTTTTTCCTTAAGTTTAAGGTTTAGTCCCTTATTAAGCTAGTTGTTCTCTTAATTGCTGTAATTAATTCTAATTACTTTCACTAATATTTTTGGTAAAAAAAAGTTGAAATTACTAGAAATTATAAATTATTTTTATTCAAAATATATTATCCATTTTTATAAATTCAAATCACATAAGTGACATAAATTAATTTAAAATTAATCACATAGACAAGATGAGAAAGCAGGTTTTTAAAGTAAAAAAGTTCAAAAGGTTGAAATGTTTTTATTTCCAATATTAATGTGAAATTGATTAAAATAACCTAAATTATATTAATAAATTTATAATAGATCTAAATAAACTTTAAAATAAATAAAAAAATATTTTAACCTTATAAATAAATTAGATGAAAAAACAGTTTTCAATTAAAATTTACTATTTTCACTATTCATCAAAAATAAAATATTCTAAAAAAATACCAAAAATTCAACCTGAGATAATTTTGATATTATTATTTCACAAATATTTTTTATTTTGTAATATAAATTTATTAAAGTGACAAAATTTTGTTTTAAAATAGGTTCACCATTAAAAGGAGGCAAAACTATATTTATAAAAATATAGTTTTTATGCGTAAAATTGCATTTGTTCTTATCTTATGCCAATAAAATCTATTAGATGAATGTAAAAATTATTTTATTGAATATATAACATATATATTTCATTAATATCATTCAATATTAGTAATTAATTTAATTTTTTAGGATAAAAGACCTTTGTATGCAAAAAAAATTCCTTTATATTATTTCAGTTATTATTTATAATTAATTGATAACCAATGAATTCATTTTATATTTGTGTAAAACATATATTTTCATAATTTATTTAATACTATTCATAACCTATAATTTAATAGTTAGGTTATTTCATATTATATTAAATAATAATATTAATATTATTCAGTAAAAATCGGTCTTATGTGTAACACAAGCTATCGAAGAAAGTCTTTATTGCGTGTAATGCAAGATAAATCAGTATCACATGTATTTCAAGCTATAAAATATATTGAATTTATTTTAAAATATTTAATATTTTATAAAGTATTTGTATGTTATATTACCTTTTATAGTTGGTGTTGCGTGTCAAACATGCTATCGAATATAATGTTCTTACATTAGAATTTCGAGGTGTTATAGTTACCAAAAGAAAATGGACATTTTCTCTTGATTTTAACAGCTTATTTTAAATGATTTTATAAAATATATTTTTCATCCACTTCAACATACTTTAATGATTATTATAATTCAATGGGGATATAATATTATGATACTATCCATTTTATTTCACTACATGTCTTATGATGATGATATTTTAAGGTTGATTTTATGAAATACATTACTTTCCCACATGTTAATTAAGATATAATGAAATATTTATTAAAACAATTTCTTTTCCATGATTTATGTTATGATAAATGTTTTTTATGATCTTCTAGAACACTCATGCATGGTTTTAAAAATGTGATGGGATGCCCTGAAATTATATAGCCCTTCGATGTATTAGGTAAATATTGATATCTCATGAGATAATATGGAATGGAATGTTGATTAAACATAGTTTAGTAAAGGAATATATCCACTATGATAGTATTAACAGTGAGCCTTGAAGAAGGAAATTTTGGAATGGTGTAACATCTAAATGGACACTTTCAGGTAATTTTATCCCTTTGTTTTGATCATTTTTTGTTTGGATCCTTCCTTGGGTTTTTTGGGTGAATTTTTGAGTTTTTTTTAATGTTTTTAGGGATATGAAAAATTGCTACATGGTTAGAAAAAATGTGTGGGTCAACCTAATAAAATATTTTCCTTTTTATGGATTCCTAGAGGAGGTTTCATGGTTAGGTTCATGGTTAGTGAAAACCTTAAGGTATACCACTCAAAAGTGTGACATGTGACAATGGGGGGGGGAATAGTTAATGCATGATTTTAAAAAAAGTGTATCCAAACCATGAAAACTCTTCTATTGACCCTTTTTGGGGTGTAAGTTTGGTGAAAAATTTGTCAAAACATGTGTCCAAACTATGTAACCCTCTCCAATAATCCAATAAGAGGAACACTATTTGTCAAACCATGCAGATAAACCTTGTGATGAGAATTTAATTCCCTAATTTTATTAATTTATTTCTTGAGACCCCTATTTTGAATTCTAAAATTCTCCTAGTCAAAACTAATTTGATCATTTATTACTTAGAGCCTCTCTAGAGGTGACTTTGGCTCTCACAAACTTGATTATTCATAGATCAAAGCACCAATTAGGGATTTGGATCTCTTTCAGTAAGTATAATCTCTATTTGATCATGGATCCTCCTTTCTTACTTTATCCCCCTCTTAGAGAGTGATGATTCATCATTCCATTGATGGATCTACATGTTTACTTGATCAATTTTAATTCTAGGAATATTCCTTGATCATTATTTCCATCGATTCTCCATTATTGGATCCCACATGGGTGTTTGTTGATCTTGATTAAGGTAGGTGGTTTCATAAGAAAATATATACCAATTAGAAACTTTGATGCTTGTTTAATTTAAATTGATTTTACTATTGATTTATAAATTTAAAATTGAGTCTATTGATAAATTATTTGAAATTCCATAGTGTGCATGATGAAATCCCTTGACAATGGATTTTTAAAATTAAGTGTATATTTCCAAAAAAATGATTTTAATTTGAAATGAATGATTTGAAGCATGATTTTGATGATCTGAAAAGGTATGAAATATTTTATTATTTGAAATGGAAAGATTTGAGATGAAAGGAACAATTTTTGATAAAAACCAATGATGTTTATTTTTTTGTAATGAAATGGAATGTTTCAGAACTTGAACTTGAGGTTGATTTGAAATGATTGATTTCATGATTTGAGTTTGAATGAATTTTTTGATAACTACTTATATGATTTTTTGATTTCCTTGAAACCCATGGGAGGTTGGGTAGTTAGGTGGTAGGAACACATGTGTTGAATATATTAGCTCTACCTAGAAACAAATTTATAATGACGATTCTAAATAAACAACGTTGAGGATCAAGGAGTTTGTTCTTTGGGATTACATTTTATTCCCCCTAGGCTTGGTATCTAGGGAGTGTATTCACACCTAGATCCATATATTAACTAATATGTGTGATAATCCGTATAATAATTAAACCCTGTGATTCTTAACTATCTAGCTATGATTGTAAATAATTTATTCATGCCAATGTTTAATTGAAATGTTTATCTATGCCTATTTTGATATAAATGATTATTCATGCAAGTTTTTATAAATATTCTTATATCTACTTGATTTGATATAAATAGAATTTGAAACCTATTTTAATTTATCGAATGATTTTTTAGTAAATCATGATTTGATATAAACAATGAAAAGTTTTCCATGCCATTTTTTATTTGAAATCGAGTAATGTTGTTTTATTTTCTATAGATTACTTATGAAATTCTTGGTGAGATCCTATTGGGAATTTTTGCACACACCCTACATTTTTATTTAGTTGTTTGTATATTTTCTTATTCTAGGTCTTGGGAATGGAAATAAATCACTTGGTGGTAATGGATGTTCTTTAATAGTGGGACTTAGGAGTTGACGATGACCAGTGGAGCATGCGATCCACTTATTGTACAAAGTTTCTGGGATGATATTTTGATGGAATTATCTGATGAATTGGGTTGATGCACCATTTTGGTACTGTTATATATCTAATTTTGGATCTCTCACTCTCTCTCTCTCAAGGAGTGTTTGGAATATTGAATATTTATTTTTTTATATCTACTACTTTGTCTTGTTGAGTTATTCTTGAGGAGAAATCATTCCCTCTCTATAGTTTTTATTACCTGGAGTTATTTTCTAGACCATGGGGACTAGGAATTACCTTTAGGCCATGTTAAGATTTATTTGGGTACCTTTTTGGTAGTTTATTCAAGTTGTTTCATGAAAATTGGTATCAAATTGGTCTTTGTCCTTTCTTGATGTCGGTATCCAGTTTTGGATGTCTTGGTAGATAGGAGACAAGATTGTTGGGACATAAGGGGTAGGTTACGAGTGAGTACCAGAAAAACTCTCATCATAATGAGCCTTACGTTATCATGGGATATTGGGAAAAATTTTCTTTCAGAAGATGATTGATCTAATTCTAGAATGTCTTCAAAGTATTTAAATGAGTTTTTTGTTTCCTAATTGAATTCTGATTGATAGAGTTGATGATGTCATTCTCTTGACCACCATTTCAATTATTATTTGTTGAAGTTGTATAATGCCATGCGCCCAATATGACATTCGAATAGGACTCAGGAGGGAGATACTAATGAACAATGATAATCAAACCCTCTAGTTGATCAAAACCTTGCAGAGGTTTTCATGAATGTGGTCAAAGCTCTGGGCCATGTAGTTGCACCTATTCCCATTCAGGATATAAAGGTTTTACCCTAGAGAGATAATAATAGGGATCATGCCTAGGAATTTTTTCATCTGAATCCACCATATTTCAAAGGTACCAATGATCCTAAAGAGGTAAAGTATTGGATGAATAAGGTTGAAAAATTCTTTGTGTTTTTGGAGATTGCATATTCAGTTAAGGTGAAATGTTCTATATTCAAACTTAAAGGGACAAGTATACAATGGTGGGATTCGATAATTATAGATGGTAAGAATGTGTTATTGGAGTGGAAAGGCTTTATGTATCTTTTCATTGAGCATTTCTATATAGAATATATGATTTTTTCTGAGTCAATGGGGGTCTTTAAACTACAATAAGGTGATCAGACAATGTCCAAGTATGCCCATAATTTTTCCATGCTTGTTCATTTATCACTTTAGGTAGTTTTTAATGAGAATATGAAGGTTAAGAGGATTTATATGGTTCATTAATAAGATATAAAATCTAAAAATTCCTTGATAAATATCAGCTCTTATACTAATGTTTTGGATATATATTTGATGGAGGAACTTGACTTGGCTAGTAATTCAGATTTTTGGGGAGTCCCTATTTCTCCCAGTGGTAGTTCTGGTGGTAACTTTAAGGGGAAAAGGAGGAAGGAAGAGTCTTATGATGGAAACTATAGTATTGGATCTAGACAACTGAATTATTTTAAATCTTCTACAGTATTAGGTAAATGGCCACTTACATGTTTCTAGTGTGAAAAAATTGGGCACTCAAAGTGATCCTACAAAAAAACACCAAAGATCTGTAGTTCTTGTGGATGATTATGTCACTTTTAGATTTTTTTACATATATATTTTACTCAAAATAGTTTAATGATATCAAAAATACTATTAGGATCCTTGGAATAATTTTATTCTATAAGAACAAAAGTGTTCTGGCCACATTCAATCAGAACAAATCTTCTTCATGCAATGGGTGAGTCTCCAATGAAAGATAATGTGAGTCCTATGACTGTGATAGGTACCATTACCATTGTTTCATCTTTATTGGATACTTTATTTGATACTAATACATATCATTACTTTATATCAACCCATGTTGTGGAACTGTAAAATTTCCCTACAGAGCCCACACCTTATGTAATGGAGATTTCTACACATCTTAGGATAAAGAAAGAGTAGGGTATCTATTTCCCCTATTGATATTTTTTCTTATTAGAATTATAAAATTGTTTATAACTTGATGGTTATTGATATGAAACCATTGGATAATATTATAGGGATGGATTGACTGATCACTCATAAAGCTCGTATTGACCATTATCTTTGGCGGGTCTTCTTTACCACTCCTAATGGGATGTTCCATGTATTTCATCTAGAATAGGACCTGAGGTTGATTTGATTCGAACCTTCTATTATAGAGTCAGGTATGATGATACCCTTGTTTTCCATTGAATTAAAGAAGGATTCTTTGGGTGGTGATCTTCCTCCAATATTTTTTGAGTTTATTAATGTGTTTATGTCCGATTTTTATGGGTTTTCATTGATAAAGGAGGTGGAGTTTTCTCTCAACCTAATATCAAGAAATCAACCCATTTTTATCCCTTCCCACCACATGGTGCTCTCTGAATTGAAGAAGTTAGAAAATCATTTGGATGAATTCTTTTCCAAGGGATTCTTTCAACCCTACATGTCACCTTGGGTAGCACTAATTCTTTTTTCCAAGAAGGTTTATAGAACCCTTTACCTTTGTGTTTACTATTGAAATATTAATAAGGTAATGATCAAGAACACGTATCCATTGATGAAAATTGATGATTTGTTTGACTTAATTAAATGGATTTAGTGGTTCTCAAATATTTATTTTTAGTTTTTTTATCACTTGGATCAAGGAGTCTGATACCCCTAGGAACACCTTGAAGAGTATTTATATCCATTATGAGAACCTTGTTATGCCTTCTAGTCTGACCAATACTCATTCTGTGTTTATGGTGTTGATGAAAAAGATTTTCTACTAGGACCTTGATTCTTTAATTGTGGTATTTTTGGATGATATCTTTGTTTACTCTAAGACCGAGGGGGATCATGTGCATTACATGAGATCAATTTTTGACATCTTGAGAAATCATATATTTTATGATAAGATTTATAAATTCAACTTTTGGATATAGTACATAATGTTTTTAGGACACATGGTTTTTCAATAGGGAATTTCAATTGATCCAGAGAAGGTGAATGTTGTTTCCACATGAGAGGAACCATGAAACATATTTAAGATTCATATATTCTTGGGTTTGGTAGGGTATTATCATCATTTTAAAAATATTACTCAAATTTAGAATCTCCATTGACTTCTCTTACTTGGAAGGTAGTAAAGTTTGTATGGGATTCGAAAAGTTAGACTTATTTCGATGATTTGAAGTGTTATTTGACCCTAGTGCCAATGTTGATTCTTCTAGAAGCTAGGAAATACTATATGGTATTATTTTATTAGGATTGGGAAATTTCATTTTTTAGGGTGATCAGGTGGTGGATTAGGGCTCTCGCAGATTTAGCCTCATGAAAATAACTATCCTACACATGATATGGAACTTACAACTATGATGCACGCTCTGAAGAGTTGGAAGAATTACCTTTATTGTAGAAAGGTTTATTATCTAATAATATAATATAATATTAGGTTATATATTCTATAAAATAATATCTAAACCTTTGGTAGAGGATATGGGTGGGGTACTTACAATCTTTAGACTTTGATACTGGCTACACCCAAAGTAAGGGTAATGTCATTACTGATGTTTTGAATAGAAAACTGTTGGGGTTGGTTCCCTAGAACAAAATTTTATGTATTTTATGATAACCTATATTCATAGTTTTTTAATATTAATAAACTTCTTATCACATCATGATCTTTATTCTGCATAACATAGTATGTGATACTGTCCTAAGAGTAATTGACACACTAAAAGGTCATGGAAGTTCCCTTATATGATGAGAACCTATAAGTTCTATGAAACTATTCTTAAATATTTGTTCTATAGCCATATGATATCATTTTATGGACACAAATGATATAGGATATCAGGGGTGGAGACTCATAGAATTTCAAGGCACCTTCTCATGGTGTACACCCTTGTTAATATCCAGTAGGATATTATGAGAATGAGACCCACCAGTAGGAAATTCACATTTCTATGTGTCATTGAATATTTCTATCCATGGACATGTGTATTGATCCTTATACTTTATTATTATTAATAATGAATATTATGAGTCATGTACTTTGAGGTATTTGTAAAAACCATGACGACATATGTTTGTGGTGAGGTAGGATACGTTGGGTGAATCACGAGTAATATTGCGTTAATGAATAATGTGAGAAAGGATTTGTCCCTTCTATTTTAATAGAATTTGATATCTTAGGACCTTTGATGGAAAAGATATATCCCAAATAAATCCATGTCCATGGTGTTCTATAAACAAGTTCATTTTCTAGGAAATCAAATAAAGCGTGACATCGAGCAATTTGGTTGATGGCACCGACGTGCAACCTGCTTGATTAGAGATATCATGATAGATGTATTATATTACATAGTAAGAATTTGTATGAAGTAACATGTTGTTTTAGAATTAACTTTTTTTTCTATGGGTGCCTTGGTGTGTTTCTAGATGCTAACCATGGACTTTAGGATGCTTCTCCTAATGCCATTGAGAAAGAGGCTTAGAGGGTCACACACTAAGTGTATCTAGAATCTCAGTTAAATAATATATTATTATTTATTATTTAAAAAATTGAATAAATATTATTCCTGCATGTGGTTTAATAATTATTCATGGTTTCTTGATTAAATTTATTCTGTCACCAGTTATTCGAGAGAATATAATGTGAGCCGAATATTTAATAAATATTTATTTTCTATTAAATGAATATAATATTTATTTATTTATTAGTGAATTATTTAGTGATATTTATTTAATAAATATATAGTCATTATTCAAGGCCTAATAAATATTGTGTAGGAATTTCAGATCGAGTTTAATGGTCCAGTGAGAAAATAATAAATATTTAATATTATTTTATTAAATAATATTTAATTTAATTTGCGAGGTAAGAGCATGTAGAGAAATAATAATAATATTATTATTATTTGACATGGGGTTTTTTCTAGGATTAAATAAATAATTAAGGGATCTTTTGAAATTATTTTATTTTAACCCTAGCGATATATAAAACCAGTTAGGTTTTTTTCTTAATAGAACAATTCATTTGTGTGGGTTGTGTACAATGAAATTATATAATTCTCTCAATACCTTGAGATATATCTTCTATAAGATCGCTATAATGAACGGAGAAAAATATTACTCCACCAGATCATGGAGAACTATTTGGAATAAATTCTCATATCGATCAAAGGAAGATGAAGAAAGTGCAACGATATGTTGTGATAACACCTGGAGATTATTTCGGCGATGTCTGAAGATTCATGGAACATATGTGAATCACCTCTAGAGGGAATCTAAACTTGATTCCTACAACACAATGATGGTACATAGAAGATATATTACCCTATCCATAAATAAAGAAATAATTACATCATGGTAATTATTTTTTAATGAAATTAATTATAAATAATATGCGACGATCCTCTATCTGGTTCTGATGTGATTAATATTGTCTATATTCTTTTATTAAATTCCATTGAACAAAATATTTAACATCATGTAGATCTCTAATTGATCATTGAACAAGAAAAAAATAAATTTTGGGCACTAACCATCACATTCTTTCACTATTCCTAGAACCTATAATTGGTATCATAGTGGTCACATAATTATTTATAATTATTTAAATATCGTTGGTGATTTATGAATTTTAATTTAGTTTTCAATTCATGTTTAATTGTTCTTTTAAATCTGAATCATGATATATAATTCTTCCTCCTTTATTTATCATAGATCTAATCAATATAATTAATTTTATGAATAAACTAAAATTAAAGATCTCATCTTAAGGTGCCAAGGATTTTGGTCAGGTAACATAGGAGTACATGCCATGTAACTAGAGTTACATGCTATGTACTTGTGTTTAATGAATTAGGAATTAATTCAATACTTAATTAAAACCGTATGCATTGATGAAACACGGTGCATTTATGAATGACACCGCATTTTGACTAGGACAAGGTGGATCACCATCAACTGAAGTACACACCATGTAGCCCATGTACATGGCGTGTAATATCTTTGAGTCACATATGGACTATGTGTTTTATACATGACCTACCTGACTAGTGACCATGTAACTCAGAGTCCACATGTTGTATAGTACCTTTTACATGTTGTGTACTCTATTTTTCTGAGGTATGATTTACACGCAGTCCCTAAGCGTGTACCTCAGATAGATAGTGAGAGATGTACATGCCATGTAGCACACCTGTACACACCATATACTTATACAAAATTATATAGATTTAAAATTTATTTATTATATTATGTAAACCTTGAAAAATGTTCTCGTGTGTGGTCATTAAGTTGATAGGACACACCATGTGATAGGTTTTAATATATATATATATATATATATATATATAAATGTTTAATCAATATCTGCGTAATGTTCATATTTTCATATCACGTATAAATTGTAATACCGTAGTTACTCTATATGAATTAAAGCATAATATGTGACTAAAAAATATTTTAATCTGTGTAATCATTAAGTTGATAGTACACATTATGAAAGTACGTTATAAGTCGTGTATTCCATATGTTACAAGATTTAATAGTATACGAGTATAATACATGTTGGGTAGAATCAGATGGGTATTCACCGTGTTTCCTCCAAGGTACATTTATGTACATAATTAATTTTAAATAAATTTATTTAATTTTTCTAAAATTATGATGGATGAGAATCTCAAGGAAATTTATATGAGAATTAAGATAAAATAATTAATTAATTAAAGATATTAATTAATTGATTTAATTATGATTTATTTTAAATAAGAAAAATTAAGAATTGAATGCTAGTTTTATTAAATATGTAATTAGTTTCATGCATATGGATGATCATGAGAATATACTAGACCTTTGTATGTGATTGGTTTCATTTAATTTATTTTTAATTAAAATTTTTGTCCTGAGTACCTTCTCTCCTCTTATTATGTAAGGGACCACATGCCCATAGTTTCTTTTATGTAAACCATTTTCCACTCAGATACATGTGATTCAAATCATGTGTAATGTATGGAGCTCCCAAGATAGTGGAGGGGGTTTAAGTTATATAGTTGAGGAAAAACCAATACAAGAGTGATTTATTTGTGGATAGGTGGAAAGCTATAACACAAACCTTAATTGGTTCAAGGTGTTTTCCCCCTAGTCCAATAGTTAGTTTATCAACTGCTAGATAAAATAATCATTTGTAAAATCTCATGATTATACCACTTTATTATTTTATTTCTATCAAGTTTCATGGTTATTTCATTATGGATATTTTTTCATGATCACTTGAATTAATGAAATTAACAAGCATGTAAGATAGAACTAAAATAAATTGGATTATGTGTAAATATTATCTAAGACATGTTTAATCACTTATGTAAATCCACTTAATATTAACAAGCATAAGATAAAGATAATAATTGGAAATTTATTCACAAAGGATAAAATATCTCAATTATATATATTAAGTCGTTATAGATTTCCATTACTTTAGTTAAAATTGAACCATAGTTTAAAGTGCTTTACCTTCTAAGGTTGGGGTGCTTTAAATTATTAAGGAATTATAACAAGAAGTTTTGGGTTGAATTAAATTAGTTTGAATCAAGGTTTGACTGCCAAAGTAGGACTTGGTGTAACTGAGAGTCAATGGTTGAGTAAATCCAATTTAAGGATTTTAGGATTGGGGAGTCCGCTCAACAGATCAAGGAACTGTGAGTTAATGCAATTGACATTTGGAATGCCTACCTAAAACCATTCGAGTTTCTTGAACAACCAAAATTGGGGTAATGATATGGGAAATATAGATCCTTTCCACTATAATGTCCAAGTAACATGATATTCCAAATCTAATGGTGAAGGATTTTGGGTTTCGATAAAATAGTGGGAGACTAATAAATATAATATTTATTTATTTGTCTAAATTTTATCAAATAAATTACTAAAATTTTACCTATATTATATGTAGAAAAAATAAAATAAAAATGAAATTAGACATATCATTGTGATCCATACTTGAGAATTACCAATTTCTCACCGAAACAAATTTACAAGAATGGAAAAGGAAACATGTCATCCTTCACCATTAAAGAAAATTATATGTTCTAGAATAACCTTTTCCTAAAGTTCCTAGAATTGAGGCCAGTGATGAAGAGTTAAAAATATAGGGGAAAATTTTGAACAATTCCACAGATATGCAATTTTTCATGCTATCATCCATGTCCAATGAGATTTTGAATCAATATGAGTACATGGATTCATATAACATGATGTCTCACCTTTGAGATCTCTATCAAGATAAGGAGATACAAGAGGGGTACAAGATCTATAATTCTTTGTTTACAACTATGATTGGAGAGTTTATTCCCCATAGGCCTCATGTAGTCAAGCTTATTTGAAACATTGAATGCTTAAACATATTATGGATTAAATTCCCAAATGAGTTACATATAGATCTCATACTTTCATCACTGCCTAAGAACTTATAAAATTTTATTTTTAATTATAATACAAGCAATAATGAGAAGATTATTTTAGAACATATTACTTTAATTTTCCAAGTGGATAAGGACAAGAGGAGTGATAAACCTATGGTCCTTATGGTGAATAAGAAAAAGAAGAAAAAGGAAAAGGGTCCCAAGACCTATAAATATTCTAAATATCCCGAGCACTATCCTTCCAATAAGAGGAAGATCTAGAGATAAAGAAAGGAAAATAAGGTAGTATGTTTTGCGTTTGGAAAGCTAGTCCACTGGAAGAGGAACCTCAACTAGAAGCTAGGGGAAGCTAAAGGTGCATTTTTTATCTAGTGTAATCTTTCTATATCTACACATTGGGTATTAGATATAGCTTTTTGTTCTCACATTTGTATCCAAATATAGGAACTAATTAGATTCCAAAATATTTCCAAAGGAGAGGTGGATCTGTGAGCTGCCAATGGTGTGAGTTTGGTTGGTTTGGCCATTGGTGACTACTACCTTTCATTTACAATGGGAATGATTTTGGTTTTAATAAATTTTTATTATGTACCTACAGTTACCAAGAACATAATTTCTATATCATGCCGAGATACAGATTGGTTTATTTTCAAGTTTGGATATAAAAGTTTTTCCTTTTATAAGGAAAACATATGTTATGGTATGTAACATTTAAATAATAGTCTTAATGTATAAATAATGAAAACCAAGTGTTGGAAATTGATAAAGAATCATGTTCACATGACTCATATAACACCCAGCTTTGGAATCACCATCTTGGTCATGTAAATGAGAAGTGTTTGACAAATCTTTGTCAAGATTGTTATTTATACTCTTCTAAGATAAAACCACTTGATAGATGTCATTATTTTTTATATGGAAAAATAACCAAACCACCATTTGGTGGAAAAGATTAAAGGTCCAAAGAGATTCTAGGATTGTTCCACACTAATGTGAATAGACCATTTCTAGCAGAAGATAGAGGTGGATATTCCTAATTCATAAATTTTACTAATGACTTGAGTAGAAATGTCTATATCTATATGATGAGGTAAAATTCAGAGTGCTTTGAGAAATTCAAGGAATTCAAGAATGAAGTATAAAATAAACTTGGTAAGAAAATAAAGAAGGTTTGATTAGATTGATGTGGTGAATATCTTAACTAAGAGTTCATAAACTTTATATGGGATTTAGGGATTCTATCTCAACTCACTCCACCTTATACAACATAGTGGAATGGTGTTAGTGAAAGTAGGAACCATACCTTGTTAGAAATGGTAAGTTTGATGATGAGTCATGTATATCTTCCACTATCCTTTTGGGGATATACATTACAAATTGTGGTATACACATTAAACCAAGTTCTAAATAAAGTGAAAAACAAAATTACCTTTGAGTTATGGAGTGGAAAAAGAACCATTTTGTCACATACACATATATTGGGTTGTGAGGTGTTTGTTAATGATTTATCGGGAAACAAACTAGAACCCCCAAGAACAAAGTGTATATTTATAGGGTATCCCAAGGAAACAAAGGGATAATACCTATACAACCCCTTATACAATAAAGTGACTGTCATCAGACAATCTACGTTTCTTGTGAGGGAGAAAATACTAAAAAATTATAGTGGAATCAATATTGAATTTGATGAAGTTGATGCTCAATTTGAGAGGGTATGGCCTTGGCCATCAGTTCCAAGCCCGTGCATTTCTGCATGGGATAGTTTTCCGAACAGCGATGAGGTGGAAGCTGGAATTAAGGTTTTTGATGCTGGGGAGGGAATTTTACTTTTTGACTTGATCTTGGTTTCTTATGGCCTTGTATTTTTGGACCATTGAGGATTTTTTTGTCCTTAAGTCTTTGAAGTCATGTTGGGTTCCCCCTCACCCATTAAAAGGGGTTTATCTTAATAAAAAAATTAATTTTCAGTCAAGATGGTGACTCATTATTGGTTGATAATGATGAACCTATATCCTACAAGGAGGTAGTGGAGAGATCAAAAGATACAAGATGGTAAGAAGCCATTAATTCTAAAATGGATTCCATGTATCAGAACCAAGTTTGGGTTCTAGTCGATACACCGGTTGATGTAAATCCCATTAGGTGCAAATGGGTATTTAAGATAAAAATGGACATGGAAGGTAAATTAAATACCTATAAACAAAGGCTAGTGGATAAATGGTTTAAACAACATCATGGAATTTACTACGATGAAACCTTTTCACCAATTTTCATGTTTAAATATATCCGAATTATACTCTCTATAAGAGCTTACCATGACTATGAGATTTAGTAGATGGATTTCAAAACTGCATTCCTTAATGGTAACCTTCAAGAATATGTCTATACGACACAACCATAGGGGTTTGGTACTCCAAGTGATTACAAAAGGATTTTCAAGTTACATAGATCCATTTATGGATTGAAGCAAGCATATTGGTCATTGAACATTCAATTAAATAAATCTATAAAATAATTTGGTATCATTAAGAATGAATGTGGGTAGTGTGTTTACATGAGGTTTAGTGGAAATATGTTCATTATCCTAGTAGTATATGTTGATGATATATTACTTATTGTAAATGATATAGCAGTATTATAGTCTATTAAGGACTGGTTAAAAAAATGTTTCTCCATGAAAGACTTAGGTGAAGCGACATACATTATATGGATCAAGATCATTCATGACAGATCTAAGAGGTTTCCTAGACTAAGTCAAGTATATATATTGAACATATACTAAAGATATTTAGTACAGAACAATCCAAGAGGGTATTAGTTCCGATGTCACATGGTTTACATATTTTTAAGAAAATGTTTCCCCAGTCACAATAAGAGAAATAAATAATGAGTAAGATCCCATACACTTCAGTGATAGGATCAATCATGCATGCCATGTTATGTAGTAGACTTGATATTGCCTATGTATTAATCACAGTACGAAGATATCAAACAGATCCAAGAGAACAAGATTGGACTACTGTTCAGGCTATCCTTAAGTATATGAGGAGAATAAAGGATATGTTCATAGTGTATATAGGAGATGAGGAGCTGGTCATAAAGGGTTATACTAATGCTGGTTTTTAGATAGATCAAAATGATATGAAATCACAATTAAGATATTTTTTCTATCTCAATGGAGGAGAAATGAGATGGAATATTTTAAAGCATCCAGTTGTTGATGATTCAAAAGTGGAGTTTGAGTATATAACAGCTTCTGATATAGCCAAGGAAGCCGTTTGGTTTCATAACTTTTTCCAAGAACTTGATGTGGTACCTAGTAGTAAAGACCCTATAACATTGTATTATTATAATACTATAGTGGTGGATCTTGAAAAAGATAAAAGGTCATACCAACAGACAAAGCACATACTTCGGAAGTATTACCTCTAAAGACATTTTCATCAGAGGGGTGAATTTTTTGTAAGAAGAGTTCCCATGGAAGAGAATTTGGTGGACCCCTTGATTAAAGGACAATCTCAGTAAAAGAATGAGTATCATGTGAGAGCTAGAGAACTAAAGGTTGTTATCAGTTGGATCTAGGAAAAATGGGAGTCTATTAGAGTTGGTTCCTTAGAAACAAATTCTGTATACTTTATGATAACACGTATTCATAGTTTTTAAATATTAATAAACTTATTATCATATCATGAATGTTCTTCTGCATAACATAGTGTGTGATAATGTCCCAAGTGTATCTATTTCACTACAAGGTCATGGTTGTTCCCTGCTATGATGAGAAGCTGAAAGTACTACAACATTATTCTTAAATATATATTTTATATCCATATGATATCATTTGAGGGAAAAAATGATATTGGATATTAGAGGTGGAAACTCATAGAAATTTGTGGTACCTTATCATAATGTACACCCATGGTAATATCTAGTTGGATATTATGAGAATGAGACCCCCCAGTAGGAAATACACATTTATATGTGTCATTGGATATTCCTATATGAGAATGTGTGTATTTTTCCTTAGACTTTAAGATCATTATTAATGATTATTATGAGTCTTGTATTTTTATGTATTGATGAAAACCATGACGATATATATTCATGGCGAGGTAGGATACATTAGGTGTGTGATGAGTAATATTGAATTAATGAATAAGGAGATAAAGGATTTGTACCTTCTATTCTAATGGATGTTTATATCTCCGGACCTTTGATGGAAATGATAGAGCCTAAAAAAGTCCATAGCTATGGTGTTCGGTAGGCAATTTCATTTTTTAGGAAATCAAAGAAAGAGAGACATCGAGCACTTTGGTTGATGACATCAACATGCAACCTCTTTAATTAGAGATATCGCGATAAAGAGATTATATTACAAAATAAGAGTCTGTATGAGGTAACATATCATTGTGACATTAAATTCTTTCTCTACGGGTTCCTTAATATGTTACTAGATGGTAATCCTAGACTTTAGGCTGCTTCTCCTAATGCCGCTGAGAAATAAGCCTATAGGGTCACACACTAAGTGTATCCTAAATCTTAGTTAAATAGTATATTATTATTTATTATTTAATAAATTTAATAATTATTATTCTCTCATGTGGTTTAATAATTCTTCATGTTTTCTTGATCACATTTATCCCATTACCAGTTATTCAAGAGAATATAATGTGATCAGAATATTTAATAAATATTTAGTTCCTATTAAGTGAATATAATATTTATTTATTTATTGGAGAATAATGTAGTGATATTTATTTAATAAATAAATATTTATAATTCAAGGTCGGATAAATATTTTAGAGGAATGATGAACCAAGTTTAATGGTATGGTGAGAAAATAATAAATATTGAATATCATTTTATTAAATAATATTTAATTTTAATTCTTTAGTTAAGTGCATGTCGAGAAATAATAATAGTAATAATATTATTCAACATGGGGTTTTCACTAAAATTAAATAAATAATTTAGGGAACTTATTAAATTATTTTATTTTAACCCTAGAAATATATAAACCTAGTTACGCTATTTTCTCAATAGAACAATTCCTTTGTTTGGGTTGTGTACAACGGAATTGGAGAATCCTCTCAAGACCTTGATATCTCTCTTCTCTAAGATCACTCCCAATACCTGAGAGAAATATTAATCCACCAAATCAAGGAGAATACTTTGGAATCAATTATTGCAGTGATCAAAGGTGGATAATTCAAGCATAAGGATCTACCATGGTATCACCCGGAGATTCTTTCGGTAATGTTTGGAGATTTGTGGAATACATGTGGACCACTTTAAGAAAGAATCTACACTTGATTCCTAAAACACAACAGTAGTTCATCAAAGATCTATTACCAGATCCATTAATGAAGAAATAATTACATCAAGGTAATTCTTATTTAATTAAATTAATTATAAATAATATGTGATGATCCTCTCTATCTGGTTCTAGCGTGATTCATATTTTATATCTTATTTAATTCAATTACATTGAAAATGACATTTATCTTCATGAAGATATCATATTAATCATTGAACATGACAAAATGAAATGTTAGGAACCACCCATCGCATACTTCCACTACACACAGAACCTAGATTAACTTCCATCCTAGGCCCTAAAAATTTATTATTAGTAATATAATCTTATGGATATCTTTACTCATATGAATTTGGGAATCCAGGGGGATGATACCTAGGTTGTTTTTATGAGTGTTCAGATGGAATCCTCTCTTCTCGAATTGATTCTCCAAGAATAGAAACTTGATGATGAGTTCTAAGGCATTAATGATTCTTTATATAATGGGGAGACCATTGGATAATGGATTATATATTCTAAGGGAATCCTTTACTTCTATAATCGATTCATTATTTCATTATATTTGAGGAAGGTTGTGATGAGGTATTTTCATCATTCCCAGTGGGTGGTATATCCTGTAACCATGAATATGTTTTAGGATATGAGGCATCATTTGTGGTGTCCAAGTATGAAACAAGACATTTCTGATTTTTTTTCTCACAGTTATACAAGACATCCAATTAAGAATGAGAATCACAATCCTTCAGGTCTTATTTAGCCACTTCCTATGCTTACATGGAAGTGAGGTGAGATATTGATGCAATTTTTTGTCAGGTTACCAAGTAAACCTAAAGGAATGAATGTGATGTGGGTAGTGGTTGAAAGATTGACCAGATCAGCTCAGTTTATTCCTATTTGTGATATAAATTATGTTTAGGACTTGGGAAATCTTTTTGTGTATGAGATTGTTATATTTCATAGTGTTATATCTATAATTGTTTTCGATGGGGATCCCAGGTTCACTTCTCATTTTTAGAGAGGCCTCTAGGAGGTAATGAGATCCCAAGTAAAGTTGATCATGATGTACCATACTCATACATATGGTTATATTGAATGGTAAATATATATTCTTAATGGAACACTTTGTGATTTCATTCTTGACTTTGGTGGAGTTTGATATTTCCGTTTGGGGTTGGTCAAGTTTTCCTATAATAATAGCTACTTATCTTCTATCAAGATGGAACCCTTTGAGGCCTTGTATGGATGGCATTACAAATATCCACTCTATTGATCAATTATTAGTGGATATTCCCTAGTTGGAACTAGTTTTGTCCTAGAGAAAATGATAGAGATTTAGTTGATTCATCAAATAATGAAAACATGATGAATCCATTAAAAATCTTATGCTAATCATCATCAATGTCCTTTGGAGTTCTCGATTGGTGACCTGGTTTTTTGTAAGTTTCACCTTGGTTGGGTCACCAAAAAATGAGGAAATAGGTAAAGTTAGTACTGTGATATGTGGTACCATTTAATGTTATTGAGAGTATTGAAAAGGTGGATTACCATCTTGAGTTTCCACCTCAGATAATATCGATCCAAAACATGTTTTATGTATCACAAATCAAAAATTATATCTATAACCCATCCTATATTTTGATATGTAAGGACCTTGATGTGGAACCTGATTTTTTTTTACTAAACACCTGATTCATATTATCAATTATCAGACAAGGGTTCTTTTTGGAATGTCTGTACGCTTTGTTTGGGTGCTATTTAAGCATGGTTCTTATTCTCATGAGATGTGGGGGTGTAAGGATTTAATGAGAGAGTAATGTAATCAATTTTTTCTATAGATTCTTATTGATAGGAGTTCGTGGAGAATAAAGTTTTTATGGTGGAGAGAATTGTAATATCCTAATGTCCACTTTCAAGTATTTTTATCCCTTATTTTTATCATATTTTTTTGGATATTTCCTTGGGTTGTTTGGGGTGAATTTTGGAGTTTTTTGAAGTTTTTAAACCTGTGCATGGTTTCAAAATTATTAAGTAAAACTATATAGGTCAATCCAAGAAATCATTTTCCTTGTTTTGGAGTCCCAAATTAGGGAACACATTCAGTAAAAACTGTGCAACTTACCCCTAAAACTGTGTGACATGGGATAGTGGGGGGGGGGGGTGTAGTGTAACATCTTAGGTATTTATAGATTAAAACATTTATATATATATTAATATTTATGAATAATATATTAATTTTACACTAAATGGGATGCTTTGTATGATATAATATTGACACGTAACAACTGGTTTCTCCGAAATCTTACATTTCACACAATGTTGAGTTATACCAAAAAATAATAATATAATAAAAATATTTTTTTAAATGGTAGTTAACACATATCTGTTGTATTGGCGAGAATAAAAATAACTAACTAAAATATGATTATACATGCTTGTTAAATATTTTTTACACTGATCCAATGAATTTTAGAGGCTTAAAAAGATAACGAATCTAATTTTAAGCATAAAATATTATAATATTTTTAATAAGTCATTTTTCCACCTTTTAATGGAAAACACTTTTTAAATTTAGTTTTTGTTACTTTTATATTCTCTATTTGAAAAAATAAACTTCTTATTTAGAAATGGGACATCAAAATTTACCTTCGTGTAAATTTTAGTATTTTTCTGATGAAATTCATATTTTAATGAATAGTGAAAAAACTGCATTTTAATTCAAAAATGTCTTTTCATATAATTTATTTATATAGTTATATTGTCCTTTTAATTGATTTTAAAATTTAATTGGATTATTTTTTTCATCATTTAGTCCAATTTTTTTCATTGAAAGTAATTTCACTATTAAATTGGACATAAACACATGTCAATCTTTTGATAGTTTTTACTTTTTAAAAACCCACTTTCTGGTTTTGATAACGGGAATTAATTTTAAATTAATTAATGAAACTTATGTGTTTTGAATATGGAAAATTGAATTCCATATTTTTAATTAGAATTTCCAAATTATGTAAATATTTTCCTTTTATTTTTGGATATTATGAATAGTAATGTCAGTAATTATTTTTATTTACCATTGTTAAAGGGTAAATGAGGTAAATAAGGGTAAAAAATAATATTAAAATAATATAAAACTACCCTAAAATGTGTATTAACACTATTAAATGAGATATTTACAATCTGAGCATTTTTGGGTCAATTTTAGGACCCCATGAAGCCACTTGGGTTTGATAATGACCTTTTATAATATTTATTTTAAAGAAAAGGGAAATATAACACAAACATTTATCTTCTAACTAAAAAAAATTTAATTTAATTTATATAAATGATATCTTAGACTAAAAATAGTAATTATTAATATAATTTGTTTTCCTATATTTTGGTATTTTATTTATAATTTTTACACATTAAATAAATTTATTTATTTTTGACCCAATGATGATGTAATGTTTACCTTATTAATGGAATATTCAAATAAATGATATTATAAATATTAAAATAAATGTAATTTTAACATTTTTATTCCATAAAAATTTTTTTGGATGACATTGACATGTGAAGGATGATTTAATTCCTTTGTTTTGAAGGAATCAAGTTGTTATGTATTTTAAAAAAATCAATTACTAAATTGTGTCAAAATTGTCATAAATGAGTTTTTAAAAAAATACTATTTTATTAAATGATATAATAGTCCTAAAAATCTCATATTTATAAAAATTACCTATATAAGGTTAAAAATTTCATTAATTATCCAGTTTTGGATCGATTGGCATTTTATAGTAACTATAGTAACTATATATTATGAAAATAAAAGAAGACATGGTAAGAGTTAATGTTTTTAAATAAAGGTTAAAACTAAAGATAAGGTTAATTTTATAAACTAAAATTTTATAAATCCTATTGTTTGAAAGGATTTAGACCCATACTCATCTTATCCTTTAAATATATTACTTTGTAACTATTAGAATTTGAAAATAAATTTATAATATAATAATATTTCAAGACATTTCTGAAGTACCCCTCTTCCCTCTTATAAAAGGCCATCACCTCTACCCACTTACTCACACATCTAAAGCCCCTTGACTCATCACAATTATTCTTAAATAATATACCAACATCCCTCCCTTTCCCCTTAAATCTTTACCTTGGTTATAAGGCAATTCAAGAAAGCCTTTTGGCTCAAATCAAAAGGAGTTACCCGATTGAGAGGCAACGTCTTCTCTTAAGATCCTTTCATTTATTTTATTTCTACAACCCCATAAACTCTATTTTTTACATTTTTATAACAAAAATATTATCCTAAATATAATAGGATTTTTTTATTCTATGTTTTTGACCTAAACATACACACACCTCCATATAATGGATATAGATCATACTGTTTCTGTGTAAGGCAGACTACTGCATCACAAAATGATGATTGTTCAATTTTCTCCTACTACTTATCATTGTGGCCATAATTATGACACTATATTTATATATGATATATATTATATTTATATTGTCTCTATACTTATTTAATTTTTACTTACAACATACCTTTTTTATTTCCATAATGTGTAAATATGATAATTTCATTTGAAGAAGTGTGGACTACCGCCCCCTCAAAGTGATATGACTCGTTAATTCCATACATGGAACGTATAAAGGATGTTTTTAATGAACCTATGTATTATATATAACATATATTAAAACATACCTATGTACCATTTATTTTTCATTATTTTAATATGATAAATAAATGAAAGTAATGTTCATGCGTATGTACGACCTACCGTCTCCATGAATGGTGCATTTCATTTCTTATCTCCAAATCTTAAGGACTATTCTAAATACATAAATACTTGATATATATGATATTTAAATCATGAATATCATTTTGGATATTATGTATTGATGAAAATGTGGATAATTTTCATCAAGACAAGTTCATTTTTGACTTAAGTACCAAACATCGACAAAACATCCAATATGAACTCAAATAATCAACTAATTGTTATAATATGGTAATAAGTGATATTAAATAAATAATAAACTTTAAAAGGTTCTAAATAAAGTATAAATTAACATAAGTTTATTATTTATGAAATTAAATAACGAATGAGATACGTCGGACTTAAAGTAAGGTACTTTGTCTCAATCTCCTTTCATTGAGGCATATTTTGATTTATATACGAGCTTCTTTTATACAGTGTATATTCAACCCCTTAGACTTCATTCAATGGTTTTAAAAAGGAATATTTTTCTACAAATTGTTTTACTAAATGAGAAAAATAATGTTTTTAATGTACACGGCAACAACGACCTTTTCGCCGCCGTGATAATTATTTGATATTTGACTTCCTGTACAAGTCGTAATGTTTTTAAAAAATAAAAGTAAATTCCATATTAATTTTTAGGTATTTTGGTATTGAAAATGGTTTTGATAAAGGATCAATTATATCAATATTTTTAAATTATGTCTTATGATTTCAATGTGGAAATGTTATTTTTCCTTTATACTTGTTCATGTGTTATGATTATGTTATGGTTCTTCGGAATTTTTTTTGTATACGAATGGTTCTATGATAAAATGAGGGAGGATGAGCCCGTGATATCACTCCAATTAATTGGGTAATGTGACAAAGTTAAATGATAAGGTTTCTCCTAAGAGATTTAGGGAATACACTGTGATGGGAATTCTAAACCTAACCATGAAGGTTACTCCCTATATAGCCGTGAAAGCTACAATGTAAGTTTGATATAGATGCCACAAGTTACCTTTATGTTTTATGATTTCTATGAAATTTTATAGATCATATGATTAAATGATTTAAGATATGTAGTTTATGTTTTATGGGTGAAAATTATGATTTTGTGAAAATTTTCTAGGGTTTTAAATATTCATGGACAAATGGTTTTATTCCTTATTTTATATTCCTCACTATGCTTTTTATGCTCATCCCAAGTTTTTTAAATGTTTTTTCCACATGGTATAAGGATGGGAAGGATGAAGTAAGAAGTCAAGATTAACGTTATGAAGATTTTTATCAATAAAATAAATTATATTTTATTTTAAACAGTTTCATTTTGTAAAAAATTAGATAGTGAGTAGAAGTGACTACTTTGTAATTTTTGAGTTATTGTGTAATAGTTATGGCCTAATTCTCTAAAAATATAAACCTGAAGACATACTCAATGTGAATTCTTTACTTAACTAAATATTATGTAATATTTAAGGCTGGGGCCTTATAGTTGGTATCAAAGGTCGGTTTAGATAACTTTAGAGGTTAGGGTGTTTTTAGGTATAAGTGGCATGTTTCATATAACCACAATGGTTAGCATATTAGAAAGAGTCATAGTTATTTTAGAAAAATTTAATGAGTTTAATATAACATGAATAAGTATATCTTAGTTGCTACCCTCTTCATAAGATAATATATGATGATTTTATAGATATACTCACACATACCTTTTTGGTTTTAGTAAATGGATGGATCTAGTAGGAACCAAAGTAACAATGGATGTGAAGGAAATTGTGGTGGTTTTCTGAATAAGAAACCAAATAAAATGGGAGAAATGATAAATCTTGTGTTTATTTTAAACCAATTATCTAGATCCATGATTGACCACTTGAACTTTGGTGATTTTTCTAAGGCATCATATATGCGAGAAATGAATCCCTATTAATGTTTAGGTAATAATCATAAAGGTAAGTATATTAAAAAACCTATGTGTCAAGGATGTGGAAAGAAACCCCTAGAAAAGTGTTTCAAATGGATGAGAAGATGTTATAGATTTGGTAATGAAGGCCATAAAGGAAAAAACTGCCATGGAAAAAGGAATCGTTCTGTTGACTCTAGGAAAGGGAAATAACACTACTAGAAAACAGGGCATTTGAGCCCTGTTACCTATAGTGACCGCCATTGGCGGTCGCTATTGGTTACCAATAGCGACTGCCAATGGTGGTCGCTAATCCTCCTTAAAAAAAATAAGGGGCTTCCGCCCCCCCCCCTCTCCACTCGATCGTGCCCCCCCCGAACCCTTCCCCCCCATCGCCCCCCCCTCCCCGCCGCCGCGCGCCCTCCTCGCCGCCCCGCCCTCCGCCGGCCCACCCTCCGCAGCCCCACCCTCCGCCGGCCCGCCCTCCGGCCGGCCACCCTCTGCCCTCTGGCCGCCCTCCGGCCGCCCTCCGGCCGCCCTCCGGCCGCCCTCCGGCTGCCCTCCGCCGGCCCGCCCTCCTCCGGCCGTCGTCCGCCCTCTGGCTCCGGCCGCCCTCCACCCTGCGGCCACCCTGTGACCTCCCTCTTCCCTCGAGCCTCCCGCCACCCGCCTCCGGCAGCCCAGAAGCCCTCTGGCCGCCCTCTGCCGGCCCCTCCCTCCCCCTCCGCCCTCCGCCCTCCGGATCCGGCCCCTCCCTCCCCCTCCGCCCTCCGCCCTCCGGATCCGGCCGCCCTCCGCCCTACGGCCGCCCTGCGGCCTCCCGCCACCGGCCTCCGGCAGCCCGGAAGCCCTCGGGAGCCCTCCATCCTTCAGCCTCCAGCCCCTCCGGCCTCCAACCTCTGCCCTCAGCCCTTCGCCCCCTCTTCCCTCCCCCCAGCACCCCGAACACCCCCCCCCCCCCCCCGCACCCCGCCAACCCCCGTCCCATTCGTCTTCATCCCCTCCCTCGCCGCACCACCGCCACTCATCCCCTCCTTCACTGTCCCCTCCCTTGCCGCACCAGCTCCGGCTCCGGCTCCCCACCGCTCCTCTCCCTCAAAGCATCGTCGTCGGCTCCCCTCCCTTCCAGGTTTGTAGCGCAATCAGGTATGACATGGGCTTTCACTTACATTATTATTTTATAAATGGTTCACAAACAATTAGTTAGTATTTATTTTAAATATATTTGATATCAAAAATGAAAATGTAATAAGTTTTATGTAAATGTTTGTTATAGGGATCTTATTATGGATAAGAGTTGGATTGATCTTCCAAATCGAACGTCTAGAGAGTATTTCAATGGCATTATGCAGTTTATTGACTTCACGAGAGGATTTGGAAGTGACTATATTAGTTGTCCATGTAGAAAATGTGCTAAAAGATATCAATTCACACGAGATACTATGAGGGAGCACCTTTTCTTTAATGGATTTCTGAAAAATTATAAGATTTGGACTCGTCATGGAGAAGAATATGTTCGTTGTCAAAATACAGATGCAACTCAGATGGATGTTGATGCAAGGATGACTGATCCAATGCATGAAATGCTTACTGAAATGGTACGTGGGTTTGATCCTGAAGGCATTGACATCCAGAATCTTGAGACCAGTGAGATAAATCTTCGCTCTGGTGCAGATCATGATTCGAGGAGGTTTTATGAAGCACTTGATGATGCGAAAACAGAATTATATCCTGGATGTACTTCTTACAATAAATTGTCGTTTATCGTGGAGTTGTTGCATTTGAAGACTTTGAATAATTGGTCAGACACATCATTCGACATGCTTTTGGTTTTATTGAAAAAAGTTCTTCCTATCAACGCTAAGATTCCTGAGTCGTATTACTATGCTCGTAAGTTGACAGAGAACTTAGGTTTTACATATGAAACCATAGATGCATGTGCAAACAACTGTATGTTGTTTAGAAAAGAAACTGGCCATTTGGATATTTGTACGGTTTGTGGTGCTTCCAGGTGGAAAGAGAACAGGAGAAATAATACTCATCAAAGTCAGATTGCGATACAGGGGAAACCGATTGCTGTAAAGCAAATGTGTTACTTTACCCTTAAACCCAGGTTGAAAAGATTTTTTATGTCATCTAAAGTTTCTAATTTAATGAGATGGCATGCAGAAAGAGTTCATGAAAGTGATATGTTAACCCACCCGGCAGACTCTCATGCATGGAAGGAATTTGATAAGAGACATACCGACTTTGCTAAAGATGTTCGTAATGTCCGATTGGGATTGGTAGCAGATGGTTTCAATCCATTCAAGTCTATCGTTGGTGCAACTCATAGCACATGGCCCGTGGTGTTGGTTCCATATAATCTTCCTCTGTGGCTTTGTATGAAACAACAATTTATATTACTTTCCACTCTTATTGATGGACCTAAAAGTCCAGGGGATAAGATTGATGTTTACCTTCAGCCATTGATTGATGAGTTGAATGAATTTTGGGGTGATGGTGTGATGAATTATGACTGCGAAACAAATGAAATGTTCAAACTGCATGCTGCTTTATTGTGGAAAATCAATGACTTCCCAACTTATGCAAATTTATCAGGCTGGAGTATGAAAGGGGAATTTTCTTGCCCTTGTTGCAATAAAAGTAAAAAATCTTTATGGCTTAAACATTCCAAAAAATGGGAATACATGGGTCACAGGCGTTTTCTCCCTCCTCAGCACAGATTCAGAAAGGACAGAGTGACATTTGATGGTTCTAGAGAGTTCAACCCAACACCAAAGATCATGACAGGAGTCGAAATGTTATCGTAGATTGAGGAAGAAAACATCCACATGGTATATGAAATTCAGGATTTGGTGGCTCCTCCAGTACGTAATATTCGTGCTGCGGGTAGGCAGCGCAGTCACAATTGGAAAAAGAAAAGTATTTTTTATAGTCTTCCGTATTGGAAAAATAACATGTTGAGGCATAATTTGGATGTCATGCACATTGAATTTTTTTGTGTGATAACATATTGTGGACCATTTTAGGTGTCAGTGGAAAATCAAAGGACCATGTTAATGCACGCCGTGATTTGGAAGAAATGGGTTTAAGGAAACAGTTGCATTTATAGTTAGCTGAGGGAAACAAGGAATATATGCCTGCTGCACAGTATACGATGACTACAGAGGAGAAAGAAACATTTCTTTCCATTTTGAAGATGGTCAAGGTGCCTGATGGTTATTCTTCTAATATTTCAAAGTGTGTGAATCTGACGAGCAAGACATTGCAAGGGTTGAAAAGTCATGACAATCACATATTACTTCAGCAGTTGATTTCAATCGCAATTTGTGATTGTTTATCCCCCAATGTTGTTCAGCCCTTGATTGAGATGAGTAATTTTTTTAGATAGCTTTGTTTAATAAATCAACGAATGTGTGATTTAAAAAGTTTGCAAGACCGAATTGTACTTACGCTTTATCACTTTGAGAAACTTTTCCCCCCCTCTTTTTTCGATGTTATGGTCCACTTGACAGTGCACCTAACTGATGAAGTAATGGCTGCTGGTCCAGTGCAATTCAGGTGGATGTATCCTATTGAACGGTATTTGAGTACATTGAAAAGATTTGTACGCAACAGATCTCGTCCAGAGGCATCAATAGCCAATGGTTATTTGATGGATGAGTGTACTACCTTTTGTGCAGAATATCTTACGGATGTTGAAACAAAATTAGATAAGCCCTCTCAGATTCATGACGGTCCAGTTGGAGAAGGAACCACATTTGATATGGACAACATCGAGTGGATACAAGCACATCGATATATCTTGTTCAATACTCCATCAGTTGCACCATTAATGCAGTAAGTATCTTATCAATGTGCTTGTACAACTTTTACATGTTTTGTTTGCATAAGATGATCTTTTATACATCGTGTTATCATTTACAGGAAACACGTTAATGAGATAAAAGAAGCGATGCATCGTGCGACTGAGTTGCAAATTCAACAATCTCATTATGCGTCATTTCATGATTGGTTCATGGATTATGTATGTATAAATTGATTTTCATTATGAGTGACGTGTTATACTAATTATTTCTGCATATATCAGTATTGATTTTTATAAATTATGTAGGTTCGTAAGCTGAGGGAGTTAGGGGACCCCACGCTACCTGAAGTATTTATCCAACTGGATGAGGGTCCATCTATAACGGCTCGTCGTTATAAAGCTATTGATGCTAATGGTTTTCGATTTCGCATTAAATATGTTGACGACAAATGAGCAACACAAAACAGTGGCATCGGTTGTCCCTTTATCGATTCTGGTTATTACTATGGTTAATTGATAGACATCATTGAAGTTGTATACACACACGGTTTGAAGTACATATTGTTAAAGTGTAATTGGGTTGATCCAGTGCGTGGATGTAAAGTCGATCAATATCAGTTTTCATTGGTGAATTTTAACTATATATTATACATAAATAATGAACGAGTTGAGAATGAACCTTTCATTTTGACATCACAAGCGGAACAAGTATTCTTCGTTACTTTGCCTTCGGATCCAAGTTGGCAAGTTGTTTTCAAAATGTCTTGGCGAGGAGTGTTTTTATTTGAAGAAGATGAACCCGAGACTGTTCCGTTTGTTTACCAACAACTTGATCAACATACCGTAGTTCAATGTGAAGAAGATATTTATTGGGTCAGAGCGGCTGTTGAAGGAGAAACGGTCGATTTGCATGCTTAATGAAAGGTATAATTGTTTTCCCGCTATTCAGTAGAATGTCCTAGGATATCATAAATTATCTAATCATTTTATAAATCTTTATAAGTTT
Source organism: Viscum album (assembly GCA_963277665.1). Taxonomy (NCBI): domain Eukaryota; kingdom Viridiplantae; phylum Streptophyta; class Magnoliopsida; order Santalales; family Viscaceae; genus Viscum; species Viscum album. The sequence continues at coordinate 154,596,509 of OY728134.1, read as the reverse complement.
TAATCCTCACTTTTGTAAGTTTTAATTCAATCATAAATATTTAGGTTGTTTTTACTCTTGATTTATTGATGTTATGGTCAGTGTATCATCCCTTTGAGGTATTCTTCATCTGATTCATGTGTTGCTTGAATTTTTATTAGTTCTATCTGAAATTTGGCTATGCATTGACTGGTTTTGTACATAATTTGTATATCTGTTTTGTTAACTTTCTGATTTTTTAAAATTCATTCACAACTAATTATTCAATCCATTTTTTGTTTGATTAAAAGTTGTATAAGTTTAATTTTTTAAGAACAATCCAATTTATCTTTTAAACACTTTGGACTCATTACTGATGTTTTCTATGACTGTAGACATGTCAGGGGATGAGGCAGAAGATCCACATCATCTATCTGAGGCATCTACGTCTCAGGGTCGAGGTATGTTTGAATGTCATTGTCTATATTTTTTATGAAATTGACATAAATATATATATATATATATATATATATAACATTTGTCAATTTATATATAAAATTTTTTTCAACAGGATCAGACTCGGCTGCTTCTTCCTCTCACAGGAGAGGCCCTGGTCGTGGCATATTATCATGGAATTCCGACACGACGATAGATGTTTCATTTGATGAGGTTTTTCATCCTGTGGGACTGAATGCCCCGACATTTATTCGTCAGCTGGGTCATATCATACGTGACCCACATCGATTTCCATTGACCATGCGTGATTGGGCTTCTATCCCTCAGGACACATTAGATCGTCTATGGAGGGAGGTTCAGGTAAGAAAATCATTTTACTTTATTTTCTATGTATAAATAATACTAATATGTTTGATTATTTTCTTTATAGAAAAATTTGAAAGTATGCCCTGAAGAGTTTCGGCCCGTGTGTATGAACAAATGCCGTAAGATGTGGAAAGATTATAAAGGCAAAGTGAAGAGGGACCACTGGGTACCAAATGTGGGTGCCCTAGACAATTTGGAAAAAGTCCTGAGAGGTGTCCTCCCAGCTTAGTGGCGTGACTTGGTTGCATATTGGTCCACTGAGGGTGTTGCGGTTTGTATAATAATTATTTTGGTGTATATATATTTTCAAGAATATGTGATTTGTTTGAAATTTGAATGAATTGAATGTAGGAGGTGTCAACACGTCATTCTGAGAATCGAGCGTTGCAGGGACCACCTCACAGGCTCGGGACTCGTCACGTGTCTCAGATCCGACATGAGGTATATATTATTCATTTTTTAATTTATTAATTAATATGGTTTTGTGTTTATATTCTTTTAATATACATTTGCGAGAGCAAGGTGAAGCAACTGATAAAATGTCGGTGTGGATGAGGACTCGTGATCGCAATGATCCAGAGGTTGCAGCATTGATAGTAAGTGTCTGTACTTACCAATAATTACATAAATCTATATATTAACATATATATATTTATATATATTTAAATATTTCACAGGCTCAATTTGAAGCTGAGTTAGAACATCTTCCAGAGGACCAGCGACAACTTCCCATGTGACGGGATGAGATCTTTCATCGCATTATCGGACGGGACGAGCATGGCTATAGTTTGACCTATGGAGCAGGGATTCCTCATTCTGTAGTGTCACGCGCTGCAGTTTTCGGTCCTGCTGTTGCTCATATGACACAGTCGATGTCATATTTTGAGGCACGGCTGCGCGCTTCCGAGGAGGCAAATGCGCAATTGACAGCTGAGGTTAGAGCACTGCGGGAATATGTGTGTCGAGCTGATGGTGCAGGGGATCAAACGACGCAGGTATATACTGTATTTATTTATTTAATTTAAATTATTTTTGTTATTAAAATATTTATAATGTTTATTTGTTGTAGGCCCCTGGCCCACCAGAAGGAGGTAGCATTGATGACAACGCGTGACGCATCATATATTCACGAGATATGTTTTTTGTTTTTACTGGTGGGGTTGACATTGATGTACTGTATGTATTCATTTAATTTAAATTAGAAGGTTGTGTACTTATAATTTCTTTCTTTTCTTGTTTATTATATGATAGCTAATATTATCTAAGGCGTGCATTTAAAAACTCTAACCCCCCGCACCCCCGTACAGCCCCCCCGCACCCCCAAACAGCCCCCCCGCACAACCGTACAACCCCCCACACCCCCGGACAGCCCCCCCACACCCCTGTACAGCCCCCCGCACCCCCGTACAGCCCCCCGCACCCCCGTACAGCCCCCCCGCACCACCGTACAGCCCCCCCGCACCCCCGTACAGCCCCCCCGCACCCCCGGACAGCCCCCCCGCACCCCCGTACAGCCCCCCCGCACCCCCGTACAGCCCCCCTCCCCCCGCACCCCTGTACACCCCCCCCCCGCACCCCCGTACAACCCCCCCGCACCCCCGGACAGCCCCCCCGCACCCCCGTACAGCCCCCGCACCCCCGTACAGCCCCCCCGCAACCCCGTACAGCCCCCCCGAACCCCCATACAGCCCCCCGCACCCCCGAACACCCCCCCCCCCCGCACACCCGTACAACCCCCCGCACCCCCGCACCCCCGTACAACCCCCTCGCACCCCCGTACAGCCACCCCGCACCCCCGTACAGCCCCCCACCCCCGGACAGCCCCCCGCACCGCCGTACATCCCCCCCCCCCCCCCCGCACCCCCGTACAGCCCCCCCCCCCCCCCCCCCCCCCCCCCGCACCCCCGGACAGCCCCCCCGCACCCGCGTACAGCCCCCCGCACCCCCGGACAGACCCCCACACCCCCGGACAGCCCCCCGCACCCCCGTACAGCCCCCCCCCCCCCCCCCCCCCGCACCCCCGTACAGCCCCCCGCACCCCCGTACAGCCCCCCGCACCCCCGTACAGCCCCCCCGCACCCCCGTACAGCCCCCCCGCCCCCCCGGACAGCCCCCCCGCACACCCGTAGAGCCCCCCTCACCCCCGTACAGCCCCCCCGCACCCCCGTACAGCCCCCCCGCACCCCCGTACAGCCCCCCCGCACCCCCGTACAGCCCCCCGCACCCCCGGACAGCCCCCCGCACCCCCGGACAGCCCCCGCACCCCCGGACAGCCCCCCAGCACACCCGTACAGCCCCCCCCCCCCGCAACCCCGGACACCCCCCCCCCCTCGCACCCCCGTACAGCCCCCCCGCACCCCCGTACAGCCCCCCCGCACCCCCGTACAGCCCCCCGCACCCCCGGACAGCCCCCCGGCACCCACGGACAGCCCCCCCGCACCCCCGGACAGCCCCCCCCGCACCCCCGGACAACCCCCCGCACCCCCGTACAGCCCCCCACACCCCCGTACAGCCCCCCGCACCCCCGTACAGCCCCCCGCACCCCCGTACAGCCCCCCCGCACCCCCGTACAGCCCCCCCACACCCCCGTACAGCCCCCCCGCACCCCTGTACAGCCGCCCGCACCCCCGGACAGTCCCCCGCACATCCGTACAGCCCCCCGCACCCCCGTACAGCCCCCCCGCACCCCCGTACAGCCCCCCCCCCCCCCCCGCACCCCCGGACAGCCCCCCGCACCTTCGGACAGCCCCCACGCACACCCGTACAGCCCCCCCGCACCCCCATACAGCCCCCCGGCACCCCAGTACAGCCCCCCGCACCCCCGTACAGCCCCCCCGCACCCCCATACAACCCCCTGCACCCCCGTACAGCCCCCCCCCCCCCGCACCCCCGTACAGCCCCCCCCCCCCCCCCCCCCCCCCCCGCACCCACGTATAGCCCCCCGCACCCCCGGATAGCCCCCCCGCACACCCGTACAGACCCTCGCACCCCCGTACAGCCCCCCCGCACCCCCGTACAGCCCCCCGCACCCCCCCGAATGTGTCGTTTTCAGCAGTGCGGCGCGCGCTGAAATTGTGCGTCGGGGGGTCAAAACCACCCGAACGACCTCCGAATGCCACAAAACCGCACGACAACAGCCGGTGCGTGAATTCTGAAATGGTCGGCCAGACAACACGTCATTCAGAGGTGCCATTTGACCGCGGCGGCCGGAAACGCGTTTCCGGCGCCATATAACACCAAAACGGCGTGCGGCGGTCCAATTCGGAGAAAACGTGCTCCGAACAATCTGAAAACGCACGAGAACGATAGGAATATTATTCCTGAAATGCAGGAGGAGGCGGCACGTCCATCGGACGTGCGGTGCGCTTGGCACGACTGAATGTGTCGTTTTCAGCAGCGCGGCGCGCGCTGAAATGGCGCGTTGGGGGGTCAAAACCAGCCGAACAAGGTCCGAATGCCACGAAACTGCACGACAACAGCCGGTGTGTGAATTGTGAAATGGTCGGCCAGACGGCACGTCATTCGGAGGTGCTGTTTGACCGCGGCGGCCGGAAACGCGTTTCCGGTGCCATAGAACACCAAAACGGCGTGCGGCGGTCCAATTCAGAGCAAACATACTCCGAAAAACCTGAAACCGCACGATAACGATAGGAATGTTATTCCTGAGATGCAGGAGGAGGCGGCAAGTCCATCAGACGTGCGGTGCGCACGGCACGACAGAATGCGTCGTTTTCTGCAGCTCGGTGCGCGCTGAAATGGCGTGTTGGGGGGTCAAAACCACACGAATGACCTCCGAATGCCACGACACCGCACGACAAAATCCATTGCGTGAATTGTGAAATGGTCGGGCAGACGACACGTCAATAGAAGGTGTCGTTTGACCGCGGCGGCCGGAAACGCGTTTCTAGAGCCATAGAACACCAAAACGGCGTGCGACGGTCGAATTCGGAGAAAACGTGCTCCGAACGACCTGAAACCACACGAGAACGATAGTAATATTATTCCTGAGATGCAGGAGGAGGCGTCAAATCCATCGGACGTGCGGTGCGCTTGGCACGACCGAATGCGTCGTTTTCAGCAGCTCGGCTCGCGCTGAAATGGCGCGTTGGGGGGTCAAAACCACCCGAACGACCTCCGAATGCCACGAAACAGCACAAAAACATCCGTTGCGTGAATTGTGAAATGTTCGGACAGACGGCACGTCAATCGGAGGTACCGTTTGACCGCGGAGGCCGGAAATGCGTTTCCGGAGTCAAAAAACACCAAATCGGTGTGCGACGGTCGAATTCGGAGAAAACGTGCTCCGAAAGACCTGAAACCACACGAGAACGATAGGAATATTATTCCTGAGATGCAGGAGAAGGCGGCACATCCATCGGACGTGCGGTGCGCGCGGCACGACCGAATGCGTCGTTTTCAGCAGCTCGGCGCGCGCTGAAATGGCGCGTTGGGGGGTCAAAACAGGCCGAACGAGGTCCGAATGCCACAAGACCGCACGACAACATCCGGTGCGTGAATTGTGAAATGGTCGGCCAGACGACACATCATTTGGAGGTGCCGTTTGACTGTGGCGGCCGGAAACGCGTTTCTGGCGCCATAGAAGACCAAAACGGCGTGCGGTAGTCCAATTCGGAGCAAACGTGCTCCGAAAAACCTGAAACCGCACGAGAACGATAGGAATATTATACCTGAGATGCAGGAGGAGGCGGCACGTCCATCGGACGTGCGGTGCGCGTGGCACAACCAAATACGTCGTTTTTAGCAGCTCGGCGCGCGCTGAAATGGCGCGTTGGGGGGTCAAAACCACCCGAACGACCTTCGAATGCCACGAAACCGCACGACAACATCCGTTGCGTGAATTGTGAAATGGTCGGATAGACGACACATCAATCGGAGGTGCAGTTTGACCGCGGAGGCTAGAAACATGTTTCTTGAGTCATAAAACACCAAAACGGCGTGCGGCGGTCGAATTTAGAGCAAACGTGCTCCGAAAGACTTGAGACCGCACGAGAACGATAGAAATATTATTCCTGAGATGCAGGAGAAGGCGGCACATCCATCGGACGTGCGGTGCGCGCGGCACGACCGAATGCGTCATTTTTACCAGCTCGGTGCGCGCTGAATTGGCGCGTTGGGGGGTCAAAACGGACCGAACGAGGTCCGAATGCCACGAGACTGCACAAAAACATCCGGTGCGTGAATTGTGAAATGGTCGGCCAGAAACGCGTTTCCGGCGCCATAGAACACCAAAACGGCGTGCGGCGGTCCAATTCAGAGCAAACGTGCTCCGAAAAACCTGAAACCGCACGAGAACAATATGAATATTATTCTTGAGATGCAGGAGGAGGCGGCACGTCCATCGGACATGCGGTGCACGTGACACGACCGAATGCGACGTTTTCAGCAGCTCGGCGCGCGCTGAAATGGCGCGTTGGGGGGTCAAAACCACCCGAACGACCTTTGAATGCCACGAAACCGCACTACAACATCCGGTGCATGAATTTTGAAATGGTTGGGCAGACGGCACGTCAATCGGAGGTGCCGTTTGACCGCGGCGGCCAGAAACGCGTTTCCGGAGCCATAAAACACCAAAACGGCGTGCGGCGATCGAATTCGGAGCAAACGTGCTCCGAACGACCTGAAACCGCACGAGAACGATAAGAATATTATTCCTGAGATGCAGGAGGAGGCGGCACGTCCATCGGACGTGCGGTGCGTGCGGGACGACCGAATACGTCATTTTCAGCAGCTCGGCGCGCGCTGAAATGGCGCGTTGGGGGGTCAAAACCACCCGAACGACCTCTGAATGCCACGAAACTGCACGACAACATCCGTTGCGTGAATTGTGAAATGGTCGGATAGACGACACATCAATCGGAGGTGCCGTTTGACCGCAGAGGCCGGAAACGCGTTTCCAGAGTCATAAAACACCAAAACGGCGTGCGGCGGTCGAATTCAGAGCAAACGTGCTCCGAAAAACCTGAAACCGCACGAGAACGATAGGAATATTATACCTGAGATATAGGAGGAGGCGGCACATCCATTGGACGTGCGGTGCGCGCGACACGACCGAATGCGTCGTTTTCAGCAGCTCGGCGCGCGCTGAAATGGCGCGTTGGGGGGTCAAAACGGGACGAACGAGGTCCGAATGCCATGAGACCGCACGACAACATCCGGTGCATGAATTTTGAAATGGTAGGCCCGACGGCACGTCATTCGGAGGTTCCGCTTGACCGCGGTAGATGGAAACGCGTTTCCGGCGCCATAGAACACCAAAACGGCGTGCGACGGTCCAATTCAGAGAAAACGTGCTCCGAAAAACCTGAAACCGCACGAGAACGATAGGAATATTATTCATGAGATGCAGGAGGAGGTGGCACGTCCATCGGACGTGCGGTGCGCGCGGCACGACCGAATGCGTCGTTTTCAGCAGCTCGGCGCGCGTTGAAATGGCGCGTTGGGGGGTCAAAACCACCCGAACGACCTCCGAATGCCACGAAACCGCACAAAAACATCCGGTGCGTGAGTTGTGAAATTCTCAGGCAGACGGCATGTCAATCAGAGGTTCCGTTTGAATGCGGCGGCCGGAAATGCATTTCCGGAGCCATAAAACACCAAAACGGCGTGCGACAGTCGAATTCGGAGGAAACGTGCTCCGAACGACCTAAAAACGCACGAGAACGATAGGAATATTATTAATGAGATGAAGGAGGAGGCGGCACGTCCATCGGACGTGCGGTGCATGCGGCACAACCGAATACGTCGTTTTCAGCAGCTCGACGCGCGCTGAAATGGCGCGTTGGGGGGTCAAAACCACCCGAACGACCTCCGAATGCCACGAAACCACACGACAACATCCATTGCATGAATTGTGAAATGGTCGGATAGAAGTTACGTCAATCGGAGGTGTCGTTTGACCGCGAAGGCCGGCAACGCGTTTCTAGAGTCATAAAACACCAAAACGATGTGCAGTGGTCGAATTCCGAGAAAACGTGCTCCGAAAAACCTGAAACCGCATGAGAATGATAGAAATATTATTCCTGAGATGCAGGAGGAGGCGGCACGTCCATCGGACGTGCGGTACGCGTGGCACGACCGAATGCTTCGTTTTCAGCAGCTCAACGCGCGCTGAAATGGTGCGTTGGGGGATCAAAACAGGCCGAACGAGGTCCGAATGTCACGACACCACACGACAACATCCGGTGCATAAATTGTGAAATGGTCGGCCAGATAGCACATCATTTGGAGGTGCCGTTTGACCGCGGTGGCTGGAAACGCGTTTCTGGCGCCATAGAACACCAAAACGGCGTGCGACGGTCCAATTCGGAGCAAACGTGCTCCGAAAAACCTGAAACCACACGAGAATGATAGAAATATTATTCCTGAGATGCAATAGGAGGCGTCACATCCATCCAACATGCGGTGCACGCGGCACGACCGAATGCGTCGTTTTCAGCAGCTCGGCGCGCGCTGAAATGACGCGTTGCGGGGTCAAAACCACCCGAATGACCTCCAAATGCCACGAAACCGCACAAAAACATCCGTTGCGTGAATTGTGAAATGTTCGGGTAGACGACACATCAGTCGAAGGTGCCGTTTGACCGCGGCGTCCGGAAACGCGTTTCCGAAGCCATAAAACACCAAAATGGCGTGCGACGGTCAAATTCGGAGCAAACGTGCTCCGAACGACCTGAAACCACACGAGAACGATAGGAATATTATTCCTGAGATGCAGGAGGAGGCGGCAAGTCCATCGGACCTGCGGTGCGTACGACACGACCAAATACGTCGTTTTCAGCAGCTCGGCGCGCGCTGAAATGGCGCGTTGGGGGGTCAAAACCACCCGAACGACCTCCGAATGCCACGAAACCACACGAAAATATCCGTTGCGTGAATTGTGAAATGGTCGGACAGACATCACGTCAATCGGAGGTGCCGTTTGACCGCGGAGGCCGGAAACGCGTTTCCGGAGTCATAAAACACCAAAACGGCGTGCGACGGTCGAATTCGGAGAAAACGTGCTCCGAAAGACCTGAAACTGCACGATAATGATAGGAATGTTATTCCTGAGATGTAGTAGGAGGCGGCACGTCCATCGGACGTGCGATGCGCGCGACACGACCGAATGCGTCGTTTTCAGCAGCTTGGCGCGCGCTGAAATGACCCGTTGGGGGGTCAAAACGGGCCGAACGAGGTCCGAATGGCCTGAAATCAGACGACATCAAAGGGTGAGTGAATTGTAACGTGTTAGAGAAGAAGACACATCAATCGGATGTGTCGTTTGACCGTGGTGACCAGAAACGCGTTTCCGGTGTCATAAACGGCCAAAACGGGCGTCTGACGGTCAAAGTCATAGCGGACGACATCGGATTGACCTGAAATTACAGGGAAACAATCTAATTATTATTCTTGACATGTACGCGCATACGACATGTCAATTAGACATGCGGTCTGCGCGGTAGGGCTCATTATGCATTCTTTAAGTGTTGCGCGCGCTTGATAAACGCGCGTGGGGGGGTCCAAACGGGCCGAACGAGGTCTGAATGACCTGAAATCAGACGACATCAAAGGGTGAGTAAATTGTAACGTGGTCGAGCAGACGGCACGTCAATCGGCTGCACCGTGTGCCCGCGGTGACTCGGAACGCCGTTCCGGTGTCATAAACGGCCAAAACGGGCGTCTCACGCTCAAAATCATAGCGGACCACATTGGATTGACCTGAAATCACAGGGAAACAATCTAATTATTATTCATGACGTGTACGCGCAGACGGAACGCCAATCGGACGTGCGGTCTGTGCGGTAGGGCTCATTATGCATTCTTTAAGTGTTGCACGCGCTTAATTGTTTTCCATTTTTTATGATTGTTACCTTGTTTTATGTCTGCTTTTCCACCGTGAAGAAAAAAACACAATTTGTACATTTTATTTAAAAAATGAAAAATATTTTATTTAATATTATATATATAAATATTTTCATTAATATATATATATATATATATATTATTTAATAAATAAATATACATATTTTATTTAATATTATATATCAATATTTTCATTATTTTATATATATATATATATTTGATTTAATATATATATATATATTTATTATGGAATGAATTTTTTAAAAATTTTTTTTTTACAAGTTTAGCGACCGCCTCTAGCGGTCGCTATAGCCTGCCTGCCAGGCAGCATTAGCGACTGCCATTGGCGGTCGCTTTAGCCTTCTGTCCGGGCAGTATTAGCGACCGCCAATGGCAGTCGCTAATGGTGCCGCGAGTCAGCCTACAGCGACCACCAGGCGGTCGCTTAAGGCGGCATTTCGGCCACCTATAGCGACCGCCAATGGTGGTCGCTAAAGCCCTACAACGACGGAGCAGAAGCGACCGCCAATGGCGGTCGCTGGCCGGTCGCTATAGGGCATTAGCGACCGCCAATGGCGGTCACTAATGGCCTTTTTTTAGTAGTGTAAGTTCTTTCTGTGGGATCAATTGATTGTTTTAAATGTGGTGTGAATGATCATTACACAAATAGATTTCTTACTAAGAAGGTTAGATAATGGTATCCATAATACCGTACAAATATATGTTTACTAATACCTAATTCCATTCCAATTGAAGATGAAGAAACTGAAAATGACCTATGAATGGTATGGATTTTTTCTTAGCTCATGTTTTGACATTATCGAATCTTAGGACATTATGCATGATTTTGTTTATAGGAATTAAGTATTAAATAATAAGATGTAAAAACATGGATAAAGGATCATGAAGATTGTTCAATGATTAAGATCTCTACATTTTTAAAATTTACAATTTATGTTGGATCTATGGATGATGATATTTTTAAATGTATTAATGATGGGATTAATTTTGGAAGAATTATAGTATGTGTAACCCTTATGTTTGTTATGTAAAAATGTTAATTGAGGAATAATTATCTTTTATTTTGTGCACATAGTTATAAATAACCTTTAGGGTTTATATTATCCTTGAATTTGAGGCAATTACGAGTTATTAAATTTTGTGATGCAAAATGAAAGGCATGAGATAAAATTGAGGTTAAATTATGTTATGATTGTTTTGATGATTTTATCTCATGTTAAGAATGTTATAATAATTATATAATTTTAGAAAAAGGACAACCCATAGGATGGGTAACAACCCGCCATGTCTAAAAAGGCCACAGGAATCGAACCCACAACTGATGGGTGACAAGGGTGCATAACCTACCACTGGTCTACGTGAAGTCCCTGGTTAATATGACTTATTATCTTTAGTTAAATGATTTTATGTATTAAGAATTATTTTATTTTTGGAACTTATGTTTTATCAAATGGATATCCTTAGTATAGGAAAATTATTTGGTGATTAAGTGATAAATTTTATTAGTGAAGACATTCGCTCTTTTGGGAACACCATATGCCTAAGGTAAATATAATACTATGAGATTTCATTTGAGGAGTAATGGTTGAATTTTATTTTGGAAGAATATATGTTTTTATTGTGGACATATGGAGATTTGGGTAATTTTTGGAAATTATTAACATATCATGGAGAAAATGTGATTAGGTTAATTACTTTCTGGCATGAGACATTAAGAGTGGTTGATGTTATTTGTAAATAAATGTTAAAATTTATCTTTGAAAAATATGTGATCAAATCCTTTAGAGTTTTGGGTTTCAATATTAGTTGGATTATTTTGAGGACTTTTAAGGGATTTTGTTTGTTGAATGGTCAATATAGAACTTGGGTATTACTGATGAATTTTGGAGATTAAAAGTAGTCCTTCTCCTTATAAAGGATTATTATTTTTTGGGGATTATCTGATCTTGTACTTACCATTTTGGTTTTGGTTAATGTATAAAGATGGGGGAAATATATAGTTCATATTTTTTGGATTATTTGATTCTCTAGAAGTTTATTTTAGTACTTCAGGTGTGAACAAGTCATCTTGAATACTCATTGTTTGGAGAAAATATAATTTTGTTGTAGAAATTTATTAAAGGATGAAACTCTACCTGTCAAGTAAGTATATTTCCTTATGTTATTATACTAAATAGTAAAATAATTCCTCAACTTTTTGAAAAGGATATTAAAACAAAAACGTTTTACATTTAATTTTCTGACGATGAAATCAATGACCATTTAACCCATCACATGTTTATGGTTTTTTGGTTGTTAACTTTCTCATAATCATGTTTTTTATCACTCTATATCAGAACAAGATGGTTAGTTTTTCTTCCATATCTATGTTTTCCTACATGGAATCCTAATATATGTTATCTTGGGTGACCTCTGTACTTCTCTTTCATTATTTTAAAGTGGTAGTTTAATTAACTATTTTCCAATGTGGAATTTTCAATGAAGTTACCGAGCCAAATTTTAAAATTACAATGACACAATTTCAAAAAGGGGGTAAGTATGTAACATCCTAGGTATTTATAGAATAATAAATTTTTATATCTGTTAATATTTATGAATAATATATTAATTTTATGTTAAAGTGGAAGCTTTTTTCCGACAGCATACTTGACATGGAACAATAAGTTTCTCTGAAATCTTACGTTGCAGACAATATTGAGTTATACTAAAAAATAATACAATAATAATATTATTATTTTAAATGGTAGTTACTAACTGGTGTATTTGTAGAAATGAAAATAACTAACTACAATATGATTATTCATGTTTGTTAAATCTTTTTACATTTATCCAATGAATTTTAGAGGCTTAAAATGAGAATTAATCCAATTTTAAGCATAAAATAGTCTAATATGTTTAAAAGGTCATTTTACAGCCTTTTGATGGTGAACCCTTTTTTTAAATTTAGTTTTTGTCACTTTTATAAGTTCTATTTTACTAGATAAACATGTTCTTTATAATCAAGAAATCAAAGTTTACCTTGGTTGAAATTTTAGTATTTTTCTAATGAAATTCATATTTTAATGAATAGTGAAAAATAATTCATTTTAATTCAAAACTGACCTTTCATATAATTTATTTATATAGTAATATTGTCTTTTTAATTGGTTTTAAAGTTTAACTGGATTAAGTTTTTATCATTTAATCCAATGTTGGTCATTGGAAGTAATTTAACTATTAAATTGGACATAAAAACATGACAATATTTTGATAGTTTTTAATTCTTAAAAACCCACTTTTGGGTTTAGACAACAAGAATTAATTTTAAATTAATTAATAAAACTTCTTTGTTTTGAATTTATAACAATGGATTCCATATTTTGAATCAGAAGGTCCAAATTATGTAAATAGTTACCTTTTATTTTCTGACATTATGAATAATAACTTCCGTAATTTTTTTATTTACCATGGTTAAAGGGTAAATCAGGTAAATAAGGGTAATAAGGGTTCCGCCTCACCCCTTGAAAGGTGGATTATCAAAAATTAATAAAAAATGAAGGCCTTCGGGCCATTGAAGGTAAATAATGGTAAAAAATAATATTATAATAATATAAAACTACCCTAAAATGTGTCCTAATCCTATTATATGAGATATGTCCTACCATGATCATCCTTAGGTCGATTTTAGGACCCCATGGAGCCACTTGGGTGTGATAATGACTTTTTATAATATTTATTTTAAAGAAAAGAGAAATATGACATAAAAATGTATCTTCTAACTAAAAAAATTTATTTTGGTTTATATAAATGATATATTCAACTATAAATATTCATTAAAAATTTAAAAATATTTCCTACATCATGGTATTTTATTTATATGTTTTATACATTAAATAACTAAATTTATTTGTGACACAATCTTGAGGCAGTGTTTACCTTATTAATGAAATATTAAAATAAATGATATTATAAATATTAAAATAAATGTAATTTGAATATTTTGATGCTATACATGATTTTTTTGGATGAAATTTACATGTCATGTATGATTTAATTCCTTTGGTTCGAAGGAATCATGTTGTTATGTCTTTAAAAAAATCAATTACTAAATAGTGTAAAAATTGACATAAATGTGTTTTTAAAACAAATACTATTTTATTAAATGATATAATAGTATTAAAAATATAATATTTGTCAAAATTAATTATATCATATTACAAATTTGATCAATGATCCACTTTTGGTTATATTGGCATTTTATAGTAACTATATTAACCATATATTATGAAAATAAAAGAAGGCATGGTAAGTGTTAATGTTTTTTTAATAAGGGTTAAAGCTAAATGATAAGGTTAATTTTATGACCTAAACTTGTATAAAACCTATTTTTTGAGAGAATTTCGACCCATAATCATCTTATCCTATAATTATATCACTTTGGAACAATTATAATTTGAAAATATTTTTATTATAAAATAATATTTTAAGACTTTCCTAAATTTCCCCTCCTCCCTCTTATAAAAGGACACCACCTCTACCCACTTACTCACACCTCTCAAGACCTTTGGCTCATCCAAATTCTGATCAAATAAGATCCCAACATCCCTAAATTACTCCTTAAATTCTTACATTGGGTAGAAGACAATTAAAGAAGGCCTTTTGTCTCAAATCAAAAGGAGTTACCCGATTTAGAGGTAACGTCTTCACTCAAGATCCTTTCATTTATTTTCTTTCTCTAACCCCCTAAACTCTATTTTTTACATTATTTTATAACAAAACCAGTATCATAAATAAACTAGGATGTTTTTATGCTAAGTTTTTGACCTACACTTACACACACCTCCATCTAATGGGTATAGAACATACTATTTCTGTGTACGGTAAACTACTGTCTCACAAAACGATGATTGTTCAATTTTCTCCTACCACCTATCATGATGAAAATTATAATGACAATATATTTATATATGATATATATTATATTTATATTGTCTTTATTATTATGTAATTTTTATTTACAACATACCTTTATGCTTTCTATAACATGTAAATACGATAATTTCATTTGAGGAAGTGTAGTCTACCACCCCCTCAATGTTATAAGACTTGTTCATGCCATACATGGAATTTATAAAGGACGGTGTTAATGAAATTATGTAACATATATAACATAGATTAAAATATTCCTATGTATCATTTAGTTTTCATTATTTTAATATGAAAAAGAAATGAAAGTAGCGTTCATGCGCACGTACGACCTACCGTCTCCATGAATAATGCATTTAATTTCTTATCTCCAAATATTATGGACTATTCAAAATACATATATATACTGGATATATATGATATTTAAATCATTAATATAATTCTGGAGATTATGTAATTATGAAAACATGGATAATTTTCATCAAGACAAGTTTATTTTTGACTTATGTACCGAACATTGACAAAACATCTGATATGAACTCAAATAATTAACTAATTGTTATAATATGGTAATAAGTGATATTAAATGAATAATAAACTTTAAAAAAGTTCTACATAAAGTAAAAATTAACCTAAGTTTATTATTCAGGAAATTAAAGAACGAATGAGACATGTTGGACTTAAGGTAAGGGAATTCGTCTCAATCTCCTTTTATTGAGGCATATTTTGATTTATATATGACCTTCTTTTATACAGTGTATAATCAACCCCTTTGACTTCATTCAATTGTTTTAAAAAGGAATATTTTTCTAAAAATCATTTTACTAAATGACAAAAAACGAATATTTTTTAACGTACACGGTGACACTGATCTTTCCACTGTCATGACCATTATTTGGTATTTGGCTTCCTCTATAAGCCATAATGTTTTTAAAAAAGAAAAGTAAATACCATATTTATTTTTTAGGTATTTTTTTATTGAAAATGGTTTTGAGAATGGATGTATTGTATCAATATTTTGAAATTATTTCTTATTATTGCAATGTAGAAATATTATTTTTCCTTTATGCTTGTTCATGTGTTATGATTATGTTATGGTTCTTGGGAATTTCTTATGTATACCGGTGGTTCTGTGATAAACCGAGGGTAGGTGAGCCCATGATAGTTCTCCAATGAATTGGGTAATGTGATGGAGGTAAACAATAAGGGTTATCCTAAGATATTTAGGGAATATGCTATGATGGGTATTCCAAATGTAACCTTGAAGGTTACTCCTTATTTAGCTATGAAATCTATAATGTAAGTTTGATATGGATGCCACAAGTTACCTTTATGTTTTATGATTTATATAAAGTTTTGTAGGAATCTTATTATTACATGATGTAAGATAAGTAGTTTATGTTTTATGGGTGAAAAGTATGATTTTGTGAAAATGTTTTTATGGGTTTGAAATATTCATGGAATAACAGTTTTATTCCTTATTTTATATTACTTACTGATGTTTTTATGCTAATCCCATGTTTTTGAAATGTTTTCCATAGGGTATAAGGATGGGTAAGTGGGAGGAATAAACCAATATGAATGTCATGGAGATTTTTATTAAGAAAATAAATCATGTTTTATTTTAAATAGTTTTATTTTGTAAAAAAATGGATAGTGATTAGAAGTGACTACTTTGAAATTTTTTAGTTATTGTGTTATAGTTATGACCTAATTATCTAAAACTATAAACCTGAAAAAATCCTTAATGTGAATTCTTGACTTAACACAATATTATGTAATGTTTAAGGTTGGGGCCTTATTTATAGTTGGTGTAAAGTTTTCTATACCATTAGAAACTTTACAAACATTTGTAGTGTCTTAGTTGGGGGATCAAGGTTGGTGCAATATTTTTCAAACCATGCTGCTAAACTATATATATCTCTTCAGTAACCCAATAAGGGGGGGGGGGCAGGGTTGGCACATAGTTTTTCAATCCAGGGGGATAAACCATGTGATAGGAATTCAATTATTCAATATTCTCAATTTCATTCATGAGACCCCTATTTTAATTTCTAAACTTCTCCTAGTCAAAACTAATTCAACCCTTTGGTCCTTGGAGGATCTATAGAGGTGACTTTGGCTGTCACAACCTTTATCCTTCATGGATCGAAGTTCCATTTGGTGCATTGGATCTCTTTCGATATGTGTAATATCTCTTTGATCATTGATATAGACACTCTGACTTTTCTTAAATTACTATTACATCATTATAATGATAAACAACATAATAGAATTACACCATGAGGATCCAGAGGTTTAGTGTCTTGGGAAAACTATGACCAAACATAACATTTAAAACATCAAGTATAAAAATTTATCTAATTCCTTCTTCTCTAGCTTCTTATTGGATATTGACTTCTCTTTAGTACATATAGTCCCCTGAGGATATAAATAAAAATGGGTGAGCTAAAATCCTAGTAAGAATATAGATACGAACAATATAATAATGGGTGAGCACAATCATAACATAGGAAATGGATCATGAACATGAGAGGAAACATTAATAAAAGACTTGAAATGTGGCAACACATAAAAATAACACATCGTGTCTTAGTGGTCAACTACCAGACATAGTTCTAAACAATAATAGCATCATTTTCATGAATATTTTCCATTTAACTAATGAGATTCATCACTTTACCCAATGCATTGGAGTTTTGTATAATTCTGGGCGCACCCGTCACATCATAACATGTATATTGCGCTATATAATTCTGGGCACACCCGTCACAATATAAAATTTTCATTACGAAGAATTTCACATAAAAACTTATATGAACATAAATAACGAATGGAAAGGAATGGGTTTCATCTCATAGTAACACAACCATAAACTATGGGCTCTAAAAAAATAGGGAACTACATATGTGATACAAGAACCATCAACCTTGAGTGAGAAATAAAAAGTGTGTTTTTGAAAGAAGAGTTCTTTTGGAAAACATTTTGTTTGACATAAAATCTAGTGGAAAACATTTATATCCCATAAAAGTTATGATAATTATTAAAAAATGATTTTTAAGGAGTAACCATACAAAAAATGGAGTGAAAGAGGGAGAACCTGAAGAAAGAAAGTTGGGTTTGAGAATGTCCACTTACCTTGCATCCGAACACTTTCTTCACTTTAATGTCCTATATAACCACATTATATTCATTAATTAACAATTTAAAAACCTTTTATACATTTATAATATTCATTAAAGTTTTATTAAGTTCATTTATGGGCTTTTGGATGAGTTATATAGTTTAAATTCATTGTTTGGAAACCTTTGTTTTATAGTTTTCTTGAACAGTTCACTTGTATTCATGAATGGAAGTTCATGTAGAACGTAGATAAACATATAGAACTTATATTTTATGTTATTAATTATATTTAAAGATTTTAAATGATATTATAATGAATTATGTTATATTCCTTGTGGATGAATAATTATATAGGAATTTAATGATGATCATTTGGGTTAATTCGAGAGGTTTTTCGACCAAAACGAACTTGTTTGGTTTAATCATTTAGTAATATGTACATGATTTTGTTCCAGAAAATTAAATAGGATATAATAAATATAAAATAATATGGTTCAACCATAAAAATGGTTTCATTACCATATCTAAAGGTGGTAAAGGAAAATGAAAACATGTTGTTTTTGAAGGTGATAAATTAACACCTCACAAACAACGTTTTCCATTAAAAAATAAATATAAGAGAAGAAGGGGGTTGGATGATATATTATCCCATTATTATCATACAATTATATTATATTTAATAAAATAGAGTTACCATACCATGTGGATGAGTATAGGTGGGGATATATTAATAAAAGAACTTGGAATTGAAAGGAAATTAAAGGAAAAGAGAGAGGGGAATTACCTCTTGAATCCTCCTTAAGGTACCTTGGATTGGTCTTTTGATGAGACCAGAAGATCTTAGAAGTTAGAGAGGGGATAGGGAATATTTTTGGGCAGAGTTTAGACAAGGATTAAATCTTGAGAGGTGTGAGGAAATGAGGGTGTGAAGGGTGGTATTTATAGTGTAGGGGAAATGAGTTTTCTCAATATTATAATCATTAATTTATTATTTTTCCACAAGAAAATTAATAATGATGATCACAGGACCAAGAATAGTAATAAGTGCATGTGAGTTCGAAATAATTGGGCTTACATCAGTATAACATCATACATTACTCTATAATTAGTGTATTTAGCTTATTTTGTAAATTATAATATTTCACTATTCATAAAAAATCAAGTATTTTAGAAAAATTTCAAAAATTCACCCTGACCATTTTTCAATGTGTAGAATACAAAAATGAACACAATTTTTCAAAAATAATTTTCTAAATATTATTAATTTAATTTTTAATTAAAATAATATTTTACTTGAAAAATATATATTTTAAAATTAAAAATGATTTCATAATTCTTTCAAAAATTACATAAGGACTTATAAATTTTTTTAAAACCAGAAGATAGAGAATTTTTAATCTATGAAAAAATTTTAGGAAAATAAATTTTCTTTTAAATTAATTAATTATTTATGACTTACAAAAATACCAATAATTTAATATAGTCATATTGTCTCTTATAAGATGCCTAAATTTTAATTATACATTCAAAGTCAAGGTTACTATTTTTTGGATGGTTTACTATTCATAAGGGTAGTTTACTATTCATAAGGGTATGTTACTATTCATAAAAAAAATAAGTTTGTCTTGTTGGACGCCAAATATCTTACTGATCGCAACCTTATATGTCAGATTTTTGAAATTCAAAATGTAAAAGTAGAAAAATTATGTTTAATGGTCACAAAGTATTTAGTATCATTTTATGTCATTGTGTTTCCTAATGTGATTATACTTTAAGGCATTATTATAAGAATGTATTTCCATAGATAAAACTTTGGGTTGTTACATTCTTCCCCCTTTATGAAATTTCTCCCTCTAAATTTCGTTTTAAACAAACAGTTGAAGGTACTTCTCCTTCATCACCTCCTCCAGTTCCCAAGTTGCTTCTTCAAACTTGTGGTTCCTCCAAAACACTTTGACAAGGTGGGTTGTCTTATTGCATATAACCTTATCTCTATGGTCCAAAATCTTCACTGGATGATCCTCATAAGAGAGATCATATTCTAGCTATACCATCTCTGAGTTCAGTGCATGTGAGGGATCTGGTATGTACTTTCTCAGGAGTGATATGTGAAACATATCATTAACTTGAGCCATATTCGGAGAAATTACAAGCTGATATACCACATATCCTATGCGGTAAAGGACCTCAAAGGGGAAAATGTATCTTGGGATTAGCTTCCCTTTATTTACAAACCACATGACTCTCTTCCATGGTGATATTCAAAGGAATAATTTATCTCCAACGTCAAACTCCAAGTCCCTTCGACGGTTGTCAACATAGCTCTTTTGGTGACTCTGAGAAGATTTGATATGTTTCTGGATGACTTGAACCTTCTATATCATCTCTTTCACAATATCAGGTTCAAGTAGATTTCTTTCTACAACTTCATCCCAACAGGTTGGAGTTCTACATCGCTTTCCATAGAAATATTCATATGGAGCCATCTGAATACTCGAGTGGAAGATATTTTTGTATGAGAACTTAACCAATATGAGATGATGATCCCATCAAAATTTGAATTATAAAGAGAAGGATCTTAGCATGTCTTCAAGAGTCTGAATAGTACTTTCAGATTGGCCATCATTTTGGGGGTGATATGACGTGTTGAAATTTAATTTAGTACTCAAAGCATGTTGAAGACTTCTCCAGAATTTACATGTGAACCTTGGATCACAATCAGAGACAATCGAGAATGGAATAACATGAAATCTCACAACTTATTTTACATATATCTTTTCAAGTTTTTCAAGCAAGATATATTCATGAATATTGATAAAATGGACAATCTTGGTGAGTCGGTCAACCACAAACCATATCACATTATTTCCCTTGGACATATTTTGGAGACCCATGACAAAGTCCATAGTTACATTCTCCATTTCCACATGGGTATATGCAGTGGTTACATTATCCATTTAGAATTTTTTCACTCCGCTTTAACTTGATGACATACCAAGCACCTTGAGATATATTCCACAATCTCCTTCTTCATGTTATCCTAACATAAGTGCTCTTAGAGATCTCGGTACATCTTTGTGCTACCAGAATGGATAGAGAAATTTGATCTATTTTCATTATCCAATAGCTCCTTCATTATCCTGGGTGATAAAGGCACACAAAGCTACATTCGAAACCGAATCACACCATCATTGTCAATATGGAACTCTTATAGCTTACCTTCCTTTACTGCATTAACCTTATTTTGTAACTCCAGATCATACCTTTGTGCCTCCTTAATTTTCTATTAGATATATGGTTGTGCAATCATTTGGGAAATGCAGGATGTATCCCATGCCCTTATGATTTCCAAATCCATCTTTTGCATATCCATGAAGATAAGGTCTTTATCAATCCGTAACATGGATAGAGAAGCATGTTCTTTTCTACTTAGAGAATCTGATACCTTGTTCACCTTTTGAGGATGATAGTGAATAGAGAAATCGTAATCTTTTATTAGCTCTAACCATCTCCTTTGATGCATGTTGATCTCCTTTTGTGTGAATATATAATTTAGGATTTTATGGTCGGTGTATATATCACACTTCTCACCATAAAGGTAGTGCTTCCATATTTTCAAGGAAAAAATCACGGCCTCCAACTCTAGATCATGAATTGGGTAGTTATGCTCATGAATCTTCAACTAAAATGAGGTATAGGCTATCACATTATCTTTTTTCATGAGTACGAAACCAAATACTTTCTTTGAATCATCACTATATATCATAAAACTTTATACTCTTTTTGGTATTGTGATTACAAGTGCAGTGATCATCCTTATATTTAGATCTTTTAATCTTGCCTGACATTCTTCCGTCTAGATATACTTTACCCATTTCCTTGTTAACTTACTTATTGGTCTTGAAAATCATGAGAAATTTCTCACAAAAAATCGGTAGTACCCAGATAATCAAAGAAAAATATGGCTTTATATGACACTAGAGGTCCTAGTACATTCCTCAATCACCTTTGTTTTTGAAGGGTCCACAAGAATTCCCTCACTTGTGATCACAAGTCCCAAGAACATGACTTTCTTTATCCAGAATTCACACTTGGTGAACTTGGCATACAACTTCTCATTTCTCAATGTCACCAACACAAGTATTATATGTTCTTCATGTTCCTCCTTTTTCTTGGAGTAGATGAGAATATCATTGATAAACACTGCCAAAAATTTGTCATGATAATTTCTAAAAACTCTATTCATCAAATCCATGAAGATTGCAGGGGCATTAGTAAGTCTTAAGGGAATCACCAGAAACAAATAGTGCCCATACCTTTTACGGAAGGTAGTATTCTTAATATCTTCCTTCTTCACCTTTAGATGATGATATCCAGAATGAAGATCCACCTTTAAGAAGTATTTATATCCTCTTAACTGATCAAACAAGTCATAAATCCTTGGAAGATGATACTTGTTCTTTATGGTGATCTTGTTGAGTTCCCAATAATCGATACACAACCACATTGAGTCATCCTTATTCTTCACAAAGAACACTGACATACCCCAAGGTGATGCATTAGGGTGTATGAACCCTTTTTCCAAATGCTCTTGAATCTGCTTCTTTAACTCCTCCAGTTTGATAGGAGCCATCCTATAGGGACACATTGAGATAGGAGTAGCTCCGAGTATGAGTTATATTGAGAACTATACCTCACAATCTAGGGGATGTCTGAGTAACTCTTTAGGAAATAAATCACCATATTCCCTCATTATGGGAATTTATACTAGGTTGAAACTTTCCTTTGTCTCAACTATTTGAGCAAGGTATGCCTCTTCACATGGAATCAACACCCACACCATTGAAGGATTTTTAAAAGGATATCCATGATCCTCCTTTAATTTGTAGAGGATCATGGGATGTTTTGGAATATGAAAAGGTATTTCCTTTTCCTGATAGTTGATATGTGATCTATATAACGAGAGCCAATCCATTCCCATTATAGCGTCAAATTCCACCAAGGGAAGTATTACAATATTCACTGGAAGAATCTTCCCACATACGCCAACACAATAATAATGAAACACTTGGTGTTTTTATAGATATATCTACTTCATGTTTTTGGGGATTCGATTCTATAGTCCTATCAAACTTGAAAGATATAAAGTAATGCGTAGAACTAGAATCAAATAAGACTTTTTCCATTATTGAGTGAATAGGAAGTGTACCTTGTATGAATTCATTATCTTGATCCACTTTCGCAATAGTGATGGAATAATCCTTCCCTTTATCCTTTGGATTTGGTGGCTGGTGACACTGATTACCCTCGAGGACTCGAGGTTTAGTGCACTGGATTGCATAGTGCCCTTTATCACTACAATTATAGCATCGAACCATTATTGGTTCTTTTCTTTCTTTCACCACATTATCCTTCCTTCTCATGTTTTTTTGACACTCTTCATCATGGTGTCCCTCTTTCCCACACTTGAAGCATTTCCCCTTCCCTTTGAGGAAGTTCCCATGATGCAACTTACCACATTTTTGGTACGTGGTTTGTTGAGTTTTCTTCCCACCTTTATCATTAGATCCTCTAGATTGAAACTCCATCTTTAGTTTCTTATCACTATAGAGATGGGAAAATTCTCCAAACTCCATATACACTTGGAGGGAACACCAAAAAAATTCTTCATAACTCCCAATTTATCGAATTACATGACCCTTTATAAGGCGTAGTTTTAATCCACTAAAGATCCTATCAATTTTTCTATCATTGTTGATTACAAAACCTGAAGCGTACCTTGAAAGCCTTGTGAAACTCGCTTTGTAGGCTATGATATATTCTTATTTAATTTTCTTGATCTCTATGAATTCTCTCTCTATCTTTGTATAAATATTTCTTTGGAAATACTTGTTAAGAAACATTGTCTTAAATTCTTCCCATACCATCTCTTCAATTTCGTCTCTTGGATTGGTTTTATTAATCAAATTCCACCATTGATCGGCCTCTCCATATAGATGATAAGTAACTATTGTAACCTTATACATCTCAGAATAGCGAAGCATAAAAATGATATTCTCCATGGAGTTGACCCACTATTCTGCAACCAGTGGATCTAAAGATTCACTAAACATTGGTGGCTATTGCCACATAAAAAACTCAATATCCAGCTACTCCCTCTTTGGTGGAGGAGGACATTCCTCATTATTCTGGTTATTATTCATAACTAGAGATACTTGGGTAAGCATCACTATGAAGTTTTTAACTCCACCTCCCAAATCATTGGGGATGTCGTTTGGGCAATCATTTCATTGGACCTCACACGAGTTGTTGGCCTGGTTTCTCCTGGTTCACACCATTTTCTAAAATAGAAAAGGTTAGAACAAAACCTACGTCAACAAGTCATGAATAAATAACTTATTCATTTGTAAAATTTACACTAAAATCATAACTTATGGGATCCCTATGTAAATCTTCTTGTGTGCATATTTGTAATTAGTCTCAAACTAGAGGTTTTCTCTAGGGTTCACTAATCCTAATTCCCAAATTAACTAAACCTTTCCTTTGATACCAACTATAGAGACCCTGCCTTTTCTTACATTAATATTACATCATTATAATGATAAACAAAATAATAGTATTACACCATGGGGATCCAGAGGTTTAGTGTCTTGGGAAAACTAGGACCAAACATAACATTTACAACATCAAGCATAAAAATTTATTTAATTCCTTCTTCTATAGCTTCTTATTGGTTCTTAAATTCTCATTAGTACATGTAGTCACCTAAGGATATACATCAAAAAGGGGTGAGATAAAATTCCAGTAATAGGATAGATATTAACAATATAACAATGGGTTATCACAATCATAACATAGGCAATGGATCATGAACATGAGATGAAGCATTAATAAAAGACTTGAAATGTGGCAATGCATAAAAATGAAACATCATGTATTAGTGGTCAACTACCACACATAGTTGTGAAAAATGCTAGAATCATGTTCACACATCATTAAACTTTAACTAATAAGATTAATCACTTTACCCAATGCATTGTAGTTCTATATAATTCCAAGCACACCCATCACATCATAACATTCATATTGCTCTATATAATTCTAGGTGCACCTGTCACAACATAACATTTTCATTACCATGCATGCCACATAAAAAAATATATGAACATAAATAACCAATTTAAAGTAATGGGTTTCATATCATAGGAACACATCCATAAACTTTGGGTTCCCAAAAGAAAGAGGGAATGATATACTTGATACAATAACCATCAACCTTGAGTGAGAAGTAAAAGGTGTGTTTTTGAAAGAAGAGTTCTTTTGGAAAACATTATGTTTGACATAAAATCCAGTGGAAAAAATTTATATCCCATAAAATTTATTATAATGATGAAAAAATGATTTTTAAGGAGTAACCATACCAAAAAATGGAGTGAAAGTGGGAGAACCTGAAGAAAGAATGTTGGGTTTAAGAATTTCCCCTTACCTTGTATCCGAACGCTTTATTCACTTTATTGTCATTTATAACCACATTAGATTCATTAATTAATAATTAAAAAACCTTTTATACATTAATAATATTCATTAAAGTTTTATTAAGTTCATTTTATGGGCTTTTGGATGAGTTATAGAGTTTAAATTCATTGTTTGGGAACATTTGTTTTTATAGTTTTCTTGAACGATTCACTTGTATTCATGAATGGAAGTTTGTGTATAACATAGATAAACATAAAGAACTGATATTTCATGTTATTAATGATATTAAATGAGTTTAAATGATATTTTAATGAATTATTTTATATACCATGTGGATGAATCATTATATAGTAATTTAATGATGATCGTTTGGGTTAATTCAGGCGGTTTTTCGAACACAACGAACTTGTTTTGTTTAATAATTTAGAAATATGTATATAAGTTTGTTACAGAACATTAAATAGGATATAATACATATAAAATAATATGTTTCAACCATAAAAATGGTTTCATGTCCAGATCTGAAGGTGGTAAAAGAAAATGAAAACATTTCATTCTTGAAGGTGATAAATTAACACCTCACGAACAACGTTTTCCATTTTAAAATAAAAAGAATTGGAGAAGGGGGTTGGATGATATATTATCTAATTAGTATCATATAATTTCAAAATATGTAAGATACTGGAGGTACCATTCCATGTGGATGATTATATTTTGGGAGATATTAAGAAATGAACATGAAATTGAAATGAAATTAAAGGAAAAGAGAGAGGGGAATTACCTCTTGAATCCTCCTTAAGGCAGTTTGGATTGGTCTTTTGATGAGACCAGAAGAACTTGGACTTGGGGGAGGGGCGAGGGAAGATGTTTGGGTCGATTTTAGACAAGTATTTAATCTTTAGAGGTGTGAGGAAATGAGGGTGTGAAGGGTTGTATTTATAGTGGAGGTGAGATGGGTTTTCTCAATGTTATAATCATTAATTTATTATTTATCCACAAGAATAGTAATAGTGATGATTCTGAGACCAAGAATAGTAATAAGTGAATGTGAGTTCGAAACAATTGGGATTAAATCAACAGAACATCATTCATGACTATATAATTATTGTATTTAGCTTATTTTTGTAAATTATAGTATTTCACTAATCGTAAAAAATTCAAGTATTTTAGAAAAATATTAAAAATTCACCCTAACCATTTTTACAATGTGTAGAATCAAAAAATGTACTCAATTTTTCAAAAATAATTTTCTAAATATTATTAATTTAATTTTTAATAAAAACAATATTTTACTTCAAAAATATAGATTTTAAAATTAAAACTGATTTCATAATGCTTTCAAAAATTACATAAGCTCTTATAATTTTTTTAAAACCAGAAGGCATAGGATTTTTAATCTATGAAAACATTTTAGGAAAATAAATTTTCTTTTAAATTAATTAATTATTTATGACTTACAAAAATACCAATACTTTTGCTATGGTTATATTATCTCTTATAAGATGCCTAAATTTCATTTATACATTCTTGTGTGTGGTTACTATTTTTTAGAGGGTTTAATATTCATAAGGGTCATATTACTATTCATAAGGGTAGGTTACTATTCATAAGGGTAGGTTACTATTCACAAAAAAAATAAGTTTTTCATATCAGAATCAAAACATCTTACTGATCGCAACTGTGTATGTCAGATTTTCGAAATCTAAAACATAGAAGTGGAAAAAATTATGTTTAATGGTCACATAGTATTTAGTATCATTATATGTCATTGTATTTATTAATGTGATTATACTTTGAGGCATGATTCTAATAAAGGATTTTGAATGATAAAACTTTGGGTCGTTTTAATGGATCCTCATTTCCTCCTTTCCCTAACTCTTCAAGAGTGGTGATTCCTCATGTATTTGATGGATTTAGATCTTTACTTGATGAATTTTGATTCTAAGACTCTTCCTTGATCATTATTTCCATCTATTCTCCATTGGTGTATCCTATGTGGGTGTTTGGTAATATTTATTGAGGTAGGTGGTTTCATAAGGAAATATCTACCAATTTAAACCTTTGATTTTTGTTAAATTTAAATTATTTTTCATATGGATTTATAAAGATTTAATCAAGTCTCTTGATAAATGATTTGAAATGGCATGGTGTGGGTGATGAAATCCCTTGATAATGGATTTTTTAAATTAAGTGTTGATTTTAGGAAATTGAATTTGATTTAAAATGAATTATTTAAAGAATGATTTTGATAAAATGGAAAGGCATGTAATGGTTTATGATTTTAAATTGAATTATTTTATATGAAAGTAATGATTTTTGATAAAAACCATTGATATTTTTTTTGAAATGGAATGGCATGTTTTGGAACTTGAACTTAGGGATGATTTGAAATGATTGATTTCATGATTGGAGTTTTAATGAAATGTTTAATAACCCCTTATATAATTGTTTGATTTCCTAGAAGCATATGGGATTTTGGATAGTTAGGTTGGAAGAAAACACACTAGTAATGTATTAT
The DNA here is from genome assembly GCA_963277665.1 of Viscum album. Lineage (NCBI taxonomy): Eukaryota > Viridiplantae > Streptophyta > Magnoliopsida > Santalales > Viscaceae > Viscum > Viscum album. The sequence continues at coordinate 154,568,824 of OY728134.1, read as the reverse complement.
CTGTACCTAGAAATGGATTAATGTTGACAATTCTTACTAAAATATCTTGAGGAATGGGAGTTTATTCTTTGGGATTCCATCCTATTCCTTCTAGGATTGGTATATATGGAGTTTTTTCACACCGAGATCTATACATTCACTGAGATGCATGATAATACCTATACTATCTTAATCCCAAGACTCTTAACCACAATGTTATTATTATAGTTATTTATACATGATAGTGTTTGATTGAAATGTTTATCCATGCCCTTTTTGATAGAAATGATTATTTATGCTTATTTTGATAAAGATGATTATATCTACCAAATTTTATGGTAATTCACTTTGAAACCTATTTTAATTTATCCACTAGAATATTTTTTAAATAATTATTTGATATAAACTGTGAAACGTTTTTCATTCCATGTTTTATTTGAAATTGAGAAAAGTTGGTTTATTTAATTTAGATTGCTTATGAAATGCTTGGTGACATCCTACTTGGTTTTTTTGGTCACACACTACCTTTCCCTTTGGTATTTTTTTTAATTTTTTTATTCTAGGTCTAGGGAAGATAATGGCACTGCTTGGTGTTGATGATTGTTCTTGATTAGTGGGACTTGGGATTTGGAGGTGAACGATGGAGCATGTGATCCACTTATTGCATGAAGTTTCTAGTATGATGTTTTGATGGTATTATTTGTTTACTTGCATTGACGTACCATTTTGGGTCTTGTATACATCTATTTTTGGAACTCTCTCTCTTTAGGAGTGTTTTACATACCAAATATTTATGATATTATATCTGATGCTTTGTCTTGATGAGTTATTCTTATGTATAAATCATTCCTTCTTGATTATTTTGATTCCCTAGTGCTAATCACCAGCCCATTAGGATCACGAACACCTTTTGGATCATATAAATATTTATTCAATTAATGTTTAGGTGGGTTATCTGGGTTGGTTCATGATAAATGGGGAGTGAACCCAATCCACTATGGGCATATATCCACTATGATAGTTTTGGTAGTGATCCTTGATTAATAAAATGATTTTATATGCTTATGTTTATGCCAAAGAATTATGTATTATTCTTATGACATGTTATAATGGATGATATTGATTAATAATGATTACACTCTTATGACTTATATATATTTTTATTATAGAACTTTATGCCATTACTCATGATTAATGATCTTTAACTGATTGGGTTAGACTTTCGTAAGTTATGATCAAGTTATCATACCATTATTATTATCTTATGCCCACTTATGATCATTTATTGATATCTCCTATGTTTAAACTTACCAAGCATCTAAGATAAACCTTTATTATGTTTACATTTCCCAATCTTATAAAGAAAGGGTTTAAATAGGGTATGTCTAAGAAGGGTACTATGTGAGAAGAACTTTATGGGAGATGTTGAAGATCTTTCATGAATAAGTTTATTATGTATCTATTCTTTATAGAAACTGAACCTTTATGGGTCTAGGGAATGTATTATTGTGTGATGCATTGAATATTATTCTAAAATGATGTAATATTTATGAATTAAATGCTTAGGCTACCTCATGTTGAGTGGGCTCCCCAATTCTAAAATACTATACCCAGAATTCCTTAATGACTGACTCCATGTTACACCAAGTTTTTCAAGGGTAGCTATGCTAACTTGGTTAATTAAATAGATGGATTTCATTATAACTCCCCAATAAATGAATGTATCCTGATAATGGTAAGACTAATAATTTGATCTATGGTTTCATTCTAAACCAAGTGATGGAAGGTCATATCCAACATATTATTTTCCTAGACGTATTTTGTTTAAATCAAGTTTAAATATTATTTATTTTATTATTTACATGATATTTTATATTATTTGGATTTTATATTATTAATTAACCATGTTTGATAAAATTGTTTATGCATAGTAATTTTTTTAACATGCATGTTAATTTATTTACTTTTTGTGATCACATTTAATCAAAAAACTAAACTATGCATCACATAAAGAAATAAATAACCATGAATTGACAAATAAAATAAATATGTGATATGATAATGAGATTTTAACTATTAGTTGTTTTATTTAGAAGAAGACAAACTAACCTTGATCCTAGGGTAAATAACTCTTTAGGATAATTCTTGGACCGAGTTTCAACATTCCTCCATTGTCCCGTGCATCTACTTGGTAAGATCCACCTCAGTTGGGATTTTAAACAGTCTCCACTCACTAGGATTTATATCCTTTAAATTTTATACTAGATCACATTTTAGGGGTACAAGGGGTTTAGGATACATAAAATAAATATTTGGAACGTAGAATCATTCATAATAAAGGAGAAATAGATGATATACTTATCAACATATTTAATTTAATAACAAATTATCACATAAAACCATGTAATAAATAGTTAAATTAAATAAAACCAACACATACATAGGTCGATCAAGCTCATGATCAATAAAAAAATATAACAACTACACATTTAGACATTATAGAATTCATTTCAATTTATTTCAATTAAGATAAATTTACTCAAATTAATAAATTAATCTAATAACTAATAAATTAATTCTTTATCTCAGTATTATGTCCAAAAAATCATTAAGATATGACAAGTTTACTATCCTATATTATTGTAAATAAATTAAATAATTTTAATTTTAAATTTATAATAATCAAGTACATGATGTGTATTGAAGAGGCTATATGGTGTGTAACTTTTTTTCATTAGATTAAATTTATTACAAAAATTTAACATATATATAGTGTGTACTATAGAGGGGACACAACATGTACCTTATGTATCTACTTAAATTTATTTAATTATTACATGACATGTAATGTCACTCAATACATTGTGTGATTGACACTATGGATGGTCCTTATCATGTACTATGTACATACACAACATTTATGTACACACATTGTGTAGTTCCACAAGTTAATCTGTATAAACTACATACCACACATGACCACACGACACACTATAAATATCCATAACATGTACCACTATAAATGCATGTGAATTACACCATTTTTATGACACCGTTACACATCATGAAGTTTCATAATTACATGAATAATAATAAATAAGAATCTATATATACCTGACATGCCGAAAATCACTCAGTGTGTACCAGGTAAGGATTGATAGATGTCACACAACATGTATATCCATATGAACATCATGTAGTTTGTGTTTCACTTTAATTATCCCTGTGTTAACTGATATGACATGTCTATCTCAATGTGTTCCATACATAAGTTGGAACATGTTACACAATGTGTACAACCAGCTATACCCCGTGTGATCCATCATTGGTTACCTACACAACAGACCAAAAAACCTTTCATGTATCTCATGTGGGTTATAATGTGTTGCACAACATATATCACCAGCTATATATCATATAATTCATTCCTTACCATGTCTTTAGGCCAATGATCAATATTCAAAATTTAATAATACCATGTACTTTGACCACATGTATTCCCACGATTTATGTGGAGTCAAAGCCATGTGAGTTTACATGGTATGTACACTATCTACACACTATGAACTCCCTGATAAGTTGTATGCCACACTAGTGACCAATACATAACATGTATTGAAATTGTATTCTATTCCACATAGTGTGGAATGATTTACATGGCCCACACCTTGTCTGTTTGACCATGGTTACATGATGTACAATTTACTATTATTCACCATCTATCATTGTAAATATGAAAGTAACATTAAAACATTAGAATGAGATATTTTTGCATTCTTCATGTGTTCATGACATGTTCTTGGCCATACAGACAAGATTAATGTTTTATATTGACTTTTGAATTAATATTAAAAAACCTAAATTGAAAAACTATCAATCAAACACTATAAATTAATAAAAAATAATAAAAAATAATTATAAATTATAATGTGATTTATATGATACCACTTGAAGGTTACAGGGTATAGGGAAAGTGGTGGGATAGTATCCAATTTTGGTTTTTCATCAGTTTAAATGGATAATATTAAAATAACGTAATGAAGAAAACTATGTAATCTTATAAATAAGATTTTTCACATTTAATTTATAATTAACTTAAAATAATAATTACCTCAAACAAGGGAATTCCTTTTGATCGAATTCTGATGTTTCTCTTGTTGTGATTTCATTACAGTTGAGAATTCAAGTGAGGAATCCTCTAGTTGTATCCATATGTGATCCATGAATCTCTAAACTACATTCTTGAATCTTTGAGTGATAGAGAGATGAAGAAAAGTGCTTAATTTTGTTCGTTGTTGATCACAACAAATGTTTCTTGTTCTCTATTTGTTATTGAGAGTGGACAGGGGGATTTTATTTGTAGGTCTTAAGATAATTCTAGATTATTTTTATTATGCATAATAACTATTATCTCTAAAATGACATAATCATGATTTTAAACTTAGGGTTAAACAATTATTAATAACACCTGGCTCCCTTTATCTAATTTTTTATTCTAAGTAATCATCATATTAAATAATAATAATAATAATAATAGTATTATATCCCATGAAATGCACTAAACTCATATATATATATATATCATCTTCTTTGATTCATAAACTCAAACTATCAATCCTTTATGGAATTTATCGAACCTTTGAATAATAAATTTTTTAATCAAATAAATATTATTCAATAAATAAATATTATATTCACTAAACTCATGAATAAAATATTTATTTTAATATTCATATAACTAAATAAATATTTATATTAATCTATTCACTAAATCTACAAGTAAATAAATATTTATTTATTACCTTACGAATAATAAAAAAGAGATATAATTCATCTAATATATTCCAAACTCGAATATCTGGTGACTGAATTCATGAAATCAAAAATACTTGAATAATTATTACTCTACAAATTGAGTATAATATTTATTATCAATATTAAATCTAATATAATTTAATGAGATTATAGATATACTTAGTGTGAGACCCTCTAGGCCTATTTCTCATCAGAAATAGGTGAACTTACCTAAATTCCATGATTATCATCTAGTAACATGTCAAGGAACCCATAGAGAAAGACATTAATGTCACAATGACAACAACCTCTGATAAATATTTATGTGTAGTATAATCATTTTTTCATGATATATCATCAAGAAAGAGGAACACTTGTGTCATAATCCTATAGGATTGATTTATCTTTCTTTGAATCTCTAAAATTAACTCATCAATGAACTACCATAACCAAGGATTTAATCAAATAGTATTATCTCAATAGAAGTTCTAAAGATATCATCTTATATTAAATCGTAAGGGAAAATACTTTCTTGACTTATTCAATTAATGTCATATCACTCATAACACACCCAACACACACTAACTCTCTACAAGAATAAACCATTACCATTTTCATTCATACATAAAAGTATTCCATTCATTAAATACACTAATAATTATTCTAGTTCTCAAGGACAATACACATGTTCATAGACATGAATATTTAATGACACATATAACATGTGGAATTCCAATTGGTTGGTTTTTCCTCATAAACACCCTTATTGGATATTTCCAAGTGAATATATTATGAGAATAAGTCTCAATGTATTATGATCCATTATCACATAATAGTAAAACCTCATCTATGTCCCATCAAAAAAATTCTATCTAGACTATAGGAAATCTATTTTAAGAATATTGTCATAGAATCTTTAGGTTATCATTATAATAGGTAGATACTATAACATTTTTATTTGACAAATAAACTAAAGAAAATTATCAAATTCACATGAAATAGAATAATAATCATCATATGAAAAGATATTTTTCAATATTTTGGTAATTGAAAGTACAATGTTAGTAGGTTTTAGGGTAGAAACCACAATTGTAAAGGCACTTTATTGTAGTTATATATGCTATAAACATTTAGAACATTACTAATATATGTGTTTCAAATCAGCAAAAGAAACTATTTTGATCTATCTATATAGATATTTATTCCCATCATATTGGATGCTTCACCTACTTATTTCATTGAGAAGAATTTTCCCAACCACACCTTTATAGAATGTAAATTCGAGACATAATTTCTAATAAGAAACATGTCATCTATATATAATACCATAAATTTCACAAAAATCACACTAATCTACTTTTATACATAAGAATCATCAGTATTCTGTTGAGATGGTATGTCTGAGTATGATATACTCTATAATACCAAATGTAGGATCGAAATAGGAATGATATTCTCAGATACAAGAGGGGGGGGGGGGGGTGAATTGTACCTTTTTAAAAATTCCTTTGGAACTTTTAAAGATGGTTATGTTTAACAAGGTTAATCAAAATAATTCACAAGACCTCTTATAGGATCTAAACACTTGCTAGATTTCGGAAAATTAATTCTGAAAATGAAACTTAACAAAAGTTATGAAGATTAATATTCTACCTTAAAGTGTATAGAATCTAACTATATCAAAGTACAAGAGTGAGAAAGTATAGGATAGTTATACATTCCTCAACAATACAAAATGCAGTGGAAAAACTTGTAACAAAACAAGTAACAAGTAATAAGTATTTTAACCCAAAGAGAAGGGTATCTAAAAACCTTGGATAAAGGTCCCTTGATTTATACTTTCAAGAAAGTCTATCTTACCCACACCAGGGTAAGACCTCAATATGAAGATCGGAGTCTGTCTTGCTATCCCCTCAAGCCCTCAACTATCAGGTAGTCAACACCTCTATCTTCCTCAGCAAGGAAGCCCTCAACTTCAAGGTGTTGAAACCTCTATCTTCTTATCCTTAGAAGTCCTCGATTGTACACAGTAACAATAAAAGATGCACGAAGTAAATCTGCACAAGGAAAAGTTTGACAAAGCTGTTTAGACTTTCTACACAAACCTTGAGAGTTGATAAGAGCCTCTCTCTTTAGGAATCACTTCAACAGCATGTAGGCACAGATGTCGAAGAAATGTATCAAAGTTTTCAGACATTTTCAAATAAGCGCTTATTTATAGGTGAATCTCCAACTGTCGACTCCCTCCTCTAACGATCAAATTCTTCCTTGAATTTCGGAGGGACCTGTACATGTGTCACTCAAACAACAGTTAGTTGATAACTGATGGAACAACATCATTTTATAATAGAACAAGTGAAATCATAACCAAAACTGATTTTCAGAATGAAGGTAAATGAAAGTTTGGAATATAAGTAAATATGAAAGTTCAGAATGTAAGAAAAATAATTCGGAGTCTATAGTACTAAGATATTCGGATTCTGTTTTTCTAAGGAATTCATAATGAAAATTCATAATCATAATTCTTCAACAGAATTCATAATGAGAATTCATAATCAGAATTCATCACCAACATTAGTAATGAGAATTTTTAATCAGAATTCTTCAATAGAATTCGTAATGAGAATTCGTAATCAGAATTCATCATCAGAATTCGTAATGAGAATTTGTAATCAGAATTCTTTATCAGAATTCATAATGAGAATTCGTAATCAGAATTCTTCATCAGAATTCGTAATGAGAATTCGTAATCAAAATTCATCATCAAAATTCATAGTTAGAACTTTATATAAGTTTGTAATCAGAATTCAGAGTTGAACTTCATAAAAGTTCGTAACAGGGAATTCAGAGTAGAACTTAATAAAAGTTCATAACAGGAATTCTGATCCTAAAACAGAATTCTTCATCTCTAAGTATTATGAGATTCTGAGGTTTTAGATATGAATCTGATTTTTATACTTAAGAAAAATATTGATATGAATAATGAAATCTAGGAAAGGTTAAATTTCCTTGGGGAAGGAAATTTTCCTTATTTAAGTAAAACATGGGTAAAATAATATTTTCCTTAAAATAAGGTGTTTTTGATTTCCAAAACAAGAAGGAATGGTAAAGTCATAAGGATACCTTAATGACTTAACAATATCCCCCTTTTCATGAAGGAATAGAAAAGTCATAAGGAGAACCTTATTGACTCAACAATCTCCCCCTTTTTGGAAAGCACAAACATCCTTACGAAAAAGAATATAAGGACTTGGAAAATTTTCTTTAGTCTTTAAAATTAAAAATTATCTCCCTTTATTCATGGAAAATGATGAATATGACTAACTCCCCCTTCGGCTTTGAAACTATAAGGATTGTATTCTAGATTTCCGGAATGAGAAATTTTATTTGAATGTGGAAATATTTGTAATGAGAAATCCCCCTTACTTAGGGATAGTTCTTCTTCACTTAGACATTTTTCCTTCTCCCTTTTATAATTCTTTTTTCTTCTCCCCTTTGTGATTTTCAAAAAGAGTTTGAGGGAATGGAAAATAATAAATTACCTGAAATATTATTATAAATAAACAAACAGACCACCAAAAATCCATTATGATTGAAAGAATTAGTATAGGGGAAAAATACAACAAAAGATCAGAGTGGTTTATTTTGTTTATTTTTCCTTGGGCATTAACATCTTGACAATGGTCTTCAACTTCTTCAACTCTTTATGGTATTCCTCACCTTGCTTTTCTAATGCATTGATCTCGTCTTCCTTAGCCTTTAGGTCATCTTCCTCAGCCTTCATGGCCTCTTCCTGATCCTTTAGCAATTCATCTTGATTCAAAATCTTTTCTTGCATCTTGCTCCAGAGATCCTTCTCTATTTTCAAGCTTTGAACAATATAGCTCAACTTCCCATTCAGATCTTTTACATCTTGAATCTGAGAACTTTGTTCTAGTCTTATATTTTCCTGAAAACTATCTGAAGATTTTTTATTTTGGAATCTTCGTTACCAAAGTCTTAATTGAAATCTTCTTGAAACTGATCAAGCTCTTCCATATCTTCAATAATTTTATTAGACCATAGATTTATTTTACTGCAAGACTTTCTGTGGACCTTGTAATTGATAAGAAAATTTCTATGTTCTGCCGTGATCTTCACACATTTATCCATCACCATGGATATAGATTCTGACTTCTGATTCATGCTGTACTGAAGCATCTGGAATCTAGAATCTATTATAGGAAATATTGGAATAGTATCTACCAATTTTTTCTAGGACTCAATAATAAAATCATGTCCCAATGCATATGACACCGAATCAGACAATTTAGAAGGAGATGCTTCTTCCTCTAACTCTAACAACTTCCTCTTAGAGGATCCTATTGCTTTTTTCTTCCTAATAATATCTTTTGTTGGGGTGTCAACAACCACTTGTTTACCCTTATCAAATTTTAGAACTGCTTCCTCATCAGGAGATTCCTACTCACTCTCAGATAATTGTACTATCTTGTCTTCATCAGGTTTTTCTTTCTGAGCTCCGGATTCAACTTCCTCAGGATGGATAAAGTCATGATTATGACTCTCTTATTCAGATGACTTGTTGACTTATTATTCACCCTTCTCATCATCTCTAGGTGTAACAAGTTTAGAAGATCTTTCTTGAGAAGTTTGGAGTGATAATTTTTCAGATGGTGTTCCCTTATCTTGATATTCTTCGACTTGATTAATTACATCATTAGAATCACCACTTATCTTAGCTTGCTAAATTTCCTCAACAACTTGCTGAACTTTCTCTATCACTTGTTTTTGTACTTACTTCAGTTTGGGATTTTCGGAATCCCTCAGAAGGGATTGAAAAATTTCGACTTCTATCAACTTCTTCTTCAGCTTCTTTTCTTTGTCTTGTTTCTCTAGCTCATCGGCAGCTTTTTATTTCAAGGACTTAGCCTCAGAAAGATCCAAACCGAACTGCGGCTCACCTTCTTTTCTAGTCTTTTTATCTTCTCTCCACTTTGCTACCACCTCATCTGTGTAGACATTTTTCTTATTTTGTTTAGGAGGTACAGATTGGGCTTCCTTAGACTTAGAGGTTTTATCTCCAACTTCCACTTCTTTTAACTTCCTTTTCTTCCCATCATTCTTGGATTGTTCAACTTTTTCAATGATTTACATATTGGATTCTACCTCTTACTCAGGTAAATCATAGAAATCACCTAGCTACTTTGAGAAACCAACCTTCATCCTCATAAGAGTGTCATCACTGATCAGCATCACCTTACAATTTCTCTGCTTGGAGCTGCATGAGATCTTGAAAGATTCAAAACACTGAACTATCAACTTATAAAGAAAATCTAGATACATAATGATCTGAGCTCTAAGATTGAAATTATTGATGTTCTGAATCATAATGAGGATATGTCTCATGAGATTAACCTTCATGAGGTTTACTAAAAAGTCTAGAATATACATATCACTCTTCTTAAGGGTATCCTTATCACCGTTCCTCAGTACGATAAATCCTTTCACCCAAAGCTGTAGAATCCTATAATTGGTTGATAGATGGGCAATCTTCTTTCCAGTGTTTATATGAGAAAGACCAAGGCATTCCATATCCTTCACCTTGATGAAACTTCCTTCCACATCTGGCAACTTGTGAGAGAAAAATTCTGCCTCCCCTTTATATGATAACCCCACCAAGCTTATAGCCTTGGTGTAAGATAAAGAATATGTGTTCCCATATCTTTTTAAGGATAACTTCTCCCTTCTATATTCCTTGAAAAAACTAGCTGACTCATAAAACTCTATGAGAAAATTCAGATAAACCACATCCTGAGCTCCTATCTTAGAAATGGCTACATCTTCCCATCCATTGAGCTTGATGTTCTTTGAAATTAGAGAGTCATACTTATTATAGAAGTTTGGGTGTACCAACCTCTCCCTATATATCTACCACTCCGTGATCGGATTTACTGAAGACATATACTAATAAGGGGCTTCTGCAGACAATCAGACTGGGCACTTCTGAAGAATTCAAAATGGTCTTTTGTTGAGGATCAGAGCTTTGAGTTGCGAAAGCTTGGAAACTGATTTTGGACAACCATCAGGGGTCCCCATTATATAGGTGATGTAAGTGAACTTTTAACTTCCAAAACCAATCTAACTGTTGAAAATCTCTCTAATCTGATCTGACGGTTGAAAACATACCCACAAGGAAATCTTGAATCCAATCTTTTGAGGTTTTTTAAAAAAATTTGTATTTAAGGAAACTTGAATCTGAGAAATGTTTTAAAAATAAAAACTAACAACAAGTAAAAGTGACTACAAAAATTTACAAAGGAAATCATACCTTTCGGATTGGCTAGGATGATTATTCGTAATAGGTGATATTCTTCTTGAAGAAAATTTGACTATGAAAAACTCATTACGAGAAGAAAAAAAAACTTACTACGAAAAACTCACTCCAAAAAAAACTATGAAAATTTTGAGTGCGAAAAATTTTCATTACGAAAATTCCGAGTATGGAAAATTCTTATTACGAAAGTTTAAGGTCTGAATAATTCTATTACGAAAACTTCAGTTCCAAAAATTTCATTACAAAAATTTTTAGTTTTGAAAATTTCCATTACGAGAATTCCCATTAAGAAAATTTTCATTACGAAAATTTCAAAAACCTACTACGAAAAATAAAAAAAAAATCATTAAGAAAAAATTTAATTACGAAAAATTTTCATTACGAATTTTTTTTGAAAAAATAAGTACAAAAAATTTTCATTACGAAAATTTGGAAAACTTCAATAAGATATGTACTCCCCCTATGAAAAGGAGTTTATTATTGTAAGAAGAATGATTCAACAAGAAGTTAATGAAGGAAGATTACCTCACGGTTATCATTCCTAACTTATGTTTAATTTATTCAAATCTATCAGAGGGGAAAGATTTTATGAAAATGTCAGCAAGTTGATCTTGCGTTCTGATAAATTGAAGAACGATATCTCCTTTTGTGTTGATAATCTTTTCAAAATAGTTTTTGTTACTAGTCATATGCCGGGAACATCCACTATCCATGAACCAAGTATTGCTGTTGGTACTTTCCCTATTTTATTGAAAATAAGAAAAAGTTAGGTTTTTGGAATCCAGACTAGCTTGGATCCGTAAATTTTAGAAAGCAAAATTTTAGGTACCCACATCTTCATAGAAAAATAAGCCTTATGAAATCCTAAAGATTGGGTTTTGTATAAGGAACAATTATTTTCCTAGTGACCACTACACTGAAATTTAGAATAGAATGGGGCACTTTGAGGAACAAAGTAGTTGTTACTAAAAATCGGTTTAGAACTAGTATAACCAAAACCAGAAGTATTCCTTTGAGGTCAAATTTGTGAATACATTTTATAAAAATTTTCCTTACCTAGGGTAAAGTTTGACAAACACTTCCTCAAGGAAAATATTTCATATTTGAGTTTGATAACTAACTTATTTACTTAAAAAATATCTGATTTTGAGCTAGAGATAGGCTTGAAAACATTTTTCTTAGAAATTACGTTTTCTAGATATTTAGAAAATTTATTCTTCTTAGAACTTACTTCCTGAAGATTTTTTGAAGTACTTTCAAAATCAGCATTTTTTCTATCAAGATCTTTATAAAGATCTGATATTTCCTTAGTAAGAATAGTATTCCTAGAATTTTCCTTATCAATATTTTTCATGAGTTTTGAATTCTCATTTTCGAGGAGTTTGGAAAACCTAGAAACTTATTCATAGGTAGGTAAAGTATTATCTTCATTAGAAGAAGATTCTTCATCCAAAGAGTTATAATATTTACTATCATTATAATTCAATGAAACATTGGTCATTGATTTAGCATTGTGTACCTTAGCCATCAAGCATTGATTATCAATAGATAACCTGGCTATTAGACCAAGATTCTTCTATCCAGAAGATTAATAATCTGATTATTTATCTGAAGAGTATCCACCACTAGCACTCCATGTGTCATTAGATTTCAACACTTTCTTATCTTTTGAATTGTAATACTTCTTTCTGTTTTTCTCAGAATTCCTTTACTTTCTTTCTTTTCTCTTGAGCATAGGACAATCAGGTCTTATGTGTCCAGCTCTCTTACATTCATAGCATGTAAATTCTGAATCTCTCTTATCTTTCCTTTCCTTCTTCTTATATTTGGATTGAAAGTTCCTTTGTCCATCTATCTTGTTCATTCTTCGATCAAGATTTGCGAATTCATTTTCTGAGGATTCACTTCCACTAGATTTGGAATGGATAACAACTTTCTTAGATCTAGATCTGGTAACTCTTTCAGGAGTCTTGGCTTTTATATGATTGGAAGTAGTAGTAAAAGCTACACTGCCATTTCAATTCTTCTTCTTCACAATATCAGCATCTCTCTTCATTCTAGTCTCATGCTGAAGAAGAGTTCCAATCATCTCATCAAGGTTAATCAGAGTAACCTTTCTATTCTCATCAATTGCAGTCCTTTTAGATTCCCACTCATTCAGCATGATGTCGATAATCTTGTCAACAAGAGCTTCATCATCTAATCCTTTTTCACCCATTGATTATAAACTATTCACAATAGTCATGAATCTCTGTTGCACCTTGCATATGAGTTCACAATAAGGAAAACTAAAACCATGATATTTGGCTCTAAGCATGGCTCTTCTTGTCTTAATTACTTTGGAAGTCCCAAAGTGAGTAACTTCAAGTTTCTTCCATATAGAATTTTCTACTTCACAAGATGACATTTGGCTATATATATTTCTTGTAATTGAACAAAGTAAAGTGTTGAGTACCTTATAATTCAATTGATATTCATGATTTTATTTATTTTTAAAGGCACTTAATTATTTATTAGGAATTTTGTATCCACTAGTAAGCATAAAAAATTTTTCAACACTAGTGTTGATAATGAAAGTCTTCATTCAATCTCTCCAATATTTGTAATCATTACCATCAAAGATTGGTGGTCTGGTTGGATTTAGATTGTCTATGGAACCAACATTGATTCCTGTCATCTTTAAGAAAAGTCTTTCCCCAAAAACTTGTTAGTAGAAAAAGTTTGTATACAAGGAAAATATCCTAAGCAAGAAAATATAGAGCAAAAGTATCTCTACAAAAAAGTGAATCTGAACTACGATTCTGAAAAATAGATTCCAAAAAATATGAATCCAGAAAATGTAATTCAGATAATTTCCTTCTGAATCTAATCTTGAGATTATTTTAGATTGAACCAAATGCTCTGAAACCAATTATTGAGATGGTATGTCTGAGTATGATATACTCTATAATACCAAATGTAGGATCGAAATAGGAATGATATTCTCAGATACAAGAGGGGGGGGGGGTGAATTGTACCTTTTTAAAAATTCCTTTGGAACTTTTAAAGATGGTTATGTTTAACAAGGTTAAAAAAATTATTCACAAGACCTATTATAGGTTCTAAACACTTGCTAGATTCCAGAAAAGTAATTCCAAAAATAAAACTTAACAAAAGTTATAAAGATTAAGATTCTACCTTAAAGCATATAGAATCTAACTATATCAAAGTACAAGAGTGAGAAAGTATATGATAGTTTCACTTTCCTCAACAATAAAAAATGTAGTGGAAAAACTTGTAACAAAACAAGTAACAAGTAATAAGTATTTTAACCCAAAGAGAAGGGTATCCAATAACCTTGGATAAAGGTCCCTTGATTTATACTTTCAAGAATGTTTGTCTTACCCACACTAGGGTAAGACCTCGATAAAAAGATCAGAGTCTATCTTGCTATCCCCGCAATCCCTCAACTATCAGGTATTTTAAACCTCTGTCTTCCTTGGCAAGGAAGCCCTCAACTTCAAGGTGTTGGAACCTCAGTCTTCCTATCCCCAAAATCCCTCGATTGTACACAACAACAATCGGAGATGCACAAAGAAAATATGCACAAGGAAAAGTTTGAACACGCTGTTCAAACTTTCTATACGAAGCTTGATAGTTGATAAGAGCCTCTCTCTCTAGAAATCACTTCAACAACATGTAGGCGCAGATGTCAAAGAAATGTGTCAAAGTTGTTGAATATTTTCAAATAAGCTTCTATTTATAGGTGAAGATCCAACGATCGACTCCCTCCTCCAATGGTAATTTTCTTCCTTGAATTTCAGAGAGACCTGTACACGTGTCACTCAAACAACAGTTAGTTGATAACTGAAGGCACAACATCATTTTATAATAGAATAATTGAAATCATAACCAAAACTGATATTCAGAATGGGGGTAAATAAATGTTTGTAATGTAAGTAAATTTGAAAGTTTGGAATGTAATAAAATGAATTTGGAGTCTATAGTACTAAGATATTCATATTCTGTTTTTATAAGGAATTCGTAATGAGAATTCGTAATCAGAATCCTACAACAGAATTCATAATGAGAATTCGTAACCAGAATTCATCATCAGAATTCATAATGAGAATTCATAATCAGAATTCTTCAACAGAATTCTTAATGAGAATTCGTAATCATAATTCATCATCAGAATTCGTAATGAGAATTCGTAATCAGAATTCTTCATCAGAATTCGTAATGTGAATTTAAAATCAAAATTCTTCATCAGAATTCGTAATGAGAATTCGTAATCAGAATTCATCATCAAAATTCTTAGTTAGAACTTTATATAAGTTCATAATCAGAATTCAAAGTTTAACTTCATAAAAGTTTGTAAAAGGGAATTCGGAGTAGAACTTCATAAAAGTTCATAACAGGAATTCAGATTCTAAAACAGAATGCTTCATATCTAAGTATTATGTGATTCTGATGTTTTAGATACGAATTCTATTTTTATACTTAAGAAAAATATTGATATGAATAATGAAATCTAGGAAAGGCTAAATTTCCTTGGGGAAGGAAATTTTCCTTATAATAGGGGTAAAATAAGATTTGCCTTAAAATAAGGTGTTTGTGATTTTCAAAACAAAAAGGAATGGTAAAGTAATAAGGATACCTTAATGACTTAAAAATCCCCCCCTTTTCATAAAGGAATGTATATTTCATAGGGAGAACCTTATTGACTCAACATATTCTTGATGAAAAAAACACTTTGATCTCATTATCAAACTAGATGTTCTAACTCTAAGAATCAAGTTTCAATTTAATAGTGAAACATTACAACATGAAAACCTTAGCATGATCATTTGGTATTTCAAAACTAGTCAATATCATATCCACACATTCAACTAAATTCCCTTTAGGTAATGTGTTTTTTACATTTATTTTATATATCCTATAATTATAATGAGTTTCTATGTAAAATATTAGATAAATGGAAATTATCATCGTAATTGGTGAAAAGGGTTCTTCATAGTCAACATCATGAATATGTTTATAACAATTTTCCACCAATAATTCCTTATAGGTAGAGAATATACTATATATATTAGTTTTCTTATTAGAAAATCACTTACATAATATGAGTTTTACCCCTTCAAATTCACCAACCAATTTATAAGCTCAGTTAGTGTATATAGATTACATTTTGAATTTCATGGGATTTATCCATTTCTTAGAATTTTAAATTTAAATGACCTCTCATTAGGTACTAGGTTCATCATTTATAAATACTAATTCATCATCATTTTCTATAGTAAATCCATATTCCATAGGATCTTGATGAATCTCATTAGACCATTGAGTTTCTTGTGTAACTAGAGTCAGTTCTTCAAAAACTCTTTATAGAACTGAATCAAAATTCATCTTAATAAAATTTCCTATTTTTTGGTCTTGAAATTATTCAATTTTAATTTAGTCCAAATGAGTCCTTGATTCATGTGATCATTATCAAGGAAAACACCATATTTGACAAAAAACTTAGTGTTCAGTGGGATTATAGAAATTATATCCTATTGTGTCCATGGGATAACCAACAAATAAGAATTTATCTTAGGGTTAAACTTATCATAAGCCAAACATCATACAAAATGTTCATAACCCCAAATATTCATAAAATATATATTGGTATGTTTCACTATCCATATCTCATATATATATTTTAACTATTTTAGATGGAACATGATTAAGTAGGAATGCAACAATTTCCATAGAATACCCCTAGAATGAAATAGGAAGGTCACACTAACTCATCATCAATCAAATCATGTCTAAGAAAGTATGATTTCTCCTCTCATACACAACATTTCATTGTCGTATTTTAGGAGGAGTGAGTTTTGAAACAATTACACAAAATATTAGATGATAACTGAGTTTTTGGATTAAATATTCACCACCCCGATCTGATCAGAGAATATTATTACTTTTTCTCAATTAATTTTGTACTTTGTTTTTGAACATCATAAGATTTTCAAAGGTTTCAAACTTACATATCATCATAAACACATAACCACACTAACTGATGTCATCAATAAAGGTTACAAATTACCTATACCCATAACTTTTGTTGAGTACTCGTTGGTCTATATACATCACTAGGTATATGATCCAACGATCCACTATAGCATTCAATTTTCCACTAAAAGGTGAATTTTCCATTTTGTATAGATATGTACAGTAAAATTTCAAAAATGAATTAGTGGTTTAGGAGATGATATGGTCTAGAATTATGTGCACTAAGTCATAGTGTGAAAAAAAAATTCATGGTGTCTATGTATGAGGATTATCATACTGTACGATAATCATTGGTTCAATCTCTATTATACACCTTTAGCTATTAGTCTTAGTTGAAGTATCATGAAATGATGATTAGAGGAGTTTGAATGTCCAAGATGGGAATTTAAGTGGTAAAATATTATCATAAAGATTAAATCGTGTGTTATAAGAGTTATAATGTTTGGAGTTTTTTTATGAAACTATCCATAAATATGGTTGAAAGTTTTATATATAAAGAGATTTCTTGGATGTATATATAGTGTGGTTCAATACTAGGAAGTGTGTTATATTATCCCATCATATCAAGACACTATTAAAATCCTTAGATAAATTTTTTATTAGATTTAATTTCTCTCTTACCCTTAAACATAAGGTTTTAGTAGAGTATGTCTTGAGAGAGATCCTGCCCCAGTGTCGAGTGATTCCAACAATCCGTGAATACCTCCAAAGAAAGGATTGTTTTAGAAATTTCTTAATAATTTCTATCAAACACTTGTGAAAATATTTGATATACCATATCGACTGGTTTAAGGTAAACCATTATTATTATTATTATTATTAATTTATATTCATTCCAATTTTATAGATAGATTATGAGATTAATGGTGTTTTAGAGTTATTCTTCCACCTCGACCAAATGTTAAACATACCTATAAAACTCAAGAGTGACATAAGAGTAAATTTATCAATGTCTGGTCTGATATTTGGATAAATGAAGATGGTTGGATTGTTATTGATGGAAATTATGACTAGAGGGGGGGGGGGAATATTCATTTTAAAATTTAATGAAAAAAACAATCATAGTTTATAAAATATTAAATATAAGTGAGTGTAGTGTTCTTGAGTTTAGTTACAATGAAAATAAAAAGTAAATAAAATTAGGATTTATAGTGGTTCAGATCACCAAGATCCAATTACACTCCTAAATCTCCTATATTCATCAAGGATAATTGTACACACTAATAACCTAAATTTTAAAGGAGTGATAAATTTATTACAAACACCTCCTTTTAAACAACCCGGAGTCATAACCTAGTCTTTTTATAGGAGACTCAACCTAGTCTATATCCTGAATTTTAATCATGAGTCCCAACCCAAACTTCCTTTTGGGTGGTAGAATAACTATAGAAAATAAAGACCCACTTTTGATGAAGAAAAACATAAACCAAGTACAAGAAATACAAGAAGAAGAAATAAATATTACCTAGATAAAAAAAATATATGGAAAAAATAATATGATCAGAATGACAAATAAATTTAATCTCAATTATTGTTGATCAATTTGAAGGAACACATATCAAAGAAAAAGTCCTTGGTGATCACAAAAAGAGTTTAGAAGTTGTAGAAGATCGCGAACAGTTGAGAGTAGTTGAATGTTAAAGATGTATCTCAAGAATTCTGAATGAATAAATTTGCATTGGAATGTGTTTTATATCTTGAAGAGATATCCCAAACAATTTAAAACATAGATATATGAGAATAGTGTACATATCTAATATCTATACGACACTTGTTAGTGAAAATCAATGTAATAAAATGACTGTTACCTATGTTTGATAAATCTTCACTGAAAAAATAAAATTAAAATCGAGATTTATATTTCTTTGAGAAATTTTATAATAAAACATTTAATATTATAATTAAATCATTTTTAAACAATTAATAATTATAAACAATTGAAATAATTATATAATCCTGCAGATTATTTGTATAGAGAAAATATATTAAAAATATAGCATGATATAAACATTAAACTGCATGTATAAAAGTTCATAAAAATAATGTTATAATGATTTTTACATATTCTAAAAATTTATTTCAATATAAAATAATAATAAAAATCAATGGAATTTATTTTTTTCAACAAAAATTTAAATAATAAATAAAATTTTAGAAAAATAAAATTTTAACTAATGGTTGATTGACCTAACATTTGAACAGAGAGTAGTGGATCATGAATAACTGTTGAAAATAAAGAGCAGTGACTCATAAACCATTGCTAAAAACATACAATGGTAGATTAATAGAGAATAATATACAATTTAAATTAAAAAAATTAATGAATGAAAACCAAAATAATAAACATTTCATGTTACAGAATAATCAAAGGCTCCATAAGAAGCAATATAATTTTCTCACTGTTGGATGTCCAAAAGTGACTCATTACTCACCATTGGAGATGTCCAGTAGTGAATCATAACCTACCATTGGGTTCCAATGGTGTCTCATTGAAAACTAATTTCATGCAATAGAAATAATCAACAGATGATAATCAATTAAAAAATTAGATAAGAAAACAACTTTATATACAAAGAAATACATATAATATAACCAAAAAAATAATGAATAGATCCTATTAGATATTGAAAAACTTATACCAATAAAGTAATAATAGATAATAAAAAATATTACTAAAGAATAGAATAAATATATAGATGATAAAAATAAGTAAACTTTTAAACTAAAAGAACCAACAAAAACAAAAAAATAATGCTACTTCAAAGCTATATATGAAACAAAGTAGGTGAAACCAAAAAATAAATCACTTGAAGATGAATATGATATACATAATGATAAAAAATTATAATAAAAAGTAAAATAATAATCTTCTGATTATAAATAAGAAAAAAATAATAAGAAAGAAATAACTACTGTAGAAAATGAACAAAGAAAGAAGCAACAGTAGAATGGAAAGAATAAAACTATAGAAACTAAAAAGGAGGAGGATAGATAATATTTAAGCTTGATCATGTTTATGATTGGTATCTTTATAGTAAAGGAAACACAACCACAAACATAAAGAATAAATCTAATACACCTGATAAAAGTAAGGATTGCTCTCATTGGAGCTTGATAGACCTATGAAGAAGATTATGTATAGAAAAAATGAATCAACTTGTGTGTAAAAAATAACCCACTATTGATGTCCGATGGTGAGTAAATTAAATCACTGTTGATAACCTGGTGGTAGGTCACTAACCCACCGTTGGGTATCACTGGTGGATTTTGACTCACCATTGGTATCCAATGGTGACTCGTGACTCACCTTTGGGTTCAATGGTAACTTGACTCACCATTGGGTCCAACAGTGGATCATCAAGCACCCATAAAAAAGAAGGAACAAGGTGAACTATATTTGATATAGAAATAACTAGAAGAATTTATGGATGGTGGAATACCCAAATGAAGAAGATGAAGTGTTTAATGTTTAAAAACAAATAAAGATAAAAAAAAGATAAGTCACGACTAATAATAACCTGTGGATAAAATTATACACCATTGAAAAATGGAGTTGATTTTTCAAACACCACTAGAAGAGACATCAAACATGAAATGAAAACCGATACAAGAAGAAGATTGAAATCCTTATACAAACATGGAAGATATATTCTTTGATGCAAGGAAGTGAAGGTTGAACATGACTGATGACTGAGGAAGAAGAAATGTGCACAGGTTCCTAGGAGTTATAAAATAATTTGTGGGATTTAAAATTGATCAAATGGATGATAAATACATTGATTCCATTCGAGATATTTTATAGATGAAAAATAACATTAAAAAAATGAACCCCACATCAAAATGAACAAAATTAGAGCATACTGTATATCATACAGAACACACTGAATGTTGGTTCATAATAAAACACAACTCACACATAGGGGAATCGTCCAGTGGCAGACCTATGCCCAAATAAAGAGCCTAGAGAGCACACACCATGGGCCTTATACACTGCCCCATATGCAAGGTGCATGAACTATGCACACACAAAAAATCATCCTCCTTATGGGCTATCTCTGGTAGGATTTCCCATGGGGTTGACCTAATGGGTCCCCTATGTGGTTTAGAGATGGCCACTTAGCTCATAAGGAAGGACAAACTTTTTTTTATAAAATTAAACATAAGAAAAAAATACCAAACATTTAAGAATTATTAAAACAATAAGTATAACAATTATAAAAAAAATAAGAAATTAGAAAGTGATTAACTTTTAATTGCACTTGAAAATTTAAAACACTTGAAATTATTATAAACTTATTAAAACATGAAACATAAAAAATGATAATTAATAAAAACACTTAACAATATAATAGTGTTAATTAAAATAAATTAGAAAATAATAATATTTCAATTAAACCACTTTGAAAATTTAATAAGATAATTTAATTAAATTTTGATTGAAAGTAACTTATCAGAACAAATAAAATAGTTAAAGTTTTTAAAACAAATTGAAATACTAAAAAATTTCCCCCTTTTTGTAAATTGAAAAAAATATATTAAATTTTCAAAAAAATATACCCCTTTTTGAAATTTATCCAAAATTATATTAGAAGTTTATTATTTAAAATACACTCCCAAAAAATCAAGAAATTTGTTAAAAAGTATCCAAGTAGTTTATTATTATGATAGAAGATATTAATTGAAATATTCAATAAAATAAATAATTAAAAAATAATAATAAAGAAAATATAAATAGTATGAACTAATTACCATTTAGATCAAAGTGAACAATATTTATAAAAAAAAGTATTTACAACAAAAAAATGTCATGTTTCTTTCATTTTAAGTTAAAACAAATGTAAAATGAAAAATATTATTATATTTAATGAAAAAATAAAACTGATTTTCATGAACATATTAGATAAAAATATATTCTTCCAAAATAAATGAATAATTTATTTTTTTAAGGGTTTAAAAAAAACTCCCCATGATTTTAAGCATAAAAGTATTATATTAAAGTGAGATCAACAAATCAAATTTTATTGTCAAAAATTAAATCAATTTTAGAATAAATTGATTATTTAAATCAATTTAGAATTACAAAAAATATTTTAGCTTTGAATTATGAAAAACTAAATTATAAAGCACATAATATATTTGGAAGAGTTTAAAAGACTTCCCTAGATTAGTTCTTAAAAAAATATTTCAAATAGACTGAGGAAATTTAAGTTTGTATGAGATAATTAATTAAACACATATTTAAAACTTTATATAGTAATATATTATTTCAATTAACAAAAAAAGTGGTAAATCCCCATAAATTCATTCATCTCTAAAGAAAGATAAATCCATACTATTAAATCACTTTATAGAATAGTAAACATATAATCAGTATATTCAGACTAAAATTTTACTATATGAACTACAACAATTTTACTTTATAAAGAAAAACTAATAGAAATTTATGAACATGCTTTGAATAAGAAATAAAAAATATTATTAAAAATAAATTTGATATCCTGCATTCCAGTATATAAAATTATTATTTAAGTAGATAGTATTCATGATGGTTAACAAAAATAAAACTT
The DNA here is from genome assembly GCA_963277665.1 of Viscum album. Taxonomy (NCBI): domain Eukaryota; kingdom Viridiplantae; phylum Streptophyta; class Magnoliopsida; order Santalales; family Viscaceae; genus Viscum; species Viscum album. Next base: position 154,546,114 of record OY728134.1, on the reverse strand, counting down.
ATTTGGGAATGGTGACCAGCTTAGGTCCAATAAGATTTGTGTAATATTCTTTTGGTACCCATACTGTCATGATTTTAGTAGAATTTTCAGAAGGTCTTTTAGAAACCAAAATATATTCCAAACCTTTTATTATAGGTAAATCTAAATGTGATTTTTTTTGATAAAACAGTTCTAGTATGACTAAAATATTGAGTGAATATCATTGGGCATTTATTTGAATAATGTCCTTTCATTATAGATTAAAACAAAGTTTTAGAAGAAATGATTCCTTTTGAACTTCTAATAAAATTAGTCTTCTTCAATTTTAGTGAAAATGTGTTATAACCAAAACCTTTTTTGTTACTATTGGGTTTTACTATTGACATCATTTTATCATATTGTTATATACCTTTTACAAAAATAGATTAATCCTATTTAAGATTAAAAAATTCATTCTTCATATCCATATTCTCTTTTTGAATGGTTTCTAAATCTATATAAACCTTTTAATTAGATTTAGAAGCCGTGTTTCTTAACTTTTGATTTTCTTGATTTAATTTCCTACATTAATTTTCTACTTTAGTTAAATCATACACAACTAAATTAAATATTTTATCCTGATCTTTATCATTTTTATCTACAAAGACTTTAAGTATTTCATTTTAATCTTTTAGTTTCAAAATCTCATAATCACATTACCTTTTATATTTTTCATTCTCAGAAATAGTGATATTCACATTTTTCACATTCCCTTTTCAATAATTTTTAAACCACCATTTATTAATTCTTCATTATCTTTAAACAATCATTTAACTTTATAATTCTTAGAATTTGAATCAAAATCAGAATCAGAATCAATATCTTTTCCATTTTTAGATATTTTATTGTGATCTACATTTGTAGGAGTTATAAACTGATTAAAAAGAGAATAATTTACCTCACATTTAATACCCATTAGGGAAAGGTTACCTATTTCTTTTTCACTTCCAGATTCACTGTTGGAGTCAGAACTATCTGAGTAGTCCCATCCTCCCGACAAAGATTATTTTAATTTCCTCATTTTGTATTTTTACTTCATTGAGTGTTTGAGATTAGAGAAATAAGGTCTGATGTGACCTCTATTCCCACACTTATAATATGTTATATATGAAACATCATTATTCATAATATAATTACCTTTCTTGTTATATTTTTCATTCTTCCTTCCAAACTATATTTTTCCACCATTTATTTTCATAAATTTGAAAAGTTTATTATTTAAGTGAGCCATATCATTATCACTTTACTAGAAATTATAATTAGAGGCATTGGTGGTATTTTTAATATTAAATTTAAAGTAAATACCTTTTATTTTATTAGACTATTCATCAACAATATTCTTCATCTCTTACTCATATTTCAATAGAGAGACTATGAGTTAATCTAAAGTATATTCCTTAAAATTATTACTCTCATTGATGGATACATTCTTTGTATTCCATATCTTTGGAAGAGCTCTTAGTACTCTTTCCACATGATCTTTATTGTCCAAGGATTATCCAAGATCACTAATACGATTGGTTATACTAGTGAACCATTGGAATATCTAATTTACAGATTCTTCATCTACTATCTTAAATTCATGGTATTCTTCTTGGAGAATTCCTAGATTGGTTCTCTTCATCTTATTAGTAACATAATGAGTTACTTTTAGTATCCTCCATATTTCATGGGATTTATTACAAGCTAAAACATAGCTATAGACCCTTATACTTATTGAATACTATAAAATATTTTTAACTTTATAATTAAAACCATATTTTACCATGTCAATACCAACCATAGTCTCCAAGATCCATTTTGGGTAGCTCATATGAATTTTCCATGATAGTCCAATGATCTACACTCTTTTGTTTCAGGTATGATTCCATTATATCTTTCTAGTAGCCATAGTCACTCTCATTAAAGAATAAGGGTTTCTATGGTATCCATCCATAATTGGAATCAACACCTACCATCTTAAAAGAAAATATTTTCTTTTGTTCTTTAAAATGTTAATTCTAGGATATCAGGTTAGCATAGAGTTAAAAATAAGTAGCAAAAATAATATTATTAAATATTAAAATAGATGTAGATTATAACAGATGAGATTAATGGATCTAATACCAATTTTTTGGTATCATATTAAAACAAAAAAAAAGACTAACCTAACCGAGACTTGGATCTAATAACAATTTTTGGGTATTAGAACCACATCACTATTTACCTATCTCTGATATTGGATCATTATTTATAGAAAATATGAATAGGGGTGAATAGTTTTTTTAAAAACTTTAATGACAAAAAAACTAGAGTTTATAAAGTTTTAAATAGAAGTGAGTGAAGTGTTGATGAGTTTAGTTACAACAAAAATAAAAAGTAAAGAACACAAGGATTTATAGTGGTTCAGATCAGCAAAATTGTATTCCACTCCTTATTCTCCTCTACACCTTGAGGAGACTGGTACCCACTAAGAACATGACTTTTAAAGGAGTGAAAACCTTATTACAGACACTTACTTTTCAAAAACCTAGAGGCACAACCCATTCTTTTTATAGGAGACTAAACCTAGTATGTATCCTGAATTTTTATTGGGATTCACAACTCAAATTTCCTTTTTGGTTATAAAATAACCTGGAAAAATAATGACATGATTTTTAAAAAGAAAATCATAAACTAGACACAATAAATACATACATAATAAAAAAAATATTACACGAATAAAAAATACAGGGAAAAGAAAAGATGATCATAATGTCAAAGAAGTTTAAGTTCAATGATTTCAGATCAGTTGGAAGGAAATTTTTTTGAATATAGGGTCCTTATATGATCACAAAAAGAGTGTAGAAGTCATAAAAGATCATGAATAGTTGAGATTAGAAAAACTTTGAAGATGTATCATAAGAGATCTAAATGAATGAATCAGCACTAGAATGTGTTTTATATCTTGAAGAGATATTCCATATCATTTAAAGCTCAGATCTATGAGGTGTGTGTACATATAAAACATCTTCATGATACTTATTAGTGAAAATCAATGTAATAAAATGGCCATTACCTTTGTTTGATAAAGCCTCACTGAAAAAAATAGAATTATAATCAATCATTATATTTCATTGAGAAATATTAAAATAAAAAATTTAATATTATAATTAAATCATTTTAAAACAATTAAAAATTAGAAAACAATTGAAATAAATATATAATCATGTAGATTATTCATAAAACAAAAAATATAATAAAATAATTTAATGGCATAAACAATAAATTTCATGTATAAAAGTTCATAAAAATAATGTTATAATTTTTTTTAAATATTCTAAAAAATTATTTCAACATAAAATAAAAAAAAAATAATCAAAAGAATTTATTTTTTATAACATTAATGGAAATAATAAATAAAATTTTAGAAAGATAAAATTTTAACTAACAGTGGATTGACCTACTGTGGGAACAGAAAGCAGTGGCTCATGACTCTTTGCTGAAAACAAAGAGTGGTGTCTCATGACCCACTGTGGAACATGTCCAGTGGTGGTTTAGTAGAACATAAGATACCACTACGATTAAAAATAAAATTAATGAAATCCAACCTAAATAAAAAACATTTCATGTTATAGAAGAATCAAAGGCTTCATAACATGTAATAATTTTTTTACCACCATTGGATATCCAACGGTGACTCATGACTCATCGTTGAAGATGTCTAGTAGTGACTCAAGAACTACCATTATGTTCTAATGGTGGATCATTGAAAATAAATTTCAGGTAATATAAATAATCAAAATATGATAATCAATTGAAAAATTAGATAATAAAACGAATTCAAATATAAATAAATACATCTACTGCAATCAAATAAAGAATGAAGAGCTCTTGTTGGATCTTGAAAAACTTCTTCCAAAAAAAGAATAACAGCTGATAAAAAATACTATTGAAGAATATAATAAAACTAAATATGATAAAAATAAATAAATAACTTTTAAAATTAAAGAACCTATTGTAGAAACATAAAAAATGATGCTACTTCAAAGCTATATCTGAAACAAATAAGGTAATACCAAAAAATAAATCTCTTGAAGATGAATCTGATATACAGAATGATTAAAAATGATAATAAAAATAGAAGAATAATCTTATGAATATAAATAATAAAATAAAATTATAATAAATAAATTAATTTTTTATCAAAGAATAAAATAAATAATAAGTAATATAATAGAAAGTATAAAAGTGTAACAAATGAGAAGGAGAAAGATAACTCCTATTAGATCTTGAAAATTATTCTTCTAGGGATCTGTACAAAAAAGGAAATACAACTGAAAATATAAAGAATAAATCTAATAAATTTTATGGAAGTAAGGACAGATTCTATTGGAGCTTGATAGAGCTACTAATAAGATTCTTTACAGAAAAAAAGAATCAGTATGTAGGTAAAAAATAAACCACCATTGATGTCCAATGATGAGTAAATTAACTTTCCATTGGTAAACTGATGGTAGGTTAATGACCAACTGTTGGGTTCCAATAGTGGCTCATGACTCACTATTGGGTTAAGTAGTGACTTCAATCACTTTTTGGTCTAATAGTGGATCGTTGAACACCCATAAACATAAGGAATAAGGTGAACTACTATCGATATATAAATAACCAGAATAATAGGTGGATTATAGAAGACCCTAATGAATAATATGAAGTGATTACTGTTTAAAAATGAATGATGAAACAAAAATATAATTAGAGACCAAGAATAATTGGTGGATAAAATTATCCACCATTGAGAAATGAAGTTTCAGTGTAAAACACCACAAGAAGAGATGTCGAATAAGAAAAGAAAACCGATATAAGAAGGATATTGAAATCCACATGCAAACATGGAAGAGAGATTCTGTGATGTAAATAACCAAAGGTTAAAGATGACTGATGGAAGAGGAAAAAAAATGAGCATAGGAGCATGGGAGTATGAAAATAACATGAAGGATTTAAAATAGATCGAATGAATAAGAAGGACATCACTATTGTTTGAAATAGAAGACAAATGAACAATAACATTAAAAAACAAATACCATATCCAAATGAAGAAATTTCAAGCACATGGTATATCATACATGACATGCTAAATGTCAATTCAGAATAAAATACAACACCCAAACGGGTGTGTGGTCTAGTGAGAAACCTATACCCAAATCAAGCGCATAGAGGACACACACCATGAGCCTTATGCATGGGCCCCCATGCACGGTACATGCACTATGCACACCAGAGACACTAGCCACTTTATGGGCTACTTGTGGTGGGATTTACCATGGGTTTGACCCAAAGGATACCCTATGAGGTTGAGATCTATCCACTTAGCTCATAAGGAAGGCCAAAATTTTTTATTTTACAAAATTAAACATAATAAAAAATTAACAAATAATTAAGAATTATTAAAACAATATGTATAAAAATTATAAAAAAACAAGAAATTAAAAATTGATTAACTTTTAATTGAACTAGAAAATTTAAAACACTTGAAATTCTTATAAACTTGTTTAAAAAGAAACAAAAAATTTTAATTAGTTAAAATACTTAACAATCTAATAGTGTTAATTAAAACATATGAGAAAATAATAAGATGTTAATTAAACCACTTTAAAAATTTAATAAGAGAATTTAATAAAATTTTGATTGAAAGTAATTTATAAAAAAACTATTAAAGTATTTAAAAAAAATTCAAATACTAAAAAAGATTAAATAAAAGGAGTTTTTAATGTACCATGGTGAAACAACCTATTTATTTTTGGGTGATAATGTTTTAGAGTAAAAATGAATTTTCAACCAGATGAGTGGATTATTTTGAGAACCGAGACTCAAAATGGGATACTAGGAATTTATTAATCACAAAAGATGATTTTGGATGTGGTTTAAGGTTGATGGATACCCTAGGGGGTTGAGAGAGCATTAGAAGAAGGATGAGTGGTCAGACTATTGTAATACAGCAGCTGCAGGCCATTCATGCCATGAAGCTGGATTCACAATGTGAAAATCTAGGAAAGAGGGAGAGGAACTTTACCCAAAATTATTCACAACATGAACCATGGGTTCATTCCATGAAATTAGTGGTCTTATTAGTTTTTTAATTGGATCATCTCCTTTTGTTTCTTAGAAGACACATGCATGGGAGGGGTCAAACAGACAATCCTCCCATTCCTTTTATTTCCCCTTGAGGGGGATGATTTTTCATGTATTTTGGTAGTGATTTTAGGTATTTTCCTCCCTATACATATTTTTATTCATTTTTAGTGGATATACCTAACACTTGTATGATTTTAATTTTCATTTGATGCCAATTCCACTGGAGCAAGGTTGAATTGGATGAAATTGAAGGGTTTTCTTATGGGATGGATAGAGGAGGATCTGAGGTAATTTCTACATGCCACCCATCATTTTTTTAGTTAATATAATCTTCTTATATAATTTTATTTTGGGTTTTGATGAAATTAGATGAGGATGATTGTTAATTAGGTGCTGTGTGATATAGATTTTGCTCAGGTTGGTTGTTGGGGTGTGCCATAGATCTTTCGCAGGTGGTTTATTGTAGTTTTTGTGTGATAAAAGTGTTTGATGAGTTTTATATTGAATATGAATCTTTGAATTAAATTAAATAATTAATTATAATTGATTAGATTTATTAATTATTTTATGTGATGTGATGTAGGCACATAGAAGTTGGTACGAGCTTGGATGTGGCATGGACGAGCCCAGGAAAGGTCCGATGGAGCTCGAAAGGGTTGACAACTCCTTGAGGGTGGTAGGGGGTCCCTTTATTTAAATTTAATATTAATTTTTATGCATTATTTATTGCTTAATTCTTGTTATATGAGTTTGGGTAGAATGTATAGGGAATGGAATTCACCAAAGAGAATAGATAAGATAATGTCGAGTCTCTTATGTTAGGGATATGTGATCTTTAAGACTTGGGAAAGTAGGAATCACTCAAAGACTATGTCACCAAGGGGAGAGAGTGATGTTTAAGCTGATGAGAGACCTTAGGTGGTCTCAATATGTGAGATTAAATTTGGGTATCCTAGGATGAGTTTACCTAGGTCTATTTGTACATGAAAGTGAGGCTCAAACCAAGTATTGATGCTGATATGACCATTCATATCATTCTTGTGAGTGAAACCCTCTTGAGTGTGGTCTTGGGATTAGCGAGAACATTGAGTAGACGAGTCCTTCAGGACTAGATGAGGTATGTCAAAGAGGATTTTTCTTCAAGTGATGCACAAGATATCTCAGTTATGAGATTTGGGATGGGACCCAGGTGCCAGTTAGGTGTTTTTTCAGAACTTGGCATTAGGATGAAAAGTAGTTCAGAGAATGATAGTTTGGAACAATCCTTGGGTAGTGAGACCTGGAGTATTAAGAGACTTTGAGAGGTTAGACCAGTCTAGGAGATTTGGGTTAGTGGAGCCTTTTATAAGTTTCATCACCAATGTCTAATGCATGAAAGATGATATTAATGGATAGGGACTGTGATGAGACTATAGGACCTAATGGATGCTCTGGTGGGTTATGTGAGATGTGTTGTAATGAGGGGTAAGGTCTCAAGAAACTAGAACCCTAGGATCATCTAGAGAACTATGTGATGGGCCACATACCCTGTGTTATTGTATGTTCTTGATGGACTTCCTTAGAGTCTATAAAGACATGTCAGTGTGATATGAACTCACCACAGTATGCAGGGATTAGTATGTGTTCCTAGACCTCCCCAAACCCTATTAGGATGGGTTTGTGTGATGTGATCTCCCTAAAGTCCACAAGGATGGGTCATTGGGATGACTGTGCCCTTTTCATTCAGGTATCAGGTTTAAGACCTTTCCAATGTGGCTTGGGTCAATTTGAATGAATTGGACCTTTCCCTAATATTCTAGGCTCAAGAACTACTATGGGGGCTAGATCATAGTATGATGTGACACCAATTGACCTTAACTTGATGGATATGGTTGTGGGTTGAGATATTGTTGCATGATCATGCCCATTTTTTATGAGTATTGGGTTTATTTTTGGACCCCACCTTACCTAGAGTCTTTAGGTATAGGCCGAACATCAGTATGGCGGCATGAGATGATGAGGTAGTAAGGTGGATTTTAGAATGGCAATAAAGTAGGTATGACTGGGTGTTATGGTATCCTGATTAATACATGGTGACCTAATGCATATGGAGTCATGGTGTCCTGGTTAGAACATGAAATCCACACACATGTGTGATATATTTATTTTATTCCTCATGTATACATGTATACATGTATATGATAGTGTATATTAGGGGAACTTTTTGTGATCCCACTGGGATGTATTTCTCACACTCTATATGGACACCTTGATGTGCATAAAGACCTTATGTTTTATTTTAAGTTCAGAAAAGGATGTGTAGTGGATCGAGATGGTGAAACTAGAGGGTATTTGAAGATATAGCCTATGAGGTCTGATGATGGTAGTATCGACAAAGGGAATATATTGAATTTTTATTTTATTAGTTTTTGGGATAAACCCAATGGGTGATCAGTTGATGTATTCCTGTATTATTTTTCAAGGTACATATTGATATAGAATTGTGTTTATTTGATATTTCATACTATGATGATTATGTTCTGGATGATAAGGTTATTTATGTCATATTGTATGAATCTGATTCAAGGTCACAATCTCCCCATTGTATTAATTAGGCCCTCACAACTAGTTGGTAGTTTCTAGGGTGTGGGGAGGCATGCTTGAGGTCATGTTGATATCAAATTTAGAGGGGTTACAATATAGGGTGTTACATAATGGAATCATATCCTTGTTTTGTTTTATTGTTTTGGGATATGGTAGACAGGTGGTCTTGAATGTGTCAGAGATTGTGATAGAACTCAAACTGATGAGTCATGAAGACATTTCTAGTGGGATGTTCTGTTTAATAGGGGTGATGGGATTTTTGTTCTTACTTTGTGTTTTTATGGTTGATATTTTTATTTAATATGATGTGTTTGATTGAGGTTATGATTTATGGTTTTGGATCTTGTAATATTAGAAATAGGTCTATGGACATGCATCATGATAGGTACATATGACTCCCATGACATACACATGACTGTGTGTTATTGGGTTTTTTAGAGATAGGGTTCGGTTTTTTAAAGTGTCAACAATAACTTATATAGTGTTTTACCATATAAATTTTTAGTGGAATTATAATTAGCTGAACCATGGTATTTTCTTTGATGTAATTTCATGTGGATATTGGTGTAGGATGATCTTCAGTGATGGGAAATTAAATCCTTTAGTCAAGGGATGTATGGAGACCATTAGTGGAAATTTACAAGCATTTGAAACCTTGGAAATGAATCAATGATGGAATGGTATACCTAATAGGTGATCCAAGGAAATTATTTTGGCTATTTAAAGTTTAAAAATGAACCTATATAGTGTTTTTCTAAATAACGTTTTGGAGTCATTCTACTTAATCAGACTAGGTAGTTATTTAGGAAACATAAGTGGTTAAGGAAAAGGTAACAGAAATGTCTTGGGCCTTCATAAATGTGAAGAAATGGGAGAATATTTAGTATATAGGTTGATCTTATAGGGTATTATTAGTTGTATTACAGTCCCTATGGTTCATAGATTCACTTTTAGGTGCGGTAGTGGGATCATGAGTAGATGTTTGTGGTTTTTGAATGGTGCTTGGGTGGCAGGAGGTCGTGCGATAAATCTTATCATGAGTGAGATGACTATATTTTGAGTATAAAAACTGAGGATGATTCAGTAAGATACAAATTAAATTAAGTGAGTCATATTAAATAGGTTTGGTTGGTGAGTCTAGGTTTGGTAGGATGAGACTCATGGGAGTGTGAGTCTAGTTGTGGGATTGAGTTGCACAGGAACATGAATTCATTGGGTTTGGGTGAGGTTGAGCATTATTGTGAGGTTAAAACCTATGAGAGGGTTCTTGTTGGTTCACTCTTCTTGAGGAGGATAGTGTGTGTTAGCTATAATTTTTGGGAAAAGTCATGTTGTAGGAGGGTAGGTGTGAAATGGGCATGCACGGTGCTGACTGTGGTTTGAATCGATATATGGGTCATGTGTGAGTCCATTGATTTTTTTTGGATATAGATTAACCAAAGTGGTGACGTGGTGGTATTTATGTGGTTAGAATCTATATTCATGGTGACCCAAGGTCCTCTATAAGAATGGGGGATGTCTCTATGGTAAGAGGTAACATCATAAATGAATTGGCGTGTCATGGAAAGGCTGATTAGAGTTGGTCCTTGATGGGTGATGTTTTCAGGGAGGCATAAGAATGGTATGGGAAAAGTTACACATGTGCGGTGTTTATAATCATTGAGGTTGGTGATTTAGGATTAGTGTAAGGGAATCCATATGGTGGTGAGAACACCAATGGATGCTATTGAGAACATAATTCCTAGTGATCCAAGAATATGAGAAGGTGGTTAGTGTTACATTTTGGAACTTAGGTGAGAGTATGGGCTGTAGAGATGGGTGTCTGGGTTCTTTGGTGAGATATGATAATGATAATACTATAGTGGGGAGTATTGTATCAGTCATGGGTTAACTAATCTCATATTGGAAGGGTTATAGATGAAGTGAGACTGATAAGTGGATGATTGATGTGACATTGGGGTACCGGTTCATTATATGATCCACTAATAAACAATTCCTTAGGTAAAAATGGATTGGAAGTTTAGATGTCGTGGTGGTTGGAGTCGGTACATTGGCATCAGGCTCAAGGTGGATTCAATGATATTTGATGGAAATTAATGGGATGAGATATGATTTATAACATTTTTCTTGAGGTGAATCATGGTTCATCTCATGGTTTATAGGGTGAACTAACTTTGTGACACGATTCATAGGGTGAATCCTATTTTGTGACATGATTTAGAGGGTAAATCTAATTCATCACTTGATTTAGGGGGAGAATCATGTGACAAAATGTAGAAATGGTGTTTGTTGGAATAAAAATTCTTGATAAGTAAGAGAAGTTGGTGTCATGGCTCAGGGGAATGAGTAGGACTCTATAGGTGGAGGTTTTTAGCTGAAATGATGGGTTAGTGGTAAGTGTTTATTTTGAGGATGAATTAGTGGGTGTGATTGATCATTTTTTGGAAAATTCAACCATAAAAATTCTAATTTTTTTATGGAATTTGGATGTGATGAGGTGGAAAACCACAATAGGAATGTTGTTTGAAACATGATTATCAGGTCGATGGATTTCTAAGAACATGTCTTTGGTATTAAATTCGATTAGTGGGGAGTACCATGACATGGAATCGACCATTGTGAGAAGAGCCTTATATATGGGAGAACCATGGATTGAAATCAACCATTATGAGTAGATCCTTATAGTGGGGAGATACATAAGACTCAGGTTGAATTAGTTGAAGATGACACATTATGTTTGTAGAGATGGGTGTGATGAGTGTCGTCTTGGTGTTGGAATTGGTAGTGAGTGAGTGGATAATCTTTTTGTGAATAGTATGTTTGGTGTTTGGAGTTGTGTTGAAAAAGTGATTTTGGTGTTCAGGGGTGGAACATATATGATGAGTAGTGAATTAGTGACTGAGATACATTGGGAGGTATGGTTTAAGGACTACCATAGTTTCTCAAGGATGTTAAGTGTTATGGTGGTGAGTTTATAATGACTTGCAGATTTACAGATCATTTTGTTTTAGAGTAAACATGAATTTTACACTTTGTGAGTGGTTATCCTTGAGTATTGAGACATACAATGGGATTATAAGGTTTATACATCCTATAAAGTTTATTTTTTCGATTTAGTTTAAGGTTTGGTGGATGTTCTAGGGGTTTAGGTGAGCTTTAGAGGAAGGAAGAGTGGCTGGGTTGCTATAATGCAGCAACTGTAGGCCATTAATTATGTGAAGCGAGGCTTAATGGAATGAAAATTTGGTACAAAGTAATATGAATTATTCCTTGAATGGTTCATTACATGAACCATAGGTTCACATTGTGAAATGGATGAGATTATTTTTTTCAAAAGGAACTTAACCCTTTTTTATTTCTTAGCAGATGTGTGCATGAGAGGGATTAAATATCAAACCCTTGCCCTCCTTTGGTTCCTAATTGAGGGGGGATGGTTTTTCATAGTGATTTTAGTTATGTTTACCCCTCCACCTCTATTTATTTTTATTTTTTGTGTCTATATCTACCACTGTACTGATTTTGGTTAGGTTTTAGTGCTAATTCCCCCAAATCATGGTGGAATCAGATTAAATCGAAGGGGATTTATTATATGATTTCTAGAGGAGGACCTAAGATGATGTATGCACACTGTTAATCATTGATTTGATTGAGGTAATATATTAACCTAGTTTTGTTTATGGATTTGATGAAATTATATGAAGTTAATGATTAATTGAGTGCTATATGAAGGAGTTTTTTCTTGAGTTGGTGTTGAGGGTGTTTCACAAACCTTCTGTAGGTGGTTGGTCATGATTTCAGAGTGAAGACAATTCCTTGTGAGTTTTTTTATTGAATATACCTATCTGTTTTAAATTGAATAATTAATTATAAATGATTATAATTAGTTATTTATGTCATTTGACATGTGGTAGGATCTTGATAGTTGGTACAAGCTTGGACATGAATAGAAAAGCTTCCCTGAGGCTCAATGGAGTTGTGTGAGGATGGTAACTCCTTGATGGAGGTATATGGTTCTTTAATATAGTCTCATACACATGTTTAGGAATTAATTCATGCTGCATACATGTTTCATGAGTTTATGTAGAATAGATATGGAACATGAGTGTCTAAAGAGAAGAGATAAGATGATGTTGAGACTCCTATGTTCAATAATTGTTCTCTTTAGCACATGGGTAAGTTGTAATCGCTCAATGGATATGTTTCCAAGGAGTGAGAGTGATATTTGAGTTAAATAGAGACATTAGGTGTTCTTAGGACATGAGATGAGGCCTGGATATCCTAGAATGAGTTTAACCAGATCTAGTTGGATGGGTGAGTGAGTCTTAGGCCTAGTAATGATGGTGAGATGACCTTTCATCTCATTCTTGTATGTTATACCCTCCCGATGGTGGTTTGGGGATTGGTGAGTAATGTGAGCGGATGCGTCTTTCAAGATTAGACAAGGCATATTAGATATGGGTTTCCTCCGTGTGATATGTTGAGTAATATACCTTAGGAGATATGAGATGGTACTTAGGTATGGACCAAGGGTTTTGTTTATGAATTGGCATCAGGATGCCAAACAGTTTATAGCATGATAGTTTGGGATGTTCCCTAGGTAGCAGTACTAGGAGTGTTGATGGAATTGATGAAGTTGGATCAGATATGGAGGTATAGTTTAGAGGAGCCTTCAAGTAGTGGCATCACCAATGGGAGATGATTGAAGGATGGTATTGAAATAGAGGGACTGTGATGGGTCAAGAGGACCCAGTGGATACCCTAGCTGGTGAGGTGAGACATGTTGCGATGAAGGGATAGTTCTCAGGTGACTAGTTCCATAAGATCAGTTGGAGAGATGTGTGATGATTTGTGGGCCGTATGATATCGAGTGTGCTTGATAGAACCCCGGATTCTATGTGGATGGTTCTACGTGATGTGACCTCCCTAGAGTATGTGAGGATGGGTTTGTGTGCTTGGACCTCCCTAGAGATTATGGGGATGGGTTCGTGTGATGAAACCTCCATAGAGTCTTTAAGGGTGGGTTAGTGGGATGATCATAGTCTATTTTTTTGGGTATTGGGTTTTGGAACATGCCATATGTGTCTTGGGTTGGTGTGTATGATATGATGTGAGGAGAAAATGATGGACCCTTCCTTGAGTGATAGAGAAATGGGTTGAGATATGAATGTATGACCGTGCCCAGTGTCTGTGAGTATTGGGTCATGGTTTGGACACCACCCTACCTTGAGTATTTTGGGACATATTGGGCATCTATATAGTAGAACAAGACAATGAGGTGACAAGGAGGATTATAGAGGGGAGTAGAAGTAGGTATGATTGGGTTCCATGGTGGCCTAGTTAACAATAGTAACCCAATGTGTAGAGAGTTGTGGTGGCCTGGTTAATGCACATTGTCCATATACATGTGTTACATGTTTATTTTATTCATCATGCATAAATGTATATGATGGTGTATACTTGGGTAAATTTCTGAGACCCTAATAATATGCATTTATCACACCTTACTTGGGTTCCTCGGTGCGAGTGCATAACTTATGTCTACTTTTAGTTTTACAAAAAGATGTGTAGTGGATTAGGCTGGCACAAATTGAGGGTATATAGAGACAGGGTGTGTGAGTCATAGGGATTCTAGTAGGTCCATTATGTGTGTGTATTGTATTTTTGGATTATTTTATGTTTGGGATCGACCTAGTGGTTGTTTAAGTAATGCATGATTATATTCTTCTGCATGGTACATTTTGATATATCATTTTGTTTATTTGATATTGCATACTTTGATGTTTATTCTATGGATAATTTTGTTATTTAGACTGTGTTTTATGACTCCAAGGGAATTGTCTCCCCATTGTATATATTAGGCTCTTAACACTAGTCAGAAGCCTTTCGCATAAGAGGAGGCATTCCTGAGGTCATGTGGCTCTCTGACTCAGACAAGTTCCAGGATGGGGCATTCTGCATAGTGTATAAATTGTAAAATACCAATTTATATTCTTCAAATCAAAGAACCATGAAATAAATATAATGAAAAATAGGGTTTTTAGTTTATGTTTTTATAGATGATAATATAGTCCTAGAAAAACATCTCTTATGGGGTGGTGTAGAAAATCTTGAAAAATAGAGCATCATATGATGATGATATACACCGTGGTATGATATACATTGTGTCAAAGTCAAGTTCCACCAAGAATATCTCCATAACAAAGGCAAATTGCGTAAGTTATTTCATGTAATGTCATAAAAATATGAAATGAATTCTCTAAAATGAACACTAAAAATGCATGAGGATACCTAAAATAACCATGGTGTGTAGCATTTCAAGAGAACCAAAATGGTATGGATTATGCTGCGGTGCAAGTCATTTTGGACACAATTTTAAAGAATATAATATTTTTGTTAAAATTATCAAAAATATTTATCAACATGTTCCCTTTGGCCCCACATCAAATACGAATGGGGGTGGGGGTGGGGGTTTAAACCAAAAAGAAAATGTTTTAATATATTTGATCTAGGTTAACATTAATTTATATGGTGAATGATTTATAAAGTGTTTATAAATAAAAAAATATATAAAAGTGTTTATATTAATTTATAAATAGTTTATAAATATAAATATAAAATGTTTATATTAAGGACTTATTTGGAAAATTATTTAAGAAATTCCAAAACGAATTTTGGATGATGATGCAATCAATGGTTTAAATGAAATCAAGTATATGATATTTAATTTATATAAATTTTCATATAAAATATTATTTTTTTATTTGATGATACAAGTGATCATAAAATATCACATATTTGAATATTAAAGAGTTCATATTAAAACCATGTAAATGATAATAAAAAATGTTCATAAAGTATAAAATTGAATTGTTTAAGTTTATACACTCCTAAATTATAAAGTGTTTATAATTTATTTATGAATTGTTCATAAATATTCCATCACATGCTTAAATATATAAATCATTAATTTTTTATTTATTCCTAACCTTATTCCTATATTTAATGTTTTATATTATAAATTATGATGCATGTATTAGATTATAGTGTCAAACTACTTCAAAATTATTTTATATGAATTTAAGGAGTTACATGTTAGGTATAATAAATGATTTAGTTTTCTTCTACCTTGAATTTGGTGAAATTCGCCTTAGGATTGGGTGTAGACACTTGAGAGGGGGGTGAATCAAGTGTGGCTAAATTCTTTTACTAAATTCTAAATAATCTTTTAAAATTTTACCCCCTTTGGTTTTTGAACCCCAGTTGTTGTTTAAGAGAAATTGATTTTTTTACTTTAACCAAAAAGTAACACACACATGCAATACAATATTGAAAGTGAAGAGCAACACAAGAAATATTTACAAGGTTAATACCCTCCATGGAAACCTACTTCTTACTATGATCATGTGTCACTAAGTCATAGATTTTACACTATAATCTTAACACCAAACCATAGTGGGTGGGAAGGTAACATGATCTTCCAACAATTCACAGTATCACACTTGTATAATTTTTATACCAACTCCCACTAGTTCTTTATAACTTCCAACATTATAAAATAGATCTTCACTCAGCTTAGGATGTCACTACATCCAAAAAATAAGATCTAATTATTCTAAATAGGATCTTCAAATGCCTTCCAATATGCTAAATCACTTCATGAAACTCAGTATTTTAAAACCACAAAACTTTTGAATCATGTTCAGAATCTATTTTGTAGGCTTTATCAACTCAATCTTAAAGGTTCTTAACAACCAATGAATATTATGAAGTCCTTTATATATTTCATCCCTTCCTTAATTATCATTCTTATCTTTCTCACTTATATGAAACAAGGTATCACAAAAATATATATACCAAAAAATTTCTTCTACTTCTTCTTCTTCTTCTTTGATGCCAAAGAGATCTTATTCTCAGAAAAGTATCAATTATACTTCCTTTTTTTCTCTAAGATCTTCTCTTTTTTTCTATACCAAAAATTTCTCTAAAAAAATCACTATAATTTCAATAGATCTATATATAATATCTCAAAATTATTGCATAACTTTTTTTTATAGGTGAACTCATTTTAGTTTTGGGTCTTTCTCAATTCCATTAAAAGGAAATACTGTAAGAGATTATGTGAAAGTCAAAAAAAATCTCATGCACCTCACGATCCTACAAATCTTTTTTAAACTTATTTTTACATGGTGGTCTCTAAAAGAATACCATAAATATAATTTTTCATTTTATTCTGATCTATCAAAGTCTAAAAAATATTCCATTTATTCTCAACAGCTCCGAGATATTTTTCCTCAAAATATCCCACAAAAAATCTGCATGTAATCATTATTTATGGATTTATAAAATCTACAAAAAAACAACATTGTGACATAGAACTTCCTCCTACAACATGAGTGATTCTTAAATTATATATCCAACTTAAACTACACTTTTAAATCCTAATATGAATCTTAGTTCAATATATTATTACTTATATTATTTAACTTGAATTAGAAATGAGTTTTTGATATTTTATCTACTAAAAAAACACAAGCATATTCAATTTCATTATCATTATTCTGAATATTAAACTTTGAATATGTTTTCATTTCATCTACTTTAATATCCTCAAAATTGTCTCTAACTTTTAATATGATATTTTAACCACTAAATAATGCATTTATTAGTATCTAATTTATGTTTAGATAACTTGATCAATTTTAACCACCAATATCTATTTTCAAATATTCTCATTTGAAATTCACAATATAAGTGAACAATGATCCACTCATATCAGATAATTCAATATTCATCGAATCAAGCTTGAATAATGACTTAACCAAGCATCATTAAATTTTAAACTTGAAAGAATAAAATTTATATATTTTTATTTAATTATCCTCCAGAAAAGTAATTATAGAAACTCTATTTTTATTCTCCAACAATCTCAATTTTTAAAAAGTAAATAACACATATGTAGTTTCAGAATAAATCATATGGAGGTATCATTTGACTCATACATAGAGTCCCATGACATATACATGGGTCTTAATGACTCATATATATTTTGGAATGACTCTTACATTTCTCAAATGTCTCATATATTAAGTTTAATGACTCATATGATGCACTCAAAAACTCATACGTTGCTTTAGTGAATTGTATGAAGCTTTCAATGACTCATACATAGTCTAAAATGAATTATATAGAAATAAAAGTTCTACTCTTGATGATTTATACACAGATGTATTACCTCATAGATGACACACATGTTTCTCCCAATGATTCGTACATAACTCAAACTTATCCGTATTTCAGTTAGTAATACCATCATATGATTAAATGACTCATGAACAACACAAGTAAGTTTGAGTGAATGAATCATACACAATATAAAATGAATTTTACACAACATCAGATGAACCATAAAACATTAGAGGACTCATACATTGATTACAGACATACCATTTTTATCCTCCACCTTTGATTCTAGAATTATTTTAAGTCATTTCTGAATGGATTTTATTCAACTCTGAACCTTCTCAATCACTCCAAAATCGCCTAAGATCAACTTCAATTAATTTTAATAATTTTTAGAATAATTTAAAATCCATTAAACATTATTAAAATGTACTTTGAATCACATGAATAACCTATTTAGAGTATTTCAAGTAGTGAAATGTCTTCTCATTTCAATCACAACTTCATCCTTAAAATATGAATTATATAACCTTAATCCAAGTGATTTTTCATCACTATATTCACCATAATTAAAGACATATAATAAAAAAATATATTCTCACATATTCATCTATTAATTCTTTGATTATTCTAGATCTTCAATCTCCCTTAAATATTAGTTCTTCACTCCTCATGAAACTGGTGTAGAAAACACTTTTCACACTTTTTAGCACATTCCTTTTCTATGAGGACCAGCTCATCAATCACCTAATTTATTAGTTTCCATGTATAATATATCTTACTAGGTATTCTGATATATTAGCCTCACTCTTCATTCATATTTACACAAATTTATTGGTTACACCTTTAACTTCATCTTTTTTTAGATTATTTCTCCAATCACCCATTATTATCATGCATTGAATTTACTTCAACAATTAAATGGACAAAAAATAAAACCACAATCCAATGGTTATTTCAATATCTATCTTTTTATTTTTTGTTAATAAAAAATTCATTTCTGAAATCAATGTATTTCCCATCCCATTTATTGATAATACATACAAATATCAATGTAGGGCCTTCTCCCCCTTATTCGAAAGCCATAAATATAAGCGAATGTATTATAAGGGAAAAATATTCCACACTAAATGTTCTAAATTAAATAAAAACAACTTATCACCATTTTATTTTTTCTACCAATTATTGATATATTTAGTCACTTTCCATGAGGGAAGGGTGACACCAAATTTTTCTTAGAAATTTTCCATAACTAATCTAATCTAATTCTATTTGGGCTAACCTGGTGTAGAAAACAAGAGTGAATAATTTAAATAGTAAATCTATCCATAATTCAATCACAATATGGTACTAACTCTAACTTTAACATATCAATGTCCACTAAAACATATTTATAATAATTTATATGAACCATAACTTAATTTCAACAAACTAATTAAAAAAATCTAGTGAAAGTTTGTTTTTCTCCACAATTTTGTTAGATAATCACTCTCCCTTAATAAAATGATTAAACATAAATCAGTATATAGAGAGTGAAAATCATACCACTATCTTTAGTTTTGTAGGGTTATCCAAATTTTTTTATTTAATAAAAGAAAATAAATCTCTGGCATATTTCCTTCAAATCCCCTATTAAGGGATACTCTCTAATAACCTTCATTATGGTTTATCCCTTTTTGAGAGATAATATCGATGAATTTTTATACTTATTGAGATGTTTGATACCAATTGTGTTTTGATAGGTAATTTTTTACAAGGGGACATTAATATACCACTTTAAATATTCTCTATGATAGAAGCCTTTATTTTACTATATAGACATCACAATGTTCATCTGTTCTCTTATTCTATGATTCACCTTTAATTCCTTCTTCCATGATGTACAACCAATACAATATGGGAATAAGTTGGATCAAAATCATATCTTTAACATGATAAACTGAGACAAGAATTATTCCCTAACCCATAAACTATTTATTTTTATATCTAAAGTGTCTAGAACTCTTCATTATTGCTTTCTATTTGACCTTACAAATACGTTCTTCTTTGAGAAGTATAAATTTCCATTTTTTTCATCTTTCTTTTTTAGTTGAAAGAAACTTATTCACATTAGAAAGAAAAATAGATTTTATACCTCCCCTATATTATTGAATGTTTAAAACTAGGATAACCTTACTATCAAGAAATCCTTTAGAGTATGATCAACCTTCATCTTGGGTGTGGATACTTTTCTATCATCAACACTTTTAATACTGGAAGTAGCTAGTGATTTATCTTTAGATTTCAATATTTTTTTTAAGAAATCATGTCATGCACTTGGTTGTTATATGTGAAACTTAATTGAACCTTCCACACACCTCTCTAATAACCTTTGGGTTACCCTTATTAGCATCATCTCAAAATATTTATTAGGAGTATCAACAATTAAATTAATCCCCCCATCTCTTTATTGGATTGATTTTCCCTATTGATTCCAACTTTCTCCATTTTTATTTGATATTAATTTCTATATCATAGTTGTCTATGATGTGGCCTCTATTAATACATTATAATAATATTTCCCTAGTTGATGCATCCACTTAAAATTTCTTCTTTGTCTTTTTGGGAGTTCTTCGTTCAACAGACTTCTTCTATTTTCACATCAAGGTAGATTCACTTTTATTTATTACTGACTTATACAACAATCCTGGCCTTATATTTTTATGATCATAAGATTTTTTCATGGTTGGTACATAATAAAACTCTTCATTTTAGTTTCCAATTCTATTTAAATACTCACCAAAATTATCTTGGTATTCAAATATATTTTTCAATGACTGATTTTTCAACTTCTGTGAATTCTTATTCAACACGACAGTTTTCCTTTAAACTTTATATCTACTCCCATATATTCAATCCTTATGTATCTACTATATAATAAGATTATATACTATAAATAAATATCCTTATGTCCAAAAATCTAATAAAAACAAAAATTTCTAAGAAACCTATTTTTTTAGTAGATACTATTTGGATTGATTTAAAACCTTACTATATTTTTCCAAAAATCACAATTTTTTGTTTTGTATTTAGGGAGATACTCTTCTCAAAAATAATTACCTCCAACCTTAATGATGTGGTGGGGTTCTCAAAATTTTTCTCCACCCAAATTAGTTTATGTTTTTACTTTTTCCCCACATTATTTTTTAATACAAAATCAATGAAAATTTATTATTCAAAATAGTGGGATACCATTTTATTTGATTTGTTCCTAGCTTAATCAAGAGATGAATCCTAATTCTTAATACCACCAATTTTAGTACTCTTGGATGTAATAATCCTCTCAAAAGTTTGTGTGCCAAAACTTATTATTTCAGTAGATTGGGATGTTCTAGGTTTATATTCATCAAGATTTCCAAATTTAATTTCAAGTTGAAGGCACTTCATATTCAGAGTGTTATTCTCATCCTAAACTGATATTAACCTATATTACCACTGTTTCTTCATTTTTTATTCAATCATAATTTATATTACCTATCTCAAGTAGAGAATAATCTAACTACTTGATTATTTTAACTTTAATATCTAGTTGTGTATCTTTAAAATTCATGGATACTTTGTATTGATTTTCAAATATGTGGATCAATGTTTTATTTTTTTTAAAACATAATTTCTCACATACAAAAATTTACATTTATTCATAAATTAGAGAAATTATTTCACTGTAATGTAATATTCATTCTTCTTTAGTATTAACCAGTTCCATGAGAGTGTTGCAACTACTTACCTTTTTAGCCACACATCTTCCATTGCATAAAATTCTTGATCTAGCTATGACTTTTCATCCAAAATTCCATTTATTTATGAAAATATATATGTGATAAATTAAATGGGAACCTTAATCAAGTAATCTTTAATTTAAAAATAGAAATCACTTAGTGACTCATTAAAATCATCTTCTTTAAAACTTATACTAGATTCATTTGTTGAATCATAATTAGATTTATCAATACATTTACTACTATGAATAGCTTCATCTATTGGTTGTTCATCTTTTATATTTGAGATTTTATCAACTTAGTTTCCTACCTTATTTTCTTATTTCTCAATATCTTGGTCAAAACCAACATTTTAGTACTAACTGGACTTGAACTAGATTCTTCTATCTGAGGCTCTATAAGAAACACTTCAAATATTCACTTTATAAATATTGATAAAAACACTAGGGAAAGAAAAAATTTAGATCTAATTAGAGGGAAATTTTTATTTAATACCAATTGAAATTCTCAATACGATTAGGTGAAAACACATGAAAGTGGGGTGGATCAGGTGTTGATAGAATATTTTACCAAATTTTAAATACTCTTTTAACTTTTTACCCTTTTGTTATTTGAACCTTTTTTATTGTTTCAGATATATTTAACTATTTTATTTAATAAACAATAAACACACTCAAAGAATGTAGTATAGAAAGTGAAGAGCTACACATGGTGTTTTATAAGGTTCACCCCCTCTTAGGAAACCTAATCCTTGTTATAATGAAGTTTTACCAACCACATATTTTCCACTATAATCAAAACCCAAAATTATAGTAGGTTGGAAGGTAACATGCTCTTCCAATAGTTCACATTATCCCACTAATAAAATTTTTATATCGACCCCTACCAGTTATTTATATGTTATAACCTTCTGTAGAAGATCTCTACTCAACTTAGAATGTCACTGCATCTAAAAAATCAGATATTTTTATTCTCAACAAAGAATTTGAATGTATTCATATATTCTAAATCACTTCATTTAAATTATTCTTTAAAAACTACATATATTCCATATCTTATTTAGAATATATTTTCTAGGTTCTCTCAAAAAAATACTTTAGGATCTTGATAGCTAATGAATATTTTGTATTCCTTCCAATATGTTCCTATATGTCAGCCCTATATCACTTTGTTGCTCTGATGATTTCTCCGGGGCGCACGCATTTGTCTGTGGGGAGGACGCACTGTTTGTTACCCCATATTCCCACTTTCCAAAGGCGGGCGACATCCATTCCTTGTTCAGGGATGTCTGCTCCTTGATCAAAACCGGGATGATGGGATGTCGGTTCTTCCTTCCATGGATTCCTCCTCAGAGCTCATAACCTATTCCGGGTCTCCCTCATAGATTTAAGATGTGCTCGTGAATCTCATTCTCGGTGCCATATCTACATGGACGCCAGTTAATTACGCTGCTTCTGTCGAGACGCTCTAAGGGGTCTTGTCGGGGTAGCAACCTTCGGTGAGGAGAATGGTCACGTTGGGGTGTCATTGGCATGTCTGTCTTCTGTCCCTTATCACAGGGCTTCTCAAGGGCACGGAAGCCCAAGGCATCCCACATCAAATGTGGGGAATGTGTATCATCTGAGGTTTTCCTCATATTCCCATGTTTAACACGGGGTATTTCGTGAGTTTAACGTCTTGCAGAGACGGATTGGGTTGAAGGACCCCTAGGGGGAACACCGATGTTGGGGCCAGCACATGGGCGGCTTCCCAGATGTCATGGAGTGGGATGGGGTGGCATGATCTCACCAGGATGTGGCAGCCTGGGTAAGGATCATGATGGATGGTGGAGAGAGACATGGGTATTACGCTCTGAGACGACCCAAGAGGGGGAGTGTAGTTTAACGTCATGCGGGACGAGATACAATTTAACGTCATACGGGACGAAATACAGTTTAACGTCATGCGGGACGAAATACAGTTTAACGTCATGCGGGACAAAATACAGTTTAACGTCATGCGGGATGAGAGATTTGGGGCTTACACTCTGAGGCGGCCCATGGTGGGTATGGGGGATTATGTTCTGAGGCGGCCCATGGTGAGTTAGGGAACCGACGTAGAGAGGTCGGGATGACCAGGTGGTGGGCTTGAACCTCGTGGAGGTTTCCTACGTACCATGCGTTAGCAAGTATCAAAGTCCACATAGTTCGCTGGGATGGGGCTTACACTCTGAGGTGGCCCATGGTGGTGTCATGGTCGATGCACGCTCTAAGCCCACGGGAGTCATGCTCAGTGTGAGAAACAAGAGGCAGCAGGGACCAGACGATCACATCGCAAAAGGTGCATCCATGAGAAGCGGAATGGGGCTTATGCGTTGAGCGGCCCAAAGAGGAAACAAGGGATTATGCGTGGTTAGCAGCCTTTGGTGTCGGGGCTTACTCTAGGGTGGAGGCCCATGGTGCGACAAAGCGCAGTGGGAAAAGGACTCCACTGGCCTTGGCAGGGGGAAGCACGGAGATGCATAGGTGAAACCATCCGTTGAGAGGCTAGGGGCTTACGCTCTGAGGCGACCCTTCCCCCGCGGACAAACGCCACTCTGACAAGGAGGATCTATTCCATGTGAGGAAGAGTCCATTCCCGTAGAGATGAGTGGGCGTAAAGAATTCCCAAGCTAGGGGGACCCTGCGTGTGAAGCACGGGGTCAGACCATAGTTTAACGTCATGTGTTAAGAACGAGGTGCTTAGCAGTTTAACATCCTGCAACTTGGAAGATATGGGTTCGCTCCACACCCCTAGGGATTACATGCCCAACGCCCTCTACCCCTTGTGGGAGGGAAGGCATCAACAAGGCCGTAGTGAAGGGGGGCCGCAGGGCGAACCACCGGGGGGGGGGGGGGTCCACTTTAGCGTGGCTATGCGAAGAAGCAATAGCCGTTAGCGTGCCTATGCGGAGAAGCATAAGGCAAAGCAACGCAATGGGAAACACGGACCAAGGGACCTTGAGGTTACTTCGCATGATCCTGGAAGGTCGTACGGAAAAACAACACATGGCGCGCATGCCCGGTAGGGGAAACATAGGTGCCGACGCAGGGGGGGCAGCCAAGGGGCGTCAAAGTGAAGGGTCCTGGGCTTTGCGTGCAAAAAAGAAGGATTGCACACAAAACACCGGGATAGTGCACAATTGGGGCAAGGGAATTGCGTGCGTAGAGGGAATTACGCGTAGGGTTTTTCGCGCACGAGACACGGATTGCACGCAAGGAAGGAACCCGAGGAAGGGGGAAAATTCACTTAAGCCAGTGGAGTTGAGCACAAATGCAAACTCCAGGGAAAGGTGGCGCAAAATGAGGGATTACCTGGAAGTAATCTTGCGCACGGGGGGAGTCGAATTGCACGTGCGAGAGCCTATTCAAATTCCACAACCCCCAAACCGTTCGGGATCGCCGCCTATTTATAGGCATCGGCTGGCGCAGAATACAGGCGGTGCGTGAAATCTTCCGCGCCGGGAACTGTCTGCGCACAATATCTTGCCGCGAAGAACCGAGGTGTGCAATTATTGCGCACCTCATCGGCTCGATTCCACGAATCCTGGGAGTACTTCGCATGCACAACATTATTCCGCATGAATTCTCCTTTATTTCACGCACCACTTCCCAGGCCTCCAGATCGGGCCTCTGATTTCTAATATGAGTTCGCTTCATCATTTCGAAACCTCCTATGAGAGTTACGGACTTTTTCGGAATCTACAAATGCCCCCCTTGGAATTGGATCGGTGAGAGGCCGCAACGATCAGATTTCAAGGGAAACGCCGAAACGCCGAAGTGCTGAGTCTCCAAGTCAAGTTGCGCGCAAAATTCCAACGGGGCGCGCAAAATGATGGACTCGCGCGGAATCTTCTTTTCGTGCAGCGGGGATCCCTGGACTCGCCTATAAAAAGGGGCGCTGGGTCCCAAATCCGTACATCTACTTTTCCACACGATAGGCTTATCACTCTCATGCGTGAAATCGCTCCCGCGGCTGCACGTAAAAATGCTCTGGCAGCGTGGAATTCCTTCCAAAATTTGGCCGTGTTTTCGCGCCTGCTCGGGATCTTCCATGCTTCCTATGCCGATTGCACGTCAATTTCTAGGATTCCATGCAACTCCTTCAGATTTCACACAAAACTCTCTGATTCCGCATACTGCATCCTGATTTCGTGCAACTCCTGAAAAATTCGAGATGGCCGCAAACCAAGTTGATGAGGGGGAAGCCGTTGCTCGTAGGACAGAAATGGCGGCGAACGAGGAGGTTTATGGAACCAAGGTGATTGTGTCCAACAATATGACCTTGTTCAATCTGCTGACTCCAACCCAGAAGACGTATCCCATGTCTGACAACCTCCCGCTTTGAAATTTTGGCATCCTGGAGGAGGTGCCCCTACCGGGCTTCGAGGTGGACACGCCGCGGTCGTGGGTGACTCGAGAGGACGAGCTTACTTGCTACAACATTATCAACAATGACCATCCTGCTAGGGAAACTAGACATCTAGACGTATATGTCCTGAACCCAAGGACTAGGACCATTATCGGGGACGAGCCTATCAGAGAGAATTCTCCGGCCCTCTACGCGAGCATGTTCCGTCAGAGCATCACGAATGACACGAAGGGCTGGCTGAAGGATTGTGACCTATGGTCCGAGGGAAACTTCACCAGTGAATGGTCCTGGGTGTTCTAGGTTCGCCAGACCTGGGACCATTTCGGGGATGAACTGCAGTATATTGGCCTCTTCGAGGTGGTATGGACATCGCAGTTCCACTTCCACCGCCAACCTGAACTCGGGCCGGAGCTATTCACCCGGTGGTCTCCTGACACCAACACATTCCACCTTCATCATGGGGAAGTCGACATCAGTATCTGGGACGTTCACTGCATCAGAGGTATCCCACTGGAGGGATACCAATACGACAAGTTCGTTCCTCCAAAGAATACCTGGGGAGACAGGTCGCGGACGCCTTGCTGACGTGGCACTTGTTAGAGCTAGCCAAAGAGAGGCTGGGGGTCAAGGACTTTTTGAAGGACGTTTCCTATAAGGGCTGGTTCAGCCTGTTCCTTGAAAAGGATCCGGCCATCAAGATGTCGGGACGGGGTAAACGGTGCCTGACCGCGGCTCAGAGGAGCAAGGACGAGTCATTCTAGAGGACCCTGGAGGCGGGGAAATACCAATAATGGGGCTACCACGTCATTGAGGCTTGGGACCCGAACGTACGATATACCGAGTTCCTTACCGCCTTCCAGAGCGGGTGGCTCTTGCCGGTGCGGGAAACAAGGATGGGTATCCGTCCAGCAACACTGGTGATGGAGGGCTCTATGGCCTCCAACAAACGGTTCAACTTGGGCATCCCCGTACTGGAAAAGCTGTATGCCATCCTAGGGCGCATCTCATGAGGGGGGTTGCCTCGGAGAGTATGTGGTCCCTTCCATATCATCCATGGCTGGGTGGAAGCTCATCTCGGCAGGTACACTTTCCCAAATGTCATCTGTCCTCCGAGCAATGGTCTGCGACCGTCCTTGCTAAACATCGCAGGGGTGGCACCGATAATGCTCAATGAGGAGGGTGTGAGAATCCACATTTGCAACCATGCCAAATTCAACTTCAGATCGTTCCCCACCCCAGTTTTCCATATGGTGGACAACGGGAGAGGCTCTCTAGAATAGCAGGAATACTTCCAGAGCATTCGGGGCGGGGTGCTCGTGGCTCGGATCGACGGGAAGGTGATCTGTGAGCCTTACATGCCATCCCGATTTTCCAGGAAGTTTGGGTGCCTCCAACGAATGCCGAAGAAGGTATTCACGGCTGTCTGGCAGGAGAAGAATCCATGCATCCTGCACCAGATGTGGTTGATGTTTACCACCTTCATCTCTGGCGATGTTGTTACTCTTCCTCCCACCGGGGTTGATACAGGCCTGGAAACCGAATATTCCGAACACTGGACCATTGCATACCCTAAGGGACTTTTAGCAAGTGAGTCCGACAACTCAAAGTTGATCACGTGGAAACCGGGCGACGGGAAAGAAGGAAAGGTACCACCAGAAGGGGGGAACCAAGGGTGCGTCAGGCAGCGAGGCATGCGCAGGCCGGGACTTTGGCAGCGGGAACATCACATGGTGCCGCCGCGTCCTCGTTACCCATAGGGGGGTCACATGAGGCGGCCATGGAGCTGCCTGGAAAGCAGATAAGATACCTGCTCGAACCTTCCCAAGACGCAATTCTCCCGGCACTGTGGTTGTCCTGGATGACCCTGTGGTAATCGCTGAGCGTCGAAGACATCTGGAAGAAGATAATGCAAAACGGGATCCAACTGCCAGAGGTCGGGCTCATTCGAATTATTGACCGAGTAAACTTCCATCGGAGGCATGATTATCTGATGGTCGTGGACACATACGCATGCCAAAGGGGTCGGAATGCGGATCCACCTTTCTTAGTGAAAGTGATGCTCGGCCAGGAGCATGATCCGGAAGCGATGCTGCCGGGAGAAGGCGACGGTGACGAGGAGTCGGAGGGCGAGGAGGAAACCAGAGAGGATAAAGGCGATGGAGAAGATGAAGAAGAAGAGCCCAAAGGTGAGGGGTCGTAAGGGGAGACCTACTAAGGGAGTCTCCGAGAGAGCGGCGAGATTGTCGGCTCTGATCTCGACATAACCGAGATACTCGAGGTCTGTCTCTATCTTCATTCATTTCCCTTATTCATTCATTCTCCTTTCCAACTTCTAACCCACTTCCCCATACTACTAAAGAGCAGTTGAGCATTTGGCGGGCATCCCCACCATAGGAGGGAGGAGAGGAACTGGTGGGACATGATGGGGATCTGACACCCATCATTGAATTAACAAGCACATAGGGGTCTCCCCTTACGGTGGCTCATACAGCGGCCGAAACACTGGGGACCGACGTTCTGGATTCCTGTATGTCTCACGCTTCACTACTGGCGCCTGGCGTCAAAAGATCCCAACTAACCAGCGTATACCTTGCACACTGATCTCAACATTGGAGGCACGTCAGGATGCAGAGCCCGGGCCGTCCGTGAGTAGACCAGCGGCAGACATACCACTTCATTCAGAACATGCTCCCTGCACTGAGTTGGCCCCGACAATTGATGAATAGGGGGTAGCGGATATCAGTGGCGCTGTTCCTGAGATGAGGTTGGAAGCTGACGGAGGCATTGTCGCTACTGGGGCGAGAGAAGAAGGTTTCCCGGAGGTCGAGGATCCTATTCCTCATGAAGGCGTCCCTGTGGAGGATCTTGCTGCCGATCTGCTGGATGCCTTCCCCATATACCGACCCGTTGACCCTAAGGAGATAGATGACTCAGACTCAGAGGCAGCTGAGGAGAGCCGAATGAAATGGTGCAAGGGGTGGAAGTGTATCCAGCGCTTTCTCAGACAGCCCCAGTTGGATTGGCTGAGGCGGATGGGATCACTTCAGACCTGGTTGTGCTTTCTGTGCACCGGAGGGGCTGACGCTCAGCACCTACATCTGACGGTCCGTGATTACATGGCCGAGAAGATACGCGAGAGTAGCTGGCGCAATGACATTGCCTAGTGCCAGGAAGGATCGTCGAGTGCTCAAGCGCTGCTGAGGGTTGAACAGGAAGTCCGACACCTCGAAGGGTAGGCGGTAGATAAGGAGGTCTTCATCACAACATGGTCTGAGCTTGTGGAGTAACTGATGGCCCAGCTGGCTGACGCGCAGGATCAACTGGTGGAGGCGAGTCACCAGATGACCGTACTTCGAACCGAGCGGGCACATGCACAAGCTAGGGTTGGCGAACTGCACTCTGTGGTGGCTGATGAGGAGAGAGTCTTCAAAGAGAAAGAAGCGGTCCTGGAGGATACCATCCAAAGGGTAGCAGTGCTGGAAAGATCACTTCAGCACGCTGATCCCTAAGGGTTTTGTTTTGGCCATCTCAGGAATTTCTTGCTTGTACTGCTCATCATCTCAATCTAATACATGGACAAATCCATTAATTTTTACCCTTGGTTTAATATGCTCAAACATAGTTTCGAAACTAATAACAACTCATCCCTAGGCTCCTGTGGGTCACACCCAATGCGAGAAGTAAAGGATGCTCGTGCCATCATTTTCATCCAACTGTGGGGCATTGACCAAGCTTCAGGCGTCCGAAATTGGGCCTGGATTTCTGAGGGGACCCCGGGCCAATTGATGTGTCGAATTCTCAATGTGCTCCAACACACGAGTGAGGAAATGCCGGGGCATTGAAATCCATCTGAACATAGGGGGGTGGAGAGGAAGGGTGAATCACGCTGCCCAAATTCGGAACACAATGGGGCGCAACGATGGAGGATAACTGTCAACCGTGGTGGAAACACAGCATCCATATCATGTTGGCCTGGAATGGGGACAATAAATGAGGGCTGACCACTGACCATGTTTGCAACACGGGGCCTAACTCAAATATCGTCAGTCAGTTTTCCGGAACATTGGCCCAGGACAGTAGGCGGACGATAAGTCTGTCATCCATACTGTTAGGGGGTCCCGTCAAACATGACCAGTCCTCTGGAACATTGGTCCATGACAGTAGGTGGACCATAGGTCGAGCATCCATACTGTTAGGGGGTCCCTCCAGACATGAAAGGAAATGAGGATCCGAATAAGGGGGGACGCAAAGCGTGGAAGGTGGAGTGGTGGTTTGTTCGAACAGAGTCCAACACTCCCGGAATTGCACCATCGTGGCGAAGGCGCATTAGGTGGACATACCGACCTGATCACGGGTCATCCCAATTTCCAGGCAGGACCTCTTTGGCGAGAGAACTGTCGCTTCCCATTATTACCATGGGGAATCCCGAACCTGCTCGAGGTAGATGTCCCGATTACACCACTTCCCATGAAGTCGGGCCGAGGGGCCGACAATAAGGAAGGAAGGGGTTTAGTAATCCCTGGGGTTGGACCCAAAACGAAATTTCTGGGTGATCCTACGTATCTCATTAGGATGATAATCAAGCCATACGTAGTTCTTGAAGCATAGTTTAACATCATGTTGGACGAAATATAGTTTAACGTCATGCGGGACGGGGTAAACATCTCATCTGGGGATAGGTACGACACAACGAGTAACCCGATGTAAATGAGGACATAATCCCGTACCACACCATACAATCCCACAAGAGAGATCGAGTCGTAGAAAGCCAAAGAAATGATCTTAGTTTTAGGTCTTAGAACTCGGACCAAAGGGCGGGAAGAAACATAAGAGGCACATGGTAGAGTAACTCAAACACCTGGAATGAATGGGAATAGGGGGTGTGTACGGTGCAGTGAACAACCCGAAGTGAATGAGGACATAATCCCATATCACACCGCACAACCCCCTTGGGAGAGGTTCTAGGTCAAGGGACCGAAAGCGAAAGTTAGGCTGGGCCCGCAGGGAAGTTCCCGGGCACTCCTACGTATCTCATAAGAATGAGAATCAATCCATACGTAGTTCTGGAGCGGTAGTGTCCTATCGGCGTGTAGCTAGGATGATACCATCACAATTTAAGGTCATATGGTTTGGACCGTCACACAGTTTAAGGTCATAAGGTTTGGACCGTCACACAGTTTAAGGTCACAAGATTTGGACCATCACATAGTTTAAGGTCATAAGATTTGGACCGTCACACAGTTTAAGGTCATAAGGTTTGGACCATCACATAGTTTAAGGTCATAAGGTTTGGACCGTCACATAGTTTAAGGTCATAAGGTTTGGACCAAGGGGAACATGCACGATGCGATACCATCACTACGCGCGATCCCAAAAGAGGAGCCCCGGGCCAAGGGGCCGACGAGGGTCCAACCATCAGGAGGGGGACAGGGGATGCTAGCTCCCAGCTGTGCTGGGCCCGAAACGCAACGTCCAAGCAACTCCTCGTTTCCCATGGGGATGAGGGTCAAGCTGCACAGAACCTGAAAAGAAGAAACCCAAGCACATACTCTAGCGCTTAGACTACGGGAGCCCTGAGAGACACCGTTACGCAGCTTGGTTTGTCTGACGCGTGGGGGTGTACTGAGGGTTAGTACAAGGAGTGTCGAGATTCCACCTTGACACGGTGGGGCAGAACATGACATGAATCATGCCACCAACATTCAGGGCCTGGGGAAGCCGGCGTGACGATTGAGGATTACTGCTGACCATGTTCGCAACACAGCATCCTGTCGTGTCAGCCATGGGGACAAACAAATGAGCATCAACCACTGACCATGTTCGCAACACGAGATTTGTATCAATTTGTTGTCTGAAACCATCGGGGGTGTTGGCCCGTGATGGTAGGAGAGCCCTTGGGCGTTGTATCCAGGCCATTCTTGGGGGTCCCTCTGGGTGTGAAGGATAACGGGGGCCCGAATGAAGGGGAACACGAAGCTTGGAAAGTGGATGGAACTTGCCTATGTCAAATCTGGCACTCCAAGTCCTAGACCAGAGTACTCTGAACACATTAGTAGACCACTATAAAGGGTCCAAGGGTTCAGTTTGAGAGCGGCCAAAAGATGGCGGATCCCCGGGAAAAAGAGGGGGCGTAATGCCAAACATCCTGGCAACCAGAAGATCATGGGATCTCCTAAGAGATGGGGCTGGACCTGACATATAGGTGTTTAGGCAGTCTTACATATTACATAAGGATGGGAATCAAGCCATACGTAGTTCTGGACGACGCCTTTTAATGTCGTGGGGAACATGACATAGGAGGGATAATCCTGAGGACAGGGTGCGCGTGGTGCAGCTATTGCAAACTCGACGTGAATGAGGACATAATCCCATACCACTCCATGAAATCCTATGGTCAAGGTCCCAAAGGTGATACAGACGTGATAGCGGACCTCAAGCTGGACCTAGAGACGAAAGGTCTGGGCGTTCCTACGTATCCCATTAGGATGGGAATCAAGATAGACGTAGTTCTGGCAATACAGTTTAACGTCATGTTTGACGAAATATGGATCTTAGTTTTAGGTCTTAGAACTCAGACCAAAGGATGGAGTTTGGTAAGCCCTGGGGCCGGACCTGAAACAAAATGTCTGGGCATTCCTAAGTATCTCATTAGGATGAGAATAAAGCCGCACGTAGTTCTGGAAGCACAGTTTAACGTCATGTTGGACGAATTACAGATCTTAGTTTTAGGTCTTAGAACTCAGACCCAGTGCAGTTTAAGGTCATGCGGGACCATAGAGCCCAAATGTAGAAAAAAATGAAGTTTAAGGACATGATGAACCGGGTGCAGTTTAAGGTCATGCATGACCAAAAGAAGATCTTAGTTTTAGGTCTTAGAACTCGGACCAAAGGACGGTTAGGCAAAATACCGTTTGAGGAATCTAGCATTGGTGGGAGGAGTGATACGCTCACCATCCATAGTCACCAAGAAATACACGCTATTGGGATATAAATTATGGATAATAAAAGGCCCCTCCCACTTGGGCTCCAACTTGGGTGGTTTCCGGCCGGGAATCATTGGCGCTCTGAGAGCCAGCACCAAGTCACCTTGCAGGAAAGAGCGGAGGTGAACCTTCTTATCGAAAGCTCGATCCATCCTGCTCTAATGCCTTTCCATGTTATGTAAAGCGTGAAGCCTACTTCTATCTAGTGCTTCCAATTCGGCTAGACGGATCTCAGCAACTCTATTCGGCGCTTGTTGGTCGTAGACCGCCATGCGCAATGAGGGCAGCTGGATCTCGATGGGCAGGACAGCATCAGCTCCATATACCAGGGAATACAGAGTCACCTGGGTGGAGTTACAAGTGGTCATCCTATAAGCCCAGAGGGCATTGGGGAGCTTGTCTGGCCATCTTTTCTTGTTCTGACCAACCATTTTTTGCAGAATGTTAGAGAGGGTTTTGTTAAACACCTCAATCTGTCCATTGGCCTGCACATGATAGCGGGAGGTGAGGTTATAGAGAATGTTGTACTTGGCGTACAATTTCCTTAGCTCTGCCGCTCAAAAGTTGGTTCCATTATCCATGAGGATAGCGTGAGGTATTCCAAACCGGTAGATGATATTGGAGCTCACGAAGTTGGCGATAGAACAAGCCTTGACTTCCCTGAGCGGGATTGCCTCTGCCTATTTTGAGAATAAATCCATAGTGGTTAAGATGAACCGGCACTGGCGGGCTGTCGCCGGCGGGTAAGGCCCTACGACATCCAACCCCCAGACTGCAAAGGTCCAAGAATACTTAGTAGTATGGAGAGGCTCCGGTGGCCGATTCACAAAGTTATCATGAACTTGGCATGCATGACACCTCTTGGCATACTCAATGCAGTCGTGGATCATGGAGGGCCAGAAGTATCCCGGCCTCCGAATCTGGTGAGACAATCGCGACCCGGCCTGGTGGGCGCCACAGGAACCAATGTGCACTTCTTTCATGACCTGTGGGATCTCGACTCCTTGAAGACAACGGAGGAGAACACCATCAAACTCGCTCCTGTAAAGGAGCTGCTCATTGCTGGGACCGCTTCGAAGGGTGAACTGTGGCGTGCGGCGCCAGATTCGTTCTCGCTCTGCTCGGTCCATCCGAAGATTGTCGTGCCAGAGATATTCAACCAAGGGTATCCCCCACTCAGGAACTGTCTCGATCACCACGACTGAAGCCCCTAAGGGTCCTGACGTAGGGGCGCCAGCGGTGAGATGGTTCACTCGCGGGCCACGATCACCCTCCAGAATAACAGGAGAAATGACTCTCTGGTGCACCATGTGGATGATTAGGTCATCATTTTCGGGCTCCGCAAGTGATGCAACCAGGCTGGCCAAAGCATCTTCTCGACCGTTCTGCGACCAAAGAATGGGAACGACATCTGGATGGGAGGGGAACTTAGCCATTAGATGGAGGGTGCACTCCCACAACGGCATGAGTTCTGGCTTCCTGATAGCATTGTCACCATTAACCTGCTTGATGACTAGCTCAGAGTACCCTTTTACATACAGATGGGGTACGTTAACCTCCAGAGCCAACTCGAGGCCAGTGATGAGGGCATGATATTCTACCTCATTGTTGGTGCAGCCTTCTGACAACAAGAATGAATATGGCAGAACGGCTTGCTCTGGGGTGATGAAGATGATACCCAAGCCCACTCTGTTAATCCTAGGATCATTGAGCCTTCAACCGATAGGGCTTCAGGAGGTGCCATAAAAGTGCATCTTCCAGCATGGGATGGCGTGATCGACTGAGAGGATTGCCTCATCAGGAAAGCCCAGATCCAGTGGCTGGTCCGCAGAGGTTGGGTGGGAAGCTAAGAAGTCTACCAACGCCTGTCCTTTGACGGCCTTCTGAGGTACGAACCTGATGTTGAACTGCTGGAGGATCACCGCCCAGCGTGCCAATCAGCTGGTCAACATAGGTCGGTTCAGGATGTATTTCAACGGGTCTACCCGAGAGACCAGCTGTACCTCGTGGTGCTGCAAGTAGTGCCGCAATTTCTGTACGGTGAATATGAGCTCCAGTAAGCTCTTCTCAATGGGAGAATATCTAATTTCCGCATCGAGGAGCATGCAGATGAGGTAGTAGAGGCTATTATCTATTCCCTCATTGTTCTTCTGGGCGAGAAGGGCACTGAGGGATCGCTCCAGGGCGGTCACGTAAAGGACCAGCAGCTTTCTGGGAATGGGTGGCATCAGGACTGGTGGTTAAAGCAGATAATGTTTTATTTCCTCAAAAGCAATCTGACACTCTTCATCCCACCCATAGGCAACACCTTTCTTCATGAGTTGAGAAAAGGGCTTACACTTGCTGGCCAGATTCGCAATGAATCAGCGTATATAGGCTAAGTGGCCTTGGAGGCCTCGAAGATCCAGAATATTATTCGGGGGAGGTATCTGACTGATAGCCTTGATCTTCTTGGGGTCGATCTCGATACCTCGATACCTAACAATGAATCCAAGAAATTTTCCGGAGGTGACCTCAAAGGAACACTTCAATGGGTTCATCTTCAAGTGGTGAGAACAGAGGAATCTGAACACATTCTCAAGGTCTTTGAGATGGTCCTGGCGCTGACGAGATTTAACCACTAGGTCGTCTACGTAGCACTCCACCAGTGTCCTGAGGATCAGCTGGAATATGCGGTGCATAGACCGTTGACAGGTGGCACCCGCATTCTATAGGCCGAAGGGCGTAACCCGGTAGTAGAAAGTACCCTGGGGGGGCCTGAAGGCAGTGAAATCTTCATCCTTGGGGGACATCCGGATCTGGTTGTACCTGAAGTAACCATCCTTGAAAGAGAGGGCTTGGAACCCAGCCGTTGCATCGATCAACAGCTCTGTCACGGGAAGGAGAAAGTCATCCTTCGGACAGTGGCGATTAAGATCGCGGAAGTCGATGCAGACCCTGATCTACCCGTTATTCTTCCTGACCGGCACAATGTTGGCTAGCCACCTGGGGTACTGGAATTCCCTAACGAAGTTGGCCTTGATGAGCTTATCAACTTTGGCCTCAACCATGGCACCATGAGAGGGGTGCATTTTTCTGGGATCCTGCTTGAACCCGCGATGGTTTGCTGGGAGGCCAAGGTGGTGGATGACTACCTGGGGGTCTAGTCCTGGAATCTCGTCATAACTCCAGGAAAACACATCACGGTGCTGTCTGAGGAAGTCTATGTACTGTTGTCATTCCTCGGGGGGAATAGCGGCGCTAACCAATGTGGGTCTCATGTCCGCCTCGCTAACGAGGTTCACTTGCACTAACTCATCGACCGTGGTGGAGACGCCCTCCTCAAAGGCTGGAGGAGCATCTTCCATGTCTTCTTCTCCGCTTGTGGAAGGATCGCCCATGGGGGAAGCTGCTTCGGGGTGGCTAGACCCTGATGGGGAGCTGGCGCTGGCTTGGGTGGCGGAGGTCATCACGATGGGAGACTCATGCACCATGGAGACCATGGCGACGAAGCCGGTTGATCCAATCCCATCTGGAATTCGGCCTAAGGGGCCATGCTTTACGACATCAAAGTAGTAGTGACGCGTTGGCTTGAGCCGGTCGATTCCGTCCCGGCGAAACAGACACGTATGGCGTACTGCCATTACCATGAGCCCAATGTCCCGGTTTTGTACAGGGTTAAGAGGCTCAGGGATCACTTGAGCCTGGTTGGTGTAAGAGTACGAGGTGATTTCCCGCCGTCGCTTAGACCCGGAAATATGCCTTCCTCTGGTACCTGAGACAACAAATCACTCTCCCATATCGGGAGTCGTGGCCTCCAACCGATGGATTGGGAAGACATATGCGTCATCCAAACCTGCCCAGGGATCACTCGTGACAGCGGTGGTCTCAACCTCACCTGCCAAGATCTGCTTCTCCTTGCTCTTGTAATAGTAAGCATCCAGGTAACGAGTTTCACAAGAGGAAAACGGGGACGCATCTCCTTGGAGCACTCCCACTCAACCCTTAAGGGAGTATTTGAGGCACTGATGGTACGATGAGGGAACCGCCGCGTGAAGGTGGAGCCGCAGCCTTCCCATTAACATGTTGTAGGAGGTGTCCTGAGAGACAACCATGAATTCAGTATTGGAAATTAATCCACCAAACTGGGTCTTCAGACGAATCTTTCCGAGTGGAATTTGCTCAGTCCTATCATACCCCTGGATTTTGATGTTGGAGGGAGTTATATCATCCTCAGACAACCCTAGTTTTTGCTGTGTCCGAGTTGGGATCAAGTTAATCCCAGAACCCGTGTCGACAAGACAACGACGGACTTCCATGCCATTGAACTGGCCGGTGATGTACAACGGGTGGATGTACCCTTGTATGGGAAGGTCTTCATCTTCACCGGAAAACGAGATAACCGCCTGACATTCAGCGTCCTCAATCACCTCAGTGTGGAAGGCTTCTGTGGCTGCTACCTCCGTTTCAAACTGGAGGGGGATCCTTAGAGCCTCGGCAAGTGCCTCACGCATTTCAGACGATAGGCGAAGGGCCTCAAGGATGGAAATCCTTTCCAGAATGCCAGCTAGATGCTTCAGGACATCATACTTTCACGCCAAATGCGAGCTTCTACTTACAGGAGGTCGCTCTTTGATTGGGGGCATGACGGGCCCTGCTGAAGGGACTGGTGACTGACTGTTACTAGGCACATCCCGCTGTTCACTAGCCGAAGCCCGAGAGGTGGCTGTCGTGCTAGGACCGGAAGGCCGTAGTCGGCCGGTGGCAGGGCAGGTCTGGTTGTGATGCGGACGATGCGGTTCCCCCCGATCCAGCAACACAAACGGTGGTGGAAGCGAACCTGCTGACACCAGGTGAGGGAGCCGGGAGTGCTGTTCTCTGTACCGGGCTTGCTGCCTGGTCTCGGTAGCGTGCACAGATTGCCTGGAGGTGATGACTGCCTTGCCCCGTTGATTCTTGTAGCCACGGCTCCGCCGATGTTAGCGACAACTGGGGACTTTGGGGAGGTCCACCTGGCGTTCCTCATCGTCGGGAGTCAAAAAGGGATTTACGAACTCTACGGTGTTAACCGAAGCATACCCCGATCTTTCACTAGATGAGTCATCCACTACCGGACGGGGTCTCGGAGGGATCCCCATTTCTGGGGACATGAAACCCCCAAGCGTGTGGGAATATGACGGCAATGGTAGGGCGCATTCTTTCTTATTGCACCACTGCCTGCTCTTCTGGGAAGAAGTAGGCTGGGACGACGATGCCCAAGCGGTGCTCGCAGACTCCGAGGGCTCTAGCTGACTCAGGCGGGCACGGATGATGCCATGGGAACGAGCGACTGTCCTGTAGGCCATCCAATCATTATACTTCCGGGACCCACGGTCGGAAACCTGTTCCCACTCATCCCCGTTGTCACTACTGCCATCTGATCTCATGAAGAAACCTGCCACCTGTGCTGGGGCTGGGCCCAACCTGACTATGTTGTTGTCAATATGGTCTTGGATCCAGTCCTTGAACACATAGCATTGCTGGATGGTGTGTCCCAGGATCTAGTGATAAGGGCAGTATTTAGGGTGATCAGTGAGACACGCCTCTTCTGGCTTCCGGCACTTAGGCAGCCGCACGATCCTCTGCTCCAAGGCGCTACGGAAATAACCGGGGACCTGGGCCTCACCAAACGAGTAAGTCTGATTCCTTCTGTCTGGAAAGGGGGATCTTGGGGGCTGACCATGACCAGGGGCTGGATGAGTAGGCTGAGGAGGCGGAGCCGGATTATCTCACCTAGGTGGTGGTGGTGCGTTACGCGGAGGCGCCTGCCGATTTTGAGGCGGTCGCTGCTGGGCCGGAAGCTGTGCCCGTGGGGGTGGACCCCTATGAGCCTACTGAGCTGGCCTTACTGGAAGCAACTCTAGCTGTCTGGGGGCCTCTATCTGGGCTACAGTAGTGGGGTCGGCTCTGGAGGCTCTCCTTGCAAAGATTACAGGAGGCAGCGGGCGTGCCTAACCGACCTATTGCAGGGCTTCTTCGAGGCGCTGAGCCTTGTCCGAGAAGTCCCGGAACCCTCCAGGGTAATTCTATGTGATCAGAGAAGGAACCAAATCTGCCTTGATGTTCCCTACACACATCGTCAGTAATTTCTCCTGAGTCAGTGGCATGTCGAGGGAGTACATGAGCCCCTTCCACCGGGCGATGAAGTCCATGACTCACTCGTCGGGACTTTTCTTGAACCTGAAGTGGTCTGCAATGTTCATCTTCCGGGTTGTGGAACTGAACTAGTAGAGGAATTTTTGGCGAAGGTCCTCCCAGCTAGTAACAGATCCAACATGGATCTGGCTGTATCAGATGAATGCTGGTCCTTCCAGTGTCTGAACGGAGCACCAGAGCTTGGCAGCCTCCTACTGCGCCGAAGTCCCTAACATAGGCCCGCACCTCGAGTTGAAGTGGGCCAGGTGTTGTGGCGGGTCTCCGGTCCCGTTAAAGGGGGAAAAGTGGGGTTCCCAAATCTTTGCAGGGCCGACATATCATCCACCCATTCTAGGTATGGTTTGCCGTCCGGTGGGATTGCCACCTGCCAAGTTTCTAGGGCCTCCAAGCGGGCGATGAGTACTTCAATCAGATCATCCAGATGAGGATTCCTATCCTGATGGGGATCTCTAACCACAAGCATGTTTCCAGGCTCTTCGATACAGTAGTCACGCTCATCGGCTCGCGGGACAGCTGGCGGAGCGACTCTCGGGGCGGTGGGAGGAAACCGAGCAGGGTCCCCCAGGTGGTCCCGCCGCTCGGGAGGGTTAGGCGAAACATATCACGCCCTCTTGCCATGGGTTCAAGTTTCTCCCCTGTCAGCGAACACGACATGGTCACGGTTTCCCAGGGGGATCTCAGCAAGGGGTAGATGCTCCTTCCCATGTTGTCCTGGTCTAGGGTTACCATAGTCAGGTCGCTGCTCTGCAATGCGTTCGACCAAGAGCTCATCAACTAGCCTCTTTTGCTCAGCAAGCTGTTGGCGTAGTGTGGCCTTCTCGGGATCGTCCTCTACCTTCTGCACCGAGGCAGATGGGTCGGCAAGTTTGACAAACTTGACATGCTCTTTACCCTTGCCGATGTTTCGACTCAGTGTTAGTGCCTCTGTGGGTACAGGGAGACCTAGGAGGTTCCTCTGTTGGCGATTAATCCTCCCAGATGGGTCCAGTAGTGGCCTGTCCTTAGGGAGTGAGTCCCCGTCGAGGGGCTCCACACCGTTTCCCTCATCTGAAAGGTCATCCATGTTGACTTCCACTTCCCTCGGCGACGTTACCTCAGGGCCGCCTAGTGAATCGGGCTGTCAGCAGATCGCACAGAACAGAATAGCAGCGTACTACCCCCATCCGCGGACGTGCGCGTGGGGGGTGGCTTCCTAAATAACTTTGTAGAGTACTTGAAAACTCTGAATGCATTGTTGCTGGAGGGCCCCGTGGTGGTCCAACGACTCGGGGTGCCGAACCGCGGGGAGTGCTGCTAGGTCGACCCGACAGCACTGCTCACCGATCTCCTCGAGATGCGCTTGGCTCCCAGGATAAGGCACTAGCTGATGGCGAAGGCAGGAGTGAGTCACCCGAAGGGTCTGGCGGAATCATTCAAACTCTCCCGAGGTGAGTGACTATGGCACATCAAAATCCGATTCTAGGACCGGCCAAAACTTCTTAGGGAAGTGGCCCACTGCAAGAACGGTCCATAAGCTCTATGACTCTGGTTCAGGGTCCGAACCTTGCCTCCCCTGCTCATTCGCCAAGGATATTCGGGGAACTGAAAATGGTACCGAGGTAGGCTGGCGGGCCGGTGGGCTGGCTGGTGGGGAATACGGTGAACAGGCCGATTGGCCGCCAATCCCCGAGTCATCCTTCAGGGGTTGTAGTGCCCTGGATGCCATGTCGTGATAGGATGGGCTAGCAAATGGGCCTCCTGTCACAACGTTGGTACTTCCCGAGGGTGTGTCACTTCACGTCTCTTCCATCGGTCCCCATAAAAGTTTTCCACCCTCCCTGACAGGGGCGGGAGGTGCTTCCGAGGAGGCCATTGGCAATTGTGGGTTTGACCCCTGGGGGTACGCCAAGTCCTCGTCCTCCTGGATATACCTTCGAAGGGAGGAGGGAATCATACATATCTCGCATTCGGGGAGTAAGAGACTGATGCGCCATGTCCCCATCCCTACCCTCAACTCGAAGGGTTGGGGGGAAGGTTCCATCGTCGAGTCGTACTCCGCCTCAGAATCCGAGAAACGGACTGGTCTAATTTCCGTCCGGACTCCCCTGACATTCCTCTTACGGCGACGATGCCCGACCTTCCTGCCCCTGGGTAGCTCCTCAGGGTAAGGATGATTTCCGTCAAGGGGTCCCCTGGTTGCGATAGAGCCAGGGCAGAGGGGACTGAAGGCCGGGGTGCGAGAGGCACTGGGACAGATGTCGAAAGGGACATGGGGAGGACCTCCATGTGAGTGAGCGACTGGATACGCAACAGATCCATACTCGCGGCCGACAGTAGGGGGAGTGACCTCATACCCCATGCAGTGGTCACTGGAAAGAGTTATACCCGGAGCATAGCCGTCATGAAGAAGCTTTTGGCTTTCCAGATCAATGGAACAGAATGAGCCTTCATGGTGGGTGGCACTACCGCAGATTGGTCCGCAGTGGCCATTGCCAGTGCCCGCGATTGGGAGATTTGACCCAACTTGCCTGCAGGGCGGTCGGGGTTTCAATCCCAGTCGGGCATGTGGCTGCCCCTGCTCAACGTGTGTGGGGATCTGGTAACATGAGTCAGCAGTGGCTTAGGCCACAGTGGTTGCTGATGTTGATTCCCCAGGATGGGCATTCTCTCCCGCTCATGCCTGAAGCTGGCATCGAGTTAGATGGGTCAGAGTCGGCGGTGCGGGCATGAAGTTTGCCTGCTCCTCAGCTCGGGGAGTCGGGCGGTGGCGCCGACACGACCTAGAGGGGTTCTTGCCATTAACCCCTGGGACGGATCTCCGATTGGGTGGACCCGGACATCCCCCACCTCATTGTCATAGGGGAGGATGTGTCAAGGTGCTCCGAGGATAGGCTCCCGAATCTGTTGAACATCAGAGTGGGGAGCGGTGGCTCCCTGCGCGGCCCTCGAGGGCGGCGATGGTGGTGAGGCGCAGCCGCCTCTAGATCCAAATGGGACATTCCCCTAGTGGGGATGATCCCTTCTTCGTCATACCTACGAACTAAGTCATTGATCACCCTCCGTTGGATGATTTCCGACGAGGAGAGGGGGGTGTGAGCGCCCGACTACTACGGTGGTCGAAGTCGAATCGACT
Source organism: Viscum album (assembly GCA_963277665.1). Classification (NCBI taxonomy): domain Eukaryota; kingdom Viridiplantae; phylum Streptophyta; class Magnoliopsida; order Santalales; family Viscaceae; genus Viscum; species Viscum album. The sequence continues at coordinate 154,503,824 of OY728134.1, read as the reverse complement.
GTGGAAAAGGTGGGACCTCACGGGGTAGCCGCGTCGGTGCTGCCCCTGCCCCTCCGCCAGTGGGCTGGTGGCGATCGAGCTCTGAATGCAGTGATATGATTCCTGGAAGCAGGGAGATGAACCCATTAGCATCAACAGGAAAAGAGATCAACAACCAAGGTCCAACGTCATTCTGTATTCCATAGTCGGCGAGAGGGATCCATGCTGATGATGTCGCAGAACGGAGTGGTCAACGTCCTCACGACCTCGACCCCTGGTGGGTTTCACGTCCCGGTGAGGGTTACCCAGACCTGGTGACATGCTAATCTTCCGACGCCCCGACCGCTACCATTATCCGTATTTAGGAGAAGAGATTCACGCCAGGTTCACCATTTTTGTTGCTCTGATGATTTCGTCGGGGCGCGTGCATCCGTCTGTGGGGAGGATTCACTATTTGTTACCCTGCATTCCCACTTTCCAAAGGCGGGCGGCATTCGTTCCTTGTTCAGTGCTGTCTGCTCCTTGATTGAAACCAGGATGATGGGATGTCAGTTCTTCCTTCTGTGGATTCCTCCTCGGAGCTCATCACCTAGTCCGGGTCTCCCCCATAGATTTAAGACGTGCTCATGAATCTCATTCCTAGTGCCATATCTACATGCATGCCAGTTAATTATGCTTCCTCTAAGGGGTCTTGTCGGGGCAGCAACCTTCGGTGAGGAGAATGGTCACGTTGGGGTGTTGTTGGCATGTCTGTCTTTTGTCCCTTATCACATCGCTTCTCAAGGGAGCAGAAGGCCGTGGCATCCCCCATCAAACACGAGGAATGTGTATCATCCGAGGTTTTCCTAAGCATCCCAGGTTTATCACGGGGTATGTCGCGAGTTTAACATCTTGCGAAGACAGATCGGGTTGAAGGACCCCTAGGGGGAACACCGATGTTGGGGCCACCACGTGGGAGGCTTCCCAGATGTCATGGAGTGGGATGGGGTGGCATGATCTCACTAGGATGTGGCAGCCCGGGTAAGGATCAGGATGGATGGTGGAGAGAGACATGGGTCTTACGCTCTGAGACAGCCCAAGAGGGGGAGTGCAGTTTAACGTCATGCGGGACGAGATACAATTTAACGTCATGCGGGATGAAATACAGTTTAACGTCATGCGGGACAAAATACAGTTTAACATCATGCGGGACGAAATACAGTTTAACGTCATGCGGGATGAGAGATTTGGGGATTACACTCTGAGGCGGCCCATGGTGGGTATGGGGGCTTACGCTCTAAGGCGACCCATGGTGAGTCAGGGAACCGACGTGGAGAGGTCGGGATGACCGGATCAAAGTCCATGTAGTTCGCTGGGATGGGGCTTACGCTCTGAGGTGGCCCATGGTGGTGTCATGGTCGATGCGCTCTCTAAGACCATGTGAGTCATGCTCGATGTGAGAAACAAGAGGAAGCAAAGACCAGACGATCACGTCGCAAAAGGTGCGTCCGTGAGAAGCGGAATGGGGCTTACGCGTTGAGCGGCCCAAAGAGGAAACAGGGGCTTACACGTGGTTAGCAGCCCTTGGTGTCGGGGCTTACTACAGGTTGGAGGCCCGTGGTGTGACAAAGAGCAGTGGGAAAAGGACTCCACTGGCCTTGGCAGGGGGAAGCACAGAGATGCACGGGTGCACCATCCGTTGAGAGGCTAGGGGCTTATGCTCTGAGGCGGCCCTTCCCCCGCGGACAAACGTCACTCCGACAAGGAGGATCTCATTCCATGTGAGGAAGAGTCCATTCCCGTGGAGACGAGTGGGCGTAAAGAATGCCCGAGCTGGGGGGACCCCGTGTGCGAAGCAAGGGGTTGGACCACAGTTTAACATCATGTGTTAAGGAAGAGGTGCTTAGCAGTTTAACGTCCTGCAGCTTGGACAAGGTGGGTTCGCTCCACACCCCTAGGGATTACATGCCCAACGCCCTCTAACCCTTGTGAGAGGGAAGGCATCAGCAAGGCCGTAGTGAATGGGGGCCGCAGGGCGAACCACCGGGGGGTCCACATTAGCGTGGCTATGCGAAGAAGTAGTAGCCGTTAGCGTGCCTATGCGAAGAAGCATAAGGCAAAGCAACGTAACGGGAAACACGGCCCAAAGGACCTTGAGGTTACTTCGCACGAGCCTGGAAGGCCGTACGGAAAAACAACGCATGGCACGCATGCCCAGTGGGGGAAACATAGGTTCCGACACAGGGGGGAAGCCAAGGGGCATCAAGGTGAAGGGTCCTGGGCTTTGCGCACAAAAAATAAGGTTTGCGCGCAAAACATTGGGACATCGCACAATTGGGGCAAGGGAATTGCGCACAGAGAGGGAATTGAACGTAGGGTTTTGCGCGCACGAGACACGGATTGCACGCAAAGAAGGAACCCGGGGAAGGGGGAAAATTCACTTAAGCCGGTGGAGTTGTGCGCAAAGGCGAACTCCAGGGCAAGGTGGCGTGAAATGAGGGATTACCTGGAAGTCATCTTGCACGTGGGGGGAGTCGAATTGCGCGCGCGAGATCCAATTCGAATTCTACAACCCCCAAACCGTTCGGGGTCACCGCCTATTTATAGGTATCGTCTGGCGCGGAATACAGGTAGCGCACAAAATCTTCCGCGCCGGGAACCGTCTGCGCGCAATATCTCGCCGCGAAGAACCAGGGCGCACAATTATTGCGTGCCTCATCGGCTCAATTCCGCGAATCCTGAGAGTACTTCGCGCGCACAACATTATTCCGTGCAGATCCTCCTTTATTTCGTGCACCACTTCCTGGGCCTCGAGATCGGGCCTCTGATTCCAAATATAACTTCACTTAATCATTTTGAAACCTCCTCCGAGAGTTACGGACTTTTTTGGCGTCTACACACGTATTATTCATTTTTTTATTACTATGTGATAAAAACTATCATAGGAACTGATATGATAACCTATTTCTATTACTTATTTTTCTTTTTATTCAAAACCAAAAAGATCTGCTTCTTAGAATATTATAGACTCTACTTCTTTTATATCTTTGATATCTTTTCTAGATAGGTTCTATTTTTCCTTTACCACCAATTTATCTTATAAGATAACTATATTTTTAAGTGATCTATATCTACATCCTCAAAAGTCTCACAAACATTTTATATAAAGTAGACCTCATTTTTAGGTCCTTTATTAATTTATATAAATGGAAATATTACAGGTGATAACATGCAAGAAAAAAAATCACATCGACCCCATGATCATCCATATCCTTTCTCAATTTTTTTTTAATTCTATGAATTATTCTTTAACACATCATGTATCATTTGAACTTTAAATATTCCCCAAAGATTTAGGCCCTTTTTAGATTCCATATACTTGAATGTTATACCATAAATTTATGGACCTTTTTCCAAGTCTCCAACAACACCAATAATGGACAATAAAATTCTTTCTTTTACTAGTAAATACAATATATCTAGATTTTAAACCTTATTATTTTTGGGTGAAAAACCCAATATTTTGGACATTATTTTGGGATATCCTCTTCTTATAAATTCACTCGACCCTTGATGATGTAGTGGGGTTTTAAACATTTTTCTTCATCCACGTTAGTCTAGATTTTTACTTTTTTTCCTATATTGTTTTTCAAAACTGAATTAGTTCAAACGTTTTTTCAGGATAGTAGGATAAATTTTATATGAGATAGTTATAGGTTGATCAAGTGATGATTCTCAACTCTTATTTCCACCAATTTAATTATTCTTGGATTAAATAATCTTATCAAATATTTGTGTGGAATTACTTATTCTTTCAGAAACATGATAATTTTTATGTTTATCTTATTTGAAATCTCTCAATTTAACTTCAAGTTAAAGAAACTCCATGTTAAGATTATTTTTATCATCCTCAAATGATCTCAAAATTCCATCCCATTCCTTATTTTATTTTTGAATTTGAACATCATGAATCTTACTTGTCTCAAGTACAGAATAATAAAGCTTCTAGTTCTTTTAGATTTAATTTCCAAATATGAATCCTTAACATTCTTGGAGACTTTATATAATTTTTACAATTCATGGATCACTTCATTGAAATAATTTTAAAATAATTTTTTCTCACATACAACTCTTTGTAGTTCTTCATCAATTAGATAAATTATTTCACTACAAAGTAACACAAATTCTTCCTTAGATTTAACTACTTTCAAAAGAGTCCAAAACCTACTTCTCTTTTTACCCAATAAATCTTTCATTACATTGGATTATTTCTATAGAAATTTATTTTCATCCTGAATTCCCTTTATGTATGTAAATATGTATCTAAAAACTTAAATGGTAAATTTCTTTAAGTAATATTTCATTTTAGAATAAAAATTAATGAGTCATTCATTAAACTAATCTTCTTTACAGCATGTAGTAGATTCATCTGATGAAATATAATTATATTTAGAAAGACATTTACCATTCTAAATACCTTCAGCTAGTGATTGTTTTTATTTTACCTTTAATATTTTTCTCAACTTCTTTGCCTCCCTTATTTTTCCATTTCACAAAGTCTTGGACTCAACATCTATTTTAGTTGAAATAGGACTTGAACTCAATTCTTCTATATTGAGGATCTTCATAAAACACTTAAATAATTAACTTTATAAACTTTTTTAAAAATAAGAGGGAAATAAATATTATAGATCTAATTTGAGTGAACCTTTTCTCTTATACCAATTGAAATTCCTCTTTAGGATCAGATGTAGAAACTTGAAAGATGGGGTGAATCATGTGTGGCTAAAATAGTTTACCAAATTAGAAATATTATTTTAACTTTTACCCCCTTTTTATTTGAACCTTTGTTATCAGTTAAGACATATGGATTTGTTTTCTTTATCCAAAAAGTAACACACACATGTAATACAAAATCAAAAGTGAAGGATAACACATAGTGTTTTATAAGGTTTGAACCTTATTGGGAAAACTAATCATTATTGTAACATGGCTTTATCAATTTATAGATTTTACATAGTAATAATAACACCAAATTACAGTGGGTAAGAAGGTAACATGCTCTTCCTATAGCTCAAAACATCCCAATGGTATAATTTTTATATCGAATCCCACCAGTTGTTTATAACTTCTAAACTTCTGAAATAGATCTCTGATCAGATCAATATGTAACTAAATCTAAAAAATTATATTTTCTTCTCCTCAAAAGAAACTTCAAATGTCTTCTAATATTATGAAGTACTTCGTTCAACTCAGTCACTACAAACTAAATAGCTTCCAGATCTTGTTTAGAATCTATTTATGAGTTTTTCATAACTCAGTCTTTAATGACCTTGATAGCTAATGAATATTCTACGATCCTTACTACATGACAAAATTTCCTCACTTATTCTTCTTCTATTTCTCACTTTTTTGATAGTAGGTATCATAGGAAATGGTATGCATACCAATTTCTCCTACTTCGTTTTCTTTTTATTCTTATTTGATATAAAAAATATCTTCTTATTAGAACAATATCAGCTCCACTTCTTTCTTATATGTAAGATATTTTCTTAAGAGGATTTATTTTTTCTTATACCCCACCTTCTCTTAGTAGATCACTATATTTTTAGAAGATCTCAATATATTCTCTCACACCTTTTCTGTATGAGATTCTTCATTTTATTTTTAGTAATTATCAATTTACATAAATAGAAATTTTACAAGAGCTATCATGAAAACCAAAACAAATTTCATACACTGTACAACCCCACACATTTTCTCAATTATTTTTTAAATGGATGTCTCTAAAAAAATACTAGAAGTTCCCTTTTTATTTTTACATAATTTTTCCCATCTAATTTTTTTATTTATTCTCATCATCTTTGAGATATTTTTCCTCAAAATATTCCACCAAAAATTCACATGTAACCATTCTTAATGGTTTTATTAAAATATAAAAAACAACATTTCGTCATAAAAATTCCTCCTATATCATGAGTGCTTCTACAATTTTATATTTAGACTTATATCCATTTTTAAATCTTTAAATTAATCTTAGATCAATCAATTCATACATATATAATTAAACTTAAATTACAAATGATTTTGTGATATTTTATCCATTAAACACAACATAAGAATATTTACTTTCATTTTAATTATTTATAATATTAAAATATGAATATCACTTCATTTTAGCCTCTTCAAATTTTTTTAAAATCTTCCACATCTTCAATGGTTATGTTTTAACCACTAAAGAATGGATTTATCATCTTCTTATTTAATTTCACAGATATTTTTTTAATTTTGATTACTAATATTTATTTTCAAATATTCTTATTTGAAAATAAAAATATAATGAAACAACGATCCTCTCAAATCATATCATTAAATATTCCTAAAATCAATATTGAATCATGGTTTAACAAGGAATAATGATATTTTTTAACTTGAAATAACAATATTTACAACTTATGATTTATTTCAAGTTTAGAAAATTTATTATGGAAACATTTGACTTAATTATACAATAATATAAAATTTTCACAAAGGAAATGACACATAGGTAGTGTTATAATAACTCATTTTTAGGTCTCCTATGACTCATATATAGAGTCTCATGACATGTATGCAAGTCTCGATTACTCATAAAGAATATAGAATGACTTGCACGTCACTTAGATAACTCATACATTGAGTTTAATGACTCATACATTGTCCTTAATGACTCATATATAGCTCCAGTGACTCATAAATAGATTCTAATGACTCATACATAGTCCTATATAACTCATATGGAAATAAAAGTGTCAAAAAAACTCTATTTTTTATATTTATTTATTAATTTATCTATTTTGTCCTTTATTTTATCTCTTAAGATCTTTTACTTTGAAAATTTTGATAAATTGGGTATTTGTGCATGTTTTATAGTTTGTGGACAGTTAGTTCAAATCAAGTGACATGATCTTGAAATTTTTTTAATGAATTTTAGTGGTTCTTACATGATTTCCACATAGTTTTACAAACCATATGGCCCAAACCATGAAGCAATCCTCCTAAATTCCAGTGTCATATGCACGTTTAGTGCATAGTTTGCTAAATCATGTGGCCAAAATATGTAGATTCCAAAGTGTATCCAGTGAGGTCCACATGATTGAAATGTATTTTAGAAAACCATGTGGCCAAACAGCGAGGGTTCCCCAGTTTCATAAAAAAGTAGGAAATTATAATCACTCCCTTATTAAATTCAACCTTCATAATCCCCTTTCCTCTATAATTATACTCTCAACTTGCTAATGTGCCTCCCTCTTTCATTTCTCCTCACATATTGGGAATTTATTGTATTTATTCTATGTTTGAAGGAAATTAATTAAGTTAATATCCTCATAGTCCCTTAATCTACCTCTCTTATTCTTCCTTTCTTATTTTCTTACCCTAATAAGGTTGTGGAAACCTAGGGTTTATGACTACTCAAAATTAATTGGTATTTTTTTTGATTTAGACTTCATGAGTGTTCTTTAAGGGAATCTATCTTCTCATTTTGGTGGATTGACACTAAGAATAGTTAAGACAACAAATCCAAGGTAGTTTTTCCCATGAATTACTCTTTAAATCTAAAACTATTATTGCTTTTGGTTTTTACTATATGTTTTAAATGTTCTATGGATGATACCAAATATATCTATTATTATATATAAAAATAATTTAAATTAACTGAAATTTTCACTTTATAAAAAATGGTTTTATTTTGGATTACCTAGGTTAATTTTTTTCCAATGTCAAGAACACCTCATGTTTGATTTAATGATCGATCATCTCTTTAAAATTGGTTCGATAACTTATGAAAGATGTTTGTTTTTAAAACTAAAATGAAAAGGGTTGTTTCTTTAACTGTATGTTTGATTGATTTATTTTGAAGGTTATTAAAATATTATCACTATTGAGATGTTTTGATGATTGTGATGTGTTTTGGATTTCAAATTAGTTTTGTAACTTAGCTTTATAAATGAAAGCTGTAAGGATTGGCTGGAACATTGAAAGTATGGTTATGCAATTTGAATTTAAAACTATTTTGAGTAAATGTTTCTCTACAGGAATTCTTAAAATTACCATTTAAAACCTTTCAAAATTTATTTTCTAAAGATGTTTCCTGTTAAAAAATTCCCCTTATGTTGTTATAAAAAGATTATAGAAATTTTAATATTACAATGTTATGTGATGGATTACCCATTAGGGGAAGTTTATATTAATTTATTATTTTTTGAAAAAGGGTTTTTTCTGTGAAGGGTATTTGGAGGTGAGGATGAGGTTTATATGATTATTGATATGGTTATATTATATATGATTATTATTTAGATAAAAACTTTTTTTATCATAGGAAGTCGTGGATATATAAGTGGTAGATATAAGAACACTTGTTGCACTAGTGTATTACCATTAATTTAGATATTTTCCTTAAGGTGAGAGATTGATCTAATTAGGGAGTTTTTTCCTTAGTGAGTACCAGTGGGGTAAAAATGGGAGTTAGGGCAGGTAGTTTGATAGCCGACACACGTATTTCTATATAGTGTTTTTTTAGAATTATTGAAGGTCATCTTGAGGAGTCCTAGACTCCTATGATTCTTATGATCATCTTTCATATATGTTTTTTGTATTTAATATTTAGTATTAGTTTTATTTTATTCATTATGTGTCATGAGGAAAGTGTTACCATTTCTATATTTTTTTAGAAATAATTATATTAAATCATTTTACATTCTTTTTAAATGTCACATTTTTTTCATTTTTTTTAAAATATGTTTAAATTTAGAAAATCTATTTTCCTTTGGTAGGACTAAAGTTATTTCAAATGAAATTGATTTTTCATTTATCCTAAAATAGAAGATAATGATTAATTTTTATATATATTTCAAACTAACATGAAATGGTTTTATTTAAAAAGATTGTGCATGGGGTGTAGGGAGAATACCCACTGGGCATATTTTTTTCATGAATATTACAGTACATGTTTAGTATGTTCCTCTTGACTATAGTGAGTGACCATGGATTTGGTTTGGGTTTGATAGTGGTGGTAAGTAAAGGTACTTCAGTTATTTATGAATATCGGTAGTAGTGATTTTATTTATGTTATAGTGAATATTTGTTCTGGTGTAGTGGACTCATTGTATTTATTTACAGCCTATTACCTTATTTTGGTTCTATTTTCTGAAGTGGATCTTTTAATATTGATTTATGTTTATTATTTTTAATGTATTGTATCATTTTTGTTTATTTATATTATGTCACATTTATTTTCTTATTTTAATTTGAGTCTGCCTATCTATATTGTGTGGCCTTCTAATATATGGAAGATTAATACAAGATTTCCAAGTGTAATTCCCTTGATTAATTAATAATTTATAAATATAATTCATTCCACCTAGAGTGTATCTAATTCTTGACATTCTTTTCCATCCCATGGGGATCAGGAATGCCCTGCAGGCCTTGTCACTGGTTGACTAGGGTGACGGGTTAAGGGGTATCCCATGCTAGTTTATGAAAAAATGGTATCAAATCACCCAATGGTTATTTTGGGAACCAGGTAGTACATAGATTATATCATTATAACTCAAGATGTAGGTCATGAGTGACTGATTGATCACCATCCCTTTGTAATGAATCTTTAGTTACCAGGGCATTCTAGGATGTGTATGTCTTGAATTCGAGCTTGGTTCTTAGTCGTTTTGAGTTTTTTAGTTTTTATTTAAGGGGTTTTATATTGTATTGAATATTTATAGGATGAATTTTGTAATTTTATTATTTTTAATTAAAAACGGGGAAGAATATAGGGTTTTAGGGTCACTATGTATAGTCTAGAAAAACATTTAAACACTATACATACCATCCTAGTTAAGATTTCAGCAGAATTTTCATGGTTAACACATAGTTTTCAAGACCATGTGTATAAAGAACCACGGTTCTCAAAAATGGATATTACATCTTATTAGAATAATATTCATTATATTACACAAACACATGCATAAGGGCTATAATATTTTAGTACCTTTGGAAATATGTAACAAAATCTTCTAATCTGATTAAAAATATTCAACATAAACCATAAATATCTTTCCCTTTATAACTCTTCACAAACAAACCCTACTTAAAACCATTCTTCATAAATTGGAAAAAAAATAATAAAGGGTGAGCTCAAATGCTCAATAAGGGTAAACAAGGAATATATGTAAGCATTGCATAGCATAAAGTTATGATAACATGATCATAACATTGGAAAAAATATACCCTACATATCAAAGTTCACAAACTTGAATCATGGAATACAAATTAATAGTTCATATGTTGGGAATCATAATTAAATCAAAGAACATGAGTTATGAGGGAATGACATTTTCATAAGACATAGATTTGTTTTATACACACAATAATAGAAAATATTATTTCAAGGATACCCACCAAGACATTTATAAGATGTTAGTATTGGGATGGCCACCCATGTACCTACTCCAGGCTTGGGATGACCACTAATGTACCTTCTTTTATGGGCTTGGGCTGACCACCCATGTACCCTATGAGCTCATAGAGCATTGATATTTACTCAATGCATTAAAGGGATATATATATATATATATATGTTCCACCAATAACATAATAAAAACCTTATTTATTTATAAAAAATATCATAAAAATCGATCATATCATAAACCATGAAATGAAATGGGTATTATAAACATTTCAGTATATCATAACTGGTGGAAAAGAGAAAGGTTTCATAATAATTTCATCATAGAATAACCTGTGAAAATAAATTACTTTCATAAGAAACATGTCATCAAAATATAAACCATTCTTATAAATAATAATAATGTTATCCTTGGATCATATCCCCATTAAAGAATAAGTAACCTCAAACAATTTCATCTTATATGGGAAATAATTTTGAAAGACCACATGTGGAATTTATTGAGGAAAATAGATTTTTTTGAAAATAATTTTTTAAAAAACAATAAACAATATAAAAGTTATTTTATTTGGAAATAAACTTTAAAAATTATAAAGTAATCTTTTAAAATTCATTTAAAACATTTCTTGAGAATTTTTTTCTCTGTGAAGAACTCTTTTTAAAACATTAAACAAATTTGGAAACATTTTCCAATGAAAATAACCTTGAAAACTTATAAAGGAATCTTTTAAAATAATTTAAATATTTTTTTTAAAAATAAAATATTTTTAAAAGAATTTTCCTTGAAAATGAGCTCAAAATATCATTTAAAAACATTATAAAATATTTTTAGAAAAAATGGTTTTTGAATAAAACAAATTTTCAACCGAAGAGGGAAATAAGGTTAGATTTTCTTAAAAACACTTTCTTAATTATAATAAGTACCAAATAGTAGAAAAATGACACCATTACTTTAATACATCATGAATAAAAAAAGGATAAAAATTCATGTTAATTTTTTAGAGATAGATCATAATATTTTACCATTGGACACGTAATCATAAACAATCCTGGTAAATAATGAGATAGTAACATTAAATTATTACCACTTTGGTAACATTGAATTGTAATCACCATGAAGGAATAACATAAAATAGAACTTAAAACATCATTAGGATAGATAAATTCATAATATTACGTGTCAAAGGGTCTATATATACACCTCATGAAAGAATATAGGGGAATATAATAACATACGTCTCAAAGAAGGAAAATTGAGACAAAACCCTTTACCGAGTTGGTAACTTTTGAACCGTAAAGCCCATGAAAGAGAGATACTAAAATAGATATTTAAATATAAATAAATTTTAGGATAATAATAATAAAATAAATTAATGGGAATTATATACACCACATAGAAGAAATAGGTGGTAAATATAGCATGTGTCTTAGAAAAGTAAAAAGCATGACAAAAATCCCTTACTGATTTGGTAACTTTTGAATCGTAATATCCTGTGAAATAATAACATAAATAAAAAAACTTAATTATCATTAAATGAGTTATATTAAATATATATCATTTCATATGTTATTATATACACTATACAAAAGAAATGAGGGGTGAATATGACATAAGTCTCACAGAAATAAAGGTGAGACTAGAAATCCCCTTTTTTAAGTCTTGAATTCCGCCGTACTCATTAAAAATTACTGTATAATAAATATAAGTTTATAATAAATATATTAAAGAACAATATTAATGTATATAATATCATATATAATTTTCTTATGAACCTTTATTACATTTTTATTAACAATTCCATGTTTAAGTTGCGTTTCGGGTAATAACTGCCTTTTTTTCATATAAGTTTTAATTTAATATATTTTCGGTCCTATTAATTTTATCATGGTTATATAATCTCTAAAATTATAGACATGATATAAATATCATATATATTCACTATATATATATATATATATATATATATATTTATAGTATCTCATTAAATTTAGTAGTTAGAAATGAAATACACCATTCATGGAGACGGTAGGTCGTACATACGCATGGACAATATTTTATTTATTTTATTCTTGGGTTGAATGAAATAAAAATAAATAAAATATATTATAATAAAAAAATAATATTTATTTCATATATATCCCATATTTTTTATTTAACCCATCCTTAATACATTCCATGTATAGTGTGAAGGAATCACATCACTTTGCAAGATAGTAGTCAGTTGTACATGTGAATAAAGTTATCGTATTCCCACAAAATGGAAAGCATGAAGGTATGAGTAATATAACTATTATATAATAATAATAAAATCATAAAAATAATAAATATCATATATAAATATTAATTCCATCATTATTCCCAACCTTGAAAGGTGGTAATAGAAAAATGAACGACTTCAGTACATAAGGCGGTTGTTCACTGTACACACGAACGATTATTTCATAACCCAATTGATGTAAGTGTGTGATTTTTTAGGTCATGATATTAAAATAAAAACATATAATTATATATAATATAATTAGGTTTTTATATAATAAATATATAAAAATAATTAAAGGGGTGGAGGAAGATATAAAATAAAAAAGATTGTTGATGAATGCTACCTATTCTTATGGTATCGTTCTAAGGTCTGCACTCAAGGACTTAATAGGATGGATTTATACCCAAAATAAGGATTATAGGATCAGGGGAGGGAATTTTGGAAGTGATTTGGGAATATATTGGTCAATCCAAATTGCTTGAGAGGTGTAAAAATGGGAGAGAGTGAGTGCCCTTTTACAGTTGAGGAGTGATATTCTTGAAAACACTCAAAAGTAATTACTATTAGTATATCTCCCTTTCATAACATGGATCCAAAATTATAAAATAATGAAGGGTATGGTTTATACCGTTGATAAACACCTCCAAAACACAAAAAAATTCATTTTGTAATTTTCTTCTCTTAAATTATATGTTTCCCTATTTTTACTATTTTGGTTTTTATTATGGTAACTAATTTTCTAACCTAGGTAATTTATCCATAAGAATAAATTAAAGTAATAATTATTAGAAAATTTATACACATTTGTTCTAAAATATGATATCTAATTTATAAAATAAAAATCCTATATCTTTTGGAAATTAATTTTAAGAGAAGCACACACAATGAGAAAAAACACTACTTTACCTCTAATCGCGCTAACAAAGTTTTTTATTTTTAGGGGTCAATATGTTTAGTATAAAAGATCAATTGGTACAATAATGGAACATATATTATATTTATTAACATTTAAAAATAACTTGTTAGAATATATGATTTTTATAATTTTAAATCATTTAATAAAATATCATTTATTATAAAATAACATTACTTTCAATTTTGACATTATTTATTTAATATAAATTTAAAAATATCAATAAAATAATGGAATTTGAATATATTAAGTTAAAACCTATGTAACATGATATATTAATCTAAAACATTTAAGTAATAGAATAATACATTCAATTTACCTCACTTTTAATATTTTTAGTATCATTTATTTTAGTCAACTATTAACTAAATAATTCATACATTGGAGTTTCTTAAGCATTTAAAGTAATTATTTTATCTCAAAAAAATTAAAATAAATTATCATGAAAAATTAAATTATTTATATCTTAAAATAATATTTATAAATAATAATATGATGCATTTTTCCATATTCTTAATCTTTATAAATATTAAAGGCAAGGAAGGTTCATTTTTTGTCTTTTCCTTTACTATATTTATTATATAGGACACTTTCAGGGAATATTATCACAATAACTCATAAAAATATATCATAAGGTGTTAAGGGTAGAAATATGACCATAGAATGGGTATTAGACAAGTTGGTAGGTCATTTTACATCTTATATTCTAAGTTTAACCACTAAGTCTAATCGTTTTTACCTTAATCACTGAAATTAATTTTAAGAGTGTTCACTAATCACATTGGTAAAATATTAAGATGAAATTATTAGAAATTATAAATTAATATGATTCCAAATATGGATTTTTTTTACAAATTCAATGTATTGAAGTAGAAGAATTTAATTTAAAATTAATCTCGTAGAAGTGATGAGAAAACAAGTTTTTAAAGTGAAAATGTTCAAAAGTTTACAATGTTTTTATATGAAAATTAAATATAAAAATGAGTCTAGTTACCTTAATTGGATTAATATATGTATAATTTAACTTTTTTTTACTTTAATACAAATTCAAAATATAGTTTAACAATATAAAGTATTTAAATGAAAAGGCAATCTTCAATAGAAATTTAGTATTTTTCACTATTTATGAAAAAATGACACTTCTTAGAAAAATACCAACAATTCACCCTAATATAATTTTAATATTACAATTTAAAAAATTAAGTTTATTTATTGAAATAAATTTTCTAAAAGTGGAAAAATTTTACTTTAAATTATGTGTTCCAAGTACGATTAAACCATCTTTTAGAAAAGATGCTATTTTTTGTAAAAAAAATTTTAAATGATTATTATTTCATTTATAAATAATAAACACATGAAAAATATATAGTATCATAAGTTAATTAATCTTATTCATTACCGCCATTCCTATTTATAGATGTTAACTATCATATTAAATAATAATATTAATGGTATATTGAAGTTTGATAAAACTCAGTATTGTATATAACACCAACCAAACTCAGTGTTGCATGTAACACAAGATAAAATCACTGTTTCATGTAACACAATATTAACTTGTTTTTTCTTATAAAGAAATATTAACTTTTTTTAGTGTTAAATTCAATTAAATCAAATAATTTTAACTTATTCGAAAAAAACAATTCATAAAAACTCTCGGTGTTACATTCCACCCCCATTAAAATTAATTTCTCCATTGAAATTCATCTGGGTAATCAATGTTTTAATACTTAAAATTTCATTTCATAGAAACCCACATTTTAAAAATGAATACTATAACTTCCATTAAAAATGTAAAGTTAGAAACAAAATGGTTACCCAAAGTAACTCACAAATAGGTTTCAATATAAGAGAACATAGGTGAGAAGTAAATATTTGGACATTGAAGAAAAGAGTAAATAATTACAGAGGGTGATAGTGATCACTGATCATAAAAAAGTGGTTGATACAGAGAATTTTGACAACCAAAAAACTAAAAATCTATGATCATTTAAGGATCTATTTGATTTATCTGAAATGAAGGCAACTAGATAACATTTTTGTTCCAAGATCCTTTTCCTAATGTTGAATAATTTTCACAAGGAGATATATATACATGATTTCATTCTATTTAATAAGTATAATCCCACCTTGTGTTAGTGACTCGATCAATTTACACTTAATCACATACTATAATAAATGAAGGTTGTAACACCCCATGATTTCATAGTAAGTTATCTCTTTAATGTAATTCAATAGCTTGCGCTACACGCAACATTGAGTTCGAGCGCACCACATCTTACCAATGTAGTCGTTCAAAAAGTAGTTATGAATAGTGTTAACTGAATTTTGAATTTTATATACTCTATAAAATTTTAGAATCCATATTATGTGTTTCTTAGACATAATATAAGAACAAATTCATTTTTTCAGATAAAAGAAGTATTTTTCAAAAAATGCAATTTTAACGCATGTTAATGGAGAACCCATTTTAAATCTAATATTTTACACTTTTATATATTTAATTTGAAAAAATAAAATTCTTCCTTAGAATCGGGATATAAAAATTTATTTTTGATAATTTTTTGGTGTTTTTATGATAACTTTCATATTTGGGTGAATAGTGAAAAATACTAAATTTTAACTGAAACCAACCTTTTTAATCAAAATAATTTAGAGTGTTCAATTATAAACTTGAATGCTTTGGAAGTATAATTAGATTATATTTTTTTCTTTTAATATAATGTTGGTCATTATAAGTAATTTCACATTTATATTTGACTTAAACACATGTTAATCTTTTAATAGTTTTTACTTTTTAAAAACCTGCTTTTCGGTTTTGACCATAGGAAATAGTTTTAAATTAATAAATGAAACTTATATGATTTAAATTTGGTAAAATATACTTCATTTTTGAATTTGGAATATCAAAATCATCTTAGTGTAAATTTTTGGTATTTTTCTGAAAACTTTCAATTTTTGATGAATAGTGAAAACACTGCGTTATTTTTTAAAACCGACTTTTTATTTAAATAATTAGTTATTTTATTTTAATTTAATTTAAGTCAAAATAGATATATAATACCTATATAAGTTCAATGTAATTCATTGGAGTCATTTTATAATAATTATATATATATAAAATTTTATCGAACTTTTTACCGTCTTTTACCCACCTCCTAGGAGCATTTTCAAATCTGCATAAAACTTAATTTTACTACTTCTATGAGTTGAATTTCAAAAATACAAGAGACAAGGTTAATATTAATAAGTAAAATTTGGTTAAATAAGATGAATATTTTTTTGGTGAATAGTCTTTTGACTTTTATTTACCACGATTAAAAGTAAAAAGGCAATTAAGGGTAAAAATGATATCATAATTATACAAACACATGTATTAATTCTATTGGATAAGTATAATTCGTCCAAAAAAAACTTAGGAATAAAATATGACCCCCTTTGGTCCACTTGGATAATATTAAGACATTTATTATTATTTTATTTAATGAAGAGTTTAAAGAGTTAAATTCAATGTTTAATAACTAAACCATTTTTAATATAGTGTTATACATAAGATAAATTCGACTATAAATATTAACTATAAAGGAAAAAAAATTCTATACAATTTTATTTTATTTATAATTTTTAGAGATTAAATAATTTATTTTATTTATGAAACAATGATGATGCAGTAATTACCTTATTAATGAATGATTAAAATAATTGATATTATAAATACCCAAATAAATATAATTTGAGACTTTTGATGAATTAAACTAATTTTATAGGTTAATATGACATGTTATATGTGATTAAATCAATTTTCTTGAATAAATCATGCTGTTATGATTTAAAAAAACAGATATCATATAGTGTCAAAATTGACATAAAATAGATTTAAAAACAAATACTATATTATTGGTTTATATAATATTCCTAAAAATCTATGGTTTGGGAAAAGGTCTTAAATAATATTATATATTTCATTAATTAAGAAATTGAGGTTATATTTTAAGTTTAGAGTAAGTTTATTAACCATATAGTGTAAGAATACAAGAAGAAACTGTAAAAGTTAAATTATTTAACTGAGAGTTAAATCTAAACGATAAGGTTAAAATGGTAACCTAAACTTGTCTAAAACCTATTGGTTGAGTGTTTCTTGACCCATATCCACCTCATCCTAGAAATAAATCATTTTGGAGCCATTAAAAACCTAAAATTATTTTATTATAAAATAATATTTCAATCTTTTCCTAAGGTGCCCCTCACCCCTCTTATAAAAGCGCACTTACCCTTCTCTCAAATTAACACCTCCAAAGACATTTTTCCCAGCCAAACTCTACCTAAATATCCTCTAAACTGTCTTTCCTTCATCCTAGAGGCCTTAAATTAGTCATAAAGCCAACCTAAGTAGCCCTTTTGATCAAATCAAAAGGAAGAACCCGAAGAAGAGGTAAATATTTCATCACCTCTTTCTAGTTCTTTTCTTCTTCCACTTCCTATTTATTTATTGTTTACATTATAAAATAATATATCTAGTATCTTCTATATACTTTGATGTTATTATAAACATTGTACAACCATATTCATTATTCTATCCATCCTATAAATGACAAAGTCACCATACGTACGTACGTACGACTTACCATCTCCACGTCCTGGTGTAGTTTGTTATTCAAACACTTCATTATTTGGATGGGTATAATAATGAGTATAACTAATGTAAATAATAAATATAACATGTTAATTATTCTTTATATATTATATACCATCCAATTACATACTATTTCACCATCAATATAATGATATTGTCGCTCGTGCGTACATACGGATTACCATCTCCAGGACACGATGAGATTCATTTCCACGTTCACCATTCAATGATGATTATAAAAATATACTGTTGACGCTCCTTTTTTGTCACGTTGTATAAAATAATGGAAAGGGAAATGACTTAGCACAAATTGATTCATCTTTTGAAGAAAATATCAAAAATCGACAAAGGAATGAACAAGGTTTCAAATGCACAAGGGTCGCGCAAGTACCATCACTATCGCGCAAGTACACTAGCGTGACGCCTCATGGTCGCGCAAGTGACTTGAGCACCCTAAGTGATAACCACCCGGGTCTTCTACAGCCTACAAATAGACCCTTTGGGCCCCCCATTCGAGAGGAATTTTTTTCCAGAATTCAGATTTGAGGTCTTAGTGCCCTAGTCTCTTCTCAAAGCTTCCGAGCCACATATAAGATAATTTCTTACCTAGAATGGAAGATCTAAAGAGGGGGAGGAAGGACTAAGTGTTGAAATTCATCAACACTTGCGTGCCTGAGTGGCCAGACCTTAACGGAAATGGCCACACTTGCGCGCCACCTAACTCCTTAAATAGAACTTGCACACCACTCTTTTGGAAGAACCTCAAGATGATTCTAAAGGCTTTGAACAAGAGTCGCTCAAGTATTACCCCACTGGTTAACCATCGCGCAAGTACCCATGTGTCACGCAGATATACCTATGCGACCAAGACTTGCACGCCGACTGAACTTGCGCACCTCCCTACCTTTTCACACAGTACCTGTGCGCCTGCCAGTACTTGCGCGCCCCTGCCTTTTTGGGTGCCCTTCTTGCCCATTTCGCCCCTCTTAAGCCATTACACCTCTCCTATTCAAGATTTAGTCTTAAAGACACTCTTAAAATACATTTATGGAATGATTTCTTGATTTGATTTCCTTATCTGAAAGGAATTTTGTGTAATATCTCTCAAAACCTAGTGATTTACACATCATTATGTCACTAAAGATTGATATTTCATTCATTCAACCTCATCCTTTGAAGATGAGAGAACTCATAAACTTGGGCCTCCTTTTCAGGAGTAAGCCACAATCATAATCATTAACCTAGGCTTCCTTTTCAAGAATAATCCCCAGTCCCCTAATTTGGGCATCCTCCTCAGGAGTAAGCCCCAAGTCCCTTATTTTTTCAAGTCTCATAACCTGAGACTCCTTTACATGAGTAAGCCCCAGTCTTAATTTCTCTTAACCAGTCCTAATTTACCTTTGATTTGGGATTCCTTCTCAGGTGTAAAACCCAATCATAAGTCCTCTCATAATTTGGGCCTCCTTTTCAGGAGTAATCCCCAAGTTAGAGTATTCAAATCTCCATGAATCACATATACCTTTTTGGACCCTATTCCAGGATTTCTTCCCTAAAATAAATCCTAATATTCATTTATCTGGGAAATCATACATAAATAAGTCCCACATTATTTCTTATGATTGTATCTTTCATGGCACAATTTTCTGATTTTTTTACCAATACCTCTTGTTTCTCACACCGAGTATGACTCACGTGAGTTTAGAGTGTAAAAGTAATTATGACATCCTTCTTTAAGACATCAATCATAAACATCATACTCCCTTAATCGAACTATGTGGGTTTTGATTCCTTTTTTTTCTAAACAAAGGATACATAGGTAGCCCATCTGCGGGTTCGATCCCAACTCTGAAATAATCAATGTCCTTATGAATTACAATAAACTTAAAGTCCCCACTGAGTGGATTTGAAACTAGCATGGCCATCATAATGACCAAGATACTTCTATATAAATGTGCCGAAGGATACCATTGACCAAGAATCTCTAATAAATACAGATGATTCTCTATCAATGAAGAACCTTGAATACATACAATAAGATTCTCTACATATTTAATCATTGATTGTCAGATCTAAAGGAAATCTCATTTTATTATTGGTAATGTAATAAGGATTCATGAACATAACTTAAATCTATAAAGAGAGTCCCAGAGTAGACAATAATTCCCCCCAAAAAGGTGTGATGAGTATGACCTCCCATCCTCTCGACCAATGAAAATTCCTAAGCCTCATCAGTCCACAAACTAATGAACACCTACCTTTGGAAAGTAGGTCCAAATGGATGTGGAATCATTGGATGTTTCTGGTTCTATGAACAAACCCGTTAGAAACCGATTGGAATGTTTTAACCTTAAATCAAGAAGGTCATCCCCAAATTCCGAGGGAAACAAAAAATGGTGAACTCGACGTGAATCCTTAACCAAGTTAAAATAATGTTTTGCCTATTTGTTAGGCCCCTATTTAAAACTCAATTATAGGGCCAACAAAAACAATCATTGACATGTGTGCTCATCCAAAATATGTAGTAGCTGAATTTATCTTGATTACGTCTGTTATATCAAACATGCACTCTTTTCCAAGATCTTCTACATTTCCAAAATAGATGCTCTCAAGTTCACTACTGTGAATACTGCTACTGCGAATGCTAATGCTGCTACTCCTGCTAGATTGTCATCCGCTCACAGGATGACATCACCTACTCAGTGTCTTCAACGCTGGGTATCAAACGCGCTGGTTAAAGAGTACCATCAAAACGGTACTATTCCAACTCTGGAGGCTTCCCGAAAAGCCCTCCAAGTGAACAACTCATACTGGTGATCCGAACAACGATGACCTGTGATCAAGAAGCAGGCGGTGCTAACCATAGTCTCCAACTGTTTCGGGTCGTTATCCCCGGAACGCAATCACCATTCACTCCCATATTCTAGGGAAGTGAATGAGAAGGTCCCTCAGGGCCTTAATTAAAAGAAGCAGGAGTCCTTCCTGAGGACTCCTATCAACAATCGCCACCAGACTCATGCGGCAGTATGCCCTCAACATGATGAGGGTACCAACTCCAGGCGTTCGGCTCAGGTTCCTCGAACCTGAGCAGGCAAGGCGAATCGCCAGAGGCGGAATCCAGTCAATAGTGAGAAGGTTCTCATATCTTCCATCTCCAGAGAAGTTCACTAACCTAACATGGTGGAAAGCAATGAGCAAGAACACACACCTTCCTGTTTTAATTCCGCTGTCCAGCAGACTCGTTTGACAGCATCACACCAATCCCACCAGGCAATTCCAGAGGAGTACTATAGGCAGGAACATACACCTGTTTATACATCATCAGCTAGTCAGCAGGCTCATCTGACTATATATGATGGAGCTCATCAACCACATTCGGCGAAGTACAATCAACATGAACATACACCTTCTAGTATTAATCAAGCCTACCAACAGTCTCGCTTGGTAGCACACAGAGAAGTCAGTTGGAAAGCTCCGACGACAAACAGGAGGCAGACTCAACTCTCTGCCCCCACACTTGAGTACTATCAGGATTCATTGACAGGAAAAGGAGGACAGGAGCAGGCACATACACCTACTCCAAGCACGGAATGGACGTATATCCCCGTTCCGGCAGCTGAAGTCACCAAGCATATTCTATCAATGGTGAAAGAGCAGAAGCAAATCCCTGATCATATTTTGTATGATTTCCAGGATATTATAACAGCTTCAATAGCATCTCAGGGGAAGACACATAAATCTATCCCTACCAGTGGATTGGCATATCAACAATTCACTCCATAACAGATACACACATCTTTTCCAGTCCAAGAGGGGTGTGGGACATACTCCCCCATATCATACGGACAACCAAGTCAGGAACATATACCTAATTTGAGTGAAGATCGTCAGCCTAACCTGGCCATCTCTCCTGATCAGGCACATACACCTGCTCAGAGTAGCCACTTTCATCAACAAGTGGTTTCCAAGGTGAGTAAGAAGGCGTCTAAGAAAAAGAACCACCCATCACAATCAGGAGATCAAGAGCCAATCTGTAATAAGGCCTTTCTCGGTGCTCGAGTTCTTGAAGCCCTCAGACAATTATCTTTCGGAATTTAAGATTCTTCTCTCTCATTTCCCAATAGTGGGAACATTAATTCCAAAGGTCTTCAAGAGACACTTCCTCATGATGGCTTGCTTCATGACAATTCGTTCGATCTTGAAGTTTCATCTTCAGATGAGAGCCACAGAAACCCTCTGTGTGGTGAGAAGACCAAGGAGCAAGAGATCTCATCCTTTGTCGTAACCCACCATGGTGGTCCTCCCCATGATGATGAATTTCGCTGCGAAAGTCCTCTCCACTGTAGTGATACACATTGCCTGAAAAATGCTCCAGTGGACAATGTAGTGCCGAGAAAGCCCTCTTATCTTGAGGCACTTGCAAATGCAAAACCAATCATGTCTAATTCTTCATTGCTAGAAGGTGAAATACTTTCTCAAGCAGAAGATAGCCCAAGGTGTAGGTCATTCTCCGAACCACACCTAAGTCATGCATCTTCTAGTTTTATCAGTGATCTCTCTACCAATCTTGTTGAATATGACGGAGTAACAAGGAAGCACTAGATTTGGTCAAATTAAGTAGAAGAATCTTCATTTAATGATAAAGAGGAAATTCTAAACATGAGAAAACAACTGGAAAATGGTGAAGTGCCAGTCATGTTTTTGCCTTTTGCTGACTCTTATTATGACATACAAGATATGTTGACGGAAGATGGAATTCATGATATTCGTCTCAACATATGGAAAACTCTTTGTCAGTTGAAAAAGAAAGTATTATCTTATGATGAATATGCAAATCATCTTAAGATAATATAAGGGTTACAACGTCAGATTGATTTGGCATCTCTATCAGTCTCTTGATATCCGAAGGCTGAAAAGCAGCAGAGAACCCTTCAACATTAATGCCTTGGCGCACTAAGAAGATTGTGTCAGTTAATTTCCAATGCCCCATCTGGTATTCATGTTAGAGTATGGGGTGTTCATGGAGCACTACATTTCATGGTGCTCTCCAATCAGCAAAGCCCGCCGAAAATGGTCTCATGTAATGTTATTTCCCATGGACGGCCACAGTCAATGGGCTTTGTTTGTAATCAAAAGATTTCCCAAGAGAAGGCCTCAACTAGTTCCTCTCAAAATCAAGAATATAGAGAACAAGTTGTTGAATTACTCTTGTATCAAGCAAACGAGAATATTGAACAGTCCTCTCGTATGGATCAAGCACATCATCAAGTGACAGAAGTGTCAGAAATCATCCAACGGTCTTTTGAACTAGGTAATAAAAGCAGATATAGGTTAATACATCCATCTAATTTCTGGACTAAGGTTCGCAAGATCAGGAGAGATTTTAAGAAAGTCTCAGACATAACATGTAAATATCCACACCAACTTGCTGGATTGGGGACTCTTTAAAACTAACCCTTGGAATCAACAAATAGGATTCGAGGAGTTGAGCGGGAAAAGCAGGAACAGCCCCAGTCCACTAGACTGGGGACTTTTTCAAATCATCAATCCCCTCCTCAGAGAAATTCGGTCTTTTCTCGATTGGGAAAGAAGTCTCAAGAGGAATGAAGAGCCAAATTATCTAGAGATTCCCTCCAAATTACGGTTCATTAATAAGTTCCTGAGGGATAAAATCAAAAAAAGGCAATGTCTCATCAAAGACATGGAAGAAGAAAATATCACAGAAATGCTGATAGAAGGGATGTGATGCGTTATGCATCAATCGATGTCATCAATGCCGTTGTAGCTGATCCAACAAATGAGGCTCACTCAGGGGACTCAGATGAAGAGGTTCCTGCTGAAGAAGATGTATGCACCGACACAAATGAAGAAGGTGTGTGTACATGAAATCAAAGGGTTACTCAGAACCTAGTTAATCCTTTGAGTAACCCACTTCCCCCTCTCCGAAAAGGATCCAATAAAGGGAGGGGAAAGAATCAGGTTACATATCCTTCCTTTGGAGAAGGCCAATCGCTCTCACTAGAGCAAAGGTTTGCACAATAGGAGGAAGAAATGAAGGAATTAAGGACGTTGAATGCAGAACTACTTCAGGGTAGTCTTCTTCGTGAACGTGATGGAGTCAGTCAGCCAAGGGAATTTGTTGAAGCTACTGAAATGGATCAAGAATATCCTCCTCTATCAGTACACCCTCACAGGTCTAATCCTACAGGTCAAGTGAAACAAAAGTTGGTAGTGATACCATCAGTTGCAGCACCAACCACCACATCTGTCCAAGCTCCAGTCATTACACCTACCCAAGCCCATGTTCAACTAGATGTTTCTCAAAAGTTAATAACTACCATTGAGTCATTAACAGACCGATTAGAAACTATGGAAGGGAAACGTGCACAGGTTCAACCAGAAAAGAAAGTTTACCCTGAATGGGTAGATTCAATCTCTCCTCCATCCAGTTTTAGAAACCCTGTATTCTATATTTTCAATGGATCAGGCGACCCTAAATAGCATTTGACGCATTACGTGTCTTGTTGTGATTCTATGATAGGAACTCCAGAGCAGCAAGAAGCAATAAAACTCAGATGCTTCATATGGACCTCCCAAGGACCATCCTTTGACTGGTATACAAGCTTGCAGTCCCGGTCAATTACCGATGGGAGGATCTTCGCTAAAAATTACTTCTTCAGTTCAGCTCAACTTTTCCAAAGATGATAGTTTTCGATCTTACAAACTGTAAGCAAAGTTATAATGAAAGAGTCTCTGATTTCATTGCTTTCTGGAAGGGATTAACATATTCCCTGAGCTTATCACTCCCTCAAGAGGAACTTTTTCCAATCTGTGTGGCAAATCTATGTGACGAATTACGCACACCTTTGATCCAAGTGAAATACACAAGAGGGTTTCGAGACCTTACTTGAATCACTCAGCAGATTGAAGATTCCCTTATATAGGCTAAGGCTAAATCTTGTGTAATTCCATCATCTCCAGGAGGGATAATGGGTAAAGCAGAAACTGCTACAATTATGATTAAACAAGCACCTGTACATGTTTCTACTTCAAAACCTTCATCTTCTCGAAGGGCTCTACCTCCTGAGCTCCAAAAACAAAGGCTGTTTTGTCCAGATGATCAAAGAGATAAAATACGAAACAATTTGAGGATTTGAAGAGAAAAACATACTCTTTCAAAAATGAACAAGTTTCTGGTTACTTCATTTCGGCTCTGGAAAATAATCTGGTTCAATTGCCAAGGCCTAAGAGGTCAAATAAGAAAGGAGATGAAGACCATCCCAATTATTTACCTTTTCATCAAATGTTGGGGCATCCCATCCAGGAGTGTTTTGTCTTCAAAGACCTCCTGTAAAAGATGGTCGACTCAGGACAAGTCAAGCTGAAAGGTTCTTTCGCTCAGGTAGCACGTGTTACTGCTACAGTTTCAGAGGATGAAGGCGAATGGAAAGAAGTCAAAAGCAAAAATGCACAGAAGTATGATGATTAGATGGTCAAAAAGACAATCAACTGAACTCATGCTATTTTTCGAACATAATTAAAGAAACCAATTGTGTCATCTGCCATGAATGGTGCGGCAAAACCCTCTTCATCAGAGGGAAAGTCCTCAAAGAAATGACATGATTCAAAGAAAGGAAAATAATCAGAAGAATATGAGTATGTGTCAAAGCCTAAGTTGTATTTGACTCTAGAAGACTTCATTCCATCTACTTCAAAGCCTCGGGCACCGCCCCACAAAATGGCACAGCCTAAATAGGCTAATCAGGCGGTGTCTTCATCAGACAAAGAGTTAATCTTCGGTTCTGTTAATATGATTCAATTAACAGATCGATATGCAGGTCGCAGTTTCGATTCCGATGAGCCTGAATTCCCTATATCAAGTAGGGGAATCAGAGGAAGTTCTAGAGGCTCAGGATACAGGGGATGATGTGGATCTTTCAGAAGCCACCATTCCAATTCTACCCCTGCTAGAACTGTGTACGCAGCAGAAACTCATGGTAGAGCCCTTCAGTGAGCTCAGAAAGAATAAGCAAGTTCTTCTACCAATAGAAAATTCATTCCTAGCATAGTTATTTTGGAAGACTAGCTGAAGGTTCCATATTCTTCCTCTCAGCAAGTAAATGGATCTAATCGGTCTAATCTTCCAAAAAAAGGAATATTTCCAACTCCTATCCCAATACAAGATGCCTCAACTTCCAAAGAATCAACTTCCAAAGCATCTGCTTTCAAGGTACCTGCTAAACCACATATTCTTGTTGGGAAACACAGACCTTTAAATCAAAATTATAATTTATTGAAACACTTATACCAAATAACAGCCAAGTTAAAAATTTTGTATGCTTTTAATCTGTCAAAAGATCTTCGAGAAGCACTCATCGAGGCTTTGTCAAGTCCTCAGGAGTTTGAAACTAAAATTACTGCAGCTAAAGTCTATCACATAGATAATAATCCAGCAGAATTCCATGCAATAATATCTTATACTAATGAAGATAAAGATTATATTGTACATGGGCATATTAGACCTTTGTAATTATCTGGAAAGGTCAATGACATAGACATCCGAAGAGCATTCATTGACAATGGTTCAGGAGTCAACCTCATGCCCATTCGTACACTTCATCGATTGGGCCTCACAGAATCTGATTTATCTCCTTCTACCATGATTTTACAAGGATATGATAAAAATGAACAAGAACCACTGGGCGAAGTTACACTCAGAACTCATTTTGGAGTTCTTGTATCCAATTCGGATTTCATGGTTGTTGATCAAGACTCAGCTTTCAACATCTTTCATAGAAGACCCTGGCTACATCAGCATGTGGTTATCCCTTCATCATACCATCAATGTCTCAAATATTGTTTCTATGGTCAAGTTGGGACATTGTATGGTGATAAGGCCCCATTCAAGACATGTGAGTCTCAATACATTGTGGCAGAATTCTATCACATGAAGGGAAGGGATAAATCAACAACAAAGGAGATTACCAAAGTTAATGCTCCATATGGTTTAAAGAAGATTCCAGTAAATCCATTTACACATGTGAGTACAGATTATGTGTTTCCTATCAGTCAAATTGACATGATAGACCCAAATCAAAATACTATTATGGAAAGACTCATAATGTCAATTACGACAATCGATCCAGACAACATGGGAGAAATTAGTAACCCACCAAGCAGTGATGAAAGCACAAATGGTGACATCTTCATTTCATTTATTGAAATCCAACAAGTCGATACTTCACCAATTAGGCCAAAATAAGTTATAGCAACATCGGAGGTGAAAAATGATGTCGATTTTCAATCCATCATCTCCTCTTTATTACCTAAAGAAGACCCTTCATCATCAATCAGGTCAGAAATGGAAGCTTCTTCTTCAAGATGTGCAAATTTTGGCATCTCTTATAATCATGAAAATTATGATTTATCATCTAATATGCAAGTAGAAATGGAAGAAATAACACATGATAAAGAAGAAGGGGAAGATCTCGGAGATGCTCCTTTAACATTTGAAGAGGGTATCTCTACCACTGTGGATGAACTCAGAGAAATAAATCTGGGTATAAAAGAAGATCCATGCCCCACTTTAATCAGTGCGACCATGAATCTTGAAGAACAAGAGATGTATATTTCCTTTTTAAAAAAAACCGAGACATATTTTCTTGGAACTATACAGAAATTCCCAGGCTTGATCCTGATGTTGCTACTCATCATTTGGGTTTACAAGAAGAACATTGAGGATTTAAGCAAGCCGCGAGATGAACACACCCAACTTATGCTTCCAAAATTGAAGCTGAAGTGGATAAACTTATCAAATCTAACTTCATCATAGAAGTTCAATATCCCAAGTGGTTGGCTAATATTGTCCCTGTGAAGAAAAAGAATGGACAAATTAG
The DNA here is from genome assembly GCA_963277665.1 of Viscum album. Taxonomy (NCBI): domain Eukaryota; kingdom Viridiplantae; phylum Streptophyta; class Magnoliopsida; order Santalales; family Viscaceae; genus Viscum; species Viscum album. The sequence goes on along the minus strand of OY728134.1, from coordinate 154,475,725 downwards.
AGTTTGCATCGATTTCAGAGATCTTAATTGGCATTGTCCTAAGGATGATTTCCCAGTTCTGATTACAGAACTTTTAATTGATGCAATATCTAGGTATGAAGCCCTTTCCTTTATGGATGGATATTCCAGATATAATCAAATCTGAATGGCCCTAAAAGATGAGTAATCCACAGCCTTCAGAGCCCCTTAGGGTGTGTTTTGCTACCAGGTAATGCCCTTTGGCTTAAAGAATATAGGTGCAACATATCAGCGTTCCATGCATCATATCTTCAAACCCTTCATAGGGAAGTTTGTTGAATTCTTTGTAGACGATTTGGAGGTTAAATCCAAACATCGTTCTAATCACTTGGCCGATTTGGAAGTCATATTCTTCAAGCTTAGACAACATAATTTGAAGATGAACCCCTTAAAATGTGCTTTTGGGGTAACCTTAGGAAAATTTCTCAACTTTGTTATATGCCATCGTGGTATTGAAGTCGATCCTGAGAAGACCAAGTCAATCCTTGGTATGTCACCTCCTCAAAATTTGAAAGAATTAAGAGGACTTCAAGGACACTTAGCCTATATTCAGCGTTTCATCGCCAATTTGGTAGGGAAAAGTTTAACCTTCACCAAATTGATGAATAAGGGAGTCACTTACTAGTGGACTGAAAAATGTCAAGAAGCATTCGATATTCTCAAGAAATACCTCTTGAGTCCACCAGTACTCATGCCACCTGTTGAAGGAAGACCACTTATCCTCTACGTGATAGCTTTAGAGTGATAATTGGGTGCCTTTCTTGCTCAAAATAATGATGCTGGGAATGAAAACAACCTCTACTATCTCAGTCGAACTATGCTTGAAGCAGAAACCCGATATTCAAGTATTGAGAAGTGCTGCCTGGAATTAATCTTTGCAGTTCAGAAATTGAGACACTACCTGCAACATCATGAGGTGCAATTGGTATCTTGCAATAACCCGCTCAAATTCATCCTTAGTCTTCCAATGCTTATAGGACTTCTAGAAAGGTGGGCAGTTATTTTGTAGCAATTCGACATTTAGTATGTGTCTCAAAAGGCGATAAAGGGACAAACTCTGGATGATTTCCTGGATTAACACCCTTTAGTGGAAGACACATCTTCAGATATTGAACTCCCTGATGAGGAAGTCTTATCTATTCAAGAAATTCCTTAGGCATGGGAAATGTATTTTGATGGTGCTTCCAGAAGTCCAATAGGGAGGAAAATGGAAAATCCTAAATTCAACAAATTTGGATTAGGAATTGTGCTCATTTCTCCAAAAAAAGGAAGTGTTACCTTATTCCTTCTTATTGTGGGAAGGTGGTACCAATAATGAAGCAGAATATCATGCTCTCATCGCAGGCTTGGAATTAGCGCTTCAAGAACAAGTGAATCACTTAAAGGTGAAAGGTGATTCAGACATGGTAATCAAACAAGTAAATGGGGATTATGCCATCAGAAAAGAATAATTAATCCCTTTGTATGATTACGTCAGAGAGTTAATGGCGGAATTCCCTTCAGAACCGGCATTTTTTTATGTCCCAAGATCACAAAATGCTCAAGCTGAAGCACTAGCTAATATAGCCACAACTCTAGTAGATCCAAATCAGGACAAGACAACCATTAATATTGCCCGCTGTCATGCAATTTCACCTTATGTTCGAACCATAACAGAAGTGATCAATGAAATTAGTCCCCTTACTGAACCGTATGGTCATACTATAGGATGAATGTCACCTATCAGGGAATACCTTCAAAATGGAACACTTCCACCTGATAGAGCTGAGAAAGTACAAATCCGACGACGTGTGGCCAATTTTACTCTTTATGATAGCCCAGATCACCTAGAGAAAATTCTCTACAAATGTGGTTTTGATGGAGTTCTCTTTAGATGCATTGATGGCGAAGAGACAATGGCTGTCATCAAAGAAGTGCATGCAGGAGTCTGTGGTGCCCACCAGTCTGGACATAGATGGTCTGATCAGATTCAAAGGCTTGGATACTTTTGGCCTTTAATGATACAAGATTGTGTTGATTTCACAAAGAAGTGTCATTCGTGCCAAGTACATGCCAACTTCATTCATCAACCTCCAGAGTTGCTTCATACAGCTAAATACTCATGGCCATTTGACACATGGGAAATGGATGTGGTGGGACCTTACCCTTCGGCTACATCCAAGCAGTTTAAGTACATTCTTACTGCTACTGACTTCTTTTCCAAATGGGAAGAGGCAATACCTCTTGAGGAAGTCAGTTCTAAATGAATTTTTAGCTTCATCAAGTCTAACATCATTACCAGATTTGGTGTCCCTCATACCATATTGACAGACAATGGTACTAATTTCTGTTCATCTAAGGTGAATAAGTTGTATCAAGAATACAACATCAAATCCAACCATTCATCTCCGTATCATGCAGCGTCCAATGGCCAGATAGAATCCTTCAACAAGACTTTGTCAAATATAGTGCAAAATATGGTGGATAAAGATAAGAATTCATGTCCTGATAAACTCTTTCATGGTTTATGGGATTATCGGACTACCACCCGCACTGCAACTCGGTCAACTCCATATTCACTGGTATATGGAATGGAAGCAGTCTTTCCAATTGAAGTTCAACTACCCTCGCTCAGAGTTTCCATTTGTGATCAATCATCTATAGATGAACAATCTGAAAAGCGATTGAATGAATTGGAACGATTAGATGAGAAAAGATTGTGCACTTTTCACCACTTAGAAGTCTATCAGAATCGAATAGCATGAGATTTTAACAAAAAAGTTCATCTTTGTTCATTCACTCAGGGAGAATTGGTATTAGTTCTCAGAACTCCAATGATACCAGGAAAGAAACCTCCCATGCTTGATCCAAAATGGGAAGGACCTTACTCAATACATAGGGTCTACCCCAATGGAGCTTATTCATTAATCTCAATGGATGGAGAACTCATCACTACTCCAACCAATGCCAGATTTTTGAAGAAGTATTTTGTATAAACACAAAATATATCATCAGTGGTTCAGTATGACATTAAACTGCACCACCGTCAAATAAGACGTTAAACTGCATCATCAACGGTCCATTCATATGACCTTAAACTATTCACACTTTTGTACAACATGACGTTAAACTATATCATCCCCTTTTCGTCCAACAGGACGTTAAACAATGAAAAAAGTCCCCAATACGTCCAACATGACGTTAAATAGTGTACTCTTTTGTCCGCACTGCATGACATTAAACTGCACAGTCCCCCTTACGTCCAACATGACATTAAACTATATTGTCCCCATCATCCTAACAACATGAAATTAAACTGTACTTTGTCCCTGCTACATGACACTAAACTGTGCAGCACCAATAGTCCTAACTGTAAGACTTTAAACTGTATAGTCCCTTTATATGTCCTACATGACATTAAATTTTGCATCGTTAAGGTTGTTGTTACCTCTTGTTTCTCACACCGAGTATGACTCACGTGATCTTAGAGCAGACCTCAACCATAACACTCTCTCTGGGATACTAACCATGTGTAAGTCCCAACAACATCATTTTTTTAGGGTCGTTGTTCCCAAGAACAACTTGATTATTAATTCATTATTTAATTGAACTACGCGGACTTTGATCCTTGCCTTCTAGGCTGGGTACGTAGGCAACCTCCCAAGTTTCAAGCCCAAAACCAATCTCCTCACATCGGTTCACCACCATCTCATACGATGTTGATTCGTGAAACCTCCCCTAGAATAAGTATCTTTACATTGGTTCACTTTCATCCTTATTATACAACGTTAAACTATACAACACTTTTTTCTGGAATGAAAATAAACTACAATATTCTTTGATACCCTTACTTGAGAGGGAACCATTATTTACATTGATTTTTCAATCATGTTTCATTTCAAAGACTACGTGCATACATGTCAATGCCCAAACCTTTTATCTTGGGTTAAACCATCATTGTGCTAAAGTCCCCTTTCACCCTTCACATGTACAAACCAAATTTGTATAGAGGGTATTTCTAGAACTATGTGGGCTTGATTCCCATCCTTATGGAATACGTAGGAATGTTTGAGTGTCCCTAGAATCCAGCCCCAAGTCTTTGGGCCTAACCCAAAATTCCACTTTCAGTCCCTTGACTGAAAAGTCCCCATGAAAACACACACTGTGTATTTCTTATAATGGTCCAAGATCTATGACCCTAAAATAAGACCTCTAATCCTTTTGTCCCACACGACGTTAAACTATAGTTTAAGAACTACGTATGGCTTGATTCCCATCCTTATGGGATACGTAGTGAAGTCCAACATTTCAATTTAGGACCCAACCACAACATGATTATGGTAAGTATTGATCTATGTATCTCTGTATACATTGGACAATACCCATATTTATGTGTCACAATCCTGACCTTAAATATTTTTTGATCATCATAACCCTTTTATTGACTTTTAGTTACAAAAATGTCAAATTTTTTAGAGTTCTTTTTCCTAACTATGCAGCACATGCCCTTAGGCGGCCTTGCATAAACAGTCCACATAACAGACTTGTCAGCCAAAAGATACTATTATTTGACTATGCAGCCAATTCCCTTAGGTGTCCCTGCATAATTCAACCCCCTAACGGGTTTGTTAAATAATGGTATATTCATTGTTGGGAAGAAAGCCTCTTTTTTCCTTATTGGTCTTAAATGAAAGTATGTAGGGATCTGAAAAAATAGCCATCCTTAACATATTTGTCCCATATCCTTTTTCATGATCTGAAAGTATTCAAGTCTATGGTTTATATTCTCCTTCCCTACGTTTGGGTCAGACCTTCATAGAAGTGATATCCATCCAGTTATTCGATAATCTTGTTCGGAAATATCTTCTTTATATTCAAGTACCTCTTTCCATACATAAAACTCTATACTTTGGAAAATTTGAATCTCCATAAACTTTCACTGGCTTTTAGCAGTAGAAAGGTAAATTTCTGAGAGTTCTTTTGCCTAACTATGCAGCATGTGCCCTTAGGCGGCCTTGCATAAACAATCCACATAACAGACTTGTCATGCAAAAGATACTATTATTTGACTATGCATCCAATGCCCTTAGGTGGCCCTGCATAATTCAACCCCCTAACGAGTTTGTTAAATAATAGTAACTTCATTCTTGGAAACTACTTCTTTTGATTCCTTTTAGCTCTTTTTCATATCATTCCTTAGATTCAAATATTTTTAAGCCATAGTTTACATATTTTCCCTCATACTTGAGTTTGGTAATATGTTTTCAGATAAATTGTTAAAGGATTGAGTCAATTATAATTCATTCGGTCAAAGCTATTTTGACCTTAAACATTAGCCTCTTTATGTCAGACGTGCATGACATTAAACTGCCCACAGAAGACAAAGGAACTTTGAATAAAAGTCAAGTTCCAGCTCACTAAATATACATTTTGTATGATTTAGGTAATATTGAGCAATTAAAAGATTCAAAGTTTGTAGGGTTATTTATAATAATCCTAGTAAAAATCAAACTATGCTTACTAGGCCCATTACCTTGGGTAAAATTTAAATAAGGTTATAGAAAATACGTGCACAAATGATTGAAGATGAATGTGTTTTTCATTGATACACAGAAGATAGAAGGACATCCACAAACTAGAGTCTCTTCCCTTTTTCAAGAATTACAAAAATCTTTCAACATAACTCTTCATTTGATTTACGGTATCCCGAGATTTATCGGAAACCACCTGGAATTCATTCATTCAACTGGATACAATAAGAGATGCAGTGATACCAGCTCTTCTTGGAATAATTGTAAAAGGATGTTCTTGAGTGTGGATTGAGAAAATTTTATACGAATCAAATAGTGACTTTGTTTCTGTCCAAGAGACATGGAATATGGATACATGGATTTGAGAATGGAGCATTGGAAGTAAATATCCATTTAGAGAGAGTACTCTTTTCAGATATTTCTCTAATGCCATGTTTGACTTCTCTCCACCAACCGGCAGTGGAAAACATTTCATCCCATGGGTTTTCCATTTTCATATCTGCAAGGAAATGGCATGGAAGGAAAATTTGGAAGTTCACACCATTGTTGTTGCTCTTAATGCACAACATAACCGAAATAGAGGAGTATCAGTGCAGCTGCATCTTAGGTGTATAGTTCTTTTCATTTGAAACATTGACTCCTTGAAGATGACCATGACCATACAGAAACAGATAGATTCTCTATGGGAAATTATGATGATATTTCTTCAAGTACTTAGCCAAATTTGGGAGAGTGTTGTCGCAAATATCATAGTAATCATGGCCAACATTGTTCATCATGTCATCAATCCGCTTTCTTGCCAGTTCATCAACCGTTCCAATTCCCTTGGGAGCCATTAAATCTTCACAAAAGTTTAACAAACTAACTCTTAAATGGGTTTATTTTTCATAAAATTTGTGAAGGAATTCAGAAAAAATGGAAAAGGCATTAAGGCGCGTGTAACGACCCAAAGTATTTCAATGGAAAATTCCCTTCTTATATTTATGTCATAAAAACACAAAATAATGAACTACTAAGTGATAAGTGACCTTTAAACATAATTTTGTCACCCTTATGTTTGGAATTTAAAAAATCCGACATACACGGTTGTGTTCAAGATAGTTTTTGGAGTCTAATGAAACAAAAATAATTTTTTGTGAATAGTAACCTACCCTTATGAATAGTAACCTAACCTTATGAATATTAATATGACCCTTATGAACAGTAAATAAGGGCAAATTACCTATGAATAATAAAATAAAATTTAGACATCTTATAATGTGACAATTTGACCTTAGTAACCATTTTTGGTATTTTAAGTCATAAATAATTAATTATAATTAATTAATTAAATTAAAATAATATTTATTCCCCTGAAATTTATTCATAAATTATTGAATCAATGTCTAATAGTTTTTAGATAAGACCCTACGTAATTTTTGAAAGAACTACAAAATCAGTTTTAATTTTAAAAACTTTTTAAGTAAATTTTGATTTTAATTAAATATTAAATTAATATTATTTAGAGAATTATTTTTGAAAAATGGACTTCATTTTTGGATTTTACACGTTGAAAAATGGTTGGGGTAAATTTTTTGGATTTTTCTGAGGAACTTGAATTTTTGGTGAATAATAGAATACATTAATTTACCATATAAATACATTTTAATTAAAACATACTATTCCTGACATCACAAGTGATTTAAGAACCCAAATCCCAAACTCACATGACTTATTTACTATTCTTGGTCATCCAAGACTCACTATTCCTTGTCTTATGTGAAATTAATAAATTAATCAATTTTATATTAAGGAAACCCCTCTCCCCTCCACTATAAAATCCACCATTCACTCCCTCTTTTCCTCACAGCTCTCAAGCTCCAAGCCTTCTCTAAAATCTGCCCAAACACCTTCCCTATCCCCTCCCCCACGTCCAAGATCTTCTGGTCTCATCAAAAGACCAAGCTTAGGCCCTTAAGGAGGTTCTCAAAAGGAGGATTCTAAAGGTAATTTCTCTCCCTCTTCTTCTTTAATTTTCCTTTCAAGTTCAAGTTCCTTTCTTGATCTCTCCCTACCTATCTTGATAAAAATTGTTTTGTAACTCTAGTATTATACATATAATGTAATTTTATGATTCTAATGGTATATTATATCACCCACACCCTTTCCCTCTTCCTTTTATTTTATTAAAGAGAATGTTGTTCATGAGGTGTTAAATTTATCACCTTCAAAAATGACATGTTCTCTTCTTCCATTTCTACCTTCAATCTGGTCATGAAACCCTTTTTATGGTTTAACCAGAATATTTTATATGTATTATTTTCTATTTTAAGCTCTGGAAATAACCTATGGCCATATTACTAAGTGAAAAGTTAAAAAGAGTTCGTTGTGATCAAAAAACCGCTCAAATTAACCCAAATAATCTTCATTTAATTATTATCTAATGATTTGTCCAAATGGATCTAATATAACTCATTATAAAATCATTCAAGCTTCTGTAATATCATTAATAACATGTAATATTAGTTCTGTATGTTTTCCCATGATCTACCAAAAAATCAATTTAAGAATACAAGTGGATCGCTCAAGAAAAACATGAAAATGAACATCCCCGATCAATGTTTTTTAAACTCTATAAGTCGTCCAAAGGAACATAATATGAAATAATGAAACAAAAATTAACCCTATTAATGTATAAAAGGTTATTTAATTTCTAATTAATGAATATAATTTCATTATACAGGAAATTAAAGAGAAGGAGGCATTCGAGTACAAGGTAAGGGGAAATCTCGAACCCAATTTTTCTTCCTTTGGGTTCTCCCTCTTTCTCTCCATTTTTGATATGGTTACTCCTCAAAGATCATTTGTTCATAATTTCCTTTAATTTTCTGGGATATAAATGTTTGTCACTGGTTTTTATGTCCATAAAAATGTTTTCCAAAAGAACTCTTCTTTCAAGATCTCACCTTTTACCTCTCATTCAAGGTTGATGGTTCTTGTATCAAGTATGTTGTTTCATTTTTCTTTCGGGAACCCGAAGCTTATGAATGTGTTATTATGAGATGAAACCCATTCCATTCCATGGGTTATTTATGTACATGTTTGATATGTGTTCAATGTGGAAAGCATGATAATGATAATGTTATGATGTGACGGGTGCGCCCAGAATTATATAGCGCAATATGAATGTTTAAATGTGACAGGTACGCCCGGAATTATATAGCGCTCCAATGAATTGGGTAAAGTGATTAATCTAATGAGTAAATGTGAAATGATGTGTGAAAAAGATGCTATCTTGGTTCACAAATATGTGTGGTAGTTAACCACTAAGACATGATGTTTCATTTTTATGCATTGCCACATTTCAAGTCTTTTATTTATGCTCCTCTCATGTTCATGATCATTTTCCTATGTCATGATTATGCTCACCCCATGATATATTGTTCTTATCTATCCTCTTACTGGTATTTTAGCTCACCCATTTTGATATATATCCTCAGGTGTATAAATGTACTACAGAGAGGACAAGTGCCACTAAGAAGCTAGTGAAGAAGAAATTAAATAAATGTTTATGGTTGATGTTGTATTTGTTATGTGTGGTCCTAGTTTACCCAAGACACTAAACCTTTGGATCCTCTATGTGTAATACTATTATGTTGTTTATATTTGAAATGATGTAATAGTAATGAAAGAAAAGGCTGGGTTACTATAGTTGTTATCAGAGGAAAGGTTTAGTTAATTTGGGAATTAGGATTAGTAAACCCTAGGGATCCCATATGTTATGTTTTTGGTATAATTGTTTAAATGAATAAGTTATTCATGAATTTTTTACTTATGTTTTGTTCTAACATTTTCTATTTTAGAAAATGGTGGGAACCATGAGAAATCAGGCCAACAACTCTTGCGAGGGCCAATGAAACAATTGCCCGAACAACATCCCCAATGATTTTGGAGGTGGAGTTCAATACTTTATGGAAATGCTTACCGAATTATCTCAGGTTATGAATAATAACCATAATAATGGGGAACGTCCTCCACCAAAGAGGGAGAAACTAGATATTGAATGTTTTATGCGGCAACGACCACCGATGTTTTGTGGATCATCCGATCCACTAGTTGCAGAACAGTGGGTCAACTCCATGGAGAAGATCTTTTCTGTTCTTTACTATTCTGAGATGGAGAAGGTGACTCTAGCAGTTTATCGTCTAGATGGAGAATCTGATCAATGGTGGGCTTTGATTAAGAACACCAAGCTAAGTTAGGAAATTGAAGAGATGGAATGGGAAGACTTTAAGATAATGTTTCTTAATAAGTACTTCCAACGAACTCTTTGCACGAAGATGGAGAGATAATTCATAGAGCTCAAGAAAAAAGAAGGAGAATCTGTCACAACCTATGAATCAAATTTCAAAAGGCTCGCAAGGTATGCTTCGGGTTTTGTTATCAACAATCATAGAAAAATTGATATATTCTTTAGTGGATTAAAACCACATATTAAAAAGGCTCTTGAAATTCGAGACTTTGGGAGTTATGAAGAAGTAGTTCGGTGTGATCTCAAATTGGAGGTAGATTTTGGAGAATGGTCCCATGGCTATGGTGATAAGAAAAGAAAGATGGATTTTCAAGCTGGTTGATCTAGTGACAAATGTGGGAAGAAAAATCAACGACCCACATGCCAAAAATGTGGGAAGTTGCACCATGGGAACTACCACAAAGGTATGGGGAAATGCTTTAAGTGTGGGAAAGAAGGAAACCAAGCTCAAGAGTGTCGAAAAGACATGAAAAGGAAGGATAATGTAGCCGATGAAAGGAGAGAACCACTCGTGGTTCAATGCTACAATTGTAGGGAGCTAGGGAACTATTCAAACCAGTGCACTAAACATTGAGCTCTCGAGGGTAATCAGCACCAACAACCACCAAAGCCAAAGGAACAAGAGAAGGCTTATGCCATCACTACTGCGGAGGTGGAACATGATAATGAAATCGTACAAGGTACACTTCCTATTCACTCAAGAATGGAAAAAGTCATATTTGATTCTGGTTCTACGCATTCCTTTATATCTTGCAAGTTTTATAGAACTATAGAATCAAAGCCCCAAAACCTTGAAGTAGAGATATCTGTAAAAACACCAAGTGGTGCAATCATTGCAACCCAAGTATTTGACTCTTCTCCTATTGACGTATGTGGGAAGATTCTTCCGAAAAATCTCATAATACTTCCCTTGGTGGAATTCGACACTATAATGGGAATGGGTTGGCTCTCGTTATATAGATCACATATCAACTGTTAGGAAAAGGAAATATATTTTTATATTCCGAACCATCCCATGCTCCTCTACAAATGCAAGGAAGATCATGAATCTCCTTTGAGAAATCCTTCAATGGTGTGGGTGTTGATTCCCTATGAAGAAACATACCTCGCCCAAATGTTTGAGTCGAAAGAAAATGCCAACCTTGAGGAAATGCCCATCGTGAGGGAATACAATGATGTATTTCCCGAAGAGTTACCCAGAATTCCCTCAGATCGTGTGGTAGAGTTCTCAATTGAACTCATACCTGGAGCTACTCCTATCTCGAAGTGCCCCTATAGGATGGCTCCTATCGAACTAGAGGAGTTAAAGAAACAGTTGCAAGAGAATCTTGACAAAGGGTTCATACGCCCTAGTGCATCACCTTGGGGTGCGCCAGTGCTCTTGGTAAAGAAGAAGTATTGAACCATGATGCTGTGTATCGATTATCGGGAACTCAACAAGATCACCATAAAGAACAAGTATCCTCTCCCAAGGATTGATGACTTGTTCGACCAGTTAAGAGGAGCTCAATACTTCTCAAAGGTCGATCTTCATTCTGGATATCATCAAGTAAAGGTGAAGAAGGAAGATATTCAGAAGACTGCCTTCCGTACAAGGTATGGGCACTATAAGTTTTTGGTGATGCCCTTTGGACTTACTAATGCCCCTGAAATCTTCATGGATTTGATGAATAGAGTCTTTAGACATTACCTTGACAAATTTGTGGTAGTGTTTATCGATGATATTCTTATCTACTCCAAGAGCAAGGAGGAACATGAAGAACATATAAGACTTGTGTTGGCGACATTGAGAAAGGAGAAGTTGTACGCCAAGTTCAGCAAGTGTGACTTTTGGATGAATCAAGTCACATTCTTGGGGAATGTTATCACAAGAGAGGTAATTTATGTGGACCCTTCAAAGACAAAGGTGATTGAGGAATGACCCAGGCCCTCTAGTGTCACATAAATCTGTAGTTTTCTTGGATTAGCTGGGTACTATCAACTTTTTGTGAGAAACTTCTCACAATTGTCAAGCCCGCTAACTAAGTTAACAAGGAAAGGGGTAAAGTATGTATGGACAGAAGAATGCGAGGGAAGCTTCAAGGAGCTAAAGAGAAGGCTGATCACTGCACATGTACTCACACTACCGAAAAGTGGAGAAAGTTTTGTGATATACAGTGATGCTTCAAAGAAAGTCTTGGGTTGTGTACTCATGCAAAATGATAATGTGATAGCCTACGCCTCACGACAGTTGAAGATACATGAGCAGAACTACCCGACGCATGATCTAGAGCTGGCAGCCATGATTTTTGCCTTGAAAATCTGGAGGCACTACCTTTATGGCGAGAAGTGTGACATATACACCGACCATAAGAGCCTAAAGTATATATTCACACAAAAGGATCTCAACATGCGTCAAAGGAGATGGTTAGAACTAATCAAGGATTATAATTTCTCTATTCACTATCATCCTGGAAAGGTGAACAAGTTAGTTGATGCTCTAAGTAGAAAAGAACCTTATACTCTATCCATGTTGAGGATTGAGAAAGACCCTATCTTCTTGGATTTGCAAAGGATGGATTTGGAAATCATAAGGGTAGGGGATACATCCTACCTTTCCCAAATGATTGCGCAACCATCCATCCAAGAGATGATTAAGGAAGCATAAAGGGATGATGTGGTGATACAAAAGAAGGTGAATGCAGTAAAGGAAGGGAAGCTGCAAGAGTTCCATATCGACGATGATGGTGTGATTCGACTTGGAATGTGGCTTTATGTGCCTTCATCACCCGGGATAAAGAAGGATCTATTGGATATTGCACATAGCTCAACTTTCTCTATCCATCCTGGAAGTACCAAGATGTATTGTGATCTCCGAGAACACTTCTGGTGGGATAACATGAAGAAAGATATTGTGGAATATATATCAAGGTGCTTGGTATGTCAGCAAGTTAAAGCTGAGTGACAAAAGTCCAAAGGTATGATGCATCCATTGCCTATACCCATGTGGAAATGGAAAAATGTTACCATGGACTTTGTCACGAGTCTCCTGAAGACGTCAAAGGGAAATAATGCGATATGGGTTGTGGTTGATCGACTCACCAAGACTGCCCATTTTATCGCTATTCGGGAAGACATCTCACTTGAACAACATGCAAGGATATATGTGAAGGAAGTGGTGAGATTGTACGGTGTTCCACTCTCGATTGTCTCTGACCATGATCCATGGTTCACATCTATGTTCTAGAGGAGCCTTCAATATGCTTTGAGTACTAAATTAAATTTCAGAACGACCTATCACCCCCAAACTGATGGATAGTCTGAAAGGACTATTCAAACGCTTGAAGATATGATAAGAGCCTTCTATCTTGAATTCAAAGGTGGTTGGGATCAGCATCTCCCATTGGTTGAGTTCTCATACAACAATAGCTTCCACTCGAGTATTCAGATGGCTCCGTATGAAGCTCTTTATGGGAAGCGATGTATAACTCCAACCTGTTGGGATAAAGTTGGAGAACGAAAGCTACTTGGTTCCGATCTTGTTCAAGAGATGACAGAGAAGGTTCAAGTCATCCAGAAACATATCAAAGTTTCTCAAAGTTAGTAAAAGATCTATGTTGACAACCGTCGAAGGGACTTGGAGTTCGACGTTGGAGATAAAGTCTTCCTTAGAATATCTCCATGGAAGAGAGTCATGAGATTTGGGAAGAAAGGGAAGCTAAGCCCAAGGTACATTGGCCTCTTTGAGATCCTTGACCATATAGGATCCGTGGCCTATCTTCTGGTACTTCCATCGAATATGGCTCAAGTTCATGATGTGTTTCATGTATCACTACTGAGGAAGTATATACCAAACCCCTCACATGTACTAAACTCAGAGGTGGTACAGCTAGAAGATGATCTCTCCTATGAGGTGTAGCTGGTAAAAATTTTGGACCGAAGTGATAAGGTTCTACGCAACAAGACAAACCACCTTGTCAAAGTGTTATGGAGGAACCCTAAGTTTGAGGAAGCAACTTGGGAACCAGAAGAGGCAATGAAGGAGAAGTACCCTCACCTATTTGTGTAAAGTGAAATTTCAGGGGCGAAATTTCTTAAGGGGGTAAGAATGTAACGACCCAAAGTATTTCAATGGAAAATTCCCTTCTTGTATTTATGTCATAAAAACACAAAATAATGAACTGCTAAGTGATAAGTGACCTTTAAACATAATTTTGTCACCCCTATGTTTCGAATTTTAAAAATCCGACATACACGGTTGTGTTCAAGATAGTTTTTGGAGTCTAATGAAAAAAATAATTTTTGGTGAATAGTAACCTACCCTTATGAATAGTAACCTACCCTTATGAATAGTAATATGACCCTTATGAATAGTAAATAAGAGTAACATTACCTATGAATAATAAAATAAAATTTAGACATCTTAGAAAGTGACAATTTGACCTTAGTAAACGTTTTTGGTATTTTATAAGTCATAAATAATTAATTATAATTAATCAATTAATTTCAAAGAATATTTATTCCCCTGAAATGTATTTATAAAGTATTTAATCAATGTCTAATAGTTTTTAGATAAGACCCTACGTAATTTTTGAAAGAACTACAAAATCAGTTTTAATTTTAAAAACTTTTTTTAAGTAAATTTTGATTTTAATTAAATATTAAATTAATAATATTTAGAAAGTTATTTTTGAAAAATGGACTTCATTTTTGTATTCTACATGTAGAAAAATGGTTGGGGTAAATTTTTGGGATTTTTCTGAGAAACTTGAATTTTTGGTGAATAATAGAATACATTAATTTACCATATAAATACATTTTAATTAAAACCCACTATTGCTGACATCATAAGTGATGTAAGCACCCAAATCCCAATCTGACATGCCTTATTTACTATTCTTGGTCATCCAAGACTCACTATTCCTTGTCTTAGGTGAAATTAATAAATTAATCAATTTTATATTAAAGAAACCCCTCTCCCCTCCACTATAAAAGCCACCCTTGACTCCCTCTTTTCATCACACCTCTCAAGCTCCAATCCTTCTCTAAACTCTTCCCAAACACCTTCCATATCCCCTCCCCCACGTCCAAGATCTTCTGGTCTCATCAAAAGACCAAGCTTAGGCCCTTAAGGAGGTTCTCAAGAGGAGGATTCTAAAGGTAATTTCTCTCCCTCTTCTCCTTTAATTTTCCTTTCAAGTTCAAGTTCCTCTCTTGATATATCCCTACCTATCTTCATCCAAATTGTTTTGTAACTCCAGTAATATAAATATAATTTAATCTTATGATTATAATGGTTTATTATATCACCCACACCCTTTCCCTCTTCCTTTTATTTTATTAAAGAGAACGTTGTTCATGAGGTGTTAAATTTATCACCTTCAAAAATGACATGTTATCTTCTTCCATTTCTACCTTCAATCTGGTCATGAAACCATTTTTATGGTTGAAACAGAATATTATATATGTATTATGTTCTATTTTAAGTTCTGGAAATAACCTATGGCCATATTACTAAGTGAAAAGTTAAAACATGTTCGTTGTGATCCAAAAACTGCTAAAATTAACCCAAATAATCTTCATTAAATTCTTATCTAATGATTCATCCACATGGATCTAATATAACTCAATATAAAATCATTCAAGATTATTTAATATAATTAATAACATGTAATATCTGTTCTGGATGTTTACTCATGATCTACCCAAACATCAATTTAATAATACAAGTGGACCGCTCAAGAAAACCATGAAAACGAACATCCCCGATCAGTGTTTTTTAACTCTATAAGTCATACAAAGGAACATAATATGAAATATTGAAACCAGAATGAACCCTATTAATGTATAAAAGGTTATGGAATTTCTAATTAATGAATATAATTTCATTATACAGGACATTAAAGAGAAGGAGGCATTCGAGTACAGGGTAAGGGGAAATCTCGAACCCAATTTTTCTTTCTTCGGGTTCTCCCTCTTTCACTCCATTTTTTATTTGGTTACTCCTAAAAGATCATTTTCTCATAATTTCCTTTACTTTTATGGGATATACATGTTTGTAACTGGTTTTATTTCCATCAAAATGTTTTCCAAAAGAACTCTTCTTTCAAGATCTCACCTTTTACCTATCATTCAAGGTTGATGGTTCTTGTATCAAGTATGTGGTTCCCTTTTTCTTTTGGGAACCCAAAGCTTATGAATGTGTTATTATGAGATTAAACCAATTCCATTCCATGGGTTATTTATGTACATTTTTGATATGTGTTCAATGTGGAAATCATGATAATGATAATGTTATGATGTGATGCGTGTGCCCAGAATTATATAGCGCAATATGAATGCTTAAATGTGACGGGTGCGCCCGAAATTATATAGAGATCCAATGCATTGGGTAAACTGAAGAATATCATGAGTAAATGTGAAATGATGTGTGAACAAGATTCTAGCTTGGTTCACAAATATGTGTGGTAGTTAACCACTAAGACATGATGTTTCATTTTTATGCATTGCCACATTTCAAGTCTTTTATTTATGCTCATCTCATGTTCATGATCATTTTCCTATGTCATGATTATGCTCACCCCATGATATATTGTTCTTATCTATCCTCATACTAGGATTTTAGCTCACCCATTTTGATGTATATCCTCAGGTGGCTACATGTACTAAGGAGAGGACAAGTTCCACTAAGAAGCTAGTGAAGAAGAAATTAAATAAATGTTTATGGTTGATGTTGTATTTGTTATGTGTGGTCCTAGTTTTCCCAAGACACTAAACCTTTGGATTCTCTATGTGTAATTCTATTATGTTTTTTATCTTTGAAATGATGTAATAGTAATGAAAGAAAAGGCCGGGTCACTATTGCGTGCAAGTCTAAACTTGGTGCGCAAGTGTTAGTGTGCCGTGCTAGTTTTTGATGCACAAGTATAAACCGTGCAAGTCTAAACACCTCTACAGCAGTGCGACAACAAAGAAACAGCGGAAAAAAGAGCAACCTGCGCGGAAAAGGCCACTTGCGCGGAGAGAGATAAGATGTTTTAAATATGGATGCTTTGTACAGAAATGGGGCCACATATTTATAGGACACAACCGTACCCTGTGCGCCGAAGTCTATCCAGCCAGAAGTTGCATGCCATACCTTGCGCGCCGCATCTTGTGCGCCAAGTGTTGCACCCTGCACACTTTCGTGCCGCCTTTCCTTTCATTTTCTGCTTTTCCTCAGAGTTACATCCTCATTTCTTTCGGATCCAACTCTGAGGGGGGACTTTTTTTGACGCTCCTTTTTCATCACATTGTATAAACGAATGGAAAGGGAAATGACTTAGCACAAATTGATTCATCCTTTGAAGAAAATATCATAAATCGACAAAGGCATGAACAAGGTTAAAAATTCACAAGGGTCGTGCAAGTTCCATCATTGTCGTGCAAGTACAATTGGGCGACGCCTCACGGTCATGCAAGTGACTTGCACGCCCTAAGTGATAACCACCCGGGTCTTCTCCAGCCTATAAATAGACCCTGTGGGCCCCCCATTTGGGAGGAATTTTTTTACAGAATTCAGATTTGAGCTCCCAACACCCTAGTCTCTTCTCAAATCTTCCAAAACTCTTCTGAGGTAATTTCTTACCTAGAACGGAAGATCTAAAGAGGGGGAGGAAGGCCTAAGTGTTGAAATTCATCAATGCTTGCACGCCTGAGTGGCCAGCCCTTAAGGGAAATGGCCACACTTGCGCGCCGCCTAACTCCTTCAATAGAACTTGCCCGCCACTCTTCTGGAAGAACTTCAAGATGATTCTAAAGGCTTTGATCAAGATTCACTCAAGTATTACCCTGCTGGTTAACCGTCGTGCAAATACCCATGTGTCACGCAGATATACCTACACGAACAAGACTTGCGCGCCGACTGAACTTGCATGCCACCCTACTTTTTCACACAGTACCTGCGTGCCTGCCAGTTCTTGTACGCCCCTGCATTTTTGGGTTCCCTTCTTTCCCATTTTACCCCTCTTAAGACATTCCACCTCTCCTATTCAAGATTTAGTCTTCAATACACTCTTGAAGGCCATTTATGGCATTATTTCTTGATTTTTTTTCCTTATCTGAAATGAATTCTGTGGAATATCTCTCAAAACCTAGTGATTTAAAAATCTTTATGTCACTAAAGATTGAGATTTCATTCATTCAACCTCATCCTTTGAAGATGAGAGAACTCATTAACCTGGGCCTCCTTTTCAAGAGTAATCCTCAATCATAATCATTAACCAGGGATTCCTTTTCAAGAATATGCCCCAGTCCCCTAATTTGGGAATCCTCCTCAGGAGTAAGCCCCAAGTCCCTTATTTTTTCAAGTCTCTTAACCTGGGCCTCCTTTTCAGGAGTAAGCCCCAGTCTTAATTTCTCTTAACCAGTCCTAATTTACCTTTGATTTGGGATTCCTTCTCAGGTGTAAAACCCAATCATAAGTCCTCTCATAATTTGGGCCTCCTTTTCAGGAGTAATCCCCAAGTTAGAGTATTCAAATCTCCATGAATCACATATACCTTTTTGGACCCTATTCCTGGATTTCTTCCCTGAAATAAATCCTAATATTCATTTATCTGGGCAGTCATACATACATAAGTCGCACATTATTTCTTATGATTGTATCTTTCATGGCACAATTTTCTGATTTTTTTTACCAATACCTCTTGTTTCTCACACCGAGTATGACTCACGTGAGCTTAGAGTGTAAAAGTAATTATGACATCCTTCTTTGATCCATCAATCATAAACATCATACTCCCTTACTCGAACTATGTGGGTTCTGATTACTTTTTTTCTAAACAAAGGATATATAGGTAGCCCATCTGCGGGTTCGATCCCAACTCTGAAATAATCCTTGTCCTTCTGAATGAAAATAAACTTCAAGTGCCCCACTGAGTGGCTTTAAAACCAGCATGGTCATCATAATGACCAAGAGACTTCTATATAAATGTGCTGAAGGATACAATTGAACAAGAATCTCTAATAAATACAGATGATTATCTATCGATGAAGAACCTCGAATACATACAATAATATTCTCTACATATTTAATCATTGATTGTCAGATCTAAAGGAAAGCTCATTTTATACTTGGTAATGAAATAAGGATTCATGAACATAACTTAAATCTATAAAGAGAGTCCTGGAGTAGACAATAATTCCCCCCAAAATGGTGTGATGAGTCCAACCTCCCATCCTCTCGACCAATGAAAATTCCTAAGCCTCATCAGTCCAAAAACTAATGAACACCTACCACTGGAAATTAGGTCCAAATGGATGTCGAATCATTGGATGTTTCCGGTTCTACGAACAAACCCGTTAGAAACTGATTGGAATGTTTGAACCTTCAATCAAGAAGGTCATCCAAAAATTACGAGGGAAACATATAAATAATTAATAAGTATGTAATATATGGAATGATAATGCTACTGGATTTATATATATATATGTACTTACATATATCTTATTCACTTAGTTCCATTCAATATGATATGAAAACCGAAATAGCATTTATGCGTACGTACGACCTACCATCTCAATAAACGATGTTTTCCATTTCATATATATGTCTATTATACATATTTATATTATAAATATATATTATATATAAATCATGTTTTATATTATGTAAGTATTTAAATCATGATCTATGTGATACAATCAAGAGTAACAAGTTAAAACACATACGATAAAGAAAGCGATTATTACATGAAATGTTAATTTAACCTGGAAATTATTATTAAATGTGTAGTATAATGTCATAAATGAATCATGTATGGTATAATTAATATTAATACCATTCTTGTTTAATTTAATAACATACTATGGTCTTTATACAGTAGTTTAAACGTACCCTCAACTAAAGGAAAGTGCAAGGTATGGGTTAATTTCACAATCTCTTTATTATCTGAGGTTGTTATTATGTAAGTATCTACTGGGAAATATTTATTATCTATGTACATGTTTTATAAAAGAGTTTTCAAAGGGATTATTTTTAAGGGAATTTTTTACTAAAACATCATTTTAAATGTTTTAAAGATTTATTCTTCTAAACCTTTCTCATTAATGTCCATGTTTTCAAAATGGGTTTAAGGATTTATTTATATGGACATGAATGTTTTAAAATATTAATTCCTTTGAAAAGTTTCAAAGTGGTATGGGACAATTTGATTCAATGCTATCTTATAAATAAATTCCTTTATAAATTATGTCACTTTTAAATTATTTCATGAAAAAGGTATATTTCTCTGAAATATTTTTACTGATCATTTTCAACTATGTCAACATCCTTTAGGAGATATTATTCTTGACCGAGGTTGATTTATTATGATACAAATCTTCTATATTGTATTGAAGGTTTTTTGATATGTTTGATTGTGGATGTGTTATTTTTATACCATTCATGGTTTATAGATAAATTATTGACATTTTGTATACTAGTTTTGATACGAATGTTTATGTTATGTTTAAACCTTTTCATATGAGGAATGCATTGGACTTAGTAAGTGACTGGTGGAGACCGCTATAGCTACTCGATGCATCGGTAGGTCTCATGACACAAACCAGTGTCTTGGCAAAAGGTCTTGACAAAATCCTATTTTTAGTCTTGGCACAAGGCCTTGACTATGTGGTTATGAAGTCTGGCATTATACATTCCATCATTATGAAAGTGACTATTAATATTGAATGTCATTATTCGACTAGTAGAATATAAATGTGAATAAGTAAATGGAATTATTTGATTTTATCTTTTCCATATTATTTTAAATTTTAAGTTTAAAAGGATTTTTTTAGTCCTTTACATTGCCTTAAATGTTTATTATTATTTATGAAAGTTTCTGCTATATTATTATCCCTACTGAGCATCTGAGCTCACCCCTTTCTATGTTTTATTTTTCCTTGGATTGAAGAAGTATTTTATGGTTGACCTATAGGGATAGGATAAGGGATTTGAATGTGTTCAAAAGGGGAAAATTTTGATATTGTTTGTCATTTTATAATGTAATGTAACGTTTATGTGTGTAATCTATTTTCCAAGTCTGCTAAAATGATCGGTCCTTTGGGACATGATTATTTATAATCATGCCAATGTATTAAAATAATTCACTGACTCTGGGATTCTGGGGTCAGGGTGTTACAGTTGGTATCAGAAGAAGTTTAGCAACAACCTTAGAAATAGATTTAGATAAACTAAAATTAGAGAACATTACCCTAAGATAAAATTTGAGAATTAGTATAGAAGAACTTCCTAGAATTTGGGTACTATAGAGATTTTTTGAGTTTTCCAAGAAATACATCCCTATATGGATACGAGAAAGTAGAGGCAGCTCGGGAACAGATGCACCTAGGGGTAAAACCCAAAACACCACTTTGATCTAGACTCAAACGAGAACTGGTGCATGAAAAAGAGCCTTAATTAACTCTTGGTTACAACAATCTTAGGGGATATGCTTAGAATAATTCACATTTTCATTACAAGTCATTATGAAGGATTTAGGAGTAAATACATCCTCAAAGAATTTTTTTATGATTATAGATTATATACATAATCTTTTCAATTTACGTTAGGTATTTTAAAAGTTTGGAATTATGCGTTATGATTCATAAAACTAACCTAGTGTATTCCATTATTTAGAAATGGCACCCAGTAGATGGAATGAGAACTCCAACAGTACGTATGACCCAAAGA
The DNA here is from genome assembly GCA_963277665.1 of Viscum album. Classification (NCBI taxonomy): domain Eukaryota; kingdom Viridiplantae; phylum Streptophyta; class Magnoliopsida; order Santalales; family Viscaceae; genus Viscum; species Viscum album. The sequence continues at coordinate 154,454,214 of OY728134.1, read as the reverse complement.
GTAAGAAGGATCATATCTTTCATAGTATTAAGCCAACATTTAGAAGGGAAATATTCTCTCATGTATTCTCAACATATGAAGAAATAGTATCTTGTGTTAATAAGATAAGTAAAAGAATTCTATGGGTCCTATGGGTTTGAAGGGAAGCAAGAGAAGAAAATGATGGTAGAGAGAAAGATGAATAAAGGGAAGAGGGGAAAGAAGGATTTTCCCATATGTGATAATTGTGGAAATAATCACCTTGGTAAATTCATGAAGGTAATGAGAGTTTTTTTATAAGTGTGGAGAAAAAGGACACCAATTACGTGATTGCAAGGGTAAGAAAAAGGTTTCAAAGGTATAATGCTTCATCAGCAAGGAGTTGTGACACTATGCGAATCAATGTCCAAATCATCAGAGCATGCCCCGGATGATGCTATTGGATAATAATATAGTTATGATACTACAACAGATGAAGAGGAATGACAAGTGTTTTTATGTTTTTATTGAAGAATTATTTCATTTGAGTGTTGTATTAATGATGTACATGTTATATTAATTATGGAATTAATAAGGATTGTACTACAGTACTATTTGATTTAGGATTTGAGATTATATGGTACTAATAAAAGTGACTCAACAACAAGTTAATATTTTTGGAAAATACATGGTTGAAGGAAAGATAAATCATAATATGGTCTTGAAACTAAGGTAGTGATTTTGGAATAAGAGATGATTCATTTGGATAAATTATATAGGATATTCTTGACTAACTTGGAACTGATTAATGGTTTGTATATTCCATCATTGTTGGAGTTTATAACATTTTTTGATATAATGAGTAAATCTAGTATTCTATATGGAATAAGGGAGCATGAATGTAATCAATAAGGTTTTATGGTAATTCAGGGTGTTACCGTGTTTTACAAGAATACATGATGAAGGTATTCACATGTTATTAAGTGGCAAGAAGGATCTTCATTGTGTTTACCTTACTTATAAATTTTGGACTCTGAGTTTGGACATAAGTATTTTGGATAAGTATAAAATTTGTAATCAATTAAGCTTGACATTGGATACTATTGATAAGGTTAAATCATTTATTAAGATTATTTTTAGATTGTCATAAAAAGGACAACCCAGAGGTCGGGCAACAACCCATCGCGTCCGACAATGCCACGTAACTGAATCCGCAACTGAAGGGAGACAAGGGTGCATCAACTACCACTATCCTATGTGAGGTCCTAGTTTGTGTAATGTAGTTTTTTTAAATATTCTAAAAAGTGTATTATAAATTCATTATTTTTGGAACCCTATACGATTACGATAAATAGAATATTTTTGAATTCTATTATCTTTTGAAGTGAAAGATGAGTTTGTGGTAGGAATTAGTTAAAGAATGATACCCTACATATCAAGTATATATATATATTCCTCTTATTCTATGAATAAATTAATTCTTAAACTTTATGGAAGGGATCTTAAAACAAAAAATGTGTTATCCTAATACCTTATGTTTTGTTTAACCGATGATATTTTTAATCATCTTAGATTGATGGCATTGAGGCCCTCAATTTTACACTTGTTTGTGATTGATGACATCAATCAATCCCTATAAATATCTATGTTTTTCCTCTTATTATGTGTTGCTAATTTCTACCAATGTTCTCCTAATTGAGATCATAATTTTGTGGTGAATTTTCATTTCCCTTTCCCTCTTATTGAGACTAAATTTTATTAACCCAATTTCTGATGTGGGTTTTCTACAAAGGTATTTTCTATTTTTAACCTTTTATTTTCAAAGAACAATTTCAAATTGTGAGGACGTAATTTAGTGAATTAGAGGAGAATGTAACACCCCATGATTTCATAGTAAGTTATGTCTTTAATGTAATTCAATAGCTTGCACTACATGCAACACCGAGTTCGAGCGCACCACATATTACCAAACTAGCCGTTCAAAAAATGGCTATGAATAGTGTTAATTGAATTTTGAATTTCATATACTCTATAAAATTTTAGAATCCATATTATGTGTTTATTAGACATAATATAAGAAGAAAATCATTTTTTCAGATAAAATATTTTTCATAAAATGCTATTTTACCACCCGTTAATGGAGAACCATTTTTAAATACAATATTTGACACTTTTATATATTAAATTTAACAAAATAAAATTCTTCTTTAGAACTGGGACATAAAAATTTAGTTTTTATAATTTTTTTGTGCTTTTCTGATAACTTTCATATTTGGGTAAATAGTAAAAAATACAAAATTTTAACTAAAAACAACTTTTTTAATCAAAATATTTTATAGTGTTCAATTATACATTTGAATGGTTTGTAAGTATAATTAGATTACATTTTTGTCATTTAATACAATTTTGGTCATTATAAGTAATTTCACATTTGAATTTGACATAAACACATGTCAATCTTTTGATAGTTTTTACTTTTTAAAAACCAGCTTTTTGGTTTTGACAAAGGCAATTAATTTTAAATTAATAAATGAAACTTATTTTTTTTTAATTTGGTAAAATAGAATTCATTTTTGAATGTTTAATATCGAAATTATCTTATGGTTAATTTTTGGTATTTTTCAGAAAACTTTCAATTTTTGATGAATAGTGAAAACACTGAGTTATTATTAAAAATCGTCTTTTTTTTTAAATTATTAGTTATTTTATTTTAATTTATTTTAAGTCAAAATAGATATATAATACCTATATAAGTTCAATGTAATTCATTAGAGTCATTTTATAAGAAGTTTAGATATATAAAGTTTTATCGAACTTTTTACCATTTTTTACCCACCTCCTAGGAGCATTTTCAAATATGAATAATACTTAATTTTACCACTTCTACGAGTTGAATTTAAAAAATCTGAGAGACACAATTAATATCAATAAGAAAAATATTGTTTAATAAGATGAAAATATTTTTTGGTGAATAGTAACTTTTGACTTCTATTTACCGCGGTTAAAAATAATAGGGCAATTAAGGATAAAAATGATATCATAATTACCCTAACACATGTCCTAATTCTATCGGATAAGTATAATTTGACCAAAAACAACCTTAGGAATAAAATATGACCCCCTTTGGTCCACTTGGATAAGATTAGGACATTTATTATTATTTTATTTAAAGAAGATTTAAAAGAGTTAAATTCAAAGATTAATAACTAAAACATTTTTAATATAGGGTTATACATAAGATAAATTTGACTATAAATATTCACTAAAAATATAACAAAATTTACTACATAATCTAATTTTATTTATAATTTTTTGACATTAAATAATATAATTTATTTATGACACAATGATGATGCAGTAATTACCTTATTAATGAATGGTTAAAATAATTGATATTATAAATACCCAAATAAATGTAATTTGAGACATTTGATGAATTACACTAATTTTATAGGTTAATATGACATGTTAGGGTTGATTAAATAAATTTTTTTCAAACTAATCATGATGTTATTATTTTAACAAAAAAAATACCAAACAGTTTCAAAATTGACATAAAATAGTTTTTGAAACAAATACAATATTATTGGTTGATATAATATTCATAAAAATATAAGGTTTGTCCAAAGGTCTTAAATAATATTATATATGTCATTAATGAATCAATTGAGGTTCTCTTGGAAGTTTATAGTAAGTTTATTAACCATATAGTGTAAGAATACAAGAAGACACTACAAAAGTTAAATTATTTAACTGAGAGTTAAATCTAAAGGATAAGGTTAAAATGGTAACTTAAACCTATCTAAAACCTATTGTTTGAGTGGTTTTCGACCCATCCCAACATTATCCTCTAAATAAATCATTTTGGATCCATTAGAAACCGAAAATTATTTTTTTATAAAATAATATTTCATTCTTTTCCTAAGGTGCCCCATCACCCCTCTTATAAAAGGGCACTTCCCCTTCTCTCAAATTCACACCTCCAAACCCATTTGGCTCAACCAAACCATAAAGAAATCTCCAATAAACTATACTCCATTAATCCTAGATGCCATAATTTAGTCATAAAACTAACCCAAGGTTCCCTTTTGATCAAATCAAAAGGAAGAACCTGAAGAAGAGGTAAATATTTCATCACCTCTTTCAAGATCTTTTCTTCTTCCACGTCCTCTTTCTTTAGTGTTTCCATTATAAAATAATATATCTATTATCTTCTATATACTGTGATGTTATTATAAATATGGTACAACCATATTTATTATTCTATCCATCCTATAAATGACAGAATCACCATACGTGCGTACACATGACTTACCGTCTCCACATCGTGGTGTAGTTTGTTATTCAAACACTTCATTATTTGGATGAGTATAATAATGAGTTTAACTAATGAAAATAATAAATATAGAATGTTAATGATTCTTTATATATGATATACATCCAATTAAATATGATTTCACCATAAATATAATGATATTTTCGCTCGTGCATACGTACGGATTACCGTCTCCACGACATGATGAGATTCATTTCCACGTTCACCATTCAACAGTGATTATAAAAATATATATCATTAATAAGTATATACTATATGAAATAATAATGATACTTTAGATATATATATATATATATATATATACTTACATGTACCTTATTCACTTAGTTCTGTTCAATACGATATGAAAACAGAATCATCATTTATGCATACGTACGGACTACCGTCTCCATAAACGGTGTTTTCCATTTCATATATATGCCTATTATAAATATTTATATTCAAAATATATATGATATATAAATCATGTTTTATATTCTGGAAGTATTTAAATCATGATCTATGTGATACAATCAAGAGTAACAAGTTAAAACACATACGATAAAGAAAGTTATTTTTACCCAAAATGTTAATTTAACTTGGAAATTATTATTAAATGGGTAGTATAAAGTCATAAATGAATAATGTATGATATCATAAATATTAATATAGTTCTGTTATAATTTAATAACATACTACGGTCTTTATATAGGAGGTTAAATGTACCCTCGACTAAAGGAAAGTGCAAGGTAAAAGTTAATTTTACAATCTCTTTATTATCCAAGGTTGTTTTTACGTAAGTATCTACTGGGAAATATTTATTATACATGTCCATGTTTCATAAAAGAGTTTTTAAAGGGATTATTTTTAAGGTAGTTTTTTACTAAAACATCATTTTAAATGTTTTAAAGATTTATTCTTCTAAACCTTTCTCATTAATGTCTATGTTTTCAAAATGGTTTTAAGGATTTTTTTATATGAACATGAATGTTTTAAAATGTTAATTTATTTAAAAAATTTCAAAGTGGTATGGGTCAATTTGACTAAAAAATATATTTTAAATAAATTCCTTTATAAATTATATGGCTTTTAAATGAATTCATGAAAATGGAATATTTGTCTCAAAGATTTTTACTGATCATTTTCAACTATGTCAACATCCCTTACAGGATATTATTATTGACCGAGGTTGATTTATTATGATACAAATATTCCATATCTTATTAAAGGTTTTGTGATATGTTTGACTGTGGATGTTTTATTTTTATACTATTCATTTTTTATGGATAAAGTATTGACATTTTTTATGATAGTTTAAATATGAATATTTTTGTTATGTTTAAACCTTTTCATATGAGGAATGCATTGTACTTAGTAAGTGATGGGTGGAGCCCTCTAGAGCTCCTCGATGCATCAGTAGGTCTAATGAGACAAACTAGTGTCTTGGCACAAGGCCTTGACAAAATATTATTTGTTGTCTTGGTACAAGGCCTTGACTATGTGGTTATGAAGTCTGGCATTATGCATTCCATAATTATGAAAGTGGCTATTGATATTTCAAGTGATTATTCGACTAGTATAATATCCATTTAAATAAGTAAATGTAATTATTTTATTTTATCATTTCCATATTATGATAAAGTTTACATTTTGAAGGCTTTTGTTTTAGTCTTATACATTTCTTTAAATATTTATACCTATATATGAAAGTTTCCACTATATTGTTATCCTTACTGAGCATCTGAGCTCACCCATTTCTATGTTTTATTTTTCCCAGGATTGAAGAAGTATTTTATGGTTGAACTATAGGGATAGGCTAAGGGATATGAATGTGTTCAAAAGGGGACAATTCTATTGTTGTTTGTCATTTTATAATGTAATGTAATGTTCATGTATGTAATCTATTTTCCAAGACTGCTAAATTGACCGGTCCTTCCGGGCTTGATTCCTTATAATCATGCCAATGTATTAAAATAATGGACCGACTCTGGGATTCTGGGGTCGGGGAATTACAAAGGTGAATTTTTTATCTATGAATCACTAATGGATCACAAGATCCATAAATAAAATGATAAGTAATTCTGTATATATTTAGTTATCATCACAAAAAATGGTTATAACAAGTTATCCAATATGGATAAATCTTAATATTATGAAAAATTAATCTCTAAAACCTCATTACAAGTTCAACATAAACAATTTAATAAATGATGAACCCTTTTGACCCTTCTAAAATATTAAAATCCAAATATTTAGAAATAAGGTCACTAAATTTCTAAAAATCATATTAAAAATGAAACCCATATGTCATAAATTAGATTTTTATTATCACATACCAAACATGTGAATACCTTCATCATGTATTCCAATGAAACATGGTAATTATCATAAAACCATACTAAAAACATTTGTGTTTCTTCATTATTTATATAAGCTCTTATATTTTACAAAAAAAATTCATTGGAAGCTTACACTCATCCTTTCACCAATAGAATATGTGATTTCATTATTCCATAATATATGTAGATAATCACATGAAATTTTATTAAATGATGAATAATAATATTTTCATAGGGCTCATTCATACAAAATAAAACATGAAATTCCTAATTAAGGAGAAGAGGATAATTATTCAATAATTATCCCGGTTCACTTCAACCATTATGAAAGAGTGATATTTCCCTTTTTTCCTTTATCTTTAGAGGTTTTTGTGGCTTATCGTCCACATTAGTCCTTGGATTAGGGCACTTGTTAGTATAATGCCCAAACTCCTTTCATTTGAAACACTGAAGTGTGGGAGGTGTATTCTGTGGGGTTTTCTCATTATTCACATCATTAACTAACTTCTTACCATCAATTCAACATTCATCCACTTGATGAAATTCCATTAAAAACATAAAACATTTATTATTCACTTTAAGACAGTTCCCTCAATGTTTCTTCCTACAATGTTTTCATAAAGGAAAGCTCATATACTTCTCTCCATGTTTATTAGATTTTACTTTAAACTCTATATTCCTTTTCTTGTCAAAACCATGAGATTGATACAAAACTCTAACCTCTATTTCCAACTTCATAGAACATAAAAAACCATCTCATAGCTATTGACGTCTCTTATGGATAACACCCTTTTGAGACTTGGTTATAAGAAACTGAAGAATCATTCAAATTTACTTTCAGGTTGGACGATAACACCAGAAGCGTACCTCACAAGTCTTGTAAAATTTTCTTCATAGGCACCAATAGATTCATCATCCTTTTGATTTAGAACAAGTAACTCCTTATCAATATTCATATGAAGAATATGAGTAAATTAATTATTGAAAAATGTGTTTTTTAACTCATCTCAATCCATGGAGTAAATTTAATCATGTTGCCTCGTATTCTTGATAAGAGTCCACCATTGACCTACTTCACCTTTGAAATAGTAGGAAATCGAAATTAATTATTCATGTTTTAAATACTAGAGAATATTAAATATAATTTTAGTGGTACTAATCCATTTATTAGCATCTAGAGGATCGATAGATCCACTAAAGTAAGGTGGATGTTGTCTCATGAAGGATTCAACAAAATGTTGTTTCTTTATTTTCTCATTTGGAAGTCCAGAATGATTAATAGATTAAGAAAGTTGTGTGAGAATAGTAACAATATTTTTCATTCCAGATCCCATGAGTTTTGGATTCTAAGGAGGATAATTATTACATTGTACTTCACACTTATCATTAACACAGTTCCTTCAGGTTCCAACCATTGACTAAAACCAACAACATAACTTAAGAAATAATACTCATAATTAGGAACCATATAATCACGAAATACCACTTATATGATTTCAATATCATGACACATTTTTAATCTATGATGCCTTAGGTTTATACTAGGTTATTCATATTAATCATCTATTTAAATCATTCACGATGGTTTGTAAAGAGTTTGTGAATTTCCAAAGCATATCCCCTAGGAGTGTCAAACCTGGTGTGCCGCAAGGCCCATTATCGTGCACCAGTTCCCAATCCAGTCAATCTCAATATGGTGTTTTTGAGGTTATTAACCCTATTTAAATATATTCTAGAGACACATTTACTTATATCTTCCAAACATGGATGTAATTTCCTAGAAACAACTCTCTCAGTCCTTTACCAAAATTCCAGGACATTTTCCTAAACTTTGACTCATCCATAGACTTATTCTTAGAGACAAACCTAGAAATATCCTTATAAATATCCCTAGGTATATCAATAAATATTTCTCAACCTAGTATCCAAAGGTTAACTAGAACTTTCCTTTGATACCAACCATAGAAAACAGGGATTCTCATACATGAATATTTTATCTTTTTATATGAATATTCATTACATTACACAAAAACATGCCTGAGCACCATAATAGTTCAGTGGATTTGGAAACTTGGAACACAATATTCTAATATAATTAAAGATCTTAAACATCACCCATAAATATATTTCCATTTATTACTCTTCACAAACATACCATACTTAAAAGCTTTCGTCCTAACATGGGGAAAGAAAACTATAGAAAGGGTGAGATCAAATGCTCAGTAAGGGAAATCAAGGAAGATACGTAATAATAACCTGAGAATAAGGTTATGAGAACATGATCATAACATTGTAAAACTATAACATGTACATGAAAGACCATAAAATTTAATCATGACACAAATATTGATAGTTCATAAGACATGAATCATAATAAAATCAAATAACATGAGTCATAAGGGCATAAAATTGGAATAATACATATATTTGTGGAATAAAAACAAGAATAGAAAATATTATATCAAGGATCAAACTAATACATTTATAACATTTTAGTCTTGGGATGACCACCCATGTACCCACTTTAGGCATGGGATGACCACTCATGTACCCTCTTTGATGGGCTTGGGATGACCACCTGTGTACCCTTTGAACCCGTAGAGAATTTATCTTTATCCAATGCATTGGAGGGAGATATACGTCCCACACATCACATAATGAAAACCATATTTATGTTTTCTAAAAGATCATAAAATTCATCATATAGAATCCATGAAATGAAATGGGTATTATAAACATTTCATCAAATTATAACTTGTTGATAAGAGAATGGTTTCATAATAATTTAATCACCTAATAACCCATGAAAAAGTTGGTTGCATAAGAAACTTGTCATCAAAAAATAAACCACTTAGAGAATGAATAATAATGTTATTCTATGATCATATCCCCATTAAATCATATATAACCTCAAATAATTTCATTTTCGATGGAAAATAATTTTTAAAGACTAATTAGGGAATTCCATGAGGAAAATAGATTTTATTTGAAAATTTATTTTTTTAAAATGAAAAAAATTAAATAAATCCTTTTATTTTAAAATAAATTTGAAAAATTATAAATTAATATTTTAAAATTAATTTAAAACATTTCTTGATGGAAATATCCTTTCCTATTTTAATTTTGTTTAAAACATAAAAAATTGTCAAAACATTTTTATTTGAAAATAACCATGAAAAATTATAAAGGAAGTTTTGAAAATTATTTAAATAACTTTTTGAAAACATAAAACTTTTTTAAAATCCTTTTCCATTAAAATTATTATAAAATTTAATTTAAAAACATTTTTGAAAACATTTTAAAAAACATGGTTTTTGAATAAAATTGATTTCCGATTGAAGTGAGAAATAAGGTTGAATTTTATTAAAAAAACTTTATTAATTATCTTAAGTACCAATGTGTGGAAAAATGGTTCTATTAATTGATTATATCATGAATAAATATAGTATAATAAAATTCATGATAATTCTTTATAGATAGATTGTAATATTTTATCATTGGAAGCATAATCATAAACAATTCGTTAACCTTGAATCGTGAGACCCATGAAGGAATAAAATAAAATGGAACTTAAAATATCATTATTATAGATAAATTAATTCTATTAAAATAAAATGGTCTCTATATACACCTCATAAAATAATATAGTTTCATATCCTAACATACGTCTCAAAGAAGAAAAAATGAGTTAAAATCCTTTAATGATTTGGTAACTTTTGAACCATAAACCCCATCAAAGAGAGATCCAAAATGGATATGTAAATAGAAATAAATTTTAGTATAATCATCATAAAATACATTCATGGGAATTATATACACCACATAGAAGAAATAGGTGGTGAATATATCATGTGTCTCATAAAAGTAAAAAAGTGAGATGAAAATCCCTTACCGATTTGGTAACTTTTGAATCATAATATACTATGATAGAATAATATAAATTTAAAAATTAATTTTCAATAAATGAGTTATATTTATGGTATATCATGAAATAGGGAAGTATATAGACCATTAAAAAGAAACGAGTGGTGAATATGGTATAAGTCTCTCAGAATTAAAGGTGAGACTAGAAATCCCCTTCCCCTAAGTCTTGACTTCCGTCATAATAGTTCAAAATTAACTTATAATATATATAAGTTTATTACACATATATATAATAAAAATATACATACATATCATATCATATATTATTTTCTGTTGACCTTTTATTACACTTTTATTAACAATCTCATGATAAATTTATGTTTTGGGTATGTTTTTTGTGTAAGTTTTAATTTGATATATTTTTTGTGATCTTACTTTGAACATGGTTCTATAATTTAAAGAATAATAACCATAATATAAATATAACATATATTCATAATATATTTATTTATAGTAAATCATGAAATTTATTTATAGTAAATGAAATACATGGTTCATGGAGACGGTAAGCAGTGCGTATGCATGAGCACTTTTTTTATTTTCTTATTGGGTTGAAATAAATAAAGGTAAATGAGATATATTATAATTACAGAATCATATTTATTTCATATATATCACAAAAATTTATTAAACCCATTCTTAATAAATTCCATGTATATCATGAACTAATCACATCACTTCGCGTGGCGGTAGTCCGCCGTACACACGAACAAAGTTATCATTTCCCAAAAATTTGAAAGCATGAAGGTATGTATGATATAATAATTAAATAATCATAATCAAATCATAAATATCATATATATATATATATAATATAAATAGTATTTACACCATTATTACCAACCATGAAAGGTGGTAATGTAAAAATCAACAACATCGGTTCACGAGGCAGTAGTCAACTGTACACCCGAATGATGATTTCATAACCAAATTGATGGAAGTGTGTGTGTTTTAGTTGATAACCTTCACATAAAAGCATAAAATTATATATAAGATACTAAGGTTATTATATAATCAAGTTATAAAAATAATTTAAGGGGTGGATAAAGATAAAAAACAAAAATTCTCATTGATGAACGTTACCTCTTATCGAGTATCCTCCTTAGGTTTGCACTAAAGGCCTTCCAAGGATCAATTTATTCCCAAATTAAGGTTTATATTATTAGGTTAGGTAAGTTTATAAGTTATTTAGTTAGATATTGGTTGATCAAAATGGATTTATAGGTGCGAAGAATGGGGGAGAGTGAGTACCATTTTATAGTTGATGAGGAGTGACATTCTTGTAAATACTCAAAAGTATTTATTATTGGGATGTCTCCCTTACCTAATATGGATCCAAAATTGGATAATAATGGTGTATAAGGTTTATTTGGTCTATAAAAACCTCAAAAACATAAAAATAAATGCTTTTTTATAATTTTATTCCTTAACTTCTAAGTTTACTTATTTTTACCATTTTGGGTTTTATTAAGGTAATTAATTTTATAAACTAGGTAATATATCCATTAGTAATAATTATGGAGATAATTATTAGGAACTTTATACCCATTTATTCTAAAATATTATCTCTAATTTATAAAATAAAAATACCATATTGTTTGGAAATTAATTTTAACATAAGTACACGTAATGCACAAAAGCACCGCTTTAATACTAACAGCACTAACAAAGTTTTTACTATTTAGGGGCCAATATTTTCATTATAAAATATCAATTGATCCATTAATGGAACATGTATTATATTTATTAAAATTAAAAAATAACTTGGAAGAATATTGTATTTTTATAAAATTTAAATCATTTAATAAAATATCATTTATTATAAAATAAAATGAATGTCAATTTTGACATTATCTATTTAATTTGAATTTTAGAATATCAATAAAATAATTGAATTTTAATAAATTAATTTCAAAACTGTGTAAAATTATATATTCATCTAAAATATTAATGGAATAGAATAATTTATTCAATTTACATCAGTTTTAATATTTTTATTACCATTAATTTTAGTTAACTATTCATTAAATGGTTCTTGCGTTGGCGATTATTAAGAACTTAATGTAATTATTTTATCACAAAAAAATTAAAATAAATTATCAAGATAAAAAAATTATTTATATTTCAAAATAATATGTATAACTAAACATATGATTTTTTCCCTATCCCAAAGCTTTACAAATATTAAAGGTAAGAAAGGTTCTCTTTTTTCTTTGTATTTTTCTTTACTTAACTTATTATATAAGTCAGTTTCATGAATCATATCCCAATAACTAATAAAAATAGATCCTAATGTGGTAAGGGTGAAAATATTTACATTTAATTAGTGTAGGATAAGATGATAGGTCATTTTGCACCTTATATTCTAAGTTTAACCACTAAGTAGACTTGTTTTTACCTTAACCACTATAAATAATTTTAACTATTTTCACAAATAAGTTTGCAAAAAAATTAAGTTGGACATATTAGAAATTATATATTATTATTATCAAAAATATTAAAACCATTTTTCCAAATTCAATTAACATAAGAGGAATAATTTAATTTAAAATTAATCTCGAAGATGTGATAATAAAACGAGTTTTTAAAGTGAAACTGTTCAAAATTTTAGAGCATTTTTATAGGAAAATTCTATATTAAAATTATAAAATAATATAAATTGGATTAATAAATATATAATTTAATTATTTTTACTTTAAAACTAATTCAAAATATATTTTAACATTATAAATTATTTAAACAAAAATGCAATTTTCAATTAAAATTCAGTATTTTTCACTATTCATAAAAAATAGAAGTTATTAGAAAAATTACAAAAATTCACCCTAATATATTTTTAATATTTATATTTAAAAAAAATTATTTTTTCAAGCAAATTTTCTAAAATTGTTAAAATTTAATTTTAAATTTTGTACTCCAAGCATGATTAAACCATCTTTTAGAAAAGATTCTATTTTTATTAAACATTTATTTTTCCTTTTAAATGATTCTTATTTCATTTATTTCTAATAAACATGTGAAAACTATATATTTTCATAATTTAGATAATTATATGCATTCCCACCATTCCAACATCTAGGTGATAACTATCATATTAAATAATAATATTTATAGTATATTGATGTTTGATAAAACTCAATATTGTGCGTAACTCAAGCCAAACTTAGTGTTACATGTATCGCATAATAAAATGAGTTTTGTGTGTAGTGGAAGATTAACTTTTTGTTTTTCATAAATCAAGATTAAATTTTTGTATATTTAAACACGATCCATCAAATAATTTTAATTTATTCAGAAAAAATAATTCATAAAAACTTGAGGTGTTACAGTGTGACCCAACCATGCATAGTTGTGATTTTTTTTATTTTTTAAATCTTGGTTCCTTTGAAATTTTAATCTAGTTAGTTCTATATTATGATTATTTTTTCTGAATTTAGGTGTTTTATATAATTCATTATTATTATTTGGGTTGGGTTAATTTGAAATTTTCAGTGGAGTCATTGATATTTCTTCATAAAGAGATTTTTTTATAAATTTAAGAAATGTTTCCAAAATGATTTCAAGTCATGTATGTGCTTAAATAAATATTTTGAGATACTTTAATATTAATAATTATTTCATTATAAGAAACAAATATTCTTTAATTGATTATCTAAATATGGAAATTTCTTTCAATTGGGATTTTTATAAAATCTTTTGGAATAAGGGGTAAATTAATTTCATTTATTTGAAAAAAAATAGTTGATTTATGATTGATTTCATGAAGTTTTTGGGTTTAAAGTTCATTTTAATGGTGTTTTGAGGTTAAATTGTTTGTTATTATTGATTTCATGGGATTTCAGACCTTTTTAGTTTGTATTAATTGTGTTTTTTGCCTCTTGTTTTTAGATTATTGTAACACCCCGAGATTTTATGAAAAATATTATTTTTAATATCTTTAATGTCTTGTGTTGTACGCTACACAAAAAGGAGATTTCACAACACACATCCTTGACTTGGGTTGCATTACACGCAATCGCTACCTTCCTCGATAGCGTGTTTAGTACGAAATACCGAGTTTCACTAAACAACGATATGCTATTAAAATATTATTAAAACTAGCCATTATGAATAGTAATAACCACTTTTTGAAATTTTGTAAATTTTATTTTTCAAAATGGAATTCATTTTTGGATTCAGAATATCGAAATTAGCTTAGGGTGAAATTTTGGTACTTTTCAGATAACTTTCATTTTATGATGAATAGTGAAAATTACTAAATTTTAATTAAAAACAACCTTTTTAATCGAAATAATTAATAGTGATAAATTATTAATTTGAGTGGTTTTAAAGTATATTTAGAATATATTTTTACAATTTAATACAATTTTGGTCATTGGATGTAATTTCACATTTAAACCAGACATAAACAAGTGTCAATCTTTTGATAGTTATTATCTTTTAAGAACACGCTATTTGTTTTGACGACGGGAATTAATTTTTAAATTAATTAATGCAATTGATAGGTTTTAAATTTGGTAAAATAGACATCATTTTTGAGTTCATAATATCAAATATATCTTAGGCCTAATTTTTGGTTTTTTTCTGGAAACTTTCATTTTTTGATGAATAGTGAAACCACTAAGTGGTAGTTAAAAAAAATGAATTTTTCATAAAACTTAATTTTACCGCTTCTGTGAGTGGAATTTCAAAAATCGGAGAGACACGGTTGATGTCAGTAAATAAAATTTGTTTCAATGAGATGAAAATAATTTTTGGTGAATAGTAACTTTTACTTTTTTTACCACGGTTAAAAGTAAATAGGGTAATTAAGGGTAAAAATGATATTATTATTACCCTAACACATATCCTAATTCTATTGGATAAATGTAATTCGACCAAAAACAACCTTAGGAATAAAATATGACCATTTAGGCCCACTTGGATTAGATTAGGACAATTATTATTAATTTATTTAAAGAAGGGTTAAAATAGTTAAAATCAAAGTTTAATAAGTATATAAATTTTAATATAGGGTTATACATAAGATAAATTTGACTATAAATATTCATTATAACACTAAAAATATTTCCTACATAATGGTATTTTATTTATAATTTTTAGATATTAAATAATTTAATTTATTTATGACACAATGATGATGCAGTAATTATCTTACTAATGAAATATTGACATAATTGATGTTATAAATACCCAAATAAATGTAATTTGAGACTTTTTATGAATTACACTAATTTTCTATGTTAATATGACATGTTAGTATTGATTTAATTAACTTTTTTTGAACTAATAATTCTGTTATAATTTTCACAAAAATCAATTACTAAATAGTGTCAAAATTGACATAAAATAGTTTTTAAAACAAATATTATATTATTAATTGTTATTTTATTCCTAAAAATCTAAGGCTTGGCCAAATGACTTATATAAGGTTATATATATTAATAATAAAAAAATTGGGGTTCGTTTGGATTGTTATAGTAAGTTTATAGTGTAAGAACACAAAAAGACACGGTAAAAGTAAAATTATCTAACTTAAAGTTAAATCTAAATGATAAGGTTAAAATAGTAAACTAAACTTGTCCGAATTCTATTGGATAAGAGGATTTCGACCCATCCCAACCTTAGATTCGAAATAAATCAATTTTGAGCTATTTAAAACCGAATATGGCTTTATAATAAAATAATATTTTTAGTTTTTCCAAAGGAGCCCCTCTCCTCCCTTATAAAAGGGCACCTCCTCCCTCTCTTCCTCACACCACTTTGAGCCTTCAAGCTCATCCAACCCTTGACAAATTCTCTTATACACTTCCCTAGAAACATCCTAGAGGTCCTGGTCTTCTTCAAAGACCAATTTTAGTGCCCTAAGAGGAGGACTCAAAGAGGCGCTTCAAAGAAGAGGTAATGTCCGTTACCGATTCTTTCAACTTTATTTCTTCTTCCACTTCTTCTTTTTAGGTTTTTTCATTATGAAGTAATAACATCAGTATCACTAATATACTGATATGTTATTATAAGTATGAAACAACCCTATTTCACCATCTATCCATCCTACGGAAAATGAAATCACCGCGCGTGCGTACGTACGGAATACCGTCTCCACGCCGTGGTGTAATCTATTTTCCACCACCACAATACTTGGATGGGTATAATGGTGTACATAATAACTATATATGATTATTGTAAAGTGATATTGCTTCTGAAATAGTATACATACACTCCAGTACAATTCCACGATCATGAGAACGATATCATCGCTCGTGCGTACGTACGGACTACCGTCTCCACGACGCGATGAGATTCATTCTCCTTGTTAACCATTCATGAATGATTATAAAGTATATATAACAAGTAATAATGAAATATATGACATAATAATACTACTGTATTTATGTATATATATATTTATGTCATCTACTTAATTCCACTCAATTCAATGAGGAACCGAAAACAGCGTTCATGCGTACGTACGACCTACCGTCTCCATGAACGGTGTATTTCTTTCCATTTGTCGATATATTATATATATGTATATTCTGAATATTTGTTATATATAAATCATGTTTTAAATTCTTGATTTAAGTAATCATGATCTAAGTAACCATATGAATAATTACAAGTTAAAACACGAACGACAAATGAGACGATTTTACCCAAAACGCTACTTTAACATGAATTTAAAAAAGAACGGGTAATATAAAGTCATATGTGAACCATATATGATATAATTACAATGAATATGATTCTGTAATAAGTCAATGAAATTATTTAAATCATTATACAGTCGGTTCAGACACTTACGAAGCAAATCAGACGTAAGGTGAGGGAAATATCACAATCTCATTTTTATCCGAGATTGTTTATACTTTGGTATTTACTGGGGCGTCTTTTAGAATCCACATCCATGTTTCCTCAATATGTAATATTTATATCCTTATACAATAGTTTATATCCAATTTTACCCTTCAGTGAGTTTTTAGTAAAATATATGAAAGGAATCATTTGTCGTTTTTCGTATGAGGTACTTTCTGACTTTTCTGACAAAAGTACGAGAAGAATGTTTTCTTTTAACTTATACGACATGAATGAATTTTTAAAAAATTATTTACAAGAAGCTTCACTTACATGTTTTCAAGTTTATTTTTAATCAACTTCTTTTAGTTAGAATTTTATGACATGTTAAGAAAGGAAAAGTGTTTTTGTAGTTGAAAGGATATTTTCCTCAAGAATGGAGTTCAAGTGTCTTATCAAAATTATTTTTCATCTAAGATAATATAGGGTTCTGTTTCTATCCCTATTATTACATTGATTTGATTATGTTGTGATGTAATTATTTTTATGAATTCCTTTATCTCATATGAATTGTTTTATGATGTCATGATGTTTAAGATTCCCATTTTTATTACATGGGTTATGCAATGATGTATGGTTTATGATTTTGTGGCACACATAAGAATGGTATAATTATGAGATGGGTGGGACCTTTATCTCCCTACAATTCATTGGGTAAAGATTTATATCTCATGAGATTGACATGGCTGGAATGGCAAGTTAAACCGATTCAGTAATACATGACTGGAACGAGGAGTGAAATCGATTCAGAAAGGGACTTTGTCCACTAAGATGGTCTTGGTAGCAATACCTTGGCTACTATGGAAATCATATAAGGTTCTTAATGGTTTTTACAATTACAAGTTTTACTTCCAAGCCATTTTATCATGATTAATGTTCTTTTATGATCTATGCTTTATGTACTTCCATGATTTATGACATTGCTCAAGATTTTGATGTTTAGAATTTATGTTCATGTATTTGCATTCAAATGTTTATGGATTGTTTTATGTTCTCTATGTTTACCCTTACTAGGAATTTGAGATCACCAATTTTATGTTTTCTTTTCCCCAAGATATAAAGAAAGGTTTTAGGTAAGAAAAAAAAGCGAAGATCTTTATTGGGAGATGTTGAAGATATTTTACCACGATTAGAAGATTTTATTCCGAGTTTCCAAAGACACTAAACTATTACGGTCCTTGTGTGTCTGTTTTTCTTATGTATTATGTATTCCGCAAAAGTAATGTAATGTCCATGTACGTCAAGCTTTGGGTCTCTACAATTATTCCTTTACAATGTCATGAAGAATTTCTAAGAGGGTAGTGTAGACGATTCATCGAATATAAACCTTTTCATTGAATAAGTTTGGTATGAGTTTATCATGAAGATTGAAGGTTCTTACATGATGATGAGGTATTTTTAATATGTGTTTGGGAAGCTAGAAGGTTCTTCCCTAATAAATAGAAAATGAGTTAGGGATACTAGTACTTAAAAAACTTGTCTATAAAATTTCAAGTAGGATCCCTTAAATGTTAATATTGATGAAACGATATTAAAGTTAGGTAAATGTGTTTATAGATAAATTAAAATTGTTTACAATATATTTTAAGGGAGATTAATGTGCTGGATAAATGGTGTACTTTAGTTCCAATTTTAAAAGAATTGGTTAGTTAAAATTGCGAGAAATCATTCAAAAGATGTAGATTAATTAAATCTATTGTGAATTGGTGAAGAAATATATTTGGATTATATTTTTATATTTTTTTAATGATTATTAAATCCAAATGAAGGTTGGATAAGTTTATGATGTAATTGAAGTAAAATCTAGATGAGTAAACTATGTTGTGTAAGAGCCATCCAACCAAGTATAGTGTTCTAGAGTTAGAGATCGATGCAAGGGTGATCATGTAAAGGGATTCCTCAAAAAATCATTGATGAAATGGAACCCATGACTGATTCATCAACCTAAGGGGATCCAAATCAGAGTTATTAACATAAGGAGATTCATGTATGAGTATTATTTATCCTTATGTTTATATTGAGATTTATAGAAATTATATTCTAGAGAATTTGAAAATAAAATCAGGACATTCTCAAGATGTGTTATTTAATGATAAAATATCATGAACATTAAAGTGGTTCAATATCCAAGCTATTGTAATTATTGTTGAGAATAAATCCACCATGGTAAAACTACCACATCATCAAAGCATATTCTAATGTATACATGGAGAATTTAAAAATAATTAAAGGCACATAAATTTTGGATAAAAGATGTGATAATTTTGAATTCACACGATGAAGGGGAAAAATCAAAGTCTTAAGGAAGACTGAAAATGAGTATCTTGACTAGAATTTAAATAATTTTGAATGAGGATATAAATTGGGAAACCATTGATAGATTTAAAATATGAGATCATTGTTGCTATAAAAAATCTTGGACTTTCAAAAATTCCATTTTAGAATCTAATATTCATGATATTATATTGTGAATATATTTCATAGGTGATAAAGTAGAATAGTGTGTGAATTAATAGAACCTTAAACATTATTTCTAATATGAAAAAAACCATGTTAAAGAAGAAGTTGATCATGACACTTTGAGTATCAAGGAAAGACAAGGATGATTGTATTCAGGATCTCTCATGCATCAAGTAAATAAAAGAATGAATCTAATGTTTCCATTATATTGTAGTATTCAAGAAGAAAATATGAGGCATGAACATCATCCCACTACCTGTGATATTACATCATCATGAGAACAAGTGAGTAAGGCCACATGATCTATGAATAGAAGGACAAATATATATATAGGGACTTAAGAAGAATAAGGCTAAATATCTATCATTAAAAAAAGAGTCCAATACCTATTCAATGAGGATTTCAGGAAGAACCTATGAAGAACTATAAAAAGGTAGTATAAAGACCCCATCGAGGGATGAAAAGAAAAATTTCAAGAGATATCCACGGCTGGGGAGAGCCAGTATAAATAACCCATCGGGTGGTATTTGTTGTGATCACTTAATACTAGTCCTTTTAGGATATTACCTAAAAAACGTGTATAGAGATATTTTATAATTATATCCATGTTGATTCATAGTGGAGAAACTAGGTCTCATAACTCAACAAAAACCTAAAAAGTGGTATGATTTCAATGCTGAACCTTGTAAATCTACTGTTTTACCACCTTTATTTCATGTATCATTCGAGTAAGGTTGAGATATATAATAAAGAGTGTATTTTATTCTAACCAGTCACAAAGGTTTAATTAAAAGAGATAAATTCGTAAAAAGAATGGGATAAATGATTCACCCTTCCCTTTTTAGTGATATCACTTGATATATCCATTTTAGGTGGCCTCGGAGCTCATATGTTTTACCTATAAAATATCCAAGGAGATGGATAGAGAATCTCAATCCTATCAAAAATAGTGGAGTACCTATTTTTGGTGGGAATTTTTTTCATGGGTGGAATAACTAGATGTTTCCATGATTTATATCACAGGGTCTTGAGGTGAGTGATGATATAATAGTGGGATTTAACCCACTTAGAAGAGATGATCCCATGACTTATGATGAAAAGTGTAATCATTAAGAAGATGAGAAAACTAGAAATTACATTCTATTATCTCCGTATAATAAATTCCACTCTAAGATATTGAGACTTAAAACTACTAAGGAAATATAGGAGAAGCTATAGAATATGTATAAATACAGTGTACAGATTAAGGAAGCCAAAATTAAGATTTATAGAGGAAAAATTGAAGAAATTTTGATGGATTATGATGAAGGTATTAATGAATAATTTTCTAGGGTTAATGAGATTATTAGTAACATTAAAGGGTTTGGATATAATATGAAAGATTAAAATATTATAAATAATATTCTACGGAATTTCCTGGATAGATTCAACCTAAATATTTTAGTATTTGTTGAGATTGTAAATCGATTCATTTTTAAGCTACACAATACCCTCATAAACTATAAAATGGGAAAAGAACCTATATTATAAAATAAATAAAATGAGGGGTGAAATTAAATTCTATAAAAAATCTCAAGGAAAGGAATGTTGAATCTAATTTAGATTCTAAAAGTGAATATGAAAGAAGTGAGTAGAGTTAGAAATCCATAAACTTTATCTCCAAGAATATCAGAATTGGGAGGCAAAAATAAAAAGGTATGATTCCACTTAAATGATCTAATTTTTTAGGTATTGGGAATTTTACAATTTACTGCCTAAAGAATAAATTTTATGAATATGAAAGTGATGGAAAACATAATACGTTTCTAAAGGATGATATGGGAAATTTAGAAAAAATGAATCTAAAAGGAAGAATATATATTCAAGAAAATTTAGGAGAAATACGATGAGCATGGAAGAAAGTGAAGAATCATCATCTTGGAGTGATTCAAAAAATTAAAGTATCTCTAAAAATTACATAACCTTTATTACATAGGTTAAAAGACATAAGTGATCATTAAGAAATGAGGAGGAGGAATCCAAATGCTATACTGAATATATTTTAAGAGTTAAAATGGAATCCTAGATTGATCTAAATTAGAATCTCAAGAAGGGAGTAAATCCATTGTAAAAAACATAAAAAATGAAAATATGTAAAGGTTAATGTTCTTAGAGAGGATATAAAATTTTCAAGGTGAAAATTATAAAACATGATAAGTTAATAGATGATCTCAATAAAAAACTAGCTAAAAAAGAAAGATGAGTTAAATGGGTTGTTATCTAAGTGCCTCAAAGATAAAAATAAATTGAAGAACATGAGAAAAGACTATGCAAATGCTATAGGAAATCATGCTGAATCATACAAAGTTTCTGAAAAGACCATCCCCATGAAAGAGGAATAAACTAATTCTATTTTATCAAGTGATACTATTTCTATTTTATCCAGTTATATGGTATTTAAAAGATAAAATGGAGATGTTTATACTAAATAAATTCATAAAAAATGTTCTATACTATAAATAAAAATGGAGATGATATGAGAAACGAAAAACCTCCTAAAGATATGGCAAAAATGACTCTTACTTATCTAAATAATAAGAATATTTTTAATCGCTTAGTCAGAATTATGAAATATCAAGTTTCTAGGTATACTGATGATGTTGCAGAGGATTTAAAAAGAAATATTATGAATCTTGGTACAAAATTTAATTTTTTAAAATGGCCTAAATCAAGGGAGAGATATCCATAAAATAATAGGTGAAAATATGTGATAAATATGAATACTATTATGAATAAAAAGTTTATTTATGAGAATCCAATAGGTCTATATAAATAAAAAAATTTATAATTTGGAGGAAATCTATGAAATATTACATCAATAAGGTCAACATACAGAAAGTTCATGGCATTTATTCATAGAAAGACTCTATAAAATATTGGGGCTAAGAAATATCAAATGAGGAAGATGAAACTTAACTATTCTGGTCAGAATAAATCTTATGGTAAATGTATACAAAAAGGATTATAAGATTAAGTTATGTATGGGAAAAATAGGCAAGCTAAATAGTCTTTAGGAAATGGTTTATTAGTGATTCTATCTCAAGGTGAGGTATCTGAGGAAGAATTTTCATTTATTACTCAAGAATAAGATTTCCAAAAAATTGAAATTGGAAGAAGTAAAGATAACCTAAAACCCATGAAGTATCATAGAAAAAAACTAGAACAATATATCATGAATATATGTTCAAGATCAGAAGTTTAAAGAACTTGAATGCCTTGGTTGATAGAAAAATCTCAACTATGTTTCCATCAATGAAGAGTTTTTAAGACCCTATTTTTATTCTCTTAATATTTTATATTTATGATAACATGTAGGTAATTGAAGGAGAAAATCTAAATGTAGAGATGGTGAGTTCTATAATCAATGAATACAACAAGGAAGACGAATCAATCAGGGAACAAGTAACCTTCCATGATGAAGAGTTGGTGAGTGCGTCCCTTGAGGGGGATAAAACATGAAGAGGATCTCTCAAAATTCCATTCTCTAAACTATATATAGAATTATGTATAACCTAGAAAAAAATTATGGTTTAGGTATACCAATAACAATTTTACCCTTTTTTTATTATAACAAATATGTTTATTAACAAGGATTTTTGGTTTATTTGTTTGGTATGAGAAAGGAGGAGATTCATCCATTTTTCACTTGATTTTTTTGATATAATTGTTTAGTTGAGTGAAATATATATAATTCTTGAAAAAATATTGTATATCCATTAAAAGTGAAAATATGGGAATGAAATCACATTTATGGTAACTTATAGACAAAATTGGTCACCTTTGTTACTCAGTTTTTTTCTACATTAGGTTAGCCCACATATACTTAGAGTTATCTAACTAAAGGACCTTTTCTAAGAAAACCATGTGGTATCATCCTTCTCTCCTAAGTGAATTGGGCTGTAATTCAGATTTGAATAAGGATAAAAAGCTTATTTATGCGTACTAATACCCCTTTATCAAAAGAGAATTAGGATTATATGATATGAGAAGACTACCCCTACACGACCTTTGTATTTTTTTTATCAATAATGGGGGAAGTAAAGAGTTCATTGAATCACACATATTAACCTAGTAGTATAATGGTATTGATAAATAATTCAATGGGGATATTGAAGATCCCAATATAGAATTAAATTTATTGTCTATAAGGAATACTAAAATGATGATGGGGGTATTTTCAGTATGTGTTTGGGAAGCTAGAAGGTGCTTCCATAATAAATGGAAAAGAAGCTAGTGTTGTTGCTACTTGAAGAAATATGTGGGAAAGTTTCAAGTATAATCCTTGAATTTTGATAACTGATGAGGTGATATTAAAGTTAGTGATAGGTGTTGATGGTTGGAGAAACACTATTTACAACATATTTCAAGGGAGATGGAAGTACTGGATAAATGGGGTACTTGAGAACCCAAGTTTAAAAGAAGAGGCTAGTTAACAGTATGAGAAACCATTAAAAATATGTGTATTAATTGAAGATTATATTAATAAGATAAAAAATATATTTAGATTATATTTTGAGATTTTATTGAATGATTAAAGAATCTATTTGTATGTTAGATGAGGTTTTGGGGTAATTGAAGTTAAATCTAGCTAAATAAATTGAGTTTTTTAAGAGTCATCCAACTATATATAGGTATATAGAAATGGATATTGATGTAAGGGTGAACATATAAAGGGATTAATCATAGAATCATTATTGTAAGGGGATCCATCACAAGGTCATCAATATAAAGGGGTCCACATTAGAGTTAATGATGTGAACATATTCATGTTAGAGTATTTTTTATCCTTACATTGATATTGAGATTTCAAAAAATTAAATTTTATAGAATTTGGAAATTTAATTAGATGATTTTTGATAATTTTTCTTTACAGACGAAAAATCATAATCATTCAAATAGTTCGTGTTCCAAGCTATAGTGATTCAACCTGATAAGAAATCCAATATAATAAAACTACCACACCATCAAAGAATTCCAACATGTTTTTATAGAAAATTTTTAAAAATTAAAATTGCATAATTTTTAGAGAAAAATAAGTAGTAATTTTAAAGTTTCATGAAGAAGAGAAACAAGAAGAGTCATAATGAAGAATTAAAAGGATGACTTTTGTCAATTTAAAATAAGATTGAATATGGAAATAAATTAGGAATCCACTAATTAATTTAAAATATGAGATCATCACTACTGTTGAAAATATTAGAGTTTCCAAAATTCCATTTTGGAAACTAATATTTATGATACTATTTTATGAATATATTATATATAGGAGATGAAGTATAATGGCGTGTGAATTAAGAGTAAATTTCCCTTATAATTTTTGGAGAAGTTGTCTTTGTTGTCAAACTTTAATGGAATGTTTTATGAGATATTTGAGAAGTGTTTTTGAGTTAATTATAGGTGGATGGAGATGAGTTCATAAAAGTTATATGTTTTGTTACAGAAATATAGAATTTTGTATGGAAGTATAAAAATGAATAAGTCTTATGCCTTTTGATACTTTTTTGAGAAAGCCTTACAACTTTTGGTAATGAGTGTATTACTTTTACAATAGAATATAGCTTTTTAATAGAGAATGTACAATGTTGATTGAAAAATATTTTGTTTGAGGATATCATAATAATTTATTGAGATAATTGTAAATACCCGTAAAATTCAATTAAAATTTTTTCTTAAATTCTTTGGGATTTTACGAGTACGCAGATTCTGATGGCACCTGATTCCGAGGTCCGGTGTGCCCAGAATCAATTTTCAAAGTTTATCTCGGGTATGTTCAGTGAACGAAGAAGCGGGTTTTTCTATTTCTTGAACCGATGCTCGGAATTGAAATCCTAGGGCACCAATGAAACCGTAGCATCAGTAATTACTTTAGAGGACCTTTACCAAAGATGTGTTTGCTCGAGAGGAGTTGATAAAAATTGTGGATTAATAAAGAATTGAATAAAAATTGTGGAACAATTATTATTCTTTATCCAAGTAGTTATATCCAACATGGGGTAGTGGGGGTGGGACCCACAAGCCCCTAACTACCCATGTGAGGATATTTGTGAGTTGGGGCCCACACGAACCTCACCCCTTCACATTCCTTAAAACTCCTCTAACCCCCTCTTAATTTTTGTAACTCTTATTAACTTGTGAAACCTATCTTCTTCCTCTCCTCTCTCTCCCTCTTTAAACTTTCCAATATATCACTTAATTAATTAGACAACCTATGGTTTAATTAATTAAGTGTATTGGATTTGAATTTTGTAATTTGAAATGCATGGCATGGATTAATAAAATAAGGTGAAGCATTATTTTATTTTGTTTGGGTGAGATTGTTGTTTGAGAGAAAGGGAAGAGAGCTCTTGAGACTTGAAGATCTTCATCTCCTTTGTTGAAGAACGCCAAGACTCCGATGAAGAACATCGACTCAGCTACCCCGGATTCTTCTTCCTTTTCCTCCTCCCTGGAAATGAAGGAAACGACGATGCGGGAATTCAGCAACGACATCACGCTTTGTTTTCTTCTCTCTGTCATAAAAAGAGGAGACGCCGCTTCCTCCTCGGACGCTCTCCGTCGATGTCTACGAAACTTCACCACGTAATGCCGTCAACCACAACACCAACGTTTGTCATCGTTTGCTGAGGTAGGGGTTAAGTTCAATTTTAATGAATTAAAATTGTTCTTTGTTTGTCGTCGAAGAACCTCATTTACCTTGGCCGAATGTTATCGACGTAATGGGAGGAGATCGGACCGCACAAACACGGCTGATCCTCCTCCCCCTTTTGTTGATCTTCGTTGATGATTATGGCAAAGGCGGCGTGGTGTCGTTGCACCACGTGGGAATGAAGAGGACCGCGATCGGAGTGGGCGGCAGAGATGGTGCGCGGTGCCGTCACGCGGCGCCAGTGATAACCAAAGGGACCACGGCCAGAGCGGGCTGTAGTGGAGGTGCGCGGCGTCGGCGCGCCACGCTGGAGAAACCAGTAGAGGCCGCGGCCGGAGCGGGCCGCGGCGGAGGGGCATGGCGCCGTCTTGCGGCGCTGTTCGAGGAAGAGTCTCGACGGTCCCACAGTGGGCGGCCAACCAAGCCATCCACCAGCCCTCCAGGAGGAGGGACCCCCGCGGGTCCCACGGCGACTCACAACCGGTTGAACTTAATGGCCAACCGTTACCCGAAGTAGGGGGTGTGTAACTGAAAGAGCGTTGTCGCACGCGCTCTCAAAAGAACTTCAAAAGTGAGTTACGTTGGATAAAACTCCAAGCACAACACTCTATGAAGCTAATGTTTAGTTTACTTGGTGTAGCATAGGGGGCTAACCAAGGTCGTCTCTCAAAGGAGGAAGTGAATTAAAACATCTTATTAGAGGTATTCTAAAAATAAAATAAAAGAGAATAAAAACACTACTAGAAAAGGATGGGGGTTGTTTATAGTTTATTAATCTAGAAGACGTTTGCTGGAAGAAGATTGTATTTTTTTTTGTTTTTAGTTTTGAAATGAATTCCGATTAAAATAACACAACAAGAAGATGTTTTTTTTTAGAAAATATTTTAAAAGGCGTAATCGATCTAACTCTACCTCTTCATTTACATATTAATCATTATCATTTAAATGAATATCCACTTAATTATGATCCTCTAATTTGTTAACCCTCGAACCCTACAAGAGTTAACTTAACCACAAAGATGGAATTACTTAAACCCTAGGCTAGCTTCGGAACATGCAATCGCAGAACCCTGCTTTGATTGTTGTTCTAAGGTTAGCTTATGGTCAGTAGTTAATTAGAGCACAAATCCATTCTGGAAATGAGGATGAGTTGTGTTTAGGGATTATATTTGAACTCTACAAATTTATCCCAAGTGGTCTTGTATTACCGATTAAGCTCGCACTCTCACAATTTACACAAAATCTCGACCTCGCGTGTTTTTGTATTAATTGTTCAATTGCTTGCTTAGTTTCTTAAAATTTAAAAACATAATTCATGGATCATATTAAGTGAATTACAGTAGGCTCAATGATTCAAAATAATTAAATGAAGAGGGTAGAAGATAGATCGATCACTAAAAATTACTCTTCCATGGGTGGCGTAATCATCGTAGAAGCGTTTTGCATGTGCAAAGGTTTATAATGGGTATAACCCAATATCGCTTCTACTCAAGAATTCCAGCCCCAAGAGGAAGATTAAGAGAAGAATAAATTTAAATAAAACAGAGGAAAAGAGAAGAAATAAAAGAAGAACAAAGAAGTTTATTACACAAACAAAACAATTACAACATGAAGGAGAGAAGGAGGCTTCGATGAGAGGATCCTTGCTTCAAGAGCTACCTCTCTTACAATGGTTGGAGAATTTGGTTGAAACCAATTCTCCTCTGCCTCCAATCTCCCAATGCACGAACCAGCCTCTCCAAATGAGAAAATCACTAATTTATAGAGTGGAGGGGAGGCTAGGTTTAAAGTGGTTTCAAGTGTGAATGCAAAATCTCGGCCAAATATTTTAATGAAACTTGCACCGCCCATTTGACCTCCAAAACGCGTGAATTGACCGGCCTTCCAGAAGGATGATTTGTGACACATCATGTCCCCGAGCTTTTCGCAAAATTTGGGCTCAATCCAAGCCCGTATGTAGAGGATATGGCCCAAATACAGAACCTTCTCCATTCTGGCGAGCTCAGCCCAACTTTGACTTCATGGCCCAATTTCAACAACCAAATTAACTCTTTAGCTTTAGTGTCCTGAATAAAAGTTGTAGATAATTAAGTTAGGAACACTGTTACAAAATTTCAAATTCAAATAATAAATATAAAAATATTTATCTTCGAAATAATACAGTGCACTATTAAGGGTAAAACTGGAATTTTCACCAAATTTTCAAATGAATGATCAAATCCCAAATATTTTATAAATAAACATATTTAACACAATGTGAGGAAATTATAT
The DNA here is from genome assembly GCA_963277665.1 of Viscum album. Lineage (NCBI taxonomy): Eukaryota > Viridiplantae > Streptophyta > Magnoliopsida > Santalales > Viscaceae > Viscum > Viscum album. Next base: position 154,425,410 of record OY728134.1, on the reverse strand, counting down.
CATTTATTATCAATAAAATATTCAATAAAATAGTGTTTTATCAACTCCCCCACACTTACCCTTTTGCACACCTGGGCAATACCTCATATCAAGTAAACATCAATATCAAATCAAAACCAATTTTAAAACACATATCTTTAAGATCAATCAATTTCACACCAAGAATAAAAAAGATATCATGCCTCATAAAAAACCTTATTTCAGGTTCTCCATTTATATCATTCAATATATTTCCACTTCATTTATCCACCCATGCACAAAACACTTACCTCGCTTGAATTTTCTCTCATCACTCAAATATCAATTTTTTTTGCAATGTCTTTCTCATCCAAAATCATACAAGGGTCACCATAGGCTTGATAGATTCCTACATCGCTACCCGATGTGAGTCAAGGACATATGTTTATCATGAGGACTTTTCAAGGTTGTTCTGTGGCTTTTGGTTGGTAGGATTAAGATGTGAAAAAACTCTGAGGCTGAATGAGGAGGGCTTGACTCTTTTAAAGCAAAATTGCATTAATCTAATTTTCACTTAAATATGGTCTTCTCTTCAATCCCCATAGTATCAATTCAGCTCCATCATCATGAAAAGTCATGAAAGGTTTACACCATTCATCATTTCAGTATAAAAAATGTCAATCTTCTAAAACATGATTTTCTTGAAAGCTCTAGATGGGCACAGCTTTCCACCTCAATTAGAAGCTCCAGAAAAGGCACAGCTTCACTTGTCATGAAAGCTCTAGAAAAGGCACAACTTTCAATATAATGACTTTCTTTAGCAGCAAACACATCTCTTCAGAATTTAATTTTCCACCCAAAGTATCACATAATGTGGTGGCACAACACAAGACAGCTTCCCCCACACTTAAGCTCAACTAGATTATGCAATTTCACTTCAAGAGTTGGTTGGATAGGGAAAATTGGCTTGTAATGTGGCTTAACCTAACAGGATGTGCATGGCTTCTAAGGTCTACAAGGATTAAATATTCAAGGTAGGCCATTATAAAAAGGATTATTTGAAATAGGGGTTTTAATACCAAACAAATGCCTCAATCATTTAAACACAAGTACCTCAAACCCTCAAGTTTTGACAGGAATAGATCAAATTCTGGTTAAATCAAGTATGGTTTGGCTCTCTCAAGAAGTGAGGTGAATGTAAAGAATATGAAAATAATGGTTTAGAAGCCTCACAGGAAAGTGATTTCAAATATAAAGACAGTGAGATTGGCATGGGATTCAAAATTCAGCGTACTTTGCATGAAATTACTAAATATTTGAACTTGAAACAAAGCCATTTCAGCATTCATTTAAGCTTAGTTTCAAGGGGTAAATTGTTTCACTTATTGATATGGATTTAAAAATGGTGATGAGAATCATTTCAGCTCAAAAGTTTCAAAAACACACAGAAAATTGTAAAATAAACACACAAATTTTGAAAAACACACAATTTTTTTTTTGGTTTTTTTAACAGGAAAACAATTGAAATTACTAAACTAAAAGGTTCCCTCCCCCACACTTAAAATATTGCATTGTCCTCAATGTGAACCCGTGAGATGATATATGCACATGAAATGCAGAATTTTTAAATAGGACAAATAATATAAAAGTGAAAGGGTTAGGAACAGCCTGATGTGATCAAGTGATGATGGGGTCATGCAGTGTGATAAAATCCACTGCATCAGTAGGATGTCCCTCAATGTATCTCTTCAAACGTTGCCCATTGACTGTAAATCTCCTTCCAGTGTCCTCTTGTGTGATCTCCACTGCACCATAAGGAAAAACATTAGACACAATATAAGGACCTAACCATCTGGAACGCAACTTACCAGGCATCAACTTCAGTCGTGAACTATAGAGAAGGACTTTCTCTCCAATATGAAACTCCCTTTGTTGGATCATTTTGTCATGAGCTGCTTTTGATCTTTCCTTGTAGAGCCTTGAGTTCTCATATGATGACAGGCGAATCTCCTCAAGCTCTTGAATTTGCAACTTCCTTTGAATTCCAGCTTGGGCCAAATCCATGTTACATTTCTTTATAGCCCAATATGCCCGATGCTCGACTTCCACGGGGAGATGACACGCTTTACCAAAAACAATCCGAAATGGGGACATACCAATGGGGGTCTTGTATGCTGTCCTATAAGCCCACAATGCATCATCCAAGCGCTTGGTCCAATCCTTCCTATTTGGCTGCACGGTTTTCTCCAAGATTTGTTTCAACTCACGATTTGAAACCTCAGCCTGGCCATTTGTTTGGGGGTGGTATGGTGTTGATGTTTTGTGTGTCACCCCATACTTCCGAAGGAGGGAAGCAAAATTCCTATTGCAAAAGTGTGTCCCTTGGTCACTGATGATGGCCTTTGGTACTCCAAACCTGCAAAAAATCTGTGCTTTGACAAAATCCACAACAACATGAGAATCGTCAGTCCTGGTGGCCTTGGCCTCCACCCATTTACTCACATAATCGACAGCAACAAGGATATACAAGAAACCAAATGAACTAGGAAAAGGTCCCATAAAATCAATTCCCCAAACGTCAAAAATCTCACAGAATAAAATGGGTTGTTGGGGCATCTCGTGTCTTCTTGAAATGTTTCCAGTGTGTTGGCAACGAGAGCATGACTTACAAAATACATGGGAATCATGGAATAAACTAGGCCAATATAATCCTGAGTCTAAAACCTTCCTAGCTGTCCGTTGGGGTCCAAAGTGTCCACCACAAGCAAGTGTATGACAGAAATGCAAAACAGACTCAAACTCATGATCGGGAACACACCTCCTAATGACTTGGTCACTACACATGCGCCAGAGGTATGGATCATCCCACACATAATACCTAGACTCACTTTTTAATTTTTGGACTTGATGCTTCTTCAAATTTACTGGGATTTCAGAGCCAAAAATGTAATTAACTAAATCAGCATAACAAGGATGCTTACCTGAGATGGTATAGAGATGCTCATCGGGGAAAGTGTCCCGAAGTGGTACCTGGTCCAAGGTGTCACCCTCTAGTGTGTGAGTAAGCCTACTCATGTGGTCTGCCACCAAATTCTCTGACCCCTTCTTGTCCTTTATCTCAAGGTCAAACTCTTGAAGAAGTAGCATCCAACGGATAAGTCGTGGCTTTGCATCTGGCTTCTTTAGGAGGTACCTCAAAGCTGCATGGTCAGAAAAAACAACTACTTTAGAGCCCAATAAATATGAACGAAATTTATCTAAAGCAAATATAACAGCAAGAAACTCCTTTTCTGTTGTGGTGTAGTTTGATTGGGATGAATCTAGTGTCCTCGATGCATAGGCGATCACATGTGAACGTCCCTCCACCCTCTGAGATAAGACAGCTCCAACCGCGAAGTTGGAGGCGTCACACATAAGATCAAAAGGAATCTCCCACCGTGGGGGCTGTATGATCGGTGGAGTGGTCAGACACTTCTTTAGCTCATCAAATGATACCCTGCATGAATCATCAAAATTGAAGTCAATATCTTTTTGAAGCAATCGAGATAAGGGTAGAGCGATCTTACTAAAATCTCTGATGAAGCGTCGATAAAATCCAGCATGTCCAAGGAATGATCGAACATCACGCACACATGAAGGGTAGGGTAAGGATGAAATGATGTCTACCTTAGATCTATCAACCTCTATCCCATGTTTTGACACTACATGCCCTAAGACAATGCCATGCTCTACCATGAAATGACACTTTTCAAAGTTCAGGACTAGATTCTTCTTAATACAACGATTCAACACATTTTCCAAACTACTTAGACATTCATCAAATGAAGATCCATACACTGTAAAATCATCCATAAATACCTCCATGCTGGTCTCAATAAAATCAGAAAAAATACTCACCATGCATCTCTGGAAGGTACCTGGGGCATTGCAAAGTCCAAATGGCATCCTCCGATAGGCAAATTTCCCAAAGGGACAGGTGAATGTAGTCTTCTCCTGATCCTCTGGAGCTATAGGAACCTGAAAATATCCAGAAAATCCATCCAAGAAACAATAGTGTGTCTTCCCAGCTAGTCTCTCAAGCATCTGATCAATAAATGGGAGGGGGAAATGATCTTTGCGAGTGGAATGATTTAGTTTCCTATAATCAATACACACGCGCCAACTGTTTTGTACCCTCATTGGAACTAACTCATCTTTCTCATTTTTAACAACAGTAACACCACTTTTCTTAGGCACAACCTGAATAGGACTTACCCACTGAGAATCTGAAATGGGATAGATTATACCTGCCTCGAGCAATTTTTCAACCTCTTTTTTAACAACCTCCAGAAGGGTTGGATTGAGTCTCCTTTGTGGTTGCCTCACCGGTTTAGCTCCATCTTCCAAAAGAATCCTATGCATGCAAATGGAGGGGCTAATACCTGATATGTCAGCCAAGGTCCACCCGATTGCCCTGATGTTCTCCCTCAAAAGATTCAAAAGTTTTTCTTCATGTTCAAAAGAGAGATTGTTAGCAATGATAACAGGTAATTTTTCACCACTTAACAAGTATGAGTATTTGAGATTTGGTGGCAATGGCTTTAGTTCCAGTGATGGTGGCTGCTGAATGGATGGAAGCATGAGCGGCGTAGACATCTGTGCACAATCATACATATCATCTGAATGAGAGAACAATGCATCAAATCCATCAGAAAAATTAGCAGCCATATCATAATCAGAGTATACATGCTCAGAATTCGAATATGATTGGACAAATGAACCAATCCCAAGATCAGAAAGATCATGAATTAAAGGGGATGAAGTAGAATGAGACATCAAGTTGGACCCAATACTCATTATTTCATTAAGAAGTGAATAGTCCCCAAGAGATTGGGAATCAAAAATAGAGGGACTATCACATGGAGACTCAGAATGAGAGAGAAAGAATGCTGAGTGTTCCTCTGGTGGGTACTTCATAGAATCCAGGATTTTAAACCTCACGATTTCATCCCCGAATTCCATGGAAAGAGTACCCTCATGAACATTGATAATGGTCTTAGCAGTTTTGAGGAAGGGTCTACCAAGAATGATAGGGGCATGAGAACTTACCTGGTCATCTTCCATGTTTAGTACATAGAAATCAGCAGGGAAGATCATGTCCTTTACCTTTACCAACACATCTTCAAGGACACCAGCCGGATATGCTGTAGCTCTATTCGCTAGCTGCACCACTACCCTTGTAGGCTTGAGCTCACCAATCTGCAATGAAGAGAAAACAGAGTGAGGCATCACATTTATTGAAGCTCCTAAATCACAAAGAGCATCAGAGAAGTGAAACTCCCCTATGGTGCATGGGATGGTGAATGTCCCGGGATCCTTGCACTTTGTTGGCATTGCTAGAGTTGGTGTAATGAGTGCTGAGACATTCCTTCCAAGGTTGATCCTCTCATTTCCCTTGAGCCCTCTTCGATTGGTACAAAGTTCTTTTAAGAATTTGGCATACCTTGGGATTTGCTTAATGGCTTCGAGTAGAGGAATGTTGATCTCCACACGCTTGAATGTGTCCAAAACCTCCTTTTGCATTGCTTCTTCAGCCATCTTCTTGGTTTGAACAGCCCTGTTTGGAAAAGGAAGTGGTTTAGGAGGAACATCATCAATCTTTTTCTTACCTTTATCTTTCTCCTTGGATTGTTCATCAGTTGGTATGGAATGTGGCTTCTCTGAAGTTGAGGTGAATCCCGGTGGAATGGTAGGTACAGCTGTATCGTTCATTTGCTTCCCACTTCTCAATGTTATGGCACTAACATTCCCCTTTGGATTTGGAGTGGGTTGGGAAGGTAGATTTCCAGAATTCTTACTTACAAGTTCATGGAGGGCGGTGGTAATCTGGCTCATTTGAGTCTTCAACTCCCTCAGCTCCGAACCTTGACTTTTCATCTCATTCTGTTGATTAAGAACAATTTGTTTCAAAAGATCATCAGTGTTAGAGTCTACCTTGGGTTGGAGATTCCCTTGTTGCTGACTTGTTGATGTTTGAGCTTCAAATCTCCTTTGGGGTTGTTGGAAACCCTGTTGGTAAGGTGGAGGCTTCTGGAAGTTTTGTTGAAAGGGGGGCCTTTGTTGTTGTCCAGAGCCATACCTCATGTCCAGATGATCTTTCCACCCTTGGTTGAATGTTGGATCGAACTTCTTCTGGGGATATGGTTGTTGCTGCTGCTGCTGATATGGTCTCCCAGGGAACACTGCTGCACAATCTTCTGTTTCTTGGAGTTGTGGGCAACAGTCAGTTGGGTGGCTTGTCTCAGTGAAAATACCACAAGGCCTTGAAGGAGGAGGTAAAGATGTCTTTTGTGCCAAAGCAATATGCCTTACCATAGTTGTCAATTCTTCTAACTTGGTATCAATCAAATGACTCTCAAGAGAAGAAGGACTTACCTGATGTACTCCCCTGACATGTAGTGTACCTCTATCGCCAAATTGTTGGGAGTTTTGGGCCATCTTGTCAGTCAATGCACGTGCGGCTATTGGTGTCTTGTCCACCAATGCCCCTCCAGCTGCGACATCCACCATGCTTCTCTCCATAGCTGTGAGTCCTTCATAGAAGTACTGAATGAGGAGTTGCTCACTGATTTGGTGATGTGGACAGCTTGCACACAACTTCTTGAATCGCTCCCAATACTCATACATGGACTCCCCTTGTGCTTGCTTGATCCCCGAGATCTCCTTAAGAATGGAAGTGGTCCTCGATGCTGGAAAAAATCTCTGCAAGAAAAGACGTTTCAAATCGTTCCAACAAGTTACATCTTCAGGTTGTAAATAATACATCCAATCTTTTGCAGCTCCATCAAGTGAGAATGGGAATGCTCTTAGTTTGATTTGATCTTCAGAGACATTTTTAGGTTTTAGGGTTGAGCAAACCACATTAAATTCTTTCAAATGTTTATTCGGATCCTCACTAGAGAGGCCATGAAACTTTGGAAGTAAGTGAATTAACCCTGATTTTAGTTCAAAGTCCGATTCGAGATTTGGGTATGCAATACAATTTGGTTGATAGTTAATATCAGGTGCAGCCAATTCTCGAATGGTTCTATTAAGTTCATTTCCATTATTATCAGCCATTGGTTCCTCTTTTATGTTTGAATTTGAATTGCTTCCAATTTCAATGTTCTGATATTGGAGTAATTCTCCAACTGGTTGAATGTTGAAACTTCCCGTAGACTGAGAATGTCTGATTCGTGCCCTAAGGCTACGTTCAATCTCAGGGTCAAGATCTAAGAGATCTTCGGGATTAGTTCGTGTCATAGATCAAATAAAAATGAAAAGAAAGAAGGTGGACCATAGTAAAATAAAAATGAGAAGTTTGAGTTGATGGTCCACAAAGAATTAGGAGAAAATAAAAGAAGAGGATGAAAAATCAGATTGGGTAAAGAAGGAAGAAAGAAGAGAGGAAAATAATAAAATGTAAAATAAAATAAATACCTCTAGTTGGTTGAAATAATTACTTGCCTCCCCGGCAACGGCACCAATTTGAAAGAGCGTTGTCGCACGCGCTCTCAAAAGAACTTCAAAAGTGAGTTACGTTGGATAAAACTCCAAGCACAACACTCTATGAAGCTAATGTTTAGTTTACTTGGTGTAGCATAGGGGGCTAACCAAGGTCGTCTCTCAAAGGAGGAAGTGAATTAAAACATCTTATTAGAGGTATTCTAAAAATAAAATAAAAGAGAATAAAAACACTACTAGAAAAGGATGGGGGTTGTTTATAGTTTATTAATCTAGAAGAAGTTTGCTGGAAGAAGATTGTATTTTTTTTTGTTTTTAGTTTTGAAATGAATTCCGATTAAAATAACACAACAAGAAGATGTTTTTTTTAGAAAATATTTTAAAAGGCGTAATCGATCTAACTCTACCTCTTCATTTACATATTAATCATTATCATTTAAATGAATATCCACTTAATTATGATCCTCTAATTTGTTAACCCTCGAACCCTACAAGAGTTAACTTAACCACAAAGATGGAATTACTTAAACCCTAGGCTAGCTTCGGAACATGCAATCGCAGAACCCTGCTTTGATTGTTGTTCTAAGGTTAGCTTATGGTCAGTGGTTAATTAGAGCACAAATCCATTCTGGAAATGAGGATGAGTTGTGTTTAGGGATTATATTTGAACTCTACAAATTTATCCCAAGTGGTCTTGTATTACCGATTAAGCTCGCACTCTCACAATTTACACAAAATCTCGACCTCGCGTGTTTTTGTATTAATTGTTCAATTGCTTGCTTAGTTTCTTAAAATTTAAAAACATAATTCATGGATCATATTAAGTGAATTACAGTAGGCTCAATGATTCAAAATAATTAAATGAAGAGGGTAGAAGATAGATCGATCACTAAAAATTACTCTTCCATGGGTGGCGTAATCATCGTAGAAGCGTTTTGCATGTGCAAAGGTTTATAATGGGTATAACCCAATATCGCTTCTACTCAAGAATTCCAGCCCCAAGAGGAAGATTAAGAGAAGAATAAATTTAAATAAAACAGAGGAAAAGAGAAGAAATAAAAGAAGAACAAAGAAGTTTATTACACAAACAAAACAATTACAACATGAAGGAGAGAAGGAGGCTTCGATGAGAGGATCCTTGCTTCAAGAGCTACCTCTCTTACAATGGTTGGAGAATTTGGTTGAAACCAATTCTCCTCTGCCTCCAATCTCCCAATGCACGAACCAGCCTCTCCAAATGAGAAAATCACTAATTTATAGAGTGGAGGGGAGGCTAGGTTTAAAGTGGTTTCAAGTGTGAATGCAAAATCTCGGCCAAATATTTTAATGAAACTTGCACCGCCCATTTGACCTCCAAAACGCGTGAATTGACCGGCCTTCCAGAAGGATGATTTGTGACACATCATGTCCCCGAGCTTTTTGCAAAATTTGGGCTCAATCCAAGCCCGTATGTAGAGGATATGGCCCAAATACAGAACCTTCTCCATTCTGGCGAGCTCAGCCCAACTTTGACTTCATGGCCCAATTTCAACAACCAAATTAACTCTTTAGCTTTAGTGTCCTGAATAAAAGTTGTATATAATTAAGTTAGGAACACTGTTACAAAATTTCAAATTCAAATAATAAATATAAAAATATTTATCTTCGAAATAATACAGTGCACTATTAAGGGTAAAACTGGAATTTTCACCAAATTTTCAAATGAATGATCAAATCCCAAATATTTTATAAATAAACATATTTAACACAATGTGAGGAAATTATATCATTTATTATCAATAAAATATTCAATAAAATAGTGTTTTATCAACTCCCCCACACTTACCCTTTTGCACACCTGGGCAATACCTCATATCAAGTAAACATCAATATCAAATCAAAACCAATTTTAAAACACATATCTTTAAGATCAATCAATTTCACACCAAGAATAAAAAAGATATCATGCCTCATAAAAAACCTTATTTCAGGTTCTCCATTTATATCATTCAATATATTTCCACTTCATTTATCCACCCATGCACAAAACACTTACCTCGCTTGAATTTTCTCTCATCACTCAAATATCAATTTTTTTTGCAATGTCTTTCTCATCCAAAATCATACAAGGGTCACCATAGGCTTGATAGATTCCTACATCGCTACCCGATGTGAGTCAAGGACATATGTTTATCATGAGGACTTTTCAAGGTTGTTCTGTGGCTTTTGGTTGGTAGGATTAAGATGTGAAAAAACTCTGAGGCTGAATGAGGAGGGCTTGACTCTTTTAAAGCAAAATTGCATTAATCTAATTTTCACTTAAATATGGTCTTCTCTTCAATCCCCATAGTATCAATTCAGCTCCATCATCATGAAAAGTCATGAAAGGTTTACACCATTCATCATTTCAGTATAAAAAATGTCAATCTTCTAAAACATGATTTTCTTGAAAGCTCTAGATGGGCACAGCTTTCCACCTCAATTAGAAGCTCCAGAAAAGGCACAGCTTCACTTGTCATGAAAGCTCTAGAAAAGGCACAACTTTCAATATAATGACTTTCTTTAGCAGCAAACACATCTCTTCAGAATTTAATTTTCCACCCAAAGTATCACATAATGTGGTGGCACAACACAAGACAGCTTCCCCCACACTTAAGCTCAACTAGATTATGCAATTTCACTTCAAGAGTTGGTTGGATAGGGAAAATTGGCTTGTAATGTGGCTTAACCTAACAGGATGTGCATGGCTTCTAAGGTCTACAAGGATTAAATATTCAAGGTAGGCCATTATAAAAAGGATTATTTGAAATAGGGGTTTTAATACCAAACAAATGCCTCAATCATTTAAACACAAGTACCTCAAACCCTCAAGTTTTGACAGGAATAGATCAAATTCTGGTTAAATCAAGTATGGTTTGGCTCTCTCAAGAAGTGAGGTGAATGTAAAGAATATGAAAATAATGGTTTAGAAGCCTCACAGGAAAGTGATTTCAAATATAAAGACAGTGAGATTGGCATGGGATTCAAAATTCAGCGTACTTTGCATGAAATTACTAAATATTTGAACTTGAAACAAAGCCATTTCAGCATTCATTTAAGCTTAGTTTCAAGGGGTAAATTGTTTCACTTATTGATATGGATTTAAAAATGGTGATGAGAATCATTTCAGCTCAAAAGTTTCAAAAACACACAGAAAATTGTAAAATAAACACACAAATTTTGAAAAACACACAATTTTTTTTTTGGTTTTTTTTAACAGGAAAACAATTGAAATTACTAAACTAAAAGGTTCCCTCCCCCACACTTAAAATATTGCATTGTCCTCAATGTGAACCCGTGAGATGATATATGCACATGAAATGCAGAATTTTTAAATAGGACAAATAATATAAAAGTGAAAGGGTTAGGAACAGCCTGATGTGATCAAGTGATGATGGGGTCATGCAGTGTGATAAAATCCACTGCATCAGTAGGATGTCCCTCAATGTATCTCTTCAAACGTTGCCCATTGACTGTAAATCTCCTTCCAGTGTCCTCTTGTGTGATCTCCACTGCACCATAAGGAAAAACATTAGACACAATATAAGGACCTAACCATCTGGAACGCAACTTACCAGGCATCAACTTCAGTCGTGAACTATAGAGAAGGACTTTCTCTCCAATATGAAACTCCCTTTGTTGGATCATTTTGTCATGAGCTGCTTTTGATCTTTCCTTGTAGAGCCTTGAGTTCTCATATGATGACAGGCGAATCTCCTCAAGCTCTTGAATTTGCAACTTCCTTTGAATTCCAGCTTGGGCCAAATCCATGTTACATTTCTTTATAGCCCAATATGCCCGATGCTCGACTTCCACGGGGAGATGACACGCTTTACCAAAAACAATCCGAAATGGGGACATACCAATGGGGGTCTTGTATGCTGTCCTATAAGCCCACAATGCATCATCCAAGCGCTTGGTCCAATCCTTCCTATTTGGCTGCACGGTTTTCTCCAAGATTTGTTTCAACTCACGATTTGAAACCTCAGCCTGGCCATTTGTTTGGGGGTGGTATGGTGTTGATGTTTTGTGTGTCACCCCATACTTCCGAAGGAGGGAAGCAAAATTCCTATTGCAAAAGTATGTCCCTTGGTCACTGATGATGGCCTTTGGTACTCCAAACCTGCAAAAAATCTGTGCTTTGACAAAATCCACAACAACATGAGAATCGTCAGTCCTGGTGGCCTTGGCCTCCACCCATTTACTCACATAATCGACAGCAACAAGGATATACAAGAAACCAAATGAACTAGGAAAAGGTCCCATAAAATCAATTCCCCAAACGTCAAAAATCTCACAGAATAAAATGGGTTGTTGGGGCATCTCGTGTCTTCTTGAAATGTTTCCAGTGTGTTGGCAACGAGAGCATGACTTACAAAATACATGGGAATCATGGAATAAACTAGGCCAATATAATCCTGAGTCTAAAACCTTCCTAGCTGTCCGTTGGGGTCCAAAGTGTCCACCACAAGCAAGTGTATGACAGAAATGCAAAACAGACTCAAACTCATGATCGGGAACACACCTCCTAATGACTTGGTCACTACACATGCGCCAGAGGTATGGATCATCCCACACATAATACCTAGACTCACTTTTTAATTTTTGGACTTGATGCTTCTTCAAATTTACTGGGATTTCAGAGCCAAAAATGTAATTAACTAAATCAGCATAACAAGGATGCTTACCTGAGATGGTATAGAGATGCTCATCGGGGAAAGTGTCCCGAAGTGGTACCTGGTCCAAGGTGTCACCCTCTAGTGTGTGAGTAAGCCTACTCATGTGGTCTGCCACCAAATTCTCTGACCCCTTCTTGTCCTTTATCTCAAGGTCAAACTCTTGAAGAAGTAGCATCCAACGGATAAGTCGTGGCTTTGCATCTGGCTTCTTTAGGAGGTACCTCAAAGCTGCATGGTCAGAAAAAACAACTACTTTAGAGCCCAATAAATATGAACGAAATTTATCTAAAGCAAATATAACAGCAAGAAACTCCTTTTCTGTTGTGGTGTAGTTTGATTGGGATGAATCTAGTGTCCTCGATGCATAGGCGATCACATGTGAACGTCCCTCCACCCTCTGAGATAAGACAGCTCCAACCGCGAAGTTGGAGGCGTCACACATAAGATCAAAAGGAATCTCCCACCGTGGGGGCTGTATGATCGGTGGAGTGGTCAGACACTTCTTTAGCTCATCAAATGATACCCTGCATGAATCATCAAAATTGAAGTCAATATCTTTTTGAAGCAATCGAGATAAGGGTAGAGCGATCTTACTAAAATCTCTGATGAAGCGTCGATAAAATCCAGCATGTCCAAGGAATGATCGAACATCACGCACACATGAAGGGTAGGGTAAGGATGAAATGATGTCTACCTTAGATCTATCAACCTCTATCCCATGTTTTGACACTACATGCCCTAAGACAATGCCATGCTCTACCATGAAATGACACTTTTCAAAGTTCAGGACTAGATTCTTCTTAATACAACGATTCAACACATTTTCCAAACTACTTAGACATTCATCAAATGAAGATCCATACACTGTAAAATCATCCATAAATACCTCCATGCTGGTCTCAATAAAATCAGAAAAAATACTCACCATGCATCTCTGGAAGGTACCTGGGGCATTGCAAAGTCCAAATGGCATCCTCCGATAGGCAAATTTCCCAAAGGGACAGGTGAATGTAGTCTTCTCCTGATCCTCTGGAGCTATAGGAACCTGAAAATATCCAGAAAATCCATCCAAGAAACAATAGTGTGTCTTCCCAGCTAGTCTCTCAAGCATCTGATCAATAAATGGGAGGGGGAAATGATCTTTGCGAGTGGAATGATTTAGTTTCCTATAATCAATACACACGCGCCAACTGTTTTGTACCCTCATTGGAACTAACTCATCTTTCTCATTTTTAACAACAGTAACACCACTTTTCTTAGGCACAACCTGAATAGGACTTACCCACTGAGAATCTGAAATGGGATAGATTATACCTGCCTCGAGCAATTTTTCAACCTCTTTTTTAACAACCTCCAGAAGGGTTGGATTGAGTCTCCTTTGTGGTTGCCTCACCGGTTTAGCTCCATCTTCCAAAAGAATCCTATGCATGCAAATGGAGGGGCTAATACCTGATATGTCAGCCAAGGTCCACCCGATTGCCCTGATGTTCTCCCTCAAAAGATTCAAAAGTTTTTCTTCATGTTCAAAAGAGAGATTGTTAGCAATGATAACAGGTAATTTTTCACCACTTAACAAGTATGAGTATTTGAGATTTGGTGGCAATGGCTTTAGTTCCAATGATGGTGGCTGCTGAATGGATGGAAGCATGAGCGGCGTAGACATCTGTGCACAATCATACATATCATCTGAATGAGAGAACAATGCATCAAATCCATCAGAAAAATTAGCAGCCATATCATAATCAGAGTATACATGCTCAGAATTCGAATATGATTGGACAAATGAACCAATCCCAAGATCAGAAAGATCATGAATTAAAGGGGATGAAGTAGAATGAGACATCAAGTTGGACCCAATACTCATTATTTCATTAAGAAGTGAATAGTCCCCAAGAGATTGGGAATCAAAAATAGAGGGACTATCACATGGAGACTCAGAATGAGAGAGAAAGAATGCTGAGTGTTCCTCTGGTGGGTACTTCATAGAATCCAGGATTTTAAACCTCACGATTTCATCCCCGAATTCCATGGAAAGAGTACCCTCATGAACATTGATAATGGTCTTAGCAGTTTTGAGGAAGGGTCTACCAAGAATGATAGGGGCATGAGAACTTACCTGGTCATCTTCCATGTTTAGTACATAGAAATCAGCAGGGAAGATCATGTCCTTTACCTTTACCAACACATCTTCAAGGACACCAGCCGGATATGCTGTAGCTCTATTCGCTAGCTGCACCACTACCCTTGTAGGCTTGAGCTCACCAATCTGCAATGAAGAGAAAACAGAGTGAGGCATCACATTTATTGAAGCTCCTAAATCACAAAGAGCATCAGAGAAGTGAAACTCCCCTATGGTGCATGGGATGGTGAATGTCCCGGGATCCTTGCACTTTGTTGGCATTGCTAGAGTTGGTGTAATGAGTGCTGAGACATTCCTTCCAAGGTTGATCCTCTCATTTCCCTTGAGCCCTCTTCGATTGGTACAAAGTTCTTTTAAGAATTTGGCATACCTTGGGATTTGCTTAATGGCTTCGAGTAGAGGAATGTTGATCTCCACACGCTTGAATGTGTCCAAAACCTCCTTTTGCATTGCTTCTTCAGCCATCTTCTTGGTTTGAACAGCCCTGTTTGGAAAAGGAAGTGGTTTAGGAGGAACATCATCAATCTTTTTCTTACCTTTATCTTTCTCCTTGGATTGTTCATCAGTTGGTATGGAATGTGGCTTCTCTGAAGTTGAGGTGAATCCCGGTGGAATGGTAGGTACAGCTGTATCGTTCATTTGCTTCCCACTTCTCAATGTTATGGCACTAACATTCCCCTTTGGATTTGGAGTGGGTTGGGAAGGTAGATTTCCAGAATTCTTACTTACAAGTTCATGGAGGGCGGTGGTAATCTGGCTCATTTGAGTCTTCAACTCCCTCAGCTCCGAACCTTGACTTTTCATCTCATTCTGTTGATTAAGAACAATTTGTTTCAAAAGATCATCAGTGTTAGAGTCTACCTTGGGTTGGAGATTCCCTTGTTGCTGACTTGTTGATGTTTGAGCTTCAAATCTCCTTTGGGGTTGTTGGAAACCCTGTTGGTAAGGTGGAGGCTTCTGGAAGTTTTGTTGAAAGGGGGGCCTTTGTTGTTGTCCAGAGCCATACCTCATGTCCAGATGATCTTTCCACCCTTGGTTGAATGTTGGATCGAACTTCTTCTGGGGATATGGTTGTTGCTGCTGCTGCTGATATGGTCTCCCAGGGAACACTGCTGCACAATCTTCTGTTTCTTGGAGTTGTGGGCAACAGTCAGTTGGGTGGCCTGTCTCAGTGCAAATACCACAAGGCCTTGAAGGAGGAGGTAAAGATGTCTTTTGTGCCAAAGCAATATGCCTTACCATAGTTGTCAATTCTTCTAACTTGGTATCAATCAAATGACTCTCAAGAGAAGAAGGACTTACCTGATGTACTCCCCTGACATGTAGTGTACCTCTATCGCCAAATTGTTGGGAGTTTTGGGCCATCTTGTCAGTCAATGCACGTGCGGCTATTGGTGTCTTGTCCACCAATGCCCCTCCAGCTGCGACATCCACCATGCTTCTCTCCATAGCTGTGAGTCCTTCATAGAAGTACTGAATGAGGAGTTGCTCACTGATTTGGTGATGTGGACAGCTTGCACACAACTTCTTGAATCGCTCCCAATACTCATACATGGACTCCCCTTGTGCTTGCTTGATCCCCGAGATCTCCTTAAGAATGGAAGTGGTCCTCGATGCTGGAAAAAATCTCTGCAAGAAAAGACGTTTCAAATCGTTCCAACAAGTTACATCTTCAGGTTGTAAATAATACATCCAATCTTTTGCAGCTCCATCAAGTGAGAATGGGAATGCTCTTAGTTTGATTTGATCTTCAGAGACATTTTTAGGTTTTAGGGTTGAGCAAACCACATTAAATTCTTTCAAATGTTTATTCGGATCCTCACTAGAGAGGCCATGAAACTTTGGAAGTAAGTGAATTAACCCTGATTTTAGTTCAAAGTCCGATTCGAGATTTGGGTATGCAATACAATTTGGTTGATAGTTAATATCAGGTGCAGCCAATTCTCGAATGGTTCTATTAAGTTCATTTCCATTATTATCAGCCATTGGTTCCTCTTTTATGTTTGAATTTGAATTGCTTCCAATTTCAATGTTCTGATATTGGAGTAATTCTCCAACTGGTTGAATGTTGAAACTTCCCGTAGACTGAGAATGTCTGATTCGTGCCCTAAGGCTACGTTCAATCTCAGGGTCAAGATCTAAGAGATCTTCGGGATTAGTTCGTGTCATAGATCAAATAAAAATGAAAAGAAAGAAGGTGGACCATAGTAAAATAAAAATGAGAAGTTTGAGTTGATGGTCCACAAAGAAGTAGGAGAAAATAAAAGAAGAGGATGAAAAATCAGATTGGGTAAAGAAGGAAGAAAGAAGAGAGGAAAATAATAAAATGTAAAATAAAATAAATACCTCTAGTTGGTTGAAATAATTACTTGCCTCCCCGGCAACGGCACCAATTTGAAAGAGCGTTGTCGCACGCGCTCTCAAAAGAACTTCAAAAGTGAGTTACGTTGGATAAAACTCCAAGCACAACACTCTATGAAGCTAATGTTTAGTTTACTTGGTGTAGCATAGGGGGCTAACCAAGGTCGTCTCTCAAAGGAGGAAGTGAATTAAAACATCTTATTAGAGGTATTCTAAAAATAAAATAAAAGAGAATAAAAACACTACTAGAAAAGGATGGGGGTTGTTTATAGTTTATTAATCTAGAAGAAGTTTGCTGGAAGAAGATTGTATTTTTTTTTGTTTTTAGTTTTGAAATGAATTCCGATTAAAATAACACAACAAGAAGATGTTTTTTTTAGAAAATATTTTAAAAGGCGTAATCGATCTAACTCTACCTCTTCATTTACATATTAATCATTATCATTTAAATGAATATCCACTTAATTATGATCCTCTAATTTGTTAACCCTCGAACCCTACAAGAGTTAACTTAACCACAAAGATGGAATTACTTAAACCCTAGGCTAGCTTCGGAACATGCAATCGCAGAACCCTGCTTTGATTGTTGTTCTAAGGTTAGCTTATGGTCAGTGGTTAATTAGAGCACAAATCCATTCTGGAAATGAGGATGAGTTGTGTTTAGGGATTATATTTGAACTCTACAAATTTATCCCAAGTGGTCTTGTATTACCGATTAAGCTCGCACTCTCACAATTTACACAAAATCTCGACCTCGCGTGTTTTTGTATTAATTGTTCAATTGCTTGCTTAGTTTCTTAAAATTTAAAAACATAATTCATGGATCATATTAAGTGAATTACAGTAGGCTCAATGATTCAAAATAATTAAATGAAGAGGGTAGAAGATAGATCGATCACTAAAAATTACTCTTCCATGGGTGGCGTAATCATCGTAGAAGCGTTTTGCATGTGCAAAGGTTTATAATGGGTATAACCCAATATCGCTTCTACTCAAGAATTCCAGCCCCAAGAGGAAGATTAAGAGAAGAATAAATTTAAATAAAACAGAGGAAAAGAGAAGAAATAAAAGAAGAACAAAGAAGTTTATTACACAAACAAAACAATTACAACATGAAGGAGAGAAGGAGGCTTCGATGAGAGGATCCTTGCTTCAAGAGCTACCTCTCTTACAATGGTTGGAGAATTTGGTTGAAACCAATTCTCCTCTGCCTCCAATCTCCCAATGCACGAACCAGCCTCTCCAAATGAGAAAATCACTAATTTATAGAGTGGAGGGGAGGCTAGGTTTAAAGTGGTTTCAAGTGTGAATGCAAAATCTCGGCCAAATATTTTAATGAAACTTGCACCGCCCATTTGACCTCCAAAACGCGTGAATTGACCGGCCTTCCAGAAGGATGATTTGTGACACATCATGTCCCCGAGCTTTTCGCAAAATTTGGGCTCAATCCAAGCCCGTATGTAGAGGATATGGCCCAAATACAGAACCTTCTCCATTCTGGCGAGCTCAGCCCAACTTTGACTTCATGGCCCAATTTCAACAACCAAATTAACTCTTTAGCTTTAGTGTCCTGAATAAAAGTTATAGATAATTAAGTTAGGAACACTGTTACAAAATTTCAAATTCAAATAATAAATATAAAAATATTTATCTTCGAAATAATACAGTGCACTATTAAGGGTAAAACTGGAATTTTCACCAAATTTTCAAATGAATGATCAAATCCCAAATATTTTATAAATAAACATATTTAACACAATGTGAGGAAATTATATCATTTATTATCAATAAAATATTCAATAAAATAGTGTTTTATCAACTCCCCCACACTTACCCTTTTGCACACCTGGGCAATACCTCATATCAAGTAAACATCAATATCAAATCAAAACCAATTTTAAAACACATATCTTTAAGATCAATCAATTTCACACCAAGAATAAAAAAGATATCATGCCTCATAAAAAACCTTATCTCAGGTTCTCCATTTATATCATTCAATATATTTCCACTTCATTTATCCACCCATGCACAAAACACTTACCTCGCTTGAATTTTCTCTCATCACTCAAATATCAATTTTTTTGCAATGTCTTTCTCATCCAAAATCATACAAGGGTCACCATAGGCTTGATAGATTCCTACATCGCTACCCGATGTGAGTCAAGGACATATGTTTATCATGAGGACTTTTCAAGGTTGTTCTGTGGCTTTCGGTTGGTAGGATTAAGATGTGAAAAAACTCTGAGGCTGAATGAGGAGGGCTTGACTCTTTTAAAGCAAAATTGCATTAATCTAATTTTCACTTAAATATGGTCTTCTCTTCAATCCCCATAGTATCAATTCAGCTCCATCATCATGAAAAGTCATGAAAGGTTTACACCATTCATCATTTCAGTATAAAAAATGTCAATCTTCTAAAACATGATTTTCTTGAAAGCTCTAGATGGGCACAACTTTCCACCTCAATTAGAAGCTCCAGAAAAGGCACAGCTTCACTTGTCATGAAAGCTCTAGAAAAGGCACAACTTTCAATATAATGACTTTCTTTAGCAGCAAACACATCTCTTCAGAATTTAATTTTCCACCCAAAGTATCACATAATGTGGTGGCACAACACAAGACAGCTTCCCCCACACTTAAGCTCAACTAGATTATGCAATTTCACTTCAAGAGTTGGTTGGATAGGGAAAATTGGCTTGTAATGTGGCTTAACCTAACAGGCTGTGCATGGCTTCTAAGGGCTACAAGGATTAAATATTCAAGGTAGGCCATTATAAAAAAGATTATTTGAAATAGGGGTTTTAATACCAAACAAATGCCTCAATCATTTAAACACAAGTACCTCAAACCCTCAAGTTTTGACAGGAATAGATCAAATTCTGGTTAAATCAAGTATGGTTTGGCTCTCTCAAGAAGTGAGGTGAATGTAAATAATATGAAAATAATGGTTTAGAAGCCTCACAGGAAAGTGATTTCAAATATAAAGACAGTGAGATTGGCATGGGATTCAAAATTCAGCGTACTTTGCATGAAATTACTAAATATTTGAACTTGAAACAAAGTCATTTCAGCATTCATTTAAGCTTAGTTTCAAGGGGTAAATTGTTTCACTTATTGATATGGATTTAAAAATGGTGATGAGAATCATTTCAGCTCAAAAGTTTCAAAAACACACAGAAAATTGTAAAATAAACACACAAATTTTGAAAAACACACAATTTTTTTTTTTGGTTTTTTTTAACAGGAAAACAATTGAAATTACTAAACTAAAAGGTTCCCTCCCCCACACTTAAAATATTGCATTGTCCTCAATGTGAACCCGTGAGATGATATATGCACATGAAATGCAGAATTTTTAAATAGGACAAATAATATAAAAGTGAAAGGGTTAGGAACAGCCTGATGTGATCAAGTGATGATGGGGTCATGCAGTGTGATAAAATCCACTGCATCAGTAGGATGTCCCTCAATGTATCTCTTCAAACGTTGCCCATTGACTGTAAAGCTCCTTCCAGTGTCCTCTTGTGTGATCTCCACTGCACCATAAGGAAAAACATTAGACACAATATAAGGACCTAACCATCTGGAACACAACTTACCAGGCATCAACTTCAGTCGTGAACTATAGAGAAGGACTTTCTCTCCAATATGAAACTCCCTTTGTTGGATCATTTTGTCATGAGCTGCTTTTGATCTTTCCTTGTAGATCCTTGAGTTCTCATATGATGACAGGCGAATCTCCTCAAGCTCTTGAATTTGCAACTTCCTTTGAATTCCAGCTTGGGCCAAATCCATGTTACATTTCTTTATAGCCCAATATGCCCGATGCTCGACTTCCACGGGGAGATGACACGCTTTACCAAAAACAATCCGAAATGGGGACATACCAATGGGGGTCTTGTATGCTGTCCTATAAGCCCACAATGCATCATCCAAGCGCTTGGTCCAATCCTTCCTATTTGGCTGCACGGTTTTCTCCAAGATTTGTTTCAACTCACGATTTGAAACCTCAGCCTGGCCATTTGTTTGGGGGTGGTATGGTGTTGATGTTTTGTGTGTCACCCCATACTTCCGAAGGAGGGAAGCAAAATTCCTATTGCAAAAGTGTGTCCCTTGGTCACTGATGATGGCCTTTGGTACTCCAAACCTGCAAAAAATCTGTGCTTTGACAAAATCCACAACAACATGAGAATCGTCAGTCCTGGTGGCCTTGGCCTCCACCCATTTACTCACATAATCGACAGCAACAAGGATATACAAGAAACCAAATGAACTAGGAAAAGGTCCCATAAAATCAATTCCCCAAACGTCAAAAATCTCACAGAATAAAATGGGTTGTTGGGGCATCTCGTGTCTTCTTGAAATGTTTCCAGTGTGTTGGCAACGAGAGCATGACTTACAAAATACATGGGAATCATGGAATAAACTAGGCCAATATAATCCTGAGTCTAAAACCTTCCTAGCTGTCCGTTGGGGTCCAAAGTGTCCACCACAAGCAAGTGTATGACAGAAATGAAAAACAGACTCAAACTCATGATCGGGAACACACCTCCTAATGACTTGGTCACTACACATGCGCCAGAGGTATGGATCATCCCACACATAATACCTAGACTCACTTTTTAATTTTTGGACTTGATGCTTCTTCAAATTTACTGGGATTTCAGAGCCAAAAATGTAATTAACTAAATCAGCATAACAAGGATGCTTACCTGAGATGGTATAGAGATGCTCATCGGGGAAAGTGTCCCGAAGTGGTACCTGGTCCAAGGTGTCACCCTCTAGTGTGTGAGTAAGCCTACTCATGTGGTCTGCCACCAAATTCTCTGACCCCTTCTTGTCCTTTATCTCAAGGTCAAACTCTTGAAGAAGTAGCATCCAACGGATAAGTCGTGGCTTTGCATCTGGCTTCTTTAGGAGGTACCTCAAAGCTGCATGGTCAGAAAAAACAACTACTTTAGAGCCCAATAAATATGAACGAAATTTATCTAAAGCAAATATAACAGCAAGAAACTCCTTTTCTGTTGTGGTGTAGTTTGATTGGGCTGAATCTAGTGTCCTCGATGCATAGGCGATCACATGTGAACGTCCCTCCACCCTCTGAGATAAGACAGCTCCAACCGCGAAGTTGGAGGCGTCACACATAAGCTCAAAAGGAATCTCCCACCGTGGGGGCTGTATGATCGGTGGAGTGGTCAGACACTTCTTTAGCTCATCAAATGATACCCTGCATGAATCATCAAAATTGAAGTCAATATCTTTTTGAAGCAATCGAGATAAGGGTAGAGCGATCTTACTAAAATCTCTGATGAAGCGTCGATAAAATCCAGCATGTCCAAGGAATGATCGAACATCACGCACACATGAAGGGTAGGGTAAGGATGAAATGATGTCTACCTTAGATCTATCAACCTCTATCCCATGTTTTGACACTACATGCCCTAAGACAATGCCATGCTCTACCATGAAATGACACTTTTCAAAGTTCAGGACTAGATTCTTCTTAATACAACGATTCAACACATTTTCCAAACTACTTAGACATTCATCAAATGAAGATCCATACACTGTAAAATCATCCATAAATACCTCCATGCTGGTCTCAATAAAATCAGAAAAAATACTCACCATGCATCTCTGGAAGGTACCTGGGGCATTGCAAAGTCCAAATGGCATCCTCCGATAGGCAAATTTCCCAAAGGGACAGGTGAATGTAGTCTTCTCCTGATCCTCTGGAGCTATAGGAACCTGAAAATATCCAGAAAATCCATCCAAGAAACAATAGTGTGTCTTCCCAGCTAGTCTCTCAAGCATCTGATCAATAAATGGGAGGGGGAAATGATCTTTGCGAGTGGAATGATTTAGTTTCCTATAATCAATACACACGCGCCAACTGTTTTGTACCCTCATTGGAACTAACTCATCTTTCTCATTTTTAACAACAGTAACACCACTTTTCTTAGGCACAACCTGAATAGGACTTACCCACTGAGAATCTGAAATGGGATAGATTATACCTGCCTCGAGAAATTTTTCAACCTCTTTTTTAACAACCTCCAGAAGGGTTGGATTGAGTCTCCTTTGTGGTTGCCTCACCGGTTTAGCTCCATCTTCCAAAAGAATCCTATGCATGAAAATGGAGGGGCTAATACCTGATATGTCAGCCAAGGTCCACCCGATTGCCCTGATGTTCTCCCTCAAAAGATTCAAAAGTTTTTCTTCATGTTCAAAAGAGAGATTGTTAGCAATGATAACAGGTAATTTTTCACCACTTAACAAGTATGAGTATTTGAGATTTGGTGGCAATGGCTTTAGTTCCAGTGATGGTGGCTGCTGAATGGATGGAAGCATGAGCGGCGTAGACATCTGTGCACAATCATACATATCATCTGAATGAGAGAACAATGCATCAAATCCATCAGAAAAATTAGCAGCCATATCATAATCAGAGTATACATGCTCAGAATTAGAATATGATTGGACAAATGAACCAATCCCAAGATCAGAAAGATCATGAATTAAAGGGGATGAAGTAGAATGAGACATCAAGTTGGACCCAATACTCATTATTTCATTAAGAAGTGAATAGTCCCCAAGAGATTGGGAATCAAAAATAGAGGGACTATCACATGGAGACTCAGAATGAGAGAGAAAGAATGCTGAGTGTTCCTCTGGTGGGTACTTCATAGAATCCAGGATTTTAAACCTCACGATTTCATCCCCGAATTCCATGGAAAGAGTACCCTCATGAACATTGATAATGGTCTTAGCAGTTTTGAGGAAGGGTCTACCAAGAATGATAGGGGCATGAGAACTTACCTGGTCATCTTCCATGTTTAGTACATAGAAATCAGCAGGGAAGATCATGTCCTTTACCTTTACCAACACATCTTCAAGGACACCAGCAGGATATGCTGTAGCTCTATTCTCTAGCTGCACCACTACCCTTGTAGGCTTGAGCTCACCAATCTGCAATGAAGAGAAAACAGAGTGAGGCATCACATTTATTGAAGCTCCTAAATCACAAAGAGCATCAGAGAAGTGAAACTCCCCTATGGTGCATGGGATGGTGAATGTCCCGGGATCCTTGCACTTTGTTGGCATTGCTAGAGTTGGTGTAATGAGTGCTGAGACATTCCTTCCAAGGTTGATCCTCTCATTTCCCTTGAGCCCTCTTCGATTGGTACAAAGTTCTTTTAAGAATTTGGCATACCTTGGGATTTGCTTAATGGCTTCGAGTAGAGGAATGTTGATCTCCACACGCTTGAATGTGTCCAAAACCTCCTTTTGCATTGCTTCTTCAGCCATCTTCTTGGTTTGAACAACCCTGTTTGGAAAAGGAAGTGGTTTAGGAGGAACATCATCAATCTTTTTCTTACCTTTATCTTTCTCCTTGGATTGTTCATCAGTTGGTATGGAATGTGGCTTCTCTGAAGTTGAGGTGAATCCCGGTGGAATGGTAGGTACAGCTGTATCGTTCATTTGCTTCCCACTTCTCAATGTTATGGCACTAACATTCCCCTTTGGATTTGGAGTGGGTTGGGAAGGTAGATTTCCAGAATTCTTACTTACAAGTTCATGGAGGGCGGTGGTAATCTGACTCATTTGAGTCTTCAACTCCCTCAGCTCCGAACCTTGACTTTTCAGCTCATTCTGTTGATTAAGAACAATTTGTTTCAAAAGATCATCAGTGTTAGAGTCTACCTTGGGTTGGAGATTCCCTTGTTGCTGACTTGTTGATGTTTGAGCTTCAAATCTCCTTTGGGGTTGTTGGAAACCCTGTTGGTAAGGTGGAGGCTTCTGGAAGTTTTGTTGAAAGGGGGGCCTTTGTTGTTGTCCAGAGCCATACCTCATGTCCAGATGATCTTTCCACCCTTGGTTGAATGTTGGATCGAACTTCTTCTGGGGATATGGTTGTTGCTGCTGCTGCTGATATGGTCTCCCAGGGAACACTGCTGCACAATCTTCTGTTTCTTGGAGTTGTGGGCAACAGTCAGTTGGGTGGCTTGTCTCAGTGCAAATACCACAAGGCCTTGAAGGAGGAGGTAAAGATGTCTTTTGTGCCAAAGCAATATGCCTTACCATAGTTGTCAATTCTTCTAACTTGGTATCAATCAAATGACTCTCAAGAGAAGAAGGACTTACCTGATGTACTCCCCTGACATGTAGTGTACCTCTATCGCCAAATTGTTGGGAGTTTTGGGCCATCTTGTCAATCAATGCACGTGCGGCTATTGGTGTCTTGTCCACCAATGCCCCTCCAGCTGCGACATCCACCATGCTTCTCTCCATAGCTGTGAGTCCTTCATAGAAGTACTGAATGAGGAGTTGCTCACTGATTTGGTGATGTGGACAGCTTGCACACAACTTCTTGAATCGCTCCCAATACTCATACATGGACTCCCCTTGTGCTTGCTTGATCCCCGAGATCTCCTTACGAATGGAAGTGGTCCTCGATGCTGGAAAAAATCTCTGCAAGAAAAGACGTTTCAAATCGTTCCAACAAGTTACATCTTCAGGTTGTAAATAATACATCCAATCTTTTGCAGCTCCATCAAGTGAGAATGGGAATGCTCTTAGTTTGATTTGATCTTCAGAGACATTTTTAGGTTTTAGGGTTGAGAAAACCACATTAAATTCTTTCAAATGTTTATTCGGATCCTCACTAGAGAGGCCATGAAACTTTGGAAGTAAGTGAATTAACCCTGATTTTAGTTCAAAGTCCGATTCGAGATTTGGGTATGCAATACAATTTGGTTGATAGTTAATATCAGGTGCAGCCAATTCTCGAATGGTTCTATTAAGTTCATTTCCATTATTATCAGCCATTGGTTCCTCTTTTATGTTTGAATTTGAATTGCTTCCAATTTCAATGTTCTGATATTGGAGTAATTCTCCAACTGGTTGAATGTTGAAACTTCCCGTAGACTGAGAATGTCTGATTCGTGCCCTAAGGCTACGTTCAATCTCAGGGTCAAGATCTAAGAGATCTTCGGGATTAGTTCGTGTCATAGATCAAATAAAAATGAAAAGAAAGAAGGTGGACCATAGTAAAATAAAAATGAGAAGTTTGAGTTGATGGTCCACAAAGAAGTAGGAGAAAATAAAAGAAGAGGATGAAAAATCAGATTGGGTAAAGAAGGAAGAAAGAAGAGAGGAAAATAATAAAATGTAAAATAAAATAAATACCTCTAGTTGGTTGAAATAATTACTTGCCTCCCCGGCAACGGCACCAATTTGAAAGAGCGTTGTCGCACGCGCTCTCAAAAGAACTTCAAAAGTGAGTTACGTTGGATAAAACTCCAAGCACAACACTCTATGAAGCTAATGTTTAGTTTACTTGGTGTAGCATAGGGGGCTAACCAAGGTCGTCTCTCAAAGGAGGAAGTGAATTAAAACATCTTATTAGAGGTATTCTAAAAATAAAATAAAAGAGAATAAAAACACTACTAGAAAAGGATGGGGGTTGTTTATAGTTTATTAATCTAGAATAAGTTTGCTGGAAGAAGATTGTATTTTTTTTTGTTTTTAGTTTTGAAATGAATTCCGATTAAAATAACACAACAAGAAGATGTTTTTTTTAGAAAATATTTTAAAAGGCGTAATCAATATAACTCTACCTCTTCATTTACATATTAATCATTATCATTTAAATGAATATCCACTTAATTATGATCCTCTAATTTGTTAACCCTCGAACCCTACAAGAGTTAACTTAACCACAAAGATGGAATTACTTAAACCCTAGGCTAGCTTCGGAACATGCAATCGCAGAACCCTGCTTTGATTGTTGTTCTAAGGTTAGCTTATGGTCAGTGGTTAATTAGAGCACAAATCCATTCTGGAAATGAGGATGAGTTTTGTTTAGGGATTATATTTGAACTCTACAAATTTATCCCAAGTGGTCTTGTATTACCGATTAAGCTCGCACTCTCACAATTTACACAAAATCTCGACCTCGCGTGTTTTTGTATTAATTGTTCAATTGCTTGCTTAGTTTCTTAAAATTTAAAAACATAATTCATGGATCATATTAAGTGAATTACAGTAGGCTCAATGATTCAAAATAATTAAATGAAGAGGGTAGAAGATAGATCGATCACTAAAAATTACTCTTCCATGGGTGGCGTAATCATCGTAGAAGCGTTTTGCATGTGCAAAGGTTTATAATGGGTATAACCCAATATCGCTTCTACTCAAGAATTCCAGCCCCAAGAGGAAGATTAAGAGAAGAATAAATTTAAATAAAACAGAGGAAAAGAGAAGAAATAAAAGAAGAACAAAGAAGTTTATTACACAAACAAAACAATTACAACATGAAGGAGAGAAGGAGGCTTCGATGAGAGGATCCTTGCTTCAAGAGCTACCTCTCTTACAATGGTTGGAGAATTTGGTTGAAACCAATTCTAATCTGCCTCCAATCTCCCAATGCACGAACCAGCCTCTCCAAATGAGAAAATCACTAATTTATAGAGTGGAGGGGAGGCTAGGTTTAAAGTGGTTTCAAGTGTGAATGCAAAATCTCGGACAAATATTTTAATGAAACTTGCACCGCCCATTTGACCTCCAAAACGCGTGAATTGACCGGCCTTCCAGAAGGATGATTTGTGACACATCATGTCCCCGAGCTTTTCGCAAAATTTGGGCTCAATCCAAGCCCGTATGTAGAGAATATGGCCCAAATACAGAACCTTCTCCATTCTGGCGAGCTCAGCCCAACTTTGACTTCATGGCCCAATTTCAACAACCAAATTAACTCTTTAGCTTTAGTGTCCTGAATATAAGTTGTAGATAATTAAGTTAGTAACACTGTTACAAAATTTCAAATTCAAATAATAAATATAAAAATATTTATCTTCGAAATAATACAGTGCACTATTAAGGGTAAAACTGGAATTTTCACCAAATTTTCAAATGAATGATCAAATCCCAAATATTTTATAAATAAACATATTTAACACAATGTGAGGAAATTATATCATTTATTATCAATAAAATATTCAATAAAATAGTGTTTTATCAACTCCCCCACACTTACCCTTTTGCACACCTGGGCAATACCTCATATCAAGTAAACATCAATATCAAATCAAAACCAATTTTAAAACACATATCTTTAAGATCAATCAATTTCACACCAAGAATAAAAAAGATATCATGCCTCATAAAAAACCTTATCTCAGGTTCTCCATTTATATCATTCAATATATTTCCACTTCATTTATCCACCCATGCACAAAACACTTACCTCGCTTGAATTTTCTCTCATCACTCAAATATCAATTTTTTTGCAATGTCTTTCTCATCCAAAATCATACAAGGGTCACCATAGGCTTGATAGATTCCTACATCGCTACCCGATGTGAGTCAAGGACAAATGTTTATCATGAGGACTTTTCAAGGTTGTTCTGTGGCTTTCGGTTGGTAGGATTAAGATGTGAAAAAACTCTGAGGCTGAATGAGGAGGGCTTGACTCTTTTAAAACAAAATTGCATTAATCTAATTTTCACTTAAATATGGTCTTCTCTTCAATCCCCATAGTATCAATTCAGCTCCATCATCATGAAAAGTCATGAAAGGTTTACACCATTCATCATTTCAGTATAAAAAATGTCAATCTTCTAAAACATGATTTTCTTGAAAGCTCTAGATGGGCACAGCTTTCCACCTCAATTAGAAGCTCCAGAAAAGGCACAGCTTCACTTGTCATGAAAGCTCTAGAAAAGGCACAACTTTCAATATAATGACTTTCTTTAGCAGCAAACACATCTCTTCAGAATTTAATTTTCCACCCAAAGTATCACATAATGTGGTGGCACAACACAAGACAGCTTCCCCCACACTTAAGCTCAACTAGATTATGCAATTTCACTTCAAGAGTTGGTTGGATAGGGAAAATTGGCTTGTAATGTGGCTTAACCTAACAGGCTGTGCATGGCTTCTAAGGGCTACAAGGATTAAATATTCAAGGTAGGCCATTATAAAAAGGATTATTTGAAATAGGGGTTTTAATACCAAACAAATGCCTCAATCATTTAAACACAAGTACCTCAAACCCTCAAGTTTTGACAGGAATAGATCAAATTCTGGTTAAATCAAGTATGGTTTGGCTCTCTCAAGAAGTGAGGTGAATGTAAAGAATATGAAAATAATGGTTTAGAAGCCTCACAGGAAAGTGATTTCAAATATAAAGACAGTGAGATTGGCATGGGATTCAAAATTCAGCGTACTTTGCATGAAATTACTAAATATTTGAACTTGAAACAAAGTCATTTCAGCATTCATTTAAGCTTAGTTTCAAGGGGTAAATTGTTTCACTTATTGATATGGATTTAAAAATGGTGATGAGAATCATTTCAGCTCAAAAGTTTCAAAAACACACAGAAAATTGTAAAATAAACACACAAATTTTGAAAAACACACAATTTTTTTTTGGTTTTTTTTAACAGGAAAACAATTGAAATTACTAAACTAAAAGGTTCCCTCCCCCACACTTAAAATATTGCATTGTCCTCAATGTGAACCCGTGAGATGATATATGCACATGAAATGCAGAATTTTTAAATAGGACAAATAATATAAAAGTGAAAGGGTTAGGAACAGCCTGATGTGATCAAGTGATGATGGGGTCATGCAGTGTGATAAAATCCACTGCATCAGTTGGATGTCCCTCAATGTATCTCTTCAAACGTTGCCCATTGACTGTAAAGCTCCTTCCAGTGTCCTCTTATGTGATCTCCACTGCACCATAAGGAAAAACATTAGACACAATATAAGGACCTAACCATCTGGAACACAACTTACCAGGCATCAACTTCAGTCGTGAACTATAGAGAAGGACTTTCTCTCCAAGATGAAACTCCCTTTGTTGGATCATTTTGTCATGAGCTGCTTTTGATCTTTCCTTGTAGATCCTTGAGTTCTCATATGATGACAGGCGAATCTCCTCAAGCTCTTGAATTTGCAACTTCCTTTGAATTCCAGCTTGGGCCAAATCCATGTTACATTTCTTTATAGCCCAATATGCCCGATGCTCGACTTCCACGGGGAGATGACACGCTTTACCAAAAACAATCCGAAATGGGGACATACCAATGGGGGTCTTGTATGCTGTCCTATAAGCCCACAATGCATCATCCAAGCGCTTGGTCCAATCCTTCCTATTTGGCTGCACGGTTTTCTCCAAGATTTGTTTCAACTCACGATTTGAAACCTCAGCCTGGCCATTTGTTTGGGGGTGGTATGGTGTTGATGTTTTGTGTGTCACCCCATACTTCCGAAGGAGGGAAGCAAAATTCCTATTGCAAAAGTGTGTCCCTTGGTCACTGATGATGGCCTTTGGTACTCCAAACCTGCAAAAAATCTGTGCTTTGACAAAATCCACAACAACATGAGAATCGTCAGTCCTGGTGGCCTTGGCCTCCACCCATTTACTCACATAATCGACAGCAACAAGGATATACAAGAAACCAAATGAACTAGGAAAAGGTCCCATAAAATCAATTCCCCAAACGTCAAAAATCTCACAGAATAAAATGGGTTGTTGGGGCATCTCGTGTCTTCTTGAAATGTTTCCAGTGTGTTGGCAACGAGAGCATGACTTACAAAATACATGGGAATCATGGAATAAACTAGGCCAATATAATCCTGAGTCTAAAACCTTCCTAGCTGTCCGTTGGGGTCCAAAGTGTCCACCACAAGCAAGTGTATGACAGAAATGCAAAACAGACTCAAACTCATGATCGGGAACACACCTCCTAATGACTTGGTCACTACACATGCGCCAGAGGTATGGATCATCCCACACATAATACCTAGACTCACTTTTTAATTTTTGGACTTGATGCTTCTTCAAATTTACTGGGATTTCAGAGCCAAAAATGTAATTAACTAAATCAGCATAACAAGGATGCTTACCTGAGATGGTATAGAGATGCTCATCGGGGAAAGTGTCCCGAAGTGGTACCTGGTCCAAGGTGTCACCCTCTAGTGTGTGAGTAAGCCTACTCATGTGGTCTGCCACCAAATTCTCTGACCCCTTCTTGTCCTTTATCTCAAGGTCAAACTCTTGAAGAAGTAGCATCCAACGGATAAGTCGTGGCTTTGCATCTGGCTTCTTTAGGAGGTACCTCAAAGCTGCATGGTCAGAAAAAACAACTACTTTAGAGCCCAATAAATATGAACGAAATTTATCTAAAGCAAATATAACAGCAAGAAACTCCTTTTCTGTTGTGGTGTAGTTTGATTGGGCTGAATCTAGTGTCCTCGATGCATAGGCGATCACATGTGAACGTCCCTCCACCCTCTGAGATAAGACAGCTCCAACCGCGAAGTTGGAGGCGTCACACATAAGCTCAAAAGGAATCTCCCACCGTGGGGGCTGTATGATCGGTGGAGTGGTCAGACACTTCTTTAGCTCATCAAATGATACCCTGCATGAATCATCAAAATTGAAGTCAATATCTTTTTGAAGCAATCGAGATAAGGGTAGAGCGATCTTACTAAAATCTCTGATGAAGCGTCGATAAAATCCAGCATGTCCAAGGAATGATCGAACATCACGCACACATGAAGGGTAGGGTAAGGATGAAATGATGTCTACCTTAGATCTATCAACCTCTATCCCATGTTTTGACACTACATGCCCTAAGACAATGCCATGCTCTACCATGAAATGACACTTTTCAAAGTTCAGGACTAGATTCTTCTTAATACAACGATTCAACACATTTTCCAAACTACTTAGACATTCATCAAATGAAGATCCATACACTGTAAAATCATCCATAAATACCTCCATGCTGGTCTCAATAAAATCAGAAAAAATACTCACCATGCATCTCTGGAAGGTACCTGGGGCATTGCAAAGTCCAAATGGCATCCTCCGATAGGCAAATTTCCCAAAGGGACAGGTGAATGTAGTCTTCTCCTGATCCTCTGGAGCTATAGGAACCTGAAAATATCCAGAAAATCCATCCAAGAAACAATAGTGTGTCTTCCCAGCTAGTCTCTCAAGCATCTGATCAATAAATGGGAGGGGGAAATGATCTTTGCGAGTGGAATGATTTAGTTTCCTATAATCAATACACACGCGCCAACTGTTTTGTACCCTCATTGGAACTAACTCATCTTTCTCATTTTTAACAACAGTAACACCACTTTTCTTAGGCACAACCTGAATAGGACTTACCCACTGAGAATCTGAAATGGGATAGATTATACCTGCCTCGAGCAATTTTTCAACCTCTTTTTTAACAACCTCCAGAAGGGTTGGATTGAGTCTCCTTTGTGGTTGCCTCACCGGTTTAGCTCCATCTTCCAAAAGAATCCTATGCATGCAAATGGAGGGGCTAATACCTGATATGTCAGCCAAGGTCCACCCGATTGCCCTGATGTTCTCCCTCAAAAGATTCAAAAGTTTTTCTTCATGTTCAAAAGAGAGATTGTTAGCAATGATAACAGGTAATTTTTCACCACTTAACAAGTATGAGTATTTGAGATTTGGTGGCAATGGCTTTAGTTCCAGTGATGGTGGCTGCTGAATGGATGGAAGCATGAGCGGCGTAGACATCTGTGCACAATCATACATATCATCTGAATGAGAGAACAATGCATCAAATCCATCAGAAAAATTAGCAGCCATATCATAATCAGAGTATACATGCTCAGAATTCGAATATGATTGGACAAATGAACCAATCCCAAGATCAGAAAGATCATGAATTAAAGGGGATGAAGTAGAATGAGACATCAAGTTGGACCCAATACTCATTATTTCATTAAGAAGTGAATAGTCCCCAAGAGATTGGGAATCAAAAATAGAGGGACTATCACATGGAGACTCAGAATGAGAGAGAAAGAATGCTGAGTGTTCCTCTGGTGGGTACTTCATAGAATCCAGGATTTTAAACCTCACGATTTCATCCCCGAATTCCATGGAAAGAGTACCCTCATGAACATTGATAATGGTCTTAGCAGTTTTGAGGAAGGGTCTACCAAGAATGATAGGGGCATGAGAACTTACCTGGTCATCTTCCATGTTTAGTACATAGAAATCAGCAGGGAAGATCATGTCCTTTACCTTTACCAACACATCTTCAAGGACACCAGCCGGATATGCTGTAGCTCTATTCGCTAGCTGCACCACTACCCTTGTAGGCTTGAGCTCACCAATCTGCAATGAAGAGAAAACAGAGTGAGGCATCACATTTATTGAAGCTCCTAAATCACAAAGAGCATCAGAGAAGTGAAACTCCCCTATGGTGCATGGGATGGTGAATGTCCCGGGATCCTTGCACTTTGTTGGCATTGCTAGAGTTGGTGTAATGAGTGCTGAGACATTCCTTCCAAGGTTGATCCTCTCATTTCCCTTGAGCCCTCTTCGATTGGTACAAAGTTCTTTTAAGAATTTGGCATACCTTGGGATTTGCTTAATGGCTTCGAGTAGAGGAATGTTGATCTCCACACGCTTGAATGTGTCCAAAACCTCCTTTTGCATTGCTTCTTCAGCCATCTTCTTGGTTTGAACAACCCTGTTTGGAAAAGGAAGTGGTTTAGGAGGAACATCATCAATCTTTTTCTTACCTTTATCTTTCTCCTTGGATTGTTCATCAGTTGGTATGGAATGTGGCTTCTCTGAAGTTGAGGTGAATCCCGGTGGAATGGTAGGTACAGCTGTATCGTTCATTTGCTTCCCACTTCTCAATGTTATGGCACTAACATTCCCCTTTGGATTTAGAGTGGGTTGGGAAGGTAGATTTCCAGAATTCTTACTTACAAGTTCATGGAGGGCGGTGGCAATCTGGCTCATTTGAGTCTTCAACTCCCTCAGCTCCGAACCTTGACTTTTCAGCTCATTCTGTTGATTAAGAACAATTTGTTTCAAAAGATCATCAGTGTTAGAGTCTACCTTGGGTTGGAGATTCCCTTGTTGCTTACTTGTTGATGTTTGAGCTTCAAATCTCCTTTGGGGTTGTTGGAAACCCTGTTGGTAAGGTGGAGGCTTCTGGAAGTTTTGTTGAAAGGGGGGCCTTTGTTGTTGTCCAGAGCCATACCTCATGTCCAGATGATCTTTCCACCCTTGGTTGAATGTTGGATCGAACTTCTTCTGGGGATATGGTTGTTGCTGCTGCTGCTGATATGGTCTCCCAGGGAACACTGCTGCACAATCTTCTATTTCTTGGAGTTGTGGGCAACAGTCAGTTGGGTGGCTTGTCTCAGTGCAAATACCACAAGGCCTTGAAGGAGGAGGTAAAGATGTCTTTTGTGCCAAAGCAATATGCCTTACCATAGTTGTCAATTCTTCTAACTTGGTATCAATCAAATGACTCTCAAGAGAAGAAGGACTTACCTGATGTACTCCCCTGACATGTAGTGTACCTCTATCGCCAAATTGTTGGGAGTTTTGGGCCATCTTGTCAATCAATGCACGTGCGGCTATTGGTGTCTTGTCCACCAATGCCCCTCCAGCTGCGACATCCACCATGCTTCTCTCCATAGCTGTGAGTCCTTCATAGAAGTACTGAATGAGGAGTTGCTCACTGATTTGGTGATGTGGACAGCTTGCACACAACTTTTTGAATCGCTCCCAATACTCATACATGGACTCCCCTTGTGCTTGCTTGATCCCCGAGATCTCCTTACGAATGGAAGTGGTCCTCGATGCTGGAAAAAATCTCTGCAAGAAAAGACGTTTCAAATCGTTCCAACAAGTTACATCTTCAGGTTGTAAATAATACATCCAATCTTTTGCAGCTCCATCAAGTGAGAATGGGAATGCTCTTAGTTTGATTTGATCTTCAGAGACATTTTTAGGTTTTAGGGTTGAGCAAACCACATTAAATTCTTTCAAATGTTTATTCGGATCCTCACTAGAGAGGCCATGAAACTTTGGAAGTAAGTGAATTAACCCTGATTTTAGTTCAAAGTCCGATTCGAGATTTGGGTATGCAATACAATTTGGTTGATAGTTAATATCAGGTGCAGCCAATTCTCGAATGGTTCTATTAAGTTCATTTCCATTATTATCAGCCATTGGTTCCTCTTTTATGTTTGAATTTGAATTGCTTCCAATTTCAATGTTCTGATATTGGAGTAATTCTCCAACTGGTTGAATGTTGAAACTTCCCGTAGACTGAGAATGTCTGATTCGTGCCCTAAGGCTACGTTCAATCTCAGGGTCAAGATCTAAGAGATCTTCGGGATTAGTTCGTGTCATAGATCAAATAAAAATGAAAAGAAAGAAGGTGGACCATAGTAAAATAAAAATGAGAAGTTTGAGTTGATGGTCCACAAAGAAGTAGGAGAAAATAAAAGAAGAGGATGAAAAATCAGATTGGGTAAAGAAGGAAGAAAGAAGAGAGGAAAATAATAAAATGTAAAATAAAATAAATACCTCTAGTTGGTTGAAATAATTACTTGCCTCCCCGGCAACGGCACCAATTTGAAAGAGCGTTGTCGCACGCGCTCTCAAAAGAACTTCAAAAGTGAGTTACGTTGGATAAAACTCCAAGCACAACACTCTATGAAGCTAATGTTTAGTTTACTTGGTGTAGCATAGGGGGCTAACCAAGGTAGTCTCTCAAAGGAGGAAGTGAATTAAAACATCTTATTAGAGGTATTCTAAAAATAAAATAAAAGATAATAAAAACACTACTAGAAAAGGATGGGGGTTGTTTATAGTTTATTAATCTAGAAGAAGTTTGCTGGAAGAAGATTGTATTTTTTTTGTTTTTAGTTTTGAAATGAATTCCGATTAAAATAACACAACAAGAAGATGTTTTTTTTAGAAAATATTTTAAAAGGCGTAATCGATCTAACTCTACCTCTTCATTTACATATTAATCATTATCATTTAAATGAATATCCACTTAATTATGATCCTCTAATTTGTTAACCCTCGAACCCTACAAGAGTTAACTTAACCACAAAGATGGAATTACTTAAACCCTAGGCTAGCTTCGGAACATGCAATCGCAGAACCCTGCTTTGATTGTTGTTCTAAGGTTAGCTTATGGTCAGTGGTTAATTAGAGCACAAATCCATTCTGGAAATGAGGATGAGTTGTGTTTAGGGATTATATTTGAACTCTACAAATTTATCCCAAGTGGTCTTGTATTACCGATTAAGCTCGCACTCTCACAATTTACACAAAATCTCGACCTCGCGTGTTTTTGTATTAATTGTTCAATTGCTTGATTAGTTTCTTAAAATTTAAAAACATAATTCATGGATCATATTAAGTGAATTACAGTAGGCTCAATGATTCAAAATAATTAAATGAAGAGGGTAGAAGATAGATCGATCACTAAAAATTACTCTTCCATGGGTGGCGTAATCATCGTAGAAGCGTTTTGCATGTGCAAAGGTTTATAATGGGTATAACCCAATATCGCTTCTACTCAAGAATTCCAGCCCCAAGAGGAAGATTAAGAGAAGAATAAATTTAAATAAAACAGAGGAAAAGAGAAGAAATAAAAGAAGAACAAAGAAGTTTATTACACAAACAAAACAATTACAACATGAAGGAGAGAAGGAGGCTTCGATGAGAGGATCCTTGCTTCAAGAGCTACCTCTCTTACAATGGTTGGAGAATTTGGTTGAAACCAATTCTACTCTGCCTCCAATCTCCCAATGCACGAACCAGCCTCTCCAAATGAGAAAATCACTAATTTATAGAGTGGAGGGGAGGCTAGGTTTAAAGTGGTTTCAAGTGTGAATGCAAAATCTCGGCCAAATATTTTAATGAAACTTGCACCGCCCATTTGACCTCCAAAACGCGTGAATGGACCGGCCTTCCAGAAGGATGATTTGTGCCACATCATGTCCCCGAGCGTTTCCCAAAATTTGGGCTCAATCCAAGCCCGTATGTAGAGGATATGGCCCAAATACAGAACCTTCTCCATTCTGGCGAGCTCAGCCCAACTTTGACTTCATGGCCCAATTTCAACAACCAAATTAACTCTTTAGCTTTAGTGTCCTGAATAAAAGTTGTAGATAATTAAGTTAGGAACACTGTTACAAAATTTCAAATTCGAATAATAAATATAAAAATATTTATCTTCGAAATAATACAGTGCACTATTAAGGGTAAAACTGGAATTTTCACCAAATTTTCAAATGAATGATCAAATCCCAAATATTTTATAAATAAACATATTTAACACAATGTGAGGAAATTATATCATTTATTATCAATAAAATATTCAATAAAATAGTGTTTTATCAGTAACCCACCCCCCTTTGACCTGCCTAGGGAGGACCCCACCAAGGGGCCGCCATTTCTGAAACAAAGGGGCTCACGCCCCCTTCGCACCCCGCCCGGCAGACAGCTGCGCCGCGGCCGGCTTCAGAGCCGGGTCGGGCCGCCCGCGCCGGGTCGGGCTACCAGCGCCGGGCCGGGATGCCAGCGCCGGGCCGGGCTGCCAGCACCCGGCCAGGCTGCCTGCGCCAGGCCGGGCCAGACTAGCCGGGTCGGGCCATGCCCAATCGGGCCATACCTGGACCCGGGTTGGGTCGACCCTGTTTGTGCCGACCCAGGGGGTATTGGGCCGGGTCGGACCGGGCCCAAACCCCCTATTTTCGGACCAAGTTCGTTCAAATGCCCTTATCTTGGGCTATAGACCTCTGATCGATGAACCGTCAATTTCGTAAGGATCCTTGGATTGAGATAGTCGTTTTGGTATATTACACTTAAGGTTTCGGCAAAGTTTGGGTATGATCAATTTGGTTCGAACCTGAAACCAACCGGGCCCTTGGAGCGGACACACTTATAACCTAACGACCAGATATAGGAATGATGTTCCATAAATAATGTTGAAATCCTCTTAGTGAGATAGGTCTTTTTTCTTACTCTACTTGAGGATTGAATGCAGATGGAGTGTGGTCAGGTTGGTTTTAGCTTAGAAACCAACTGGGCCCCTGGGACGGAAAAACCAATAACTCTCAGACCAGGCATCTGATTGACGCGCCGTCTGTCGCGTTGAGTTCCTATTGACGAGACGGAACTTTGTAATACATAAACTCTGGACTTTGGGATAGTTTATGTATCTAACCTTTTGTCTCATGGAGTGGACCCTCCCGAAATTGAGCATGCTGTGTGCAGAAACCCTAGAGCTTGCTGTGACTGCGACGATGATGACAACTGTACTTGGATCCTACGTGGGTTCCGCAGTGAGGACGATTGTACTTGGATCCTCCATGGGTTCGGCAGTGATGAAGACTATACTTGGATCCTACGTGGGTTTGGCAACGATGTTTACTGTACTTGGATCCTATATGAGTTCAGCAGCGATGACTTCTGTACTTGGATCCTACATGGGTTCGACAGAGAGGATGATTCAGAGATTACATCTAATCATCTCCACCCCTCTTCGTGAGTAGTATACCTGTTTGAGCTAAGTCTTGACTTTAAATCATTATCTTCAATATGATCATCTTTCTTTCCTATGTGGACTGAGTTGTACTTTTGTTTGTGGACTGAGTTGTACTTGGGCTCGGGAGTTGGAGCCGAACTGAAATTGATGACTTAGGTATATGTATGGGGATATACCTAAGTAGAGTTGGTTGATATTTTTTGTTTGTATCTTTCCTTTTTGGTATATCCTTTGTGGATTCTGGGAGGCCTTTGGGGGTCTCGGGGTCCCTACTGAGTATCATATACTCACCCCTGCACAGGATATCCCCAGACTATGTTGTGTTGGTTGTAGACGATGGACATCACTGATCGTAGTTGAGGCTTGTGGAGTGGGACAATTTTCAGAGGAGGAATATCAGGCGGGACGTACTTAGAGCGGACGACTGGTCCTGAGGATCTGATGAGACTATATATACCCACCATATAGGTGGGAATTATGGAGGACGACTTGGTGGTTTCTACTTTACTTTTCAGCTGATTTACTTTCTTTTCAGTTATACTGTACTTTCGGTTGGGTTTGTATTCTGGCCCATTTACTTCCAGAACTTACTTTTGTACCCAGTTTTTACTTAGGTCTTACTTAACCTACGTACTCTATTGTGTGTTTGTTTACTTATATGAAGGCAATGCCTTCCCTTTATCAAGATTTATGCCTTTGATGCTAGTCTCCAGCCCCTGGACTATGGAAGGCAGGCTTGGGGTAGTCACATCACGGGTCCCGAGGACGGGTCATGAAAAATTGGTATCAGAGGAGTCATTCTACTGCAGAACTTAGGACTCTGATAATTTTATTCTCTATGAAGCAATAATGTTTAGATTATTGAGTCTGGTTATCAGTCCAGGGAGTCCAGTGTTGGTGTGGTGGCCGACGTATCAGTACACCAGGACTCTAACTTCTGATTTCTGACTTAGTGCACAAAAAAATTGATTGCATGTGTGTTTCAAAAGTTTTCCTTGTGATTACTTTGTGTCAGATCACCAGGTATATTGTATTAACCGTGGCATACCTGTTTCTTTTTAGGATATCACCACGACGGTAGCCAACTAGGTTTCCGAGCTTTGTGAGAGATGGGAGCCCACCGAGCGACGAGGCCTCGGTGCAGGGCCCCATTACAGTGAAGGCACCGACAGTACCTCTACCCGCCAAACCACTGATGCCACCATCCCCTGTAGTATTGAAATAGTGATGTAGATGCTCAAATTACAAGAGGGGGGGGGGGGGGGTGAATTTTAATCCTCAAAAAATTTCCTTAAGCAAGGAAAGACCAAATTTTAACAAAGTTAAACGAAGAAAATTCACAACACCTCTAACACCAATTGGAAAATTGGAACTAAAGTTAACAATATGAGACTCTACCTTAAAGCGTATAGAATATAAACTAATCAGAGTACAGGTGTAAGGAAATATAATAAAATTATACTTTCCTTATAATAAAAAAGTGCAGCAGAAAAAACCAAGTAGTAAAACTACGAGTGACAAGATATAATTCTTTTAACCCAAAGAGAAGGGTATCCAACAACCTTGGACAAAGGTCCCTTGATTTATACTTTCAAGAAAGTATGTCTTACCCACACCAGGGTAAGCCCTCAATACGAAGATCTAAGTCTCTATCTTGCTATCCCCAGAAGCCCTCAACTTTAAGGTAGTTAGAACCTTTGTCTTCCTCAGCAAGGATGCCCTCGAACTTCAAGGTAGTCGGTACCTCTGTCTTCCTATCTCCGGAAGCCCTCGAATGTAATCACTAACATTCGGAGTCGCACGAAGCAATCTGAATGAGCGGTTAAGTACGTACAAAGCATGAAAAACTTCCCTCTCTAGATATCACCTTAACAACGTGTGGTCTCAAGATCAATAAAATTTTTTCATCTGTTACTTGATATCTTTCAAATGAGCTCCTATTTATAGGCTCGGTTGGCCCCCTCTCGAACGATCATATTTTCCTTAAAAATCGAAGAGACCTGTACACGTGTAACTCAACCAACGGTTAGTTTGAAACAGAATAGATGACATCGTTTAATAATAAACCAAGTATAACTGAATGCACGACATCATTTTGTAATGGCACATTTGTAATTAAAAACCATACTAAGTTCGGAGTGTAGGCATGTTTAAAAAGTTTGGAGTCTAACCAAATATGAAATTCGGAGTCTATACAAAGAAATGATCGGATTTAATTTTATAGGAATTCAGAGTCTGGTTTCACCAGAGATCAGAATATGAACATGTAGAGTTCAAAGTTGAATTGGTAAAATTTCCTATTCGAACTTCATAAGAGTTCGGAGTCGAACCACTTAAGATTTCAGAGTCGAACTACTTAAGATTTCGGAGTCGAACTACTTAAGAGTTCGGAGTCGAACTACGTAAGAGTTCAGAGTCGAACTACTTAAGAGTTCGGAGTCGAACTACTTAAGAGTTTGGAGTCAAACTACTTAAGAGTTCAGAGTCGAACTACTTAAGAGTTCAGAGTTGAACTACTTAAGAGTTCCGAGTTGAACTACTTAAGAGTTCCGAGTCGAACTACTTAAGAGTTCGGAGTCGAACTAGTTAAGAGTTCAGAGTTGAACTCATGAAAGTTTCTATCTATAATTTGGAGTGGAACTTCATTATAGTTCACATCCAGAATTCGGATCCTAGAAACAGAATACTTTAATACTTATTATTATATGATTCCATGATTTTGGTTAAGAATCCAGTTTTTGAACTAATGAAAAAAAATTGCAATGAATAAGAAACTCTAGGTTAGGGTAAATTTCCTTATGGAATTTTTTTTTCCTTATGTAGGTAAAACATAAATTTTATAGGTATAAGGTGTTTGTGATTTTCAAAACAAGAAGGAATGGAAAATTCATAAGGAAAACCATATTGACTCAACAATCTCCCCTTTTTTGGAAAGCACAATAATCCTAACAAAAAGAATATAAGGAATTTGAAAATTTTCCTTAGGCTTTGAAATTAAAACAAATCTCCCTTTGTTCATGAATGAAAGTGAATAAAACTAACTCACCCTTAGGCATTGAAACTCTAAGGATTGTATTCTGAATTTTCAGAGTGGAGTTCTCATTATCATGAGAATGAAAAACTTCGAGGTGGGAAACTCCCCCTCACTTTAAGAATATTTCACTTAGAAATTTTTCTTTCTCCTCCTTAGGAGTAGTTCTTTTTCCTTCTCCCCATTTGTGATTTTCAAAAACAATTGAAGGGTATGGAAAAGAAAATATGGTACCTAAAACATTAGTATATGACAAGATACAATGAACCAAATAACATTTCATTAGAGTTGGGAAAGTTTTACCAAGAAAGAAAATTACAACAAATGTTCGTAGTGGGTTCATTTGTCTTCATTTTCCTTCGGAATCATCTTTTTTAACAAAGTTTTGAGCTTATTTAGGTCTCTTTGGTCTTCCTCGACTTGCCTCTACAAGGCTTTTGACTTTTATTCTTGAACATTTAAAGCCTCTGCCTGAGCCTCGATAGATTCTTTCTGTAACTTTATAAATGAATCTTGCTGAACGACTCTTCTTTCAAGCTCAATCCGGAGATTTCTATCATTTATAATATTTTGAGCTAGAGAATTTTCCTTATCATTTAGTTCCTTCACTTTTTAAATATGGGAAATCTACTTAATGATCAGTTCATCTTGAAGATTCTTAATCTTTTTATCTGCTATGTCAAAAGCTTCTTTCACGTCATTATGAAAATTATCATACATAGCCATGTCTTTTTCAACTCTCTTAGACAACTTTGTTACCTTACTACAGCACTTTATAAGCACATCATAATCGATAGGGAAACTTTTCTATTCCACTTCTATCTTCACACACTTTTCCATTAGCATGGATAGTGTCTCTGATTTTTGATTTTGGATTAGCTAAAGCATTTGGCATCTAGAGTCAATGGTGGGAAATATTGGAATGAAATCCACCAACTTTTTCAATGACTCAACAATAAAATCATGCCCATGAGATGAAGATTCGGAATCAGATACATCTCTTTGAGATTGCTCTTCTTCATCTTGCAGTATCTTTCTTCTATAGGTACCAACAACCTCTTTCTTTATAATGAAATCTTTTATAGGTGTCTGAATGAGAACTTGCTTCCCCTTATCAGCTCTTAGAATGGGTTTCTCATCAGGAGATACTTCCTCGGATTCAAAAACGTGAATAATCTAGTCTTCATCTAGTTTCTGTTTTTCTTGTCCTTCCTCAAAGAAATTCTTCTCATAGGATTCCTCCTCATCACACAAGAAATTTTATTCTTCTTCTTCTTGCTGTTGCTTACTAGCTTCCTCATCTCCCTTTCCTAGAGTTAATAACTTTGCAGATTTAGCCTTATCTTTATAATCCTCTACTTGCTTTATCAAAGCATATAAATCTTCACTTCCCTCTTCTTCTTCTTATTCTTCTTATTCTTCAACCTCTTCTTCTACTTCTTCAGCAATTTCTTTTTCAGCTTCTTCAACTACTTCTTTATCCTTAGATTTTTCCAGAGTGGCATAGTTCTTGGCTGGAGTTTCTGATAAATAAGGCTCTGTAAGGAAAGATTACGAAACTGGAATCAGTTCAGAAGCAAACTCTGTAGCTCTCAGCAAAGATTACACCACTTCAGCTTCAGAAAAATTATTTTTTATTTTCTTCTCTTTCACCTGCTTTTATAACTCTTCTGCAACTCTTTCTTTTAAGGCCTTATCCTCTGTAGAGTCCAATCCGAATTGTGGATCCCCTTCCTTCCTCTTCTGCTTATCTTCCCTCCACTTCGTAGCAACTTCATCAGAATAAGTTTTTTGTTTCTTCGGCTTGGGGGGAGCAGACTGTGTTTCCTTAGATTAAGGATTTTCTTCATCTACAGCCACTTCCTTAAGCTTTCTCTTCTTCTTTTGCTTTTTGGATGGTTCCAGATTCTGTGTTTCTTTCTGAGCTACTTCAACCTCTTCCACAGATAGAGGGCAAAATTCTCCGGATTCACTGGAAAAACCCATCTTCATCCTCTTCAAGGTATCATCACTCACTAACATAAGCTTGCAATTCTGGACCTTTGATTTTCATGCAACCTTGAAAGAGTCTAAGCACCGAACTATCAGCTTTGATAGTAAGGCAGGGAACATGATTATCTGAGCTCTCAAATTGCCTTCCTTGATGTTCTTGATTATAACCAAGACATGCCTCATCAAATTTATCTTTCTTATATTTACCAAGAAATATAAAACATAGATATCACTCTTCTTAAAATTGTCTTTATCACCTCTTCTTGGAACCATAAATCCTTGCACCCAAAGCTGAGGAATTCTATTGTTCAGAGTGAGACGAGCAATCTTAATAGTTGAATCATCTTTAAGACCAAGACACTTCACTGCCTTCTCCTTGTTGAAACTTCCTTGCACATTGGGAAGTTTGTGTGATCAGAACTCAACTTCTCCTTCGTAAGATAAACCAACCAAGCTCGCGGACTTGGTGTAGGATAACTTATAAGTCTTCCCATAAGAATTGAAAGAAAATCACTCTCTTCCATCTTCCATCTGGAAGGAAACAGACTCGTAGAACTCAATCAGCAAATCCGTATAAACCGGATCCTGTTTATCTGAATTTTCTACGCAAACATCCTCCCATCCATTTAGTATGATATTATTTGAAATAAGGGAATCAAACTTATATAAATCCGGATGCACCAACCTTTACCTGAAGATTAAGCACTTTGATATTGGCTCTGAAGTTGACATATCTTGAGATGTTTCTTCAACAGACATTTAGAACAGAGAGACCTGAAGGATTCAAAACGGCTTTGCAAAGATCAGAATCAGTGTTAAAAGGAGCAGCAGGGCTTGAAGATGCGAAAGATTTGAAAAACAGATGTGGGACAAGTCTTGGGGTCCCCTTTATATGGGCGATGGATGTGACCTTTGGTCTTCCAAAATCTATCTAACAGTTGAACAACTTATCGATATGATCTGACGGTTGAGAATATTTCCTCATGGAAAACTTGACTCTGATCTTTTGAGGTTTTAAAGAAAACATCCAGACTTAAGGAAAACTAGAATCCAAATTATTTTTTTAACAAAAACAAGAAAATACCAGCAAGAAAAATATTATTATGAAAACTTAAGTAAGGAAATAATACCTTTCAGATTGG
This sequence comes from Viscum album, assembly GCA_963277665.1. NCBI lineage: Eukaryota > Viridiplantae > Streptophyta > Magnoliopsida > Santalales > Viscaceae > Viscum > Viscum album. The sequence continues at coordinate 154,381,230 of OY728134.1, read as the reverse complement.
CTAGAAAGATTATTTGTAATTGGTAATATTGAGAAAAAACTCATTTTGAAAGACCATTAAGGGGAAAAAAACGTTATGAAAGTTCCAGGTTCAGGAAATTTCCATTCCGAAAATTTTGATTCCAGAAATTATCATTCAAAGAATTTTCATTTCAGAAATTTCCATTCCAAAACTTCCATTCCGAAATGTCCATTCCGAAACTTCCATTCCGGAAATTATCATTCTAGAAAATTTCAGTTCCGAAAATACCCAATCCGGAAACTTTAGTTTTAGAAATTTTCATTCCAGAAACTTCAGTTTCGAAAAGTTTGAAAACTAACTATGAAAATTTTTAGTTACACTAAGTTTAAAAAACAGCTTATGAAAAATTTAGTTACACTAACAATCAAATGTACTCCCCCTATGAAAAGGAGTTCATTAATTATAGGATTATTGTCCAAAAAGAAGTTAATGAAGAATGATTACCTTACGATTATCATTCCTAACTTTTGTTTAATGTATTCAAATCGATCAGAGGGTAAAGATTTTGTGAAAATATCAGCAAGTTGATCTTGTATTCCGATAAACTGAAGAATGATATCTCCTTTAAGTGTGTGATCCCTAAGAAAGTGATGCCTAATATCTATGTTTTTTTTTCACGAGAGTGATGTGTAGGGTTCTTACTTAGGGAAATGGCACTTGTGTTATCACACAAAATTTGAGTCTTAGTAAAACTCAGGCCATAATCTGTGAGTGTGTGTTGCATCCACAACACTTGAGCAGAACAACTTCCAACTGCTCCATATTCAGCTTCAATAGTGGAAAGTGCTACAGAATGTTGCTTCTTGCATGACCAAGAAACTAGTGAATCTCCTAAGAAATGACAAGTTCCGGATGTACTTTTTCTATCCATTCTACATCCACCAAAGTCAGCATCCAAAAAACATTTTAAGACAAAATCATTTCCAGAAGTATAAAATAATATTAGATCTATGGTTCCCTTTCGGTAGCAAAAAATTCTTTTTACTGCCTTTAAGTGAGATTCCTTAGGATTGGATTGATATCTTGCACATAAGAATACTGAGAACATTAAGTCTGGTTGACTAGCTGTTAAGTAAAGTAAAATTCCTATCATACCTCTAAAAGATGTTTGATCTACTGGTTTCCCAGCTTCATCAAGATCTAAGGAGTTTGAGGTACTGATGGGAGTACTTATACTCTTAGTGTTGTCAAAACCATACTTTTTGAGAAGATCTTTAATATACTTATGTTGAGATATATAGGTTCCTTCTGGTCTTTGAGAAATTTGAAGACCAAGTAAAAAAGTTAACTCACCCATCATACTCATTTCAAACTCAGATTTCATTAGATTTGCAAAAGAATCAGTTAAATATTGCTGAGTTGAACCAAATATAATGTCATCAACATTCATTTGAATAATAAAAACATTTTTCTTATCTTTCTTTATAAAGAGAGTTGGATCTGCATTTCCCTTAACATGGTTATTTTGAAGAAAAAATCTTGTCAGTCTATCATACCAAGCTTGTGGGGCTTGTTTAAGACCATACAAAGCTTTGGTAAGTCTAAAAACATGATCAGGATGTTTTGTATCTTCAAATCCAGGAGGTTATTCCACAAAAACTTCCTCTTGTATATAACCATTAAGAAAAGAACATTTCACATCCATTTGAAAAAGTTTAAAATTGAAGAATGCTGCAAAGGCAAGTAAAATTGGAATAGATTCAAGTCTAGCTACTGGAGCATATGTTTATTCATAGTCTATTCCCTCTTGCTAGTTATAGCCTTTAACAAATAGTTTAGCTTTATTTCATACCATGTATTGTTTTTGGTACTTTCTTTATCTTCCTGAAACCAGGAAAATAATTAGACTTTCGGAATCCAAACTTGTTTGGATCCAAAATTTCTAGATAACAAAATTTTGGGCACCCACATCTTCTTTGAAAAATATGCCTTATGAAAACCTAAATATTGGGTGTTGTTTAAAGAACAGTTCTTTGCCCAACGACCACCACATTGACATTTGGTACAAAATAGGGCACTTTTTGGAACAAAGTAATTGTTATTAAAAGTTGGTTTAGCATGGGTATAACCAAATCCAGATTTGTTTCTTAAAGGTCGTATTTGGGAATAAATTTTATCAATATTTTCTTTACCATGGGTAAATTTTGATAAACACTTCTTTAAGGAAAAAATTTCAGACTTAAGTTTTATAAAAAAGTTTTTATCTTCAAAATAATTAGATTTAAAACTAGAGCTAGGCTCGAAGACACTTTTCATAGAAATTACTTTTTCTAACTCTTTAGAAAGTTTGTTCTTCTCAGAACTTACATCCTCAAGATTTTTTGAAATACTTATAAAATCAGCATTTTTCCTATCAAGATCTTTAGTAAGATCTGATATTTCTTTCATAAGAATAGTATTCCTAGAGTTTTCCTTATCATTTTTTTTATTGAGTTTGGAATTCTCAATTTCAAGAAGTTCAGCAAACCTATAAACTTCTTCATAGGTAGGTAATGTATTATCTTCATCAGAAGATGATTCTTCATCAGAAGAGTTATAATATTTTCTATCATTGGAATTTAAATAAACATTGGTCAATGATTCAGCATTTCGTACCTTATCCAGAAAACAATGATTGTTTATAGGTAATCTAGCTATAAGACCAAGATTATTCTACCCTGAAGATTCATAATCAGAAGATTCATCTGAAGAGTCACCACCACTGGAACTCCAGGTGTCATTATCTTTCAGAACTTTCTTAGCTTTGGCTTTATAAAAATTCTTTCTATTCCTCTCAGAATGCATTTCTTTCCTTTCTTTCTTCTTGAGAAAAGGGCAATCCGGTCTAATATGTACAGCTCTCTTACACTCATAACAAGTAACTTCTCCATCTTTCCTATCTTTCCTTTCCTTCTTCTTATACTTGGATTAGAAATTTCCATGGCCAGCTATCTTGTTCATCCTTCGAGAAATATTTTCTAACTCATTTTCAGAGACTTCACTCTCACTAGATTCAGATTGGATAATGATTTTCTTAGACTTGGATCTGGTTACTCTCTCAGGAGTCTTAGCTTTCATATGATTTGATGTTGTTGTAATAGAAACTATACCATTTCCATTCTTCTTCTTGATGTTTTCAGCATCTCTCTTCATTCTTGTTTCAAGATGGAGAAGAGTTCCAAATAGCTCATCTAACGATATTTGATTAACCTTACTATTCTCATCAATAGCTATTCTCTTAGATTCCCACTCATTAGGAATGATATCAATTATCTTATCCACAAGAGCTTCATTATACAGACCTTTCTCTCCCATAGACTGAATATTGTTCACTATAGTCATAAACCTCTGTTGAAATTTTCAAATTGTTTCACCACAAGGAAAATTGAAGCCATGGTATTTAGCTCTAAGCATAGCTCTCCTAGTCTCAATCACTTTAGAAGTGCCAAAGTGTGTAACCTCTAACTTCTTCCAGATACAGTTGGCTGCTTCAAAAGAAGAAATTTGGATATATATATTTATTTTCATTGAACATAGTAAGGTATTACGTACCTTATAATTGAGTTGATATTCTTGCTTTTCCTGGTTAGTGCAAGTTTTAACTTCCTTATCAGGAATTTTATAATCACCAGTAAGAATCACGAAATTATCCACTCCAGTATTGATAACGAAAGTCTTCATTCGATCTCTCCAGTACTCATAATCGTTCCCATCAAATATTGGTGGTCTTGTAGGATTTAAATTGTCAACAGAACCAACATTGATTCCTGCCATTCTTAAAATAACCTTGGGCACACAAACTTGTTAGTAACAGGAGTTCGTAATGAAAGAAAATGTATGAATCTTGAACAAGTATGACTCTAGAAAATTAACTCCGAATTAAGCAGAAGATGAATATGAACTTTATGAATCCGAAAAATATGAATCCGAAAATTTCTTTCTGAATATAATCGTGAGATTGAGTCAGATTAAACCAGACCCTTGTGGTTTGAGTTTACCTCCTCTGATACCAGTTATAGGATCGAAATAGTGATGCAGATGCTCAAATTACAAGAGGGGGGGGGGGGGGGTGAATTGTAATCCTCAAAAAATTTCCTTAAGCAAGGAATGACCTATGTTTAACAAAGTTAAACTAAGAAAATTCACAACACCTCTAACACTAATTGGAAAATTGGAACTAAAGTTTACAATATGAGATTCTACCTTAAAGCGTATAGAATCTAAACTAATCAGAGTATAGGTGTAAAGAAATATAAGAAAATTATAATTTCTTTATAATACAAAAGTGCAGTGGAAAAAACCAAGTAGTAAAAGTACGAGTGACAAGATATAAGTCTTTTAACCCAAAGAGAAGGGTATCCAACAACCTTGGATAAAGGTCCCTTGATTTATAATTTCAAGCAATTCTGTCTTACCCACACCAGGGTAAGCCCTCTATACAAAGATTGGAGTCTCTGTCTTACTATCCATGCAATCCCTCAACTTCAAGGTAGTTGGAACCTCTGTCTTCCTCAGCAAGGAAGCCCTCGAACTTCAAGGTAGTCGGAACCTCTGTCTTCCTATCCTCAAAAGCCCTCAAATGTAATCACCAACATTCGGAGTCACACAAAGTAATCTGAAAGAGTAGTTCAGTATGTACAAAGCATGAAAAACTTCTCTCTCTAGAAATAACCTTAACAACATTTGGTCTCTGGATCAATCAACTTGTTTCATCTATTACTTGAGCTCTTTCAAATGAGCTCATATTTATAGGCTCGGTTGGCCCCCTCTCCAATGGTCATATTTTACTTAAAAATCTGAGGGACCTGTACACATGTAACTCAACCAATGGTTAGTTTGAAACAGAATATAAGACATCATTTAATAATAAACCAAGTATAACTGAATGAACGACATCATTTTGTAATGGACATTTGTAAGTAAAAACCATACTATGTTCGAAGTGTAGGCAAGTTTAAAAAGTTCAGAGTCTAACCAAATCTGAAATTTGGAGTCTAAAAAGAAATGATCAGATTCTGTTTTATAGGAATTCGGAGTCTGGTTTCACCACAGATCAGAATATGAACTTTCAGAGTTTGAAGTTGAACTGGTAAAAGTTCGGAGTCGAAATTCATAAGAGTTCAGAGTCGAACTACTTAAGAGTTCAGAGTCGAACTACATAAGAGTTCTAAGTCGAACTAATTAAGAGTTCGGAGTCGAACTACTTAAGAGTTTGGAGTCGAACTACTTAAGAGTTTGGAGTCGAACTACTTAAGTGTTCGGAGTCAAACTACTTAAGATTTTGGAGTCAACTACTTAATAGTTTGGAGTTGAACTACTTAAGAGTTCGGAGTCGAACTACTTAAGAGTTCAGAGTTGAACTCATGAAATTTCGTATCCATAATTCGGAGTGGAACTTCATTATAGTTCACATCCAGAATTCGGATCCTAGAAACAGAATACTCCAATACTTGTTATTATATGATTTTGGGATTTTGGTTAAGAATCTGGTTTTTAAACTTAAGAATTTTTTTTTTCAAAGAATAAGAAACTCTAGGTTAGGGTAAATTTCCTTATGGAAGAAAATATTCCTTATGTTGGTAAAACATACATTTTCTTAGGTATAAGGTGTTTGTGATTTTCAAAACAAGAAGGAATGGAAAAGTAATAAGGAAAACCTTATTGACTCAACAATCTCCCCCTTTTGGAAAGCACAAACATCCTTACAAAAAGAATATATGGACTTTGAAAATTTTCATTAGGCATTGAAATTAAAACAAATCTCCCTTTGTTCATGAATTAAAGTGAATACAACTAAATCCCCCTTAGGCATTGAAACTCTAAGGATTGTATTCTGAATTTCCATAGTGGAGTTCTCATTATCATGGGAATGAAAAACTTCGATGTGAGAAACTCCCCCTCACTTTAAGAATAATTCACTTAAAATTTTTTCTTTCTCCTCCTTAGGAGTAGTTCTTTTTTCTTCTCCCCATTTGTGACTTTCAAAAAGAATTTAAGGGTATGGAAAAGAAAATATGGTACCTGAAACATTAGTATATGACAAGATACAATGAACCAAATAACATTTCATTAGAGTTGGGAAAATTTTACAAAGAAAGACAATTACAACAAAAGATTGGAGTGGGTTCATTGGTCTTAATTTTCCTTCGGAATCATCTTTTTTGACAATGTTTTGAGCTTTTTTAGGTCTCTATGGTCTTCATCGACTTGCCTCTCCAAGGCTTTTGACTTTTATTCTTGAACTTTCAAAGCCTCTGCCTGAGCCTCGATAGCTTATTTCTACAACTTTATCAATTCATCTTGCTAAACAACTCTTCTTTCAAGCTCAATCCAGAGATTTCTATCATTTATAATATTTTGAGCCAGAGAATTTGCCTTGTCATTTAGTTCCTTCACTTTTTGACACTGGGAACTCTGCTCAATGATCAGCTCATCTTACAGATTCTTAATCTTTTTATCTACTGTGTCAAAAGCTTCTTTCACGTCATTATGAAAATTATCATACATAGCCAAGTATTCTTCAACTCTCTTAGACCACTTTGTTACCTTACTATAGGACTTTCTATGCACATCATAATTGATAAGGAAACTTTTCTGTTCCACTTCTTTCTTCACACACTTTTCCATTAGCATGGATAGTGTCTCTGATTTTTGATTTTGGCTTAGCTGAAGCATTTATAATCTAGAGTAAATGGTGGGAAAGATTGGAATGACATCCACAAACTTTCTCAATGACTCAAAAATAAAATCATGCCCATGATATGATGATTCGGAATCAGATACATCTCTTTGAGATTTCTCTTCTTCATCTTGAAGTAGCTTTCTCTAGAGGTACCAACAACCTCTTTCTTTCTGATGACATCTTTTTATAGGTGTCTGCATGAGAACTTGCTTCCCCTTATTAGCTCTCGGAATGGGTTTCTCATAAAGAGATACTTCCTCGGATTCAGAAATGTGAATAATCTAGTCTTCATCTGGTTTCTATTTTTCTTATCGTTCCTCAAGGAAATTCTTCTCATAGGATTCCTCCTCATCACACAAGACATTTTATTCTTCTTCTTCTTTTTGTTTCTTACTAGCTTCCTCATCTCCCTTTCCTGGAGTTACTAACTTTTCAGATTCATCCTTATCTTTATAATCCCCTACTTGCTTTATCAAAGCATCTAAATCTTCACTTTCCTCCTCCTCTTCTTCTTCTTCAACCTCTTCTTCTACTTCTTTAGCAATTTCTTTTTCAGCTTCTTCAACTACTTCTTTATCCATAGATTTTCACAGAGTGGAATAGTCTTTGATGGAGTTTCTGATAAAGAATGATCTGTAAGAAAATATTTCGAAACCAAAATTAGTTCAGAAGCAAACTTTGTAGCTCTTAGAAAATATTGCACCACTTCAGCTTCAGACAACTTCTTTTTCATTTTCTTCTCTTTCGCCTGCTTCTCTAACTCTTCCGCAACTCTTTCTTTTAAGGCCTTAGCCTCTGCAGGGTCCAATCCGAATTGTGGATCCCCTTCCTTCCTCTTCTGCTTATCTTCCCTCCACTTCACAGCAACTTCATCAGGATAAGTTTTTTGTTTCTTTGGCTTGGTGGGAGCAGACTGTGTTTCCTTAGATTTAGGATTTTCTTCATCAGCAGCCACTTCTTTAAGCTTTCTCTTCTTCCTTTCCTTTTTGGATGGTTCCAGATTCTGTGTTTCTTTCTGAGCTGCTTCAAACTCTTCCACAGATAGAAGGTCAAATTCTCCGAATTCATTAGAAAAAACCATCTTCATCCTCTTCAAGGAATCATCACTCACTAACATAAGATTTCAATTCCAGACCTTTGATTTTCATGCAACCTTGAAAGAGTCTAAGCACCGAATTATCATCATTGATAGTAAGGCAGGGAACATGATTATCTGAGCTCTCAAATTTCCTTCCTTGATGTTCTTTATTGTAACCAAGACATGACTCATCAAATTTATCTTTCTTAGATTTACCAAGAAATCTAAAACATAGATATCACTCTTCTTCAAATTTTCTTCATCGCCTCTTCTTGGAACCATAAAGCCTTTCACCCAAATCTGAAGAATTCTATTGTTCGGAGTGAGATGAGAAATTTTAATAGTTGAATCATCCTTAAGACCAAGTCACTTTAGTGCCTTCTCCTTGTTGAAACTTCCTTGCACATCGGGAAGTTTGTGTGAGCAGAACTCAGCTTCTCCTTCGTAAGATAAACCAACCAAGCTCGTGGCCTTGGTGTAGGAGAGCTTATAAGTCTTACCATAAGACTTGAAAGAAAACCACTCTCTGCCATATTCCATATGAAGGAAACAGACTCCTATAACTCAATCAGCAAATCTGTATAAACCGGATCCTGTTTATCTGACTTTGCTATGCAAAACTCCTCTCATCCATTCAGTCTGATATTCTTTGAAATAAGGGAATAAATCTTATAGAAATTCTGATGCACCAACCTTTCCCTAAAGATTAAGCTCTTTGAGATTGGATTTGAAGTTGACATATCTTTAGATGTTGCTTCAACAGACATTCGGAATAGAGAGACCTGAAGGATTCAGAACGACTTTGCAAAGATCGGAACCGGTGTTAAAAGGAGAAGCAGGGCATCAAGACGCAAAAGCTTTGAAAAACCAATGTGGGATGAGTCTTGGGGTCTCCTTTATATAGGTGATGGATGTGACCTTTGGTCTTCCAAAATCCATATAACGTTTGAACAACTTTTCAATCTGATCTGACGGTTGAGAACATTTCCTCAAGGAAAAGTTGACTCCGATCTTTTGAGGTTTTAAAGAAAACATTCAGACTTAAGGAAAAATAGAATCTGAATTATTTTTTTAACAAAAATAGGAAAATACCAGCAAGAAAAATATGATTATGAAAACTCAAATAAGGAAATCATACCTTTCGGATTGGCTAGAAAGATTGTTCGTAATTGGTAATATTGAGAAAAAACTCATTTTGAAGGACCATTACGGGGGAAAAACGTTATGAAAGTTCCAGGTTCCAGAAATTTCCATTCCGGAAATTTTGATTTCGGAAATTATCATTCCAAGACTTTTAATTTTAGAAATTTCCATTCCAAAACTTCCATTCTGAAACTTCTATTATGAAACTTCCATTCCAGAAATTATCATTCTAGAAAATTTCAGTTCTGGAAATACCCAATCAGGAAACTTTAGTTTTATAAATTTTCATTCCGGAAACTTCAGTTATGAAAAGTTTGAAAACTAACTATGAAAATTTTATGTTACAGTAAGTTTAAAAAACAGCTTACGAAAAATTTAGTTACACTAACAATCAAATGTACTCCCACTATGAAGAGGAGTTTGTTAATGTTAGGAGTATTTTCCAACAAGAAGTTAATGAAGAATGATTACCTTACGGTTATCATTCCTAACTTTTGTTTAATGTATTCAAATCTATTGGAGGGTAAATATTTTGTGAAAATATCAGCAAGTTGATCTTGTGTTCTGATAAACTGAAGAATGATATCTTCTTTAAGTGTGTGATTCCTAAGAAAGTGATGCCTAATATCTATGTGTTTTGCACAAGAGTGATGTGTAGGGTTCTTACTTAGGGAAATGGCACTTGTGTTATCAGACAAAATTTGGGTCTTAGTAAAACTCACGCCAGAATCTGTGAGTGTGTGTTGCATCCACAACACTTGAGCACAACAACTTCCAGCTGCTACATATTCAGCTTCAGCAGTGGAAAGTGGTATATAATATTGCTTTTTGCATGACCAAGAAACTAGTGAATATCCTAAGAAATGATAAGTTCCAGATGTACTTTTTCTATCCATTATACACCCACCAAAGTCAGCATCCGAAAAACTTTTTAAGATAAAATCATTTCCATAAGTTTAAAATAATCCTAGATCCATGGTTCCCTTTAGGTAGCGAAAAATTATTTTTACTACCTTTAAATGAGATTCCTTAGGATTGGATTGATATCTTGGATATAATAATACTGAGAACATTAAGTCTGGTCATCTAGCTGTTAAGTAAAGTAAACTTCCTATCATACCTCTAAAAGATGTTTGATCTACTGGTTTCCCAACTTCATCATGATCTAAGGAGTTTGAGGTACTGATGGGAGTACTTATACTCTTAGTGTATTCATAAACATACTTTTTGAGAATATCTTTAATATACTTATGTTGAGATATATAGGTTCCTTCTGGTCTTTGAGAAATTTGAAAACCAAGGAAAGAAGTTAACCCACCCATCATACTCATTTCAAACTCAGATTTCATTAGATTTGAAAAAGAATCAATTAAAGATTGCTGAGTACCAAATATAATGTCATCAACATACATTTGAACAATCAAAACATTTTTCTTATATTTCTTTATAAAGAGATTTGGATCTACATTTTCCTTAACATAGTTATTTTGAAGCCAATATCCTATGAGTCTATCATACCAAGATCGTGGGGCTTTTTTAAGACCATACAGAGCTTTGGTAAGTCTAAAAACATGATCAGGATGTTTTGTATCATCAAGGCCAGGGGGTTGTTCAACAAAAAATTCCTATTGTATATAACCATTAAGAAAAACACATTTTACATCCATTTGAAAAAATTTAAAATTGAAGAATTCTGCAAGGGCAAGTAAAATACGAATAGATTGAAGTCTAGCTACTGGAGCATAGGTTTCTTCATAGTCCATTCCCCCTTGCTGGTTATAGCCTTTAGCAACTTGTTTAGCTTTATTTCTTACCATGTATTATTGTTGGTACTTTATTTATCTTCCTGAAACCAAGAAAATAATTAGACTTTCGGAATCCAAACTTGTTTGGATCTGAAATTTCCAGATAACAAAATTTTGGGCACCCACATCTTCTTTGAAAAATATGCCTTATAAAAACCTAAAGATTGGGTTTTTTTTAAAGAACAGTTCATGGCCCAGTGACCACCACATTGACATTTGGTACAAAATGCGGCACTTTTTGGAACAAATTAATTATTACTAAAAGTTGGTTTAGCATGGGTATAACCAAATCTTGATTTGTTTCTTAAAGGTCGTATTTGGGAATACATTTTATCAATATTTTCTTTACCATGGGTAAAGTTAGATAAACACTTCTTTAAGGAAAAAATTTCAGACTGAAGTTTTATAACCAAGTTTTTATCTTCAAAATAATTAGATTTAAAACTATAGCTAGGCTCGAAGACACTTTTCTTAGAAATTACCTTTTCTAACTCTTTAGAAAGTTTGTTCTTCTCAGAACTTACTTCCGCAAGATTTTTTAAAATACTTATAAAATCAGCATTTTTCTTATAAAGATCTTTAGTAAGATATGATATTTCTTTCGTAAGAATAATATTCCTAGAGTTTTCCTTATCATGTTTTTTATTGTGTTTGGAATTCTCAATTTCAAGAAGATCAGCAAACCTAGAAACTTTTTCATAGGTAGGTAAAGTATTATCTTTATCAGAAGAGGATTCTTCATTAGAAGAGTTATAATATTCTCTATCATTGGAATTTAAATAAACATTGGTCAATGATTCAACATTTCATACCTTAGCCATAAAATAATGATTGTTTATAGGTAATCTGGCTATAAGACCAAGATTCTTCTGTCCTGAAGATTCATAATCAGAAGATTCATCTGAAGAGTCACCACCACTGGCAATCCAGGTGTCATTAGCTTTCAGAACTTTCTTAGCTTTGGCTTTGTAATACTTCTTTCTATTCTTGTCAGAATGCCTTTCTTTCCTTTCTTTTTTCTTGAGAAAAGGGTAATCCGGTCTAATATGTACAGCTCTCTTACACTCATAACAAGTAACTTCTCCATCTTTCCTATCTTTCCTTTCCTTTTTCTTATACTTGGATTGGAAATTTCTCTGGCCAGCTATCTTGTTCATCCTTCGAGAAAGATTTTCTAACTCATTTTCAGAGACTTCGCTCTCACTAGATTCGGATTGGATAATGACTTTCTTAGACTTGGATCTGGTTACTCTCTTAGGAGTCTTATCTTTTATATGATTTGATGTTGTTGTAAAAGAAACAGTACCATTTCCATTCTTCTTCTTGATGTTGTCAGCATCTCTCTTAATTCTTGTTTCATGCTGGAGAAGAGTTCCAAATAGATCATCTAACGATATTTGAGTAACCTTCCTATTCTCTTCAATAGCTGTTCTCTTGGATTCCCACTCATTGGGCATGATATCAATTATATTATCCAGAAGAGCTTCATCATCCAGACCTTTCTCTCCCATAGACTGAAGACTGTTCACTATAGTCATAAACCTCTGTTGAACTTTGCAAATTGGTTCACCATAAATAAAATTGAAGCCATGGTATTCATCTCTAAGCATAGCTCTCCCAGTCTCAATCACTTTAGAAGTGCCAAAGTGTGTATCCTCTAACTTCTTCCAGATACATTTGGCTGCTTCAAAAGAATAAATTTGTCTATATATATTTCTAGTCATTGAAAGTAGTAAGGTATTACATTCCTTATAATTGAGTTGATATTATTGCTTTTCCTGGTTAGTGAAAGTTCTAACTTCCTTATCAGGAATTTTATAATCACCAGTAAGCATCACAAAATTATCCACTCCAGAATTGATAACGAAAGTCTTCATTCGATCTCTCCAGTACTCATAATCGTTCCCATCAAAGATTGGTGGTCTTGTAGGATTTAAATTTTCAATAGAACCAACATTGATTCCTGTCATTCTTAAAATAACCTTGGGCACAAAAACTTTTTAGAAACAAGAGTTCGTAATGAAAGAAAATGTATGAATCCGGAACAAGTATGACTCTAGATAATTGACTCTAAATTAAGAAAAAGATGAATCCTAACTTTATGAATCTGAAAAATATGAATCTGAAAATTTCCTTCTGAATCTAATCATGAGATTGAGTAATATTGAACCAAACCCTTGTGGTTTGAGTTTACCTCATCTAATACCAATTGTAGGATTGAAATAGTGATGCAGATGCTCAAATTACGAGAGGGGTGGGGGGGTGAATTGTAATTCTCAAAAAATTTCCTTAAGCAAGGAAAGACCTAAGTTTAACAAAGTTAAACTAATAAAATTCACAACACCTCTAAGACCAATTGGAAAATTGGAACTAAAGTTTACAATATGAGATTCTACCTTAAAGCGTATAGAATCTAAACTAATCAGAGTACAGGTGTAAAGAAATATAAGAAAATTATACTTTCCTTATAATAAAAAAGTGCAGTGGAAAAAACCAAGTAGTAAAACTACGAGTGACAAGATATAAGTCTTTTAACCCAAAGAGAAGGGTATCCAACAACCTTGGATAAAGGTCCCTTGATTTATACTTTCAAGTAAGCCTGTCTTACCCACACCAGGGTAATCCCTCAATACGAAGATCAGAGTCTCTGTCTTTTTATCTCCGCAAGCCCTCAACTTCAAGGTAGTTAGAACCTCTGTCTTCCTCAGCAAGGAAGCCCTCGAACTTCAAGGTAGTCAGAACCTCTATCTTTCTATCCCTGGAAGCCCTCGAATGTAATCACAAACATTCAGAGTCGCATGAAGAAATCTGAAAGAGCGGTTCAGTACGTACAAAGCATGAAAAACTTCTCTCTCTAGAAATCACCTTAACAAAGTGTGGTCTCTAGATCGATCAACTTGTTTCATCTATTACTTGAGCTCTTTCAAATGAGCTCCTATTTATAGGCTCGGTTGGCCCCCTCTCTAATTGTCATATTTTCCTTAAAAATCGGAAGGACCTGTACACATGTAACTCAACCAACAATTAGTTTGAAATAGAATAGATGACATTGTTTAATAATAAACCAAGTATAACTGAATGCACGACATCGTTTTGTAATGGAGAATTTGTAAGTAAAAACCATACTATGTTCGGAGTGTAGTCAAGTTTAAAAAGTTCAGAGTCTAACCAAATATGAAATTCGGATTCTATAAAAAGAAATGATCGGATTCTGTTTTATAGGAATTCAGAGTCTGGTTTCACCAGAGACCGGAATATGAACTTGCATAGTTCGAAGTCGAACTGGTAAAAGTTCGGAGTCGAACTTCATAAGAGTTCGGAGTTGAACTACATAAGAGTTCAAAGTCAAACTACTTAAGAGTTCGGAGTCGAACTACTTAAGAGTTCGGAGTCGAACTACTTAAGAGTTCGGAGTCGAACTACTTAAGAGTTCAAAGTCGAACTACTTATGAGTTTGGAGTTGAACTCATGAAATTTCATATCCATAATTCCGAGTGGAACTTAATTATAGTTCACATCCAGAATTTGGATCCTAGAAACAGAATACTCCAATACTTGTTATTATATGATTCTAGGATTTTTGTTAAGAATCTGGTTTTTGAAATTAAGAAAAAAAATTGCAAAGAATAAGAAACTATAGTTTAGGGTAAATTTCCTTATGGAAGAGAATTTTCCTTATGTAGGTAAAACATAAATTTTCTTAGGTATAAGGTTTTTGTGATTTTAAAAACAAGAAGGAATTGAAAATTCATAAGGAAAACCTTATTGGCTCAACGACCCCAGTAGCTGAGAGTGCACATCGCTTGAGTGAACTGCATGAGTTTCAACGTCAGAGGCTGCCCAGGTTCCATGGAGAGACAGACCCTCAAGCAACCGAGGATTGGCTGGAAGCTTTTGTCTGATTCTTCAGATTAGTAGGGACACTAGCTGACCTCATGGTGATCCTTGAGACGAGTCTCCTACACGCAGAAGCAGGTAGATGGTGGAGCCTGATGCTCCAGGTGCAGGATTAGGCATCACTACTTTGGACGGACTTCGAGAGACTCTTTCGCTCGGAGTTTTTTCCATCCACCCTCCGTGCAGTGCATATTCTAGAGTTACTACAGCTGCGGTAGGGCAGCATGACAGTAGCCCAGTACTCGGTGTGATTTACCAACCTCTCACACTACTCCACGGACATGGTACATGACCCATTCTTCCGGGCCCGGACCTTCGAGCAAGGACTGGGGCATGAGATTAGGGCTTCGATGATCTCCCTTAGCATTTTGACGTAGGAAGAAGTAATGGAGCGATCCCTTCCTATAAAGAGCTTTCTTGCTGATCCTACACCAGCAGCGAGACCTACCGTAGGGCGGCACATAGTGGAGTCTTCTACAGCCGATAGTAGATAGATGTCACAGAGGTCCAAGCAGACCAGACCATCAGGTGGTCGACCTCAGGATACTGGTTCGGAGGTGTTGGGAACACGTAACAGATCTAGTAATTCGAGAGGCAGACAGTGCTATGCATGCTGCAGGCAGGGCCACATGGCTCGTGACTGCCAAACCTGCCATGCAGAGGAGTAACAGACGGTTGAGGGACCCCCCAGGTAGAGGTAGAGGTTCGACCATGGCAGTCCGCAGGGAGCAGGCGGATGAGGTAGAGGAGCTGGTTGAGCAGTAGGTGGTGGACGATGCTTTGGGGCTCTACCACCACCACCACCAGGAGGTCTACCCCGACCATAGGGAGCTGGAAGGCAGAGGTAGGCATAGCTTCAGGCAGTGGAGGCCTATGACCACGGTGCACCTGAGATGATTCAAGGTACTATCTGTGTATACTCCACCCTTTTTTCAGTTCTTATAGACACAAGAGTGAGTCATTATTTTATTTCTACCGCCCTTGTTCGGAGCTCGGAGATTCCGACGGAGCCATTGGCTCAATCCTTACATATAGAGACTCCTACAGGAGCAGACTCGACAATTACGCACTGGTGCCGATAGTGTGAGCTTACTCTAGTAGGCGAGATCTTGGGATGGAATCTTCTTGTAGTAGCATCGAGGCCTTATGACGTCATCTTGGGCATGGATTGGTTATCTACCGTCCATGCTCAGATCGACTGTATTAGGCTCAAGGTGCGGTGTGTCCGCACCGATGGGAGTAGGTTCACCTTTACCGATGAGAAGGGATCCTTTGCAGCACAGGATGGACTCACACAGAGGATAGGACAGCTGATCACTCATCAGTTGGATAGTCTCATCCTAGGAGCAGTTGATGTGAGGAGTCTGAGTTTTCCTGTTGTGGTGGATCAGTATGGAGACGTTTTTCCTGATGACGTTCTAGGACTACCTCCTTGTAGAGAGGTAGACTTCTATATTGACCTGTACACTAGGACAACCATGATATCTACTCTAGAATATCGTATGGCTCCCGCTGAGCTTCGAGAGCTATGGGTATAGCTGGAGGACTTGCAGGGCAAGGGATTCATCCGACCCAGTGTTTCACCCTGGGCTTCCCCGATTTTGTTCGCCAAGAAGACGGACGAGAGCTTGTGACTGTGTGTCGACTACCTTCGCCTGAATTAGGTGACTGTGAAGAACAAGTATCCACTTCCGAGGATTGACGACCTCTTCGATCAGATCAAGGGAGCACGATGTTTCTCAAAGATAGACTTCAGGTCAGGCTATCATCAGCTCAGAGTTCGAGATGAGGATGTGCAGAAGACGGACTTCAGGTGTCAGTATGACCACTATGAGTTCTTGGTTATGCCTTTTGGTGTAACAAATTCTTCAGTAGTGTTCATGAGTCTCATGAATAGGATCTTCCAGCCTTACCTCGATTGATTTTTCGTATTCTTCATCGATGACATATTGATTTACTTGACTACTGAGGAGGAGCACGCCTACCACTTACGAGTTGTACTGGATACACTCCAAGAGCATCAGATTTATGGTAAGCTCTCGAAGTTTCAGATCTGGATTTGAGAAGTCCACTTATTGGGGTACGTTATCTCTGAGGCGGGAGTTGCATTGGATCCTATGAAGATCGAGACAATACTATCTTGGGAGCCACCCTAGAGTGTGATGGAGGTGCAGAGTTTCCTAGGTTTGGCTGGGTACTATCAGAGATTTGTGCCAGACTTCTACAGAGTTGCAGCACCACTTTTAGCTTTGATGAAGAAGGGGAAACCCTTCATGTGGTCAGATAGATGTCAGCAGAGCTTACAGGAGCTGAGACAGAGATTGACCTGTGCACCCCTCTTGAGGCTACCGGAGGAGGGTGTAGGGTACGTAGTTTACTACGATGCACCAGGGACCAGACTCGGGTGTGTACTGATGTAGGAGCGGGCAGTGATCGCCTATGGATCATGATATTTTAGGTAGCATGAGAAGAGATACTCTACCCATGACCTGGAGTTATCAGCAGTGGTATACGCCTTGAAGATGTGGAAACACTATCTGATGGGCGAGCGCTTTTCAATCTACTCTAACCACTAGAGTCTCAGGTACATCTTCTCATAGAAGGACCTGAACCTGAGACAACAATGATGGCTTGAGTTCCTCCAGGACTATGAATTTGAGATAGTTTATACTCTTGGGAAGGGGAATGTAGTAGCTGATGCTCTCAGCAAGAGGTCGGGCATTCAGCTACTTGGAGAGGTGAAAAAGAATCTAGCCGCATTGCAGATATCCTTAATGGATAGAGATGAGGCAGCCTTTCTACATTCACTCACAGTCACTCCTACACTACTTCATCGGGTTAGGGAGGCACATCGTAGGGGCATTGACTGTGAGACGAAACTTTCACAGATATCCATAGGACATGCACCTGATGGATTTTCTATAGGAGGAGAGCACGCCATCTTTTTTAGAAGACGTACTATGGTACCAGTTGCATTACAGGTAGAGGTGCTAAAAGAGTTTCACACTTCCCCATTGGCGGTACATACAGGAGTAGTGAAGATGTACCAGGATCTCAGACGACAGCATTGGTGGATAGGTATGAAGAAGGTTGTGGCAGAGTTCGTTTCACAATGCCTCACCTGCCAGTAAGTGAAGGCGGTGCACCTGGTACCAGCAGGCTTGGTACATCCCTTAGAGGTCCCGGAGTGGAAGTGGGGCCAGACATCTATGGATTTCATGACAGGGTTTCCATGTACTTCCAGAGGACACAACTCCATCTGGGTGATTGTAGACCGACTCACCAAGTTGGCCCACTACCTACCGATCAGAGAGCAGAGCCCAATGGAGGGCTTGGGATGCCTCTACGCTCAGAAGATCATACGACTTCATGGTGTTCCATCCTCTATCATCTCCGATCAAGATGCTCGATTTACTTCCCAGCTTTGGAAGGGGTTGCAAGAGGTATTTGGGATGCAGCTATGCCTGAGCACCGCCTTTCACCCTCAGACGGATGGCCAGATAGAGAGGACCATTTAGAATCTTAATGACATGCTCCATGCATGTTTCCTAAACTTTGGTCATTACTGGTAGGATAACCTACCTTTGGTGGAGTTTGCGTACAACAACAGCTACCACTCCACCATCGGGATAGAACCATACGAGGCATTGTGCGACTGACCTTGTAGATCATCTCTATGCTAGATAGACCCTGGGGAGTCAGCACTTGTAGGACTAGAGATGGTCCAGGACATGATGGAGAAGGTAAAAATCATCTTGGAGAGGATGGGGACTTCTTAAAGCCGATAGAAGTCCTATGCTGACAGGAGGCGGAGACCACTAGAGTTTGAGGATGGTGACCACGTTTTCTTACGGGTCTCACCTCAACATGGATTACAGAGATTTGGCTGGGGTGGAAAGTTATCTCTGCGCTTCATCAAACCATTCCAGCTTCTCAGCTAGATAGGCGAGGTGGCTTATCACCGATCTCTTCCACCTCAGTTGCACCGGGTGCACGACATCTTCCACGTATCTCAGCTGAGCAGATACATGCACGACCCGATGCATATCATTGATCACGGTGAACTGGACATCGATGATGGGGAGACATTTGCAGAGGTCTTGGTGGAGATTAAGGATTGACAGGAGTGGGTCCTATGTGGATGGTCGATTCCTCTAGTGCACATCAGGTGGTAGCATGGGAACGTCCAGGAGAGCAGATGGGAGCGGGAGGCTCAGATGCGTGCACAGTACCATCATTTGTTTCCCTAGTTTATGATGTATCTTTATGGGGATGTATAGCCCTAAGGTGGGAGTAATGTAAAGAACCATAAATTTCAAGGAAATTTTTTTCTTAAATTCTTTGGGATTTTACGAGTACGTAGTTTCTGATGGCACTTGATTCTGAGGCCCGGTGTGCCTGGAATCAATTTCCGAAGTTTAGATTTGGTATTTTCAGTGAACGAATGGGTGAGTTTTTCTATTTCTTGAACCAGTGCTCGGAATTAAAATTTGAGGGCACTGATGAAACCGCAGCGTTGGTAATTTCTTAACAGGACCTTTACCAATGATGTGTTTTCTCAGGAAGAGTTGATAAAAATTGTGGATTAATAAAGAATTGAATAAAAATTGTGGAACAATTTTTATTCTTTATCCAAGTAGTTATATCCAACATGGGGTAGTTGGGGTGGGACCCACAAGCCCCTAACTACCCATGTAAGGATATTTGTGAGGTGGGGACAACACGAACCCCACCCCTTCACATTCCTTAAAACTCCTCTAACCCCCTCTTAATTTTTGTAACTCTTCTTAACTTGTGAAACCTATCCTCTTCCTCTCCTCTATCTCACTCATTAAACATGCCAACAAGTCACTTAATTAATTAGACAACTTATGTTTAATTAATTAAGTGTATTGGATTTGAATTTTTTAATTTGAAATGCATGGCATGGATTAATAAAAAAAATGTGAAGGCTTATTTTATTTTGTTTGGGTGAGCTTGTTGTGTTGAGAGAAAGGGAAGAGATCTCTTGGGAGTTGAAGATCTTCATCTTCTTTGTTGAAGGACACCAATACTCCAACGAAGAACATCGACTCGGCGACCATGGATTCTTCTTCATTTTCCTACTCCGCAGCAAGGAAGGAAACACCGATGCGGGAATTCACTAACGACGCCATTCTTTGTTTTCTTCTCTCCATGATAAAAAGAGGAGACATTGCTTCCTCCTTGGACGTTCTCCATCGACATCTAAAAAACCTCACCACATGACACTTTCAATCATGACACTGACATTTGTCATCATTTTCTGAGGTAGGGGTTAAGTTTAATTTTAATGAATTAAAATTTTGCTTTGTTTGTCATTGAAGTATCTCGTTTACCTTGGCCGAATGTTATCAACATAACGGGAGGAGATCGGACCACAAAAACATGGCCGATCCTCCTCCCCCTTTTGTTGATCTTCGTTAATGATTGTGGAGAAGGCGGCACGGTGCCATTGCAGCACGCGGGAATGAAGAGGATCGTGGCTAGAGTGGGCCACGGCGGTGGTGCGCGACACCGTTGCACCGTGCCGGTGACAACTGAAGGGACTGAGGCCAGAGCAGGCCGTGGTGGAGGTGTGCAGCGCTGTCGCACCGTGCTGAAGAAACCATAGGAGGCCACAGATGGAGCGGGCCACAGCGGAGGGGTGCGGCGCCATCGCGCCGTGCCACGCCAGTCGAGGAAGAGCCGCAACCTTAGGCAGCGGCGGTCCAGCAAGGGGGGCCCGACCAAGCCGGCCGCTGGCACTCTTAGAGGAGGGACCCCCACGGGTCCCGTGGCGACTCACAACAGGCCGACCTTAATGTCCAGACATTACCCAAAGTAGGGGGGGGGGGTGTAGCACCCCCTTTGACCTACCAAGGCGGACCCCACCAGGGGGCCATCGTTTTCGAAACAAAGGGGGTCGCGTCCCCTTCGCATCCTGCTCGGCAGACAGCCGAGTCGTAGCTGGCTTTCGAGCCGGGCCGCAGGCTGTGCCGGGCTAGGCCGCACCCAATCGGGTTGGACCCAGGCCCGAGTTGGGTCGACCCAGTTTGGGCCGACCCAGGGGGTATTGGGCTGGGTCGGACCGGGCCCAAACTCCCTATTTTTGGACCAGGTTAGTTCAATTGCCCATATCTTGGGGTACAAACCTCTGATCGACGCACTGTCAGTTGCGTAGGGATCCTTAGATCGAGTCGTCCATTTTGGTATATTACACTTGAGGTTTCGGCGATGTTTGTGTATGACCAGGTTGATTTGAACCTGAAACCAACCAGGACCTTGGAGCGGAAACACTTATAACTTAACGACTAGACATTCGAATGACGTGCCATCAATCACGTTGAATTACTCTTAGTGAGAAGGTTCTTTTGGATTACTCCACTTGAGGTTTGGACGTAGCTAGAGTATGTTCGGGTTGGTTTTATCTTAGAAACCAATCAGGACCCTGAGACGGAAAAGCCAATAACTCTTAGACTGGGTATCCGATTAACGCGCCGCCTGTCGCATTGAGTTCCTATTGACGAGATGGAACTTTGTGATACATCAACTCTGGACTTCGTGACAATTGATTTATCAAACCTCTTGGCTAATGGAGTGGACCCTCCCAGAATCGAGCATGCTGTGTGCGGGAACCCTAGAGCTGGCTGCGACAACGACGATGATGGCGACTATACTTGAATCCTACGTGGATTTGGCAGCGAGGAAGACTGTACTTGGATCCTCTATGGTTTTGGTAGTGATGACGACTCTACTTGGATCCTACATGGGTTTGGCAGTGATGGTTACTGTACTTGGATCCTATGTCGGTTCGGCAACGATGAGTTCTGTACTTGTATCCTACGTGGGTTCGGTAGAGAGGATGATTCAGAGATTACATCTAATCATCTCCACCCCTCTTCTTGAGTAGTATACCTATGTGAGCTGAGTCTTGACTTTCAATCATTATCTTCGATATTATTGTCTTGATTTCTTGTGTGGACTGAGTTGTACTTTCCTTTGTGGACTTAGTTGTACTTGGGCTCGGGAGTTGGAGCCGAACTAGAATTGATAACTTATGTATATGTGTGGTAATATATCTAAGTATAGTTGGTTGATACTTCGTGTATGTATCTTTCCTTTGTGGTATATCCTTTGTGGATTCTGGGAGGCCTTCAGCGGTCTCGGGGTCCCTATTGAGTTTCGTATACTAACCCCTACACGGGCTATGCCCGCACTACGTTGTGTTGGTTGTAGATGACGGACATCACTGATTGTAGTTGAGGCTTGTGGAGCGAGATGATTTTCGGAGGAGGACTATCAGGCGGGACGTACTCAGAGCGGACGACCGGACCCGAGGAGCTGACGAGACTATCTGTACCCACCCTACAGGTGGGAATTCTAGAGGTTGACTTGGTGGTTGCTGCTTTACTTTTCAGCTGCTGTACTTTCTTTTCGGTTGTACTGTACTTTCTGTTGGGTTTGTATTCTGGCCCATTTACTTCCAACACTTACTTTTGTACCCAGTTTTTACATAGTGCTTACTTCACCTGCATACTCTGTTGTGTGTTTGTTTACTTATATAAAGGCAATGCCTTCCCTTTATCAGTATTTACACCTTTGGTGCTAGTTTCCAGCCTCTGGCCTATAGAAGGCGGGCTTGGGGTAGTCACGGCACGAGTCTCGAGGACAGGTCGTGACAGTAATCTTGAAAAGTGATTAAGTATAATATCATATAGAATATGATATTTTGAGTCCCATGTAAGATATACCGACGCGTAATATATTTATATCTTCATGTATGATGATTCTATCTACCCATATGATATTTTAGTGTGTTTAAAATATTAGAGCCAACTCGTAAGATATGTCACTTTGAGAAAAATGAGAATCCATAATATAAAATATTTTGGATAAAAATGAAACAAATTCAGATTATGCTTGACATAATATTCATGGATTAAAATATCATGTTATTATTCAACAACCACAATTCAAGATGAAATTTAAGGAATTTTGAATGAAATTAAATTGAATAATATATGATATGATTTCTGGGTGAGTTTTTTAGACACTTCAAATTAGATATTCAAATAATTTATCATATTAAAGATGTTATTATTTACATCTATTTTGTGCTGCTAATAAAGAAGTTATATTTCTATATTTTTCTATAGAAATTATATTATCTCTCAATTTTTGGAATATAAAACAAGAAAAGATGAGAAATATGAAGTTATTTAATTGAGATAGAGATCCAGATACTCTACTTTTTCCAAGTGAGAGTGAAGATGATGATCGACCAATGATTCTCATGCATTATGAAAAGCTCGAGGTAAGAAGATTATAATAAAATTGATCTATGAACTTTCTATCATGGAGGATAGTGTACTTTTTCATGCTTTCCTGCTCCCTTGCATGGATAGAACATCACGTAGAATTATTAGGAAAAAATAATGTGTAGCTAAAGTTCTATACTCATCAATATAGACTAATTTCATTTAGAAGAATATATTTTCTTTATATTAATGCATCTAATTATTTGTTGAATATTTTATTAATTATAGTAAAGGAATAATCCTTTAATTATATTTGGTTCTTGTCAAAAAAAAATTGAGTAATCAAAAGTGGCAAGTGGATGATACCTTCCCACATAGATAAGTGAATGATACCTTCTCAATCCACATGTTCTAATTGATAGGGATTTGTAATTGCTAAAAATTATGGTGATAATAAAATCTATGAATCAACCAAATATTGATATTGATAAGAAGTTAGATCTCACATCGAGGATGAATGTTGTAAAATTTCCCATGTGCCTTGTTCCTTTAATTTTCTTGCATATGGGTGAGGATAAGATTTTATTGATAGAATCTAAACATTAAATAGCCAAAAATTTCTAAATATAAACTAAATTTAAATGAAAAATTTGAAACCATTAGTTTACCCATCTCAGTGGTACCCTAAGAGGATTTGGGCTCTCTAAGTGGTATCAGTGTAAACAAGGTTCCACTAAGATTTTACTCATATAAGGTTTATCATAGAGAATCCGAGTTTTATGAATAACACAGGTGTTCCCATTTTCAATGGAAAGAACTTTAATGGGTGGAAGAATCTAATGCTACCATATATTCTTTCACATGGATAGGAATTAATTAGTACTGTCACTATAGGATATCCACCAATTGTAAGGTATGTTGTTATGGAATTTTTTAACAAGATAAATATTGAGATTAATGTAAAGGACATATATGCTAAATTTTCATCTTTATCATACAAAATGTACACAAATTTAAGGGGACTACATAAAAATAAAGAGATGTAAGGAAATATTAATAATATATATGAGGGGAACATCAAAATCAAAGAATCCAAGTTGTATATTTTGGGGGATGAATTTAAATATATTAGAATGAAAAAATATAATACAATTAATGACTATTCATCCAAGGTAAATGAAATAGTTAGTCACATATGATGGTTTGGAGACCATTTTTATGACTCTACTATGGTCAAAAAGTTAATGAGAAAAATTCTTAAAAGATTTGAACCAAAAATATCATCTTTATAAAGAATAAATGATATATCTATTAATGATCCAGACAACACCATAATAAATTAGAAAACAAGAAAATATCAAATTTTAAAGAAGGATAAATAAGATAAGGATATTAAATCCATTAACATGTTTAAGATTAAATAAGTGGAAGTTAAATCTACAAGTTATTCTGAAGAAGATAATGATAGTGAAAAGAGCCTCAAAAGGGTTATGGATTTTATTGAAAAAAATATTAAGAGTGGAAATGGAAAATAAAATGGGAATCTCCCACTCAAATTTCTCAAGTGTGGATGAGTTAGATACTTTTCAACCAATTATCCAAGAACAAAGAATATTGTGGTGTATGATGTTGAAGAGGATGGATAAAAGCCTCAGATATGATTTAAAAATAGATCTTCCAATGTGTACATGGAATCTAATGATAGAAGTAAAAAATTTCAAGTAAGAAATAAAATAATCATGTTGATTAAATTTGAAGAAAGAAGTTCTTCCTAAAGTAGTGATGAATAAGAGAGGTACGAGGAATATATATAGAAAATGTTGATAATGGAACATGAAGTGTGACTTGAGAGAAAAAAAATAAGTAGAAATAAAATCTATCAAGAAGGAAGTTAGTAAATAGAATAAAGGAGAATATTATTTTCATAGTAGGGAGAATGGTCATATTAAGGAAATTAAAATTATCAAAGTGAAGGTATCATAGAAAGAAAGAATCATAAAAGAATTTTACAAGAATCTGGATAAACAAAAATAAAGAATTATCCAATATGAATCAAGGTTTATTAAGTCTGAAATGAACCTTGGAAATATAGAGAGTGAATTTTATAAATCCATTGAAGAAAATTTCAAGTCATCATTGGGTACTAATAATATTGTGAATTAACTTAGGTAAAATATAAATGTAAGAACCTAGATATTATTTTTAGGTATGGATCTTGTTTTTGGGTGTTTTTGAGGAAAAGGAAGATTTTGGAAATTTTCAAAGTACACGCCATGTACTCCTTAGTACACAGTGTGTACCCAATTACCGTGGGTAGCCAGCCGTGTACTGGGCATGTAACAGCCAAGTACATGGCCGTGCGGACCGCCTAAAGTGGGGCCTAGTTAAGGCATGTAAATGGCGCATACAATTAATGAACACGTCATGTTTTTTTGTATTAATTGGACCTAGGCCACGTCTCAAATCCAGGACTCCCTTCTTCTGGATGTGCATCACGAAGGAGTGTACAGAATCTCCGAATCTTCTTCGAGCCACCAATTCGTCATCTGTTCTATGAATTGAACATCATCAACAGCGTTGGAATCACCTTAGTGACTTCTTGGTTCTTATTTAATCTCTCTTCCTGATTTCTCATATTTCTTAAGTTATCTATGGTTGAATGTTTTTGGCCTTTTTCAAGATCTTTTACATCCTTGTCCTATTCATGTGCTGACGTTCAAGAGTGTTCCTCATACAAAATCAAGGTAGGTGGTTTTTTTTCTTTCATAATTTTTCTTTGAGTTATATATAAATAAGTGATGATTAAACTACTAGAAATTTAGGCTATAGCCACAGTTTCAAACTTTTTCTATAAGTCAAAAAACTATGTCTATAAGTTATATCCACAGTTCCATGGATTGTGTCTAGTATTGGTGTGGATATAGGGAAATACCTATAACCATGATTTCAAACCATAGATATAGCCCTATAGCCACAGTTTTAAACCATGGAAGAACCTTAAGACACATAGGGACTATATCTATTCTTTAAAACTGTGGATACATTCTTATAGCCATGGTTTAAAACCGTAGCAATAGGCCTATATCCATGGTTTAAAACTATGGCTATAGGTCATCCAATTTCATAAAAAACACCCCATGTCCCCCCTACTCACCCTGCAACCCCTCCCTCCCCTAGAAAGCCCCCCAACACACCCCTCCCTCCATGAACACCCCAACTCTCCCGCAGGATAGACCCCCCCTTGACCCCCCCAGACACACCTCCCCCCCAGACACCCCCTTGGACTCCCCATGGACACCTAGACACCCCCTGGACACCCCTTGAACACCCCTGGACACCCCCACTAAACACCCCTGGACACCCCCCACTGGACATCCCCTGAACACCCCTTAGATACCCCAAGACACCCTCTAGACACCGCCTGGACACCCCTTGGACACCCCCTGGAAACCCCCTGGACACCCCTAGGACACCCCCATGGACACCCCTCATTGGAAACCCTCTAGACACCCCCCACTAAACACCCTGCACTGAACACCCCCCACTAGACACCCCCTAGGCACCATCTGGACACCCTCTAAACACCCCCTTTACACCCCCTAGACCCCCCTTGAACATCCCCTCTGTAACACCCCGAGATTTTATAAAAAATATTCTTTTAATTTCATTGATGTCTTCTATATACCACACCAAGTTTAGCTTGTACTATACGCAACACCGTATTAGCTTGCAGTATACGCAACACTATTCTTGGATCGTGTTACACACAATTTCAAGTTCGTTTTATAACAGTCATTCTACGCAACATTGAGTGTGTTTATATATATATCTATATATATCTATATATATATATATTAAATGTATAAAATAAGGTAGGATTCTGTTATACGAAACAACGAAGGATTCTTACACAACACGCAACCCTGACTTGGCTTGCATTTCACGCAACCACGACCTTCCTCGATAGCTTGCATCCTACGCAATACCGAGTTTCACTAAACAACGATATGCTATTAAAATATTATTAAAACTATCCATTATGAATAATATTAACTAAATTTTTAATTTTATAAAATTATTATTCATCTTATACATTTTCTAGAATGTGTTAAGAGAACAAAATAATTTCTTCGGGTAAAATAAGTATTTTTCAAAAAAATGCAGTTTTACTGCCTTTTGATGGCGCGCCCACATTAAATCTAGTTTTTGACAAGTTTATAAGTTCAATTTGACAAAATAAAATTCTTTTTTAGAATCAAGATATAAAAATTTACTTTGGATAAATTTTCCATATTAATCTTATAACTTTCATATTTTAATGAATAGTAAAAACACGCTATATTTTAATTAAAAACAACTTTTTTTTATCATAATAAATTATGTGGTTAAATAATAATATGGAATGGTTTAAATGTATAAATAGAATATATTTTTACCATTTAATATAATTTATTTCATTAGCCTTGATTTTACCTTGAATTCGTAGGTTAAATCAATTCAATCTTTTGCAATGTTTTAAACAAAAACCCGTTTTCTTTCGACAAAGGAATTAATTTTAATTTAATTTATGCAACTTTTGTGTATTGAATTTGGATAAATGGATTCCATATTTGGAATCAGTGGGTCTAAATTATGTTAATAAGCTTCTTTTTATTTTTGGGCATTATGAATAGTAACAACGTAATTTTTATTTACTACGATTAAAGGTAAATAGGGTAATTCAAGGTTAAAATAATATTCTAATAATTCAAAATTACCTTGAAACTTGTAATAACATTATTGTATGAGTAGTGACCGACCATGGGCATCCTTGGGCCGATTTTGGGACACCAATGAGCCACTTGGTAGTGAAAATGACAATTTGGATTAATTAATTTAATGTGAAGACAAAATTGACTTTAACAAAACTCTTTTAGTAATTAATTTTTATAAGGGGATATATAAGTTATATTTTATATAATAAATATTATTTTGAAAGCTAAAAACATTCCATACATCATGGTATTTTTTTCATAATTTGTATACATCAAATGAATTAAATTATTTAAGACACAATAATGATGTAGTGTTTACCTCATTAATAAATGATTTAAATAAATAAGATTAAAATGATTAAAATATCATCCAAAATCGGTCCAATTCCTATTTGATTATTTTATTTTGAATATGAGTCATCTTATATTCGACATTAAAGTATTTTGGACCTCTTGAAACCGAAGATATGTTTATAACAAAATAATGTTTTCACACATTCCTAAAGAGCCCCTCCACTCCCTTATAAAAGGAGACCAATTCTATGCAATTTATCACACCTCTCAAGCCTTTTGGCTCCTCCAAACTCTGCCCAACTAATCTACCTACATCCCTATCCTTCCCCTTGAAGCCTTAAATTAGGCGGAAGACTCTCCAAGAAGTCCTTTTGGTTCAAACCAAATAAAGTTACCAAAATTAAAGGTAACCGTTTCTCTTAAGTTGTTTTCTTTTATTCTACTTCTCCAGCCCCTAAAATCTTTTTAATCCTTTATTTTCTGACAACACCAGTATCATGAAAATACTAGGATGTTTTTATGAGAAGGATTAGAACTACACTTACACACACCTCCATCTAATGGATGAAGAACATAATGTTTCTGTGATGGCAAACTAACACCTCACAAAACGATGATTGTTCGATTTTCCCCTACCGCCTCTCATGGTGGCCATTATGATGGAACTGTATTTATATATAATATATATTATGTTTATTATTTCTTTATGATTCTTTACTTCCCAATTTTATCAAGCCTTTATGGTTTCCATAGTCGGTAAATACGATAATCTCATTTGAGGAAGTGTGGACTACCGCCCCCTCAAAGTGATGTGATTCGTTAATACCTTATGTGGGATGTATAAAAGATGTGGTTAATGATATTATATATGATATTATACTATAATTATAATATAAATATGTATAATTATGTTTTAATTCCATTAAAATAAGAAATATAAATGAAAGTAGCATTCATGCGTACGTACGGCTTACCGTCTCCATGAACGGTGCGTTTCATTTCTTACCTCCATATGTTATGTACTATTATAAATTATTGTATATGCTAGATATATAATGAATGTATATGATATATAAATCATGATTTACATTTTGGAGGTAATTAAATCAGGATATAAGTAATAATAACATCAAGAACAACAAGTCCAAACACGTACGATAAATAAGATGATTATACCCAAAACACTACTTTAACATTAATTTACATAAGAATGGGTAATATAAAGTCATAAGTGAACCATATATGATATCATAAAAATGCATATGATTCTGTAATAAGTCAATGACATTATTTAAATCATTATACAGGAGGTTCGGACTCTTACGAAGCAAATTGGACCTAAGGTAAGGGAAAATATCACAATCTCATTTTTATCCGAGATTGTTTATACTTTGGTATTTACTGGGGTGTATTTTATCATCCACATCCATTTTTCCTCAATATCTAATATTTATATCCTTCTACAATAGTTTATATCCAATTTTACCCTTCAGAGAGTTTTTAGTAAAAGATATGAAAGGAATCTTTTGTCGTTTTTTCGTACGAGGTACTTTTTGACTTTTTCGAAAAAAGTACGAGAAGAATGTTTTTTTAACTTATAAGGCATGAATGTATTTTTAAAACATTATTTCCAAGAAGCTTCCTTTACAAGTTTTCAAGTTTATTTTTAGTCAACTTATTTTAGTTTCGAATTGTATGACATGTTAAGAAATGAAAAGTGTTTTTGAAGTAAAAATGATATTTTCCTCAAGCATGGAGTTCAAGTGTTTTATCAAAATTATTTTCCATCTAAGATAAGATAGGGTTCTATTTCTACCCCTATTATTCAATTGATTTGATTATGTTGTGATGTAATTATTTTTATGAATTCCTTTATCTTATATGAATTGTTTTATGGTGTCATGATGTTTAAGAATCCCATTTTTATTACATGGGTTATGCAATGATATATGATTTATGATTTTGTGGCACACATAAGAGTGGTATCATTATGAGATGGGTGGGACCTATATCCCCTCGAATGCATTGGGTAAAGATTTTATATCTCATGAGATAGACATGGCTGGAACGGCAGGTTAAACCGGTTCAGTGAAACAGGACTGAAACGAGGAGTGAACTCGGTTCAGAAATGGACTTTGTCCACTAAGATAGTCTTGGAAATGAGTCTTGACTAATAATAAATGATTCTCTATGATTATGTGTGTATGCCACAAAGTTTCATGTTTTAATTTATGATTATTGGGATTACATTTCACTACTATGATTTATCCCATGTTATGATATTATGATCTCTTTTGCAGGTTAAGATTTCCAAAAATGTTATGTTCTTATGAAAATGATGTGATTGATATTTATTTTGTTTACCCTTACTGAGCATTTGAGCTCACCCTTTTATGTTTTCTTTTCCCCAGGATATAAAGAAAGGTTTTAGGTAAGAAAAAAAGGGAAGATCATTATGGGAGATGTTGAAGATCTCTCACCACGATTAGAAGATTATATTCCGAGTTTCCAAAGACACTAAACTATTACAGTCCTTGTGTGTGTGTGTTTTTGTTATGTACTAAGTATTCTGCAAAAGTAATGTAATGTCCATGTACGTCAGGCTTCGGGTCTCTACAGTTGGTATCAGAGGAAAGGTTTAGTCAACCTTTGGAAACTAGGATGCGAGAACTTTAGTGAGATCCCTAGAGATATTTCTAAGGTATATCTAGGGATGTCCCTAAGGTTAAGTATAAGTATAGGTCATAGTACTAGAATTACGGTAACCCAAGATGTTAGATATTGAAGGTACTCCTCCTTTATTGTGTTGTTTTCCCTAGCATGATTTTTGCCTCTCACGCTATTCTTTTTGGGTTTTAGATGATGGATGGAACCCGAAGTAACCCTGTTGATCAATGTAATGGACAATGCAATGATTGTCCTCCTGAACAAACAAATGTTATGGGAGATGGAGTGAAAAATATTATTGCTATACTTACGCAAGCTATTAATCATTCTGGACTTCCAAATGAGCAGAGAAGGGAACAATATTCTATTGATTCCTTCATGAGGCAACGTCCACCTTCTTTCAATGGGTATTCTAATCCACTTGTTGCTGAACAATGGATCAGTACTACTGAAAAGATATTTTCAGTTCTTCAATGTTCTGAACATGATAAAGTCATCCTAGCAGTGTATCGTTTGGAAGGAGATGCTGATCAATGGTGGAATCTTATTAAGAATACGAGGCCAAGAGATGAAATTGAGTCCATGGAATGGGACGAGTTCAAGAACTTATTTTTCAATAAGTACTTCCCTCGTATTCTTCGAAAAAATATGGAGAAATATTTTCTTGAACTAAAGCAAAACGACGATGAATCTATTGGTATATACGAAGCAAATTTTACAAGACTTTCAAGGTATGCATCTGGATTTATCATCCAACCTGAAAGTAAAGTTGATCGATTCTTCAGTGGCTTAAAACCAAATCTTCGAAGGGCATTAGCTATAAGAGACTTCAGTAGATATGAAGACATTGTGCGTTGTGCTATTAATGTAGAAATGGAAGTTGGTGTTACTTATCCATCTCATAGTTTTGACAAGAAATGAAAGATGGAGTTCAAGGAGAAATCTCAGAATAATGGTGAAAAAAAATGAATGTTTCCTTATGCTCAAAGTTGGAAAGAAGCATGGTGGAGATTGTCTTAAAGGGACAAGTTAATGTTTCAAATGTGGAAAGGAAGGTCATCAGGCATTTGAATGCCGCAATGATGGGAAGAAGATGTCTAATGATGCAAAAAAAGGAAGGGATACACAGAATGAACCTACTACACTTCAATGCTTCAAGTGCAAGGAAATGGGGCATTATGCTAATAAATTCCCTAATCCAAGGGTTAGTGATGATCGACATGAGCAACCACTTAAGGAAAAGGACAAAGGGAAGTCACATGCGATCACCATTGGTGATGTTGAATATGGCAACGATGTGGTGGAATGATTAAGTGTTTATGTAATGGGATTCCAAAATAATGTTGTATAAAGTATCATGGAATATTGGAATATTTATGTATTGGTCTGTTGTGGTTTTCAATAATTTTATGGTACCGGTAACCATGGAAAGTGATTGAGATATTTTTGTAAAAAAGATGATATGTACATAATTAAGGGATAAGGAAAAAAATTAAATGTTTGACTGTATTCATGAGCTCATGATTGATATAAGGACTAAGTGATATCATGGTTTGAGTATATAGAATTTTGAGGATTTTGGTATGTGGAAAGTGTTAACTTTTAACTGCATTCATATTTTCACTAAGGTTCAATGGGTATTCATTCTTCAAGAGAATACATGATTATGGTATTCAAAAAGATATATCTTATGATATATGGGGGATAAATGATGGCATTCATGTGATTGTTATGTGACATTTCAATAATCTTTTTCTTTATACTATGATCTTGGACCGAAGTATTTTAGATAAGCCTAAAGATTGGAATGGATTATGTTGGACATAAGTTAGTATTGTTTAAGGATAAAACTTTTTTTCGATATTATGGATGGGATGTTATAGTAATGTAGTTTTAGAAAAAGGATAACCTGCAAGATGGGCGACAACCCATCGCGTCGGACAAGGCTGTGGGAATCGAACCCACAACTGAAGTGCGACAGACCTTTATCACCTACCACTGGCCTACAGGAAGTCCCTGGTTAGTGGAAAGTAGTTTTATTTTATTAAGCGATATGATAAATAAAGTATAAGTCCATTTTTGGAACCATATACAATTAATCTCACCATAAGATAGACTTATAACTTTTGATAACCTTTTTTTTGAAATAGATGGAATGACCCATCATTCTATCACATGATCTGCTAATGCTTCACGAATAACAAATTCAACTTCATTTCTTTATGATATGAAGTGAAAATTGTTCAATTCACGAACAACAGTGAGATTGTACCAAAATCATGTAAGTATTTCTTTTAATTCATCAACTTTAGGGAAATGATCTTGAAAACCAAAAATGTTTTGCTAGTGATCTTATATCCGATGAACCAGATGGTACCCTATATCATCACAAATTTATGGCTTTGTGATTGTTGGATTTTTTATAGCCATGTTCTCTACCACTCCCCATCAGAACTTGATGGTTAGATTTTTCTTCCATATCCATATTTTCACCTATGTTCTCCTACGTGGAAACCCAGTGATGAGTTAATTTGGGTAACCGTTACATTTCATACATTAGTTTTTAAAGCCAAGTTTTTGTATTCCTTTTTACGATGTGGGTTTCTATTAAAGAAATTTTCAAGTAGTAAACCATGTATAACCCTGACGAATTTCGAGGGCGAAATTCATTTTACGGGGGGTAGAATGTAACACCCCGAGATTTTATGAAAAATATTCTTTTAATTTCATTGATGTCTTCTATACACCACACGAAGTTTAGCTTGTACTATACGCAACACCGTATTAGCTTGTAGTATACGCAACACTATTCTGGGATCGTGTTACACACAATTTCAAGTTCGTTTTATAATAGTCATTCTACGCAACATTGAGTGTGTTTATATATATATATATATATTCAATGTATAAAATATGGTAGGATTCTGTTATATGAAACAACGAAGGAATTTTGCACAACATGCAACCCTGACTTGGCTTGCATTTAATGCAACCGTGACCTTCCTCGATAGCTTGCGTCGTACACAATACCGAGTTTCACTAAACAACGATATGCTATTAAAATATTATTAAAACTAGCCGTTATGAATAATATTAACTAAATTTTGAATTTAATAACATTATTATTCATCTTATACATTTTCTAGAACGTGTTAAGAGAACAAAATAAATTTTTCGGGTAAAATAAGAATTTTTCAAAAAAATGCAGTTTTACCGCCTTTTGATGGCGCACCCACATTAAATCTAGTTTTTGAAAAGTCTATAAGTTCAATTTGACAAAATAAAATTCTTATTTATAATCAAGATATAAATATTTACTTTGGATAAATTTTTCATATTTTTCTGATAACTTTCATATTTTAATGAATAGTAAAAACATGCTATATTTTAATTAAAGACAACTTTTTTTCATCGTAATAAATTATGTGGCTAAATAATAATATGGAATGGTTTCAAAGTATAAATAGAATATATTTTTAACATTTAATATAATGTATGTCATTAGCCTTGATTTTACCTTGAATTCGTAGGTTAAATCAATTCAATCTTTTGCAATGTTTTAAACAAAAACCCGTTTTCTTTCGACAACGAGATTAATTTTAATTTAATTTCTGCAAATTTTGTGTATTTAATTTGGAAAAATGGATTTCATATTTTGAATAAGTGGGTCTAAATTATGTTAATAAGATACTTTTTATTTTTGGGCATTAGGAATAGTAACTACGGTAATTTTTATTTACTACGATTAAAGGTAAATAGGATAATTCAAGGTTAAAATAATATTTTAATAATTAAAAATTACCTTGAAACTTGTCCTAACCTTATTGGATGAGTAGTGTCCGACCATGGGCATACTTGGGAAGATTTTGGGACCCCAATGAGCCACTTGTTAGTGAAAATGACAATTTGGATTAATTAATTTAATGTAAAGAGAAAATTGACTTTAACAAAACTCTTTTAGTAATTAATTTTTATAAGGGGATATATAAGTTATATTTTCGACTATAAATATTCTTTAGAAATATAAAAATATTCCCTACATCATGGTATTTTTTTAATAATTTTTATACATCAAATGAATTAAATTATTTATGACACAATAATGATGTAGTGTTTACCTCATTAATAAATGATTTAAATAAATAAGATTAAAATGATTAAAATATCATCCAAAACCTGTCCAATTCCTATTGGATTATTTTATTTCGATTATGAGTCATCTTATATTCGATATTAATGTGTTTTGGACCTCTTGAAACCGAAGATAAGTTTATAATAAAATAATTTTTTCACACTTTCTTAAAGAGCCCCTCCACTCCCTTATAAAAGGAGACCACTTCTATGCAATTGCTCACACCTCTCAAGCCTTTTGGATCATCCAAACTCTTCCCAAATAAAATACCTACATCCCTATACTTCCCCTTGAAGCATAAAATTAGAAAGAAGACTCTCCAAGAAGTCCTTTTGGTTTAAACCAAAGAAAGTTACCAAAATTAAAGGTAACCGTTTCTCTTAAGTTGTTTTCTTTTATTCTACTTCTCCAACCCCTAAAATCTTTTTAATCCTTTATTTTGTGACAACACCAGTATCCCGAAAATACTAGGATGTTTTTATGAGATGTATTAGAACTACACTTACACACACCTCCATCTAATGGATGAAGAACATAATGTTTCTGTGATGGCAAACTAACACCTCACAAAACGATGATTGTTCGATTTTCCCCTACTGCCTCTCATGGTGGCCATTATGATGGCACTGTATTTATATATAATATATATTATGTTTATTATTTCTTTATGCTTCTTTACTTCCCAATTTTATCAAGCCTTTACGGTTTCCATAGTCGGTAAATACGATAATCTCATTTGAAGAAGTGCGGACTACCGCCCCCTCAAAGTGATGTGATTCGTTAATACCTTATGCGGGATGTATAAAGGATGTGTTTAATGATATTATATATGATATTATAATGGAATTATAATATACCTATGTATCATTAGGTTTTAATTCCATTAAAATAAGAAATAGAAATGAAAGTAGAGATCATGCGTACATACGACTTACCGTCTCCATGAACGGTGCGTTTCATTTATTACCTCCATATGTTATGTAATATTATAAATGATTGTATATGCTAGATATATAATGAATTTATATGATATATAAATCATTATTTACATTTTGGAGGTAAGTAAATCATGATATAAGTAATAATAACATCAAGAACAACAAGTCCAAACACGTACGATAAATAAGATGATTTTACCCAAAACACTACTTTAACATTAATTTACATAAGAATGGGTAATATAAAGTCATAAGTGAACCATATATGATATCATAACAATGAATATAATTCTTTAATAAGTCAATGACATTATTTAAATCATTATACAGGAGGTTTGGACTCTTACGAAGCAAATTGGACCTAAGGTATGGGAAAATATCACAATCTCATTTTTATCCGAGATTGTTTATACTTTGGTATTTATTGGGGTGTATTTTATCATCCACATCCATGTTTCCTCAATATATAATATTTATATCCTTATACAATAGTTTATATACAATTTTACCCTTCGGAGAGTTTTTAGTAAAAGATATGAAAGGAATCTTTTGTCAATTTTTCGTACGAGGTACTTTTTGACTTTTCCGACAAAAGTACGAGAAGAATGTTTTTTAACTTATACGACATGACTGGATTTTTAAAACATTATTTCCAAGAAGATTCCTTTACAAGTTTTCAAGTTTATTTTTAATCAACTTCTTTTAGTTTCGAATTGTATGACATGTTAAGAAAGGAAAAGTGTTTTTGAAGTAAAAAGGATATTTTCCTCAAGAATGGAGTTCAAGTGTTTTATCAAAATTATTTTCCATATAAGATAATATAGGGTGGTGTTTCTACCCATATTATTAAATTTATTTGATTATGTTGTGATGGAATTATTTTTATGAATTCCTTTATCTTATATGAATTGTTTTATGATGTCATGATGTTTAAGAATCCCATTTTTATTACATGGGTTATGCAATGATGTATGATTTATGATTTTGTGGCACACATAAGAATGGTATCATTATGAGATGGGTGGGACCTATATATCCCTCCCATGAATTGGGTAAAGATTTTATATCTCATGAGATAGACATGGCTGGAACGACAGGTTAAACCGGTTCAGTGAAAGAGGACTGAAACGAGGAGTGAACTCGGTTCAGAAATGGACTTTATCCACTAAGATAGTCTTGGCAATGAGTCTTGAGTAATAAGAAATGATTCTCTATGATTATGTGTATATGCCACAAAGTTTCATGTTTTAAGTTATGATTATTGGGATTACATTTTACTACTATGATTTATCCCATGTTATGATTTTATGCTCTCTTTTCTAGGTTAAGATTCCCAAAAATGTTATGTTCTTATGAATATGATGTGATTGATATTTCTTTTGTTTACCCTTAATGAGAATTTGAGCTCACCATTTTATGTTTTCTTTTCCCCAAGATATAAATAAAGGTTTTAGGTAAGAAAAAAAGAGGGAAGATCTTTATGGGAGATGTTGAAGATCTTTCACCACGATTAGAAAATTATATTCCGAGTTTCCAAAGACACAAATCTATTACGGTCCTTGTGTGTGTTTTTGTTATGTACTAAGTATTCCAAAAAAGTAATGTAATGTCCATGTACGTCAGGTTTCGGGTCTCTACACCCTCCCCCTTAGACACCCCCTGGACACCCCCTGCTAGGCACCCCCTTAGACAACCCCTCCCTCTGGACACTCCCTGAACCCCCCATTGGACCCCTGACCGCATTGTCGTGACTGTCAAATTGATTATGTTTTCAAGGTTGATTTATAGTCTAGGGTAGACCCTAGGTCGTCTCTCAAGGAGCGTTGGTAGGTTTAGAGTGTGTATCTTTAATAAAAATGACTAAGAGAGGGGGTGGTTTTGAAAAGAGTTTAAAACAATGACTTAGTTGAAATAGATTAAAAATTGAGTGACCTAGTGGATTTTGAAAAAAATGAGATAAAAGGGTCGATGTGATTTCACTACACACATATCAAGTTCACTGTTCATAGAGATTCATCTCAGGTTTAGAGTAATTCTTTGGTTGGAGTTAATTGGACCCCCGATTAATTCCTAAGCTTTTATTTGAATGCTTTAAGGACCCAACCTGGACATAACAATCGTATTGTCAAGGTCCAGTACTTATGCATGAAATAAGAGCTTCCAAAGAATATTTAGATCTCAATAAGGTGGGTATGAAAAAGATTATTGTGATGTCCAATCGGAACAACACAAGTCACACACTAAAAACCTCACACTGATCTGTTAGAAATTAAGAGCATAACACTCACATGCATCAAATCAAGCATTCAAATCTGAAATAAAATAAGATACATGGAATTAAATGTTTAAACACCCAAATTACTCCAAACCAGTAGCTAATGTATGCATCAGAACTCCCTTGACATGTGTGTAGCTCCCTCACAACGAACACCCAACTTTTAGCTCGACATCAGGAGGAGGAGGAAGCTTGGGTGGAACTCCTTCTTCATCCTTGATTCCCCTATGAGGATAGGGGCCTCCAG
The DNA here is from genome assembly GCA_963277665.1 of Viscum album. Classification (NCBI taxonomy): domain Eukaryota; kingdom Viridiplantae; phylum Streptophyta; class Magnoliopsida; order Santalales; family Viscaceae; genus Viscum; species Viscum album. The sequence goes on along the minus strand of OY728134.1, from coordinate 154,343,060 downwards.
AACCTCCAAGGTGATTAGGAGAATCCTCTAGGACTCAAAATTGGCAGAACTTCACCCCTTGGCCTAACTTGCAAATGAAGTTCCCTTGGTGCCCTTTTATAAGAAAATTGGAAGGTGGTTTTAGGTACACCGATTTCATCAATCCACTTGCACCACACGTTTCGACCTTCATACAATCTTATCTCTCTTTAAAGAAAATAGAAAAGTTGTATCCCTACCTCTTGAATGTCTCCACTAAAAGTTTGACACCATTTTGACAACTACAACTCAAGATATTGATAAAATACAGAACACCGCATTTGACTTGGTCCAAATTCTGTGTCTTAGATAGATCAGTTCGAATGGGCCCCATAGAAGCCGAATCAGGATTGGGTTCCTGAATATGAAATGTATCGAATTAAATTTTGGACAGACCCACAAAATTTGAGCACATTTGAATGCACGGATTTTGTGTAATATGCAAAACAGTGGACAAATGTCCATGGATCCATGCAATTTTGGCCCATTTTTCTTCCACTTCATCAAGGGCCCTCCAAATCACCTCCACCTACATTGAAACAATAAAAACAAGTAACATTTCCCATTATAATATTGATTAAAATTAATTTATTTATTAAAACATAATGTGCAATTTATTATTATATTTGAAATATTCATTACAATACTAGTTTAAAACTGCGGTGTCAGGGTGGAATAAAATAGTGAATCATGGTACGATCACACCCCCACACCTAAACATTTGCACTCCTAGTCAAAGTCACATATCCAAATACAATGATGCATATATAAATATATTTCCAACATCCTGAAGATTTATCATTTTAGGAAATTTTATTTAAAGCAAAGTGATCAATGCACGAACAAAACGAAGGAGTTCTTCCTAGTGAAAATAGAAAAAGATGTCTCATAAATCATATCATAGAGAAATTTAAAAAGATTCACGATAACCAATTGAGAAAAGAATTCAGAAGTAAACCATGACACTAACTCTATATTTGTGTTTGTGATAACCATTCCATGCTATTCTTTCCTCTTTCTATCCAATAAATCTATGTTATTTTAACATTTTTCATCTTAAATGGTTTTGTCACCGAACCTATCCTACATCCTTTGCAATCATATTTCAAGACCCACTCATTTAAGCATTCCTAGAAGTCAAACCATAAGCTCCCGACCTAGATATCCCCATATGTTTCACATTTCATCACTCCCATCAATTATTATATATTTTTTAAGTTAAAATTGGAACAAATCTCACACTCATCTCTCAACACTTGTTTGATCTCCTCACGACACTAATTGAAATAGTTATAATAGGATAAAAGGTTGAGGACGAGTGGTTTTTGACCTGCCCAAGATACAACCAAATTTTTTTTGAGGGCGTACAACATTCGGACATTAGGTACACACGCATAGGTCAATCTAGTATAGTAATGAAACAGATCGGATAAGGAACAAACGTATGGAAATATCTTTTCAAGCTGAAAAATATTAACCCAACATATATTTACCTTATATTAAGTAAGAAATATTCACACTTTTTGGTTTGGTACAAAAATGTATGGAGATATTAGTGGCACAATTTTCCTAAAACTACTCACACAAGGGGCATCAATCATCTCAAATGTTTCACAGTGATACAACCATTTATATCATTGACATAAAACCAGTTCACTAAAAAAAATCACTCCTTGATGGTAAACTCATATACAAATTCTTTTTAGCCTTCGTTATGGTATTTTTACTTTCCCCACTTTATGGTTGCCAAATCATGGAACTTTGAAATTGTTGATGGGGAAAAATGAAAATACCATAAAGAAGGCCAAAAATAGAAAACAAAAGGAGAAAATGATGAAAATTCCTAACTAACCCAGGAATGTATCCACCCCCACACCTAGAGTATTTAGTGACCTCACTATAGTAAAAGATAATGTGGGAAGGAAGGATAAAACCTGGTTGATGTCAGTCATAGTTTTCTTCTTGAACATGGAGTTCCTCCATCAGGGACTCCAGAATGGGTTCATGAAAGTGCTTCAACCGCTGCCCATTGATAGTGAAGGTTTGCTTGGTTTCTTTATTTTGAACCTGGACAACACCAAATGGAGAGACGTTAGTAACAGTGTATGGTCCAAACCAGCGGGAACGAAGCTTACATGGATGCAACTTCATCCTTGCATTATAAAGGAGGACCTTATGCCCAATATGGAACTGACGATGTAGGATAAGACGGTCATGGGCAGCCTTGGTTCTCTCCTTATAAATCCTACAGTTTTCATATGCATCTCTTATCATTTCCTCTAGCTCCTGAATCTGCAACTTCCTTTGAGAACCTACACCAGAATGATTAGAATTGCACTGTTTGATGGCCTAGTTGGCTCGGTGCTCAATCTCAACAGGGAGGTGACAACTCTTTCCAAACACAAGATGATAGGGTGACATTCTAATGAGAGTTTTGAAAGCAGTACGGTAGGCCCATAATGAACATTAATTCTAAGAATCCGATCTTTCCTATTGGGTTGAACTGTTTTTTCAAGAATTTGTTTTACATCTCCATTGGACACCTCGGATTGACCATTAGTCTGTGGGTGATACGCAGTAGATACTCGATGAACAACCCCATACCGACGCAAAAGTGATTGCATTTTTTGGTTTCAGAAATGAGAACCCTGCTCACTGATCATGAACCTAGGTAATCCAAATCTAAAAAAGATCTGAGTTCTCAAAAATTCTATAACTATTTTGGAATCATCTGTCCTTGTGGCCCATGCCTCTACCCATTTTGATACATAATCAACGGCCAAAATAATTTACAAGTTGCCAAAAGAATTGGGAAATGGACCCATAGAGTTAATTCCCCAAACATAAAAAATGTCATGAAAGAGAAAGGGTTGTTGTGTCATTTCATTCCATTTAGAGACATTCCCCATTCTTTGACAATGAGGACAAGAATTACAAAAATCATGGGCATCCCAAAAAAGTGTTGGACAAAAGAGACCAGAATCAAGAACTTTGCGAGCAGTTTGTTGGGGACCAAAGTGGCCCCCACAAGCAAGAGTGTGGTAGAATCTAAGGACAGACTGAAACACGCTATCGAGAACACAACGCCTAAGGACCTGATCGCTACATGTACGCCAAAGGTAGCGGTCATCCCAAATGTACCAACGAGACTCATGTTGTAGATGACTGGCTTGGTTTTTGTTGAAATCATAAGGAATGCAAGATGCTACCAGATAATTTACAATTTCAGCATACCAGGGAATAACATCTTGCACTTTGTACAATTGATCATCAGGAAACAAGTCATTGATTGGAATACAGGGGGATGAGACAATGTCTGAGGATGGGGGGATCCTACTAATATGGTCTGCCACCACATTCTCTGCTCCTTTTTTATATCTAATTTCTGGATTTAATTCTTGAAGGAGGAGAATCCAATGAATGAGACATGGTTTGGCTTCTAGTTTCTTTAGGAGATACCGGAGGGCTTCATGGTCTGAGAACATAATGACTTTGGACTCTAAAAGGTATGACCTGAATTTATCCAAGGCAAACACAATGGAAAGAAATTCATTTTTAGTGGTGGTGTAGTTTTCTTGGGTAGGGTCCAAAGTACGTGAGGCATAGGCAATGACATGTGGAGCCCGATTGACCCTTTGTGATAAGACTACCCCAACTGCATAGTTAGAGGTGTCACACATGAGCTCAAATGGTAAATCCCACCGAGGTGGTTGGATTACCAGGGGTGATGTGAGACTCCATTTTAATTTATTAAAAGCTTCTTCACATTCTTTATCAAAAACAAAATCTTTTTCTATTTGGAGTAATCAGGAGAGGGGAAGTGAAATCTTACTAAAATCACAGATGAAACGACGGTAAAATAAAGCATGACCTAGGAAAGACCGCACATCATGTACATTTTTAGGGAATGGTAGGGAAGAAATGACATCCAATTTCTATATATCTACTTGGATACCATCCCCAGAAATGACATGTCCCAAAACTATACCTTTTCGCACCATGAAATGGCATTTCTCGTAATTTAATACAAGATTCTTTTCAATACAGCGATGTAGGACTGAACCAAGACTACTTAAACATTCATCAAAAGAGGATCCATAAACAGTAAAATCATCCATGAAAACTTCCATGCAATCCTCTAGGTAATCCAAAAAAATACTAACCATACATCACTAGAAAGTACCCAGAGCATTGTACAGGCCAAATGGCATCCTTCTATAGGAAAATGTGCCAAAGGGGCAAGTGAAGGTTGTCTTTTCCTGATCCTCAGGGGCAATATGGATCTGAAAGTATCCAGAATACCCATCAAGAAAACAGTAATGGGACTTCCCTGCTAGCCTCTCTAGCATTTGGTCAATGAATGGAAAGGGGAAATGGTCCTCCCTAGTGTGTTGGTTTAGTCGGCAATAATCTATACAGACACGCCAACTATTCTACACACGAGTTGGAACCAATTCATTGTTTTCATTTTCAATTACTGTTAGGCCAGTTTTTTTAGGAACTACTTGAATGGGACTAACCCATTGGCTATCAGAGATGGGGTAAATGATTCCAGCAGCCAATAACTTTGTTACTTCCTTTTTAACTACTTCTAAGAGTTTTGGGTTCAGTCGACATTGCGCCTGCCTCACTGGTTTAGCCTCATCAGTTAATAAAATATGATGTGTACAAATTGATTGGCTAATACCAGGAATGTCTACAAGTGTCCACCCCAATTCTTTTTTATGCACCCTAAAAAGTTCAAGCAGTCGCAATTCATGCTCAGGAGGGAGTGAACTAGCAATGATGACGAGAAACTTCTTTCCATTCTCAAGATATGAATATTTTAAATCTTTAAGCAGTTGCTTTAGTTCCAATTCAGGTGGATTTTCAATTGATGGGAGTGTGTGTGAAAGTGATAGGTCACTAATCTCATCTAACTGCTCAATGGTATCATCCTCAGATGAGGAATTAGCTTTTACAAGCGTAGCAGTATCATCGATGGTCATGTGATCCACCGTGTTTAAGAAATTATCAATTAATAAACATGCATGACACTTTTCTAGACCACTACAACAATCAACACAAGAATCATTAACAAGAATTTCAATCAAAGAGGAAAATTCAGAAAGGGGATCAGGGGGGAAAATGAAGTGATTTTATGGGAAGGGAGTACATTAATTAAATTTATCGAGAGAGATGAATGTTCTTCTGAGGGGTGCTTCATGGTATCAAGGATGTTGAAATGGACTATGTCACCACCAAATTCCATAGATAATGTACCATTATGAACATTAATTATGGATTTGGCGGTTTTCAAGAAAGGTCTCCCCAATATAATTGGGGCATGTCCATTCATCCTATCATCTTCCATTTTTAGCACATAAAAATCAGCAGGAAATATTAAATTTTGAACCCTTACAAGAACATCCTCTAACACACCAGAAGGGTGTGCCGTACTCCGATTTGCTATCTGAACAACTATTCCTGTGGGCTTTAGTTCACTGACCTGCAAAGAAGAGCATATGTAGTGAGGCATCACATTAATAGAGGCACCCAAATCAATCATAGAATTGGAGAAAGAATACTCTCTTATGGTGCACGGAATCGATAATGTTCCAGGATCGTTGCACTTGGTGGGAAGTGATGGTTGTATCAATGCTGAGACGTTCCTCCCTAGGCTCACCTTCTCATCACCTCTATGTCGCCTTCGGTGGGTAAACATCTCCTTAATAAACTTGGCATATCTCGGAATTTTATTGACGGCATCAATCAATGTAATGTTATCCTGTAATTTTTTGAAAGTCTCCAAGATTTCTTTATCAAGATCAGTTTCCTTTTGTTTCCTTGGTTGGGTGGATCTTTGGGGAAATGGAAGAGGAATTATTGGGCTTGGTAACTCATCAATAGACACACTCTTTCCTTTGGTAGGACTTCTCTCAAGACAAGGTTCCACCTCATTTGAACCTTTTTTAGTAGTTGGGATAGTGGTTCCCTTAAGAGAGGATGACTCTAGTGGAGTGTTCATTTGGCTTTTAAGTTGAGTTCTACTCCTAAGGGTGATGGAACTAACATTTCCCTTATCCCTAGGGTTGAAAAGTGGTTGAGAGGGTAGTTTCCAGACCCATGGCTTTGGATTTCACCCACCGAGTTAGCTAGTTGGACTAATTGGGTTTTGAGGTCTTGTATAGCTGCTTGGGTGGTTTGTTGGAACTGGAGATTATTGGCAGCCATTTGTTTCATCATATCTTCTAGGTTAGGTTCATGTTTTGGAGGGGGTTGTGGGAAAGGCCTTTTCGGTGGTTGAAAATTTCTGGGTGGTGGTTGATGCCTACTTTTCCCTGGTTGGTTCCATGGTTGATGAGGCTAGTTTGAATACCCCCTTGTCTATATGCTTGGTTTTCTTTCCACCCAGGGTTGGATGGATAGTAAGGTTCTTTCATAATGGGTTGGTTATATGGGAGTCCTGGGAATATTGCCTCAAAACTCTCAGAAGTTTCTCTTAATTGGGGGAATTGGTCAGAATAGTGGGTATCAGAAGAGAATATACCACAATGTATGGGAGGAGGAGATTAGAATTTCCCTTGGTAAATAGAAAGTTTTTGTAGAAGGGTACTCACCTCTTCAAACATTGTGTCCACCTTCTTCTCAAATTCAGTACTTTGCACCTCATGGACACCTCGAATGGGTAAACTGGACCTTGAACTAAATTGTTGAGTGTTCTGTTCCATGGTCTCAATTAGGGTCCTTGCAGCAATTGTGGTTTTATCCACTAGTGCACCACTTGCAGCAGCATCAATCATGTTTCGATCAATAGGGATTAAAACTTCATAAAAATACTGAATTAAAAGTTGATCACTTATTTGGTGATGTAGACAACTTGAACACAATATTTTAAATCGTTCCCAATATTCATGAAGGGTTTCTCATTGAGATTGTCTTATCCCACATATTTCTTTCCTTATTGTTGCAGTTCGAGAGGATGGAAAGTATTTTTCAAGAAAAAGGCGTTTCATGTCCGCTCAACCTCTAATAGGTGAATTAACAAAATACAACGAATCTTTAGCTATGTATGCTAATGAAAATGGAAATTCCCTAAGTTTAACATGTTCTTCATACACATTATCAGGTTTTAATGTTGAACACACAATTTTAAATTCTTTTAAATGCTTATGTGGATCTTCTCTAGGCAGTCCAAGAAATCTTGGTAATAAATGAATTAAACCAGATTTTAGTTCAAAATTGGGTGCCTCGCCTTGTAATTGAATGTAAGTGGGTCAGATATCAACATCAGGTGAGGTTATTTCTTTTAGTGTTCAATTATTTTCAGCCATGTTATACAAGTTATGTTCAATTTTAAATTTGGTTTTAGAAGAAGAAGAAGGATCAAGAAAAATTTTAAGATGTGATGTCTCCTCCTTCAAAGTGTTGACTTGTGTGTCTCGGTTTCATTGATGTAGGATCCTCTCCGGTTCAGGTTTGAAAGTTTGTAGGTATCCCAGGGTAGAACACATCATACATAGAACCTACACAATAAATAAATTAGAACACAAAAATAGATGCAAAGGTTGAAAATAAAACAAACAAATATTCACAAATATTACAAAAATTTTATCAAAAACACACACAAAAAACCAAAGCGCTCCCCAGAAACGATGCAAAAATTTTACCACGTTGTCATGACATGTCAAATTGATTATGTTTTCAAGTTTGATTTATAGTATAGGGTAGACCCCAGGTTGTCTCTCAAGGAGTGTTGGTAGGTTTAGAGTGTGTATTTTTAATAAAAATGACTAAGAGAGGGGGTGGGTTTGAAAAGAGTTTAAGACAATGACTTAGTTAAAATAGCTTAAAAATTGAGTGACCTAGTGGATTTTAAAAAATATGAGATAAAAGGGTCGATTTGATTTCACTACACACATATCAAGTTCATTGTTCATAGAGATTCATCTCAGGTTTAGAGTAATTCTTTGGTTGGAGTTAATTGGAATCCCGATTAATTCCTAAGCTTTTATTTCAATGCTTTAAGGACCCAACCTGGACGTAATAATCATATTGTCAAGGTCCAGTACTTATGCATGGAATAAAATCTTCCAAATCATATTGAAATATCAATAATGTGGGTATGAAAAGGATTCTTTTGATGTCCAATTGGAACAACACAAGTCACGCACTCAAAACCTCACACCGATCGGTTAGAAATTAAGAGCATAACACTCACATGCATCAAATCAAGCATTCAAATCTGAAATAAAATAAGATACATGGAATTAAATGTTTAAATAATCAAATTACTCCAAACCAGTAGCTAATGTATACATCGGAACTCCCTTGACATGTGTGTAGCTCCCTCACAATGAACACCCAACTTTTAGCTCGACATCGGGAGGAGGAGGAAGCTCGGGTGGAACTCCTTCTTCATCCTTGATTACCCTATGAGGATAGAGGCCTACAGAACCTCCAAGGTTATTAGGAGACTCCTATAGGACTCAAAATTGGCAGCACTTCACCCCTTGGCCGAACTTGCAAATGAGGTTCCCTTGGTGCCCTTTTATAGGAAAATTGGAAGGTGGTTTTAGGCACACAGATTTCATCAATCTACTTGAACCACACGTTTCGGCCTTCAGACAGTATTATCTCGCTTTGGAGAAAATAGAAAGGTTGTAGCCATACCTCTTTACTGTCTCCACCGAATGTTTGGAACCATTTTGACAACTACATCTCACGATATTGATAAAATACAGAACACCACATTTGGACTTGGTCCAAATTCGGTGGCTTGGATAGGTCAGTTCAAATGGGCCCCATAGAAGCCTAATCAGGACTCGGTTCCTTGATATGAAATGTAGATATTAAATTTTGGACATGCCCACAAAATTTGAGCCCATTTGAATGCACTTATTTCATGTAATATTCAAAACAGTGGACAAATGTCCATGGATCCATGCAATTTTAGCCTATTTTTCTTCCACTTCATCAAGGGCCCTCCAAATCACCTCCACCTACATTGAAACAATAAAAACAAGTAACATTGAACATTATAATATTTATTAACATTAATTTATTGATTCAAACATAAAGTAAAATTTATTTTTATATTTGGAATATTCATTACAAAACTAGTCTAAAACTGCTGTGTAAGGGTGGAATAAAACAATGAACCATGGTACGATCAACCCCCCTTGGATACCTCCTAGACACCCCCTGGACACCTCCTCCCCCCTATACACCCATTCTAGACACCCCCTCCCTTATGGACACCCCTTGGACACCCCCATGCATGAATATAAGTGCAAACATGCATATTAAGAAAAGGAAAGAAGGAAAAAGAAAAAGGAAAAATCTAAACTGAGAGAATGTATAAAATATTTTTCTAAAAAAATATAGAGGTATAGGATTCAAAAGTGCATACTTGGGGATCAAATATCCAACCATGATACAAAGCAATGTCTAGAAGATCAAATATTGCACACTCAAGAGTAAACTCAAAATCATTAATTCTGCAAGAATGGTGTATGCAAAGTAATTTTTTTAAAAACACAACAAATGGTTAATAATGTCTTGCAGAAAATGTATAAAATAACCATTACCTAATGAATTTTATATTCACGTCAATCCCGGTTGAAAGTCGTGGAAGAAAATCAATTGTATCGGTTATTTTTTGTTGCTGGTATTCTACATAGCATGCATTCTTATGCTGCATACCAATACAAGTCATCAAAATCATCAAATGATTGAAAAGGAAAATCCATCAGGAAGCCAAAAAGAGGGAAATTACATTGAAATTACTATTTGAATCGATTAAGCATTCTAAAACCAGGAAGAGAAATTTTTCCTGTGACACCTACACCATTTCAGAGTTCAAATTAAAGTTGTTTCTCAGTAGTATAACATTAACTATAACAAATTGGAAGAAAGTAATTAAAATATAGAAATAGTAACATTTTCACCGTATGCAAGATCAAGCCAACTCGATAATGATATATTCTTTTTCATATTCTTCAATATTAAAATAAAAAATTTGATCAGAGGCCAATTCATGAATAAATTCATGGTTAATTAGGTGGAAAACTACCATATATGATGGGATGAAAACAAGATAATTTCAAAAAAAGTAATCTTGCAATTGTTGATGCTCCTTTTCATCACATTGTCTAAAAGAATGGAAAGTGAAATGACTTAGCACAAATTGATTCATCCTTTGGAGAAATCATCAAAAATCGACAAAGGTATGAACAAGGCTTGAAAAGCACAAGGGTCACGCAAGTTCCCTTACTATAGTGCAAGTATACTTGCGCGCCACCTAATGGTCGCGCAAGTGAATTGCGCGCCATAAAGGATAACCTCTCGGGGTCTTCTCCAGCCTATAAATAGACCCTGTGGGCCCCCTATTTCGGGGAGTAATTTTTCCATAATTCACATATAGAGCTCTGAACGCCCATGTCTCTTATTCATGTCTTATAAACTCTTATAAGGTAATTCTTTACCAAGAATGGAAGGCCGAAACAAGAGGATTAAGTCTATGTGTTAGAATTAACTAACACTTGTGATCCTAAGTGTTTTACCCTTAATGGAAATGAACACACTTGAGCACCACCCTACTTCTTCATCATAACTTGCATGCCATCTTCCAGAAAGCCTCTAGGAATGATTCCAAAGGCTTTGATCAAGGATCACCCAAATATTACTCTAAGGGCTGAAAATTGTGCAAGTACCCATGTGTCGTGCAAGTATACCTGTGCGACCAGGACTTGTGCGCCCACGCAGTACCTGTGCGCCTACCAAGACTTGCACGCCCCTACCTCTTTGGGTGCCTTACCTGCCCAATTAACCCCTCTTATGCCATTCCACTTCTCCTATTCAAGATTCAGTCTTCAAGACACTCTTCAAAGCCATTTATGGCATGATTTCTTGATTGGGATTCCTTATATAAAAGGAACTCCGTGGAACATATCTCAAAATCTAGTGATTTACACATCTTTATGTCACTAAAGATTGAGATTTCATTCATTCTACCTCATTCTTTAAGATGAGAGAATCCTTAACCTGGGCCTCCTTTTCAGGAATAAGCCCCAGTCATAATTCTCAAATATGGGCCTCCTTTTCATGATTAAGCCCCAGATCCCCTAACCTGGGATTCCTTTTCAGGAGTATGCCCCAGTCATAATTCCCCAAATTATGGGCATCCTCTTCAGGAGTAAGCCCCACACCTTAATTCCTTTAAACTAGGCCTCCTTTTCAGGAATAATCCCTAGTCTCAAATATGGGAATCCTCTTTGGGAGTAAGACCCAAGTCCTTTAATTTTCAAATCCCTTTAATCTGGGCCTCCTCCTTAGGAATAAGCCCCTGCCTTAATTTCTCTTAACCAGTCATAATTCCTTTTGATTTGGGCTTCCTTGTCAGGAGTAAAACCCAATCATAAGTCCCCTCCTAACTTGGGTATCTTCCTTAGGAGTAACCCCAAGATTAGTGTATACAAATCTCCATGAAGCACATATACCTTTATGTACCCTGTTCATGGATTTCTTCCCTGAAGTAAATCTTAATCCTCATCTATTTTGGGCATTCATACATACATAATCCCCACATCATTGCATGGCACAATTGTCTGGTTTCACCAATACCTCTTGTTTCTCACACCGAGCATGAATCACGTGAGTTTAGAGTGTAAAAGTAATCATGAAATCTTCCTTTGAGCCATCAATCATGCAGAAACATTATACTCCCTTATTCAAACTACGTGGTTTATGATTCCTTTTCCATAACAAAGGATACGTAGGTAGCCCATTAGCAGGTACGATCCCAATTATGAAATAATCCATGTCCTCCTGAATGACAATAAACTTCAAGTGCCCCACTGAGTGGCTTTAAAACCAGTATGGTCATCATAATGACCAAGAGACTTTTATGTATTTTAAGGATACCATCAACTAAGAATCTCTAACAAATACAGATGATTCTCCATCGATGAAGAAACTCAAATACATATAAAAGATTCTCTGAATTTCTTACATATCAATCATTGATTGTCAGACTAAAGGAAATCTCATTTTATACTTGGTAATGTAATAAGGATTCATGAACATAACTTAAATCTATAAAGAGAGTCCTGGAGTAGACAATAATTCCCCTCAAAAAGGTGTGATGAGTCCGACCTCCCATCCTCTCGACCAATGCAAATTTCTAAGCCTCATCAGTCCAAAACTAATGAGCGCATACCTTAGGAAAGTAGGTCCAAATGGATATGGAATCATCGGATGTTTCTGGTTCTACGAACAAACCCTTTAGAAACCAATTGGAATGTTTGAACCTTCAATCAACAAAGTCATTCCTGATTCCAGAGGAAAAAAATGGTGAACCCGACGTGAATCCTTAACCAAGTTAAAATGATGATTTACTTATTTGTTAGGCCCATATTTAAAACTCAATAAAAGGGCCAACAAGAACACTCATTGACATATGTGCTCATCCAAAAGATGTAGTGGCTGAATTTATCTTGATTACGTCTGTTATATCAAATAGGCACTATTTTCTAAGATCTTCTGCATTTCCAGAATGGATTCTCTTAAGTTCACATCTGTGAATTCATCTCCTGTGAAAAACTCTACTGCAAATGCTACTGCTGCTACTCCTATTGGATCATCGTCCACTCTGAGGACGACATCACCTACTTAGCATCTTCAACGCTGGGTATCAAATGCGCTGGTTAAGGAGTACAGTCAACACAGTACCATTCTAACTCTGGAGGCTTGTCAACAAGCCCTCCAAGTGAACAATTCAACCTGGTCATCCAAACAACGATGACCAGCGATCAAGAAGTAGGCGGTTCTAACCACCGTCTCCAATCGTTTCGGGTTGTTATCCCCGGAATGCAATCACCATTCACTCCCATATTATGGGGAGGTGAATGAGTAGCTCCCTCAGGGCCTTAATTCAAGGAAGAAGTAGTCCTTACCGAGGGCTCCCATTAACCAACGCCACTAGAATCATGTGGCAGTACTCCCTCAACATGATGAAGGTACCGACTCCAAGCGTTCGGCTCAGGTTCCTTGAACCCGAGCAGGCAAGACGAATCTCCAGAGGAAAAATCCGGTTAACAGTGAGTAGTTTCTCATCTCTACCATCTCTGGAGAAGTCCACCAACCTAACTTGGTGGCAAGCAATGAGCAGGCACACACACCTGCCCGTTTTAATTCTGCTATGCAGCAGACTCATCTGGCAGCATCACGCTAATCCCGCCAGGCAATTCCGGTGGAGTACTATTGGCAGGAACATACACCTGTTTATACATCATCATCCAGTCAGCAGGCTCGTATGACTACATATGATGGAGCTCGTCAACCACATTCAATGAAGTGAAATCAGTAGGCACATACACCTACTAGTATTGATCAAGTCTACCAACAGTCTCGCTTGGTAGCATTCAGAGAAGTTAGATGGAAAGCTCCGGAAACAAACAGAAGGCAGACTCAACCCTCTGCCCCCACACATGAGTACTGTTAGGATTCCCTGACAGGAAAAGGAGGACAGGAGCATGAACATACACCTAATACAAGAACATAATGGACGTATATCCCCGTTCTGGTAGCTAAAGTCACCAAGCATATTTTATCAATGGTGAAAGAGTAGAAGCAAATCCCTGCCCATATTCTGGGTGCTTGCCAGGATATTATAATAGCTTCAAAAAGATCTCCGGGAAAGACACATAAATCTATCCCTACCAGTGGAGTGACACATCAACGGTTCACTCCGGAACAGACACACACATCTGTTCTAGTCCAAGAGGGTTGTGGGGCATACTCCCCCATATCATATGAACAACCAAGTCAGGCACATACACCTGATTTGAGTAGAGATCGTCAGCCTAACCAGGCCATCTCTCCTGATCAGGCACATACACCTGCTCAGAGCAACCACTTTCATCAACAAGTAGTTTCCAAGGTGAGTAAGAAGGCATCTAAGAAGAAGACCCGCCCAGCACAGTCAAGAGATCAAGAGCCAATCTGTAATAAGGCCTTGCTCGATGCTGGAGTTATTGAAGCCCTCAGACAGTTATCTATTGGAATTCAAGATTCTACTCCCTCATTTCCCAATAGTGGGAACATTAATTCCAAAGGTCTTCAATAGATACTTCCTCATGAAGGATTGCTTCATGGAAATTTGGTTGATCTTGAAGTTTCATCTTCAGATGAGAGCCACAGGAACACTCTGTGTGGTCAAAAGACCAAGGAGAAAGAGATCTCATCTTTTGCTGTAACCCACCATGGTGGTCCTCCCCATGATGATGAATTTCGTTGTGAAAGTCCTCTCCATAGTAGTGATGTACATTGCCCGGAAAATGCTCCAGTGGATAATGTAGTGCTGAGAAAGCCCTCTTATCTTGCGGCACTTTCAAATGCGAAACCATTCATGTCTGATGCTTCATCCCTAGTAGGTGAAATACTTTCTCAATCGGAAGATAGCCCAGGGTGTAGGTCATTCTCCAAAACACCCCTATGTCATGCATCTTCTAGTTTGATCAGTGAATTCTCTACCAATCATGTTGAATCCGATGAAGCAACAAGGAAGCTCCAGCTCTGGTCAAATCAGGTAGAAGAATCTTCATTGAATGATAAAGAGGAAATACTGAACCTGAGAAAACAACTGGAGAAAGGTGATGTTCCAGTCATGTTTTGGCCTCTGGCTGACTCTCAGTATGACATTCCAGAGATGTTGACGGAAGATGGAATTCATGATATTTGTCTCAACATATGGAAAACTCTTTTTCAGTTGAAAAATAAAGTATTATCTTATGATGAATATGAAAATCATGTTAAGATAATAGAAGGGTTACAAAGTCATATTGATTTGGCATCTCTATCAGTCTCTCGATATCCAAAGTCTGAAAAGAAGCAGAGATCCCTTCAGCATTCATGCCTTGGCGCACTAAGAAGATTGTGCCAGTTAAATGCCAATGCCCCATCTGGTATTCATGTCAGAGGATGGGGTGTTCATGGAGCACTACATTTCACTGTGCTCTTCAATCAGCAAAGCCTGCCGAAAATGGTCTCATGCAATGTTATTGCCCATGGCCGGCCACAATCAACTGGCTTTGTTTGTAATCAAAGGCTTTCCCAAGAACATGCTTCAACTAGTTCCTCTCAAAATCAAGAATACAACAAACAAGTTGTTGAATTACTCCTACATCAAGCAAACAAGAATATTGAACAAGCCTCTCATATGGAGAAAGAACATCATCAAGTGACATAAGTGTCAGAAATCATCCAATGGTCTTTCGATCCGAGTGATAAAAGTGGATACAGGTTGATGCATCCAGCTAATTTCTGGACTAAGGTCCGCAAGATGAGGAGAGATTTTAAGAAAGTCTCAGACATAACATGTCAAGTGCCACCCCAGCTTTCCAGACCGAGGACTCTTTTAAACCAACCCTCGGAATCAACAAATAGTATTTGAGGAGTTGGGAAAAGATAGCAGGAATAGACCTAGTCCACCAGACTGGGGACTTTTTCAAATCATCAATCCCCTCCTCAGAGAAAGTCAGTCTTTTATCGATTGGGGAAGAAGCCTCAAGAGGAACAAAGAGCCATATTATCAAGAGACTCTCTCCAAATTATGGTTCTCCAAGAAGTTCCTAGGTAATTGAATGGACAAAAGGCAATGTCTCATCAAAGACATGGAAGACGAAAATATCATAGAAATGATGATAGAAGGGATGTGATGTGTTATGCATCAATCAATGTCATCAATGTCGTTGTTGCTGATCCACTAGATGAGGCTCACTCAGGGGACTCAGATGAAGAGGTTCCTGCTCAGGAAGTTGTATGAACATACACAAATGAAGAAGGTGTGCATACAAGAAATCAAAGGCTTACCTAGAATTTGGGTTTTCCTTCAAGTAACCCACTTCCCCTCTCCGAAAGGGATCAAACAAAAGAAAGGGAAATAATCAGGTTACATATCCTTCCTCTGTATAAGGAAATCGCTCTCACTAGAGAAAAGATTTGCAGAATAGGAGGAAGAGATGAAGGAATTTAGGAGGTTGAACACAGAAATACTTCAATGTAGTCTTCCTCCTAAGTGTGCTGGAGTCAGTCATCCAAGGGAGTTTGTTGCAGTTACTGAGATGGATCAATAATATCCTCCTTTATCAGTACACCCTCACAGGTCTAATCCTATGGGTCAAGTGCAACAACAATTGGAAGTGATGCCATTGGTTGCAGTACCAGCCACCACATCTGTCCAAGCTCCAGTCATTGCACCTACCCAAGTCCAAGTTCAACCGGATGTTTCTCAAAAGTTAATAACTACTATTGAGTCATTAACAGCCCGGTTAGAAGCTATGGAGGGAAAGCGTGCGTAGGTTCAACCGGAAAAGAAATCTTACCCTGAATGGGTAGATTCAATCTCCCCCCATCAAATTTTGGGAATCCTGTATTCCCTATTTTCAATGGATTAGGCGATCCTGAACATCATTTGACGCATTACGTGTCTTGTTGCAATCATATGATGGGAACTCTGGAGCAGCAAGAAGTAGTGAAACTCAGATACTTCGTGCGAACCTTGCAAGGACTAGCTTTTGTCTGGTATAAAAGTTTGAAATCCCAGTCAATTACTAGATGGGAAGATCTCCATCAATGATTTCTTATTCAATTCAGCTCAACATTTCAAAAGACAACAGTTTTTGATCTTACAAACTATAAGCAAAAGGAGAATGAAAGAGTATCTGAATTCATTGCTCGCTGGAAAGGATTAACCTATTCCGTAAGCTTAGCACTCCCTCAAGAGGAACTATTACCAATATTTGTGGAAACTTTGTGTGATGAATTACGCACGTTGCTGATCCCTGTGAAATACACAGGAGGGTTTCGAGACCTTACTTCAATCACTCAACAGATTGAATATTCTCTTATACAGACTAAGGCTAAATCTCATGTAATTCCATTAGCTCTAGGAAGGAGAATGGGTAAAGCATAAATTGCTACAATTATGCTTAAACAAGCACCTATACCCGCTTCTACTTCAAAACCTTCATCTTCTTGAAGGGATCCACCTTCTGAGCACCAAAAACAAAGGTAGTTTCGTCAAGACTATCAAAGAGATCAAAGATGGAAACAATTTGAGGATCTGAAAAGCCAAACATACTCTTTCTGAAATGAAAAAGTTCTTGGTTACTTCATTTCAGCTCTGTAGAATAATTTGGTTCAGCTGCCAAGGGCCAAGATGCCAAACAAGGAAGGAGATGAAGACCGTCCCAATTATTTCCCCTTTCATCAAATGCTGGGACATCCCATCTAGGAGTGTTTTTCCTTCAAAGACCTCCTGCAAAAGATGGTCGACTCGGGACAAGTCAAACTGAAAGGCTCTTCAGCCCAGGTAGCATGTGTTACTGCTACAGTCCCAGAGGAGTAAGGCAAATGGCAAGAAGTCAAAAGAAAAAATGCACAAAAATATGATGATTGGATGGTCAGAAAGACGATCAAACAAACTCATGCTATTTTGCGAACACAATTTAAGAAACCAATTGTACCTTCTGCCATGAATACCACAAAAAAATCCACTTCAGAGGGAAAATCCTCAAAAGGGAGACATAATTCTAAGAAGGAGGAACAATCAGAAGAAGATGAGTATGTGTCAAGGCCTAAGTTGTCTTTGACTCTGGCGGACTTCGTGCCATCTACTTCGAAGCAATGGGAACTGCCCCACCAAACGGCACAACCTAAATTTGCTAGTCAGGCAGAATCCTCATCAGATGAAGAGTTGATTTTCAGTTCTGTTAATATGATTCAATTAACAAATTCATATTCCAGTCGCAGTTTCGATTTCAATGAGACTGAATTCCCTATATCAAGCAGAGGAATTAGAGGAAGTTACAGAGGCTCAGGATACAGGGGGAGCCGTGGATCTTTCAGAAGCCACTATTCTAATTCTACCCTGGCTAGAACTGTGTATGTAGCAGAAACTTGTGGTAGAGCCCTTCAGCGAGCTCAGCAAGAACAAGCAATTTCTTCTACTAATAGAAAATTTAGTCTTGACACAGTTATTTTGGAAGACCGGTTGAAGGTTCCATCTTATTCCTCTCAGCAAGTGAATGGATCTAATCAGTCTAATCTTCCAAAACCAGGAATATTTCCAAATCCTATCCCAATACAAGATGCATCAACTTCCAAAGCATATGCTTCCAAGGAACCGGCTAAACCATATGTTCTTGTTGGAAAACGCAGACCTCTAGATCAAAAGTATGATGTATTGAAACACTTGTCCCAAGTACCATCCATGTTATCAATTATGAATGCTTTGAATTTTTCAAAAGATCTTCAGGAGGCACTCATCGAGGCTTTGTCAATTCCTCAAGAGTTTGAAACTGAAATTGCTGCAGCTAAAGTCTATCACATAGAGAATAATCCTACAGAATGCCATGAAGTGATATCTTTCACTGATGAAGATGAAGATGATGTTTTCCATGGGCATATTAGACCTTTGTACTTATCTGGCAAGGTCAATGGCATAGACATCCGAAGAGATTTCATTAACAATGGTTCATGAGTCAACCTCATGCCCATTCGTACACTTCGTCGATTGGGCCTCATGGAATCTGATTTATCTCCCTCTACCATGTTGTTACAATGATATGATTAAAATGAACAAGAACCACTGGGTGAAGTTACACTCAGAACTCAGTTTGGAGATCTTTTATCCAATTCATATTTCATGGTTGTTGATCAAGACTCAGCTTTAAACATCTTGCTTAGAAGACCCTAGCTACATCAACATGTGACTATCCCTTCATCATACCAACAATGTCGCAAATATTATTTCGATGGTCAAGTTGGGACATTGTATTGTGATAAATCCCCATTCAAGACATGTGAGTCTCAATACATTGAGGCGGAATTCTATCACATGAAGGGAATGGAGAAATCCACAACAAAAGAGATTACCAAAGTTAATGCTTCATATGGTTTGGAAAAGATTCTAGTAAATTCATTTACACATGTGAGTACAGATTATGTGTTTCCTATTAGTAAAATTGACAAGATAGACCCAAATCAAAATACTCTTATGGAATGATACATAATGTCAATTATGGGAATCGATCCAGACAACATGGGAGAAATTGGTGATCCTCCAGGCAATGATGAGAGCCCAAATGGTGACATATTCATTTCATCTTCTAAAATCCAACAAGTCTATAATTCGCCAATCAGGCCAGAAGAAGTTATAGCAACATCGGAGGTGAACAATGATGTCGATTCCCAATCCATCATCTCCTCTTTATTTCCCAAGGAAGACCCTTCATCATCAATAGGGTCGGAAATGGAAGCTTCTTCTTCAAGATGTGAAACTTTTGAGATGTCTTATGATCATGAAAATTTTGCTTCATCATCTACTATGCAAGTAGAAATGGAAGAAATAACACATGTTGAAGAAGAAGAGGAAGATCTTAGAGATGCTCCTCCAGTATTTGAAGAGGGCATCTCTACTACCGTGGATAAACTCAGAGAAATAAATCTGGGTACAAAAGAAGATCCACGCCCCACTTTAATCAGTACGACCATGAATCTTGAAGAACAAGAGATGTATATTTCCTTTTTAAAGAAAAATTGAGACATATTTTCTTAGAACTATACAGAAATGATCAGGCTTGATCCTGATGTTGCTACTCATCATTTGGGTTTACCAGAAGAACATCGAGGATTTAAGAAATCCGCGAAAAGAACACACCCAACTTATGCTTCCAAAATTGAAGCTGAAGTGGATAAGCTTATCAAAGCTAACTTCATCAGAGAATTTCAATATCCCAAGTGGTTAGATAATATTGTCCCTGTAAAGAAGAATAATGGATAAATTAGGGTTTGCATCGATTTCAGAGATCTTAATCGGCATTGTCCTAAGGATGATTTCCCAGTTCCGATTACAAAACTTTTAATTGATGCAACAGCTGGCTATGAAGCACTTTCCTTCATGGATGGATATTCTGGATATAATCAAATCTGAATGTCCCTAGAAGACGAGGAATCCATAGTCTTCAGATCCCCTAAGGTTTGGTTTTTCTATCAGGTAATGCCCTTTGGCATAAAGAATGCGGGCGCTACATATCAGCATGCCATTCATCATATCATCAAACCCTTTCTAGTGAAGTTTTTTTAATTCTATGTAGATGATTTGGTGGTTAAATCGAAAAAACGTTCTAATCACTTGGCTGATTTGGAATTCATATTCCACAAGCTTCGACAACATAATTTGAAGATGAACCCCTTAAAATGTGCTTTTGGGGTAACCTCAGAAAAATTTCTCAGCTTTGTTGTACTCCGTCATGGTATTGAAGTCGATCGTGAGAAGAAAAAGTCAATCCTTGGTATGTCACCTCCTCGAAATTTGAAATAATTAAGAGGACTTCAAGGAAACTTAGCCTATATTCGGCGTTTCATCGCCAATTTGGGAGGAAAAAGTTTACCCTTCACGAAATTTATGAAGAAGGGAGTCACTTACCAGTGGACTGAAGAATTTCAAGAAGCATTTGATATTCTAAAGAAATACCTCTTGAGTCTACCAGTACTCATGCCACCTGTTGAAGGAAGACCACTTATCCTCTACGTGACATATTTATAGCGATCATTGGGTGCCTTTCTTGCTCATAATAATGATGCTGGGAATGAAAACAACCTCTACTACCTCAGTCGGACTATGCTTGAAGTATAAACCTGGTATTCAAGTATTGAGAAGTGCTTCCTGGCATTAATCTTTGCAGTTTAGAAGTTGAGACACTATCTGCAACATCATGAGGTCCAATTGGTATCTCACAATAACCCGCTCAAATTCATCCTTAGTCGTCCAATACTTACAGGATGTCTGGAAAGGTGGGCAGTTATTTTGCACCAATTCGATATTCAATATGTGTCTCAAAAGGCAATAAAGGGCCAAGCTCTGGCTGATTTCCTAGGTGAACACCCTTAAGTGGAAGACACATCTTCAAAAATTGAACTCCCTGATGAGGAAGTCTTCTCTATTCAAGAAAGTCCTCTCGCATGGGAAATATATTTTGATGGTGCTTCCGAAAGTCCAACATGTAACACCCCAATCTTCCACGGTACACTTCTCTTTGAATAATACAATAGCGTGTGTTGTACGCAACACTGAGTTCATGTACACCATGACTTACCAAACTAGCCGTTCAAAAGAGGTTATGAATAGTATTAACTAAATTTTAAATATTATATTATCCGTATAATTTTAATCCATATTATGAGTTTCTAAGACATGATTTATGAACAAATTCATTTTTTTAGATAAAAGAAGTATTTTTCAAAAAATAAAATTTTACCGCCTTTTAATGGCGAAGCCTTTTTAAAACAAATATTTGAAACTTTTATATATTCAATTTGACAAAAATAAATTCTTCTTTAGAATCGGGACATAAGAATTTAGTATCAAAAATGTTTTGGTGTCTTTCTGATAACTTTCATATTTGGGTGAATAGTGAACAATTACTAAATTTTAACTGAAAATAAATTTCTTAATCAAAATAATTTATATTGTTAAATTATAAATTTTAATGGTTTGGAAGTATAAATAGATTATATTTTTACTATTTAATCCAATGATGGTCATTTTATGTAATTTGACCTTGAAATTGGACATAAACAAGTGTCAAACTTTTGATAGTTATTAATTCTTAAAAATACGTTTTTTGGTTTCGAAAGCAGGAATAAATTTTAAATTAATAAATGAAACTTTTATTTTTTGAATTTGGTAAAATAGACTTCATTTTTTGATTCAGAATAACAAAATTATCCTAGGGTGAAATTTTGGTACTTTTCGGATAACTTTTATATTTTGATGAATAGTAAAAAATTACTAAATTTTAATTAAAAACTACTTTTTTAATCGAAATAATTAATAGTGATAAATTATGAATTTGGATGGTTTTAAATTATATTTAAAATATATTTTTACCATGTAATACAATGTGGGTCATTGAACATAATTTCACATTTAAACCAGACATAAACAAGTGCCAATATTTTGATAGTTATTATCTCTTAAAAACACGCTTTTTTTAACAACGGGAATTAATTTTAAATTAATTTCTGCCACTTCTGTGTTTTGAATTTGGAAAAATGGATTCCATATTTGGAATCAGGATGTTTAAATTCTGTAAATAGGAAACTTTTATTTTTAGACATTTTGGATAATTACTTCGGTAAATATTTTATTTACCATGGTTAAAGGGTAAATCCGGTAAACAGGGGTTAAAAAAAAAATTATAATAATACTAAATTACCCTAAAACGTGTCTTAACCCTATTGGTTGATATATGGTCGACCATGGGCATCTTTGCGTCGATTTTGGGACCCCATGGATCCACTTGTAAGTGATAGGGACACTTTATTTTAATTAAGTTAAAATGAATACAAAAATGACACAAGCATATATCTTTTAGAAAAACAATTGTTACATAGGGTTATATATGTTGGAGTTTAGACTATAAATACTCATTAGAAACCTAAAACTATTTTCTACATAATGATATTTTATTTATAATTTTTAGGCATTATATAATTTAATTTATTTATGACACAATGGTGATGCAGTAATTACCATAATAGTGAAAATTAGAATAATTGATATTATAAATACCCAAATAAATATAATTTTAGACTTTTATTGAATTAAACTAATTTTATAGGTTACTATGACATATTAAGATTCATTTAATTAAATTTTTGCGATGTAATCATTCTGTTATGAATTTCACAAAAATCAACTATTGAATAGTGTCAAAATTGACATAAAAGAGTTTTTAAAACAAATATTATATTATTAATTGATATTAAATTGCTAAAAATCTAAGGTTGGCCAAGATACTTATATCATGATAGGTGTATAATTAATGGACCACTTGGGGGTCGCATGGATATATATGGTAAGTTTATTAACTATATAATATAAAAATACAAAGTGACATGGTAAATGTCAAACTAATTAACTAAGAGTTAAAACTAAAAGATAAGGTTAATATAAAGACCCAAACCTGTCTAAATTATATTGGTTGAATGGATTTAGACCTATCACCACTTTAACCTTTAAATAATCGACTTTGTATCCATTGGAAACTGAATAAGAATTTATTATAAATTAATTTTTCTAGCATTTCCAAAGGTGCCCCTCACCCCTCTTATAAAAGGGAACTCCTCCTTCTCATTTCTTCACACTTTCAAAGCCTTTTGGTTCGGCAAAACCCTTCCCAAATACTCTATAAAATTCCCTCACTAAAATCTAGAGGCCTTATTGTGATCCGAAAGCCATCCTAAGGAGCCCTTTTGATCAAATCAAAAGGAAGAAACCGAAGAAGAGGTAATGTTTTCACCACCCCTTTTCAAGTTCCTTTCTTCTTCCACTTCTTCTTTCTTTGTTATTACCATTCTAAAATAACAAAGCCAGTATCATATATATACTGTGATGTTATTATAAACATGGTACAACCATATTCAATATTCTATCCTCCCTTTGAATAACATGTCACCATACGTGCGTACGTACGGCTTACCGTCTCCACGTCGTGGTGTAATTGTTGTTCAATAAATTATTATTTTGATGGGTATAATAATGATTTTTAATTCATTTAAATAATAAATATAACATTATAATTATTCTTTATATATGATATAACATCCAATTATATATTATTTTAATATCAAAAGAATGATATTGTCCCTCGTGCGTACGTACGGACTACCGTCTCCACGAACGCGATGACATTCATTCTCTATCATATCCATTCAAGTATAATTATCATTTTATGATTAAAAATAATGTTTAAGGACTTGATATAATACTGGATATGAATAATATACATCCCATTAATAATAAATATGGCTCACATAACAAATAATATAAAGTATAATGAACCCGTTAACACCCGAAATGACGATAATTCTAAGATATTATAAACAGATAAATGTTAAAAGATCATATATGATATCATATTAATGCATATGATTCTTGTATAATTAAATAAAAATTATTTCAACATTATACAGGAGGTTAACCTACCATCAACCAAGGAAAAAGTACCAAGTAAGGGAGTTTCTTATCTCACTTTCAATTCCATGAGATTTCCATTGTTCGCCACTAAATTATTGAAAGTGGTGTATTGTGTACTGCCATTTGATATATATTATCATGATTATCTTTATATTCATTTTATTATGTAAATAATTTGGTGGTTATTAACTTTTGTTCATATTACTCAGTTGATTACAACGTGGTAAGGGATTTTCTTATCTCACTTTCAATTCCATGAGATTTTCATTGTTCGCCACTAAATTATTGAAAGTGGTGTATTGTGTACTGAAATTTGATATATATTATCATGATTATCTTTATATTCATGTTATTCTGTAAATAATTTGGTGGTTTTTAACTTTTGGTCATACGACTCAGTTGATTACAACGTGGTAAGGGGTTTCTTATCTCACTTTTAATTTCATGAGAATTCCATTGTTCACCACTTATTTATTGCATGTGGTGTATGTGTACTACCCATAATTGTATTTATTGTGTATTATACTTTAATTTATTGGTATTTATATCATCATTGTATGATACTTCTTTCATGGGTGTATGTTTCTTAAGTTACCAAATCGATAAGGGAATTTGAAATTTCAATTTCCATTTATTCGGCTTTACGCATACTTCATTGATTATTTTACTCCAAGATTATGTGTAGAATAACTATTCCTTTGATTATGTCATAATTTCCACTCCCCTTTCTGTGGATATACTTTTTATACACATAATAACTCCATTGATAATTTCTCAAGTCATTGATATGAATTTGATAAGAGTAATTTTAACTCATTCTCCATTTGTTGAGTTAAACATCCAATTAATCGGTGTTGTTTTTACAAGATTATGTGTGAATTCCCTTTGATTGTTTTACACTAAATATATAATCATATTTAGTGTATTTATATTTGTCACACATAACTATGTTGTTGATTTATCCTTAACCTAAGGATACGACCTTTATGAGAGATTTCATCTCAATTTACATTCCATTGAGACTTCTTCGTTGTTATACACCAAATCACTTTTATATGGTGTATATAATGTACTTTGACATAGTATATCATGAATTCCTTTATTCTCATGATATTACAATGTTTTTATTACCTAAATTATTTGTATTCAAGTGTCTCTCTTTTGGTTAGAAACTCTAACTAAAATACCATTTTTAAATGTTTTAAAGACTTATTCTTCTAAATCTTGCTCATTAATGTCCATGTTTTAAAAATGGTTTTAAGGATTTATTTTTATGGACATTAAAATTTTAAAATTAAAACTCCTTTTAAAAAGTTTCAAAGTGGTATGGGACACTTTGATTCAAAAATATATTTTTAAAATGGATTCTTGACAAATAGCGTGAATTTTAAATGATTTCAAGAAAAAGGGGGATATTTCTCTCAAATAGTTTTGATGATTATTTTTATCTATGTCAACATCCTTCATTATTCTTGATTTTGGTTAATGTTATACAATAAAATCTTCCATATTGTATCGAATGAGTTATGTTTGACTGTGGATGTGCTATTTTTATACTATTCATGGTTTGTGGTTAAAGTATTGACATTTCGTATGCTAGTTTTAATACGAATGTTTATGTTATGTTTAAACCTGTTCATATGAGGAATGCATTGGAATTAATAAGTGATGGGTGGATCCTGCTATAGCTCCTCTATGCATCGGTAGATCTCATGAGACAAACTAGTGTCTTGTCACAAGGCCTTGGCAAAATCTTATTTGTAGTCTTGGCATGAGGCCTTGGATATGTGGTTATGATAGTCTGGAATTATGCATTCCATCGTTATGAAAGTGGATATTGATATTTCATGTGATTATTCTATTAGTAGAATATCCATGTGAATAAGTAAATGGCATTATTTCATTTTATTTTTGCCATACTATGTTGAAGTTCAAGTTCAAAATGCTTTTGTTTTAATTATAAATTGCCTTAAGTGTTTATGCTTATCTATTAAAGCTTCTGCTATAATGTTATCCTTATTGAGCATCTGAGCTCACCCATTTCAATGTTTTATTTTTCCCAGGATTATGAAGAAGTAATTTATGAATGACCTGTAGGGATAGTATGAGGGGATATGAAGACAAGATGTTTTTTTATGTAATGTAACACTTTATGATTGTATCTAGTGTTTCTAAGGCTACTAAACTAATCGGTCTTTCAAGACTTGATATTTCTTATGATCATGCCAATGTGATGTAATAATGCACCAACTCTGGGTAACTGGGTTCGAGGCGTTACATTTGGTATCAGAGGAAGTTTAGTACAAACCTTGTGAGCTAGATTTAGATAAACTCTGATTAGAGCACATAGACCTAAGATGAACATTGAGGATTAGTATAGAAGAACTTCCTAGAATTTCGGTATTGTAGAGATTTTGTGAGTTTTTCGAGCAATACATCCCTGTCTGGATACGAGCAGGTAGAGGCGGCTCTGGCACAGATGTACCTAGGGGTAAAACCCGAAAACACCGCTTTGAGCTAGACTCGAATGGGAACTGGTTCACGACAACGGGCCTTGCTGCACTCTTGGTTACGACACTCGTGGGGGATATGCTTAGGATAATTTACATTTTATTTACAAATTGATTTGAAGTATTATATATATAAGATGAGAGTAAATGACCTTGGTTAATCCTAGTGTGTTTCAAATTGAGAATATGGTGACATGTTAATCTCTAAATGATTTTATGACTACTGTTACTCACACAATGCTTTCTGGTTTTAGTCAATGGCTGGATTCCGAGGAAGTCATAGTGACTTTGAGAATGATGTACAAGGTGGGAACAGTGGTGGAAATGAGCAAAAAAATTGAATGTTGATAGGCATAAAAGATATCATCTTTATGCCAAATCAGTTTTCAAAAAATATGATCAACAACATATATATTAACTAACTCCCAGACTCAACAAGGAAGAGAAAGGTGATGAATGATAAGAGCTCCAGCAGTGGAGACCATGGAGAAAGGAATCCTCAATTTCCATCATGCAGGAAATATGGAAGGAAACACCCAAGAAAGTGTCTCAATGGGACAAAGAAATGCTTTACATGCGGGAAGGAAGGACATAATGTGAAGAATTGCCGAAGAAAAATAAAGAGTACTATGGAAGAAGATAAAAATGGTCCCAAGAGTCCATTTATAGTCATTTGTCGTAAATTTAGGGGACCTGACCATTACCCGAGTGAATGCCCTATTCTATAGGATATCTTATTGGTCAAAGAAGAAGCTATGTGGAAATAAATGGTTGGATAAATGTTTAAAAAGTATTATTGCTACTTGTTGATGGGTTTACTTTGGAAAAAATTTCTCTTGTATTTGTAACCCCGCAGTTTGCCATGTGAGAATGATATTTGAGGAATAATTATCTCTTCTCTTGTGGATATAGGTATAAATAGCCATTTGGTTTTATATTATCATTGGGATTTGAGAGAATTATAAGTTATTATAATTTGGGATGAAAATGCAAGGTATGATACAACATTTTTGGTTAAATTATGTTATGGTATTTTGAGGAATTTATCTCATTTTGGTAATATTATAAAATATAGTTTTTGAAAAAGGACAACACGTAGACCGTGTGACAACCCGTTGCATCGGACAAAGCTGTGATAATCGAACCCACAACCAAAGTGAAAATGGGATTTATTGCCTACCACTAGACTACGTGAAGTCCCTAGATAGTATAACTAATTATTTTTAGTTAAATATTGATCAATAATAAGTTGATTTGGGTTCTTATGTCTTATTAAATGAATACCCTTGGTATAGGAAAATGATTTGGTGATTAAGTGATAGATGTTATTTTGGAAGTTGTTCACTTTGTTGTGAACACTATATGCCCAAGGAAAATAGAATAGTATGGGATTTCATTTGAGGAGTAATGGTGGTTTTTATCTATGTTTTTATTATGGATTTATAGTGATTTGGGTTGTTTATGGAAATGATTAGGTTAATTACTTTTATGTATGTGACATTAAGAGTATTTTATGTCATTTGGAGATACAATTTAACGTGGAAGACTACATTCTTATAAGTTTTGAGTTTGGATTATATTGAAGGATTTTAAGGACAATTGATTATTGAATGGTATTTATTTAACTTTGGGGTATTGTTGATTTAATTTTAGAAATTAAGATTAGTGTTTAAGGAATATCCTTTTGGGGGATCATTAGATCTTGTACTGACCATTTTGGTTTTGATTAATCTCTAAAGACAATGTAAATATATAGTTTATCCTGCATGGATCATGTGATTCTATAGAAGTTTATTCTAGCTCTTCCAGTGTGACCAAGTCTTCTTGAATACTCATCGTTTAAAAAAATGAGTTAGTGGTGGAAATTTATTAAAGAATGAAACTATACTTAAAAAGTAAGTATATATCTTTATATTCATAGTCAATATCATAAATGAATTCCTCATCCTTATGTAATGTAACTTAAAACAAAAAAATGTTGCCCGTTTACTTTTCATACTAAGAGATTAATGATCGTTTGTCCCAACACAAGTTTGTGGTTTTCTTATTGTTAACTTTCTATTGATCATGATTTATATCCCTCTCCATCAGAACTTGACACTTAGTTTATCATCCATATCCATGTTTTCCTACCTGGAATCCTAGTATGGGTTATCTTGGGTGACCTTTATACCTCTCTTTCTTTCTTTTAATGTAATAGTTTTATTGACTCTTTTTTCCGATGTGGGACTTTCCATTATATTCTCAACCCCAATTTTTAAAATTGTGAGGACGCAATTTTTTTAAGGAGGGGTGAATGTAACACCCCAATCTTCCACGATACACTTCTCTTTGAATTATACAATAGTGTGTGTTGTACGCAACACTGAGTTCATGTACACCACGACTTACCAAACTAGCTGTTCAAAAGAGGTTATGAATAGTATTAACTAAATTTTAAATATTATATTATCCTTATAATTTTAATCCATATTATGAGTTTCTAAGACATTATTTATGAACAAATTCATTTTTCAGATAAAAGAAGTATTTTTCAAAAAATAAAATTTTACCGCCTTTTAATGGTGAAGCCTTTTTAAAACAAATATTTGAAACTTTTATATATTCAATTTGACAAAAATAAATTCTTCTTTAGAATATGGACATAAGAATTTAGTATCAATAATGTTTTGGTGTCTTTCTGATAACATTCATATTTGGGTGAATAGTGAAAAATTACTAAATTTTAACTGAAAACAACTTTTTTAATCAAAATAATTTATAATGATAAATTATACATTTTAATGGTTTGGAAGTATAAATATATTATATTTTTACTATTTAATCCAATGATGTCCATTTTAAGTAATTTCACCTTGAAATTGGACATAAACAAGTGTCAAACTTTTGATAGTTATTAATTCTTAAAAATACGCCTTTTGGTTTCGAAAGTAGGAATCAATTTTAAATTAATAAATGCAACTTTTATGTTTTGAATTTGGTAAAATAGACTTCATTTTTGGATTTGGAATAACAAAATTATCCTAGGGTGAAATTTTGGTAGTTTTCGGATAACTTTTATATTTTGATGAATAGTAAAAAAGTTACTAAATTTTAATTAAAAACTACTTTTTTAATAGAAATAATCAATAGTGATAAATTATGAATTTTGATGGTTTTAAATTATATTTAAAATATATTTTTACCATGTAATACAATGTGGTTCATTGAACATAATTTCACATTTAAACCAGACATAAACAAGTGCCAATCTTTTGATAGTTATTATCTCTTAAAAACACGCTTTTTGTTTTAACAATGGGAATTAATTTTAAATTAATTTCTGCCACTTATGTGTTTTGAATTTGGAAAAATGGATTCCATATTTGAAATCAGGATGTTCAAATTATGTAAATAGGTAACTTTTATTTTTAGACATTTTGGATAATTACTTCGGTAAATATTTTATTTACCATGGTTAAAGGGTAAATCCGGTAAACAGGGGTTAAAAAAATAATATTATAATAATAATAAATTACCCTAAAACGTGTCTTAACCCTATAGGTTTATACATGGTTGACCATGGGAATATTTGGGTCTATTTTGGGACCCCATGGATCCACTTGTAAGTGATAGGGACACTTTATTTTAATTATGTTAAAATGAATACAAAAATGACACAAGCATATAGCTTTTATCAAAACAATTGTTACATAGGGTTATATATGTTGGATTTTAGACTATAAATATTCATTAGAAAGATAAAAATATTTACCACATAATGATAGTTTATTTATAATTTTTATACATTATATAATTTAATTTCTTTATGACACAATGGTGATGCAGTAATTACCATAATAGTGAAAAATTCGAATAATAATATTATAAATACCCAAATATTTATAATTTGAGGCTTTTATTGAATTAAAATAATTTTATAGGTTAATATGACATATTAGGATTTATTTAATTAACTTTTTTAGAAGTAATCATTCTGTTATGAGTTTCACAAAAATCAACTATTGAATAGTGTCAAAATTGACATAAAAGAGTTTTTAAAACAAATATTACATTATTAATTGATATTAAATTCCTAAAAATCTAAGGTTAGTACAAGAGACTTATATCATGAAAGTTGTATCATTAATGGAACACTTGGGGGTCTCTTGGATGTATATGGTAAGTTTATTAATTATATAATATAAAAATACAATGTGACATGGTAAATGCCAAACTAATTAACTAAGAGTTAAAACTAAAAGATAAGGTTAATATAATGACCCAAACCTGTCTAAATTATATTGTTTGAATGTATTGCGACCTATCCCCACCTTAACCTTTAAATAATAAACTTTGGAGCCATTGGAAACCGAATAATAATTTATTATAAATTAATTTTTCTAGCTTTTCCAAAGGTGCCCCTCACCCCTCTTATAAAAGGGAACTCCTCCTTCTCATTTCTTCACACCTTAAAAGCCTTTTGGTTCGGCCAAAACCTGCCAAAATACTCTCTCAACTTCCCTCACTACAACCTAGAGGCCTTGGTTTGATCATAAAGCCATCCTAAAGAGCCCTTTTGATCAAATCAAAAGGAAGAAACCGAAGAAGAGGTAATGTTTTCACCACCCCTTTTCAAGTTCCTTTCTTCTTCCACTTCTTATTTCTTTGTTATTACCATTCTAAAATAATAACTCCAGTATCATATATATACTGTGATGTTATTATAAATATGGTACAACCATATTCAGTATTATATCCACCCTTTGAATAACATGTCACCATACGTGCATACGTACGGCTTACCGTCTCCACGTCGTGGTGTAATTGTTATTCAATAAATTATTATTTGTATGGGTATAATAATGATGTGTAATTCATTTAAATAATAAATATAACATGATAATTATTCTATATATATGATATAACATACAATTATATATTATTTTAATATCAAAATAATGATATTGTCGCTCGTGCGTACGTACGGACTACCGTCTCCACGAACGCGATGAGATTCATTCTCTATTGTATCCATTCAAGTATAATTATCATTTTATGATTAAAAATAATGTTATAGGACTTGATATAATTCTGGATATGAATAATATACATCCCATTAATAACAAATATGGCTCATATAACAAAGAATATAAAGTAAAATGAACCCGTTAACATCCGAAATGACGATAATTCTAAGATTTTATTAAAAAATCAATGTTAAAATATCATATTTGATATAATATTAATTAATATGATTCTTGTATAATTAAATAACAATTATTTCACCATTATACAGGAGGTTAACCTACCATCGACTAATGAAAAAGTACAAAGTAAGGGATTTTCTTGTCTCACTTTCAATTCCGTGAGATTTCCATTGTTGGCCACTAAAATATTGAAAGTGGTGTATTGTGTACTGCATTTTGATATATATTATCATGATTATATTTATATTCATGTTATTCTGTAAATAATTTGGTGGTTATTAACTTTTGTTCATACGACTCAGTTGATTACAACGTGGTAAGGGATTTTCTTATCTCACTTTCAATTCTGTGAGATTTCCATTGTTCGCCACTAAATTATTGAAAGTGGTGTATTGTGTACTGACATTTGATATATATTATCATGATTATCTTTATATTAATGTTATTCTATAAATAATTTTGTGGTTATTAACTTTTGGTCATACGACTCAGTTGATTACAACGTGGTAAGGGGTTTCTTATCTCACTTTTAATTTCATGAGAATTCCATTGTTTACCACTTATTTATTGCATGTGGTGTATGTGTACTACCCATAATTGTATTCATTGTGTATTATAATTTAATTTATGGGTATTTATATCATCATTGTATTATCCTTATTTCATGGGTGTATGTTTCATAAGTTACCAAATCGACAAGGGAATTTGAAATTTCAATTTCCATTTATTCGGCTTTACGCATACTTCATTGATTATTTTACTCCAAGATTATGTGTGGAATCACTATTCATTTGATTATGTCATAATTTCCACTCCCATTTCTGTGGATATACTTTTGATACACATAATCACTCCATTGATAATTTCTCAAGTCATCGATATGAATTTGATAAGAGTAATTTTAACTCATTCACCATTTGTTGAGTTAAACATCCAATTCAATGGTGTTGTTTTTACAAGATTATGTGTGAATGTACTTTGATTTTTTTACCCTAATTATCCAATCATATTTAGTGTATTTATATTTGTCACACATAACTATGTTGTTGATTTATCCTTAGCCTAAGGATACGGCCTTTATGGGAGATTTCATCTCAATTTACATTCCATTGAGACTTCTTCGTTGTTATACACCAAATCACTTTTATATGGTGTATATAATGTAATTTGACATAGTATATCATGGATTCCTTTATTCTCATGATATTACAATGTTTTTATTACCTCAATTATTTGTATTCAAGTGTCTCTCTTTTGGTTAGAAACTCTAACTAAAATACCATTTTTAAATGTTTTAAAGACTTATTCTTCTAAATCTTGCTCGTTAATGTCCATGTTTTAAAAATGGTTTTAAGGATTTATTTATATGGACATTAAAGTTTTAAAATTAAAACTCCTTTTAAAAAGTTTCAAAGTGGTATGGGACACTTTGATTCAAAAATCTATTTTTAAAATGGCTTCTTGACAAATAGCGTGACTTTTAAATGATTTCAAGAAAAAGGGGGATATTTCTCTCAAATATTTTTGATGATTATTTTCATCTATGTCAACATCCTTCGTTATTCTTGATTTTGGTTAATGTGATACAATACAATCATCCATATTGTATCGAATGAGTTATGTTTGACTGTGGATATGCTATTTTTATACCATTCATGGTTTATGGTTAAAGTATTGACATTTCGTATGCTAGTTTTAATACGAATGTTTATGTTATGTTTAAACTTGTTCATATGAGGAATGCATTGGACTTAATAAGTGATGGGTGGAGCCCGCTATATCTCCTCGATGCATCGGTAGGTCTCATGAGACAAACTAGTGTCTTGACACAAGGCCTTGGCAAAATCTTATTTGTAGTCTTGGCACGAGGCCTTGGCTATGTGGTTATGATAGTCTGGCATTATGCATTCCATCATTATGAAAGTGGCGATTGATATTTCATGTGATTCTTTGATTAGTAGAATATCCATGTGAATAAGTAAATGGCATTATTTCATTTTATTTATGCCATACTATGTTGAAGTTCAAGTTTAAAAGGCTTTTGTTTTAATTATAAATTGCCTTATGTGTTTATGCTTATCTATGAAAGCTTCTGCTATAATGTTATCCTTACTGAGCATCTGATCTCACCCCTTTCAATGATTTATTTTTCCCAGTATTATGAAGAATTAATTTATGAATGACCTGCAGGGATAGTATGAGGGGATATGAAGACAAGATGTTTTTTATGTAATGTAACACTTTATGATTGTATCTAGTGTTTCCAAGGCTACTAAACTAATCGGTCTTTCGAGACTAGATCTTTCTTGTGATCATGCCAATGTTATGTAATAATGTACTGACTCTAGGTAATTGGGGTCGGGGAATTACACAACAGGGAGGAAAATGGAAAATCCTAAATTCAAAAAAGTTGGCTTAGGAATTGTGCTCATTTCTCTAGAAAAGGTAGTGTTACCTTATTCCTTCTTATTGTGGGAAGGTGGTACCAATAATGAAGATGAATACCAAGCTCTCATCGCAGGCTTGGAATTGGAACTTCAAGCACAAGTGAATCACTTAAAGGTGAAAGGTGATTCAGACTTGGTAATCAAGAAAGTCAATGGGGATTATGCCATCAGAAAAGAAGAAATAATCCCTTTATATGATTACGTCAGAGAGTTAATGGCGGAATTCCCTTCGGAACTGACATTTTCTTATGTCCCGCGATCACAAAATGCTCAAGCTGATGCACTGGCTAATATAGCCATAGCTCTGTCATATCCAAATCGAGACGAGACAACCATCAGTATTTCCCACTGTCGTGAAATTTCACCGTATGTTAGAATCAGAATAGAGAAAATTAATGAAATTAGTCCCATTCTTGAACCATATGGTCATACTACAGGATGGATTTCACCTATCATGGAATACCTTCAAAATGGAACACTTCCACCTGATAGAGCTGAGAATAAACAAATCTGGTGATGTGTGTTCAATTTTACTCTTTATGATATCCCAGATCACCTAGAGAAAATTCTCTACAAGCGTGGTTTTGATGGAATTCTCTTCAGATGCATTGATGGTGAAGAGACAATGGCTGTCATGAAAGAAGTGCATGCAGGAGTCTGTGGTGCCCACTAGTCTGGACATAGACTGTCTGATCAGATTTGAAGGCTTGGATACTTTTGGCCTTCAATGATACAAGATTGTGTTGATTTCACAAAGAAGTGTCATTCATGCCAAGTACATGCCAACTTCATTCATCAACCTCCAGAGTTGCTTCATACAACTAAATACTCATGGCCATTTTCCACATGGGGAATGGATGTGGTGGGACCTTACCCTTCTGCTACGGCCAAGCAGTTTATGTATATTCATACTACTACTGATTTCTTTTCCAAATGGGCAGAGGTAATACCTCTCAAGGAAGTCAGTTCTAAATGCATTGTTTGCTTCATCAAGTCTAACATCATTACCAGATTTGCTGTCCCTCATACCATATTGACGGACAATGGCACAAACTTCTGTTCATCCAAGGTGAAGAAGTTGTATCAAGAATACAACATCAAATCCAACCATTCATCTCGGTATCATGCAGCGGCCAATGGCCAGATAGAATCCTTTAATAAGACTCTGTCAAATATACTACAAAAGATGGTGGATAAAGATAAGAAATCATGGCCTGAGAAACTCTTCCATGCTTTATGGGCTTATCGGACTACCACACACACTAAAACGTGGTCAACTACATATTCATTGGTATATGGAATGAAAGCAGTCTTGCCAATTTAAGTTCAACTACCCTCGCTCAGAGTTTCCATTTTTGATCAGTCATCTACAGATGAACAATATCAAAAGCGATTGAATGAATTGGAACAGTTAGCTGAGAAACGATTGTGCACTTTGCATCACATGGAAGTCTATCAGAATCGAATAACATGAGCTTTTAACAAAAAAGTTCTCCTTAATTAATTCACTCAGGGAGAATTGGTATTAGTTCTCAGAACTCCAATGATACCAGGAAAGAAACCTCCCAAACTTGAGCCAAAATGGGAAGGAAATTACTCAATACATAGGGTCTACTCTAATGGAGCTTATTCATTAATCTCGATGGATGGAGGACACATCACTACTCCAACCAATGCCAGATTTTTGAAGAAGTATTTTGTATAAACACAAAATATATAATCATGGTCTGGTATGACCTTAAACTACACCACCGTCCTGCAAGACGTTAAACTGCATAACCAACGGTCCATGCATATGACCCTAAACTATTTGAAAGTCCCTTATATCCACCAAGATTTTAAACTATGTCCCCTTCATCGTCCTTGCTATATGATGTTAAAATATACAACAACAGTCCATACATATGACCTTAAACTATTTGTACTTTCATACAACATGACGCTAAACTGTGAAAAAGATCCCTAATTCGTCCAACATGACGTTAAATGGTGTACTCTTTTGTCCTCACTGCATGACATTAAACCGCACAGTCCCCCTTTCATCCAACATGACGTTAAACTATATAGTCCATATTGTCCTAACTACATGACATTAAACTGTACAGAAAGTCCTTGATACGTTCTACATGACATTAAACTGTACCTTTTCCCTGCTACATGACACTAAACTGTGCAGCACCAATAGTCCTAACTGCAAGACTTTAAACTGTATAGTCCATTTATATGTCCTACATGACATTAAACTATGCATCGTTAAGGTTGTTGTTACCTCTTGTTTCTCACACCGAGTATGACTCACATGAGCTTAGAGAAAACATCAACCATAACACTCTCTCTGTGCTACTAACCATGTGTAAGTCCCAACAACATCATTTTTTTAGGTTGTTGTCCCCAAGAACAACTTGATCATTAATTTATTCTTTAATTGAACTACGCGGACTTTGATCCTTGCCTTCCAGGCTGGGTACATAGGCAACCTCCCAAGGTTCAAGCCCAAAGTCAATCTCTTCACATCGTTTCACCTCCATCTCATATGATGTTGATTCGTGAAACCGTCCCCAGAATCAATATCTTTACATTGGTTTACATTCTTCCTTGCTATACGATGTTAATCTATACAACACTATTTTGTCCAGTATGACAATAAACTAAAAATATTCTTTGATACCCTCACCTGAGAGGGAACCATTATTTACATTGATTTTTCAATCATTTTTTCATTTCAAAGACTACGTGCATACATGGAAATGCCCAAACCTTTTATCTTGGGTTAAACCATCATTGCACTAAAGTCCCTTTTCACCCTTCACATGTACGAACCAAATTTGTACAGAGGGTATTTTTAGAACTATGTGGGCTTTATTCCCATCCTTATGGGATACGTAGGAACATTCGAGTGTCCCTCAAATCTAGCCCCAAGTCTTTTGGGCCTAACCCCAAATTCCACTTTTAGTCCCCTGGCTGAAAAGTCCCCATGAAAACACACACTGTGTATTTATTATAATGGTCCAAGATCAATGATCCTAAACTAAGACATCTAATCCTTTTTTCCCACAAAACATTAAACTGTAGTTCAAGAACTACGTATGGCTTGATTCCCATCCTTATGAGATACGTAGTGAAGTCGAACATTTCCATTTAGGACTCATCCACAACATGATTATGGTTAGAATTGATCAGTGTATCTCTATATACATTGTAAAGTACCCATATTTATGTGTCATAATCCCAACCTTAAATATTTTCAGATCTTCATAACCCTTTTCTTGACTTTTAGTCTCAAAAATGTAAAATTTCTGAGAGTTCTTTTACCTGACTATGCAGTACGTGCCCTTAGGCGGCCTTGCATAAACAGTCTCCATAACAGATTTGTCAGCCAAAAGATACTATTATCTGACTATGAAGCCAATGCCCTTAGGTGGCCCTGAATAATTCAACCCCCTAACAAGTTTTTCAGATACTGGTAACTTCATTCTTGGGAAGAAAGCCTCTTTTGTCCTTATTGGTCTTAAATGACAGTATGTAGGGATCCGCAAAAAATATCCATCCTTATCATATTTGTCCCATATCTTTTTTCATGATCTGAAAGTATTCAAGTCTATGGTTTATATTCTCCTTCCCTATGTTTGGGTCAGTCCTTCGTAGGAGTGATATCCATCCATTTCTTTGATAATCTTTTTTGGAAATATCTTCTCAATATTGAAGTACCTCTTTCCATAAAACAAACTCTATACTTTAGAAAATTTGAATCTTCATAAACTTTCACTGGCTTTTTAGCACTAAGAAAGTAAATTTCCAAGAGTTATTTTTCCTGACTTTGCAACATGTGCCCTTAGGCGACCTTGCATAAATAGTCTACATAACAGACTTGTTATCCAAAAGATACTATTTATTTGACTATGTAGCCAATGCCCTTAGGTGGCCTTGTATAATTCATCCCCCTAACAGGTTTGTTAAATAATGGTATCTTCATTCTTGGGAACTACTTCTTCT
Source organism: Viscum album (assembly GCA_963277665.1). NCBI lineage: Eukaryota > Viridiplantae > Streptophyta > Magnoliopsida > Santalales > Viscaceae > Viscum > Viscum album. Next base: position 154,304,878 of record OY728134.1, on the reverse strand, counting down.
AATTCCTTTTAGCTCTTTTTCATATCATTCCTAAGATTCAAATATTATTAAGTCATAGTTTACATATTTTCCCTCATACTTGAGTATGATAATATGTTTTCAGATAAATTGTCAAGGAATTGAGTCAATTTTAATCCATTTCGGTCAAAGCTATTTTGACCTTAACACATTAGCCTCTTTATGTCCGACATGCATGACTTTAAACTGCCCACAAAATACAAATGAAATTTTAATAAAAGTCAAGTTCTAGCTCACTAAATATACATTTTTTATGATTTAGGTAATATTGAGCAAATTAAAAGATTCAAAGTTTGTAGGGTTATTTATAATAATCCTAGTAAAAATTAAACTATTCTTACTAGGACCATTGGATTAGGTAAAATTTAAAGCAGGTAGCATGAAAATACGTGCAAAAGTGATTGAAGATGGAAGCATTATTTCCATTTTTATGCACACGAATTAGAGAGACATCCACAGATTAGAGCCTCTTCTCTTTTTCAAGAAATTACAAAAGACTGTCAATATAAGTCTTCAATTGATGTACCACATCCTGAGCTTCATCAAAAGCTACTTGAAGCTCATGCACTCAACCAACTTCACTCTTTTCAGCCTGATGGAGTGATTTCTTGGCATCCGCAATGGTCTTCATACCATTCGTTTGAACTCCCTCCAATGAATTATTGAGTTGGTCAAGTTACCCAGTAACAACATCTAACTACTGCTGAAGGTGAATATTCTAGACAACTTTCTATTTGATCTTATGATTTAGCTCCTTCATCTTGGCAGCACAGTCAGCCTCAACTCGGGATACCGCAGCCTCAAATTTGCCGATGTTGACTAACAGTTTCACCCTAGTCAGATCTTCACGACACTTTTGGTCTTGCTCCCTCCGAAATATGACTTGCTTCACCGTGGTATGGATCTCTTGGTATCCAAAAACGCCAATTCCTAGAATGATAAACTACGATGATAAACAGGAAATATTTGATGACAGCTCTTCTGAAGGCACCTCAGATATGATTTTCCATATGTTGTTCCATGCCTTGCGTCGTGAGAAGCTGAGCACCTTAAGCACCTCTGGGTCTGACTCAACATCATCATCATAGGGGGGGGGGCATGTAATCTGGGATTAATGCACTTAAGGAAGTGCCCTATTCTGCTTCTTCCCCCCTGACTCTGGTTGCTTCACCTTATACTGCTGTTTGGACAAAAGTTGCGACCTCACCTCTAGTTCTAGCCATTGAAGTTGATAGCCCTATTTGATCAATTAAAAGTATGGTTAGTTTCATAGAATAATGGAAGTTGGCTATCTATCTTGAAAACTCAGTCCAATCATTACCTAACAGTAGATCAGTAGCTTGAGAAGACTCCTCCCCATCTTTCCCAGTTTCAATAGGATCTTCAATATGGGTCTTAGGAGGGTTTACTGGATTTAGCTCCACTTGATCTAACATTTCTGCAATGGTAGGGTTGAAATCAATGTACACACCCTCTTCAGTCATTGGCAGTTCAATAGCTTCTATGGATGGAACTGCATATTATTTTCAGTCATGATTAGAAGTGTAAATTTTAAGAAAATTTACTGGGTGAAGGATAAAACTCATGCCCAAGGTCTTCTAAATCACATGATAATATAGCATGATCATAAAATTCTTTTAAAGACATACCACGATTCATCATTTCATCCAATGATATTTCAGAATCCTAGTTAGTCTCACCAGTGGGAGAATTTGATGTGTCCTCTTGGCGACCCTCATTCTGCGACCCCTGACCCTGGACAGATTCTTCAGGAAGGATGGAAGATTTAGTTGTTGCGGCCACCAATGATTCTAGTATAGGTTATTCTCTACTTATAGCAGTAACTGGAGCAGTACTGGGGATAGATGTTGGCTCTTTTTCAGAAGCAGCCAAGTCAGCCTGAATTTGCATTTGTTCCACAGCACCCTCCGTGGTCCTTAAGGGAGGATCAGTCCTTTCCCTCAGAGGGTAAATTGAAGAATCCCCTGCAATCCCCATAAATATGAGAAACCTTTTCATGGGTATAGACTCAAGATTACTCGAAAGACATACCACTACTAATAAAGCGTTTAGCTATGGACTTCCCCCTTCGTTGCCGTTGCTTCTTTGGTTTTTTGGGAGTATCGACAGTCTCCCTTATTGGCACCTGGATTGGAGAATGAAAAGTCGTTACCAGCTCCTCATTCATGGCCTGCTAGCCTGGCGACATCTCACCTAGTTCACGAGGAGAATCAGCAGCAGCGCCGATGGCAGTACCACTAGGGCTATAGTGTGGCGAAGGAACCTCAGTAGTTCCTTTATTTACAAGCTGCAAGATGAATAAAATAACTCCCTTAAGTAACAAAGATTCTACTAAAATCAAGTTTCAAAGCAAATAAGGAAAGAAAACTTACATCTTCAGGAGCCACGTAATCGTGCCACCCCTCATCAGTCCCCTCAGCGGCACCACGATCAATCAATTCCTTCACCCACCTTGTGATAGGAATGGACTCATCGGTGGCATATATGAGCATTTCCAGCTCTATGATATAAGCCCACACTTCATTGGGGTTATCCTCGTATTGGATATCTGTAGAATCCAGAAGATTCCCTATTCCAGGAAGTTGTAGGCCCTCACACAAATCCAGCCAGGCAGTCTCAGTACCATAGTATAAACTCTTCCATAACTGGACAACCTCTGGTCTTAGATATGAAGGATGCGAGGAAGGTCCTACAATTTTTGACTACAATTTCTTCCCATCCCCTGCAACTACAAATGGAGAATATGAAAATAAGACTTATTTCTTTATAAAGTAGCAGTGATTAAATTACCATAATGAATTAACTCACTAGGAGTTGATGGAGAAGGTCTATTGATTCTAACCGGAGGATTATATCGAGCATGAGGCCACTTTGCAACTTGTTGTGCCTCATCATCCCCGTAACGGGAATCCGGTGAATCATTCCTAGAGGAGGAGTCTGGCGAATCAGCTTCACGTGGGGAAGCATCACCTTCATGAGGGAGGGATTCTTTATCTATAGTCCTCTTTCTTTTCCCCACCTGATAAACTGGGTGATTCAGTACCCCTTTTGGGTATGATGCTATCCAGTGCTCAGAATAATATGTAGTCAAGTTATGTGCCACTTTTTTAACTGGTAGATCAAATACCACCCCAGTATTCTCCCTTGACGTTAGTAGCCATAGTTTCTGAGCAACCATCAGATATTGCTCTAACCTGACATGTACTAGGGGAGGTACAACAATCTGTTGCAGACGCTTAAATTGATGTGCAAATCTATATGAAGCATATGCCTCACATATAATTTCTCCGTCAATCCTGGCAACTAGCACACCATCTCTATAAGCTAGAATGTATTCCCTCAAATCCAAGTGGGCTATTCCATCATCAACAAACCGCCCGGTTGGTGGACTTCCATAGGGAAAGAAGTTTAATTACTTAAACATGCTCAGCCTCACTTTCATGTCATAGGCATTAACATATAATGGAGAAACTCCAGAGAATGCTTGCACTAACGACCTGAAAGAACTTCTAGGAATTTGTAATCCATTTTTTACATTGTAAGTCCTGAAGTGAGTGGAAATCCATCCCCTAAGACTTGGAATGGTCCCACTATTCTTAAAGGAGATTTACCCATGATGACATGAAGTAAAATACTGTGAAACTTTTCTAAAATGGGGGTAGCCAACCCAACCATTTTTCCCTCAGCCAACTTTGCCGCAATGACAAAGGTCCCGAGCCTGATGCCTCCCTTTGAATCCCTAACTAGAAAGAGATAAACAATGAGCCACATAGCCAAGAAACCTGCCAGACGAGTCTTCTTTGGGATCCTTTGATTCACCTCATATCCCCATTTCTCAAACTCTCCTACTTCTAGGGTTGTCCAGAATGTGCCAGGAGCACCCCTCTTCTCAGGTTTTGTGCGGGTGGTAGGACGTTTGGGCCTCTTATCCTTGGATTTATTTTTCTTGGATCCTTTCTCCTTCGGCTCCTTCTCCTTTTTCTCCTTCTCTTTCTTCTCAATAAGAAATATATTCACCCACTCCTCCAGATGAATATCCTTTCTAGAATGAGTTAATGAGTTCTCTGAACTCTTGAGCCTGTGGAAGATCTTAAATAAATCCTGATCTAAAGCAGGAGTCTTCTCTGAATCATTCCAAGTCACCGTGGGAGGAATGAATTCATCATACATATCGCCCAAAATTGGAGCCCCTGAGATCTTGTGGACATCCCAAAGACTGATACCTACTTCTCCATGAGTCAGATGGAAAGAATTAGTTTCTGTACTTCAGTGGATGAGTATCTCCGACACGAAGTTATCATGTCTGTAAACATATGTTTTCCAATCCCAAATAGATTCATATAATGCCAATCCTTTAAGATCCTTGACAAACTCTACAGAGTTTTGTCACACCCAGTATGCCCACAACCAAGTTGGCTTCACACCTCCCCTAGGACGGAAGTTCCAACTTTTATTCCAGCCTTTGGATTGATCCATCTGAGCATTTTGGAATATTTAAGGATAACAATGTGGTCGCAGCTCAGGCGTATGAGGTTTCAGATCTGGCGTACAAGGGCTATGATGCATCATGTGGGACTTCTCCACTATTACAGTACTTAGAAATACTCCTCCACATGAGATATTTGCGGAAGAAAAGTTGGTATAATTCTGAAACTACAAAAATGGGAGATAGTTCTTTGCTTATGGAATCGTAACTTCTCGTAGATGACCATATCCATATAAAGGCAAATAAATGCTTTGGGGGAAGTAGCGATGATATTTCTTCAGATAATTAGCCAAATCTTAAAGAGTGCTACTTTTGACGGTATAATAATCATGGTAAATGATTTCATCATATCATCAATCCACTTGATAGCCAGTTAATTAGCTATTCCAGTTCTAAGAGCCATTGATTCTACACAAAAGTTGAATAAATTAACTTTTAAGTAAGTTGATTTTTCATAAAATTTGTGAAGGAATTTAAAAAAAAATGGAAAATTCATTAAGGTGTGCAAGTCTAAAACTTGGCACGAAAGTATGGATGTATCGCGCAAGTGTTAATGTGTCATGCATGTTTTTGGCGCGCAAGTATCACCGCACGAGTCCTATTACCTTAACAACAGCGCGAAAGTGAAGAAAATAGTGGAAAATGAGTGACTTGTGTGACAAAGGGGACCAGCGCGGTGAGAGCTCAAAAATCTGGAAATCAGATGATATGCATGACAAATGACCACATATTTATAGGCCAGGCAGCCCACCTACATGCCTACACCCAGCGCGCTCTATCCAGCACACTCCAGCCCTGCGCGACTCAAACCTGCGCGCCAAGTGTTGCGCACTGAACACTTGCGCACCGCCTTTCCTTTAGTTTTCTTCTTTTCCTCAGAGTCACATCCTCATTTCTTTCAGATCCAACTCTGAGGGGGGACATTTGTTGACTCTCCTTTTCATCACATTGTCTAAAATAATAGAAAGGGAAATGACTTAGCGCAAATTGATTCATCCTTTGAAGAAATCATAAAAAATCGATAAAGGCATGAAAAAGGCTTCAAAAGCACAAGGGTTCCACAAGTTCCCTCACTGTCATGCAAGTATACTTTCGCGCCACCTAATGGTCATGCAAGTGACTTGCATGCCCTAAAGGACAACTGCTCGGGGTCTTCTCCAGCCTATAAATAGACCATGTGGGCCCCCCATTTCGGTGAGGGATTTTTCCAGAAGTCACATACAGAGCTCTGAACACCCAAGTCTCTTCTTCAGGTCTTACGAACTCTTATAATGTAATTCTTTACCTAGAATGGAAGGTCTAAACAAGAGGAGTACAGTCTAAATATTAGAATTCACTAACACTTTCACGACTAAGTGTTTTACCCTTAAGGGAAATGAACACACTTGCGCGCCGCCCTACTTCTTAATCAGAACTTGCGCGCCATCTTCTGGAAAGACTCTAGGGATGGTTCCAAAGGCTTTGATCAAGGATCTCCCAAATATTACACTAAGGGCTGAAAATCGTGCAAGTACCCATGTGACGTGCAGGTATACCTGCGCATCCAGGACTTGCGCGCCCACGCAGCACCTGCGCGCCTGCCAAGACTTGCGCGCGCCCCTACCTTTTTGGGTGCCTTTCCTACCCACTTCACCCCTATTATGTCATTCCACTTCTACTATTCAAGATTCAGTCTTCAAGACACTCTTGAAAGCTATTTATGGCATGATTTCATGATTTGGATTCCTTATCTGAAAGGAAATCTGTGGAACATCTCTCAAAATCTAGTGATTTACACATCTTTATGTCACTAAATATTGAGATTTCATTCATTCAAACTCATCCTTTAAAATGAGAGAATCCTTAACCTAGGCCTCCTTTTCAGGAATAATCCCTAGTCATAATTCTCAAATATGGGCCTCGTTTTCAGGAGTAAGCCCCAGATCCCCTAACCTGGGCTTCCTTTTCAAGAGTAAGCCCTAGTCATAATTCCCCAAATTATGTGCATCCTCCTCAGGAGTAAGCCCCAAACCTTAATTCCTTTAAACTGGGCCTCCTTTTTAGGAATAAGCCCCAGTCTCAAATATGGGCATCCTCTTTGGGAGTAAGCCCCAAGTCCTTTAATTTTCAAATCCCTTTAATCTGGGTCTCCTCCTTAGGAATAAGCCCCTGCCTTAATTTCTCTTAACCAGTCCTAATTCCTTTTGACCTGGGCTTCCTTCTCAGGAGTAAAACCCAATAATAAGTCCCCTCCTAACTTGGGAATCTTCCTTAGGAGTAAGCCCCAAAATTAGAGTATCCAAACCTCCATGAAGCACATATACCTTTATGGACCCTGTTCATGGATTTCTTCCCTGAAGTAAATCTTAATCCTCATCTATTTTGGGCAGTCATACATACATAAGCCCCACATAATTGCATGGAACAATTGTCTAGTTTCACCAATACCTCTTGTTTCTCACACTGAGCATGAATCACATGAGCTTAGAGAGTAAAAGTAATCATGACATCTTCCATTGAGACATAAATCATGCAGAAACATCATACTGCCTTATTCAAACTACATGGTTTCTCATTAATTTTCCAAAACAAAGGATACGTAGGTAGCCCATTAGCGGGTATGATCCCAATTCTGAAATAATCCATGTCCTCCTGAATGACAATAAACTTCAAGTTCCCCAATGAGTGGCTTTAGAACCAGTATGGTTATTATAATGACCAAGAGACTTTTATGTATTTTAAGCATACCATCAACTAAGAATCTCTAACAAATACAGATTATTCATCATTAATGAAGAACGTCGAATACATATAAAAGATTCTTTGAATTTCATACATATGAATCATTGATTGTAAGAATAAAGGAAAGCTCATTTTACACTTGGTAATGTAATAAGGATTCACAAATATAACTTAAATCTATAAAGAGAGTTCCGGAGTAAAAAATAATTCCACTAAAAAAGGTGTGATGAGTCCGACCTCCCATCCTCTCAACCAATGCAAATTCCTAAGCCTCATCAGTCCACAAATAATGAGCACCTACCTTTGGAAAGTAGGTCCAAATGGATATGGAATCATTGGATGTTTCCGGTTCTACGAACAAACCCGTTAGAAACCAATTGGAATGTTTGAACCTTCAATCAACGAGGTCATTCCCGATTTTAGAGGGAAACAATAATTAATAAGATATTTCAAATTAAAAGAAAAATCAAGATCCCTAGAAATGGATAAAGTGGGAGAGGAGGGGTTTACAGATGGCGAGGAGACACCCCACCAGAACACCCTGAACAACCCCTTCCCCCTAAAAACCCCCTAGACACCCCCGTGGACACCCTCCACTGGACACCCCCTGGACACCCCTCCCCACTCGACACCCCCCTTGACATCCCCCTGGACACCCCCTCCCCCCTTAACACCCCCTGGACACCCCCTCCCCCTGGACACCCCCTGGACACCCCCCTAAACACGCCCTCCCTCCTGGACACCCCCTAGACACACCATGCATGCTTATACGTGAAAACATGCATATTATGAAAACGAAAGAAGAAAAAGGAAAAAAATGAAAACTATAAACTGAGAGAATGTATAATATATTTTTTCTAAAAAAATATAATGGTTCAGAATTCAAAACTACATACCTGGGGATCAACATTCCAACCATGATACAAAGAAATATTCATAAGATCAAATATTATACACTCAGGAGTAAACTCAAAATTATCAATTCTATAAGAATAGTCTATTCTAAGTCAGTTTTATTAAAAACACAACAAATAATTACTAATGTCTTGAAAAAAATGGTGTAAAATAACCATTACCTCTTGAATTTTATATTCACATCAATCCCGATTGCAAGTCATGGACGCAAATAAATTGCATCAGTTATGTTTTTTTGTTGGTTATATGCATAACAAGCATCCTTATCCTGTATACCAATACAATTCATCAAAATAAACAAATGATCGAAAAGGAAAATCCATCGGGAAGCCAAAAACATGGAAATTACTTTGAAATTACTATTTGAATCAATTAAGCGTTCTACAACTAGGGAGATCAATTTTTCCTATGACACCTCCACCATGTCGAAGTTCAAATTAAAGTTGTTTCTCAATAGTAGAATATTTCCTATCACAAATCACAAGAAAGTATTTAAAATGAAGAAACAATAAATTTTCACCGTATGAAAGACCAGGCCAACTTAATAGTGATATATTCATTTGCATATTATTTGATATTAATATAATACGTTTGATTAGATGCTAATTCAAGAATAAAACCGTGGTTAATCAGGTGGGAAAATACAGTATCTGATGGGAGGAAAATAAGATAATTTAAAAAATAAAGTAATCACACAATTAAGAAGATATTACAAATTAGAAGAGAAATCAAGATCCTTTGAAATGGATAAAGTGGGAGAGGAGTGGTTTACATATGGCAAGGAGACACCCCTTGTACACCCCCACCTGGACACCCCATCCCCCATAGACACCCTCAGACGCCCTAGAAACCCCCTTGGACACCCCCCATGGACACCCCCTGAATACCAACTCCCCCTAGAGACCTCCTAGACACCCCCTGAACACCCCCACTCGATAACCCCCCCTGGACACCCCTCCCTCCTAGACACCCCTGGACACCCCGTCCCCTGGTACCCCTCTGATATTCCTCCCCCATAGACACCCACCCCGAAACCCCCCTGTCACCCCTCCCCCTAGACACCCCCTGGATACCCCTCCCTTCTAGACACCCCCTAGACACCCCATGGACACCCCCATGCATGTATATATGTGCAAAAATGAATATTAAGAAAATGCAAGATGAAAAAAGAAAAAGGAAAACTATAAACTGAGAGAATGTATAAAATATTTTTTCTAAAATAATATAAAGTCATAGGATTCAAAAGTGCATACCAATGGATCAACTATCCAACCATGATATAGAGTAATGTCCAGAAGATCGAATATTGCACTCAGGAGTAAACTCAAAATCATCAATTTTGAAATCATGGTGTATTCCAAGTCAATTTGATTAAAAACACAACAAATGGTTACTAATGTCTTGAAAAAAAGGTATAAAATAACTATTACCTCTAGAATTTTATATTCACGTCAATCCCGATTGCAATTTGTGGAAGAAAATCAACTGCATTAGCTATGTTTTGTTGCTTGTTATCTATATAGAATGCATCCCTATCCTGTATACCAATACAAGTCATCAAAATAAACAAATGATCAAAAAGGAAAAGTCATCAGGAAGAAAAAAATAGGTAAATTACTTTGAAATTAATGTTTGAATCGTTTAAGAGTTCTGCAAATAGGGAGAGAAATATTTAATATGACACTTCCACCTTGTCGAAGTTCAAATTCAAGGTGTTTCTCAACAGTAGAATATTTACTTTCACAAATATCAAGAAAGTAATTAAAATGCAGAAATAGTAACATTTTCACCCTATACAGGACTATGCCAACTCGATAGCGATATATTAATTTTCATATTCATTGAGATTAATATAATATGTTTTATCAGAGGCCAATTCAAGAATAAAATCAATGTTAATTAAGTGGACAAATACTATATCTGATGGGAGAAAAACAAGATAATATAAAAAATAAAGTAATCACACAATTACGAAGATATTGAAAATTATAAGAGAAATCAAGATCACTGGACACCCCCTGGACACCCCCTCTCTCCTGGAAACCCCTCCCTCCTAGACACCCCTCCCCTCCCTCTTGGAACCCCCCCTCCTGGACACCCCCCAGACACCCCCTCCCTCCTAGATAGCCCCCGCCCCCTGGACATCCCCCTCCCCCTGCATCCCACACCCCTACCCCCTCTCTAAAAACTTCCCCCACCCCACTTCACCCACCCGAACACCCCCCTTGACACCCCTCCAGGAAACCCCCCCACCCCCAAAACCCCTCCTCCCTCCCTACCACCTTACCCTACCCCTATACCCTTACACCCCCTGCACACTACTCGCCATCCCCCTTCACCACCTGGACCCCCTCGTGGACATCCCCCTCCCCCTACACCCCTGCACACTACCCCCTAGACACCCCCTCCTAGAAAACCGCTCTCCCTTACACCCCCTACCCCTTCACACTGCCCCATCCCACTTAACCCCCTCAGACACCCCCTACCTCCACCTCTACACCCCAAAACCCCCTGCACATGGACCCTTTAGCCCCCTACACCCCCTTGGACACCCCCTCTTGGACAACTCCCCCCTACACCCCCTCCCCCCTGCACACTTCCCCCAAACCCCTTACCCCCCATACCCCCTCCTTAACACCCCTCCCCTTAGACACCCCCTCCCCCTGGACACCCCACCCTCCCTCTTAGACACCCCCTACTCCCCCACACCCCCTGCCCCCTCCCTGCTTCCTGCATACTGCCCCCTCCACCCCCTTCACCCTACTACCCTCTATACACTTCCCCCTAACACCTTCACCCCAACTGCCCCAAACCTTCACCCCCACTCCCCCCACCCAGACCCCCTTTATATAGTAATCATTATAAGAAAAATCCTATAGAAATTACATCAATGAATATAAAGTTAATACAAAATTATAATGGAAAAAATAATTTCCCTAACATAAATTAAACAGAGGCCTAAACCTAAGAACAACTATAAAGGAAATAGAAGGGTATAGACCGGCTCAGGTTACTAGGATCTAACCACCAAACATGTTCAACACCACCATGAACTACTAAGCAAAACTAATACCAGGTCCACTAAATTCGAATCTAATATTTCTACCATCTATATAATTCATGAAATGTATAGGAAAATAGCATGTAAGTATGTATATATACATACCCCAGACGACACCCAAAGAAATAAGTGGAAAGAAACAAAATAAAATGGTTGGCTCAACCCATAAGGTAAGATGGTAATGAAACCCAATTCCAAGAGCTATCTAACACATAAAATCAAATGCCTAAATCATAACCATAATCTATCATGAATCCCATCACTAAGACTTACCCAACCCTCTCATAAAAAATCCCACATATCTCTTAATGTCTTAAACACCTCATCCTAAGACACATATAATTGAATTTCCCTAAAAAGAAACATTTGGCCCTCTCTTATTCCCTCAAACTTCTCTCTACCCAACCCAAAACTGAAGGACATAATACTAGGGGAGGAAAAAGGATTGAAAAGTAATGAATACTCTCAAGTGACTAATAAAAAGTCTTAATCTCACATAAATATGATAATTATACCTCATATAAACTAATATTTTTAAAACTAAATGAAGGAACTGTCATTCTAAGCATGAACCATCCCTCGAATTCATCTCAAGAGAAGAAGCCTTAGAAAAACATTTCCATGTTACTGAATCTATAGTTCTTGTATTTATTTTAATTTACATTATATTACCATTATTAAATAAATTCTTCTTAAACATATGATTCAACATAATATCATCAATGCAACATTGCATCATATATTCAATAAATAATAACATAACATAGTATAATGAAGAATCTAGTTAAACTGTCATCTTTCCATACACTTCATCATCATTCTAGATTTTAGTTCTTCAATTATTTTTCAAAAATACTTCCCATTTCCCATAAGATAACACATAGTATTTATATTATATATATTCATCATTTAATTATAATATATTGGTATAAAGATATAATGATTTTAAAGAAAACGTTAAAGTAAGAAAACATTATAACATTAAAGGTATGATAAAACTAACAATGTGAAATTAAAAATAATCATAAACATACAACATCCACTACTCTCAAACCAAACTCACAACACTAAATCAAAGATAAGGGAGTTATACATGGAATATAAAAAAGCATAAAAAATCCCATCCCCCATAAAAAAACAAAAATATTAGGCCCCAGATAATATTATGGTAATATAAATGAATAAATTAAATAGACACCCCTCCCCTTAGAATAAACCATCTCGAATGAGCTTGAGAGAAGAGTGTGATATTACCATTTTATAAGAAATTTTAGAAGTTTGGTGAAGTGGTAGATTACCAAAGGTTAAAGTGGAATGAGAATTCATGGATTATAAAGTTTAATGGGAGGATTATAATCTAATAATTATTGTTATATAAGACATTTTACTATTTTAAAAACTCATTCAATTCATTTTTAATTTCTATTTAACTAACCATGATGATTTTCGTCAGATCACAATGCAAAATCCAACTTTGAATCTGAGTTAGCAATTCTGAGTTTGTAAGATAACATATGTGACATCTTGAATCATGGAGGCTTCTACAAAATTTATGGAAATGATATTTATGTGGAATTTAGAGAAGAGAAAATCTAAGAAATGAAAGATAATGTTCTAAGAATTCCCGAGGTGATAATTTTGAGGAGTAGAACTGATACACTACAGTATCAAAGAAGAATTACTATGAAAAACCATGTGATATTTATATAATAGAAAGAGGAAGAAAAGAATCATATTGAGTCTATGTGTCAGCTCATATACTCATATATGACTATTCTACTAAAGGAGTTCTTTGTTCTGGTTTATATAATAATGCATGTAACATTGAATAAACATGAAAATATAAAGGTGGGTTTGACCAAAACCTTTGATGCATTCTTCAATAATCTTAATTCTTTTGATGAATACATGAAATTTCTTTTGGAATTTTTTGTTGAAACAAAGATCCTAAAATGAATCATGAGGAGACTTAAATGATGGTTTAATCCCAAAGTGTCTAAACTTAAAGACAAGGATCCAAATGATGTATTTGTTTATATCCTTCAAAGCACACATGCCACATATCAAATAGGAAATGATGATAATGATACCAAAGAAAATAAAAAATCATAGGATTTTTTATTCAAGGAAATAGATATATTATTTATTAAAGTTGTTCTAGAAGAATATGAGGTAAAAGATGTGATATTTGTTTTTCCAAAAAACCTCAAGAGGGGAAGATGAAAATTCAAAGTCAAGATCCTAGTTGATTGTTTCTGATGTGTTAAGGTAGGTCACCTCATTGATAAGTGTTTTAAAAACCTTTAAGACGATGATTATGAGGTGTTCATGAATATTTTTTTAAAGTGATGAAACTAGGAGATAAATGAAATTAAAATTCATCAAGGAGAAAAAAATTTGTCTCATGAATATGGAAGTTTAGATGACTCTAAAGTGGAAAAAGTCGATAATTGTAGGTACCATGGTTAAGATGCATTAGTAAATGTTACCAATATAACATTAATTAATAATAATGATAGTAATAATAATGATTTATTGGGGTGCGTTGATTTGAAAGGGTTGTTTGAGGTATCCCTTCAATAACATCACAAATAGGGGGATAAAACCATGAATTAAAATATTTCATTTCCTAACCAAAATCTATATATACAACAATAAGAGGTTGAGAAATCATAAATTATAGAATATATAGAATAATTTACAATTGTAATTTTTGGTAACTTAGAAAAGGAGTGGATCTCAAGCTCAATGTGGAGGAACGAGTGTGAATCAATGATAGTTTAGAAAATACTGTAAAATAATAGGTTAGGAGGGATGAAGAACATGATGTAGAAGTCAGGGTCTGGTGGTGTAAGTGTAATGAAATAAAATGAATCTTTACACCTGACATGAAATTTGGTTACTCAAAGAAACAAGTTCTAGTTGAAGAAAAATATATCCGATTAATTTTTTCTAAATTGAGTATTTCCATTCCAGTGGTGTGTCACCATAAAAAAGGGAAATATAATATGTAATGCGATAAAATGGAGTATAAACCACACCTAATGCTAGAATATGGGCCTAAAATATCTATAGGAAAGTGAAACTGGGAAAATCTTAATAGCCTAAATATAAAGCTGTGCAATTCAATCATACGTAAATGATATCAAGAATCCAAATGTAATCTCAACTACTACATGGATAAAAAATTACAATGCACATCCCAAGAATTTAACAAGTTGAAAAAGGCAATCAGTTCTATCCAATTATGAAAAGAAATGAAACAAGGTATTCCTTGTAGGAAACTCGGACCAAATGGTCCTAAACATTAAAACAAGGAAACACACTCACGGGGTGTTCCTTAAACATGAAATTTCACATAATTTAACAAAAAATACCCTTAGTCCAACAATCAATCTAAGGAATATAATACAAGGTTCAATTTACTTAACCCGAAATACCCAAAACATGGGTAATAAACACTTTGGCATATAAAAATCAAGGAAAAACAACAAAAGACAACAAAACACATACCTCAATTTTGTATGAAGAACAATCTTGAACATCAGCCCCTGAATTAGCTTAGAATTATGTAGATCTAGAAAAATGTCAAAAACGTTCAACCTTGAATAACTTGAGAGAGGGAAGAAATCCCGAGGAAAGGATTTAGAAGAAGGATGAACACATCGGTGGGATTCCAACAAACCTACCAAAGTTCAATTCAGAGAACGAATGATGGATCATTGTCTCGAAGAAGAATCATTGTTCTCGACCTCTCCCGGATGAGACAAGTCTAGAAGGAGACGTTTCTTAGGATTAGACGTAACCCCGATCTGTTTAATCAAATAAAAGAAGAAGTACATGACATGTTCATTTAATGTACATGCCATGTACATGCCTCAACCTGCCCCCACAATAGGTGGTCTCCAGGTCACCATACATGGCCATGTACATGGCTGTTACACGACTAGTACACGGCTACCTGCGGAAACTAGGCACAAGGCTTGCACGTCTAAGTACACGGCGTGTACTTATAAAATTTCCAAATTCTCCCTTTTCTCAAAAACACCTGAAATCAAGACCCATACCTGAAATAAAGATATGAGTTCTTAAAAACTTCCCCCCTTAAAGAAATTTGTTCCCAAATTTCGCTAACAAAGTGGTGAAGAAGAATCCTCAAACAACTCCAGCCACTACGATCAGACATCGTTGTGCCTCTCCCAAGTGTTGTCCTGCATTCAGTCGTGCTGCCAAAACACCCATACCAGAGAAACAAATCGTCTATAGAGAAACATCACGCTGCGATCAATAATCTGGATAGGATGATCCTCAAATGATGTGTCCACCTCCAGATCAACCTCCTCGAGTTAAAAAACATGAGACAGGTCTGAGAAGCAACTCCATAGGTAAGAAACGTGGAAGATGTCGAGAATATCCCGATACCTCTAAGGCAATTTCAATTGATAAGAAACCGTCCCGACTCTCTACAAAACATAAAATGGCCCGACGTATCTTGTTGAAATCTTCCCCTATCTCTTAATCCTCCCGTGTCTCAACCTCAGTGTGACATACAAGAAAACCTGGTCTCCAAACTCGAACTATAGAGGTCATCTCCGTCGATCAGCATCCAATATATTTCGAGACTGTGCAGTAGCCATCCTCTTCCAAATCAACTCCACCTGGTCAGTGGTCTCCTGGACAAGACGAGGTCCCAACATAGCCATCTCTCCTTCCTCCAGCCAACATAGGGGTGATCAGCATGGCCTACTGTACGAATCCTCATAAGGTTCCATCTTAATAGTTTCTTAAAAACTATTATTATAGGAAAACTCCACAAGAGGTATGTTCTTATCCCAAGAACCTCCAAAATCTAGGACACATTCTTGAAGAATGTCCTCCATCACATGAATCATATGCTTAGACTGGCCATCTGTTTGAGGATGGAAAGATGTACTCAAAAGTACCTGTGTACCCAAATCCCATTGAAGTGACTACCAGACACGAGAAGTAAAATGTGCATCTCTGTCTGAAATGATAGAGCATGGAACCCCATGAAACCGTACAATCTCTCAGATGTACGAATTTCCAAGATCATCAAAACTGAAGGTCTCCTTGATCAGTAAAAAGTGTGCAAACTTTGTGAGTCTGTCAATAACAACCAAAACCAAATCATTCCCTCAAGGGTACCTCAGTAAACCTATAACTAAATCCATCGCAACATCATTCCACTTCTGCTCGGGAATGGGTAACTCTTGTAAAAGCCCTTCTGGTCGCTGATGCTCCACCTTCACCTACTGAAAAGTGTAACATATCATAACAAAACCATCAACATCTATCTTCATACCTAGTCACCAATACTGATAGTGTAAGTCTCGATATATCTTGGTGACACCAGGATGATCTATCCAAACTGAGGAATGAAAATCCTGCATCATATCCTCATGTATGTCTGCTGACACCCATATGCATCAATGAAAGTTCAACATATCATCCTCGCCTACGGTCCACCTATTAGTAAGGCCCTCTCCTGACACACTCTCCAATAGGAATAGGCCTTCAGAATCAGATAGATATAATATTTTCACTCGATCAAGTAGAGTAGTGGTAATGGCTAAAGAAGAAATAAATGTCTACCCCTGTTTATCATGAACCTTTAAGTGCATCTTAGAGAAAAGATCCATAAGTTGCCACTCACTGTTGGCCTCCTAAACTACCTATATCTCAGTCCTCCTGGTCAATGCATTAGCCACTACATTGCCTTTCCCAGGTTTGAAGGAATGATCAAAGTTAAAATACTGAAGGTACTCAACCCAACTTCGCTTTATCAAATTAATATCACACTGGGTAAAGATATACTTGAGACATTTGTGGTTAGTATACACCAAAAAATGCTCTCCCAAAAGATAATTTCTCCAACAGTGCAAGCCATGAACAACTGCAGCCAACTCAAGATTATGCATTGGGTAATTCCTCTCATGTGGCCTCAACTGCTGGGACTCGTACACAACGAATCCTTCCCCCTACGTAATTACTTCTCCCAGTTCGATACTCAATGCATCACAATAAACAGTGTATCTCTTTCCTAGATGTGGAAAAATCAGTATCGGTGCTGAAGTCAACCTCCCTTTCAGCTCTTGAAAGACTGAATCATAAGAATTAGTCCACAAGTACCTTTCCCCTTTCTTAGTCGGGCCCATCAGTGGCACTAGTAAGTGTGAAAAGCCCTGTATAAAACTCCTGTAGTAACCAGACAGCCCCAGAAAACTTCGTACCTCAAAGACGTTCTTTGGATACTCCTAGGAAAATACTTCTCTCACTTTATTTGGGTCTACTGTTATTACTATCTTTAAGATAACATGACCTAAGAAGTGGATCTGGTCCATCCAAAAGTGTCATTTTGAGAGCTTACCATATAATTTATGATCTCTCAGTGTACTCAATACGATCTCAATATAGATAGCATGGTAGTGTCGAGTGTGAGGGTACACTAAGATATCATCCATAAAGACAATAAAAAATAATCCAAGTACAGATAGAACACTCGGTTCATTAGTTCCTTAAAAACTGCAGGCACATTCGTGAGACCAAAAGTCATAACCACATACTCATATAGACCATACCTTCTCCAAAAGGCTATAAGAGGTATATATGATAATATAATGTGCAACTGATGATAACCATATCTCAATTCAATCTTCAAGAACACTTGGGCTCCTCTAAGCTGATCAAAGAGATCATCAATCCTTGGTAAGGGATATTGGTTCTTAACAGTCAACTAGTTCATCTTATGATAATCCACACAAAGTCTGAGGGTTTTATCCTCCTTCTTCATAAATAAGATAGGTGAACCCCAAGTAGAAGTACTGGTTCAGATGAAACCCTTTTCCTGTAGCTCCTCTAACTGCCTCTTGAACTCCTATAACTCTAGTGTAGCCATCCTATAAGGAGGAATGGACCCTAGTACCGCTCCTGGCACAATATCAATAGAAAAGTCTACCTCTAACTCTAGAAGAAAACCTTAAAATTCATTTGGAAAGACATCCTTGAAATGATCGACCACTAGAGGAAAATACATCTGTGAAGTCCCCTGTTCATCCAGATACAGACTAGAAATCTGGGATGTAATACCTCTCAAACCATGACACTTGGATCCAAATCTACTTTCATGGACATCCCATTCGCCCTTATGTAGAAACAATCTGCCCTATGGTGACGTGAAGCTCACCCTATGGTGATAGTAATCGACAACATCCTGTAAAGGAACTGACCATTCCATTCTTAGAATGACGTCATAACCCATTATATCTAATACATAAAGGTCCCATAAGAAGTGCTACCCACCAACCTCAATAGGGAACTCGTTGCACTGATGTACACTTGCCATTCTAGTCCCCAAATGGAGTGTCCAGTGTCATGATATCAACATAAGTAAAGATACATAGAGCAAGTCTCTCCACAATAGGAAAAAATATCAATATATGGGAAGCCCCTATATTGAAAAGAGTATAAGATAAATCTAAGGCAACCAAAATTGTACCTCTAATTGTGGAGGGTCTATGATCCTACTCCTGCTGGATCTATTCCAGCGCAAAAGCCTGACCTATGCCATGGCCCAGTGAAGTTGTCTAATATCCTTGAGCTGATCCACCCTACGGCTATTGAAAACCCTGTGTCTGACCACTACGGCCATGACCACCACCTCAACCTGAATAGCCTGAAGAACTCAAGCACCCAATATGATTTGGGACTGGTGGTCTTGATCTGGTATGAGAAGTCGAAATAGATCCCACCTTACTAGCTATTGTAAGGAGGGCATTTTAGAAACACTGAAGATGTCCCATATTTTCACAAGATCAGCACTGAACTGGGTCTCTCAGGCACTGAGGTTTCTTATGTCCACCCTTTTTTCACTGGTACCACACCACCTATATACCTGAAGGAAAATCCCACCTACTCGGATATCCATGTATAGTCTCCCTGTGGTGCTTCCTGCTATCAGTTGGAAGGGTACCAACTCTGGATGTTGAACCGCCCTAGACCAAAGCTCCAGAATCCCTCATGTTGCACTCAGTGATCAGCACATATTTGACTATAGAAGATATGTAAGTCAACCTGAAGATGTTCACTTGTGATCAGATTTAATGCTTGAGACCATCCACAAACATTCTCTCCAGGAATAACTCATCACTCCCCAGAATTGGTGTGAATCACTTCTGATCTATGAAGCAATAAGAATACTCCATGACTGAGATAGTACCCTGCTCCAAACTCATGAACTATCAAGCTCATTCGGCGATCAAGGTATTCAAGTATAATTAGTCATAGAAGGTACACTAGAACTCATCCCAAGCCATAACCTACTAGCATCACACCTGTGATATCACAACCCACCATATCATTGTAGAATCTCAAATAATATACATATCAAGCTTCACCTCCTCTTTGGATGTGTCTCAAGATACTCAAAGATACAAAAAATGGATTCCAACCATGACTCTGTAGCCTGAGGTCCTCCATCACTTGAGAAAGTGGGAGGATGTTGTTGCTAAAAAACCTGCATCAACACTACCATAGACGGGGTAAGATGCGGTGATCCCTGGAAATTCTGCATCATCCTCATGAAGCCTTCTTAGAATTGTGCATCCACACCTATATCTAGAATGAAGGCCGGTGCCAAGACAGGCATGACATGAGGGTCTGCTAGTAGTACCTGGTCTACTATTTTCAGTGTCTAATCATTGCCCTGTATTTGGCATACAATCGAAGGACGTCTTGGTGGCATGACTCTGCAAGGTCAAGCGCACACCTCAGTTCAAGATTATCAAGGACTGAAACTTAGAAGTGCAATAAAGGAATAGAAGAAATAAAACATCAAGTTTTACAATACAGGGTTACATGGAGAGTATACCCTATACACGACATGTTCCCTTAGGTTTTTAACATGGAGTGTACCTCTACCAAACTTGGTCATGTAACACTAATACACACAGCGTGTTCTCCTTACGACACAATGTGTACTTGAATTTTTCCTCATGACCAAGTTCTTATACATGGATAAAACACACGGTTCTCTAATGGGTAACACTACACAATGTGTTCACCATACACACGATGTGTACCACTTATGTTCTAACAACCTATGTCATTAGTCACATGTTAGGAGATACAGTTGACTTCCACATGGTGTTCTCAAGATGGACACGATGTGTACTACCTGAGTTTCATCCATCTATGTCTTTAGTCACACAACCAGATACATGGTCTCTATAACACAGTGTGTACTCCCATTACATGGAGTGTTCCACCAAACATTTACCAACCCGTGTCTCTACTCACACAGTCAGTAACATAGTTAAAGAGTACATGACGTGTACATACAATACACAACATGTACTTAATAAAATCCATTTCTTCGAGAACCGAAGAACACATGCCATGTGTTCATAACACCACACGCTATGTTGTATGGGTTTCTGGATAGTAGACCTCTAAAACTTCTCCAAAACCCTTAAAAACATAGATTTTCGCAAGGAATGAAAAATTCTGACCCGTGAGAGCCCGTACTCCCTCGAGTCAATGTTTGGAGTTCTATTCCACATCACAACTTGGAAAATTTAACTAAATTTCATACATGATCCACCAAATTCTGATCCAAGAGGCCCCCTAACACCTCAGGGACCAAAGTTTGGCTTCCATCCAAAATAAACTTTACATATTAGCAATACCATATCAAATATATGGCATTCTATCACAACAACATGCATATATATCACAAAATCTATCACAAAAACATGCAATCAGTAATGAATACTAAATTTCATGACAAGAATACGTGCCTTGTGATCCCTATCAAGTGCCTATATGATGCATGAGATGGAATACCCTCATATCTTCGGGTCAAAACAGAAATAGAACCTCAATAATATCATTGATAATAACAAAAATCTTGCGAATCACCCAACGATGAAATCAAATCAACTGTAACAATTGAAAAACCAGAAAAAATTTCAATAATCAAGGTAAATTGGATTTTCCCTATTCATGGGTTAACTACTCTCTAGCATAACTTATTACAAACTACCAAATCCTTCTTATTCCTGTCTATAGGCTCCAAACATTAATACAAAGTAGAAAAGAACCTCCTCTGATACCACTCTATAACATCCTGGTTCCGGGTGCTTCCCAAAGGTGCCCCGTATCCAATTGGTCACATGGCCTCCAACGCATTTCCCCGAATGCCAGAGGCTGCCGAATAGTAGCAATGGCCTTGGATGTGATAGTGGGGAAACTATGACCTCATTGGTAGAGTATACACAATAGAATAAAAAGTAACAAATATTAGTAGAATCAATAACACCATAAAACATGTAAACAATAGAATATTGAAGGTAAATAACAACTAGAGCACATATATAAATGATGCATGTCACATATGTCTATGAAATCACCCAAACAAGAAAATATGCTGGAAATACAATACTTAACCAAATGAAAAAGAAAAAAAATTAAAATCCAGCAGCATCGCAAGCCTCAGCATGGTCCCATGCTCTACAGCTCCACAACTATCAAGTACCTAATGATGAAGGGCAATTTACCTTATCTAAAATTACAACCATATAATCTATTTGGGTCCAAAAGCGTGACCCAAACAGGGTGTGAGACAAATCCTAGTAGGCAACCACCACAAGATCTATTCCTAACTGTCAGTGAGTATATATAAAAGGTAATAATAGAAATTCAACAAAGAAACTAGGAGTACACAAAATAACTTATCCTATAGTTTCCATTTACATTCATTATCATTTAATGTTCAACCTTTAATCAATTAAGTATCACAATAAGTATCTCAGAAGACTACCTAACATGATTGAATCCAATATTGCAATTTTTCTTGGCAGAAACGTCAGGAACATTCAATATTTATATTAAAACTTAAGGTAGTTCACACAGTATAACCCCTCTAGCCAAGTAATGCAATAAAGAAGCAAATATACTGTGAGGAAGTACTCATCATCAATTCACCCTAAGGTCTTTCCTGAATAACTATATTCTCTCTAGGGAAGCACTCAATGTCAATTCCCCCTATGGACTCATAACATAAACTATAGAAACTCTGAGGGAGCACTCACCATCAATCGCCCTTGTAGTTTTGTAGCGTGAAAATATAATAGACACTTTGAGGAAGCACTAAATGTAAATTACCCCTACAGTCTAACTTCACCAGGTTCTCACAGCCCTATGAAATTCAATCGTGTATAAACAATATCAAGAATCCCAAAGTAATCTCAACTAATACATGGCTAAACAATTCCAAGGGACATCACAAGCACTTAAAAAGTAGTAAAATGTGATCAGTTCCATCCAATCATGTAAGGCAAGGAAACAATGTATGCCTCATAGGAAACTTGGACCAAACAGTCCTAAATATTCAAACAAGGAAACACAATCATGGGGTGTTCCTTAAACATTAAATTTCACATAATTACACAACAATAAACCCTTATTCCAAAAATCAGTCCAAGGAAGAATAAACAAGGTTCAATTTACTTAACCCGAAATACTCGAAACATGGGTAATAAAAAATTTGGTATATAAAACTCAGGGGAAAACAAAAAAAGGAAACAAACCACCTACCTCAACATTTTACGAAGAACACTCTCGAACATCTTCCCATGAATAATCTTAGAAAGAAGTAGATCTAAAAAAAGGTCAAAAACATTCCACCTTGAATAAATCGATAGAGGGAACAAATCAGGAGGAGAGGCTCCAGAAGAAGGAAGAACTCACCGGTGGGATTCCAATGCACCCGTCAGAGTTCGATTCGGAGAACAGATGGTGGATCAGTGTCTTAGAGAAGAATCATCATTCTCGGCTAATCTTAGATGATATGAGGTTAGAAGAAGACATTTCTGAGGATTAGACGCGACCTCGGTCCGTTTAATCAAATAAAAGAAAAAGTACATGAAGTGTTCATTTAATGTACACACCATGTACATGCCTCAACCAACCCCCATTTTAGGTGGTCTCTAGGTCACCTTACATGGCCATGTACTCGGTTGTCATAGTACTAATACATGGCTACCCACAGCAACCAGGTACACAATGTGTACTCCTAAGTACATGTCCTATACTTTAAAATTTCCAAATTCTCCCATTTTTCTAAAAAATACCTGAAATCAAGATCCATAGCTAAAATGAAGATTTGGGTTCTTATAACACCGTTATGAGACCACATGGGGAATGTACATTGAGTGCTTCATCATAGAGTCTGTAGTTATTCATTAAAAGGCTACAAAGGGAATTGATGGTGAGTGCTTCCCCAGAGAGTCTTTATTTTTTAGTAATACTTGATCATAGGGGTTAGACTATGTGAGCCACCTAGAGGGTCAATGTGATTTTTAAATGATGATTATGAAAAGTCTGCCAAACCAAAGCACAAGCTTGGACTCAGTCTTACATGATTGTTAGATAGTCTTCCGAGACATCTTCTCTTCTATTACACAGGGCATACAGAGCTTAGGATAGATCCTGAGATTTAATTATGTAATGGTTTGAATAGTTAATAAATATAAATGAATGTAATTGTAAACTTAAGGATTGTTTAATTTTGAGTACTTCCTTGTTTATTGATTCATTCTACATTTTGCCTACTATATATATTCACTTATAGTTAGACACAAATATTTTGGTGGTTACCTACTAGGATTCATCTCACACCCTATTTGGATCATGCTTTTGGACCCAAACAAATTATATGGTTTCAGGTATAGAAAAGTGTAAGCATCCTTCTTCATTAGGTAATTGATTGTTGTGGAGTTGGAGAGCATGAGACTAAGCTGAGGCTTGCGATGTTGTTGGAGTTGTTTACTATTTTTAGCACTTTGGTTTTATTATTTCATTTCTAGCATTGTGACTTGTTTGGATGATTTCCTAGATACATATAACATGTATCATATATATATATATATACTGTAGTTCTTTATACAATCTGTCTTTCGTTGTTTATTTTTTGAATGGTATTACTACTTCCATTGTGGTTTAATTTTTTTATTCTGCTATGTTGCTCTGCCAATTAGGGAATAGTCTCCACACTATCACACCCAATGATCTCACTTCTAGTCGGTAGCCTCTGGCATTCAAGGAAATGTGCTTGGTGCCATGTGACCTACTGGGTACGGGGAACCTTTGGGTGGCACCCAGAATCAGGATGTTACAATAAACCTATATATTTTTATAATACTAAATTTGTATCATCTAATAATGTACATTCTAAATGCTAAATTAAGAACACCCAGTTTGAGAAAAACTTTAATAATAAGTATCCTATTTCAATGATAAATCTGAATAGTTATAAGAATAAATTCCTCTAAAACAAATCAAAGGATGATTCTATAATAAAATTTTAAGAAAATTTCTAGGGGTAGGACTAATAATTTCCAAGAAGAACTAATTTCATAGGATACTGTTGGTGTTTTAGTATCTATGGGAACAAATCCTATTTTTTTGGAGTAATATGAATCTCCCATGGAACTAAATAAGGTTATAATTATAGGAAATCTTCATTAAAAGTAGGATCGATAGATAGGGGATGAAAAAAACAAGATATGAGAGGACAACAAGTGTATTTGTGTAAAAAAAGTATGATGGGATTGAGGAGATCCATGGAAGATATAACTAGTAAGGTCAATTTGTATAATAGTGTATTAAAATAATTACAATTCAATAAAAATAGATTTAAAAATAAAATAATACTTCAATCATAAGTAAAATAGAAAAATAATTGATTTTGGAGGTATCTCTCCATGAAATTAAAATAATTAAGCCATGGATACTTGATAGTGTATTTTCATCACACATGGATGGGGATACAAATATTCTAAAAAACATAAGAGAACCTGATGGTGTTATTGTAACTTTTTGCAAAAATTTCTCTTTGAAAATCATAGTGTAACGACCCAGGTATTTATAGAATAATACAATTTCTTATATATTAATATTTATGAAAAAGATATCAATTTGAAATTCAAGAGGACACTTTTTATGATAGTGTACCTGACACACAATAATGGGTTTCTACGAAATCTTACGTTGCAGACAATGTTGAGTTATACAAAAACATAATACAATAATAATATTATTATTTTAAATGGTAGTTAATGCCTAAATATTGTATTGGATAGAATAAATTGAATTAACTATATTATTATTTTACACATTCGTTAAATGTTTTTACATTTATCCAATGAATTTTAGAGGCTTAAAATGAAAATAAATCCAATTTTAATCATAAAATACTCTAATATTTTTAAAAGGTCACTTTACTGCCTTTTAATGGAGAACCCTTTTTAAAAATACTATTTTTATCTCTTTTATATGTTCTATTTTAAAAAATAAACTTCTTCAATAGAATCAGGACATCAAAATTTACTTTTCTTAATTTTTTGGTAATTTTATGATAAAGATCATTTTTAATGACTAGTAAAAATACTGCATTTTAATTCAAAACCACGTTTTCATCTAATTTATTTATATGGTTATATTATAATTTTAATTAGTTTTTAAGTGTAATTAGAATATGCATTTATAATTTAATCCAATTTTTTCATTAGAAGTAATTTCCCATTTAAATTATACATAAACACATGTCAATCGTTTGATAGTTCTTACTTCTTAAAAACCCGCTTTTTGGTTTTGACATCATGAATTAATTTTAAATTAATTTTTCCAATTCAGTGTTTTGAATTTGGAAAAATGGTTTCCATATTTGGAATCATAAGGTAAATATTTTTTAAATAAGTACCTTTTATTTTTGGACATTATGAATAAAAAATTCAGTAATTATTTTTATTTACCATGGTTAAAAGGTATATATGGTAAATAAGGTTAAAAAATAATATCATAATAATATTAAACTATGATAACACATGTCATAATCCAATTGGATGGGATATTTCCGACCATGGTAATCCATGGGTCCATTTGGAGACCACATGAAGCCACTAGGGTGTGCTAATGACAAGTTTTAAGAATTAATTCAAAGTAAAGAAAAATATAACATAAACAAGTATATTTAAATAAAACAAATTTAAATGGGGTTATATAAGTTATCTATTAGACCATAAATATTAATTAGAAATATGAAAAAATTCCCTACATCATTATATTTTATTTATAATTTCTATACATTAAATAAATAAATTTATTTATTACACAATGATGATGTAGTGATTACCTTATTAATGAAAGATTCAATAAATGATATTATAAATATTAAAATAAATGTAATTTGATTATTTTAATTCCATCCATGATTTTTTTGGAAGATATTTACATTTTAAATTTTAGATAATTCCTTTTTTTCTATGTAATCAAGTTCTTATGACTTTAACAAAAATCAATTACCAAATAGTGTCAAAATCGACGTAAATGGGCTTTTAAAACAAGTACTATTTTTTAAATGGTATAATAGTCCTAAAAATATAAGGTTCAGAAAAATGAATTATATAATGTTATAAATGTCATTAATTATCCACTTATGGATCACTTTTCATTTTATAGTAACTATAGTAACCATATATTATGAAAATACAAGAAGGCATGGTAAGAGTTAATGAATGTAGCATTCATGTGTACGTATGGCCTACCGTCTCCATGAACAGTTCATTTCATTTATAATGTACATATGTTATGGAATATTATAAATACATATATACTAGATATATATTATATTTAAATCATGAATATCATTCTTTAGATGATGGAATTATGACCACATGGACAATTTTAATCAAAACAAGTTCATTTTTAATTTAAGTACTGAACATCGAAAAAACATCCAATACGAGCTCAAATAATTAACTAATTGATATAAAATGGTAATAAGTGATATAAAATTAATAATAAACTTTAAAAAGGTTCTAAATAAAGTAAAAAGTAACCTAATGTTATTATTCAGGAATTAAAGAACGAACACGACAAGTTAGATTCATGGCAAGGGAACTTCTTAACCCAATTTCCATTCTTTGGGTTGATCTTCTTCTTCTTGATGATTTAATTCTATGAGTAATGAATTTTGATATATTATATTCTATTTATACTTGATTTATGTGTAATTATAGTTAATAAACATAATAGATCTATTTTATTGAAAAAATGATCTTTGTAAGGGAATTTCTAAACTCAATTTCCACTCATTGGGTTTTACGCATACTTTGTTGGTTATATTATGACAAGATTATGTATGGAATCATTGTTTATTTATTTATGTTTTAATTTACACTTAATTTTTTTTGGATTTAATTTTTATACACATAATCACCCACCTAATAAATTCTTACATCATTTATACGAACATTTCAAGGGAAATCTTAACTCAATTTCCATTGATTGAGTTAAATATCAATGTCATTAGTTTTGTTTTTTCTAAAATATGTGTGAATGACCTCCAATTTTTTTATGCTGAATATCCACTTATATTGGGTGTATTTATATTTCTCACACATAATTATGTCATTTATTTATCTATAATCTAATTATATGATCTTTGTAAGGTATTTCATCTCAATTTTCATTCCACTGAGACTTATTTGTAGTTATGCACCAATTCACTTTTCTATATGGGGTATATACTTACATTTGAAATGTTATATCATGAATCTTATTATTATCATGATATTATATGAATTTTTAATTTTATTCTTTAATTATTTTTCTTTAAGTATTTTATTAAGTGGTAAGGGACTCTTTAACTAAAACATCATTTTAAATGTTTTAAAGATTTATTCTAATAAATATTTCTCATCAATGTCCATGATTTAAAAATGGTTTTAAGGATTTATTTATATGGAAATTAAAGTTTTAAAATGTTAATTCCTTTTAAATTTTCATGGTGGTATGAGAGACTTTGATTCAAAAATCTTTTTTTTTAATTTTTTAAATGTGCCATTTAAATTGGATTGATTATGTCAATATCTTGAAATGATATCTTGTGAATGAAAATGTAGAAATGTTAATTTTCCTTTATCATTGTTTTATGTGTTAATATTATTTTATGGTTCTTGGGAATTTTTTACATATGTGGGTGATTCCGTGATAAACCAAGGGAATTTGAGACCGTGATAGCTCTCTAATGCATTGGGTAACATGACAGATGTAATTTTAAGGTTTCTCTTAAGAGATTTAGGGAATATGTTGTGATGGGTATTCCAAATGGAACCATGAAGGTTACAACATTTGTAGAAGTTAAAGCTAAAATATAATTATGTTATGGATGCACAAGTTACATTTATGATTTATGATTTCTATGAGTTATTCATAAATCTTATGATTTCATGAGGTATGTTAAAGATCTTATGTTTTATGAGTAAAAAAGTAAGATTTCATTAATTTTTATTTATTTATAGTCTAATGTTTTCTTTTATTATTTTATATACTTTACTAGGATTTTTATTCTCATCTGAAGTCTTTAAAATTTTTTTCATAGGGTATAAGGAAGGGTAAGAGAAAGGGAGAATTTAAGAAGATTTTTATCAAAAAAATAATTCTTATTTCATTTAAAGAGTTTTATTTTTGTGAAAAAAGTAGATAGAGTAGAAATGTCTACTTTTTAATTTTTGAGATTTAGTTTAATAGTTATGCCTTAATTCTCTAAAACTCTAAACCTGAAAAGAATACCAAAGTGAATTAATGTCAAATTATTGATTGGTCTCAGGATTAAGTAATGTTTTATGGATGGGCCCGTATAGTTGGTATTTAAGGAATGGTTTAGACAACTTTTGATATTAAGATGTTTTATTAAGGGTTAGGGAAATCATCACTGTTTTATAATTTTAAGGTAGATCATAAGTTTAATGTCTTAGAAACCCCTTTTTAGGATTATGTTATGATATTTTAAGGCAATTAACTTTATTTTTGGAGACATTCCCCTTTGAGGAAATTATGGGTTATTAGTTGTTGGGATACAAAAAGTGAGGTATGAAATAAATTTTGAGGTTCAAACATGTTATGGTTATTTTTGAGGTTTTTATCTCATTTTGTTAATGTTATAAGAATTATAAATTTTTTGAAAAAGTACAACATGCAGACCATGTTAAAACCTATTGTATCATAAAAAGCTATGGGAATCGAACCCACAACCATAGTGCGACTGAGATTTATCACCTACCACCAGCCTACGTGAATTTCCTAGTTAGTATGACTTGTTATTTTTAGTTAAATGATTATATGGATCAATAATAAGTTGATTTTGGGAAATTTTGTTTTATCAAATATATATCCTTAGTATAGGAAAATGATTTTGTGATTAAGTGATAAAGGTTATTTTGGAAGATGTTTACTATTTTGGGAACACTATATGCCTAAGGAAAATAGAATACTATGGGATTTCATTTGAGGAGTAATGGTTGAATTTTATTTAAAAATAATATATGTTTTTATTGTGGGGTTATGTTTATTTAGGTCATTTATGGAAGTGATTATCGATTTTGGAGAATATGTGATTAGGTTAATGACTTTTTGGTATGAGACTTCAAGAGTGATTGATTTTATTTGGAGAAAAATGCTAAGATTTATTGTGGATGACTATGTGATCAAATTCTTATGAGTATTTTGTTTCAATATTAGTTTGGATTATTTTGAATAATTTTAAGTATAATTTTTTTATTGAATGGTATTTTTTGAACTTTGGGTATTATTTAATGAATTTTTGGAGATTAAAAGCCTTTTTCTTATAAATTATTATTATTTTTGGGGAATTATATTATCTTATCCTAACAATTTTGGTTATAGTTAATGTTTCAAGACATGATGAATAGATAGTTAATATTTTTTGGATTATGTGATTCTATAGAAATTGATTCATCTTGAATACACATCGTTTGGAGAAAAATATTACTTGTGGGGAAATTTGATTAAAGGATAAAACACTAATTTTCAATTAATTATATTTCATTATGATCTTAGTCTAGGTAGTAATAAAATTATTCAACTCTATAAAAAGGAGCTTGAATGAAAAAATTTATATGCTTTCTTTTATCAATAGACTTTTACCCAACCACAAATTTATGGTATTGTGGTGGTTAACTTTCGGTGATCAATTTTTCTATCACTCTTTATTAGTCTAAGATTGTTAGTTTTTCTTCCATATCTATGTTTTCCAACATGGAATCCTTGTATCTATTATATCGGGTAACCTTTGTACTTATCTTTATTTATTTTAAAGTGATAGTTTTATTGAATATTTTTCTGATGTGGGATTTTCAATGAAGTTTTCAAGCCTAATTTTAAAATTGTGAGGATGCAATTTTCAAAAGGGGGAATGATGTAATGACCCAGGTATTTATAGAATAATATATTTTCATATCTATTAATATTTATGAATAAGATATCAATTTGAATTTCAATAGGACACTTTTTCCAATAGCGTACCCCACACACAACAATGAGTTTCTATGAAATCTTACTTGCACACAATGTTGAGTTATACTGAAAACTAATACAATAATAAAATTATTTTTTTAAACGGTAGTTAACGCCTAGCCGTTGTATTGAAGATAATGAAAAGAATTTACTATATTATGATTTTATATATTTGTTAAAAGTTTTTACATTTATCCAATGAATTTTAGAGGCCTAAAATGAGAATGAATTCAATTTTAAGAATAAAATACTCTAATATTTTTAAATGGTCGGTTTACTACCTTTTGATGGAGAACCCTTTTTAAGAATAATTTTTTTTCACTTTTATATGTTCTATTTGATAAAATAAAAATTTTATATAGTAGTGGGACATCCGAATTTACTTTGGTTAAATTTTTGGTAATTTTATGATAAAGTTCATTTTTCAATGAATAGTGAAAATATTGTATTTTTATTCAAAAAATGATATTTTAATATAATTTATTTATGTATTTATATTGTCATTTATTTGGTTTTGAAGTGTATTTGGATTAATATTTTATCATTTAATCTAATTTTGGTCATTAGAAGTAATTTTACATTTAAATTATACATAAACACATGTCAATCTTTTGATAGTTTTTACTTCTTAAAAACCTATTTTCTGGTTTTGACAACAGGAATTAATTTTAAATAAATTTCTACCAATTATGTGTTTTGAATTTGGAAAAATGGATTCCATATTTGGATTCATAAGGTCCTAATTTTGTTAAAAATCACCTTTTATTTTTGGACATTATGAATAGTAACTTTAGTAATTATTTTTATTTAACATGGTTAAAGGGTAAATCTGGTAAATAAGGGTAAAAATAATATTATAACAATATTAAACCACCCTATCACATTTATTAATACTATTTAATGGTATATTTCTGACCATGGGCATCCTTGAGTCAATTTTGGGACCCCATGGAGCCACTTGGGGGTGACAAAGACTTATTATAAGAATTAATTTAAAGTAAAGAGAAATATAACATAGAAATGTATTTTTTACTAATTTTTTTCATGGGGTTATATAAGTTATCTCTTAGAATATAAATATTAATTAGAATTTTAAAAATATTTAATAAATCATGATATTTTATTTATAATTTTTATACATTAAATAAATAAATCTATTTATAACACAATAATGATGTAGTGATTATCTTATTAATGAATGATTCAATAAATGATATTATAAATAATAAAATAAAATAAATTTGATTATTTTTATGTCCTGATAAAATTTTATAGATGATATTGAAATTTATGTTTTGAGTTAATGCCTATGTTTTGAAGGAATCTAGTTGTTATGACTTTAACAAAAATCAATTACTAAATAGTGTCAAAATCAACATAAATGAGTTTTTAAAACAAGTACTATTTTATTAAATGATATAATAGTCCTAAAGATATAAGATTCATCCAAATGACTTATATAATGTTAAAAATTTCATTAATGATTCAAATATGGATCTCTTGCTTTTTTATAGTAACTATAGTAACCATGTATTATGAAAAGGAAAGAAGACATGGTAAGAGTTAATGTTTTAACTAAGGGTTAAACTAAGAAGATAAGGATAAAAAAATATTCAAAACTTTTCTAAAAATTATTGTATGATGGGTATTCAAACTAAAATAATCATATTTTTTTATTAAATGTGTTTTTGAACATTTTTAATATAAATTTAATTTATAATAAATTAATATTTCAAGACTTTCCAAAAGCGACCCTCCTCACTCTTATAAAAGTCCACCACCTCTACCCACTTACTAAAAAGTATCAAGCCTCTTGGATCACATAAATTATACTCAAATAAGCTCCCAACATCCATACCTTCCTCCTAAAATCCTTAACTTGGGCATAAATAAATTCAATAAATCATTTTGGCTCAAATCAAAAGAATTTACCCGATTTAGAGGTAACGTCTTCTCTCAAGTTCCTTTCCTTTATTTTTATTCTCCACTACATATGATCTTATTATTCTATGATTTCATAAAAAAAGTATCCCAAATATACTTTGATGTTTTTATGATAAGGATTCTAAATAAACTTACACACACCTTCATCTAATGGATACGAACATACTGTTTCTGTGTACGACGAACTATTGCCCCACGAAATGATGATTGTTCAATTTTCTCCTACCACATATCACAATGGCCATTATGATGGAATAATATTTATATATGATATATATTATATTTATATTGTCTCTATTCTTCTATAATTTTTATTTACAATAAACCTTTGTGCTATCCATGACGTGTAAATATGATAATTTCATTTGAGGAAGTGTGGACTACAGCCCCCTCAAAGTGAAATGACTCGTTCATGCTATACATGGAATGTATAAGGGGTATTTTTATTAAAAATATAATACATATATGAAATAAATATAATACTGGTATTATAATATATATTCATATCATTTGATTATTATTCTTTTAATATGACAAAGAAATGAATGTAATATTCATGCGTACGTATGACCTACCATCTCCATGAGTGGTGTATTTCATTTCTTATCTCCATATATTATGGACTATTATAAATACATATATAATTTATATATATTATATTTATATCATGAATATAATTATAGATATGATGGAATTATGACCAGATGGACAATTTTAATCAAAACAAGTTCATTTTTGACTCAAGTAGCGAACATAGAAAAAATGTCCAATATGAACTCAAATAATTAAATAATTAGTATAACATGGGAATTAGTGATATAAAATGAATAATAAACTTTAAAAAGGTTCCATATAAATTAAAAACTAACATATTTTTATTATTCAAGAAATTAAAGAATGAACAGGACAAGTCAAATTCAAGGTAAGGGAACTTCTTAACCCAATTTCCATTGTTTGGGTTGATCATCTACTTCTTGATTATGTCATTCTATAAGAAATGAATTTTCATATATTATATTTTATTTATACTTGCTTTATGTGCAATTATATTTAATACCCATAATATATCTATTTTATTGAAAAAATGATCTTTGTAAGGGAATTTCTAAACTCAATTTCCACTCATTGGGTTTTACGCATACTTTGTTGATTATATTATGCCAAGATTATGTTTAGAATCACTATTTATTTATTTATGTTTTAATTTATACTTCATTTTATTTGGATATACTCTTTATACACATAATCACCCCTTGATTAATTCTTACATCATTTATACAAGCATTTTAAGGGAAATCATAACTCAATTTCCATTCATTGAGATAAATACCCATGCCATTGGTTTTGTTTTTTCCATGAAAATGTGTGAATAAACTCTAATTGTTTTACACTGAATATACACTTATATTGGGTATATTTATATTTCTTACACATAATTATTTCATTTATTTATCCGTAATATAATTATATTATCTTTGTAAGGGATTTCATCTCAATTTACATTCCATTGAGACTTATTTGTTGTTATGCACCAATTCACTTTTATATATGGGGTATATACTGCCCTTTTACATATTAAATCATGAATATTCTTATTGTAATTATATTTTATGTTTTTTATGTTTTTTTTATTATTTTTATTCATTTATTTTCTCAAGTGGTAAGGGACTCTTTAACTAAAACATCACTTTAAATTTTTTAAAGATATATTCTTCTAAATATTTCTCATTAATGTCCATGTTTTCAAAATGGTTTTAAGGATTTATTTAGAAAGATATTAATGTTTTTAAATGTTAATTCCATTAAAAATTTCAAAGGTGTTTGGGAAACTTTGATTCAAAAAACTTATTTTTAAGTGTTTTAAATGTGAAATTTAAATTGGACTGATTATGTCAATATCATGAAATGATATCTTGTGAATTAAAATGTGGAAAAGTTATTTTTCCTTTATGTTTGTTTTATGTGTTAAGATTATGTTATGGTTCTTGGGAATTGTTTATATATACGGGTGGTTCTGTTATAAACTGGGGGAAGGTGAGCCTTTGATAGCTCTCTATTGCATTGGGTAACGTGATAGAGGTAAACATTAAGGTTTCTACAAAGAGATTTAGGGAATATGCTATGATGGGTATTTCAAATGTAACCATGAAGGTTACTCCATATGTATCTATGAGATATATAATGTAAATATGTTATGGATGCCACAAGTTACCTTTATGATTTATGATTTCTTCAATTTATTCATAAATCTTTTGATTTCATGAGGCATGTTAAAGAGATTATTTTTTATGTGTAAAAGAATGATTTCAATGATTTTTATGTATTTATGGACTAATGTTTTCTTTCCTTATTTTATATCCCTTACTGAGATTTTTATTCTCATCCCACTTTTTTGGAATTTTTTTCATAGGGTATAATGAAGGGTAAGAGAAAGGGATAATTAAAGAATATTTTTATGAAGAAAATAATTCTTGTTTAATTTAAGGAGTTTTATTATTGTGAAAAAAATGGATAGAGTATAAGTTTCTACTTTGTAATTTTTGAGATGTAATGTAATAATTATGGCCTAATTCTCTAAAAATATAAACATATAAATATCCTAAATACTAATTAAAGTCAAATTATGCACTAATATCAAGATTAAGTAATGTTTTAAGGATGGGTACTCATACATATGTTTTAGAACATCTGAAATTGAGCACCAAAAAGTTGTAGTTAGAAGATGTTTTGTTTGTTTATGGGAAGAAACATAATCTATTGAGTGTGTGGAATCTTTTTATGGAGGTAATTATGTGATCCTCAAGGAAAATTATTATCTCATCAAAAGAATTATATATGCTAAAATAATCACAAAAAGAGAAAGAACCACTGAGGATTTATTTTAGATTGGATATCCTAGAAATTACTGCTACCTTAGTGAAAGATAAAAAAATAATCTTTGGCATTGAAAACATGGCCACAATTGGAAAAAAAAATTTGTTAATTATCTAAATAAAATTTTGTGAGAGATCTTCCCCAATTAATCTGAGATGGATATATGATTTTTAAAACTCATCATAAGGGGAAAATGATTTAATTAAAGTATATAAAAGTGGAGACACAGTCAACAAGGCCTCTTGAAATTGTTCACTTATATTTATGTAGACCTATGAGACACAAATACATAATATGTGACTTGTATTTTATCAAATTCATTTAGGATTATAAAATAATTAAAAATTATTATTCTTTAAGAACAAGTCACAAGAAGTGAGCTTGTTCAAGATTTACAGAATAAAAGTTGAAAGGGAGATTGAAATTCATATTAGGAAATTGAGAATTGATAATGGGAAGGAGTACATTGGAAATATATTTTAATATTACCTTGTAAAGTATGGTATTAAACATCAATATCAAACTCCTTACACACCCCAATGGAATGGTGTTTTTGAGAGAATGAATAAGAGCATTATGGAAATTGAGAGAATAATGGTTACTGAATTTGAATGTTCATAGTTATTTTAGAGAGAATAAGTGTGCACTACTTTTCACATTCAAAGTTGATTCTTATTGAGGAAAAATTAAATTATTACCTCATATGAAATTTAATATATAAATAAGACTACAATGAGTTATTCTAGGCTTTTTGTTATACCTTTTCTCATCAAAATAAAATATTTCAATTTGGGAAAATTTGATATATGAGATGAGAAATGTATCTTTATTGGGAACCTATTTATTAGAAAAGGAAATGAATACTGGAATAAAATAATTCACAACGTGGTTAACTATTATGTTGTGAAAATCATTAAAAAAACAAAAAATAATGTTCTATATATAGTAGTTTTTATGAAATAGGTGAATACAATGAGTATAAAAATAGTAAGAATAGTTAAAAACATGTTATGTTTTAGATATAAACTATAGAGGTGAATTCTAACTAGATAGATTATAAAGGAGATGTTACTGAGAGTGAGAAGAAAAATTTTCAAAGGCTTATTAATTATATCATGATATACAATATCATTGTAGATCATTCGATAATTTTATTGACCGTAAGAAAATTAGGATAAAAGGAACACATAAGAGAACCAACTAAAATAAGTTTGAGGTTTGACAATGAGACCTCAATAATCTCTTTGGTTAAACTGAAATCACCATCAAAATCATTGAAACATGTTGATTATATTGAGTCTATGAATGATAATCTAATTTAGATATAAATGAATTCTAGATGGGACCTTATTCTAAGTCCCATAATAGGAATTTCATTAAAAAAATTATTATTTAATAATAAGACAAATAATTACGGAAAAGTTGTCAAGAACAAGGCTATACTTTTGTAAAAAGGGTAATATGAAGTTTAAGTGGTTTTTTTAAGATAGATTTTCTCTAAATGTAATTTTTATGGCTATTAGGATGTTCCTTGCTGTGGTAGTGTACAGATAGTATAAAATATTTCAAATGGATTTTTAATCACTCTCTTTAAATGGTGATCTTG
Organism: Viscum album; assembly: GCA_963277665.1. Classification (NCBI taxonomy): domain Eukaryota; kingdom Viridiplantae; phylum Streptophyta; class Magnoliopsida; order Santalales; family Viscaceae; genus Viscum; species Viscum album. Next base: position 154,267,837 of record OY728134.1, on the reverse strand, counting down.
AAGAAGAGGTTTATATTAATAAACCTGTTGGTTTTTTAATTTATGATGATGGAACTATACTATTAAAATCAAATAATTCCCTATATGGATTAAAACATCCTCCAAGGGCATAGTATTCAAGGATGGATAACTACTTAAAGTAGTTAAATTTCATTAAAAGGAAAAGTGTAAAAAAACCTATTTATCAAGGAAATTGATATAGGTACACTCATTGAAATTTTATTTTTTGATGATATAATTTTTTTGGGGATTATGAGAGTTATTGTAAATAATTTTCCAATCAAATGAAGAAATTATTTGAAATGTACTTACCGGGTGAGTTGAAATACTTCGTGGGTTTACAATTGTTTCAAATTTATTTATTTCTATTCCAATAAATGTATTATTAAGAAATGTTTAACATGTTTGAGATGGATGAATTCAATCATGTATTAAGGATGAGTATTCTAGAGGGTCTTAAATTATAAAAAGATATTTATGAAGTGAATGAATATCAAAGGGATTTCAGAAATCTTATTGGGAGTTTTCATTACCTCACTACATATAGACCATATATAGTCTATGCTATGAGATTGTGTAGAAGATATCAAAGTTATCCAAACGAATTTATTCTTATGGTAGCTAAAAGAGTTCTAAAATACTTAAATGGAACATCATTCTATGGTATGATATATAAGAAATTGGAAAATCTAAATTTATCAAAATTCACTAATCTAGACTAGGTAAGAGATTATGGTGAAAATTAATACTTCAGGTGTAACATTTTTACTAGGAGATATCAATGTTTGATGGAACTGTAAGAAAAAAAATTTAGTTACTTTAATCACCATAGAAATTAAATATGTGGCCGATACAATTTCTTACACACAAATGATATGGATGAAATAATATCTCTTTGATTTGAAATTGAAGGTGGAAAACCCTCTTAGAATCTTATTTTATAATCAAAGTGTTATAGACCTTTCTAAAAACTCAATGAAACACTCAATGTCCAAGTGTATTTATATAAAATTTCATTTTATCAAGGATAAAATGGAAAATGGAGACATAAATTTATTCTTAATTCTAACTCATGATCAACTAGAATATATATTCACCAATATTTTCCCTAAGGATATATTTGAGACCTTATGTCTAAATATGAGTGTTCAACCCCTCTCCATCTCTTATGAATATTTAGAAGGATCCCCCACCAATCCGTGGATTATGTTGTCGAAGTGGGAGAAGTAAGTGCAAAAATATTTTCTTTTAACATGTAAGATACACAAAGTCTGGGGGGATGATATGTAAAATGGTGAAATTATATTCTTATATTTTTCTAATTTAGAGCCTGTTTTTTTTGAAAATTGGGAATTGGTTGTATAAGTGAGTTCCCTCATTGAGGGGGAGAAAATTATCACTTGTAAAAAATATTGGCTATTACTAAGAGATAGATTTATCTAAAAAAATACTCTAACCCATGGTGTGGCATCAAGATGTTTGTAATATGATAAATTATATGATTTTTTGTCTCTTGGATGAGAATTTTTGATTCAATATGAGCTTAAAAAGAGTTGAATGGTTTGGCTACAAATCTAAAGGAGGAGATTTAGGTGCCCTTATAATTATTAGAGAAGTAGTCTGTGTTTTCATCCTTGAATTGAATGTTTATGAGATTTTTTAGAAGTGTTTTTGAGTTGATTATATGCGGGTAAAGATGTTTTTATAAATATTGTATGTTTTTTTGGAGAAATATTGAGTTATTTATGGAAATATGAAAATGGATGTCTTGTACCTTAAAATAATATTCTGATCATAAAGTAAAAATTTTGGTTAGTTTTATATGAATTTGGTAGTGGAATATGAATTTTAACTGGATCATGTATGACATTGAGAGAGGATTACGATGTTGGAGGATCTTGCAAGGATTTGTTGTGCTTAGTATATAAAATTGAGTAAGTAAAATATCATAAAATGCATGATATTTGGAGGACCACATAAGATATACCAATGTGTAAGATTTTTATGTCTACACGTATGATGTTTTTGTCTTCACGTATTATATTTTAGTGCATTAATGATATTAGATATAGGATTTAAGATATATTACCTTGAGAAAAACAAAAATCCAAAATATGAAATATTTTAGATAAAAGGAAATAAATTAAAGAAATTCTTGACCTGATCTTCATATATTGAAATATAATATTCCCAATCAACAACCATGATTCAAAAAAATATTTAAGTAAGTCTTAATGATATTGAAATGAATAATATATGAGAGGATTGTTGTGAAATTTTTGTAGATATTTCAAATTAAATATTTGAAAACATTTATTATAATCAATGTTTTTATTCTTCAAGGTTGTTTTGTGCAAACAAGAAATAAGGTATGTTTCCATATTTTATTATGGAAATTATATTTTCACTCATTTATGGGAATATAAAAATAATAAATAATGATAAAGTAAAGTTCATGAATTGATTGAGAGAGAGTGACCTTGATAATTTTGGGTATTGAAGTGAGAGAGAATATGGCGATCAACCAGTGATACTCATGCATTCTAAAAAGGTGAAGGAAATCCGTATCTTTGGCAATTGATCTAGATACTTATTTTTGAGGAGGAATGAGTACTTTTTCAGGCATGAATTATCTCATGTATTAATAGAATATCTTATATAATTGTGAGGAAAGTTCAATGTGAAACTAAAGTCCTGTATTATTCCAGATAGTCAAAGTTCTTTCATAATAAGTTATTTTATTGATGTTAATACATAAAATTATATATTGGAGATATGATTCATTCTAAAGATAATGATGAAGTTTTGAAGAACATGTAGTTATTGTATAACCAATGCAATGAAATCAACAGTGGGAAGTGGATAATACCTACCCACATAGATAAGTGTATGAAACCTACTCAAAAATTATTTTCTAATTGATAGGAATTTGTAACCACTATAAATTATAGTGATAATAAAATCCATTACTCAAAAAAAGTATTATCATGGAAATTATTAGGCTCCCACATCAAGGACAAACATTGTAAAATTTCCACTACACCATGTTTCTTTAATTTTCTTATATATGGATGAGGAGAAGAAATCATTGAGTTATTATAGACTTTTAAAAGTCACATGGGTTAAATATGAAGAGAATATGTAAAAGAAGTTAGTACCACTAATTCACCCTCTCTAAGTGGTACCCAAATGGGATCTAAAATCTTCAAAAAGAACCTTTGATGGTATTGTTACTTTGAATAAAAACTTACCAAGAAAAAAGGGTAAGGTGATCCCAATACTCTCAGATTTGAGGAAATAGAAGAAAAAATCCATTAAGGGAATCCAATGCATCAAAGAAGGAGGAGGAGGAATCCACCAATACTAATAAAATTTCAAAATTGATAAGAAGGTGAGAAACATGAACCTATTCCTACCACCTATTATATTACATCACCATGGAAATAAGTGATCAAGGCCTAGAAATCTAGGAATAAAGGGAGAATTGTATGTAAGGACTTGAGAAGAACATAGATGAATGTCTATCATTGAATAAGGATTTAAAGACCTATTCAAGGAGGATATCAAGATGAAACATTAAAGAAATTCCATAATGTAGTATAATTAAATCATTGGGATATGGAAAGAGTCTTTTCAAGTGATATATTTCACTGGTGGGAGATAATACGAAGAACCCATTGAGAGGCAGTTGCTGTGATCACTTGTGACCATTTTTTTTTGGATATTTTCTAATATAATTTTGAGAATATATTTTGTAATTGTACTCAAGTTGATTCATAGTATAGAAATTGGGTATTATAATTCAACCCAATCCCAAAAAAGAGTAGTATTTCAAGGTTGAACCTTGTAAATAACTTGTGTTCCTTACACTATTTACTACATCACTTGAGTAAGTTTGATATACAAAATAAATAGTGGATCAAAATCTAACTAGTCACAAATGTTGAATTAAAAAGAAAAATTCATAAAAACAAAGGGATCATTGATTCACCCCTTCTCCTATGAGTGATATCAGCTGACCTAGGAACTACATATCTCTCCTTCTTATCTGGTCATAGAGCATAGTAATATTACCTTTCCAACATAAAATAAGGATTTATTTTGAGAGATTTAGAATCTAAATCCTCTCTATTCACTTAGAATGAAAGATTATTAGGGAGTAGAAAAATAGATGCGTAATATTGAGGAAATTACAATTCAACTTGAGCTTCCTAAGTTCCTCAGAATAATTTTACAATCTTTATAATAGAAGGAATGATTTGAAAGTGTTATAATTATATTACTCAAATGAAGCTTTAGAAGGACCATTATTGAGAAGGATTTAAAGCACTTTTTATTTATTATTACTTCCCCAATAATGTAAATATACCAAATTATATGGATGTTTATAGTCTCTAGAAAAGTATCTTATCGAGGTTTGAGTATTCTTGTTATTTTATCAATCTGGATTCATATATTACTAACCTTATAATGGAATAATCTATAAAATATTGTTATTTTAGAATATGAATTTGATCAGACCTCATATAGCAATGCCTTTTCTTGGCCTTGATACCAATGATGAGGTAGTGATGTAGCATGTTATAAAGGAAGCTAGTTTGGATAGAATGCCATAGATTTTTAAAGCTTCCCCAGTCCTTAGAGGTGCTGTAAGAATCTATAGTAAAATATAGGGGAATCGATATAAGTTTGATCAGTTAAGTGGAAGTATTAAAATCCTATACCTATTCATATTATCATATTTTTCTGGGAGTAATACCCTAGTGTGTCATTGATATGGGAATCTAGGGCATAATAAGAATTCATGTCAGGTGACTCCTAAAACATTTCTTGACTATGGTCTTATGGTAAACCCTTAGAGGTTTTTTAAATGAGTTTCTCATAAGATAGGTGGATCTAGATACACTGATTCAAAGGATTCCTAGGTTCAATACAATAAACTCAATGTCGATATAATATATATTTGAGGTATTACTTATTATAACCTGTATCTTTTTGCTATCTTATCTCTTTCTATATGTTTTTTGGATGATGTTTCTTTTGTATTTGCAGGAATTTTTAAATGGTGGAAATGTATTGTGGTTAAATCTAAACTTTGATGTATGTATATAGTAGATTTCTATGTTATGCCTCTTTATATTAGAGTCCCTAGGTTTCTAGGTATTTATCATATTGTTTCAATTTTTTGAAGGATGAGGGCTGGTGAGAGTTCTTAATATGGTGGGAGTACCACCATGGAGGTATCCCCCACAATTAAAAGATATCTATTCCTAAAATTTATTTATTCATTTTAGTTTTTCCTAAGTAGAATCTCATTTTTAATAATAGTTTTTGTGCTTCCTTATCTTCAATATCAAATCTTTGGTCTCTAATTATTAGGATATTCCTTTATTTATACCTAACCCAACCCCACCCCTATGATCTTTATTATCTTTTAATCATAGATTTTGTTATGAATACTCATATGGATGTTGAGTAAACCATAATAGGTTCCTTTTAACCAGTCTATTCTCAGGTCAGGGTGCTCCTTGGTTTTGAGGTTGTCTTTGAGGAAGTTAACCTTTTTCTTTAAGTAATAATTCTTTAGGTACTTTTAAATTCTTGGATGTTTTGGTTCAAATTCATTCATAGTGAATTTTTAACTAGGATGTTGGGTGCATGCGATGCACATAATTTTATTCTTAAAGGTGATATATATGGTTTTGGTGGTGACATTAGTTTGTTTTGTATTCTTAAATATCTAGAGTCATATCATTATGAGGAATCTGAACCTCAAGTCATTATCTTGTTCAACCAATTATTATTGGACTTTATGGGGGTAGAATGTGTTTTGGTGGGGAGAATTTTCATACCTTCACCTCTATTTTCCATATTTATTTATTAATTAATATTTTTTTTATAATTTTATCCCCTAGGTTATTTTCCTTTTAAAATTTTTAGAAATGGGGTATTTGTGCATGTTTCATGGTTTGTGCATGGTTAGTGCAAGCTATGTGACCCAATAGTAAAAAACCTACAATAATTAAAAATGGTATTTGTAGTGTTGGCACATGGGTTGATAAGAAATGTAGCATATACCATATAGAACCCCCTTTTATTCTAGTTCCATATACAAAATTGGTGAATGGTTTTTTAAAGTGTGCATACAAAATATGTGGCCACCTAGGTTTATCTAGTGAGGTCCACATAGTTTATTAATCCATGTAGCCACGACATGTGGGATATCTAGTTTTATAATTTTTTTTTTGAAATTACCATTGTTACCTTATCAAAGTTGACATTCTTAAAACCCTTTTATCTATCATTATAATCCCATCCTACCATCGTTCCCCCTTGATTTCTCCTCTTCCCCTTGGAAATTAATTTGATTTATTCAAGTTAATATCCTCACCGTCTCTTACTCTCCTCATCCACCTCCTCATCTTCTTCTCTTCTCTCCTTTCCTTAATAAGGTATTGGATACCTAAGGTTCATGTATACTTAAATTTTTTTGGGATATTTGTTTTGTGATTTATGATTTTTTTGAGTTCTTTATAGGATTTTTGATTCTCATTGTGGTGAATTGGCATCATAAATAGTTATGGTAATTATTCTGAGTTAGGTTCTACCATGAATTACTATTTAAATCTAAAACTATAATTTATTTTGGTTTTCACTATATGATTTAAATTTTTTATGGATTATAACACATATATCGAGTAGTTTATGTCAATATAATTTTAATTCCTTAAATTTTTCACTTAATATGGACATGTTTTATTTTGGACTATTTAGGTTTAAAACTATTATACAATTACAATAACACATCATGTTTGATTGAATGCTTGATTGTCTCTTCAATATTAGTTCTCTAACTTATACAAGATGTTTGGTTCTAAAAACAAAAGGAAAATAATTGTTTCTCTAACTATAGGTGTTATTAGTTCTTTTTAATGTTACCAAAATCTTATCATTTTTAGATGATTTTATGATGATGATGTGTTTTGAATTTAAAAAGGTTTTTGTAACTTATTTTAAAAAATGACGGTCTTAAGTCGTGGTTGATAATTTTCAATTATGGTTATATGATTTGGATTTTAAATTATTTTGAGTAACTTGTTTTCTTAAAGAATTCCTAAAAGGCCCAATTAGTACCTCTTAAAAATGATTTTCTGAAGATGTTGTCCCTTGAAACATGTCCCTTGTATTATTATAATAATATTATAAAAATTGTAATGTTACAATGTTTTTTGATGTATTTCGCATTGGGAGAAGTTTATATCAATTCAATATTTTTGGAAAAGGGGATATTTATATTAAGGGTGTTTGATGGTGAGGTTGAGGTATATTTTCTTATCGATATGATCATATCACATATGATGATTTTTGGATCAACTATATTTGTTATCATGGGAAGATATGGTTATATAGGTGGGAAATCTAGAAACACTTTCAATACTCCCGTATAATAATTTCTATAGATAGTGACCCTAAGGTGAGAGTTTTCTATACTTAAGAAGTTTTCCCTTTGATGTGGACAATTAGGGTACAACCGAGAGTAAGGTAATGTTATTTGATACCCAATGCTAGTATTTATATATTTTGTTTTTGCTAACATTATTTTAGATCATCCTTATGGATCTTAGGTTCCATTTATGATTATAATTTTCTTGCTTTTATGTTTGTGTATATAATATTATGTTTCACTAGTATTTTGATTCATTATGTGCTATGAAGAAAGTGTTATTGACCATTTACACTTAGAATTTTATTTTAAAATAATTATATAAAACAATTTTACTTTCCTTTTAAAGGTATTATTTTCCCTAAGAAGTTTTTTTCAAAAAATATGCTAATTTAGAAAATGGTTTTTCCTTTGGCATGACTAAAATTATTTCAAATGATAGTGTTTTGGTATTTATTCTAAAAGAAAATGTAAAGCTTACTTTTTATCTATATTTCAAACTTCCATGAAATGGTTTTATTTCTAAATATTATGGATAGGGTGTAAGGAAGATACCTACTGAGCATATTTTTCTCATGCCTATCAAATTACATGTTTATAAGGTTCTACATGGCCATAATGAGTACCATTGATTTGTTTTTAGGATTGATAGTGGTAGTATGTGAATGTTCTTAACTTATATAGGGATATGAGTTTTAGTAATTTTATTTCAACTATAGTATATAGTTTTCTTATTAAAATGGCCTCTTTGGATTTATTTATAGCATCATATATTGTTTTGGTTACATTTCTTATATTATCTCTTGTAATGTTGATTTATATTTATTAATTTTGATGTATTATATAATTTGTGACGATTTATCTTATGAATCATTTTCTTTCCTATTTTTATTTGAGACCGCTTATCTTGATTTTCTTGACTTCTAATGTGTGGAAGGGACATGATGGATTTCTTGGTTGAATTACCTTGATTAATTATTTATTTTTCATGTAAAATCATTCCCTATAGGGTGTATCTAATTCTTCACACTCATTGATAGCCCATGGGTATTTTGGAGACCCATTGTGCATTGTCAAGGGATGAATTGGGTACCTAGTTATGAAGTGGCCTAGGTTAGTTCATGATAAAAATTTCCACTCTTAATGACTCATATTCATATGTTTTTCATTGGAGACAACACATACATTTTTCCTAATGACTCATAGGTGAGAGGATTAGATGGATTATAGTTAGTAATAATTTTGTATGAGTGAATAAATCATAAAACAAATAGGGAAGTATGATTGAATGGCCCATATTAAACATTAAATGAATTGTATGAAATATCAGATGAATCATACATTGATTTGGGGCCTCTCTATTTTTCATACACAATCTCTAATTCCAAAATTCATTAGAATCATTTTTTAATGTATTTAATTCAACTCTAAACCTTCTAAATCACATCAAATGACATCATAATAACTTTAACTAATTCATGAAATTATCATAATAATTTGAAAACCCATAAGTTTTGTTTCAAGTTACATTATAACATGTGAATACTCAATTTTAATCATTTTATGTACATCACTGCCTTCTCATTTCAGTTTCAACTTCAGCCTTCAATTCAGAATTCTATAAACTTTATCAAAGTGATGTTCATCACTATATTAAAAAGTCTTCAATCTAGATAATATAAGTATGGATTCTCATTAAATCAACTAGATCTTCTCTAATTATTCTAGATATTCAATTTCCCCAAAATCTATCTTCTTCACTCCTTTTGAAACTATTTTAGAAAAAACTTTTAATTTTTTTAGCACTCGTCTTTTAAATGAGAACTAACTCATCGATCCTATGATTTATTAGTTTCCACTTAAAATATTTTCAATTGGGTATTCCAGTATATCATTCTCACTCTTCAATCATCTTTATAGAAATTTATGGGTTATACCTCTATCTTTATCATTGGGTGGATTATTACTCCATCACCCCTCTTACTCACCCATTGACATTACTACAATAACTACATTGAAAAAATATAGCCATAATCCAATGGTCACTTCATTTAGATTTGTATTATTTTATGAACATAAATCAATAAGTTTATTATAATTTTATAAATATTGGGTATTAGAATAGTGTTGGAATAGAAATCTATCTTGATCAAAGTAACAATGGGTAAAGGGTGTTTGGGTATGATTTCTCACTAGACTAGAAGCTTTTGCCTTATATAGAAAAGTGGTATTGGCTATTTGTTTCTTCGGGCTTACTGTAACATGGATGTTTGATTTAATGTGATTATAATCCATTACATAAAAGGGTTTAATGTAAGTTATTCATGGTATGTATTTGGATATGTATAAGTATAATTAGTTTTTAATTTAGGTTAATAATAAAAATATGAGTTTTGTAAAGAGTTACACATCAACATAGTTTGAACATAATAATTTTGTGGAAGGAATATGGACTAAATTTTTTTTATATGTATGAATACATATAAATAGAAACACATAATATAATATTTTGATATTATAATCCCATTTAAGAATACTATGTGTTATATTCATTATAAATCAAACACATATCAAGACCTCACTTATCCAGCTGGGTAGATTTATGTTAAAGATGGTTTTCCAAGGGATATATTGTGTGAATAATATAGGATATTACTAAGCCTACGATTTAGGTAACCAAATTTTTATTTTATCTTTGGGTAATAGTTTTCCTAGAAACCCTAAAAGGTAGGAAACTAGGGGAATGGTGTTGAGTTTATCCATATGACTGATTGGGAAAAAAGTTATCCACTCAACCATCCAAGAGTCTTATCTAATGCGATTGACATGATGAATTGCCTAAATTTCTAAGTGGTCAATGAAACACTATAGTTGAATCATTAATTTAATAAATGTAGATCTTATCCATCTTATTGATATAATGGATTTTAAAAGGGATTATAATTATAATAGGATTATAATTAATAAAATTCCTTATTAAATAAATATAATTCATGATAATAATCTAATTAAAGATTCTATTATAGATATAATGCCATCATCATTATTGAACATTATTTTGAGATCAATCTTAATGAAATGATTGGCTTAATTTAAGAAAATTATTTTACCGGTAAAAAATGATGAATTGTTCACATGTGATTTAGAAAATTCTATGTGTTAAAGCATACATTCATGATTACTAAATATTTAAGTTGTTAAATAAAGGGATCTATATTCTTATGAGATTTATACTAAAGTTTTATTAAGGTTCCAAAGGTATTAGATACAAGATATCCAAAGGAACATTAGTCTCCAATCACGTACTCATTATGATTGAGCATGAAAAATGACTTTGTTAGACTAACGATTTATTATATGGAATGGTCTAGATTTGAAATTCATTCTATTGTAAGTGTTACAAAAATGTGAATGAGTTCAATAAATATTTATTCTAATTTCTCAATGTGTTAAGGATTGGTGAGTCTGTAATGTTATGTCATGACTCTATTTCTAATTTGATAATAAAATTGGGTAAAAGATTAAAATGGGATAAGAAAGGTTTGTTGGAATGTCTAACAATGATTCATCAAACATCTAGTCAAGGTCATTAAAACCTAAAGGTAATGTTAGAGAAGAAGAAAACTATTTCTGTAAAATGAAACAATCTAGAATATCTAAAGTGGTTTAGGATACTCTATGAAAATTCAATATCAAGTAGAAATGTTATAGAAAGCAATTATTTTATTTTAAAGGGTATATAATACCAAATATAAATTTTACAAGTCTTTTAGATATAATGCAGTATAAAATCAATATAAGAATTTATGAATCTTGCAGTCTACAATAAATTATTAGGAAAAAATTGCTTTAAAGTAATAATTCAAGATCAGATTGATCTTAATAAAGGATGTGTATTTTTATCCCGTTCTCTTATATGAGAATAGAAATTTTATTAAATAATTAATTTCTATTAACAATATGAGATGATGGATTAAATAAACATGGTTTATGATTCATTATCTTCTATGACATTTTTTAAAAGAAGATAATAATAAAAATATTTTTATCTAGGATAAAAGTGTTTATCAATAATGATTATTAAAATATGATGGAAAGAGTTCCCACCACCCATTAGTGGTATATTATAAGGAACAAATTTTTCTTTAATGAATATTACTCCAAACACATAAAATAATAAATGAGATATGGTCTAAAATAGATTGTTATATACTATAACTAAATTAAATAGGTGTTATTTATCATACAAAAATGAGTTTTTGTATCTTATCATGATATTCTGACGTGAATATAGTTACTAAAAGGATAATGGGAGTTTATTTGGAATTAGAGAAGTTCAAAATTAAAAAATAAAATAGTATTCTAGTAAACTTTTAAAGTGAATTTCACTTGATATCCTAAAATAGTTTAGGGTATAATGATAAATAGAGATATAAAGAGTTACATTTAGTTACCATAAAAAATAAAATGTCTATTTATATCCTAAAATAGTTTATGAAGCATTAGTAAAGAAAGATATTAAGAGTTAAATTTGTTACCAAAATGATCTGAAGGAAATAATTTTGATGGAAAGGTTCCTAGAATGATGACGATGATGAACATGGAAAGAGTTCTAAGTAAACCACAAAAATTATTAACATCCAAAAATTTTATATTGTGAAGTAAATGAGTTTAAATACCTATTCAAGGATTTAAACCTTAGGAATATGATTTCTAAGTCTCAACATTATTCAAACCTCATTTATTTACATGTATTACTCACTAAAAGAGTATAGTGGGAGGTTTTTATCTAAAGGTCACATATAGATGTGAAAATAATTACATAAATATATAATGAGTTAAAAACAAGTAAAAAAATCTAGAAAACATACGGAAAATATTGCAGTTTGTCATATGTGATATGATTAGATAGATAGGTATGTATAGTTTTATTAAGTATTCTTAAAATAGTGTAGAAATTTAAAATGAATTGTGCTATATTAAAGAGATACTTCATGTTATCATTTTTTCATGTTGTCGGTATATATCTTGTGAAGTGAAATGATAATTAACCTATTAAAGTACCAGTAGTGTAAAATTAGGCTATTACCATGGTCCAAAACTATGTAAATGGCCTCACTGACTAGGTCCATAGTCTATGACCATGGTTAGGGAGCCTGTGGACACTATCTCCATTAGTGTAGCCTATGGCCATGATCAAGAACTGTACATAGAAAAAACATATCCACAACTATAGTAAAAAACGGAGGCCATATCTATGAATATCCGGGCCTATTCCCATGGTGACCTATGGCCATGATCAGTGACCATGGACGTATGTCTCAAAAAAATAATGGTCTACTGAGATTTGATCCTACAACCACAAGTTTTTCTATTGAGACTTTACCACTAAGCTGGGACATGTTATATGTAAATATATTGTTAATAAAACCCTAAACCACATTATTCTTAAGACATTATCATATGATTTAGATGTTCTTGAATAACCCTATATCCACAGTCCATATGGACCATGGACAAAGACCGATCCTATCACTATAGTTAACCTTGATCATGATGATAGACAATCATAATATGTTCCTATCACCATGGTCTGATTTAGCCGTGGTGGAAGTTGGCTGATGACTATGGCCTTTGTTTGAAAAAGGTAATAGGATACCCTACATCCTCAGTTTTCCAACAATGGCTATTGGGGTGTAGTAGTGGCCTAATTTTCCACTAGTTTATGACTTCGAGTTATCCCTAAATGATTTTCTTCATGGGGTATTAATTTTTTTAATTAAATGTTAAGGATAACATGATTACGATTTCATATAGAGATAAAAAATATTCTCATAAGGTAGAAATTTTTTTTTTCACTGGATGGCCCACTAAGTATACCACATGGAGTATAATACACTATGTATTTGGTATTCCAGTGGTGCATGTTTAATATTTATATTTCCTCATTCTCAAGGTTGCTGTGATACCGATCATGAGAACCTTCAAACTATGATACCTATCTTATGAAATTCTTGAGGTTTAGCTGATGAGGGGGTGGTTGGGTATGTTATTAATAATATATTTTATCAGATCATAAATAATAAATAATTTATCCTCTTGTATGATGAATATGAAAATTGAGCCCTCAAATGAGATAGAATAGAAGAGTATGACCATAATTAAAATAATACATATTATGTGTGTTAGGAAAAAATACCTCAAGGTGACATTGCAGTGTTTTTAGGTTGATTATGTTTGTTGAAAAATTAGATTCACAAGGTCAGTTGTGGAGTTTTAGCATTATTTTTGACTAGTTATGGTAAAAAAGGATCAATAATTAGGTATGGAAGATCTGGAAGGTGGTTCAAAAAGTACCACATACAAGGTGGAGTAATTTCATAGTGTTTTCAAAATTTTTGGGGCCCAAAATTTGGAGGATGGATTTTTTTTGTGAAAGTTTGATTTCCAAGGACACATCATGAAAATATGGAAAATTCATTGAATTCATGAAAGTTTGGTGTTTCATGAAATTCATGTTTATTTGTGAAAGTATAGTGTTTCAAAAAAATTTTGTGGTTCGCAGAAGAAATTTTGGCGAAAGGCATTAAGTTTCATGACTATGATAATTCCATAGAAAGTTTTGTGAATAATAATAAATAGATTTTTTAAAATGGTAGTGTAAAAATTGAATGTTTCATAAAGGGTTGGGAACATTTATAAATAGGTAGCTACCTACTTCATTTGATAAGAGGATTCCTTAACTAAGATTCAAATGATCTGAATTTGTGTAAGAGTTACATGAAGGTTTTTCTTCTATGAATCGTTTAGTTTCATGAAGAAAGGAGTTTCATGAAAGATGAGAATGTTTTGTGAAAGGTTGTGAGTTTTATCACATATATTTTTTTTGGAAAATAAAAATTTTTGTGAAGTATTTTGAATTTTTTTAAAATTTAAGATAAGGGTTATAAGAAAGTAAATCTTACACGAACCAAAAGGATTTTCATAAAAATTAGGAGGTAAAGAGTTATTCATCAATTGGATGAAATTAGAGCATCATGAAGCACCAAATGAGGTGTAGAAAATATTGATTCAAGTGATCAATAAAATATTCTTATGAAGGAGCAGTGAGAACATTTTAGTAGATAGGGTAGTGAGCTTTCAAATTGTGAATGGTAGTGAACTAGGGGGGACAATGAGTTTGATCCAAAATTTTTAACAACATTGCACTTTAGTGTATTTGGTACATTGGAACATGTCCTGTTTATGCTCTTCAGATGTATCCCAATGTGGGTGAACCAAGTTAATTTGCTGTGTCTCAGGCATTCTTTCATTTTTCTCATAAATTTCTACAGGAAAGGAAGTGAAGAGTGTTTTTTAACAATAAAACAAGATCTAAAGGGGTATTTTTTTTATCTATAATAACTGGATTCACCTCCATATCATTTTATTTAATCTATTTGGGATAATAAATTGTATTGTAGGGAAATGTTAAAATCAGCTCTTCCATACCAGTGGTTGAAATAGAGGGTTTTAATACCAAAGGGATTCCAATCATTAATGGAAAAAAATTTCTATCACTGAAGAATCAAATGCATCACTAGTTTCAATATTTTGGTATATATATATTTATAGCATCGATTCATGGTATATAAAATGTCATGGATAATAGATCATTTTCAAAAGTATATTAAATAGAATTAGATTCCAATTCTAGTGTAATAAATTCCTGAGGTGGATCTTTATCCAACACAATCTACACAAAGGTAATGTTGTGTAAGTCATCACTTTCTATTTGGGAAAATATACTAAATATCGATGAAGGTAATATGAAATTATGAGAAGCTAAATTGTAGGCTCTTTGGAAAAAATAAAAGGACCTAAGAATTCACCCTAATGTGTCTGAAGATGAATTATTTGACCAAGTGAATATTGTAGGGTAAGATATGTGTGGTCTCAGATAAATAATAGATGATGTAAGGATCATCAAGCACATCCTGAGTAGACTACCACCTCAGTTCAATCTAAAAGTATATGTACTAGAGGAAAAAGATATGAAAGAGATGATATTGTATATTTTACACAGTACTCTTGTTGCGTACGAGATGAGAAATGATGATAATGAGGTTGTGGAAAAAGGGGAATCCAAGTAGGTGGATGTCACATCCATGATTTTATTTTGATGTATTTCTTTTCTTATTTTTGGTATTATAGTTATACCTTTGTTTTTCATGAGTTTTTGCAGAAAAATGGAGTTTTTGGGATTAACTGTAGGTGGTACGTGGTTGGTGCACAGTTAAGGGAAATCATGTTCCTGGGATTGTGGCACTATCTAGGTCACACAACTAGGCTAATGGGTGCGTTCTATGCCCTAGGAAACTACATGGATTCATTCCTCCTAGATAGTGAGGGGTGCACAGTTTCTACATAGTTTGGAAAACTATATGGGATAATAGTGCGACCTATCTAGGTCATTAAAAAGTAGAAAATTACTCTTATACCCTTCTCTGATTTAACCCTAAATCACCTCTAATCCAAATATTATGAGATTTTCATCCATGGTAGCTTCATCCATACCTACTTGGACCTCTTTAGCCTCAATCTTTGGGTGTTTTTAGACTTGGATCTTCTAGGAATCATCAAGAAAGTCATTTCTCCTTTAGTTTTCTCTTATTCTAGGGTTCCTCTTCCCTCCTTGGGTTTTTCTTTTCCAGTAGGTTGTTTGACCTAATAAGGCTTATATCTTATATTTTTCAGTGAAATAATAATGGATGTTGTTTAATATTTCTTTTATAAAGTCTTGTCACGGCATGGTTGTTGTTTTTAATTATATTATGGAAGTCTCCAAGATTGAGGTAGGTGGTTCCATGATTTTACATTATTATATGATTTTTTATTACGTTATTTGTGTTAGAAATGTTTTCAATGGATTGTTTTTGTGGTAAAAAATATATTTTGAAAAGGTTTTAAGATGAATATGTGATGAAACTCTCTTCTTGAATGTGTTTTATGCCTTGTTTGAAAGGTGTGAAATATGTTTTCAAAGGTATTTAAAGGTGATAATGTGTAGAAAGTTGGTTTTCCAAAATAAATGGATTTTTTTTCATGTTTCATTATTTTTTGTGCACTTTAAATGTGTTCTGTAAATTGTGAAAGTGATGTGAAGCATGTTTTGAAATGGATTTTGTGTGTGTATGGATTTGAAAGGGTATTTTACTATGTAAATGGTTAGATTTATTATGTGATTTTATTATAGTGTTTCTAAATGGGATTTATGAATTTTGAAAGTGGTGCAAAATGTGTTTCCAAATGGTTTTGGTATGCATGTGAAATGAAAGTGTTTTTATGGAAAATTGTGGATTCCATGTGAGATTTGATAATTGGATCAATGCGGATTGTAAAAGTTTGGATTTCCTTATGTGTTCATGATTCTTGGAATCTGTGTGTGAAGGTGATGATTAATGTGACATGTGAAATGGAATTTTATAACAAAGCGAATCTCAAGAATCTAGGATGGAGAACTAGAACTAATATTCTAGTTTATTTATCAGGGTTGAGGCCCAGTTTATTTTAGTAAGATTGATGATACAAAACTAACTAAACATGTGATATGATGAGAGAACGCTAGACCTTGGGATGGGATCCCGTCTAGTGGCTCATGCATGGGAATGATGTTGGTATTGGATTATGATTTTGAGACCACTATAACTTGGGATGCATTTTCCCCTAGTGGATCATGCATGAGAAAGTTGTTGGTATTGGTTGGAGGAGATTATCAGTAAGGTATGGGGTTTATAGGGTCTCACCTATTCTAGTTACTTATAAGTATTTAAAATAGTTATCTCTTTTATGGAATGGTACTTATGTGATGTGGTGGTAGATATCAGTATTTAATGGACTTTTTTTACTTTTAAGTTTCAAAGAAAATTTCTTTTGAGAAATTATTTCCTTAAAGTGTTTTCCTAAATTTGTTTTTTTATAAAAATGTTTCAAATGTTCTTATAGAATTGTGCATGTTTATTTTTATTCTAATGTTATATCATGGAATATATCTTTCGGGTAGCATCCTATTGGTATTTTTCTCACACTCTACACACACCTTTGGGTGTATGTATACTTTCTTAGGTATAACCCTGGTAAAGGAAAGATTTAGTGTGGTGGTGATGGTGGATCGAGATGAAAGTATTCCACTTATTTTAGGTGTTGGTGGTGGTGGCTTGAGAGCGACGACCCTCTTTTTTCATGGATTTTTTTGGGATAGTTTTTTTCCCTTTCGATTATGGAGTTTGGTTTTGGTTAAAGTTTAAAATGTTGAATATGAAAATTGTTTTACCTAATTTGGTTATGTTTATCAGTTATGTGATGTTTATTATTGTTGGCTATTTATGGTTCTATAAATGGGTGGATTTTTCCCAAAGTGTATTATTGATACCCGAGAACTAGTATCCAGCCCATGGGGATTGGGAACACCCTTCGAACCATGACATGGGTTGGGTCGAGTGTCAGGTTGGATGGAACCCTAGCTTGGTTTGTGAAAAAATGGAATCAGAGTAGGTTTATCTCTTTTTGGGTTAAGTTATTTGGTAAGAATTTGGTTAGACTAGAGTTAGGATTTTTAGGGCTTGAGTTTCTAGTTGGGAGTAGGGTGTCTGGCCAACACATCTCGTGACAGGACTCATATCTCTATAGGTTGTAGGGAATTTGGTTTGACTTATCCTCTAGGTGAGAGATACAGAATGCACAGTGTATATGAACACAGGGTAGGGGGAGGGGTGAATTGGTTTGTCTTGTTATTGTGTTGGATATGGTTTTGTTCCAAATTATGGAAGTGTTTGAGATTTGTTATTGTTGCTGAAATTTTTTAGAATATGCATTGATGGTTGTATTGACGGTCTTTCATTGTGATTTTTGCTTATTGTTATAAGAGGAATCATTTTAATATTCCTATGAAAATATGGGATGTGTTCAGAGAGAGTTCTCCCTCACTAATTGATCAGATATTAGTGGAAATAGTGGTTTTTGTTGTCCAACCTTTGGGTCAAATAGCGGGCTCTGGTCCTACATAGGTTAGAGAAGACAAACCAGGTCTTGTAAGGGATAAAGATCATGAGTTCCTCAAGAACAAGCCTATTTCTATATTTTGTATCATAGAACTCCATGAAGTTGAGGATTGACTTGAGAAAATAGAGAATATGTTTGAGTTTCTTGATACTCCTGAGGCAGTCAGAGTGAAGTGTGCTTTGTTCAGGTTGGAAGTTCCCAGTCAAAAGTGGTGGGAATCAATGGTTCAAGCTGGGAAGAATGAAAATATGGATTGGAAGGATTTTAGGGTCATATTCAATGAGAAGTATTTCCCTGATATTTTTTCCTTCGTCAAGTTTCAGGAGTTTTTATAGCTTATCCAAGTAGACCGAACCATGATGGGGTACAGTAACAGCTTTGTAGAGCCAGTTCGGTTTGCACTCGAGGTCATTCTCAATAAGTATTAGAATGAACATAAGTTTGATATGTGGTTACAGACATAAATCAGATACCAATTCCTTTTTTAAAGATTAATACTTATTCTAATGTGTTTTATCATGTTATGATGGTAGAAATTGATCTTAATGAAAAGATTGGTTTCTATGGAGAAGTGTCAGCAGTGGGAAATGCTAGTTAATATAAGAAGAATATGAAATGGGATGAGTAGGAAAAGAGGGAAGGTGGTAATTTATGAATTCCTTCCCAGCTATCTTTGTCCATGGATTCAGGTGGGGGGTCAGTCATGTGCCATCTATGTGGGAAGGTAGGGTACATGTGATCACCATGTTCAGCTCTACCCATGCCTTTCCATCAGTATGGAACCGTGGGGAACTTGTAGTGATTTTGAAATGTGGTAGACCCATATTAGAGTGATGCAAGATCTATGGCTTCCAGAGGGATGTTATCATGATCATAACTATCTAGGATAGTGGGTTCTATGTTTGGAGGTTGTTTAGATAGGGTTGGATCATGTTATAGGTAGAGTAAGTTCATGGAAGAGTTGTAGGATTATGGTTATTCTTAGGCTTAAGCAGAGATGAGGAAATTTTATACGATGGACCGAGCACCAGTGGAATCAGATGCATGACCTATGACAGTTTGAGGTACCATTCTTATTGTATCTTCTTTAGTTGTTTTTCTTTTCGATATTGGTGCATTTGTTTCTTTTATTTCTACTTGTTTCATTTATGTGTTAAATTTTTTAACTAATATTTTTCCATGTGTGATGGATTTGGTAACACTACTTAGTAAGAAGCGAGAATAGAGTTTCAGGTGTCCATTTTGTGTGGTCACCATGTCATGGGTTGAGCTGGAATGAGATTTCCTGGTTTTGGAGATAGACCACTTTGATGTGATTCTCTATATGGATTGTATGGTGTATTTTCATGTGCACATATACTATTATTGGATGCATGTAATTTTTGTGGCACTTGATGGTAGTCCCAAAATTTTTAAAGGTGAGTTAGATCTTTGGTTGGGACATATTAGACCTCCACATCTGAAATTTGGAAAACATGTTTTTCAGATCTCATTACTCACATTGGAGGATGATTATGGTACTCCTGAGGGTGGATTACCTCCTATTGTGGACTAGTTCCTAGAGGTTTTCCCAGAGTATTTCTTGGGTTTTCTTCTAGAGTGGGATGTGGTTTTCACCATTGATTTGGCACTGAGAAGATAGTTGATATCACTTCCCCCATACTGTATGGCCCTCACTAAGTTGTGCGAATTAAAGGTACAACTAGAATATTTTGAATCCAAAGGTTTAATTTTCCTGAGTATATCACCTTGGGATGCCCCAATTCTATTTGAAAAAAGGATTGATGGATCTATTCTATTGTGTATCGATTACTGGAAGTCAAACAAGGTAATGATCAAGAACAAGTACCAGTTGGCCAGCATTAATGTCATTTTTGATAAACTTGTGGGGAAAAGGTGGTTCTATAAGATTAACATGCATTAAAAGTATCACCAAGTTAGTATTAAGGAAGTAGATATTTTAAAAACATCTTTTCAAAGAAGGTATGATCATTCTGAGTATTTGTTCACGCCTTACGGGTCAAAAAATTATCTAGCGGTCTTTACCACACTTATGAACAGGGTGTTCCATCAGTATCACAATTTTTTCTCATGGTATTCATAGATGAAATACTGGTTTACTTAGGGAACAAAGAGAAACATGAGTAGAAATTGAGATTGTTTTGGGAACCCTTCAGGATCATCATCTCAATGTGAAATTTTCTAACTGCACTTCTGGATTTAGGAGGTGAAGTTTCTAGGTCAAGGGATCTCGAAAAAAGGGGTTTTAGTGAACCCTGAGAAGATCAGTTTAGTGATATCATTGGATCATCAAAATAATATATTTGAAAGAAAAATCATTTTGGGCCTACCGGGGAATTATAGGTGATTTTTCTAGGAATTCTCTTAGCTTTCTTTATCCATGAAAGTGATCACCTAGAAGGGGGTGAAGTTTTATTGGATTCTAGAACATTAATATTCATTTTAGGATCTTAAGTAGTGGTTGACCTGATATCCTATTCTGATCTTTAAGGAGTCTAGGAAAGGATATGTGGTCTATTTCGATGATTTTAGCATGGGTCTTGGGTGTTTTCTAATGCAGGATGACCATGTGGTGGCATATGGTTTATGCCAACTCTAACCACATGAAAATAATTACCCAATATATGAACTGTATTTAGCGGTGGTGATGCATTCCCTAAATATGTATAACCTTTATCTTTTCAAGGAGAAATTTCTGGTTTACATTGAACATTATATCTTGTACTACATTTTAACCCAAAAATATATAAATTTTGAGGCTGATTTGTTGGGTTGAGTGCCTTTAAGGGTTCGATTTCTATATTATCTATACCCCAATAAAAGGTAATTTAGTATTAGATTCTTGGAGTAGGAAAGTGCCAATACAATATTGAAATATTCCAATGATGAGTGGAGTTTTATGGGACTTTTTTCTTAGATTATTCTAGAGACCAAGGAGCATAGTGGAGGTGTGTTCTCAGCCAGTTTTCAGCTAACAACTTACCTTATAGAATTTATTTTTTATAAGAATCCAAGTGATGAGCTATGATATCATTCTATGTAGTTCCTAAATGGCGGGGAGGTACCTTTTGAATAGTTTTTTTCTCTTGAGGGAGTTTTTTAGTTCAAGGGATTCTTCGTAGTGCCATTCTCATTGAGGAAGGTGGTGATGCTGGATAGCCACAAGTCCTAGTGGGATGTTCATCTTGGTGACACCAAGATATTTTATGATGTGCATCGTTAGTTCTGGTGTCCATGTATGAGGTGGGATGTAGATGAATTTGTATTGCAGTGTTATACATGTTAGTATGTTAAAGTAGAGCACCAAAGTACCTCTGATTTTCTTCAGCCACTACCCATTCATACATGAAAGTGGGAAAAGTTCCCCATTGAATTTATTGTTGTCTTACCTCATACACCTTGAGGATAGAATGATATTTGGGTTGTGATAGACCGTTTGACCAAATCAACCCTATTCATCCTGATCATGGATTCATCCAAAGTGGATGAGATGGGTTAGTTGTATGTTTAGGAGATAGCAGGGATTCATGGTGTACCATTAGCTATTATTTTTTACAGGGACCCACCATTTTATATTGTGGTTTTGAGAAGGACTTTAGAAGGAATTGGGGTCACAAGTCAAGTTGATTATGACATACCACCCTCAAACAGATGGTTTGATGGAGTGGCTGAATCAGATATTGGAAGACAAGATCCATGCATGTGATTTGGATTCAAGAGACTCATGGGATATACATTTAGGGTTGGTTTAGTTTTCATATAACATTAGTTACCAATCATCAATTCAAATGTATCATTTTGAGTCACTTTATGGTTGGTCATGTCGGCCACCTTTGAGTTGGCCTGAGGTGGTTGAGACCTGATTGTGGGGACCAAGCCTTGTGTAGGAAAATTTTGATAAATTCAAGTTGATCATTTAGTATTTTTTAATGGAGAAAAGTCATCACAAGTCTTATGCTAATCATATGTGCCAATATATGGAGTTTTCTATGGCTGACCGGGTGTTCTTGAAAGTGGAACCTTGCTGGGGGCACTGTCATTTTGGTAATCAAGGGAAGCTAACACCGAGGCATGTCATACATTTTGAGATCACCAAGAATATTAGTAAGGTGTAATATAGGTTATATTTTTCTTTATAGTTTATATCAATACATGATGTGTTCCACGTCTCTCTACTAAAAAAGTACAATTTGGATCCATCCCATATGTTAAAATGAGAGGAGTTGGAGTTTGAGACCGATGTGCCCATATTTGAGAAGCCGGTATGGATTCTGTATTACCAAGAGAAAGTGCTTCATGAGAAGTCCATACCATTGGTTTGAGTTATTTGGTAGCATGGTAATGATGTGTATGAAACATGGGAGTAGAAGTATTTGGTTGAGGATCAATATCCATTTTTGTTCTCTGATCAGACATTGGAATAACTTTTTGGGGATGGAATGTTTTTACGATGGACAAAATTTTCACATTTGTGATTTTATTTTGAGGTATTAATTTGATTTTTGGATTTATATTTATACATTAGGCTCTACAGGTTTTTTTAGAAAGAAATGGAGTTTTTGGGATCTACGGTAGGTGGCACACAGTTGGCGCACAGTTAAAGGAAACCGTGTGCTAGCCCAAGGGAAACCGTGCACCTTGGATAATAGAACTATCTAGGTTTCATGTATAGGCACATGGGCATGAACCATATCCTAGGAAACCATATAGATTTGTTCCTATTATATAGTGAGGTATGCATGATTTCTACATGGTTTGGAAAACCATGCTAGCTAACTATATAACTTCTCGAGGTCATTAAAAAGTGGAAATTACTTTTCTACCCTCCTTCGACATAACCTTAAATCACCTATAATCTAAACCCTATATGATTTTCATCTATTGGATCTTACTCCACACCTCCTTTTACCTCTTGATACTCATTAATTGGGTGTCTTTAGCATGGGATCTTAAAGGTATTATTTTGTATGTAATTTTTCATTATTTTCTCCCTTCTTTAAGGGTTCCTTTTCCCTCCTTGGGTTTTCATTTTCCAATAGATTTTTTGACCAAATGAAGGGTTAGAAGACCTTTGTGGTAATTTTTTAACAATGTTTTGTATTTTATGACAACTAAATCTCTTTGTAAAATAATTATTTTGTTTTCCTATAATTGGACCTAGTCAATCATGATAAGGTTATTTTCCGAACACAAGTTTCTAGAACCTGGTTTTGGTATTGAGCTTCACCAAACAAAAATGAAGTCAGGAAGATGAAGTTTTTGATCAAACACTTTTTCATATTCAGGTCCATTTTCATGACATTGAAAATAATTTAATTCAAAATAATTAGAGAAATAAGGGAGTTTATATAGAGTTTTGAAAGAAGAAAGTGAAGTTAGGAATTTGAAAATTTTCATTCTTTATAAACAATATTAGACTATGATTTTCTGATCACGAAGTTCTCACAAAACTCTCAAGATAAAATATTTTTATTAAATATCAGAGAGGTTTAAATAATTTCAAATTCGAAAATGATATTTCCATTGTAATGATAAATACATCGTAATGAGTTGAAAAAGAAAAATATGTTGTTGAGCTTGAGGAAGAAAAAAATTGTACTGTGATTTTCATACTCAGATTTTCATACTAATATTTTCATACACATATTTTCATATAGATATTTTCATACTAGGATTCTCACAATGATATTTTCATACTCAAATTTTTTCACTTAGATTTTTATACTGAGAATTTTCGTACTGAGAAAATCATATTGATATTTTTGTACTGATATTTTCATATTGGGAAATCTTACTGATAGTTTCATACTCAAACATTCATACATATATTTTCATACTAGGATTTTCATATTTGGAAAATCATACTATGAATGAAATATATTGTAATGATATGATAAAGAAAAGTATCATAATTAGTTGAGAAAGAAATAGATCGTAATGAAGAGAGAAAGAAACAGATCGTAATGAGCCGAGAAAGAAAAAGATCATAACGAGCTGAGAAAGAAACAGATCGTGATGAAGCTGAGAAAGAAACAGATCATAATGAGATGATAAATAAACAGATTTTAATGAGATAATAAAGAAAAAGATCATAATGATCCAAGAATGAAATGGATCATAATGAATCTCAGAAAGAAACAGATCATAATGAGCTGAGAAAGAAAAAGATTATAATGAGATGAGAAAGAAATAGATCATAATGAAGCTGGAAAAGAAACATATTATAATGAGATGAGAAAGGTATGATGAATTGAAGTGGTCAAACTTGAATATCAATTTTTCATAAATGACAAAAACAAATCTAAGTAGGTTTGAATAAGTCAGATTTGGGGTTTTAAATGCGAGATATTTTTAGAGATTTTGATATTTGAGGAAGTGGGGAAAGATTACAAGTTTCCCACCTTTTCTTTCTGAGTATCCTATAAATACTTCCTTATATCATTTATCCATTTGAAACTTTTACATACGCACAAAATGTGGAGTGCTAGAGAATTCAAAGTGAAAGTTCCCATCAGATTGAAGAAGAATTTTATTGAGCATTCTAACAGGAGTTTGAGTTTTTCATATTGAGAATGAAGTCTTTATATTAAATCATTGTACTCAAAGAATCATATCTAAGATCCAACCCTATCATATTCAGATAATTGGATCCAAAATCATCATACTAAAAAATATTAGATCCAGAATCTAGCATCATTATTCTGAGAGAATCAAATCCAGCATCATTGTATTGAGAAAATTAGATCCTACCAAATAGGACTGAGGATTCAGGCTGAGAAATTGTGGAGTAAATTTAACAAAGTCTGTATTATTTATTTGGCTAAATTATTTTATAAGAAAAAATTATAAACTGAAGGGAGTCAATATAATCATTCATATCAAGATATAGAATGTGTCTAACGGGATTTGGCACAAGTTGTATTCACATTTTCTTAATAGTGGATTTCCATAGACCCATGGTAGTGGATATGGAAAGGTTTTAGGTTCTCACACTAAGGCCGAACCTTATAAATATTGTGAGATTTACTTTCTTTCCTACTTTTTCATTCAAGATTATTTACTAAAAGTTGATAAGGAAATAAATCTTAATAGGTTTTAGGGGTTATTTTTAAAATAATTGAAACTTATAAAAAGCGAACAACTGATTCAACCCCCCCTCTCGGTTGTTATTTGATCCTTTGAAACATTAAGGGTAGATCTTGTGTTTTTGTGTGAAATCATGTTGGTTTCTGTTTGATCTTTCTTTTATAGGGTCTTTTCAAGGTACAGCTGTGGTTTCATACAAGATTCTAGATGTTTCCAAGCTTGAGGTCGGTGTTATCATGATTTTACATTATTACTTGATTCTTTATTTCTTTCATGGTGTTAGAAATGTGTTTTATGGATTTATTTAGTGTGAAATATGTTTTTAAAATGGTTTGAGATGAATCTGTGATGAAAGTTGGTTTTCTAAAGGAAATCAGTTATACTTCATATGTGATTCATTGTAGTGCTTCTCGAATGTGTTTTTTTCATTTTGTGGAAGGTGGAAAATATGTTTTTAAATGGATTTAATGTTGATAATGTGTTGAAAGTTGGTTTTACAAAAGAAATGGATTTTTTTTCATGTTGGATTCTTTATTATGAACCTTAAATATCGTTTGTGAATTGTGAAAGTGATGTGAAGCACGTTTTAAAATGGATTTAATGTGTGTATGGATTTGAAAAAGGATTTTCCTATAGAAATGGTTGGATTTATTGTGTGATTTTCTTTTAGTGTTTCCAAATGGGATTTATAAATTGTGAAAGTGGTGAAAATGTGTTTCCAAATGGTTTTGGTCTGTGTGTGAAATGAAAGTGGTTTTGTTTATAGAAAATGATGGTTTTCATGTGATCTTTGATCATTGGATCAATGTGGGTTTTGAAAGTGGTGATTTCCTTATGTGTTCATAATGCTTGTAATGTGTGAATAAAAGTAATTATTTTGTCACATGTGAAATGAAATTTGAGTACAAAGGGAATATCGAGTATATAGGCGGGTGAACTAGAACAAGTACAGTAGTTGATTTGGAGGGGCTGAGGCCCGGTTTCTTCTAATAGGATTGACACTATAACACTAACTAAATACCTGATATGATCAGATACCACTAAAACATGGGGTGGGATCCACTCTATTGGATCATGCATGAGAACATTGTTGGTATTTTCTTGTGATTTGGTTACCACTAGACCTTGGCATTCATTCCCTTCTAGTGGCTTGTGTACGAGAACACTGTTGGTATTGGTTGGATGAAATTATCACCGAGGTACGAGGTTTATAGGGCCCCACATGTGATAGTTACCTATGGGGATTTCCCATGGTTATCAATATTGTGACATGACACTTATTTGATGTGGTGATATCCATCGGTTTATGGTAGACCTTGTGTATGTTTAAGTCTCAATGAAAGATTATATTGAAAAATGTTTTCCTTAAATTATTTTGCTAAAAAATGTTTTCTTAAATTTTTTTCAAATATTCTTATGGAAGTTTCCATGTTGTTTTGTCTTATAATTTTATATAAAGGAATAATTTTTTTGGGTGGAATCTTACTGGTCTTTGTTTCACACCCTATACACACCTTTGAGTGTTTGTAAACTTTTTTATGTATGACCCAGGGAAAGGAAAGATGTATCATGGTGGTAATAGTGCTTCGGGTTGCTAGTTATCCACTTATTGAAGGTGTTTATAGTGGTGGATTAAGGGTGATGATCCTCTTATTGCATAAAGGATATTTGTATTGTTTTGTTGTTTCCATTTAGGTTATGGTGTTTGGTTTCGGTTAAAGTTGTAAAACATTTATTTTGAAAATTGTTTTACATCATTTGGTTATGTTTATCAGTTATATGATGTTTATTATTATTGCTTGTTAATTATTATATAAATGGATAAAATCATTCCCATAGTTTATTTTTTATGCCTAGGAACTAGTTTCAAGCCTGTGGGGATTAAGAACCCCCTTCAGGCCACACAACATGCCAGGTCGGGTGTCAGATTGAATGAAACCCCCGATTGGTTTATGAAAATGGCACTCTAGACCATGAATAAATTCACTATAAAGGACATCTAGGAAGAATAAGAGATGGATGAGCTCATTTAACTCTTTTTCTCAATTATATGAAGCATTAAATGAATGTTTGATGCAAAAATTAATCTGGCATTATTTTGATGTGAAAAGGTTGGAAAAATTATAGCAAGGTGCCCCAAGAAGTTCCCAGATAATGGTGAGGATTAATTCACAATTCCCATGAATATATTTATATAAAAGGTAAGAAAAATTTGAAGAAAAATTTATTCAAGAAAAAAAAATTCTTTCATAAGATAATTTCAGTTCTAAATAATCTAAATCAGAATAGATGGAGGACTATAAGGATCCTGGAGAAAATGCTATGGTGGAAGTTGTGGGTAATTCCCAGACAAGGGAAGAAAGAAACAATGAAAAAGGAGAAATTTAAGGAAGATTTTATCTCCAGGTTTAATTAGAAATTTATCTTGAGGATATATATATTTAGAGATAAAAAAAGAAATCCAACATAGTGGTTAATGATATCAAACTCTATATGCAGTAATAGGATGAATAAAATTTTAAGATGAAGGTGGAAATTGAAAATATCATATAAAAAAAGATAGAAAACTCAAAGAAAGTCATTGAGTACAATCTCAAGGATGAAGAAAATACCAAGGTTATTTATAGTTTTAGTAACATGATAAAATATCAAGTTAAATGTATCGAAGAATGTGAGGTGGAAGTTGTTCTCCTATGAAGAAAAGTACAAGAGTTAGAGAGAAATATTAATTTTGGCATGTCATTGGGAAAGCATATCACTCAAGAAACAAAAGAGGTTAAAGTAGAGAAAATGGGTCGAGAAAATTAGAATCTATGGTCCTATCTGAGCGAAAATATTGTTATGGGGATTGATCATAAATAG
The DNA here is from genome assembly GCA_963277665.1 of Viscum album. Lineage (NCBI taxonomy): Eukaryota > Viridiplantae > Streptophyta > Magnoliopsida > Santalales > Viscaceae > Viscum > Viscum album. Next base: position 154,239,384 of record OY728134.1, on the reverse strand, counting down.
AAATATTTGATTATTGATGTTATATCATAATCTCCCTCTCCAAGGATAATGATTGATTTGGGTAAAAACTAGAATCCTAAGATTCATATAACCCAAGGAACAACTTTTCCTATAGAAATGAAACATAGGAATTCACCTTGTATAAGGTGTTATTATTATGGAAATATGGGACATTGCCAAAATGTTTGTTCTATATCCAAAAGGTACTAAAGGGAACAAGATAAAAAATAGAGTTATCTAACTATATAACTCGGGCCATGCTATGAGCTTTAACATGATGTTGTGTATCAGAAAGGGAAAATTTAGAGTGGTAACTTTATTGGGAAAACACATGAAGGGGAATATATACCTTGTGAGTGGTGAAGAAGATATGTGTTTTCTATCAAAATAGAAAGAAAATAGGTTGTGGAATAAACAGACTGGACATCTATGACAACAATCCCTAGAAGATCTAATCAAATGTGCTGCAACTCATGATCTCCCCAAGATATCACATGATAGTACTCATATGAGTGATGATTTCAACAATAAGAGATTATCAACAAGTTATACAAGGGAAAAGAAAAAAGTCAACAAGAGTGATTTAATTAGTGTATAAAGATGTGTTTGGACCTATCTATCCAAGACCCAATGATGGAAAGATGTATTATATTCTTTTCACTGATGATTTCAGTAAAATGGCCTAGTTATTTTTCATTTCCCTCAAGTCTGTAGTGTTCAGTTGCATAAAAAAATATCATAGGGAATCTGAAAGGGTGATTGGATAGAATATTATTAATTTTTGAACTGATAATGGTATGAAATTCATAAATAACCAAGTGGAGGATTACTTCAATAAATATATGATAAAGACCCAAATTTCAACAGTGAAAACTCCTCAACAAAATGGAGTGGTTGAGAGGAGAAATTAGATCATAAACAACATGGCCAGATCAATTCTTATTTAAATGGACCTACCAAAGAAATTATGGAAGCACATAATTTGAAATTATTCAACATATCCAATAGGATTTTTTTGTGTATTAATGAAAATAAGACTATATATGATATGTGGTATAGAAAGAAACCATCATTGAAATACTTTTGAATCTTTGGAAGTAAGTGTTTTATTCCTATTTAAAATAAACATATAAAGTTTGGGTCTTGTGGAGATGAGGGGATATTCCTTGACTACTCAGGAAAAAGATAGGAATATAAATTATTTGACAAGAGGCTGGTAAAAGTGGTTGAAAGTAATGATTTCAATGTAGTAGAAAATTAATAGAATCTTTAATAACATAGATAACAATTCCTCGATGACAGTGATCAGGAGATAAGAATATCAAGGGAATTAAAAGTAAAAAATTTTAATTCAGAAGAACTTACCATTGATGAGCAGGATGAGGTTACACCTATGTCTGCATAGAAGTTGATGAGGCATTCATAAATTGATAAGAAGAATATGATCAACGATAAGGAAGCACCGACTTAAAAAAGGAGAACGAAGTATCTATAACAAGTATCCCTTTTATCATAGTTATATACAATGTTTTTTGAAGTAGTAGATAGGGATGAAAATTGGGTTTATTTTATGAATGGAGAGCTTGAACAAATAAAAAATAACTAAACATGAGAGATTATTTCGACACCGGTAGATAAGAATGTCATCAGGACCAAATGGGTCTTATAGAACAAACTAAATGAATATGGATTGGTAATTTGAAACAAATCATTATTAATGTGCAATGGATACTCTTAGATTGAGGGAATCAATGTTACTGAGACATTTTCATCTTTTTAAAGCCTTGAGACTATCCACATATTCTTATCCATAATAGTGAAATAAAAGTTCAAAGTTTTCCTGATGGATGTTAAGTCAATGTTTTTGAATGGGGTTCTCAAAGAATATGTTTATATTGAGATTCCATATGGTTTTCCCCTTCATGATGATGAGAAAATAGTTTTTTTGGACAACGAATACGCTATATGGGATGGATCAAGAACCACAAGCATGGTATTTAATACTTGATCAGTTTTTGAAGAAGACTGATTTTCAATGTGTTGGAGTTGATTACAATCTCTATATAAATAATGATATAAATCAATTTATGATTGTGCTGGTGTATGTTTATGAAATAATATTTGTGGATCATATGAAGCACAGTGAAAAAAATTCATGGAATTTAGGAAAAGTGAGTTTGAAATATCAATGATTGAAAAATTAACATTTTCCTTGGTTTACTGGTGATTTAAGGAAGAAATGGAACCTAAATTTATCAATCATAATATTCCAAGGAGGTTTTAAGAATATTTGGATTGGATAATTCCAAGGAAAAAAAACTACAGTGGCTACCTGAATGAAATTATGATGAGATGATGAAGGAAAATTGGGTAATTTCATAGAATATAGGTATATCATTGGAAGTTTATAGTACTTACAACAACATAACCCAATACTGTTTTTTCCACACACTAATAAGCGCGCTATCAAAGAAATACCAAATAAAGACACTTATTTACAGTAACAAGAATACTTTAGTATATCAATGGAATTATTTATTTTTGGTTTCTATATAATTAAAATCTAAATAATAGTTATTGGGTCACACATATATAGATTGGAATGGTTTAGTAGATGATATAAAATCAACATTAGGTGGTGCATTCTATCTTGGTAGATTGTGTATTTCTTAGATAAGAAAGAAATAATATTGTATTTCATTGAGATACATAGAAGGTGAATAGACTATGACTACTCAATATTGAACACATTTATTTTGGATGAGAAGCAACTTCAATATATGGGAGCTGAATTTAAGTATCTAATTAAAATCAATTATAATAAATCAAGATCTATAAATCATAGAAAAAATATAGTCCATCACTCACATATGAATCACATTGAAATAAAATATCATTTTATCAAGAAGATGGTGGATCATGGGCTTGTGAAGTTAGATCATATGCCTACAAAACTAAAAGTTGCTGATATTTTATTGAAAGCCTTACCCAAAGAAGCATTTGAACAAAATCGTGGATCTTGGAGTTTATTCGACTCCCCACACTTGAACAAGTGTGGATGTGGGACCCATATCCCTAAGGTATGGCGTGCATTTACCTTTTCACTTATATGTTTTATTTACAATGTTACATCCTCAAAGTAATGACCATTGATTTTACTGAAAAAGAGGGAGAAACTATATTGATTAAGAGGGGGTGGGGAATTGATAGTGGGAGAAGAGAAATATGGGGATTTTGTTTTGAATCTATTAATACTAAAGATGTTTATTCAATAATTATATATCATTATGGATGGGGTTTGTGATGAAATAAGTTTCTTAGATCATGAATGAAGTGAACAATTAATGAAATTTTCATGCTACTCTTTTTTCACACACCACACATGAATTATTTGAGATTATAGTGTGCGTTGAGTAAATATTAGATCGATATATTTAATTGTAAGAAGGGATTTTTAGTATAATATGGAAGAGTGAAACATGTTGTCAACACATTGGATGTATATTCTTTAAGGTGGTATCAAAGGGTTAAGAGTTTTCAACAAACACAAATGGGAGATATTGTTGGGAAAAAATACCTCAAGGTGACTTTGTAGTGTTTTTGGGTTGATTGTGTTTGTTTAAAAATCTGGTTAAAAAGGACAGTTATGGAGTTCTATGATGAATTTTCACTAGGTATGTTGATAAAGCATCATGATGGAGGTATGAAAGCTCTATAAGTGGTTCATAAAATTCTGATTAAAAGGTGGAATCATTTCTAAGTGTTTTCAAAATTTTGGGGGTCTATTATTTAGAGGATTTAACTAGTTTTATAAAAGTTATATTTATAGGGTTACCACATGAAAATGTGAAAAGTCATGGAATTCATTAAATTTTTTTATTTCATGAAAGTTTTGTGTTTCATGAAATCCTGGTGTTTCCTCAAAAGTTAAGTGATTTTCCGAAGAATGTTTGGAGAAATATGATAAGTTTCATGACTATGATGATTACCAAGAATGTTTCATCAATTCTATTAGTTTCATGAACAAGAATAAAGAGATTAATGAAAAGGAGGTTTCAAGATTTAAAATTTCACTAAGGGTGTGAAACTTCTATGAATAGATAGCTACCCACCTCATTTGATAATATGAATCCATAATGATGATCCAAAGGTTCTAAATTCATGAAATAGTTTCATGATGTTTTTTCTTGTGTGAATAATTTAGTTTCATGATGAAAGGTGGTTTCAAAAAGAATGATAATGTTTTGAAAAAGGTTTCAAGTTTTGTGAAATAGAAATTTTTTGTTAAAGATAAAAGTTATGTGAATTATTTTGATGTTTCATGAAAGTTGGGAAAATATTTCCATGAATATAAATCTTATGTAAACTAGAAATAATTTCCAAGAAATTATTAGGTAAATATTTATTCATCAAGTGGATGGAATTATAGCTTCATGAGTCACCAAATGAGGTGTAAAAAATATTTATTCAAGTGATCAAGAAAATATTCTTCTGAAAGAGTTGTGATTATAATTTAGTTGAGAGGGAAGTGGTATTTTAAATTTTGAATTGTAGTGAACTAGGGGGGATAGTGAGTCTGCTCCAAACATTATATAAGTAGTTCACTTTAGTGTATTTGGTACATAGGCACATTTCTTGTGTGTTCTCCCTATCATAGCCTAGTGTGAGTGAAACAAGTAACATTGTTTCATATCATGAATTCTTTCATTTCAATTTATAAATTTCTATGAGGATGTGAGAGAAGAATGTTTTTTATTAGGAAAACAATATCTTAAGGGAATTTTATTTTAATCTTTTATACCCTGATTAGATACAATAGGTTGAGATATCTCATTTCCCATGGTCACTTAATGTCTCGAAAAATGGAACATATGGAAAATGTATAATTTCAAATGATATAGCTAGTGGATACATGTATAGAGATATATGTGTTTGATAGAGATCTTTAATAACTCCTTTTTATCTTGTCTAACACCAATTATTTACACTATATGATATTTTCTTACAATTATATATTCATGAATTCATGTTTTTTTCAATTCTAGAAAGGCCCATGGGGTCGCACTTTGTAGTCATGTAAATGAGAATCAATTTCATTAAACATTGAGAAGATACTTTAAAAGTGTTTTAGAGGATATCCAAAAAACCTTTTGGATGAATTTTCATAAGTTGTTGCATATAATGTAACATGTGGTGAAAATTGTTGATAAATTTTATAAAAAGGAGTTTTAAATAATAAATTTTGGATGTAATTTCATGATTTTTTTCATATGATATGTCATAAAGTGAAAGTACACTAAGTAAATAAGGCTTTTAGTGAAAGTATAAGATTTATAGATATGTGCAATGAAAGGATAACCACTATGAAGTGGATTAGACCCACCGTGGTCTAGTTTTATGTGAATTAAAAAATAGTGTGAGACACAATTCCATTGTATCTATGAATGAGGATTATTATACTATAGAATAATCCTTAGTTTGGTCTCCAGAATCCACTTTTAATAATAAATATCAATTGAATCATCACGCGATGATGATTATAGGAGTTTAAATATCCAAGGATAATCATTTAAACATTAAATTATTATCATAAATATTAAACCTTAAATTACATGAGTTGTAATGTTTGAATCCTTTTTTGAAACACTTCATCAATATGGATGAAAATTTCATATCCAAGGAGGGTTACTGGATGGATATATAAATTTGTTCATTCCTAGGATGTGTGTTGGATTATTCTATCATGTTGAGACACTTTGAAACTCCTTGTTTGAATTTTTTAGTAGCTATCCTTTCTCATCTTCCTTTAAACCCATGGTTCTAGTAAATTGCAGCTTAAGATATATTTTTACTTAGGGTCAGTTTATTACCATGATCTATGGATAACTTCAAAATAAGGATTCTTTTAACTACTTTGATAGGACGTACCTACTAGCATAATGTTTTTATTAATTATTGTTTTTTATTTATATACATTCTAATAATATAGATAGACTATATGATTAAGGGTATTTTGGAGCTGTTATTCTACTAAATTTAGATGTTATAAATCCCTCTAAAACTCAATAATGTTTCCTACAAAACAAGATTAAATTTTTTAAAATGAATAAAAAATAAAATGATTCAAAAAATCCATCACTATAGAGTCTTTGAACGCATTTCTCATTTATATGTCCAAGGAGATAATTTCAAGGAAAAGTGGTGTTAGAATCAAACTTAAACTTATTATTTTACATGATATTGATAGGATTATCCATGTCTAGAATATATAAATATTTCATAATATTCCTAATTCCATAAAATATTTCATTAATATATATTGAAAACTATTATCCTTAATAATGAATAGAAAACCATTCTTGTCCAAATAAGATAAAAAAATAAAATTTAATTTATGTCTGGAACATAATAAATTTTTTATAATTCTAGAACTAATGAATTAGGTATACCTAGATCATAAGTGTTAAAATCCACTGTTTCAACCCTTTCCCCATTGCAAACATGAAGATTTAATTCACCTTTCTTCAATTATCTCATATTTCCGAGTCTATGTTATTTAACAAAAATGTATAATTCATATTTGATATCTAATACCCATGAGTCAATGTTATAGAAATTTATTTATATAATATTAAAATCCATATATTTAGAATAATTCTCTTTAAGAATGCTTCTCAAACTTAGATAAAAATATGGAATTATTGTATAAGCCAAACCTAAAGGAAATCTAAAAATGATAGTCATGATGCATGACACAATCTATGATAAAAATATATCTAAAGGTGAATATAATGTTTTAAATCTTTTTATTAAGGACTTTTAATTAAAGTAATCCCACTAAAAATATGAGCCCTAATATCATTACCTTTAGTGGTCCAAGATTCATATTTAACTAAGTTTTGAGTTAACTTTAGTGTTCCTCTTAATGTTTAGTATTTTAGGTAATCTACCATGATAATCATATCATATATAAATATTTTATAATTGATTGGAAAACAATTTTCCCAAATACATCATATGGATATAATCTCTACTCTATTCCCCTAGTATCATATCTCACAGTGTTTCCTAGATAAATGTAGCCCAAAGATCACAAAAAGATTGACTTACCTAACTCTTAGGGTTAACCATCTCCTCCATTACTTACACATTATAATCCATGGGAATCCAAATTTTTAATGAACCTAACTAGTTGGATAATTGTGTTATTGACATGTGTGTTCTTTTAAATGAAATTCAAACTTAGTATTTGAGGGGTTTTCATTATCTCAACAATTTAATACACATCACATGCATATTAAATACATAACCATTTCATCATATGAAATATTTATTATCTCACATTTTATTAATTTATGTATACATGATTCTAATGATTTAGTTTTGGAATCCCTATTCTATCCACTAAATTAATATTTTCAAACTATATTAATGTGTAAATATTTACATAACTCATAGTTTTAGTTACTTGAAATTTTCTAGTAGGACCGTACAATAACTCTACCTCAATTAATATGTATAGATATGACTATGAGTTACCAACACACCACAAAACATGTAAATTAGTAAATAAACAAGATAAAAACACAACATATTTTTATAATATTTAACCCCAATGTAGGTATCCACTTCTTATTATGTTTGGGTCGAGTCCGAGACACATATATCACTAGTGTAGAAAAGTGATTATAATGGTGTGAGAAGGTATCATTCTTAACCCAACACCTACACTAATGATTTTATTATATAGTAAACCATAGGGTATATTTGATATCCAAATCCCTATTATAATCAATATATATCAACAATAGTGGATTGGATTTGATTATACTAAAATTCACCTAGTCTCAGTCTCCAGACTAGTTTGGCTTAGATTAAACTAGATCCATCTAGTCTTCATCTATCCTCCATTAACTCTTTCTTGAAAAAGATCATCATTATACTCTGGGATGTATCTTAATCAACTAATAATATCTTATTTCTCAATTATTTTCTTTGATAACCAATATATAATCAATTAAAACAGCATGCATTATGGTTTCTATATCAAATCTCAAAATCAATCTTCAAGGATTTTGAATGAAAATGAATAATTAGAAGCATATTATACATGATGGAATTATTCTATAACTCAATCCTTCTTCTTATGATATAAATATATCATAGGGTAAGACTTCACTCACGCTTCTCCTTATTCATATTCTTCTCTTCTACATCCTATGATAATAGGTATTTAGTAATAGTACCTCATAAGATTTATTATTCACTTCTTATTCGATAAAAAGGATGTTCAATAGTATACAATGTTGTTTCTCAATATATTATCTCTTAAATACACATAAGGTATTCAGAGAAATACCATGTTGATTATTTACCCACAATCAATAAATGCACTTCTTCTTCTCTATCATATTCTTAGAATCACATTAATATAATGTCTATATTTTAAATATATAAATTCCATGATTTTCAACATAATTATCTTATTTAATTATCATAATTTGTATTAGAAAAACACCCATCTTATAATTTTAAAATGGTTTAATATTTATTCGTAAATCCTTCAATTATGATCTTTATAAATGATTTCACATTTTCTCACTGTTAACCCTTACATAATATTCATACATCTAGCATCACCCTTATATTTGAGAAGACAACTCTTATGTATTGGGAGTCTTCCACTATGCATGCTATGGAAACTCTTATATATTATAGTGAGGCTTAGGTACTTTGTAAGATCCTCTACCTTTTGAGTGCCCTTACATATCCTCCTTTGAGTTTCTGTATAATGTTTCTTTTAAAATTGTGATAAATATTTTTAACTAACTTTGAAAATTGTGATAAATATTACATATCATGTAACTAAATCTTAAGTATCACAATTTCTTGGGTACTTTATCAAATATCACTCAACCCATTGAATGAATTTATACACCTATGATAAACTTTACATATCAACCTATGTACCTTGATGTATAGCATCTTGACTTGATACTTTTCAGAATTCTCATTCAGTAAGTTCTAGGAAACCTTTATGTATTCCCTTTGAAGACTATTATAACACTTATGTATTAAGAAAAGTACCTTAATGTATCATAGCTTGACTTATTACTTTTCTAGTTTTATGTCTTAAGGGTCTAGTAAACCCTTAAATATTCAAAGTAATTTTAGAGGCAATCCTGCATACTCAGGGAAAATTGAAGAGTACACTAACACATAGAGTACTTTGTGAAATTCTTCAAAATACAAAAACTATGAATTTCTAGAATGTTATACCTTGGGACATCCTGATAGGGGAGGGGTGAATCAGGGTGTTAACATTTTATTTTGATAAAAGGATCTTATCCCCACATTGGTAGGAAATCATTAAACCTATCTAATTGAATTATACATTCACAAAACACACCAATGTATAAATAAAATAAAAGACAACATTTTTTACTTTGTTTGCCACTATGGGCTAGTCAAATTAGTATACATTGATGATGTGTTAGTTATAATAGAATCGACTATAATTCAAAAGATTTTGTGAATTATAATTGTTCAGCTACAATCGCTCTGTGCTAGGCACACTGCCTTTACAATGAATTGAAGGATAGTACACAACCTCCCTTAGATCAATTTCATGGAATCCTCAATGCATATTTTTCTAGATAAAGTATTATCAGTTTAATGACTTGAAGGATGAATCCATGTCATAAAAAATTAATTCTTTTATTTTCATCATGACGACATGAGTATGATTCTCCAATACACTCATTGGTCTTCATAATACCCACTAAAAAGTACCATGTAATAAATTCTTATTTTAAGAAATCTGGTTCATGATTCCTTGATAAACCACTATTCATAGTGCACTAACCATATGAAATACTATCCATCATTTACTAATCGCATGAGCTACATATACACACTACTCCTCTATACACTTCTAGAATGCTACTCCACCATGCATTTCATTCCACACGACTCTGTGCACTCCCATACCACGTGACTCCACACACTGCATTTTCCATGCACCGATTTTGAAAAACCCCTCAGCACATAACTCCTTTATTCAATGCATTAAAAAACTCATACTTCATGGAATTTTTATATAGACCTTTATTACCATACACTACCTAAATAATATCTCCAACATGCATTTCTTAATCTTCTAGATTTCTTCTTAGTTTTTTCTATCTCTTTAGCTATGAGGTCAGTGGGGTATTTATAGAAAAATAAGTCCAATTTTTTTAATAACTAATATTACTATAGAAACATAAATAAAAATAAATGAAAAAACTTTATGTCCCACATACCTTAAGAACCTACCTCCTATATGTACTTCCCAAGTGAACTTTTGGTAGCGTTCTGGATTCCAGACACATCCTTTGTGTTCAAAAATCATAAACCAACCTTGTGGATCATCCTCATTCATGTGATCACCACCACATGAAAACCACATGGTAAATCCATCACAATACACCTGAAATCACCACCTCATTTCCATTAACATAACCATACAATATTAACTTTACACTTCGTGGAATACTCGCCACACACTATGAACACGAGTTTCAGCAAATCACCATCTTTTGACTACCAGCTTCTCATGTAGTATACATGCTCCCTATATGGTCACCAATAATTAATGTAGGAAAAACGTCATGAACTACCAAAATTAATTTACTATATATACTACATGCATATTGTATAATCCATGTATCAACTACATGGTTCATGTACATACTATGCAGAAACCCTTTATTTTCCTTAAAAAATTACATTGATTCTGTAATGACTTGGATTTTCTGTGTATTATTTTTAAATATTATATGGGTAAATTTTCAGACCATGTACTAAGATGGCATGCAATTTTGAGGCCTAATGTTCCTGGAACAAAATTTTTAAAATTATTAAAATTTAAATATCATGCGTGTACAATTTTCGAAAAAAATGAAATAACCTCTAAATAGGTACCCATATAAAAAATATGAGGGCAACATTGCCTTGATAATAGTGTATTTACCCTAGGAGAACCCTAAAATTGGTCAGCATAAGTATTTGGTGGAAATTCATCACAAGAATTTGAAATGAATAAAATAATCTAAGAAAAATTATTTTACTTCATTTGTTGACACATCGATAGGTTTTATTTTGAAATGAATCCATTTTTCTGAGATCGAGGGTTAGCCTCATTACCCAAGAATCCTTTTGAGATGTGGAGAGAGAGATGTAGATAATTCTATTGGGTAGTTTATGATGAAATCTCATATCTAAGATTGGTGAGCACCAATCTTGTCAGATCTCATCAACGATGATGACATGATGACTATTTTCCATCAACGAGCAATCCAAATCTAGGTAGGATGTGTTATTTTGATTTTATTTCTTATTCATGATATCCTATGAAAAATGAAGGCTAATCCATAAACATATTAGCTCATGGATCAATCATATTTACGAGATTGGTTATTTTCAGGATTTATTGGTAGTTGATTATTGAGAATTGTTTGGATTCATTTATTGTTCTAATGATGAAGATCCATGATTAACCTGAACATTGATCAAGGTTCATACCTCTCGATTTTTCCTTATTTCTTGTGTTATTAATTGTTCATTCTTCATTATTACCTGTATTTGAATCCTTTGTGAACAGTCGATTATTGTGCCTTTGATTCTTAGCGCAACAATATGAAACTGTAGATCTGACATCGGGATGACTCAACGAAGGTTCAATGATGGGTGCAAAAGTGGATTGAATGATAGTGGGTTCTGAATCTGTGTTCTTTAGTTGAAATTAAGAATTAAAATGATTTAATTTATTAGCTGATTTATGGTCTGAATTCCACCAATTTGGTGTTAGAGGGGAAAAAGAGCTTGGATCTTGAGTTTTGAAGTGAACCAAACACCAAAGAGAGATTCAAGATATCGATCGACATGAGAGGAGGAAAAAGACGTGTTTCTAGAAAACCCAATACACTTGGAATGTATTCTGGACTACACAGCTTTTGTCCCCCAATTGAATGACTCAATGTGTACCCTTGGAGATATATGGACACGGGGTAGAGTACACGAGTTTCCTACATGGAGTATACTCCCCTACATGACTTGTCCTAGACCAAGTACATGGTATACCCTATGTACTAGTATAAAGGATACCCCATGTATTGGTACACAGGAGGAGACACACAAGATGGAGCCATGTAATGACACATGACCAGAGTACATGGGTGGACCCCAAATGAAAGGAAATGGTATGTAACCCCTTCTACATAGCATGTACCTATATTCTACATGACATGGTTTAGATGACACAAACCACTGTACATGGGTAGTAACCAGGGTCAAGGGACACATTGTGCGACCCAACTGCATGCTGTATACCCCAATATACATGACTTGATCTAATTTTCCTTCATATATTGGAAAGATTTTTTTAGGGTTCATTCCCTTCATTATTTCCCTAAAGGTTCACGCAAATCATTTCATACTCCTAGGCTATGATCCCTTCAGTAGGAATTCCTAGATAGAGTTGTTGTAATACCCGGATAATCCCAGATCATGATCCTCTATTAATCTTCATTACCTAGGAAAAGTTCTTGGTGTTGACATGACAAACTCTGTGTGAGAACCAATCCTCTACATAGTGGGTTAATCCATATTGAGTTATTAGTATCACTCTATGGCCCCAGTTGTGATCCTTATATATGTATCATATTCTCTTTAGATCTATCAGCGTATCTATCTCATAGAGTGACCCAATGAGTAGTACCTCTTAGATGGACATCACCAGTGCTTTCAAACTCAGGAGTGTGTTCTCCCGGATGTGTGCTTTGTAGAATATTTGAGATGAATTCCTAGTGTTGGTATACATTGGTTATGGATTACCTCTAGAATGTGTGTCTTGGTTGAGTATATATGAATATTCTTATTAGATGTGTTGTAGATATACACATATATAGATCTAACTGTACTTTACATTATTGTATTGCTTTGTGGTTTTGGGGTGTCCTACTAAGTATGTTTATACTCACCCCTGCATGGGATTTGTAAACATGTGTCATGTATTGTACAGATGATCGACCTTTTGATGGGGTCCTAGGCAGACTATGACTAAACAGTTCTTTGTGAGACCAGATAGGTTGAGGAGTGTTTATATGGATTCAAACAACAGTACTAGTACTTCTTCTTATAGGCTGTACTTGTGGTTACATAGTCATTGTGGTGGGATTGTTTTCTGGACCCGTTTACTTTAATTTAATTTCTGTCTCACTTGGTTGTGAGATATAATGGTATGCATGCATTTTTTATTGAGTAGTTTTATATTTCATCATTTTTGTGGGCTTAGAGATGTGTGCATGCATACAAGTACGTAGGAAATTCCACACATGTTAGAAATATACCTAATTGGTGATAGTCACCAACCCTTGTCCTATTGAAGGTAGGCTTGGGAAGTCACGACACGGGCCCCACTGGGACGGGTCATGACATAGTTGTGTTAGATCTAGGTAGGTTGTACCTTAGGAAATAGAGTCTATGATATTGGTTTGGGTAAACAAAGTTAAGTATTTTGAGTTCAGATTTTAGGCCAGGAACCCTAGTATTGGTGCAGCGACCAACTTATGCAAACACCAGGACTCTGATAACCTTATTTTTGACTCATTTCGTGAGAACATTGGTTTTTGGAAAAAAAAGGTACATGAATCATACAGGAATGGTTTGTGGTTTCCATGTACTTATTGAGTCATATCTCCAAATATACTCATTGACCATATTACATCTTATTTTCTTTAGAGGATGCCTCTACGAAGGATACCAGCTAGGATTATATAGCTTTATCATGAGGATGACCCCCTCAGTGATGAGTCTTCGATACAGTGACCAGTTCACAAGATGTTACCAACAAGTGGTGCACTAGTCATACTGTCACTTGTAGAGAAACATGTGGTATCCATTGTACTAACAAATGAGGAGTGCAGGCTATGCGCACTTCATGAGTTTCATTGATAGAGACCCCTTATGTTCTGAGGTGAGCCTAACCCTTAGGTGGATAAGGACTATCCTAAGGCAGTGTGTTGAGTTTTTCGTCATGTCAGGACTCTAGTAGATTAGATGGGGGTCATGGTGACGAGCCTTCTACATAGCTCAGTAGGACGATGGTGGACTTTGGCTATACAGAATTATGATGAGGTGACTCTTTCATGGACAGAGTTTGAGTACCTCTTAAGAGAGGATATCTCATCAGTTACAATGAGAGGTGTGCATATTCATGAGATTATTCAGCTCCAGTATGACAACATGTTAGTGACTGATTATTCATCTAGGTTTACCAAACTTTCCAGGTACTCGATGGATATGATTTGAGATCAGTACTTTAGGGATCATACATTTTAGTGGGGTTTGTATAGAGACATCTTAGCCAACATTATCCCTCTTTGAATTACATCTTTTTCTAGGGTGATTGAGTAGGATTTTGTGGTTCAAAGATTCTTGGATAAGTAGATACGACCGATGACAATCAGCGGTGGGAAAGAAGGAGTAAATAACTCGACAGTAGGGATCTGACATCAGTCTCAGGGACTTGTAAATTGGAGAAATTTCTATAATAGGTCTTAGGATAAAGTATCTGTTGTTTAGGGCTCATAGGATAGGTCCAGTTAGCCTAGATAGAGGTGGTTCTATTCATGTGATGGCAGGGGACATCTCGCTTGAGATCGTCCAACCCACCGGGCTACTGAGAGGGAGACTATGGATGGACCACCATGGAAGAGACATGAATAGGATCAGGCATATCCATAGGGTAGTGGATGTGGTAGAGGAGCTAGGAGAGAAGGATGAGGCGGTCAATGTTTTGTCTTATTACCACCACCACCCCATGTGGTCCATGCCAGGATTTGGGAGCTGGAGGATAGGGGCAAGGACAACTACATACGAGCATGGAATATGACCAGGAGCTCTAGGAATGATTCGAGCTACGATCTATGTCTTTTCTAACTTATCTATCATACTAATAGACATAGGTTCTAGTCAATCATATCTCTCAACATTTCCCGTACAAGACCTAGAGATCACAGTTGAACCATTGACTCAACCTTTACGCTTGGAGACACCTATAAGAGAAGATTCAATGATCAACCACCTATGACGATAGTGTGACTTGACCCTTGGAGGTGATTGTTTCGGTTGGAACCAATTGGTATCAGCATCTGGGCCTTACGAGGTCATTCTAGGTATGGATTGGATATCTACAGTCCATGCCCAGATTTACTGTTTTAGGTGAAGGGTGAAGTGTGCCAACAGTTACGGAATGAGGTTTACCATTTTTGGGGAAAAGGAAACCCATACAACACAGGATGGCCTCATGAATTGCAGGGTGTAGCTGATTACTCATAATTTGGATAGATTGACCCTTATTGTAGTGGATCTTATGATTTTTTAGTTTCCTTAAGTAGTGGCATAATACGAGGAAGTATTTTTTGAAGATGTTCTTGGTTTACCTCTCCATCGATAGATAGAATTTTTCATTAATCTAAACCATAGGACGACATTGATATCTACACTAGCATTTCATTTGGACCCCGCAGAGCTTTGTGAGATGAGAGTACAGTTGTAGGACTTGCATAGGGAGGGCTTTATGAGACCCAGTGTTTCACCCTGGGCACACTAGTTTTGTTTTCCAAAAAGGAAGAGGAGATCTTGAGGTTGTGTGTGGATTAATATAGCTTGAAATAGGTGAACATGAAGAATAAGTATTCACTACTGAGGTTCAATGAACTCTTTGATCAATTTAGAGGTGTATAACGGTTCTTGAAGGTTGACCTCCAATCAGGCTATCACCAGCAGTGATTAAAAGATGAAGATACACCAAAGATGACATTCAATTTTCATTAAGACCATTATAAGTACTTGGAAATTCCATTTTGCATGAATAATTCCCCAACAATGTTCATGGGACTCATGAAAAGAATCTTCCAGCCATACTTAGACTGGTTTATGGTAGTCTTCGTAGAATACATCCTTGTGTACTCAGCATTTGAGGAAGAACACGTGAGACACTTAAGGATTGTTTTAGAGTTAATATAAGATCACTAGATTTACAAAAATATCTTGAAGTTATAGTTTTGGATTTAGGCGGTCCAATTTCTAGGACATGCTATCTCAGTGGATGGAGTAGCAGGGGACCCAGACAAGGTCGAGGTAGTGTTATCATGGGATCCACTTAAGAGTGTGATGGAGGTGCAGAGCTTCCTTGGGTTGTAAGGATACTACCAGATATTCATACTGGTTTTATCTTGGATATCAGCACCCATGACATCTTTGAATCAAAAAAGGAAGCCTTTTGTGTGGATAGAGAAGTGATAGTAGTATTTTCAGTAGTTGAGATAGAGTGTGACACGTGCTATGATCTTGACATTTCTGGAAGACGGTGTCAAGTACATAGTGTTCTAGGATGCATCATGAATCGGGCTTGGTTGTGTCCTGATGCATAGGAAAGTTTTTATTTCCTATGGTTTGTGTTAGTTAAGACTACATGAGTATAACTACACAACCCATGATATTGAGTTAGAAATGTTAGTCTTCACTTTGAAGATGTAGAGACAATATCTGATGGGAGAGCGGTTTATCATCTACTCCAAACACAAGAGTATAAAGTATATATTCTCTCAAAAGGATCTTAGCTTGAGACATATGTCATGGATAGAGTTCCTCTAGTTCTATTAATTTGATATTATCTATAATATTGGGAAGAGGAACATGGTAACATATGCTCTCAGTAGAAGATCTAGTTCCTAGTTGTTAACGAGGTGCCTGAGTAGTTGGCCTCATTGTAGTTATCCTTTGTGGATGGATATGGATCAAATTATCTCTAGTTGATGGTTTTCACCCCTCCACTCTTATAGCAAGTCAGGGGGAACAAATTGAGGATATCAACTTTGAGACTCAACATGCTCATATATCCTCAAGGCATGTTCCTGATGTATATTCAAATGGTGGGGATCACATCATTCTTTTTAGAGGATGCACAATAGTACCAATGACATTATAGGAGGAGGTTCTAATGGAGTTTCATACATCCCCTTTATAAGTACATCCTAGTGTAGTAAAGATGTATGAGTACCTTTGACATTAGTTTTGGTGGCCAGAGATAAAGAAGGGAGTTGCAGAGTTTGTTCCTCAATTCCTTGATTTTAAGCAAGTGATGGTTGGGAAATAAGTTTCAGTGGGTTTAGCTCAACCCCTTGAGATTCCATAATGGAAGTGGTATGAGATATCTATGGTATTTTTCATTATATTACCATGTATGTCCAAGGGAAACGATTACATCCTATATATTTTTGGCCGACTCAATATGTTAGACCAATTTCTAGCTATCTAAGAGAAGATTTCAGTAGAGATATTGGGGAACCTCTATATTCAAGAGATAGTTCGGCTCCTTGGAGTTAAATCAATGATAGTTTCATATTTTGATGCTAATTTTACATCCTAACTGTGGAAAGGAATACAAGAGGCATTTGGGACCCAGTTATGCTTGAGCACAACATTCCAACCACAAACTAATGTCCAGATAGAGAGAACCATTCAGGTTCTAGAATAGATGTTGTGGGATTACATGTTTGACTTTGGCCATAGTTTGGAGGATATCCTACCAATGGTTGTGTTTTTGAACAACATCAGCTACCATTCCACCATTGGTATGGCACTGTTTTGTGGATTTTTATGGGTGACCCTACAGGTCCCCACTTTGTTGGAATGAACTAGGAGATTCAACAATCATGTTCCCAGAGTTTGTGAGAGATACTATAGAGAAGGTGTAGATCATATAGAAGTGGATGAGGAATGAATAGAGCCATCAGAATTCTTATGCTGACAGATGACATATTCCTTTAAGTTTGAGGAAGGAGACCATGTATTCCCACAGTTCTCACCTTAATGTTGATTACAAATATATGGTTGGGGTGGAAAGCTATCTTCGAGGATCATCGCCCCTTTTCAGATACTGTATAGAGTTGGTGAGGTGGAGTACCTCTTAACTCTACCTCCACAGTTAGATCAGGTACGTGACTTCTTCCATGTTTTGCAGATGAGGAGGTATGTGTGAAACCCATCACACGTCATCAACTGGGGGGGGGGGGGGGGGTGGACATCGAGGATGGAGTGAATTTTACTGAGTACCTAGTGGAGATCGAGGATTAATATGAGATGATGCTTCATGGTTGGTAAATTACCATGGTGTGTGTCCAGTGGTAGCATGGAAATCTCCTGGAGAGTACTTGGGAGCAGGAGGCTTAGATTCGTGCTCAGTACCCTTATCTTTTTTAGTAGGCTTTGTTTTGGATTTCTGGGGATGTAAAGCCCCAAGGTGGGTAGAATGTAATGACTCTTATTTTCGGTGTATTATTTTAAAATAGTATATAGATTAATTTCAAGACTAGGTGCTAAGAAAAAGTGCAATTATGAGGATTTTTGTTTCCAGAAAAAATGTTTGAAAAATATTAAAATATTAAATAGCATACA
Organism: Viscum album; assembly: GCA_963277665.1. NCBI lineage: Eukaryota > Viridiplantae > Streptophyta > Magnoliopsida > Santalales > Viscaceae > Viscum > Viscum album. Next base: position 154,220,880 of record OY728134.1, on the reverse strand, counting down.
CACATGATTTTCTATAAAAAGTGGATTAACTTCTGAACATGATCCCATATCAGAAATTAGAGGGAACAATTTCATTTATAATAACTAATTTACCCTATATGAAACATAATTTTTTTTGGGGTGGGTCATTTTTGTAATGTCATCCCTGTCATTTAAAATGAATAAAATTATTTAGGAAATATTTTTTTATTTCATTTGCTGACGCATCGATGTATCGTTAGGTTCTTTATTTAAATTAATCAAATTTTCAAAGATCCAAGGTTAAAATCATAACCCTAGAATCCTCTGGAGACTAGGAGAGAGAGATGTGGAGAATTCTCTTGAGCCTGCGATGCTGAAATCTCTGATCCAAGATCAGTGCACACCAATCTTTTCAAATCTCACCAACGATGACCACACATTGACTGTTCTTCATCAGAGAGAAATCCGAATCCAGATAATATGTGTTATTTGTATTATCTTTCACATTCTTGAAATCCTAAGATGAACATGGAAAAATCCATGAACAAATTAGCCCGTAGATCAATCGTATTTGTAGGATGGGTTTTTTTATGGGATTTTTCTGGAGTTGATTCTTGAAATTTCTTTGGATTCATTTATCATTCTAACAGAGAAGAACCAAGATTCAACCAAATATAGATCAACCTTATACCTCTCTATATATTTTTATTTTCTCCCCCAATTCTTACATTCATCATTACACATTTTTCGTTCTTCCTCATATTTGAAACCTTTGTGAACAATTGATCATTGAACATTCGATTCTTGGCCAAATAATCTGAAACCGTAGATCTGAAATCAAGACGACTCAACATAGGTGAGACATTGGGTGCGAAATTGTATTGAACGATAGTGGGCACCGAATCTGCGTTCTTTAGTGAAAATTAAGAATGAATATGAATGCATTTTCCAAGTCGATTGGAGGCCTAAATTCCATCAATTTTGTCTTAGAGTGGAAAAATGAGATTGGATATGGATATTTGAGGTGAACTGAGTACTGGAGAGAGATCCGAGAGATCGATAATCACAAGTGGAGGAAGAAGACATGTTTCTTGATAACCTGATACACAAGTGTGTAGTCCCAACTACACAGAGGGTTTCCCCTAGTTTAATGACTCAACATATAATTTGGGAGATACACGAGCACAGGTTGGAGTGCATGGGTTCCCTAAATTTCGTGTAATCCCCCACATGACTTGTCATAGACCTAGTACATGGGCTACCATGTTTAATAGTACATGGGAAGAGACACATAAGATGAAAATGTGTACTAGAACATGACCTGAGTACACAGGTGGACCTCAAATTCAAGGACACAACGTGTAACCCCTTATACATGGAGTTTACCCCTCTTATACCTGACATGGTTTATATGAAAAAAGATATTGTATATAGATAGAGCCTGGGGTCAAGGGACATGTCATGTGACCCTAATACACATTATATACCACAATCTACATGGATTGAGCTACTTTTCCTCTTTATCTTAGATAGGTTTCGTTAGGGTTTGTTCCCGTTATTATTTCCCTAAAGGTTGATGTGAATAGTTTCCTACTCTTAAGACTATGATCCCTTCAGTAAGAATTCAAAGATACCTTTTTTGGAATCCCAAAGAGCCTGAAGTAGGATCCTCTATTCTTCATCATGTCATAGGTGGAGTTCTTTCAATCAACATGAGCAACATTATATTGGCGCTGATCCTCTACTTAGTGGGTTAACACAGATTGAGTTGTTGGTATCATGACATGATTGTAATCCTTATATGTGTATCATATTCTTTTCATATCTAGCAGCGTATCTCTCTTATAGAGAGACCTAACAAGTAGTAACTCTCAGATGAATGTCATCAGTGCTATCGAGCTCAAGATTATGTTCTCCTTGATGAGTGATTCGTGGAATCTTCACGATGAATTCCTAGGGTTGGTATGTAGTTGTTGCGACTTACCTCTATACTGTGTGTCTTGATTGGGTACATCTAGATATTATTATTATATGTGTTGTAGGCATATACATTTATAGAGATGATCATACTTTCCTTTGTAGTGTTCCTTTGTGGTTTCGGGGTGCCCCACTGAGTGTTGTTATACTCACCCCTACATGGGATTTTCTTTCACATGTCGTGTATTGTGTAGAAAATCAATCTTTTAATAGAGTCCTAGGTGGACTAGGACCAGATGGTGAATTTTTGAGTCCAGATAGGCTGAGGTGTGTTTCTACAGCTTCAGACAACTGTCCCAGTACTTATTCCTTCAGGTTGGACTTGTGGTTGCAGACTCTTTGAGCTGGCCTTATATTCTAGCCCTGTTTACTTTACTTTACTTCCTATCATACCCAAGTGGTGAGATATTGTTCTATGCATGAATTTTTTACATAGTGGTTTTTACATTTCATTATTTTATGGGATTGGATATGTGTGCGTGTATACATTTATATAGTAAATGCCTCCCATGTTAGTGATATTACTACTCATTACTAGTCACCAACCCCTAGCCTATTAGATGTGGGCTTGGGGAGTTGCGGTAAGAACCCCACTAGGATGGGTCGTGATAGCTTTATTGAATCATGAAAAAATCCTATAATATTTCACACCCTAAATTGGAAATCCCAGGAAAAAAAACCATTGTAAAACCATCTTCACTTATACTTTTGGGATTCCATTTATTTCTTACCATATTACTTAGTCGGCAATCACATTGATCAACTAGGAAAATAATTTAAATAAATCAAAAAACCCTATCAATTCCCATCTTAGATCATCATGGTTGAAATATTCTCCCACTTTTGGTTAGTTGGAAATAAAATATGAAATTTAATTCCACAGACATGCATCATTTATCTTATAATGTACTAGAAAAAATAATCTATTACACTAAGTCTACATGAGTAGTTATTGATGTTGAAAAATATAGTTCAAGAGATCATTCCATGCCTCATGTTATTCTACATTCTATAACTCCCCTGTATTTGTGCTCTTCCAACTTCTACTCTATACAAAAACTCAATTTCCCCATAGATCGTATCTCCCCCAAATTATACACTATAACCCCCCTTGATGAGAGAGTGATTTTAGAACTTAAATCACTATATTATCAACTATATTTCACATAATTTTATCCCCTATTTATACTATAAACAAAGAGATAGATAAATTCACATTCACAAACAATAATGTAAATAAATATATATAATAAGAAGATGAGAATTATCTAAACCTCCTCATGTTTGGGGAGGTGGTCAGATAACAAAGTTCAACCATTTTTTCTCTAATGATTATGTGTCCAATGACTTAGTCATGATTTCTATGACTTGATCATTAGTTTTGACATATACTATTCTGTGATCCACATTTTCTTTAATGAAGTGATACCTTATCATAATATTCTCAGTACAAGAGTGTTGTAATGTATTTTTAATGAGATAAAGTGCACCATTTTTACAATACAAATTCACCATTGACTGATTCACCTCTTCACAAATATCTTCATGTTGTCACTTCATCCAAAAAATAAGAGTGCACACTTTAGTAATTGAGATATATTTTTCTTATTACATACTTAGTGAAGTAATTTCATACTTCTTGTTCAACCATACCACACATTTATTACTAATGAATAATGCACCAAAAATCATGGATTTTTGATCCACCACATCACCAGCTAGTAAGCATAATAAATGCTGATAATTCATGATCCTTACTTACATCAAATAGAATTCAAAAGGTGAAAGTGTCTTTGATGTATCTAGTGGGTTTTTAATTATTGTGAGATGTTATTCCTCAAATTAAATGGTAAATGAGCTAAAAAACATGTTAAAAAGATAATATTCATATTTTTTTAGTGAAATATATCAATTTTCCAATTACCTTCTTGAACAAGGTGGGATCTTAAAATTTCTCGTCCTCATACTTCCTAATATTAGTTCCAACCAAAATAAAAGTTGATATTTTGTTAGAATCAATCATCTCAAACTTATTTAGCAACTATCTTACATAATTATCTAGGGAGACAAAAGTTTATCTTTATTTTTGAGTAACTTAAAATTCCCAATAAAAGGTATTTAAATTTTTCAACTAATAAGATTAGAAACTTATTCCAAAGTCTTATGTTTTATACCACCAAACTATGATATTATACAAGTACAAAAGCACTATGAATTGCTATTCATTAGATATTTCACGTATATATTATATTCAACACCTACCATTTTAAATTCCAACATTTTTAATTATGATTATAGATGAGTATAAAATTATTTAAGTGTTGGTTTTAGAGAATACAAATCCTTAATTATTCTTAAAACTTTTGTTTCAGCATCACCATCCAAGAAACAGACCGGATATTTAGTATAAATCTTGTCTTGAAAAACACCATTCAATAACATCATCTTTACATCCATATGATATATCTTAAAACATAATTTATTTTCCATTTACAAGAAGAGAAATGACTCAAGTCAATCCACTAGTTCAAATTATTCTTCAACATTAAATCCTTTAATCTGTCTATGGCCTTTACAAACTAGACGGGTCTTATTATGGATCATGTTTCCATGCTCGTAAAATTTATTTTTAAAGATCCACTTAGTTACAAACACATTGTGATGTTTGGGATTATCTAAAAATTTCCAATTTTTTTTTATTTGATTCAGTTCTTAATTCATGGATCTGAACCATGATTTATCTTATACGTCTTCTTGAAATTATATTGGTTTCATCATCAAAATAAGATAATCATGCTCAAAATTCCTTATTGTTCATGTCTGTATAGGAGAAAATCTGTATTTGATAATATTATATGGATTGAATTTTTATCTTTTATTCCTCCTCTAGGCTATAGTATGAATTTCTTTAGAAATCATCCCTTATTTCAATTCATCCTCAGAATTTATATCATTTAGGCAGCTTTGAGAAATCACAGGATGTTTTTCACATTATTCCTCTTCATCATATATTTCATAAAAATTGAAAACCTTAGATTATTACCCTCATTTTCCTCAATGATTTTGAGGTCATTTCTCTCCAATATTTTATTCAGCCTGATATTGAATCATCTGTTGGCCTTAATATTTTTTGAGTATCCTTAAAATAATCATTCATTAGCAACATCAACACAACTAACCTGATTAAATTCTTTATTTCAAATGTAGCATTTTATTACAAAGACCTATTTTTTGTATGTGATTCCTTCCATTCCACATTTAATATAGTGTCCTTTATTCCCCTATGCTAATCACCACCCAGTTTTGTGTGTACATCATAAATTTCACTAATTACTTCCAATAGTGATGAGAGAAACCAGTTTCAATGATCATTTTCTTGGTCATATTATTCACCTACCAATTTATTCTTTTAATAACTCCATTCATTTGTATAGTTTTTATAGAGGAAATATCATATTTAATGCCATGTTTTTTAAGGTAGTTTTTGAATTAAATGGATATATATTATATTCAGTTATCTGATAATAATATCTTGATCATGAAACCAATTTTATTTTACACTTTTCTTAGATATTGCTTCATGCACCATATGACTTCTCTATTTGTTGGCATAAACATTGAACATTCCATTCTACTATATTCATCGATGAAAAGAGTGAAATATCTTTCTATATACGTTCTATATATATTCATTGGACCCTATACATCAATGGGGAAAATGTAATGTAAATCATATTACATTTTATTATTTAACTAATAAGTGTTTCACACCATTTCCCCCCACATAAATGCATCACATATCTTTTCACAATCTCTATTTAGACTTGCTATATCTACAAAGGATATTATATTAGATAATTTTTCAATGCTTTGTTATTGACTGTGACCTATCATCCAATTCCACAAGATGTTTTCTCCAGCTAATATAAGGAAACATGTATTTTCATGATTGTACACATGGTATAGATTATTGTTAGTTATCTTTCATCTCATAAGAGAGTTTCCATATCTGCCTTTTATCATACATTGTTTCTGATTAAATTTAGCCTCATGACCAGAGTTATAAAGTTGAATTACACATAGAAGGTAGTGTTGTAACCTATCCATGAGTAGCACTTCAGTATTCATTAGATTATTACTAGCTAAATGGGTATTTACATTCCCCTTGGTCTTAAATGCTCCATCATTTCCAAAATTAACATTTCTATCTACTATACCTTTCAAAATTTTCAAGATATTTACATTTCCTATCATATACGATGAACACCCACTATCAAGAATCTAGGTGATACTATTGTTTATTGTTTTGAGAGAAATTTTAACTAATTGGACATATTAATATTTTCATTTTCTATCCATGAGATACTTGGTTGAGTAAATGTATAATATATCCTCCCTAATTTCTCCTCAATATACATGGTGAAATCATATTCTTCTAATTACTCCATTAGAGAGTACTGATTTTTCATAGGGACTTTGTTTAGTTGACCTATATTCAATTGTCATAGAGCCTTGTAGTTACCATTTCTACTTCCGCTTTTCCTAAATCCAATGAAGTTATGATAAATTTTAGAACAAAAAAAAATATACATATAAATTATTTCTTCTATTTGATGATGTATATGGACACATTCTCCTTTTATAACTACCTATACACCCTTATTCAAATAACTCATTAAATTTTAATAGTATAACATAGTTTATACTGAAGAACCTAGGTGGTTTATTGAAGTTTTAATTATGCTTATGTTGAATTCATTATTAATAAGTTATGAATATGAAAATTTTAATGGGTTATAAGTGTGATGATTTTATATCTTTTATTAATGATAAATACATGTGAAAGAGATATTTAGAGACTATACATTGTTACATAATATTAATATGATGATTAGAAGTGATGAGTTGAATTTGATAAATGATGTTTTAGAATTTAAACAATTCCAAAAAAATGAGTGATTTTAATAGATATGTTTAGATTTTGGCTTGGAATTTTAATTTTGAATTCTACTATGGGATATTTTACTTAGAGATATTTTCTATGTTTTAGATAATTTTGTAAATAACCTAGACATCCAAAGTAACCCCATGAAACAACTACTTAGGTGTGAAATAGGGTCTACCTCTAGCTATCCAAGGTGGAAAAAAGCATAGTAATGACCAATCATATACTGAGGCCTGGGTGAGTGAAGGAGAATAATGCTTATAGGAATTTTCATGGGTGAGAACTCATGAAGGGGGGATAATGGACCTATGTAAGGATGTTTGGACCATGAATCATGGTGTGTGAAGGTGTTTCTGGGTACAAAACCCAGTTCCAACTCAAGCATTCAATAGAATGGATTTTCGTATTAAGAAATTCCAAAAAGTGTATAATTTCAATGTGGGATGAGTAGGTATGCGACACTATTCACCCAATTTATGTTTTTTTTGATTGAACACCAATCATTCAATATGATTAACTTGATCCATCCAATAAAAATTTATTCATTGTCTTCTACCTTAGTTTCACCCTGGACCAAATGCGTGTGTAGTTTAGCATGCTGCAAAGACATGATTGCCACATTTGAATTGAGTGTCAATTATTACATGATTGAGATTATAATGATCATAATAAATGTATATGTTTGAGGTTCATGGGGTAATTTACTCAAATATCAAGTTACTCTTAAGAAGAAAAATGAAAAAAGAGGTTGATATGTTTTTTATTCAAAGTGATTTTATGAAATAGAGTTGTGTGAGGTGATTCAATGAGCACATGAAGACGTGAGGCAGTGTGATAGAATAATTGAAGAAGTGGATTAATTTAGTGGGGGTTATCTATAAATAACCCCATACATGATCAATTACTAGTAAGATCTGAATGATAATTAGAGAGAATCATGAGAGATAAAAATATAGATTGAAGAGTTCTCTAATTTCACAAGAGGGTTCCATACTATTGTGTTGATCTTTTCTTGGCCTCTGGGATCTCATAATGAAGAAGTTGGTTCCATGAAACTTTGATTGTAGAAATAAAATTTTAGTTAGTTTCATGATAAAAATATTAGTATTCTATGATCTTATGTGTTTATGCTCTAGTTAGATTGGCGGAATAATAGAGGTCTCATGTACTCTTGTTACATGAAGTAGTTGAAGACCAAGAAATATTTTTGAAGTAGTGACTTTAATGAATAAAAGGGTGAAATAGGCCATGGATTGTGCATGAAATAAAAAAATTTAGGGATTCATGTGGTTAGAGAATAAGTAGCATCATTGACATTTTAATATATGGTGAAAATAATATGACTGATGAGAACCATACATGTGATAATATGCATGCATGAATGCACAATGCTTTCCCAGTTGAGTAGGTTTGTGAGGAGATAAAGCTACAAATTTTAGGAGTTATGTTCATATTAGAAAACTATGCATAGATTATGAATAAGACGATTCACTACATTTTATATTGAAGGAGTATAAGAGGTTCATACATGCTTTATATACCATGAATGATACAATTTTGGAATTAAGAATTTGTTCTATAAATTCATGAAGAAGAGTGATGTAGACATAATATACTTTGTATGAATCTTATGCAGTAAAGGTTGATACTGAAGTTGGGTAATAATTCAAAGGAAATTCATATTTTAGTTAGTAGTGTACCAAGGTAAGTTAAAATCATTTGAAGATCCGTGAAAAGTGAGTAGGATCGTGCAGTTGGTAGTTAGTTGCTGAAGTCCTTAAAATAATGTACATGAGTAGATCAGTTGATCCAAATTATTTATGGAGAAATACTACATATTGAGGTAGTGTATAAGATGTCAAAATCTAAAAGATATATTTTTATCTTTTGATAGTACTTGAGAGAGTTAAAAAATTTTGTGGGGATCAGAAGTATATGAAAGTTAGTGGGATGCTGGTAACATTTTGGGATGAAATATAAAGATCCTACTGTGAGAATCAGGAGTTATAAAGGAAACAATGAGAATCTATGTCCATAACTTGTGTAGGTGGGAACCTATGATCTCTAGTGGGACTCTAGAGTGGGAACACCATGAGACTCAATATTGATGGGAATGATAATTTACCTTGTTGTAACCACCTGTATATAGTGAAGAATCTATAACCAGGGAAATTAAATAGTTGTAAAAAAGATTAGGTTTTTTTACTGAAACTTGTAAAAATATTATGTGTCGTGTTTCATTTACTTTCCAAATTGAATAAATTATCTACTCATCCTAAGAGGTGAATTTTTTTATTAAAAGGGGGAAAATAATAAGAAAATAATTTTGTAAAATAATACACACTTTATTCACCCTCTCTTACTGTGTGTATATGATCTATTAATCACTTCATTTCCAAGGTATCGAAAAAATTGATACTTTATAAATAGAAAATATTCTCTGCTTCATTCCTCCAAATGTCCCTAGCCTTTAAAAATTTCCTCTATTTTTGAAATTTATCTAAGTATCATGGATTATTCTAAGCCTTCTTATTTTCATTATTTAGAGATATCATTATTCAAACTTCTAATAACTTAATTTTGATGCTATAATCATAAACATCTGGATTTCCCATTTTCATATATATAATTTTTTCTATTTTCAATGTCTTGGAATCATATTCAATCCCACTTTTACTCGCAAATGAGGGTCTCTATTCATTTAGAATGTTATTGACACCCAAAGATCCCCGCTTGACCCTTTATATTAATTATTTTTTGCACCCAAATTTACCCATGTTATATGTTGTAAGAAGTCACTTGTAGTATATCTTGGATTATCGAATCCACAGGGACCTAAGAAGAATCCTTTAGACACTCAAGGATGTTGGAGGGTTTGACTATGAAGTTTTCAATTATGAGTCTGATTTTAATTGAATAACTAATGATTTAATTTAAAAAAAACAAAAAATACACAATTAATTAGTCTAAAAAAATTAATTAAGATGATTCAATCCTAGGTTGTCGATTGGGATTGATTTGATGTATTTATTTTCTTAGAAAATATAAAATCACTAATTCAAGATATATCCAAAAAATGATTTAATTACCAGAAATAATTAACCAATTTAATCCTTAGGTAATTCCTAGGCTAATCAAAAATTCACTTAGAGGATTGCTTTCATGACCACTCCAAGTAATTGGATCATACAAGCACTCAAAATGTGTAGTTGTTAAAGTTGGTGAAGACAATAAAGAAAATAACTCAAAAAATGGAGATATTAAAATAATGAATTGATTTAAGAATTTAAGATCATAAAATAACATTAAATACACCCCATAAAATTCCCTAGGATCAACCCATAAAGTATATCCCTACATCAATTCTATTCTATTAATGGAAGTGAGAAGTAGACCTAAATAAGCTGGATTGAAGAAGCGAAAATAATGAAATAATGAACACTCCACCATTATGTACAAAATTTTAAAAAATATTATCTGAATAACTTTAATCCATTATGAAATGGTATCAACATGATAAAAAGTATATAAAAAGAGAATAATAATAAATTTTATTAAGAAACTATTGTGATTGAAAATACTTACATGGTAAAAAATGAACAAGGAAATTAAAAATTGAAATCTTAACAATACAATTGAAAGAAAAACTTGAATCCCAATTACCTTCACCACCAGAACGTTATATAAGAATATTAGGAGCCTTAGTTATACCCCCCATTAATACATTCCTTCCACATAAATTAGTAGAGTCAAAATGTGGGTGATAAATCAAAGGAAATTGGATGTTTCAAAGTTGTCCAAAAAATTCATCCAAAATCATCTCACTTTTTTACGCATGAAATTGTAACTTAATATGGCCAAATATGAAGGTTAAGTTGAAGAAAAATATCTTCTTCCATGTTTCCTATAATATATTTTAAAATTTCATGAAACTTTGATCTAACATTCGAAAGTAATGATAAAATTGGTGGGTTGATTTTACGGGCCTTAAGATCTGGGCCATAATTTAAATGACAACTTTGACTCCCTAGATCTCCTGGATAAATTCAGAATTAACACTATCCACAATTTAATGAAATGATCCAAATATTTTTATATTTCAAAATTTGAGTTTTTTGTTTCATTAGGCCTGGATTTTGGGCCTGACTTCTATTTGATGGGCCTTTGGCCCGTTATGCATTGTCTATAAAATTTATACATTCATGCACAAAAATATCAATCTTCCCTTGGTATTAATCCATCAATACTAAAAGATAAAACGTTAAAAACAAAGTGATAAATCATATACCTAAATATTAAACTAAGAAAATAATATAATTTTCTCCACAAAAAGATGATTAATTAGGCCCAAATTTTCATTTTAAACATGAATTGCACATGTGATAAGAAATGGAGTTCAATTTATATAATTTATTAAAATTGGGGTTTATGGACTTTGAAACACATTAATTTTAAGATATAAAAAATTCATATTATCCAATTTCAGTGGATTATCACACCCCAACTTTAGTTTTTCTAGTCCCAATCAAAAAGCATCTCAAAAATAAGAAATTAAATTCCCTTTTTCAAAAACATTTTCTCATTAAATCCTCACCAAAATACATCATGCCAAAAAATTGTGTAACCTATTGAAATAATTTGACACAAGTTATGTTCACAAGAATATCCCAATCCAAATCCCATTACTTTGTCAAAATTAATCACCACATATCATCAAATTTCATTTAAGCATGATGATGTGTTGTGTATCTTAAAAGGAATGGGGCCCATTTTATTATTCTAGGGGGAAAATGGATGTGATGGGTGAGAATAACATTTAACATTAAGATGAGTATAAATTATTTTTTTTGAACCACTATATATATTTATAGACCAACTCTAGGAAATACAACTATGGAGTCACAGTCCCCAAGTGTCAAACACCACACATATTTTCAAATACATGGTCTATAATTGAGATTCAATTCTAAACACTAGGCAAGAAAACTATGGAGTCATGATCCCCAAGTGTTGGAAACCACACATTAAGAAAAAACATTGCTATACATAGTCATTTTCTTCTTCTTTTTTTTAGTGGGATACTCAAATTAAAATAAAAGTAACCCCAAACACCATGCTATGATGAAAGGGGACCAAGAACCCAAAATTACACCGAAAATCCAATGGATGTGAATTATTTCATTTTTATTAAAAGGATGAAAATGTAAAAATTGAACAATCACATTAGACAAATGATCTTTCCAAAAACTATACTCATGTTCTTAAACTAGCATTAAAATCAGAATCAAGGAATCAAAATGATATCACATTTAGTTTTCATGTTTGAAAATGTACATGAATTCATGAAAGGATAATGATTTTTTTTTTCATTGAATATAATTTTTATCATAAAAGCCCATTTTTTGTCAAATTACAAGATTTTCACACCCCCAATATAGAATGAAACTACCTTCAGTGTTAAAAGAAAAGAAAAGAGAATAGAGAGTTCATAATTCGGAAGAAATTGGGGGGAAAGTGATTTTAAATGAAATCGTGGAAAAAATCACCTATTTTAAAGTTGATGAAACATCAAAAAGTAGTTGATCACTTTGTATTCATGTCATAAGTGGACTCATCAGGGTTGTTTGAAGGTAGGTTTGAATTCTAGAAGGAATGTTTTTTATTTTCAAGTACCAAAATTCTTCATATAAAAAATCTCACACACAAGAGACCTTAGATCACATTAGAAACCCCAAGGGGTTCCCTTATTAAAAAAACACCAAAAAAAAAACAAAAACCAAATAAATAAATAAATAAAAATGAAAATTCCTGGTTGCCTCCTGAATAACAATTATTTTAAATTCAGTTACTCAACTTGGACCCACCAACTTATCCAATTCCAACTTTCACCATTTTAAGTACCCCCTTTTTCTCCACTTATACTATATTGGGATTGATTCTTTGTTTTCATTTTTTTTCATGTATAATAAATTGTTCTATAATGAATGGGAAAATCCAAGGAATACTATAAATGGTAGATTTAGTTACATCTGTAGTGTTTATAAGACAAAAATAATCATTCCAACTTTATTGGTTTCAAGAGAGGATGAAATGATGACAAAATGTTTTTGCTTATACCCTATGATATAAGAGCTGAGAGAGGATGTTTAGACCTTAAATTCAAGATTGGGTTGGATAACACATTCATAACTAGGTATATAATTTGAATTAAAATCAGTTTCATTTTAGAAATTTCTTGACATAATTGGTTCCTTTTGAATTGATGTTTCACACACTAAATTGGATAGATCAGTGTCATGAATGGGTATGGTCTCAAATTTTTTGATTTATATTAATGTTTCAGGGATTTTTTTTTCTAAAAAATTATCAATGGTGTTATATCCAAAAAAATAAATCCATGATGTCAAATTACCCTCTTGTGAATACATAAAATCAATTTCTTCCTGATTTAAAGACTCTCAAAAAATTCATGGATCCTATTCATCTATCCCAAATCCTAAGGTTGGTTATTTAGTAAATTCATGAGGGGTTTCTTTGTAAAAATATTCTTCTATCAAATTTGAGAAAGGGATAATTTTAGTGGTAATGGGGTTCATATCCATTTAAATTCCTTCTAGTTCTGATCTCAATGATGAAACTTCTAAATTCATTTTAACCATTTTATCACACAATGATTCAAGAATTTTTTGGGGATTATTTTGGATAAGAGTTGTAAATCTTGTACTTACCAAGTATTTATGTCTTCAATCATCCTTGAGGGGGATATAAATTTAACTTTTAAGCATTCCTCATCCAAATCATTATACATGTCACAGGGTGTGGGGTATTCATTCATGGGGTGATCAAAGAAATTGAAAACGTTTGGTGATTTACAAAATTTATTCTATATTTTATTCCATATTGGGTTTATGTTGGGGTAATTTTGAATATATTATATTAGAGTAGGATAAAATGAGTATTTTATATTCTTTGAACACATACAAACATAAAGAGGAAAATATAAGAGAAATGGTGGTGAGAATAGAGAATTTGGGTGAGAATATAATGTGAGTGTCTATGATAACTTACTTGGGTACATGGAAATAGTTACAAAATATTGTTGCACACAAATTTTCCCATGTTATATGGTGTAAGAGGTATCTTTTAGTATAACTTGGGTTATCAAATCCACAAGGACCTAAGATGAATCCTTTAGACACTTAAGGATATTAAAGGGTTTGCCTATAAATTTTTTAACTATGAGTTTGATTTTAATTTAACAACTAATGATTTAATTTAAATAAAAAAAACTATTACTTGGCCTAAAATAGTTAATTAATATGAGTCGATCCTAGTTTTTTTCTTGGGATTGATTGGATATATATTTTTTATTATAAAATTTGAAATTACTAATTCAAGATATATCCAAACAATGAGTTAATTACCCAAAATAATTCACCAATTTATTCCTTAAACAATTAAAAGGATAATCAACAATTCACTTAGAGGATCAATTTCATGACCACTTTAAGGAATTGGATCGTACTAGCACTCAAAATGTGTTTAGTTATTAAAGTTGATGAAGATGATAAAGAAAATATCTCATAGAATGGAGATCTTAAAATAAAAAACTGATTTAGGAATTTAAGATCATAAAATACCATTCAATTATCCCTATGAAATTCTCTATGATCAATCCATAAACTTTTATCCCTTAATTGATGTTATTCTATCAATGGAAGCGGGAAGTCGACATAAAGATGTAGGATTGAAGAAGTGAAAATAATGAAATAACGAATACTCCACCATTGTGTAAATAATTTCACAAAATATTATGTGAATAAATTTAGTCCATTATTAAATGGTATAAAAATGTTAAAAATATATAAAAATATAAAAATAATAAATTTTATTAAGAAACTATTATTATTGAAAAAGCTTACATGGGAAAAAACGAACAAGGCAATTAAAAAATGAAAGCATAACAATACAATTGAAAGAAAAACATGGATTCCAATTACCTCCACCAAAATATTATTATATAGGAATATTATGAGACATAGTTCTACCCACTATTAATAAATTCCTTCCCCATAAATTAGGAGAGTCAAAAGGAGTGTGAAAAATAAAAGGAAATTGGACGTTTGAAAGTTGACCAGAAAATTCGGCCAGATTCATTCCTCTTTTTTATGTGTGAATTTGTAACTAAATATGGTATAATATTTTGGGGTTATATAAGAAAAATATATACTTCAAGTTTTCCTATAATATCTTTTAAAATTTCAGTCAAATTGGATTATCCATTTGGAAGTTATGATAAAATTGGTTGGATGATTTTATGGGACTTCTGATGTGGCCCATAATTTAAATATCAACTTCAGCTCTTTTGACCTCCTTGGAAACATAAAAATTATATCTATCCATAATTGAATGAATTGATACCCATATTTTTTTATTTCTAAAATTAAAATTTAGGCTTCATTGTTATAGGATTGTGGGTCCCATGTTTGTTTGATTAGCCTTAGGACCATTATGCTTTTCCCATAAAATTTATGTATTCATGCCCTGAAATCTCCATCTTTCCTTGGGAATCATCCATCAATTATAAAAAATACATTATTCCAAAAAAATTGATAAATAATATCCCAAAATATCAAATTCAAAAAATAATATAATTTTATCCACAAAAAAATTATTGATTGGGCCCAAATATTCATTTTAAACATGAATTGTACTTATGATAAGAATTGAAGTTCAATTTATATAATGCACTAAAAATGATGTTTATTGACATTGAAGCACATGAATATTAATATATAATTAATTAATATTATCCAATTTTAGTGGATAATCAATTATCCATATGTGAACCTCTCAAAGTGCAGATTCTTTTAAAAGTCAATTTATTTTTCTACTAATTCAAGTTTTATTCTTAACAAAACAACCTCTTCATCAAAGTAATCAACCTTATTAGCTATCCCCTATAGATGTTCATCATAACCATCTATCACTTTCATATATTATTTTTTATTCAATTTGAAACTCAAAGATTCTTATGAATTTACCTATCTACACAAATGATTATATAACTCTACTTACAGTTAACCAATCTCCACTTTGAGACGATCCACATATTTAGAGAATTATTTTATAGGTTTTATAATCTTTAAATTTTTCTTTATTTTAATATCAAGCACTTTGAGAGATCCCTCAAGTTCCACCTTGATTTCAATTACCCCTTTAGGTAAAATGAAGTTTTCAAGTTTTAATTATTCCTTATCAACTATATCCATCATATAATCTTCTATATTAAATTTGAATTTTATTTTAACTTTCTATAGAAGTATTTATTATAATTTTCTTCTTGGTCACAAAGTTCTTCCTCTAATTTTTTTCCATATGAACTCCCAGTTTTAGAGTCTCTTTTAGGAGGGGATATTTCTATTTTTCTTTATCCTAAATTTCTTTTTAACACTCCAAGATTTTAGTTTATGAATATTATGTACTATATCTTATTATGCACATAACACCAAGATTAAATGAACGGTGATTTACTATAGAAATATTATTATTTAAATATGATCATTATAACATAGTCATTAGATTAGCATGTTTGAATAGGTGTAACAAAATTTTAGAAAATATATAAAACATTTCTTAACAAAAATTTATTTATTAGTACCTTATAAGTAAGTACTAAATTTTTAAAGATAATAATGAAACTGTATAAGGTTAAGTATATTTAATGTTTAAACGTTAATTTTTCAATAAAAATAGTTTTGCTGTATATTTTTTATTTTTATTTAAAATCTGAATTCATAATTTTTCGAAAATTGAATTTGATAAAAATTATTTCATTTTTAGTCTCAACACATAAAGATTATATTAAGGTGGATTTTTGGGATTTTTTAGAAATAGTTTATTTTGTGTGAACAGTGAAAAAAACCGATTTTACAAATAATTTTACTTTTATGGCATTATCATAATATAAGAATGAATTGAATGTTTACAAATTTTTTTTTTAAAATTTATATTTAATAATTAATAAAATTCATTTAAAAATGTAATTCTGAACAGGTAAATCTATGTTTGATATTTAATAAATTTAAGAGATGTTTTTAATAAAATAAAAACTATTTTTTTCTTATATTTTAATAAATTTTTCATAAGAAAAACTTCAATTTTGAATTGGTTTGAAAGTAAAATAAGTATCCTTTTATGAAAAATAATCTAATTAAAATAATTATAATCATATTTAGACTCCATTTTGATATAAAATTATTTTTATTCTTAAAACTATCATATTTTTAAAAACATGTTTTCATTACATTTTGTGTTTTTATATTAAAATATTATTTTTAAAATTAAGGAAATTAAATAATTTAAAATTTATTCCATATTCAGAACTATAATATTCAAATCATGTAATAAGTTCCATTTTAATTTTAGTCGCAATGTATATTAACCATGATAAAAAATTATCGCCATGATAAAGGGTAAAATGAGTTAATCGGGGTTGTAACTATGAGATAAGATCTAATTACATCTCAAATACTTGAATTTATTTAAATGTAAGGGTGGAATTCTAATAAAACCATCCCATATTAAAAAATATATAATTTTGGTTCTGCTTTCCTTTTTTTATGAAAAGCAAGCAACAAGGCTTAAAATTATTAGAAATAGAGATAAATTTTTCAGAAGGATGGATGTTTACATTTATCACTTTGAAATATGGTCATCAATTCATTGGGAATTTTGGAGTAGTGAGTGCGATTTCCTTCAGAGGCCCCTCTGTTAGTAATCCTGTCAATAAGTTGATTTGCCTCACAATAAATGTGTGTGATAATGAAGTTCATTGAAGCAAGGGTGTTCAGCCAGTTTTCACATTTGGATGTGGGCTTCTAGGAAAGATGAATCTTACCCATCCAAACTACTGGCACAATTTCAGTTGAGTCACTTTCAAACTAGACCGAGTTCCAGTTTCATTATCAATCAATTTAAACCGCTTTGATGAGACCCTTCATCTATACCTCAAGTGTTGTGGTGTGGCCACATGTACCATGTACCCCCTCTATATAAAAATTATATATAAAATAATATATATTATAAAATTGATTAATACTAAACTATATTTAATATTTTATTAGATTTTTAATTTTTAGTGATTTTGTAATTACCTAGAATGTTTACGCAACACTGATGCGTCACTTGTGTAGGTAGTGGAAAAATACTGTAAATAATTTTTAAAATAATAAAAGTAATATTATTTAGATGAATTATGGAATCAAATTATTTTCATGGATAATTATAATATATTATTTAGGGTTAAATTATTTATATTTTAATTCCTTTTTTGTCTTGATATGTTGTAAGTTATTTTTTTTGAATTGTCTAAAAAATGACCCTAAATGGTATTTGATGTTTATAAATTATTTTTAAATCATTATAAGATACTAAAAATACTATATTACCTCATATTTATGGTAAAGTTTTGATCTTATCATTCATTTTTCATGTATGTGACACTTTATATTTTTAATATTACATTCATGACCCTGATAAATAGAGAAAATGACATAATGTCATTAATTTTTGCCAATAAAAGGGGATCAATCCATGCTTTCCAAATCCACATATGAGTTCACTGTTATCTATAATATCTGAAAAAATTATTCAATAAATTTCCATCACCATGTCCCTAATCCTCTATAGTGACAAAAAACCTCTCCATCAAAGGACTTAAGCTCAATCGAATGGAGGATATTAAAAGAGGAGGTATAAGTGTTAACCAATTTGTTTTTAAGTTTATTTCTTATTGTAACTCATTAAAATATATTTTATCCATAATAAAATAAAAAATTAAGTATCATAAATATACGTAAATGTTATTATATTTATGGAACAACTATTATTTACCTCCTTTCCATCCAATGAGAAATGAAAGCATCACATGTGTGTACGTACAGACTACCATCCCCACAGAGAAATTTATCTCATTTTCTATAACCCCCATTCATGGATAGTTATTATGAAGGATTTAAAGTATATAAATTAAATTCATGACATAATTATGATTCTATAAATATAATGTTATCTTCCTCCATACTATTTCATCTGCTGGAAAATGATAACATCGCTTGTGCGTACGTGTGGACTATCACATCCACGAAGCATTATGATTCATTTTTCATATTTGTATTAATTTTTTATTCATAGGTATGGATTTAATATGATATTTATGATATTATAATTTTTATATAAAATAAAAAAATTATTTATTTCATTTCCTTCTCATCTATTAAAAAAATGAAAATTTCTTTCATTCATAAGTATATACTATCATCTCTATGAAACAACATGCTTCATTTTTCATGACAGCCTTACATGGATGGTTATAAAAGTATAATAAATATATAAAAATTAAAATTATAACATGTCTAATATTTTGGAGATGATTTAACCATTTCATAACACCTTTGACCAAGTTTAATATACCAAAGTAGTTTTAAAGAAATTGACTGAAAAACCTTAAGTGGGTGACATAAGTAAGAACTATATGTAAATCTTGGATTTTATCAAAGGTATGTACATTTTTTTAGATTTAATTCCATATTTTGGACTTTTTAATGTTTCATAATTTATTTGGAGGCCATGTTGGTGTCTGGGGATCCTTCAGAGCCTAGATCCTCAATGTTTGGGAAATATGAATGGGCTGCATAGTTACGTGAAACCGTGAAACCTAGCCTATATGGTTTCTACAAACATTTGTTGTGAGAAAATGGGGAGAAGGGATCCACACCATTTCTTTGAAACCTTGTGAGTAGGCCCTCATACCCATTTATCTCGTCTCGGAGAAGTTATAGAGACTTTTTATGGGTTGCACATAGTCATCCAAACTATGCACCTAGTCCGTGTGGGATCCTCTTTGGGCAGTGGTATAGAGTACAATTGGAACATAATTTGGTGAAACATGTAGCGAAATCATGTGAACCTATCTGGATGGGTGAATTTACCTTTTTTACATTAATGAATTTAAAAACTAAACCCACCTTTCTCCATTCTCTTGTATAGAAAATGAACTCTCCTCCCTCTATCGTGGGTTTCTCCCATGCCTAATCTAGGTATCACCATTGATCCTCTATTCGAACTCTAATAATTCACTATTAGGTGATTAGGAAAGGTTGAGGTAAGATATATTATCCTCTTCCTTACTTTTATAGGTTCTATTATCTTATGTTTCACTATTTTTGTGTGACCTCATTTTCCTCGTTTTTTGGTCAATTTATGATTTCTTTAATATATCTCATTCTAGATTTATTCAAGGGTTGACAACAGAAGAGTGGTATTATATAATTTTAAGGTAGGTGGTCTAGTTTCTTTCCCCAAGTTTTTATTCATTTTATAATATTCACCATTTTTTCTTTCTCTATACATTTCCGGTAATGCCTCCAAAGTGTTAAATAAATTATTATAAATGTTTTTTAACGCTTACAATCATCCTAGCTAGTGGGGAATCACCTCCAAGGTTGATCACCAAGAACTAAGACACCCCTTTGGGTGTTCCTAGTCCTTGATAGCCTACCTTCTACAATTATAATTTGTTAAAAACCATTTTAGGTATGTTGCCCCTCTAATAAATACCTTGAATGATTAAACTCAATTGATTAGAATGGTGAGCCTGAAGATAGACCCCTACACCTCATGCCATAATTATAAAGTGAGAATTTATTAAAATGGTGAAATTCCTAATTATGTATAAATTATTTATTGTTTAATGGTATTATTTTGATGGAAAAACCATACACTTATCGTGTACTGAGGGTGATGCAGGGGCCACAACATAAGGAAACCTTGTATAGGCTCATCATGACTTATAATTAGTTTATTAATGAAATTTTAAATATGTCGGGGAAACACTAGCTAATATTGGGATGGGAACACCATGATTTTTTATTTTACCAAAATGTGATTGACACTGGTTCCCTAAGGGAGACCCCGTGGATGGGCTTAGTGGTTGGATGGTTGTACCATGAAATGAGAGAGACTTCTCCCCTTATGAGACACACCATGGATGGACTTAGAGGTTAGTTCTTATTGACTTCACACCATGCTAGGAGTGATACTAGGGATATCATTAATGGGTTTCCTTGGACAAAATCCCATGGTATTAGAAATATATATATCCCCTAGAGATATACATGGAATTCCTTTGGGATTACCTTGGATGGGCTCAAGGTGTCTCTTAATAATTACATAGATATTAATGAATTTAAAAAATAATGATGTGACCCTGAAACTCATATGACATGCCTGATGATCCAAATCACATTCTGAGGGAAAGTACATCATTTGATATTTAATTATAATACATCTTACCATATTTCACACTTGTGTCAGTTACTTCAATTCAAATACATTCGTCTTATAACTAAGCAGGTAGAGTTGGAAGGGTGTCCCAAGTGGAACCCAGTCTGATATATCTTATTTATTTATTATCTAGAATTTATCATTCTTGGCACACTACTCATTTTATTTTCACATACTGGAATGATCTAGACACCATTGGTGGTGGCCTAGTAAGTATATTTCACACCTTGTTTGGGATACCTTTGTTACCCAAGTAGACTTCATGGTTTTTGGTGTTGATAAAAGGAAGAACATTTATTTTGAATTAGGATAGAGCCTGGGAACAGAGGATCGAGCCTATTCTTTAGATTATAGTAGTGACAAATTGTGCCCTTTTTTATTTTTGATTGCATGTGGTATATCCATGTTTTATCTTTATCATGTTTCTCCCATTTTTTTATAGCTACATAATCATCATCATTATTTTTATCTATTTATTATTTTTCTTCCACATATTTTGTTTTTATTCGTGTATTATTTATTTATTCTTCTTCCTCTATGGTGGGTTACTTGTCCATGGAGTTATAGTGTCTACTATATCTTCTTATTTCTTATACACAATTATGATCCACTATAATATATGAGGGAATAGTCTCCCCATAGACATACCCTACGCAATCCCTACTAGTCAATAGTCTTTGGAATACATGGAGGTGCATTTGAGATTTTTTGATCCACTGTTTTGGGGCACCATTAAGTGGAATCTGGGGAGTGATTCTAAAAAGTGTTATCAGATCCCCTTTTTCCTATATTTCAGGTTCTTGTTGGGTGTTCCTTTTATTTTTCTAGTTTTTTCTAGTAGGAATGGAATAATTGGATTAATTATTGTTCCTTCTTCAATCTAAAAGGTGTTTTCCCACATAGATTTATGATGACACCTTAATTAACAAAATATGCCACATTAGTTGATTTGATTGATGAATGACTTGGGAAATTTGTGAGTCATGAACTTCTATAAATTAGGAATGGTATTTTATCCAATCAAATCACTATGCATGACCTATTACATATTGTTACCAGATATAAAGGGTTAGATCATAGTTTATTTATGTGAAAATTTTAATTTATAAAGAATATGGGCCTTGATAAAATTAGAATTTGTGACTCAATTAAATATTTTAAGATATAAATTACCAGATCAATAAGAATATATTTCAATAAATCAAGTTTTAAATTAAAAAGGTCACCAATATATGATGGTTCCAAATGAAAAATAAAGGATGTTTTCCTATTTACCAAGCCTTTGACATTCCATATATCAGAACCTTTGTTGTGTTATGTGATATATTGACCCTAATCCAAACTTATCATCTTACCTAGACCTTGAACCATGATAAGGATGAGGATTTTGACTCACTTATAAGAAGGCCTTATGCATATTACTTCCTCCATCTCTTTACTAACTATTATGATATTCTTAGTGCACTTTGAAATTATAGAGTTATTCTACCATGATATCCTCACATTGAATGAAAAGAGGGTTGTGAAGACCATGCCCCGAATGTGGTGGGACCTGAGCCACCAATGATACCTCATGTAACATTACTCAAGGAACCTCTCGCAGATCTTCCACTGGGTACTGATGCTTAGTTTCAGGATTTCTTCTTCCGCTTTATGCAGTCAGTATAGGGTACTCCTCGACCTTCCCCGACTTTGGTAAAGCTGACTCGTGAGTTCCAACAACATCATCCTCCAACCATCTTAGGGATGGAAGACCTCAAGCTGCTGAATCATGTCTAGAGGCCATTATTTATATCTTTGAGCATATAGAGACACCTCCAGAGTGGAGGCTCAAGCTCGATATCTACATACTTCAAGACTCCGCCAATTATTGGTGGGATGTACTCACTCAGGCAGGTTGACATCTGGGTATGGTCTGGGTAGACATCGAGACATCCTTATTTGATGTTTTATTTTCTCATACTTTGCGAGTGGACCATTCTCTAGATTCTATACACCTTCAGTAAGGTGACGTGTCACTAATGGAATACTCAGCTCGCTTTACCTAATTACAACATTTTTCACCAACCTTGATCGGTGAAGAGATGAACACTATGATATAATCCATGGATGGGATCGTGTATTCCATCAGTTTATAATTTAATGTATTTTGGTTGAACACCATTTCAAATATAATTAAACAAGACCTCATATCTAAGAAAAACCTGAGGGAATCCAATAATGTGATCCAAAAAAGATAATCTTTTAGGAAGGTAAGTGGTTTATTCAATGGTAGGAAACATCATTTTGATAGTGCATGTGGTAGCCATACTATATAGGTGGAATGCACCGATAAATATATGGTGTGTTAGGGGTGTGGAAAGTCAGGGCATAAGAAGCCTTATTAAACAAGGAACCTGATCAAGTGTCGAGCTTACGGCAGGATGGGTCATTTTAACCGCTTCTATTAATATTTTCCTATAGTTCCTAGTGAATATGGATATGTATCGATGCATCATTATGCTACAAGATCTATAGATACATGTTATGATAGGAATTAGTCTTCTACCATATGATCAGACGGAGGTGGTTGAGCCTGAGGTAGTCAGGCTTTAGAAGCTTAGTGCCAACAGAGTGGATATTATCAGGCTATCCAGGATGCATCTCAGGGCCATGGTTCAGGCCATATCTATACAGTTTAGAATATGATATAGGATTAGAGTCTCAATCTATTTATAGTTATAGGTACTATTCTTGTAGCCTCTACTTTAGTTTCTTCCCTCTTTGATACTAGTACATCACACTCCTTCATATCTGATGTGGTTACAAACATTTTGGGCCTAAAAATAGAATAATTTTGGGGAATTATGAATCCTAACACACCATTGGGATTTAATTATGAGAGTATAAATTAGTGTAAGGAATTCCTCTTTAAGATAGGTGGGCACTGATTCATGTGGAATTTCTTCATCCTCGAGATGACTGGCTTCGACACCATTCTCCATATGGAATTAATTTTTCTTTATCACTACCATGTGGATTTTTATTATTGTAGGGTGTCCTTTATATCACCCAAGGGGAGTACATTTAACACCCCAATATTTCATAGTAAGTTATTTTATTTAAGTAATTCAGTAGCTTGCACTACACGCAACACCGAGTTCGAGCACAACACGACTTACCAAACTAGCCGTTCAAAAAAAGGTTATAAATATTATTAAATTTATTTTTAATTTTATATACATTATATAATTTTAAAATCCATATTATGTATTTCTTAGGAATAATATAAGAACAACTTCTATTTTTCAGATAAAAGAAATATTTTTTAAAAAATGAAATTTTACAGCCTTTTAATGGAGAACAATTTTTAAATCCAATATTTGACACTTTTATACATTATATTTGATGAAATATAATTCTTATTTAGAATAGGGGCATAAAAATTTAGTTTGGATAAATTTTCGGTGCTTTTCGAATTACTTTCATATTTTAATAAAAAGTTAAAAATACTAAATTTTAATGAAAAACAACTTTTTAAATAAAAATAATTTAAAGAGTTAAATTATATATTTGAATATTTTTGAGGTGTAATTAGAATATATTTTTATCATTTAATCCAATGGTGGTCATTGGAAATAATTTTACATTTAAATTAGACATAAAGACATATCAATCTTTTGATAGCTTTTACTTCTCAGAAACCTGCTTTCTGGTTTTGACTACAAGATTATTTTTTTAAATTAATTAATACAAAAACTATGTTTTTAATTTGGTTAAATAGACATAATATTTGAATTTTAAATATCAAAATGATCATAGAGTCATTTTTGGTATTTTTTTGAAAACTTTTTGATTTTTGATGAATAGTGAAAAAACACTACGTTATTGTTTAAAATTGACATTTTATTTAAATAATTATTTATTTTATTTAAATTTATTTCAAGTGAAAATAGATACATAATACCTATATAAATTTAATTTAATTCAATGGAGTAATTTTATAATAATATTATTTGTATAAAATTTTATTGAACTTTTTACCGTCTTTTACCCACCTTCTAGGCAAATTAGCAAATTTGAAAAAAAATCAAAATTTTACTGCTTCTGTGAATTGAATTTCAAAAATATGAGAGACACTATTGAAATCAGTATATAAAATTTGGTTCAATAAGTGTAAAATAATTTTTAGTGAATAGTTACTTTTGAATTTTATTTAACACGATTAAAAGTAAATAGGCTAATTAATGGTAAATATGATATTATAATCACCCTAACACATCTACTAATTCTATTGGATAAGTGTATTTTGACCAAAATAAACCTCAGGAATAAAATATGATCCTCTTGATCCAATTGGATTCGATTATGATATTTATTATCATTTTATTTAATGAAGAGTTAAAAGTGTAAAATTCGAAGTTTGAAAACTAAACCATTCTTAATATATGGTTATACATAAGATAAATTCGACTATAAATATTCAATAGAAAGCTAAAAATATTTCCTATATCATGATATTTTATTTATAATTTTTAGACGTTATATAATTAAATTTATCTATGACATAATGATGATGCAGTAATTACCTAATTAAAGAAGGATTAAAACAATTGATATTATAAATATTTAAATAAATTTAAATTGAGACTTTTGATGCATTCTGAGAATTTTTAGGTTAATAAGACATGTTAGGGTTGATTTAATTAATTTTTTCAAAGTTAAAATGTTGATATGACTTTAAAAAAACCAAATACTAAATTATAAGGACATAAAATTAAACATTACATAATCTTGAATTAAACGAATAATTCACATTGAGGATCATTTAAGGTTTTCAAGTTTTAGAGAGTTAGGTCATTAATATTACATTACATCTCAAAAATTAAAATATAGACACTTCTACTCGGTATCCATTTCTTTCATAATGTAAAACTCTTGAAAAAAAGAGTCATGTCTAGTTCTATGTTATAGATAAAATGACCTTTTTCCATGATCCCATATTTGACCCTATTCCACTTTATGTCCTGTGAAAAACATTTCAAAAACTTGGAATGGTTATAAAAAGCTCAGTAAAGGGATACAAAAATAAGGAAAATATTTAGGTTTTCAAAACAATAAGTAAACCATGAATACTTTATCATAAGTAATACTTTTTACCTTTATGAAGTAGTAAATACTCTTCACTGAATAAAAGATCATTTCTTACCCTTTTGTCACCAAAATATTTCCATAAAAACCTTATAAAAAAGAACACATAACATATAAAGGTAACTTGGGACATAAAAACATATAAATGAAATAACCATATGGCCTAATTCCACACATATCACTAAATGGAATATCCATATGACTGACTTCCATACCCAATGCATTGAAGGTTATAACATAACCATCCATCCTGGTTTATCACAGCACCACCCATGATTTGGTTTATCAAGTAACCACCCGTCTCATGTCCAAGTACCATTATAAAATCATAACACATAAAATATTGAAAATATTAACATTTCACTAATAATATTTCAAGATATTGACGTAATCAATTCTTTATCAAAATCATTTTCAAAACCATTTAAAACATCTAATAAATAGATTTTTGAATCAAAGTGTCCCATACCACTTTGATAATTTTAAAGTTATTAACATTTTGAAACATTAATTCCCATATAAATAAATCCTAAAAACCATTCTTAAAACATGTACATTAATGAGAAATATTTAGAAGAATAAATCTTTAAAACATTTAAAATGATATTTTAGTTAAGGAGGTCTTAACCAAATGAGAGATAATTGGATACAAATAATTGAGGAATAAAATTTAATGAAAAATATATAATATCATGAGAATAATGGTATTCATGATATAATATTCCAAAGGACAATATATGCACCATATCAAAGTGAATTGGTGTATATCAACAATGAAGTCTCAATGGAATGTAAATTGAGATGAAATCACTTATAAAGACGATATCTTTTGATTAAAGATAAATTAGTTACATAATTATGTGTGAAAATTAAGAATACAACCAATGTAACTAGATATTAAGTGCAAAACAATCATAGGTCATTCACAAATATTCATATGTGACATATTCAAGAAGTATAAGTTTAACCCATAGAATTGAAATTGGGTTAAGAAGTTCCCTTGCAAAAATTCGACAGCCTAACGACGTCACATTAAACTTCCAAAAATGATTTAATGAGATAAAAAGCGTGTCTCATCACTTGGAAATAAAATTTAAATCAATAAGGATATAGAAGAACATATCCCAACATAATAAGATGTAAATTAAAAGACATAATAAAAAGAAGTCTTTTAAAAAGATGAGGGTGAAAGGTTCACTTACCGATTTAATAACATACAAAACATATGCCACATGAAAGAAGGATCATACAATGAAGATGTAAATACCCATAAATTAATGTATATTACACAAATAGTACAATCATGGGTATTACATACACCACACAAAATGAAATCGTGGAAAATATAGCATGAATATCATGGGAATAAAAAGTGAGATGAAACCCTTTACCACGTTGTAGTCAATTGAGCCGTATGAACAAAAGTTAGTACCAAAAAATTAATCAAATAATACCATGAATATAATGAGAATCATAATAATATATATCAAAATCTAGTACACAATACACCACATTCAATAAATAAGTGGCGAACAATGGAAATCTCACAGAATGAAAAGTGAGATAAGAAATCCCTTACCTAATGTCTGACTTGACTTGTTTGTTCCTTATTCTCCATGAATAATAAACTTAAGTTAATTTATACTTGATTAATAACCTTTTTCAATTTTATTATTTCTTTTATATCACTTATTTCCATATTATAAACATTATGTAATCACTTAAGTTAATAACGTTTGTTTTGTTGATATTTGGTACTTGAGTCAAAAATGGACTTCTTATAATTACAAGTTGTTCAGATGGTAAAAAGTTCATTATATCAAGAATTATATTCATGATTTAGATATCATATATAACATATATATCCATTATATATATGCATTTAGAATAGTACATAACATTTGGAGGTAATAAATGAAATGCACCGTTCATGGAGACGGTAAGCCATACGTACGCATGAATGATACTTTCATTTCTATTTCTTATTTTAATTGAATTAAAAAATAATTATACATATTTATATTATAATTAATGTATAATATCATATATAATATCATTAAATCTATCATTTATATGTCCCTCATATAGCATGAACGAGTCATATCACTTTGAGGGGGCGGTAGTCTGCACTTCCTCAAAAACAATTATCGCGTTTACCCATAATGGAAACAGTAAAGGTTTGATTTAAAATAAAAATATAGAAGAATAAAGAAAACATAAAAATAATATATATCATATATAAATAGAGTGTCATCTTAATGGCCACCATGATAGGCAGTAGGAGATAGTCGAACAATCATCATTTCATGTGGCGTTGGTTTTCCATCCACAGAAACAGTATGTTTTTCACCCATTAGATGGAGGTGTGTGTAAGTGTAGTAAGAATACTTATCAAAACAAAATCCTAGTATATTTATTATAATGGTGTTGTTATAAAAGAAATTAATAAAAGGATTTTAGGGGTTGGAGAAGTAAAATAAAAGAAAAGAATTTAAGAGAAACCCTTACCTTTAATTTGGGTAACTTCCTTTGGTTTGAACCAAAAGGACTTCTTGAAGTGCCTTCTGCCTAAGGTAAGACTTCTAAAAGGAGGAGAGGGATCTTGAGAGATTATTTGGGTAGGTTTTGGATGAGACAAGTGGTTTTATAGGTGTGTGGAATGAGTTAGTAGTGAGATCTTTTTATAAGGGGGAGGAAGTGTTCTTTAGAAAAGTGTGAAAATATTATTTTATTATATATTTATTTTCGGTTTATAAATGTCCAAAACACATTAAGATCGAAGATAAGATGACTAATTGTCGAAATAAATTCATCCAATAATAATTTCATAGGTTTTATTTGTTATTTTAATATTTATAATCTTATTTATATAAATCGTTTATTAATGAGGTAAACACTGCATCATTATTGTGTCATAAATAATTTAATTTATTTGATTTATAAAAATTATAAAAAAATTACCATGATGTAGGAAATATTTTTATCTTTCAAATGAGTATTTATAGTCGAAAATATAACCTATATAACAAAATTTAAAAATTGATTTACTAAAACATACTTGTTTATGCCATTTTTTCCTTTATTTTATGTTTATTAAACTAAAGTGTCATTATCACTCCCAAGCGGCTCCATGGGGTCCCAAAATCGACCCAAATATTCCCATGGTCGTACATTACTCAACCAATAAGGTTAGGATAATTTTTTAAGTAATTTTGTATTATTATAATATTTTTTTACCTTGAATTACCCAATTTAACTTTAACCACGGTAAATAAAAGTCAAAAGTTACTATTCAGCAAAAAATTGTTTTCATCTTATTGAACCACATTTTAATTTCTTATAAAAACCATGTATATAGGATTTTTTAAATTAAATCAATAGAAGTAGTAAAATTTCATTTAAATGTGAAAATGTCAGTTTTTAACTACTACTTAGTGGTTTCACTGTTCATCAAAATTGATGTTTTTTCAGAAAACTTCCAAAAATTCAGCCTAAGCTATATTTGATATTCCTAATTCAAAAATTATGTCTATTTTAAAAATTCAAAACATATAATTTGCATTAATAAATTTAAAATTAATTCCCGTTATAAAAAAATTAGCGTGTTTTTAAGAAACAATAACTATCAAAAGATTGATACGTGTTTATGTCCAATTTAATAGTGAAATTAATTCCAATGACCAAAATTGGATTAAATGGTAAAAAAAATATAATTACACTTTAAAACCAATTATAAATATAATCGAACCATATAAATAAATTATATTAAAAGGCACTTTTGAATTAAAATACATTATTTTTCACTAATCATCAAAAAATGAATTTTATCAGAAAAATACCAAAATTTTACCAAAAGTGAATTTTGATGTCCTGATTATAAAGAAGAATTTTGTTTTGTAAAATAGAATATATAAAAGTGACCAAAACTTGATTTAATGAGGTTTCACCATTAAAAGGTAGTAAATCGACCTTTTAACGAATATTAGAGTATTTTTTCTTAAAATTGAATTCATTCCATTTTAAGCCTCTAACATTTATTGGATAAATGTTAAAATATTGATCAAACATGTATAATCATATAGTAGTTAGTTCTATTCATTCCCACTAATAAAACAACAAGGCATTAACTACCATTGAAAATAATAATATATTATTATTTTTCAGTATGATTCAACATAGTGTGCAACATAAGACTTCAGAGAAACTAATTGTTGCGTGTAAAGTACACCCTTGAATATAACATCCCATTTAAAATTAGTATTTAATTTATAAATATTATTAAATATGAAAATATCATAATATTTATTTTCTTGGGATGTTACATCCTTACCCCCTTTAGGAAATTGCGTCCTCACAATTTTAAAATTTGTCTCATATACTTCATTGAAAATCCGACATTCGAAAAAGGGTCAATAAATCTATCACTTTAAAGTGAACTAAGAGAAGTAAAAAAGTCACCCAGGACAAAATATACTAAGATTCCATGAAAACATGGATTTGGAGGAGAAAACAAACCTTCAATTTATGGTTCAAAGTGATAGAAAACCTGATTAGGAGAAAGTTAACAATAAGAAAACCACAAATTTGTGATGGGTTAAATAGTCATTGGTTTCCCAATAAGAAAAGTAAATAGACAATGTTTTTGTTTTATGTTCCTTTTCATAATTTTGAGGAATTTATTTATGAGTCTGACTAAGAACATAAGGACACATACTTACTTTTCATGTTGACTTTCATCCTTTATGAAATTTCTTCCACAAACTCATCTTTTCTTAAAATGCTAAATATTCAAGATGACTTAGTCACACCTAAAGTACTATAATCAAATTCAAGAGTATCACATAATCTAAAGAAGAAAAACTATATATTTCCCCTATCTATAGACCATAACCAAAACCAAAATGGTTAGTGAGAGATCAAATAATACCCAAAAAGGACAATATTTTACAAAAAGAAAAACTAATCTTAATCTATAAAATTTTTCAAAAAAACCCAATGTTCAACAAATACCATTCAATAAATAGTTGCCCATAAAATTATTCAATGTAATCCAAACTAATATTGAAACCGAAATCTCAGAAGGATTTAATCACTTTGTCTTCCATGATAAATCTTAACATTTATCTCCAAAAACATCAGTTATTATTAAAGTCTCATACTGACATGTAATTAACCTAATCACATATTCTTTATGATAGGTTAATTATTTCTATAAATAACCAAAAATCCACTTATTCTTGATTCATAAAATCTTCTAACTAAAAAAAATTATTCATACTAACTAGGGACCTCACATAGTCTAGTGGTAGGCGATAAATCCCAATCACACTTTGGTCGTGGGTTCGATTCCCACATCTTTGTCCAACGTGATGGGTTGTCATGAGGTCTGCGTGTTGTCCTTTTTCTAAAACTACATAATTTTATAACATTCCCAAAAATGAGAAAAAATTATCAAAAATGAACATAACATATTTTAACCACAAAGGTTATCTAATAACTCTCATTTTGCATCCCAAAATGTATTAACCTGTAATTTCCTCAAATTAAAGGATCATATAAACCCAAATGGTTCTTTATAACTATATCCATTAAAGAAAAGATAATTATTCCTTTAATAAAATTTTCATATATCAAGATTTTGGGTTACACCTACTAATAAAATTCTTCTAATGTAATCCTATCTTCAAAAGAGCCTTAATACTTTAAAGCATTTCACCATCCTAAAATCTACCATAACACATGAATCCCTTATATGTTGACTTATTACTCATTCATAATTCTTCATGATCCATTAACCATTCCTTTCTAACTTATTCTGAAATACTTCTTTCCTATATACAAAATCATGAGTCATATCCTAAGATTCAATAATCTTTAATCATCAGTTAAGAAATAATCCATACCTTTCATTAGTCATTGTTACTTTCCTCATCCTCAATTAGAAAGGCATTAGGTATTGTTAAACATATATTTGTATGATCCTGGTGATCCCATTCTCAAACCTTCTTCATAGGACATCTGTTTGTATAAGGATCATGCACACCACATTTAAAACATTCAATTGATCCCTAAAAACGAACGTCTTTCCTTTTCCTAGAGTCAATTGGATGCTTCCTTTTTCCATGGCAGGTTCTTGCTTTATGACCTTCAATTCCACATCTCTATAATCTTCCCATACCTTTGAAAAATTTTCTTATGTGTTTCTTTCCACATCCTTGACATATAGGTTTTTTAATATACATACCTTTACGATTATTACTTGAACTTTTGTGGGGATTTGTTTCTCACTTATACGATGCCTTATAAAAATCACCAAGGATCAAGTTTTCAATCATGAATCCTGATAGTTGGTTGAGAATAACCACAAGAGTTCTCATTATAGCTCCCATTTCATTTAGTTTATCTTTCAGAAAACCATCACAGGTTTCTTCACATCCACTATTACTTTGGTGCTTGCTAAATTTGGACATTTACTAAAACCAAATAGGTAAGTGTGATTATATCAATAAAATCATCATATAATATCTTATGAGGACAGTAAATACTAAGATATACTTATTCAAGTTATATTAAAATAATTCACTTTATTAAAAAAACTATAACTCTTTCTATAATCCTAACCATTATGTTTATGTCACTTATGCATAAAGAATACCCTAACCTCTAAAGATATCTAAATCGACCTCTGATACCAACTATAAGGACCTGAACTTAAACATTACATAATCTTTAATTAAACGAATAATCCACATTGAGTATCTTTTCAAGTTTAGATTTTTAGAGAGTTAGGTCATTACTATTCCATTACATCTCAAAAATTACAATGTAGACACTTATACTTAGTATCCATTTCTTTCATAAAATAAAAACTCTTGAAAAAAAGGGTCATTTCTAGTTCCATGTTATAGACATCATGAATTTTTCCTTAATCCAATCTTTGACCCTATTCCACTTTATTTCTAGTGAAAAACATTTCAAAAACATGGGATGAGCATAAAAATCTTATTAAAGGGATACACAATAAAGGAATACTATGAGTTTTTCAGAACAACAAGTAAACCATGAATACTTTATCACAAATAATACTTTTCACCTTTATGAAGTAGTAAATACTCTTCACCGAATAAAATATCATTTCATAACCTTTTGTATACAAAACATTACCAAAAAACCCCTATAAGAAACACATAAAATATAAAGGTAACTTGGGACATAAACATACATAAATGGAGAAACCATATGGTCGACATCCACACTTATCACTAAATGTAATAGCAATATGACCAACTTACATACCCAACGCATTGGAGGTTATAACATAACAACTCATCCTGGTTTATCACGACACCACCCGTCATTTGGTTAATCACGCAACCACCAATAATTTGGTTTATCATGTAACCACCCATCAGATGTCCAAGTACCATTATAAAATCATAACTCATAAAATATTTCAAATATAAACCTTTCATTAATAACATTTCAATATTTTGACGTAATCAATTCTTTATCAAAATCATTTTCAAAACCATTTAAAACATCTAATAAATAGATTTTTGAATCAAAGTCTCGCATACCACTTTGAGACTTTTAAAGGTATTAAAATATTAAAACATTAATGTCCATATAATTAAATCCTAAAAACCATTCTGAAAAAATGGACATTAATGAGAAATATTTAAAAGAATAAATCTTTAAAACATCTAAAACAATATTTTAGTTAAGGAGTTCTTAACCAAATGAGAGATACTTGAATACAAATAATTGAGGAATAAAATTTAATAAAAAAATTATAATATATTGAGAATAAATGTATTAATGATATAATATTCCAAAGGAATGTATATACACATATCAAAGTGAATTGGTGCATATCAACAATGAATTCTCAATGGAATGTAAATTGAGATGAAATCCCTTATAAAGATGGCATGCTTTGATTAAGGTTAAATCAATTACATAACTATGTGTGAAAAATAATAATACAACCAATATAAGAGGATATTAATTTCAAAACAATAAGAGTCATTCACACATATTCATAGGATTACATATTCATTAAGTATAATTTTAACCCAAAGAATTGAAATTGGGTTAAGAAGTTCCCTTATAAATATTTGACAGCCTAACACCATCACTTTAAAATTCAAAAAATGATTTTATGAGATAAAAAGGGTATCTCATCACTTGTCAATACAATTTACATCAATAAGGATATATAAGAACATATCCCAACATAATAAGATGTAAATTAAAATACATAACAAAAAGAAGTCTTTTAAAAAGAGGAGGCAGAAAGGTTCCCTTACCAATTTGGTAACTTACAAAACATACGCCACATGAAAGAAGGATCATATAATAAAGATGTAGATACCTATAAATGAAAGAATATAACACAAAGAGTACAATCATGAGCAGTACATACACCACACAAAAGGAAATAGTAGAAAATATAGCATGAATCTCACGGGAATAAAAAGTGAGATGAAACCCTTTACCACATTGAAATAAATTGAGTCGTATGAGAAAAAGTTAATAACCACAAAATTAATCACATAATACCATTAATATAATGATAATAATGATAATATATATCAAAAGGTAGTACACAATACACCACATGCAACAAATAAGGGGCGAACAATTGAAATCTCACGAAATTAAAAGTGAGATAAGAAATCCCTTACCTCGTGTCCGACTTGACTCGTCTATTCCTTGTTCTTCATGAATAATAAACTTAAGTTAATTTATAATTGATTAATAACCTTTTTCATTTTTATTATTCCTTTTATATCACTTATTACCATGTTATAAATATTATGTAATCACTTAAGTTAATAACATTTGTTTTGTCGATATTTGGTAGTTGAGTCAAAAATGGACTTCTTATAATTAAAAGTTGTTCACATGGTCAAAAGTTCATTATATCCAGAATGATATTAATGATTTATATATCATATATATCATATATATCTAGTATATAAATGTATTTATAATAGTACATAACATTTGGAGGTAAGAAATGAAATGCACCATTCATGGAGATGGTAAGCCGTGCGTACGCATGAACACTACTTTTATTTATATTTCTTATATTAATGGAATTAAAACATATTGATAAAGAGGTATATTATAATTCCAGTATTATATCATATATAATATCATTAACTATATCCTTTATACGTCCCACGTATGGCATGAATGAGTCTGTTTCCGACGCTTTCATCGGGGTGCGCGCGTCCGTCTGCTTGAGTGCGATAGGCGCAGCTTTGTTACCCCACATTCCCGATTTACCAAGGTGGGTAAAATCTGTTCCTTGTTCAGGAAATTTTTTTCCTTGATCGAAATAGGATGATGGAATGTCGGTTCTTCGTTCCGTGGATTACTCCTTAGAACTCGTCACCTCATCCGGGTCTCCCTCATAGATTTAATACATTGTTCGTGAAACTCTTCCCAGTTCCATATCTTCATGGACACCAGTTAATTACGCTACTTCTATCAGGAAATTAAAAGGGGTCCAGTCAGGGCACCAACCTTTGGATAGGGGAGTAGTCACACTGGGAATCACTAGCATGTCTGGACGTTGGGGATTGGTGTGTCTCTCTTCTGTCTCTTATTATAGGGCATCTCGAGGTCGCAAAAGCCCGAGGAATCCCACATTGAACACTGGAAATCATATGCCATAGTCATTTATCTGAGGTTATCCTTAGCCTCCTATGTTTAACAAAGGTTTTTCCGCAAGTTTAACGTCTAGAAGAGATGGATCAGACTGATTGGAACATTGATTAGAGTGGATCAGATGAAGGAACCCCCTGGAGGGAACACCAATATTAGGGCCAGCACGTGGGTGGCTTCTCGAATACAGTGGAGGGGAATGAGGTGGAATGATATCACCAGGATGTGGCGGCCCGTGTAATAATCAGGATGGATGATGGTTTTGGGCTTGAGTCTCGAATAGACCTCCTACGTATCCCCGTGGTAGGGAATCAAAGTCCACATAGTTCATCTGACAATGACTTACCGCTGAATGAGATTGACAATGGCTTACCACTAAATGAGGTTGTAATGGCTTACTGTTGGATTAGGATGTCAATGGATTACCACTAAATAAGGTCAAAATATCTTACCGTTGGATGAGATCACAATGGGTTACAGCTGGATGGGGTCAAACCAATGTGAAGATGGACCGGGGGTCCGATGGGTGGTGGGCTTGAACCTCATGGATGCTTCCTACGTACCATGCCTTGACATGGATCAAAGTCCATGTATTTCAGGATGGTTTGGGGATTAAACTCTGAGGTTCCTCAAGGTGTTTGGGTTTGAACCTCAGGGAGGCTTCCTACATACCCTGCCTTGGAAAGGATCAAAGACCACGTAGTTCAGGTGACGTTGGTGAACCGATGTGAAGGTGGACCTGGGGTCTGATGGGTGTTGGTCTTGAACCTCAGGCAGGCTTCCTACGTACCTTGCCTTGGCAAGGATCAAAGTCCACATAGTTCATGATGGTGTGGGACTTACGCTCTAAGGCGGCCCATGGTGTTGGTGAACCAACGTGAAGGAGGTCAGAACGACTGGGTGGTGGGATTGAACCATGCGGAGGATTTCTACGTACCATGACTTGGAATGGATCAAAGACCATGTAATTTAGGAGGTGTCATGGGGCTTACACTCTAGGATTCCCAGGGTGTTGGTGAACCGATGTGAAGATGGTTGGAACGATCGGGTTGAGGGCTTGAACCTTGTGGATGCTTCCTACATATCATGCCTTGGAATGGATCAAAGACCACGTAATTCAGGTTGAGAGGGGCTTATTCTCTGAGGCGTCTCTAGGAGGTGGGGCTTGAACCTTGTGGAGGATTTCTACATACCATGACTTGACATGGATCAAAGTCCCTGTAGTTCAGGTGGAGAATACAGTTTAGCATCTTGTGTGATGAGGGTGATGTCATGGTCGATGCTTACTTTAATCCCACGTGAGTCATGCTCGGTGTGAGAAACAATAGGCAGAAAAGGTCAGACGACCACGTCATGAAAGGTGCATCCTTGGGAAGTGAAGAGGGACTTCTGTGTGGGGAAAAATAAGGAGGAAACAAGGGCTTATGCGTTGTTAGAGGCCTTGGAAGTTAGGGCTTACTCTAGGATAGAGGCCCATTGGCTATAAAGAACAGCGGGAGAAGGTCTTGGGACTGAAGAAAGGAGGAGCCACATTCCATATCACACCCTCAGCTGGCCTTGGGGAGCAAAGTTGAAAGGAGGAGAATGGATGTTTCCTCCAGAAAGAAAAGCTATGGGCTTACCCCAAGATGGATTCCCTTCCCCCATGGACAAATGCTACTCCCAGAAGGAGGATATCATCCCCTGTGGAGACCAACGGGCGTAGAGAATGTCCAAGGTGGGGGCAACCCATGTGCGAGGTACAAGGTGAGGTCACAATTTAACATCATGTGCTGAGAACGAAGGTGCTTGGTAGTTTAACATCTTGCAGCTCGGATGAGGTTGGTTTTCTTGTAACACCCCAAGCTTCCACGATACGCTTCTCTGTCAATAATGCAATAGCATGTATTGTACGCAAGTTCGAGATTCTAACACACTACGACCAATCAAAATACCCGTTATGAATAGTAATACCCACCTTTTGAAATTATATAAATTTTATATTTCAAAATGGACTTCATTTTTGGATTCGGAATATCGAAATTATCCTATGTTGAATTTTTGGTATTTTTCTGAGAAATCCAATTTTTGATGAATAGTGAAAAATACTTAAAAATGACTTTTTTAATCAAAATAATTTACAGTGATAAATTATACGATTGAGTGGTTTTAAAGTATAATTAGAATATATTTTAACCATTTTATCCAATGGTGGTCATTATAATTAATTTCACTTTGAAATTGGACACAAACAATTGTCAATCTTTTGATATATATTGTTTCTTAAAAACACGCTATTTGTTGTGATAGCGGGAATTAATTATTAAATTAATTAATTCAACTTATATGTTTTGAATTTTGTAAAATAGACATCATTTTTGAATTAGGAATATCAAATATAGCTTAGGGTTAATTTTTGGTATTTTTCTGAAAAACTTCAATTTTTGATGAATATTGAAACCACTAAGTGGTAGTTAAAAAACTAATTTTTCATTTAAATGAAACTTTACCAATTCTGTGAATTGAATTTCAAAAATCCGACATATATGGTTTTCATTAGTAAGTAAAATTTGGTTCAATAGGATGAAAATAATTATTGGTGAATAGTAACTTTTAAGTTTTATTAATGGCGATTAAAGGTAATTAATGTAATTTAAGGTAAATATAATGTAATAATAATATGAAATTACCTTTACACTTGTCCTACCCTTATTTTATGACTCATGGATGACCAAGACAATCCATGGGTCAACTTGGGGACCCCATGGAGCCACCTGGGTAAGAAAATGACATTAATAACTTTTTATATAAAGTAAAAATAAAATTGTCAAAAACATGTGTTGTTTTACTAAAACAATTATTACATGGGGTTATACAAGTTATCTCTTAGAATATAAATATCCACTGTAAATCTAAAAAGATTTCCTACATCATGGTATTTTTTTTATAATTTTTAGTCATTAAATAAATAAATTTATTTATCACACCATGATGATGCAGCGATTACCTCATTAATGAACGATTTAAATAAAATGAAAAGATAAGGTAAAATCTATTACTTAAATCAGTCTAAAGCCGATTTTATGGGTGTATTTAGAATCGTTATCACCTTATACTCGAAATATATCATTTTGGGACCTTTAATATCCTAAAATCATTTCATAATAATGTAACATTTCATGACTTTCCAAGAGTGCCCCTCCTCTCCTCTTATAAAAGGCCCCCACCTCTACCACCTTATTCACACCATCAAAGACATTTGGCTCAGAAAAACTCTGCAAAATACTCTCTCAACATCCCTCTATTACTCCTAGAAGGCTCACTTTGGGAATAAGTCTTCCCAAGTAATCCTTTTGCTCAAATCAAAAAGAGTTACCCGATTTTAAGGTAATGTCTTCTCTTATGTTCTTTTGTTTTATTTTACTTCTCCAACCACATAAACTCTTTTTATTCCTTTATTTTGTAACAAAAACAGTATATTCAATATAATAGGATGTTTTTATGAGAAGTATTTTATTTACACTTACACAAAACTTCGTCTAATGGTTAAGGAACATATTGTGTCTATGGGTGGCGAATTACTACCTCACAAAACGATGATTGTTCAATATTCTTTTAACACCTCTCATAGTGGCCATTAAGATGTCACTATATTTATATATGATATATATTATGTTTATTTTTTCCTTATGGTTCTGTATTTTTCATTTATGGCACACCTTTATGATTTCCATCATGGGTAAACGCGATAATTTCGTTTTAGGACCTGCATACTACCGCCCCCTCAAAGTGATTTGAATCGTTAATGCCATATGTGGGATGTATAAATGATGGAGTTAATGATATTATATATGATATTATACTGGAATTATAATATACCTTTATATCATTATTATTTCATTCCATTAAATATGAAATAGAAATTAATATAGCGTTCATACGTACGTACGGCTTACCGTCTCCATGAACGGTGCATTTCATTTCTTACCTCGAAATGTTATGTAATATTATAAATGAATTTATATACTAAATATATAGGATATAAATGATATATAAATCATGAATATAATTTTGGATATAATTTATATTTCACCACATGAACAACTTGTAATTATAAGAAGTTTATTGTTGACTGAAGTACCAAAGATCGACAAAACGACCGTTATTAACATAAATGACTACAAAATGTTCATAACATGGTAATTAGTGATATAAAAGGAATAATAAACTTGAAAAAGGTTCTTAAGTAAGTAGATATTTACTCTAGTTTATTATTCAGGATATTAAAGAACGATCGAGTCAAGTCAGACATGAGGTAAGGGACTTCATCTCAATCTCCTTTCATTGAGGAATATTTTTTCTATACACAACTTTATTTTATACGGTGTATAAACCCCTTTGACATTGACTTTTATTCAAAAGAAATCTTTTTATACGAAGTATTTTTACTAAATGACAAAAGGAATGTTTTGTCTTATGTATGCGGCTATAATGACCTTTCCGCCGCCGTGACCATTATTTGAGTTTCGGCTTCCAC
This sequence comes from Viscum album, assembly GCA_963277665.1. Lineage (NCBI taxonomy): Eukaryota > Viridiplantae > Streptophyta > Magnoliopsida > Santalales > Viscaceae > Viscum > Viscum album. Next base: position 154,180,330 of record OY728134.1, on the reverse strand, counting down.
TACAAGACATAACGTTTTTTAAATGAAAAATGAATACCATGTTTTAATTTTCTTTTATTTTGGTATTGAAAATGGTTTTAATAATTTTTTTATTATATCAATATGTTGTATTGATATCTTTTGATTGAAATGTGGAAATGTTATGTTTCTTTTATGCATGTTTTATGTGATACGATTATGTTATGGTTTATGATATGTTTAAACCTTTTCATATAAGGAATGCATTGGAATTAATAAGTGATGGGTGGAGCCCGCTATAGATACTCGATGCATCGGTAGGCCTCATGAGACAAACTAGTGTCTTGGAACAAGGCCTTGACCAAATCTAATTTGTAGTCTTGGCACAAGGCCTTGATTTTGTGGTTATGATAGTTTGACATTATGCATTCCATCATTATGAAAGTGGTTATTGATATTTCATGCGATTATTCGACTAGAATAATATCCATGTGAATATGTAAATGGATTTATTTCATTTTATTTTTTCTATATTATGTTGAAGTTCATGTTTAAAAGGCTTTTGTTTTAGTTATACTTTTCCTTAAATGTTTATTTTTATTTATTAATGTTTCCACTGTATTGTTATCCATATTGAGAATCTGAGCTCACCCCTTTCTATGTTTTATTTTCCCAGGATGTGACGAAATATTTTATGACTGACCTGTAGGGATAGTATGAAGGGGATATGAGTGTGGACTATGGAGACTATGTTATTTTAGTTTTTCACTTTATGATGTAATTTAACATTTATGAATGTATCTAGTGTATCCAAGGCTACTAAACTAATCGGTCTTTCGAGACTTGATCTTTTGTGATCATGCCAATGTTACGTAATAACGCACTGACTCTGGGTACTGGGGTCAGGGTGTTACATTTATCGACACCCCTAGGACTTACATAATAGGTACCCTCCGCTACTTGTGGAAGGGAAGGCATAAACAACACTGTAGCGAGGGGGTGCCATGGATCAAACCATCAAGTGGTCCACGTTAGTGTGGCTATGCGAAGAAGCAACAGCCATTAGCATGCCTTTGTGAAGAAGCATTAGGAAAAGCAATTCAACGGGCAGTATCGTATAGGGGACTTTGAAGTCACATCATGAAAACCTGGAGGTTCACACAGGAAAAGGATTTTCCAAGAAGAGGGGTAAATAGGCAAGGGCCTTGTGGAGATCTGTTACACCGTGTGGTGGAGCACACTTGCGAAGGGGTTTGCTTCACGAAGTGGGGTGCCTTAGCCTTAGCATGGGGAAGAGGTGAAAATGGGAGGTGCTTCACAAAGTGGAAGGGCATTCACAGAGCATAGCCTCACGGAGTAAAGGTGCCTCGCGAAATAAGGTGTTGGAAAGCAATGTGATTCGCGAAGTACAATGAAACTACCTTAGCATATGGATCATGTATACATGAATGGTGTTTTGCGAAGCATAAATGCTCTGTGATGACCCGGTTCCCCTTGGGGATCCCCTTCCTTCATGAAGACCCTTAGGTTTCGTGAAAGGTATCCCTCTCAGAAGAGGGGATCAAGACTAGACAAAGGGGAGGCACTTCCCAGAGTAGAAGTAACTCGCACAGCTCCTGGTTCGCAGAGCGGAAGGATGCTTTGAGATTATGGATCTGGGAAGCCATAAGGTCGGATTATCCACCATTTGGGCTCAGGAGGAGCCTAATATTTATAGGTAAGAGGCCCCATGGAGCAGAGCTCATGCGGCGCGAAGAGGGACTTGATGGCTTCGCGGCGGGTCGCGAACATCAAATGCGGTCGTAGAGCATCCCTCCTCATGGCTTCACGGTGGGGTCACGAATGTCAAATGCGTTTGCGGAGATTCCCACCTCCTCACTTTGTGGCAGGCTCGCAAACATCAAATGCATTCACAGAGCCTCCCACCTCCTCACTTCGTGGTGGGATTTCGAACGTCAAATGTGTTCATGGAGCCCCCCACCTCCTCGCTTCGCGGTGGCCGCGGTGCTAGGGAACTCCATGAAGGGGCTTCGCGAGGCAGCTTTTTGGGCCTTCTTTGGGACTCTTCTTTGTCCCGAATTTTGGCGCCAACAAATGCCCCTATCAGAATTGGATCCGTGGAGATATAAAGAGTCAAATTCTAAGTGAAATCAACAAAATCCTCCTTCATTCGTAGTGCTGACTCTCGAAGAGAGCTCGTGAGGAGGACATGGGATGCACGGGACGAGAACATCGTGAAGCTTGGGGTGGATTGGATGCGCCGCGAAGTTCCGAAGGCAGTCTCATATAAATTGGGGGTCTACCATGTATTTTTTCCTTTCCCTTCCCCGCGATCTTGTCTTCTTGCGCTCTCGATTCGTGAATCTCTGCGTACTCTGCAAGTGATCTCGGTAAATCGGGTCTTCACGGCGCACAACGAGTCCTCGACTCCACGTTTGTGCTCTGCGATCCTGCGACTGAGCACCTCGGCAGCACTTTGCAAACAGTCTTCATGAATGGGCTTTACGAAGGTGCTTTGTGCACGAGCTTTGCGAACTAACCAACCAAACTTCAAAGTTCTAGCACTGAATGTCCCACCAAGAAGCTACCCAGGGTGTCCTTACAGATGCCGCCCGGAGAGACGAAATGGCGAACAGTCTTGGGCTTGGTGAGCTAGTCCGGAGCCACTCAGACCATAGTTCATTGGTGGAGTTGCTGTCGAAGAGCCAGAAGAACTACCCACTGTGTAGAAGGCTGCCCTTGTATGGATTCGGGTTGAGGGATGATGTCTTCATCCCTAAAGCAGGAAGTGAAAAGCTAGCTTACTAGTTCCAGAGTACGCCATGTCAGCACCGATGGTTCAGGGCACCCGATGCTCATGCATGGGAGGACTTCATGCCTGTTATCTCCAACTGCTTGTACAATAATCTGAACAATGCTGACGGGAAGGAATTTCAGCCGGAGACGTCCCCTCCTCAGTACCTAACCATCCTCAAGGCAGCACTGGGGAACCCGAAGAAGGGGTGGTCTAAGGAATGGGACCTACACTAGGGAAAAAACTTTATGGACGATTGGGCTTGGGCCTAGGCCTACTGGGTAGGCGCCTCATGTGAGGTTTTTGGGGGTGGATCTGAGAAGAGTGGACCTGTATGAGGCATCTTGGGCTTCCCAGTTCCTTATCAACTAGCCGAAGCAGTTAATTCCAGAGCTGTTGAGCCGGTGGTAACTAGGGACCAATACCTTCCACCTGTATCATGGGGAGGTCGGCATCAGCCTATGGGAAATGCATCAGACCTCAGTGGTCCGGATACTGGGGGAGATGTATGATGAATTCCTCCCAGCTATGTGTGCATGGGAGGATCCTGAGCAGATGCAACGTTTGGCTATAACATTGATAGAGCTTGTGCCTGGGGAGGATAAGGAGGCCATGAGTGATGTCCACTTCAAGCGGTGGTTCAAGACGTTTCTAAACTTCCCAGAAAATAGGAAGTTCCCAGCGAGGCCTCGAACTTTCCCAAAGGGGTCCCGGAGTAAGGAAAACTCAGACTGGCGGCTATTGGAGGATAGCTAGTGGATGACCTGGGGGTTCTATGTCAGAATTGAAAAACAACCGATATTCAGGCTGGTGGCATTCATTGCAGATATCATCTATGGTTGGATCTTATCAGTGATGGATACAAACATGGGAGTGCATCCAAGCACTTTCATCATAGCTTCCACATCGGTGACAGGAGGACGGATCAAACTGGGGATCCCGATTCCTGCGAAGTTGTACAAAATGTTCTGGCACATCAGCAAGGGGAAAAGGCCATAGAGGGTATGTGGGCCATTCCACCTCTTGTATGGATGGATGGAGGTGCACATTAGGGGGATTTATGAGTATCCAAACCCTATCTCACCACCATGGTTGAAGTTCCATCCCTCGATCTTGAACGCTGCAGGGAGCTTTCTGACTAAGATGGTAGCACAATCAGTTCTGAACTAGGTGTGGAGGGTGGAGGAATTGAATTTCCACTCATTCCTGCTGTTGACGGGGGACTTCATGGATGATGTACAAGGGAAAAAAGAGCACCGAGCCTACATCCTGGCCTTTCGAGGTGGGGTCTTGGTGGCCAGGGGGGACCACGAGCATCTCTGCTAGCCATACACCCCACACTGGTTTTCCAGGAAATTCTGGTGCTTGCAGCGGTTGACCCCGTAGGTCTACCTAGAGGTGCGCTATGAGGAGCACCTTTGTGTGATGAGGAAGATGTGGCTCATGTTCACATGGGAAGATGGAAAGATGCAGAATGTATTTCCTTCGCCAACCACCTTCCTTGGGCTGATAAAGAAATATGCCCAGATCTAGGAGGTAGCCTATCTAGGGGAGATGCTCAAATGGCCAACCGTCCTGGTCGATGAGGGTGAGCTTCCCCGATCTCAGGGCCGAGGCTAGAAGGTGACAAGGGAATCCCTAGTGTCAAGGATGTTGTAGCGGCGATGCCTGCACCAGTTGAGAGGGGAGCCGCTGTAGGGATCCGACAGTGGCAACAGAGATGGTGGTCCTAAGAGAACAGAGTCATCCAGAGGGGCGGCCACAAAGGAGATTCCACAGGATTCCTACATAGGCCCTAGGGAAATGACAAAAAAACATTGACATGCTGGATAATGTTGTCTTCCCAAGGTCATGGGACATCTGGGATGTCAATCGGAAATTCCTCAACCCATCCAAGATATGGAATCACCTCAACTGCCTCGGGATAGACTTGCTGAGAATTGGCCCTATTAGGACCTGTTTTTCAGTGTCCTAGGGAGAGTTAGAGCAATACATATCCAAGATGGAAGACTTCAACCACTCCTGGGGTGCCCTGCACCCAATGACAGACCTAGTCCGGGTGTTGTTGGGTTATATGGTCCCTCCACAACTGTCTGCTGCTGACCTGAGGGAGAGATCCCCTCTTCCGGAAGAATCGAATGAGTCCTCCTGGGGAGATGAGGCCGGTAGAGAGAGTTTTCCGGAGGAGGTTGAGGTCGGCGATTAGTACTCAGATCATGAAGATTTTGAGGAGGCTCTCTAGGTAAAATCCTTAGTTCCTTCTTCAGAGTCTTTCCTTAGTTTAATCTGGATTCCTTATCAGCTTTTGCACTATGTAGGAGGACCTTGTGCATAGACCTCATTCTCACCCCTCAGTGGGTGCCAATGCGAGACCTTCAGGATCCATGCCCATGGCTGCATTCACTTCCATGTCTTTCGAGGCTGGGACACTCGAGGTGGATCCCCCAGAGTCTCCAGACCAGTCAACAATATACGGGGGGCCACCTCTCAGTGTTTTGACGACATCATCCCCAGAGCAAGACAAGGAATTTGACCTCTGTAAGTCTTCTCTACTGAATTCACAACTACCATCCCCTAACCATGTTAACTGACATTCACATCCCCTTCTTGGAATTTCATTACTTCAATTGTCCTGGGCTGCTGTGGTGAAGTTGGTCGGGGCCTCTGGTAGCACTATTCCCAGGGGCATGCCAATGGTCGTGGAGGTGGAAATCTAGCCTAACCGAACTGCAACACTCCCGATTGCTGGTGGGAATGACAGTGGGACTGTGCCGGAGATTATTGAGGTTGGATCTGATGATGAGGATCAGCCAAACAGTCAAGGCCCCACCACACCTAATCCAACGCCAGATGTGGACCCAACCGAGGAGTTCCTGGGTGAATTTCCTGCATACGAGCCTGTAAATCGCGCCGACTAGGATGAGACAACCTCTGATGAGGAGGACAGTAAAATAGTCCATCGATGATCGTGGAAGCTGATCATGCACTTCATCAATGAAACCCCCAAGCACTATGTTTGGATGAGATGGATAGACTTCACTCATGACTGTGTGAACTATGTGCAGGGGGAGTGGATGCCCAACTTCCTCACATGCTCATCCTAGATCTTATGGTGGAAAAGATTTGTGAGTATGACCATGGCCTTAGAATGGGATAGCAGCGGAGGAAGGCGATAAACATCAAGAGGCTCCAGAAGGATGATGAAGAGGTCCAGCAACTACAAAATCAGGCAGACGAGCACTTGACCTCCCTCAATGCGCAATACAAGCTAATATTACAATTGAAGGCCCAGCTAGTAGAAGCCGAAGAGGGCCTAAAGTGAGATTTTGGGGAGATGATCGCCATCCAGGATGACTTGGATTAGGCCTAGATTGTGGAAAATGAATTTCACCCTCTTGCCGCAGAGGAGGATTAGAAGTTGAACAAGCGACAACAACTCCTAGACGCCACCAGCCAGAGGGTGGCAGAGTTGCAACGTTCCTTTGGCAAGGTCAATCCATCCATGGGGGGAGTCGACCCCCGGGTACTATAATGATTACAAACCCCTAAACATAATTTCATGATTTGATTGTTTGAATGTCATAGCATGAATGAGTTCCATTGTTTACATTGGTTTACTGCATCCTTGTGATGTTCGCAGATCGTCCAAAGATCATTCCATAAGCTCATGTGGGTCGGGCTCGATGTGAGAAACAAGGGGTGACCACTTTATCACCTTATCCGAATGTAGGAGAACAAACCAAGGTTTTGAAATACATGGTCTGAACAACCGGTCTGGATTTCTAGGAAGAAATAGGAGAAACCTGGCTTGAGAATGAAGCTCTCAGAAAAGCCAAATTACCGTTTTCCTAGCATGATCTCGTGCATGAACAGGGTAATTCCAGGGGTGTTGGAATCAGTCTGAACAGATGAGAATGGGATGTGTGGATCACGATACCCAGGATTCGAAACATTGTTGGGGTGGAATGAAAATAAAGAATAGCTTTTGACCGCATTCGGAAAACAAAATTCCTATTGCATTATCCTAGAGTGGGGATAGAAAATGAGGGCCGACCATTGACCATGTTCGAAGCATGGGAACAAACCCAAACTGTCATCTATTAGTCTTCCGGAACATTGGAACAAGACAATAGGTGGGCCATAGGCCGAGAATCCGTATTGTTAGGGGGTTCCTCTAGACGTGAAAAAGGAAGCGGGTCCGAATAAGGGGCACTCAAAGCGTGGATTGTGGATTGAGGGTTTGTTCGAACAGAATCTAACACTCTTAAAATTAAACCACCGTGGTGGAAGAAAATTGGTTGGATGTATCGGTTTGATCATGGATCATTCCTTCTTTCAGATAGAGCCTCTCTAGCGAGGGTTCTGTCACTTCCCAAAATCATCTTGGGGGATCCTGAACTTATTCAGGGAAAAGTTGCAGTTAAACGGTTCCCCAGAAGGGGTCAGGCCAGGGGGTCAGAAATGGGGAGGAACAGAACTTTATGATTCCTGGGGCTGGACCCCGGGAAAAATAGCGGGGTGTATCTACATATCCCATAAGGATGGGAATCAATCCATACGTAGTTCTAGAAGCACAGTTTAACATCATACAGGATGATGAGAAGCCTGGCTACGCCGGTGTACATCCTACCAAAACTACTAAGACCATGTGAGTCATTCTTGATGTGGGAAACAAGGAGTAGTGGTGGGACTTTCCCGACACAGGAAGGAACACATTAGAGAGAGGGGGCGCTCAGTGAATGTCATCCCAATGATGCTAACTCGTCCATGTAGCGCACCTAGACACATGAATAGATAAAACCGAGTATGTAGGATTTCCACATGAACATGAAGAAGTGGAAATGTGTGAATCATGACACTCCAAATATGGACCACAATGATGGCAGTGTGATGATAGAGGATAACTGTTGATCGTGGCAGAAACACAGTATCCACACTGCGTTAGCCTAGAATGGTGATAGACAAATGAGGGTTGACCATTGACCATGTTCAAAACATGGGACCTATCGCAAATGCCATCCGAGATCCTTAGGGATGTTGGCCCGAAATGGTAGGAGAGCCCTTAGGCCTAGTATTCATGCCATCTGGGGGTCCTTTTAGATGTGAGGATGAGGATCCAAATAGCGAGCTCACAAAGCTTGGTCATGGAACGAGGGGAATGTCCCCATGAAAATTCAACACTTTGGGCTCTTTGTCAAACACATCTAAATACGACAACGAGATGTATTAGATAGAGGGGGTCAAGTCCCTTCCAATAGGGAGATCTTATTTTAGGGTCATAGAACTCGGACCATAGATGGTAGGAAACATAGGAGACACATGGCAGGGTATCTACAAAAAACCCGATGCGAATGGGAACTGGGGGTTCCGACCACCACGTGTTCCTTAGAGAGGTTTTAGGTCAAGGGACCGAAAAAAAAGAGTTGATATGGACCTGAGGTATAGTGAATAGGCGTTCCTATATACCCCATGAGGATGGGGATCAAGCTGCACATAGTTCTAGATGAGATCTTAGTTTATTTCCTTAGATCTCAGACCATGGATGGAGTGAAAACCCTCCATGTAAGTGCAGACCTCAACCCGATCCCTAAGCCCACGTGAGTTAAACTTGGTGTGGGAAACAAGAAAGAAGGATGTCTTTTTAAATACCTTGAATGAATGACAAAGGGAAATCAGTGTGGAGCCCTGAATGACACCCCTATCATGGCTTTGGTCCTCCTAACGTGCAGATGCACACTAAGGAATAGTATCAAGAGTATCAAGGTTGTACTTGGACATGATGAGGTAGAGAAGGATGTGAATCATGTAACTGATATTTTGGGCTTAATGGGGTAGTGTGGTGAGGTAGGATAGCTATTGACCATGTTTGAAACATAGTATCCATATCGCGTTAGCCAGAAATGGGAACAACAAATGAGCATCGACCGCTGACCGTATTCGCAATGTGGGATTTGTATCAGCTTGTCATCCACGACCCTCGGGGACGTTGGCACATAATGGTAGGAGGGCCCTTAGCCCTAGAATCCATGCAACTTGGGGGTCCCTTCGAGTGTGAAATGTGATGGAAGCTCTAGTGAAGGGGAACACAAAGCCTGAAAAGCTGGTAGAAACATGTCCGAGTAGAGTCCGACATTCCAGGTACTAAACCAGAGTACCCTTAGGCACATTGGTGAACCGCCGAAGAGTGTTGACGAGGGTGCTCAGGAGTGAGAGACACATGGAGCGATTTTTACAAGCCCGAATTTAATGAGGGAATAACCCCATACCACACCATATACTCCCCTCTCTGGGAAAGGGTAAGAACTTGGTTCGGGGCCCAAGAAGGCCAAGGGGCCTGAGGCTGGGCCTTGGTCAGGAAGGCCCGACCAGTTTGTAGTCTAATTTCTTATAGTGAGGATGAGGGTTGGGGGCCTGAGAAGGCCAAGGGTCTTGAGGTTAGGCCTCAGTCAGGGAGGCCTGACCAGTTTTTAGTATAACATCTTGCTGTGAGGAAGAGGGTCGAGGCCTGAGAAGGCCAAGGGGCCTAAGGTTGGGCCTCAGTCATAGTGGCCTGACCAGTTTTCAATTTAACGTCTTGTAGTGAGGATGAGGGATGGGGATAAGGTGTATCATCAGGGGATGTGTACGGCATGGTGATCAACCCGACATGAATGAGGACATAATCCCATACCACATCGCACAATCCAATAAGAGAGAACCTGGGCTGGGGGCCGAAAAAGGCCAAGGGGCCTGATGGTTGGCATCGTCCAGAGGGAGTTCATCACTTGGAGACACAATGGGGAAGAATGAAACACTACACCTGATGTTTGGGACATCTTTGGGTGGCCCTAATGATCCAGGACAACTTTTGACCATGTTTGAAACACAACGTCCCTATAGTGACCTGAAATGGGAGCAACAAAAGAGCATTGATCACTGAACCTATTCAAAACGCGAGACTTGTATCATCTTGTTGCTTGAAATCCTCGAGGTCATTGGCCCAAAGTGGTAGGAGGGACCTTAGGCTTGACATACATACCATTCAGTAGCCCTTACGGATGGGGAAGGTGATGGAGTCCCAGTCAAGGAGTGGGTGAAGCATAACTATACCCATCTATGAAAGAGACAAACGTCTCTAGGGAGTGGGACATATGACCGAATCAATGTTAGCTCAATGTGAATTGGGGAAAGAGTCTACACCCCACCATATTTCTTGACCTGAGGGGAGGATTCTAGAATTTGGGCTGGGCTAACAGATGAAATGTCCAGGAGTTCCTATGTATCCCATGTGGATGGAAATCAAGCCATACGTAGTTCTTGAAGGACAAGCAGTTTAACATCATGCGGTAAATACATGGGAGGATAGAAGAATGGGAGTGACCACATGGTAAAACCATTATAACCCCTATATGAGTGGGGATAAGGAGTCCTTCACCATATCGTGCAAGGATCCTTCGAGAGAACTATACACATGGGTAATAGTCAAAGAGAAAACTGAGGGCTGGGCTCAAGAAGAGGAATCTGAGCATTCCTACGTATCCCATGTGGATGGGAATCAAGCCATATGTAGTTTTAAAAATGCAGTTTAATGTAATATTGGACGATGCACAGTTTAAAGTCATGCATGACTCGATTGTTTAAGGTCATGCATGATCGACGTGCAGTTTAGGGTCATGCAGGACCATCTAATTTTAGGTCATGCAGGACCATATAGTTTAAGGTCATGTAAGACCATCCAGTTTAAGGTCATGTAGTACCATCCAATTTAAGGTCATGTAGGACCATTAGGCTCTGGAAAAGTATTTCTTGAGTAACTTGGCATTGGTGGGAGGAGTTATGCGCTCACCATCAGTGGTCACCAGGGAGTATGCTTCATTGGGGTAAACCCTATGAACTATGTAAGGTCCTTACCATTTGTGCTCTAACTTGGGAGTTTTCCTACCAGGGATCATTGGTGCTTGGAGGGCCAATACTAGGTCACCTTTTAGAAAAAGGCGGAGGCGAACATTCTTGTTGAATGCTCTAGCCATCTTATTCTGATGACTTTCCAGACTGTGCAGGGCACAAAGTCTATTCTCATCAAGTGCTTCCAATTCAACTAGACGGATTTCAGCCACCTTATCTGGTGCCTAATAGTCATAGACTACAATGTGTAATGAAGGTAGGTAGATCTTGATGTTAAGGATGACCTCAGCCCCGTACACCAGGGAATATAAAGTCACCTGGGTGGAATTGTGAGTCATCATCTGATAAGCCCAGAGGGTGTTGGGGAGCTTGTCTGGACAACTCTTCTTATTCTGGCTAACCATTTTTTGAAAAATGTTAGAGAGGGTTTTGTTAAACACCTTGATCTATCCATTTTCCTGAACGTGATAGTGGGAGGTATGATTCGAATGGATACTGTACTTGGTGTACAATTTCTTCATCTCGGCTACACGGAATTTGGTGCCTTTATCGGTGAGGGAAATGTGAGGGACTCCAAACCGGTGGATGATATTGGAACTCACGAAGTTAGTGATGGAACATGCCTTGACTTCCTTGAGCGGAATTTCCTCTGCCCACTTGGAAAAGATATTCATAGTGGTCAGAATGAACCAGAATTGGTGAGCCGTTGCTGGTGGGTTTGGTCCCACGACATCGAGTCCCCACACCGAAAATGTCCAAGAGTACTTGGTGGAGTGTATAGGTTCTGGCGGCCAATGCAGGAAGTAATCATGAACTTTACATGCATGCCATCTCTTGGGAAACTTGATACAATCATGGATCATAGAGGGCCTAAAGTACCCTAATCTCTTGATATAATAGGACAACTTCAGCCTAGCCTGATGGGCACCACAGGAACCAGAATGAACCTCTTGCATGACCTATAGAATTCTTACTCCTTGGATGAAATAGAGGAGAACACCATCGAAACTTCTCTTATAGTGGATCTGCTCAAGACTAGGACCACTTTGGAGGGTAAAATGCAGTGCCTAGCATTGGATTTGCTCACGTTTGGCAAGATCACCTGGGAGGCAACCATTTTAGAGATACATGACTAAAGGGGATCTCCAATAGGGGGTCGGTTCAACCACTGCATTTGAAGAACCTAGTGGTCCTGATGTGGAGGATCCGGTGGTAAGATGGATTACTCGTAGGCCATCGTCATCCTCTGGGGTGACAGGGGAAATGACTATCTAGTGTGCCACATGTATAATCAGATCATCCTACTCGGGCTCTGCAAGTGGTGTAGCTAAGATGGCCAAAGCGTTTGCTTAACCATTCTGTGACGGAGGGACATGGGTAGCCTCTGGTCGAGAAGGGAAGTGGGCCATTAGATAGAGGGTGAGATCCAACAATGGCGCGAGCTCTGTCTTTCTGACAACATAGCCACCATTGACCTGCTTGATGACTAGCTCAGAATCCACTTTCACATGAATTTGGGGCACACCGACCTCGAGGGCCAGCTCGAGGCTACTGATAAGAGCTTGATACTCTAATTAATTATTGGTGTAGCCTTATGACAATAGGAATGATTACGGAAGAATGTATTGCGCTGGGGTAATGAAGACGATACCTAGGCCCACTCTATTGAGCCTAGGATCATTGAGCCTCATACCAGTAGGGCTCTGAGAGGCACCATCAAAGTGCATTTCCCAACATGGGACGACTTGATTGATTGAGAGGATTTACTCATCAGGGAAATCCAAGTCTAGGGACTGGTCTGCGGAGGTTTGATGGGCAGCTAAAAAGTCTACCAATGCTTGCCCCTTGATATCCTTCTGGGGGACAAACCTAACATTGAATTGCTCAAGGATTATCGACCACCATGCTAGAAGGCTTTTCAACATGGGTCGATTTAGAATGTACTTCAGCGGGTCTACCTGAGAGACCATATATACCTCATGGTGCTACAGGTAATGTCACAACTTATGCACAACAAATACGAGCGCAAGGCAACACTTCTTGATGGGGGAGTATCTAGTCTCTGTATCAAGAAGCATGCTACTAAGGTAGTAGATACTGTTCTTTGTCCCATCATTGTTCTTCTGGGTGAGAAGGGTGCCAAGAGATTGGTCCAGGGTAGTCATGTATATGATTAGCTACTTACCAGAGACGGGTGACATCAAGACCAGAGGTTGGAGAAAGTACTGCTTAATTCCCTCGAATGTTGTCCGACACTCTTGGTCCCATTCTTAGGCAGAGCCTTTCTTCATTAGCTGAGAAAAGGACTTACACTTTCCAGCCAGATTAGACATGAATCGACGTATGTAGGCTAAGTGGCCTTGAAAACCTTGAATCTCTCAGATATTTCTCGGGGGAGGCATCTGGCTGATCTCCTTGATCTTCTCTGGGTTGATCTCGATGCCTCGATACCTAATAATAAATCCAAGAAACTTCATGGAAAAGACCCTAAAGGAACACTTCAATGGGTTCATCTTCAAGTGGTGGGAACAGAGGAAGCCGAACACTTTCTCAAGGTCCTTGAGATGGTCCTGGCATTGGAGAGATTTGATCACTAGATCGTCCACATAGCAGTCCACCAATGTTTTGAGGATTGGCTTGAATATCCGATGCATGGCCAGCTGATAGGTGGTACCCACATTCTTTAGGCTGAAGGTCACAACCTGGTAACATAAAGTACCTTGGGGTGCCCTGAAAGCTATGGACTCTTTATCCTCAGGGGCCATCCGAATCTGATTATATCCAGAGAAACCAACCATAAAGGAGATGGCTTTGAACCCGACCGTAGTGTTGATAAAAAATTCTGTCACTGTAAGGGGAAAATCATCCTTTGGACAATGAAAGTTGAGATCTCAGAAGTTAATACAGACTCTGATCTGTCCATTCTTCTTTTTGACTAGCACAATGTTGGATAGAAACTTGGGGGTACTGGACCTTCTTGACGAAGTTGGCTCTGATGAGCTTTCCAACTTTATCCTCAACCATGGCACTGTGAGAAGGGTGCATCTTTATAGGAGGCTGCTTGAACCCTTAATGGTTTGTTGGGAGGCCGAGGCGGTGGACGACTACCTGAGGATCTAGTCATGGAATCTCATCGTAACTCCAGGAGAACATGTCATGATACTGTTTAAGGAAGTCCACGTACTACTTCTGCTCCTCGAGGGACATGGAAACACTGATCAACATGGGTCTTGGATCTGCCTCGCTACTAAGGTTCACCTGTACTAGTTCATCGACCGTATCAGATACACATTCTTCAAAGGCAGGGGAAGAATCCTCCAAATCCCCTTCTTCTCTTGTAGAGGAGGTATTCCCAATGGGTGAGCCTTCTCCTTGGTCGGAGAAACCTGAGGGGAGGCTGGTACTAGCATGGACAGCAGTGGACAACACATCATGAGATTCATGTGCCGCTGAGACCATAGCGATAAAGGTAGTCCATCCAATCCCATCTGGCCTTCGACCCATGTGGACACGCTTGATGACATCAAAGAAATAGTGGAACGTCGGCATGATCCGATTAATCCCATCCCATTGAAATAGACATGTACGACGTACTGTCATTGCCATGGGGAGGACGTACGGATACTGTATGAGGGTAGGAGGTTCCCGGATGACCTGATCCTGGTTTTTTAGGAGTACGAGGTGATTTTCTGCTGCTGCTTGGACTTGGGAATATGACTTCCACTTATACCTGAGACAACAAAGAATTTCCCCATGATGGGGGTCGTTGCCTCCAATCGATGGATTGGGAAGACTTAGGCGTCATCTAGACCTGCCCAGGGGTCACTCATGACCGGGGCGGGCTCAACCTCACTTCCCAGAATCTGCTTATCCTTGCTCTTATAATAGTCACCATCCAGATAACGGGCATCACAAGAGGAAAAAGGAGATTCATCACCTTGGAGTATGCCTAATCGACCATTAAAGGAGTACTTGAGGCATTGTTGGTATGAAGAGGGGAGCCGCGTGCAGATGGAGCCATGGTCTTCCCATCAATGCATTGTACGCGATGTCCTCGGAGACGACCATGATTTCAGTACTGGAAACTAGGCCACCGAAATGGGTATTCAAACAAATCTTACTGACCAGGGTCTGCTCTGTCCTATCATATCCCTGGATCCTTTAATTGAAGTGAGTCAGGTCATCCTCAGATAACCCCATCTTCTGCAGTTTCCGTGTCGGGATAAGGATGATCCCGAAGACGGTGTCAATGAGCCAGAGGTGAACCTAAATACCGTTAAATTGGAAGGTGATTTAAAGATGGTGGATGTGCCCCTATATTGGAGAGCCTCTATCCTCTCTGGAGAACAAAATGATGGCCTGAAATTCAACAATCTCAACTGCTTTAGTGTGAAAGGCTTCTGCAGCTGCTACCTCAATCTCAAATTAGAGGGGGATCCTTAAAGACTCAGTGAGGAACTCGTGCATATCTGATGACAGGTGAAGGGCATCAAGGATGGAAAGCCTTACTAGGATGCCGATGTGGTTCTTGAGAACATCATAATTCCATTCCAGGTGAAAAATTTTTCTTACAGGAGGCCGCTCTACGATTGGAGACATGGTGGGCCCTGTCGGCTGGACCGGCGACTGGCTGGTGCTAGGAATATACCGCTGTTCACTCGTATAAGCCTAAATAGTATCTACTAGATGAGGTCCATACGATTGAGGTTGACCCATGGAAGGGTGAATCTAGTCGCAGAACAACCGAAGTGGCTCTACCTGATCCAGTAGCACAAACGATGGTGGAGGCGGTCCTGACGACACTGGATGAAGAGGCTGCAAGTGTTGAGCTCTGTGCTAGGCATTCGGTCTGGTCTCAGTGGCATGCATGGCCTGCCTAGAAGTGCCAGCTGGCATTCATCGATGACCCATATAGCCAAGGCTCCACTGACTTTGGTGTCAGCTGGGGACGTTGGGGAGGTTCTCCTAGCGTTCCGCCTCGTTGGGAGTCATATAGGGGTTTACCAACTCAAAGGTGTTAGCCGAAGCCTACCCTTGACTATCACTCGAATAATCATCCACCACTAGGAAGATTCTGGGAGGGATCCCCATCTTAGCGGGCATGAAGTCACTGAGAGTGTGGGACGATGATGGCATTGGCGAAGCACATTGCTTCTTATTAAGCCGCCGTTGCTTTCTCTTCTGGGAAGAGGCCGACTGAGATGATGACACAGCAGTGCTGACCACTGCTTCTGAAGTCTCCACCTGATGTAGGTGCACCCGAATGATTCCATGGGTGCAACCAACTATTTTACGAGCCATCCAGTCATTTTACTTCTAGTATTCGTGGCTGGGAGCCTATTTCCACTCGCCTTCGATGTCGCTACTGCTGTCTGACCTTACAAAGACACGCTACTTGGGCTGGGGCTGAGCCCAACCTCACTATATTGTTATCGACATAGTCTTGGAGATAGTATTTAAACACATAGCACTACTTGAGGGTGTGCCCCAGAATCTGATGATAGGGGATGTAGTTGGGGTGATCGGTGATATTCGCCTCTGCTGGCCTTCTGCACTCAGGCAAGCATACAAACCCCGGCTCTAGGGCAATACCGAAGTAACCAGGTACCTAGTTCCTGATGAACGAGTAAGTTTGGTTTCTTCTTTCTGGATAGGGATCCCTTGGAGCCAGGCCTTTATGAGGAGCTGGAGGGGCCTGTCGAGGATCTGGACCCTGATTGTCCCGCTTGGGCGGTGGCAGTGCATTACACAGGAGCGCATGTTGATTCTGAGGACGCTGCGGATTCCGAGGCTGTGCCTGAGGTGGAGGACCTCTCCGAGGCTACGGGGCCGGAGATACTGGTATCAATTCTAGCTACTCGGGGTCTTCTATTTGGTCCACCGTTACGGGCTCAGCTCTGGAGGGTCTCTTTGCTGGGATTACATGGGGTAGTGGACGTGCCTGAATCACCTATTTCAGGGCTTCTTCGAGGCGCTGGGCCTTATCTAAGAAGTCTCAGAACCCTCCAGGATAGTTATGAGTGATCAATAAGGGAACCAGTTCCATCTTGACATTCCCTATGCACATCTTCAGTAATTTCTCTTGAGTCAGTGGCATGTCGAGGGAGTATGTGAGCCCCTTCCACTAGGTTATAAAGTCCGTGACTCACTCATCATGCCTTTTTTTCTCTTGAAGAGGTTTTGATGCTGTTCTTCTAGGTGGTAGAGCTGAACTGGTAGAGGAACTACCTACGAAGGTCCTCCCAGCTGGTCACAGATCTGATGGGGAGATGGATGTACCAGATGAATGTCGGCTCCTCTAGTGTCTGAACAAAATAGAAGATCTTAGCGGCCTCCTACTGTGCTGGAGTCCCCAACATGGGCCCACACCTTGAGTTGAAGTGGGCCAGATGTTGCGGTGGGTCCCCTATACCATTACAAGGGGAGAAGGTGGGATTTCCGAAACCCCAAGGCACCAGTATATCATCCACCCAAGCTGGGTATGGCTTTCCATCTGGTGGGATTTCCACCTTCCACGTTTTCAATTTCTCAAGGCGGGCTATGAGTGCTGCCATAGGATCATTCGGGCAGGGGTCCCTATCTGGATGGGGATCCCTAACCATGAGTGCATTGCCGAGCTTTTCGACATGGTAGATAGGTTCAGCGGCTAATGGAGCAGCCCTTGGGCCTACTGGGGGAACCCGGGCCAGATTCCTCAGATTTCCACAACGTTCGGGAGGGTTTGGTGAGACGTAATGCACCATCTTTCCATGATCTCTGGCTTCAACTCTATCAGTAGGAGCAATATGATCAGGGTTTCTTGGGGGCACATCTCCAAGGTGTTGTTGTTCCTGCCCCGACCTAGGATCACCATAGTCAGGCCGTTGTTCTACAACGCGTTCAGCCAGGAGTTCGTCGACCAACCTATTTTGATCAGCATGTTGCTAGCACAACGTGGACTTCTCGAGGTCCTCCCCCGTCTTCTTCACTGAGGCAGATAGGTCGGAGTTCTTGATAGCTCCAACGTGCTTTTTACCCTTACTGACATTCTGGATGAGCACCAACGCCGCAGTGGGTGCAGGGAGACCTAGGAGGGTCTTCTGCTGATGAGTAATCCTCCCCGATGGGTCTAACAGTGGTGGCACACCCTCAGGGGGTAAGTCTCAATCGAGAAACTCCAGCTCATCCTCCTTTTCCACGATGTTGGCTATATGGACTGTGACCCTTCCTGGGGGCATGTCCTCAATATCGCATAGCAAGTTGGGTTGCCGCCAGATATGACTGAAGAGGAGGAAACCATACTGCCCCCAACCACAGATTTGCAAGTGGGGGGGGGGGGTAGCCTCCCTGATAATTTTTCGGAGTACCTTGATACTCTGAATGCATTCCTGCTAGAGGGCCTCACAACAGCCAGGTGACTTGGGGCACTATGCCACAAGGAGTGCGGCCAGATCGACTAAACAGAACTACTCACTGATGTCTTTGAAATGCATTTGGATCCTTGGATAAACCACACACTGATGACAGAGACTAAAATGCATTACCCAGAAGGTGTAGTAGAGACACTCAACTTCCTCCAGGGTGAGAGTTCTGGTATGTATAAATCTCGCGCTGCTATAGGACA
Source organism: Viscum album (assembly GCA_963277665.1). Lineage (NCBI taxonomy): Eukaryota > Viridiplantae > Streptophyta > Magnoliopsida > Santalales > Viscaceae > Viscum > Viscum album. The sequence goes on along the minus strand of OY728134.1, from coordinate 154,162,091 downwards.
GAACTTCTCAAGGAAGTGGTCCGCTGCAAGGATTCCCTAGAAGCTCCTCAACTCAAATTCAGAATCTATCCCTTGATATAACCACTCACCAACTGGGTGTGGTTGAAGAACTAGTAGCGGTACTGAGGCAGACCGTTGGGACGACAGGTTTTCTGGTGTAGAATACTGCAAACGGGCCGACTGGCTTCCGATTCTCGGGTTGTCCTCTGAAGAGTGCAACGACCTGGCTGCTACATCCTGGTAGGACAGGATGATGACTGCCATTCCTAGCTCAAGGTCCAGGGCTGCTGGTGTTAGTTTTGACCACTACTCACCCACCATTGGTCCCCAGAATAGCTCTTTGTGATCTCTTGTGGAGGTAGAAAGTGCTTCTGGTGACAATGGTTGTGATTGACTGACCGTAACCTGCGGGGTCTTCAGATTTTCATCCTCCTTGATAAACCTGTGGAGGGAGGCAGGAATCCCATGGACCTCACATTCTGGGAGCACCAGGCTGATGTGCCTTGTCCCTGCCCCGACCCTTGACTCGGATGAGCGAGGGGAGGGTTCCTGAGCTGAGTTATAATATGCTTCAATGTCTGAGAAGCGGAACATTTTGATCTCCATCTGGGTTTCCTGAGATTTTTCTTGTGGCGGCAGTGTCCCGCCTTCCATCCCCTAGGTGGCTCCTCCAGACATGGCCGATTTCTGACATGTGGTCCTTTGGCCGCACCGGTGCCAGGGTGGAGACTGTTTCCACTTGAGACAACCGATGTGTGAGGAGCACTGGAAAAAATGTCTAAGAAGACATGGGGATGACCTCCATGAATAGAACCTAAGAGGGAAAAACCTCCACTGGAGCTGGCGGAAGCATGGGGAGGACCTCCATGCTTGGTGCGGGTGGAGCGAGGCTGGCCCTCGCCCCTCTAGTTTCCTGGGCAAGGAGGACCTTCTCTAACCGTGGAGAGGATGTAGGGAGGATCCCCACATTAGAGAGAGACCTGATGGGTAACATCTTCACATCGACGTCTTGGGGCAGGAGGAAGGACTCCATACCCAGTGTAATGGGCACGTGAAAGGATTCCATACTGAACATCACCGCTGCGGGGCAGAACTTCATTTGGATTTGGGGTAGCATGGGGAATACCTCCATGTCGAGCCTTAAAGTGGGGAAGACCCAGGCTCTCGGTGGTGGTGGTACGAGGAGGACCTCCATACAGGGTGGCATCGCCGCGGGTTGGTTCACGATGACCCCTGCTCATGTCTGTGACCAGGAGAGTCAACCCAGCCTACCCGTGGGGTGGTTGGGGCCTCGATCCCAGTTGGGCATATAAGTTCCCCTACTTAGTGTGTGTAGGGACTTGATGATATGCATCGAAGGTGCCTGTAACGACCTGAGAAACTGTGTTTTGAGTAATGACAAGTTTGTTTTACAATGCCACCCGTTAAGTGAACAAACAATCATCTTATAAGATAATAATAATAATAAAATAGAAAAACGCATCAAATGATTGAAAGTACCTTTTATTCAAATGAGTAATATCTCGGTGACTACAACTCACACTGATCCAACAAGAAGTTAAGCTAACCAAAAATCCCAATTGAAAACCCGATTAAAATTATAGGGAGACCACTTAAAACCACCAGGACCCCAAGAAGGCGATAAGGGTTTTTGGCATCCATCAGAATAAACATGAGGATGGCCGAAGCCACCGCAGCTGTGCTGAGCACCAAAGGAATCACATGGACCATCTCCTCTTTTCTCCTTCAGCCACCTTGAGTGAAGGATACCTCGAGACCAGACTTTTTATAAGAACATTAATTCGACTGTTGGACCCTAACAGCTATAAATATAACCGTTGGCTCCCCCATGATTCTCATATCCACTAATGTTTTATTTTGGATCGTTTAAGAAAAGAGTTGTTTACCCCCGAAATGTTCGAATAGTTAATTGTGTAATTTGCTTTAATATTTAATGAATGACATCAATAATAATATAATTAATTTATTGCTTGTTTTCCCAAAAGGTGAATTATATTTTATATTTCAAAATGGTGAGAAATAATATTATTTTTTTCACTATTCACTATTCATATATTTTTAACTTGAACAATTAAAATTTTATTTTGTAATTATATTGAATCTGATGGGTTTTTACTTTCTTTAAGAAAATATGTACTCAAAATCATGAGTTATATATATATGTTGAATCAAACATTAAATTAAATGTATTATATTTATCTCTATATTAAATATAAGTAATAATATTAATGCGAATGTTTATAATTTGAATTAACAATTTTCAAAACTATGTCAAATTATGATTTCACTTACTTATGTGTTTCATAATGAAAATATTTATATCAACACACTCTTATGTGTGATTTTAAAAATAATAATAAATGTAGTTTTGTTTAATGTTTAATTGTATTAATAATATTAATCTTTGATTAAGGAAATTAAGATAATTAAATAATAAAGGAAATTAAAAAATAATAATAATATGTTTTGATTAATTAATGTATTTTTGTATTAAATAAACCATTGACCAATGAATATCTTAAAATAATAAAAGTTAGATTAATAATCGAATATTAATAATAAAAAAAATGTTATAATAAGTTAATAGAAAATAATATTAAAACAACTTTGTTTTTTTATTTACACCGAAGAAACATTTTTTTACACCGCAGCAGCCCGGAGCCACCTGATCCAGCACCTAAAATCACGGTCGTTCATTTTTTAAGCCGCGCTACTTCTGGGCTGCCTGATCCTTTCCTTTTAATCTTGGTCATCCACCGTTTTCCAGTTCTCTTCTTCCCCCGTGGCTTTCTTCTTCCCCGCGCCGCTGTACCAGTAGAGTAGGCATCATCTTCTTCTCATAGGCTGGCTAATAGACCCGGATTTTCTCCCTCATTTCCATAGAGTCGGCACTGACTCAGCCTCGGTTATCTGGTCTATGTCTTCACGAAGGCTTCTTTGTGTGTTTTTTTTAAAAACCCTTGTTTGCACCAAAGGTGAGGAGAGTTTTTGCACCCGGCTCCTTGGATCTCTGACCACTGGACCAGCCTCATCTATTTCATCTTTCTCTCCTCCTCTCTGAGAAAAGGTAAGGGACAAGTTTTTTTTGTTTTGTTTAAGATTCAGTATATATATATATATGTGTGTTATATATGTATTTCTGTGTGTATAAACCCGGTGCAAACCCAGACCGTGAGGATCTCCCTTTCAGCTTGGAGAACCAAATAGGGGTAAAGGAAACTCCTATGCTTCGTTTCCTTTCGTTTCAATAAGCTATACATATTTATATACACTTTTTATATAAATATGTATAGATATATACAAGACCATATGAACCTATTTTTTCCTCTTCCTAGGATCGAACCTGAGTAGGGGAGGTCTCCTTGTTTTAATTTTTTTTCATCTGCTTCAGTGAATATACACGGTCATATATATATATATACACTTCATGGATATGTGTGTACATATATATTTGTATTCATACATATGATGAAACATGCATATGTACACCTTTCTTTCACATGTATATAACCCTGGTTTTATTCTGCCCTATAAAAAAATGGAGTTTGCGGGTAATTTTATAAACATGTAAGATTATAAAAATACATGAAGCATATAGATATATATGTACAAGTGATTATATAAGATGTACATGTACATCTATGTGTGAATATGAGGACAAGCTTATTTATTTCTTTTAAAATTTACCATAATATAACATGAAGATTTATTACAAATTATATGTACCCTTTAAGATTATTACTTCAAAAACAATACCCAAAACTATTTGTATACATTTTTATATGTATGATGAATTCTAAGGGTTAGTTTGATATCAAACTAATTCTTTCAATTGAAAACTTTCATTTATCACCATTCTTGATAAATCATGATTATGTTTTGTGAAGATGGGTAGTGTGAAATTCCTTAAACGTATACAAGTATATATATATATGTATTCATATATATATATATGTACTCATATTGATGGATCGACCATGTTTTATGCAAGACTGATTTTATGCCAATAAGGGTTTTATGAAATTTATGTTCACTTTTTATGTAAAAGAACCCCACTCGGTTTTACCAAACATTAATTTCGTTTATTGTATAACATGAGAAATATTATTGAGTATGGTTTAATTTGGTAAACCCATGAACATGTGTATATGCACCTAAATTTATATATATATAGGTATATATAACCATGTATCAATATGTTGTCTTCAAATACAAGTCCTTCCTATGATGTTTGCAAACTTTTCAAAGGAAAGGTCATGTTATTCAAAGTGAAAATGAGTTTTTACACAACTATAAATATATTCATGCAGTTTGCATACATATATACATGACTTCCCAAGATGAACCTAATTGCACACTTTATATCCCTAACTGTATGTATATTCACACAGTTTTAATTAAACATCCACGATACCCATTTATCAGCTTGTCTATTAGTTATGAACGGCCTTGTTTTATGATGCTTTGAAATGTTAAAGTGTTTATGTTCATTTCCTTAAAACCCATGTTTTCAATTGTTAAGATAATTTCTTATGTGTATGGATTTTTAGCATGCATGTTTTAGTTTTATTAATGATTGAACTGTCTTCAAGTTTTGAATATGTATGTGAAAAGGGTGTTTGATTAAGAATGTATGAATGAAACCCAATGAATGAAAGACCATGTCAAGATATGTGAGGGATGTATTGGACTTAAATGTGACAGGTGCACCCGAAATTATATAGCTCAATATGAATGATGTGATGGGTGTGCCCGAAATTATACAGTGCTCCAATGCATTGGGTAAAGTATGAGTCTCATGAGACGTTATGTGCGACGGTCTTGGCAGTTAGCCTTGGCTTGTGCTACCATGGAAATGGGATTGGCGGTTATCCTTGACCCGTTAAGTATGTTTTACGGTCTTGACGCAAGGTCTTGACAATGTACGACATTATAAATTCCCTCTGTATGTGATGATAAATGGTCAACCAGGGGTTAGTTCAACTAATAGGACATCCCCTATTTGAAAATTCCCTTGACTATGAAAATGTAATTATGTGATAAGAACTGTATTTCATGTGGTAAGTTGTTATAAAAACTGTATGTGCTCATGAATCAAGTTTTGAATGTTTTCCATGCTTACTCACATCTTTATTTTAGAACTAAAGTAATCTTGGTTGAATATTATTCATTATCTATTCTACATGTGTTGTGCTCTCTGATCATGTTTACTTTAAAGTTTATTTTAAGCACGTACTTCTTCTATGTGCAAGTGGTTTTAAAAAAAATGTTGGAGTTCATGTTTTAAGAAAAGATAATGATTTTTTAGCGAATTATTTTATTCTCTTCAAAAGGACTGCTTTGAGAAAGAGTTTTCTTAAAACGTTTTCAAAACCCCTTACTGGGCATATTTTCTCACCCTACGTTTTTGTTTTATATTTTTTAGACATGGTTTGTACTAATGAAGTTTGTCAAAAGCAGCTGGTTTCCCAGAATCCTGAGCCTCACGATCTTTTGTATAATGGGACATGATATCTAATTTTTATATAATGTAATGAGATGTTAGTATATCATGTCTCATAAGGCACCCGGGGATTGGGGTTGCTACAGTTGGTATCAGAGGATGGGTTCAAGAAACTCTGGAAAACCAGGTGGTATGAATGTATTACTATGATTGACTAAGTAAAAATGTTATAACTTTCAGATGGCTAATGAAAATGTACATACCGACCTACTATCACTTCCCACTGAGTCTCTAGAGAACATTGTATCTCTATCTTGCCGTGAGAACTTTCTAAATTATGCCTGAATTCACATAACATGTAAGCACCTGTATGATGTGTCAAACTCACCTAGGGTGCTTAGTCTTCATCGGTGATTGGGGATGGATTATCTCTTAATGATGATGTCCCAATTTACATCTTATGCATGTCGGGTAAAGTACCACGAGGGACTCTTCTGAGTGTTTACAACTGGAGAAGAATTTGGAACGATGCTTGATAACCCCTTTCAAGAAGCTGCTGCTGCCAGAGACCTCCGAGTGGCTTACCTATGCCAGATTTTGCACTACGGATTCTGGGGCTAGTTAATGGACCTTGGAGTGTTAGAAGATGATTCCACCCAATTGTCTCTTAGTCAAGAGGTGTATACTGATGTTTCCCAACTCCATACCCCTCACACTAAACTCAAGAGGTGTCATAGATGTTCCCATGAGTTTAGTCCTGTCTGTTCAGCCTGTGTGTGGTTTGAAGAGTTAGGGAGTTTTTCCACTCTTTGTGGTGTACGTTTAGTAAACTCAGGCTTTTTCATGTAAACTTTTTCATAAATGAAAGTTTCATGTTTCCTTTCCTGCCTCTACCTTATCAATGTTGTTAAGAGTTTCCTTTCAAATGTTTTTTTAGATGGCTGGTCAAACGAACATCTCATCACTACTTGATGAGTTAGTAGAGGTTATCATGATCCGGGCATGCATGGTGGATTACCCATCCTTTATCCACCTGCGAGGGTCTTACCAGCATCTGATTGATCTAGCAAACGGTCCTGAGATTCTTTGTTTGTGTCAAGTGGATGATCATGTATTTCACCTCATCACCACTGCTCAACTCCCCTACTATAGGTGAAGGGGAAGGTACTACGAAGGCCTCTTCCAGTGTTTTACACTGGCACAAAACTTCTCTACCAGAGCGTGCTTCCTCATAGCTGCTTAGGATGGACACCTTAGTGTAGCCTATATGTTCCAGGTCCTGAATTTCAGTCTCCTCAATCGCATCATTCCTCTCGACTACCTTGAGTGTGATGTGGCCTAGAGAGTTATCAGGGAGTTTATCTACTCAGACGTTTCCAATCTTTTCACCGCACGAGCCTCCCTTTGGAAGCCCGTGTGCAGTACGCATGAGCAAGAGTTCAAGACGTACTGTTCAAAGTGCATTTGGGCAAGGGAAACGGAAGAACTATGTGCCAACTTTGGTATTCCGTTAACTAAGCCAGATCCACTGTTTCGGTAATGTTGTACGTGTGGGGTTTCTGTTTTTTTTTCTTTTTATAAGTAGAATTGCGAGGGTGCAATTCTTTGAAGGGGAAGTAATGTAATGACCCGAGAAACCATGTTTTGAGTAATGACAAGTTTGTTTTACAATGCAACCCATTAAGTGAACAAACAATCATCTTATAAGATAATAATAATAATAAAATAGAAAAATGCATCAAATGAATGAAAGGCCCTTTTATTCAAATGAGTAATATCACTGTGACTACAACTCACACTGATCCAACAAGAAGTTAAGATAACCAAAAATCCCAATTAAAAACCCAATTAAAATTATAGGGAGACCGCTTAAAACCACCAGGACCCCAAGAAGGCGGTAAGGGTTTTTGGAATCCATCAGAATAAACATGAGGATGGCCGAAGCCACCACAGCTATGTTGAGCACCAAAGGAATCACACAGACCACCTCCTCTTTTCTCCTTCAGTCACCTTGAGTGATGGATACCCCGAGACCATACTTTTTATAAGAACACTAATTCGACCATTAGACCCTAACAGCTATAAATATAACTGTTGGCTCCCCCATGATTCTCATATCCACTAATGTTTTATTTTGGAACATTGAAGAAAAGATTTGTTTACCCCCAAAAGGTTCGAAAAGTTAATTGTGTAATTTGATTTAATATTTAATGAATGACATCAATAATAATATAATTAATTTATTGCTTGTTTTCCCAAAAGGTGAATTATATTTTGTATTTCAAAACAGTGAGAATTAATATTATTTTTTCCCACTATTCACTATACATATTTTTTTAACTTGAACAATTAAACTTTTATTTTGTAATTATATTGAATCTGATTGGTTTTTACTTTGTCTAAGAAAATATGTACTCAAACTCTTGAGTTATATATATATGTTGCATCAAACCTTAAATTAAATGTATTATATTTATCTCTAAATTAAATATAAGTAATAATATTAATGCGAATGTTTATAATTTGAATTAACAGTTTTGAAAACTATGTCAAATTATGATTTCACATACTTATGTGTTTCATAATGATAATATTTATATAAATGCACTCTTATCTGTGATTTTGAAAATAATTATAAATGTAGTTATGTTTAATGTTTAATTGTATTAATAATATTAATCTTTAATTAAAAAAATTAAGATAATTAGTTAATAAAGGAAATTAAAAAATAATAAAAATATATTTTAATTAGTTAATGTATTTTTGTATTAAATAAACCATTGACCAATGACTATCTTAAAATAATAAAAGTTAGATTAATAATTGAATATTAATAATAAAAACAATGTTATAATAAGTTAATAGAAAATAATATTAAAAAAACTTGGTTTTTTTATTTAAACCAAAGCCGCGTTTTTTTACACCGTAGCAGCCCGGAGCTGCCCGATCCAGCACCTCAAATCGCGGCCATCCATTTTTTTAAGCCGTGCTGCTTCTGGTCCGCCTGATCCTTTCCTTTTAATCTCAGCATTCCACTATTTTCCAGTTTTCTTCTTCCACCGTAGCTTTCTTCTTATTTGCGTCGTTGTACCATTAGAATAGGCAGCATCTTCTTCTCGTAGGCTGGATAGTAGACGCGGCTTTTCTCCCTCCTTTCCACAGAGTCAGCACCGACTCGACCTTGGTTTTCTGGTCGATGTCTTCGTGAAGGGTCCTCTATGTGTTTTTTTTAAAAACCCTAGTTTGCACCGAAGGCGAGGAGAGTTTTTGCACCCGGGTCCTTGGATCTCTGACCACCAGACCGACCTTGTCTGTTTCGTCTTCCTCTCCTCCTCTCCGAGCAAAGTTAAGGGACATGTTTTTTTGGTTTTTTTTAAGCTTCAGTATATATATATATATGTGTGTGTGTGTGTGTGTGTGTGTGTCATATATGTATTTTCTGTGTGTATAAACCCGGTGCAAACCCAGACCGTGAGGATCTCCCTTTCATCTTGGAGAACCAAATAGGGGTAAAGGAAACTCCCCTGCTTCGTTTCCTTTAGTTTCAATAAGCTATACATATTTATATACACTTTTTATATAAATATGTATATATATATACAAGACCATATAAACCTATTTTTTCCTCTTCCTAGGATCGAACCTGAGTAGGGGAGGTCTCCTTGTTTTAATTTTTTTTCATCTGCTTCAGTGAATATACACGGTCATATATATGTATATACACTTCATGCATATGTGTGTACATATATATTTGTATTCATACATATGAAGATACATGCATATGTACACCATTCCTTCACATGTATATAACCCTGGTTTTATTCTGCCCTATAGAAAAATGGAGTTTGCAGGTAATTTTATAAACATGTAAGATTATACAAATATATGAAGCATATAGATATATATGTAAATGTGAATATATAAGATGTACATGTATATCTATGTGAGAATATGAGGAAAAGATTATTTGTTTCATTTAAAATTTACCACAATATAACATGAATATTTATTACAAATTATATGTACCCTTTATGATTATTACTTCAAGAAAAATACCCAAACCTATTTGTATACATGTTTATATGTATGATGAAGCTTAAGGGTTAGTTTGATATCAAAATAATTATTTCAATTGAAAACTTTCATTTATCACCATTCTTGATAAACCATGTTTTTTTTGTGAATATGGGTAGTGTGAAATTCCTTAAACGTTTACAAGTATATATATATGTATTCATATATATATATACTCATATTTATGGATCGACCATGTTGTATGCAAGACTGATTTTATTCCAATAAGGAATTTATGAAAATTATGTTCACTTTTTATGTAAAAGAAACCCACTCGGTTTTGCCAAACATTAATTTTGTTTAATGTATAACATGAGAAATATTATTGGGTATGGTTTAATTTGGTAAACCCATGCACATGTGTATACACACCTAAATTTATATATATATATATAGGTATATATAACCATGTATCAATATGTTGTCTTTAAATACAAGGTCTTCCTATGATGTTTGCAAAATTTTCAAAGGAAAGGTCATGTAATTAAAAGTGCAAATGAGTTTTTACACAACTATATATATATTCATGCAGTTTGCATACATATATACATGACTTCCCAAGATTAACCTAATTGTACACTTTATATCCCTAACTGTATGAATATTCACACAGTTTTAATTAAACACCCACAATAACCATTTATCAGCATGTGTATTAGTTATGAACGGCCTTGTTTTAACTTGGTATTATGAAGGTTTGGAATGTTAAAGTGTTTATGTTCATTTCCTTAAAACCGATGTTTTCAATTGTTAAGATAATTTCTTATGTGTACGGATTTTTAGCATTCATGTTTTAGTTTTATTAATGATTGAACCGTCTTCAAGTTATGAATATGTATGTGAAAATGGGGTTTGATTAAGAATGTAGGAATGAAACCCTATGAATGAAAGACCATGTCAACATATGTGAGGGATGTATTGGACTTAAATGTGTCGGGTGCGCCTGGAATTATATAGCGCAATATGAATGATGTGACGGGTGCACCCAGAATTATACAACGCTCCAATGCATTGGGTAAAGTATGAGTCTCATGAGACGTTATGTGTGACCATCTTGGTAGTTAGCCTTGGCTTGTGCTACCATGAAAACGGGATTGGCGGTTAGCCTTGACCCATTAAGTATGTTTTACGGTCTTGACGCAAGGTCTTGAAAAAGTCTGGCATTACACATTCCCTCTAGATGTGATGATAAATTGTCAACCAGGGGTTAGTTCAACTAAAAGGACATCCCCTAGTTGAAAATTCCCTTGACTATGAAAATGTAATTATGTGATATGAACTGTATTTCACATGTTAAGTTGTTATAAGAACTGTATGTGCTCATGAATCATATTATGAATGTTCTCCCTGCTTACTCACAGATTTATTTTAGAACTAAAGTAATCTTGGTTGAATATTATGAATTATCTATTCTATATGTGTTGCGCTCTCTGATCATGTTTACTTTAAAGTTTATTTTAAGCATGTACTCTATGTGCAAGTGGTTTTCAAAAAAATGTTGGATTTCATGTTTTAAGAAAAGATAATGATTTTTTAGCGAAGTATTTTATTCTATTCAAAAGGACTGCTTTGAGAAAGAGTTTTCTTAAAACGTTTTCAAAACCCCTTACTGGGCATATTTGCTCACCCTACGTTTTTGTTTTAAAATTTTCAGGCATGGTTTGTACTAATGAAGTTTTTCAGAAGTAGCTGGTTTCCCAGAATCCTGAGCCTCGCGATCTTCTGTAGTAATGGGACATGATATTTAATTTGTAAATGATGTAATGAAATGTTAGTATATCATGCCTCGTAAGGCACCTGGGGATTAGGGTTTCTACAGTGCCTCGGGCCACAGTAGCTGTCAACATTGACGTCCCTTGGTGGGCGTGCTCAGCTTGTGCCCAATGTTGGTGTCGGGTCGGGTGAGCCAGAGATGGTGGTGCAGGTGCATAGCTTGCCTGCTCCCCCTACAAGGTCGGGCGGTGGGGATGACGCAGCCGGGTGGGAGCCCTCGCTGGGAGCCCCTGGATTGAGACTCTGACTAGGGTAGGCCGGACGTCGCCCACCTCATCAGCATAAGGCAGGGATCCGTCAAAGCACTCTGGGGACAGGCTCCCAAAATGATTGAATGTTGTGGTGGGGAGTAGCGGCTCCCTCTGCGGCCCTTGGGGGTGTCATTGACGGTGGGGCCTAGATGCCTCCAGGTCTAGGCAGGCCATATCCTGATTTGGGATTATGCCCTCCTCCTCATAATTATGCATGAGGTTGTTAATTACCCTTTTTTGGTTAACTTTCGATGGGGATATGGGGCGTGGGCGCCCCAAGGTCGTGGACATAGAAGCTATTGTGGAAGAGGTGAAGGTACGCAGAGCAACTATGCTGGCATTGCCCCTGCCCCTACGTAGGTAGGTGGGTGGTGATCACATTCCTGTGGCAGCAACCTGATTCCTGAGAAGTACAGAGATGAACGCGTTAGTTATGAAAGGAAAAAGAAACTGATGACCAATGCCCCAATGCCATCGCATCATCCATGACAGGTAAGAGGGATCCACGCTGACAATGTCATAGAACGTGATGTACACCATTCTACTGCCCCATATTCTGGTGAGTTTCATGCTAGGACTGATATTTTCTTGGTGGGACCTGGTGCCGGATAGCTGGATCCGGTGACACGTCAATCAATGGATGCCCTGAGCATTAATAAACACCATTTTGAGGAGAATACCTTCACGTCGGTTCACCAACACTTGGGCCTCCTTAGAGTGTGATCCCCAATCCATTCTAAAATATGTGGTCTTTGATCTATCTCAAGTCATTCTATGTAGGAAGCCTCCATGAGGTTCAATCCCACCACCCATTGGTCACTCAAACCCCCTTCACGTCAGGTTCACCATTTCTGTTTCCGACACTTTCGTCATGGCACGTGCGTCCATCTACTTGAGTGCGATAGGTGCAGCTTTGTTACCCCACATTCCCTCTTTCCAAAGGTGGGAAAAATATATTCCTTGTTCATTAATGTTTGCTCCTTGATTGAAATAGGATGATGGGATGTCTGTTCTTCCTTCCATGGATTCCTCCTCGGAACTCGTCACCTAGTCTAGGTCTCCCTCATAGATTTAATAAGTTGTTCATGAAACTCTTCCAGGCGCCATATCTTCATGGATACCAGTTAATTACGCTGCTTTTTTCAAGACATTCCAAGGGGTCCAGTCAGGGCGGCAACCTTCAGTTAGGGGAGTAGTCATGCTGGGCATCACTGGCGTGTCTGGACACTGGGGATTGGTGTGTATCTCTTCTGCCCCTTATTATAGGGCTTCTCAACGGCGTGGTAGATCGAGGCATCCCACATCAAACATGGGGATTCATATGCCATAGGCATGTATCTGAGTTTTTCCTCAGCCTCCTATGTTTAACATAGGGTATGTCACAAGTTTAACATCCAATGGAGACGGATCAGACTGATCGGAACACCAATTAGAGTGGATCAGACAAAGGAACCCCTGGAGGGAACACCGATATTGGGGCCCGCACGTGGGCTACTTCCCAAATGCTGTGGAGGGGAATTAGGTGGCATGATATCACCAGGATGTGGAGGCCCGAGTAAGAATTAGGATGGACGATGGTTTTGGGCTTGAGCCTCAAAGAGACCTCCTACATATCCCTGTGGCAGGGAATTAAATTCCACGTAGTTCATCTTTCAATGACATACAACTGAATGAGGTTGAAACGGCTTACCACTAGATAAGGATGCCAACGGCTTACCGCTGAATAGGGTCACAATGGATTACCACAAGATGGGATCACAACAGCTTACCACTGGATGGGGTCGAACCGATGTGAAGATGGATCAGGGGTCTGATGGGTAGTGGGATTGAACCTCGTGGAGGCTTCCTACGTACCATGCCTTGACATGGATCAAATTCCATGTATTTTGGGATGGATTGGGTCTTACACTCTGAGGAATTCCAAGGTGTTTGGGTCTTGGACCTCAGGGAGGCTTCCTACGTACCCTGCCTTGGCAAGGATCAAAAACCACACAGTTCAGGTGGAGTCGGTAAACCGGCGTGATGGTGGACTTGGGGTCCGATGGGTGGTGGTATTGAACCTCCGGGAGGCTTCCTACATACCTTGTCTTGGAAAGGACCAATGTCTATGCAGTTCATGATGGTGTGGGACTTACGCTCTGAGGAAAACAATGGTGTTGGTGAAACGACGTGAAGGAGTTCGGAACGACCGGGTGGTGGGATTGAACCTCGTAGAGGCTTCATATATAGCATGCCTTGGCATGGATAAAAGACCACATAGTTTAAGATTTGTCATGAGGATTACACTCTAGGCTGCCTAGGGTGTTGGTTAATCGACGTTAAGATGGTTATAATGACCAGGTGGTGGGCTTGAACCTCGTGGAGGCTTCCTACGTACCATGCCTTGGCATGGATCAAAGTCCATGTAGTTCAGGTTGAGAGGGGATTACGCTCTGAGGTGGCTTAAGGAGGTGGGTCTTAAACTTCTTGGAGGCTTCCTACGTACCATGCCTTGACATGGATCAATTTCCCCATAGTTTGGGTGGAAAATACAGTTTAACGTCTTGCCGGACGAGGGTGATGTCATGGTCGACGCTTACTCTAAGCCCACATGAGTAATGCTCGGTGAGAGAAATAAGAGGCAGAAAAGGCCCGATGACCACGTCATGAAAGGTGAATCCATAGGAAGTGAAGAGGGGTTTACGCGTGGGGCGGCCCATGGAGGAAACATGGGCTTATGCGTGGTTAGCGGCCCAGGAAGTCGGGGCTTACTCTAGGATGGAGGCCCATTGGCGACAAAGTGCAGCGGGAAAGGGACTTGGGACCGAAAAAAGGAGGATCCCCATTCCCTATCACACCCTCCACTACCTTGGGGACCGAATATGAAAGGAGGAGCAGGGATGCTACCTCCGAAAAGAAAAGATACGGGCTTACACCAAGATGGCTGTCGTTCCCCCGCGGACAAATGTGACTCCCAGAAGGAGGATATCATCCCCTATGGAGACCAGGGGGCGTGGACAATGTCCAAGGAGGGGGCACCCCACGTGCGGGGCATGATTTGAGGTCACACGTTAACGTTATGTACTGAGGATGAAGGTTCTTGGCAGTTTAACATCCTACATCTCAGACGAGGTGGGTTTGCTCCACACCCCTAGGACTTATATAACTGCTGCCCTTTGCTCCTTGTAGAAGGTAAGGCATCGGCAATGCCGTAGCAAGGAGGTGTCACAGAGCGAACCATCGAGGGGTCCACGTTAGCATGGAAATGCGAAGAAGCAATATCCATTAGCATACCTATGCGAAGAAGCATTAGGCTAAGCAACGCAATGGGCAGTATCATCTAGGGGACTTTGAAGTCAAATTGTGAAAACTTGGAGGGTCACACGGGAAAAGGATTTTCCAAGAAGAGGGGTCCATAGGCAAGTACCTTGTGGAGATCTATTGCTGCACGTGGGGGAAGGAAATTGCGTAGTGGTGTGATTCGAGAAGTGGGTGACTTATCCTTAGAATGGGGAATTGGTGCAAATGGGAGGTGCTTCGCGAAGTGGAAGGGAATTCGAGGAGCACAGGCTCACGGAGCAAAGGTGCCTCGCGAGGCAAGGTGTCTGGAACCATTGTGCTTCATGAAGTATAGTGACCCTGCCTTACCATATGGATCATGTGTCAATGTATGGTGTTTTTGTGAAGCATAAACGCTCAGTGATGACCTGGGTACCCTTGGGGATCCCCTTCCTTTGCGAAGACCTTTAGGCTTCGTGAAATGAATCCCTCTCGGAAGAGGGGATCAAGACGAGACAAAGGGGAGGCACTTCGCAGAGCAGAAGTACCTCACATAGCACATCGTTCTCAGAGTGGGAGGATGCTTCACGATTCTAGATTTGGGAAGCTGAATGGTTGTATATTCAGTCATTTGGGCTCAGGAGGAACCCGATATTTATAGGCAAGAGGCATCGCAGAGCAGAGCTCACTCAACGCGAAGAGGGACTTAATGGCTTCGTGGCGGGTCGTGAACGTCCAATGTGGTCACAGAGAATCCGGCCTCATGGCTTCACAGTGGGTTCGCAAACGTCAAATGCATTTGAAGAGCCTCCAGCCTCCTCGTTTCGCGGCAGGCTCGTTAATGTCAAATGCATTCGCGGAGCCTCCCGCCTCCTCTCTTTGTGGAGGGCTCGCGAACGTCAAATGCGTTCGTGGATCCTACCTCCTCTTTGCTTCGTGGTGGCCTAGATGATAGGGAACATCATGATGGGGCTTCTCAAGGCAGTTTTTTGGGACTTCTTTGGGCCTCTTCTTTGTCCTTATTTTTGGCGCCAACAGAGTCATATAACTTTGAGGGGGCGGTAGTCCACACTTCCTCAAATGAAATTATCGCATTTACCCATAATGGAAACCATAAAGGTATAATTTAAAAGAAAAATAAAGAAGAATAAAGAAAACATAAACATAATATATATCACATATAAATATAGTTCCATCTTAATTGCCACAATGATAGGAAGTAGTAGATAGTTGAACAATCATCGATTCGTGAGGAGTTAGTTTTCCATCCACAGAAACAGTATGTTCTTCACCCATTAGATGGAGGTGTGTGTAAGTATATTTAGAATCCTTCCCATAAAAACATCCTAGAATATTTAGGATAACGTTTTTTTATAAAATAAAGTAATAAAAAGAGTTTAGGGGTTGGAGAAGTAAAATAAAAGAAGATAATTTAAGAGAAACAATTACCTTTAATTTCGGTAACTTCCTTTGGTTTAGACCAAAAGGACTTCTTGAAGTGCCTTCTTCCTAAGGTAAGGCTTATAGGAGGAGGAGAGGGATCTTGAGTGCTTATTTGGGTAAGTTTTGGACAAACCAAGGGTCTTGAGAGATATGTGGAATGAGTTAGTAGTGAGAGATTTTTATAAGGGGGAGGAGGGGTTCTTTAGGAAAGTGTTAAAATATATTTTTTATTATATAATGAGTTTAAGTTTATAAAGGACCAAAACTCATTAAGAATAAATAAAATATGACTAATGGTCGAAATAAATTCATCTAATAAGAATTGGACACATTCTCGTTGAAATTTAAATATTTATAATCTTATTTATTTAAATCTTTTATTAATGAGGTAAACACTACATCATTATTGTGTCATAAATAATTTAATTTATTTCAGGTCTAAAAATTATAAAAATATCACCATGTTGTAGGAAATCGTTTTAGCTTTTCAATGAATATTTATAGTCATAATGATAACCTATATAACCCCATGTAAAAATTTATCTACTAAAAGAAACTTATTTATGTCACTTTTTTGTAATTATTTTAAGTTTATTAAATTAAAGTGTCATTATCACTCCCAAGTGGCTCCATGGGGTCCCAAAATCGACCCAAAGATTACCATTATCGTAAATTACTCAAAAAATAAGGTTAGTACAAGTGTTAAGGTAATTTTTTATTATTATAATATTCTTTTTACCTCGAATTACCCTATTTACCTTTAACCGCGGTAAATAAAAGTCAAAAGTTACTATTCACCAAAAATTATTTTCATCTTATTGAACCAAATTTTACTTTCTAATAACAACCATGTATGTTGGATTTTCAAAATTCAATCGACAAAAGTGGTAAAATTTCATTTAAATGAAAATATGTCAGTTTTTAACTAATACTTAGTTGTTTCACTATTCATCAAAAAATTGAAGTTTTTTCAAAAAACTACCAAAAATTCATCCTAAGCTATATTTGATATAACAAATTCAAGAATGATGTCTATTTTACCAAATTCAAAACATAGAAGCTTCATTAATTAATTTAAAATTAATTCTCGTTGTCAAAACAAATAGCGTGTTTTTTTGAAAAAACAAATAACGTGTTTTTAAGAAACAATAACTATCAAAAGATTGATAGTTGTTTATGTCCAATTTCACAGTAAAATTAACTTCAATGACCCACATTGGATTAAATGGTAAAAACATAATATAATTACAATTTAAAAGCAATTAAAAATATAATCTATCCATATAAATAAATTATATTAAAAGGCAATTTTGAATTAAAATACAATATTTTTACTATTCATCAAAAAAATGAATTTTATCAGAAAAATACCAAAATTTAACCCAAAGTGAATTTTGATGTCCCAATTCTAATGGAAAATTTTATTTTGTCAAATAGAACATATAAAAGTGACCAAAACTTGATTTAAAGAGGGTTCACCATCAAAAGGCAATAAATCGACTTTTTAAAGAATATTAGAGTATTTGTGCTTAAAATTGGATTCATTTCATTTAAAGCCTCTAAATTTCATTGGATAAATTTAAAAACATTTAAAAAACATGTATAATCATATAGTAGTTAGTTCTATTCATTCCCACTAATAATAAGACTAGGCGTTAACTACCATTTAAAATAATAATATATTATTATTTTTCAGTATGATTCAACATTGTGTGCAACCTAAGACTTCAGTGAAACTAATTGTTGCGTGTAAGGTACGAAATTGAATTTAAAATCCCCTTTAAAATTCATATTTAATTTATAAATATTGTTAAATATGAAAATGTCATATTCTTTATTTTCCAGGGATGTTACATAAATAGTGTCAAAATTGACACAATTGTGTTTTTAAAACAATACTATTTTATTAAATTATATAATAGTCCTAAAAATATATCCTTTGGCCAAAAGACTTATATAATGATATATATGTTATTAATTAACCTCTTGGGGTTCTTTTTGCAGTTTATAGTAATTTTATTAACCATATAATATAATAATACAAGGAGACATGGTAAATATCAAACTATTTAACTAAGAGTTAAATCTAAAATATAAGGTTAATATGGTGACCTAAACCAGTTTAAAACATATTGGTTGAGATTTGTTTGACCCATAACTACCTTATACTCTAAATAAATCCATTTTTACCCATTATAAACTGAAAATTAATTTATAATAAAATAATATTTCAAGCTTTTCCTAAAGTTACCCTCACCTCTCTAATAAAAGGGAACTTCCCCTTCTCTTAATTTCACATCTCCAAAGCCATTGGGCTCGGCCAAAACCTACCCAAATATCCCACCAAGTACCCTAAATTCATCTTTGAGGCCTTTATTTGATCAAAAAGTCAGCCTAAGGATCCATTTTGATCAAATTAAAAGGAATTACCTGAAGAAGAGGTAATAATTTCATCACCTATTTCAAAGTTATCTTTTTCTTCCACTTGCTCTTTCTTTTTTGTTTCCATACCAAAATAATAAATCCAATAAATTCTACATAGTATGATGTTATTATAAAAACGGTACAACCATAGTCATTATTCTCTCCATCATATGAATGACAAAGTCACCATACGTGCGCACGTATGACTTACCGTCTCCACGTCGTGGTGTAGTTGTTATTCAACACTTCATTATTTGGATGGGTATAATAATGATTTATAATAAATGTAAATAAAAAATATAACATGTTAATGATATTTTATATATGACATAACATACAATTATATATGATTTCACCTTCAATTGAATGATATTGTCACTCGTGCATACATACGAATTAACATCTCCACGAATGCGATGAGATTCATTCCCCATTGTAACCATTCAAGAATAATTTTAATTTTATGATTAAAAATATTGTTTAAGAATTTAATATATTTATGGATATGAATAAAATACATCCTATCCATAAAAACATTACTTATGTAACAAAACATATAAAGGAAAATGAATCAGTTAACACATGAAACATTGATACTACTAAAATATTATTAATAAAGCAATATTGGAAGATCATATATGATATCATATTAATGTATGTTGTTATTTTATAATTTAATAACAATTATTTAAATATTATACATTAGGTTAATGTACCCACGACTAAGGAAAAGTACAAGGTGAGGGGTTTTCATCTCACTTTTTATTCCAGTGAGATTCATGCTATATTTGCCACTATTTCCTTTTGTGTGGTGAATGTATTGCCCATGATTGTATTATTTATGTAATATAACTTAATTAATGGGTATTTAAATGTTCATTGTATTATCCTTATTTCATGGGGTGTATGTTTCATAAGTTACCAAATTGTTAAAGAAATTTCTAATTTCAATTTCCACTCATTGGGTTTTACGAAAACTTCGTCGATTATTATACTCCAAGATTATGAGTGAAATCATTATTAATTTATTTATGTAGTAATTTAAAGTTCCCTTTGTGTGGATATAATTTTGATACAAATAATAACTCTATTGATAAATTCTCAAGTCATCGATATGAACTTGATAAGAGAAATCTTAACTCAATTTCCATTCATTGAGTTAAAAATCCAAGTAATTGGTGTTGTTTTTACAAGAATATGTGTGAATGTAATCTAATTGATTTACACTAAATTTACAATAATATTTAGTGTATTTCTATTTTTCACACATAATTATGTCATTGATTTATCCTTAACCTGAGGATACGGTCTTTATAACGGATTTCATCTCAATTTACATTCCATTGATACATCTTTGTTTTTATGCCCCTATTCACTTTTATATGGTGTATATACTGTACTTTGACATATTATATCATGAATCCCTTTATTCTCATGATATTATAAGGTTTTGATTACCTCAGTTATTTTCATTCAAGAATCTCTCTTATTGGTTAGGAACTCTAAATAAAATATCATTTTAAATGTTTTAAAGATTTTTTCTTATAAATATTTCTCATTAATGTACATGTTTTAAAAATGATTTTAAGGATTTATTTATATAGAAATGAATGTTTTAAAATTAAAATTCATTTTAATATTTTCAAATTGGTATGGGACCCATTGATTCAAAAATCTATTTTTACTAGCTTCTAGATAAATTGTGAGACTTTTAAATGTTCTAAAAAAGGGGATATTTCTCTCATGTAGTTTTACTGTTTATTTTCATCTATGTCAACATCATTCATTATTATTGATTTAGGTTTATTTTTTATAATAAAATCTCCCATATTGTATTTAATGGGATGTGTTTTACTTTGGATATTATATTTTTATACCATTAAGGGTTTGTGGTTAAAATATTGA
Organism: Viscum album; assembly: GCA_963277665.1. NCBI lineage: Eukaryota > Viridiplantae > Streptophyta > Magnoliopsida > Santalales > Viscaceae > Viscum > Viscum album. Next base: position 154,141,499 of record OY728134.1, on the reverse strand, counting down.
CATTTTGTATGCTAGTTTTGATATGAGGAATAAATTGGACTTAGTAAGGGATGGGTGGAGCCCACTATAGCCTCATGATTCATTGGTAGGTCTCATGAGACAAACTAGTGTCTTGGCATAGGGCCTTGAAAAAATTTTATTTACAGTCTTGGCACAATGCCTTGACTATGTGGTTATGATTTCCAATATTATGTATTCCATCATTATGAAATTAGCTATAGGTATTACATGTGATTATTTGACTAGTAGAATATCCATGTGAATAAGTAAATGGAATTATTTGATTTTTATTTTCCGTATTATTCTGAATTTTATGTTTAAAAGGCTTTTGATTTAGTTTTATACATTTCCTTAAACATTTATTATTATTTATGATAGTTTCCACTATATTGTTATCCTAACTGAGCATCTGAGCTCACCCCATTCTTATGTTTTATTTTTCCCAAGATGTGAAGAATTATATTATGAATGACTTGCAGGTATAGTCTAAGGGATATAAGAGTGTTAAAAGGAGACACAATGTTGTTTTTTCATAATTTGATAATGTAATGTAAAATTTATGTATGTATCTAGTACTTACATGGTTACTAAACTAATTAGTCTTTCAAGACTTGATCTATTGCAATCATGCTAATGTTATGTAATAATGCACTAAATCTGGGTAACTAGGGTTGGGGCATTACAGTACATATATTCATAATGGAGAATGGGATATACAAAAAGTCAAGCTGGACCCAAGAATCATGGGCTGGGTAAGGTAACCACCCATATAAAGAGTATCTTTATGAGTGATCAAGGAAGGTATCTTATGGAATTACCTCCTATTTTGGATTATTGTAGGTATGTCTTCCTTGAAAATTTCTCTATATTACTTCATTATAGATAGGTTGAGTTCACCATCGAGTTAGTTCTAGATGCAGTACAAGTGTCCATTCCTCCCTATAAGACAACACGTATCGAGCTCTAGGAACTCAAGAAGTAGCTTGATGATTTAAGGGAAAAAGGTTTTATCCATCCTAAAAATTCTCCATGGGGTTCACAATTCCTTTTCTCTATGAAGTTTGATGGTATACACAATTTTTTCATTGATTAAAAACGGTTGAACCAACATACAATAAAGAATAGATGTGAATTTCGTTGTATTTATGACCTATCCAACCAGCTTCAAGGAGAGACTATTTTCTCTAAGATCAGTGCGAGGTTGGGCATCGATCAGTTGAGTTAAGGCCATCATACATAAATTGTAAAAAATTCTGAAGTAGGCACAACTTCTATGAGTATTTTTTTATTCTTTTCAACCAAATTAATGTGTTGGTGGTCTTTGTAGATATGATGAATTAGGTATTCCACCCATACCTATATTCATTTTTGTGGTCTTCATAGAATAAATATTAGTATATTATCACACCATGAATGAACATGCCATCCATCTTGATATAATGCTGAATACACTAAGAGAGCACCAACTATATATGAAGTTAAAAAAATTCTAGTTTTGGATCAGTAATGTACACTTCATAGGTCATATCTTTTTAAAGGAAGGTGTATCAGTTGACCCAGAATTTTTGGGCACTGTGGTTTTGTGGGATCAACACAAGAATGTGTTTGAAATACACATTTTCTTGGGGATATATGGCTATTAAATAAAATTCATCTAGTATTTATCTATCTTAGCAGCACCTCTTATGGGCCTAACAAATAAGGGTGTGAAATTAATTTGGTCCGAAGATTGTGACATATATTTTCTAGAGCCTAATGGGAGACTAAATTCAGTGCTAATCCTAATTCTACAGGATCCTAGAAGAGGTTATACTATTTACTATGATTCTTTAATAATTGAGCTGGGAGTATTTCTGATTTCGGGTGATCAGGTTTTAGCATATAGCTCCCACCATCTAAGGCCTCATGAGCGGAATGACCCTACACATGATCTCAAGCTAGCAGGCATGGTCATGCTTCATGATATTGAATGAACTATCTTTTGGGTGAGTGGCTCATTATTTACATGAATAAAATAAGTCTTAAATATATTTCTACACAATGAGATATGAATATGAGGAAATTTAGGTGGGTTCAGTACCGCCATTAATTTGACATTAAGAGTGATTATACAACCTGTATGTGAAATACCATAGTTGACACCTTGAACTGGAAGACTTAGATGTAGACCTTCTAAGAGTCCAATAGTGGGATGAAGTTGATGGATCTATTTTCTAAGATGCACCTGGAGGTTCAATAATGTTATGAGTCGCCTTCTTTAGAAGATCTATTAGTGAAATACTCTCTTCTATAGTGGGTAGAAATGAGGAAACTATATGATTTTGAGGGTCTCATTATGAGGGAGAGTATCTTAAGTGACAAGCCACATCCTAGTTGGTTTTTTGATGTGAATGATACCCTAATCTTTCATGGGTATGTTTGGTATCTACTGATATAATGGAAGATTTGAAGTGTGAGTTTCACACCTCTTTTTGGGTAGTTCATCTTGGTATTTAAAAGTTGTACAAAGATGTAAATCATTAGTTTTATTGGTTGGGTATGAAGAGGAAGATTTCAGGATTAGTTATGAGGTGTTCCACCTATCCGTAGGTGAAGGCAGAATAGTGGCAACCTGCTATACTTCTACAACCTCTATCAATTCATGAGTGGAAATAGAATTAATTCACCATGTATTTCATTATGATATTTATAAGATCCCCTTAAATATGTTATATAGTATGGATGATCTTCAATAGGTTGACCAGGGTTGCACACTTCATACTGATCTAGGAGTCCATCTTAGTTAATGAGACATGAATGAATTATATCTAGGATATAGTGTGACTTTGTAGCTTAACCCATTCTATCATTTCAAATCAAGATTCATTCTTTACCTCACTTTTCTAGAAAGGGTTGTAGAAGGCTCTAGGTTCATAGGTTCTCTTGAGTATTACATATCACCCTCAGAACGACGGGCAGTTTGAGTGGATGATACAAGTGTTAGAAGACATGATCCACACATGTATCCATGATTTTGGAGGTTCTTGGGAGAAGAATATACCTCTTATTGAGTTTTCCATCAAAAATAGATTTCAAGAATAGATTCATATGGATCTGTATGAGTCTCATTATGGTAGACCATTCTATTCACCTTTTTACTGATTAGAAACAAGTGAGGCAAGGCTATTGGGTCCTGACCTGATTTAAGATACTTGAGAGAAAAACCAAATGATTCATAAATGTATGTATATAGCTCATTATAGGAATAATAATTACACCAATTATCATCGTATATCTCTATAATTAAAGGTAGGATATCAGGTATTTCTATGAGTATCGACAATATTGGGTCATAGATGAGTTCAGAAACCAAAAAATCTTTCTCCCCTTTATGCCAGGCCATTCGAGATAGTGGAGAGAGTCCAGACAATAGCCTATTGGTCACTGTTAACTTTGTGGTACTATTTGATGCATAATGTCTTCGACATATAACAACATCTAGAGTATCATGATAACCCATCACATTAATTTTAACTCAAGGATATTGATCTAGAGGAGGATGCATCCTTTGAGTAGTATCTAATACGTATCATTGATTAGAGAAAGAAGGATCTCTAAGATAGGTCAGTTCCTCTGGTCTGGGTGTGTGGAAGTACATATGTGTATAGGATGAGTCTTGAGAGCGGGAGTCTAATGTACATGAATAATGCCTAAAACTTTTCTCAGATGACACCTCTTTACCTTCAGAAATCTAACATGGGGGGGGGTGAGTTTCTTTAAGGTGGTGATGTTGTAATGTTTGAGATTTTCTCAATGGTACAGACCATTTTTTCAGCTTTAATTAATTAATTTGTACCTTGTAATGTTTCCTAATGGAGTCTTTGAGGTCACAAGGGTGTTTGAGATTCGTTCGGATCCCAGAGCCTCAAATTTTGAGAAATCTGAATGGGTTGCACTATTTTTTGAAACCGCGAAGCCCATACCATATGATTGTTCAAACCATGTGGTGTGAGATAGTGGGGAGCTAGGCTCTAAATGGTTTCTCTAAAACTCTGTGAGGAGGCCTGCAATCCAGTGCAACTTGTCACAGAAAAGTTACCAATATTTTTTGTGTGGGCTATGTAAGATTAGACAAACCATGCTTTAGGCACGTGTGGGGGTCATCTTTGGGTAGTGGTATGGAGAATGGTTGGTGTATGGTTTGGCCAATCATGTATCCAAAACATTCACTTCATTCAAGACTGGTGAATTTAAAATTTTTCCATAAATTAATTTAAAAACTAAATCCACATTTCTCCCATATATTGTCTAGTGGATGATATCTCCTCCCTCTCCCATGGGTTTCTCCCTTTCTTAATCTAGCGATCACCATTTCTCCTCTTCAAAAACTCCAAATCCTTTACTATTGGGTGTGTTGTAAAGTTAGAGATAATCTCTATGATACTATTCCTTCATTTTATATTTTTTCTTTTCCTATATTACTATATTTTAGTGTGACCTCATTTTTCCCTTTTTTAGAAAAATAGATGATTTCTTCAATGTCTCTCATTCTAGATCAATTAATGGGTTGACAATGGACAAGTGGTCTTATATAATCCCAAGGTAGGTGGTCTAGTTTATTTTCCCAAGTTTTGATGCATTTTATAAAATTCACTGTTGTGCTGTACGCTAGACATTTCCGATGACACCACCAAAGTGTTAAATAAATTATTCTAAACATTTTCACATGCTTACTATGATCATATATATTGGAGAATAACCTCTGAGGTTTATCACCATGACCCAATCCACCCCTTTGGATGTGACTTGTCCGTGATAGAATTCCTTCCACTATCTAATTTATTAAACACTATTTGAGGAGTTCTATGTCTCTAATAAATACATTGAATGATTAAACTGAATTGATTAGAATGGTGACCCATGAGATATCCATCTACACCTCATTCCATAAATGGAAATTGTGAATTAATTTAAATATAAAACATTCTAATTATGTATAAATACTTTGTCATTTAATGTTATGATTTTGATGGCCAAATCATACCCTCCTCATGTGTCATGGGTGATACAAGAGTTCCAACTTAAGGACACCTTGGATGAGAACATCACACCATATAGTTAGTTTTTCAATGAACTTTTAAATACACTGGTGGTGACACTATCTAATAGTATGAAGGGATCATTACATGTTTTACTTTTTCCTCTAGATGAGTGACACCATTTCCCTAAGGAGGAACCCAGGGATAGGCTCGATGGAGAGATGGTTGTTCCATACTATAAGAGATACTCGAACCCCATGTGAGATATGAGTGGTGAACTTTGGATTTAGTTCTTATTGACTTCACACTATGAAAAGAGTGAAACTATGGATCTCATTCATGGGACACCTCAGACGAACTCCCATGTCATTTGACATATATAGAGCCCCTAGAGATATACATGGGATTTCCTTGGGATCACCTTGGATAGGCTTAATATGTATCTTAATAATTAAAATGATGTTAATTAAACTAAACAATAAGGATGTGACGTTGAAACTCATAGGACACATTTGCCTAGCCAAATCACAAGCTTGGGGATGGTATACATTTTGAAATTTACTTATATCAGCTCTTACCATATTTCACATTTGTGTAGGTTAATTTAGTTTGGAGACATCTAGCTTAGACTGAAGCAGGTAGAATTGGATGGGTGTCCCAAGTGGAACCTAGTTTTCTATATCCTATTTATTTTTTGTCTTTCATTTATCATTATTGGTAAATTTCCCATTTCATAAGCACGTACCTAATTAATATAGGCACCATTCATGGTATCCTACAAATTATATCTAACAAACTACTTGGGATGACTTTGGTACCCAAAAATAATTCATGTTTTAATATACTGATAAATGGAAGTATCCATCTTCCGATGCTTGATTTACAATACTAGTATAGAGTAAGAGAGTAGAGGACTGATCCTATTCTTGAGATTCTAGTAGTGGAAGCATTTTGACCTTCTTTTAAATTTTTTATAGAATGTGGTATATGCTTATTTTCTATATATCCCATTTTCACCATTTTTTATAGCTACATGATTACCATTATCATTTTGAATCTTCTTATTATTCATTTTATACCTTTTTTTTTATTTTGCTGTTATTTATTTATTTTTCTTCTATTACAGGGAGTTATTGGTCCATGCGGTTATTGTGTCTACTATTTGTTCTTATTTCGTATACACTAATATGATCTAGTTTGATCTATAAATGAATAATCTCCCCATTGACAGAACCTAGGCCCTAGTTACTACTCGGTAGCCTTTGGCATGTGGGGAGGCACCATTGATGTCTTATATCCCAGCATCTTGAGGAACTATTAAGTTGCATCTGGGGAGGGATGCTACACCACACCTTGAATAGATGTAAAATGATTTTAAAAGGACCATAAAAAATGAAATATATATAATAATGTTATTAATAAACGATTTAATAAGTTTAAATTTATTATTTAGGAGGATATAACATGACTGACCAAGATGGAATCCTAGGTAAGGGTTTTTAATCTCAGTTCTACTTCATTGAGATATGTTTTATATCATGCACCTAATTTTTTTATATAGTGTATATAGTACACATTTAACATGGTATATGATGCATCCCTATTTAACCAGGAATCTTAAAATTTTGATTCATGTTTTATTTTTCTATCATTTGTATTAAAAAATTATTAAATCCATAACCGTTTATTTTATAATATCAGTTTTATTTGGGATTATTTAGGTTTAAATTTACATTAGGATAATTTCATAATATTTTTATCTTAATCCTAATATAGTTTCTTATTCTTTTCTTATTTATAAGGTCTCCATATTTTCTTCCAAATTTTAATCTCTTTGATACTGAAAGACCGAAAGAATATTTTTTAAGAAAAATTGACCTTATTTTTCCTTTAGGTCGGGAATATTTTTCTTCCATATTGAGATTTTCTAAAATGATTTCAAAATATTAGATAATTTCTCTGATAATTTTTAAAGTCATTTTCAAAAAAATTTTACATTCCATATAAGGTTTTATAATAGAATAATTTTAAATTTTTCTAATTTTTTTTACTCTCTTTATAAAAGTGTGAAAGGAATGTTCTTTTTAACAAATACAACATGAATTTTTTCCCATATCCACATTAATTGTTTATTATTTAGCCCCTTTAAAATATTATATGGGTTTAAAAAATAATAATTTTTCATTATTATATGAAATTTTATCTTTTATAAAGCTAATTACATTCTAAAATGCTAAATATAATTTTGGATAGAATTTATTATATATTTTTTAATACAAAGTTTCAAAAGTATTATATGAAATTCTTTATAAAATTTCATTTACATTATCATCTATAATTATCAAAATAATTTACTTTATTTCAAACCTTTATTTCTGATGAATTTATGATCTTTTATTATCTACTACTAATTTATGAATTATACCTTATTTTGAGATCATTTACTTTGTTGTGATCATGTTCTCGATTACTATCTATCATTCATTAGACATAATCTTTCTCATTTATATCCACATTATTTTATATCATAGATATATTTATAATTTCAATATTTTCTTAATCATATACCATTACGACATATGGTTTTAGTTAAAGTATGATTATTAAGAATGTTATTTCATTTACTGGGAAAATATTGATGCTCCGTATGCTTGATTCAATAGGGATATTTATTTACTGATAAGGAATTTTTATTATGTTTTATATTATTGATTTAATATATGAGGAATATATTATAAATGTGTAAGTGATGGGTGAGTCCAAATTATAAATTGGCCTTCAATGAATCAACAAGTTTCATGAGACAAAAAATTTTCCAAATTTGTTGGGTACTTGGTGTTTACCTTCCATTAATTAAAATTTTATATAAAAAGGCCTAGATGGTAAGGTTCATGATGTATTTACACGAGGCCATGACTGTATGATCATGGTGTCAATCATTATTTATTTACTTCATTAATATTTCAATTATTATTATCTATTTGATTTTATGTTGATGTTTTCCCATGGATATATTTTGAATCACATGTTATTGATTAAAAGGAATATATATTGATTATCTAATATACCATGTGGTTTATTCCTTATCTACTCCTAATAGCTTTCATTGTATACAGCCCTTAATGGGCATCTAATCTCACCCCATTAATTTGTTTTCTTTTACCCCTAATATGAAGAAGGGATCTTTGTTTGATCGATCCTCAATGATTAAATCCCTTGTATATTATGAAAATGTAATATAGTAAGAACCAACTATGGGTTATTGGATTTAGGGATGATTCAGTTGGAATCAATGTAAGTTTAGTAGGTTCCTTATGAACTAGATTTTATAAGAACATAGCTAGTATGATCATTATAATAAATCCATTATAATATATGAGAAATGTTTCCTTCGTAAGGATTTTTATTCCATAGATCATTATTCATGAGGTCATGTTGTAATTATTTGTGTTGCATTTTTTATAGATGATAAAAATCAGAAAATAGAGAAATCATATCAATATCCATGGTCAATATAGAGATTTCCCACCGGAGCAAGTCAATATGGCTGGTGTTTTATCTAATCATATTATGACTATATTAGGGAAGTTGTCTTAGGTTATGAACAATAACCATTCCTATATAGAGAATCTTGTTTCTTTTTAATATAGTGCAATGATGTTGGACCAGTTTATGTAGTAGAAGCCTCAATAAATTAATGGAATTTATAGTCTATTGGTAGTTGAGAAATGGATCAAGTCCCTTGAAAATAAATTTACATCTTAAAGAAGTCATGAAACATTAATGTCTGTTTTAGAAGAATATTTTTTAAAATGAGATGAAGATCAATGATGTTCATTGATACTGAATACTAAGGAGAAAAAAATTTAAATTATAGAATAGAGAAATTTTAAAGTGATATTACTTGATAAATATTTTCCTGAAGATAAATGAGATTAAATGGAGAGGATATTCCAAAAATTAATGAAAAAGGAAGATGAAAGTGTTATTGAGTACGAGTAAAACCTTATGATATTATAAAGGCATGCTATATAGAATGCATGGAATCCAATAAGTAAAGTTGACTATTTCTTTAATGGACTTAAGAAAAGCCTCCAAAAGGGACTAATATATCAAAGAGTTTCCTTATTTGTTGATATAGTATCAAGTTACATTGATATAGAAAAAAAATTCTTCAATACTTTTATTTCTAAAATAAATTAATATAAGACATGACTACATAGCTTTATGAAAAAGGAAATGTAATGAAGAAGCAGAAGGGAAAATTAAAAATTCCAACATGTGAAAATTTTGGAAAGAAACATATTGATAAATATTTAAATGGAATGATATTTTTCTATAAGTGTGTAGATAAATGACAGTCATGAATGTAAAGTCAAGAAGGAATCTAATGATATCCAATGATTCAATAGTAAGGAGATAAGGCACTATTCAAATCAATTCCCCAAGCATCAAATATTACTTTGATAATTTCTTTATGTAATTTAATGATGTTATCATGGTGGGATTAAGAGCATGAGGACCACTTTTTAATCATTCATGGTGCCCTAAAAAAAATAAGTTATTCGAATCTTGGATTTAGAATGTTTTCTTGAAAATATTTTCACTATGGATATATTATTTGTTGATGTTTCTAAGACAAGGAATACCTTCAACACCATATATAACGTTTAAGGTTTGTATGTAATTTTATATAAGGTAAATTATAGTAAATTAGGGTAAATATATGGTTATTAAATTTTTTCTTGAATATTAAACCCTAATAGTTATTATTGATGTTTTAGATATTAAAATATTACAAATTAATTTGATGGTTCACTTTATTGTGAATTATTTTTATATATTAAATATTTTCTTTGTTTTATTAATTGGATAGAAATGAGTGGAATTTCATATCATAAAATATTTCTTAAAATGAATAATAGAAACCTTTAAGGGATATCATGATCCCTTAAAAGTAAAGTTTTTGTGCTTTAAGAAAGAAAAAATAATCTTGTCCACACATAATTTTCAATATAAGATGAATTAGAGTAGAAAAATGATCTAAATAAAACCTAAGAAATAAATCAATTAAGTATATTTTCTTATAATTATTTAAAACTCAATTAATGGAAGAAAAATCAATCATGTTCTTTTTTGTGAAAAGTATAGTTAGCTCTCATAGTATTCTTTTGGAAACACATTCACAAGTAAAATTATTATAAATGTACATGTATTATTAAAAAAATATTTATTTATTTAATACTAATTTTCTTAGTCTTAACCCAGAAATTAAAATTCATAATAAAATTATCTCATGATAAGTTCATTTGGGTAAAAATGATTTTAAATTACAATGAATCAATTTATATAAGGAGGGTAGAATTTAACATCTCAAGATTATTGTTTATGTATACTATGTATGATATCTTATGATTCACACAACAAAAATCTTAAATTAACCATGATATACTAAATAAATATTATTATTTAAATATAATCGTTATAACCCATCCATTGGATTGAAAGGTATGAATAAGAGTAACTGAATTATAAAATAAATGTATAAAATATTAATTAAATTTTTTTTATTGATTATTACCTAATAAATATGTACCAAATTTTTAATGATATGAATGAAACCATATAAGGCTAATAATAGTTAATGTTTAAAAGGGTAATTTTTAAAAAAAAGAAGTTTGGCTATAAAATTTTTATTTTTATTTAAAAGATAATTTATAAAATTTATAAAATTTAATTTGATAAAATTTATTTCATTTTTGGTTTCAGAATATCAAAATTATCTTAATCTGAATTTTTGGGTTTTTTAGAAATAATTGATTTTAGGGGAATAGTAAAAAATACTGATTTTACATATAATGTCACTTTTATGAAATTATCATATTATAAGAATGAGTCGAATATTTATGAGGCCTTTTTAGGAAAAATTTATATTTAACAAGTAATATAATTAATTTAAAAATATAATGTTGAACATGTAATTTTATTAACAATTTTGAAATCTAAGTAATGTTTTTATTCAAATAAAAACTATTTTTGGTTCATCTCTTTTAGTCAAGAGTTCACAGTGTAATATTTTGTTTTAAATTGGTGTTAAAGTAAAATAAGTATCCTTCTATTAAAAATAATATAATTAATTCAATTTGAATCATATTTATACATGATTTTAGTATAAAATCATTTTTATGCTTATAAAATACATTTTTCTAAAAAGATATTTCCATTGCTTTTTGGAACTTATATTAAATGTATTTTTTACCTCTTCTAAAAATTAAATCTTAGAAACTTCATTCCATATATTTAATCATAATATTCAAATTATGTAATAATTTCCATTTCATTTTTAGTTATAATGAATAATAACTATAATAAAAGTTTATCATTACTATAAAGGGAAAAATAGGTTAATTAGGTTTAAAACTATGTGATAAGGTATCAAAATCTCAAAACAAAACTTGAATTTATTTCATTGTATGAGTGTAATTTCAACATTTACATCCAATTTTAAAAAATATGTCATTTTGGTTCCACATTCCTTTGATAAGAACCTTTATATTAATGTAAGTTAAGAGTGATTATAAAATGTCTCTCTCTATCACTTATTATGTTATTGTGATATGGATATAGATAAAAATTACCTATCAAATAATATATATGATAACATTGATTAATAAGAAACTATATTTATGATATAAGTTTTTTTAAATTATTAGTAATCGTATAATTACCTATAATGTTTATGAAATGTTGATGCATCGCTTGTTCAAGTAGTAAAAAATCAAGTAAATGATTTTAAAAACATTAAAAGTAATATACTTATAATGAATTATGGTGTTCCAAGAATTTCATGGATAATTATTATTTATTATTTATTTTTAAATTATTTATTTTCAAATTCATTTGTTTTCTAGATATGTTTATATTCAAATTTGGCGAATTTTCATACAAATAACCTTAAATAGTATTTAATGTTTATAAATTACTTTAAAATCATTAAAAAATCAGAAAAAACCTATATCCACTAATATGGATGGTATATTTTAGTTCCTATAATTAATTTTTTATGTTTGTTCCACTTTGAATTTTTAAAATTATATGCATGACCCTTCTAATTTGAAAAATTGTAAAAATGTCATTAATTTTTTCCTAAAGGACTCAATCCACGCTTTCCAAAGGCACATATGAGTTTGTATTTCTCTCAAAACTCTTCTCAATTTTTTCTCAAAATTTGACTTTCCATATTTATAATCCCATTTAGTAACCATAAACCTTTCCTTCATAGGACTTAAGCTCAATTGGAAGGAGGATATCAAAATATGAGGTATAAGTCTTAACCAATTCATTTTAAGTTTATTTAGTCTTCTATATTTTTAAAATACATTGTATAAATACTAAAATAATAAACTAATAATCATAAATGTACTAAAATTATATTATATTTATGTAAAAACTATTATATACATCCATTCCATCCGATGGGAAATGAAAGCATCACTTGTGCATATGTGTATACTAACATTTCCACAAAGTGATGTATTTCATTTCCCATCAGAACCATTCATGAATGGTTATTATGATGAATTTAAAGTACATATATGATATTTTTTTAAAAATTATGATTATGTAAATATATTATACCATCTAACATCTTACCCTTTAATCCATTGGAAAATGATAATGTCGCTCATGCGTACATGCGGACTTCCAGCTCTACAAAGTGACATTTTTCATCTCCACATTATATGGACGGTCACAAAGATGTATTTAATATGATATTTAGGATATTATTATTATTATATAAAGGTAAAATATTATTTACTTAATTTAATTTTCATCCATTAGAAAAATGAAAACATAGTTCATGCTTACGTTTTCACTACTATCTCTATTAAATAATACACATCATTTTTCATGACTTCCTTAAAAGGATGGTCATAAAAGTATATTAAATCAATAAAAATTATAATCAGAAAAGTTTTATGATTCTAGATATGATGGAACTATTTTATAACAACTTTTACCATGGTTAATATACTAAAGAATTTTTGGAGAAATTGGCCAAACAACCTTAAGTGGTCGCCATAAGAAAGAACTATACAATGAATAAATGTAAAATAATTATAAAATGACCTCAAAAAATAAAATATAGATAAAAAATTATTAAAGAATTATTTAAAAAATTCAAATTTATTATTTAGGAGGATATAATGTGTCTGATCAATCATAAATCCAAGGTAATGGTTTCCATCTCAATTCTATTCCATTGAGACATATGTTATATTTTGCATGTAATTTTTCTAATATGGTGTATATATTGAAATTTAACATTTTATATCATGAATTAAACATTATTTATTATATTTAAAGTATTTATTCAAGATGTATCTTTCAAGGGGTTTTGATTCAAAAGTTGTAAAATCCATAAGGGTTTATTTTACAATCACACTTTTATTTGAGATTATGCATGTTTAGATTTATGTTAGAATAACTATATGAATTTTCTATATTAAACCCCATTTATTTTATTATCCTATTGTTATATATGGTTTATCTATGTTTTATTCTAAATTATATTCTATTTTTTACTAAAATACCAAAAGAATTCTTTGTATGAAAAAAACTAATTTCTCTTTTTAGGTCAAGAATATTTTCCTCCTATGTCTGGATTTTATAAAATGATTTAGAAATATTATTTTCTATTTGATAATAATTTTTTTAAATTCATTATAGACCATAATTTAATTTCTTTTCATGTTTTTATCGAGTAATATTTTTAGATTTTTAATAATGGGGGTTTTGACTTTCTCTTCAAAAATCTAATAGAATGCTCTTTTTAATATATATGGTGTGAATGGATTTTCCTAATTCCTTGTCTACTATTTAATATTTATATTCCTATATAAGTTTATATAGTTATTTAAATATGATATTTTTTATTATTCTATTACAAATTATCTTTTATAAAAGGAATTATATTCTAAAAGGTTGAAAATAATTTTGAAAATTATTTATAACCTTTTTATAACAAAGTTAAAAAAGGTTTAAGGAAACTTATTTTTAATATTTCACATCCAGTTTCCTCTCTAATAATAAAAAATCTTTCCATTATTTAAAACATAATTTATAATAAATTGATTGTGCTCTATCATCCTTTACAGATATTTATTGACTGATAAGGTATCTTGATTATGTTTTATATTATTAATTTAACATATAATGAATGAATTGAAAATGTGTAAGTGAGAGGTGTTTCATGATTATAGATATCACTTTGATGCATCAATAGTTCTCATGAGACAAATAGTTTCCAAATTATTTATGTATTTTGTGTATACCTACCCATTAATTAAAATTTCATAGCATAAGGCCTTGATGGTAAGGTTTATGATGTTTTGGAATCAAGCCATGATGTTAAGATCATAACATCCAACAATATTAATTTCCTTCATTATGATTTCATTTATTATTATTCTTATTCATGTGGTTGTTATTTTGATATTTTCCAATGGATATATTTTAAGGCATAATTTATTTATTAAATGGAATATGTATTTATTATCAACTCTGTTATATTGTTTATTCCTTATCTTCTCATAATTGATTCCATTATACATAACCATTACTAAGAATATTATATCACTCCTTCATTTTTTACCTTTCCCTAGGATATGAAGGACTGATATTAGTTTGATTTCAAGGATGAAAGAAATATTTTCATGCTATGGTTTTAATTTCTAACATAATATGAAAAGCATGTTTGTATCTTGTATTCTAATACTGCTAAACTAATCGATTTTTAATGATCAAATCCCTTGTATCATGTACCTGTGTAATAAATTCAGCTTTAACTCCAGGTTACAGGTGTCCAAGAAGTTTCATAATTTATCCTCAAATATTCTTTTACACATTTCTGTAATATTCCTAACTTTACTATATTGGATATAAACCAAGGGAATAATACCTTCAATTCCACCCTTTCCTCTCTTGAATGCTTTGTCCATAAGAGATAGAAGTTCATTACCTATATCTTAGTTACCATTTCCACATTTTAAAATTTAAATATTATACATTTATTTGAATTCCATATCCTTACTTAATGGAATTCATGCCCGTTTTAGTTTAACTCACATTTCACACGACACCAAACTGCATATAAAATTATCTTGAAAGAGATTGAAAAAATACCATTGTTCCAAAGATGAAACTTTTAGATTTTAAATAGGTAATAAATATCACCAAATATTCTTAAAAATACCAATATACCTTATCTATTATCCAAGTCCTCAAAAATTTATAACAAATATAGTAATTTTTTTAAAGAAGCTATTGACATTATCAGTTGGAAGAATTTTTAAATCATCGAATCTGTTATGAAGGACCTATAAGTTGTCATTTTTTAGCTTAATATCACCTTCATATAAGTTAAATCAATTATACTACATGGAATTGGAACTGGTGCATATAATCACATTCATATAGATCTTATTTGAATAAGATATACATAACGAATTATAATATTTTGAATCAATATCCATTCATTTCATATTACATTAATTTATAAACTATATAATCTCATAATTGATATCAATCACATGAAATTTTATAAAAATAACATCAACACTATGATATTAAAGATGACATATCATTCTATCCTTCCACATTTGGAAGCTGTTTCTATCAAAAATTTCAACTCATTCACCTTTTACTAAATTCTCCAACTCAATGATTTTTTTATGATATATTTCATGATTAATACTAGGGAACTAATACCAATTTGTATAAAATATGATTTTATTAGATGGTATTGTTGAATCAAGTTGTCAACATTTTATTCTGATAAAAGGATATTTTCCCCACATTAGTAGGAGCTCATTAAACATGTTTGATTTAATTTTACATTCACCAAACACTCAAATATAGAAATAAAAATAAAACATAATAATTTTTACTTGGTTCATCATGAAAGGATAGTCCAACAAGTATAAACCAATGATGAGTTAGTTTTATTATAATCCACTTTGTTTTACTAGATTACATGGATTAAAATTATTCATCCAGGGAAATTTTATTCTAGGAAGAATAATTTTACAATGAATTCAAGGATAATACAATTCCTCACTTGGATTAATTCTACCAACTCATCATTTCAAACTGATATGGATGATGTATACCATAGTTAAATATATTTAAGGTCACATCCATATCATCAAGAATGTATACTTCGATTTTAATTATGATAACCTAAGTATGATGCTCTAATGCACTTGTTGGTTTTGAAAATACCCACCATAAAATGATGTGTGAGAAATGAATAATTCAATATATCTTGCACGTGCTTCTTGTATGATCCACTTTTCAATGAACATTAACTACACAAAATACTATCCACCATGATCTAATCATGAAAACTACCAACACACATAAATACTCATCACAATTCAAGTCTAAAACTATACTATTCATTTCCTTCCACATGACTCAGTCCATTCCATTACCACGTAACTCCATGCATTGATTTACCATACATCGACCTTACAAAAATCCCAAGTGCACAACTCCTCTATCAATTATGTTCGCAGACTCCTTCTCTAAATAATTCCTTTGTAGACCTTGATTATCACACACTACCTACACATTATATCCTTTGTTCGCTAGTTAGTATTCCGGATTTCATTGCATGTTTCTATTTATCCTTAACAATGTGATCAATGGGGGTTTTTATAGTAAAATATAACAAAAAACATTATAATTATTGATATTACTATTTAAACATTAACAAAACAAAAAATAACCAAATTTACATTTTTCCTAACTCATAAACCATCCTCCTTTGGTATTTCCAAATATAACCATTGAATAAAGTTTATCTTCAACACACTTCCTTTGTGACTCAAAAACCATGAACCAAAATTGTAAACCATCCTCCTTTGCATGCTCTCCATTGTGTGTAAACCACATAGTCCATCCTTTAATGTCCACTTGAAATCACCACCTTGTTACTAAAAACATATCCATCCAGTGCCAAATTTATACTTCTAAGACTACTTTACATGTACTAACTATGTGTGTTTCACAAAATCAATCCTTTTGACTACCTTCTTTCCATATAGTTTGTGTACTCACTATACAGTCTCTAACCATTAACATAGGCTTCTTTCCATGAACTCCTTATTCATACTTACCGTGTGATCCAAATTCACAATGCATGATCCATGTACCTACTATGTGGTTTATGTACCTACCACACATGAACCCTTCCTTTTCCAAAATTTTTCACATATTCACGGAAGTAAGAAAAACATACCCCAAGATTTCCACCCCAAAAGTTTAAAAAACATTGTGAAAAGATGCCATTGTACAAAAATATTCAATCTAATTTTTGGGATTTCATTTACTATTAACTATATTCATTAGTTGATAATCATCTTGATGAATCTAGAGAATGATTAATAACTAAAAAAAAACATTATAAATCACAAACTTAGATCATTAGAGTTCTAAAAAAAATTTCTTCAAAATATTTAAAAACTTCTTCAAATATTCTTAGGGATTCCCTTTCCACTACAACATATCTCAAAACACAATAAACAACTTTATGAATTTATCAAATCATCTCAAAAACTTTCAATAAAATTACCAAATATTCTTGAATCATATGTGAACTCTATTTGAGTAATTACATGAAACCTCACTACCTCATTAGTACTCAATTTCAAACTCATAATTACCCTACCATCATACAAATGTTCTTTAATATATGATACAATATCCTTTATACTTGGTAAAACAAGTATGGTTTCTCAATATTTCATCCCTATTGATTCAAAACCAGCACATCTATCATTCAACCTTATCATGATACATGTATTATAAAATTTTCTTAACCTCCAATAGCACTTTCCATTAATCCACATAAAATTTCAGCACTACCATTGTTAGATATATTGGTTGTTTCCTATAATCTTTTTATCTATGAATTCTAATAAGATAAATCATCTCCTTCTTCTTTACCAATCTTTATAATTTTAAAAAATCAAAATCAATTCCAAACATATGAATTAATCTTAAAAATCATATATAGTGATAAGAAACACATTCAATTATCATAGGAACTCTACTATATGAATCTCAAAACTTTATCCTCTACATTAATTGGGCTATTAATCATTATTAAATATTCATCATATATTAACCTTACTCTTTTTTAAAATATGGACAAAAAATTCAAAAAATTCATTTCTCTTTGTCATAATCTAATTGGGTACTTTTATCCCACCATGTGAATTTACTGTCAATAATAATTTTAATTCTACCCATTTCAATTATAAATTCAACATCATTCCACCTTACAGATAATAAATTAAAAGATGTAATAGTAAGAGAAATTACTACTCATTTAATGACAATAAATTTCATCTTATCATTTTTAATAAAACCAAATCCACTTGAGATAAGAGCGGAATCACATTTATCTTAAGTAATAAGTCATAAATTAATCAAACCTAAGTCTATGAGAGATAGATTTTTGTATAAAATAAGAGTGAATAACTAATTTATCAAAAAACCCCATTAAACAATCCTACATGAGAAACTAATGAAAATTTATCTTACTAGGGTTTGTTCAAGATGTTTTCAAGGAATTTGTAACTAGTACTCAACTCAAATAATTCATCAAATTCATTCAAGTGTAATCAGATAACCTCCTACCAAGATACCTTCTAGTTTGAAATACACTTCTCCTTAATGATCAAATTTGATTCAAATGAAACAAAATATTAGAAAAGTGTTTTTTATACATAAAATTCAACTTTTCCAATAATTCTTGGTTCATATAAATTAACCTCATCTATGAAATTAATTATTTACTCAACCCTAAAAGGACACACTCTAAAAATTACTCATTATAGATGTCCTTATTCAAAATGATCTCTAATAATCCTTTGATTCCACATGTAATGTTTTAAAGATACATCATGATATCAATCAAATCATTCCATAATGGATAACACTCAATACTATAATACTTTCCCAACATTATAGTTCTCTATTTACAAACAAAAAATTCAATTCCCTACACATATAAATAAACAAAAAATTTATGGGAATAAGGTGTGTTATGAATTTCTATTTAGTTAGAGAAACAAGGATAATATTTATTTCTTAACAAATCAACACTTTTCTTTTTATTTATATTTTTTGACAGCTCTTTATGCTTACTCCTCCTTTTATTTTATATACATGATAATTTGACAACAACATGATCTTACTTTTGTTTTTAGGTTTCTTCTTATATGTAATAGGATATGTTACATTTTCTTTCAAAACACTTTTATTATTTTGTGCACCCTCTATAATATTTTCCTTTTCCAACTATATTGGGAATATAATCATGAATTTCTTAGGAATATTTCTATATTTCTCTTTATACGGAACCTCATTTTTCAAAGTCATATTCTTAGAATATAGAGTAAATAGTTCATTATCTTTATTTCTGAACAACTAATTCTATCATGGTATTTATATTATACATTTATTAAGAGGAAGTATAGATTATTTGTGCCTTACACATATTTTTTCATTCATATTTGTGTTATAGACCTTTGGTAACTTCTAAAGTTATTCTTCTTTGTTGTATTCTACCAAACCAATCCTTTTATCTCTCTATAGGATTTATTCCATTATTTGTTCTATATTTCTTCCTTAAAATGTTATGTTATTGTATTGTATAAAAAGTAACATGATATGGGTTTTTTTTTTAAAATATAATAATATATTCTTTGGTTTACTATCATTTTTATAATTCTTATTTGGTCTAGTTTGTTCAATAATATTATTTTGTTTTCACCCAAAGGGTGACTCACCTTCTATTCTTGATTATTTATTTATCTTTTATTCTCATATATCCTCATCAGTATGTGAATTATTAGTGGTAGTTTTATACCATTATTCCTCATCAGAATGACCACTTATATTGAAATTCTCATGTAAATTATCCAAGATTTCAAATATGTTTATAGTGGAAAATTCATTCCCATATTTTGTGTGTGTACATTTCATTAGATCAAAGGTGTTTATCTTAACATTAGATATACACCTCTTAATCTAGGTCTTTTATAATGTTAAATAATTGATAAATTATTCCAAAATTCAATGTCCTTGTAACACCCCGAGATTTTATGGAAAATATTATTTTTAATTTCATTGATGTCTTGTGTTGTAGGATAAACCAAAAAGAGCTTGAACTATAAGCATCCCTGACTTGGCTTGCATTACACGCAATCGCGACCTTCCACTATAGCGTGTGTTGTACGCAATATTGAGTTTCACTAAACAATGATATCTAATATAAACTAGCCATTATGAATAGTAATACCGACCTTTTGAAATTTTAGAAATTTAATTTTTCAAAATGGACTTCATTTTTGGATTCGGAATATCGAAATTAGCCTAGGGTGAATTTTTGGTATTTTTCTGAAAACATTCAATTTTTGATGAATAGTGAAAAAACTAGGTTACTATTTAAAAACCGACTTTTAATTTAAATAATAATTATTTTTTATTTAAATTTATTTTAGGTAAAAATTGATACATAATACCTATATAAGTTTAATTTAATTCATATGATTCATTTTATAATAATTTTAAATATATAAAAATTTTGTTGAACTTTTCACCATCTTTTACCCACCTCCTAGGAGAATTTGAAAAATTACCTAAAACATACTTTTACCGCTTCTGGGAGTGGAATTTCAAAAATCCAAGAGACACAGTTAATATCAAGGAGTAAAATGTGGTTCAATAAGATAAAAATAATTTTTGGTGAATAGTAACTTTTTACTTTTTTTACCACGATTAAAAGTAAATAGGGTAATTATGGGTAAAAATGATATTATTATTAACCTAACACATGTCCTAATTCTATTGGATAAGTGTAATTCAACCAAAAACAACCTTAGGAATAAAATATTAACCTTTAGGTCCACTTGGATTAAATTAGGACACTTATTATTATTTTATTTAAAGAAGATTTAAAATAGATAAAATCAATGTTTAATAACTAATACATTTTTAATATAGGGTTATAATAAGATAAATTCAACTATAAATATTCATTAGAAATATAATAAGTTTTCCTACATAACTGTATTTTATTTATAATTTTTGGACATTAAATAAGTTAATTTATTTATCACACATTGATGATGTAGTAATTACCTTATTAATGAAATATTAACATAATTGATGTTATAAATACCCAAATAAATGTAATTTTAGACATTTTATAAATTAAACTAATTTTATAGGTTAATATGACATGTTATTATAGATTTAATTAACTATTTTAGAATTAATATTGCAGTTATGAATTTCACAAAAATCAATTACCAAATAGTGTCAAATTTGACATAAAATAGTTTTTAAAACAAATATTAAATTATTAATTGTTATTTTATTCTTAAAAATCTGAGGATAGAAAAAATGACTTATATAAGGTTATATATATTAATAATGAACAACTTGGGGTTATTTTGGATTATTATAGTAAGTTTATTAACCATATAGTGTAAGAAAACAAAAAGACATGGTAAAAGTTAAATTATTTAACTTAGAGTTAAATCTAAATGATAAGGATAAAATAGTAACCTAATCGTGTCAAAAATCTATTGGTTGAGAGTATTTAGACCCATCCCAACCTTAGATTCAAAATAAATCAATTTGGAGCTATTAAAAACTGAATATGACTTTATTATAAAATAATATTTTAAGTTTTCCTAAGGTGCCTCTCTCCTCCCTTATAAAAGGGCACCCCTTCCCTCTTCTCTTAACACCCTTTTGAGCCCCACATCTCAGCCTACCCCTACCAATAATTCTTCTAAACCTCTATAGTTATATCATAGAGGTTCTGGTATTCTCAAAAATACCAACTCTAGTGCCCTAAGAAGAAGTCTAAAGGAGGTGCGTCGAGGAAGAGGTAATCTCTTCTACTGATTTTTTCAAGTTTTCTTTCTTCCTCAACTTCTTCTTCTTTAGTTGTTTCATTATACAGTAATAACATCAGTATCAATAATATACTAATATGTAATTATAAATATTAAACAAACCCATTTCAGCTTCTATCCATCCTACGGGAAATGAAATCACCGCGCGTGCGTACGTACAGAATACCGTCTCAACGCCGTGGTGTAATCTATTTTCCACCACCACCTTACGTGGATGTGTATAATGGTGTAAATAAATAACAATATATGGTTATTTTAAAGTAATATTGATTTTGAAATATTATACATACACTTCAATACAATTCCACGATCATGGGATTGATATCATCGCTCGTGCGTACGTACAGACTACCGTCTCCACAAATGCGATGAGATTCATTTTCCCTGATTAACCATTCAAGAATGATTATAATCTATATATAATGAATAATAATGAAATATATGATTTAATTAATCTACTATATTTATTTATATATGAATATATATATGTCATCTACTTACTTCCATTCAAGTCAACAAGGAAAAGAAAACAACGTTCCTGCATACGTACGGCCTACCATCTCCATGAATGGTGCATTTCATTTCATTTATATATCTATTATATATATATATACTAAATATATATGATATATAAATCATGATTTACATTCTGGAATTAATTAAATCATTATATAAGTATTAATAATATCAAGAACCACAAGTCCGAACACGTACGATAAATAAAACAATTTTACCCAAAACGATGCTTTAACATGGAACTTACAAAATAACGGGTAATATAAAGTAATAAGTGAATCATATATGATATCATAACAATAAATATGATTATGTAATAAGTCAATGGCATTATTTAAGTCATTATACAGGAGGTTCAGATACATATGAAGCATATCAGACCTAAGGTAAGGGATAACTTTTCCAATCTGGTTTTTATCCAAGATTGTTTATTCCTAAGTATTTACTGGGGTTATATTTATCATCCATGTACCTATTTTCTAAAAATTGTTTCATGTATGTTTAAAGTCATTTTTACCCATTTTTGACTTTTAATACATTGTATGTAAGGAATTTTTCTTTTTTTTACCATACAAGGTACTTTTTGACTTTTCCGGCAAAAGTACGAGAAAAATGTTTTTTTAACTTATACAGCATGAAATTTTTTTTACAGTTTCATAACGCCTTATTTTCATGAAGATTACTCTATAATATTTAATGACTATTTTCAAAAAAATCCTTTTCTTTTAAAATTGAATTGCATTTTGTGGAAATAATATTATTTTGAAGAAGAAAGGATATATTCCTCAAGAATTCATTTTAAGTGTTTTATCAAAACCATTTTCCATATAAGATGGAATTATTTCATATGTGTATGTTTCAAGTATAATTTATCTATGATTTACATGGTTTCACTTTTCTTATGATGAGATGATATCCATTTTTTTGTATGGATTATGTTATCATAGGATGATGTTTATAAAACCCATTTTATACATCAGGTGATGATGAATGATAAATGTTCATGTTGTGGCACAAGTAAGAATGATTAAATTATGAGAAGGGTGGGACCTATAACTACCTCCAATGCATTGGGTAAAGATTTATATCTCATGAGATAGACATGGATGGAATGTAAAGTTAATCCAGTTCAGTAATACAGGACTGGAACGAGGAGTGAACTCAATTTTAGAAAGGGAATTTGTCCACTAAGATGGTCTTGGTAGCTATGCCTTGGCTACTATAGAAATCATAACATGTGATTAATGGTTTCCACAATTACATGTTTTATTCCCATGTTATTTTATCATGATTGATATCTCATTATAATCTATGCCTTACGTACTGACAGGTTTTATGTCATTTCTGAAGATCTTGATGTTTAAACACGATGTTCATGTTTTTAAGTTCAAATGTATGTGATTTGTTTTATTTTCTTAATTCTTACCCTTACTGAGCATTTGAGCTCACCATTTTTTATGTTTTCTTTTCCCCAGGATTTAAAGAAAGGTTTTAGGTAAGAAAAAAAGGGGAAGATCTTTATAGGAGATGTTGATGATCTTTCACCACAATTAGAAGATTATGTTCTGAGATTCCAAAGACACTGAACTATTACATTCCTTGGGTGCTGGTTCTTGTTATGTATTAAGTATTCCGCAAAAGTAAGCTTTGGGTCTCTACAGTTGGTATCAGAGGAATGGTTTAGTTAACCTTTGGAAACTAGGATTCGAAAACATTAGTGAGATCCCTAGATATATTTCTAAGGTATGTCTAGGGATGTCCCTATGGTTAAGTATAAGTATAGTTTATAGTCCTAGAATTATGGTAACAGTATTAGAATTATCCCTAAGATGTTATATATTGAAGGTAATCCCTATTTATTATGTTGTTTTCCCTATCATGATTTTGGCCTCTCACACTATTCTTTTTGGGTTTTAGACGATGGATGGAACCCGAAGGAACCGTGTTGATCAATGTAATGGAAAATACAATGATTATCCTCATGAACTACCAAATTTGATGGGATATGGAGTGGAAAATATTATTGCTATACTTATATAAGCTATGAATCATTCTGGATTTCCAAATGATCATAGAAGGGAACAATATTCTATTGAGTCATTCATGAGGCAACGTCCACCTTCTTTCAATGGGACTTCCAATCCACTTGTTGCTGAAAAATGGATCAGTACCATTGAAAAGATATTTTCCATACTTCGTTGTTCAGAACATGAAAAGGTAATTTAAGCTGTTTACCATTTAGAAGGTGAAGCAGACTAGTGGTTGACTCTAATTAAGAATACAAGTCCCTATGTTGAAATTGAATCCATGGAATGGGATGAGTTAAAGAACTTCTTTTTCAGTAAGTACTTCACTCGTATTCTTCGAACAAAGATGGAAGAGGAGTTCCTTGAGCTTAAGTAGAAGGATATTGAATCTATTGGTATATACGAAGTGAATTTTACAAGACTTGCAAGGTATGTATCTGGCTTTATCACCAAACCTGAAAGTAAATTTGATCAATTATTCAGTGGCTTAAAACCATGTTTTCGAATGGTATTAGCTATAAGAGACTTCAGTAGCTCTGAAGAAATTGTGCGTTGTGCTATCAAGGTAGAATTGGAAGTTGGTGTAACATATCCATCTCATGGTTTTGATAAGAAACGAAAGATGGAGTTCAAGAAAAAACCTCAAAACAATTGTGAAAATATGGTGAATGTTTCTTTATGCCCAATGTGTGGAAAGAAACATGGTGGAGATTTTCTAAAAGGTATTAGAAAATGTTTCAAGTGTGGGAAAAAAGGTCATCATGTAGCTGAGTGCCGAAGTAATGGGAAAAAGGTTTCTAATGATGTGAATAGAGAAAGGACTATAGAGAATTCTCCACCAAGACTTAAATGATTCAAGTGCAAGGAAATGGGGCATTATGCTAATCAATGCCCTAATCCAAGGGTTAATGATGATCGACGTGAGCATCCTATTAAGGCAAAGGACAAAGGTAAGTCACATGCGATCACGATTGGCGATGTTGAGTATGACTACGATGTAGTGGAATGATTATGTGTTTATGTAATGTGATTCCAAAATAATGTTGTGGAATCTAATTTACAGTACTGTGGTATATTGGAATATCTATGTATTGGTTTATTATGGTTTTCTATAATTATGGTACTGGTAACTATGAAAAGTAAATCAAATATTTTGGAAAGCAGATGATATGCGCATAATGATAGGATAAAGAGAACATAATATGTTTGATGGTATTCATGAGCTCATGATTGATATAAGGACAAAGTGATATCATCATTTGAATATATAGAATTTTTGGAATTTTAGTATGTGGAATGAATTATCTTTTGACAGTATTCATGTTTTCACTAAAGTTCAATGGGTATTCATTTTTTTTTCAAGAGAATACATGATTAAATAATTCACATGTTTGGAATGTGACCAACAAGACATATCTTATGATATACGGGCGATAAATGATTGTATTCAATGCTTGGTAGACGACCTTTCTAGTAATAGTTTTATTTATACTAAGAGATTGGACAGAAGTATTTTGGATAATCTTATAGATTGAAATGGATTTTGTTAGACATTAGATAGTATTGTTTAAGGATAGAACTTGTTTTTCAATATTATTTCTGGCATGTTCCCACAACCGAAGTGCGACAGTCCTTTATCGCCTTCCACTGGCCTACAGGAAGTCCCTGGTTAGTAGAAACTAGTTTTATTTTATTAAGCAGTATGATATATGAAATATAAGTCCATTTTAGGAACCATATATGATTAACTTCACCATAGATGGACTTATGTATATTTGATAACTTTTGCTAACCATTCATTTGAGAAAGATAGAATGACTCATCATTCTATCACATGATCTGCTAACACTTCACAGAAGACAAATTCAACTTCATTTATTTAATAGAAGAAGTGGAAATTATTCAACGAACAAACAACAATAAGATTGTACTAAAATCAAGTATTTCTTTTAATTCAACAATTTTCAACTTTAGGGAAATGATCTTGAAAACCATAAAATGTTTTCCTAGTGCTGTTATATCCGATGAATCAGATGGTACCTTAGATCATCCCAAATTTATGGCTTTGTCATTGTTGGATTTTTCATAGCCATTTTATCTACCACTCTCTATCAGAACTTGATGGTTAGATTTCTCTCCCATATCCATATTTTCACCTATGTTATCCTATGTGGAAACCCAGTGATTAGTTAATTTGGGTAAACGTTACATTTCATACTTTAGTTTTTAAAGATACGTTTTGGTATTCCTTTTCACAATGTGGGTTTTTATTAAAACTTTATACTATTAAACCATTTATAACCACCACGAATTTATAGGGATAAATTCATTTTAAGGGGGATAGAATGTAACACCCTGAGGGTTTATGAAAAATATTCCTTTAAATTCATTGATTTCTTGTGTTGTACGCTACACCAAAAGGAGATTGCACTACACACATCCCTAACTTGGCATACATTACATGCAATCACGACCTTCCACGATAGCGTGTGTTGTATACAATACCGAGTTTCACTGAACAACGATATGTTATATAAACTAGCCGTTATGAATAGTAATACCCACCTTTTGAAATTTTATAAATTTTATTTTTTCAAAATGGACTTCATTTTTGGATTCGGAATATCAAAATTATCCTAGGGTTAATTTTTGGTATTTTTCTGAAAACTTGCAATTTTTGATGAATAGTGAAAACACTTGGTTACTATTTAAAAACTGACTTTTTATTTAAATAATTATTATTTTTTATTTAAATTTGTTTTTGGAAAAAATTGATACATAATACCTATATATGTTCAATGTAATTCATTTGAGTCATTTTATAATAATTTTAGATATATAAAAATTTTATTGAACTTTTCACTATCTTTTAACCACCTCCTAGGAGAATTTGAAAATTTACATAAAACTTAATTTTACCGCTTATTTGAGTAGAATTTAAAAAATCCAAGAGACAAGGTTAATATTAAGGAGTAAAATGTGGTTTAATAAGATAAACATAATTTTTTGTGAATAGTAACTTTTTACTTTTTTAGCACAGTTAAAAGTAAATAGGGCAATTAAGGGTAAAAATGATATTATTATTACCCTAACACATGTACTAATTCTATTGGATAAGTATAACTCAACCAAAAACAATCTTATGAATAAAATATTACCCTTTAGGTACACTTGGGTAAAATTAGGACACTTATTATTATTTTATTTTAAGACGAGTTAAAATAGTAAAAATCAAAGTTTAATAAATAATACATTTTAATATAAGGTTATACATAATATGAATTAGACTATAAATATTCATTAGAAAGATAAAAAGGTTTCCTACATAATAGTATTTTATTTATAATTTTTTGAAATGAATTAATTTAATTTATTTATGACACAATGATGATGCAGTAATTACCTTATTAATTAAATATTTACATAATTGATGTTATAAATACCCAACTAAATGTAATTTGAGACTTTTTAGGAATTAAACTAATTTTATAGGTTAATATGACATGTTAGTATTCAATTAATTAACTTTTTTTAACTAATCATACTGTTATGAGTTTCACAAAAATCAATTACGAAATAGTGTCAAAAATGACATAAAATAGTTTTTAAAACAAATATTATATTATTAATTTTTATTTTATTCCTAAAAATCTAAGGGTAGGAACAATGACCTAGATAAGGTTATATATATTAATAATGAACAACTTGGGGTTCTTTTGACTTGTTATAGTAAGTTTATTTACTATATAGTGTAAGAAAACAAAAAGACACGGTAAAAGGTAAATTATTTAACTTAGAGTTAAATCTAAACGATAAGGATAAAATAGTAACCTAAACGTTTCTAAAACCTATTTTTTAAGAGGATTTCGACCCATCCCTACCTTATATTTGAAATAAATCAATTTTTAGATATTAAAAAATGAATATTACTTTATTATAAAATAATATTTTATGTTTTCCAAAGGTGCCCCTCTCCTCCCTTATAAAAAGGGCACCCCATCCCTATTATCTTCACACCCTTTTGAGCCTTGAAAAATTGACAACCCCTGACAATTACTCTTATAAAACACTCTAGTTATATCACAGAGGTTCTGGTCTTCTCAAAATACCAACTCTAGTGACCTAAGAAGAGGTTTAAAGGAGGTGTGTCGAGGAAGAGGTAATCTCTTCTACCGATTCTTTCAAGTTTTCTTTCTTCTTCAACTTCTTATTCTTTAGTTGTTTTATTATAAAGTAATAGAATCAGTATCACTAATATAATGATATTTTATTATAAATATGAAACAACCCCTTTCACCTTCTATCCATCCTATGGAAAATGAAATCACCGTGCGTGCATATGCACGGAATACCGTCTCCACGCCGTGGTGTAATCTATTTTCCACCACCACCTTACATGGATGGATATAATGGTGTAAATAAATAACTATATATGGTTATTGTAAAGTGATATTGATTCTGAAATATTATACATAAACTTAAATATAATTCCATGATCATGGGAATGATATCATCGCTCGTGCGTACATACGGACTACTGTCTCCACGAACGCGATGAGATTCATTTTCCATGATTAACCATTCAAGAATGTTGATAAAGTATATATAATGAATAATAATGAAATATATTACATAATGAAGCTACTTGATTTATGTATAACTTTATATATATATATATCACCTACTTACTTCCATTCAAGTCAACAAGGAAAAGAAAACATCGTTCATGCGTACGTACGGCCTACCGTCTCCATGAACGATGTATTTAATTTCATTTATCTATCTGTTATATATTTATATATACTGAATATATATGATATATAAATCATGATTTACATTCTGGAAGTAATTAAATCATGATATAAGAAGTAATAATATCAAGAACAACAAGTCCAAACACGTACCATAAATAAAACGATTTTACCCAAAACACTGCTTTAACATGGAACTTACAAAAGAATGGGTAATTTAAATTCATAAGTGAACCATATATGATATCATAACAATGAACATGATTATATAATAATTCAATGACATTATTTAAATCATTATACAGGTGGTTCAGATACGTACGAAGAATATCAGACCAAAAGTAAGGGATAACTTTTCTAATCTCATTTTTATCCGAGATTGTTTATTCGTAAGTATTTAATGAGGTTATATTTATCATCAGTATCCATATTTTCTAAAAATGTTTTCATGTATGTTTAAAGTCATTTTTACCCATTTCTAACTTTTAATACTTGGTATGTAAGGAATCGTTCTTTTTTTACCATACGAGGTTCTTTTTGACTTTTTCGGAAAAAGTACGAGAAACATGATTTTTTAACTTATACGGCATGAACAGATTTCTATTGTTTCATAACACCTTATTTTCATGAATATTACTCTATAATATTTACTGTCTATTTTAAACAGAATCCTTTTCTTTTAAAATTTCATGGAATTTTGTGAAAAGAAAATGATTTTGAAGAAAAAATGATATTTTCCTCAAGAATTCAATTCAAGTGTTTTATCAAAACCATTTTCTATATAAGATGGAATTATTTCATATGTGTATGTTTCAAGTATAATTTCTATATGATTTACATAGTTTCACTTTTCTTGTGATGAAATGATATCCATTTTTTTATGGATTATGTTATGATGGGATGATGTTTATGAAACCCATTTTATACTTTGGGTAATGATGAATGATTTATGTTCATGTTGTGGAACAAGTAATAATGATTTCATTATAAGAAGGGTGGGACCTATATCACCATAAAATGCATTGGGAAATGATTTATATCTCATGAGATAGACATGGATGTAACGGTAAGTTAATCTGGTTCAGTAATACAGGACTGGAATGAGGAGTGAACTCGATTTCAGAAAGGGACTTTGTCCACTAAGATAGTCTTGAAAGCAATGACTTGGCTACTATGGAAATCATAACATGTGCTTAATGGTTTCCAAAATTACATGTTTTATTCCCATGCTATTTTATCATGATTTATGTCCCATTATGATCTATGTCTTACGTACTGACATGTTTTATGTCATCGATCAAGATCTTGATGTTTAAACATGATGTTTAAGTTTTTATGTTCAAATGTATATGATTTGTTTTATTTTCTCCATGCTTACCCTTACTGAGCATTTGAGCTCACCCTTTTTTTATGTTTTCTATTCCCCAGGATTTAATGAAAGGTTTTAGGTAAGAAAATAAAAAGGGTAAGATATTTATAGGAAATGTTGAAGATCTTTCACCACGATTAGAAGATTATGTTCCGAGTTTCCAAAGACGCTAAACTATTACGGCCCATGAGTGTTGGTTCTCATAATGTATTATGAATTATTCAAAAGTAATGTAATGTCTATGTTTGTCAAGCTTTGGGTCTCTAAAGTCCTTGTGTCCAAATCTTCCATCTCACCAATAGTGGCCAATAAAAATAATTATTTTTATTTTATACTTAGTTTTTATAGATTTATTTCCTTGCTATTTTTGGGAAAATACAACTCTCCATTTTATATTCGTTTGTAAGGAAAAATTCCTCCTCCTTCTTACATCCACCTTTGATTTAGGGGTGGGATTATTATCTTTTTTTACCCATATTTTCCCATATTTTTATTTTTATGATTTACTAGTATATGAAATGACATTAGTTTAGACATAAATTTATAGGTTAGTGGTTACCTTTTTCTATGATAATATAGTGTATATATTTTAATATGATATCAAGATCCTATTTCCACTAATAAAAGTATTTTTAGGGATATTTTATCTGATGCATTCATTATAACACTAATTTTATATGATTTTTGGAAAATATTAGCTTGTGTCACCTCTTGATTTATTATCATTAATTCGAACTCAATACATTTTATGTCGAGGGTTCACTTTTCATCCTTAACTAATGTCGATTTTATTTAAAATTCCTTCTATATATTCTCAATATGATCCTCATGATTTTTACTACTTTATTGAAAATAATTTTCAAGATATTTAATTATTTTGGATTTAATATCTAAATTATAAAACATAACACCAATAATATCTTTGTGAAATAATTATACAAAATAGATCCTTTTTTCCTAATAATTTTTTTTAATTTTTAAAAAGGGTTATTTTTCATAATTCATCATCCATGGAGAATTCTATTTTATTGATCATTAAGGATTATTCCATGACTTTCACTTATTTTATGAGAGTTTTATACTTTTTAAACTTTTCTACCAATGATTATTCCATAAAATCAAATTCCTAATCTAGCTTTGATTTCTCATCCTATAGTACCTTGATATATGAATTAATATATATGAAAACTTCAACATGTATATTTTTTAAATAGTCTTTTATTTCATAGTAAAAATCATCTAATTATTCACTATACACACATTATTTATATCATGAACTTTATTATTCAAAATTATCATTATCAAAAAATTTAATAGCTAAAACACCAATTTTATTTCATTTAATTATTGGAATACCTGATTTCTTATCTGATGTTTTTCCCAACTTCTCTGACTCTTTCTTATGACAGTTATTTAATGTTTTAAAATAAGCCTCTAAATCTATTTTAGTAGGGATGAAAATTTTGTTATCCATATAAGGAAAGTCTAGACCTTATTTAAAAATGTACTATATATATATAATAAAAATAGTTGGGTAAGAAAAGAGATCTAATTAGAGGAAACATGGATTAGCTCTAATACCACTTGAAATGACCCAATAGGACCGTGCAGTCACTTTGATAGGGAGATTCAATGTAACTATTTTCACTAAATTATTATCCCTTTAAATTTCCCCTCATAATATGAAAACCTATATCTTAGTTAATATATTTGGATATGATTATGAGTTTCTAAAAAATCACACCATATTCAAAGTATTAAATAAATAGGAGAGACACACACATTATTTCTACATGTTTCAACACCAATGTGAAAATCTAATTATTTTTATATTTTATTTGAGTCTTAGACATAGATATCACTATTATATAGAAGTTAATACAATGGTGTGAGAAGGTATCATTATTTTCTCAACACATACATTAGTTATTTTTCACCACAGGAAACCTTAAGAAATGATCAACATCCACATCCCTTGGAAAATCAGTATCTCTCAATAGCAGGGGATTAGCTTAGATTATACTAGATCTTGACAATATAAATTCTACAAACTATTTTCACTTAGATTAGAATATATCCCTCCAATATTCATTTCCATCCTTTAAATAACTCTTGAATAAGATAACCCTTCTATTTTAGTAAGTCTCTACATCAACTAGTAAGATATTCTTACACAATCAAGGTCTTTGATAGATGATATATAATTAGTTAAAACATTATGCATGTTGGTATTTATATATACACTCAAACTAAATCTTTATAGACATCAAATGATTATAAATGATTAGTAGTACTTCATTAATACCAGATTTCTTCTCAAACTCACTTCTTCTCCTTATGATTTAAAGAGGTCATAGGGAAGGAATTTTCTTCTTCCTCCTCTTTTTATTTTTCTTACTTCTTCTATTTTACCTTAGATTCTAGTAGGTATTCAATAAAAAAAATGCATCATAATTATTCTTAATCATTGATACATATGATGTTCAACAGTGTAAATTATTAATTCTCTATATTCTCTATCATTGATGCATATAATATATTCAAAAAAATATTGCATAAGTTGTTTACCCACTCTTAAAAACTATAATTATTATTATCTATTATATTTTCATAATCAAATGAATATAATTTATATATTTGGAATATATAAATACCATGTAATTTTATATTGTTCACTTTAATTGTCTTAATAAATATTATATAAAATTCCCATCTTCTCATCTAAAGTTGGTTTAAAATATTCTAAAATAATAATCCTATTTTAGTCTTCATAAATAATTTCAATAACTCTATTTGAAATTATAGAATTATAAAATCAATATCCTCTCAAATTAAATTCATTAAAATATTTTTTAGACTTTTGTTGAATCATGAATCAATCACCAACAATATTATGATATTTAATATTTTATGTCTATATTAACATATTTTGACATTAATTTCAAATAATCTCACATTTTATCAATGTTAACCCCTAAATAATCTTCATACATATAGTATCACCCTTTGTATGAGTAGATAACACTTATTTTTTAGATTTTTACCTTTACATGTTATCTATAAACTCTTATGTATTAAATTGAGTCTTGGTTAATTTATCAAATCCTTTGCCTTATAAGTACACTTACTTATCTTCCTTTGAGTTCCCTTAGGTATTGCCTATGAAATCTATGTTAAATCTTACATATCATGAAACTTACTCTTATTTATCATAGCGACTTTGGTACATTATAAAATCCCACTATATGCCTTGAGTTCCTTTATAAATATGTGATAGCCTTTACATATCGATCAATATATCTTTATGTATCACTATGTGACTTGATACTTCTCAAAATTCTTAGTATGAAAGGTCTTTGAAACCTTTACACATTTTTTTTAAGACAATAATAACATTTACATATTGATCAAATTATCTTGATGTCATAGTGTGACTTAACACTCTTCCAATTTTCAGTCTTAAAGGTTTGGAAAACCCTTATATACCCAAAATAATTTTAGTGGTGCTATTATGTACTCAGTGTAAATTCAATGTTACCATTAGACAAAAAGTACTTTATCAAATTATTTAATAGAATAAAACTCATTATTTCTATAACTTCTTCAAATTAATTCATAACTTCTTTAAAAATTCTCATGAATTTTCCAACCACTCTATATTATCTTTTTTTAAAGGTGGAGGTAGTGCCTCTAAAATTAAAAATCAACCAAAAGAGAGTATCCAGAAAGATAACAGGAAACATGGAAAAGCCCAAGGCAAAATACTATCTACCTATCTTTTTCATTAACCTGACAGTTAGCTTTCTCTCTTCTTTGAATTGCATGCCATTCTGCCCTTCCACGACCCCGAACCTGACCTCTTGATCCTCATCTACTAATAGGGAGTGCTTGTAGCATTTCTAAAAGTGTGTCAGCATTGGTGCTGTCAGAATCAGAGCTGTATTCATGCTCTTTATATTTTCCAGGAGAATCAACCCCCTCAACTGAAGTAGTCTAGACAAGGGTCTCCAGAGTCTCATCAAGATATCCCTGAGTGGTATCTGGCATCTTAGAATCATCATCAATATGTTTACCAAAGGAAGGGTTACCTATAGTCAAAACAACTGATGACTTTACCTTCTTGTAAGAAATAAGCTGAAAGCCTTCACTATCCACAGGGGGTTTTGTAGAAGCATGGCCAGTATTAGAAATAATGGGAAAGTTAGTTTCTAATTCTTTCTTACCGTTTTGGATATCTGAAGCAACCATCCCATCATTTGAAGGTGTATGATGAGATTCTTTTTGAGTGAAATCTTTAGTCTCTTTTACAGATTTGGAGTTATCAACTTGTCCTAGCAATTGGAGAGGTGAAGAAAGTTGAGTTTGCTGCAAATTAGCACATTTTTCTTGATATTGAGTATCAACATTTTGCAAATTAGCCACTTAAGAAATGATGTTAGCCCAAGATTTTGATTTGTTCTCAGAAGTAGAGGCACAGATGTGACCTTTGTCATCAACTAGAGGATGTGAAATATCCTCAATAACAACTCCTTGCACTTTTTTCTTATCAACCGGAATGGCAGGTCCATCACAACCCTTACAATAGGGCTTCTGAACATGTGTACTTTTGGTCTTTTTAGGACAATTGCTCACTTCATGTCCACACAAAGCACAAAAGCTGCAAACAGTTGAATGCCTACAGGTAGACAAGTCATGACCTATAATGTTACAGTCTTTACAGAACTTTGGCATTTTTTCATAAACAATCTTCAATAAAATAATGTCATAATCAATTGAAATCATAACCTTATCAACCAGAGTTGATCCCAATTCAACCTCAACTAAAAACCGAGCATAGTGACCAAATCGAGCCACTTCTGCTTCCTTGTCAATTTTGATAGAAATCCCAATTGACAGAGAAATATCATAAAAAATTTTGGGGTTCCAAAGAATCCAATTCAACCCATGCACTCTTACCCAAATTTGTGTGGTGGTGTTCCCAACCTCATAAATACTCCATTTCAAAATAAATATTTTCTAACTATCATAAAAGTGATATTATTTATTTAATATAATAACCTTCATGCATGGTAACCAAAGGATAATTCCTCAATCTTTTAGCCAGCTTGATTCTATTTTAACACAACAATTTCCCAACCTTATCAAGATAAATATATTGGACAATTATCTTAACCTCTAATAACACTTGTCATTAACTTATATAAAATATCAACACTATAATAATCATAAATATATATATATATAGACTTCTTCCTGGAATATATTTATCCAATAATGGTAAGAAACAAATCATATATTTCTTCTTTTACTATATTGAAAATGTAAGTAACTCATATTCATTTGATAAACTATGAATAGATCTTCAATATTATTCACAATAGATGGATACACATTTATTATCACCTGAACTCTCCAATTTCCATATCACACATTCAAATTATTTATTTATTAGGATATCTATCATCACCCAATATTCAACATATGTCAACTTTACTCCTTATTAACATATTAACAAAAAATAGAAAAAATGAGGTTCTCTTCTTCACAATATAATTGGGAACTTAATTACTTTACCTCATAATAAATCAAAAGTCAAGGTAGATGAAAACTAAAAAATATTCTTTCATACCAAGGATTTAATGCATGTTGTGAAAATTATACAAGAGGAAATTTATCATATAAATTTAAGTATACATAATATTCACCTCATATAACCATTTTTATCTAAATGAATAAATAAACAAGAAAAAATTAAATAAATTCCCAATTTAATTATTTGACTCAATATAAACAACTATAGATAGTTAATTTTATTAAAATTATTTTGGAAATAGTCCAAACCCATGTATATTCTCCCAAAATATATTACACTATGATATAGTGCATTCCACTTTGGTCCTCTAAAAAGGAAATATATTATACCAGTTTAGGAGTCCATTTTAGATAGACAAACACTTTTAGATAAGGAATTTTGGGAAAATATGAGAAATGAATTTTCTATTTTTTCTATGTCATGGTGATCCATGTGGTGGAGCTCAAACATAGTATAAATACATGATGACCTTGACATAGAGAATTTTTATGCAATGATATGATATTTTTTTTAAACAACACCCAAAATGACAATTAAATGTTTACCACAACATGAAAATGAAGATATATGAACTAAAATATCTATTTTAAGGAGGCTATGACATATTTTGGAAGAATTAAAAACTATAATAGGTTTTTTGAATGGGAAACACTGTATGATTTTTATGAATGTGTTCAAGATTTTACTTATGTGTATGCCATGTTTGGGGTGCGTTGAGCATGTTTATGGTCGGTGTCCTTACTTCCATTTTACTTGATCCATGTTCATTCATATTTTAAAATATTTAATGTTTTCATAAAAACTAAATTATTATTTAAAAAATAAGTTATTTCATGTGAGATTGTTTTCAAAATGAAAGTGTGTTAAATGTGGGTTTCAAACAAGAATGATTGGTGTTATTGGAGAAAGGCCATATATAGATTCTTGGTAGTATCTAACTGGGTGTTTTCCTCACACCCTTCATATTTATTAGATTATATCCAAACCTTTTTCTATAGGGTACCAGAAAGGTTTAGGGAACCACTAAATTTAGTGAACCATCTCAATTATAAATGTCTATTATTGTTTTAGGATATTGGAGATGTTGGTCTCATGGAGTTAGATGATGTGGATATTTTGTTGGAATTTTTTACCGTTGGAATGATGTTTTTGGGAATTTGGTATTGATACATATTTTGAGATTTTTTATATGTTGACCCATTGGATATCATTTATACATATTGTTTATAATTTGTGATGTGATTTTGTTTATGATATCTACTTTGGGTCATTGCTACATATGCTCGATTTAGATATTTATATATGTTGATGTCACTTATTTGTTGATGTGCCTATCCAATTAATAGACTGTTCATGCTATGTTTTCAAGGGAGAAACCATTCCCAAATGTTTATTTATGATTCCACAGTTCTTGTCTATAGCCTATGCTAACTAAGAAAATGCTTTAGGACCTATATCAGACCATCTTGGGTGACAAGTCAAGTTGACCCGGGCTAGTTTATTACAGAATGGTTTCAAATCTCCCTTTCTATTTAGGGGTTAATGTTATATGGGAGATATGATCATTGAGGCTTGAGAGTTAAGTTATAAGGAGATCCTATCCAACTCTATGTCATTAAAAACCTCAAGTTTCCAGTGGTATTGATTAGTAATGTTTTAAATTTTAACTCAATTTTGGGTTTTTTGATGAGATTTTATTTTTCTCAGAATTTAATATGGGATTTTGGAAGAACCCATGCATCGTTTAGAGAAATTTTGAGTTTTGAGGCTAAACGAAAAAGGAAATCAGAGGTACATAGTTTAGGAATATATTTATTCGTAACTTTATAGAGCTTGTGTGATCAGGTTTGCAATATTCCAGTTCCATTTCGCATGTATGGGGTATGGTTTTCCAAATTATACATCCAAACCATTTTTAGTGGAAAAATGTTTCAAATTTTGATGTTTTCTCCCCTTATTCATTTGAAAGTGTTATTTATATTTATTCTTCTTATTTTAGATCTATTTTAAGGTCTTATTATGGTTTAATATATGTTGTTTGATATTGAATTGTTTATTAAATGAGTTTATATCTTATGTTTTGTATAAAATAACTCTCATATGGGCCTCTTATAAATGGAGGGAGGCAGGCAAAAAGCATATTATATAGGAAACGCTTCCCATTAATCTGACTGTAATTGAATTAGTTATCCAAACAATCTAATATTTAGGCAAAGAGGGTGAAATAGGTAAGACACAAAAAATAGACCACTCTTTGGAGTTCACTAGGAAAAATACACTGTCCTTCCATGGTGATAAAGGTACCTAGGATCAAGGGGAATGTATTATAAGGATTTATCATCTCCTCCATTTCATGAAGACCTATAAGACCTCAAAATTTGGCATTACCACTTTTATATTGGAAGGAATGGGTAAACAATAGTAGAAATCCATGGTGCAATGGTAGGGGAATATGGATCTCATCTTGAATAACTTCAAAAAAGATTTTATTTTTTAGTTTTATAGGGAGACACTAAGGGTGGTGAAGGCCTATGAGTTTGTGATGATGAATTAAGGAGACTATTTACTGATGGTGTAATCTACTCAGTTTTCCATGATTATTCATTTGTCTCATGATCTTATAAAAAAAGGCTATTTCAACTTGGGAAATTTTTAAATGGGCTTGAAAGTGGAGATAATACTGATTTTTTTCTCATATTGATAGCGAATTACATTGAGGTGGTGGATAAATAACTTATGGATGAGGAAAACCTAGTAGGGAATATGAGTCTCAATGTGGTGTCTTCAGTGGTTAGTAGTAGCTAGGTCCCTTTCTCTATCCAGAAGAGGAATAAGGATGAACCACATTGGATTTGTGGAAAGGGTGATAAGTAGTAATCATGTATAATGATAATGGTTTATTTAGGAAATAATATTATAAATTATTTACAATATAGAAACTATATCAATACCATGCCTTATTTCTTAGAGGATCTGAGTATGTTCCATAGTATGGGCATTCATTTCATCTTCAATGCTTATATAGGAATCTCCTATAGTGGGGTGGGGTTAGTTATTCTTTTTATAAAGATTTTATGGTGATAAATAATGATTATAGGGATATGTAACCTCGCCATAAATTTAATGGGGATTATTAGCTGGTGAAAAAGGCTTTGGGAGGGCATGAGTCTGGCTGTCTTTACGCAATGAAGATATAACTAGAGGACTCTAAATCTTGTCTGACCACCATGAGAGGTATGTATTATTGCTTCTTTTATGGCTTTATCCTTTTTAATATGGGTAGTTATTATTAATTTATCTCATTAAATATTCTTTATTATTTGGGTAAACATGAGTATTTGATTCCATTTGTGATGGATCTAATGACCCCATTGAGAAGGAAGAATGAGAAAGACTTTAAATGACCTGATTTTCATGTTTTAGTTGATGCTTTGGTGTTCATGTGGGACTTCCTTATGTTGGATATGATTTTTTATCACATAATTTGTAGGGACTGGATGATTAGTTTCAAATCTCAAATATACTATTATCCCTACAAGGTCGAGTTTCTATCTCCTAAAGTTAAAAGTC
Source organism: Viscum album (assembly GCA_963277665.1). Classification (NCBI taxonomy): domain Eukaryota; kingdom Viridiplantae; phylum Streptophyta; class Magnoliopsida; order Santalales; family Viscaceae; genus Viscum; species Viscum album. The sequence goes on along the minus strand of OY728134.1, from coordinate 154,101,655 downwards.
ACACCTTACAGGGTGGGTGAGATCTGATGTCAGGTGGTTGATGCACGTATCTCATGGGCCATGGTCAAAAACAATATTATATATTTTTTTCCTAGTGCAACATAGTGTCTGACCAGGGTCATCTCACTGGAGCAGACTTTTAGTTTGTTTCAACTACTTATTCTATATCAGCTAAGGTATCTCTTTTTGTTTTTTTATTTTCTAATGAAAACATGGACAATGTTTTTTGGTTTTTTATTATTTAATGCAATGACATGAAAAAATGAAAATTTAAACTAGCATGAATGCAAAACATAACAGGTTATGGATAAAGGACTTAGTCTTGGGTTATACCTTGGATTCAATCATTATTCTCCTTTATGCGATCGATTTCATTTCTATAATCCAAACATGAAATCTCATGTTTGGATTACTATTATTCATTGATTAAATCGGCTCTAACATTTGAATAACTGACTAATAGAGAGAGGGAAATGTGATTAAATAAAATAACAGAGCTTGATAGAGTTTAATGTCATTGGTGGAAGTCACCACATCAGGGATATTCACCTAACCTATGAATACTACTAAATTATATCTATAGACATAAAATAAAAGTTTAGGAAAATTCATGAATTCCTTGACATCCCCCCAGACCAAGTCCTAGGGTCAACCGCTCATTTTCAAGGGTGAGAGATCACAATGGTGGAGTGGATGGAAGAAGGGAGGAAGAAGAGAGAGAGAAAGAAATAATAGTGGATAAATAAAATAAAAATGTAAGAATGGGGGATTATGAGAGAGAGATAGGGAAATTAAATAATAAGAAATATATAATTTATACATAATGTTAAAATAATAATAATAATAATTATTATTATTAAATGAATAATTTCTGAAAAATAATAGGGAGAAAGAAAATAACAAAATAATTTTAAAATAAGAATGTCGTAATTAATATAATGATGATAATAATAATAATAATAATAATAATAATAATAATACTTATAATTAAATGAATACAATCAAAAGAAGAACTGTGGAATGGTTAGAGAAACACAAATGCATGGATTAATTTAATAAAACTGAAATTAAAATTAAAATTTAAAAAAATAAAAAGAACTAAAAAAATTAAGATGAAGAAATGGGGGAGATTTGTGGCCGGCCTCCCTTGATGGATATCTCCTCCTTGGGGCCTTAGATGGAATTTGATGGAATGGAATGATTTGTGAAGGAGGATCTCTCCTCCTTTTATATGCCAAATTCTCCCTTATAACTCAACCATGTGTTAGGCCCCTAAAATGGATTTTTAACGTGTGGACCCCTTCATGAAAGCTTTTCATAATTGTGTTATGCGTCTCCCCTAAAATGATTATCATATTTTTCCTTGTTGATCGAATGTTATGGAAATTTTATGCAGAAAAATTAATCTACCCACACATATTCTTTATATTCCAGGTATCCAGTTTCCCATGCTTTAACGGCCTTCCAAAAGAATGATTCATATATTTCAGCCTTAATAAAAGTTTTTAATAAATTATTTATATAGCTCAATGTTGAATTTCATCTTTATTGGAATGGAAAATGTTGACATATAATCACATATGTAAACCATTCTAGATATGTGAATAATTTTAGAGGCCTGTGTGATGATCTTATTTTGGGACTCTGATTGATGGATTGAGATTGTGGTACAAAAGGATGAAATGTATCCAATTATGTATGGGTTCCTTAAAAAAATATAATTTCACAATTTAAATTTGTTTATAAAAAGTTATTTCATTAATATATAATAAAAATAAAAAAGGTAAATCCCATAATTTGGCCATTTTTATAATTAACCTCAAAATTTCACAAAAACAAAACAAATGTGATAATTTACAATAAAATAACAATGTGGTGGGCATATAAACAATGATTAAATGTAAAATAATGAAAAAATAATTTTTCTATCAATTCCCCCACACTTAAACCATTCTTGTCCTTAAGAATAAAATCTCAACATTGAAAATCATAGCGCACCAATGTTATCAATATTCAAATAACAATGCTATAGGATCAAACAATTATTAATGTAAAATAAAATTTTAAAATGCCATCTAAAATATCAATTCAATTTCCCATTTTTCAAAGAAATAGTAAATTAATATATTTTACTTTTACCTTTTGAAAAATGATGTAACTTCTCCTTTCATTCATTCAAGCTCCTCAATTCATTATTATTAAACATCCCCAATCATGATTTACCTCACTTTTGATTCTTTTCTCTTATCAATCATAATAAAATTCAACTAGATTAATGCTTTTATCATGAGAACATGATCCCTGTGTATAATCTTATAAAAGAACAAAATTTTCCTCTTTGTAAAAATAAAAAACACATAAAATCTTGAGGACTAACAATTAAGGTTCTAATGACTCTGAGGCTTATGGTTAGTAGGATTTAATGTTTAATAATAAATATCAAGGAAGAGATTTAACTCTAAAATAATAAAGAATTATTTTCAAAATAAAAAGCTTAATGAAATTATCCCCTTTAAATAGTAACAACTCCCAACTTTCCTCAAGACTTAAAGTAAATATCATGATCCGTTTAAGTATAATGAAATATATGTTCCCTCCCTTTATTATTTTTTTTACATTTTTTTCTTTTTTAAATAATTTTTTTTATTTTCTTTTCAGAAAGTTATGATTTATAATAAACCTCATATGCACCACCTAACCATGTATGATAGAAATCATAGGTATTGTAAGGGTGATTTTTGATTTACCCAAATCAAAACTGATTTTTCTCATTTTTTTTGTTATTATTTTCATTTTTTTATATTCAGAGGGGGAAAAACAATATAGTATAATTAATGATTCCACATCCTTTCAAAATTACCACAATAGAACCCCTACACTTCTTCCTTACATTGTAAATCACCCCATTTACCATGATTATCTTCACCCCCACACTTCAAATTTAAAATATCTTGAAAATACTAAGAGGAGGGTAATAATGGATAAAAATTGAATAAAACCTGGATCATCCCAAAAACAATCATTTATGGAATATATAGACTAATAAGGATTGATTTAAAAGTGGCCTTTTAAGGATAAGTGGCTTTTCGAAGGATGTGTCAATCATTTTAAACATGTTTTTATACTGTTATAGATTTGACAAGTTCAAATTCAAGTTATAGCAGGTGGCATGTTCAAAGATCACTCAAGAAATATCTTCAAGATAAAATGAGAAGTAATTGGTCTAGAAATACTATTTGGAATGGAAGATATGATTTAGTACAATCACTCAGGGTATTAATAATAGTAATAAATCAAGTCCCATGAATTTTAGAAAATCAAATCATAAAAAATGGTTGGGAAATTTCATTTACATGAATAAATTAATTTCATCAAACCATGAGCCCTCATTTCAATATCCATTATTTATTTTAAAATTTTAATTATCCATTTTAATCATTTAATAATATAATCATTGAAATTGAAACATGAAATTATAGGATTCCTAAGAAACTCTTATCTCATAGATTATTCATGTAATACATAATTCTAGTGGGGGCATGAAATTTTAACTTTAAAGCTCAAGACATGTTTTTGGACACAAAAATTAAGGATTTAAATAGATAGACAATGAAAATGAACTCCATTTTCTTGAATCTTAGTCCCTCTATTACACAGTTTGAGGCTATCTTATTCCATTATGAACCTAAAAAATAGAACTACATAATTAATCACAAGGATCTTGTCTTTTAAGCTAAAAAAGATATAGGGAGGGGTAAGCATGTTGCAATACTTCTTAAAAAATTAAATTGAAATCTAAATTACTAGAATTAAAGTAAGGGATAAGTTTCGGTATTATCCCCCAAGTGGGAAATAAATTTTCACTGCCTCTAGAGGGCAGTTCCAGCTATTATCCAAAGTCAGATGGTGGATAAAGATTATTTAATTTGAAACACCACATGTGGTTTTTTACCAAATTGTGCTTGATCCTTCTAGGTGAGGAATGATCTATAGATAGATTACAATATATTATCCCCTTCACAATGAGGTATAGCTTTCATAGTGGGGGTAAGTTGAAGTATGTGACATTTTCTTCCTTGGTTTCTACTTGTGAAAATTGTTCCTTATCCTCTAGTGCTTTTTTTATATTGGATTTAAAATGAGTAGCCTTTATCATGATTTCCTTAGATTCATCAACTTGGATCTATTCATGGGGATCCTAAAATGCATGTCCATTGAAATAAGGGATATCCATTTTTTCCTCAGTAGGTGCAAGTCCAGTTTCTTCATCCTCTTCTAAGGCATAAAAAATATTTCCTAATTAAATATAATTAAAACAATAAGAAGTGATGAACAATTAATATTAAATAAAACCTAAAGAGATAGATTCAAATAAAGGTTCAAATCCATGAGTTTGTTCAGTTTCAATAATTTTTTCAGTGGTAAGTTCCGATTGGAGTACATTCTATGAGGATGGAGAAAAGTAGTCAGGCTCCTCTATTTTCACTTTAAATTCCACCACTTGGGTTGTATATTCCTTCACTCATGTTGGATATTATTCATTATAGGGTTTAGGGAGATCAATAATTTTCTCAAATCCATTCCATAATCCATCCATTTATTGTTGATCCCCCACATGTATCTCAGCAGGAAAGTCTTCCTCTTTAGCCTCTTCAGGTAAGACAAGTGGATCATCTTATAGTTCAGGTTTAGACTCAGATTTACCTGATAGTTCTTGGACATATGAAGTTATCCAATCTAGTTATTATTGTATATTTTTTACCATATATTCAAACTCTTGAATATAATATTTGACCTTATTTTTTTCTAATTTATCCTAGAAATTTTTTATTGGAACTTCTTCAAATGTTTTAGGAGGAATCGAGGACAACTATAGTTTTTTCATGAACACTTATTGATAGGATTTTGGGATGTAATCCCAGAATTCAATGAGTTATCTGGACAATCCTTCAACAAATGGTTTCTTGAGGGTCTCCTTGATATCCTAGGTGAGGTCAAAGAATCCATCTTCTTTGAAAATTTGGTTTTGTGCCCTCCTGATCTGCCTAGAACATAATGAAACACTCTCTTCTATAGACTAGGGGTCTTTACCAAGTAGTTCTGACACCTATGAATAATCATAAATCCATATACAATAATAATAATTTGAATAAATCATGGATTTTGTTTTATTTGTTTAATGAAATTAAAAACCATCTAACAATGTGAAATAAGAAAAAATAAAGTGAATGACTTATTAGATCCCCAAAAATGACACCAGTTTTGATGCCTGCCTATCGTGGGGAATGGTCAAAAGAAATTATAATTTTTTCTAGTGCAGCATAGTGGTTGAATAGGTTCATCTCACTTGAGGAGCCTTTAAATTTATTCACCTACTTTATCTAAATAACCTAAACTGTTTTTTTTGTTTTATGTTTTAAAGAAAACAATGAAAAATATTTTTTTCATTTTTAATTATTTAAAACTATTGACATGTAAAATGATAATTTAAACTATCATGAAAATATGAATAGAATGAGTTAATAAAAAATGAGTTTTTTTAGGGTTCTGTTTAAGGTTCAATCATTATTACCTTTTAAATGTTTGACTTCAGTTTGATAATCAAAAAATGTAATCTCTAGTTCGAATCACTTTTCTTTATTTAGAAATTATGGAATATCATTGAATTCCTAAGAAAACTCAATTCCACATCCTCCTTTAATCAAGGTTGATAGAATAAATTGGTCTAGGATATTTTATCTTCTTGGTTCCAAATATATCGAAGCTATTTTATCCATTGATTATCTCAACTCCAACGTTGGAATAACTAACCAATAGAGAGAGGAAAAATGATTAAATAAAATAATAGAGATATACTGAGTTGTATATCATTGGGGGCCATCAACATAGCAAAGATATTATCAGAACCCATGTATGATACACAATTATATCTATTTTGTTATTTATTTTCTAATTAAAATATGAAAATGTTATTGGGGTTTTGATTATTTAATGTGATGACTTGAAAAAATGGAAATTTTTACTAGAATGCATGCTAAACATAATGAGTTAATGGATAAAGGACTTGGTCTTAGGTTCTTACATGGATTCAATAATCATTATCCTTTATGTTCCTGATTTCATTTTTATAATCCAAATATGAAATATCATGTTTGGTTTACTATAATTCATTCAGAAATTGTGGAATATCATTGAATGCCTAAGAACTCTTAATTACACATCCTCCTTTAATCATGGTTGAGGAAACTTCTTAGTCTAGGAGGTTCCATTTTCAGGAACTAGCTCAATTGAATCTATTTCATCCATTGATTAGTTCAATTAAAATGTGTGAAGAAATGACCAATGGAGGTAGGGAAATGTGATTAAATAAAAGAATAAATATAGATTGAGTTGCATGTCATTTGGAGAAGTCACCACATTGGGGGAATTCACCTAACCCATTCATGAAACTCAATTATATCTACCAACATAAAATAAACTTGAGGAAAATTCGTGAATACCTTGAAATCCCGCAGACCAATCCTCAAGGTCAGCCTTTTATTTTTGAGAGTTAGAGATCACAATTGTGGAGTGGATAGAAGAAGGGAAGAAGAAGAGAGGAAGAAATAAATAATGGGGGATGAATAAAATAAAATTGAAAGAATGAGGGATGGGGAGAGAGATATAGAGAGGGAAATTAAATAATAATAAATATATAATTTACAAATAATTTTAAAATAATAATAATAATTATTATTATTATTATTAGAGGAATTATTTTTTAAAAAGAAGAGGGAGAACGAAAAGAATAAAATAATTTTAAACTAATAATTTTATGATTATAATCATAATGATAATAATAATAATAATAATAATAATGATAATAATAATAATAATAATAACAATAACACTTATAATTAAAATGAGATAATTGGGAAGAAGAATTGTGTAATGGTTGGAGAAACCCAAATGCATTGATTAATTTAATAAAACAATAACTTAAATAATGAAAAAATAATGAAAACTAAAAAAATTAAGTAGAATAAATGGGGGAGATTTTAGGCCATCCCCCCTTGTTGGAGATATCCTCCTTGGTGATTTAGAAGGAATGGGGTGGAATGAAATGAGTTGGGATGGAGTAGCTCTCCTCCCTTTATAGGCCATATTTTCTCTTCAAACAGAATCGTGTGTTAGACCCATTAAATGGATGATTCACATGTAGAACACTTCACTAAAGTTTTTCATCATTGTATTTTAAATCTCCCCAAATAATTTCAGAATTTTTTTCTTAATGAGTGAATGTTTTGACCATTTTACTCTGAGAATTTAATCCACCCAGAAAATTTCTCCACATACCATGTATCTAGTTTCCCATGCTTTAATGTCCTTACAAACTTATAAATCATGCATTTAATCTTTAATGAATGTTATTAATAAATTTATTATATATATCTATGTATAACTTAATATTTATTGGTATAGATAAATTCTAGATATATGCTCATATTTAAAACATTCCAGATCTGTGAACAGTTTTAGAGGCCTATTTTGTGAGCTGATTTTGGGTCTCCAATTAATGGATTAAGCTTATAGTCCAGAAGGATGAAATGTAGCCCAAGATGTATGAGATCCTTAAATAAAGTAATTTCAAAATTTAAATTATTTTAAAAAATATTATGTCCTAAATACATAACAAAAATAAAATTGTTAAATACTAATTTTTTTCTATTTTTATAATTAAGCTCAAAATTCTACAAAAAGATAAAAACGTGACTATTTACTATAAAATAACACTATCATGGGACTAAAAAAATTTAAATTAAATGTATAATTATGAAATATATTTGTTTCATCATAGTTAAAGAACAATATTTTCATAGGTGTTGTAGATTTCATGAAAGTTTTCTAGGTTTTTATATGATTTTTTTAGAATAGGGTTTAGATGGTCATCTTCTATTGTTTTCAAACTGGTACCCCGAGGTGTTTTTAGATGGTTGTTCAAGATTTCCACCCATTTTAGAGGTCTAGATCACTACCATTTTACTCCCTGAGAAGAACCCCATTTTCATAACATTATACCAGATAACCCATTTTTAGTTAAAAGTGTTTATGTTTCTATTATAGGTCCTTAAAATTAAGGGATTTATTTATTCTAAAATTTGACCAAGTGTGTCACCAATTATTTTTAAAAATAAGGTAGATAGGTGTATTTGGATTTTCATATACCATCACAGGATGAATCAGGTGACCATTAAGAATAAATACTCATTACCTAGAATCATTGATATTTTTGATCAACTCATGGGAGACACATTGTTTTAAAAATTTGATCTAACGTCAGAGTATCACCAATTTTTGGGTTCGAGAAAAGGATGCTCCTAAGGACACCTTAATGAGATAGTATGGGATTTCTGAGTATATATTTATCCCAATTATCCCTACCAATGATTTTATTGTTTTTATGTAATTGATAAACTAGATATTTCATCACTTTTTGGGCTCCTTCATTGTCATGTTTTTTGAGGATATCTTATTGTATTCCATGATGGTGGAAGACCAGATATACCATATAGAGGTTGTTTTGGTAACCATAAGAGGGAACCTAAAATATGATAATATTTATAAATAATAGTTCAGTATCCAAATATTAATGTTTTTGGGCCATGTATTTTCTAATAAATGGATTTTGATAGATACTGAGAAGATCTAAGTGATTATATCACGGGAGTATCCCAAGAATGTATTTGTGAATAGAAGTTTGTTAGGTATGACTTGATACTATATTTTCTTTGTTCAAGACTTTTCCAAGATATCTTATCCCTTTATAAATTTTATATGAAAAGGGTTAATGTTTTTTTGGAGTGAGAAATGAAAAATATCTTTTTAGGAGATTCATGTTTAGTTTACTTTAACTCCAGTTTTAATTCTCCTTGAGCTTGGAAATGGATATGCAATGTATTTTGATGCCTCATGAGTGGGGTTGGGATGTGTTATAATGAAATAGGATCATGTATTGGCCTATATTTATCATTTTCTATATCCATGTGAGAGAAAATACCCCACCCATCACCTAGAGTTGGTAGTTGTGATACATATGTTGGAGAATTAGCTCCATTACCACTTTAGAGAGTAGTTTAATGTTTACTTGGATTATAATATATTAAAGTATATTTTCACCAAGGGAGACTTGAACCTTAGAGAGAGTTACTGGGTAGAGTAGTTTTAGATTTTTTTTGATATCACTTATACCCTCAGGATGGGGAATTTGGTCAACAATGCCTTGAGAAGGAAGTTACTGATTCAAAAAATTAAAGAATAAGTGGACTATTGAAGTCTAATGGGCTGGTTTTATGATCTGAGTTTTGAGATTTTAAAGGATAGAGAGGAGGTGTCCTCTACTAGTGTTTAGGTTACACCCTTTCTTATTGATCGAGTTAAATTTGATAAAGAATCCAACCTTGAATACTAGTAGATTGGTATAGTTTAAATAGTGGGTAGACCTTTGTTTATTTGTCTTAGTCTCTCAATGAATCCCTATTTTTCTAGTATCAATTAATATTTCCTTTAACCTTGATGAAATATGTGATGTATGGGGAGTATTATTCTAGTTTGGACATTCACCTAGGGGATAGAAAGATGTTTTATTCTCTAAGGAGTTGGTATTGGTGGCTCGGGATGTGACGATTAGTTGTAGATTTAGTATCACCATGTTTTAACTTATATAGGATAAAACATGGAGCATCAATGGCTAGCTGGTTTTCTTTAGCTTCTTCCCATTTCGATGTGGAAGTGGTATGAGATATCCATGGACTTCATGAATATCCTAACACATACTCTTAGTGGTAAAGACACTATTTGGGTGATTGTAGAATGGTTGACTAAGTCATCCCATTTTATATCTATTAGGGTGTTGATGAGGGTAGATGTGTAAAAGGTGTTTTCATGGGTACTATCAAATGATGTGTAATTTTTAATGTTTATGTGAAATAGAGTGTCTGACCAAGGTCATTATCTAAGGATGAAGTACTTAAAAAAATATTAAAGGTATTTTAAAATTGAATAAAATAAATTCACTACTAAAAATGATGGTGTGGTTTGTTTAAGGTTTATAACACTACAATATGTTTGTTGGAAGAAAATTTTATTGTTTGGTTTTTTTCCTTTTTGAAATTTTATTGATAAAACAAAAAAAATAAGATATATTTTTGGAAAATATATTTTAAATGGTGTAATTGATACAACTATACATATTAACTTACATATTAATGATTATCATTCAAATTAAAATCCACTTAATTATGATATGATAAATTATTAACCCCTAAACTCTATGAGAATTTACCTTAAACATAAAGATAAAATGAATTAGACCCTAGGATAGCTTCAGTACATGCAATCATAGCACCCATATTTTATTTTAATTCGAATGACAAATTATGTTTAGGGATGAATTATGGATTATATCCATGCTTGATGTGAGTATGAATTGCGTTTAGGGATTATATTTGAACACTAAAAATTAATCCCAAGATGACTTGTTCTACAAATTAAAATTTAGCTCTCATAATTCACACATTACTCAACCTCATGTTCTTTGTGTTAATTTTTAAATTGATTTATTGGTTTATTTTAATTAAAAAATCAATTTATTGTACATGTTAAGTGAATTAAAATATCTCATTGATTCAAAACATATAATTCAAGAAGGTGATAATTAGACTGATTACTAAGAAAAATAGCTCTTCCATGCGTGGTGTAGTCATCATAGTTATGTTTTTCATGTACAATGGTATAGAAACATTATAACCCAATATAAATTATACTCTGGATTTATAGACCAAATATGTAAATTAAAGAAGTAAGAAATTAAAAATAATAGAATAAATGGAATAGAAATGGAGAGTTTTATTGCATGAAAGGAAAGAACATATATGAAGAAGTGGGATAATGTTTTGTAGAAGGAATCCTTACTTCAAGAGATATCCATCCTCAAATACATGAATAAATGGAGAGAAAATAGCTATCCTCAATCCTTAACCTCGTAATTCACATCCAAACACCTCTAAAGGATAAAATAACACATTTATATATGGGACTTTCAGCTAGGGTTATAGGTGGTTATAATTGTGAATGAGAAAATTAGGCCAAATATTTAAATTCAAAATCTACCAAATTTTTGACAAAAAAAGGATGAACCATCACTTATTAAAAAAGGTTTGTTTTTAACATTTTTTTCTTATATCTACTTTCTAAATTTTATCCCAATCCATGCCTATAAGTATAATATATGTCCCCTAATGATGAAGTGTTTTGCAATTTGACGAGTTCAGTGCATCATTGACTTCATGTACCATTTACTCTAACAAAATTAAATATATAACTAAAATATACTAAATTAATGTTTTATCCCACTCAGTAAATAATATTTTATGAAATTTTAAGTTTAATTAATCCCAAAAACAATATTTATGTCCAAAATTCAATAGTTCAATTTAATGGTTCAGAACCAGATTTTTCATCAAATTTTAAATGAAAGATCTAATCCTAAATCTTCCATAAATATGCATATTTAACATAATATGGGAAATTATGCCATTTATTATTAATAAAATAATCAATTAAAATGTGCTTTATAAGGAAGCTCAAGAACTTTTATGTATGAAAAATTGTTAGGCTTCATAGGGCACCTTTAGAAAATGTTTGTGACTCGTATAGTCTTTTTTTACTTCTTAGTATTGAAAGAGTCTGTAAGTGTCCATGGGAACCAAGTTGAAGTTGAGAATAATATGTTACCAATAGATGAATGGTTAGATTTACTAGGCCATACAGATTATTTAGTAATGTCTCTATACATATTTTGTTTTGACTTTGGGAGATTGTGGGAGAGGTATCTACCCATTATTTAGTTTGAATACAATTTAAGTTATTGATCCTTGATCAAGATGACCTATTTTGAATCACTTTATAGGAAGATGTGTCAATCTCTAATGTGCTGGTCCGATCTAGGTGAGTGTTCTTTATTATAATTGATTCTCTTGTAGGAGACAAAAAAGAAAATATAGTTGATTTAAAAGAGGTTAAAGATAGCTCAAAGATACTTAAAATTATATATTGATCATCATTATCACTCATTATTGTTTGAGGTTAATGATCAGGAGTTTATCTAGGTAACTATTATACTGTGAAATCATCACCTAATAAAGTAAGGGAAATTAGCACCTTGCAATATTGGGCCATTATTGGATAGGGAGTGTCTTGGTAACATATCCCATTGGTTGGATTTTACATCATGGATGAACTTAATAAATGGTTTATTTTACTTATCCCATTTGAATAAATACAGTCCTAACCCATCTTTTGTGATAGAGTGGAAATATTTGGAGTTGGAGCCTAACATCACCATTAAAGAGCATCATGTCTATATCCTTGGTTATCAAATCAAGGTGGACATGGTAACTCAATCATATTAGTCCACATTCTTTAGTAATGATGTGGAAATGGAGATAAGACTTGGGAGAGGGAAACCTGTGTGAGGGAGTAGTCACCTCACCTTTTATTCCAAGGATCATTGATGACTTTTTCGATGAATAAACTGGCATGTTGGGGATAAATATAAAACTCTCCAGGCTATTGGTATGATTTAATTTTTAATTTATTTATTTATTTATCTATTCTTGGATATCCTAGTAGTCAGAGGTCGAGAACCATAGTTTTTGGAGAAATAATATTTGGCCTATGGGTAGCATGTAGTTAATAGTAACTAGGTGGCTAACCATGTGAGATTGGATTTTGGGGGACAATGAGATTTTCGGGGATAATGGGTGTTTTTATGACTTAAAAATTATTTATAAAACTATGTAGGTGGTTCTAGAAATTGTGCATCTTTGTTTTTTGGGAGTAAGTGGCTTCTAAACAGTTGGTATATATCTCTCTTAACTATGTGGATAAACTATTTATATTTTCTAGGCCATTAATTTTTTTCTTTTTACCATTTCCCATTATAGATTTTAAATCATACTTTCCTATATTTCTCCCCACTTATGTTTTGAACATACCTTTAGCCTTGGAGACTCTCCCCCTTTGAGTCTTGGTGTATTACTCTTTAGATATTGGTTATTTCCTTCAATGTGATCTTCTTTGTTAATAATTTAATCATTATACCCCTTACTCTTCCTTTGCTTTCCATTTTTATACACTATATAAACCCTAGAGATCAATATAGATGAATCTTGGGGATTTAATAGGGGAATTTATGTTGTTTATTTTTGGATTAGGTTTGTAAGGACCTCTCTCCTTCTGTTCAAGTGGGTGTTTGTGAAGGTGACATGTTTGAATTTGGTTTCCACTAGGTGTCTCTATTTAAGGGAACTTCTCGATGGTTAACATTTAATTCTTGATTTCATTCAGTTTTTTCTTATCAAATTTACTTTAAATGGTGTTATAAATTATGATTTAACCATTGTTGGTGTTATTCATGGTGTGTGTTGGAAATTTGTTTTTTTAAAGGGGGATTTTCCAAAGTAAGTGATTTAAATGCATATGTTCTGTTTGATAAAACGAGTCAAGGAGGATTTACAGTTTCAAATGGATTTTAAAATGTAGGTTTTGAAAAGGTTTTAAATGAGAATGGTGTTTTATTTTTATGGTAAGGTTTGGTTCATAAAATTATCACTTATTATGTGTTGATTTGGTTTGCATGTGTGGTATATGGGAGACCTTGGGTGTGTGTGTGGTGAATTATAAATTTGGAACCTTATTCTATGTCATGAAATATATTTGTAGGGGTGTCCAAAGGACCAATAGAACCTTTGGTGGGAAGACTGGGGAAGCTTATAAATTGTGTCCATATGGATCGATAACTCCCATGGATGTATTTTTGGGCCTTAAGAAGAATGAGTGAAATTCCAAACTTGTTGTACTTACCTACCCAGCTATAAAACCATATATTAGACTAGGTTACACCATACTACATTGGTTAGATCACATGATTCTTATTTATTGTGACTGGTTTGTAATATATGTCTTTATGCTTCTGTTGATGCCCCTGTTTCCCCCTTTTGGATACATGATGTTGTTTATGCATGTGTTCATGCTTTTAATAATGCATTTTCTAGGTTTTGGGTGCATTGATCATGCTTATGAAGGGCAGAATTAATTTCTATTTACATGATCTATGTTCATTTATATTTTGAAATATGGAGTTTTTTAAGAAAGTTCAAAGGAATATTTTAAAATTAATTTCTTTCAAGTGAAATTTTTTACAAATTGAATGTGTATTAAAAATGGTTTTCAATCAAGAATGATTGTTTTCATGGTGAAATGATTTATATATATTTATGGTGGTATCCAACTGGGAATTTTCCTTATACCCAACTTATAATTTTGGGTGTATACATACCTTGTAATTTTTGGAAATGGGAATTGGTAAGGGAACCATGAATTTCAGTGGACCTTCTTGATAATTGATCTATGTGATTGTTTTAGGTTGGTAGAGATGATGGTCTCATAATACTAGCTCATGTGGAGTTGTTTTGAAATTTTTTACCATTGAGTTGATATGAATTTACCATTTTTTATTGATCTATGTTTTGAGATTTTTATATGTTGACTCATTAGATATCATGTTTATGTTTTTTCCATACCTAAATATGTGATTTTGTTTATGATATATAATTTGGGTCATTGTTGTCTATACTATATTTTGATATTTATATATATAGATATCTCTTATTTTTTTAGCACAACCATCTAATTCATGGATGATTCATGCTAATTTTCCAAGTGTGAAATCATTCCCAAATGGTTAACTTTGATTCCCTGGTGCTTATCGTTATCTTGTAGGGACCAGGAATGCGCTACCGACCCTATAACAATCCTACTCAGGTGAAGGGTTATGTAGACTTGGGTTGGTTTGTTACATGAAAAAAATACTGTAAGGAAAATATAGAATTGAGAATTTTAGAGATCTCTAACTATGTTATAATAATCTTATTTCTCTTTCAATAATGTGATCAAAACCTTCATAAAATTGCATCAAATGAAAATACCCATTAAAGTTCACAACTTTTCATTTATTATGTAAAGACCAAATGATTTATCTCCGCTTAATCAATTAAATTAAATTTAAACTTTTTTATCATTTTAATTCATGTTTATACATCAACCTATGATATATAGACTGATAAAGGTGAATGATAATCACCCTAGAAAAATAAGTTGTTAGAGTTTGTAATGTTTCATATATTATGAAAAGACCAAATGATTTGGATTCACTTCATTGATTAAACTAAACATTAAAATATTATAAAATTTGAATGTATATTTACAAACTATCCCATGATATATAGATAGATGAATATAAATGATAATAAAATTAGAAAAATCAATTAAATAGTATCTCATACCATTCACACATGCACTATGGAATGGTGTATAACACCATGATCAAACATCCAACCTAACATATTGACCACCCCCACACCATGGTCTATGATTTAGTGAATATTTTCTAAAAAAAATTAGATCTAGTGAAATTGTTCATGAATCATGATATAAACATGTTTTGGTCATGAACCATATGCCTACGGGTGATGTTCTTTGATATACTATCATTTTAGGATCTATTACTAATTTAAAGAGATAAATAATTGACTAGATATGTATTCAAATCAATTTTAATATGTGATTATTTTAACATTGAATATAGGAGTGTAATTTTTGATGTTATTATGGATTGTTATTGTTTATCCACCATACCATAATGCTTTCAGGGATTTTAGGTTTTTTTGAAAAATGCAGGTTTTGAGAAAAAATTATTTTTATACAAAACTATTATTGTGGAATAATATATGCATAAAATAATTTTATGTTTTTATTTTATTTGGAATGTATCATGGTTATAGATATTTTTTAATGTAATGGGTTTTGAAAAAAATTTAGTTTTATTAAAAAAGGGATTTTATGTGATTACACAATGTGTGAAAAATGGTTTTTATAAGTTTGTTTTTATAAAATTACTAACAA
The DNA here is from genome assembly GCA_963277665.1 of Viscum album. Taxonomy (NCBI): domain Eukaryota; kingdom Viridiplantae; phylum Streptophyta; class Magnoliopsida; order Santalales; family Viscaceae; genus Viscum; species Viscum album. Next base: position 154,085,653 of record OY728134.1, on the reverse strand, counting down.
AACATGGTGTTTTTTTTGCAATTTCTATTTTTTGACAAGAACAAAGAATAATATTTGGATTTGGATTTCAATTTTTATTTTTTAAATGATATTTCTTTTTAATAAAGTGATTAGCTAAGATGTATTTATAAACATTTTTGTTTTGATGAAAACACTTTTATAATAAGAGTTATTTTTAGCCTGGGTGAGTTTTAGTGTGCATAAAAGGTTTTATTCATTTTTTAAATAATAAATTAAAAGTTTTTGAATGGGTTTACATGGCTTATAGTTCTTATAATTATTGTTAATTGAGTGTTTGAATTATATATTTTGGTTGGTGTATCATGATTTATTAGATAAAATACTTTGGATGAGGCTCGAAGGATGGGTGTTTTGTGTAAGCCTATAATGACTAGATGTGGGAATGGATGGTTCCATAGATTTGACAAAATGAGATGAATTTTTGGTAGGTGATTCCTATAGCATGGTCTACCTTCATATGGAATTATCATTTGAGAGTGGTTCTTTATGGTGTAAAGTACCACAAGGTTGGTGTATGATGGGTTATTGGAGTTTCAATATCGATGAACACATTTGTTTTCCATCCTAGTGTTTGGGTGATAGATAAGAGAGATGTGTTCATAGGATTTGATATGGGGTTTGAGAGAGTGTATAGATGAATTAGATAAAAACAATGTTAGTTATGATATACTGATTTTTTTGAGATTAGTAATAATTTTTATGAGTGAGCGGTGTTGTAATTGTTGAATAGTGCACTTGGGTGTTTTTGATTCATTAGGGGAAGCACAATTTAAATTCAAAGATAAGTTTCAATGACATAGGATTTGATAACTAGGGTATATTTTAATTTTTGGTTGAATGGTAGATGATACTTCCATATTGTTAGAGGAATTACAATAGAGAGTTTATAATGACTTATTTCTTCATATAGTTGTAGAAATAAAGGAGGTTTATACTATGATGGATTTTCTAATATTAGAATTTGATTTTTTTTATTTAGATCAATTGGGTGTGTGTGGGGGGGGGTTAAAATAATTTAAAATGTTTAAATGGATGTTTTTTGAGGTGAAAATATAGGTGGAAAAGACACAAAGTTATTTTTTAAGTGTTTAGTAATTAAGTGAAGTTTGGGTCGTGGAAATAATTTTTATCAAGTACCCAGTCTATTACCACATAGCACCCAATAGAGTAACATATGGGTTTATACCACTAGTTTGGGAACCATGTGGCCAATGGTCTTCAATCAGGTACTCTATAGGCCATAGATCTATCTTTATAAAAGGGGAATTTTGGTTTTTTTTTGTAAAATAGAATCCTCACTAATGGGATCCTTGTTTAACCAGACCTATGGAATGGGGGATCCATAATTTTTCTCCCTCTCCCCCTATATTTTATCACTTTGATTATAGTCAATTAATAAGATCTATGTTTGTTGATTTGAGGCAATCCTTCACCCTTATCCCTCATTTTGTATTCTTATTTTATGTACTCAAACTTTGTGGGTTGGGTAGGGATTTAAAATGTAAATTCCACAATATCATGTAGTAATCACATCTAAACCATGGGTATCTCATGTGTGGTGTGTATAGGAGTATCTAAAAGGATAAAATTTTATCATTTCACACCATTTTGGTTCAGGTATGGCTTCAAAATAATTTAATTTTGTATTTTTGTTATATTCGTAACATTTATCAAGGTTTAATTAGGTTAAAAAATTGGGTAATTTTCTATTCTTAGGTTTAGGATCATTTTGGGTGTGGACTATACACAATTTTTCAGAGTTTTAACATCTTTACAACACTTGGTGAGTTTTCACCTATTATCCTATTGTTGAAAACTGAAATTAAATTGTTTAAAATTTAATTTGTTATTATTTATTGATGCAACAAGTAATCATGGTCTTGGTGGTTGCCTTAACAATAATGGATTCAATAATTCGAAGTATATATGAGGTTGGTGAAATTTACTTATTGAGAATGGTGTTTGTTTGGTCTATGTAGATTGATTATTGTCTTATTATGTTTGAGTTACTATTATTATTATTGTTAGATTGATTGTGTGACACTTCATCACTACATAAATGGGTTGGGATTATTGATAAATTTATTAAGATTAAATAACATTTATTATAATATTATAAGTATTAAAGAAGCCAGAAACTGTGATCTCCATGAATTGAAACCGAAGCCTTGTACGAACAAGATGAATAACATATATATCATACACAGATGTTATTATAATCTCAAATATTTAAAAATGAGTTTGATGAAGATCACTGAGAAGTGACCAAATTAAACCTCATTCCTTAGTCTATCTAGTGGTTTTGAATCAATTAATTCTTAGTCATTATTCTATTTAGTTTCCATGACATACTAGTTTCTCTTAAAGAAAATGAAGAAGATGAAGAGAGATTTGAAATGGAGAATAAAAAAATGACTCAGATTATATTTTTATATATCTTTTAATACACTCCTCAAGACATTAATTATTTCAATAAAACATTATAAAACATTAGTGTAACTCATTCAGTTAGAACATCAGCAACCCCTCGGTCGAATGCATGCACATAACATTTAAATGAATTATAGATTATCTCAAATGTTTCATCATGTGAATTGTTAAAAATTAATGATTTCATTATAATTATGATGATTTGAATATTAATGTTTAACATCTACCTAAAAAATTAAATCTTAGGATATTATTCACACATATCATAACAATTGCGATATATATATATCATATAGTACAATACAACTTAAGGGAGTGGTATGATATCTCATATAATGACTTATAATATTCCCACACCAAGGCATACAAAATGTATTTGTTTACTTTATGTATTACCATCAGATATATTTATCAAATAATATGATATCAGTCAAAAAATATCTTGTAATTGGTTTTAGGGAATATCTCCAGCAATCTCCCATTTACACGAATGCCGAACATTCTTTGTTCCATCTCACCTTATATTGTGTCATATATAAAAATTTATGAAATAAAACCCAAAAATCCATTTGAATATTCCCAAATCAATTTTTGGAAAGCTATTATAAATTTCACTATATATCATATCATATATAATAACTTAAAAATATATAATCAAAACTGATTTTGGATATACTATAAAAAACTTTAGAGTGGCTCTCTATGTTTCTTAAAACTTAATCTCTATTCATTAAGCCATAATGTGTGACCTGATAGGATTTTATATCATTGAAAACTAATATGAATTCCAAAATTCATAAACATAATGAAATGGAATATTCTAGTAAAACATTTATATTTATCAATATACAGAGATATCTAATGTGATCTCCATCAAACACATGTTTCTCGGCACATGTGTCCACCAACTATATCATATAGATGATTTTATTTTTCATATAATACCTTTCTCTAAGATAACAAATGTGAAATAATGATAAATTAGAGATTTTAGTTGTGTAAAATTATATATTCCATATTATTAAAATTATTGTAAGAATACTTAAAAAACATAAATAAATTCTAGTCTCATATCTCATATGGATTACCACTAGAATGAATTATGTTTGATGCACTTTTAGTGTTTTGTTAAAATATTTACATATTGATGTGATTATTACCACATCTACATTTGAAAATGGGATAAAAATAATCCCACTAAACTCTTTAATGTGTAACATCTATGAAGAATTTTAATAATAATGAGACTAGGGATCAAATTCCTAATGGTCGACTCCTTAAACATAGCATCCATCATTCTTCACTTCATAACATAAGATTTTGAGACACTAATAACTTATGTTGTCTATATAGAACTCTTTATATGTTTATCATCATTATATTTGAACACTTCCATTTTTAAACATCTCATTGAGATCATTTTGGTAATCAAATGTAACTCTTGAAAATATATTTATTTACCAATATATCCTAAACTCTTTTAAGAGATAACGTAACATTCATTTTGATTTTATACTAGTATGATATTTTATTTATTATATTTGAAATTATCAGATGTTCAAACATACTCCCACTAACCACTTGGAAATTATATTTTCACTAATATATAATGGAAATAAACAAAAACACAATTTTATCCAATAAAAAACCCTTATTTTCTTTAGTGGTAATACAAAAACAATAATCTATCTACAAACATATCTTATATGGTATTCTATGTGTTTAGAACATTATTATAAAGACCCAATGTTTTTCAATGGAAATTCCCTTCTCATAAGTATGTCATAAAATCAAATGAAAACACAACATAAAGAACTACTAAGTTCTAAGGGACCTTTAAACACAAGTTTGTCACTTCTGTGTTTAGAATTTTGAAAATCCAGCATACACTGTTGTAATTAGTAAGTTATTTGGAGTCCGATAAGGGAAAATTATTTTCTGGTGAATATTATCCTACCGTATGAATAGTAACATACCCTTATGAATAGTGATATACCCTAATGAATAGTAACCTCACCTATGGTGGTATAAAAATAATATTCAAGTTGGAAGTATGATATACCTATATTTTTAGAATAAGTTAATAAATTCTTTAAAAATGGTTTTGATAATAAATTATTATTTTAATTAAATATTAAAATAATCATATTTAGATTTTTTTTGAAAAATGGAATTAATTTTTTGATTCAATACATTGAAAAATGGTTAGGGTGAATTTTTGAGATTTTTCTGAAATACTTGAATTTTTGATGAATAGTAGAATCTGATAATTCACAATAAATGCTAAATAATGGATTAATTGAGTCATCGATGATGTTCTGCTGATGGAAGCCCACTTGGTTTGGTATCAAATGATACAATCACTATTCTTGGTCATGGAATACTTACTATTCCTTGTCTTGGGAAGACATTATAAATTAATGATTATAATACTTTGAAATCCCTCCTCTCCCCCACTATAAAACCCCTCTTCACCCCTCTTCTCTCCACTCATCTCAAGCATTGTGCCTTGCCATTATTCTGCCCAAATATCTCCCAAAGGTCCTGCCCCACGTCCAAAATCTCTCAGCCTCCTCAAAATACCAAAACCTCTCACCTTAAGAGGTTCTCAAAGGACGAAGTCTCAAGAGATAAATTCATCTTCCCAATTTCTTCTTTTATTTTAAGTTATTTTCTTTTTTATTTCTTTCCTCAGTCCCCTTAACCATAATAGTATGATAAATACAGTAACATAAATTTACTTTAATTTCTTAATTCAACTGGTATATTTCATTATATTTTCTCATTTCCCCACCCTTTTATTTGAAAGAAATGAAAGCCCCGTTTGAGATGTGCTAATTTAGCACATTCAAGGACAACTGTTTATCAATTTCTATTATTATCATTAATTATGGTCATGAAACCATTTGTGTAATGGTTGAACCAGATTATTATATTTGTAATATATCCTATTTATTGTTCTCTAATCATTTGGTACAAATGGAATTAAGTTATAAATAAAAACACATTCTTTGTAATCAAATCCACCGATTAAAAAAATGGTTATCACCATGGTTATATATATAATAATTCTACTTCACTCTAAGTAACCTAATTAAAAATTAAAACCATTTAATATCCTATATTTGAACTAAATAATATAACTATAATTATGGAAAACCACTTTCATCTAGAATATAATCCAAACTTGAATATGAGTGAACTGATCTTTTAAATCCATGTAAATAAACGAGCCCAAACAATGAAATTGAACCTTGTAACTAATAAAAAAGCATTTAAATGAACTAAAAAGGGTTATAATAAATAAATTGAATATAGTAGAATTTATTGATTTATTAACCAATAATACTAATTTGTTTATTCAGGTCATTAATAACTAGTGGAGAACACCGACAGATTTAAGGAAATGGATCATCCCCTTTTCACTCTTAATCAAGATTGCTCTATATGCTATGCCTTTTTGTGTAATACCAAGTGATGGGGTTTTTTATACACCTTCCCCATACTTTCCTAATGTTTTATCAGTGATTATAAGCCTTTTATCTCTCTCATCAATCCCTCTTAGTTACACCCGATACCATGCCGATAAACCATAAAGGATTCTACCCTAACATCCTTTATTCTTTCAGGTTGCCCTATCTTTCTTTTTACCAAAATATAGTTGTCCTTTCTATTTATGTAGAACATAAAATTTTTGTTTATATGATCCAAAATGATGTTCTAAGATCCACCTATAATTCTCTTTTGGGGATATACATGCTTTTATGTGAATCACTCCTCGATAATTCCTAATAAGCACACTCGTTTTAAAGGAACTTCCCGAACTTTTACCCAATTTCAAGTGCACTATATCTTCTGTTTTAATACACCATTGTCTTTGTAAATTCAGTATTAATATTATTATAACTTTATTGGTTCAATTCTAGTTTGATATAAACAATTTCTTCTTTTACTATTTTACAAGCTCTATAGTATTTTCCTTAAAACCGCACACAAATGTTTTAATGCTAATGTCTCTCAAATACATTTCTTATGTGATATCACTTCAATTTGTTACCACCTACCATGTTTTATGCCTAAATTACCTTATAAACGTCCATTTATGTTCTAATCCCTTTCTTTGATGGACACTTTCATGATACACTCATTGGTTATGCTTTATTTCATGATTGTGGTACCAAATTCTCTCCATGGGTAACCTTATGTTTATGAACAATTGATTATGTATGTTACCCCTGTGGAAAAAAGATTTAGGTGGTAAGAATATTTATGAGCCAAGAATATTCATGAAAATATTGTGATGAGTTCACCCAGATAGCGCTCCAATGCATTGGGTAAGGATAAGTCTCATGAGATGTGATGTGAAACGAGATTGGCGGTTAGCCTTAACACATACTGAAATGGGAAACGGGATTGGTAATTAGCCTTGAACCCCACTAAAGAAATGTTTTATGATTCTTCCACATTTATATGATTCCATGTTTATATGATCCCTTGCTTATATTAAATTATTTTATAAGTTTCATGCTTTGGATATCATTATGTCATGCCTCCTAATTCATGTGCTTAAGATGTATCCTTATGTTCATTCCCTTAATGGGATTTTTAGCTCATCCATTTGTTCATGTGTTCTCCAAGGTACCCTATAAAGATGTAAGGGCTGAAAGGAAGTTAGAATCTCTTTATGGAGATTAAATAAATAAGTTTTTTTTCCCCATGTTTTATGTTATATGTACCTAGTATTCAAAGACACTAGACTTAAAAATCCTTAGCATGTACTCTGATGATTAATTATACTTAGAATCATGAAATGTTTTATGTAAAAGGCTCGGGTCACTATAGTTGGTATTAGAGGATGTTCTAGTTTTTTGGAGATTAGGAATAGAGCACCTTAGTGAGAACCTTAAGGATGAGACTAAGTATAAGAAAACAGTCCTAAATTTTGTTGATTATAGATTAAGTTGTTTATCATGAAAATAAATCCCTGTCTGGATATGAGCAAGTAGAGGTTTATCTGGAACATATGTATCTAAGGGTGAGACCCGAAAACACAACTTTGAGTTAGATTTGAATGGGAATTGGTGCACGATAACAGGCCTTATTTCACTCTTGGTTACGACACTCCTAGGAGATATGCTTTGGTAGATTCATGAGCTTAGTACCAACCGTTATTAAGAGACAAAAATATGTCCATAAGAATATATGTTAAGAAATAGATCGAGGATAACCTAGATATAAACCTAAGTAATCAAAAGTCAGGATATACTTCTTCTTTATAAGTTCAAACTCTTATGTTCAATGTTTCTTTTTATGATCAATAGCTAAGTATTCAAGACCTCTAAATATATGTTCTTTTTCTTAGATAATGGCTGGAAATAGAAGAACACATTCCAACAACCAATGTGATAGGAAATGTGATGATTTCCATAATGATATGCCTAATGTGATAGAAGCGGGTGCTCAAAACATCATGGCATTACTTGCTCAGCTAGATCGAGTTATGAATAATAACTTGAATCAGGTGGAACATCCTCCTCCTCCAAGGAAAGAGAATGTTGCGGTAGAATCCTTCATGCGGCAAAGGCCTCCCATGTTTATCTAGTCTTCTGATCCCCTCCTCAAAAAACAATGGATTAACTCTATTGAAAAGATTTTCTCTATCCTCCAGTGCTCAGAAGAAGAGAAAGTTGTATTTGCAGTCTATCGTTTTGATGGGGAAGCTGATCAGTGGTGGACACTGATCAAGAATACAAATTCCCCAGAGTAAATTGATTCTATATAATGGAATGAATTCAAGAAGAAGTTTTTTCAAAAAATATTTTCCTCGAACCCTCCGTATCAAGATGGAAAGAGAGTTTCTTGGACTCAAGACGAAGGATGATGAGTCCATCTGGGCATATAGAGCGAACTTTACAAGTCTTGCAAGGTACACCTATGGCTTTTTCATGAACAAAGAAAGCAAGGTGGATCAATTCTTTAGAGGACTAAAGCCGAGTCTATGAAAAATGTTGGCGATTCGAGACTTTGACAATTATGATTAGATTTTCTGTTGTTCCCTCAAGGTTGAAATAGAGATTGGAGACTCTCAATGGTCTCATGGTCCTAGTGACAAGAAGAAGAAAATAAAGAACAACATGGGTGGTTCATCAAACAAATCCCATGATGGAAAGAAGCCTCACTTTCCCCTTTGAAACAATGGTGAGAAGAAGCATCTTGGTGACTGTCTCAAGGGAACCAAGAATTGATTCAAATACCGAATGTTTGGTCATCTGGCCAAGAACTGCTGAAGGGATACGAAAAGTCCCGCTAATGTTGAAGAAGAAAGGAAGGTTCATATCAACAATCAAACTGAAATGTAGTATTATAACTACAAGGATCTTGGTCATTATGAGAACAATTTCCCTAAGTCGAGGGTTGTCCGAGGAAATCAACAACAACCTCCAGGGTAACAAGGAAGGGATTATGCTCTCACTACTACTGAGGTGGAGCCATAAAATGATGTGGTGATAGGTATGCTTGTTATTCATTCACTAATAGCGAACATAATATTTGATTATGGTTCTATGCATTCTTTCATATTTTTCAAGTTTAGTAGAACTATTCAAACATCACCTCAAAATTTAGAGGAAAAGTTATCTATGAGAATAGTGAATCGATAAATTATTGCATCTGTGGTTTATAACTCCTCCCCAGTTAATGTTTGTGGACTGAACCTCCCAAAAAATCTTGTTATACTTCCTTTAGGGAAGATTAACGCTATCTTGGGCGTGGATTGGATATCTTTGTACACGACCAACATCAATTGTCGGGAATGGGAGATCTCTTTTCACATAACGAAGCATCCTACGATTCTTTACAAGTGTAAGTAGGAAGATGTGTCCCTTTTAGAATCTTCATCTCAAGTTTGGATACTACTTCCTTGTGAGAAAGCATATCTATCTCAAATTATTGGGGTAATGGATATAATCAAACTTGAAGACATGCCCATCATGAGGGATTATACTAATGTATTCCCCGAAGAGTTTCCTGGTCTTACTCTGGACAGATCGGTTGAGTTCTCAATTGAACTTATCCCGGGATCTCTTCCAATCTCAAATAGACCTTACAAAATGGCCACCGTAGAGCTAGAAGAGATAAAGAATCCATTACAAGATAATATGGATAAGGTGTTTATACACCCAAGTGCTTCACCATGGGGTGATCTAGTCATCTTCATCAAGAAGAAGGATGGATCAATGCACCTCTGCATTAGTTATCGTGAGCTCAATAAAATCACTATAAAGAACAAATATCCCCTTCCACGAATAGATGACTTGTTCGACCAGCTTCGTGGGGCAGTTATTTCTCTAAGGTGGACCTTCGATCGGGATATCACCAACTAAAGGTGAGGAAGGAAGAAATTCCCAAGACTGCCTTTCAAATGAGGTATGGACACTATGAGTTCATATTGAATCCCATAAGACTCACTAATGACCTAGAAATTTTCATGGATTTAATGAATAGAGTCTTTAGAGATTACCTCTACAAATTTGTGGTGGTCTTTATTGAAGATATTCAGATATACTCCAAGAGAAATGAGGAAAATGTGGAGCATTTGTAAACTGTGTTAAAGACTTTGTGAAGGGATAAGTTGTATGAAAAGTATAGTAAATGTTAGTTCTGGATATAGGAAGTATCATTCTTGGGGCATGTTATCACCGAGAAAGGGATATATGTGGACCCTTCCAAGATGAAGGCAATTGAAGAGTGGTTGAGGCCAACTTCTGTAACGGTGATCCACATATTTTTTAGGTCTAGCTGGGTATTATCAAAAATTCATGAATAAATTTTCGGGATTGTCAAAACGAATGACCAAGAAGATAAGGAAAGGAGTAAAGTTCGTCTAGACACAGGAATGTGAAGACTGTTTCAAGAAGTTGAAAAAAGGATTATCACTGCACTGGTACTCACACTCCCTTCATGTGGATAACTCTTTGTGGTGTATAGTGATGCTTCTAAGAAAGGCTTAGGTTGTGTGTTAATGAAAAATGATAAAGTGATAGCCTATTCCTCAAGGCAGCTGAAAATACATGAGCAAAACTATCCCATGCATGATCTGGAGTTGGTGGCTGTGATCTTTGCGTTGAAAATCTGGAGGCATTATCTCTATGGGAAAAAATGTGAGATATATACTGACCACAAAAGTCTCAAATATATATTATCACAGAACGATCTTAATATACAGTATTGAATATGGATAGAGCTCATAAAGGATTATTACTGCTCAATCCACTACAATCCTAGTAAGGTAAACAAGGTTGTAGATGCTCTAAGTAGAAAGGATACTGCATCTTTATAAATAATGAGAATTGAAAAGGATCTGATCATCTTATATTTTCAAAGGATGGACATGGGAATCATTAAGGTAGGAACATCATAATTTTTTTCTCAAATGATTGCTCAACCATCCCTCTTGGAGAAAATAAAGGATGATCAAAGAAAGGATGTGGAAATTCAGAAAAGAGAGGAAGCTGTTAAAAATGGGGAATCCTCCGATTTCAAAATTGATGAGGAATGAGTTGTATGATTTGGTACAAAATTATGTGTACCATATGATCCAGAGATAATGAAGGAGCTATTGAATGATGCACATAGATCAACCTTCTCTATCCACCCAGGGAGCACAAAGATGTATTGAGATCTCTGAGAAAAATTTTGGCAGGACAATATGAAAAGGGAGATGGCCAAATATACATCAAAGTGCCTTGTATATTAGAAAGTGAAGTCTAAGAGAAAAAAGTACAAGGGGATGATGAAACTATTACCCATACCAGCATGGATGTGGGAGAAAATTACCAGGGACTTTGTCACTGGAATTACAAAGACATCTAGAGAAAACAATGCTATTTGGGTCGTTGTGGATTGTTTTACGAAGACAACTCACTTTATCATAGTTTGGGAGGACTTCTAATTGGATTAACTTGCACATATTTACATCAAAGAAGTGGTAAGGCTGTATGGAGTACCACTATCTATTTTATCCGATCGTGATCCGAGATTCACCTCGATGTCCTGGAAAAGTCTGCAGCATGCTCTGAGCACTGAACTGAACATCAGTATGGCCTATCATCCTCAAACTAACGGCCAATCTAAGAAAAATATTCAGACATTGGAAGAAATATTGAGAGCATTTTTAATGGAATTCAAAGGAGGATGGGACCAACATCTTCTACTAGTTGAATTCTCCTACAAAAATTGTTTACACTCGAGCATCCGAATGGCACCATATGAAGCCCTTTATGGGAAAAGGTGCATTACACTGGTATGTGGGGATGAAGTTGGTGAGCGTAAGCTGCCAGGACCTGAAATGGTCGAAGAAATGGTAGAGAAGGTGAAAACCATTTACCAGTATATCAAGGCAGCCCAAATTCGACAGAAGAGTTATACAGATAACCGTCGATGAGACCTTGAGTTCAATGTTGGATACATGGTATCTCTACGTATATTCCTATGGAATAAGGTCATGAGGTTTGGGAAGAAAGGGAATTTAAGTCCCAGGTACATCGGCCCCTTCGAGATCCTTGATCGATTTATAGTTGTGGCCTATCAACTGGAACTTCCACCTACCATGTCGAAAGTACATGATGTCTTTCATGTGTCCCTCTTAAGAAAGTACATACCAGACCCTTCACATGTACTCTCTTAAGAGGTGGTACTGTTGGAAGATGATCTCTATTACGAGGAGCAGCCAATGAAGATCTTGGATTGTAGAGAAAAAGTTATATGCGACAAGAGTAATCATCAATTCAAGGTACTATGGAGAAACCATAAGTACGAAGAGGAAACATGGGAATTGGAGGAAGAAATGAAGGAAAAGTACCGACACCATTTTTTGTCTTAAAATGTAAAATGAAATTTCGAGGGCGAAATTTCATAAGGGGGAAAGAATGTAACGACCCAATGTTTTTAAATGGAAATTCCCTTCTCATAAGTATGTCATAAAATCACATGAAAACACAACATAATGAACTACTAAGTGCTAACTAACCCTTAAACACAAGTTTTTCACTTCTGTGTTTGGAATTTCAAAAATCTGGCATACACGATTGTAATTAGTAAGTTACTTGGAGTCCGATAAGGAAAACTTAATTTTTGGAGAATAGTAACCTACCCTAATGGATAGTAACATACACTTATGAATAGTAATATACCCTAATGAATAGTAATATACCCTAATGAATAGTAACCTCATCTATGGTGGTATAAAAATAATATTCAAGTCGGAAGTATGACATACCTATATTTTTTGAATAAGTTAATGAATGTTTTAAAACTGGTTTTGATAATAAATTATTATTTTAATTAAATATTAAAATTATAATATTTCAAAAATTATTTTTGAAAACTGGACTTCATTTTTGGATTCTACACGTCGAAAAATGGTTAGAGTGAATTTTTGGTATTTTTTTGATATACTTGAATTTTTGATAAATAGTAGAATCTGATAATTCACAATAAATGCTAAATAATGGATTAATTGAGTCATCAATGATGTTATGATGATGTAAGACCACTTGGTTCTGGATAAAATTATAAAATAGCTATTCTTGGTTATGGAATAATTACTATTCCCTATCTTGGGAATAAATAATAAATTAATGATTATAATATTATGAAATCCCTCCTCTCCTCCACTATAAAAACCTCCCTTCACTCCCTCTTCTCTCCACTCCTCTAAAGCCTTGTACCTTGCCATTATTCTCCCCAAATCTCCCCCCAAGGTCCTCCCCCATGTCTAAAATCTCTCAGCCTCCTCAAAATACCCAAACCTCTCACATTAAGAGGTTGTCAAAGGAGGAAGTCTCAAGAGGTAAATTCCTCTTCCCAATTTCTTCTTTTCTTTTTAGTTCTTTTCTTTTTTATTTCGTTCCTCACCTCCCTTCACCATAATAGTATGATAAATCTAGAAACATACCTGAACTATAATTTCTTCATGCTAGATGCATATTTAATTATCTTCTATCATTTCCCCACCCTTTTATTTGAAAGAAATGAAAGCACCATTTGAGATGTGATAATTTAGCACATTCATGGACAACCGTTTATCAATTTATAATATTATCTTTAATTATGGTCATGAAACCATTTTTTTATTATTGAACCAGATTATTATATATGGAATATATCCTATTTTTGGTTCTTTAATCCTTTGGTAAAAATTTAATTAAGTTTTAATGCAAAACACATTCTTTGTAATCAAATCCACCGATTAACAAAAATGGTTATCACTATAGTTATATATATAATAATTCGACTTCACTCTAAGTAACCTAATTAAAAATTAAAATCATGTAATCTCATGTATATGAACTAAAAAATATAACTAAAATTTTGGATAACCACTTTCATCTTGCATATAATCCAGAGATGAATATAAGTGAACCAATCTTTTAAAGCCAAGTAAATAATCGATCCCAAACAATGAAATTGAACCTTTTAACTAATCAAAAAGGATTCTAATGAATTAAAAAGGGTTAAAATAAATAAATTGAATATATAAGAGGTTCTAGACTTATTAATTAATAATCCTAATTTTTTTCAGGTCATTAATAACAAGTGGGGAACATGAATAGATTTAAGGTAAGGGATCCTCCCCTTTTCACTCTTAAAGAAGATTGTTCTCTATGATATGCCTTTCTGTGTAATACCAATTGATAGGGTATGTTTATACAACTTCTCCATACTTCCATAATGTTTCATAAGTGACAATAAACCCCTTATCTCTCTCATCAAGACCTCTTAGTTACACTTGATACCATGTTAATAAACCATAATGGATTCTACCCGAACTTCATTTATTCCTTCAGGTTGCTCTATCTTTATTTTTACCAAAATCTAGTTTTCTTTTCTATTTATTTATAACTTCAAAATTTTGTTTATATGATACAAAATCATGTTCTATGATCCACCTATCATTATCTTTTGCAGATATACATGCTTTTAAGTGAATCTCTTCTCGATACTTCCCAATAAGCACACTAGTTTTAAAGGAACTTCCCAAACTTTTACCCAATTTCAAGTGCACTCTATCTTTTGTTTCAAGACACCATTGTCTTTGTAAATTCAGTATTTTTGTTATGAAAACCTTCTTGGTTCAATTCTGGTTTCATATAAAATAATTTCTTCTTTACTATTTTAAAAGCTCTATAGTATTTTCCATAAAACCGCACAAAAAATGTTTTAATGATAATGTATCTCAAATACATTTATTACGTGATTTCACTTCTATTTGTTACCACCTACAATGTTTTATGCCTAAATTACCTTATTAATTTCCATGTATGTTCTAATCCCTTTATTTTATGGACACTTTCATGATACACTCATTACTTATGCTTTTTTTCATGATTGTGGTACTCAATTCTCTACATGGACAACCTTATGTTTATGAACAATTAATTATGTATGATTACTCATATGGAAATAATATTTATGTGGTAAGAATATTTATGTGTCAAGAATATTCATGAAAATGTATAGATGTGTGTACCTAGATAGAGCTCCAATGCATTTGTTAAGGATAAGTCTCATGAGATGTGATGTGAAATGGGATTGGCGGTTAGCCTTGACCCATACTGAAATGGGAAACAAGATTGGCATTTAGCCTTGAACCGTACTAAAGACATGTTTTATGATTCTGCCACCTTTATATGATTCCATGTTTATATGATCCCATGATTATATTAAATGATTTTATATGTTTCATGCTTTGGATATCATTATGTCATGCCTCCTAACTCATGTGCTTGAGATGTATCCTTATGTTCATTCCCTTACTAGGATTTTTAGCTCATCCCTTTGTTCATGTGTTCCCCAGGTTACCCTATGAAGATTTAAGCAGTAAAAGGAAGTTAAAATCTCTTTATGGAGATTAAATAAATACTTTTTTGCCCCATGTTTTATGTTATATGTACCTAGTCTTCCAAGACACTAGACATAACGATCCTTGGCTTGTACTATGATGATTAGTTATGCATATAATCATGAAATGTTTTATGTAAAATGCTCGAGTTGCTATAATTATCATCAAAAGAGGATTTAATTGTTAAAATATGACACCAATAGGTAGTGAGAACTCATTACAACGTATTATTATAAATAAAATAGATAAAATAATTTTATCCTAGATAGTTTTTTTATCCATGTATTTTTTTGAAATATTTTATAGAATATGATAAATTAGAAACCATTTTATTTAATAACACTTTTTTTTACAAATGAATTCTCTTATCACATAAGATAAAAATTATAAAAATTAAAATCCAATATTCTAGATTCATCCTATAATTTTTATAATTCTTATCATTCAAAATATTTTTTGTAAAAACCCCTTGCATCACAACTTGAATGGAAATTATAAATTTTATCAATTATTTCATTGATTTTTAACTTTATATATATTTATATATAGAAATAAGAAATATACATTTGGTATCTATATTAAAATATTTTGGGCACAAATAAATTTATATTAGTGAGTAATTAGGTTGACCATATGTATAAGTCGGTGACTCCACTTATGAATAAGGAATATAAAACTAAAATATTTTTGAGGTTTTTTTAAACGTGTAAATAGGTAAGAAATATAATTTGTATAGTGTTTTTTATTTATATATGAGTGTATAATGGTATTATAAGTGTATGTAACAAAACAATACCAAGGGTAATTGATTCAACATGATATGAGTGGGAGAATTTAGGTTAGTGATCAATCTTTCTAATCAAACCAAGTCAATTTCCAATAAAAATATATTAGAAACATCACTATCTCCCTAAATATCATTATCATGGTATCAAGAGACATACTCATGATGTTAGGAGTTCCCATGGGATTTTATCAACCCCATAAATATTTATTACATTCCAATTTATGTGATTAATTTTCCATTTCATACCTTGAGTTATCAATCTTTAAGATACAATGATTATGACTATTGCATAGATTAAGATTTAACTCTCGTTACATCACCCACACCCTCTCATCATTTAACTATTGAAAAAATAGTTAAAATCATTATGATAAAAATAAATATTAATACTAAATCAAGATTTTACAATAAATAAATATTATTATCAATCATATCCCCTTAAATTCCACTCTTAACAAGACATAACCAAGAATACAAAAATAGTGAATAATAAGAGAGAAGTAGAAGACCACCTTTATAATTGATACTCAACCTTCTATTATATTTGGTATGTATCTACACATTCCTTCTTCTAGGGGATGGTCTAGAATAGTATAATGAAATGGATGAATATGAAGTGTTTTGGGTATGGATAATCCTACCTGAGATTAGTGAAGAGATAGTTTAAAAATATGAGTGAATGGATCAAAATTCCATTGGAATTATAATTCCTTATAAAACTAGCCTTTATGAGATTATACCATGTTGAAATATCTCCCTTCCTTACTTGTTATTCTAGGATCTTCTACATTTTTCTTAATTTGAGTGCAAGAGAGTGTGTGGCATTAGTTTTAATTTATCTCACAGTGATTATCTTCTACATGTATTCCTCAAAACAAATTACCCAATTTAGGAAAAAAATAATGTATGAAGATTATTTTATTTTTTAATATTGAAAAAATATCCTATTAGATTACATGGAATTATTTTCAGTTTATCTTCCCCATTTAATTAGAATTAATATTATTCTTTGATGGTTTATTGGTATTCATCTTGAATGTTCTTGGGGAGATCTTGATATTATTTTAAATCACAAGACTACAATAGAATCTAGAAAAAAATTTATTAGGGTTTGAGAGTGTGTTGCAGGGAGAAAAAATTGTGTGTCAAGGTATGAGGTTCCCCTATGATGTAAACAAATTCTACATTGACGACTAGTGCTATGTTGCATAGATTCGACTTATATCACTAAAGTAGAGATGCATAGAGAAGACGAATAGTGAAACCAAGTTACTCTTACACAATTACTGAGTTAATCTTATACAGTGTCTATTTATTCATCTACAACCATCATTTATTCTTACCCAATGTTATTTATTCATAAAAAATACAAGAAAGTTTTTCACTTATATTACATAAGTTCAACCTAGGCTGAGTTATTCATACAAGATATCTGTTTTATTCTTACATAGGTATTATTAAATTGGTTTAATATTATGTGATTTCTCTTTTTCTTACATATCCTAATAAAATATTTATTTACTCATATGTAACCATTACATTTCAAAGTTATTCACATGTGACTAGTTTTAGATTCATCAGATACCTTGATCATCTCTACCATAGCTTCTAATATCCCTATATTAGGGAATATTATACCTAGACAATTAAAATGTCATGTAGTTTCTACTACTCGACCTAATATACCACAACAAACTCCTTTGCATTAAATTAGATTATTCTAAGGAAATATTATACCCCCTTCAACACTACAACAATCAATAATTAATATAAATTAGTTACTCACATACAATCTCCAAAATCATATTTTAAATAATAATATCATTTTAATGATTTCAATGCATAATGTGTTAATAAATGAATTCTTATTTTAAAAATATCCAAAAACTATAAATCTAATGTATTTATACATGAAATCAATAAAAATAAACCAAATATGCACACAATATTATTTAAAATTAAATAAAATATATATTAACCACATCCCCTACACTTTTTTATACTTGTCCTTACGTAAGTCCTCTCAACATTATTTCACCAAGAATTCATCTTTTCCCAAGTTTAATCGTAAATTCAATAAATTTCAAGTATCAAGGACTAATTTGGATCAAAATATTGACATGAATTGTAAATATTTAAGTTCATTTCACTCATTATCATTATCTAAAATTACAATTTTATCTAATTAGTGATTTATCAATATAAAACAACCAATTAACTTATTATCATCTTGTTCACATAAGTTCAATTCTAACCTTATCCTTCTTTTCCCTTAAAAACATTGTAAATTCTTCCCAACATATATATTTACATGATATTTGAAATTAACATAATCACTACTAGAAATATAGTCTATAAAATGGACCTATAACGATGGTTTTAACAAACCTTTAGTATAGTTTTCACTGTACCAATAGTTTTTATGAACAATTAATATAGTTCCTAATTTTTTATGGAGTTATTATAATTGTTTTAGAAAAATATTAGTATTGTTTAGATAATTATTTATGTATAATAATAAATATTTCAAAAAGTTTAATTAGTTATATTTATATTTATCAAAACATATACACAAAAAATGGTTCTAGTTAAGTGGTAAGTCATTTAATGATAAAGGATAGGTCTTTTATTCAAAATCCTATTCAAAATCCTAGGATCTTCTACATTTCTCTTAATTTGAGTGCAATGGAGTGTGTGGCATTAGTTTTAATTTATCTCACAATGATTATCTTCTACATGTATTCCTCACAACAAATTACCCAATTTAGGAAAACAATAATGTATGAAGATTATATTCTTTTTTAATATTGCACAAATATCCTATTAGAATACAAGGAATTAATTTCAGTTGAGCTTCCCCATTTAATTAGAATTAATATTATTCTTTGAGGGTTTATTGGTATTCATCTTCAATGTTCTTGGGGAGATCTTGATATTATTTTAAATCACAAGACTAAATTAGAATCTAGAAAAATTTTTATTAGGGTTTGAGAGTGTGTTGAAGGGAGAAAAAATTGTGTGTCAAGGTATGAGGTTCCACTATGATGTAAACAAATTCTACATTGACGACTTGTGATATGTTGCATAGATTCAACTTATATCACTAAAGTAGAGATGCATAGAGAAGACGAATAGTGAAACCAAGTTACTCTTACACAACTACTGAGTTATTTTTATACAGTGACTATTTATTCATCTACAACCATCATTTATTCTTTCCCAATGTTATTTATTCAAAAAAAATCCAAGAAATTTTTTCACTTATATTACATAAGTTCAACCTAGGTTGAGTTATTCATACAAGATATCTCTTTTATTCTTACATAGGTATAATTAAATTGGTTTGATATTATGTGATTTCTCTTTTTCTTACATATCCTAATAAAATATTTATTTACTCATATGTAACCATTACATTTCAAAGTTATTCACATGTGACTAGTTTTAGATTCATTATATACCTTGATCATCTCACCATAGCTTCTAATATCCCTATATTATGGAATATGATATCTAGACAATTAAAATGTCATGTTGTTTCTACTACTCGACCTAATTTACCACCACAAACTCATTTTCATTAAATTAGATTATTCTAAGGAAATATTATACCCCCTTCAACACTACAACAATCAATAATTAATATAAATTAGTTACTCACATACAATCTCCAAAATCATATTTTAAATAATAATATCATTTTAATGATTTCAATGCATAATGTGTTAATAAATGAATTATTATTTTAAAAATAACCAAAAACTATAAATCTAATGTATTTATACATGAAATCAATAAAAATAAACCAAATATTCACACTATATTATTTAAAATTAAATAAAAAATATATTAACCACATCCAATACACTTTTGTTATACTTGTCCTTACGTAAGTCCTCTCAACATTATTTCACCAAGAATTCATCTTTTCCCAAGTTTAATCATATATTCAATAAATTTCAAGTGTTAAGGACTAATTTGGATCAAAATATTGACATGAATTATAAATTTTTAAGTTCATTTATCTCATGATCATTATCTAAAATTACAATTTTATCTAATTAGTGATTTATCAATATAAAACAACCAATTAACTTATTATCCTCTTGTTCACATAAGTTCAATTCTAACCTTATCCTTCTTTTCCTTTAAAAACATTTTATATTCTTCCCAACATATATATTTACATGATATTTGAAATTAACTTAATCACTACTAGAAATATATTCTATAAAATGGACGTATAAAAATGGTTTTAACAAACCTTTAGTATAGTTTTCACTATACCAATAGTATTTATGAACAATTAATATAGTTCCTAATTTTTTATGGAGTTATTATAATTGTTTTAGAAAAATATTAGTATTGTTTTGATAATTATTTATGCATTATAATAAATATTTCAAAAATTTTAATTAATTATATTTATATTTATCAAAACATATACACAAAAAATGGTTCTAGTTAAGTGGTAAGTCATTTAATGATAAAGGAGAGGTCTTTTATTCAAAATCCTATTTTTTGTACATTACCTATACCAATTATTTCATAACAATTGATAAAAATATCTATATCAATGGTTTCATAAAACCATTGGAGTAAATTTCTATTCCAGCAGTTTTACAAAATTTTGTTTAACTATCAGACCTTTAGTATAGGCTATACCAATAGTTTGAGAGCGTATACAATGGTTCAAAAGAAACTATATAAGCTCAATTTCCAAAAGAGATTCAAGAATTGAGTTGGAAAGATCTATAAATAAGTAAATCCGAACAACATAGATCACCCAATACTAATTGTAATAAATAGGAAATAGAAGTGTGGTTGGGAAACCAACTCTCATGTTGTCATTTACTCTTATTGATGGCCTTTAATTTTTTAGTCACAAAACCTTATTCCAGGAAATTTTTAGAAAACCTAGTTTGGATCCTAATTTCTTATACTACTCCAATTCAAATTTATTTTTTATTTTTTATTTAGGGCGACCCATTTTTGTGTAACTCATTTTTATAAAATATAAATCACTCAAACTCAAGTTCATCAAGACAAAAAAAACATGTAAAATTTTTGTATACCTAAGTCTTAACATATTAAATTATAATGCTTCAGTGCTTGAAATAAGATATTTAGAATTTTATAGGTGACTTTTTCTCTTTTAGAATCGATGGAAAAATTTACTCAAGTTGGTTTAATTCAAAATACACAGCACACTACTCACTTATCTATTATCCCAGATTAGCATGATAGGAAAACAAAAAGAAGAGGGGTGAATTGTAGTATAAAAAATGAATTACAAAATTTCACCTCCTCAAGTACAAAACTTATAGACACATGAAGTTTTGATAAACCCCAAAATTATAAACCCACAAAATATCAAAGTAGAATCAAGTAAGAATAGTTGAAATTAAATTTTTTTAAATTCAATAAAATTATGAAAAATTCAAATAAATAGTTGAAATACATGAAACTTGTTGTAATAATTAAAAAATAAAGTTTTCCATAAAATGATATTATAAAGTAATATTTTATCCCCAAAAAATAAGTGGAATCATAAATCTAAATCAAGGTATCTATGAATTTATCTTATTGAAAGGCTTACCTTCCAATACCATAGAAGTCCTCCAATAAAACCATTAATGGGTATCAATAAACATATATAAAATGAAATCCCAACTCTATATTTCCCACCAAAATCCCATGATTAACCTAATTGGTAGCAAATCTGCTTCCACACATCGAAAGCTCTATCAACCTATCAGAATCCCTCAATATCAAAGGATTAGAAATACCATGGTAACACCAAGAGATGGTAATAGTTTTATAATAAAAATTCTCAATCAAACTATTAATAGAATTACATAAAAAGATAATTCAATAAAAATCACACTCATGAAAAAAAATCTGTTATAAACTTTATGTGAATGCAATATCCAAAGTTTATCTTCTTCTTTTGGTCCTCAAATCTGTAGTTCTGTTTATATAAAATTCCCCAATGGTCAGATACCACACTCTTTAGGACAAGTTTTAATTACATCAAAAGAATCTTCATCATCATCTGATGAAATTTGTAAAGATTAACACCTTCTGATGAAATTATTTTTCAGCACTACAGTACTCATAAATCTGGTGGAAATAGTCTGGATAGAATACTCATCCCTCCATATTTCAAGACTAAAAACATCCATATTTATGGTTAATTTATTTTTGTTCTTCACACAAATCCACCTAAAAAACATTAAGCTAAATTTAGTTATAATGTGAGTATTTTTTAATTTTCAAAAATAAATATAAACCGAGTCTTTGACTAAGCAATTTCCCCCTTTTTTAAAATCAATACCATGAGTAAAAAAATTATTTTTATATTTTTTTAAATAAATAATCCTTATAAATTTTGTAACATATACTAAAATGAATTTATCTTCCTTTCTTAATAGAAATATATAAAATAGACTTGTAAATATGAAATTATATTTTTAAATAATAAATTATATATAAAAAATATACAACTATAATTTGAAATTTTTCATATAATATTTTATCTCCGCCTTTCTGATTTTCAAAAAAAATATTTTTCAAAACATTCATGTGACAATAACATACATGTAATAGAAAATCAACTATTTTGAATCATCAATAACTTGGGAAAAAAATATCACCCTTGGTAAGATAACCATAAATAAATATCAGCATCGAAAAATTATTAGTAATTTGAAAATTTAAAAACATTATAAGACAATTCACAAATTTTAATAAATAGTAACCAGAAGTATCATCAAATACAATGATTATAAATTTAAATTTTAATCTTTCTTGTGAGTTTTTCTGATCTTGAACTTGAAATTATTGATTTGTATTTATGATATCTCAAATTAAATTCTTTTTCCACTCTCTTTTATTTTGGTTTTTTTCAACAAAATTTCGTTGAAATTTGGATCCTTGAACTATCTCTTGCATCCAATTATTCTAAAACAAAACTAAATTCACCATTCAGTAATTAATTGATTCAATTTCTCGAAACCTTTTCTTGATCTTTAATAACTACTTCACATTATTCATTTAAATTAGATAAGTTCTAAATATCATTGTGAAGAGAAACATTCCATTCATTAATGATCTTGATGTCCTTTCCTTGAGAATTCATAATTCTAGAAATATTCCTCAACTTCTGAGAATGAATTTAACTTCTTTTTTGAAATTTCTTAGACATAATTTAATTTCATCCATTAAATATATCATTTTATTTTTAACTTTGATTATTTAAAATTAATAGTATTCTATTGAATAAAATTGAATTTGTTATTCATCTCCAATAGAATTTTTGGAAAATTTCCATGATTCTTAAATGTAATATTTTGAGAATATATACCCTATTAAATTATTTGAATACTCGAGCCAATGTCTTATTTTGATGAAATATCATATTTATTGACACTACTATCATTATCCTCTGGTTGAATCTTAGGAATTTTTTTCCAAGAGATTTTATATCAACTATATTGAATGAATAACCATATTTGTCAATGTCAATTCCATTTTGAACATTTTTAGTATGTGATGAACTTGAAGCAGATGAGATATAGAAAAAACATTCTTTTTATGAAAATTATTCCTTTAAAACAATCTTGAAGGGGGGGGGGTGAAGTTTCAACCTATGATGAATGAACAATTTATTTATCTAGAGATAAATCTTTCTCAAAATCATTTAAAACAACTTATTTTTTTAACTTCCTTCTCTTTTGACTATTTATCAATTTTAGGAGAGATAATCTCTGGTGGAATAATTTCAGTAGTAGTAGGAGTAGTATCATCCAATGGATTTAAACCCTAAACATATATTATAATCTCTTTATCATCTGTAATAGAATCTTATCTTTCTTAAAAGGGAGGATTTTATAGGGTATTATTTTTTTGATACTTCCATTTCTAGATGCTTTCCCTTTCCAATGTAGTATGATTTATTTTTGATATTCTCCTCTTGATAAACCAAACTTTTAATAGAAAATGGTATAAAAACTACTCATGCACTTTGATATTTTTCTAAATCAGTATGAATCTTAAATACATTTTTAAAATATTCTTTTGAAAAAACATATTATTTTTTAATTTATTCTTCTCATCTTTTTAATTTCTTATATGGTGGTATTTTGATAGAAGATGTTTCTTTTGATTATTTTATTTTCTGTATTCCCTTTCTAGAATATTTATGAGAATCTATTGAAGAAAATTATTTGGATTTTTATATAGTAATATTTTTTCTAGAGTCATATATATGTCTCATTATAGATATTGAATCAGTGTTAATAATATTTTTTATGACTTTTATCATTAGATTTATTCTTAACACCTTCGTCTTCTAACAAACTAATGAAAAATCTATTCAAAATTTGACTATGTAATAAAATTCTAAACTTTTATATTCTAGTTTATATGGAATCAATTTGGTTCTAGATAATATTTAGTAGATTTAATTTTATTAAATTTACAAGAAAATATAATAGATAAACATCCTGTATTTTGATGATTTTATTATCACATTTTCTTGGTAATAAAAATGATTCCACCCAGTGAAATATATATTTTACTTCTAGGGGAAGATGATTTATCTTATAAGACTTATATTTTATGATGAAAAACCTTTCATTAGCATAAAATTTTAAAAAATTTCGGATCTTATGCTAACTCATCAGATAGAAATAGTGATTCTCACTCAAGTGGAAGCCCAATTAATTTAAAGAATATTACAAGGGATAGAGTAAACATTTTCTCAGAAAGGAAAAAATTTATCCTCTTTTCACTATTTTATTCTATGAACTAGGTAGGTTTATAAAATTTTTATATTAATACGGGGTATAATTTCTCATAGTTTCCCCCTAGAAAAACTATAGATTCCCAACCTTGGAACCAAGTCACATCCTTTAGAATAAATTCATTCTTGGAAAATAAATCTGGTTTAATAAATATGTCATAGAAAATATACCTTATAGTGATTTCATCGATCAATACCATTCATAAACAGTGATTTAATAGTAACAAAATATTCCAAGAGAATATCCCACAAATACTTTTCAAATAATTCATTCAATATACAAAGGGTCCACTTCCTTTATACGTATTTCAAAATCGATGTATGAAACCCACTAACTATCCTTGATCTAATGGTCAAGAATATTTTCTACCAAAATACATGACATAATAGCTCTTGAAGAAAGTAAATATTAAATTACTTATATATTATGAATTAAAAATATAATGATATATGAAATTATATAAAATAAAAATAAAATTTTCTTTCATAAACCCATAAGTAAAAACAGTGAATGATTATTTTGAAATCTATATTATGGTGTACTTGAATGGTCTTCTTTCATAAAAGATATTTTTAGAAAAGAATTATCTTATGAATAAATTATTTGAACATATAAAAACCTTACTATATAAAAAGTAACCCAAACATAAAAAATCGCCCTAAATGAATGAATTAATGCAACATATAGAGAAGAACCTTTAAAAAATTCAAAAAATAATGAAAAAATGATGATAAAAATTGAAACATTCAGTAATTTTAAGAAATTATAGGAGAAGATCAAAATATGAGTTTAAATAATGATGCATAGTGGCTTCATGTATTTAGAATTTTTTAGAAGGTAGAACTCATTAGGTAAAATTATTTTTTTCAAAAACGACTTTTAGAAACCGTATTTGTTTTGTTTTCTAGTGATCAAATATAGTCAGTTCCTTTGAGATAAAGGACTAAGTTATTTGGAATGATTGAACTATATTTAGAGAAAAAATAATTCTCTATAATCCTACTCTTGGAAACTTCATTAAAAGTAGTTGTAGTATAAACAGAAAATAATTATCTTGATATGGAAATCTTTTTATAGTTTTACATCCAAGTATAAATGTATTTTTTTTCTTAGCTAATTATATATATTTTCAAATGATTTTATTATTATATTTATGATTGTAAGTATATTATTTAGACATTGAACTTAGTTTTCTGAGTTACATCTTTGAATGGTTTTACTATATTATTTCTCTTTGACTTAACTATAAGTTTGATAATTTACTTCATAGAATCATTAAACTCACTCAAGAGTATATTATTCTATTTATTTATTTCTCCTAGTTTATAATCATCATTATACCTAGAAAATATAGTTTTTATTTTTCTTATTTAAGTTCATTTTCTTTATTATAAATTTAAATTTTTTAAATATGATGCTAACTTATTATTTTCTTTATTTACTTCAGTTATCTTATATTCAATCTTAATAAATATATCCTTACTATCCACATATTCAACTTTAATATCTGATTACTTATTATAATTTTTTTATATATTTTTACACTCAATAAAATAGGATTTTTAATTCATTATATGTCTTAGAAAATTTATCTTTTACATCAAAATAAGATAAAATTTAATTATAACTTTCTTCTTTAGAATTATAGAAGAATTTTTAATCAAGATTTTAGTTTTCAAGATGTTCAATAGTTAGATTTCCCATTAAAAATTTATAGTCTTCAGAACATTAATATAAGACCCCATGATTTTCTAGCTTTCATCACTGTATTCTAATGAACTGTTAGAATTGGTATCAACTTCACAAGCACTCTATGTATCAAAATACTTAAAAATATTTTTATTTTTTCATTAAAATATTTATTATAGTTCTTCATATATTTTTTTCTATAACTTTTGAAAATTAGGAGGAATGTTTCTAGGATTTATATATTCCTAAAAAGATAGTCTCAGTAGAATATTTCTTATTACATTTTTATTTTCTATATTTTCCATTTTTCAAATAATATCTTTTAAAAATTTGATTCTTGAAAATTTTACTTATCATATTAGAAAGTTATCCTTCAGTTGGTTTTGCACCACTTTCATCCAATAATTTATTAGAATATATTATAGAAATATTTTCTCTAGAATTTAAAGATTTTTATATTGGTGCAAAATAGATCCATTTTTCATATTTTCTTTATCCAAAATTATTTTAAAGAGAATATCATATTGAATTAAATTTAAAATCAATTCATCAAGACTTAACTTAGTAATATTCTTTCTATCATCAATAAATATCCTTTTTTTTCTTATTACATAAGAAAATATCAATAAATTTATCAACAAGTGGATCATAAAATAAATATTTTTCACCAATGTATTGTATGCTACTAAAAATCATCATTAATCTCAAATTATTTTGAAAAACATTTTTTCCAGGTATAAAATCAAAGGCTTGATAATCAGATTTGAGAATAACTCTCTTAGTCTCATGAACTTTCGATGTTCTAAAATGCGTTACTAATATCTTCTTCCAAATTCCACAAGATGTTTTATAAGAAGAAACTTAATTATATATATATTTTCTGAATTTCACATAACAATGTATTTTCAATACAAATTTTAACTAAAATTAATCATTCTATTATCTTGGAAATTTAGTAATTTGTTTCTATAGAATCGTATAATTACCATTGAGAATAATCGAATTTTACACACCATTATTGATAAAAAATAATCCATAAGATATCTACAATATTAATTATCATTGTCAGAAAACAATATATGTCTGTTTAGATTGATATTATCCAAACTACAAATAACTATCATTAAAAAACATTTCTCAAACACTCTGCTATGTTTAAGGAAATGAAGAATAAAAATCTCATAAACTAGTATAATTAAAAATAAGTAATATTAGCTTAGTCTCCGATATATGTAAGTAAACTGATAGAAAATGTTCTCTTAGATTTCCATGAATGATAAACTATAAGAGGTGTGTGAGTGGGGGGGATTGTAGTCCAAAATGTGACTTTTAATTTTTCACCATCCCAAGTATAAAAATTAACAAAAATAAAAAGTATTGATAAAATAAAAAAATTACAAACCTATAAAATATCATAGTAAAATAAATAAGGCATATAAGAAATTGAAATTTTCAGAATTTAATAAAATTCCAAAAAATTAAAAAGCAAAGTGTAAATAAAAAACCTATAGACGTGATTCGAAAATTAATTACCCCTTAAAAGGAAATTATAGAAATATCATTTAACCCAAAGAATAAGGGGAATCATAAAACCAGTTCAAGGTATCCTCAATATTAACCAATTGAAAGGAATTTATTCTGATGCCCTATAAGACCAAAACTAGTCCCATCAGTACGTATCTGTATTCTTCTAAAAATTAGAAGCTCAACTCCATATTATACACCTAAATCCTTTGATTAACTCAATCAGTTGCAATTATGATTCCACACACTAGAAGACTTGTTTTCATATTAGGATCCCTCAATCTCAAAAGATCAAAATCTCACTGATTATAACAATAGATACTAAGATTTTTTGAATTAAAACAACTTAATAAAAGTTTTATAATAAAAAATAAAATACAATTTAAAGTTCTCTCATGATAATAATCTATTGTAGAATTAAATAGAATGTGTATCTTTTCCTACCCATCCTTGAAGCTGTGGAATTATTTATAAGAAATTTTCAAATGGTCAAATTACATGTACTCCAGGAATAGTTCTAAATACATTGAAATCATCTCCATCATCATCTAATAAACTCAATAATGATTCACATCCTCTGATTTAGTGAGTTTCAAACTACAATGTACTCGTAAATGTAGTGTAAATAGACAAGTTAGAAAACTCAACCATATAGATTTTTACACTAAATAATGTTTGAAGTAAGGTTAGCATATTTTTTTCTATACAAAAAACACATTCAAAACAAAAAAAATTAAGTTAAATAAAATTACAACATGATTGAATTTTTATTTTTAAAAATAAATAAAAATTGAGTTCTTGAATTTACATTTTCTACCCCACACATTTTTTTTGATTGTATGATCATTGAGTGGAAAAGTAGAGAGAAACTTCAATAATTTAAAAATTAAATAAAAAAAATTTAAATAAAACTAAGGGATAATAGAATACCCCTTCCACTATAACTTCTTTTACTTGGTAGTGTGTGAGACCTTTTTATTCCAAAAATTATTTTACCTTATTTTTCATTAAACTCATGTAAAATTACATGTAATAAAATAAATGTGGTATAAATTATTTAAAATAATGAAAATAAAATCCTAGGCTTGGGTTGCCTCCCAAGAAGCAATATTTATAGTCTCATCCAGAGTTCATAATTCATCATGTTTATCCATCATCTTATGGTTGTTTATTTTTCTCAAGTAGGAACCTAGGTGTCTCCTCAATAACTATTTATTTAATTCTTTTAATTCAAAACTCATTTATATTTTCCTTGAATAATTCCTGAATTGTCTCTATCTTTATAATGTATCCTACCTCTTCAATTTTCCCATGTTGTACATGAATTGATTCCTTGGTCATATATCCTTTGATAATTTCTACACTTTATATCCATATTTGATCCTTAATTATATTCTTGAAATAGTTCTTTGTCAACCTTTGATTTTTATATTTCTTTAATGAAAAAAATATTTCCTTTGTATTCCCTATTTATGCGTAAAATATCCCATTCGGTACATCATATTTTTCTTTTTTCAGTAACACTGAGTTTGTACCATAAAATATCAAGTATTTTTTTATCAAATTCCATACCTATTTTTGGTTTTAGAGTTATAAAACCAAATTTTTCGAACACATACATGAAAATTTAGACTTCATTACAACTTTTTTAACCTTTTTTGGTTTATTCCTTTCTTTAAATTTTAGTTTCAGATGATAGTTTCAAATCTAAAAGTTCACACAATTTTTATTTGTTTACTTCCTTAATAGAATCTTCCTTTTCTTTTGCGGTTTTAATGAGTTATTTTCCCCAAAACAACTCATAAAAGCTTCTAGCGGGTTTTTATCTTCCATATTATTTCTATTTATAAAAATAATTGCCATGGAACACTCAGAATGACTTGTTTTAGATTTTATTGGAAGATCTTAACAGATTCTATAAAAATTTATTCTTACAAGAAGTTCTTTATTAGATATAATGTTATTGGATACATCCTTGATTATGTTGGATTTTGTGCCATATAACCAACTTCTATATAATTTATGATATCCTATATTCATTGCTTTTAATATTAATAAACTTATTATAACATAACGATTTTTCTTATGCCTCACATTATATGTGATAACATATTAAGAGTAGTTATCACATTGAAAGGTCATAACAGTTCCCTACTATGATGAGGACCTAGAATTTCACAACAATATTCTTAAATATGTGATATATAGATGGATAAAATAATTAGAGGGACACAAATGATATCGGCTATCAAGGTTGGTGACTGATAGAAATTTGAGGCACCTTCTCCTGGGGTACACCCTTAGTAGTTTCTATTGTCGAAAATTTTGAGAATGAGACAATACTTTCGAAAATACATATTTATATTTTTCATTCGATGTTCCTATCTGCGGAGGGTTGTATTAGTCCTTAGAATTTATACTGTTATTAATGAATTTTATGAGCCGGGTAATTTACTGTATTAAAAAAAACATGATGACTTATGTTTGTGGCAAAATAGGATACGTTGGGTGTGTCATAAGTAAAATTTCATTAATGACTATTACAGGAAATGATTTGTACCTTCCATTATTTAAAAAAAGTTGATATCTTAGGACCTTGGATGAAAATTATAGAGCCTAAATGAATCCATGTCCATAGTTTTCTGTGGGAAATTTTAATTTCTGAAAATTTAACAAAAGTGACATTGAGCACATAGGTTAATGGAAGGAGCATAACAAATTATTAATTAGAGATATTAAGATTAAGAGATTTCATTACATAGCAAACATCCTCATGTGGTTTTATGTCATTGTGAGATTAATGTTTTTCTATATGGGTGTCTTCGTGTGTCGATAGATTCTAACCTTGGACAATGGGATTCTTTTCCTAATTCCACTGAGAAATAGGCATAGATATTCACACACTCAGTGTATCTAGAACATCAATTAAATAATAATATAATTTATTATTTAACTAGATAAATAAATATTATTTCTACATTTGGTTTAATAATTATTCATGTTTTCTTAATCAAATATATTCAACGATCATTTATTCAAGAGTATATTTTATGAGAATAATTAATAAATTATTGTTTACTATTTAGTGAATATAATATTAATTTATAAATTATAGAATTATAATGTGATATTTATTTATTAAAAAATAGACATTATTCAATGTCTGATCAATATTTTGGAGGAATGATGGATAGATATTAATGGTCTGGGGGGAAATAATATACACTAAATAACAAAATATTTAATTTAATTCATGAGTTTAGATCATGTCAAGAAATAATAATAATAATATTATTTAAATGGGGTTTTGTAGGAATTAAGAAAAATAATAAGGATGCATGAAAAATTATTATTATCTAACCCTAGAGGTATATAAGACCAATTATATTATTTTATAGTGGGGTTTCCAATATTATTGGTTGTGCATAATTAGATCCAGAGAGAGTTATCTTGAAGCCCAAGAGATATAACTCTCTAAGAACACTCTCAATAATGGGCAGAGATCCTCATCTACCAGCACACTCCAGTCTAGAGAGATTGAAGAGAACCCTTCATTGAAGAGATTCTCGGGGCTATCAAAGGTGAACGATGTAAGGGTCGAAACCTACTATGCTATCCCCAAGAGATTCCTACGATGATGTTTAGAGGTTATTAGAACATGTGTGGATCCCCATTTGATGGAATCTACACTTGATTCTAAAAATGTAATTATGATAGGACATAGAGACCTCAGATCCATAAATAAAGCAATAATTCATCATAAAATAATTATTTAAATATTTAAATTAATTATAAATAATATTTGATGATCATACATCTTGGATATGGTGTTCAATCATAAATTATTGTTCGATTAATTTCCTTTGATCATGACATTTATCATCTTTGAAATCTCATATTAATCATAGATTATGAAAAAATATGGGTGGGGCATTCCACACTCGATGGTTCCACTTCGCCTGAAAACTATATGTTTTATCAAAGAATTCACAAAATTATTTATAATTATTTAAAAATCATTCATTGATTTACACATTTATCATTAATTTTCAATTCTAATTTAATCATTCTTTACACTACTACAAAACTGGGTTTATCCACCACTAGGTTATTAAGAATGCTTGCTAAAACACTGTTAAGGACCCCATTTTAAGCGCTAAAAAATGATATTAATGACCCACCTTTATCAACGCTTTTTAAAAAGTGATGATAAAGGACCACCCTATGTCAACAATTTAAAACATTACAGATAAATGGGTTCTTTTATCAGTACTTTTAAAAAAATGCTGATAGGGGGGTGACCACGTTGACATGACATGTTAAATTCATAGTGGTTTACAGAATATTTTGTAGTCTGGGGAATACCCTAGGTTGTCTCTCAAGGTGTGTTGATAGGTTTTGAGTGTGTATTTTTAATAAGAACAAAAAATGATGGTGGTTGTTAAAATAGTTTCAAGAAATTAACTTAATTTAAATAGTTATAAAGTCGAAAGACCAAGTGGATTATAAAAAATATGATATAAAAAAGTGATCATTGCTAATTTAATACTACACTTGAAGAGTTCCTCATTTTTAATTGATTGTTAGGTTTTAATGAAATCCTTTGGTTGAGGGTTAACCAAGATCTTGGGTACCCTCAAGACTCTTAAAATAACGCGATTAGAACTAAATCTTGACATAAAAATCCTATAGTTAATTTCTATCCCCTTATCATGCTTTGAGGTTTGTAAAGGAACATTTAAATCTCAAATGTTTGGGAATGAAAAGTTTTCTTATGTTGTCCAATCCGAACAACACACTGTACACACTTAAAATCACACACCAATCAGTTATGAAATAAAAATTGATTCAATTCAATGCATCAAACCAAGTTAAGATACATGTGACAGAACAATTTAAAAAAAAATATACACCAGAACTGTAGATAATTACGTGTCGGAACCCCCTCTTTAAGCGTGTATCTCCATTGCAATGATCACCCACCACTTAGCTCGACAATGGCAGGATGAGGATGCTCGGGTGAAACTCCTACTTCAGTCTTGACCCCCTATGAGGATAGGGGCCTCCATAACTTCTAGGATGATGAAGAGACTCCTCCAGGATTCCAAAATGGAAGATATTTTCTTCTTGGCCGATCTTCCAAATGTGATTTCCATGGTTCCTTTTTATAGAAAAAATGGGAGATGGTTTTGAGAACCCTATTTTTGGGATACCACTTGTGTCTCGATTTTGGAATAGTAGAAACCCATATCAAGACTTGGCCAAAAGATAAGAGTTGTTGGACGGCCTATGTAATGTCTCCTCATCGAATTTGGAGGCCATTGAACATATGTACTGGGATATATGTTCAAAATACCGAAACAAACATTCCAATTCAGGAGGATTCTGTCCCCTGGACATAATGGTTCGGATAGGCCACCAGATGGAAAAATTGGGTTTTGGTTCCTTGATAAGAGATGTATCCCAGGATTTCTTATAGAAGATAAAAAAGTTTCGGCCAATTAGGATTCACATAATTCACTTAATGATCAAAATAGTGGAAAGATGTCCATGGAATGCCATGCAGTTTGGCCCATTTTTCTTCTAGAACATCTTCAGGGCTTCCAAATCACCTATACCTTCAATGAAAATATCAAAACAAGTGTAATTTAACTTTTTAATAGTGATAAAAATTAATTAATTGAATAAAACATGAAGTGAAATTTATTATTATATTTGGAATATTCATTACAAAACTAGTATAACACAACGATTTAAGGGTGAAATTGAAAATTGAATCACAATGCGGTCACACCCCCCACCTAAACATTTTCACTCCTGGGAAAAGTCACATATCCAAAAAAATGATGCATGTATATATTCCCAACATCAAGAAAATTTTTCATTTGAAGAAATTTTAATTTATTAAAGTAATATGATCAATGTAAAAACCACACCAAGGAGTTCTTCCTAGTGAAAATGGAAAAATATGCCTCATAAATTATATCACAATGAAATTCAAAGTGATTCATGACACAAAATTGAGTATAGAATTAAAAAGTAAACCATTACACTAACTCTCAATTTGTGTGTGTGAAAACCATTCCATGCTATTCTTTCCACTTTCTATCCAATAGAAATATGTTATTTTAACATTATTGAGATTTAAATGATTTTTTTCCATCAAACCTACCCTACATCCATTACAATCATATTTCAAGACCCACTCATTTATGCATTACCAAAATTGAAATCATAAGCTTATGAACTAGATATCCCTATATGTTTCACATTTCATCAATCCCCTCATTTATTATTTTTGTTTTTCTAGAAGATTCATTTAGAAAAAATCTCACACTAATCTCTCAACCCTTGTTTGATCTTCTTAAAACATTCTTGGTAATAGTTATAACAAGATAAAAGATTTAGGAGGAGTGGTTTTTGAACTACCCAAGACACAAACCAATTTTTTTAGGGCATACAAAAGTCAGACATTAGGTACACACACATAGGTCAACCTAGTATAGTAATGAAAGAGATCAGATAAGAAATTAACGTATGGAAATATCATTTAAAGCTGAAAAATATTAACCTAACATATATTTACTTTCTATTATGTAATAAATATTCACACTTGATGGTTTGTTGAAAAAAATGTGTGGAGATATTAGTGACTCAATTTTTCCAAAAACTACTCACATAAGGGGCATGAATCATCACAAAGGTTTCACAATGATTCAACCATTTATATCATCGATTGTAAACCAATTCACTAAAAATCACTCCCTAATGTTAAATTCATACAAACATTCAATCAATAATAGAGATAGGATTTTCATTAAATGTTAAATCAATATGGAATCAAAAATTTCAACATGAATTTTCATTAAGTTCCATGATTTGGTGACCATAAGGGGGGGGGGGGGGGTAAAAATACAACAAAGAAGGTGAAAAAAGAGAAGAAAGGAGAAAGACAATAAAAATATAAATAATCCCAAAAAGATAGGGAAAAGTGAAAATACCATAAATAATGTGAAAAAGAGAAGAAATAAGAAAGAAATGAAAATCCTAATGAACAGAGGAATCTATCCACCCCCACACCTAGAATATGAAGTATCCTCACTGTAATAATTTATAATTTGAGAAGGATAAAACTTGGTGTGTTTCATTGGTAAGCTACTTCTTGAACATAGAGTTCCTCTATCAGAAACTTTGGAAGGGCTTCGTGGAAGTGCTTTAGCCACTGCCCATTGACAGTGAAGGTTTTCTTGGTTTCTTTATTTTAAGCATGAACAACACCAAATGAAGATACATTAATAACAGCGTATGGGCCAAACTAGAGGGAACTAAGCTTACTTGGATGCAACATCATTCTTGAATTATAAAGGAGGACCTTCTACCCATTGTGTAACTGATGATGATGTATAAGATGGTCATGCGAAGCATTGGTTCTCTCCTTATAAATCCTGGAGTTTTCCTATTCTTCTCTTCTCATTTCCTCCAGCTCCTGAATCTAGAACTTCCTTTGAGAACCTACACCAGAAATATTAGAATTTCATTTTTTGATGGCCCAGTAGGCTTAGTGCTCAATCTCAATAGGCAGGTGACCACAGTTTCAAAACACAAGCTGATAGGGTGAAATTCCAATGGGAGTTTTGAAATCAGTACGATAGGCCCATAATGAATCATCCAGACGAAGAATCCAATATTTTCTTTTGGTTTGAACCATTTTTTAAAGAATCTCTTTTAGATCTATATTTGACACCTTAGCTCGAACATGGTTCGGTGGGTGATATGCAGTAGACACTTTATGATCATCCCCATACCAATATAAAAGCGACTGCATTGTTCGGTTGCAGAAATGAGAACCCTGGTCACTAATGTTGAACCTAGGTAATCCAAACCTACAAAAAATATGAGTTCTCAAAAATTACACAACTATTTTGGAATCATATTTCCCTTTTTCAAGTGCCTCTACCCATTTTTACACATAATCAACCATAATAAGAATGTACAAGTTTCCAAAAGAATTGGGAAATGGACCCATAAAGTCAATTCAACCAACATAGAAAATTTCATGAAAGAGAAATGGTTTTTGTGAAATTTCATTTATTTTAGATACATTCCCCATTCTTTGAAGATGAGGAAAAGATTCACAAAAATCATGGAAATCCTAAAAAAGTGTTGTCCAAAAGAGACTAGAATCAAGGACCTTGCGAGCAGTTCATTGGAGACCAATGTGGCCCCCACAAGCAAGAGTGTGGAAGAATCTAAGGACAGACTGAGACTCACGATCAGGAACATGACGCCTAAGGACATGATCACTATAGGTGTACCAGAGGTAGGGGTCATCCCAAATGTACCAAAGAGAATCATTTTTTAGATGGATGACTTGGTTTTTAATGAAATCAGTAGGAATGGAAGATTCTACCAAATAATTTACTATTTCCCCATACTAAGGAATAAAATCTTACACTCGGTAAAATTTCTCATCGGGAAACATATCATTTATAGGAATACAATGGGGTAAGTCAATTCCCGAGGCTGGGGGAATCCTATTGATATGGTTTTCCACCAAACTCTATGCTCTTTTTTTATCTCTAATTTCTAGATTATATTCTTGAAGGAGGAGAATCCATTGAATGAGATGTGGCTTGGCTTCTGGTTTCTTAAAGAGATATCAGAGGGCTGCATGGTATGAGAAAATAATGAATTTGGACTCTAAAAGGTATGACCTGAATTTATCTAAGGCAAACAAAATTGCAAGGAATTCCTTTTCAGTTGTTGTGTAGTTTATTTGGACTGGGTCCAAAGTATGTGAGGCATATTCAATGGCATGTGGAGCTTGATCGACCCTTTGGGACCAGACTTCCCCAACTGTATATTTAGAGGTATAACACATGAGTTCAAATGGTAAATCCCACCAAGAGGGTTGGATTACCGGGGGTGACATGAGACACTATTTTAGCTTATTAAAATCCTCCTCACATTCATTATCAAAAACAAATTCTATTTCTTTTTGGAGTAATTGGGAGAGGGGGGGTGAAATTTTACAAAGTCATGAATGAAATGACCATAGAATCTAGCATGACCTAGTAAACACTGCACATCCCATATAGTTTTTGGGAATGGTATGGAAGAAATGACATCAACTTTTTATTTATCTACTTGGATACCATCCCCAGAAATGACATACCCCAAAACTATACCTTGTCTCACCATGAAATGGAATTTTTCATAATTTAATACAAGTTTATTTTTAAAATAGTGATGTAGGACCAAACCAAGACTACTTAAACAATCATCAAAAGAGGATCCATAAATAGTGAAATCATCTATAAAAACATCCATGAAATTCTCTTAGTAATTTGAATAAATACTAACCATGAATCACTGGAAAGTACCCAAAGCATTGTATAGACCAAATGGTATCCTTATAAATGAAAATTTTCCAAAGGGGAAAGTGAAGTTTTTCTTTTCTTGATCCTCAGGGGCAATATAAAACTAAATTTATCCAGAATACCCATCAAGGAAACGGTAGTGGGATTTACCCACTAGCCTCTCAAGCATTTGGTCAATGAATTGAAAATGGAAAATGGTCCTTCCTAGTGTGTTGGTTTAGTCGGCAATATTCTATATAGACACGCCAACTATTCTGCACACAAGTTGGAACCAATTCATTTTTGTCGTTTTTGATTACTGTAAGGCTAGTTTTTTTAGGAACTACTTGAACAAGATTGACCCATTGGCTTTTAGAGATGAGGTAAATGATTCCAGTATCCAGTAATTTTGTTACCTCCTTTTTCAAAACTTCTATGAGGCTTGGGTTCAGTTGACATTGTTCTTGCCTCACTGGTTTAGCCTCATCATTTAATAAAATATAATGTGTGAAAATTGATGGGCTAATACCAAGAATTTCATAAAGTTTCCATCTTAAATCTTTTTTATACTCCCTTAAAATTTCAAGTAGTCTCAATTCATGCTTATGAGGGAGTGAACTAGAAATTATTATAGGCAATTTGTTTCCATTCTCAAGATATGATTATTTTAAATCTTGAGGTAGTTGTTTCAGTTCTAATTTAAGAGGATTTTGGATTGATGAGAGTGTGTGTGAAAGTGATAGGTCATTGATCTCATCTAACCGATCAATAGTATCATCCTCAATTGAGGAATGATATTTTACTATATTAGTCGTATCATCGATGGTTATTGGATCCTCAGTTTTAAAGAAATTATCAATTAAAAAACATATCTGACACTTTTCTAGACCACTACAACAATTAATGCATGATTCATTTGATATAATTTCTATCAATGAAGAAAAATCAAAAAGGGGATCAGGGGAATGAAATAATTTTTTTCATGGGAAAGGATTACATCTAGATAATTAACCAAGAGAGAGTAATGTTCTTATGAGGGGTGCTTCATGGTGTCAAGGATATTGAAGTGGACAATGTCACCACTAAAATCCATTGAAAATATACCATTGTGGACATTAATTATGTTTATGTCAGTCTTCAAGAAGGGTCTCTCCAATATAATCGGGGCATGTCCATTCATCCAATCTTCCTCTATTTTAAGCACATAAAAAATTAATAGGAAAAATTAAATTTTCAACCCTCACAATAACATCCTCTAACACACCAGTGGGGTGTGTGGTACTTTGGTTAGCCAGTTGAACAAAAATTCCAGTGGGCTTCAGTTCCCCGATCATTAATGTAGAGTAAATGGAGTGAGGCATCAAATTTATAGAATCACCTAAATCAAGAATAGCATTAGAAAAATAATACACCCCTATGGTGCACAGAATTGAGAATGTTCCAATATCATTTCACTTGGTGGGATGTGATGGATCTATCAATGTTGAAAAATTCTCCTCCAAGACAGCCTTCTCATCACCTCAAAGTATCGTTTGGTGTATACACATCTCCTTTAGAAACTTAGTGTATCATGCAATTTTCTTCACGGAATCAATCAAGGGTATGTTAACCTACAATTTTTTGAAAGTTTCCAATATTTCCTTATAAATTTTAGTTTCCTTTTGTTTTCTAGGTTGGGTGGCCCTTTGGGGAAATGGAAGTGGAATGGTTGGGCTAGGTGACTCATCAAAAGACACACTCTTTCCTTTGGAATGGATTTTCTCAGGATAAGGATTTTCAACATTTGGAGAATTTTTAATGGTTGGGATGGAGGTTTCCTCAAGAGGGGATGACTATAATAGAGGATTCATCTGTTGTCCACTCCTAAGGGTTATGGAAGTAACATTTCCTTTATCTCTAGGGTTGAATACTCCTTGAGATAGTAGTCCACCCGACCTGTGACTTTGAATTTCACCCACTGAGTTATCTTGCTGACCTAATTGAGTTTTTAGGTATTGTATGGCTTCTTGGGTGGTTTTTTTTTGAATTGTAGATTATTGGTAGCCATTTATTTCATCATATCGTCTAGGCTAGGCTCATGTTTTGGATTGGGTGGTTGGAAAGGACATTGGGATGGTTGATGATTTCTGGGTGGTGGTGGTGGATGACTACTCTGCCATTGTTGGTTCCATGGTTGATGATGCTGGTTTGAATACCCCATTTCCTATAAAATTGGTTTTCTTTCCTCTAAGAGTTGGATGGATAGTATGGTTCTTTCATAAAGGGTTGGTTATAGGGGTGTCTTGGGAATATTACCTCAAAACTCTCAGAAGTTTCTCTCAATTGGGGACATTGGTCAGAATAATGGGTGTGTGAAGAGCATATTCTACAATGGATGGGAGGAGGATATTGATATTTCACTTGGGAGACAACGAGTTGTTGTAGAAGGGTACTTACCACTTCACACATGGTGTCCATCTTCTTCTCTAATTCGGTAATTTTCACCACATGGACACCTCGAATGGGTACACTAGTCCTTGTACTGAATTGTGAGTGTTTTATGCCATGTTCTAAATTAGGGTCCTTGAAGAAATTGGGGTTTTATCCACTAGTGAACCACCTGAAACAACATCAATCTAGTTATGATCAATTGGAATTAAACCTTTAGAAAAATAATGAACTAATAGTTGACCACTAATTTGGTGGTGTGGACAACTTGAACATAATATTTTAAATCTTTCCCAATATTCATGAAGTGTTTCCACTTGATATTGTATTATACCATATATTTTTTTCCTTATTTTTACGGTTCAAGAGTTTGGGAAATATTTTTCAAGAAAAGGCGTTTCATGTCTGCCCAGCCTTGTATTAGTGAATTAACATAATAAAGTCGGACTTTCATAGTGTCTTCTAATGAAAATATAAATTCCCTAACATTTACTTGTTTTTCATCCACATTTGTTGGTTTTAAGGTTGAACACACCTAATGAAATTATTTTAAATGTTTATATGGGTCTTCTCCTATGAGTCCATAAAATCTATGCAACAAGTGAAATAGACCAGATTTTAATTCAAAATTGGGTGCGTCACCTTTCATTTGAATATATGTGGGTTGGATATCGAAATCAGGTGAGGTTAGTTCTTTTAGTGTTCTATTGCTTTCATCTATGTTATATAATTTTATTTCTGTTTTGATATTGGTTCCAGAAGGAGAAGTTGGAGGATCAACAATAATGTTGTTGTCTTTTGTGTCCTCCATCCCAGGGTTCTCTTTTGTGTCTCAGGGTTGATGACGTAAGATCATGTCCGGTTTGGGTTCAAAATGTGGTAAAATATCTCGGATTAGAATGCGTCATGCACAAAACCTACACAAGAAATAAATCATAACACAAATATATATGTAATGGTATAAGATAAAACAAATTAATATTCACAAAATTTACAAAAATCTTATAAAACACACGCACTTAAAAACCAAAGTTGTCCCTGGAAATGACACCAAAAATTGACCGTGTTGTTATGAAACGTCAAATTGATAGAGATTTAAATAATATTTTGTAGTATAGGGAAGAACCTAGGTCATCTCTCAAGGAGCATTGATAAGTTTTGAATGTGTATTTTTAATAAGAAGAACAGGTGGGGTTGTGAAAACAGTTTCAAAAAGGTAACTTAATTTAATGAGTTATAAAGTTTAAAGACCAAGTGGATTGTGAAAAATTTGGGAAAGCAAGTGATCATTTCAAAGTTACTATAGAACTTTAAGAGTTCCTCATTCATAATTGATTATTATGTTTTAGTGTAATCCTTTGGTTGAGGGTTAACCAAGATCTTGGGTACCCTCAAGACTCTTAATATAATGCGATTAGAACTATATATTGACATAACAATTGTGTAGTCAAGTTACAGCCCCTTATCATGCTTTAAGGTTTGTAAAGGAACAATTAAATCTCATTTTATTGGGAAATAAAATGTTTCTTATGTTGTCCAATCAAAACAGTGCAAGACACACTCTTAAAATTGCACACCAATCGGTTATGAAATAAAAAGTGTTTTAATTAAATGCATTAAAACAAGTTAAGATACATATGAAAGAACAATTCAAACTACAATATCCAACAAAAAATAGATAATTATGTTCCGAAAGTCCCTCTTCAAACATGTAGCTCCCTCACAATGATCACCCACCGCTTAGCTCAACATCGGGAGGAGGAGGAAGCTCTAGTGGAACTCCTACTTCATTATTGACCCCCTATGAGAATAAGGGCCTCCATAACATCTAGTTATTGGAGGGGAATCCTCTAGGACTCAAAATGGTAGATATTTTCTTCTTGGCTGAACTCACAAATGAGGTTACCATCGTTCCTTTTTATAGCCAAAATG
This sequence comes from Viscum album, assembly GCA_963277665.1. Classification (NCBI taxonomy): domain Eukaryota; kingdom Viridiplantae; phylum Streptophyta; class Magnoliopsida; order Santalales; family Viscaceae; genus Viscum; species Viscum album. The sequence goes on along the minus strand of OY728134.1, from coordinate 154,043,776 downwards.
AGGTATGGTTTTGAGAACCCTATTTTTGAGGTACCACTTGTGTCTCAGTTTTGGAATAGTAGAATGCCATAACATTACTTGACCAAAAGATAAGAGTTGTTGGGCAGCCTATTGACTATCTCCATGTACTAGTTGGCAGCCATTAGAAAATTGTATTGGGAGATTTGGTCAAAAGACCAATTTTTTATATAATTTTGGTAAATTTTGTCCTCTGTACAGAATGGTTCTGTTGGGCCACTATATGGTAGAATTGGGCTTTGGTTCCTTGATATGAGTTGTATCCCATGATGTTTTGTAGTGGAAACCATAGTTTCATCCCATTTGGATGAACAGAATTATCTTAATGATCAAAATAGTGGACAGATGTCCATGGGATGCCATGCAGTTTGACCCATTTTTCATCTAGATCATCTTCAGGGCCTCCAAATCACTTCCACCTTCAATGAAAATATAAAAAAAAGAATAATTTTCCTTTTTAAAAGTGATAAAAATCAATAAATGGAATAAAACACGAAGTTCAATTTATTATTGTATTAATAATAATTATTACAAAACTAGTTTAAAACAGTGGTGTAAGGGTGGAATTGAATGGTGAATTTCTATGCGATCTGGGGGTTATCAGTGATTTTTCAAAGTACTAATAAAGACCCCCCTTTATCAGAACTTTTTTAGTAGCACTAATAAGGGTATACATAAAAAAAATTATATTTCATAAAAAATATTATATTAATATATTAATATATAAATATATTTATACTGATATAAATATAATATATATTTTTTAACATATGTTTTAGAAAAAATAAATTGGCATTTAAACATAATATATAAGATATTTAGTGAAACTGGATTATAAAATAATTTTATGCATTTTTTTAATTAATAATTTTCTTATTATTATTGAGTAATAGTTATTTAATGTCAAATTGATGATAAATAAAATCAAAAAATTAATAAAAAAATCTAAAATTAGTTGAAATCCTAACATGAACTTCAAACAGATATATCTTTTGATCTAGAGTATCTGTTTGTGCTCTACCACATATCAAATCATAACCAGTGATGAGCTCTATCCCCTTGGTTACAGTGGTAATCTCTGTCACATGTTTTGAGTAAAAAATGCCTAGAAGGCCTCCAAAACCGAGTTTTCAGTTGAGGTATCCCAATTTTTTTTATCATTATAGGGATTTTAAGTCTCACTAAGGGGGTATTTTTGACCTTTTTCAGTGGGGACTCAATCTATTCCCAGAGAATACATTCATATTGGTATTATAAATTTAAAATTTTATTATTTTTTCACAACGTAATTTAATTTATAATTAAATATATGCACGTTTTCTTATATTTAATTATAAAAAATCACTCATATAAATTCATATATCAATATATTTATCTAAAAAATAATATTATAATATATGTATATAAATATATATTCTAGAAATTTATTTAAAACAATATCTAACGATTTTTTACATGATAAAAGTTTATTTATAATTAATATATATACATATATGTGTGTATTAATAAATAGATATATATTTATATTATATTCTAGTGTATGTAAATGAATATAATATATAATATATATATATATATCACAAACACACATATATTGTATAAATGTATTTAAAAATAATTATATAAGTAAATGAATAAAAAATATATGTGTAAATAAAAAAAGAAATATAATTAAATAGATAAAAAAGAAACATGGTGACGTGGTAAAGGAATTATATCTTTGGAGGAGAGGTGTAGGGTTCAAATCTTGATAGGCACACCTGAGGATGGAAATTCACAAAGTGTTGATAAAAGGGGCAATGTGATGAAAAACACTGATAAAGGTGGGGGAAGAACTATTAAAGGTTTTGCAGGAGAATTTATAAAAGGGTCACGCTCATGGGAATTTAAAAAAAATATAATTTCACCTCATTTAAGAGTTCTTTTTTTAGAACTGATAAATGTTTCATGCTTTTAACCATGCTTCGATTGTCAGTGCTTTTTAGCATTGATAAAGGACTATTCTAGCACTGCTAAAGTCCTTTTTTGTTGTAGTGTTATTACGAATCACGATATCTATTTTTTGATATTATTTATTATAGAAAATATAATAAAATCTATTAATTTTATTAAAGAAATAAATTTTAATAACTCACCAATAGGTGCTGAGGATTCTATCCAGATAGAACTAGAGTAAACACTATATAGCCCATCGGTGCACACCATGTAAGCATGTTCAATAAACCAATAAATAATTCTAAATTAATTTATGATATCAGAATTTATTACATATTGTGTGTATTTAAATACAATATATGTTTACCGGGATAGCCTAGTTAACAATCAACCAGACTACACGCCGTGTAACATATATACATGATGTTTGGTCCATTAGTAAAAGGCGTGCTGTATATTTCCATACATGGACTACATGATTGGTGACCATGAAACTCGAAGACCAAATTACTTGTAATCCATTTATTTATATGGAATGGTTACACACTGAGTCCCTAGGTTTTTTCCATAGATAGATAGTGAGAAAAATACATGTCGTGTAGCTGGATTGTACACTCTAGGTATATTACCAAATTATGTAGAATTAAAATTAATTTATCATACCGCTTAAACCTTATCAACTTGTGTTCCTTGTGGTCATTATGTTTATAGTACACTCCCTATAACATTATATATATATATATATATAATTTCTAATTAATTTATACATAATTCTTGAAACTGTATACCAAGTATAAGTTTTAATACAATCATTACTCTATGAGCATTGAAACAAAATACACTATACAAATACTATTTGTTCTATGTGGTCATTAAGTATATAGAACACACTATGAAATTATGTGTTCATAGGTGTATACCACATGTCTCATGAGTAAATATTATATAAATATAATACAACTTGGGAAGTTCAGATGGGTACTCACCATGTTACCTCTATGGTAAATTTTTGTACACAATTATCTTTTAATAAAATAATTTAATTTATTTAAAATAATTATTAATTATAATCTGAATATCTTCATTGATGATAATTAAAATAAAATAATTGATTAATTAAATAAGAAAATTAATTTAATTGAGAAATATTCATCTTAAATAAGAATGATTGTAATTGAATTGTACTTTACTAAATGTGAAATTCATTGCATGTATATTGATGATCATCAGTATAGAACATACTTTTTTATTTATTGGTTTCCTTTTAATTTTTTATAAAATTAAGTTAATACCCTTTGTGTCATCCTTCCTCACATTATGTAAGGGCCTTTGATCCCATGATTTCTTTTATGTAAACCCCTTAACCAATACTGTAATTCCACTCAATTGAATGTGAGTAAAATATTATGTAATTTACATAGATCCCAATATAGTGGATCTGATTCATGTTTGGAGCCGAGGAGAAAACAATCCAATAGGTACCTAGGTGGAGAGGTGGAAAGTTGAAGTACAAACCATAAAATGGTTCAAGGTGTTTTCCCCTAGGTCGAGGGTTAATTTAAAATCCATTAGATAAAATAACCATTTGTTAAATATCATGATCATACCACTTTATTATTTTTTTTTCAAGTTTCATGTTTATTTAATTATGGATGTTTTTCCATGATCACATGAATTAAAGAAGTAATGAGCATGAAAGGTAAAACTAAAATAAGTTGTATTATGCATATATTTTATCTAATACATGGTTAATCACTTAATTAATTACACTTAATATTTAACAAGCATGTAATAAAGATAAAATGAAAAATTAGCAAATAAATATAAAATCACTCAATTATATATATTAAGTTGGTATATACTCACACTACTTAAGTTAAAATCAAACTAGATTTCACAGTTCTTGATTGATCAAAGTTGGGGTGATTTATAATATTGGGAATTCTAACTTGAAATTTTTGGGTTAACTTATTTCACATCAAGGGTTGATTACCAAATAAGGACTAGGTGTAACTATGAGAAAAAGGTTGAGGATTTCTAATTTAATGATTTTGTGATTAGGGAGTCTACTCAACAGATCATGTAACTTTGAGTTAATATTGCTTTCATTTGTAATTCCTACTAAAAACCATTTAAATTAATTGATTATCCAATGTTGGGGTAATGATAAGGGGAATATGGATCATTTACACTATAATATATAAGAAAGAGGATATTCAAAATCCAATTGTGAGGTTATTTTGTTTTTGATAAAATAGTGCGAGATTAATAAATATAATAATTATTTATTTATCTACCTTTTATCCTGTAAAGTACTAAAATTAATCTCCTCTTATTTATAGAAACAAAAATAAAAATTACTTCAAACATATCACTATGACCCATACACTATAATGATAACCTTCTCACTGACATAGATTTACTAGGGTGTAAATTGTGCTATAACATTATCCTATTCTATGAAAGGAAATTATATGTACTAGATGAAACTATTCCCAACGAACCTAGTAAAGAGGCTAGTGAGAAATATTTTTCTCTCAATGAGAAACATTTGATTGATTCCACAGATGTTCAATGTTTCATGATATCATCCATGAACAATTATATCTAATGAAACACGTGTAAATGGATATGTATAGAATGATGTCTCACCTTTGTGATCACTATCAAGAGAAGGTGAGAAAATAGAGATATGAGATCTCAAATAATCTATTCACAACCAATCGTAGAGATTTGGGACCATCTATGCCTCATGTAGTCAATATTATTGGCTATATTGAATTGTTAAATATCTTAGGGGTTAAATTACTAGATGATCTATGAACATATCTCATACTATCCATACTATACAAGTACTCCGATTTAATTCTTAATTATAACATGAGAAATAATGAGAATATTATTTCATAACTTCTTACTCTAATTCACCATGTAAACAAGGATATGTGGTGTGACAAACCCACAATCCATATGGTGTACAAGAAAAGTAATAAGAAGTTAAAGGGGAACCAAAATCATAAAAACTATAAAGTTTCCAAGAACTATCCTTCCAATAAGAGGAATATCCAGATGCATGGAAAGGAAAATAAAGAATTATGGTTTTCATGTGTAAAGAAAGTACACTTGAAGAGGAACCACCACCAGAAGTAAGGGTAAGCTATAAGTGAATTCATTATCAACTATAATCATTCAATATCTACACATCGGGTAATAGATATAGCTTCTGTTTCTCATATCTTTATCCAAATATAGGTTCCAAGTAGATTTCAAATGATTTTTATTAGAGAGTTGAATTTACGAGCTGTCATCAGTGCTAAGATAACTGGTTTAGAAATTAAATAATACCACCTTTCATTTCCATTATGGATTTTATTGGTTTTAAGATATTTTTTATGTTCCAAATGTTACCAAGAACATAATTTATTTATCATGCCTAGATACATATCGTTTTAATTTTAGGTTGGGAAATAAAAGTTTTTTATTTTACAAATATAACATATGTTAATGTATGAAACATTTAAATAATGGTCGTTAGGTATTAAATTACAAAACCAAAGTATTGGAAATTGATAATGAATCTTGATCAGATGACTTATATAACACCAAACTATGGCATCAACATCTTTGTAATGTAAATGAGAAGAATTTGACATTTCTATTCCATGTTTTTTATTTAGAATATTTTGATCTAAAACCAATTGAAATATATTATTCTTGTTTACAAGGACAAATGACTAAATTACCATTCTTTGGATAGGGTGTAAGGGCAATAGAGATTCTAGGATTGGTGCAAACTAATGTGTGTAGACTATTTCTAGTAGAATCCATATGTGGGTTTTCATACACTCTAACTTTTACTGATGACTTGAGTAGATATGAATATTTTTACATGATGACTTATAAGTTTCATTCCTTTTATAAATTCAAGGAATTAAATAATGAAGTAGAGAATTAAATTAGAAATAAAATATAGAAGCATCTATAGGATCTATGTGGTGAATATCTTAACCAAGAGTTTATCAACATTCTATGAAAGTTAGAGATTCTATCTGAACTCACTTGACATTACACATTACTGTGGAATTGTGTTAGTGAAAGGAGTAATTTTACCTTAATATACATAGTTAGATAGATGATGAGTCTTGAAGATATTCTTTTAACCTTTTGGGATATTTATTAAAAAATGAGGCATACAAACTAAACTGATTATCAAATAAAGCCTAAAACATAATTCCCTTCAATTTATGGAGTAGAAAGAAACTTGTTTTATCACTTACATGTTTATGTGGTTTGGAGGAATTTTTTAAGGCCTTATTAGTCATAAAACTAGTACCTCAAGCAAAAATTGTATCTTTATCAGGTATCCTAAGGAAACAAAATGATATTACCTACGCAACACATCATACAAGAAAGTGACTATTTCCTAACAAGATGTCTTTCTTGAGATGGTGAACATCCTCATGAAGGATAGTGGGAGAAAAATTTATTTCAATGAATTTTATGATCAAGATAAACAAGAGTTAGCACATGAAAATATTCCATAGTTCCTTGTGGATGAAGCTGTTCCTGAAACAGAAGGACTATGTGGGATAATTAGAGTGGTAAGAGAATTAGAGAGACATGGTTTTACATTAACCAAATATGATGACTCATTATTGGTTGAAAATGATGAACCTATTTACTAAAAAGATAAAGTAGATATCTCAAAAGCTACAAGTTGGAAGGATGAAATGAATTCTGAAATGGATTCCATGTATTAGAACCATGTTTGGGTTATGTTCAATTATCCATTTGATGAAAATCCTATTTGGTGAAAATTGTTATTCAAGATACAACTGGACATGGAAGGTAAATTAAGTACATATAAAGTAAGGATATTGGATAAAGGGTTTAAAAAACTTCAATTAATTGAATATTATGAAACCTTTTCACTAGTCTCCATGTTTAAATACATCATAATTATACTTTCTATAATAGCTTACCATGCATCTGAAATTATCTAGATGGATGTCAAAATAGATTTTCTTAATTGGAACCTTAAAAAATATGTCTACATGAAACATCTAGAAGATATTATGATTTAAGATGATGAAAAAATATTTAAAATTTCTATATATACTTTCCTTGGATTGAATAAAGAATACAGGTCATGTAAAATTTTATTTTATAAAGCTATAAAAGATTTTACTTTCATTAAAAATTAATGTGATCCTTGTGTTTACAAGAGTTTTAGTGGGAATGTAGTCGTTATCCTATTAGTATATGTTTATGAAATATTAATAATTAATATATAGTTCCAAGGCATGGAGAAAAACTGTCTTGAAATAAATGAATGAGTGTTTATTCTAGAAGATGTTTGTTGGTGTATTTGGGTGTCCAAGAAAAAATCACGACTTGAGGGGACTTGTTTCTCAAATATAGCCCTTATCCTAAGAATAAGGAGTATATTGATCGATCTATCTCAGATAACTAAGGATTGGGATAATACCCACTTGCTCAGGTTCATGATAAACACAATACCTCTTATATATTATTCCATTAGAGAACATCAAGACCATTGGGTCTATTTTCATCCTCAAAGTTCAGGGCCCAAGATGAACACAAACAACTCTCGCATCATTGGTGTCATGTGGGGAGGTGACATAGTTTATGAAATTAGGGTTTTTGTTTTTCTATCTTTTACCACCTTATTTTTTATTGGTTAATATCTATATGATGAATAAAATTCAATGTTATTAGGTCTTGTTCTTTGCCGATAGAACAACATTGATCTTACTACGATTGAAACAAAATCCAAAACCATTCACAAATCCTTGTGTGGACTCAACCCCACCCCATGGTATGTGTCATATATTATACGCAAGTTCAAAGGCCTTATCAACAATATCATGTAAATTATTTATACTTACTATTTTGGAAACAATGTTTCAGACTTCTTTATGTCAAAATCCTTCATGATATATTGTTTACCTGCTTCTATAGCTTGGGTTACATCCCCTAAAGGTGTGAACTTAGTTCACAGGGATACCTTTGGGATCCATTATTTTATCCCCCTTGATCTAATATTGATTATAATTATCTTCTACCCATGATTATAATTTAAATAAGAAAAATAATTGGAAGAAACATATATTCTAGGGATCAAGACCATTCGTGATAGATCCATGATGTTTCTTTCACTAAGTCAAGTTACATACATTGAGAAGATACTAAAGATATTTAATATGGAACAATCCAATAGGGGATTAGTTCTTGTGTTACATGGTATATATCTTTATAATAAAATGTTTCCTAGGACACAATGAGATAAATGTATAATGAGTAATATCCCTTACACTTCATTGAAAAGATCAATCATGAATTCCATGTTCTGTACTAGATTTGATGTTTCCTACACATTAAGCATTGTTGGGACATATCAAGATGATCAAGGTGAATAAAATTGGTCTAATTTTACGTCTATCCTTACATACCTAATAAAAACTAAAGATATGTTCCTAGTGTATGGAGTAATCAAGGGGTTAGTTATGTAATTACCCCGAGCCCAACACTCTCTCACATACCCAAACCAGGTTTGTTAATAGACCTAAAATCTGTCTCTCCATATATTAGAGGCTATAGAATAATATTGAGGGTGTAATAAAAATAGTAGAGAGACTATAACCTTTGGTATTGGGTTGAAATAATAGAAGAATAAATACCATAGTAACATAAATAAAGAAAACAATATTACAATATAAGACAAACCAAATATTTAAGGCAATTGAAAAATCTAAGAACACATAAAATAATGTAATAAAATGATAGAATGTATTTAAATTTCAAGATTAAAGTAATAAAAATGATTGAAAAAATGACCCAAGGAAGACACCAATGAACTCAGTCTTGATCCTCACATATATTATGTCTCCAAGATCCAACCCATATAGTAATAAACAATAAACCACAAGGTCCTTTTCCCTTTTCCAAACCAAAATCTCTGAAATCTACCTGGGTACCCAATGATAGCCCGAATAGGGTGTGAGAAAAACTCAGTAGGATGACACTGACATGTCTAAACAAAACCAGTCTGATATTAAGTGCATGCAATATATCGATAAACATTAGTATTAATTAAGCAATTAATAAAATAAATAAAATAAAATTCCTAACCACTGAGTAACAAGTTAACACTCAAAAGCATCCAAACATGGTTTAACTCTTTGATAGATTTATATGTCACAAGGATGATCCTCCTGCATTAGGGCATATCACATATACCATGTCTCTCCATGGAAATTCCCATGCTGGAGTCACTTGCATCTTCCCAGGGCGTAATACCATTCCAAGGGCATAGTAACAATCTCATACTGGACTCTTTATGAATTCCCTTTCTAGAGTCTCTTACATATTACCAGGGAACAATACCATGCCAATAAAAAAAGCAACCGTCTTATACAAGACTCCATGAAAATTAACATGCTATATTTACTTACATATTCCCATGTGCATGTGATAAGGGTTTAATCTTAACTCAAGAGGTGGGTTCTTCTGTGCAAAGAAGAACATTCGGTTTGATGACTCATGAGATAGTGGTCCAAGCCCTCAAACATCCAGTCAGAAAACATATATACAAGAAAACAATGTATACCTTTCATCGCAATTCATATCACATGCCTATTTACTTATTTTATATCATTATATTAACCATGTATATATTATCATTTGGTACATTTTCTTAGTATTGGATAAATCACCACAATTAAATGCTGAAACGTTTCTATTTATCTCAATTCATTTTCTAAGCCACAATATGATGAATTCTCAATTCAAATTTTTAATGAAAAACCCAATTTTTATAATTTATGATTCATTGTAACTTCAAGAGAAGGCTCACTATATGGGTGGAAACAAGACAAGTCTCAACTCCAATAAACTAGTGGGGTCCAATGGGAGGTATAAACACATTTTTTTTTATCAAACATAGATTTAATCAATTATTTGGGTCACATGCATGTTGTGACAACATGATAGAATATAGTTAATAATCCTAGATAGTTGGAAATAGATTTTAGTGTAATGTTTTAGACCACCCACCTTAAAAAATTGATCAAAGAAACACCCACAATAGGGAACACCTATAGAGAAAAGAAGGCGAATGATATCAAAAAAGAAATCCTGGATCACACAAACATCAGGATCAAAGTCAAATTAAACCACTAAAAGGAGATCATACCAATATAATAGAGGATAATATAAGGACGATTAAAAAAAGTGATGAAACACACGATAGATCAATTGCTATACCGAGATATCTGAAAGGGAAGGAGTTACCAAAACAATTCCTAGAGTCTCCCTAGTGTTTGAGAGAAGATGCTTCATGGTGAATGAAATTTTTTTTTCAGGCTTCACCATATAAAAACCTAATTCACCCTAGGAATTCATGATATGAATATTAAATCATGATTTGAATATCCCAAATAGTGTATATGCTGGAGAATACATCACCTCAGGTTAAAATAAACCAATTTATGTTTTTTTGATGCGAACTAGTTTCATGGAATATAAACATTATACATGCTGAACCCGTTCATGGAATCTTCCCAAAAACAGGTTCATGTTGTTTATCCTGTTCATGATGTGAATGTTTTTAAGAGATAAATTAAAACACATTTTCTATATTAAAAACCCAAACAACCTCCAAATCTTCACAAACCGATGAATAACCCTTATAAGTATTTGGAGACTTTGTACCTAGAATATATTAATTTAAATAACCATACATCCTCAAAATTTAGGTAATTTTTCAAAAATGGATCTCCATCACAAAAATAAACTCAATACCCATGGTTTAAAATAAGGAAAAAACAACCAAAATTGGATTAAAAACTAAAAGAAGAACATAACTAAAAAAAGATGGGTTCCTACAACCACCCCCAACATAACAGCTTATCCCCAAGTTGCTCGAAACATCACTATGGGGTCTTAGTGAAAAAGCTTGGCCACTATGATAACATATCAAATTCCCTCTCTCATATCTCCTATTGAACATGCCTATGATTCCACTATACTCATACTAGAGGTGTAGTCTTTCCCTGGAGATACTTCTCAATACGGTCCATAATCAGTATCAAATGATCCTCAAAATAAATATCTACACCATGCTCGATGTTATCAATGTATACCACATGAGAAGAGTCATGATGATATCTTTGAATATATGATACATCAAACACATCATGCATGACACTATAGAACTGTAGAAGGGATAATTGTAATGCCACTAGACTGACCCTCCCCACTATCTTAAATGACCTGAAAAACCTATGTTCTAGATTTATCTATTTCCTGATATGGTATTTCCCTAGCTTAGGCCACATTAGAAGGAAAATGGAATGACCCACCTCAAAATCTTGAGTTAATCTATGATGGTCAAAATAATATTTACACCAACTCTGAAAGGTCACCATCACTTCCTAATCAACCAAACATTCTCTTATATATTCTACATGAAACTAGTTCCAATGAGCAATAAAATCATATACCTTTATCCTATAAAGAGGTGATCATGATGACCTTCCATACTAGTCATAAAAATCTTCCATCAATATCTATTCCTAGAAGTTTTTATTATAAGTAATCTCTATGAGTTCAATATGATTCCACCATAAACCACTAAAATACATCACAAAAGCCTATAAAATATCCTCAAAAATATGAATCAACCACTTAGATTAGTCATTAGGTTGATAGGTTTTGCATAGATGAAACTGTTATGCTAGAGGATTATGAAGACCCTACCATAATTGAGATGTGAAACAATGATCTTTATCATAAATGATATTCCTCATAACACAATGCAGTCAAACTATGTCCCATATGTAAAGACCACTCAGATCATCATTTGTGATGGAATCCCTTATGGAAAAAACTAGAATATTTTTTTCCATCGATCTATGATCACACATACTATATCATTCTTACATGTTATCTTGGGTCATCTTGTTATGATGTTCATAGTGACATCATGCCATTCCCATTTTAGATAGTGAAGAGGCCACATAGCCTAACATGCCTTTGATGCCCAAACTTCACCTACTAACAAGTAAAACATATATCTATAAAGCTCATTATATATCTCATCATTCCATCCCTCTATTATTTTCTACGGAGATCACAATACATTTTTTTCTTCCCTAGATGTACTAAAAATCTAGAATTGTTGTACTCTATCATCAGGTCCTCATGAAATCCCATACAAACTCATACTCAACCATAGAAAAGAATAGAATTTTCATTACCACAAAACCATCCTAATGGTGGATCCCTACTATCTAATATATAAGTTAGAGATAATCACTATAGATTAGATATCTTAATTCAATCCAAAAGCATGGTTAACATAGATATTAAGGTTAGATCTAATTTTCCCTAGGTCTCTTAAACATCTAAATGCATGTATGTAAAGAGTGAAATAATCCAACACTCCTCATAGGACACATGTGATACCTATACCTACATATTTCAATTCAAGTAAGTGAAAAAATGTTTCCCTTTCCTAGTGTATAAGCTAGCATAGAGTCAAAAGACTGTAGATACATGACCCACCTCTTATGTTGGAGGTTTAGGTTTTACTAGGAAAAGTTGTACCAAAGTCTCTTATGGTCCATGTAAACCAAAAACCTCTCACCCAAAAGGTAGTTTCTCTAGCATCTATAATATTGTACCACCATGGATAACTACAGATTGTGAGTTGGATAATCCATCTCATACGTTCTAAACTTTCTGAATCCATAAGCAACCTCTCGATCCTTCTACATTAGAACTGATCCATGTAAAAATATGGATGTGTCACAAGACATGTTATATTCCATACCTGACATGTGTAAGGTGAGGATCTGTGCTGAGGTCAGACATCTCTTTATCTCCTAAAAATATCTCTCACAATACTCTAACCAAATAAACTTCTCCCCTTTCTTGGTCATCCTAGACATTGGTGTTTCCAGACGAGATAATTACAGGATAAAACACCGATAATAACCTACTAAACCCAAAAATATTCAAATATCAATGAAATTATTATGTCTCTCCTGAGATACTATAGACATAACCTTCTCATGTTCTACTACCACTCCTAACTCTATGATAACATGACCTAAGAAGTGCACTGTATCAATATAGAAACTACATTTGGTTAGATTGGTGTAAAGATAATGCTCAATCAATTTACTGAAGAAGATTTCAAGATGTTGGGAATGATCATCTGTTGAATGGGAGTATACTATGATTTCATCAAAAAACCCACCACAACTGATCCAAAGAAGGATGAAAGATATGATTGATCAAATTGATGAATCTTTATAATGTTTTTTCAGATCTAACAACATAAACACAAACTTTTGTAAGCCATATATGCTTATAAAAAAAGTATTAGGTATGTCTAATGGTTTCACTCTCAATTGATGGTACCCATTTCTCAAGTAAATATTTGAAAATATTTTTTCACCACTAAGCTGATTGGAAAGATCCTTGATGTACAGAAGGGGATACCGATTCTTGACTATCATGTGGTTCAATCTCAGATAGTCCACACACAAGCTCTAAGTCCCATCATACCTCATAGTGAAAAGTATATGATAACCCCAAGATGACATATTAGGTTGTATAAATCCATTTTATTTTATATATTCCAACTGAAATTTTATCTCAGGAAACTCTACTAGTACAATTCTATAAGGTGGGATAGAAACTAGCCATACTCTTGGAACATACTCTATTGTGAATTCAATCTCCCACTCGAGTGATAATCCATAGAACTATTCAGGACAAAAATACAAAAAATAGACTACCACAGGAGGAAATAAATTTTTCTACATTCCACCATCATCTTGAACATGACATGGTATCTAAGACATGAGGCAATCCAATATGCACTAAATAGTTCTTGCATGAATGAACTGAAGATACTACACACCCTATTGAAAATAGATGACTCCATATATAGATAGAAAGGTAACTATCCTTTAGTAAAATTTGATATGAGCCCGGTACAAAACTAAAAAAATATACCAATAATAAAATAAATAACTATTGTTTCTTTCAGAAAAAGTTTCCAAAAGATACAACAACCTCTAATATGAAGATTACATGCCTTGCAACTTTTGATTATCTCTAACCACACTCCAAATAGTGTATAAATGATCAAGAAACCATCCAATACTTCCACAACTAAACCCAAACTATTTTCAAAAAGAGTAGATATAATGGAATGTGATTCTACAATAAAGAAACACAAGAAAGGTTTGAAAAAATCAGAATCATACCTCAGAAGGTAGATGGTCCTACATCCAAACTTTCCAGAGAAGTATGTATAACATGAAACTAACTTTCCCCTCTTCCATGAGATCTAGTTTGACTCCCCTACACTACTACCTATGAGTGGTACTTCCACTCCTTCACTAGATTACCGTGTCTCCAACATTGAACTGAATTCCTAGTGGAAATCTAGATACCAGTCTACAAAGGGGCACCTAATTCCTTTCTAGAATCAAGATTCTATCCTGATACCCTACCACTTATTTTTTGCTATGATATACTAAATAACATTTAAAGATGTCCCATACTACTGTAAGAATGATATTCCACAATAGGGTAATGATAATAATTTACCTTATAGATACTCTTTCCATACTGAATACATTTTAATGTGCCATGATTTTGAGATGGATGTCTACTCCTATAAATTTTTTCCCCTCTACTAACCTGGATGTAACTATCGTTACACTATTTATTATTTCTAGAAGAAGATATCCTAGATATATTAGATGAAACAACCTGGTCTCCACTAAAGGTATATCCTATACCCCCCCCTCTATGATGAGATCCTAATTCATCAAGTACTTGAAGATAATTAGGTGGAATATATTCACCTGAAATCTTATCACATTGAAAATCCCACAATAAAAATGTCTCTACCTATCTACATAATCATCATCTAAGGATGGAGAAAAATATTACATGTTGGTGAAATGTATGGTGTAGTCCATATCTAAAATTATCTCATATATCATGTGGATTAAATTTTCAGTCTTATCATCCCTCAATATCTCTGGATAAATGTGGCTCAGGAACATCACCTCAAAGTCCTTCAAGGTGATATCCTTCTATTGGTCGTATTTCTCCATGATGCCCCACCAATACATGGATGGTCTATGAATCATGTATGAAATAAGATTTACCCTCCCTCTACTTGGTGTCTCTATATTATTAAAGGTCATCTAGACTAACTCAATCTAGAACTCAACTACACAAGGACCTCCCTTCCCAGTGAATATAGGTGGATGTTTCTGCTAAAAATCTCTCATCAACTCAGAAGTTGAAGGTATGGTATGAACCATATCCCTATCCATAGATTGCAAGAACCTCTAGAAGATATTATGGATCTTATCATATTTTTGATTCTCAGGAGACATAGGAATCTCTGGTTCATTTTTAGGAGCATACTGATTGCCACTATCCTGACACTTATTTAAAAGATACTATGAGACATTTTCTCTACAAGAAAAACACAGACCTTATAAAAGTAAATAAACATAAATACCATCCTCAACATGTGAAAACATCAGAAAACCATTGGGTAATGGTCTTTTTAAACTTTTATTAACAAGTGAATTGTTATGACATAACAGTTAATGTAGTGTATTTTGATCAAGACATAACATGTATCTTATTTCCCAGTTTATATAATAAAATATATCATGTGCAATAAATATTCCCCTATCATGAATAATTCATATCAATAAATATACCAACATTTATATCATGAATTTTAAATTCTCATCTCATTCCATACCAGGACAAGTGTACAAATCCCATGAAATAATAACATCACACAATATGTGAATCACCTAAGGTGAAATAATATCAATTGTAACAAGTTAACAACATGAATAGAAATACCATCCCTGAGAACTCATATTCCCCCTATACATGGGTTAGATACTCCAATTCACAATATCATTACCAGATCTCAACACATTCAAAATATCTTTTATACCTTTAACCAATTATTAAAATGATAGAAAATAATACCCGATTCCTCTGATACCACTTTGTAACGTCTCCTGACCTGACACTCTCTCACATGACCAAACTAGGTTGGTTAGTAGACCTCAAGAGCATATCTCCATATTCTAGGGGATTCCAACTAGATTTGGGATTGAAATGAATATAATAGAGATACTATACCCCTTAGTATCGAGTTTTAGTAATAGAATAATTAAAATTATTGTTATAGAAATAGCATAATGAATAGAAAATTAATAGTTAAACCAAATACAGAAGGCCATTGACCAATCCAACAACACAAAAAATAATGTAATGATAGGTTGGAATGTATCTAAATGTGGAGATGAAATTAATACACAAGAATGAAAAAATAACCTTAAGAAGAAACCAAAGCCCCTAGTCTTTATCTCCATGCTAGTACCTTCTCTAAGATCCAAACCATCCTGCAAGAAACTATCAATAACAAGGTGTTTTCCATTATCCAAACATGCATCCCTAAAATCTTCTTGGAAATACAGTGGTGTACCAAATAAGAAAACTTTGTAGTTTAACACCACCATTTCTTATCAAAACTTGTCTGATATTAATATCATGCAATAAAGAAATAACAAATAGTATTAATTAATCAATCAATATAATAAAAAATAAACCTACCAACCCTCATGTTTAAATTTGATACATAAGACCAGTCAAACCTACTTTGACTCCCCATTGAAGGTCTATATCACACGACTGATCCTCCTACATCCAGAAGGATTTCATGTACCATGTCTCAATAAGAAAAACCGAGCTCTATGAGAATTACCATTTTGGAGTCATTTATGTCTTCCCAAGGTTCAATACCATGCCAATGTAAAAGTAACCATATCATACTAGACTGCTTGTGAATTCCCATGATGGAGTCTCTTACGTCATCCGAGGGGGCAATACAATGCCAAGGGGAAAGTAAGGATATCATACTTGACTATAATAAACCTTTCCATGACTTGAAATTATTTTATAGGGTGTAAATATTACATGCTCAAAATTAGTTCATGACATCTCTCTGACAATAGGTTCATGTTTTGTAACCTGTTCATGATGTGAAAGTGTCCAATAGATAGATTATATCCTAGATCCTAAAGAAACTCAAACCATATACATATATTCCCTAACCTAGGGAGTACCCCAGTTTTCCTTTAACACATTTATACTCATAATCCATTAATTTAAACAAGAACACATCCTCAAACTTCATGCCATTTCTTGAAAAAGTCTCTCCATCCCACAAAAGAAACGTGATCACCAAGGTTTAAAATAAGTAAAAGCCAACAAAAAAGAGGCTTAAAAAAACTCAAATAGGAATATACCTAAAAAGGTAGGATATTACAAGTAATTAGGGGTTATAATGATTCTAGTTTTCAAATATAGAATAATTATTTGAAGTCATAATGAAGATAAATTTTCAATATTAACAGAGGATATGTGAGTTGGAAGAGTTTAAATAATCTACTTATTTTTGATTCTGGAGCAGCATATGAATATATAGAATTATTTGATGCATCCAAAGAAGGTGGATCTTGATGTGGTACCTAGAAGAAAATCCCTTATCACATTATATTATGATAATATTAAAATGGTGGCTCTTTCAAAAGAGCCACGATCACACAAATAGACAAAAAATACACTCTGGAAGTATCATATCTTGAGGTATTTTTCTTAGGGGTGTGATTTTTTAACAAGAATAGATTCTACAGAAGAAAAAATTGCAGACCCCATGAATGAATACCTATCTTAGAATAAGTATTGGTCTCATGTGAGAGCTAGTGGACTAAAATTTGTTAACAGTTAGATCCAGTGCAAGTAGGAGTCTGTTGGAGTTAATTCCCTATAATCAAATTCTATTTAATTTATGATAAACTGTATTATTTATTTTTTGAAAATTAATAAACTTATTATCAAATAATGAATTTTCTTTGGTATGAAATTTCATATGATAATATCCTAAGAATATATGTCTCACTGAAAGGTCACATCAGTTTCATGATATGATGAGAACCCATAAGTTCCACAACAATATTATTAAATGTATTTTCTATAGCAAGATTAAATAATTTTAGGGGCACAATTGATATATTCTAGCAGGTGTGTAGAATCCTTGGACTCTGATGATCTTTATCAATGTGTATGCCATTGTTAATTTCAATTGTGGGAAATTATGATAATGGGATATGCCCGTAGTAAATTCATATTTATATCGGTCATTGGATTTTTCTATCTACAGACACGTGAATTGGTCCTTAGACATTAATATTATTATTAATGGATGTTATGAGTTGGGTACTTTGATGTATTGATGAAAATCATTATAACATATGTTTCTTGAAAATGTAGGATACATTGGGTGTATCATAAGTAATATTTCATTAATGAATAATGAGAGAAAGTATTTTACCTTCTATTATTTAATAGAAATTGAGATCTTAGGCTGTTTTATAAAAATTATATAACCAAAATAAATCCATTAACATGGTGTTCTATATGCAAGTTCAATTTCTAAAAAGTCAAAGGAATATACATCAAGAGAATATGTTGATGGCACCAACATGAAACAAGTCTGATTAGAGATATTGTGATAAATGGATTATATTACATAGTAAACATCCATATGTTGTTACAATATTAAATTATTTCTCTATGGGATCCTTGGTGTATTTCAATATTCTAACCTTGGAATTTGGGGTTCTTTTCCGAATTCCATTGAGAAAGAGTCCTAGATATTCACATAGTTTGTGAATCTAGAACCTCAATTAAATTTTTTTATTATTTATTATTTAACAACTTGAATAAGTATTATTACCACATTTGGTTCAATAATTATTCATGTTTGT
Source organism: Viscum album (assembly GCA_963277665.1). Taxonomy (NCBI): domain Eukaryota; kingdom Viridiplantae; phylum Streptophyta; class Magnoliopsida; order Santalales; family Viscaceae; genus Viscum; species Viscum album. Next base: position 154,024,907 of record OY728134.1, on the reverse strand, counting down.
TTGATCACATATATTATATCACTAGTTATTCGATAGAATATTTTTTTGAGAAGAATATTTAATAAATATTTATTTTCTATTTTTTGAATATAATATTTATTTATTTATTGGAGAATAATGTTGTGATATTTATTTATTAAATAAATAGTCATTATTTATGGTCTGAAAATTTTTGTGGAGGAATGTAGGATGAATATTAATGGTCCAGTGAGAAATAATATATATTGAATATTATTTGAATAAATAATATTTAATTTCTGTAATGAGTTTATACATGTCAATAAATAATAATAATAATGTTATTATTGACATGGGATTCCATAGGAATTAATAAAAATAATAAGTTCTCATGTGAAATTATTATTTTTTAACACTAGTAGTGTATAATATAAATTATATTATTTTATTATGGGGTTACCAATTTCCTTGTGTTTTTTCACAATGAGATCCAGAGATAATTTTCATGAATCTATGGAGAGCTCCCTCTCTAAAAATGCTCCCAAGAATAGAGAGAAATTCTCCTCCACCACCACTATCATGTCTATATATATTGAAGAGAACCATTACTTAAAGTTATTCTCAAGTGGTCAAAGGTGAATGACACAAGTGTCAGGACCTACCTTGATTCCCCCCAGATTCCTTTAGTGATTTTCAGTGGTGTGTAAAATACATGTGGATCACCACTGAAGGAAATATATAATTTATTCCTATAACTAAAAGGAAATACAATGTATACATATTTTTAGATCCATAAAAAAAGAAATAATTCATCACACAATAATTCTTTAATTATTTAAATTAATTATAAATAATCTGTGATGATCCTGAATCTTGGTTCTAGAGTTTAATCATTGATTATTATTTGATTAATTTACATTGATCACAACATTTATCATAGTGTAAATATCATATTAATCATTGATTATAATAACAATATGAGTTTGGCATGCCCCATCTGGTTCTTCTATTGTGCCCAAAACCTATATGTTTTTCTTATAGAGTTAATCAATTCTTATTTCCATCCTTGATAAATTAAATTGTGTGCCTTCAATGTGTTACTTAGTTGTTTATATGATTTTCCACTCTTTTTTCATTCCTTGAATGATTGGATTGAATGATATCAAAGTGATCAATTTTCATCTGAGTTCCTTGATATTTCTTCTTTAAAATTATTTTTGGTTGTTCCTCACTACTTCCATTAAAATTAAGCCAGAAAAGCATCTTTATAATAGAATTTTATTCTAGTATGATTCCATTTTCTCTCTTATAGTTATGTAAAATTGGTTCTCCCAACTCAAATATTCTAAATTTGATAGAAACTAAATTCTTCTCATGCTCCCCATATTGAAAAACATATATTTTATCTTAATTCCATATTTCTTCACTTGGATGAAGTAAAATTAGTCCCTCCAAGCTGTGTTAATGTTTCCCCTCTATATTGGGTGTCTTTCTTTTGAAAATAGAAAAATCCCAAGATGATTTTAAGAAATTATAGACTATTAGAAATTATTTTTTACCTTAAGAAATAGGTCTAAATTACTCCTAAAACCATGTTCATTTTGGATTAAATATTTAACATTTCTTATAAGATTATTTTAATGGATTATCAAGTTTATTTTATCTTATAATTTATGTGTAAATGGTACTTTACTTCCTAATCACATCTATAAAAATATTTTTCCCATACACTCCACTTGAAAACCATTCTTTGTCCTTCTTCGTTTTCCTGGAAACTGACTCTTACAACTGATATTTAAGTTATTAATTTGGAATTTCAATTCACTAGTAGTAGTGTCCTCATGAAGTAAATATTTTCTTCCTATCATGAATTTCTTCCATGAATTAATTGAAAACTCATTAAAATGTTCTTCAAATCCTAGGTTGTCTAGTTTCCTTATAATCTTCAAGCAACTATTTCAACCAATTCTTATCCATAGAATGTGAGACCACCAATGAAATATTACATTTGAAATGGTAGATGGATTTCTTGGGTTTCGAATTGTTTTCAATATCACTTAAACCTTTATCAATCTTAATGAAATGTATTTTCATTAATTTGAATGAAATTAATGAATCACTTCTTCGAATGCTTATTCTTCTCAATTAGAAAATACCTCCTTAGAAATGTTTATTATAAATCTTCCCATGTGTAAAAAGTTTCTTTTTCATGTTCAATCATCCATATATTTCCTATCCTTATAGTAATATGGAAATCTATTTAAAAAAATCATATTCAATAAATCCATTTAGAGGGAATGAATTATTATTGAAATGAATTTATTTGTGAAAGTGTCTGAATACTCATCTTTTTCTCCAATGAAATATGGTACTGGCTATAATTGGAGATTTTTGTGTTTATATAACCTTTTTATATGATTTTATAATTCCTAAATTTAATATCCTTTACTTATGGTATCTAAAGGTACTTAATTATTTTGGAAACTTATTTATAATTTTGATTTAGTAGATTACATAGGTGCTATCCAATAATTTTTGGGCACATAACACATTGGGTATCATATCTTTTCAAGTTTCTTTATTTTTTTAGTGATCCTTTGAGTGTATACTTTAATTCATAAATTCAATTATTTAATTGGGAGAGAGTGACTTTGGTTCACTCAAATCATACATGAAAAAAAATTTAAGAAGTGAATATAAAATCATGAAAATATATTTACAAATCCAAGAAATTACTATTTTGGAAATTCTGGTGATTCTATATGTTTTTGAAATTTTTATCAGTAAAAATGGATGTAAATCAATTAATTAATCAACCTATCCCCATAAATGGAAGTAATTATCACATTGAAATATATTGTGCACAAATATATTTTTATTGATGAGTAATTGGGTTGATTATAATGATATGTTGGTTGTTTCACTAATTTACTAATTAATAAAGAATGTAAAATAAAATATGTTTGGGGTTTTGTGTGTGTGTAAACATTAAATAAATGTAAACGTGTTTTTGGTAATATTTATTTGTGTGTGTGTGTATATAATGGTATTGGAAGTGAATGTATAAAGAAGGTCCATATGATAATTAACGTAATTTGATATGAGTGGGAGAATTATGGTTAGTGATAAATATTTCAAATCATACCAAGTTAATTTCCAATAAAAATAATTTAATAATATAAAAATATCCTTAATATCCATTCTCATGGTAATAAGATAATTACTCATGAAGTCAATAGTTTCTATGAGGTTTCTATCATCCCTCACGAGCAGTGATTACAGTCCAATTTCTATAATTTTGTTGTCATTGAATCCCTCATGTTTTCACTATTTGGTACATAATGGCAAAGCCTTATTATACATTTTAGGATTCATCTCACATTACCTCTCACTCACGCTCTCATAATTTAACCATTGAAACAACATTTAAAAGTATTAAGATCAAAAGCATGATCCATAATAAACACTGGTTTCCCAATTTAAAAAACAGAAATATTAATAATGGCCCCTCATTACCAACTTAAAATGACTAAAAATGTAAACTAAAATAGTGATGACTTAGAAAGAAGTAAAATAGCCCCCTAAAAAGTGGATATTAGCCTGTTATACTACTTGGTATTAGCCGCACCTTCCTTCTACTAGGAGATAATCTAGAATAGTAAAATGGAATGGATAAACTAGAGTGGTTTGAGTATGGATAACCCTCCCCATTATTAGTTAAAATATGGAATAAAAACAGGATTTAATTACACAAAATTCTCTTATAATTAAAATTCCCTAAAAATCAATATTCATGAGATTTCACCACATGAAAATATATCCTCTACTTCCAAGTGATTATGAAGTTCTATATTTATATTACTTTGATTTGAAGGGCGTATGAGGAAATAACTTTCAATTCTCTTATAATGGTCAGATTACACATGGATTATTTATAACATATTACCTGATTTGGGAAAAAATAATGTTTGAAGATTCTAAATTTTTTTCATTTTTCCCACTTGTATTTGAGAGAAGATCCATGGATTGAATTTCATTTTACAATCCATAATGAATATTAATTAATCACATTCTTTGAACTTTCATTGGTTTTCAACATGAATTTTATTTAGGAACCCATTATACTAAATTATTGTTCGAGACTACATTTAAATTTATATGAATGTTGTATTAGGACTTCAGAGGGAATTAAATAGAGAATAAATTGTGATTTGGTTGCTGCAGTTCCATTGGGGTTTTCTTTGGTGTACGAAAATGTTTTCAGGATAAAGTGTTGGGATTTTTAGAAGAAAAATTTCTAGAAGTAACACTTGGGAACCTGGAGGGATATTGTAACATCCTATCCTGGGTTGTACATATTGTTGTCCCATGCCAGTTGGTCACATGGCCTCAGGAATGCCTCCCTATAAGCCAGAGGATGGAAACTAGTAGTGAGGATTTAATATATATCTTGGAGAGACTATACCATCTTTTTCAAAGAAGCACAACAATGGAAATAAATGAAAACTAACCAAATTATAATAACCAATAACTAGAATAATACCATAACCAAAAGAAACAAGTTTCACATAATGAACCAGAATAAGAAAACAATATCCAAACAAAATAATTAAATATATCATGCCATATATGTGTCATGTTTCAATATGAAAACCCAAAATAAAGATACTCTGAAAACTCCCCAAGAGGGTCCCAACATAATTTTTGTTCCCCTTATCCATTCTCTATCCAAACATATCCATCTAATATAAGGATATTTCTCTTATCCTGTCCTAAAGACATGATGTTTATTGAAGTACAGATCAGATAGTCCGTGTATGGTGTGATTACAACTCAGTAAACCACCACCAACGGTGTCTAAAACAATATCCAGTCTATAATAGTCGATGCAATTGTATAAAGAATAGATTACAATATATAATTACATAGTTTTTCAAAATTGATTATTCTTTAATATACCACATAAATACTCTGGTTCGTGATAACACCCAAAACATTATTACCTACTTTGGCCTATGTTGGAGTTTGTGCAAAATATAATAGGGATTCACATATCATTATTTTAGTGACTTCATTATGAAATTAATTTCATATTCATATCATGGACACTAGGAACCTCAATACAAGGCTAATAAGATGGGGTATAGAATGTTATGTCTAGTACCCCGTGGGTGTTTGGAACATCAATCCATGTCCCACACCATAATGTTCATATGGGTATTTAGAGCATCAGTCCCTATTATGCACTCATTATCACATTTGGGTATTTGGAGCATCATTTCATGTCCTACACTCATTCTCAAATATATCCCAAATATCACATATATCATATACATTAAATTTATCAAGGTTAACCATCATCAACCCTCTTATCAATAATTTACATATCACTGTGAAACATTTCAATTCATAAAAAAATCACAGTTTATTACTTTAATCACATGGAATAATATGAACATTATTCATTAATCCATTAATCAAAATTTACTCATATCCCATTAACCCTACATGGTTAATCCAACCAACCCTTTTATTCCCATTCTCTCCCAATTCCTCAATCCCATTAATTGACCAATTTTAAAAATCCAATATTCCACCAATTTTAAAACCATAGTAATCAACCACTCAAATAATCCCATTATTCCATCAATTCCATGATTCCATTAATTAATTAATTAACAAATCATGTAATCCAATTAAATATGCGATCTTCAAATGTGTAATAGAAATTTCAAAATTACATACATACATTTATGATCAAGATAATGGTAATTAAAAATTAGACCACCTACCTCATGGTAATTAATGGACATTCACCAAACTACAAATACCTAAATTGAAGTATAGTGTTCAATATCAAAATTTCATATAACTTATAAGGCCAAAACCTAAGATTATGATCAAGAAGATTAATATCCATGAAAAACTAAATCTAAACCATCACCAATGGATGATAATTAACTCCTTTTCATCTGGAAAGAGATAAGGGAGAGGGAGGAATATAAATGGGGAAGAAATAACTTACCAATGGGAAGATGGTCCTTCAAAATGATCTTTTATTAATCAATAAAGAGGTTAAAGTATCCTTGTAACCCTTCTAGGAGCTTCGAAATTTAAAGGAATTGGTTTAGGTTCAACCTAGGTTGATTCGGGGTTAATACCAGGGTTTCATTTTTTCATTATAAATTTTTAGAGTTTTAAAAACCCACATAAAAGATTGCATGTATGGGGTAAATGTTTTAGAAAACCATGAACCCTAACCATGCACCCCTATTAGTGGAATTAATGGTTACATCTAAGAGGTAACATAGTTTCAAAAACTATACACCATAGGGCTGATTCCCTCAAAAACCTCAAAATATTCAAAAAACCTGCGCTCTAACTTTCCTTATCTCCAAATCATACAGTGACATAATCTAGGAAACACTTTAAGGAAAACACTCTCACCCACTATAATTTCAAGAGATTATTAATTCCTATTATCATATGAATTCTTCCTACTTTGAGCCATAAATATACATTTGTGAATCAGACGAACCAACTCCAATGTCTCCTACAGATGACTTGGTCCCAACACCTTTGAATCGCCTACCTTCATCCGTCATAGTGGTGATATACATGGAATACCATAAATAGTCTCATATGGTTCAATATGAATAGTCTCATGATAATTGTTTTTATAGTATAACTCAAAAAGCTCTAGGTTCTTCTCCCAAGATCCCCCAATGTCTAAGACACATGCCCATAACATATCCTCCAATACATGTATAGTATGTTCCAATTATACATATGTCTATGGGTGGATGTCCATATTAAGAAATACCTATGTACTAAGTGATTTATGCAATACTTTCTATAAGTGAGAGTTGAAATGTGAGTCATAGTTTGAAACCATAATTTGCAGCACCGCATAAAAATGGACTATCTCCTAAATAAATATGTCTCCCAACGTATCCATTGAGAAAGTCTAACAAAGAGAAAACAAATAAACTACCTTTATAAATTGGTCCACAATCAACCAAATATATTCATTATTCTAAGGCGTCCTTGGGATACCCACCATGAAATCCATGGTAATGTCATCCCACTTCCATTTCGGAATGGGAAACACCTGTAGTAAACCACCATGACGTTCATGCTTGGCCTTTACCTATTGAAAGGTGAATCATCATGTCATGAATCATAAAATTTTCTTTTTCATGATCATCCACCAATACTCTATATGTAGGTCATGGTATATTTTGGTAAAACCTGGATTCATCTCCCACTTAGAGGCATGAAACTCCTACACCTACCCCCCCTCTCGCATATTCATAGGAACAAAAATGTAGTTCCTGAAATAGATGGTATCATCCTCATCTATGTTCCAATACGAAGGATACCTCCCACATGAAAGGATTTTCCTCAAGGACATACACCGAAGACCCTCATACCATCTCTCCCTAATATGGCTCATAAGTATGAGTTCCACAGATACTTATACAAGGGTCATATTCTCCTAACCCTCCCAAACCACAATATAATCTTAGTCAGGATGGTCATCATCTTCCATTCATATCTCGATTCATGAACTACTTGACTTTGTTTTTTTCTAATCATAGAACCAACAACACTGTTTCCATTCCTGATCATATATTCTAGATCAAAATCAAATTAATGCATATTCTCAACCCACCTCTACCGCAAAATATTCAAATATTTTTTTAAAAGATACACTTTAAGCTCTTATGATCAGTATACATAATAAACTTTTCACCTAATAGATAATACCACCATTAATTCAAAGCATAAACCACTACTTCTAACTCAAGGTCATATTTAGGGTAGCTCAATTCATTTGGCCTCAACTACCATGGACAATACACTAAAACTAGATCCACCTACATAAACACTACTCCTTGTTTGATTCTGGATGCATCACAAAAAAATATATATTCCTCACACCACTTAGGTAGGTTTAACATTTGTTCCATGGTTAAATGAATACTTATCTCAAGGAAAGAATTCTCACAGGATCCAACTATTAACTCTTTACTCCCTTATTGGTCAAGACGAACAATTATTATACCAAGTGAGAAATGTCCTTCATGAACCTCTGATAATATACTAGGAATCCTAGAAATATATGGATATCAAAAATACTATTGGGATGCTCCCATGAACAAATTACTACACCTTCTCTAGGTCCACTTGTCATGAACCAAGTCATGTCGCAATCCGAACCATGGCCCGAACTGGCCCATGACAAGGCCAGAAGAGCTTTCCCAATCCCCACGGGCTGATACAAGTTATCAAGTATTAAAAATAATCCTTGGGAATGATTTACCCAAGTAAACTAATATAAAGAAACCAACAAAATAAACCAAACCAAAAGTAAAAGTCGCAGCCAAACAAGCATTTAACCAAAACCAAATTTTGCGTCACATGTAAAACCAAAACTCAAACAACAATAAAAAAATATGGTGACAAAAAACAAACCCAAAAATTGCCGCTCGACGAGAGGACACCACCCTCAAGCCATAACCACAATGCCATGTCAAGAGGTCATCTAGAAACATGAACCACAGCTTCCAAATGCTAGACTCTTACCTGTATCAGGCGTAAAAAAAGTCTACTTACACCCATAGGTTTGGGCCACCCAGGCCTTTGGGTCAGTAGGGATTTCATTCCACCTTTAAGGCCTTCTGGCCACCTCAAGGCCTTCGAGTCACATAAAGTTTCCCCAAACACACTACAAAAAGGAGAATCCCCAAAAGGGGATTCAGAGCAGGTGCACTCACCAGAGCAGAGCCAAATGGATTTTTTAGATTGAGAGGGTCTGGCTATGCCATTGGGACTAGCCTGTGATTGTAAAGGAAGCCTAGCTAGATTACCACCTGAAGGTGGAGAGCTACTATCATGATGCCGATACTGGGGAGGGGCCATTCCTTGTAAATAGTCTGGTTGAATTCCCTGAGACCTTCAGGTCATGTAATCTCATAAGCCTATGGTCCATGTAATGTTTAAGTCTATGGGCCTTTTATGGTTTCCTCCTCATCCCTTGAAAGAGGGGTTATCAATATCAACAAAAATTAAGGCATTTGGGTCATTCAGGCTAATTAGGGTGTGAGAAATCGTCCAATAGGATGTCACCAAGAAAATTATTCACACACAATAATTAAAAGACAATTAAATTTGTAGTGATAAATAATGGAAAGTAAGAAATGACTGATAATGTTAATGAAAATAGTTTTTTAAAAGACCTTAATGAAAAAATAGTTTAAGAAAACACATATTTGTGTAGTAACTCAAGAGACATATCATGTATCATCGGTGTGCGCAAAGTAATGGGGAGCACCAAAATATGGGAGATATTGTGTGGGTAATAGTAATGAATGGGACCCTAGAACATCGTGTCTCAGTGAAACATGGCTTAGAATACCATGACCGTCAGTCATAATATATTCAGTTAGTGTTACAATCATCAATCCTTCTAATGAAACTGGGCTAAGCAATTTCTGAAACACTATCTCATTAGTCCTAGTCCCCCACCTAATACCATGGGCTTCCCTACTTGTTCTAATTCAAATTCCAAGCTCACATCACATGTCAAATTATTTCATAAGATCCAAATAGGGTTCCATCACACAAAAACACACCATTTTCACAATGAAACAATCTTTTAAAACCATACGCACACCAAATTCTTTTTAAAATTTAATCTTCACTGCTTACACATTAGATTAAACTAAATTAATAGTTTAAAAAAACACATTAATAATTAAGAAAACCACTAAGAAAATTTATTAAATAGTTTCTAAAAGTGTCACATAATATTAATGACAAAAGATCATTCAAAAACTTTTTCATGATAAAATTCATTTTTACACCATGCCAAAACAAGAACAACATCATCTTCACTTCCTAACACACTAAATACACAATTCAAAAAACACTGATAAAAAGTTCAAAGTGGGTTTTCAAAAAAAAATACACTAACAATTAACTAGATATGAGTTTTTAGAAGAAATCACACACATGGTAGATACACGCTACGAAACAATTCAAATGCCTATTAAACCTCAATTAAAACCAAATTTACAGCACACAAAACAAATTAACAATCAAGATAAATTAATTAAATAAACAAATTAATTCACCAATTAATACTTATATATGGAATCACTCATCACTGTGTTGAAAGCCTCACAAAATTGGTGCGTAGAATCCACCGCATGCCAACACAGCTCAAACAAATTTAAACACACCCTAAAAACAAAGCACAACACAAATGAATCAAAATTGAACAAATATCAAACTAAAACCTATTTAAAACATCACCAATATGGAAGAAAACGCAATCGAATTGTTCCGCACCTACGGAAAGGGGTTATAAAGGCTGGCCGGATGAAATGGGTGTACTGGAAGAGGTTGCACCATTTGGAGCCTCATCGGAAGGAGGTGCAGCCAAAAAGGGGGCTGCCATAAGGCTGTCCGAAGGATGGAGGGGGTGTCAGTCCGGGTGGGAGTGAAGTATCAAGGAAGGTCGGCCGTGGTTGTGTGTGAGGATGGGGTTTCCAGGAGGTAGGGAAGAAATAGCAGGGGTGGACATGCCGAGCGGGTGGGCCCTAGGGGGTGGTAGCGGGGGAGGCCGGGCTGAGCGGTAGGGAAGTAGGGGAGGTAGCGGGGGTGGTTAGGCTGATCCGGAGGACAATGTCATGGAAAGGGGAAGGAGTAGCAGCAACGTAGGGTTTGAGAGGAGGGTTCGTGCATGACATGAGGGAGGGGAGAAATAGAGTGAACAATACGCCTTGGGGAGAGAGGGAGGGGAGAGAAGAAAGTAAGAAAATAAAGGGGAAGAAAATAAAGAAAGAGGGAAGTAGGGAAAAATAAGAAGAAAAGAAAAGGTGGAATAAAATAAATGAAAATAAATAAAAGGGAAAATAAAAATAAAATAAAACCTAAAAGTAAATTCTAACTTAAAATAATAATAATAATATTAATATTAATAAAAAATAATATTATTAATAATAATAACTACAAATATAATTATAATTTATAATAAATTTTATTCTTATTCAGTTATTTAACCATTCACACACCAGACTGGCCACACATTAAACTGGCAAAGCCAGATGGCTTTGACCATGCCCTGCTCACATGTCGAGTGATGTCAAGATGGTGATCATTTATCAGAGAAAAATTATAGAACTCATATCGGATTGGCCCTAATTTCAACCAAACAATTATAAAAAGGAAATTGGACTTATGAAATAAAAATTAAAATTAAGAACATACCTCAAATCAAAGTCTGAGTGTGACAATTCTCCCCACCCTGGAAACTTTCTTCCCTTAGAATGTCAATTCGAAGCCTGATCAGTGAATATAAATGGGTACTCCTGCTCAACCCAAGAATTCCTCTCCCAAGTCTCATGCTCATCATTCCCATACTTCCAAATAATATGAACTAAAGGAATGTAATTTCCACGAATCACCTTCTCTTGAGAATCCACTATCCGTACCGGCCGCTCAAACACTGATAAGTCAGGATCTATCTTTAAATCTTACCAATTCAACACATGTGACAGATCAGGATTATACTTTTTCAGTTGGGATACATGGAATACGTCATGAATTGATGTCAAATGTGAAGGAAAATATAACTTATACACCACCTTTCCAATCCGCTCGGTAATCTTGAAAGGCCCAACATACATTGGTGTCAGCTTCCCTTGTTTTCCCAAGGGAGGTGATCCAATCGAGGGGCCACCTTCAAGAACACTCTTCCCCCCACTGAAAACTCAAGTTCTCAATGCCTCTGATCTTCATAAGATTTGTGGTGACTTTAAGCTTTCAACAACCGATGCCTAATCAACTTGACCTTATTAGACATCTCTTGAACTGGGCTTGGTCCAAAAAGTGTGGTCTCACCTACCTCAGCCCAACATAAAAGAGTCCGACAAGGACGACCATAGATCACCTCAAAGGGTTCCATTCTAATAGAGGTTTGGTAACTGTTATTATAAGAAATATCAACCAATCCTAAATAGCTATCCAACAAACTTCTGAAATCCAACACACATGCATGAAGCATGTCTTCCAGAATTTGATTCACCCACTACGTCTGCCCATCCGTCTGAGGATGGTATGTCATTATCATATTAATCTATAACCCAAATCATTCTGAAGGCCTACCTAAAATAGAGAGGTGAATTGGGGGTCCCTATCAGAAACAATTTCTGATGACACACCATGAAGTCTGACAACCTACTAAAAATAAAAATGGCCCAGCTCATCCACCTCCACTGTATCACTGATTGGGATAAAGTGAACTGACTTGTTCAACCGATCAATCACTACCCAAATAGAGTTAATTCTCCGAGGTGTATAAAAAATACAATAATGAAGTCCATGGCAACCTCAGCCCACTTCCAGGTAGTAATGGGTAATGGATGAAGTAGGACAGATGGTGTCTGATGATCTGTTTTCACCTCTTGACAAGTGTATAATATCGATAAAAATTTGGCTATGTCCTGTCTCATACCTATCAACCAAAAATGGAAATGAACAATGAATTAAATCCTGGTAGTACCGAGATGGACGACCTGCTAAGACTGGTGGCTATCCTACATCACCACCTTCTATAGAGACAATGGAACCACTGCATGACCCTTGATGCACAAGATACTCTCGGAAGATAAATACCAAATGGAAGGAGTCTCCCCACCATGAAGAAATGTCAATGATCGCAGACACATCTCATCACCGGGCTGCTCATGCTGAATCAACTCTAGAAGAGTGGGAGTCATTTGAATGCTAGCCAAGAAAGTACCTCCGTTGTGCTCCCTGCTCTCCAAGTGCATCTGGGTGAATATCCCCATCAAATTCAACTCATCGCTGTACTTCCTCAATGCCTGAACTAGTACATTCCTACCCAAAGAATCAGGCACTACATTACCCTTCTCAGGTTATAGACAATGTAAAAGTCAAACCACTATAGATGCTCGATCCAGCTGCACTACCTTAGATTGAGATCCTTCTGAGAGAAAATGTAGGCTAGGATCTTATGGTCAAAATAGACCACAAATTTCTCCCCAAAGAGGTAGTGATGCCAAGTCTTTAGGTGTGCATCACCACTAATAATAGAAAGTCATGAGTTGGGAAATTCTTCTCATGCTACCGGAGATGAAGAGACCCATAAGCCACCACATGATTATCCTACATGAGTACACACCCAAGGCCCGTACCTGAGGCGTCATAATGAACCACATAACCCTTCCTAGAATCTGGTAAGATCAACACAGGTGCAGTGGTAAACCACTGCTTCATCTTCTCAAAGGATGCATGACATTGTGGTCTCTATTCAAACTTCACACTTTTTTGGGTGAGTGCGGTCATGGAGGAGGAAAGACACGATAAATCCCGAACAAAATGCCTGTAATAACCTACCAGACCCAGAAAATTCCTGATCTCAAATAGATTCCTTAGTTTTTCCCATGACATAACTGCACTGATATTCTTAGGATCCATTGAAACTGCTTTTTGTTTTAGACGAAGTGCCCCAGAAACTTCACTTCCCGGATCCAAAATGTGAACTTCAAGAGTTTGGGATACTGGCAGTGGTCCTACAACGTGCCGAAAAAAATTTGTAGGTGATGATCATGATCATCTTCAGATCCATAATAAACCAGGATTTCATCCACAAATACCACAAAAAATGAGTCGAGATATTGGTGGAACACCCTATTCATGAGTTCCATGAAACTGCCAAAGCATTCATCAATCAAAAATGCATGACCAAGTACTTGAATTGGCCATACCTACTCCAAAAGGCCATCTTCAGAATGTATGATTCTCTCATACTATGCTGGTGGTATCCCGAATACAAGTCGATTCTAGAGAAACACTTTCCCCCTTTAGTTGGTTAAACAAATCATCAATCTGGGGAAAAGGGTATTTATTTTTGATGGTCACCTTATTCAATTACTAGTAATCGATACACAAATGGAGGGTTCCATTAGACTTCTTTGAGAATAAAACTGGGGCGGACCAAACCGAGATGCTCGGGTGAATGAATCCATTGGATTAAAAATTGTCCAATTCTATATTTAATTCCCTCAATTCGGTGGGGGCCATGTGATATGAGGGAAGCGATATAGGATGAGTTCTCGGTGCCAACTCAATTGAGAACTCCACATTCTGCTTGGGGGGTAAGACTAAAAAATCATCTGGGAATACCTCTGGAAACTCATCCACTATAGGAGGAATATCCACTCTAAGAAGCACCAATATTTTCATCTAATGCAACCGATGATAACTGATAAGCATGATTCCCTAACTCAGGAAGTGGAGGTCCCACAAGACCCAACCGAGGGTCTCATTCCCTAAGAAATACCCGGGGTCTCCCATCAGGTTCCATAAAACTAACCCATCACTGATAGTAGTCAATATGCGCTTCAAAGCGCACCGTCCAATTCATGACATGGATCACATCAAATAGGTCCATATCAAGGACCATGAAATCCCACTCCATATCCACTCCTGACACAGAGTTTGAACATGAAAAACACCTAAGGCCTTACTCCCTCTTTTTCCCCAATGGTGTTACCGACTCCATGGAGAAAGATAATAGTTCGGTTGGTAGGTTCAACAGATTCACAAGACAGGTAGATATAAAGAAAACTGAAGCACCAGTATCAAATAAAACTGCAGCTAGAGGGGTATCAGATTGGGGGATGGAGTCTCCCCTTGTCCTAAAGCTTGAACAGCTCGGACCATAGAATCTACCAATCTCTAATCAAGCAGCAAGGGAGAAATATCTCCAGATTACTCCCACTGGTGCATGTAATCTCTTCAGGGATGCATCTTGTTGCAAAGAGAAACAATAATAAAATAACATCATCAATACATCATATCGAAGAAAAATCAAATTTTCAGCAAGGACATTAATCATCAGTACAACAAATATCAAAAAGTAACATCATTTCCAAACCACTTCTTCCCTGCCTGATGTCCACACATAGTCTGCATCCTACACGCCCCACCTGATAGAGAAGTAAAGCATCCATATTCACACCCCATGCAGACTCAGGGTCTGTCATGAGGTGTGTTGTCCATGCACCATACTCGCAACCAGAATTTAGATCCCCGACAATCCTAGCTCCTATCTAACCAGATTCATCCCAAATAAAATAACCAAATAGCTTAAACCAAATCTTTGATACCATTTTTTCAAGAAACAAGGTAGGTCTCCATTCGAACCGGTGCCCGACCCGGCCAGCAGAAAGGCCCAACGGGCGTTCCTGATCCCCACAGGCTGGCACAAGTTCTCAGGTATTAAAAATAAACATTGGGAATGATTTACGTGAGTAAACAAATATAAACAATCCAACAAAATAAACCAAAACAAAAGTAAAAGTCATATCCAAACAAGCCTTTTACCAATACCAGATTTTGAGTCACATGTAAAACCAAAACCCAAACAACACTAAAAAAATATGGTGACAAAAAACCTACCCAAAAACTACCACCCAGCAAGAGGACACCACCCTCAAGACATCACCACAATGCCACATCAAGAGGTCTGCTAACAACCTGAACCACTTCTTCCAAACGTTGTACCCTTACCTGTATCAGGCATAAACAAGTCTGCTTACACCCAAAGGTGTAAGTAGGGTGTGATCGATCACCCAGCAGGATGCCACCAAGAAAAGATTCCACCAACAAGCATTGAAAGAAAATTACATTTGCAGTGATAAATAAAGGAAAGTAAGAAATTCTTAACAACATTAATGAAACTAGTTTTTTTAAATGACCTTAAAGAAAAAATAGTTTAATCAAACACATGTTTGTGTAGTAACTCAAGTGACAAATTATGTATCATCAGTGTGTACAATGTAACCAGTACAACCAAAAGAAGGGAGAGGCCTTGTGGGTACTAGAAATGAGTGGGACCCTAGAATGTCGTGTCTTGGTGAAACATGGCTTAGAAACCATGACCCTCAAAAAACATGGTTTAGAAACCACGAACATTAGAAAACATGGTTTAGAATACCCCGACCCTTAGTCAACATATATTTACTTTGTGCTGCAATCGTCAGTCCTGCCAGTGAAACCGGGCCAAGCCATATCCGGAACACTAGCTCACTAGCCCTAGTCACTCCACCTAATACCCCAGGCTTCCCACTTTGTGCTCATTCAAATTCCAAACTCACATCACACGTCACATTATTACATAATATCCAAATAGAGAGATTTCACAAAAAAACATACACCATTTTCACACTGAAATACTCTTTTGAAACCATACGCACACCAAAATCCTTTTAAAACAAAATTTGCACCACTTACACATTAGATTAAACTAGAATCATAGTTTAAAAAAACACTTTGATAATTAAGCAAACCACTAAGAAAATTTATTAAATATTTTACAAATGTTTCACATAATTTTTAATGTAAAAAGCTCACTCAAAACCCTTTTCAAGACAAAATACATTTTTAAACCATTCCAAAACATAGAATGCATCATCTTCACTTCCCAACACACTAACTACAAAGTTCACAAAACACTGATAAATAGTTTAATGTGGTTTTTCACAACAAAGTACACTAACATTTAAATAGATATGAGTTTTCAGAAGAAATCACACACATGGTATATACACACTACTAAAAAATTCAAATGAATATTAAACCTCAAATATAACCAAATTTACCGCAAAAAAAACAAATTAATAATCAAGATAAATTAATTAAATAAACAAATTAATTCACCAACTAATAATTATATACATAATCACTCATTAGTGTGCCACAAGCATCACAAAATTGGTGTGAAGAATCCACCGTATGCCAACGCAGCTCAAACAAATTAAAACATTACCTAAAAACAAAGCACAACACAAATGAATCAAAATTGTACCAATCACAATCTAAAACCTATTTGAAACATCAACAATATGGATGAAAATGAAACTAAAGTGTTCCACACCTATGGAAGGGGGTTCGAAAGGATGGATGGAATCAAATGGGGGTGACAGAAGAGGTTGCACTGGTTGGAGCCTCACCAAAAGGAGGTGCGACCAAAAAGGGGGGCGGCCAGAAGGCTGTCTGAAAGAGGGAGGAGGTGTCGGTCCGGCAAGGAGTGAAGTAGAATGGAGGGTTGGATGTGGCAGGGTGTGAGACTAGGGTCGCCATGAGGTAGAGAAGAAATAGCGGGGGTGGCCAGGCCATGTGGGAGGGTAGCAGGGGGTGGAAGTGGGGGAGGCTGGGCTGAGCGGGAGGGAAACAGAGGAGGTAGTAGGGGTGGTCAAGCCAAGCAGGGGGTAGCATCGTGGAAAGGGGGATGAGTAGTGAAAGTGTAGGGTTTGAGAGGAGGGTCCATGCATGATAAGAGGGAGGGGAGAAATAGGGTGAACAATGCACCGTGGGGAGAGAGGGAGAGGAAAGAAGAAAGGGAAAAAAGAAAGGGGAAGAACATAAAGATTGAGGGAAGTAGAGAAAAATAAGAAGAAAAGAAAAGGTGGAATAAAACAAAACAAAATAAAGATAAGATAAAATAAAAATAAAATAAAATCTAAAAATAAATTCTAACCTAAACTACTATTTATAATAATAATAATAATAACAACAAAATTCACAATATGATAATAATAATAATAATAATAGTAACAAAAATAATTATAATTTAAAATAATTTTTATTCTGATTCAGTTACTTAACGATTGGAACACAGGACCAGCCGCATGTTAAACTGGTGAATCCACACGGCTTCGACTGTGCCATGCCCGCGTTTCGGGCGATGTCAAGATGATGCTCATTTATCAATACAAAATTGCAGAACTCATATCAGATCAACCCAAATTTCAACCAAACAATTATAAAAAAGAAATTAGATTTCTGAGATAACAATTATCATTAAAAACATGCCTCAAATCGAAGTCCTGGTGTGAAACCACTTACACACCTTCCTATAATATGATGTGACCTAATAAATGTACCTGATTGATCTAGAATTTTCACTCAGATAGGTCATGTATAACCAATGATCCCTCATTGTAATCATGATGACATTAAGATGTTGGGAATAATCATCATGATTCATTGAGTACACCAATATTTAATCAAAAAAAGACAACCAAAAACTAATCCAGGTGTTTATGGAGGATTCTTTTCATCAATTCCATAAATGTTGTCAGAGCGTTCATCAGCTGGATGACAAACATGATGAACTCCTAAAGACCCTACAATTTTATAAAAGCTATCTATGTTATATTAGAAGGTCTAACTCTAAATTGATAATTGTCTCACCACAATTCAATCTTGGATAAAAAAATCTCTACTCAAGTGGTCGAACATATCATCAATACATAAAAAAGGATACTGGTTCTTCACTATCATCCGGTTCAACTTCTAGTAATCAGCACATAAGCACAAGGTTCTGTCAGCCTTTTTAGAAAACAAGACTACAGAACCCCAAGGAGACATATTCAGATGGATAAATCCCTTATCTATCAACTCGTACCATCGATTCTTAAGATATTAAAGATCTATTGGTACCATTATATAAGGTGCAATGGAAAATTTCTCAGCTCTAGGCATGGGATCAATTGTAATCTCTACATATCTATTAGGTGGAATCCATGAGAAGTCCTCATGAAACACATCCTATAACCTGTATACTATGGGTGGAAGGAAATATTTCTTCACACCATCATCATCCAAAAACTACATGAAACCTGAGTGGTGATCTCCACCAGTTGCGGGTGAATTGGCCCAACATGGCCCACCTGGACAGAACACTCTCCACGATGAACATAATTGTCATCCTTAGTAGATGTGAATGTCACTCTAATTTGGTAACAATCTATGTGGGATTGATAAAATAAAAACCAATACATACCCAAAATAAATTTAAAGCCTGAAACATCAAATATATAGAGGTCCCAAAGAAAATGATACACTCCAACCATGAGAGAACACCACTTGCACAAATAGATGTCTCTTGACCATACTCCCAATGATGTATTGATCATCATAACATCACTCAAAAACTCCACTATCAAACTCAAACCGTTCATAATTTTTTTACAAATAAAATAATGAGAGGCTACAATATCAAATAAGGAAATATAAAGTGTAGAGTCTATAAAAATAACACCTATGACGGTTGATGGTCTAGAATTTATATCCACAAGTATATGATATATTGCATGAAACTATCCTAAACCTCTTCCATATGATGCAGTTTGAGTCCCACAAAGCTACACCACTCTACTGATATGAGTTCTCTTTCCCCAAAGCACCATGTCCACTACCTTGACCACCACAACCAGTAGAATTCCAACTACCAGATTGATATGAGGTAGAATATCCCCTCCCGATGTTCTAACTATGCCTGGCTCCTTCATCACTACCCAATGGTTGAGGTTTTCTACAAGTACATTGTAGAATTCCCATATGAACTCATGATTATAACTCCACCAGTGGCCAGGGGAACTATTTTTGAAAGTGGCATGACCTACGACATTGGTGGTAGAGAAATCAATTAATGTACTAAGTAACTGATCTTCCCCTGGGCCACTTTTCTTTCCATTGATAGAGTTAACATTATCATAGTAATAATTCCTACTCTTAGTATGTATACCACCTAGGGATCTAGAAGAAACCACCTATCCTTCACTAGATTCCTCTATCAAGTTCTCCTCAGATATGAGAGCTTGATTCACCACCTTAGAAAACTTCTCCAGCCTAAAGATTTTTACCTGGGACTTTATCTCACATTTAAGACCATCGTAAAACCATTTCACCCATTTCACCTCATTTCCCACCGTCAAATCATTAAATCAACCATCATAGTCTATCTTAGAAATACTCCCTCTAGTCACTCACAAAAACTCTTCTACCCTTTATTATCTGAGAGTATTAGGGTTGAAGTGCTTGAATAACCTCTACTGAATGTCCTTCCACTCCATAATTTACAGATTTAAATCCCCAGTATAGATATACCACCAATTATTCTCTTTAACACATAACATATAAGTAGACAGTTTGACTCTCTACTTAGCAGGAGTCTTCAAGTGTTGAAGAATCATCTAGAAAGAATAAATCTAGAACTCAACTACCTCAAGTCCACCATTACCATTGAATGTTGGAGGTTGATGCAATTGGAACTCTTATGGATGGTCCTAGATACTCTTCACAACCTTCCTGAGGTCTCTTTACATAAATTTCCTAAAGAGAGTAAATTTATCATGAAACTTCTCTCTTGGCCCTTCACTAAGAACTAGTGGGGCCCCCAGATCTATTACTAGAGGATCATTTATAGCCATAACCCCTTCCATACTATAAAAAAGTTCCACTATAAAGGTATTTATCTATAATTATAAAAACACATATTAGGACACATTACCCAAAATTACCACATTTATGCATGATTAATTCACATCAACTCATAAAAATTCACCCCCATGCCCCACCACATGGTCAAAACTGAAGAACCATCACTACTCTCAGCCATTACTCATATAGGCCATGAATAATATAGGTTAAGAATTTTAAAATCTAAAATTTTACTTTAAAAACTCATTTATCCACTTCATTTACCACATTTAGAATCATTTTTTAATGTTTATTTTCATATTAGGCACTATTTTTATTTAAATTTTACAAGTACAGAAAAGCACTTTTATTTCAACAACTCACCCAAAACCTACTTTTCTTTACATGCCTAAAATGATGTATGTCAAAATAAAACCTATATTCTGAGAATTATGTATGTATGTTCATCTTCCATTCCATTCCTATCTATGAATAAAATATTAGAAATAAAAACATCACACAACAAGTGCATCACCCAAGGTGAATTAATATCCAACTGTATAAAAAACATCACTAACAATAATACCACCTTAAGTAGTTGGGGTTTCCCCTATACATGGGTAATATAATCCAATGAATGAGATCATGACCAAGTTTTGACTCCTCCTAGTCTCCTGTCAAACTTTCCCAAATAGTAACACAAAATAATGTTGAAGAAAATTGAGCGCTATGATTCCACTTTGTAATGTCCTCGCATGTGTGCTACATATCAGTTCCCTAAGATAGTAAGTCACATGACCTCAGGAATTCCTCCTCATAAGTCAATAGTAGCTGGCCATGTTATTGAGGAATTCAATGAGTTAATCTGTAAGGAAAACTTCCATTAGTTGAATGACTGTTTCTGAGGATTCTGATGAATATTTTATAGAAGTCACTCTGATGAGAAGACACTAAATATAAAATACTATAATAAATATTCAATGTTTTTTGAAATGAGATGTTTTGAAGTATCATTAATAGACATATCAAAAGATGAATTTCTTAGTGAAATGATGGTTAAAAGCTTAGGGGGTGATTATTACTAAAAATTTGATGTTTCCTAAGACAAAAGATGGAGGCCAACACATTTTGGATGATTGTTCTAGCTGGATGAATGGTTGGGGTACTCTATAATATGTCCATTGATCCATGTGAGATAAGGATAAAAAAATGAGTGGAACATATGTGGCCTGATTGGTAGGAGGGTATCATTGGGAGTAATGAGTGTAGATGTTGGTAAGACATCTTACAGTAATATGGGTAGGGTGTAAGGAAGGTATGAGATTCCTTTTAACCCAAATTTCTCCTTGAATAAAAAGTACTTTTGTTTCTCCCATAGATGTAAGACATGGTTATAAACTACATTAGTCCATATTTTTTTTATTATTAATGTTCTTTCATTTTTGTGTGGATGTCATGTGTTTCATTATATTAAAAGATAAATATAGGAGGAACAAAACTAGTGTTAGATGTTTGATACAGTGTGGTCACTGGGTTATTTTTCTTTCCAATTCAAGAAGAGAAGGTGATTAGGGATCTTCCAAAGGCATGTTTGGTTGTTATTATTTTTGTGGTGTCTTGGGTGATTCTGGTTGAATTTTTAGAATAAAGACATTCCATGGGATTCTTAACAAGTGTTATCAAAAGAGGGTTCTCTTTTTATTATATGATAACAAAAATTTTAAAAGGTACTTGGTTTTATTGTTCAGTGGAAGAGAATGTTGTAAGAGTTTCTTGGTCAGTTTTTTATCAAATTTTTAGAAGGAAGCCACTCTTTCGAAGTGGTGTTATTAAAGGGTTTTTGGATATTGGAAATATTATTGACCAGATGCTGTCTTGAGGTGTATTTTGTTATTAAGGTATTTGTTTGAGCATAGATGGAGTACTGTGAGGTTCCATAGTTAAAGGGGTTTATCAGGTTCGTAAATATGTTCATCAGAAGATGGCAGTGGTACTAGATATGCTGTTAGATATCAAAATACCACTAGATGAAGGAGCCATGTGGTTTGTTTTATTATTTGGGTGATATCCTAGAAGATATTAGAAGAATTATAATGTTCTGATAGAAGATGATGACAATATGATAATGGTGTATGATGATCTTGGATAATGTTGGTGATTTTACTTATAAGGGATTTTCATGTTTTTTTGGATTGATAAATCAGTCATAAGTAAGTGATAGATCTGAAGGACATGACAAAAACATAATAACTATTCTGAAATTTATAATCAAATGATTATGCATTAAATTGAAAGGAGAATTCAAATGAAGCAGTTAGTTTTTAGTCAATTTAATTTTTGGATGGTGAACTTATTTTTTAGGGTTTTTTGAATCGAAATGGGGATTTTAGTAGGAGTTTTAGTGTTTTAAAAATAGGTTCCAAAAATGAAACATTTTGGATTTTTCCATAATATGAAATAGAGGAAGGTGATTAAAATGTTTCGAAGTATTCTCTTAAACCCATCTCGTAAGAAGGTGTGGTACATAAATAGTCCCATGTTCAATGGAAGATGATCAATAGAATCATGATGAAGGTTGAAGACAATGGAATTCTTGATAATGAGGCTTCATTGATCTGATAAAGTGTGGAAAAGTTTCAAATATCTGGAAGGTGATGACCAGAGTGAGTGCTATAATAATGGGGATCAGATGACTAAAATAAATAATATAAGTAATGTTTATAATGAGTTCACTGAAATGATAGAGAAGGTAGGCTTATATTTTTTTATATGTAAAGTAATATTGGGACTCATTATTAGAGAGTGAAATCTTCAGTGTCCACTGTTTAAGTTTTAAGTTATGATGGTTTTCTCCTGAAAATCCATAGTAATAAAATATACCTTATAACAGAAGAACCATGATGCATGTGGACTAGAATTTTTTTTGGATGTTGATATTATGGAGTGAATAAAAATATAGAATATGGATGAATATTTTTTCTCTCATCTGTGAAGTCTTTAGGAGTCATCCATATCCTTGTTAAAACCTAATGAAGGTCAAACCTAGGTCTAGGGTGTGTGTTTTCTTTAAAAATTAGCAATGAAAGACTTTGTGATTTTATTTCATCTATGTAGAAGTGATATTCTAAGTATAATAAAATTAATGAAAGAACCTTTGGAATAGATGGGGGATCCATAAAGGATTTGGACTTGGAAAACTGGTAGTAGGAATGGACCCTGTATTCTTGGTTTTACTAGAAGAAGTTTCAATGGGACTTCATCATACTGATAACATCAGAATTTATAAAAAAAAATTTAGATAGAGGTGTTTCTGATGATTTCATTGAAGTTCAATGTACATGTATGATTTTTAGGTTATATAATCTAATGAAATCAAATTTCTAGAATAATAAATCTGGAAGAGAATTGACATAGACCTGGTCGATGATACATCTTATTGATGAAAATTTGAAAAATTAAAGGATGGGAACTTGGTTTTCCATTTAATATATAGTAATTCCTTAGATTATTTCAGATGAATTTCATAGAAAAAATTGAATGAAAGATCATGGTTTTAGATGTTCATGGTGGATCTCTTTCAGTGGGATCCCAAATGATCAAAAGGGAGCCTGGAGTGGAGAACCATAAAAGAACTACAAAAGAAGATGTATGAATAGAAGCTATTCCAAAAGGGTATTTTTGGTTTTAGAATGAGAATGATCTTCGAGTGGGAGATTTATGCACTTGACCTATGAAAAAAAAATTCAAGTGGGGGATTATTGGGTTTGGTGTGCCGAATATTTTCTAGGTAAACTATTTAGAAGTTTGCAATGGAAATTTGGGGATGTAACACTTGGGAACCGAGATGTACACATTTCACCAACACCATGGCATGTCTAGAATGAGGTTAAAGAAGGGATCATTATTAGAGAAAGTTGAATGAATGGAGTTCAGTGGTTGTCGCATCTTCCAAAAGAATATCCTAGAGGGAACCTTGAAGTTAGGATAAGTGGAATGAGTTTTAGAGGATGTATACCGATCGAATAATAGTGGAGTCTAAGTACCAGAAGGGGAATCTTATAAATGGATCTCAAAGGTATCCAGTCATATTTAAGAGGAATATAGTGAGAAAATCAAAAGGTAGTACTTATGATATCTAAATGAAATTTCTAGAGGATTCTAGTTAATATTGTGTTGAATTCACTTTGATAGTAAGACACTGATGATGAAATTAGGGAATCATTTTCTGTATATTTATTGAAGAAGATTTTTTTTGAGATCATAAATAGGTACATCACAAGGTTATGTTCATAGTGAATCAGAATTTTGTGGTTGAGGTGGTGATTATTATAGGTGATTGGAAGTCACCAGAGATAGTATAAGGAGGCTTTCAAATTTCAGATGATGTAATTGATTAGATGACTGTCTAGGACCCTCTATAAGATGACCATTATTCCACCTATACAATGGATGAAAATTGAGTGGATTTGGAGGGTCCAAAAAATGGTTGAGGTGGCTCCCCCCTATGAAATCCAACTGAGGAACACACAAGTTCTTTAGACATCAACGATAAAGGTGAATGTTAAGGATCCATAAGGGATGAGACTAGAAGGAGGATATCAGAAGGAGTAACAAATGAAGATGTTGGGGAGACTTATTCTGGTTGTGTGAGTAGAGTGTAAGGTGTGAGTTTCCTTAGAACTCAAATTTCTCCTTGAAAGAATATTAATTGTTTCTGTTTCTCTAATGGATGTAGGAACTAATTACGATCCATGTTAATCCTTGTTGTTCTTTCTTATTGTGTTTGTTCCTGCATATTTGTGAGACATTCGTGTGTTTTTTAGTTATTATGAAGGAGAACCATAGGAGGACATGGACCAGAGTACGATCTTCAAGATAGTGTAGTGAATGAGGTGATTGTATTTCCTTTTTTTAGAATCTGAAATTTTTGGGGATCTTTAAGAGGCATGTTCTATAGTTGTGTTTTAGGTATTGTCATGGCTACTTCTGATATATTTTTTAGAACCATGCAATTAAACATGATTACTAATAGTGGGGAGAAAGACAAATTTTGTGTCACATAATGAGGCTACACCAGGAGAAATTTATATTTTTTGTTTACAGATGATACTATATTTCCTGAATGCATCTCATGTCACTAAAGAAGAGATGTATAGGGAAAATAAATAGTGTTTACCAATTACTCTTACACGATTGTCGAGTTATTCTTATATAGTGTCTATTTTGTAACCACTTAAAGCATTATAAATGGAATTTAACTTCTGAAGTAACACATGTTTTATATTTAATAATATGTCATTAAAAACACACACTTCATTATAATAACTTTTTATTTTAAATATAAGAAATATTATAACATCGTAAAATTAAATAAATTTATTTAATATGATGGGATAAATGTTTGGTAAAAATAAAGCATACATTTATTTTTAATAAAAACTTATATGTTATATTTTAATTTAAATATATTTTTATGGTTCTGAAATTAATTTTATTTACATTAAACTGTTTCATTAATCACATTTTATTTAATAATATAATTTTATTAAATAATTGAAAAAATTTTAAGGGTTGAAGATTCAATCTCTTCATAAATATTATTATTTTTCAATAAATAAAAATTTCATTAAAAAAAATTCTCATATATATAAAATTATTTTGATAAAATGAATTTTATTTTTTGAATCTTCACATTGAATTTCTCCTATGGTGAAATTTTTTGTTTTTTTCTAAAAAAATCTTATTTTTACTGAATGAATAAAATATTAACTTTATTATAATATTGATGTTTATTTTTACCATATGGAAAATTGAATTTAAAAAATTCATTTCATATTTGGAATTAGAATAATCAAAATTTTATGATAATGTCAATTTCATTTTAAGGAAATAAATAAGTTACCAAGGTAAAATTAGTCACCATGATAAAGTTTAAAATAATATTAAAATGTTAAATCAAGAGGTAAATATAAAAAACCTCATACTTAAATGGGTATTTGAGGTTATTTTCTCCACAAAAGAAAAATAAAGGTTCCTTAAGGTAATTATAAGATAGGTCCTCCAAATGAAGAGGTAATATTATTAATCGAGAAATTTTAATCTTTTAGTTTTATACCCCCCAAAAGTGTATTCCATAAAACATTAAATAGTTACATAAATGTAATAAAAATTTATTATTTTAATGTAATATCCACAACCTACCTTCCCCCCATTCATTAGAAAATGAAAACATCACCCGTGTTATGCGTGGACCACCACCTCCAGGGAAAAAGTGTTTTTTTTCATCACCACTTTCATGTATGGTTATAAAAATTATTTTATGGTTAAATACTATTCTAATAATAATATTATAGCTTATTTCATGTTATTTAATGTATTAATAATCATTTAACTAAATAAAAATAAATCTAGTTTATAATGGTTAGTAAAACCTCCTAGATGAACATTCTATAAAACAATAATATTTGAACTCAGTGAACCATTACTATAAGAACTCTTAAAATTAAATATTTAGATTAAAATCATTTCATTTATATTTTATATCTTTTTTCTATTTTTAAAAGAACTTCCATAATCATTAACAAATCAAAGTGGCCTTGGAATAATGGAACAGACACCCTCGAGATAGTAATAATAAACAATATGTCTTAATTAAATGGTTATAAATGAATATAGAAGAATATTAATAAAATGATATAGATCAAAAAGGCTCTGAATCAATTATTTAATATTTTTTTGATTATTTATGAGGTTAAACATATAAACCAAGCGAGTTTGGACCTGAGGCAAGGGAACTTCCGAACCAACCTCTTTTATATCTAGTTGTGTTCTCTCTCTCTATATCTCAATAAATATCACTTTATATCATTATTCTTCTCATGTATGTATTATATATTTTTTATATATTTATCTGACATATATATCTATTTAATTTTATAATTATTTTTATGTGGTTATACATGCTTTGTGAGTACCCTTCTCAGTCTTTTGTTAAAACAATCTTGTTTAAAGGGAACATTCATATAAAATATTTCATTTCATGTTCCAATATTTTAAAGTCAATTTTCATGTATTTTTTTGTAAAATTATTACTATTTAATGGGAAACCATTAAATTTTACTTTTTGTTTTAAGGAAAATACCATTTGCTAACCTTATTTAAATTTTCTTTACAAATTTCTTAAAACATCATTTATAAGGTGCATTTTTTTACATAACACTCCACCTTTTATTTTGAAATATTCTTAACTTAGACACTATATGTAATACTTATGGTTACTATTTCAAAAATTAAAGTAAAAGTGAATTAATTCATTTTTTATTGGGAATATTTATGAAATATCTCATGATTGTGTTTTGAGCCAAGATTATGGAACCCATTTATTTCCTAGGGACTTTTATATAAGACATGATATAATAAAAACATATGCACATGCATGATAATAAACAGATATTACTGATTATGAAACCGATTTATTTCATAACTTAGTGCCTTCTATATGATTTAATTATTTGGAACACATATTAATATGCATGTTATATTGTGATGTGTGGGATAAAAAGTATATATCTATCCAAAGAATTGGGTAATGTTTTACATCTTATGATATAATGAATCTTGTTCATTGGAATTATTTCGGGTATCTATGTTCACATGTTTTTTCATGAACATGATTATAGGTACCTATGTTACCATGTTTGTGCATTGATATGGTTACGGGTAGTTATGATCAAAGTTTATAGGTGTACATGATTGTGGGTAGCTATGTTCACATAGTTATTGTTCCCTATGCTTATGATTATTCAATATTTAATATCAATCCATATGCCTATGTTATTCTCCATGTCCCATGTTTATTATCTCTTGTCTTTTGTTAAGATCAAATCATTATGCCATGATTTGTTATCTATATTGTATTAAACATGATTATATTATTTAAATTTCATGATATTTTATTATTTTATCATATCCATATTCTCAAATTAGGATCTTTTATGGTCTTCCAATGATATATCCTATGTTTACCCTTACTGATCAATTATATCAGCTTTTTTATATTTCCATTCCATAGACTATGAAGAAGAGTACTATGTAGGATGTGTCAAAAATGGTATCATGTGAGAAGGATATTTATGGATATTTTTTAAGGATTATTGTAAATAATAAGATTATTTAGCTAATATTACAAGACACAAATCATTTATGTTCTAGGATTGTGTGAATTTGTTAGCCTAAATGTTTAAATTATGAATACTATGTAAAATATTTGGGTTATGCTCAGGTAATCTTACATGGTATCAAAGTTACTATTTATATTTTTTATTTTTAGTTTAGGATCTGAGAGTGTGGGTCTGGGGTGTAACATTTTGCAATAGAGTAGGGTTTAGTTATTTTAAGGAAAAATCCAAGAAAAAAATTAGTAAAAACCCTAAAGAATTATAAAAGTAGGAAAAATCCTAACATTTTGGTTATGTATACTGTGTGTGGTTTCTTAGCAATGAAATCCCTATAAGAAAGACGGAAAACTAATTTTTTTATTGGGAATAAACCCCTTTTAGGGGCTGATTGGGAACCCATCATGAAATCATCTACTTAGAAAAGAAAAAAGCCCCAATAGACCAAAATCTCAAGATAAAAAACAACCTAAAATACAGTATTGAATCTCCGCATAGTAACAAAAATATTACATTCAGCTTCCACTATCTCAGATCTGTATGACTAGTTGTCCTGTGAAAAAGCACATGGGGATGGTACCGATGGCCAAATCCACACCCTCTCAAACATTTGATTCAAAATAGAAAGTGGATATAGGATTTGGCACAAATGAACCTATGGGAAATAACCCTCAAAAAGGTTGGTTGGCCATTCAATCGATATTCAATTGGTGTAAAACAAGTGGGCCTAAACATGCTCCTAGTTTGAAACTCATAGGGGGCATGATTTGGTTTATTTCCATGCTCTTTAAAAACTATTATGAAGGATTTTAATAACTTTTATTGTGTATTTAGAAAAATTAATAGGAAATAGACCATGGATAACCTTGATTAAAAAATAGAATTTTCAAAAACCATGGAATATATTTCATTTGTGATTTGTTCATTTTATGTCAACAATTATTCTTTTTATGTTATTATTAAATTAAATATTTTTTTAGTGAGTAACTCAATAGGGAGTGGTGAATTGAGTAACCAATAAATTTCTGTCAAAAACTAGTTAAAAAATCCATCATGTTATTAAAAAACACCCAGTGAATAAAAATATTACAATTATATAATTTTTATATTTAAAATAGTTTCTCATAGTGGGATTAGGGATTAATTAAAATAATATTTGAAATAACTTTATGTTTTTAAACTATATTATTTAATCAAATGGTTTATATAAAATATGGTTAAAACTAACTATTAAAGTAATATTTTGTTTTAGATTTATTTAAAAAATGTAGTTTTAATATTGAAATAAAGAATAAAAAAACTAAATACATGGTGGAACAAAACAAGGGGTTCATTATCAAGATGATACTTAATCCCCACCACTTTTAAATCACTTATTGATAAGAAAATTATTATAACATTAATAATATCCAGAACCTAGATTGGGTTTTACAAAAAAACACATGCTGTCAAAGAAAAGAGTTCTTTCACATTTATACATAAGAAGAATAAAAACAAGTCAAAAATAACTTCTTCCATAGTTGATATGGGTAAAAAATAAAGAGAGTTGAGAGAGTGTGTCGATAAAACTCCATTATAAGCACACGAGACAATGTGGACTGATAAACAGAGCAATACAACACACTGTTCAAAAGTAAATCATCAATAGAGAGAGAAAAAATAAGATGAAATAAGTAGTGAAGCTTAGTCTAAAAAGATTCTGGTGTTTAATGGTCCGTAAATTTTTATTTTTGAGGAGAAAAAATAGGTCTTCAAAAACTGTAGAGAAAAGTATAATAGAGTCTAGAAATATAATTCTATTTTATGTCTATTGGTGTTCTGAAAAACATCCACACATGTGAGTTAGGACTAATCCCTTATTAAGCATTTTATGTTTCTTATTATTCTTTATATTCCACACTTTCACACTAGCATCTACATTACCCCCATATGAGGGGGTTCTCCAAAATATTTTGCTCTCATAGTCCTATTATCTGTTTAATAATAATATATATTAAAGACATATTAGATCCTCATACTGAGAACTAAATCAAAAAACTATGTCTTTTTCTTCCATTCATCCATGGAGTAGTTTAGGAATAATTATTAATAAATCCACATGTTACTGTCTGCATTTAATTCCTTAAACTATCCATTGGAGGAATTAAATTCAAATGAGAAACATCAACAATAGAATATTGGTGGTATCATAGGCCAATGGTATATTATGCTAAAGGTAGAATATTCTAGGGGTAAATCATTCTGCTGTATATTATATAAACTAATAGTAGATCTGATTAGTTGTAGATATGATCTAGAGATAGATCAAGCCTGGTGGTAAATCTGGTCTTGTGATAGATCTAGTCTAGAGGTAGACCTATTTTAAACTAATGGTGGATCTTTTTAACTAATACTCGATCTATTGAACAAATAGTGGACGTCTTCAATGCTAGATCCATCACTAGGAGAATATTTCAATTGATGTAATCCACTGGTAGACCTATTTAAGCTATTGGAAGATCATCATAACTAATGTTATATTTCTTTGAACTTATGGTAGCTCATTATAACTGATGCTAAATCCATACATATCCAATTTTCTTCAAAAAATTATGTACTATTATAAAACATTAATCATATTAAAATCATAATAATCATGATTTTTTGAGCATTAAAATAAGGAGGTTCCAATAATATCTGCCTCTTTTATGATCACAAATCATGCCATTTTATAACCATGTATATAAAAACAACTATAAACATAAGTATATGAATTTGAAATGTTTATCCTGTTAAACATGGAAAATTACTAATGTGATATATTGAGTTGAAATTTTGTAATAGAATTACAAACTTAAATTCCATCAAAATAATTTCTCCCATTTTTAGATCATAAAAAAGGCAATACTAAAAGACAAAAGATAAATAAATTAAAGACAAGAATGGAGATTAATAGAAAAGATAATATTTAATAGAAAAAAAATTCATTGGATTAAATATCAAAAAGAAAAAAAATGAAAAAAATCCATATCAAAGACTAATCCTATTTAGAATCAAAATCAGCTTGATGAGATGTAGGATCAACTAGATATTTTACCTTTCTTGAGATAAGAGGAACAGAGGTAGAAACTGAGGGATTAGATATAGAAGTAGTAAGTTCATGGATCACCATTATCCTAATATGTCAAACACCATAAGCTGGTGACATACTAAAGGGATGAAACTGAGGAGGAAGGGGCAGAGAAGATGGTACAATGGTGAGAGAAGACATATGAATGGGTTCTGATTCCACCACTACTATACTATAGATATAAAACAAATTGATTTATCAAATTCAAAATTATCATAATGATGTTTCTTCCTCTATTCATCATAGTGATGAAGTCCTTCTTATCTTCTATAGAAATTTTGAGCAGAGGGGCCAAGAATGTAAGCTAGTTTACTTGTTACTTGAAGGCCCAAGTCACAGGAGGCATCCTTAATTTCTCAGAAAGAAATTTAAAATGAGAATCTAACTCATGATTAGTATAAATTTTGGAAATTTAGTATTTTATTACCTTAGTGTCAATATCTCTATCACTTTGAGATTCATTCAAACACTCCCTAACAAATTTATATATATTTTCACCATTCTTCCTAATCTCCCAAAGGTCCTCCCAATGAGATGAAGTGAGGTCCCCCAAGTTGGCATCAAAAACATCTGTCACAATGGAAATGATCATATTAGCATCAACATAAGATATAAAAGGTGGAATTGTGGATATAGAAGCAATAATATGTGGTAGGGTTTCAACCCATTCCAAAAGGGATGACTTCCCTATAGAAAAACTAGCCTTCATATCCTCTAAGATAGACTTATTTTCTTCCATATATCTCATTAGAGAATCTTCTATTTCAATATCAAATTATTAAATTTTTATGATTATCTTAGTCTAAATATTGAATATAACCTACTCAATGATATTCACTGTACCGGCTTCACGAAGCTATGTTACTCTCGGATATTGAGATCTCATAACTCCACTTAAATCAGAAAGTAACCACACTCTAAAATCATCTAAGTCATCTCTACTAACAAAGTTTGAAGGTAAATAAGAAGAATTTGGTAGAGGTGAAGGTATACTCTTAGGAAAAGGAAAGAAAACTTGGCATGATCAGATCTAGCAGTAGAAGTATCAATAGGAAGACCTTCTAACTGACCAGCTTCATCAATCCCCTCAATCGATGATATGTTAGGATCAATTCCAATAACTAAGATAGAATATCCACCATGCTCTGGTTGACTGCTATGATCACATCACTATTATCACCATCTCCTCATGAATTATGGTTAGTGTTAACCTAACAAGGTTAAATAACTTGAAGGTGGGGGGGGGGATCAGGGTATGAATATTAAAAAAACTTCCCATTCAAATCTTTTTTTTTGTTGTCAAACAAAATTATCTTCTATCTATTTCCCATAACAATGTATGAGTAGAAATTAATGCATGCATGTGGCACATAAATTTTAAATAGTTCACCCACACCAGGCTATGTCCAAGTAGAATGTTATATAAATATAATGATGTACCAAATCCACTAATGTGCATTATTGTTTACAATATTCAGAGCGGACTCACTTTCCCTCATAGTTAACTACCAATCACAATATGAAAGCTCACTGCTCTATCAACTGAAGTGTGCTCACTACTTCTACATAAGATCCTCCATTTATTTCTGGAATCAATATGTTTTATACCTCATTTAGTGTATCATTAGGGTTTAGTTTTATCCACTTGATTATTACACCTTTTCCATTGAATTTCTCGACAAATCCAATCTTTTATTCAACTTTTGGGTGTCTTGCATGCAATTTTTATGATTTATGTGAAAACCCTCTTGTTACATGGAACAAATTTTGTACACAAATATTTTTATCCCAAACACCATTTTCAAGTAAATATTAAATGATTCAGATCCCTAGATTTCTCTAAGGGTTGAGCTACTGACATGAGGGGGTTAGAACCATATTTTACATCGCATTTAGTGCATAAGACCCTAATCCTTTGCGCAAGATTTTATGTGAATGATCCTTACATGTATACCATGGAATGCGTAAGATCTCCCTAGGTCATGTAAAATCATATTTTAGAATGCATTTAGTGTGTAAGGCTCATTCACTCCTTTCACTTCATCTTTATTTCCCAGGAGCGTGCAAACCACCTTTCGCACCAAAACTAATATTTCGCATGGTTCATTCCATTTCCATATTTATATGTTGTGATCCCAAAACATTCCGTGTAAAAAAATTTCTAATCCGCCTTCAATATTTATTACAAGTTCCTTTACGAAAAATAGTTTTTTCAATTCTTCATATTTTGTTGCCCAAAAGGTTGGATAACACTGGGAAATGGAACCACCTTGTATACAATCTGTTTATAATGCCTCCATAGCATCAATTACTTTGTCATGGACCATTGTCAATATAGCTTGTCCCCAATATATCTATAACTCTTCAAATAACCAAGGAAACCTTCTTTTTCAACAAACACAATCAACCCAAAACTCTAAAATGTCACCTTGAAGGATTTTTTCCCAATAATATCCCCCTTTGGTTTTCTTGACAACTCTTCACATTTTGATACATCATTAAATAATATTACATATTATAAAACCATTAATTTATTTTGATATAGATAGTAATCAAATATTTACTCAACACATACTCTAATCCCACATGATCCATGCTCGACATGCGAAATAAGAGTAACATGAAAATCTCATCGATGAAACACCTCATTCCAGGAACCATTAAACTGTTTTAATCAAAAACTCAATCTTATGTGATATATATCCTTTGATCTATCACTTATAGCATCGTCTGATTTAGAACACCCCCTATGTCATTATTTGGGTTCTCATTCTTTGGGATGCTTAAAGATGCCCAAACTATGCTCTGATAGTCATGCTTTGGAATTATTAAATATATCTAAGCTAAGCTCTAATAACCCCCTACATCCTAGATCCCACTTTCGTCTTCTCCCATATCTTGATTAATAAATTTTATCCCCTTAAATAACAAAAAATTTCCCCCCTTTGTCAATGAACCTAAAATACACTTCATTATGGTCTGTAATAGGGTAAATAACTTATATCAGCACTTTAGGAAAAAAAACACATCATACCTCTAGGATAGGGGCCCCAAATACACACTTCTCAAGCATAGGGAGTTGACTAAACTCCATGACCTAGTTGATATCATGCAAATGCTTTTTTAGGTATGGAATTTGTAAGAATATCCAAAAATTGTAGTTCTGTAGGAACGTACTTGAACTTCCCAAGTCCATGATCCACATTCCCCTTAATAAAATGATACTTTATTTTAATGTTATTTTATTTCAAGTGAGGAATTGATTTTTGATTTGATTTATATTACTTGAATTATCATAATGGATTTCTATTTAAGAATTCAGTTTAACTCCCATATCATAAAACTGCTGCTTCATCCAAAATAATTGCATGTATTCCTGAGTTTCCACAATATATTTAGCTTCTATAGTGCTTAATTAATTGAAATATTATTTCTTGTGTAACACCCCAAGATTCCACGGTATGTTTCCCTTTGAATAATGTTGTATCTTGCGTTGTACGCAACTTGGAGTTTTAACACACCACGACCAATGAAACTAGCCATTATGAATAGTAATACCTAATTTTTGAAATTTTATAAATTTTAATTTTCAAAATGGACTTCATTTTTTGATGTGGAATATCAAAATTAGCTGAGGGTGAATTTTTGGTATTTTTATAAAAACATTTAATTTTTGATGAATAGTGAAAACAATGCGTTATTGTCTAAAACCGAATTTTTATTTAAATAATTAGTTATTTTATTTTACTTTTTTAGGTAAAAATAGATAAATAATACCTATATATGTTCAATTTAATTCATTGTAGTCATTTTATAATAATTTTAGATATATAAAATTTTATTGAACTTTTTACCGTCTTTTACCCATCTTCTAGGAGCATTTTCAAATTTGCATAAAACATAATTTTACCACTTTTGTGAGTTGAATTTCAAAACTTTGAGAGAAACGGTTGACAATAGTAAGTAATATTTTGTTCAATAAGATGAAAATAATTTTAGGTGAATAGTAACTTTTGACTTATATTTTCCACGGTTAAAAGTAAATATGGTAATTAAGGGTAAAAATGATATTATAATTACCATAAAACATGTCCTAATTCTATTGTATAAGTTTAATTAGACAAAAAACAACCTTAGGAAAAAATAAGATCCTTTTGGTCCACTTGGATAAGATTAGAACATTTATTATTATTTTATTTAATGAAGAGTTATATGTGTTAAATTCAAAGTTAAATAACTAATCCTTTTTTATATCAGAGTTACAAAAAATATAAATTCAACTATAAATATTAATTATAAATCTAAGAATATTTCCATCATAATTGTATATTATTTATAATTTTTATACATTATATAATTTAATTTATTTATGAAAAAATGATGATGAAATAATTACTTTATTAATGAAATATTAAAAAATTTGATATTATAAATATCCAAATATTTGTAAATTAAGAATTCTGATGAATTCCAATAATTTTATAGGTTAATATGAAATTATAGAGTTTATTAAATAAATTTTATTTTAAGTGATAATGTTTTTATGGCTTTCAAAAAAATCAAATACAAAATAGTGTCAAAATTGACATAATTGAGTTTTTCAAACAAATAATATATTATTAATTTATATATTATTCTTAAAAACTTTAGGTTAGACAAAAGGAGTTATATAAGGTTATATATATTAATAATGAACCACTTGGGGTTCTCTTGTCTTGTTATATTAAGTTTATTAACCATATAATATAAAAATAAAAAGAGACATGGTAAATGTCAAACTATTTAAGTAAGAGTTAAATCTAAACGATAACGTTTATATGGTGACATAAACTCATCTAAAACCTATTGGTTGAGAGTTTTTAGACCCATCCCCACCTAATCCTCAAAATAAATCATTTTTGATCCATTATAAATCTAAAATAATTTTATTATAAAATAATATTTCAAGATTCTTCTAAAGTGACCCTCATCTCTCTTATAAAAGGGCACTTTCACATCTCTCAAAAGCACACCTCCAAGGCCATTTGGCTCAGCCAAACCCTACCCAAATATCCTAATGACTATCTTTACTTCATCCTAGTGGCCTTAATTTGATCAAAAATCCAACCTAAGGAGCCCTTTTTATCAACTCAAAAGGAAACACCTGAAGAAGAGGTAATATTTTCACCACCCTCTTAGAAGTTCTTCTCTTCTTCCACTTCCTCTTTCCTTGTTTTTTCCATACCAAAATAATAAATCTAGAAACTTCTACATACTGTGATGTTATTATAAATATTTAAAAACCATATTCATTATTCTATCCATTCTATAAATGACAAAGTCATCATACGTGCATACGTATGGCTAACAATCTGCACATTGTGGTGTAGATTGTTATTCAAATACTTCATTATTTGGAAATGTATAATAATGAGTATAAATGATGTAAATAAAAAATATAACATTTTCAAGATTATTTATATATGATATAACATACTATTACTTACAATTTCACCATCAATATAATGATATTGTCACTAATGCGTACATACGGATTACCGTCTCCATGAACGTGTTGAGATTCATTCCCCATCATAATAATTCAAGAATAATTTTCATTTTAGGATTAAAAATAATTTTTATGAACTTAATATAATTCTAGATATGAATAAAATACATCCTATTCACAACAAATATGTCTTATTTAACCAAGCATATAAAAGAAAAACAAATTAGTTAACACCCGAAACAATGATACTACTAAAATATTATTAACAACAAAATATTAAAAGATCACATATGATATCATATTTATGTATATGATTCTTGTATAATTTAATAAAAATTATTTAACTATTATACAAGAGGTTAACGTACCCTTGACCAAGGAAAAGAACAAGGTAATGGGTAATTATAAAATCTCTATACTTATCCGAGGTTGTTAATACGTATGAATCTACTGGGACCTCTTTATTATATACATCCATGTTTTCATAAAAATGTAATTAAATTTTTTTT
The DNA here is from genome assembly GCA_963277665.1 of Viscum album. Classification (NCBI taxonomy): domain Eukaryota; kingdom Viridiplantae; phylum Streptophyta; class Magnoliopsida; order Santalales; family Viscaceae; genus Viscum; species Viscum album. The sequence goes on along the minus strand of OY728134.1, from coordinate 153,987,368 downwards.
ACAATTTACTAGAATATATGTTAAATTCATTTATACCCTTGTTTTACCATATATTTTTTGAATGGAATCTTTCTATCATTTTCCAAATAAGGTGCTTTATGACCTTTTCGACAAAATTAAGGTAAAAATGTCGTTTTTTAACTTTTATGGCAGGTGCGGAAATTTTACACCATTATAACATCGTCGAAGCTTACCATACAAGATTATAAGAATATTTTCATAATAAATGTTTTCTTTTATAATAATGTGACTTTATAATGGTTTCAAAATAGAAAGAGGTATTTCTTTCAAATATTTTTCATTTCATTTATGTCAACATCCATTAAAATATTTTAAACTTGTTTGAAATTGATTTATTATGATACAAATATTCCATACTATATTGAATGTTTTGTGATATGTTTGACTGTAGATGTATTATTTTTGTACCATTCATGGTTTATGTAAAAATTATTGACATTTCACATGATAGTTTTAATACGAATGTTTATGTTATGTTTACACCTTTTCATATGAGGAATGCATTGGACTTAGTAAGTGACTGGTCAAGCTCGCTATAGATCCTCAATGCATTAGTTAGTATCATGATACAAACTAGTGTCTCGGAACAAGGCATTGAAAAAATCTTATTTGTAGTCCTGGAACGAGGCCTTGAAAATGTGGTTGTGAAGTCTGGAATTATTCATTCCATCATTATGAAATTGGCTATTGATATTACATTTGATTATTCGACTAGTAGAATACCATGTGAATAAGTAAATGGAATTATTTGATTTATCTTTTGCATATTATGATGACGATTAAGTTTAAAAGGCTTGTGTTTTAGTCTTATACATTACCTTAAATGATTATACTTATTTATGATTGTTTCCACTATATTGTTATCCTTACTGAGAATCTGATCTCACCCCTTTCTATGTTTTATTTTTCCCAGGATGCGAAGAAGTATATTATGACTCAATTATAAAGATAGTCTAAGGGATATAAATTTGGTCAATGGAGACAATTTTGATGTTGTTTTTCATTTTATAATGTAATGTAAAACTTAAGAATATATCTAGTACTTCTAAGGCTACTAAACTGATCGGTCATTCGGGATTTGATCCCTTGTGATAATGCTAAGGTTCTGTAATAATGCACCGACTCTAGGTAATTGGCGTCAGGGTGTTACTATTGGTATCAGAGAAATTTTATTACAATCCTTGGAAAATAGATTTAGATATACTCTGATTAGAGAACATTACCCTAAGATATAATTTGAGGATTAGTATAGAAGAACTTCCGAGAATTTTGGTATTGTAATGATTTTGTGTATTTTCCAAGAAATACACCCCTGTCTAGATATGAGCAGTTATAGGTGGCGTTGTCATAGATGTACCTAGGAGTGAAAACTCCATCATGAAGTCTCGAGATAGACCCGTGGTATCCTGGTACATGACAATGGGCCTTGCTGCACTCCTGGTTATGTGACTCCAAGGGGATATGCTTACGGTATTTCAAATTTTCTTTAAAACCCATTATGAATGATTTATGAGTATATACCTCCTCAAATAAATTTTTTTATGATTATTAATTATATCCATACACATTTCTATTTATGTTAAGTGTTTTAGAAGTTTGGAATTATGTATTGTGATTCATAAACTAATCTAGTGTATGACATTTTTATAGAAATGGCACCTAGTCAAAGGAATGGAAACCATATCAATGAATGTAATCCATGTAGGTATTTACCTCTTAATCAAGATAATTATAGTGGAGCAGGTGATGCAACTGGTGATGATATGCTTATCACCATGTTGGGACAACTCACTCAGGTTATGAATAATAACTTTACCCATATAGAGCACCCTAATCCACAATGTGGAGGATCAATGTTAGACAACTTCATGAGGAAAAAACCACCAACATTAAATGGGAGTAAAAATCCATTGGTAGTTAATCAATGGATAACTTCCTTAGAGAAAATATTTCATGCTTTGGGGAGTAGAAAAAGGGAAAAAGTTTTCATGGCAGTTTATCACCTCACGAAAGATGCAAATCTATAGTGGTCATTAATCAAAAACACAAAGGAAGACGAAGAAGTATCAACCATGGAATAGAGGAATTTTAGAAATATTTTCATAGAAAAATACATTCTTCATGTCCATCGAGATGATATGGAAAGACAATTTTTGAGTCTAAGGAAAAAAGAGGATGAGAATGCTTCCAAGTATGGGGATAACTTTACAAGGATAGCAAGGAATGCAACAGATTGTATACATAACCCAACGAGTAATATTGATCGATTCATTGATTGGTTAAAACCATTTCTCCATAAAGGAATAGTCTCACAATCCTTCTCATCATACAAAGATATTGTCTCATGTGCTATCAATACAGAAAAGGAATTCTCTAAGTCTTATGACTTTAAAGCAAAGCAAGAGAAGGAGAGATCTGCTGAACACCATGGAAATGGAAATAAGGGGAAGAAGGGAAATGTTGAATATCCATCCTGTAATAGATGGTGGAAGAAACACCCTGGTACTTTCCTGATGGGAATGAGAGTCTTTTACATGTGTGGTGAAAAATTCCACCAAGCTCGTGATTGTAAGGGAAAGAAAGAGGTTTCCAATGTTGAATGCTACAATTGTAAAGAAATGGGGAATTATGAAAATGAATTTCCTAAGTTTCAAGGAAACATACATTAAAAATGCCAAGGGATCAAGACCAATATGATGAGATCACTACTGCTAAGGTTGAAGCTCCGAAAGACGTGGTGGCAGGTAATTTAATGGTTTCGTTAAGTTTAACCAATGCTTTATTTGATTCTAGATCATCACATTGTTTCATATCTTCCTAGTTTGCTATGAAAATCAGATATTTCTAATTTGATTTAAAAAGGGAGTTTTCAGTCAAAACTCCTATGGGAAGTATCATTGAAACAATTTTTTGTGAATGAGTTCCCATTAGGGTATATAAATGATCTTTATTTACTGATCTCACTATCATACCCACGATTGAATTTGATATAATCCTCGGTATGGATTGGATTGCAGACCATGATGTGAAAATTTATTGTAAGAATAATAAGGTTAATTTTTTTTAATGATGATAAAAAGTACCTTATTTTTAGAGTGGAAACATCACTATCTGATTGTTATCTAGATCCAGCCCTAGTAGCTCTACTAAATTCAATTATTAGGGAGGAAGATAATGAAATAACTATGGATGAGGAAAGGAATTTTAAAATAGTGGACATACATATTGTGCAAGAATATGTTGATGTGTTTCCATAGGATTAACCTAGACATCCTTCAGAACAAGAAATTGAGTTTTACATTGATTTAATTCCTACTTCAAGGCCCATATTAAAGACACCTTATAGAATGACCACTGTGGAATTGGTGGAACTAAAGAAACAACCAGAGGAATTGAGTAAAAAAGGATTTATTCATCCTAGTGTTTCTCCATGGGGGCCCATATTCTTTTTTTCAGGAAGAAAGATAGATCTATGAGGTTGTGCATTGACTATAAGGAGATTAATGCTATACTAATAATGAATAAGTATCCCCTACCTCACATTGATGATTTATTTGACCAACTTCATGGAGCTCAATATTTTTCATTGATTAATATTTTATCTGGATATCAACAGTTGTGCGTGAAGAAGGAAGACATTCCAAAGACAACATTTCAAACCAGGTACGGGCTTTACGAGTTTACAGTAATGCCTTTTGGATAGACTATTTCTCCCTCTATTTTCATGGATCTAATGAATAGAATTTTAAAGGAATATCTTGATGACTTTTTAGTGGTATTTATTAATGATACCATGGTCTACTCCAAAATATATGGAGATCATGAAAATCACTTGCGCATTATTCAAAAGACTCTTAGAAGAAATGAATTATATGGGATGTTTAGCATGTGTGAATTCTAGATTTAAGAGATTTCGTTTCTTTTCTGTATTGTCTGTAAGTATGGAATATTTGTTGATCCTTCTAAGACATGAGAAATACAAGAATGGCCAACACCGATGAGTATAACTGAGGTACACAATTTTATTGGTTTAGCAGGTTATTATTGATGTTTCTTCCAGAACTTTTCCTAGTTGGCTAACCCATTAACCAAGCTCACACGTCAAGGGGTTAAATTTTTTTGGAAAAAAGAGTGTGAAGAATGTTTTGAAGAACTGAAGAGAAGATTAGTCAATGCTCATATCTTGACTCTACCATCAGGGAACGATGAGTTTGTTATTTATTGTGATGCTTCAAATAAAGGACTTGGTTCTGTCCTTATGCAGAATGATAGAGTTATTGCCTATGGATGATGAAATCTTAAACTTCAGGAGCAAAAAATATCCTACTCATGATCTTGAGTTTCCAGCTGTAATATTTTCTCTAAAAATATGGAGACACATTCTATATGATGAAAAATGTGAGATTTATACTGATCGCGAGAGTTTGAAGTATATTTTCTCACAAAAATAACTCAACATGAGGAAAAGACGATGGATTGAACTACTCAAGGATCATGATTGCACTATACACTACGACCCAGGGAAGGCAAATAAAGTGGGAGATGATTTGAGCAGAAAAGATCATGGAGTTTTGAACAATATAAGAATTTAAAGGGATCATATTTTCATTGATCAAGTAAAGATGGATATGGGAATAACCATGGAAGGTGAAACATTGATACGTTTTCAAATGGTTTCCCAACCATCTTTAATAAAAATGATAAAGAGTTCTCAGAATGATGATGAGGAGTTTCAAAAGAAGATTAAATTTGGGAATGATGGGAGATTGAGTGACTTTGTATATGAAGATGGAATTTTGAAATTTAGAAAGAGGATTTCTGTTCCTAATATACCTGATCTAAAAATGGAATTGTTGGATGATGCTCATTGCTCGAATTTCTCTACACACCTTAGGAGCACCAAGATGTATATATATTTGAAAGAGCATTTTTTGGTGGGACAATAGGAAGAGAGAGATTGCTAATTATGTGTCAAGATGTATGGTTTTTCAACAAGTGAATGCTGGAAGACAACATCCTAGAGGAGTAATGCAACATTTTCCCAAACCAGAGTGGAAATAGCATGATATAATGATGGACTTTGTCATGAGGATTCCAAAGACTCCTAGAAGGAATGATTCAATATGGGTCATTGTTGATCTTCTTACCAAGTCATCCCATTTTCTTGCTATATGAGAAGATTTTCCACTTGAACGTCTGGAAAGAATATATATTAATGAAGTTTTATGACTTCATGGTGTACCCCTATTGATTGTTTTTGATCGTGATCCCCATTTCACATCAAGATTCTGGAAATGTTTTTAGAAGGCCCTGAATACTGAACTTCATTTGAGCACTGCCCACCACCCTCAAACCGATAGACAATCATAACAAACTATTCCAACCTTAGAAGACATGTTGTTATCTTTTCACTTGACTTTCAAGGTATGTGGGATCAATATTTACCTATCGTAGAATTTTCTTATAACAATAGCTTCCATTCAAGTATTCAGATGGAACCATATATAGAGTTATATAGAAAGAGATATCCCACACCAACTTGTTGGGATGATGTTGGTGATAGAAAACTCGAAGGCCCAGAACATGTTGAGGAAACAATGGAATGTGTGAAGATTATCCAAACACACATCAAAGCAGCCCAATGTAGGAAAAAGAGCTATTCCGATAACCAAAGAAATGATTTGTAATTTCAAGTTGGAGACCATGTTTTCATGATGGTATCTCCATGGAAGGGTGTTATACATTTTGGTGAGAAGGGTAAATTGAGTCCCAGGTACATCAGACCTTTCAAAATTCTAGAACTAATTGGAGTTGTAGATTATTTTTTGGAAATGCCTCCAAGTCTTTCCAAAGTTCATGATCTGTTCCACATATCAATATTGAGAAAATACATGACTAACCCAACACATGTACTCACCAACGAAGAAATAGAACTAGAAATTGATATGTCTTATTATAGAGAGCCTATCAGAATTCTTGATACAAGACAACAAATGCTGAGAAACTAGAAGAATCGTCTTGTGAAAGTTCTATGTAGAAACCATAAGATGGAAGAGGAAACGTGGGAACCTAAGGAACTTATGATGAAGGAACACCTGAATCTTTTTAAGTGGTAATATTCTAGAAATTTTGAGGAAGAAATTATTTTAAGGAGGGTAGAATGTAACACCCCATGCTTCCACGATACGTTTACATTTGAATAATGCAATAGCATGCGTTGTATGCAACTTAGAGTTCTAACACACCACGACCAATGAAACTAGCGTTTATGAATAGTAATACACACTTTTTGAAATTTTATAAATTTTAATTTTCAAAATGGACTACATTTTTGTATTTGGAATATCAAAATTTGCTTAGGGTGAATTTTGGTATTTTTCGAAAAACTTTCATGTTTTGATGAATAGTGAAAAACACTACGTTATTTTCTAAACCTGACTTTTTATTCAAATAATTAGTAATTTTATTTTAATTTATTTTAGGTCAAAATAGATACATAATACATATATATGTTAAATCTAATTTATTGGAGTCATTTTATAATTATTTAGATATATAAAATTTTATTGATCTTTTTACCGTCTTTTACCCATCTTCTAGGAGAATTTGAAAATTTGCATTAAACATAATTTTACGACTACTATGAGTTTAATATCAAAATTCCGAGAGACATGGTTGACATCAATAAGTAAAATTTGGTTCAATAAGTTTAATTATTTTGGTGAATAGAAACTTTTGGCTTTTATTTACCACGGTTAAAAGTAAATTGGCTAATTAAGGGTAAAAATGATATTATAATTACCCTAAAACATGTCTTAATTATATTGGATAAGTTTAATTCAACCAAAAAAAACCATAGAAATGAAATATGATCCTTTTGGTCCACTTGGAAAATATTAGGAAATTTATTACTATTTTATTCAAAGAAGAGTTAAAAGTGTTAAATTTAAAGATTAATAACTAAACCATTTTTAATATAGGGTTACACACAATATAAATTAGACTAAATAGGTATTAGAAATATAAAATTATTTCCTAAATAAAGGTATTTTATTTATAAATTTTAGACATTAAATATTTTAATTTATTTATGACACAATGATGATGCAGTTATTATCTTATTAATGAAAAATTAACATAATTAATATTATAAATATCCAAATAAATGTAAATTGAGACTTATGATGAATTAAAATAATTTTATAGGTTAATATTAAATGTTATAGTTGATTAAATAAATTATATTCGAAGTGATAATGTGTTTCTAGCTATCAAAAAAATAAAATATTAAATAGTGTCAAAAATGACATAATTGAGTTTTTTAAAAAAATACTTTATTATTAATTGATATAATATTCTTAAAAACCTAAGTTTCGACTAAAGTTCTTATATAAGGTTATATATATTAATAATTAACCACTTGAGGTTCACATGGCTTATTATAGTAAGTTTATTAACCATATAATATAAAAATACAATGAGACATTGTAAATGTCAAACTATTTAACTAAGAGTTAAATCTAAATGATAAGGTTAACATGGTGACATAAACCTATCTAAAACCTATTTTTTGAGAGGTTTTCGACCCATCCTCACCTTTGACTCGAAATAAATCATTTTGGATCCATTAGATACTGAATGTTTTTTTATTATAAAATAATATTTCAAGCTCTTCTTAAAGTGACCCTCACCTCTCTTATAAAATTGCACCTCCACTTCTCTCAAAATCAAACCACCAAAGGAATTTGACTCTGCCAAACCCAACCAAAATATCTTTCCAACTTCTCTCACTTCATCCTAGAGTCCTTACATGGATCATAAATCTATCCTAAAGATCCCTTTTGATCTACTCAAAAGAAAACACCCCGAAGAAGCGGTAATAATTTCACCACCATCTTTCAAGTTCTTTTATTCTTCCAATTTCTATTTATTTTGTTGTTTCCATAAAAAAATCCAGTTCCTTATACATAATTTTATGTTATTATAAATATATTACAACCATATTCTTTATTTTATCCATCATATAAATGACAAAGTCACCATACGTGCATACGTACGGCTTACCGTCTCCACGTCGTGGTGTCGTTTGTTATTCAAACGTTCCATTATTTGGATGGGTATAATAATGAGTATAACTGATGTAAATAATAAATATAACATGTTTATGTTTCGGTATATATGATATACCATCCAATTACATACGTTTTCCCCATCAATATAATGATATTTTTGCTCATGCGTACGTACGGATTACTGTCTCTAGGAACGCGATAAGATTCATTACCTATCTTAATAATTCAATAGTAATTTTCATTTTATGATATAAAATAATTCTTATGAACTTAATATAATTCTGTATATGAATAAAATACATCATTTTCTTAAAAAACTTGTCTTACGTAACTAATAATATAAAGGAAAACGAATCAGTTAACACCTAAAACGATGATACTACTAAAATATTATTAACAAAGCAATAATACAAGATCATATATGATATCATATTTATGTATATGATTCTTGTATAATTTAATAAAAATTATTTAAGTACTATAAAGGATGTTATAATACCCTCAACCAAGGTAAAGTACAAGGTATGGGTTAATTCTATAATCTCTTTACTTATCTGAGGTTGTTAATATGTAAGTATCTACTGAGACCTCTTTATCATCCACATCCTTGTTTTCTTAAAAATGTAATTTAAAACATTTTTACTATTTACTAGACTATGGTTTAAAGTCATTTATACCCATATTTTACAATATATTTTTTGAAATTATTCTTTCCGTCATTTTCCAAACATGGTACATTATGACCTTTTTGACAAAATTAAGGTAAGAGTGTCGTTTTTTAACTTATACGGTGGGTGTGGCTATTTACACCATTATAACATCGTCAAAGCTTCCCATACAAGGTTATAATAATATTCTCAAAATAAATGTTTTCTTTTATAATTATATTACTTTTAAATGGTTTCAAAATAGAAAGAGGTATTTCTTTCAAAAAGTTTTCATTTCATCTATATCTATATACTTTGATTGATTTTAAACTTGTTTGGAGTTGATTTATAATGATACAAATATTCCATGTTATATTGAAAGTTTTGTGATATGTTTGACTGTGGATGGGATATTTTTTTACCATTCATGGTTTATGGATAAAGTGTTGACATTTTGTATTCTAGTTTTAATACGAATGTTTATGTTATGTTTAATATTTTTCATACGAGGAATGCATTGGACTTAGTAAGTGATGGGTGGAGCCCGCTATAGCTCCTTGATGCATCAGTTGGTCTCATGAGACAAACTAGTGTCTTGGAATAAGGCCTTGACAAAGTATTATTTTTAGTATTGGCACGAGGCCTTGAATATGTGGTTATGAAGTCTAGCATTATGCATTCCATCATTATGAAATTGGCTATTAATATTACATGTGACTATTCGACTTGTAGAATATCCATGTGAATAATTAAATGGAATTATTTGATTTATCTTTTCTATATTATGATGATGTTTATGTTTAAAAGTCTTGTGTTTTAGTCTTATACATTTACTTAAATGTTTATGCTTACTTATGAAAGTTTCTGCAATATTTTTATCCTTACTAAGCATCTGAGCTCACCCCTTTCTATGTTTTATTTTTCCCATGATATGAAGAAGTATATTATGATAAACCTACATGGATAGTCTCTGGGATATGAATGTGGTAAATGGAGACCATTTTTATGTTTTTTTTCATTTCATAATGTAATGTAATATTTATGAATGTATGTAATACTTCCATAGCTACTAAACTGATTGGTCTTTTAGGATTTGATCCCTTGTGATCTTCCCAATGTTATATAATAATGCACCGACTTTGGGTAACTGGGGTCAGGGAGTTACATCTTGATCGTCCAGGTAATATATAAACCTCCAAGATATAATGAACCACCTAATGTTTATTTTATAACATCAACTGATTTGTCCCAATCTACATTTTTTTAGACCAATAACTCTTACTGATATTTGTCTTGTATAGAAAACCAAAATACACCATGACCTCGATATACTAAATTATTCATTTCACTACAATAAAGTGGATTTTCTTGGGATTTCATTGATACCATGATTCTTGACATGTGGAAAAAAACAATGTCTTGTCATGTCACAGTTACGTATAAAAATCTTCCAATGATCTACCTATATTCTATGACATAAACTACCTTTCCATTATCTTCCGATGATAGTTTCTTCTTGGTATCCATCGGAGTTTTCATATCCTTTGAAATATTTATTAAATTTTTTCTAAAAACCTCCTTGGAATATTTATATTGATAAATGAATGTGCCACTCTTTCCTTGAGTGACCTATAAACTATGGGAAAATGTTAGTTATGAAATAATTGACATTTCGAACTCATTTTTTATGAATTCATAAAACTGTTTGTACAATGCTTAATATGATCAACTAAATACAATGTCACCAACATATACCAGCACTATCATCCTTTTATTAGTTTCATTATTAACATAGAGGTTGTAATCAATGCCACCATGTTGAAAACTGATCTTCTTCAAAAACTAATCTAGTATTGAATACCATGCTCTTGGGGCTTGATTCAACCCATATAGTTCCTTCTTCAACTGAAAAACTTTGTTCTTATCTTCATAATGTCAAAAAAATATGGTTTCTCAACATAAATCTCTTCTTTTAGAACGCCATTAAGAATTTCCAAGATGACATCTATATAAAAAGCTATGAACTTACTTTTCACTACTATGGCCAAGAATAATATGATTTTCTCTAGCCTTGTGACAAGTGAAAATGTTTTATCAATATTAATGCCCTCTATCTGGGAGTACCCTTTCCACACTAGTAATTCTAATTTTTGATTCACTACGCCATCTTCATTTATCTTATTGTGAAAGGAAAATTTACTTCCATTGACATTATTATCTATTGGTCTTGCAAAAATATCCTATATTTGATACTTCTCAATTTAGTATAGCTCTTAATTTAAATCCTAAACCCAGTTTTTATCTCCAGGTGCATTATCAAAACATTTAGTATCCACCTAAGATAGGAAGGATGTATTCTGTATTGACTTCCTTATTCTGGTTTCAACTGTCACTATTTGATCACCAATTATTTTTTCCTATATTTTTTTCATGACTCTTTGGATTATTTAATGATACAGATTTTAATTCCTCCTACTGATTGTCAGTATCTTTTTATGAGTACAAATTTACATCTTCTGCTCCCCCTATGTTTCTTACCTCTTCATCAATCTTATTAAGGAATTGTTCACCATGTTGTTGAAGATTTTGTTTATCTTCCATTATAGTGAAATAGTTTCTTTCAACTAATTTCCCTAGCCTATTATTGAACTATTTATATGATATTTTTCTTGAGTATCCAAGTAATATCCCCTCATCTCTATGTAACTCAAATTTCCTATGTTTCTCTTTATTGAGAATAAATAACTTCATTCCGAGGACTCAAAAGTATTTCAATGTTGGATTCTTTCTATACCACATCTTATATAGATTCTTTTATTCCTTTATAAATAATAAATCCCATTTAGATATGTAGACTGATGTCAAGACTTATTCCTTCTAGAATTTATCTATTATGTATTTCTCAATGAGGATTATTCTAGACATGTTGTAAATAATATGATTTCCCCTCTCGAACGCTACATTATGTTGAGTAGTTATCATTGAAGAAACTTTATGACTTATATTGAGTTTCTAGAGATAAAATTGCACTTGAATATTTGTAAATTATGTACCATTATTATAATGAAACTTCATAATATTTTTTCCAAGTATCCTTTTTTATTCCCTCTGATTTTTTATGAAGCTGAACACATCAACATTGTGGAAAATGAAAACTACACATGCCATCCTACTAGAATCATCAATGAAAAAGACATAATACCTCTTCTCGTCAATAGATCTTAGTGAGATAGGTCCACATGCATCTTCATGCACTAATTCAAGCACATTGGTTGAATTTTGTTCCTTTTCCTTGTACATCTTTATGATGATATTTCCTTGTTGAAAAGAATCACAATTGTGGGTATGATCATTTGGTTGATTAGGGAGGTATTGAGATACATCACATTTTACTATCTCTTCTAGGGATGGTTGGTATTGATGGAAAAGTCATTTATGCCACAACCCATTTTATTCCTCTCAGGATAAAAAGAACATATCTTCTTATGCAATTACAAGATAGATATCCCATTTGTTATTTTTTTCCCTGCAGAAAAAATATACCATCTATTCATTTGATGATACACATCATCTTTGTAAATATTATAGCATGAATGGAGTCACATTGCTGACTAATGCTGAGAATGTTCTGACTGAGACCTTCTACTACTAAGACATCAACACATCTCATTTATTTCCCCCCCAAACATGGCCTTTCCCAGGACAATTATCTTTAGGCCTCCATCACTTTGAAATTTGAAAACACATTATTTGTCATATTTTATTCCTATAATGAGATCCTTATTTCCTATCATATTGGATGGCCGACCACTATCAAGGATTCATAAACAAGAATGATCTGATGCTTTAAGAGAAATTTCCACAACCACTGCCATCTCAACTCTTTTCTTATTTATCCATCTTTTCGAATTCATACTTTGTATAGATTGAAAATCTTGATCTTTCTCAGAGTATGATGGACTAGAATCATCTTGCAAAGAAGAAAATCAATTTTTTTTCATCTCACATGGTGATTCGTTGAGTTGATTTTGGTGACTAATTTTGTTCTGCTTTGGCACATTCCTATGCATGGTTGATGTAAAATATCTATCCATGGGTCTAAATACTCTGTAACAAAATCAATTTCGCTCAAAATATATTATAGAGTATTGATTTCAGCTTGTCTGCCTCTATCTTTCTTGGGCACTTGGATATCTCTTGGCCATTGAACACACATTTGTGAGTGCCCCATCATTCTACAGTAATAAAACCTGGTGTAGGGTGCATTCCTACATATCACATCAACACCACTGGTTGTCCCTTGCTTTCTCTGAGTATTCTGGTTCTGACTCATACCCAAATAAATCTTTAATCTTAGAGCATGTGATTATAGTTTGAAATCAATTTCCACATATTTTTTTCTTTGGTACCCCAAAATTGGACTTAACATTTGAACATGACTATTTCTTCTTTTTTTTCTAGACCTTTATTCTTTAATTTTTCCTTTTATGTCACCTGAATGATATGATTTACTAATAACATACCAACATTCAATGGTTTTTCATGATCCTTAACTTTTCATAAGAGGTCGACAACTCACTCTTCAAGTTCATAAATGTGTTTGATTTGTTCTTTCTCTATGTTATTAAAACCATCGATCACCCTTTTATTTTCTTCAACTTTGAGTTTATGGCCACTAACTATTTTTGAGTCCTCCGGAAAATAATACATGAGATTCTCAATTTCTTCTATTAAATCAGACTTCTCTTCTTCGTACTACTGTATATATAGTTTTGTGTCACGAACAACTTTGTTCTATTTCCTGGATTTGGATCTCAAAACAATTATGTATTCAATAGAGGCTTCTAATTCATCCTATATATATATACTCTTCCTTAAAACTCTTCTTCATCAATTTCAATACCTCTCTTTTTTTGGGTGTTACCTATGAATGCCTCCATAAAATTCTCTCTATGATCTTTTTAGTTCTCTACCTCTTTCAGCTCAGATTCATCTGAACTATCATTTTCTTATTAAAAAAGATTATTCTTTTGGAAAAAATTTCTATTGAAATATTTATTACCTCTCACATAGGCTAATGTTTTATTCATGAAAATTTAAACTTCATCTTCATCATATTCTCAGAACTTATTTGGGTACGTTGCAACAAGATGACCAAACATTCCACATCAAAATAATGATAGTGTAAGTATCCCATTAATATTTCCTTTCACTATATATAGATTTGAATAAATTAATGAGATAACCTCATCTATATCTTCTTATTCTTGGAAATATTCAATGGTGAGATTTTTCATGGCCTTAAATACCACCTCTTTATAATTATCTTTTTCTAATGACTTAATGTCCTCATTTCTCATCTCTTATGTGACAAGAGTACCATTCAATCTAAACAGTGTTAGATCATTTGGATCATTATCCTACAACATATATACATTCATATTGAATCAAGGTCTAAGTCTTCTCAACATGTTCTTGATGGTCTTTACATCATCAATAATTTCTCCAAGACCATGGATATCTTCCAAATCAACATTCACCCTATAAAAGAATGAATCATTAGATTCATTTGGGTTCATTCTTAGATCCTCATATTTTTTCATTAGAAATTTTAATTTTTGTTATCTAACTCTTGAATAACCATTATAGATATTTAGTTGCTTTTCCAACATGCCATGAGTATCCTTAAAAGACATCACCTTTGTATAGATCGCATTGGATAAGGCTCCCCCTAATGCATTCATTCCTCTTGTGTCAACATCTAATTTTATTCTATTAACTTTTGACAAATAACCACTATCCAAAATGGACATAATTATATGTGTTGCATCTGTATATACATCTAAACCTAACGATCAAAAATAGTGCTGCATATGATTCTTCCATATTTGAAAATTGTTTCTGTCAAAGATCATAGTCCCTTTGTGATTAACAACCTTCGTGAGAGAAACACTGAAATTAACCATTGGTTATGATACTAACTGTTATCCCAACTAGGTTAAACACCTTGAGGGGGGGGGGGGGTGGGGGATGAATTAGGGTATAATAAATTAAAACAACTTCCCCTTCAGATCTTGTTTCTTTGTAAAAAAACACTCTTCTCTCTCTTTCTCACTGAAATATATGAACAGAAATTAAATCATGAAATAAACATGAAAATTTTTCTTGGTTTACCATCACTATGATATATCTAAGAAGCATACAAAGACAATATGATGATGTACCAAATCTAATTAATATTCACTATTGTTTAAAATTCTTGGACCAAACTCAATATCCCTCCGGGTTTATTAAAAATCACAATATGAAAGCTCACTAATATCTCAACTTAAGTGTCCTCACTAGTTCTTTAGAAGATCCACCTTTCATTTATGGAATCAATATATTTTAAACCTCATTTAGTGTATCATTGAGTTCAACATACATCAACTTTATGAATACCAATTTACCACATAATTACTGGGAAACTTCTATCTTTGGAAAATTATTTGGGCATCTTGCACACAAGTTTTATGATTTACACAAAAATACACTTATTATGTACAAATAATTTTATGCGAAACACTATTTACATGAAACTTTTTTCTATGAAACTCTTACATCATTCAGTGCCCTAGATTTCTATTTGATTCGAGCAACTGAAATGAGGGGGTATCCACTTATTTATATTCCTGACCAACCGAACATGAGATATCATTTCATGTCTTCGTTTGAATGTTTACGATATCTCTCGAGCATGTAAAACCATATTTGATGTCTCATTGAGTGTGTAATCCACTTTTATGCAATTAATTTCACCTTTATTTCCCAATCGCACACAAACTACATTCCACACAAAAACCAATATTTCACACAATTATTTCCTTTTCCATATTTTGATACGGGGATCCCAAAACATATATTGTAGAAAACATTCCAAACAACCTTTGATATTATGTGAAACTTATTTTGTAATTTTTTCACCTTTCTCTAGATTTTGGACATAGAAAATTTGGAAAAAACTGGGAAATGGTTCCAATTTGTAAATGATATTTTTTTACCACCTCTAGGGATTCTATTCATTTATCTTGGATTATTATCAATATAGATTTTAGACAATATATCTGGAACTACACAACTAAGCAGGGAAAGCTTCTTTTTTGAAAAACACAAACAACCCCAAAACACTACAGTGTTACCTTGAAGGTTTTTTCCAAATAGTAAGAGATTCCTAGAAACTTAGAACCAATATATGGAGCCCCCTTAGATGATGCTCTATCCTTAGATGTGGAAGATGTTTTATCCTTTTGAACTGATATCTGACTACCAAAAAATGGGGATTCATCCCCCTCAAAAGATTCTCTAGGATCATCTCTAACAGAGGCAACATCATCATAAGGCTAAATAGAATCTTGCCTATCTTCAATTATAGACTTACTAAAACTAAAATGATAGGAGTTGAATGGGACTATTACCTCTCAAAAACATCATCATAATCATGAACTCCTAATTCATGAGGTAAATCTCCATTTCCTTCTTCAGAAGCATCTGAAACATTAAAATTTTCATTCGATGTCTAATAAGAACTCTCCACTTATTCTTCTCTGAAGAATTCAACAACCTCTTCTTCACCTTCACTCTATATACTCTCTCTAGAAGGGAGAAAAATAGAAGGGCTAAAATCTCCATAGGAAACATATAGACTATTGACTGCATATAAGTAAATCTCTCCATCAAATAAAATAACTACATCTTCTTCAACCCTAGATAATTCTTCTTCCACTACCTCATCATAATAAAACCCAAACTTATCTAGATCCAAGATAGGGTCAACTATATTCATTGGTCTAGTAGGATATTCTATAGTATTAAAATCCTTCTAAAAATTTTCATTGTCCACCAACCATTTCTTCATCCAAGGATTCCATTTGAACTTCATTTTTTTATAGGTATATTGGCTCGAATTGAAACCACCACATCTTACTTCTGCTTCTTCATTATCATCAACCAAGACCTTTGCTTCCAAAATAGATATTATTATCTTAGTTTATATTAAATAATTCAATATGGATGAGTACATACTCATCTCCATCACATATACCATTGGATATCTATACAGGTTGATTTTATTACCTATTTTCATAAGGAATAAAATAAATATTTCTTGGTACCAAATTTTTATAAAATCCCCTATAATGGGAAATAAAATGTTCTTGATAAATTTTAACATAAGTATAATCTCACCATAAATCTCTGTAGATTTAGATATTTAAACTGTAACATTCTTAGTCAACTCCAAAAGAGAATTCTCATAAACAAAAATCTTAATGGCACTTGGAATAGAGCCTTGATATTCATATGAGATGCCTTTGTGAGGAAAATTTATGAATCTATCACATTAATTTAAATAAATTGTGGTCTACTTTCAATAAACCATACTTTAAATCACATATTTCTTCTCACCGAATTTATACTCAGTATACTTGTAAAATTGGTGAACCTACCTAAGAAAGAATGTTCTATAATTCCTTGAATACCATTCAATCCATATTTAGTTATAAATCAACTTCCTCACCAAATAACTACTCAAAATTATCCAATTTGTATTTATATATTTCTATAAGATAATTACTTGAGTTGGAAGTTGAGGATTTTTTGGTTCGACTATCGAAAGAATAGATTCTCCATGAGATTTCATCAAAGGATGTGATCCATTTAGAGAATAAACTGTGGGGTTCTTCACTCTCATTATTAAACTGAATCAGAAGGTGAAGGAAGATAATGAGAAAGGATGAAGGACATGAGAGAAGGGAAGTAAATTTGTTCCAGAAGTTAGTGTGAGCGAGTGGTATACAAAATTAGATTTAAGTTTGATTTTTTCATTTAGGGATTTTAAATAAATAATATATTAAAATATAAAAAAATAAATCTAATTAAAATTTAAACACAAAAAAATATAACTAATAGAAAATAAAAATAAAGACTCGACTAGTATATCACTAATAATGGATCTTCCAATGGTGGATCTCTATTGGTGGATCTCCCAATGGGGGATCTCGAATGGTGGATCACCCAATGATGGATCTCAAAACTGCGGATCTTCTAACAATGGATCTTCCCATGGAGGAAATTTTAAGATAAAGGATTAATTAAATTTTATAATTCCTAGTTCTTGATTGATATAGTTTAATATCTTATTATTCAACGAATTTATAAAGATATCCATGAGATGATGTCCATTTCCTATGAAATCAAAATTTATATCACATTTTTAGAAATGATATCTCAAAAAGTGATGTCTTAAATCAATATGTTTTTTCCCAGAATGAGATAAAGGTTTCTTGGAAATATTTATCACTCTCATATTTTTACAATTTATAGAGACATTTCTAAATTGATATCCATATTCTAGCAATGTGTGTTTCATCCATAGAATATGTGCAAAGAAACTTCCAACAACTTTGTATTCATCTTCAATAGTGGATAGTGAAACAAATTTTTTTTACTACACTAAGATACTAGTGAATATCCCAAATGGTGACATGTTCTTGAGGTGATTTTTTAATCTAACTTGAAACAAAAAAATTCTACATTTAAATAACTCACTATGTAAAATTATTATCCATTAGGCTAGAATATTCTCAAGTTGGTTTTATACGTAAGGTATTTGAAAATTATTTTTACAGTAAGTAAACATGATTCTTTAAAGTTTAATTAAAAACAAGCACACATACATGAATGAATCATAATATATGGTTGGCTAGTAGTTATGTATTTCAATATTCCAATAATACCTCTGTAATTGGTTAGATCTACTAACTTTATAGTTTTATCAAGATCAAGTTTATAGGTTATAGTCATGGGAGTATCTCAATATTTTGTGTTATCTAAACCAAAACATTTTAAATGGTGTTTAGTGTACTTACTTTTTGTTAAAATAATTCCATATTTATTTTGAAAAATTTTAACACAAAAAAATAATTTTAACTCACCCATTAAAATCATTTCAAATTCAATTCTCATAATTTATGAAAAATATATTCACAAATAATTTTTAGAATATCCAAAAATAATATCATCAAAATAAATTTAAAATTTTATTTTTTTTAAATTCATTTTATAAAAATAGTTGGACCTGTTATGAAATCAGTAAAACCTTTTGAAACTAGAAAAGAGTTGAGTCTATCATACCAATCTCGATGAGCTTGTTTTAAACTATATAAATATTTAATTAATTTGTAAAAATGATTTTAAAAAGAGGATTTTGAAACTGGATTATTCTTATCTTGGTTCAAGTTATAGTTGTCGTTGTTCCTTAGAATTGGATGAATTTTATTCTTATTTCACATAACATTTAGAAGGTTTTACATTGATATTCATATTTGATAAATCATATTCAATGTTATCTAAAGAGGACTTAGGCTCATGTGGGTAAATTTCATCAAATTCCACATGGATTTATTCTTCCAAAATATTACTTATTTTATTAAACACCCTATAAGTTTTACTAGATATTGAATATCTAAGTAAAATTCGTTCATCACTCTTGCTTTTAAAATTTTCAATACCATCCTTAGTATTAAGAATAAATAATTTGAAACCAAAAAATAAAAAGTAATTAACCTTTGGATTTCTACCATTCCATTATTCATAGGTAGTTTTATTTAATATTGGTATAATTAAAACTCTATTAAAAATATAACAATATATGTTCACATATTCTACCCAAAAATAAACAGGCAATTCATACTCATTAAGCATGGTCCAAGAAAATTTCTTGAAGGTTTCAATTTCTCCTTTCCACTGCACCATTCTGATGTGAGGTATTTTGAGAAAAAGTGTTATGATTGTTAGTCAGAGTCAGTAACTTAAGAGGAGGTGAATTTAGTACCCAATAAAATTATATATTCAAAATAGATTAAAAATATTCGGCCAATTAATTCAAAAAAATCACAATTAACCAAAATATTAGATTGTTAAAAATTCTAAGATTTGAAAATATTTATTAAAAGATTAATTAATTCAAAAATTAAATAATATAAAATATTAATGAATTATTTGAAATAAATTTTCTTAAATAAAATATTATAAAAACACTAATAAAGTTTAACTATCAATGTATGATTTTTTCTTATAGTTTAAAACCGATTTTCATTTCTAATGAATAAATTTAAAGTAAAACAAAATAAAACAAGTAGAATAATTTTGAATACAATATGTTCATTCTCATGTAGAGACTTAGTCCTATCCCCATTGTGATCACCTTCCACCAGGCAATTTATATAAATAATAAGTTTTATACACAACATGAATCAGGTTTTTACAACAGTATACAACTATCTATACCACAAAAGGTCTCTTCCAATGTGATTTGTGGGAGACAAAAAATTATAGGTCCCACAGGACCTCTTCCACATTTATACATTAGAGTATATGTATAAAAGGAGTTGAGAAGATATCCATATATCATCTAGTTTAATGCAAGAGATAGTGTTCATAAAAAAATAGAGTATAATACACGCTGCTCATAATATAAAAATATAATAAGAAAACTAATAAATAATTGTGTGTAGGGAAAAATATTCTCATTTTGATATGAAGTACATATCATGACTCTAGATATTGATTTGTAGTGGATCTCATGTCAAGTTCTTGGGAACACTTTAGTAAAACAGAGTGTCGTGGAAACTTCTGTTCTTGACTGTCAGAAGGAACTGGAAGTGATAAAGTGGTTCTACTTCCTCAGTCGAGTGTATATGATATTAAAAAGGTAATATCTTCCTTTTCTTGAAATATGGTTCATCTCTATCATGTACTTGTAAATCAGTTTGGTGCATTAGTTTCTTCCCATACTTTTTTATGAGGGAGGATACTTCTTTATTATCAAGAAGAGCAGCTGGAATATTCATGGGACTTTGAATATCCTACTTCCTTGTATATCATGTTTTAAATGATCTTTAATGCCTCTATAAATCATTTAAGAGACTATTATTTAAATATGTTTGGAATTAAAATCAATAAACTAGTTATTAGTAAACTTAATTCAAAATGAGTAAGTTAATAAATAGTAAGACCGAGTCCTTGAAAGGTGACTCATAGTCTGGTGGTGTGTTATTCTAGTTGTCTATCAGGCCGATAGTGTCTCGTTCTAGCAGTATGTCCTTGTAACTGTGTCAATATGTAGTGGTAACTAGGTCTGGTGGTGTGACACTGATTGTGTCTCATGCTAATGGTTAGTCATCCTTCTGGTGTTGACTCATCTAACAGTAGTCTAGGTTGGTGATGTACCATACTTTACCAAAACGTTTCCTTGGTAGTGAGTCATATAATGTGATGTCATATGTGAAGGTGACTTATTACATGACTTTTCCTTTTTCCAATGTCAATGGTGAGATATTTCTTGTGGTGTGTCAGCTTGGTGGTGAGTTGGTATTGATTGTGACTCATCATCAGTAGTGTCTCAACTACAACGGTGACTCATACTTAAGAAATATTTCATCACCTATCTCATATTATAAGAACTTTACAATAGACAAGAAAATTATTAATATCATTAGAGGCATGATTTAGTGATCATTAAAACAATTATGTCATTAATCTCCCATATTTGATTATCGCAAATCATGGAATCAAAAGAAAAAAATGTATGGCATCAAATGTAAGATAAAAATATAATTTCAAAAAGAAATTATAATAGTGTACATATATATCAATGTAGTATGTCATCAAAGAAATAGAAGTAATAAATTTGAAGAAAGATCACTGTAAATAGGTATAAATAAATTCCACACCAGTGTTTTCCCTCTTTTGGATTATCAAAATGGTAACAAATTATATAAATAAAAATAGTAAATAGAGAAAGAATGTAATGTAAATGAATAGAAAAGAATAAAATAGTAAGAAGGAGAATGAATAGAAATCCAAATTTTGAAAGTATAAAGTTATTGAAAAAGATTACCATCAAAATAGAATGACTAATATAACAAAATTGTCAAGGATCGACAGAAGGGTAGATAAGAGTTTTTCCTTTTTCCTTGGCACTCTCATGATTTGAGGCAATAGGTTCAGTAGGATCTAAAGGAGCTCTCGACAAGGTAGTTGGAACACCAAGTAATCTTCCAACTATAGATTGAGGTCAAGACTCTATAATAACAACCATCCTAAGGTGTCTCATAGCTTGAGTAGGATGGAGAAGGAAGGGTTGAAATTAGGTAAACAGAGGTGCAGCTGGATATCTGGCAACTCTTAGTCTAAGAGATGATTATGGGGTAATAAAAATTGTTTCTAGAGCCACAAAGCCATTCCATGTACATGGAGAAATGATTCCAAGATATTGATGAAATACATGATTACCTGACCAGCTCTCTCCATTTCATTGAATAAATCTTCTTTTTCTTCCATAAACCAATTCAGTATATGGGTTATATCTTTCAACTGTCAGACCTACTCCTTAAATTCTTGATTCAATGGTGGAATCCACAAATTCTCATCCAAAAAATTGAAGTTTTCATCCATGCAATTATTGGTACAAATTATTGAGAGATAAGATTTTATTTCTTTAGTAATTGTTTCTAAGTATGAATTTATTTCATTGAAATAACTTATTATCATTTTGTGATCTTTATTAGTAATCTCCTCAAACATTCTTAGGATCTCCAATGGTATCACATGTTCTCCACTTGGAGGTCCACTAGTCACAACTGCAACTTCTTCTCTAACCACAATTCTAATCTGATAAACATCTACTATAGGTGTAGTAGTGGAGGTATAAGTGTCTGAGGATACATTCTCAATACTTTTTAGAATTAAATCCAAATAGGCAGTAAAAGTAAATTTTAAGTCTTCAATCATAGACTTTACATAGTCCAATTCACTATTAATCCTCTTATGACTTATCTCAATCTCTCAGATGTGATTCATCATCTTCAGTTGAATATTATGGATAATCAACTCAAAAAGATACCACACATCATTCTCACTAATTTTTATCATGAGAGGTACCTAAATATTCTCCAACTTATTAAAATATATAAATAATTTTACTTCAAAATAATTTAAGTCACCTCTTGTGAAAATATCTATTGGAAAAAAATTATAGTAGGGGTAGGAGCAGGTGCTCTCATAGAAGAATTTTTTTCTAATAGTCCTAAAATATCAACATGGGAATCTAATGATTACTCAAGATCAAATTCTTCTAGAATTGAAGGTCAACCATTCTTTGGTGAACTACTCACTTTACCTTAGAATTTATCCCATTCCTGTTCCATTGGATCAATCCAACTATCTAAAGGTTTAATAATAAATGTTTCAATAACAACATGTACCACAATAGGTATTAAAACATGGGGTTGAACATTCTGATCATATCCATTATGTTTACCACATTCTTATTCACCAGCAGTAGGTTCCACATTCTATATGAACATCTTCTTTATGTATACCAACATCTATTTCAACCCCCACAAGCCTATCAGAAGGAGCCTTATCAATCTGTTAATTTCCATCTTATTATTCAATAATTTTTTTTGTATATGTTCAAATACTTTCTTCTCAATAGAAGTGATGATATCCATTTTCACAACCACATTGGAGTTAGAAATAGTATGACCATCAATAGAATAACTAGATTCAATTGTGTGATTTTTTTGAATAATTTATAAAGATGTGTATTACTCCCCCTAAAAAAATTATGTCCATATTTTCTAGGATTTCTTCTCAAAATCTCAACAAGAATTGGTATTTATTTAGGTTTAGATGAACTAGGAGAAATACCAAGTTCTTGATGAATTTAAACATAATTACTTTTAATTCTTAAAATTTAACCATTGGGGATATAAATTTCATCATCTTATTATCCATTTCCATTTCCAGCACCTCTATTTCCCCTATTATTTGTTCCATTTTCTTCATCCTCTTTATCCTCATCACCATTCTCATCATTATCAGACTATGAAGAAATTTTGAACTATTTATATCTGGATACTTTAGTTTCATCATCATCAATTTTCACAAACTTATCTGTTTTTAAGAGAGTCCATGGTGGACTAGGAGCACCAAAAGTGATGAAAGGAGATCTAGGTGACAAGTCAAGGTCAATACCCACATCAAATAGAAATTCCTCTTCCTTTTTTGAGTAAGCCACATTTTGTTCCAAAAATAAATATTCAACAACCTCATCTAGCTCCAATCATGGATCAAACATGTCTTTATTTTAGTCGAATGATCAACATGATTGAACTAAATATATAGATTCGAACTATTAATTACCCACTATTTTTTCAACGGCTTCCAACTAATCCTCACTCTTAAACACATAGCTTTTTATATACGAAAACCACTAAAATCAACAACTATTTACTCATAATCTAAAACATGGAAATATTCATTTAACATAGAAGAAATCATCTTTGGATAGATCAAGGAGATAGATCTCAAATTTGGATTCATTATCTCTAATAGATATACAATAAAATCCCTACACAAGTTTATCATATTTACTTATTTCATAAGACAAAGTAGATATTCATCTTAGTATATTAATGTTGAAATTTTACCATTCCTTGAACATAACATGTGATAAATAAACTTGAATAAAAATCAACCCTCTCCATCCAACTCAAATGAAACTGGTCTTTTGGTTATTCCATCTCTAGTTAGTTCTACAAGAGAATCTTTATATACAATAAACTCACTATTTGTAGGAATGGTGCATTGGTAGACATCATAAACTCCTTCTTGTGGTACACCCATACATTAATCCCATTACTTTGATGAGAAAAAACTTTATCACCATTTATTCATATTCTCATCCAGTATTATTCATCATTATTAAATAAAAACTCAATGTTCTGATAAAATTGATGCACTAACCTAGGGTAGAATGGTCTATCATTTTAGGAAAACCATTCTAGCCATCCTCGATTCTGTATGACTTTCCGCAATATATACTAAAATGAAAAACATACTTTTATTCCCCTTCCTTTTTGATTATAACAATTCTATTTGAATGTTCTAGGTTCACTGGTGAAATAAGACTAGGAACACTTGGATTGCGTTTTATCTTCTTAGCTGATCATGAATTAGATCATGAAGACTCATAAGGATGCTTCAATATTGTTATGTAGATCAGTCTGGTAATCATGGTCGAAGGTTGAGATAAAGGTTAATGGTGTGAAATTTGGGAGATGAAGGATTTCAATGGGCTCGAGAGAATGCAAGACTTGAGAATATAGGTGTGTTGGAATTTGAAAAACATCTATTTCATATCATTTTGAAAAAAAATAAAAATAAAAATAATAATTGAAATCAAATTAAAAAAAATATTTATATCGGGTTATATAAATAAAATAAATAGTAATAATAAAAAATTCACCAATTCAGAAAACATAGATAAAATGAAAAATTTACAAAGACTTGAAAATCAACGATGTAACAAATAAAATGGTGAGAGATTACAATGGTGAGATGACCACAACAATGAGACAACCAAAATGGTGGTTCCAACCCAACAACATGTCAAACCTAACGGTGTGTCATAACTAATAGCATGTCATACCCAATGATGTTTCATATGAAATGTTGTTTCATAACCAATAGTGTTTCATACCCAATAGTGTGTCACTTGATGATAAATTTAATAAAATGTGATCATTTTTAATTCATGTTTGATATATTTCATTCTCTCTAGATATAAGGGCTTATTAAAAATAACATCTAATTGATGTTTTGTACCAATAAATTCAAGAGTGGTATTGTAGAGACCCGTATCTTGACGTACATGGACATTACATTACATTTGCGGAATACTTAGTACATAACAAAAACACACACACAAGGATCGTAATAGTTTAGTGTCTTTGGAAACTCGGAATGTAATCTTCTAATCGTGGTGAAAGATCTTCAATATCTCCCATAAAGATCTTCCCTTTTTTTTTACCTAAAACCTTTCTTTATATCCTGGGGAAAAGAAAACATAAAAGGGTGAGCTCAAATGCTCAGTAAGGGTAAACAAAAGAAATATCAATCACATCATACACATAAGAACATAGCTTTTGGAAATCTTAACCTGCAAAAGAGATCATAATATCTTAACATGGGATAAATCATAGAAGTGAAAATGAGATCCCCATAATCATAACATAAAACTTGAAACATTGTGGCATGCACACATAATCATGTAAAATCATTTCTTGTTAGTCATGACTCATTGCCAAGACTATCATAGTGGACAAAGTCCCTTTCTGAACCGAGTTCACTCCTCGTTTCAGTCCTGTATCACTGAACCGAAATAACCTTCCGTTCCAGCCATGTCTATCTCATGAGATATAAAATCTTTACCCAATGCATTGGAGGGAGATATAGGTCCCACCCATCTCATAATGATACCATTCTTATGTGTGCCACAAAATCATAAATCATACATCATTTCATAACCCATGTAATAAAAATGGGATTCTTGAAACATCATGACATCATAAATAAATTCATAAAGGAATTCATAAAAATAATTCCAATACAACATGATCAAATCAATGTAATAATAGGGATAAAATCAGAACCCTTTATTATCTTAGATGGAAAATAATTTTGATAAAACACTTGAACTCCATTCTTGAGGAAAATATCCTTTCTTCTTCAAAAACATTTTTCCTTTCATAACATGTCATATAACTTTAAAATAAAGAATTTGATTAAAAATAAACTTGAAAACTTTTAAAGGAAGCTTCTTGGAAATAATGTTTTAAAAATCCATTCATGCCGTATAAGTTAAAAAAACATTCTTCTCATACTTTTGTCGGAAAAGTCAAAAAGTACCTCGTACGGTAAAACGACAAAAGATTCCTTTCATATCCTTTACTAAAAACTCACCTAAGGGTAAAATTGGATTTAAACTATTGCATGTGGATGGAAACAATATTACATATTGAGGGAACATGGATGTGGATGATAAAATACACCCCAGTAAATAAACAATCTCGGATAAAAATAAGATTGTGATATTTCCCTTACCTTAGGTCCGACTTCCTTTGTAAGTGTCCAAACCTCCTGTATAATGATTTAAATCATGTTATTGACTTATTACAGAATCATATTCATTGTTATGATATCATATATGGTTCACTTATGACATTATATTACTCGTTCTTTTGTAAATTCCATGTTAAAGAAGCGTTTTGGGTAAAATCGTTTCATTTATCGTAGGTGTTTTGACTTGTTGTTCTTGACATCATTATTACTTATATCATGATTTACTCACTTCTAGAATATAAAATATGATTTATATATCATATATATTCAATATATATATATATATATAATAGGTAGATAAATAAAATGAAAAACACCGTTCATGGAGACGGTAGTCCGTACGTACGCATGAACGCTGTTTTCCTTTCCTTATTGTCTTGAAATGGAAGTAAGTAGATGACATACATATGTATATATATACATAAATCCAGTAGCTTTATAATGTCATATATTTCATTATTTTTTCTTATATATACATTATAATCATTCTTAAATGGTTAACATGGAGAATGAATCTCATCGCGTCGTGGAGACGGTAGTCCGTACGTACGCACGAGCGATGATATCATTTCTATAAATATTGAATTGAATTGTAGTGGATTATACAATATATCAGAATCAATATGATGTTGTAATAACTATGTATAGTTATTCTTTACACCATTATACCCATCCATGTAAGGTGGTGGTGGAAAATAGATTACACCACGGCGTGGAGACGGTATTCCGTACGTACGCACGCGCGGTGATTTCTTTTTCCGTAGGATGGATAGATAGTGAAATAGGGTTGTTTCATACTTATAATAACATATCAGTATATGAGTGATACTGATGTTATTACTTCATAATGAAACAACCTAAGAAGAAGAAGTGGAAGAAGAAATAAAGAGGAAAGAATTGGTAACGGTAATTACCTCTTCTTTGAAGCGCCTCTTTGAGACCTCCTCTTAGGGCACTAGAATTGGTCTTTGAGGAAGACCAGAACCTCTAGGATGTTGCTAGGGAAGTGGAGAAGAGATTTTGGCAGGGGTTGGCCGAGCTTGAGTGCTCAAATTGGTGTGAGGAGGAGGGGGAGGAGGTGTCCTTTTATAGGGGAGGAGAGGGGCACCTTAGGAATATCTCAAAATATTATTTTATATTAAAGTCAAAATCGGTTTATAATGGTTCCAAAGGGACTTATTTCGAAGCTAAAGTGGGTATGGGTCGAAATCCTATCAACCAATAGAATTTAGACAAGTTTAGGATATTATTTTAACCTTATCAATTAGATTTAACTCTAAGTTAAATAATTTAACTTTTACCATGTCTTTTTGTTTTCTTTCACTATATGGTTAATACACTTACTATAACATGCCAAACGAATCCCAAATTGTTTATTATTAATATATATATCCTTATCTAAGTCATTTGGCCGAACCTTAGATTTTTAGGAATAAAATAACAATTAATAATATAATATTTGATTTAAAAACTATTTTGTGTCAATTTTGACACTATTTGAAATATGATTTTTGTGAGAGTCATAACAGAATTAAATGTTCGAACCAAGTTAATTAAATCAACATTATATATATCATAGTAACCTAGAAAATTAGTGGAATTCATAAAAAGTCTCAAAATATATCTCGTTTGGTGTTTATAACATCAATTATGTCAATATTTCATTAATAAGATAATTACTGCATCATCTTTGTGTCATAAATAAATTAACTTATTTGATGTCTAAAAATTACAAATAAAATACCTTTATGTGGGAAATCTTTTTAGCTTTCTAATGAATATTTACAATTGAATTTATCTTATGTATAACCCTATATTAAAAATGTTTTAGTAAATAAACTTTGATTTTAACTCTTTTAACTCTTCTTTGAATTAAATAATAATAAATGTCCTAATCTAATCCAAGTGGTCCTAAATGGTCATATTTTATTCCTAAGTTTGTTTTTGGTCGAATTAAACTTGTCCAATAGAATTAGGACATGTGTTAGGGTAATATTAATATCATATTTACCCTTAGTTACCCTATTTACTATTAACCGCGGTAAAAAAAAGTAAAAAGTTACTATTCACCAAAAATTATTTTTATCTCATTGAACCAAATTTTACTTACTGATATCAACCGTGTCTCTCGGATTTTTGAAATTTCATTCACAGAAGCGGTAAAATTAAGTTTTATGAAAAATTCAGTTTTTAACCTACCACTTAGTAGTTTCACTATTCATCAAAAATTGATGTTTTTCAGAACAATGCCAAAATTTCATCCTAAGCTATATTTCATATTCCGAATTCAAAAATGAAGTCTATTTTACCAAATTCATAACATAGAAGTTGCATTAATTAATTTTATAATTAAATCCCGCTGTTAATACAAATAGCGTGTTTTTAAGAAACAATATCTATCAAAAGATTGACACTTGTTTATGTCTGGTTTAAATGTGAAATTACATACAATGACCAACATTGTATTGAATTGTAAAAATATATTCTAAATATACTTTAAAACCACTCAAATTAATAATTTATCACTATTAATTATTTCGATTAAAAAAGTTGTTTTTAATTAAAATTTAGTAATTTTCACTATTCATCAGAATATGAAAGTTATCCGAAAAGTACCAAAATTTCACCCTAAGCTAATTTCGATATTACGAATCCAAAAATAAATTCCATTTTGAAAAATATAGTTTACTAAATTTCAAAAAGTGGTTATTACTATTCATAACGGCTAGTTTTAATAATATTTTAATAGCATATCGTTGTTTCGTGAAACTCAGTATTGCGTACTACACACGCTATCGAGGAAGGTTGTGATTGCGTGTAATGCAAGGCAAGTCAAGTATGCGTGTTGTGCAAGCTCATTTTGGTGTAGTGTACAACACAAGACATTAATAAAATTAAAAAGAATATTTTTCATAAAATCTCGGGCTGTTACATTCTACCCCCCTTAAAATGAATTTCGCCCTTGAAATTCGTCGGGGTTATAAATGGTTTACTATTTGAAAGTTTCTTTGATAGAAACCCACTTCGTGAAAAGGAATACTAAAACTTATCTTTAAAAACAAAAGTATGAAACGTAACGGTTACCCAAATAAACTAATCACTGGGTTTCCACATAGGTGAAAATATGGATATGGAAGAGAAATCTAACAATCATGTTCTGATGGAGAGTGGTAGAGAACATGGCTATGGAAAAGCTAGCAATCACAAAGCCATAAATTTGTGACGATCTAAGGTACCATCCGATTCATCAGATATAAGATCACTAGGACAACATTTTTGGTTTTCAATATCATTTCCCTAAAGTTGAAAAATTTGAATTAGAAGAAATACTTACTTGATTTTGGTATAATCTCACTGTTGTTCGTGAATTGAACAATTTACACTTCTTCCCTTAAAGAAATGAAGTTGAATTTGTTATTCGTGATGTGTTAGCAGATCATGTGATAGAATGACAGGTCATTCCATCTGTCTCAAACAAAAGGTTAGCAAAACTTATATACATAAGTCGATCTATAGTGAGATTAATCATATATGGTTCCTAAAATGGACTTATACTTCATATATCATACTACTTAATATAATAAAACTAGTTTCTACTAAACAGGGACTTCCTGTAGGCCAGTGGTAGGCGATAAAGGCCAGTCGCACTTCGGTTGTGGGTTCGATTCCTACAACCTTGTCCGACGCGATGGGCTGTCGCCCGTCCTGCAGGTTGTCCATTTTCTAAAACTATATTACTATAACATCCCATCAATAATATCGAAAAAACTTCTATCCTTAAACAATACTAACTTATGTCCAACATAATCCATTTCAATCTTTAGGCTTATCCATAATACTGCAGTCCACTCTCATAACATAGTGAAAACGATTTCCAGAGATTTAATACCATCGTTGATCCCCATATATCATAAGATATATCTTGTTGGTCACATTCCAAACATTCAAAGGCCTTAATCTTGTACTCTCTTGAATACCCATTGAACCTTAGTGAAAACTTGAATGCAGTTAAAAGTTAACACTTTCCACATACCAAAATCCTCAAAATTCTATATACTCAAACCATGATATCACTTAGTCCTTATATCAATCATGAGCTCATGAATACTATCAAACATTTAATTTTTCTCCTTATCCCTTCATTATGCGCATATCCTCTACATTCCAAAAATATCTGAATAACCTTTCATGGATACTGGTAACATTAATCAGACAACAGTGTAAAAATCCTTACATGTTTCTTTATTCTACAGTACCATGAGATTACTTATACAACATTACACATGATAAACATGTAATCATTCCACTACATTCTTAAACCATTGTCCAAGATTCAACAATTCTTTCATCTCACATATCATTTGTAGTCTCTTCATCATCATCAACATAAATACTTCCCATACGACCATACTGATTCTCTTCATGAGACTTTCCCTTAGGGCATTGGTTTGCATAATGCCCGTACATTCCACATTTAAAACATTTAACCATTGTTGATGTCGTAGCAATACCATTATCCTCATCCCTGGTGTTAACTAAACCTTTTCCTTTGCACTTACTGGCTTTGTGTCCTTCTTTTCCACACCCAAAGCATCTTCCAGTTCCTTTGAAACATTCTCGTTGATGCCTCTTCCCACATGAATTACATAGGGGAAATTGAACTTTCTTTCCTCTATGATCATCATGAAACTCCATCTTTCTCTTATTAGCCGAGTCAGGAAACTTACCAAATTTTACTTTATTGATCATATTATGAGATTGCTGATTCGGCATAATAATGATGTTTGGACTTCCAAATCCCATTTCATTATGAAGAATATCATTCCATTGTCCATCATATCCTCCATTATCGTGAATCATCTTGTTTCCAGCCATTTTCTAAAACCACAAAAAAAAATAGAGTGAGAGGAAAAAATCATGCTAGGGAAAACAACATAATAGAGGGGAAGTACCTTCAATATCTAACATCTTAGGTTTAATTCTATGATCGTTAGCGTAATTCTAGTACTATAACCTATACGTATACTTAACCTTAGGGACATCCCTAGACATACCTTAGAAATATCTCTAGGGTTCTCACTAACGTTTTCGCGTCCTAGTTTCCAAAGGTTGACTAATCCTTTCCTCTGATACCAACTGTAGAGACCCGTATCTTGACGTACATGGACATTACATTACATTTTCGGAATACTTAGTACATAACAAAAACACACACACAAGGATCGTAATAGTTTAGTGTCTTTGGAAACTCGGAATGTAATCTTCTAATCGTGGTGAAAGATCTTCAATATCTCCCATAAAGATCTTCCCCTTTTTTTACCTAAAACCTTTCTTTATATCCTGGGGAAAAGAAAACATAAAAGGGTGAGCTCAAATTCTCAGTAAGGGTAAACAAAAGAAATATCAATCACATCATACACATAAGAACATAGCTTTTGGAAATCTTAACCTGCAAAAGAGATCATAATATCTTAACATGGGATAAATCATAGAAGTGAAAATTAGATCCCCATAATCATAACATAAAACTTGAAACATTGTGGCATGCACACATAATCATGGAAAATCATTTCTTGTTAGTCATGACTCATTTCCAAGACTATCTTAGTGGACAAAGTCCCTTTCTGAACCGAGTTCACTCCTCGTTTCAGTCCTGTATCACTGAACCGAAATAACCTTCCGTTCCAGCCATGTCTATCTCATGAGATATAAAATCTTTACCCAATGCATTGGAGGGAGATATAGGTCCCACCCATCTCATAATGATACCATTCTTATGTGTGCCACAAAATCATAAATCATACATCATTTCATAACCCATGTAATAAAAATGGGATTCTTGAAACATCATGACATCATAAATAAATTCATAAAGGAATTCATAAAAATAATTCCAATACAACATGATCAAATCAATGTAATAATAGGGATAAAATCAGAACCCTTTATTATCTTAGATGGAAAATAATTTTGATAAAACACTTGAACTCCATTCTTGAGGAAAATATCCTTTCTTCTTCAAAAACATTTTTCCTTTCATAACATGTCATATAACTTTAAAATAAAGAATTTGATTAAAAATAAACTTGAAAACTTTTAAAGGAAGCTTCTTGGAAATAATGTTTTAAAAATCCATTCATGCCGTATAAGTTAAAAAAAACATTCTTCTCGTACTTTTGTCGGAAAAGTCAAAAAGTACCTCGTACGGTAAAACGACAAAAGATTCCTTTCATATCCTTTACTAAAAACTCACCTGAGGGTAAAATTAGATTTAAACTATTGCAAGTGGATGGAAACAATATTACATATTGAGGGAACATGGATGTGGATGATAAAATACACCCCAGTAAATAAACAATCTCGGATAAAAATGAGATTGTGATATTTCCCTTACCTTAGGTCCGACTTCCTTTGTAAGTGTCCAAACCTCCTGTATAATGATTAAATCATGTTATTGACTTATTACAGAATCATATTCATTGTTATGATATCATATATGGTTCACTTATGACATTATATTACCCGTTCTTTTGTAAATTCCATGTTAAAGAAGCGTTTTGGGTAAAATCGTTTCATTTATCGTAGGTGTTTTGACTTGTTTTTCTTGACATCATTATTACTTATATCATGATTTACTCACTTCTAGAATATAAAATATGATTTATATATCATATATATTCAATATATATATATATATATAATAGGTAGATAAATAAAATGAAAAACACAGTTCATGGAGACGGTAGTCCGTACGTACGCATGAATGCTGTTTTCCTTTCCTTATTGTCTTGAAATGGAAGTAAGTAGATGACATACATATGTATATATATACATAAATCCAGTAGCTTTATAATGTCATATATTTCATTATTTTTTCTTATATATACATTATAATCATTCTTAAATGGTTAACATAGAGAATGAATCTCATCGCGTCGTGGAGACGGTAGTCCGTACGTACGCACGAGCGATGATATCATTTCTATAAATATTGAATTGAATTGGAGTGGATTATACAATATATCAGAATCAATATGATGTTGTAATAACTATGTATAGTTATTCTTTACACCATTATACCCATCCATGTAAGGTGGTGGTGGAAAATAGATTACACCACGGCGTGGAGACGGTATTCCGTACGTACGCACGCGCGGTGATTTCTTTTTCCGTAGGATGGATAGATAGTGAAATAGGGTTGTTTCATACTTATAATAACATATCAGTATATGAGTGATACTGATGTTATTACTTCATAATGAAACAACCTAAGAAGAAGAAGTGGAAGAAGAAATAAAGAGGAAAGAATTGGTAACGGTAATTACCTCTTCTTTGAAGCGCCTCTTTGAGACCTCCTCTTAGGGCACTAGAATTGGTCTTTGAGGAAGACCAGAACCTCTAGGATGTTGCTAGGGAAGTGGAGAAGTGATTTTGGCAGGGGTTGGCCGAGCTTGAGTGCTCAAATTGGTGTGAGGAGGAGGGGGAGGAGGTGTCCTTTTATAGGGGAGGAGAGGGGCACCTTAGGAATATCTCAAAATATTATTTTATATTAAAGTCAAAATCGGTTTATAATGGTTCCAAAGGGTCTTATTTCGAAGCTAAAGTGGGTATGGGTCGAAATCCTATCAACCAATAGAATTTAGACAAGTTTAGGATATTGTTTTAACCTTATTAATTAGATTTAACTCTAAGTTAAATAATTTAACTTTTACCATGTCTTTTTGTTTTCTTTCACTATATGGTTAATACACTTACTATAACATGCCAAACGAACCCCAAATTGTTTATTATTAATATATATATCCTTATCTAAGTCATTTGGCCGAACCTTAGATTTTTAGGAATAAAATAACAATTAATAATATAATATTTGATTTAAAAACTATTTTGTGTCAATTTTGACACTATTTGATATATGATTTTTGTGAGAGTCATAACAGAATTAAATGTTAGAACCAAGTTAATTAAATCAACATTAATATATCATAGTAACCTAGAAAATTAGTGTAATTCATAAAAAGTCTCAAATTATATCTCGTTTGGTGTTTATAACATCAATAATGTCAATATTTAATTAATAAGATAATTACTGCATCATCTTTGTGTCATAAATAAATTAACTTATTTGATGTCTAAAAATTACAAATAAAATACCTTTATGTGGGAAATCTTTTTATCTTTCTAATGAATATTTACAATCGAATTTATCTTATGTATAAACCTATATTAAAATTGTTTTAGTAAATAAACTTTGATTTTAACTCTTTTAACTCTTCTTTGAATTAAATAATAATAAATGTCCTAATCTAATCCAAGTGGGCCTAAATGGTCATATTTTATTCCTAAGTTTGTTTTTGGTCGAATTAAACTTGTCCAATAGAATTAGGACATGTGTTAGGGTAATATTAATATCATATTTACCCTTAGTTACCCTATTTACTATTAACCGCGGTAAAAAAAAGTAAAAAGTTACTATTCACCAAAAATTATTTTTATCTCATTGAACCACATTTTACTTACTGATATCAACCGTGTCTCTCTGATTTTTGAAATTTCATTCACAGAAGCGGTAAAATTAAGTTTTATGAAAAATTCAGTTTTTAACCTACCACTTAGTAGTTTCACTATTCATCAAAAATTGATGTTTTTCAGAACAATGCCAAAATTTCATCCTAAGCTATATTTCATATTCCGAATTCAAAAATGAAGTCTATTTTACCAAATTCATAACATAGAAGTTGCATTAATTAATTTCATAATTAAATCCCGCTGTTAATACAAATAGCGTGTTTTTAAGAAACAATATCTATCAAAAGATTGACACTTGTTTATGTCTGGTTTAAATGTGAAATTACATACAATGAACAACATTGTATTGAATTGTAAAAATATATTCTAAATATACTTTAAAACCACTCAAATTAATAATTTATCACTATTAATTATTTCTATTAAAAAAGTTGTTTTTAATTAAAATTTAGTAATTTTCACTATTCATCAGAATATGAAAGTTATCCGAAAAGTACCAAAATTTCACCCTAAGCTAATTTCGATATTACGAATCCAAAAATGAATTCCATTTTGAAAAATAAAATTTACTAAATTTCAAAAAGTGGTTATTACTATTCATAACGGCTAGTTTTAATAATATTTTAATAGCATATCGTTGTTTCGTGAAACTCAGTATTGCATACTACACACGCTATCGAGGAAGGTTGTGATTGCGTGTAATGCAAGGCAAGTCAAGTATGCGTGTTGTGCAAGCTCATTTTGGTGTAGTGTACAACACAAGACATTAATAAAATTAAAAAGAATATTTTTCATAAAATCTCGGGCTGTTACAGGTATCTCCCTTTTGAACATGATATCTAAAGAAGAGATTCTTTATATCAATATGAATTGTCCTAGAATGAGATATAGGATTCTGGGAAATATTTATAGCAATTGTGTTATCATAGATTATATTAAATTGTTGAAATTTGTATCCGTAATATAGTAATGTGTGTTTCCTCCATAAAATTTGGGCACAACATCTATGAATATTTATGCATTAAGATTTAAAAATAGACAGTGTAATATAATTGTTCTTTTTAATACCCCATGAAACTGGATACTTTCTTAAAAAGTGAAATGTTTGATAGGTTATTTTTCTATCTAACTTATATCCCCCAAAATAATCATCATAATAACTAACTAAATCAAATTATTTTTATTTTAGGGTAAATCAATCCAAAATTGGTTTTATACTAGAGGTATTTGAAAATTCGTTTAACAACAACCAAGTGTGAATCTTTAGGATTAGCTTGAAAGTGAGCATGCATGCACACACTAAAAATTATAACAATTTGGCTAGTTTTCATGTAGATAATACTTCAAATCATATCTCTATATAACTGGTTTGATACATTGGTTTCCTAGTTTCATCATGTTCCAACTTATAGGTGGTCTAATAGGAGTATCACTACTCTTAGTGAAATCTAATTTAAAACTTATTAAAATATCTTTTTTAAATTTACTTTTATTTAAAATAATTCCTTCTATATTTTTTAAATATTCTAAATACAACAAAGTACTTAAGTTAACCCATAAAACTCATTACATATTCATTTTTAATCATTTGAGAATACCCAGTACAATCGTGAATATCCAAAAAAATATCATCAGTATAGATTTTTATTTCTAAAATATCATTTGAAATTAATTTTATAAAAAGAGTAGGATTAACTATACCTTTTAAAATAAGAAATGTTTTGATCCTATCATACCAAGCTCTTAGATCCTATTTCAAACCATATAAAGCATTATTTAATTTGAAAACATGGTTTGGAAAATTGTGATTTTGAAAACCAGGGGGTTGTTCGACAAAAACAAATCCCCAAAAATAAAATTGTTTAAGAATGAAATTCTTCATTCATTTACATCACCTATAATTCATCACAAATTAATTCCTTGACATTCTTGGGCTCTAGCTGAGACATGAATTCTTGATGTTCAACCTGATTTCTAAGAGAATATCTTGTCTTTATACTTATATCTAGATTTCCAACAAATACATCTAAGGGGTTATAATTAAGGGTTCTAACAAATATAGAATATAGGGCTGGTCACTTTAGGATTTTCTATAAGTTCCAGTTTAGGATTTTATGAAAATGCTTTAAAACAAGATGATTTTTCAGGGCATTTGACTATAGTATCACAAATCTTAGAATTTAATTTTAGAGACAAAAATAATCATCAATATTTTTTAGGGATGTCTAAGGTTCATGTGGATTTTTCTCATAAAATTTTACATGGAACAATTCTTCCATAGTCTTAGTCATTTTTATTCAAAAATTTATAGGCTTTACTAAAAATTTAATAATATAGGATAATTACTTCATCAATTTTATTGGAAATTTTTTCATGATTATCCTTAGTGTTAAGAATAAATAATTTTCAACAAAAAACTCTAATTTAATTAACCATAAGATTCCTATTATTCAAGGGTTCTTAAAGGAAATTATTCTTGATAGATATGATAAAATATATATTTATGAAGTAAAAAGTTGTGATGAAATCTTATGCCAAAAAATAGATATGCAATTCAAAATCCTTTAACATGGTTCATGCTATATCTGTTAAAGTTCTATTTCTCCTTTCAACAACTCGATTATGATGTGGGGTCCTTGGATTTGAGATGTTACGAGTGTATACATTTTGTGAGAAAAATGATTCAATGTATTGATTATAAACTAATGGTTATTGTCAATTCCTAAGGTATTAATTTTAATCCCACTTAGGTTCTCTAAATATTTAGAATACTTGGTGAAATAAGAACATTCTTCACTCTTGTGAAAAAATAACACCCAAGTATACCTAGAAAAGTCATATAATAGAACAGTAACATAGTTCTTCCCATTAAAAACTAAAATAACTAAATGGTCCAAAAAATCCATATAAACTAAATCAAGTGGTTGAGAAGATGACACTTCTTTATTTAATTAAAAAGAAACATTGTGTTGCTTCCCTTTTTGACATGGGTAATAAACATTCTTATTTGGGAACTCAAGTTTAGGTAGATATCTAAATAACCCTTCCCTATTAAGCTTCCCAAGTGAGTGTATATTGTAGTGGCCCAGTATCCTATTCCAAAGATAAGATTTTTCTTGTGAAAATCATTCAAGCGGGAAACATTTTGAGAAATTAAATAATTCAAATAAACATAATAAACAATATCATTTCTAAATTTAGTAAAAATTAAATCGTTCTTAGAATCATAAACATTACATGAATTATTTTAAAATTTAACATAAAAACCATCATCACATAATAGTGAAATACAAAGAAACTTATATTTGAAACCATCAAAAAACAATACTTTAGAAATTAAGATATAATTACTATTACTAATTTGGCCAATGCTGATGATTTCCCCATTTTCATTACCCCTAACGGTGGAATAACCACTATCAACCTTAATAAGAATCTTGAAGCCTAAATAACCTCTTATCGAATGTATTAAAAAAATTCTATCCAAGAACTATATAATTATATACGAGGTTTTGAAGAATCTTTCCTAAAAACAAAATCTATGCAATAAATGACTTTAGAACCCATATTTTTTTAGGTCTAGAGATGTTAGTAATTAAAGTTTTAATAACGCTCTTTTTTTATTGATTCACTATAAATAAACTGAAGACTTTTTGAAATAAAAACTATATTAGGTCCTTTAGAAAAAATAATTGGTATACGAAATTTAAATTTTTTACTTAGGAACAAATTTACTTTTTGTTACTCTCCTCTATATAGGATGGTATCTAATACTAGTAACATATTTGGGTGAGACGTTATTTCATTATATTTATGTGATAGTTTCTATACCATTAGTAAAATTTTCCAATTCTTTATTTATTTTCTCATTTGATAGTTTATGTTTAGTATTCTCTTTCAAAATTTGAGCATTGTTTTCTTTTTCAACTAATAGATAAAATTTGATGTTAGAAAATAAAGCATGTTTTATTTTCAGAGTTTTATATTTTTCTCTTAATTCATTAAAATTTACTTATATAATTTTAAAATATTCAAATATTTCATCCTGATACATATCATAATCATTATTTTTATTCTCATAAATATCAAAAATATGATCATTATGCATAGATAAAACATTAAAAATAGTAGTTGCCTCAATGAATATTTTCATAAAACACATGTTCTCTATATATAATTTCTCTTTAGAAGTTAAGTCAGAGTCACTATAGATATCTTCTTTGGGACTCCCTCTTTCTTTCATGGAGTTATTATATCTTCTTTCCTTTTTATCATATCTCTTTGTGTAATTCAACTTTGGACATTCAACCTTTAAATGACCTTTCCTCTTACACTCAAAGCAGATAATATCATTTTCATATTTCTTCTAGTCTTTTTTCTTGGTTGTCGTGGAATCATATTTTCCTTTATAATTTGGTTTTTTGAAAAACAATTCCTATAAATGTTCTTGAAGCATCTAGCTAGATGAGTTATCTGCTAATCACTATTCGGTGGTGAATAACTATTACTTGATTAAGATTTTTGAACATTCTCCTTTTACTTTTTTAGATGTAACTATATTAAAAAGAAACATATTTTCTCTTTGGATCTTTCTCATATTCCAAGTTGACCTTTAAATCTTTTTTATACAACATTAGCTTACCAATTAGCTCTTTGAGTTGTATCTTGCTGATGTCACATGATTCTTTAATGGGTAAAGGTCTTCCTATTCATCTTTCAAGTAGACATCTTAAAAACCACATGATCTAGTTCTTGTCTGATATATGATTCCCAAGTAAGCTCATTGTGTTCACAATAATATTGAACCTGAGATACATGTCATAAATAATTTCATTAGGATTCTTCTTAAAGTTATAATACTTAATAGAGTGTGTATTAAGTATAAAATCCTTAATATTAGTTATTCCCTCATGTGAAATAGATATGGTATCTCAAATTTCATATGCAGTTTTGTAAGTAGATATTATATTTAATCCCTCAACTCTCAATGTACAATACATGGAACTAATATATTTATAGTTATTAATGAATGTAATATTTTTTATTATCATCCCTATCATTTCTATAAGTAATAATTATACCATATATATCTTCTATAGTAGCCCAAATTTCAAAACGCACACTCTCAATGTGCATTTTAATTTTAATTTTCCATTAAGAAAAATTATTACCATTGAAAAAGGGAGGTTTGTTTATAGTAGAACCTTCTTGTCTAGAATCTATTTAGAGAACTAAATTTATAAATAATTGAAATTTTATATATTTAAATCTTTACTATAATTAGAGTTAAAATGATTTTGAAAACAGTAATAATAATGAAAATAAATCTTTGATACCAAATATTGGACAGAGTTAGTACCTCAAGAGGTGGTGAATTGAGAACCCAATAAAAGTTTATATTCAAAATTGATTAAAAATATTCCCTTAATTAAATTAAATATATCCCAGTTAAGTAAAACAATATATATTTATAAATTATAATCTTTCAAAAGATTTCATAGTAGATTTATCAACTCTTAGATAAAATAATATAAAATATTACAAAATCCTTTGAAATAAATTTAATTATTTTAAATATTATAAAAACACTTATTAAGGTTAACTATCAAAGTATTAATTTTTATTATAGTTAAAAAGAAATTTTTAGTTCTAAATTATAAATTTAATGTAAAAAAGAAAATAAAATAGGCAGTGGAATTTAAAATACTGTAGGTTCAGTCCCAAGTTGAGACATAGTCCTCTCCACTTGGTGATCTCCTGCAACCAAGTAGTTCATATAAATAAACAGTTAGATCCAAAACCTTGATTAAATTTTTAAAACATTATACAACTTTCCAGACCACAAATGGCCTCTACCACTAT
This sequence comes from Viscum album, assembly GCA_963277665.1. NCBI lineage: Eukaryota > Viridiplantae > Streptophyta > Magnoliopsida > Santalales > Viscaceae > Viscum > Viscum album. Next base: position 153,946,231 of record OY728134.1, on the reverse strand, counting down.
TATCCATGGGATAATAAAAATTATAGGTCACACAAGACCTCTTACATGGTTATACGTGGTAGTGTTGGTGTAAAAATAGTTAATAAGACATCTATGTATCTTCAAGTTTAATTTAGGTGACATTATTCATATATAAAATAGAGTATAGAACACAATTTTTGTAATGAAAAAAAATATAAAAAGAAAACTAGGAAATAAGAGTATGAAGGGATAGTGATGATCAATTTGATATGTAGTGAAAATTGTGACTCTTGATTTTGATTTGTAGTGGAGATCGAGTAGGGTTCATGTGAAAAATTCAGCAAAAAAGAGTGTCGTGGACACTTCTATTCTTGACTATAAGAAGGAATTGGAAGTGATTCAGTGCCTTTTCTTCCTCAGTTGAGTGTATACGCAATGTATTCGGTAAGCTATTCTTGTTCTTGGAATATGGTTCAACTCTATTCTGTATGTGGAAGGCCTTTTTGTGAACCTATTTCTTCCTACACTTTTTCATGAGGGTTTTTAATTTTATTTAATCTATAGCAACAATAATAACATCTACATGGATCTATATATTATGAATCCTCATACATTATTTGGAACATGATCTTTAATAAACTCTATTGACAACTTAATATAAAATAATTAAAATATGTTTGGAATTAAATTCAATAAACTAACTATTAGAGAAATTAATTCAAAAGGACTAAGATATGAAATAGTGGCAGTGAGTCCTGGAACATTGACTCATAGTATGGAAGTGTGTTTCTCTAGCGGTGTCTTGAGAAGGAGGTGTCTCGTTCTAGTGCTATATCTTTGTAAGGCTGTCTCTATATTACATTGTATAGGTCTGGTAGTGTGACCTTAATGGTGTATGATGTTGATGGTGAGTCATCATTATAGTGGAGAGTCCCTTGATGGTAAGTCAGGCTGGCTGTGTCTCATACTTTACCAAAACTTTTCCTTGGCGGTGACTCATCTATATTATTGTCACATGAGATAATGACTTATTTTAGGATATTTCCATATTCCATATTAAGGGTGAGATATATCTGGTGGTGTGTTATCTTAAAAGTGAGTTTGTATTGGTGGAGACTCATCCTAATCGGTGTCTCAACTTCATCAGTGACCCATAAATAGGTAAAACATCATCAATAGCCCATGGGGTGTTAGCCGAGTGGTGCCTGCTGGTCGTACCCCTCGCTGTCCATGGGAACTGGCATATGATCGAGTCCCACCAGGCTCAAACACTGTTCATATTATAAACATGGAGATTCAAATATATTTCTTAGCAGGGGAATGTGGCGTACACTTGGGCTGGTGGGGCCCCCCTATGGGTGTCTATTTTTGTAACACACGTTTTTCACATGAGGCTCAACCCAGTTGGTGACGTATTTTTAAGTGCATCCACAATACCCAGGTTCAAAACCAGGTAGAGGCATATTTCTGGGTTACTCTAGAAGTACTGTAGCAGGTGACGAAGCGGGGATTTGTCGCAGATCCCCGATCAAAATATTATTTACCTAAGAATGCAATATAGTGCACTCCCAGGGTCGGTCTCAAGGAGGCATCTTACACAACACCAAAATTCTATTGTCACTATTTATTTTCTAACTAATATATAATATAAAGATGAGTTTGAAATATGCATAAAATATGAATATATATATATATATATATGTAATGAAAACAATATGATGTTAAAAAGAAGAAAGAAGAAATTTGTTCTTGGAGGATCATAATGGTTGATATCATTGTTTATTAAAATATACTCAATATCAATTCAATGTAGTGATCAAAATCTATCACACTACACCCTCATATTTGAAATGTTATTTCCCCAACACCGAGATCTCTGCATGTGGGGAAATACTCTTCCTAAAGTCAGCTAGGAGATCTCTTTTCCGACCATCTCTATACAAGCCATACTCCATCGTATGCACGACTTATATAGTGAAGGGAAGGATAAATGATGAATGAGAAGAAGAACTTGGTGATAGAGAAAATGGGGAAATCGCACATCATAATCAATTTAACCACCACCAAAATTCTCAGAATTAAATAAAGATATTTAAATTGAAGCACAATGAAACTCAAACAACCACATTCTCCTCCTCAAACAAACATCGAGGTTAGTTCCCCATTTTCATGGAGTTAGAAGAGAATACGGTGGGAGAAACACATAAAAGTAAAAATGGAAGAATGAGGTATGAAGAAGAAGAATAAAAAAATGTATATTAAAAATATGAATACAAATTACATAAATAAGCTCCACCTTAGCCCCCCTGGAATGGATATAACATAAACTGGGAGAAGGGACACATATTTATAGGGAGGCGGGGTAACAAATTCACACACAAAACAATTAATCCTAACGTTTCCGCGTAGACAAGCCCTTAAATGACCGAATATGTAATAGGTGTCTTCATATATGTTGTTTCTTAATGTCTCCTCCATTTTCTCCCCAAATTTGAGCTTCATTGGATGCGCCTAGTAAGAGTTATGAATTTAATATTGGAGGTTTCCTTTTTGGGAGGCAGCTTCTAGGAAGATTCCTCCATATGTATGTCATTCAATGTCCCTCATAATGGATTTGAAATGACTTAAATTTTATTATATAAACGCTCCCATGAGTCCCCGTACATCTCCAAGTAGAATCATCTAATTTGGAGTTGTGTAGACCGAATTGGTATTCTTTTATGAAAGTGAGGTCCGTTCTGTCCGCCCTGAAAATGCTTCAACTTCATTGAATTTTTACGGCTTCTAGAGGATCGAATCAGCTCCTGGTCCAGAAGAAAAAAATGAAGGAAATAAAATAAGGATTCTAAAAAAATTTGAATCAGAAAATTTTGAATTTTATTTTTCCTGAAATGACCAAAATACCCCTGACGTAATGTTCTGTCAAAAATCCAGAATTAGTCGTTTTTCACATTTGGGTTCAAAATAACACTAAAACCTAAAAACATGATAATTACCCATTAAATAACACTTTTGTGGGATTATAAACAATGTTTTACAGTATAAAATATATGAAAATGTGAGCTTCATCACTCCCCCACACTTAAACATTGCACTCCTGGGCAATCATCTTACATCCAAATCAAAATCCACACAACAATCAAAAATGAGAAAATATCAATGATTTTATCCAAAATAGAATTCCATCATGTCTCATTTATGAATAATAATTCTCTCATTTTCATTTCAATAATTAAAATTTGTTCAACCTCATAAAACAATCCACAGCCCAATTACAACCTACCTCACATTGAATTTTATGTCACTCTTCACTCAAGAGAAATTGAATCTAGAGTTATACTCATACTTGAAAATCGCATGTATCACCATAGGTTTGTGAAAATTATCATTTCTCCACAGTGTGAAACATGAAAATGAATTTAATCATGAGTGATTTAATTAAAGGTTCAAATGATTCTGTGGCTTAAGGTTGGTGGTAAAATGATTGAAAAATGTTCCAAGCTAGAAAGAGGAGGTTGAACTTTTAAGTACAATGCATGATTAAATCAAGTGAAAACACAGAAAATTTCTCACTCAATACTGCTTGTAAATGTGAAAAACAACCCCACCCATCTTTATGACATGGTACATGAGCCAATAAGTGATTATAATGAATGATATCATCTAAGTTCTCGTCTTTTTTTTCAAAGCTCCAGAAAGGCACAACTTTATTTTCTTTTTTTTCTTTTTTTTCATAGAGGATGAGCTGAAAAATTGAATAAAATGAATGAATGACAATTCATGCCCTTTATTTTTGGGAGGTACATGAGTCATAAAAGAATGTACAATGAGGAATTCAAGCTAATCTCTATTTTTTTTTTCTTTTTTTAGGAGAAATGGATGAACCAAATAAAGCTCAATGAAATGATGACACATGCCCAATTCTCTTGTTTTCCATAGCCCAAAATATTGACACACACTTCACACTACCCATAAATGATACACATCCCAATGAACGCACATGAAAGGCCCTTCCCCCACACTCAAAATTGAAATATCCATACAAAAATACTAAAAGTGCGGGTAGGTATGGAAAAATTGTCTTGTAATGTGGCTTAAACCTATAAGGCAATTCATGGAATCTAAGGGATTATGAAGGATAAATGTAAAGGTGGGTCTCAGGATAAAATGTGGCTAGCCAAAGAGATGCCTCAATCATTTTAAATATATTACATGAAATCCAAAGCTTTGAAAGAGAATATTCACAAATTCTGGTTATCACACAAAATTCAAGTTTCCCTCAAGAAAGTGTGTGTATTAGGAAGAATATGTAAAAGTGGTTTAGAATACCTCACAGGATTGAAAAAATATTTTGAGTCAGTGTTTCATGGTCATGGATTTCAAAAATCAGTCAAACTCATAAAAATGATTGATAATCGAATTCAAGAAAAATGTTTTCACATCAACAATCATTTAAAATCCATTATTTCAAAAATCATTTCAACTCTTTCAAAATAAATTGATGTGTGAAAAGTGATAAGAATATTCATTAAAGCTTAAAAATCCTAAAAATATAAAAAAAAATGAAAAGCACACAAGAAGAACTAAGAAGGTTGACACTCCCCCACACTTAAATTTAACTACCCCTTATTTCAACTCAACTAAATATAAATATAAAGGTAGAAAATCAAAGGAAAGGAAAGATACAACCTGAAATTATTTTAGAGGTGGATGCCTTGAGTTAAGCTCCTAGAAGCAGGCACTTTAAAACTACAAGAAAGTAATTAAAATACATAAGAAAAATAAATAAAAAGAATGGGAAAGGGAAAAGAAAAGAGATAATTCTTGGTTTAGACCCCCAAGCGGGTGATAGGTTTTTACTGCCCCTAGTCAGGCAGTTTCAGTGGATTATCCCCAATCAAAAGGTGGGTGTGGTTTCTTTGAGATGAACCACCACATGTGAGTTTTCCAGATATCCATGAGTAAAACCTAAAAGTAGATAACCCCAAATAAGATTTGAATGTTCCCAACCCCCGAGAAATAATAAAGAAGAAATTTGAGTTTTGAAGTGGGGGGGAATAAAAGATAAGGGTGCACCCTGTTAACTTCGGTGTGTCCTCCTCCATATGGTATGAAAATTTTTGTTGAGGAGGTAGTCGCACCACCGCCACCTTCTCCAGATCTTCTTCCATGATCACCACTACTTTAGTGGTATCTTTCATATCATCCATGGTTTGCTCCATTTGTGCTGTATCAGAAATTTCAAAGGAAGAGATGTCAGAAAACAATTTAGCTTGAATAAGATTAAAACATGAAGAATTAATAAATAAATCATCCCTTTCAAGTAATTCAGCTTGGTAATTGATCTCTTCAGGCATGACCATTGGAAACTCAATCTCAGCAGGTGCGTCTTCTTCCATATCTTCCAAAGCAAGAGAGAGGTAGAAAGTGTCTCCCATCAGTGAATCAGTTGGAATGTTTACTTCTGGGACCTCCTCGAGCAATGGTTGAGTGCGGGATGATGTGATTAATTCTCTTAGTAGCTCTTTCTCACCCTCCTCAGGTTCTTTAGCATAAAAAATGATGGGTAAAATCTCTTCCACCACTCGTTCTGGTTCAGGTTCCGGTTCAGGTTCGGGTTGTTCTTGGGATGCGCGTATATATTCTGCAATCAATTCTATTTGGCCCTCCAAGTTTTTCACTTTATCGCCAATCCTATGAAACTGCGCATCTGGTTCATTGTAAAAATTTTCTTACAGTTGAGATTGATCAGTCCATGCATAATTATCATAATTTGAATACATCATGAACAACGAATATTTTTTTTAGTTTTTGAAATTTATGAATTTTTTGTTGTTTTTTTAAATGAAAGGAAAATTATTTAAACAATGTGAATAAAAATAGTGAATTAAAACCACTTGGCTCCCCAGCAACGGCGCCAATTTGATGAAGCGGGGATTTGTCGCAGATCCCCGATCAAAATATTATTTACCTAAGAATGCAATATAGTGCACTTCGAGGGTCAGTCTCAAGGAGGCAACTTACACAACACCAAAATTCTATTGTCCCTATTTATTTTCTAACTAACATATAATATAAAGATGAGTTTGAAATATGCATAAAATATGAATATATATATATAATGCAAACAATATGATGTTAAAAAGAAGAAAGAAGAAATTTGTTCTTGGATGATCATAATGGTTGATATCATTGTTTATTAAAATATTCTCAATATCAATTCAATGTAGTGATCAAAATCTATCACACTACACCCTCCTATTTGAAATGTTATTTCCCCAACACCGAGATCTCTGCATGTGGGGAAATACTCTTCCTAAAGTCGGCTAGGAGATCTCTTTTCCGACCATCGCTATACAAGCCATACTCCATCGTATGCATGACTTATATAGTGAAGGGAAGGATAAATGATGAATGAGAAGAAGAACTTGGTGATAGAGAAAATGGGGCAATCGCACATCATAATCAATTTAACCACCACCAAAATTCTCAGAATTAAATAAAGATATTTAAATTGAAGCACAATGAAACTCAAACAACCACATTCTCCTCCTCAAACAAACATCGAGGTTAGTTCCCCATTTTCATGGAGTTAGAAGAGAATATGGTGGGAGAAACACATAAAAGTAAAAATGGAAGAATGAGGTATGAAGAAGAAGAATAAAATAATTCATATTAAAAATATGAATAAAAATTACAGAAATAATCTCCACCTTAGCCCCCCTGGAATGGATATATCATAAACTGGGAGAAGGGACACATATTTATAGGGAGATGAGGTGACAAATTCACACACAAAACAATTAATCCTAAAGATTACGCGTAGAGATGCCCTTAAATGACCGAATATGTAATAGGTGTCTTCATATATGTTGTTCCGTAATGTCTCCTCCGTTTTCTCCCCAAATTTGAGCTTCATTGGACGTTCCTAGAAATAGTTATGAATTTAATATTGGAGGTTTTCTTTTTGGGAGGCAGCTTCCAGGCAGATTCCTTCATATGTATGTCGTTCAATGTCCCACATAATGGATTCCAAACGACTTGAAATTAATTGTAGTAATGCTCCATTGAGTCCCCGTACATCTCCAAGTAGAATCATCTAATTTGGAGTTGTGTAAACCGAATTGGGATTCCGTTATGGATGTGAGGTCCGTTCTGTCCGCCCGGAAAACTCTTCAACTTCATTGAATTTTTACGGCTTCTAGAAGATCGAATCAGCTCCTGGTCCAGAAGACAAAAATGAAGAAAATAAAATAAGGATTCTAAAAAAATTTGAATCCGAAAATTTGAAATTTTATTTTTCCTGAAATGACCAAAATACCCCTGACGTAAAGTTCTGTCATAAATCCAGAATTAGTCGTTTTTCACATTTGGGTTCAAAATAACACTAAAACCTAAAAAAATGATAATTACCCATTCAATAACACTTTTGTGGGATTATAAACAATGTTTTACAGTATAAAATATATGAAAATGTGAGCTTCATCAGCAGGCACTATAGCAGCAATGTACACTATGTGGGTACTGTAGTAGAACTGTTCACTGTACAGAACTGTAGTAGAACTGTACGTTGTGCGGGTATTGTTGCAGGCACTGTAGCAGTTACTCTAGCATGTACTATTTGGTACTATAGCAGCTAGAACTATTCACCTTGGGCCACCAGTTTGGGATTGGAGTCCTTTAGGCTTTCGATACACATATGCCTTTCGGTCAGTAGGGCTTTCAGGCTATCTTTAAGGCCTTCAAGCCACCTCAAGGCCTTCGGGCCATATGCAGTTACCCCAGACACACTACCAAAAAGGAGCAGCCCTAGAAGAGGATTTAGAGCAGGTGCGCTCACTAGAGCAGAGCTAGATGGGTTTTTCAGAATGAGAGGGCATGGCTATGACATTAGGACAAGAATGTGCTTGCACGTGAAGCCTAGATAGATGACTATGCGAAGGTGGAGAGCTACTATCAAGATGCAGATGCTAGGGAGGGGCAGTCCCTTGTAGATTGTCTGGTTTAATGCCCTAAGACTTTCAGGTCAAGTAATCTCCTAAGCCTACAGAACATGTAATCTCTGAGCCTACATGCCTTGTAAGGGTTCCCCCTCATCCCTTGAAAGTGGGGTTATCAAAAATCAATAAAAATGAAGGCCTTCGGGCCATTCAGGGGGAAAATTTTCATCACCTATGTTACATTATAAGATTCTTACAGAAAACATCAAACTTATTAATATCATTATAATCATGATTTAGTGATCATTAAAATAATGAGGTCAACAATGATTATACGAATTTTGTGTGAAAAATTATTCAAAATCTTGATTTTCAAACTTACGGCCATGATCACTTCTTAAGGTATTAATTCTATGTCCATTATGATTTTCTACAGATTTATTATACTTTGTAAAATAATAACATGCTTCAATTTTGTGATCTATAAACAATACCCTTGTATACCTTGAAATGTCAACCACTAAAACAAAAAAATAGTGCTTCCCATTTAAGATAGAAACTTAATGCATTCCAAACAATTATATATGTACCAATTCTAGTAGTTAAGAAGTTGAAAATTATTTCTTTGATTAGAAAGTGATTTTATGCTATTTTCATTTTTGACATGGGTTATAGAATTTATAATTTGGGAATTATAGTTTTGGTCGATCCTTGAATAAACCTTTTCTAGTGATATTTCTATGTAAATGAATATTGTAATGTTCTAGTCTCCTATGTCTAATCCAAGATTCATTATGAAGGAAACATAGACATGAAATATTTTTATAAAACAAGGAATATAAATTAAGAACTTATACATTATCATTTATTAAATTAGTAAAAACTAAATAATTTTGATTATAAAAAACTTTAAAGGATTTATTTTCATACCTTACATAAAATCCATCATCAAATAACTGTGATATTCTAAGAATAATATATATTAATCCAACTACAAATAATTTTTTGAAATTAAAACAATGTTAGAGTTAATAATTTGAACAAGTCTAATAATTTTTCCTCAGTCATTGTCCCCAAAAGTGAAATACCCACCACCAACCATGATCAAGTTCATGAAACATTAATAGTTCATAGTAATGTGTCTCAATCATCTGCTACCCATATACAATATGTTATTACTAGATATTTTTAAATGGGTTTTGTAAAAAATAAAATTTAAACCAAAAATGAATTTGGTACCCAAATCTTCTTGGGTGCACAAATGTTAGTAATCAAATATTTAAGAACACGTAATTTCAAAACAGAATTCCCATAATCATATCTTATACCTTTAGAAATAAAAATATATTTGGACCAGAAGAATAAGAACAAGAATTAGAATTCGAAGAACTGAAGTTGGGAATAAAATTATTTTTAATGTTCCTTCACTATCCATGTTAATATCCTATCCCAGTAGTAGACTTCATTGATTTATAATTATCAATAATATGGGTAATATTTTTTCTCACATTTGTAAGTATTTCAAAATACTTTTTAAATTTACTATTAGATAGTTTTAACTCATTTTTATCTTTTAGAATCTAATTATTGTTTCCTTCTTAATGGTAAGATCAATCTTAAAACTAGCATTCAGAGTGTGTTTTGTGTTTATGTTTTTATATTTATCATTTATTTCATTAATAGTATCCTCGAATGTTTTCCAATATTCTAACATTTCTTTATTTGAAACTTTTTCACCAATGTATTTATGTTTAGAATAATTAGAAATATGAGCATGAGATGCCGGAGAAACATTAGATACCTCATATTTATTTTTCATAAAACACATGTTAGATCTATCATAGTTGTCTTCTCTACCTGAATATGATTCAATTGAGATATACATTGAATTACTCTAGGTTTCTTTTATATCATTCATATAAATCTTATATTTATTATCATGTTTCTTGTTGAATTTTTGTTTTGGAAAATAATCTTTGAAATGATAGTTTCTCTTATATTCATAGTAGATTATTTTATTCTTAATTTTATCCTTTTTTTCTATTCCTTTTTCCAATTACATCTATTATCATACTTTTTATTATAATTGAGTTTCATAAAGAACTTTTTCATTTTGTAGAACTTTTTGAATATTCTAATTATGTTTTCTATTTCATTATTGTTGTTAGTAGGAGTTTCTTCATCACTTGAGTAGTTAGCTTTAATCATTTACTTTTTTTGAAAGTAGTTGTTTTGAAGGCTATAGATTTCTTATTTGGCCCCTCTTCTTCTTCTTCTCTATTTACAATGAGTTTCTACTCATACATCGTAAGCTTTCCTATCATCTCTGTAATTGGTAACATTCTTACCTCACATGACTCTCATATTGAAATTGAAGTTCCTATACATCCATCTTGTAGAAATATTAACCAACACATCACTTAATCATTCACAAAAACTAATTTCCCCAATGAGTGCATTTTCTTCACAATATCATTAATCCCAAGATAAATATCATAAATAGGTTAATCAAAAATCATTTTAAAGGTAAAATATTTAATAGTATATGATTTTAAGCACATTTCTTTGACATTATATGTTACTTCATAAGAAAAAATCATGTATCCTAAATTCAAAATATAGTAGTACATAAATAAATTTTATTAAATTCTTCATCACCAAAAGAAAAATAGAATGTATTCATGGATTTGCTGTTAATGTTATAAAATGATTTAGTAGGATCACTCTATTCATGTAATTACCCTAACCCCAACATCCCAGAGCTAGTGCCCCACCTTATTACATTAAAATAGATAAAATATTTAAATCCTAAAGGACTAATCACTTTAGCAGTTTTGGATGACATAATACAAACATGAACCATACTTTTAAATTTAAAACATAAAATATGACATAGAAAATCCTTTGGGAATGATATTATTCTCCTAGATTAACCATGAATATCAATCATAATATACATATTAGAATTCTAGGAAAAATAAATCATCATAAAGGGGTAATATTAGATTCCCGGTAAGGGTATGTGTATAGCTGAATATATTTTGAATAATAAGAATAAACATTAAGGAAAGGTGTTTAACTAAAACAAAATCTATTTAAACATAATCTAGAGTATAATATGGAAAGAATAAATGAAAAAATATAATAAAAAATAAATATTCACATGGATATTATAATAATCATATAAGAACATATAATATAAATAACTAACATCATATTGATGGAATTCATAATGTCAGATATCATAAATATAACTTTAAATCTTCGTCCAAGACACCATACATAAATGGGTAAGGCCTTAGAGAATACTCAAAATAGTTTTATTCATGAGACTTATAGATGCATCTAGGGGATATAGAATGACCTACCCATCACTTACTAAGTCCAATTCCTTCCTCATATGAAAACATAAACAATATAAACATTTGTATTGAAAAACTAGAATAAAACTGTGAATACATTAACCATAAACCATTATTGGTATCAAAATAGACATAAATACTCAAGATGATTATAAAATCTTAAATAAAATAATATATATGGTATGATAAGAGATAAACCTCAATAAAGAATATTATCCAACAATGGTTTTTTACATAGATGAAAATACTCTAATAAAATAATTAAAAATTTCTTTAGGGAAACACTACTTTTTTACTTTGAAATCATTTATTTAAATGGCTATGTAATTTTATAAGAAAACTTTTTCATTGAAAAGAATCTTTTAAACATGTAAAAGAATATTCCAGACACAAATGTGTCAGGCCAATGGAAAAATTTTCTCATGCTGTATAATTTTAAAAAAATCAATGTTTATTTTTGTTGAAAAAGTCAAAAAGTACATTGTTTGCAAAACAAAAAAAAGATTCCTTTCAAACCATTTCATAAAATGTAAAACATGGGTAAAAGGTTTTTAAATTTTTTTAGTATAATAGTAAAAATATTTTGGAAAACATTTTTAATAATCGTGGGCATGGATTTTTAAAGTCTCATCGAAGATACTGATATATAAATAACTGCAAATAATAATGAGATTGTGAAACTAACCGTTACATTGTACATTACTTTAGTTGAATGTGATTTATAGTCTTGTAAAATTTTTAAAAACATGTTATGAATTTATTCCAGAACCATTCCTATATTGATGATATCATATATGATTTTCTTATTTCTTTTTGTTAATAATATTCCATTATTACCCTTGTTTCGGGTGTTAACTGCTTTTTTTCCTATGCATGTTTTGTTTTGTAAGTAATTTTTCTTATGAATATGATAGATATTTCATCTAAATAACGATCTTAAGTTCATAGATATTATATTTAATCATTATATACATTTTTATAACCATTATTGAATCGTTAATGTGAAAAATAAATCTCATTGTGTAGTGGGGATGGTAGGTTGTACGTACGCACGAGTGACGATATCATTCAATTAATGATTAAAGGGTAAAAAATTGGATGGTATACTAATTGTAAAAAAATATCATGTCATATTTATTATTTACATCCATTATAAATATCATTATAACCATCCCAATAAAGTGGTGATGAAAAAAATTATACCATGACGTGGAGACCGTAAGCCATACATACACACGCGTGGTGCTTTAATTTTTGATAAGATTAATAAATCATTGAATATTTATTCCCCAAAATCGTAATCAAATATCAGAATATATATGATACTATATTTTTTACTTTATAACAGAGATAACTCATGAAGTGGAAGTAGAAGAAAAAATGAACTTGGACGAGTTGGTAAAAACAATTACCTCTTATTTGACGGACTCCCTTTATGTCTCTTCTTAAGGGATTTAGAGTTATTATTTTTGAAGACCATGACCTAAATAAATTGGGTGATTATTTTTTGAGGAGAAATGGGAATGTTTTGGTTGAGAAATAAGTCTCAAAGTGCTGTGAATAAGTGAGGGAGGATGTGTAATTACGGTGACTGTCACTTTTGGAGTCACTGAAAATGATAAATTAATATAAATTAATTTCCAATTAGAAAAGGATAAAAATTCATTTTATTCTATGATAATATGACTATTGGTAGAAATAATCTATAAAAATAATTTTTATACAAGTTTAGCTCTCAGTCGTACCATTATCGTTTGGTTTTAACCCTTATTTAAACCCTTTAAATCTTTTCGGGACAACATGTGTTTTACTCTTTGATGGTTAATATAGTTACTATAAAATGAAAAAAACCTAAAATGAGTCATGAAAGACATTTTCAATTTTATCTCAATCTGTTAGATGAATTTATATTTTATATATATTTTATATCATTTAATAAAATACTATTTTCTTCAATAAAACAATAATGACAATTTTGATACTATTAATTATTTTGACTTTTACAAAAAACCATAGAATAAGATATCTTCAAACCAAAAATTCTAATATATTAGTAACATTTCATAATTATCAATAAAATTCTTGGATGAAATTAATAATTCAAAATTATATTTATTTTAATATTTTTAATATCAATTAATTTGTATTTTTTTAATTAAATAATTACTACATTATCATTATATAAGTCTTTAAGTTGATTATTTACTTATTAAAAATTAAAAATAAAATATCCCAATGAAAATAAAAAAAAATTATTTTAAATTAATATTTATAGTCAAATTTATATTATTTGTAACCCAATATTAAAAGTAATATATTTATTAATGATTTGAGTTTGACATCTTTAACTTTTCATTAAATAAAATATAATAAATGTCATACTCCCATCCAAGTAACTTACATAGTTTATAATCTTGACCCAAGGACGATTTTTCTATAATCTCACTCATCTAATTAAATTTGGACATGTTTTAGAGTAATTTTATATTACTTATAATATTTTTCTTACCCTTAATTACCTGTAATACTATTAACCATGTTAATAAAAATATTAATAAAGTTACTATTCATAATGCCCCCAAATAAAAGAAAAATATTTTCTAAATTTGGAAATTTTGATTCCAAATATAGAATCTGTTTTCAAAATTTAGAACATATAAGTTTCATTAATAAATTTAAAATTAATCCCATTGACAGAATGAGAAAACGAGTTTTCACGTGAAAATGTTCAAAAGATTGAAATGTTTTTATATCCACATTAAATGAATAATTCATTATAATGACCTAAATTAGATTAAATGATAATAATTTTATCAAATTATACATTAAATTCAATCAAAACTATAATTTAAGACCATAAATTTGAAATATAAAAAAAATTATTTTCAATTAAAATAAAATATTTTATTACAATTCATCAAAACAAGAAACTTATTAGAAAGAAAACAAAAATTAAACGAAAGTAAATTTTTATATTCCTATTTAAAAAAAATTTATTTTTTCAAATATGAATTACAAAAGTGTCAAAAATTAGATTTACTATAGGTTCTCCATTAAAAGGTGGTAAAACTGCTTTTAGAAAATTATAGGGTTTTATGTGTAAAATTATGTTTGTTCTTATTTTATACCTATATAATATATTGGATGAATATAAAAAATATTTTATTGAATATATAAAAAATTTATTTCATTAATATCATTTTATAATTTTAATTATTTTAATTTATTAAGATAAAATGCCTTTAGGAACATAGAAAATAAAAATATTTATTTAATATTCAATTGGTTTATATTATCATTTATTATTAGTTGGTATTCGATGAATTCATATTATATTTTTATAAAACATATATTTTCATAAGTTAGTTAATAATATTCATAACTACTAATTTAATGGCTAGGTTATAATGATAACATTTAAATAATAATATTTAGTTGTTTGTTTAAGATCGATGTTGTGTGCAACGTTTGCTATCGAAGAAATTTAATTTAAAAAGAGACATTCCAAAAAATCACGGGGTGTTAAATTCTACATTCCTTAAATAAATTTCATCCTCTAAATTTGAAATTTCACTTCAAAAATCAAATTTTAATAGTTGGAAATTTCTTTTGGGGAAACCCACATCGAAAATAGGTTTAATAAAACATCCTCTTAATAAGAGGAAAATTGAAATGCGAAGGTCACCAACTATTTAGGATTTAAAATAGGGGAACATTAGTGGAAAGTTATGATGAAGAAAAATAACTATAGATAATGATATATGTATTTTATCATAAGAAAGTAAATGATAAATGAAATGTTAAGAGTCTCAGATAAATTAATTTGTGATGATTTAGAAGTCTATCTAATTCATCAGATATAAATGTAATAGGGTAAATTTTTTGTTTCAAGATATTTTTCTAAATATTGAGGAATTATTTTGATATTTATATAAAGCCCTCAATAAAACATAATTTATTTATTTTTATTTCATAATAATAATCTCATCCTTTGGTTATTCTTTGATCTATCTCCACATCATTTCTGGCATAAATAGTTGGATATTCAAAATGATTTTATTAATACTAAACCATAAGGTCCTAAAGACATTAATGTTTCCTAAAAATCTTACTAAAACCAAATTATTTATCACATAGTTCCCAATAAATAAATATTTAACATCAAAAAATAATATCCAATGTTAAACATAATCCATTACAATCTTAAGACTCATTTAAAATAAATCTGTCCAAATTCACAATCCAAAAATTTATAAGGAAGGTCAGTAAATTTTGAAAAATCATCTTAAAATTATATTTTCCTAAAAAAATATAATATATATTATTTTTTCACATACCAAATATATGAATCACCTTAAAAAATTAATGTAAACATGTGTGATTCCAAATCCAAAAAAGAAGAAATATTATAGTACAATATTATTATATCTCATGATTCTTATAACCAGAATATCATATCATAATTCTTGAATCCAGAAACATAAATACATTAATTATTCCACTTCAATTATAGTAAAAGTATAAGATTTACATTGATACCTTTGATTTTTAGGAGCTATATATCCTTATTGCTTGGGAAATTCATTTGTGTAGTGTCTTATATACTTATAGTTAAAACATTTATAATTTATATATTCATTCTTTCACTTACAATAACAAGCCTAATGAACATTATTTCCACACTTTTAACCAAATCCAACTCCCTTTAGGAATATAGTAGGGTGTTTCTTTCCACAAGTATCATTTTTGGGAAAATACTTCTTTCTGCTTTTCCCTTTATCTGTCTCTTTATCCACTTTTGATTTATTTTCTAGTTTTCTTCTTAAATTCTTAGGACTTATAGAATTATTTCTCTATCTTGATAGCACATGAGACTATATCTTAAAATTATGAGAAAATTTTGGGAGACCAGTTCCCTTCGTAGGAATGATTTTAACCCATCAAATAATCGATCTGTCTTTCTCTTTGGATTACGTACGTAATCTTTAACATTCCTTGGTAACATTGTAAAGCTAGATTCATACTTAAAAAAATTCTTAATCTCCTATTTCCTTAGACTCATAAATTTTATATTCATATATGCTTGTTATTTTTTTAGGAAAATATTTTTCTAATAAAATTTTATTTAAATACTTCCATTCCAAGTTTTATATTTCTTTTTCCTACTTTATGTTTTTAATCAATGACCACTGTTGATCTACATATCCAAAGAGATGACAAATTTTCATGAATACTTTCTCCATTATGTTACTTCCCAAAGTAAGAAATATCTTTGGTACGAAACTTATCCATTTCTTATCTAGGAATGGATTTTTAGTCCTATTAAATGATGGAGGTTATTGTCTCATAATGTTGTTTAAGTTCCTCCGCATTGTGGATTTTAATGCTCTATACAGGTATAATTATTTTTCATATCCTGAATCAACTATCCCAGTAAACATATAAGTTTCTTAGAACCAATTTCAGCTCTAGCTCTAACATCATTATCTTTCATAGGATGGTGATACTTACGTGGATTATGTGTGTTGACATGGTTTCCATTACATACAATATTCATAATTTCTATATAATGTAATACACTATATAAGATCATAATATTATGAAACATTATATATAATCATAGAAATAGTTAATAAAATAACCTAAAGTGAAAATTTAGTTATATATAATATATAAATTATAAGATATGTTTATTTGGATACATTTACTAATTATTTCATTGTGTTTCACTATCTAATAAATGATTTCCTAAATCTAGTTCCCAATGTTACTAAAAAACATCCTATGATACCAACTATAATGACACTAACCCCAATAGCTCAGAGCTAGTGATTCACTTTATTATATGGGTATATATACAAGTTTTAAATCCTAACGAGCCAATCGATTTAGCAATTTTTGAATCATGATTAATATGAAACCTACATTATAATTTAAAATATAAAATATCACATAGAAAATCCTTTTAGAACACTATTATTCTCCCAAATTTACCATACATATCAGTCACAATACACATCTTGGTATCCTTGGAAAAATAAAACATAATAAATGAGTGATATTAGATGCTCAGTAAGGGTGATCATATATTGGATGCTATAATGAATAATAAGCATAAACATTAAGGTAAGGTGTATAACTAAAAAACAATTATAAACATAATTGAGAGAAAAATGTGGAAAAAATAATTGAGAATAATATAATTAAAATAAATAATCACATGGATATTCTACCAATCAAGTAATCACGTGGAATATCAATAAAAAATATCATAACGAGAGAATTTATAATGTCGAACATCATAAAAATACAGTCAAGGATTCTCCCAAGACACCATACGTAAATAGGTAAGGCCTCAGCCAATACACAATCTAGTTTGTCTCATGAGACGTACCGATGCATCAATGGGATATATTGGTCCCCTTCTATCACTTACTAAGGCCAATGAATTCCTCATACGTGATCATAAACAATATAAATAGTCATATTAAAAAACTAGTATACAATATGTGGCTAGTTTAACCATAAACCATAAATGGTTTCAGAATCACACATCCATAGTCAAACCGATCATAAAAACATTAATAAAATAAGGTATATGATATCATCAGAAATCAACCTCAATAATAAAGAAGATTGAACAAAGGATTTTGACATATATGAAAATAATCTACTAAAACCATTAAATATTTCTTGATATAAATACTACTTTTTTACAATGAAATAATTTATTTAAAAGGCCACACAATTTTAAAAGAAAATATTTTCATTAAAAAGATTATTGTAAAATTTTAAATTATTCTTTATGAAATTATGGTTACAGGACATTGGATACAGCTACTCATTCTGTATAAATTAAAAACAATTCCTTTTGTATTTTTTTTTCAAAAAAATCAAAAAGTACCTTATTTGGAAAATAGAAAAAAGATCCCTTTGAAACCAATTTATAAAAATTAAAACACGGTTATAAAGAATTTTAAGATATCTAGGATAATAGTGAAAATATTTTTTAAATAATTTCTATGAAACATGTACATGGATGATAAATATTCCCTAGTAGATACTTATATATAAACAACCCTAAATAATAATGTGATTGTTAAATTGACCCTTACATTTTACTTTCCTTTATTTGAATGTTACTTAACATCCTGTATAATGGTTTAATTTTTTTAATTAATTTAAAAAATAACAATATCTATATTTATTATTTTATATATGATCTTCATATATTGTTTTGTTATTAATATTCTGTTATTACCCTTATTTGGGTGTTAACTACTTGATTTTCCTATGCATGTTTTGTCATGTAAGTTCTGATTCTTTTGAATAGAATATATATATCTATAATTTAAAAAATGATATTAATTTCATATATATTGCATTTACTCATTATATACATTCTTATTATCATTCTTGAATGATTAATATGGAAAATTAATCTCATCGTGATGCGGAGACGGTAATCCTTATGTGCACACGAGCAACAATATCATTCCCTTAATGGTGAAAGGGTAAGGTATTGGATGGTATATTAATTATACATAATTAATATCATGACATATTTACTATTTATATCCATTATATCCATCATTATACCCATCCAAATAAAATGGCGATGAATAAAAAATTACACCATGATATAGAGACGGTAAGTCGTACGTACACATACGTGGTGCATTAATTTTTCAAAGGATGGATAAATCATGGAATGTGTTTCTACCATAATAATGATAACATCTCATAATATTAATGGTATTTTATTGATTATTTTATCATGGAGAAAATTCATGAATAGTAAGTATAAGTAAAAATGAACTTGGATGAGTTGGTAAAAATGATTACCTCTTCTTCAGTGGACCCCATTTAGATATCTTCTTAAGGGATTTAGAGTTTTTATTTTTTTAAGACCATGAATTATAGAACATGTAAAATGATGGCTTAAGTATAAATAATAAGGGTTTTGTCAATAAATAAGGATCAATGTTTTTTTATGAAGTGAGGGAGGAGGATCCCTTTTATAATTGAGGTGAGGGTCACATTTGGAAACTCTAAAATTAATAAATTAATATAAATTAATTTCTAATTAAAAATGAATCAAAAGCGAGTTATTTAGATGATAATATGATTATAGGTCGAAATAATCTCATCAAATAATTTTTAGGCAATTTTATGTCTCATTTTTACCCATATCTTCGAGTGTTACCACTTATTTAAACCCTTTAACTCTTACTTGGAAAACAAGTGTTTTCCCCTTTGAAGGTTAATATAGTTAATATAAAATGAAAAAAACTTCAAATGATTCATGGATGGAATTTTAAACTTTATCCCAATCCATTGTAACATTTTTTATTACTTTTATATCAATTCATAAAATATAATTTATTTCGTATATAACATTAATCCCAATATTGATACTTTTCATTATTTTGACTTTTACAAAAATACATAGAATAAGATATATTTGAACCAAATCTTGAAATATAACACTAACAAGTAAAATTTATCAATAAAATTATTGGAATAAATTAATTAGTCTAAATTATATTTATTTTATTATTTTATTTATCATTTATTAGATATTTTAATTAATTAAATAATTAATGCATAATAATTATATAATCCTTTAAAGTGATATTTTTTTTCTTAAAAATTGAAACTAAATTATCATGTTAAAGATAAATTTATTATATTTTAGATTAATATTTATGGTCTAATTTATATCATGTAAAACCCTTTTTTAAAAAGGATATATTTATTAAAAATATGAGTATAACATCCTTAGAATTTCATTAAATAAAATTCAATAAATGTCATAATCTAATCAATGTGGATTCCATAGGTTATAATCTGAGCCCAAGGATGATTTTTTTTGAAAACCACTCATCTAATACAATTTGGAAAAGTGTAAGGGTAATTTTATTTTACTTATAATATTATTCATAACTTTAATTACCTGACTTACCCTTAACCGTTTTAATAAAAAAATTACAAAAGAAACTATTCATAATGAAAAAAAATAAAAGGGGCCTATTTACTAAATTTGGAAATTATTATTCAAAAAATGGAATACATTTTTCAAAGTTTATAACATATTATTTTTAGTAATTAATTTAAAATTAATCTCATTAACGGAATGAAAAAATGCATTTTAAAATAAAGACATTCAAAATATTGAAATGTTTTTAAATCTTAATTCATTTTGGAATTTATTAGAATGACCCAAATTGGATTAAATGATAAAAACTAATATAATTATACTTTAAAAGTAAAAAAAATTATCATTTAACAGTATAATTATTTTAGATGAAAAAGCGGTTTTCAATTAAAATACAATATTTTATTACTATTCAACAAAACATGAAACTTATCAAAAAAATATCGAAAATCAAACCAAAATAAATTTCTAAATACCAATTTTAAATAAAATTTTTACCTTTTCAAATAAATTTTTTAAAATTTTAAAAAATTAGATTTAATATAGGTTCACCATTAAAAGGAAGTAAAACTATCTTTAGAAAAATATAGGGTTTTATGAATAAAATTGGGTTTGATATTATGTTATATATATAAAATATTTTGGATGTATATAAACAATAATTTATTGAATATATAATAAATATATTTAATTAAAATCATTTAATAATTTTAATGAATTTAATTTATTAATATAAAACACATTTGGGAGCCTGAAAATTAAACATTTTTCCTTAATATTCAATTTGTTTATATTTTGGATTATAATTAATTTGTAACCAACTTATTCATAGTATATTTTTATAAACCATATATTTTCATATGTTAGTTAATACTATTTATAAGTTCTACTTTAACAACGAGGTTATAATAGTGCCATTTAAATAATAATATTTAGTTGTTTTTAAGCCCGTTGTTGCGTGCAACGTAAGCTACTAAAGAAATTAAATTTAAAAAGAGACATACCATAAAAATATTGGAGTGTTACAATTCATATCAAGTAGTTTTGGGTAAATCATATTTTTCTTCAATGATATTATATATTTTGAAACCCATTCTTTCAATATGCATTTTCATTTTAATCTTCCAGTGAAAATAGATTATTCCATAAAAATAAGGAGGCATATTTTTATCAAACACCTCTTGTATATTACTATCCGTAATGAATTAAATTTATAAATAATATAAATTTAATACATCTAAAAGGTAACATGATAACAACATAAAATATATTTGAAAACCTATGATATCAAATTTTGGTTGGGGTGACTAACTCAAGAGGGGGGAGAATTGAGACCCCACTAGAATTTCTATTAAAAACTATTTTAAAAATACCTCCATGTTAATTAAAAATGTATATTTAATAAAAAAAAGTATAATTATTTTATTTTGATCTTTTAAATAATTTCATAATGTGTGATTAGGGCTTAGTTAAAATAAAATTTTAAATAAATATAAATTTTGAAACTATAATACTTAATCAAACATTTTATATATAAATAGCTTAATAATAACTATCAAAGTAAAGTATTTTTTCATGTTTAAATAAAAAATGTAGTTTTTACATCGAAATACAGAACAAAAAACTAAAAAATCCAATTGAAAAAACAGGGTTTAATCTCAAGTCGAGCTGATCGTCTTCATTTTGCTTGGATTTTCAGATTTGGAGGATTGAGAGGGTATGGTGCAACCATCAGTACAGTGCCCCGTCATTCCTATACGGGACTATTTGCTATGTATCTATGATTTGGTGGAGGCGTGTCTTATTGATGTTGATGTTGGGTGGATGTAATTTCTCATAATTTTGTTCTGGGTTGCAACCTCTTGATTCTCAATTTTTTGTGAATGTTCTGATGTCTTTGAAGTCTTGGTTTCTTCCCCCTTTACCCTTAAAATGGGGATTATCTAAAATCAATAAATTTTTTTGGCCTTTGGGCCATTCAGTCAATCTCAAGTCGAGACAAAATCCCATCCACTTGGAAATAACCTACATCCCAGTATATTATTATAACAATAATCAGATCCACAAACTAGACAAGGTTTTTTTTAAAACACATAGGATGTCCTAGAACAATCCACTTAAATTGTTATATGTGGGAAGAAAATAATAAACAAGTCACACATGACCTCTTACATAGTTTTCATGGGTAAAAAAATTAAGATAATTGTGAGTGTGTGTCAAGAAAACACCATTTTAAGTACAAGAGAAATTGTGTACCGATAAACCGAGAAATAAAATACACTACTCGATAGTAAATAATAAAATGAGAGAGAGAAATAAATAAGATAAAAAAGTGGTGATGCTCAGTCAGAAAAGCTTCAGGCTTTCAAAGGTCTTTGAATTTTTCTTTACGAGGAGCTCAAACACATTCTTCAAAAAGTGAAAGAAAATAGAGTATTTTAGAGTCTAAGAGAATACATTTGTTTTTAGTACATTATTGTTCTGAAAATATTCAAAAATATGATTTATTATAGATCCCCTATTTAACATATAATGTTTCCTTTTTCTTTGAATGTTACACACTTTCAAACTATCATCCACACAACACTATACATGAGGAAGTTCTCTATAATATATAGCTATATTGTTCCAATTATTTGTTGAAGAATAATAATAAATATATACTGGATCTCTATAATGAACACTAAATCAGGAAACTATGACTATGTGTTCTATTCATTAATGGAGTGGTTTTGGAATAATGATTAATAAATACATATGATACAATATGTATTTAATTCCTTAAACTAGGTGTTGAAGGAATTAAATTCGAATGATAAATAGTAATGGTATCATATTTGTGGTAGGATTAAACAATGATATATTAGAGAAATGGTAGAACAATCCAAATATATATATTTTGATGGTAGATCATTTTAACTAATGGTAGATCTAATTAGAAGTAGATTTTTTCTAGAGGTATATCATGTCTGGTGGTAGATCTGGTCTGGCAGTAGATCTGGTCTGGCGGTAGACCTATTTTGGTGGTATATCTGGTTTAGCAGGAAATATTTTTTGAACTAATTGTTGATATGCTGAACTAGTAGTCGATCTGTTGAACTAATGGTGGATGTCGCCAATGGATTTTCCATCATCAATAGAGTTTGACGATAGATGTAATCCACTAGTAGATCTATTTGAACTAATGATAAATCATTATAACTAACATTAGATATATTTGAACTGATGGTAAATCTTCATAACTAATGGTAGATATTTAATTATCCAATTTTATTCACAAAATGATGTATTATCATAAAACATTAATATTAATACAAAAATAATAAAAAAGATTTTTACCATTAAAATAAGGAGGTTCCAAAAAGTAATCTCATTACTAAATTTCCTATATTTTAGTAAATAGACATAAATTAAAGGAACCAATCAAACAATTGTATGAAGGAAAATGTGGTGATTATCCCACTAAGAAACCAAATAAGATGGGATCTAGGGTGAAAAACATTATGGAAAAGCTCAATCAACTATCTCAAGAAATGAAAAATAATGTGAACCATTTTGAGCTTTTTAATTCAATAAGTAGGGAGAAAATTTGTATAGAGTATTTCATGTGGAAATGTACCCATTCCTTTAGAGTGACTACCAATACACTAATTATTTAGAAAAATATCAATTCAATGTAGTAGATATATTTTATTTTTAGTTCTTGAACCATGAGAAGGTTGTTTTATCCATTTATCACTTGGAAGGGAGGCTAACCAATAGAGGACCCTAATTTAGAATATGAAGAAAATAAAAATGAAAATTTTACTATATGAGAGTGAAGGATTTCAAAAAAATATTATCCACTAAATATTATCCCCAAACTCTTCACATGAAAATGGAGTGAGATCTCCTAAATCTAGAAAAAGGAGGATGGATCCATTAAAACATATGTGGAAAACTTTATGAGACTTATGACGTATTCCTACAGTTTTATTAATTACATTTAATATAAGATTGATAAATTAGTTAGTGTCATAAATCCATGAATTTGAAAGGAATTATCCATAAGAGTATTTAGTAACTATGAATAAATTGTTTGATTTTAAATTAAGGTATTAATGTAAACTAGATACTCTCATCATTCCCATGTTTAAACCAACCATGTACTATTCTGCAACCACTTCCTAGAAAAGAGTTGACCCAAGGGATATTATTTTGATAATTAAAATTTTATTTAAAAACTATTATAAAGGATTTGAAATTAAATATATCCTCAAATAAAATATGTTTATGATTATGATAGTATCTATACATAGAGACAAGAAATAAAAAATTGAGTTTCCTAGAATCTCAAATTACAAGTTATATGAAGGAAAGAAAAAAAAATCACTCTCCTATATTCCCTAAATAGAGTACGAATCACGCATTAAATTTTTCAAAAGGGACATGATAATCGTAAATGTTTAAAATGATTGTCCATCAAGCTTTGGATCTTCAACTAGAGATAAAGAGGTTGGAAAATATAACATATGGTATAGTGGTCACAACAAATTCACCACCCACACTTTAATTCCTAAACAAAAAAGAGTTTGGATATTATTAAAATTTATGACCCAATCTAAGGGTGAATGACATAAAATGACAATAAAAACTTCCTAACCCAGTGAATAAATGGAAGGCTTATTCAATAAAAATCTTTAAAGTGGGTCATGAAAATCATGTAGTGTAAGGTATACTCATCATCCACTCTAGAACATAAAATTTCCTATTTGATTATGGTTTTAACCATTAATTTATATCAATATTTTTTTCTAGTGGAATCAAATCACCCCTTCAGAGAATAGATAATGAATTATAAAAGAATAATATTAGTGTTATGATAATTTAATTTTATGTTTATAACTCCTTATTAATAAAATTTGATGGTAATATGATTTATACAAATATTATTCATTCTTTAGTGAATGTCTGTGTGATTTTGGGTATGTTTTGGACCTATATATGTAAATACTTTAACTAGTTGGATAAGGAAGATAAGTTTCACAATCCAAATCAACCCATTATCATTTATTAGTGTGAGGATGAATATAAAATGACTATGGAAAGTACTTCCATTATATGGGTCTAAATGACTATCCATGAGGGAAAAGATGAGCATCTTAATCTTACCTAACATAGTGAGGTTGATATATCATTATTTACTGGGTCAAGTATTTGATATGTATATCCTTATCTATTTTAATTAGTGTGTGATAAATAAAATTATGAGGACATAATATATTTTAGGGGGAAGAATGCAATTACCCAAAACATTATAAATTGTATTTCACTTATGAATTAACACATGTTTCATATATGAGAATATTGTATTAAACACATTCAATTCTTTGAATTAGCATAGAATTTTACATATAATAAATTTTATATCACAAGAAAAATAGATAAATTTTTTAAATACGATGGAATAAATTTTTGACACAAAGAAAGAATACTTTTATTTTTGTTAAAAAAATATATATTGTAACACTCCAGACATAGATTCCATTAAAGTTTCCCCAAGACCGGTTGTCCACATGGCATCAACCACATCTCCCCAATCATAGAGGAAACCAACAAGAAATGAGGGCATAAGTGTGTCAGTGGGGAGACTATGCCCTCCTCACAAGAGAGTAGCACAATGGGAATACAATGTTAGATAAGTAGTGGAAGTAGTAAGTCAACCATACAGATGATAAATAAGCTTGAAAAGAATAAATAAATCATGTTAGAAGGAATATAATATATAGAAGATGATGATACATGTCATGTGTCTAATAAAATAGCTAAAATTGATATACATGGAAGGTGTAAAATATATGGAACACAAGTAAATAATGGATAAAACAACCCAGCTAGAACATGTAAAGGAAGTATAGTACGTAAAAAACCTATAAAGTATGAGGTTCCCATGCACACCTGTCCTCTACCACCTTCTTTAGTGTAGATGAAATATCTCAGAATAAATAGTAAATCCTGTCCCACTTCATAATAAAGTTAATTTAATTAACCGAACTCTTTTGATACACATGTCCCAAGACCTGGCACATATACTATCATCCCTCATACATAAGAGTGATCATGCCATTCCTAAACTATCCAACACTATAGTGTAAGGCACTGGCCGACTCTCAGTATCTTATTTGACTTATAATATGTGTCATATAAATCATTTCATTCATTAATTATTTAAAAACCCGAGCCCTTCCATGGAATTCCTAATTTGGAATCAAAATATCACTCTAGGTGTGGCAAGAACTAAGAACCTTACATGCCCATCCTAGGCTTTCTGAATTGGAATCTTGGTATCACTCTAGGTGTCTTATAACATCACTTCCATTCAAGTATGTCCTTGGAGGTCCACTAAGGGAGTATACATGTCACACATGGCATATTTGATCAACTTCCCTCTGATTCCATCCTTGGAAATCCATATGGATTCCAAGTATCACTTAGGCTTTTAATAGTCATCCCCAATGAGTCCTTCATTGGAAATATCTATAAGTCGTCCAAGTGTCACTCGATCATAAGAAAGGTAGAATACAAATGATTCCATCCATGGCTTTTTTATGTTAACCCATGTGTCACCCAAGGCATATTCGTAATCATTCAAACAATTTCATTTAATTATATCAAGGTTATCACCTTATTCATTTCAATTCAATCTCACCTCATAAGATGACTCAAAGCATGTGCTAGGCTTAGTAGGATTATCCACCATTTAACTCACATGGGCCTTTCATTATAAGGGGAATATCATGCTTAATCAAATAATTAAATGGAAAGAGTATAGGGACATGGATTACATTCCATTTTATTTATCGATTCAATTTACAATTGATATCAAAATTCAAATTATGATTCAATTAAAATTCAATTTACAATTCATTAGTGAACATACCAAGGTAAGGGGAAAAGAAACACCTAAAAGGTATCCAAATTCAAATCCACACATGGTGGATTAATTGACTAAAAAATACACCCAAAGGGTTGGTTCCAATTCATGGTTCTTAACATCTATACAATTATCAAAAAATTTCATTAATTACATAGGTGAAACCTAGAAATTCAATTCATGGATTAAATTCCATTTCAAGGGTGTCACTATAAGAATTGGGTGTATGATAAACCAACATATATATAAACACTTCAACATTGAATGAAAATAACAATAACACCTAACATGGGTTCATAGAGTTTATATCATCCAGTATCAACTCTTGATTCAACTCATATCAGAAGAAAATCAATGAATGGATGGAGAACATTTAAATAGGGAATATTAAATTGCACCTAAATAGAATATCTTATACCAATAATAATATAAAATGACTAATAAGGAATTAAGATCTTACCGATGAGGATCTAATTAGACTGATGAAACTCAATTTTGAGATAAGAGAGATAATATCCCTCAAATCCTAGTTTATGCATCAAGAAGGTTCTCTCACAATACACCAGCAATCCTTTCACAACCCGACCCACTAAGGTCCAACCAGTGACTACCCAATCCTGCCTCCAATAGGCTAGTATATAGATAACAACACTGAGTTGGCATATCCCAAAAATGGGAGGAATTTTCCAAAAGTACCTATACACAAGAACACATCTCCAAGCCCAAAAAAATTATAAAATATAAACAAATGATAGAATTAACGCATACATCTATGATCCAAAAACTGAGTACAACCGTAAAGTACTGAAATGGAAAAAAGAGCCAAATACAAGCCCAACCAAAAACTGTAATGGTTCTAACCCTCTCAAAGGTAAAAAACTAAGTCAAATGAAATCTCCATGTAAATACCTTGTTCTTTAAAGAACATCTATGGTCCACCCGCTCCCAGTCATCCTAGGACAATGTAAAAAGGGTCATCATCTGCACAAGACATGAGACATGCGGGAAAAGAATCTGCAAGGGTGAGTATAAAAATACTCATTAGGACACCCCAAAAAAATAAACATGATCCACCAAGTATAGTCAAATCAAAATAGTATATGATAATAAATGTATAATAGAACAAAGAAAACTGAGATATACTCCTGAAATTCACCATGCCATTAAGTAGTCATAACCAACTGCCAGCCACAAGATTCTGTTCGAAGCGACACTCATTCATGGAGAACTCACTCCATGAAAAATTCTATGATTGGAGACACTGGATGAAGTGGTTTGGATCATTAGGCTCTACCCAAGGATTTTCACTTGTCTAATGGGACCATGATACAAAGATAGGGGGTCAAGCCCATAACTGTTGGGGGACACCACGAACCTAGTATAAATCAACCCGCTATATAGGTGATCATACGTCAATGATTCCACAAACCATAATGATAAAAAATGATAGATGGAGGATAAATTCCCAGATCAGAGAGGGAAAACTGATTCCACAAACCCCAACATGGGATGATAGAGGATCACACTTCAGTCACACGGAGGGACACCACAACTATATCAGAGACTCGACCTCTAAAGGGTATCACAATCATGTGATGTGGATGTAATTACACACTATAACCTCAAGGTAAAGGAATATGTGAACACAATCAACCTATACTATTCCAAATTAGGAATATGAAGATCCTCAAGCACTGTTCAAGGGACTACACGACATGTCCCAAGGGGTACATGATGGGTCAAACAATCACAAGTCCTTCCTATGTGGAAGAGCCTCACACATCATTTAGTCTCTATATGCATGGATTGTAGGAGGATAAACTTGGTGTATAGAGACATAGAATATCCTGACCATTTTACCTCATCATGTCTGTGTACCAAAGCTATGTCCGTGTACTAGTCTGTATAAGCCAAGCCATTTCCATGTGGGAGTACACGGCGTGCCCGTGTCCATATACTTCAACCAATGTATGTGTACTTCTAAAGTACCTACCGAGTCAATTGGGGAGGGTCACATGTCATGTGATAGGGGTCTTATGCCATTTAATCATCATCTACATCCAAAAAATATTTCTTCCACTGAAGGGGCCCCATACTCTTTGTAAATCTGGAGTACACGCCATGTTGTACGAGATTTTACAGAATCCTAGATCAACTGTCTGATCATCTTCTCCACTGTGTCATCCATAATTCCAACCACGAATTGATGGGAAACTTAAGGGGAATCCTCATTAAAGTCTCATCATCGATAATAATCATGCTCGGGCCTTTGATATTTTGGAAGAATGGATCTAATCGTCATTCCTTGTTGCGCGCTGAAGAATACTGAAGAATGTGAAATCAGGCATCCATAGTCAATTGATTTGTACCAAAACCACCTTCAAAACTATATCACATTATGTCGATCCAAAATCTATGATATTGGATTGTTGTGGCAAGGAACATGTGCGCAATGATTGACTAAATGGGATTAGTCAATCCCCAGAAAAAATGAAGAATGCCCTTGGTGAATTACGGAATTGAGGGAGGAAAGAACAAACCAATAAATAGGAACAAACCTCGATCTATGTTCGTATTGATATTGGTTCATTTCCATTATAATGAAAATAAAATCCATTTTAAATTTAATCAAAATAATTTATCCCATTAAATCCCTAAAAAATAAATCTCATCCTCTAAGATGAACGATCTGTAAATCAATCTGTTCATTGATTGATTTGCATTTATAGCAAAATTAAATAATGAGGAAGAATCCAAATAAAAAACATTATAACTTGAGTTGGATTGACTATCAACAAATAACTATTGTATTTACATTTTTGAAGTGTTACACATATTCCGTTGGCACACCAATCTGTTATCTGATCTGGATTTGTCATCATTCGCCTGAGAGAATTTTCCAGAGCTCTCTCAAATGATCCTCTAGAGGTTTTGAGGTTATTTTCAAAACATGGAATTTTTTACATAAGGATTTATTTAAAAATACACTAATTGTAAAATAATTTTATTAAATAATTTTATTCCTTTTAACTCCTATGGAAACTATTTAACAAATGGCTCACACCGACTAATGTTAATTCACACATACGGTAAAACCACCATTATGAACTCAATCATGACCTCTGATTTATGATATAGGAACCCATTTAGTATTTATTATACTTTTATAGGGAAACACATGGTTCATGATATTTAATATATTTAATATATTTCCAATATTTATTATAGGCGCAATGGGCCTCATAATCATACATCGTCTCATCACCCAGTCTAAAAAATAATCCAACAAGACTGACGATACTCGAATCTGAGATCAAATGGAGAATATACCTCAAATTGTAGTTTTAGAATCAAGGTGGTTCTCTCAAATTACACTGATTCCCAATGTGAATAATTAGTAAAATTAAGTTTTAAATAATAATTGATTAATGAAAAAATGATAAATTCCCCCAAAATACTGGGTCACATAGTTTGAACACATGGTTGGGAAAACCGTGTGCCAACCTTGCCCCTGTACTATAAGAAGGGGGCACTTCACATGGTTTTATCTCATAGTTTGACTAACACTATAGAAACTGTGTCTCAAACCATTATAAAAAATTGTAGTGGGTTCCACACAACCATGCACCTAAATTTTCATGATTTATTAAATTGTGTGGTGTCCCCCTACTCTCTGCACAACATTGCATAGTTTTGCCTAACAATGTGGCTTTCCCCTCACAGTTTCCACTAATTATGAGAATTTCCTATTTCACCAAAAAAATATGTGTTTATGAGATTCAAAAAATCCCCAAACATCTTAGAAACATCCATGATCACAAGGGAGATTCACATTAAATCATAATTAATAATTTAAAGTTAAAATTGACAAAAATAAAATATTAGTACCTCAAAAAAGAATTAGGGTTTTAAAAACTTCCCCCTTAAAGAAATTTATCCCCAAATTTACCTTTCAAGGGTGTTGAAGCGTAATATTCAAAAAACTATTTACACTATGCTTGTATATTATCCTTGTTTTCCCAGGTGTCATCCTATAAATGGTAGTGCCACTATAGCACCCATTCTGGAGGAACTAACCATCCTCAGAGATATTCATGCTACAATACACAATACGTATTAGATGATTCAAAAAGGATGAATATTCCTTTAACTCAAAAACATTAGGATTACAGGCATGAGACAAGTTGGAATGATAGTGGCACAATAGAGATATATGGAAGTAATCATGCATGGATCAATACCTTTTAATAAACTACAACTGATAGGATACCATCATGACTCTCACCAGAATCTTGAATGACCTGAAATATCATTGTGAAAGTTTACCATATCTCATGATCTTCCTATGTACCATCCTTTATGAAACATTTAAAATTACCTAATCTCCAAAGTTGAACTCTATAGGTCATCAAAAGTGATGGGTGTAAGATTTATATTGAGACTGTGTAATTTCCATATACATCCAAATCAACTAAACACACTCTGTTGTCTCATGAAGAAGATGAGTTCTAAGCATAGCCACCTCTCCTACATCTAACCAACACATGGGTGATTGACATGGCCTACCGCACAATGCCTTATAACATGCCGTATGAATAGTAACATGAAGTCTATTGTTGTTGGTGAATTCAAACAAGGGTATGTGCCTCTACCAAGAGCCCCTGAAATCAAGGATGCATGATTGCAGCATGTCCTCAAGCACCTTTCTTGTGTGATTTGACATACCATTGGTCTGAGGGTGGTATGCAATTCTCATACGCACCTATGTACACAATACCCTCTATAGAACTTTCTAAAACTGTGAATTAAACCGAGCATCCTACTCTAAAACAATAGTGTTTGGGACCCCAAGAAGTCATACTATCTCACAAATAGACAACCTCTGAATCTCATATAATAAAAAAGGCCTCCTTGATTTATAGGAAATGATCACTTTTTTTGTGCCAGTCAACAAAAACCCATATAGAATCATTACCTCATGGTGACCTCGGAAAACCTGTCGTGAGTCCATCACAATGTTATTCCATTTCCACTCAAGAATGGGCAACTTTGGTAAAAGTCTGGTAGGTTTTTGGTGTTCTACATTCACCTATAGACAAGTGGAACATCTCATGATAAAACTAGCTACTCCCCTTTTCATATCTAACCACCAGAATTGGCGATGTAAATCTAGATACATCTTGGTCACGTTGGGGTGCACTACCAAGATGAAGAATGAAAGTATCACATCATCTTCTCACACATGTCTACTAAAAAATATATATGACCATGTATGAAAAGAATTTAATCCTTGCCTATGTTCCAACATGGAGGTGGTTCCTCACCTACCATACTCTCCCATAGGACTAGGCTCTCAGAATCTGATAGCTTTTTCATCCTCACTCTATCCATAATTGTAGTGGTCACTCTAAGGATGAATTAATTGTCTGCCCTGCCAACCATGCACCTGCATGTTCCTCTCATAGAACAATTACATAAGCTACCACTCACTACTGGCATGTTGAACTGTCTATATCTATGTTCTCCTACTCAGTGTATCATCCACTATATCCCCTTATTTCAGTGTATAGGCAATCTCAAAGTTGAAGGACTATAGGTACTCAACCCACCTTCAATTCCTTGGATTAAGATAACACTATATAAAAATATACTTGAAGCTTTTGTGGTTCCTTTACACCACAAAACGCTCTATAAGTAAGTAATATATCTAATAACATAATTCATGAACAACTGTAGTTGATTTCAAATCATGTGTTAGGTAACTCCTATAGTGTGGCCTCAACTACAATGAATTTTTTGCTATAACTCAATTTCTCTACATAAGTACTGCTCCTAGCCTTATACATGATGCATAATAGTAAGAGTGTGACTCCTTTCTAGCTCTAGAAAAATCTGAATCGATACTGAATTAAGTCTCCCTTTCAACTCATAAAAGAAAATCTAGATTATATCTGACCATAAAAAGTCAAAACCATCTTATTGAAGCCCATGAGTGGCACCAATATGTTTTATATATTCTATATTTAACACCTATAAATCTATTTATCCCCAATAAACTCCATACCTCGAAATAGTTATTGGGATATTACCACGAAAATAAAACTCTCACCTTCTATAGCTTAACTGATACAATTTTACCTGAGATAATGTGACCCATGATGTTAATATGATCTATATATAAGTGTCACTTTGTGAGATTAGTATATAAATTATGATCTATTAGTGTATTCAGTACAATTATAAGATGTTTGGCATGGTCATGTCATGTGTGATAATACACCAAGATATTATCCATGAAAACCAGCACAAATGAATCTAGGTACAGATGGTTAACTTGGATCATCAGTTACATGAAGACACCTTGAACATTCATGAGACCAAATGATATAACCAAATACTCATATAGACAATATCTGCTATGAAATTTTGTGCGGGGTATGTTTTTAAATATAACATTCACATGATGATAACTTGATATCAAATAAATATTCAAGAAAACTAGAGCTTCACTTAGGTAGTTGAAGATATTATCTATCTACATAGAGGATACCGATTCTTAACCATCAGCTAGTTCAATTTTTGATAATATACACATATCTTAAGGGTACAATCACTAATTTTTTAAAAAATTACCAGAGAACCCCATGATGAAGTCTTGGATTGGAGAAAACCCTTTTTCTCTAAATCCCCTAGTTTCCCCTTGAACATAGACATCTTAGTAGTAGTCATCATATAAAGAGGAATGGATAATGATAAATATCAAGGAAATATATTGATAGAGAATTATACCTCTCTCATTAGAGGTAATCATGAGATTCCCTCCATGAAAACGTCCCTTAAATGATAAACTATAGGAGGAAAATTATCTTAAAATTGTAATGCCCCGACCCTCATTACCGAGAGTCAGTGCATTATTACATATCAATGGCATGATAAAAATAGATCACGTCCCAAAAGACCAATTATTTTAGTATCCATGGAAGTACTATATACATACATAAGTTTTTTATTACATCATGAAATAAATAAAACAAACATTGTGTCCCCTTTGAACACACTCATATCCCTTAGCCTATCCCTGTAGGATAATCATGATATACTTCTTCACATCCTGGAAAAAATAAAACATGTAAAGAGGTGAGCTTAGAAGCTCAATAAGGATAACAATATAGTTGAAACTTTCATAAATAAGCATAAACATTTATGGCAATGTATAAGAGGAATACAGAAGCCTTTTAAACATAAATTTCAGCAAAATATGGAATAAATAAATCAAATAATTCTATTAACTTATTCACATGGATATTCTACTAGTCGAATAATTGAATGTAATATCAATTGATAATTTCATAATGATAGAATGCATAATGCTGGACATCATAACCACATAGTCAAGGCCTCGTGCCAGGAATACAAATAAGATTTTTTCAAGGCCTTGTGACAAGACACTAGTTTGTCTAATGAGACCTATCGATGCATTGAGGAGCTATAGCAGGCTCCACCCATCACTTAATATTTTAAATTCATTCCTCATATGAAAAGGTTGAAACATAATCTAAACATTTGTATTAGAACTAGCATACTAAATGTCAATATTTTTACCACAATCCATGAATGGTATAAAAATAGCACATCCAAAGTCAATCATAACTCATTCAATACAATATAGAATATTTTATTAAAATAAATCAACCACAATAATGAATAATTAAGGATATTGACATAGATAAAACTAATCAGTATAACTATTTGAGAGAAATATTCGCTTTTATTGAAAACATATAAAAGTCTCACTATTTATCAAGAAGCTGTTAAAAATATACTTTTGAATCAAATTTTCCCATAAAAATTTGATACATTTAAAAGGAATTTTAATTTTAAATCATTCAAGTCCATATAAATCAATCCTTTAAACCATTTATAAAACATGGACATTAATGAGAAATATTTAGAAGAATAAATCTTTAAAACATTTAAAATGATATTTTAGTTAGTGTTTCTAACCAAATGAGAGATGTTTGAAAAAAAATAATTTAGGTAATCAAAACATTATATATCATGTGAATATAGGGATTCATGATATACTATTTCAATGTACAGTATGTGGGCAATATAAATGTGAATTGGTGCATAACAATAAAGAAGTATCAATAGAATGTAAATTGAGATGAAATCCCTTATAAAGACTGTATCCTTAGGGTAAGGATAAATAAATTACATAATTAGTTGTGAAAAATATAAATACCATCAATATGATTGGATATTACATGTAAATCAATCATAGGACATTTAAACATATTCTTGTAACAACAACACCAATGACTTGGATATTTAATGCAATGAATGGAAATTGAGTTAAGATTACTCTTATCAAGTTCATATCGAAGACTTTAGAATTTCTCAATGGGGTGATTATGTGTACCAAAAGTATATCCACACAAAGGGGATTGTAAATTACTACATAAATAAATAAATATTAATTTTACGCATAATATTTGAGTAAAATAATAAAATGAATTTTGCGTAAAACCCAATGAGTGGAAATCGAAAATAGAAATTCCTTATCGATTTTGTCACTTACAAAACATACACCCCATGAAAGAAGGATCATACAATGAAGTTTTAAATACCCAAAAATTAATGTATATTATACAAGGAATATAATCATGTTCAGTACATACAACAAACAAAATGAAATAGTGGCAATATAGCATGAATCTCACTAGAATAAGATGTGAGATGAAAACCCATTACCATGTTGTAATCAGTTGAGTCATATGACCAAAAGTTAATAACCACCAAATGAATAACATAATACCATGAATATAAATAGAATCATGATAATATATTTCAAATTTAATTACACAATACACCACATGCAAGAAATTTGTGGTGAACAATAGAAATCTCACGGAATTAAAAGTGAGATAAGAAACCCCTTACCTCAAGTCTGACTGGTTTTGTATGTTCCCTGTTCTTCCTGAATAATAAACATATGTTAATTTATAATTGATTAAGAAAATTTTTCAAGTTTTATTATTCCTTTTATATAACTTATTATATTTCTATCACAATTAGTTAATTATTTGAGTACATATCGGACATTTTGTCAAGGTTTGGAACTTGAGTCAAAAATGTACTAGTTATGATTAAAAATTGTCCATGTGGTAAAAATTATATTATCTCTGAATTCATATTCATGACTTAAATATCATATATATCATATATATCCAGTATATATATGTATTTATAATAGTACATAACATTTGGAGATAAGAAATGAAATGCACCATTCATGGAGATGGTAAGCCGTACGTTCGCATGAATGCTACTTTCATTTCTATTTCGTATTTTAATGGATAGAAAAATTAATAGTATATAGGTATATTATAATTATAGTATAATATCATATATAATTTCATTAACTCCATCTTTTATACATCCCAAATATGGAATGAACGGGTCATATCACTTTGTGGGGGCAATAGTCAGCACTTCCTTAAATGAAATTATCATATTTACCCACTATGGAAACCATAGAGGTATGATATAAATTATAAATAAAGAAGTAAATAGAAAAAATTAATATAATATATATCACATATAAATACATTTCCATCATAATGGCCACCATGAGAGGTGGTTGGAGATATTTGAACAATCATCGTTTCGTGGGGTAGTAGTTCACTGTCCATAGAAAACATATGTTCGTATCCATTAGATGTAGGTTTGTAGAAGTTTAGTTAATTTAATTCTCATAAAAACAACATATTATATTGAGGATATAGGTGTTTCTAAAAAATAAATAAATAAATAGCGTTTATGTGGTTGGATAATTAAAATAAAAGAAAAGAACTTAAGAGAAGACGTTACCTTTAAATCAGGTAACTCTCTTTGGTTTGAACCAAAAGGTTTATTTGAAGTGACTTATGCCTAAAGTAAGTATTATAAGAGTTTTAGAGGGATGTGGGAAGCTTAATTGGGTAGAGGTTGGATGATCTAAGGGGCTTGATAGGTGGGAGTAATGGGTTAGAAGTGGTGTCCTTTTATAAGGGGAGGAGGGGCTTGTTAGGAATGTTTTAAAATATTATTTTATTATATAATTATATTTGGTTTCTAAAGGTCCAAAACTCATTAAAGTCAATTATATGATACCTCATGTTCTAAATAAAATCATACAATAATAATTTGACAGGTTTTTGATATTTGTTTAATTTTTAGAATCATATTTATTTAAAACATTCATTAATGAGGTAAACACTGCATCATTATTATGTCATAAATTATTTTATTTATTTGATGTCTACAAATTATAAAAAAATAGCATTTTGTAGGAAATTTTTGTGTCATTAAAATGAATTTTTATAGTCTAAGAGATAACTTATATAAACCAATATAAAAATTTATTTACTAAAAGATATATGTTTAAGTCATCTTTTCCTTTACTTTAACTTAATTAATATAAAGTGTCATTATCACTACCAAGTGGCTCCATGGGGTCCCAAAATAGACCCAAGGATGCCAATGGTCTGAAATGTATCAACCGATAAGACTAGGACACATGTTAGGGTGATTTAATATTATTCTAATACTATTTTTTACCCTTATTTACCATATTTACCTTTTAACCATGATAAATAAAATATTTACTAAACTAAATATTCATAATGTATAAAAATAAAATTTACCTATTTATATAAGTTGGACCTAATGAATCCAAATATTGAATAAATTTTTCCACATTACAAACATATAAGTTTCAGAAATTAATTTAAAATTATTTCCTGTTGTTAGAAGAAAAAGGGTGTTTTTAAGAAATAATAACTATCAAAAAATTGACACTTGTTTTTGTCCAATTTCAAAGTGAAATTAATTGAAATTAACAAAATTGAATTAAATGGTAATAATATAATCTAATTAAACTTTAAAACCATTTGAAAATATAATCTAACCATATTAATAAATTAGATTAAAAGGTAGGTTTGAATTAAAATACAGTATTTTTAATTATTGATTAAAAAAATGAACTTTATCAGAAAATACCAAAAATTTACCCAAAGTAAAATTTAATAATACAATTATAAATAATCATTTTTTTGTTAAATAGAACATATAAAAGTGACAAAACTATATTTCAAAAGGGTTCTCCAATAAATGGTGGTAAATTGACCTTTTAATGAATATTAGAGTATTTATACTTAAAATTGGATTCATTCAAATTTTAAGATCTAAAATTTATTGGATAAATTTAAAATTTTTTAACAAACATATATAATAATATTTTAGAAATTTCTATTCATTCCCATTAATAAAACATCAAGTTTTAATCTTCAATTTAAATAAATAATATTATTATATTATTTTTCGGTATAACTCAACCTTGTGTGCAACGTATATTTTTAGAGAAACTGATTGTTGCGTATCAGGTATGCCATAAATCATAGAATCCCATTTAATGTGAAATTAAAATTTAATTTAAAAATATTAATAAATATGAAAATTTTCATATTCTTTATTTACCTGGGATGTTACATCCTTCCCCCCTTTTGGAAATTGCATCCTCACAATTTTAAAATTGTTATTGGAAACATCATTGAAAGTACCAAATCAGAAAAAGAGTAAATGAAAAAATCACTTTAAAAGAATGAAATATATGTACAAAGGTCACCTAAGATAACCCATACTAGGATTCCATGAAAACATGGATATAGAGGAGAAACTAAGTGTCATGTTCTGAGGAAGAGTGATAAAAAACATTATTAGGAGAAAGTTAATAACTAGAAAATTACAAACATGTGATGTGATAAAGGATCATTGATTCCCGGGTAGGAAAAGTTAATGGAAAATATTTTTTTAAGTTACTTTTCATAATTTTGAAAAATTTATTTTTGAGCTTCACAAAAATATAAGGAAACATGCTTACTTGTCATGCAGACATTCATTCTTTACTAACTTCCTATGAAAAACTCATCTATTCTCCAAATGACAAGTATTCTAGATGACTTATTCACACCTGAAGCACTAAAATCAACTTATAGAGTATCATATAATCTAAAAAAGATGAAATATATATTTCCCCTGTATTTAGACATCATCCAAAAACAAAATGTTTAGTACAGGATTGGATAATCCCAAAAGGGATAGGCATTTATAAAAATAAATACCACTCTTAATCTCTGAAATTGATGAAACAATACCCAAAGTCCAAAAAAGACCATTAAATATAAAATTTTCCTTAAAAAACATCAATATAATCCAAACTAAATTGAAACCCAAAACTCAGAAGAATTTGATTACATAGTCTTCCAGGTTAAATTATATCTCCAAATAACATCAACTACTCTTAAAGTCACATACTTAAAATTAATTAATATAAACACATATTCTTTATGATAGGTTAATCATTTCCATAAATACCCCAAATATCTATAAATCCACAATAAAAACATATATAAAAATAAACTATTAATCGTTTAATTAAATCCCATAGTATTCTATTTTCCTTAGGCATATAGTGTTTCCCATAGATTGAACGTCTTGCAGAAAAACATTTATCACATAATCACCAAATAAGTTTCCTGCACTAAGGATATCCATTTGATAAAACATAAGATCCAAAATAAACTTATTATTAATCAATAAAATAATTTAACTAAAATAATTATTCTCACCAACTAGGGTCATTACATAGTCCAGTGGTAGGTGATAAATCCCTGTGGTACTTTAGTTGTGGTTTCAATTCCCACAGCTTTGTCTGACATGACTGGTTGTCACATGGTCTACATGATGTCCATTTTCAAAAACTATATTTTATTACATTCCCAAAATGAGATAAATTCCTCAAAATAACCATAGCATAATTTAACCACAAATGTTAACTCGTACATCTCATTTGCATCTCAAAAATTACTAACTTTTAATTGACTCAAATTCAAGGATCACATAAACCCAAATGGTTATTTGTAACTATATCTACCAAAGAAAATATAATTCTTCCTCGAACAACATTTTCACATAACAAACTGATAGGTTACACATACACTAGAAATGTCTTCCAATTTAATCCCATCAACAAATAACACTAATACATTTATAAATTTCACCATCTATTTATTTCCATATAGGTTCTTCCTTGAACAAGAGGTTATCTTATAGAATAGGGCATTGGATTGGGTAATTCCCAAGTCCACTACATTTACAGCAAATGACTCTAAATGGATTCTTGGGATCATTTTTATTTTCTTCTATAATAATCTTCATTTTAACTCAGAAATTATATACTTTATGTCTTTCTTTCCTACACATAAAGTATTTCTTTGTTCCATTGAGACACATTCTTGGGTGTCTCCTTCCACATTTCCTTCATGATGGAAATATAGATTTCTTTTCTGCATGGTCTCTACTACTGGAGCTCTTATCATTAACCACCTTTTTCTTCATTGTTTAGTTTGAGAGTTGGTTAATATTTATGTTGTTGATCATATTTTGGGAAAATTAATTCGGCATGAACATGATATCTTTTATGCCTATAAACATTCCATTTCATTATTCATTTACAGCACTGTGCCCGCCTTGTACATCATGTTCAATGTTAGTATGACTTCCTTGAAATACATCCATTGACTAAAACCATAAAGCATTGTGTGAGTAACAATAGCCATAAAATGAATTAGAGAATATCATGACACCTTATTTCTAATCTAAAACACCTTAGTATCAACAAAGGTTATTTCTTCTCATCTTGTATTAAAATACTTTAAATAAGTTTTTAAAGAAAATCTTAATTATCCAAAGAATATCCCCCAAGAGTGTTGTAACCTAGAGTGCATCAAGTCCCGTTGTTGTGCACCAATTCTCATTCGAGTATAGCTCAAAGTGGTGTTTTCGGGTTTTACCCCTAGGTACATCCGTGCCAGAGTTGACTCTAACTTATCATATCTAGACAGGGATGTATTTCTTGGAAAATAAACAAAATATCTACATTACCAAAATTCAATTAAGTTCTTCTATACCAATCATCAAAGTCTATCTTAGGGTAATGTTCTCTAATCAGAGTTTTTCTAAATCTAGATTCAAAGGTTTGTACTAAAGTTCCTCTGAAACCAACTATAACGCCCTGATCCTAGTTACCCATAGTCTGTGCATTATTACATATCATTAGCATGATCACAATAGATCATGTCTCGAAGGAGAAATTAGTTTAGTAGCCTTGAAAGTACTAATACATAAAAAAGTTTTATATTACATTATGAAATAAAGATAAACAACATTGTGTCCCATTTGAACACACTCATATCCCTTATCCTATCCCTGCAGGTTAATAATTATATACTTCTTCACATCTTGGGAAACATAAAACATGAAAAGGGGTGAGCTCAGAATCTCTTTAAGGATAACAATATAGTAGAAACTTTCATAAATAAGAATAAACATTTAAGGAAATATATAATAAAAAAACACAAGCCTTTTAAACATAAATATCAGCATAATATTGAATATATAAATCAAATAATTACCTTTAATTATTCAAATGGATATTATAAAAGTCAAATAATCACATGTAATATCAATTTCAAAGTTCATAATTATGGAATGCATAATGACAGACATCAAAACCACATAGTCGAGGCCTTGTGCCAAGACTACAAATTTGAATTTGTCAAGAGATTCTTCCAAGAAACTAGTTTGTCTAATGGTACATACTAATGAATTTAAGAGCTATAATGGGCTCCACTCGTCACTTACTAAGTCCAATTTATTTCTCATATGAAAAGGTTGAAACATAATCTAAACATTCGCATTAGAACTAACATACAAAATGTCAAAATTTTACCCTAAAACCAGAAATGGTATAAAAATATCACATCCACAGTCAAACATAACACATTCAATAAAATATGGAAGATTTTTTTATAATAAATCAACCTCAATCAAGAATAATTAATGTTTTTGAAATAGATAAAAATAATCTATAAAACTATTTGAGAGAAATATCCCCTTTTCTTGAAAACATTTAAAAGTCTCATTATTTATCAAGAAGATGTGAAAAATAGTTTTTTGAATCAAAGTGTCCCAAACCAATTTGAAACTTTTAAAACAAATTTTAATTTTAAATCATTCATGTCCATATAAATAAATCATTTAAACTATTTTTAAAACATGGACATTAATGAGAAATATTTAGAAGAATACATCTTTAAAACATTTAAAATGATATTTTAGTTAGAGTTCCTAACCAAATGAGAGACATTTGAATAAAAATAATTGAGGTAATAAAAGATTTATAATATCATGAGAATAAAGGGAATCTGTATATACTATGTCAATGTACAGTACATATACCATATAAAAGTGAATTGATGCATAACGACAATGAAGTCACAATATAATGTAAATTGAGATGAAATCCCTTATAAAGACAATACCCTTAGGTTAAGGATAAATAAATGACATAATTATATGTGAAATGTATAAATACACTTAATATTATTGGATATTTAGTGTAAATCAATCATAGTACATTCACACATATTCTTCTGACAACAACACCAATGTCTTGGATGTTTAACTCAATGAATGGAAATTGAGTTAAGATTACTCTAATGAAGTTCCTATCGATGAATTGAGAATTTATCAATGGAATGATTATGGGTATCAAAAATATATCCAAACAAAGGGGAGTGGAAATTAATACATATATAATTAAATAGTGATTTCACACAAAATCTTGGAGTAAAATAATCAATGATGTTTGCGTAAAACCCAATGAGTGGAAATCGAAATTAGAAATTACCATACCAATTTGGTAACTTATGAAACATACACCCTATATAATAACTATCATAAAATTAAGTTGTAAATACCCAAAAAATAAAGTATATTACTGAAGGAATACAATCCCGATCAGTAAATACGCCACAAAAAATGAAATAGTGGAAATATAGCATGAATCTAACAAGAATAAGAAGTGGGATGAAAACCCCCTACAACATTGTAATAAATTTAGTTGTATGACCAAAAGTTAATAACCACCAAATTAATCAATGAATACCATGAATATAAATGGAATAATTATAATATATTTCAAATGTAAGTACACCATACCACATGAAATAAATAAGTTGTGAAAAATAGAAATCTCAATAAATTAAAAGTTAGATAAGAAACCCTTTACCTCAAGTCCGACTTTTCTTGTATGTTCCTTGTTCTTCATGAATAATAAAAATAAGTTAATTTATACTTGATTAATAAAAATTTTCATGTTTTATTATTCCTTTTATATCACTTATTATCTTTCAATAACAATTAGTTAATTATTTGAGTTCATATTAGACATTTTGTGGATGTTTAGAAGTTGAGTCAAAAAAAACTTATTATAATTATAAATTGTCCACTTGGTCAAAAGTATATTATATCTACAATCATATTAATGACTTAAATATCATATATATCATATATATATATAGAATATATATGTATTGATAATAGTACATATCATTTAGAGATAAGAAATGAAATGCACCGTTCACAGAGACAGTAAGTTGTATAAATGCATGCATGCTATTTTCGTTTCTATTTCGTATTTTAATGGTTTAAAAAATTAATGATACATAGGTTTATTATAATTATAGTATAATATCATATATAATTTCATTAACTGAATCACTTATACATCCCACGTATTGGATGAACGAGTCACATAACTTTGAGGGGGTGGTAGTCCACACTTCCTCAATTGAAATTATCATATTTACCCACTATAAAAACTATAAGGTATGATATAAATGAAAAATACATAAGTATAGAGACAATATAAATATAGTATATATCACATATAAATATAGTTCCATCATAATGGCCACCATGAGAGGCGGTTTGGGATATTTCAATACTCATCGTTTCATGAGGTCGTAACGCCCCAACACTAGAAGCCCAGAGTTGCTGCATTATTA
Source organism: Viscum album (assembly GCA_963277665.1). Classification (NCBI taxonomy): domain Eukaryota; kingdom Viridiplantae; phylum Streptophyta; class Magnoliopsida; order Santalales; family Viscaceae; genus Viscum; species Viscum album. The sequence continues at coordinate 153,902,165 of OY728134.1, read as the reverse complement.
CGTATCATTGTCCAGATCACAAAAGATCAAGTCTTGAAATACCGATTAGTTTAGTAGCATTAGAAATACTAAATACATTGATAAGGTTTAAATTACATCATAAAATGGAAAACAACAACAACATTGTTTCCATAGACAATACTAAGATCCCATAGACTATCCCTGCAAGTCAGTCATAATATACTTCTTCACATCTAGGGAAAAATAAAACATATAAATGGGTGAGATCTTATTCTCATTAAGGACAAAAAAATAGCGGAAGCTTTCATAAATAAGCATAAACATTTAAGGCAATGTATAAAACTTAAACAAAACCCTATTAACCATAAATTTCATCATAATATGTCAAGCATAAATCAAAATAATTCCATTTACTTACTCTCATGGATATTCTACTAGTCAAATAATCACATGAAATATCAATAGTCACATTCATAATGGTTGAATTCTTAATGACATAATTTCATAACCAAATAGTCAAGGCCTTGTGCCAAGACTACAAATAAGATTTTGTCAAGGCCTTGTGCCAAGACACTAGTTTGTCTCATGAGACCTATTGATGCATCGAGGAGTTATAGCGGGCTCCACCCATCACTTATTATGTCCAATGTATTTGTCATATGAAAAGGTTTAAACATAACATAAACATTTGTTTTAAAACTAGCATACAAAATGTCAATACATTATCCATAAACCATGAATGGTATAAAAATAACACATCTATAGTCAAACATATCACAAAATCTTCAATATAATATGGAAGATTTTTATCATAATAAATCAACATCAAACAAGTTTAAAATCCATCAAAGGATGTTGACATAGATGAAAATGATTTGTAAAACTCTTTGAGAGAAATATCTATTTTTTATGAAAACTTATAAAAGTCACACAATTTAAAAAGGAAGATATTTAAAAAAAATTAATTAATATTTCTCATTCCACTTTGAAACTTTTAAAAGGAATTAACATTTTAAAAACATTCATGTCCATATAAATAAATCCTTAAAATCCATTTTGAAACATGGACATTAATGATAATGGTTTAGAAGAATAAATATTTAAAACATTTAAAATGATTTTTTAGTAAAAATTACCTTAAAAATAATCCATTTGAAAACTCTTTTATGAAACATAGACTTGGATAATAAATATGTCCCAGTATATACTTAAGTAAAAACTACCTCAGATAATAAAGAGATTTTGAAATTAACCCTTACCTAGCACTTTACTTTGGTCAAGGGTACGTTTAACCTCCGGTATAATGACAATTATATGTTATTAGATTATACCAGAACCATATTCATATTTATTATATCATAAATTATTCATTTATGACTTTATTCTACCCATTTAATAATGATTTTCATGTTAAATTAACATTTCGGGTAATAATCGCTTTCTTTATCAAACATATTTTTACTTGTTATTCATGACCGTATAATTTAGATCATGATTTAAATACATTCATAATACAAACCTTGATTAATATATCATATATATTTAGAATATAAACATTTATAATAGATATATATATAAAATCGAAAACCCCATTTATGGAGACAGTAGGCCGTACATACACATTAATGTTGTTTCTGTTTTCATATTGTATTGAACAAAACTAAGTGAATAAGTTATATGTAAGTACATAAATAAATATATATATATATATATATATATATATTAGAATTACTATGTCATATATTACATACTTATTAGTAATATATATTTTTATAATCATCGATAAATGGTGTACGTGGAAATGAATCCGATCGCGTCGTGGAGACGGTAATCCGTATGTCCACATGAGAGAAAATATAATTTCATTAAAGATGTAGAATTGGAGGGTATATTAATTTTATAGAGACGTTATAATTTTAGTTTCATTATTTATATACATATTACTCATCATTATATCCATCCAAATAACATAGTGTTGAATAACAAATTACACCACGGCGTGGAGGCGGTAAGCCGTACGTAAGCATGCATGGTGAAATTATCCTTAATAGGATGGATGGAATAATGAATATGGTTATTCCATAGTTATAATAACATCATGGTATATATAAGGTACTAGATTTGTTATTTTGTTATTGTAATAACAAAGAATGAGTAAGTGGTAGATTAAAAGAACTTGAAAGAGGGTGGTGAAATCATTTCCTCTTCTTCGGGTTCTCCATATTTATTTGATCAAAAGGGCTCCATAGGATAGACTTCTGTCCAAATTAAGGCCTCTAGGATGAATTTAGGATATTTGGGAGGAAATTTGGGCAAGGTATGGCAGAGCCAAATGGCTTTGGAGGTGTGAATTTGAGAGAAGAGGAAGTTCCCTTTTATAAGAGGGGTGTGGGGCACCTTAGCAAAAACATAAAATATTATTTTATAATAAATTAATTTTCGATTAATAATTGATCCAAAATGAATTATTTAAATTATAAGGTGGGGATGGGTCGAAAAACAATCAACCAATATGTTTTAGACAGGTTTGTGTCACTATATTAACCTTATATTTTAGATTTAACTCTTAGTTAAATAGTTTGACATTTACCATGTCTCTTTGTATTTTTATATTATATTGTTAATAAACTAACTATAAACTTCCAAGAGAACCCAAAGTGGTTCATTAATGACATATATAATAGTATTTAATTCCTTTGACTAAACAAAATATTTGTAGGAAGAGAATACCAATTAATAATATAATATTTGTTTTAAAAACTCTTTTATGTCAATTTTGACAATATTTGGTATTTTGGTTTTGCTAAATTCAAAACAACATTATTACTTAGAAAAAATTCATTTAATAAACCCTAACATGTCATATTAACATATAAAATTATTTTAATTCATAAAAAGTCTCAAATTACATTTATTTGGATATTTCCAATATCAATTGATTTAATATATCATTAAATAGGTAATTACTGCATCATCATTGTGTCATAAATAAATTAAATTATTTAATGTATAAATAATATAAATAAAATAAAATTATATAGGAAATATTTATATATTTAAAATGAATATTTATTGTCAAATATATCTTATGTGTAACCCTATATTGAAAACGTTTTAGTTATTAAACAATGATTTTAACTCTTTTAACTCTTTATTAAATAAAATAATAATAAATGTCCTAATCTAATACAAGTTGACATTAAGGATCATATTTTATTAATAAGAATTTTTTTGGTTGAATTAAACTTATACAATAGAATAAGGACAATAGTTAGGGTATTAATAATATCATTTTTACCCTTAATTATCGTATTTACTTTTAACCGTGGTAAATAAAAGTAAAAAGTTACTATTCACCAAAAATTATTTTCATATTATTGAACCAAATTTTACATACTGATATTAATTGTGTCTCTAGGATTTTAAAAATTCAACTGACAGAAGAAATAAAATTATGCTTTCTGTAAATTTAAAAATGCTCATAGGAGGTGGGTAAAAGATGATAAAAAGTTCAATAAAATTTATAAATATCTAAACTTATTATAAAATTATTCAAATGAATTATATTGAAATGATATAGGTATTATATATCAATTTTTTTCATAAAATAAATTTAAATCAAATAAATATTTAATTAAATAAAAAGTCGATTTTAACCAATAACTTAGTGTTTTTCACTATTCATCAAAAATTGAAAGTTTTCAGAAAAATACCAAAATTTCACCCGAAAATAATTTTGATAGTATGAATTCAAAAATTAAGTATATTTTACGAAATTAAAAACATAGAAATTTGATTTATTAATTTCAAATTAATTCCCATTGTCAAAACCAAATAGCGTGTTTTTAAGAAATAATAACTAACAAAAGATTGATACTTGTTTATGTTCAATTTAAAAGTAAAATTATTTACAATGAATAACATTGGATTAAATTGTAAAAAAATAATCAATTTATACTTCCAAACCAGTAAAATGTATAATTTAACACTATTAATTATTTTGATTAAAAAATTTGTTATCATTTAAAATATAGTATTTTTAACTATTCACCCAAATATGAAAGTTATGAGAAAAAAACAATTTTTTTATTGAAACTAAATTCTTATGTCCCAATTCCAAAGAAGAAGTTTATTTTATCAAATTGAATATATAAATGTTTCAAATATTGAATTTAAAAAGGGTTCACTTTAAAAAGGTGGTAAAAGTGATTTTTTTTGAAAAATAATTCTTTTATCTAAAATTTTTTTTTTCTTAAATTATATCTTAGAAACTCATAATATATATTATAAAATTATAAGGATTATATACAGTTCAAAATTTAGTTAATATTATTCATAACCATTTTTTGAACGGCTATTTTGGTATGTCGTGGTGCGCTTGAACTCAGTGTTGCGTGTAGTGCAAGTCGTTGAATTACATTGAAGAAATAACGTACTATGAAATCATGGGGTGTTACATTCTTCCCTCATTCAATAAATGATGTCCTCTCAATTTGAAATTGTTCTTCTAAAATAGAAGGTTGAAAATAGAAAATACCTTTGTGGGAAAACCCACATCGGAAATTGGGTTAATAAAATTTAGTCTTATTAAGATGAAAGGGGGAATGAAAAAGTCACCACCATATTATGATCTCTATTAAGAGAACATTGGTGGTAATTAGAGACACATAATTGGAGGAAAACGTAAATATTTATAGGGAGGGATTGAGGTCATCAGTCACAAAAAATTGTAGAATTGAGGGCCTCAAAGCCATCAATCTATGATGATTTAAAATATCACCGGTTTAACAAAACATAAGGTATTAGGATATCACATTTTTAGTTATAAGATCCCTTACCTAATGTCTATGAATTATTTACTTCATATAATAAGAAAAGAAAAAAAATATATACTTGACAAGTAGAGATCCTTCCTTTAACTAATTTCTACCACAAACTCATCTTTCACTCTAAAAGATAATAGAACTTAAAAATATATTCTATTTATCCTATTCATATAGGGTTTCAAAAAAATGTATTAATAATTCATATACCAAAACTTCTAAAAAAACTACATTATTAAATCCTGGATATCATTTGGGCCAGTGGTAGGTGATACACCCTTGTCGCCCTTCAGTTGCGGGTTTAAGTCTCTTGGCCTTTTCGGATGCGACAGGTTGCCGCCCGACCTCCGAGTTGTCCTTTTATGGCTATCCAAAAATAATCTCAAACTATAATTATCCAAAATACTTATATCCAAACTCACAGTAAAAAATTTATAAGGAAGGTAAACACAACGAAGATCCTTTTTACATGTAATAACATGTAAACACCTTCATCATGTATTCTTTTAAAATACTGCAACATCCTGAATTACCATACAACCTTATTTATCAAATTCATGCTCCCTAATTACTTATAGAATACTTGATATACTCCTTCTATCCAAAAATGTTGTAACCTCCAAAAATGAAGAAATATACAAATCATTAATTACTTTCAATGAATTCAAGAATATCCAATATAATTTATCCAATTCAAAAATATCTTATTCCAAAATCACTACCTAATTATAAGGACCATATTAAGGATTACATTTCCTTCAAACATGTATTTTTTAAAATAGTGTAGCTTACTACTAAGTCACTTTTATTATAACCATATAATCTAAAATCCCTAATAAAATAGTATTGCAGTACAATCCTTATTTATCTTTATAATTCATATATCCATTATATTATTGATACAACAGTCAAATGAAATAATTATATTATAAAAACATAAGAATAATAGTCATTATTCTTCATTTGAGGTAGTATCATTACATGATTATTATCCAACAACATCATTTAAGGTATAATCTGATGACTGGGACACAGATTCACATAGTGTCCCAATGCCTTGCAGATGAATCATTGTACATTTGAAACATTTTTCTTACCCTTGAAATCACGTACTTGGAATCCTTTTTCTTCACACTTATAACAAACTCCTATTCCCTTAAAGAATTTACCAAGGTGATTCTTTCCCCAATTGTCACATATGGGAAAATCCTTCTTTTACCTCATCTCTTTATCCATCTTTCTCTCTTCCATCCTTTTATTCTCTTTCTTCCCTTCAAAGCCATAGGACTTAGAGAATTCTTTACTTATCTTATTAACACATGATACTATTTCAACATATGTTGAGAATACATGGGGGAATATTTCCTTTCTAAATGTTGGCTTAATACCATGAAATATATGATCCTTCTTACTCTTTGGATCATACGTATTGCTGGAGTTCACATTCCATCTACTGGGCACCATTTCTATACAATGGAATACACTAGGATAGTTTATTAATTGCAATGGATAATTCCAAACTTGTAAAATACCTTACGTAAATAGAATAGTTTATGGATATAATCCATAATCATAAAAATATTTTCTTTGAGGAGGTATATACTCGTAAATCATTTATAATTATTTTTACAGAAAATTAAAATTATCCCAAGCATATCCACCGAGAGTGTCATAACCAAGACTGCAACAAGGCCCATTGTCGTGCACCAGTTCCTGTTCGAGTCTAGCTCAAAGTGGTGTTTTCGGCTTTTACTCCTAGGTACATCTGTTCCAGAGCTGCCTATACCTGCTCGTATCTAGAAAGGGATGTATTTCATGGAAAAATCGCAAAATATCTACAATACCAAAATTCTATGAAGTTCTTCTATACAAATCCTCTAAGTCTATCTTAGGGATATGTGCTCAAATCAGAGTTTATCTAAATCTAGTTTCCAAGGTTTGTACAAAAATTCTCTGATACAAACTTTAATGCCCCGACCACATTTACCTAAAGTCGGTGCATTGTTTTAATACATTGGTATGATTACAAGGAATCAAGTATCAAAGCACCGATTAGTTTATAATCCTTGGAAATACTAGATACATTCATATGGTTTACATTACATCATAAAATGGAAAACTAAAACAACATTGTTTCTATAGAAAACATTGATATCCCATATACTATCCCTACAGGTTAGTCATAAAATACTTCTTCGCATCCTGGAAAAAAATAAAACATAGAATGGGGTGAGCTTAGATGCTCAGTAATCATAACAATATAGCGGAAGCATTCATAAATACGAATAAACATTTAAGGCAATGTATAAAACTAAAACAAAAGCCTTCTAAACATAAAATTCATCTTAATATAGAAAATTTAAATCAAAATAATTCCATTTACTTACTCACATGAATATTATACTATTCGAATAATCACATGTACCTTCAATAGTCATTTTCATAATGATGGAATGCATAATTCCAGCCTTTCATAACCACATAGTCCAGGCCATGTGCCAAGACTATAAATAAGATTTTTTCAAGGCCTTGTTCCAAGACACTAGTTTGTCTCATGAGACCTACCGATGCATCAATGATCTATAGTAGGCTCCACCCATCACTTAATAAGTCCAATACATTCCTTATATGAAAAGGTTTAAACATAACCTAAAAATTCGTATTAAAACTTGCATACAAAATGTCAATACATTATCCATAAACCATGAATGGTATAAAAATAACACATCCACAATAAAAAAAATAACACAAAACCTTCAATAAAATATGGATGATTTTTATCATAATAAATCAACTTCAAACAAGTTTAAAATCCATCAAAGGATGTAGACATAGATGGAAATGATTTGTAAAACTCTTTGAGAGAAATATCTCTTTTTTCATGAAAACATATAAAAGTCACACAATTTAAAAACGAATACATTAAAAGACATTTTTTAATCAAAGTGTCGCATACCACTTTGAAACTTTTCAATGGAATTGACATTTTAAAAACATTCATGTTCATATAAATAAATCCTTAAAAACCATTTTGAAAACATGCACATTAATGAGAACGATTTAGAAGAATACATAGTTAAAACATTTAGAATAATGTTTTAGTAAAAAGTACCTTAAAAATAATCCTTTCTAAAACTCTTTTATGAAATATGGATATGGATAATAAATATTTCGCAGTATATACTTACGTAAAAACAACTTCAGATAGTAAAGAGATTGTGAAATTAACCCTTACCTTGCACTTTCCTATGGTCGAGGGTATGTTTAACCTCCTATATAATTACCATTGTATGTTATTAGATTATACCAGAACCATATTTATATTTATAATATCATACATGTTTCATTATGAATTTATACTACCCATATAATAATGATTTTCATGTTAAATTAACATTTTGGGTAATAATCACTTTCTTTATCGTACGCATTTTAACTTGTTATTCTTGGCCGAATCATTTAGATCACGATTAAAATACTTACAGGATACAAAACTTGATTCATATATAACATATATTTATAATATAAATATTTATAACAGATAGATATATGAAATGGAAAACACCGTTTATGGAGACGGTAGGCCGTATGTACACAAAAATGTTGTTTATGTTTTCATATCGTATTGAATGAAAGTAAGTAAATAAGATATATGTAAGTAAATTAATACATATATATATATCTAGTAGAATTACTATTTCATTTTTTACATAGTTATTATTAATATATATTTTTATAATCGTCGATGAATGGTGAACGTGGAACTGAATCTCACCGCACCATGGAGATGGTAATCCGTATGTACGCAGGAGCGACAATATCATTTCTTTAAAGGTGTGGAATTGGATGGTATATTAATTTTATATAGACATTATCATGTTATTTTCATTATTTATATACATATTACTAATCATTATATCAATCCAAATAACATAGTTTTGAATAACAAATTACACCATGGCGTGGAGACAATAAGCCGTACGTACACACGCATGGTGAAATTATCATTCATAGGATTAATGGAATAATGAATATGGTTATTCCATATTTATAATAACATCACAATATATACAAGGTATAGAAGTTATTATTTTGGTATGGTAATAATAAATAATGAGTAAGTGGAAGAATAAAAGAACTTGAAAGAGGGTGGTGAAATCAGTACCTCTTCTTCAGGTTCTTCCTTTTGATTTGATCAAAGGGCTCCTTAGGTTGGCTTTATGACCAAAGGAATGCCTCTAGGATAAATTTAGGATAATTTTAAGGTTATTTGGGCTAGGTTTGGCTGATACAAATGTCTTTTGAGGTGTTAATTTGAGAGAAGGGGAAGTTTCCTTTTATAAGAGGGGTGAGGGGCAGTTTATGAATAACTTAAAATATTATTTTATAATAAATAAATTATCAGTTTATAATGGCTAAAAAATGAATTATTAAATGTATAAGGTGGATATGGGTCGAAGAAAGCTCAACCAATAGGTTTTAGATAGGTTTGGTCACTATATTAACCTTATATTATAGATTTAATTCTTAGTTAAATAGTTTGACATTTACCATGTCTCTTTGCATTTTTATAGTATATGGTTAATAATATTACTATAAACTTACAAGAGAACCCAAAGTGATTCATTAATTACATATATAATATTATTTAAGCCCTTTGGCCAAACAATAGATTTTTAGGAATAGGATTCCAATTAATAATATAATATTTGATTTAAAAACTCTTTTATGTCAATTTTGATAGTATATGGTATTTTGTTTTTTCTAAATTACTAACAGCATTATTACATCGAAAAAAAAATCATTTAATCAACCCTAAAATGTCTTATTAACCTATAAAATTAGTATAATTCATAAAAAGTCTCAAATTACATTTATTTGGATATTTATTATATCAATTATTTTAATATTTCATTAATTATGTAATTACTACATCATCATTGTGTCATAAATAAATTAAATTATTTAATGTATAAAAAATATAAATAAAATTCCATTATGTAGGATATATTATTAGCTTTATAATTAATATTTATAGTAGAATTAATCTTATGTGTAACCATATATTAAAAATGTTTTAGTTATTAAACTTTGATTTTAACTCTTTTAACTCTTCTTTAAATAAAATAATAATAAATGTCCTAATCTAATCCATGTGGACCTAAAGGATCATATTTTATTAATAAGGTTGTTTTATATTGAATTAAACTTATCCAATAGAATTAGGATATATTTTCGTGTAATAATAATATCATTTTTACCCTTAATTACACTATTTACTTTTACCGTGGTAAATAAAAGTAAAAAGTTACTGTTCACGAAAAATTATTTTCATCTTATGGAATCAAATTTTTCTTACTAATATCAAATGTGTGTCTCATATTTTAGAAATTAAACTCACAGAAGCAGTAAAATTATGTTTTATGTAAATTTGCAAATGCTCCTAGGAGGTGGGTAAAATACGGTAAAAAGATCAATAAAATATTTATATATCTAAAAATATTATAAAATGACTCCAATTTATTATATTGAACTTATATAGGTATTATCTATCTATTTTGACCTAAAATAAATTTAATTAAAATAAATAATTATTTAAATAAAAAGTCGATTTTAACCAATAACTCAGTGTTTTTCACTATTCATAAAAAATTGAACGTTTTCAGAAACCTTCAAAAATTTCCCCCTAAGATAATTTTGATATTATGAATTAAAAAATTATGTCTATTTTACCTAATTTAAAAAAAAGAATTTTCAATTATTAATTTAAAATTAATTCCCATTGTCAAAACCAAAAAGTGTGTTTTTAAGAAATAATAACTAATAAAAGATTGATACTTGTTTATGTTCAATTTCAAAGTGAAATTATTTCCAATGAAAACAATTGGATTAAATGGTAAAAATATAATCTATTTATACTTCTAAACCGTTAAAATGTATAATTTGACACTATAAGTTATTTTAATTAAAAAATTGTTTTCAGTTAAAATATATTATTTTTCACTATTCACCAAAATATGAAAGTTATCAGAAAAACACCAAAAATATATTGAAACTAAATTCTTATGTCTTAATTCTAAAGAAGAATTTTATTTTGAAAAATTTAATACATAATAGTTTCAAATATTGTATTTAAAAATGGTTCACCATAAAAAGTCAGTAAAAGTGCATTTTTTTGAAAAATACTTCTTTTATCTAAAAAAATGAATTTGTTCTTAAATTATGTCTTAGAAAATCATAAAATTAATTCTAAAACTATAAGGTTTATATAATGTTCAATATTTAGTTAATACTATTCATAACTGCTTTCTTAACGGCTAGTTTGGTATGTCGTGGTGCGCTTGAACTCGGTGTTGAGTGTAGTGCATGTTTTTTAATTACATTGAATAAATAACGTACTATGACATTTTGGTGTGTTACAGAGGCAGTACTTCAACGTCCGCAGAAACAGTATGTTCTTATCCAATAGATGGAGGTGTGCGGATGTTTAGTTATAATAATTCTAATAAAAAAACCTATAATATTTAGGATACTTGTGTTTCTATAAAATAAATGAATAAATAGAGTTTAGGGGGTTGGAGAAGTAAAATAGAAGAAAAGAACTTACGAGAAGATGTTACCTTTAAATTGGGTAACTCCTTTTGGTATGAACCACAATTCTTACTTGAAGTGCATTCTACCAAAGGTAAGGAATCTAGGAGGAAGAGTGGGATGTATGGAGCTTAATTGGGCAGAGTTTGGATGAGACAAGGGGCTTGAGAGGTGTGAGGAATGGGTTATAATTGGTGTCCTTTTATAAGGGGGGGGGGGATGGGTTCTTTAGGAATGTTTGAAAATATTATTTTATTATATAATTATTTTCAGTTTCTAAATTTCAAAAACTCATTAATGTCGAATATAAGATGAATCATGTTTGAAATAAAATAATACTATAAGAATTGGACAGGTTTTGGATATTGTTTTAATTTTTAAAAACTTATTTATTAAAATCATTCATTAATGAGGTAATCAATTCATCATAATTGTGTCATAAATAATTTTATTTATTTGATGTCTAAAAATTAAAAAAATACCATAATGTAAGAAATCATTTTATCTTTCAAATGAATATTTATAGTTGAATAGATAACTTATATAAACCCATGTAAAAATTAATTTAATAAAACATATATGATTAAGTTATATTTGTCTTTACTTTAAATTAATTAATATAAAGTGTTATCATCACTCCCAACTGGTTCCATGGGGTCCCAAAATAGATCAATGGTTGGCCATGGTCGGACATGTATCAACCAACAATATTAGTACACATTTTAGGGTAATTTAATATTATTATAATATTATTTTTTACCCTTATTTACTAGATATACCTTTTAACCATGTTAAATAATATATTTACCCAAGTAAATATTCATAATGTCTAAAAATAAATGTTATCTATTTATATAATTTGGACGTCCTGATTCTAAATGTGTAATAAAATTTTCCAAATTCATAACAAAAAAGTGCCAGAAATTAATTTAAATTTAATTCTCATTGTGAAAATAGAAAACAATGTTTTTAAGAAATAATAACTATCAAAAGATTGATAATTGTTTATGTCCAATTTCAATGTGAAATTTCTTAAAATTACAAAAATTTAATTAAATGGTAAAAATATAATATAATTAAACTTTAAAACTATTTAAAATTATAATCTAACCATATAAATAAATTACATTAAAGGGCAGTTTTGAATTAAAATATAGTATTATTAACAATTCCTTAAAAATGAACTTTTTCAGAAAAATACCAAAAATTTACCCAAAGTAAATTTTGATGTTTCTATTCTAAAGAATAATTTTATTTTTTCATATAGAACATATAAAATTGAAAAACTATATTTAAAAATGTTTTTCCATTAAAATGCAGTAAATCAGCATTTTAAAGAATATTAGAGTATTTATGCATAAAATTAGATTCATTAACATTTTAAGACTCAAAAATTTATTGGATAAATGTAAAAACATTTAAAAAAATATATATACTCATATTGTAGTTAGTTATATTATTTCCCACCAATAAAATAGCTATCCATTAACTACAATTTAAATTAATAATAATATTATATTATTTTTTGGTATAACACAACGTTGTGTGCAACATAAGTTTTCAAAGAAACCCATTGTTGCGTATTAGATACGCCATCAATCATATAATTCCCTTTAAATAAAAATTAATATTTACTTTACAAATATTAATAAATATAAAAAAATTCATATTCGTTATTCACCTGGGATATTACAGAAATTTTCCCAGATCATCAAGATATATACTCGCAATCTGGGATATTATCTAGCTCATCCCATGATTCTTGGGTCGAGCATAGCTTGCATGGATATCCCATTCATCCTGTGAATGAACATGACACCTTATGGTGTTGTTAATGTCACCCTTTAGTGGTAGCAATAAATGAAAGCATGATAGGGAACCAACAAGTCCATCTCAAGGAAAAAAAGGTACCATATGATGCAGGATATGCTAATCTCAAGGGGAACTCCCTTCATTGACATATATCCTCTATTTTAATTTCGAATAGTGTTTCATGCATCATAATTCCTAAAACAACTAAACACTAAACCCAAGTATCTCTATAATTGGAAAAAATATAAATCTATGAGAAACCCCTACATCAAAAAAGGCAAGATAATAATGTAGAGGCTACTAGAACAATAGCTCTGACAGTACAAGGTTCAGGATTCTTCTCCTCAGGTGTTGGAGGCACTATGTATATCTATCCGGACCTGTGACCCTATGATACAACCTGAATACCCTATGAAGATTTACTCTTCTATTACTGCAAGTCTGTGGTCTAACTACCACTACCATGACCACCACCCCGACCTTACCAGATAACTGTACTCTAGATCCTTACCTGATGATAAGATGTAGACCCCATTGTTATTCATAGAGTTAGTGTATACCCTCTCTCACTAGATTCTAATGGAAATATTCTTCCAAAGCACTATCGATATCAAATATTTCCATAGGATTGACACTTATATGGGTCTCTCATGCACTTAGGTCTCACATGTCCCAATCTACCACATTGGTGGCACCGTAATAGGCTAGCCGAGAATGTGCTCTAACTACTAATATCACTACATGGACGATCCTATCAATAATTCATAATACTGATCGATTTAGAACCAAATATAGTTTCTTAAATCCCCTAGATCACACCCCAACCACTCTTAGGTTATGCTATGTGATATGTTCCAGATTCACTATTACAAAAATGATAGTCAGGTATAATACATTCACCTACGATCAGATGTCATACCTGAGACCATCCTTGAATCGCCTGGATTTAGATAACATGTCTCCCATTAGAATAGGTGAAAAGTTTTAGAGCTTTATAAAATGGTACAAATATTCTATTAAAGATAACACACCCTTCTCCAGGTGTATGAATTCCCAAGCTCTATCAGCCCACAATATATCGGGATAGATATAATCATATAATTCCATATAAAAATCCCTCCAAACCATCTCTTGATGAAAATCTATCTATGTAATGAAATCCCACTATCTCTGGTAATAATCACACAAACATAAATGTAGTGACCTTGGCCTTCCTATTGGTATGTGTCTAAAGATTATAAATGATAGACCACGTGGCATGTAGCCATGATTTTGTAGCTTATGGTCTGCTATCCTCCGAAAACATGGGCGGATGTTGCTGTTAGAACTCACGTGTCAACTCTTCCATAGTCGGGGATGGTCAATGAGCTCCCTAAATGGTATTCATAAATTTCATAAAGCCTTTATGTATCTATTCCTCATCACCTGTTTTTGGAACAAGTATTGGTTCCACAGTTGGTACTACTAGATAATATATATGTATCCCATAGCCCACCACCTATGGAGTGTGGTATTCACCACCATAATGTTGTATGAATAGAGGTCATCATGGTGGAATTCATACACAATTACAAACACACAACTTAGATCAATAATTTTATCATAGTTCATAGCAAAAAGTTTATATGTTGAAATAAGATAGGTATAAGCTTTCCTATATAAAAGACACACTCTTCTGTCTGCTCCTTGAGTCATGTATGGGTATCATACATATCATATATAGGAAATAGATACTACTTACTTAACAATACTAAGGTCAATTTTGAGTTATGTTCTCTTCTATATAAAATTTCAACTTATGTTGTATTCATATATTCAATTCCATTTTATCACATTTCATCGTAAAAAAGTTTGAACCAAATGGTTCACCAAATTCTAATCCATAAGGGAACATACTTCTTATAGATCAAAAATATTTATTCTACCTAATTCACAGCATAACACATCCTAGAATATCTATCAAAATAGCACATATAAAAATCATGGCACATATCACAACATCATGCAATCAGGAAATGCATTCTATATGGAATGTCATAATGCCTGACATGTAAAATCTAATCGGTTCCTAAAATAATACATGAGATGGAATACCCTCATCTTATCTGGTTTCAACATAAAATAACCGATAATCATATTAATAATAATATCATAATTTAATTTCATCAGGAAATTGTGGAATCAAATGAATTGTAATAGTCAAAATCCCGAAATAATAATTTCATTCTGGGAAATTTGGATTTTTCTTATATGTGGGTTAGATATGGCTAGACAAAACTCCTTAAAAAATTAAATTTCATTACTATCCCTCTCTATTGTATCAAAATAGCAAAGGAAACCTTAAAATAGGCTATAATACCACTTTTTAATGTTCCGGACTAGATGCCCCTAAAGGTTCCCGAAGCTCGGTTGGCTATATAGACGCAAGCGCATATCACCAAAAGATAAAGGCTTTTGGCTAGCTGTGAGGACCGAGGTATTTTAGTGGGGAGACTCTACCCTCATCACCAGATTGTAGCATAATGAAATAATGATATCAGATAAGTATAAGATGTAGTAAATCAACTAGAAAAATGGTAAATTAATAAGATAAGAATATATAAATCAACCCAAAAGGACTCTCATATACCCAAGATGACAACACAAGTCAAGTGTCTGATAAAGTTGCTAAAATAGGTATACATTATAGGTTAACAATACATGGAACAAAGATAAAAAAAGACTAAAATAACCCATCCAACATCATGATCCTCAGCTCAGTCCTCTGACCCCCTTCTTCTAAACAGCAGTTAAGAACATGTAGCAAGGTGCATTCCCTTATCCATACATGTAAACATATAATATCTTTGGGTACCATCAATGGCCTGAATAGGGTGTGAGATATAATCCTAGTAGTTAACCACCCAAAGGTCTAATTTCATCTAGTTAGTGAATGTATATAACAACAAAAGTGCGTAGGAAGTGATTTAATATATAAATTAAGTGCTAAAAGTAAATATCCCATAAAAAATGGGTTCCCATGGACATATTTCCTCTACTAACTGCTTCATCCTAGCCATAATATCTCTGAATAAACAATAATTCTTTTCCCATTTCATAATCATGTTCATTTAATTTATAAATCTCATTTGGTAAACATTTCATGAGACGTGGCATGTATCCCAAAGTCCCTTTTATAGATAAGTGTTCAATAGATGAATAAAATGGACATTAATAATGTGTGAGGCACTAACCGAATCCATGATTGTGATTTTTATGGGAAGATGCATCATATAAATCATTTCATTCATTTGTTATTTAATAACCTAACCTCATCCATGGAATTTATAATTTTGAATCCAAGTATCTCTCTAGGTGTGGCATAATCCAAGCACCCTATAAACCTATCCTAGGAATTCCTCATTGGAATATTAGTATCACTCTTAGTATGGTATAACATCACTTCCATTCATGTCCATCCATTGTGATTTACCAAGGGAGGCTAAGTGTCACACATGGCATATATGATCAACCTCCCTTTGAGTCTGTCGTTGGAAATCCATAAGGCTTCCATATATCACTTGGGAATAAAAAATTCATCCCCCATGAGTTGATCCTTGTAAATATGTATAAGGAGTCCTAGTGTTACATGGAAGTAAGAAAGTTAGAAGCTGAATGAGTCAATACATGGAATTCTTAAATGTAACCATGTGTCACCCAAGCCAAATTCGTAATCATTCAAAAAAATTCATTTAATTATATAAAGCTCATCACCTTATTCATTTTAATTCAATATCACCTCAAAAGGTGGCTCAAAGCACAAGCTAATCTTAGAAGTCATATTCTCCCTTTAACTCTCATGGGAATTTCATTATAAGGGGCATCTCATGCTTAATCAACCAATCACATGGAAAGAGCCTAGGGAAATGGATTCCATTCCCATTTATTTATAAATTCAATTTAGAATTAACATTTGAATTCAAATTATGATTTAATTCAAATGTAGTTGGAAATTTATTATTATACATCCCAAGGTAGGGGCAAAAAGGAACACCTATTATGTATCCAAATTAAAATCCACCCATGGTGGTCCAATTAACTAAAAAAGCTCAGAGGTGTGGTTCCAATTAATTTTTCTTAACCTCTATATAACTATAAATGCTTTCATTAATTACGTAGGTCACACCTATCAATTTAATTCACTGATTAAATTCTATTTCAATGGTGTCTCTTGGAGAATTGGGTGTGTGGAAAAATGAAATATTTATAAACACTTTTAATTTGAACGAAAATCAAAAGACCACCTACCGTAGGTTCTTAGTGGATAGCTCATCGAGTATTAAATCATTATTTGTATCAGATTGGGAGAAAATTGATGAACAGATGAAGAACATATAAACATGACATATTATATTGCACTTGAATAGTGAATCTCATACCAAGAAGAATAGATAATGACTAAAAAGGAATTAAGATCTTTCCGATGTGGATCCAACGACACTAACGGTGCTCGAACTATATATTAGATGGGTAAGATACATTAATTCCTAGTTTTGGCATCAAGGAGGTGCTATAAAATTTCAATGACTGTCCAATGTAAATAATGAGAAAAATTAGGTTTGGAATAATAGTTTATTAAGGTAAAAATCCTAAATTCACAAAAAATACTGGGTCATATGGTTTGTTTATACAGTAGGACGAACCATGTAACCATTGCTATAAGAAGGGGGGAAGCTCGCATGATTTTCTTACAGGGGTTTAATAACTACGAACAAACCATGTCTCAACAAACTTTCAAAAACAACATAAGGTGTTGCACAACCATGTGCCTCAAATTTCATAGTTGATCAATCTGTTTGGGCTCTCCTGCTACCTACCCATCCTTGCATAGTTTTTTTAACCATGTGTCTTACACCATATGGTTTCTAATAATTGTACGATAAACCTATTTTAACCCAAAATCTAGGACCTAGACCCTGAACTTGACCAAGTCACCTCATAAATCTCCATGAACTCAAGGGACATTCACATTTGGTAATAATTAAGCATTTAAACTAGAAATGGATGAAAAGTGGAAGATCTGTACCTCAAGAAAGAACTATTTTTTACATATGTTTTGTTTTAATTAAAATATATTTTTATGGTTTTAATATAATAGTTATTTTTATAAAATGGTTTCATTAATAAATAGTTTTTTGATCATATAATTTTATGAAATCATAGTAAATTTTTCTAAGGGTTAGATATTTGAACGTTCGATAAAAATTAATATTTCTCAATAAATTATTATTTAATTTAATAATTAAATTTATCATATTTATAAAATTATTTTGATAAAACTAATTTTATTTTTGGAATCATCACATTGAATTTAGCTTATAGTTATGTTTTTGTATTTTTCAAAAAAAGATGATTTTTAGTGAAAAGTAAAAATATTTTTTTATTACTTATATTGAAGATAAATTTTACATAAATTTGAAATTTTTTTATTAAAATTGAATTACTATTTGGAATTACAATAATCAAAGTTTTTAAATAAGTTTAATTGAACATTAGTTTATAAAAATGCTACTAAGGTGAAAATTAGTCACCATGGTAAAATGTTAAAATAAGGAAAATGTTAAATCGAGAGGTAAATATTAACAAAACTCATAAATAAATTATTAAACTAGGTATTTATTGTCTTTAACTATAAATTTATTCATTAAATATCAATTTATGTTCCACTTTCATTAATGATGGCATCTATTTTTAAATTAATAGTTTTTTTACAAAAGTGTTACACCTCTCACCTGTAAAATGATCTCTTAGCCACTACTCTTTTCCACAAACCATAATCATTTTATATTTAAACACTTGTTCCCAAATATATTTTAAACATAATATATGTTTTGGGATTCCAAAAAAACAAATTAAATGTTTATTAAGGTATAGTATAAGGGAGGATATCCAAAGGAAGAGGTAATGTTTTTTACTATGCTCTTTTACTATTTATTATTCTAACCCCTCCTAATTTATTTAGTTAAACATAAAATAGTTAAATTAATATTATATATATACTGAAATTTTATTATCCACTTATATCTTCCTCTCATTCTTTAGAAAATGAAAATGTCACCCATGTTATGTGCAGAATACGACCTCAATGGACAACATGTTTTGATTTCATCACTACCTGGCTGGATCGTTATAAAAATAATTTTATTGTTAAATTTTACGATAATAATAAAAATGTTACATGTTTCATATTCTACAATTTATTTATAATAATTAATCTAAATAAAACAAATCTAGTTCCAAATAGCCAGAAAAACCACGTAGATGAACATCCCATTAAACAAGAAGATTTATACTCAGGGAACCATAACTATGGGAGAATTTGAACATCTGTAATGAAATTAAAATCATTTAACTACAATTTTTTAGTTGTTTTATCATTTTAAAATAACTTCTTTAATCATCAAAAAATTAAAGTGTCCGTGGAACCTGGAAACAAACACCCTTAAAATGACAAGAATAAAGATGATGTCTTAATAAAATGATTCTAAAAAAACATAAAAAAATAATAAAAAATAAAAAATATATGAAAGGAGTTCTAATGAAATTATTTAATAAACCTAATTTAATTATTCATTAGGTTATATATGTGAACTAAGTGAGTCAAGACCTAAGGTAAGTGAACTTCTGAACCACCCTATTTTACTTCAGGTAATTCTTTCTCTCTATATGCCTCACTTTATCTCACTATTATTTTCATTCATCTATTATATATATATATCTTATATATATAGTTTATTTTTACTTTATTTACTTTAATTTCACATATATTTAAATTTTCTTTCTCGATCCTTCATTAAAACAATCATGTTTGAAGGGAACTTTTCTATTTACTATTTTCTCTATTTTCCATGATTTTAATGCTCATGTACCCACATGAATTTATAAAAGGATGAATATTTTATGTAAAAAAATTCTGGTATTAAGGAAAATACCTTGTGTTAACCTTTTTAAAAAATTATTTACCCATTTCTTAACATATCATTTTAGAACTGAATTTCTATTATTACTACTCAAACCTTTGTTATGAAATCTTCTCAATATTGAATCCAAATTTAAGACCCAAGTTTATTATTTCAAAAATGAAATTCTAGAAGACTTAATTACTTATTATATTTTAAATCATTAGTAAATATAATTTTTTTATGTTTTTAGGAAAGATTAGGTAATTCATTTTTAATCATGTGTTTTCCATATGATTATTTCTTATGTATAATTTCCTTATGTGACACACATATTCATGTGCATGTTAATATGATGAGTGGGATCAGAATTGTATAGAATATAAATTTATTTCTTATGTTTATAAATTTGATGATATAATAAATCTTTTTTATGGACATTATTTAAGGTAACTATGTTTATATGTTTTTTGTATGGACAAGATTGTGATTATCTAGGTTCAGAAGATTTTGGGTGGATACGATTGTGGTTATCTATGTTCAAGAAGTTATAATTCACTGTTATTATAATCATAAAAAATTGTTATGTCATTCAACATGCCCATGTTATTCTCCCTGGGATATGCTTATTTTATCATGTCCAATTTAATTAACAAATCATAATGATATGATTTGTGATCTACATTTTATTGGCTATGAATATATTATATTAAATGCAAGATTTTTTATTATGTTTTCATACCCATATTCTCATATTATGATATATTATAATATTCATATTACATGAATTATTTTTCTCCTTTCTGTGAATTTGAGGTCACCATTTTTTATGTTTTCATTCCCCATGTTATGAAGAAGATTATTATGTATGATGTTTCTAAATGGGTATCATGTGAGAATTCTATTTTTGGGAAATGGGGAAAGTATTATTATAAATATGAAGATCATGTAGCTAATATCAAAATAAATTAAAATTATGGGTTCTAGGATTTTGCGGACTTGTGAGAAAAAATATGAAAACAATGTAAAATATTTTTTTGTTATTATCAGATCACATCATCTAGTATAAAAGCTAGTGTATATAGTTTGTATTTTTAGTGCAAGATCTGGGAGTGTGGGTCTAAGGCGTATCACATTTATTATTAAAAATATGTATTTATTGATCAGTAACTGAAATTTAGTTATATGACACATTAATTATTCATATTTAGTGTATCAAATTTATGGTTTTCTATTACTTATCTTCTACCTAACTCTGATTACTCATACTTGAGCTCCCCTTTTATTCATATGAAACATTTTTCTATACTGGTTTATTATTATGTCGATGATATTATTACTACATGAACTATTTAAATATCAATTAACTCACATTCAACTAATACATTTTCTGTGTTATTCATATACGGATAGTTTTTTCCTAACTAGTGAGCTTGATCACCTTCATCCCAACTCTCAATATCCCCTACCAGAGAAGATTATATCCATGTAATCTAAAATCAGAAACTATTATTCCTTATTATACTTATTTGGTTTTTGATAATTTAATATCATATTGGTGATATTTGATCATAATCAGTTTCAATGAAATGTCATTTTCATTACTTTTACAACTTCATGGCCAACACATCCCTTGAATTTAATTAGATTATTCTATTTTTAACTGAATCTTTTCTTAAACCCTTCAATATAGAATATAAATCAGTTCATTACATAAAATCACTAAAATAATATTTTAAATAACTAACACAACCCAATAATAACATACAAACACATTACATTATTGTACATGAATATTCATTATATCTCATAAAAAATCACACACTTGGAAAATATAGGTTTATAGTCTCTTATGATTAGATACATATCCAACTCATTTTTTTTAAAATAACTTCTACCACAAATGTTTTTGATGATTGATAACCATATATAAATATTATACATAAGAATACTCTTTATTTCATTTATAAAAAAAACATAAGAAAAGGGTGATCTCATGCACTCAGTAAGGGTAAACAAAAGAGACAACAATGGAAGATCATAAGTGATCATTAGATGAACAAGTGGATATGAGAACATAATCAAGGTGTATGAAAATAACATAAGAAAATCATCCCCAATAAAACAAAGATCCTAAATCACGAGTCATGACATAAGGCTTTTGGTATAACATAATACACGAGTTAGATGTATGTAGAAACATAGGTAAATACCCATAAATTATATAAACATAGAATAGTAATGTTTCATAACATAAGGATATAGTATATGAGTTTGCTTCATAAATAATTATATAAAATCACTTATTATTTCAATACTCCCTATGAAGATCATCATCAAATAGTGGAAAAAGTTCTATAGTGGATTGGGTTCACTCTCAATTCCCATAAACATAGTGGGAAGAGTTATAGAGTAGATTGGGTTCACTCCCCAGTACCTTTAATTTCATTTCATGAGATATATATCTTTACCTAAATAATTATAGGGATACCAAATATCAATCCAACCCACCACATATGAAAAAACCATACATATGTCTGCCACATGAACATTAAAATATTCAAAAGTCCCTCATAACTTAGTTTAACCACATGAAAGGAAAACGTTTCTTGAAAATTACTATAAGACATGATCATAAGGTATACTTAGAAATGAGTTTGAAAATATCATTTGATCATATCCACGGTGAATCATAAGAAACATTAAAGGATGTTGATATAAATGAAAAATTCTTTATAAGAGAAATAGAAAAATACATTGAAAAATAAGATGATATATATTTTATTTTTGATACATTTTTTTAAAAAGGAAATTATTTATAAAACATTATTTTTAAAAATATAATGAAAAAATAAATAAAACTTCATTTGAATAATTTTGAAAATTTGAACAGGAAGCTTAATATAGAAAATAAAAGAAAACAACAGAAGAAAGTGATTGTACAAAAAATGATAAAAGAGATTCATTTCGCACTTTTGTAAAGAAATTAAAAGATAATAGTAATTAAATTTAAGAATTTATTTAATTACTGATAAATAGATCCATAAAATCATATGAAAAATATGGACATTTAGGGGAAATATTCTTGACTGTAAAGAATAGATAAAGCCATATATACTTACAATCATAATTTTTGGTGAATTATATTCTATTGGAGGTGAACTGGTAAGAAAACATGTAAAACCTACAAAATAATAATAGGATAATAAAATATATGAGGTTTTAGAGATAAAGTAAATATAATTTTCCTCAATATAAATTTATACCTAAACAATATCGATTTCAAAGTGAGATTAGAAAATAAACCCTTACTTCTACTTTAAATTTCCAAGAAGGCACTTTAGAATTTTGTAAAATAAATACAACCATATTAATAAATTATTTAAGAACCTTATTCACATATATTACATTTGATATAATTAAATTATTATAATTTATTATATATATATTAGTTATTAATTGTTTATTTTCATCATTGATTGTTTATAAATTTGTTTATTTCCCACGTGTTTCATAATAGAGATGATGTTATTAATAATTCTATAATAAGTTTATCAATCATATATTATAAAATTTAGTAGAATAATTTTTTTATTGATTTATCTAGTCCCATTTTCATTTGATATATTATATGTGTATATATTTTGAGAATGGAATCCACAAAGAGCATGTTATAGGTAATTTATTGGAAACAACACGTTACTTTATAATGACCATTCATTTCGGTGTCACCCTTTTAAAACCATATTCATAACATAAATTACCCATTAACATTATATATTACTAGTATTTATTTTTATATACTTATTCAGGATGAACATTATGATGTATATATAACATCATTTATATACGATGTTGAACCAACCCAAATAAGAACATTTTAAAATATTGAATGAGTAAGAGTTTTGAGATATATAATAATGAAATAATTTATAGAAAAATATAATTATGTTAATATAACATCATTATATTGGGGAATTATATTTATATATTTAATATTTGATAGTAATTGAAAAAGATAGAGAAGAACTTAAATACTTTGATGGAATCAATCATTCTCAAAATGGGTTCCTTTTGAAAGAAGGATTTGGGCCTCCAAATTGATTCCATAAGTTACCAAACTTCTAATAATAATTTAGGAAAGTAAATTTTTTTAGGTATTTAAGATATAACTAAATGATTTGAAAAGTTTGTATGGGTGGTGGATGGGTACTTTTATAGATGAGTTTGAGTGGAATTTTTTCAATTTCTCATTATTTAATGGTTAAGGAAGGTCATTTTTAAATGAAAAGTATCCTATAAGTGGAAAAAACCATGGATACTACATAATAACTGCATTAGAAAATTTTATTTTGATTTTTTTAAGTTTTATACATCATTTTAAACTTATTCCATATTTTTTAATTTTTATAGTTTATCAATGTCATGCACTATTCACTTAGTAACTTGTTTTTATTCTTAAAAATTACACAAAAATTATTACATAATTTCATCATGGTAAAGAAAAGGTTTTTCTATATTTAACATAAATTAAATTTCTAAAATTGATACATTCAACTTTTAAATTAAAACATGAAATATATATAACCATATTTTTTATAGAAAAAATAACTTTTCATAATTTAACTATTATTGGTCTTAATTAATATCAATTACTCATAAATAAGTGTTAATATATTATTTTAAACATTGCAATAATACATTTTAATAGAATAATCTTTTAAAAGTGACCAATTTAATCTATCAAAATAAAAATACATAACACTTTACAAAATTATTTTTGAAAAAATATAATTTTAGCATTAAACCACATCCAATTAAAATTATTTATTTATTTTATAACCACTACATTTTATCAATACATTGGTATTATATGAAATCTTTTAATTTTATAAATACATAAAATAATTATATTTTATAAATAATAATAATAAAATGTAACATAAAAAAGTAAAAAATTTATATTAAAATAATTTAATCTATTTTTATATTTTATTCATTAGTTATTCAATATTTTTATTATATTTAATTGTTTACTAAAAATTATGCAACCTCAATACTTATATTGAACAAATGTATATACAACACCAATATATCCAATGGCCATATGTCTAATGACCATTTTTCGAATAACCATATGTCTGATGATGATGTTTATAATAGTTTTATTATATTCCTATATGTAGGCTTACATATATATCTATATTAATTCATCCTATTATTTAATTTATTTATCCACACATTTATCTTATTTCTAACATGTTGTATTATTTCTATAGTTATAATTGGAAATATGATCCTCATGGTAGATCTTCATGATGTTAATTTCAACCTTGTAGTAGTTTTATATAATTTTGGTTTCAATACTTTAGTAATTTTATTAGTTATGTTTCATTTATTTATCTCATAATCAATTTAATTTTCTATTGTAATATTCTACCATAATGAAATAAATAATTATTTATTTATGTTTGATGTTTTATATATCACATTTTATTGAACATAAATGATTTATTTAAAGGGAAATACCTACTAAAATCATAGTGTGTTATAAGAACAATCACATTACAATGATTTTAATGTACAATGAGTAATTAAATAAATC
Organism: Viscum album; assembly: GCA_963277665.1. Classification (NCBI taxonomy): domain Eukaryota; kingdom Viridiplantae; phylum Streptophyta; class Magnoliopsida; order Santalales; family Viscaceae; genus Viscum; species Viscum album. The sequence continues at coordinate 153,876,435 of OY728134.1, read as the reverse complement.
ATTTTCCTAAAATATCCAAAAACACTAAGTATAATATATTTATACAAAAAAAACTAAAAAAATATTTATTTATAATTATTGAATGTTGATGATAAAAAACTCATTAACCAGTCTCTTATTCTATAAAAAATCAAATAATTTTTTTATAACACTGATATATAGTGTCGACATTATCTGGAGTTTATTAATTCCCTTCAAGTATTCTAAAAAATTAAATTAATGGGAAATGCATCCCCTCATTCTTGAAATTTCCTTTTGGTTTTAATGACCATGAGAATAATTAGACTATATTATTTCTTTTCCAGCCTAAACATTTACCATTATATATTGTTAAGCCAGTAATAGATCTTATAAATCACATGCTAGGATCCTCAATCCTTAAAAATTTGTCGAGGCCTTGTAAACATTTATTAAGTCTATTCATATTGTCATAACCTTTCTCAAAATAATTCTTGAAATATTTCTATGAGTAGATTAATTATTAGAGGAAACCCAATAACTCAAATTTACTAATGTTCCCAGTCATATTGAGAACATTAGTATAAAATTGAGTTCCTTTTGATATCTTATAACTAAAAAAATACCTTTTAAACCTCATACCTCTTATGTATAGCCTATTCTTGACAAAAAATTTAGGCTATCTATGATTTTGAATGCATCCATATTTTTAGGGTTTTTTTCAACATAGTCTCTATAGACACAAATATGAGAGTGGATACATTGAATAAATCCTATATGTTATTGTCCTAATAATCCATATCTACTTTTAAACAATTTAACTATTCACCTACTCAAGAAGCAGTTATTTTCACCCATATAATTTTACTTCTTTATTAAGAATAATTCTTAAATTAATATACAAGTTTATAATGTTTCTTCCCATAATATTTTATTTCTCTAATATTGATGTAAAAATTCATGTTTGATGATGATTATTCCATTTTATAGACAACAAAATCTTTTACCAGATGAGAATCATGTTTTATAGTTATTTAATAAGTAATTTTATTAAATGTGATTTAACTTAAAAGATAACCCATAAAAGTTTTTAACCTTAAAGTAAATGATCTATATTTTACTAATAAATGGGTTGTTTTATAATAACAGCCCATGATTTTGGATTTTTTTTCTATAATTTAACAATATTTTCAATAGGTTGTTTCATACACAACACCAAACTAAAAATATTAAAAAAATATTTTATTAACATTATAAAAGAAAATTATTAGAATAAGAAAACTTCTACAAAATAAAAAACATGTAAACCAATAAAAATGATTATATTTATAATATATATAATTAATAGCAATTAATATTTCAAATTATTTTCATTCTCAAATAATTTTTTAAATTATAATAAATTAAATTAACCACTTTTAAATGATTATTATTATAATGTATAATATTTAAATATATAAAATAGTTTATTACAATTATTTAAATTATAAATTATTATGAAATAATATTTATAACACATAGTGTTTTAAAATGAAATTTTAAATAAAAGTAGTCTTTATTTTAGTTTTTTGTTTTCATTTAAAATATAAATTTGAAAATTTCTGTTTCTTAGTTTTATAAAATTAAATTCAATTTTTGGATTCATCTCAAAAATATTATCTTAGGATATTTGTCTAGGATTTTTCTCAAATAATTGATTATTAAGTATATACAAAAAAATTGTTATTACTAAAACAATAGGGTTAATGACTATATGATAAATTCAGTAAAAATTAAGAACATATAAAACAATTTAATGAAAAAAAATTTACGTATGAAGTGAAATTATGAATTTAAAAATAATATGTTCAATTTTGAAAACCTATGTTTAAAATTTTGAAAAATAAGAAATAATTTTCTAATAAAATATATTTTTATCTTTTTCTATTAATTATGTATTTTCTAGGTGAAATTTAGTTTTGGATTTATTTTAAAGTCACATAAATATCTTTTGGTTAGTAAAAAACAAATTAAATTCATTAAAATAAATAACATTGATAATTATTTCTTAACCACAACATTTTTCAATAAAAATACACTTTTTCTAAAAACTGGTTTTTACACATTGAATAGGATAATGTTAAAATTATTTTTTATTGCAAATATAAATTTAATTTGATTAAATATATTTCATATTTTTAATCAATTTATATAAATTATTTAATAATACTCATTTTATTATTAAGAATTAAATGTAAATTACTTAGGTAAAAAAAATTACCATGGTAAAAAATGGATAAAATGAAAAATATAAATGTAAAAGACTTTAAAAAATGATGAAATATGTGTCAAAATTAATGTATTTGTTATTATTTACCTTAATTCATCATAAAATCCATTATTTTAAACTTTTTATCAACAATCTATGTGAAGAAAATGTGATTTTTATATTAGAAAGTTATATTTACAAAAACTCTATTCCCTTCACTTATAAAAGGTTCTTAAATCCACCTCATTTAAAAACTAATTATAAAGAATTATATCCACAAAAATTATTTCATAGTATCTCCCAAACTCTATTACTTTGTCATATAATATTTTTATTTTCCAAAATATCAAGCTAAGGGGCCTTAGGGTGTTTCCCAAGAGAGAACATCTAAAGGGTGAGGTAATGTTCTCAACCAAGCTCTCTTAATTATTTTTTTCTTCAACCACTAAAACATATTATATAAATTAAATTAAGATACCATAGTTATTAATAATACTATAAAATCTTATTATGCTTATATACTTTTCATTTTATAAATTCTTCTAAAAGAATTGGAAAAATGAAGACGTTGTCAAGCGTACGTGGGGACTATTGCAACCAGGAGGAACATGATTTAATTTTCATCACTTCCTAACATTTATTTTTTTAAAAGAATATTTAATTTATTAATATTATATTTTTAAAATTTTTAAAATTATTAAATTATATATCATTCTTTATCTTCCTTATGATCCATTGAAAATGAACATTTCATGCATGCGTATGTACGGATTTCCACCTCCACAAAAGTGATGTATTTATTTTATCAATTTATTATTTTCTTATATATCCACCCACTTAAAATATTTTTTAAAAACATAATAAAAATTAAATAATTTCATTATGATTTAGTAATAATGATATTATGTCATAATATTCATAATCTTAACTATACTCACACATCAATTTTAACATGTTATTATTTTTGTGGGTTTAACCACCAACAAGAAAAATTCTATAAATTTATATCCTGGATAAATAAAGAAACCAAATTACTAGTTATATTAGAAAATAATATGTAATTAAATTTTTTTTCTCGAATGGTAATGGATTAATATAACTTGTTATTAAGATACCACCCCATTCGTTAATGTTACTGAAATAAGATCATCATTGACCTTATTGTTTTGAATCATAACTGAAATATATATGAAATGAAATTATAAAATTAGAATAATTAAAAAAAAATTTACAATATTTAATGTGATATTTTACTGATGAAATTTAAATCAATAAACAAGAATCAATACTACGAGTATGAAACTAGTAAGAAACAAAACAATCGAATCTAATAAACATCAAAAGACGAAAACAAAATATAAATAACTAATATATTTGTAATAAATTGGTTAAATATATTTTATAAAAGATTATAGGAATGAATAAAGATCCATAATAAGTTATTAATAATTTTATCTTTTATAAAGGAAGTTAAATCACTTTTCTGGAATTTATGAATTAGGGTAATAGGTTTTTCATTTCAGTTATACTTCATTAAGATAGGATGTGTTTTCAGCACTCATTCCCCTTTCTTGGTGTATATATTGGGAAATTATTTATTTTATAATAATATTTCACGAAATATAAGATATTTATGAAGCCATATCTTGTTCTACCTTTCAGGTTTTTTTAATTCAAAAGATAACTTCGTTTTAAGGTATTTCTTAACTCAACATCCATTTATTAAGTTATAATTCTTCTTATAAAACATTATTATTATATATTGGTTAAATTATACCCTATTATGTTTTATTAAATAATTATTTATTTTTTATTTACATTAATATCCTATAAAATCCTATTAAAACGAGTCTCACTTCAAAAACATGTTGTTTGTTAGGGTGCTTTATTCAGATTTCATTTCTTTGAGATATATTCTATTTTATGAACCTAATTTCATTTGAATTATATAAAAACTAACTATTGGATATATTATGTAATGAATTATATTTTAATCATGGTATTTAAAGTTCAATTTCATACTCTCTCTTTCAATGGGGGTTTATTGAAACATTTCTTAAGCTGTAAGGATTTTTTCATAACTCAATTTTTTTTCTTTATTCATAATTATTAATATTTGAATATAGTTTTACAAGATAGATTTATTCTATTCATTGATGAAATTATAAATAATTTACTCTTTATTTTATAAGGAATTCTATTTATGTATTTCTTTCTTTATAAAATTTTAATATGTAATGAATAATTCCCAAACTCTATAAACAAGCTCATTCCATTATATATCAATATCACACTTTAGATTAATTTTATCCATTATTATATTGAAATAATTTTTCTATCAAATATTAATATTTATCTTTACCTATTTTTAATAAAATATTTATCACTCCCTTTATGATGCAGGTTTCAATAAAACTATTTTCCCAATATTAATTTTTTTCCTATTTCATGTTCATATTTTTATCTTCTACTATATATATCCCATGGAAAAACCTTTAAGTTATTTTAAAGGATCCATTTTATGGATTTATTATGAAGTGGTTTTATAAAATAATTTTCATGATACGTTATTGAAAATAATTTTTTAAAGTGTTTTGTAATTTCATATCCTTACAAGAATGAAAATTATTTTTTTTCTAAAATATCATTTTCATGGATTCAGTTCTATTTTCCTCTTTTAAAGATATAACTACTCTATTGTTATGTTTTATTAATCAAACTATAAATTAATATATTAAAAACTGTTTTTGTGTGATTAATTGTTGATATCAGTTGATCTAATCCCAGATTTTAGTTAATTTTCTACCATGTTGAAATAACACAAAACCCATTTTATTTCCATAGACTCATTATGATATTTTGAATGATTTATTTCAAAAGGAACACATATGTGTGAATGTTTATGGGTGGGGTCCTATATCACTCTCCAATAAATTAGTTATGTTTTAATCCCTCATGAGATAATATAGCATAATAATATTTTTTATATTCACATAAATTAAATGGAGATCTTTCTTGGATATGCTCACTAATTAAAAGATAAGACTTTTTAGATATATTCACAAACTAAAAGGTCATAATTCTTGGATATTCTCTTAATATTATGATACCCCATGATTATATTTATACCAAATTAATTTATTTTTCTATGTTTCAATGGAATGTTTTATTTACAATCCATATGCCTATGATTATGCCCATGGATCATGTTTATTAGACCATTATTACTCACTCTTTTTCATTGCCTTATGTCTTTTCATTTTAGATTACATATCATTCAGTCATGAATTATGGAAAACTATTAATATTTTATGTTCTTTTTAATAATATATTTATTCCATGATCATATTTTCTCATATTATTATGATTTAACCCTTGATTAAATGGTGAAAAATTATCTATTATTGATTGTTTAAACTTGCCTATTTTACTATATTTTTACTCACCAGGTTATGAAGAGAAATATAACTTTTGAGAATCCTAGAATAGATTCTAGTGTGGATTAATGGAGAAATGTTCACAAGTATTGTAAATGAATAAGATTATGTATCTGATCCTTAAATATTCTAAACCTTATGTTCTTAGTATTGTCAATTTTTTTTGAGATGAAATGATTAAATTAAGGAATTGATGTAGAATAAAGATATGATAAGCTTGGGTTCTATCAATTTATTTCAAATTTCATGTTTAAAGAATGTGTCTGTAGCACCAAACCTGGAAATGTAATTATGAGGTTCCTTTATTAGTATCATAGTAGGGTTTAGTTATTTTTTTCAGATTAGTTTAGTTATTTTTTTACAATCAGGATAAGTGAAAATAAGTGAAAAACCTATGGATAAGTATAAGTACAGTATATCATTCTAATGTTTTTGAAAATCAAATATTGTGTATTTTTTTATCAATGAGGTACTTATCTAGATACTAGTAAGTGAATTTTGTCGATTCATATATTCATCTAGGTGTAATCATCCAAAAAGGGGATAGTTGAGTATCTACTCGATCTTAAATCGACACATGATGAGTGAGCCTAGGACTTCCCAACTGGCTAAATACTCTCAGTGGATATTTTTTGGTAAATTAAATTATATTTATAATAAATTACAAATTATTTGTTATGTTATGGAATTAGGTGAAAGAATATGATATAACCCAATGAAAATAAAATTTTATTTAACCAATAGTGATTTTTATTGAACTAAAAGCGCATATGATGGTTTCAAAGAGTAATGTATTTTGAGGTTGAGTTTTTCATGTGATCATTTATGATAATTTTTTTTGATTTTAAATTTCCATCACTCACATTAAGCCCATTTTGTTTTAATAAATAATGAATACTAAAAGAAATTAGTTAACGATGGGATACAATGAAAATAAAGAGAATTTCCCAATGATAAACCTATCATATAAGATCTAGAGTGACAAATATTTTCATTATTACAAACCATTAATTACAATTAACAACATGAACTTTGTTGAGTTTCAAAATAGATGGTAGAAGATAATGATTGAATCTCAAATAATTTTAGGTGGTGAAGATGATTAAGAAAACAAGATTTAATTTCCATCATGTCAAAACTTATGGAGGAGGCACACATGGTAATGTCTCTAAAGAACTTGGTAGATGTTTTATATATGATAATGGATGGAATCAAGAAAAAAACTCCAAAAGAAAATAAAATGTTTCTTATGTTTGAAAGGTTGATATGTCTATATAAATTATACCTTTAAGCATTTATATCTTTTAGATTTCATTTATATATTTTATTTAGTAAGTGATAATTAAAATTCTAAATAAACAATTTATTTTGGAGTGGGGTTGGGGGGAGAATGGAACTCCATAGGATTTTGGAATATATATTTCTCTAAATTAATACAATTTTCGATAGCTTTTTTCACACACAACACCTAACTAAAACGATTCACGTAATTTTTGATGAAAAATATCTAAAAAATTATAATAAAAAAATCTATATAAAATAAAAATATATTAACCAATAATAAATTATTAAATTTAAAGGATATATAATTAATAGTTTTTAATATGTAAAAGGACTGTCCATTCTTTAAAAACTATTTAATGTATTAATAAATTGTATATAATTTTTTTGTTATTCTTTTGATAATATATACCATTTAAATATATTAACTAATATATTAACATTACATAAATTAGAAATTAGTAAGAAAAAACATTGAGAACAAATAATGTTAAAAGTCCATTTTTCAATAAAAGTTGTTTTAATTTATATTTTGTACTTTCATTTGAAACTTAAATTGAAAATTTTTAGAATTTTAATTTTATAAAATGAAATAAAACTATGTATTCATTATTACAATATAATCTAAGGATAAATATTTCATATTTTTATGAAATAATTGGCTTTTAGGTGAAAAGTAAAAAAATACAATTTTTACTAAACCATATCATTTAGAAAAATATCAATAGGTAAGTATATATTATAATATTATAAGTAATTTTTCATGATAAAAAATTTATTTATTAAGTGAAATGGTGCATCTATTTTTAATTTAGGTAAACTATGTTTGACATTTTAAAAGTTAAGAAATATTTTTCAATTAGAAATTATTTTAGTATTTCTCATTTTATTATTTATTCACAAGGTGAAATTAGGGTTTTGATATATTTTAAAGTCACATGAATATAATTTTTTTTTAAAAATAAACCATTAAATAACATTAAAATTAACAATATTTATAAATTTTTTTACAAAGCATATTTTTTTTTCTTATGACTAAATTTTTTCTCAAAATTGGTTTTTACACCCTACATCCAATAATATTAAAATTTATGTTTCTTAAAAATATAAATATTATTTGATAAAATAGATTTCATATATGGAATTATTAGTAACAAATTATATAATAAGGTTCATTTTTTTGGAATTGGAAATAATTTTCTTAGGTGAAAATTAATTACTATGGTAAAACCCAAAAATGGAAAAGGTGATAAATATAAGAGTTAAAGACTTAAAAACATATTTAAAACATTCATGAAAATTAATTTTTGAGTTATTATTGACCTAAAAGAATCCCTAAATCAATTAGTTTCCATTTTTGAAGCACATTACATGGGAAACTTCTGCTCTGTTTATGTTGAAAGGTTATATTTAAAAAAATTCCATTCACTTCACATTTAAAGTGATATCACCACCACCATAAATATCCACTAATGATAAATAATTAAATCAATAAAAAATATAACATACTTTCTCCAAAAATATCTCCAAATTTCTTATATGCCTTATCCGTACTAAAATATAGAACTAAGTATTCTTAAGATGTTTCCCAAGGGAGAACATCCAAAGGGGGTGGTAATGTTTTTAGCCGACCTATCTTAATTATTTTATTCTTATGACCACTAAAAAATATTATATGAATGAAAGTATGATATAATTTTTGTTAAAAATATTATTATAGGTTATTATACTAAAGTAATATACAATTTATACCTCCCTCCAAAATCAGCTGAAAAATGAAGATGTTGTCATGCGTACGTGCAGACTACCACCTCCATGAACAACATGGTTGATTTTTTATCACCACATTACATGGATGGTTATAAAATACAATTTTACATATTAATATTATATTTATAAAATAATTAATATTCTGAGATTATAAACCATTCCCTATTCCTAATTAATGGAAATTATACATCTTCCCCAAGCATATGTGCAGACTACCACTGCCATGAAAGTGACATATTTTATTTTTTCAATCTATAATTTTATTATGATTAAATATATTCTAAATTATGGTTTACCACCGTAATAAAATAAAATTAATATAATTATGATTCTATAATAAATATATTATGTCCAAAGAATCCCTCTCTTGACCATACTCACGCATTAATTTTTTCATGTTCTTGTTTGGGTCAGTTTAGCAACCTACATGAAAAACATTTTAGATTTTTATCATGAATAAATATGGAATCCTAACTAATAGTGATATTATAAAATAATAAATAAATTATAATTTGGTTTTTGTTTTAGAATTTTAATGCTTATATCAATAATGTTATTTGGATACCACCCCTCATTAATTTAAATTATTGAAACAATCTCATCACCGATCACCTCGTCATGAATTATCACCATAATATTTATGAAATAAAATTAAAAAAAATAAAAAATTATAAAAAATATATTCCAGTTCATATAATTATCTTATAATTATGTAATTTTAATCTATAAACAATAATTGACAAAACCATTTTGAAACTATCACTAAAAAACAATTAAAAAAAATAAACATCAGGCGATGAAAGTAAAATATAAATAAATAAAATATTTCTAATTAGTGGTTAGAAATGAAAACGCTATCGGTTTAAATAAGTTTATAAAATTGGTAATTAAATTTTTTTTTATACAGGATGTTAATGCTCTTTTGGGAATTCATGAATTATGGTAATGGTTTCTCACATATTAATTTTGCTTTATTGATATTTGACACACATTTACTACTTGGTCCTTTTTGTGGTGTATATATTGGAAGTGGATGTATTTTTTAAATTTTTTCATGAAAGGTATGGGATTTCCAATTCCTTGAAAAATCCATCCCTTATTTTCAATGTCATTTAATTGAGTTATAATTATACTTTTTGAATTTTATTAATATATGTTTGGAAGATTAAAACCTATGATTGTATTTTGATTTATTCTAGTTTTTAGGGATTATAATTTCCCTCTTATAAAATACATTTAAAATGATTCTTACTTCATAATATGATATTTTTAATGGAGTTTCATCTCAATTTACTTTCTTTTGAGATGTGTTTTTTGGGCACATAATTTCATTCAAATATAGTGTATACTGCATATTGTATATATAATATCATGAATTATTACTAATTCATTGAATTTAATGTTTAATATGATATTAAATATTTAAATGGGTTTTTATGAAAGTATTTATTAAGCCGTAAGAGATTCTTCTGGACATAGCTTCTTTTATTGGGGCATAATTTTCCCTATTTGAATAAGGTTTTAGAAGATAGAATTATTTTTTCCACTAATGATATTATACTAGAATTCCTCATTATTTTTTAGTTATTTAAAATGATGGATTTGGTTCATCATAAAATATGATTATGTAATTAATAATTACCAACATCTCCAATATTTACATATCTATATTCAATCTTACTACTAATGTTTTCCTTTATAATCTAAAAATAAAAATATGTATTATTTTATGTAATTGTCAAATTTATCTTAAACTCTATTGAAATAAAATATTTTTCAATCACATTATGATATGAGTTTCAATAAAAGTATTTTCAAAATATTAAAAATATTTCCCTTTCAATTTTGTATTTATATATTCAACTGCACATTTTATATGGAAAACCATTAAGTCTTTTGAAAAGATCAATAATTTTTATTTTTATAAAATTGGTGTTTTAAATATATTTTCATGAAAAATTATTGAAAATTATTTTTTAATATGATTATTAATTTCATCCCTTTATGAAAATGTTACAAAGTGTTTTATAAAATATATTATTCATGGTTATATTTCCATTCTCATATTTAAAATAGTTATCTCCTATAAAGTTATATTTTATGAACCACTTTATAAATTACCATATAAAATAATATTTTGGATTATTAGATGTTTTTATTAATTTATTTAATCCCTAGTCTAATTTAATGCGATACCAATTTAAAATTATATTAAATCTATTTTCTTTCAATGTGTTCTTTATGATATAATGAATGATTGATTTAAAGTTGACCACATATAAATGGATATTAATTTTGGGGTCCTATATCACCCTCAAATTCATTGGTTAATGTTTTATAGCTCATGAGATAATTTAGTGTGTAAATTTTTGGAAATGGTAAAAAATTAATGTGTGAGATTTCTTGGATATACTAAAAAATTAAATGGAGAGAATTTTCTGATATGATCATAATCTAAATTGTTTTGATTCTTGGATATTCTCTCAATATGATGATACCACATGATTATATTTATTCCAGATTTATTTTCTATACTATGTTTAAATGTAATGTTACATTTATATGCCATACTCATATGATTCTGCACCATGGCTTATATTTATTATCTCATGATTAAACACTCTTTCACTATGGTATATACTTTTTTATTTGAGATTACATGTCCTTTTATAATGACTTATATAAAACTAACATTATTCTATGTTATTTTGAATAATATATTTCCCCCATATTCATTTTTTCTCTTACGATTATGATCTAAGCCCAAAAGACATGTTCATATGTTTTCCCTCGATGAGAAATTGAGTTTATCTATTTTTTTAGGTTTTCATTACCAATGTTATGAAAATGAGTATAACATATTATAGGTCTTGATGGGAGTCTAGTGTGGATCAATTATGGATAAATGTTTATAAGTATCATAAAATTAGAATCTTATATTTCTAATCCTCAAAGGCACACAATATTATATTTGTGATATTGTGATATTTTTTTGAGATGTAAAGTTTAACTAATGATTTGATGTAAAATAAAGATAATATTAACTTGGGTTATCTCAATTTATATCAAAAATATTGTTTAAAGAGTTGTTTATCCCTAGACCCCAGAATGTGGGTCTCAAGTGACTCATTTATCATTTCTCCCATCAATTAACTATTTAGGTAAAGAAACACATCGATCCTATCATATATGTTCCTTGGATAGTTGAGAGGATAGTCAATCAGACAGATTTAATTAAAATTACTCAAATATTATCCTAATAAAATTATGGTTTACTAGATAAGTGTGATACAAATATAATGATAGATACCAATATATAATCTTATTAGTGTCTCCCATAGCTAGCTTTCTTTATATAAGATAATCCGTGTCACTAAGATTTGGCATGAACTATGCAGATGATCGAGGTATTAACTTGTGTTTGAATTGGATGTAATCTAAAAATTAGAATTTTAAGGACATTTACAATATCATCGTCCTATTTCTTGGGGTTTTAGAGTGAATAGTAGTTAATCAAACTTAGTTTAAGTGACTAAGAAACCATGAACCATTATATACCATGTGGAAAATAGAAATTTTACAAATAATATGAAGAACATATGCATGGGTTTACATTATATAATAGAGCCACAATGAAAATATTCATCTTCTATTGTTAATGGAAATCATATGAGGCTACCAAAATACATCTCCATCCTATGGTGCATCCACATGTTTGATAAATCACTCAATTATCATGTGGGATCATTTTATCATCTATGTTGTAGTAGTACCTCACTAAGAAAATGAAGAAAAATGAAGAAAAATGAAGGGAGATTCATGTAGAGAGTATTAAACCAAAAATTCATAGACAACCATATCATGGAATTGGTTTCTTATATAATTCAAAAATATAATCTTTGAGTTTCATTCATTTAGTCATTTCTTAAAATTCATGAATAAATGAATTTCGTTAATTATGTTTACATTACATAGATGCAACATATCTCTATACATTTCATATTATGAAATAATTATTAAGGACAAATCATGTGTAACATCACATTAACAATATCTTGTAAACAGTTGATTATCATGAAAATGCTTTTGTATACTGTTATATACTATATAACAATTTCATACATTATGATATTGTTTAATCATATATCATATACATATTAAGATTTAAGTCATATCTCCATCAATATCCCATTTTCACTAAATAATTATAATGTTTATTACATTTCACATTATATTTTATCATATATAATAACTTGTGAAATCATACCCCAAAATAATTTCTTATATATTATAAAAAAATATTGGAAATAAATCATTAACTGAATCCCCATTTAGTAAACCATAATTTATTACCCTATGGGAAATTTTTCTATTGATAAAATATTAAAATCTCTATGTCTATAAATTTAAGTAAAGAGAGGCCTCAAGTAATGAATCAGTGCTACTCAAGATAAAAATGGATTTGAAATGATCTCTATTAAACACATGTATCTTTGTAGTTTTTTCTAATAGTTGTATGATATTCATGAATGCATTCTCATATGATCCCTTTTTCAAAGACATTTTTTACCATGAGACATATATTATTTCATTCCATATATCCAATAACTACATTGTAGATTCTTATAGTATAGACTAACTAGGTTTAGGAATACATTATATGTCATTCACCTTAATAGTTTATCACATAACATGCCCCACACCTGAAGAGATAATAACATCATATATAATATCTATGTATAATCATACACTTCCATTATATATCTAAATTGAGGGTTTGGATTTCATATTCTTCCAATGAGATAAAAAATCGCATCATGGTTGAGATCTATCCAATAACATGATACAAAAACCCAACTTCCCCAAATAAGTTAATACTTAAGGATTGTGTAAGAAAGGTAACAAATTTTGAATGTTATGATGATAGGTATCTCACAAAACATAGATAGTGGGGACTCTAAATATGATCCATAAACCTCGAGTATACTAAATACATTGTGCTTGATACTCCATGTGGTAAACTTATTAGGTCATCAAGTTCAAAAAATATATTTTATGCCTCATGGGAATATTTTATATCCAAATATAAGAATCATAATATTGTAATATATAATACCCCAGTGCCTCAAACCACTTATTGGTGCTCAGAACAGTTCTCCACAAGACCTCAGGTGCACTACCCATACATTAGAGGCTGCCAACTAATAGCGATGGTTTAAGATGTTACCATTGAGAGACTACACTCACTATATCAGTGTAATAATAACATTGGAAATATAAAAATGTTGTGAACATTTATCTCATAATTGTTCATAAAGTAAATACGTAAAATGAACATACTATTATAAAATGAAGTATAGATATATAAAAATTCAGGAATTATCTCTAACTAAACTAATCACATATATAAAAAATGAACAAAAGAAATAACACAATATTTGAGGCCCTACTCCCAATATCAGTCCTCACTACATACTTGTCTCTAGACATTAAGATAACCCGCTCGATAATACAAAACACAAGCCTCTACCTAACCTATACCTAAAACCAAGTGAGAGTGTGCTCGTGTAACCAAGTATAGTTGTGGAATGAGCAGTGTATGAGTTTAAAACTCATAAGGGTACCACAAACATTGTCCCATACTTACCAAAAATGTAGTGATATGTGTATATGGAATGATCTTAATAAATTAATAAAAAAATAAACCATAGTCGATCTTTATGTCCATGACCTCAATTGACCATACCTACTTTGTAAAATGCTAGGGTGTCTTTGAGAGCATCACAGTGACCATGCCAACAATAACTGATGACCCATGGGTATTTTACCTATTTAAATAAATATAAATACCTAGGGGATAAAATTTACCTGATATATTGTATAATGAATTTGTGTGAACTCCATCTTTGTATCGTAAGTGAGAGCTCCAACCTAATTTTCAATGGCCATATTAGCTGATCCTGAGTAGTACAGAAGACTAGAACATGCCTTAAAAAGTCCTTATAAGCCCCAAAAACTCACATGTGGTAGGACCTATACTTTATCCACAACTAGAGTAATAATATATCTAATTTCATGGTATCCCCACAAGTGGAATTAGAGACCTCCATACTTAGGGAGTTTTCTTTAGTATCAAAGACCTCCTCAATTTCTGAGTTTTCCATTAGTATCATAGACCTCTAAACTCAAGGAGTTTTCTTTTCAATTAAAATAACCACTTCCCAAAGGTAATTTTCCATTTAAAATAATATAATCACCACCCTAAAATAATTTTCCATCAAAAATAATATAAAATCCACCCCACATATATTTTCCATATCACTTATTAAATAAACAAGAAAATGTTTCGCCAAACACCTAAACCCTTTATCACTATCACAACACATCACACCTTCTTACGTTTGGTCTATCACCGAGGCACAAAATGGGGTACCTTAGGGTAATACAAAAGTGGGGGCACCCCACTTGGGGTCATCAGTTCAATAAAAAAGCCTCAATCCAACACCAGTTACATTGGGTCTCATGCTCCCCCAATAAGGTCAAAACTATAACATAGTATCGTGGTATTAAAGATTAGGACTCATTGGTGATAATCTATAGGGATGTAGCATGACCGATCTAAATATATTTGAGTTGTTCCACTAAAACAACCAGATTATATCCTTTTTAACAGTTCAAAGGAACATAAGGGTTGTAATACAACCAACCAAGTCCTATTGATAGGAATTGGACCAACACAAGGACTATTAAGAAACTTCTATTTGAATTCATATTGTCAAAACCCCTTAGGGGTTTTATGTTTGAAGAAATACTAGTATTCCCAACCTCGACCATCATTAACTAATATTCTAAGTCAGTGCACTTGGTCAGTGGTGGCCTAGGCACTTATTACATTTATTTATTATGATTTCATGTAATTTTATGAATTTATTTTAAATTAAATATGTAAATTAAACTAAAAATTGTAACTAATAATATTATTTGTCTATTTAGTTACGATACTACAACTAGACATGCATATAAACACCATGCATAAATCTATAGGTTTATTTCATGGACCACCTACATATTTTTAATCCTTACCATTTAACTTAATACTCGACATCTCCTACCTAAGCATATATAAGGCTCATCTCGACTCAACCAACCATCATCATCCATTTGACGATCTAACATTGTAAAGACCCAAACTTTTATTAATGGAAATTCCTATTGATCAAATTAAATGTTTTATTATGTAAAATTGTTATATAATGTGTGAAATTCCTTGGTATTATATATTTTTTTATTTCAAAATACCTTTAAGAATTGTTACCATTGCTAATATAGCCATTGAACATTGATCACATGATAGTAAAAATATAGGGATTTAAAAAATCCAATTTACTCATAAAAAGGAATTGATGACCTCATCTAGTATAATTGATTCGTATGAAGCCCATTTTTTGAAGCTCAGAATGGAGGTGGCATCATTGGGGATCTCTATTGACCAATCCCAAGCTGATCATCAACACATTAAGCTCGAACAGAACCTCATACGGGAGAAGTGGAAGTTGATAGAGATTACCAACCGAGGGATGTTATCCGAGCCACCCCAAGAGTCTATCACCATCGCAAACCTTACCCTTAGGACATATGCGGGTGTTATAAGGGTTTATGTAGCAAGACTATAGAACTATGATTGTGTGTATTATTATTTGTTTATAGAATAAAGAATATACATTTATTTTATTATTGTTACTTTGTAAATGGGTTTTAAAGCACAAATAGTATTTTAAGTTAATATATAATTAAGAAATATATTATTGAAAAATTTATGAATTTTTAATTAAATAATACTTTAATAAAATATATAAATTTTAATATATAAATGATAATATAATTTTTAGGAATACAATTGTAATTTTATTAAGGTTTGAAAGTAATTTATGTTAAAACCCATGAATTTTAGATAAATGGTTGTTTTTATTTTAAAAGTAAAAATTCATATATTTAAAAAATTATTTAGATAAAATGAATATTATTTTTTGAATCAGGATATTGAAATTATCCAACGGTGAATTATTCATAATTTTCTGAGATAGTTGAATTTTTGGGTAAAATATTAAATATCGTTTAATTATACAATGTGTTTTATGATATCATAATGACCCAATAGTGTTGTAATAAAATACTATAAGTTGTATGTTCGGCCAATATATGTTTTAACATTAAAATAATGTTATTTTAGATTTATTTTATTTATTTTACAAAGCCTTATTGGGCACTCCAAGACTTATAAGACATTTTATATTTTTAAAATTATTTCCTTGAGAGTTAAACTCACCTCCACATAAAGCCTAATATTTTAAGAATTTCCGCCATTTTACTTATAAAATATTGTTTTCCAATCCCATTTAGAAAAAAATATGGGCAGAAACCATGTGTTTAATTGTGGTTTTGATTAGTTTAATGTGTGGTACCCGAAACCTATACAATAAAGAATTCTCTCTATTTTCCTATATAATCCCACCCAAGATCTCACTTAATATTCACTCAATTTCTTTGGAAATCGACCAAACTCTTCCCTCCCCTCCCTAAAATCCTACCAAGGTTCCCCAAGCTCCCATTAATCCTCTCTCCATATTCTCCCATGACTTTGGGATCACACATCCAAGTAAGGGATTTCTTCCTTTCCCATTTTTGTCATAATTTCATTATATTTTTTATATTATTTTAATTTCAATAAAAAATGTTGGGGTATGATTTCAAAACTCCCCTATAAATTACTCATTATGTTTTAATTATTAGATACATATTTTTCACTCATTAATGTTTCCCATGTACACACGTTACCATGCCAAAATTCCTTAAGGAATTTCTCTCTTCCCATTTAAATTGAAGAAATTATTTTGTATCATGAATATAAATTACAATATATATGTTGGTAAATGTATCTATATGACATAATTACTTTCAATTTCATGTACATATTATTAGATACCTCTTTCCCTCTCATCAGCTATTTTTATGAATTCTTATGTCACGCTGTTATGCTACCGAAATTGCAATGTGATTTTTAAAGCCAAAGTCAGTGTGTAGTGAATACCATGCCCATTTCTCTATCAAGGATATTAACCTTTATGAACATTTACTTATTTATTATAGTGTTTCATGTATGAATTCCACATTTCTTTATTGTGGAATAAATAATTATTTTTAATGAATCCATGTTATATGGTCCATGTGGCACATTTATGCATGAAATGAAATAATTAAGAAGGGTACACCCTGATAGACCTCCAATGCATTGGGTAAAGAAGAATATCATGATACATAAAGTGAAATGATGGTTTAGTCATGATAATTCATTTGAAATTATCCTTTAATCATTCTCCATGTGCAATGAGTATTGAATCATGCTAATAACATGTTAAATGTTGTTTCCACATTTTGAAGTTATGATAATCATGCTATATCATTCATTTATGTTCATGTTTATCTTATGCTCCATTGATATGCCTATTTCCTAACATGTAATTAATTCATCATTTTATTCCTTTTTTACTCCCTTACTGGGCTTTATATCTCACCCTTTTACTATGCATGCCCTCAGGTTATCCCATGCAATGTTATGTACGAAGGAATGATGTGGTCATGTAAAAGAATTTTTAAATAAGATATTTAGTTTTATGTTTTAAGTTGTTATGTAATGTTCCTAATCCCAAAAGGAAATATACTACTAAATAATTTATATTTTATCAAGTGATGGTTTTATGTAAAAATTAGGTTTAACTGTGAAATAAAGAGCAAGTTTGTTATAATTGGTATCAGAGGATAAGTTTAGTTATTTTTACAATTAGGAGTAGAAAACCCATGTCAAAGCCTCAGGGAAATGACTAAATATAATAAAAACATCAATAATGTTTGGTGAGAATTTAATAAGTGTTTTATCAATAAAATAAATCCCTATCTAGATACAAGCAGCTAGAGGAGGCTCTGGCACAAATGTATCTAGGGGTAAAACCCGAAAACACCGCTTTGAGCTAGACTCGAACGAGAATTGGTGCATAATAATGGTCCTTGTTTCTCTCTTGGTTACAACACTACTGGATTATATTCTTTGGAAAATTCATAATAATTTTATGAACCATTATTAAGGGAATAAAAAATGACCCTAAGAATATATACTGGGAAGTAGATCATAGATAACATCGATTAAAGCCTATAAATTCATAAGTTAATGAAATAAAAGTAACTTATTAGTCATCAATTTTTGCCTTTGGATTTCCCTTTTTCTGTTAACCCTAAATTCACTTTTATTTTATCCAATGTCTGGTAATAGGAGGACTTAGGCGAACAACTGATGTGATGATCATTGTGATGACTGTTCTAATGAGATGTCCAATTCGATGGGAGCGAGAATCACAAACTTTATCATGATAATCTCTTGGTTAACTAATGTTTCGAATAGAAATATGGGTGAAGAAGAACATTCAACCTCCCCCCAAGAAATAATAAGTTGCAATTAAGAGCTTCATGATACAAAGGCCTCCTACTTTTAATAGATCATCTAATCCCCTAATCATCGAATAATGGATCAACCTCATTGAAAAGATATTCTCCATCCTTCAATGTTCTGAACAAGAAAAGATTATTCTTAAGGCTTATCATCTGTAGGGTAAATCTAATCAATGGTAGTAATTTATTATATATATGATCACTGAGGAGACGATAGATTCATTGGAATGGAATGATTTCCAGAAGATGTTTTTTGATAAACATTTCTTGCAAACCCTATGACTTAAGATGGAAAGGGACTTCTTTTCCATCAAGAAAACATAGGACAAATCCATCAGAGAATATGAGTAAACCATTATATGTCTTTAATGATATGCCTCCGGCATTGTCGTTACCCCTGAATGCATGGTTGACCATTTCTTTGGTCGGATAAAACCTATAATATGGAAAGCCCTATCAATCCTTGACTTCGATAGCTATGAGGAAATTTTTTGATGTTCCCTGAAAGTCCAAATAGCTATCAGGATATCTCAGGGGTATCATGGGGATAAGAATCGTAGGGTGGACTTTAATTTTGGTGGTCCAATGGATAAATCCAACGGTGCTAAGAACATTTAACACCCCACTTGCCAAAGGTGTGGAAAGAAGAACCCAAGAAATTTCGTGAATGGGACAAGGAAATGATTTAGGTGTTGAAGTGAAGGGAACCTAGCTATTAACTGATGAAAAGAGAAACCCATGGCTATGAAAGAGGAGAGGAACACTCCATTTTACCCTCAAAAAGTTGTTCATTTATTCAACTATATTTAACTGAGGCCCTTTGCAAACTAGTACCCTAAGACAAGTGTTTTCAGAGGCAACTAACAACCTCCATGGATGTAAGGGGGGGCCTTTTCTGTCAATAACATCGAAGTTAACCCATAAAATGAAGTGGTGATAGGTACTCTGGTTATTCATATAATAGTAGAAAACATACTTTTTGATTATTCTTCTATGAATTCTTTTTGATCCTACAATTTTAGTAGAACAATCCCAAAACTACCACAAATTAGGGAATTAAAGATTTCTATGAGTACGGTAAATGGGAAAATTATTGTAACCCAGGAGTATAACTCCTCCCTTATCACAATTTGTGGACTGAACTTCTCAAAAAAACTTATCATTCTCCCACTGGTGGATTTTCATGCAATTATTAGCATGGATTGGATTTCCTTATATAGTGCCAACATAAATTTCCATAAGAGGGAAATCACTCTCCATATGGTGAATGAACACCCGATTCTGTACAAGTGTAAGGAAGAGGATGGATCTTCCATAGCACTATCATCTCAAGCATGGATAATACTTCCCTATGATCATGCGTATCTATCTTAGATGATTTATTCCAAAGGAGAAACTATACATGAAGACAATCTTATTGTTAAGGAATTTGCTGAAGAGTTTGCCAAGGAATTGCCTAGTCTTCCTCCTAGAAGAGATGTTGAATTCTCAATTGATATTATACCACGGGTGTTGCCGATATCCAAGACTCTATATAGAATGGTTGTTTTGGAGATTGAGCCACTTAAGAAACAACTATAGTATAATCTAGATAAAGGGTTTATACGCCCAAGTGCTTCACCATGGGGTGCTCTAGTCCTCTTCATCAAGAAGAAGGATGGGTCAATATACATTTGCATTGATTACCGTGAGCTCAAAAAAATAACTATAAAGAACAAGTATCATCTGTCCCAAATTGATGAGTTGTTTGATCAGATACTTGGAGAGCAATACTTATGTAACACCCCAAGCTTCTACGGTACGCTTCTCTTTGAATAATGTGAAGCGTGTGTTGTACGCAACACTGAGTTCTAACACACCATAACCGATCAAACTAGCCGTTATGAATAGTAATACCTACCTTTTGAAATTATATATACCTTATATTTCAAAATAGACTTCATTTTTGGATTCGGAATATCGAATTTAGCCTAAGGTGAAATTTTGGTACTTTTCGGATAACTTTAATATTTTGATGAATAGTGAAAATTACTAAATTTTAATTAGAAATAACTTTTTTAATCAAAATAATTAATAGTAATAAATTATGAATTTTAGTGGTTTTAAAGTATATTTAGAATATATTTTTACCATTTAATATAATTTTTTTCATTGGACATAATTTAAAAATAAAACCGGACATAAACAAGTGTCAATATTTTGATAGTTATTATCTTTTAAAAACATGCTTTTTGTTTTAACAACGGGAATTAATTTTAAATTAATTTCTGACACTTCTATGTTTTGAATTTGGAAAAATGGATTCCATATTAGGAATCAGAATGTTAAAATTTTGTAAATAGGTAACTTTTATTTTTAGACATTTTGAATAATTACTTCGGTAAATATTTTATTTACCATGGTTAAGGGTAAATCCGGTAAATAAGGGTTAAATATAATATTATAATAATACTAAATTACCCTAATACGTGTCCTAGCCTTATCGGTTGATACATGTTCGACCATATGAATTTTTGGGTCGATTTGGGGACCCCATGGAGCCACTTGTAGGTGATAGGGACACGTAATTTTAATTAAGTTAAAATGAATACAAAAATGACACAAGCATATATCTTTTAGCAAAACAATTTTTACATAGGGTTATATATGTTGGATTTTAGACTATAAATATTCATTAGAAAGATAAAAATCTTTCCTACATAATGATATTTTATTTTTAATTTTTAGTGATTACATAATTTATGACACAATGGTGATGCAGTAATTAACATAATAGTGAGAATTTAAAATAATTGATATTATAAATACCCAAATAAATATAATTTGAGACATTTAATGAATTAAAATAATTTTCTAGGATAATATGACATATTAGGATTGATTTAATTAACTTTGTTCGATGTAATAATTCAGTTATGAGTTTCACAAAAATCAACTATTGAATAGTGTCAAAATTGACATAAAAGAGTTTTTAAAACAAATATTATATTATTAATTGATATTAAATTCCTAAAAATCAAAGGTTCAACCAAGAGACTTATATCATAATATTTGTATCATTAATGGACCACTTGTGGGTTGCTTGGATGTATATGGTGTGTTTATTAACCATATAATATTAAAATACAAAGAGACATTGTAAAAGTGAAACTAATTAACTTAGAGTTAATACTTAAAGATAAGGTTAATATAGTAACCCAAAACTGTCTAAATTCTATTGGTTAAGTGGTTTTCGACCCACCCCCACCTTAAACTTTAAATAATAAACTTTAGAGCCATTATAAACCGAATATGAATTTATTATAAATTAATATTTCTAGCTTTTCCAAAGGTTCCCCTCACCCCTCTTATAAAATGGCACTCCTCCTTGTCATTTCTTCACACCTTCAAATCGTTTTGGTTCAGCCAAAATCTGCCCAAATACTCTCCGAACATACCTCACTACAACTTATAGGCCTTATATTGATCAGAAATCCAACTTAAGGAGCCCTTTTGATCAAATCAAAAGGAAGAACCCGAAGAAGATGTAATGATTTCACCACCCTTTTCCAAGTTCCTTTCTCCTTCCACTTCTTCTTCCATTGTTTTTACCATTATAAAATAATAACTCTAGTATCATATATATACTATGATGTTATTATAAATATGGTACAACCATATTCATTATTCTATCCACCCTTTGAATAACATGTCACCACACGTGTGTACGTACGGCTTACCGTCTCCACGTCGTGGTGTAATTGTTATTCAATATATTATTATTTGGATGGGTATAATAATGATGTGTAACTCATGTAAATAATAATTAGAACATGATAATGATTCTTTATATATGATATAATATCCAATTATATATTATTTTAATATAAAAATAATGATATTATCGCTCGGGCGTACGTACGGACTACCATCTCCACGAACGTGATGAGATTCATTCTCCATCGTATCCATTCAAGTATAATTATCATTTGATGATTTAAAAATAATTTTTAAGGACTTGATATCATTATGTATATGAATAGTATAAAACCTATCCTTTACAAACATGGCTTATGTAACAAAACATATACAAGAAAATGAGTAAATTAACACCCGAAACGACGATAATACTAAGATATTATTAACAAAGCAATGTTAAAAGATCATATATGATATCATATGAATATATATGATTCATATATAATTTAATAACAATAATTTCACTATTATACAGGAGTTTAACCTACCCCAACCAAGTAAAAGTACAAGGTAAAGGTTATTTCACAATCTCTTCATTATCCGAGGTTGTTTATACGTAATAATCTAGTGGGATCTCTTTATCATCCACATCCATGTTTCTTAAAAATGTATTTCAAAACATTTTTACTATTTAAAAGAATATGGGTTAATGTCATTTATACCCTTGTTTTACTTTTTATAAGAGTTTTATAAAGTAATCTTTCCGTCGTTTTCCAAACAAGGTGCTTTTAACCTTTTCGACAGAATTAAGGTAAGAATGTTATTTTAACTTATACGGAGTGTGCGGTTATTTTCCACTGTTATAAAATCATCAAAGCTTCCCTTACAAGATTATAAGAATATTTTCAAAGAAAATGTTTTATTTTATAAATATATGACTCTTAAATGATTTCAAAATATGAAGAGATATTTATCTAAAAAGAGTTTTGATTTCATCTATGTCTACATCCTTTGATGGATTTTACTCTTATTTGAAGTTGATTTATTATGATACAAAACTTCTATATTTTATTGAAGGTTTCGTGATATGTTAGACTGTGGATGTTCTATTTTTATACCATTCATAGTTTATGGTGAAGGTATTGACATTTCGTATGCTAGTTTTAATACGAATGTTTATGTTATGTTTAAACCTTTTCATATGGGAATACATTGGACTTAATATGTGATGGGTGGAGCCCACTATAGCTCCTCGATGCATCGGTAGGTCTCATAAGACAAACTAGTGTCTTGGCACAAGGCCTTGACAAAATCTTATTTGTAGTCTTGGTATGAGGCCTTGGCTATGTGGTTATGATATTCTGGCATTATGCATTCCATCATTATGAAAGTGGTTATTGATATTGCATGTGATTATTAGATTAGTAGAATATCCATGTGAATAAGTAAATGACATTATTTCATTTTAATTTTTCCATACAATGTTGAAGTTCAAGTTTAAAAGGCTTTTGTTTTAGTTATACATTGCCTTAAATGTTTATTCTTATTTTTGAAAGTTT
Source organism: Viscum album (assembly GCA_963277665.1). Lineage (NCBI taxonomy): Eukaryota > Viridiplantae > Streptophyta > Magnoliopsida > Santalales > Viscaceae > Viscum > Viscum album. The sequence goes on along the minus strand of OY728134.1, from coordinate 153,852,004 downwards.
CCACTATATTGTTATCCTTACTGGGAAATTGAGCTCACCCCTTTTCTATGTTTTATTTTTCCCATGAATTGAAGAAGTAAATTATGAATGACCTGTAGGGATATTATATGGGGATATGAGTGTGGAATATTGAGACAATATGTTTTTGTAGTAGTTTTTACTTTATGATGTAATTTAAGACTTATGAATATATCTAGTGTTTCCAAGGCTACTAAACCAATCGGTCTTTCGAGATTTGATCTTTCTTGTGATCATGTCGATGTTATGTAATAATGCACCGACTCTAGGTAACTGGGGTTGGGGCGTTACAGTGGGTATCAGAGTAAGTTTAGTAAAGACCTTTGAAGCTATATTTAGATAAACTCTGATTAGAGCACATCGATTTAAGATAAACTTTGAGGATTAGTATAGAAGAACTTCCTAGAATTCTGGTATTGTAGAGATTTTGTGAGTTTTCTGAGAAATACATCCCGGTAAGGATACGAGCAGGTAGAGGAGACTCTGGCACAGATGTACCTAGGGGTAAAACCCGAAAACACCGCTTTGAGCTAGACTCGAACGGGAACTGGTGCACGACAACAAGCCTTGCTGCACTCTTCGTTACGACACTCCCGGGAGATATGCTTAAGATAACTCTCATTTTCTTTACAAATCATTATGAATGGTTTATGAGTATATAATTCCTCAAAGAAAACATTCTTATGATTATGGATTATATCCATAAATAGTTCAATTTATGTTAACTGTTTTATAAGTATGGGATTATGTATTTTGATTCATAAACTGATCTAGTTTATGCCATTATTTCGAAATGGCGCCTAGTGGAAGAAATGGAAACTGTATCAATGCACGCACTCCATGTAGGGATTTCCCTCCTGCTCAAGAGAATTATAGTGGAGCTAGTGATGAAACTGGTGCCGATCAGCTAATCACCATACTGAGACAACTCACTCAGGTTATGAATAATTACCTTACCCGTATGGAGAACCCTGATCCACAGCGTGGAGGAGAAATGATAGATCTATTCATGAGGCAACAACCACCCATGTTCAATGGGAGTACAAATCCCTTAGTAGCTAAGCAATGGATATTTTCCCTAGAGAAAATATTTTTGACTTTGGGGAGTAGTGAAAGGGAAAAAGTTATCATGGCAGTTTACCGCCTCAATGGAGATGCTGAGCAATGGTGGTCATTGATTCAAAATATGAAGGAAGATGATGAAGTATCAAATATGGAATGGAGGGATTTCAATGATCTGTTTTTAGAAAAATACTTTCGTCGCGACCATCGAGCAAATATGGAAAGGAAATTTCTGAGTCTGAGACAGAAGGAGGATGAGAATGTCACAAAGTATGAGGCTAACTTTAAAAGGTTAGAAAGGTATGCTGGAGATTATATACGTAACCCAAGAAGTAATATTGATCATTTCTTTGATGGGTTAAAACCATTTCCCCATCGAACATTAGTCTCACAATCCTTTTCATCATACGAAGACATTGTCTCATGTTCTATCAAGACCGAAAAGGAATTCTCTAAGTCTTATGACTTTAAAGCAAAGAAAGAGAAGAAGATACCTGCTGATCAATCTGGGAATGGAAATAAGGGGAAGGAGGGAAAGGTTGAATATCCATCCTGTAGTAAATGTTGTAAGAAACACCCCAGTACTTGCTTGAAGGGAACATGAGTTTTTTACAAGTGTGGTGAAAAAGGCCACCAAGCTCGTGATTGCAAAGGGAAGAAGGAAACTACCAATGTTCAGTGCTACAATTGCAGGGAGATGGGACATTATGCAAATTAATGTCCTAAGATTTAGGGGAACTTATCTCAGAAAATGCCAAGGGATCAAGGCAAAGCTTATGCTATCACTACTACTGAGGTAGAAGCTCCGAAAGACGTGGTGGCAGGTAATTTAATGGTTTCATCAAGTTTAGAAAATGCATTTTTTGATTCTAGATCATCGCATTGTTTCATATCTTCCCAGTTTTCTAAGAAAATTAGAAATTTCCAATTTGATTTAACAAAGGATTTGTCAGTTAAAACTCCTAAGGGAAGTATCATTACAACAAAGTTTTGCGAATCAGTCCCCATTAGAGCACATAAATGTTCTTTATTTTCTGATCTCATCATCATACCTATGATTGAGTTTGATATGATCCTCGGTATGGACTGGATTTCGGACTATGATGCAAAGATTTATTGTAAGAAGAAAGAGGTTACGATTCTTGATGATGATGATAAGGAACACCTTATCTTTAGAGCAGAATCATCACCACCTAATTATTATCTATATCCACCCCCAGTAGCTCAACTAAATTCAATTATTGGGGAGGAAGATAATGAAATAAATATGGGTGAGGAAAGTAATGTTAAAATAGAGGTTATACCTATTGTGAAAGAATATGTAGATGTATTTCCGGAAGATTTACCTGGACATCCTCCAGAACGAGAAGTTGAGTTTTCCATTGATTTAATTCCTGGATCAAGGCCTATATCGAATACCCCTTATAGAATGACCACTGTAGAATTAGTTGAACTAAAGAAACAACTAGAGGAATTGAGTAATAAAGGATTAATTCTCCCTAGTGTTTCTCCATGGGGAGCCCCTGTTCTTTTTTTAAAAAAGAAATATGGATCCATGAGGTTATATATCGACTACAGAGAGATCTATGCTATAACAATAAAGAACAAGTATCCCCTACCAAGCATTGATTATTTATTTGACCAACTGCATGGAGATCAATACTTTACAAAGATTGACCTTCAATATGGATACCAACAGTTGTGTGTGAAGAAGGAAGACATTCCGAAGACAGCATTTCGAACCAGGTACGAGCATTACGAGTTTATTGTAATGCCTTCTGGATTGACTAATGCACCCTCTGTATTCATAGATCGGATGAATAGAGCTTTCAAGGAGTATCTTGATGAATTTGTGGTGGTATTTATTGATGATATCTTGGTATACTCCAAAAGCTACGAAGATCATGAAAATCACTTGCGCATTATCTTGAAGACTCTGAGAAGGAGTAATTATATGGGAAGTTTAGAAAGAGTGAATTATGGCTTCAGGATATTTCTTTTCTTGTCCATATAGTCTCTAAAGATGGAATCTCTATTGATCCTTCTAAGACCAAGGCGATCCAAGAATGGGCAGCACCTACGAGTATAAATGAGGTACGTAGTTTTATTGGTTTAGCAGGTTATTATCGACGTTTCGTCCAGAATTTTGCCCGATTGGCTAACCCATTAATGAAGCTCACACGTAAAGGGGTTAAATTTGTTTGGACAAAAGAGTGTGAAGAATGTTTCAAAGAACTGAAGAGAAGATTAGTCAATGCTCCTATATTGACTCTACCATCGGGGAATGATGGGTTCGTTATTTATAGTGATGCATCGAAGAAAGGACTTGGTTGTGTCCTTATTTATAATGATAGAGTTATTGCCTATGCATCACGGCAGTTGAAAATTCATAAATGAAACTATCATACTCATGATCTCGAGTTAGCAGCTGTGATATTTTCTTTGAAGATATGGAGGCACTACCTCGATGGTGAAACATTTGAGATTTATATTGATCACAAGAGTTTGAAGTATATTTTCTCACAAAAAGAACTCAACATGAGGAAAAGGATATGGATTGAATTACTAAAGGATTATGATTGTACGATACACTACCACCTGGGGAAAGAAAACAAGGTTGTAGATTCATTGATCAGAAATGACCATGGAGTTTTGAACAATATGAGAATTTAAAGGGATCCAATTTTCATGGATCTAGTGAAGATGGACATGGGAATAACCAGGGAAGGTGAAACATCAATGCTTTTTCAAATGGTTGCCAAACCATCTTTACTAGAAAGGATTAAGAGTTCTCAGACTGATGATGAATAATTTCAAAAGAAGATTAAAGCTGTGAATGATGGGAGATTGAGAGACTTTGTGTATGAAGATGGAATTTTGAAATTTTGGAAGAAACATTGTGTTCCTGATATACCTGATCTAAAAAGGGAGTTGTTGGATGATGGTCATAGTTCCAATTTCTCTATACACCCTGAGAGCACAAAAATGTATATAGATTTGAAGGAACATTTTTGTTGGGACATAATGAAGAGGGATATTGCTGATTTTTTGTCAAGATGTATGGTTTGTCAACAAGTGAAAGCTGGAAGGCAACAACCTGGAGGAGTCATGCAACCTCTTCCCATACCGGAGTGGAAATGGGACAATATTACGATGGGCTTTGTCATGGGACTACCAAAGACTCCTAGAAGGAATGATGCAATATGGGTTATTGTTGATCGTCTTACTATGTCAGCACATTTTCTTGCTATAAGAGAAGATCTACCACTGGAACGTCTCACAAGACTATATGTTAATGGTGTTGTGAGACTTCATGGAGTACCCCTATCGATTGTTTCAGATCGTGATCCCCGTTTTACTGCAAGATTCTGGAAGAGTCTTCCGAAATCCCTGGATACTGAACTTCATTTGAGCACTGCCTACCACCCTCAGATAGACGGACAATCATAATGGACTATTCAAACCTTAGAAGACATGCTGAGATCTTGTTCACTTGACTTTCAGGGTATGTGGGATCAATATTTACCTCTAGTAGAATTTTCCTATAACAATAGCTTCCATTCGAGTATTCAAATAGCACCATATGAAGTGTTATACGGAAAGAGATGTCGTACACCAACCTGTTGGGCTGACGTTGGTGCAAGAAAACTTGTAGGTCTAGAAATGGTGGAGGAAACGATGGAAAAGGTGAAGGTAATCCAAAATCACATCAAAGCAGCTCAAAGTAGGCAGAAGAGCTATGCCGATAATCGAAGGAAGGATATGGAATTTCAAGTCAGTGATCATGTTTTCCTGAAGGTATCTCCATGGAAGGGAGTCATACGTTTTTGTAAGAAAGGTAAATTGAGTCCCAGGTACATCGGTCCTTTCAAAATTCTTGAGCGAATTGGGGTTGTAGCTTACCAATTGGTAATGCCGCCAAGTCTCTCCAAAGTTCACGATGTGTTCCACGTATCTCTGTTAAGGAAATATATGCCTGACCCAACGCATGTACTCACCTATGAGGATTTAGAACTGAAACTCGATCTGTCTTATTATGAAGAGCCTGTTAGGATTCTTGATATGAGAGAACAAGTACTGAGAAACCGGACGACGCATCTGGTAAAAGTTTTGTGGAGAAACCATAAGATGGAAGAGGCAACGTGGGAACTCGGGGAACTTATGATGAAGAACCACCTGAGACTTTTCATGAGATAATATTATAGAAATTTTGAGGAAGAAATTATTTGAAGGAGGGGAGAATGTAACACCCCAAGCTTCTACGGTATGCTTCTTTTTGAATAATGTGATAGCGTGTGTTGTACGCAACACCGAGTTCTAACACACCATAACCGATCAAACTAGCCGTGATGAATAGTAATACCTAATTTTTAAAATTATATATATTTTATATTTCAAAATAGACTTCATTTTTGGATTCATAATATCAAATTTATCCTAAGGTGAAATTTTGGTACTTTTCAGATAACTTTAATATGTGGATGAATAGTGAAAATTACTAAATTTTAATTAAAAACAAATTTTTTTAATCAAAATAATTAATAGTAATAAATTATGAATTTTAGTGGTTTTAAATTATATTTAGAATATATTTTTACCATTTAATATAATTTTTGTCATTGGATATAATTTCACAATTAAACCGAACATAAACAAGTGTCAATCTTTTGATAGTTATAATCTCTTAAAAACACGCTTTTTGTTTTAACAACATGAATTAATTTTAAATTAATTTATGACACTTCTATGTTTTGAATTTGAAAAAATGGATTCAATATTAGGAATCAGGATGTTCAAATTGTGTAAATAGGTAACTTTTAGTTTTAGACATTTTGAAAAATTACTTCGGTAAATATTTTATTTACCATGGTTAAGGGTAAATCCGGTAAATAAGGGTTAAAAATAATATTATAATAATACTAAATTACCCTAAAACGTGTCTTAGCCTTATTGTTTGATACATGTTCGACCATAGGCATCTTTGGGTCGATTTTGGGACCCCATGGAGCTACTTGTAGGTGATAGGGACACTTAATTTTAATTAAGTTAAAATGAATACAAAAATGACAGAAGCATATATCTTTTAGCAAAACAATTTTTACATAGGGTTATATATGTTGGATTTTCGACTATAAATATTCATTATAAAGCTAAAACGATTTCCTACATAATGATATTTTATTTATAGTTTTTAGAGATTACATAATTTATGACACAATGATGATGCAGTAATTAACATAATAGTGAAAATTTAAAATAATTGATATTATAAATACACAAATAAATATAATTTGATACTTTTAATGAATTAAAATAATTTTATAGGATAATATGACAAATTAGGATTAATTTAATTAACTTTTTTCGAAGTAATCATTCTTTTATGAGTTTCACAAAAATCAACTATTGAATAGTGTCAAAATTGACATAAAAGAGTTTTTAAAACAAATATTATATTATTAATTGATATTAAATTCCTAAAAAACTATGGTTCGGCCAAGAGACTTATATCATCATAGGTGTATCATTAATAGACCACTTGGGGGTCGCTTTTATGTATTTGGTACGTTTATTAAGCATATAATATAAAAATACAAAGAGACATTGTAAAATTGAAACTAATTAACTTAGAGTTAATACTTAAAGATAAGGTTAATATAGTTAGACAAACCTTTCTAAATTATATTGGATAAGTGGTTTTACACCCACCCCACATTAAACTTTAAATAATAAACTTTGGAGCCATTAGAAACCGAATATGAATTTAGTATAAATTAATAATTCTAGCTTTTCCAAAGGTGCCCCTCACCCCTCTTATAAAAGGGCACTCCTCCTTCTCATTTCTTCACACCTTCAAAGCCTTTTGGTTCGGCCAAACTCTGCCCAAATACTCTCCCAAATTCTCTCACTACATCCTAGAGGCCTTATTTTGATCATAAAGCCAACCTATAGAGCCCTTTTGATCAAATCAAAAGGAAGAACCCGAAGAAGAGGTAATGATTTCACCACCCTTTTCCAAGTTCCTTTCTTCTTCCACTTCTTCTTCCTTTGTTTTTACAATTCTAAAATAATAAATCCAGTATCATATATATACTATTATGTTATTATAAATATGGTACAACAATATTCAGTATTCTATCCACCCTTTGAATAACATGTCACCATACGTGCGTACGTGTAGCTTACCGTCTCCACGTCGTGGTGTAATTGTTATTCAATATATTATTATTTGGATGGGTATAATAATGATGTGTAACTCATGTAAATAATAAATATAACATGATAATTATTCTTTATATATGATATAATATCCAATTATATATTATTTTAATACCAAAATAATGATATTGTCACTTGTGCATACGTACGGACAACCGTTTCAATGAACGCGATTAGATTCATTCTCCATCGTATCCATTCAAGTATAATTATCATTTGATGATTTAAAAATAATGTTTAAGGACTTGAGATCATTCTATGTATGAATAATATACAACCTATCCATGACAAACATGGCTTACATAACAAAACATATAAAAGAAAACGAGTAAGTTAACACCGAAAATGACGATAATACTAAGACATTATTAACAAAGCAATGTTAAAAGATTATATATGATATCATATGAATATATATGATTCTTGTATAATTTAATAACAATTATTTCACTATTATACAGGAGTTTAACCGACCCCAACAAAGGAAAAGTACATGGTAAGGGTTATTTCACAATCTCTTCTTTATCCGAGGTTGTTTATACGTAATAATCTACTGGGATCTCTTTATCATCCACATCCATGTTTCTTAAAAATGTATTTCAAAACATTTTAAATATTTAAAATAATATGGGTTAAAGTCATTTATACCCTTGTTTGACTTTTTATAAGAGTTTTATAAAGGAATCTTTCCATCGTTTTCCAAACAAGGTGCTTTTAACCTTTTCGACATAATTAAGGTAAGAATGTTTTTTTAACTTATACGGCGGGTGCGGTTATTTTCCACCATTATAAAATCATCGAAGCTTCCCTTACAAGCTTATAAGAATATTTTCAAATAAAATGTTTTATTTTATAAATATATGACTCTTAAATGATTTCAAAATAGAAAGAGATATTTCTCTAAAAAGAGTTTTGATTTCATCTATGCCAGCATCCTTTGATGGATTTTACGCTTACTTGAAGTTGATTTATTATGATACAAAACTTCTATATTATATTGAAGGTTTTGTGATATGTTTGACTGTGGATGTGCTATTTTTATACCATTCATAGTTTATGGTGAAAGTATTGACATTTCGTATGCTAGTTTTAATATGAATGTTTATGTTATGTTTAAACCTTTTCATATAGGAATGCATTAGACTTAATATGTGACGGGTGGAGCCCTCTATAGCTCCTCGATGAATCAGTAGGTCTCATGAGACAAACTAGTGTTTTGGCACAAGGACTTGGAAAAATCTTATTTTCAGTCTTGGAACGAGGCGTTGCCTATGTGGTTATGATAGTCTGTCATTATGCATTCCATCATTATGAAAGTGGTTATTGATATTGCATGTGATTATTCGATTAATAGAATATCCATGTGAATAAGTAAATGGAATTATTTCATTTTACTTTTTTTATACTATGTTGAAGTTCAAGTTTAAAAGGCTTTTGTTTAAGTTATGCATTGCCTTAAATGTTTATTCTTATTTATGAAAGTTTCCACTATATTGTTCTCCTTACTGGGCATTTGATCTCACCCCTTTTCTATGTTTTATTTTTCCCAAGAAGTGAAGAAGTAAATTATGAATGACCTACAGGGATATTATGTGGGGATATGAGTGTGGAATATGGAGACAATATGTTGTTGTAGTAGTTTTTCACTTTATTATGTAATGTATGAATTATGAATATATCTAGTGTTTCCAAGGCTAATAAACCAATCGGTCTTTTGAGATTTGATCTTTCTTGTGATCATGCCAATGTTATGTAATAATGCACCGACTCTAGGTAACTGGGGTCGGGGCATTAAAACTTACCTAAGGTTGAGTTGCATTAAAGATGTTACCAAGTATGGGTGAAGAAGGGGGATGTCCCAAAGACTACCTTTGGTACAAGGTACGGGCACTATGAATTAATAGTAATTCCATTTGGACTCACTAATGATCTAGAAATTTTCATGGAAATGATGAATTGAGTCTTTAGGGATTACCTCAAAAAATTTGCAGTAGTCTTTATTGATGATATTCTAATATACTACAAAACCAAGGAGGATAAAGAGGAGCATCTAAGAACTGTACTGGAGAGCTTGCAAAATGAGAAGCTGTATGAAATGTATAGAAAGTGTATGGTATGGTTTAAGGAGGTCACATTCTTGGGTCATATCATCACAAGCAATCTGATATATTTGGATCCCTCCAAGACAACTACAATTGAGGGATGGACAAGGCCAACATCGGTTATGGATATCCATAGCTTCCGGGGGTTAGATGGATATTATCAATAATTTGTGAGAAATTTCTCACGATTGTCAAAACCTCTTAACAAGATAACTCGGAAGGGATCCATGTTTTTGTAGAGTGATGAATGCGAATGAAGTTTCTAAAAGTTGAAAAGGATGCTTATCACTGCACTCGTGCTCACACTACCCACAAGTGGAGAACATTTGGTGGTATTTAGTTATGCATTGAAGAAGAGAATGAGCTATGTGTTGATGAAAAATGACAATTTCAATGCCAATTCTTTAAATAAATTGAAATTTCATGAGAAAAACTATCCAAAACATGACCTAGAGTTGGCTGCGGTGATCTTCACTTTAAAAATTTGGTGACATTATCTCTTTTGGAATGGTTAAAGGATGCTCCAAAGGATGATATGGGAATTCATAAGAAAGTGGAAACTATCAGAAAAAAGAAATCCTCAGAGTTCAGCGTTAATGAAAAAGAAATTGTTAGATGTGGGTCAAGATTATGTGTTCTATAAAATCTAGAGTTAAAGAAATAACATTTGGATGATGCACATAGTTCAAATTTCTCCATTCACCCATGAAACACAAAGATGTACCAAGACCTCTGAGAGCATTATTGGTGGGATAACATGAAGAAGGAGATAACTGAGTATACATCAAAGTTCTTGGTATATTAGAAAGTGAATATTGAGTGCTAGAAGTCTATGGTGATGATGCTACCATTACCTATACTAGCATGGAAATCTGAGAACATCACCATGGACTTTATTACAGGACATTCGAATACATCCAAAGGAAATAATTATATCTGGGTTTTTGTGGATCGTCTTACAATGGCTGAGCACTTCATTACAATTCAAGAGGATTTCTCATTGGATTAACTGGAACGAATATAAATTAGAGATGTGGTAAGGCTTTATGGAGTACCACTATTGATTATATCTGATTGAGATCCAATATTCACCGCATTGTATTGGAAGAGTTTTCAATATGCTCTAAATACTGAGCTGAACTTTAGTACAACTTATCATCCTCAAACTGATGTCTAATCTAAGTAGACTATCCAAAAACTTGAAGAAATGTTGAGAGCATGCTCAATGGACTTCAAATAATGATGATATCAACATCTTCCTCTAGTTGAGTTCCCATAAAATAATAGTTTCTACTCAAGAATCCAAATGGCTCCTTATGAAGCCCTGAATGGAAAGAGATGAAAAACAATAGCATGTGGGGATGAATTTGGGGAGAGAAAACCCTTAGGCCAAGAAATGGTTGAAGAAATGATGGATAAGGTTAATACCATCCAGCATCACATTAAAGTAGATCAGAGTCGACAAACGAGATATGATGATAATCGTCGACAAGATATGGAGATTGATGTTGGAGACATGGTATTTCTGTACATATCACTGTGGAAGAGAGTTATGAGATTTGGGAATAAGTAATAGATTAGTCCAAGGTACATCGACCCTTTTTAGATCCTTGATTGCATTTGAGTGGTGGGCTATCAACTAGAACTCACACTGAACCTATCTCAAGTACATGATGTATTCCATGTATCACTCTTGAGGAAGTAAATACCTAAACCATCACATGTTCTCAATCTAGAGGTTGTACCATTTGATAACGAACTCTCTTATAAAGAGAGGTTGGTGAAGATCTTAGATTTTAGGGAAAAGGATCTATGAATTAAGATAATTTCCCTCGTCAAGGTGTTGCGTAGAAACCATAATTTTATAGAAGAAACGTTGGAATCAGAGGAAGTGATTTAGTAGTGTTACCCATATTTGTTTTAGTGTGGGAAACGAAAATCTCGAGGTTGAAATTTCTTAAGGGGAGAATATTGTAACAACCCAAAATTTTATTAATGGATATTCCTATTGATCTAATTAAATTTATTATTTGTAAAATCATTATATAACATATAAACTTACATGGTTTTATGTTTTTAGGTTCCGAATAACCATTAATAATTGTTACCATTGCTAATATAGTGATTGAACAGTGATCACATGATTAGTATAATTATAGGGATTTAACAATTACAATTCACTCAGAGAAAAGAAGTGATTGCCTCGTCTAGTAGAATTGCTCCATACGAAGTCTATTTTTTAGAGCTGGGAATGAAGTTGGTGTCAATGGGATTCACTCAATACCAATCCCATGCCGAGCTTCAACACTTTAAGCTCGAATGGAACCGCCTATGGTAGAATTCAATGTTGATAGAGATTATTACCCGAGCGATGTTATCTGAGCCACCCCAAGAGTCTTTCACCATCAAACAACTTACCCTTAGGTCATATTTGGGATTTATAAGAGGTAATGTAATAATAAATTAGCACTATTACTGTGGGTATTATTTAATTTTATAGAATAAATAATATACTTTCATTTTATTATTTTTACTTTGTAAATGGGTTATCAAGCACAAATTGTATTTTTAGATAATATTAAATTATGAAATCTATATTGATGAATTAATGGAATTTTGAATTAAATAATATTTTAATAAAATAAAATAATTTTTAAATATTAATGATCATATAATTTTTAGGAATAAGATTGTAATTATTATTATGGTTTGAAAGATGTTTTTGTCAAAACCCCTGAATTTTTTATAAATGTCATTTTTTATTTTAAAAGTAATAATTCACATATTTAGAAAATTATTTAGAAAAAATTAATATTATTTTTTTAATCAGGAGGTTGAAATTGTCCAATGATGAATTTTTCATAATTTTATGAGACAGTTGAATTTTAGGGTAAAAAATTAAATTCTATTTTATTATGTAACGTGTTTTATGAGATCATAATGACCAAATAGTGATGTAATAAAATACTATAAGTGGGATATTAGTCCAATATATGTTTTACCATTAAAATAATGATATTTTAGGTTAATTTAATTTATTTTACAAATCATAGTGGACCCTCCAAATCTTACAAAACATTTTATCTTTTTAAAATGATTTCATTGGGAGTGTAACTCACCTCCACTTAAGAAAGCGTAATATTTTATGAATTTAGGCCATTGGACTTATAAAATATTGTTTTTCACTCACCTTTGGAAAACAACATGGGCAAAAACCATGGTTTTGTTTTTGGTTTTGATTAGTTTTATGTGTGGTGCCCAAAACCTAAATAATAAAAAATTCTCTCTCTTTTCCTCTTTAAATACAACCAAGACCCACTTCCTATTCCCTAAAATACTTTTAAGCTCAAACAAAATCTTCCCTAATCTCTCTAGAATACTCCCATATCATACCAGGCTCCCAAGAAGCCTCAATCAATCCTCTCCCATGCCTTTGGGATAACACATCCAAGTAAATGATTTCTTCCTTTCTCATTTTGTCTCAATTTTATGATGTTGTTATACCCTTTTACTTTCAATTAAAAATATTGTGGTATGATTTATCACCACCCCCATACATCCCTCCTTATGTTTTAAGGATGGGAGGCCTCTTTCTCTTTCATTAATTCTTCCCAGGTACAGCAGTTACCATGCCAAAATTCCGTAAGGAATTTCTCTCTTCTCATTTACATTGAAACAATTATTTTGTATCATTGATATAAATTCCATTAAATATGTTGGGACATGTATCTATATGAAACCCTTAATTTATATTTCATTTTAATATAATGAGATACCCATTTCTCTCTCATCAAATATTTTTATGAATTCTTATATCACGTTGTTATGCTGCTAAAATTGCACCACAATTTTCTAAGCCAAAGTCATTGTGTAGTGAATACCATGCCCATTTATATATAAACTGTATTCACCTTTATAAAGATTTACTGACTGATTATAGAGTTTCATGTATGAATTCTAAATTCCTTTATCTTAGAAAAACTGATGATGTTTAATGAATCTAAGTTATATGATCCATGTGGCACACTTATGCATGAAATTAAATGATTAAGAAGGGTGCATCCTGATAGTGCTCCAATGCATTGGGTAAAGAATAGTATCATGAAACATCAAGTTAAATGAGTGTTTACAAATTATAATTCAAGTGCAATTAGGGTTTACTGAAGCTCCATGTGCAACGAGCCTTAGATCTTACTAATATCATGTTAAATGTTTTTTTCCACATTTCCAAGTTATGATAATCATGTTATATCATGTATTTATGTTCATGTTTCTCTTATGAATCATTTATATTATTATTTCCTAACATGTACTTGATTCTTCATGTTATGCATTTTTACTCCCTTATTGGGCTTTATAGCTCACCCTTTTATTATTCATGTAGTCAGGTTATCCCATGTAATGCTATGTACCATGGAATGATGCAGTCATGTAGATGAAGTTTTCAATAAGATATTTTATTTTATGTTTTAAGTTTTTTTGTAATGTTCATAACCCCCAAAGACACTAGAACTCTTTATCTTCTATGTTTTATCAAGTGAAATATTTATGTAATAAATTATGTTTAAGTGTGAAATAAAGAGAAGGGTTGTTATAAAAATATTCCATACATCACTAATCGATTAATTATAAAAATTATAATTATTTTAAACAATTTATTCAAAATAGACACAATTACTAAATTCTCATCAAGAAACTACCACTTATTGGAACCACATACAACCACCCATAAGGGGTTTGTAACACTCTTATGACCACATTCTTGGAAAATAATTAATGTGAAACAAAACATCCAACACAAAATTAATTGAATTTAATTAATAAATATTTTGAACCCCACTATGGTGATATACCTCATCAAAATGATGCACGTCAACATTTTGGAATTGTCTCAATAATATATCTATGGGGGATGAGAAGAAGCCCAAAAAAATCGGGATTATTCCATAATTCATTGATAAAATATTCGAAAAACCCTAGCAAAAATAAAAAAAATTAGAAAAAATGGAGGAGGATAAGAAAGGAGGCCACCATAGGAAGATATATACCTTGAATCATTAGAGAAACACCATGAATCCACCACAAAATAAAGGGGTTATAAGATGAATAATGGGTGGAGAGGGGTATGGACACATTCCCAAACATGAGAATAATATGGATTCCCCCTCTTAAAATCCTAATGGGGAAAATTAATAATTTCCCCATTAAAAAAACCCCACTAGTTAGAAGGTGATGTGACACTAACTAGATGGGGATACCAAAAATGTAATATGGATACTTCCTAGCACACTAATGAGATGGTGGCTAGTTAACGAGTAGCTGATGGCTTCATGCTACTATAAAATAGCAACCAGACCAATCGACCCTTCCTCTGATGCTTACCTAGTACTTCTGAACACCTTCTAACCTCAATTCCATGTACAAAAATACATTTTAGTTGTTTAAACACTCATAATTATATTAAAAGACTAAGTTAAAAATTCATCTCATCAATCAATCAAAAAAATCAAATTCTTTCTAGAATTTTCGGCCTGTATGGACATGGAATCTTACAACCTCCCCACCATAATTCTTATTATCCTAGGGAAGTATTAACATTCATCAAACTAAATTCCCCAACATGCCTCAATCATCAAATCCCATCAAATTTATTGGTTTTATCTTGGATATTTAAACACTCTCTCATAGTGAAACTTTAATAATATGGTATTTAATCGACCAAGGCATGTGCTAGTTCTTGCATCCATTATTAAAAGTTCAAGATGGTGTTTCAAATGCACCAATCTGACCCAAGACACCCAAGTGTCACAACCCTAATAACCATATGATCCATGGTGACCTATATCATAATTATTTTCCCAAACATATGATTACGAATCATGGTTCTAACCTCCTTTAGAATAACCTATAGAAACATGATCTAAATGGTCCACCTATTCACTTAATTCCATTTTCTACTCCGCACATCGAAAAGTAGCAGAACATCATCTAAGGCAGGTATCAAACCTAATTTCTATATTTCATACCATATCAATCAATTAACATCACCCATACTCAAGGGCATTGAATACATTGAAGACTATATAAATCCCCCAACTAAATCTCAAACACCACACCCACTTCTCAAACTATAATGGCCGTATTTTTTATCATGAGAAATTCTATTCTTATAGTTATGTCATATAGAATCACATTAGGAAACCCAATTCCACATCATGTTTAAATGAACTACTAAATACTATGTGACCTTTATATCCTAGTTGTTATTCATAATGTTACCTGTTCTATTATTTTAATTTTGAATATCTGACATACATGGTTGCGATCAGTAAGATATTTTGAGTCTGATAGAACAAACTCAATTTTGGGTGAATATTACCTTACCCTTATGAATAGTGATTTTACCCTAATGAATATATATATGAAACTTATGAATATTAAACCATCCAAATGAATATTAACCTCACCCATGAATTTATAAATAATATCTATCACCTTATAAATGACAGGGAATGTTTTAAAAATTAATAATTAAGTGTTGGTATTTTTATGATTAATAAATTTTTAATAAAAAATTTAAATTAATAAATTTATCAAATTAATTTGCACAAAATATATTACTATATAAAAATTTTGTTTTCTTATTATTTTATGTAAACTTTATGTGGCCTTATTTAATTTTTTAAAGTATTATAAAATCAGTTTTAAATTTAAAATCTGTATTTTGCTGTAAAAATGATTTTAATAAAAAATTAATTTTACCATATTTTGAAACTTATTTTTATAAAATGGAGTCCATTTTTGAATCCTACAAATTGAAAAATTATTAGGGTGATTTTTTGGGAATTTTCTAAAATACTTTTTTTTGTGAATAGTAAAATTTGATAATTTACAAAATATACTAAACAAATGAATTTAGGAATCATGATTGGGTCATTAATGATTTAAATAGATATTGGTTCTAACTAACATGAAATAATTACTATATATAGTTACAATAACCCACAAAATTTATTGTCTTGACAAAAACAATAGACTAATGATTAAAATAATAAGAAAACACCCCTCTCCTCTACTATAAATACCACCTCTCACACCCTCTTCTCCTCACACCTCTCAAGAATTGAACCATACATATATTCTACCCAATACTATTCCCTATTCCCCAACTAAAATCCATGATCTCTTGGTCTGATAAAATGACGAATCCTAAGTGACTTGAGGAGGATATCAAGAGGAGAATTCAAGAGGCAAATCCACTCTCTTTTCTTATAATTTCCTTTCATTTTCAATTTATTTTCTTATTATTTCCTCACCTACCTTAATCCAAATGGCATGATAAATATTGTAACCTAAAAATAATATAATTATATAATATTAATGTTAGATAGATACAAAATTAAAATCCCCCCCCCGCTCTCTCTTTCATCTTAAAAATGAAATCGTTGCCCATGATGTGTCAATTTACCAACATCATGGGAGATACACAATCATTTTATGAAAACATATTAAATGATGTTAATAAGAAAACTAAATGGTTCAAAAAAAAATTTAAATATTATTTTATTAATTTTTTAATGTTATTGAAATAACTTATAATCATAATACTAAATGATAAAACAAAATGATTTCGGAGCTTTCGAAAAACCACCAAAATTAACCTAAAATGATCATCATTAAATTTTATCTAATGAATCATCCTCAAGGTATATAACTGAATCATTTTTAAGAAAATATAAACCTATTTAATATCATTAATAACATATAATAACAATTCAGGATTTCCATCCAAATATAAACAAATATCCATTCATGAATACGAAGTGAACCGATCATAGACACCATAAAAATGAATGCTCCCAAACGGTGAAATTAAACTATATAACACATCCAAAGGCCCCTAAAAGAATATAATGATTCCATAAGGATTAATATTCATGTATAAAGGTTTTTTAATTGTTAATTGATGAATATAACATGATTATATAGGATAATAATGTGAAGAAAACTTTCAGAAAAAACGTAAGGGGAATTATTGAACCCAACTATTTTTCTCTAGGTTTTCCATATTTCTTTCTATTTTCATAATGGGTATTCCTTAAAAATTATTTATTCAAAATTATATTTATTTTTTAAAATATAAATGTTTTATACTTGAGTTTATAATAAACACATTGTTTTTGAAAATAACTCTTCTTCCCAAAAAAACACACCTTTTACTTGACCGTATTGATTCCTTCACTCAAGGTTGATGATTCTTATATCAAGTATGTTATCCCCTATTTCATTTGGGAACCCAAATTTTATAAATTTATTCTTTTGAAATTAAACACATTCCTTTCCATGTGTTAATATATTTTCAATATTGACATATGTTCTATGTGACTTCCATGATAATGTAAATGTTATGATGTGACAGGTGCACTAGAATTATATAGCACAATTTGAATGTTAAGATATGACAGGTGTGGACAGAAATATATATCTCTACAATGTGTTGTATAATGTAAGGAAACTCATGAGTAAATTGAAATATGAATGAAAATTATTCTATCTTTGTTCACATCTATGTGTGGTAGTTGACCACTAAAACAAGATGTTTCATTTTTCTGCATTTCCACATTCCATGCCATTTCTTAATTTTCCTCTCATGATTATGATCCTATTTCGATAATGATGATAACTATTATGCTCACCCCAAATTATATTTTTTCATGTTCTTATCTATCCTCTTCCTGGGCTTCTAGATCACCTATTTTTGATGTATATCCTTAAGTGACTACTTGTACCAAGGAGAATCAAAGGGACACTAAGAAGCTAGAGAAGAAGGAATTAAATTATTGTTTATATTTATGATGTAAATTTGGTGTATGGTCCTAGTTTTCCTAATACAAATAAATATTTGGAACCTTTTTTTTAATTATTTTATGTTGTTTATCTTTAAAATTATTTAATAGTAATGTAAGAAAAAATAGGGTCACTATAGTTGGTATCATCGTAGGGTTTTGTTAATTTGTGAATTAGGATTAGAGAACCTTAGTGAAAACCCATAGTATGAGACTACATATTAGTGAAAACCCATAAATATTTGTTTTTATAAAATGATAAACATATGGATGCCACAATAATTTCCATTATAGTTAAATTAACAATGAAATAAATTATTTATTATCGGTTTGTTGACCAATGTTTTTTTCTAACATTTTCTATTTTAGAAAATGGTGGGAACCAGGAGAAACGTGGCCAGAAACCCATGTGAGGGACAGTGTAGTGATTTCTTGAATGACATCCCCAATTATTTGGGAGGTGGAGTTCAAAATTTCACGGTGATTACTACCCAACTATCTCAAGTTATGAATAATAACCTAAATAATGTGGAATTTCTTAATTCACCGAATAGAGAGTAACTAGATATCGATTGTTTTATGTTGCAATGAACAAAGTTGTTTAGTGGATATTCTAATCCCCTAGTTGTGGAACAATGGTTCAACTAGATGGAGAATATCTTTTCTATTCTTCACTATTCTAAGACAGAGAAGGTGACTCTGGTTATTTATCATATAGATGGATAGGCCGACCAATGGTGGGAGTTAATTAAGAAAACCAACCTATGGGGTGAAATTGAAGGGATAAAGTGAGAAGACATTAAGATAATGTTTCTTAATAATTATTTCCCTCAAAATATTCATACAAATATTGAGAGATAATTCATAGAGCTGAAGAAAAAAGAAGGAGAATCTGTCACATCCTGTGAAGAAAATTTTACAAGGCCTGAAAGGTATGGTTTGGGTTTTATTATAAACAATTATAGAAAAATTTATAGATTCTTTAGTTGTTTAAAAGCACACATTCATAAGGATCTTGAAATTTAGGATTTTGGGAGTTATGATGAACTTTTTTTATGTTCTCAAAAAGTGGAGATGGAGTTTGTTTAATGGTATCATGGTTGTGGTGATAAGAAATGAATGATGGAGTTTTAATCCAGATGATCTAATTAGAAATGTGGAAAGAAAATGCAACCAACCACATGTTAAAAATGTGGGAAGAAGCATCATGGGAACTAAATAAAAGTTATGGGAAAATGCTTCAAGAGTGGAAGAGAAGGTCACCAATCTTTTGAATGTCAAAAATACCTGAAATGAAAGGGTAATATGGGTGAGGAAAGAAGAGCACCACCCATAGTCCAATGCTACACCTATAGGGAGTAATGGAACTATGTATGCTAGTGCACTAATCTTTGAGTCCTCTAGGTTAATGAATACCATTGTCCACTAAAAACAAAAGAGAAAGGTAATGATTATTCCCTCACTACTGTAGAAGTGGGGCTATAGAATGAAGTTGTATAAGGTATAATTCCTAGTCACTCAAGAATGGAAATAGTATTATTTGATTTTGGTTCTACTCATTCTTTTAAATCATGCAATTTTGATATAACAATTTAATCAAAGTCTCACAAACATGAAGTAGATATATCTGTAAAGACACCAAGTGGTGCAATCATTGCAACCCAAGTGTTGGAATCATCTCTTGTTGGAGTATGTGGGAAGATTCTTCCAATGAATCTCATGATACTTACAATGGTGGAATTATACACTATATTGGGGATAGATTATCTCTATTTATATAGAGAACATATAGACATTCAAGAAACAGAAATATCTTTTCATATTAGAAACCATCCCTTTATCCTATAAAAATGCAAGGAAGATAATGAATCCCCTTTGGAAAATCCATCAATGGTGTAAGTGTTGATTCCCTATGAAGAAGCATACCATTATCAAATGTCTTAGTCAAAGGAATGTGTCAACATAGTGGAAATGACCCTCATGAGGGAATACAGTGATGTATTTACTGAAGAGTTACCTGGATTACCCCTATATCATGAGGTAGAGTTCTCAATAGAACTCATACCCAGATAAACTCTTATCTCAATGTGTCCCTATATGATGGCTCCAATCAAATAGGATGAGTTAAAGAAGAAGTTGTAAGATCATTTTGAGAGAGTTTTCATTCTCCCTAGTGTATCACTATGGTCTGCTCTGGTGCACTTTTTGAAGAAGGATGGAGCAATGAGATTGTGTATCGATTATTGGGAACTCAACAAGATAACCCTAAAGAACTTGTATCCTCTTCTAAGGATTGATGACTAGTTTTATCAGTTGAGAGGAGCTCAGTACTTCTCAATAAAGGTGAAGAAGTAATATATTCAGAAGACTGCCTTCCGTACAAGGTATGGGCACTATGAAATTTGGGTGATTCCCTTTGGAATTACTAATTCCCCCACAATATTCATGGAATTAATCAATAGAGTCTTTATAAATTATGCCAAGAAACTTATGGTAGTGTATATTGATGATATTCTCATATACTCTAAGAGAAAGGAGGAACTTGAAGAACATCTAAGACTTGTGTTGGTGACATTGAGGAAGGTGATGTTATATAGAAAGTTCATCATGTGTGACTTTTGGATGTATAAAGTCATGTTTTTGGGACATGTGATCCCAGGTGAGGGAATTTTTGTTGACACTAAAAAAACAAAGGCAATTGAGGAATTCCCCAAACCCTCTAGTGTCACATAAATCCGTAATTTTATTGGATTAACAAGGTACTATCAACGTTTTTTGAAAAATTTCTCATGATTATCAAGCATGTTAACTATGTTAACAAGGAAAGGGGTAAAGTATGTCTGGACGGAAGAATGTGAGAAAATCTTCAAGGAGCTGAATAGAAGGATGATCGTTGCACCTGTACTCACATTACCAAAAAGTGGATAATTTTTTTGTTATATAAAGTGATTCTTAAAATAATTTAACTAGTTTTATACTCTTGAATAATGGTAATATGATAGCCTATGCCTCACGAAAGGTGAAGATCCATGAGAAAAACTACCCGATGCTTGATCTAGAGCTAGATTCTGTGATTTTTTTGCTTGAAAATCTGGTGGAACTACCTTAATAGTGAGAAGTGTGATATATATACTGATCATAAGATCCTAAAGTATATATTGACACAAAAGGAGATAAAATTCACAAATGGAGATGGTTACATCTAATCAAACATTATGATTTCTCTATTAACTATCCTCCTAGAAAGGAAAACAAGGTTACTGATTCTCTAGGTAGAAAAGAACCTAATACTCTATCCATGTTGTGGATTGAGAAGGACCCTATCTTCATGGATAGGAAAAGGATGGATTTGAAAATCATAATGGTAGGTAATACATCATACCATTATGAAAAGTTTTCCCAACAATATATCCAAGAGAAGATTATGGATTCCCAAAAGGATGATATGGAGTTTCAAAAGAAGGTGAATAAAGTAAAGTAAGGGAAGTTGTAATAGTTTCCTATTGATGATGGTGGTGTATTTTTTTTTGGAATGAGGAATTGTGTACCATACAATCCAGAGATAAAGAAGGAGGTTCTGAATGATTCACATAGCTCAACCTTCTCTATTCAACTATGTAGTAGATGAATGTATCGAGATATCTGATAGAACTATTGGTGGGACATTATGAGGATGGATATTGCTGAATATATGTCAAAGTTACTGGTATGTAAACAAGTGAAGGATAAAAGACAAAAGTATAAGGGGATGATGAAACCACTAACCATACCAACATGGAGGTGGGATAAAATTGCCATGGGCCTTGTCACAGGACCTCCAAGGACATCCAGAGGAAAGAATGCTATATGACCCATTGTGGATTGTCTTACAAAGACAAATCACTTTATCACAATTCAAGAGGACTTATCATTGGATCAACTATCATGAATATATATCAAATAAGTGGTAAGGCAAATGGAGTACCACTATCGATTGTATCTAATCAAGATGAAAGATTCACCTTGATGTTCTGAAAATGTATCCAACATGCTCTAAGAATTGAGATAAACTTTAGTATGGACTATCATCCTCAAACTAATTTTTAATATGAGAGAACTATTCACAAAAAAGAATACATGTTGAGAGTGTGTTCTATAGACTTGAAAGGAGGATGGGACCCACATATTCCGCTGCTTGAGTTCTCTTTCAAAAATATTTTCCACTCCAATATCCAAATGGATACATATGAAGCATTTTATGGGAAATAGTGCAGAGCACCGACATGCTGGAATAATGTCACTGAATGTAATCTATTAAGACCTGAAATGGTCAAAAAATGGTCGAAATGGTGAAAATCATTCATCATTACATCAAGGAATCCCAAATTAATCAAAATAGTTATACAGAAAATCATCCATGGGACCTTGAGTTTATGGTTGAGGACATGGTATTCCTCGGAATATCTCCCTGGAGAAAGGTCATGGATTTTTGGGATTTTTCTAAAATACTTTATTTTTTAGTGAATAGTGAAATATGATAATTTTCAAAATATGATAAATAAATAAATTTCTACTTCTTGATTGAGTCATGGAAGATGTAAATGGAAAACAGTTTGAACTAAAATGCACTTATTAAAATATTTATTCATACAAATCCTCACTATTTATTATCTTGAGCAAAATAATAAACTAATGATTAAAATAATAAGAAAACACCCCCTCTAATCCATTGTAAATACCACCCCTCGCACCATCTTCTCCTCAAACCTATCAAGATTTGATAATTGCCTTTATTATGGATGATACTATTCTATAGTCCCTCTCCCATTTCCAGGATCTATTGGTCTCATAAAAAGACCAATCCTAGGGTCCTTGAGGAGGATCTCAAGAGGAGAATTCAAGAGGCAAATCCCCTCTATTTTCTTTAAATTTCCTTGAACATTCAATTTCCTTTATTATTATTTCCTCATATAACATAATCAAAATGGAATGATAACTCATGTACCTTACATATAATGGAATTATATAATGTTAATGTAATATCCAAAATTAAATCCCCCTCTCTTTCATCATAAAAATGAAATCGTTGCTCGTGATGTGTCAATTTACTGACATCGTGGTTAATGTCATTTCATTTTCATTAAACATATTCAAAGGTGTTAATAAGACCATTAAATGGTCAAAAAATATTTTAAATTGTAATTTATAATCCTTTTTATGTTTGGGAAACAACTTATACTCATAATTCTACATGATAAAACAAAACGAGTTTGTAGCATTTGAAAAACAAAAAAAAATTAACCTAAAATGATCATCATGAACTTTTATATAATGAATCAACACCATAGTATATAAAATAATCCTTTGTAATATCATTTTAAATTATTTAATATCATTTATAACAAAAAAAAATAACAATTCTATATGTTCATAATCATTATAAATGAACTTCCATTCAAGAATACAAAGTGAATCGATAATTGAATCCACAAAAATGAATGATCCCAAACGATGAAATTAAACTCTATAACTCATCCAATGGCCCATAAAAGATTGTAATAAGACTATAATGAATAAAATTAATGTATTAAAGGTTCTATAATTGTTAATGAATCAATATAATTTGATTATATAGAATATTAACTTAGAGGATGGTTTCAGATAAAAGGTAAGGGGAATTATTGAACCCAAATCTCTTTCTTTGGGTTTTCCCTCTTTGACTCCATTTTCAGTATGGTTATTCCTTAAAAATAATTTATTAATCATTATCTTACCTTTTATGGGATATACATGTTTTCTAATTCAGTTTATGAGAAACAAATTATTTTTTAAAAGAAATTTTCTTTCAAAAAAACACACCTTTTACTTCTCAAGATTATTTCCTTCCCTCATGGTTGATGACTCTTATATCAAGTATTTTATTCTATCTTTCATTTTTGGATCCCAATGTTTATGATTTTTTTCTTATTAAATGAAGCCCATTCCTTTACATGGGTTGTTATATGTTCAAGATTGATATATGTTTCATGTGTCATGCATGATAATATTAATGTTATGATGTGGCATGTGCGCGTAGAATTATATAGAACAATGTGAATGTTATGATGTGACAGGTTAGCCAAAGATTATATATCAATAAAATGCATTTTTTATTGTGAATAAAATCATGAGTAAAGTGAAATATGCATGAATGTGATTCTAGATTTGTTCAAAACTATGTGTTGTAGTTGACCACTAAGACATGATGTTTCATTTTTATGCATTTCACATTCCAAACCTTTTCTTAATGCTTCCTCTCATGATTATTATCCTATTAATATTTTATTATTATAATAATTATGATAACCCAATTTTATATTATTTCATGTTATTTTATATCCTCTTTTTGGGATTTTACATCACCCCTTTTTGATGTATATCCTTAGAATACTACTTGTACTAAGGATAATCAAAGGGCCATTATGTATCCAGAGAAGAAGGAATTAAAAAACTGTTTATGTGTATGTTGTAAAATTTATGTATGTTCTTTGTTTTCCCAAGAAAACAAACCTTTGGACCCTATTTTTATAATGATTTTAGGTTTTTTACCTTTAAAATGATGTAATTGTAATGTATGAAAAATTTTTGTTTCCATACAAACAATTATCCCATCAAAATTTCCATCACACTGTGTCCATTTATATGATAAACTACCATTTAAACATCCTCTAACTAACTTCTCTTGAAAATTATCTACTATATGTTCTCGTGTGCTATTGAAACACCATACCATAAGAACTTAGACACAATATTCATCCCTAGATCATCATAACATTCTCTTTGAAGTCCATGATCAACACTTTGGGAAATTATCTAGATGAAACACCAATTGGTCAAAACCATTATCATGACCACACATGATCACTAAAAAATCACTGATCTAACACATTTGGGTCAACATAAATCATCCTAATCCCAAAATCAATACTTGTACTCCACCTTTTATCACATCCAAACTCATACTTAGAATTAACCAAGTAATCTAGTTGATATCAAATATATTTGATGACCAACATCCAAAATTCCATCAAGACCATTTAATGACTAGTCTTTAGAAATCATGACCCTAACTAATTATGGGCCATATCACCCATGACTAATAAGACACTCCCCATCATAGTTATGCACTTATCATACCTCCATGAGTTCTATTTTCCGAATTTCTATGACCCGTATCCCATCCCTCCCCAAATGAAATCGTTTTACATGGATAAACATTATTATACCCAATCCTCATAAGAAAAAATAACTTATGACCCATTCACCTCAAAAAATAGAATCCATGAATTCTACTTAATATTCATTCAAAATGAGGCCCACCAACCTCAGCCGGCTACTGGTTTAATCCTCACTATATGTGATTACTTATGCCGCTTCATGAGTGAATCTTCATCAGGTTCATATCATTTCATATGAGTTCCACTCATCTTGATCCATGTTTACTGAAAAATCGAGGCTATTATTCTAATATGAAACTCACAAACTCCATCAATCCTTAGTCTTCCCATGTCCAAAACTTGTTTAAAATCCAATAGATCCCATACCGTAACAAATTCTGTCACCTCCATCTCATCCAAAATCAATGGGTATACTCTCCCATACCACTCAGTTATATAAATCAACTCATGATCCCACTAGACATTTTGCATCAAGACTAGGCTCAAATGCCAGAAATTATGACTAGGCTCTAGGGTTTGTTAATTTTTCCCGTTCAAAGATCCCTTGGCACTCCTCTTCAAGAACAAAGCATATCTCCCATTTCATTATCATCCAAATTCTTATATACTATACAAATAAATTCAAAAACATGAGTTTCTAACTACACTCTAACCTTTTATAAATTATATCTAAGGTCATCAGTGTTATGAACTTGAATATCCCTACCCTTTGAAACCAACGTCAATCCATTTCTCTAGAACTCAATGTTCTCCACCCTATAAGTCCTTGGAATAACTATTTCTATACTAAAAACTCGATTGAGCATAACAAAAACAAATTTTTATCACACAAAACACTTAACTATGCTTCCTATATTTAACGAAATTACCAACTAGGTATAATAAATTGCATGGGTTTACTTCATAAATCACTAGGAATGGAATCACAAAAAATACCAATTAATGTCTCAAAGATCCTTGGGATCTCCTTTGGACTAATAAAACAGGTCTCTCATAAATCATTTACCATGATTAATTAACAACACTCCCATATCTAACATAACACAACATCCATAATGGAAAAATTTTCATCCTACCAGGACACCGATCATTACTGTGAATCCACCTACAAGAACACTCCCTCAAGAATAACAAACTCATTTATATTTATTTATACATATATAATAACATCAATTTAGGTAATTTATGTTGAGGAATAATAATAATTTGGTTCAGTTAGATATAGTTACATTCTAAGTAATACGGGAAGACACACATTTTTTTGATACTAGCACTTTAAATATATATATGATATTATGAAAAAAGGGAAACCCACATTAGGTCAAATTCTATGTCATCATGTGACTATAGTAACCCACTAGGTACACTACAACTCCTTGGAATAGGGAATTTCATCATCGTCCTCACCACAAGGCTTCTTACCATAGATAAAAATAACCATTCATCAAATGAAGATATATATATATATATATATATATATCTTTCTATTTGAGTATAATTCCACTAATAAATTATATGGGAAAATAGCATATAATTTATTTTGATACATTAAATAACTAAAACACTATCATCAATGAAGAAAACGCACTAGCAGACCTACATGTCATGGTAACTGTAAGTGCCTAGAATGATTCTTGATATGCATCTTTACTTGATATACCTAAAGCCAAAAATCCAGCAATAAATCATCAATATCCACACTGTGTGTTTCATATATTGTGAAACTAATATCAATCATAACATCCCATACTAAGAACATCAATCCCATGGTTGTTATCCTATATTTTCCATCAAAAATGGTGTTTAGGGCACACCAGCCCAAGGTAAATCAGAATCTTCAATACTTTTCTACACCTCTTGGATACCATATCTCATATATTAAGAGAAAATAAAAATTATTTTTTACCACTTTGGAACATATCATCTCCTCATAAGAATTGAGCAGTGCTCAGAACGGTTCACAACCTAACCTTAGGAACACCTCCATATACACTAGAGGGTGATGAATAGTTGTGGGGATCTAAGATGGTACCGTGGGGAGACTATAACCATGTATCAGTGTATAATGAAAAATAAAGATAAAAAAATAAAGATAATATCCATCACATTAGAGTAAAAAAAGAAATAAATAATCTTAACATACTACTACAAAATGAAATGTAGAAATACAAGTATACATGAACAATTGTCCTCTAGGATTATCACACATACATTAATAAAAAAAATAAAAAATAATAAAAATGATTCCCTAATCCCAAATTAAAGCCTCACCTCATCCCAGTATCTATAATTTTATCTATCCCACCTGATCATGAAAAACATGGCCCTCTTCCCAACCTATACCTGCATCCAAGTGAGAGCTTGATCGAGTACCAAAGTGTAGTGGATTTTTGAGTAGGGTGTGAGTACAAAACATAGTATGGAAAGACCAAAACAATCCTACACATATCGGAAATGTATTGATATGTTCATGTGACACAATTTTATAAATAAATTTTGTTATTAAAGAAATAAATAGACAATAAACTATCATTGACCTAAAGGTTCATGACTCTGATCGACCATAATTTATTTGTCTAGTTACAAGGTGTCTTTGAGAAAAATATTGTGACCATGAAAAAAAATAATGACTCAGTGGGTATTTTAACCTAGTATATAGTAATAATGACCTTAGGGCACAACTCTCCCTGGTATATAGTATAAAACCTTGGGGTGAGAACCATCCTATTATCACGACATAGGGAAAAATCTATCCTAGTATGAATGGGTCCAGATAGCTATGCCCCGGTGCGTGAGTTTTATTTAGTATCAAATACTTCCATATATGGGGATACTTTTTTTACTATCAGAATACTCTTTATTTTTCGTGTTTTTTTAAATTAAAACAAACAACGCCCTAAGGGTGTTTTCCATTTCAAATAACACAATCATTGACCTCGAGGAAGTTTTCCATCATAAAAAATATAAACTCTATCCCTAAGGTTGTTTTTATAACACATAAAAAATAAATTTAAACATTGGTTGGACAAATGGCTAAACCTCTCATCACCATCAAAATCCATCACACTTGATCAGGGCCAGTCTACTAACATGGAAATAATTGGGATCCAATAAGGTAATCCAATAGCAGAGGCACCCCCTTGGTATCATTAGTCTAATATAAAAAACCAAGGGACAACCCCAATAACATGCGGTATCACGCTCCTCGGAATGATCAAAACTATGTACTGGAATCATGGAATCATTTTTCAGGTCTCACTAGTAATAATATAGAGGGATAGTTCATGACCCATATCAATGTCACTGAGGATTGTCTTGGTCAGTCTGCTCACCCAACTCAAGTCCATCCTTCATAATGTCTTAAAAGTATCATAATATAGTCCACTAAGGAAACTCAATGGTAAGGGAAGATAATAAGTGTATACTAAGCCAATTTTATTTCAATTAATCTAATCAACACCCCTCAAGTGGTTTAAGTGTCAATGAATACTACTATTCCCAACCCCAACCATTGGTGGAAGATGATTCAAGCCAGTGCACTAGGTCTGAGGTGGCCGAGGCACTTTTTCGGTTTATTTATTAGGTGATAATTTAAGCTTAATAAGTTAATTTAAAATGAAAATTTAAATTAAATTAATCAATTTAATTAATACATAGTTCAATCACTTTAGTGGCAAGATTTCACCTGTTCGGACATATAAACTTCATGTTTATAGCTATAATACTTGTGTTAGGACCATCAAACTCATTTTGAATATTTCACATTTAACTCGACACTTGTTATCTTCTTCCTAAGACCGTCTAGGCCTCGTCTATTCCCAATCAATCGTCTCCATCCACCTGAGTCTGTAAACCTTGCTATGCATCACTAATCAATTAATGATAAAAATTATAATTGATTTAAAAAATTTATTCAAAATATTAAAACAAATATTAAATTCTCACTAGGTGAATCCCTCTCCTTAGAACCATGAACAAAAACCCCTAAGGGTTATGTATCACACTCCAAATATCATTTCATGTTATATACCTAACAAAAATACAAATTCCATCATCATTTTAATTTAATTTAATCTAAAAAGATTTGAAAAATTACTATAATGATATACCTCATGAAATAAATATGCGAAATCTTATAGATGTTGTATCATTATATAATCTATGTGGCCTAATGAGATCCCCAAAAAAATTAAGAAAATTCCACCATGCTGTAGTGAAATCATCAATGAACCCAAACTTGGAGAAAGTTAAAAATTAGAACAAAGGGAGGAGGAGAAGAAAGGAGGCCACCGTAGGAAGATACATAACTTGAATCACCATAAAAAACCAATACTAATCACCCAAATAAAGGGGGATAAGAGGAATAAGGGGAGGATAGGGGGTGGCTACACACCAAATCAAGATAAGAAGAGGGATTACCCATATTAAAATATAGAGTGGGGTAAATTGGAAATTTATACCTTTAAAAAATACCACTGGATGTTTGGTGATCCCAAATGTGAAACATGGACACTCTCTACCATCGGGTTGCCAGTGGATAGCTAGAGGCTAGTCAAGGTTGTATGATAGTGAAAATAGATTCCAAGAAACCCAACCCTTCCTCTAATGATGACCTGTTACACCAAAACACACTAATAGAAAAAATAGCCTATGGCCACATACCTATAGCCATGGTTATAAAACCGTGGCTCTAGGTGGCTATGACCATGGTTATGTGGTCTATAGCCACGATTTTAAAACCTTGTCAATAAGTATTTTCTTCCTGGCCTATAGCCACAGTTATGTTGCCTATAGACACTATTTTTAGAACTGTGGATATAGGTGTTTTTTTGAAGGTCTATAGCCACTGTTTTGAAAACTATATCTATAGGTCCCCCATCCTTGCACGAGAGAAACAATTTCCTACTAAAAATGGAGGGAATAACTATTGCCTTGGGTTTTAGGATACTACCATGGTTTTTAATAATATATATAACATATTATATATATAAACAAAATCCTTTTTGGTGTAGTGGTTAGGATGCTGAAACGTGAAAGGATGGTGCTGGGATCAAATCCGGTTAGGCACACATTATTTTTAGGCTAGTACCACCATTTTATAGGGATATAGGCATAGTTTTAACAATTGAAATAGGCCACCTATTGCCACAGTTTTCTAGGTCTATAGCCATGGTTACAACTATGTCAATAGGCTAACAATTGCAATGGTTAAAACTGTGGACAAAGGTCAACTAACATGGTTTAAAACAGAGACACCTGTGGCCACAATTTTCAAAACTGTGGCACTAGGCCACCTATTTCCACGGTTAAAATTGTGGCCATTGGTCTAACCCTACTGCCATGACAATAGTTCCCACAGTTGGAAAAAAATATGGCTATAAGCTCTGGCCATGGTTTTGGGCCCTATTACCACGGTTTTGAACCATGGCAATAACCCTATCTTTCTAGTTGTGACACCTTCCGCCCTATATTCTATATCCGAAACAGATAATTTATGCATTCAAAATCAAATAATAAAATTCCAAATCGTTGATCAAATTCAGACCCATCAACCAACCATAAATTGAAATTCCTTCTAGAATTTTAGAATCGCATAGATGTGGGAGCTTACATTAAGATTAAAATTCCATCATAACCTATAATACTACTATACAATTCTCTACATAAACATCTTATAAAACCATCCTTTTGAACATTATAGTGAGTAAAATATATCAAGTTAGCTATTTTTAATATTGGTGAGACTTTGGAATCATATTCCCAATGTTTATCTCCTTGAAGATATTCAAACTACTTAATTTCACGACATCAAATGTTATGATGTTAATAACTATTAGTATTAACTTATAACACACTCTAAGTATATCATAATCCTTAGAACCCTTTAAATAAAACTTTTCCTTGAAATAATTTGGTGACTGGTTTAATTATTTATATTATTAATTTATCAATATATCCTAAAATCAATTATTATATAGTGATATTCACCTCAATAAGGGAACTAAATGAAACCCTTTACATTTTTTACTGACATACCCTGAACACTTTAAGATGTTAAGTGAAATTTAATTTATTTTTTTAAAATTTTTAATATTTTATTTGTTAACTTTGAACTTCTCTAAGTCTAATCATACTCCCAATAGTCTCTTACACAATATTCTCTTTAGAATATCATCCTAAGATACCAAAACTCATTTTTTTAGTAAATAAAAATTATTTCCTTATATGAGAATATTTTTACAAAACATTTTTATCCATATCATATATGATATTATATGTGTTTAGAAATTTTTTTAAAATAATATTATTAGTTAACATATTTCATTAATGGTGCTAGAATATCAATTCCTACATGTTATGAAATATATTTAGGTAAAATATTTTATCCTGAATAAAACAAAATTGTCCTTATTATCTTTTCAAAACATGTTATAAAACCTGATGAATCATATACAATGTGTACAAAATATAATATTTAATATTTTTCATAACAACACATTTTAAATAAAAAATACTCTTGTCAAATAATATAAATGAGATAACTATACACATCCTTTACCAATATCCATCTATACTGGATATACTTCTTTACATTTAAAGCTATGATATATAAATTATTTTCTTCATCAATTGAATGAAATATATAAGCTTAATCAATTTTATTAATTATTTTGATATCCTATATACTCAAAAAACATTATATATTTGGTATCATATCACATTAAAAACAAGCAATAAATTTCTATAAAACTAATTTTGATGTGGAAATTTCTTTGAGTTTTAAAAATCCCTTTAGGTTTCATGTATACTTCCATCATATAAACATATCACTTATCCTTCATGATAACTATAGGTTTCAAAGTACTCGACATGATACATGAAGAAACATTTTTGGAATCCCCAACCAACATTTCATCTTATAGTTTTAACTTTTATTCACTTTTATAGTATTTATTTCAAGAAAATGTAGACATAATATACCATGTTCATCTATTCACAAAAAAAATTAATAAAAGAGGGTAAAAATATATTGAACTCATTCAAATTTCCATTGATGAAAAATAATTAATTCTATAACCCAAATAATCCTTAAAGAAACATCTCATATCTCCAAGTAATTAACAAAACCAATCATAATGAGTATATATGATTGGAGACTAAAGTATCTAAGGTAATTTTCATCTAATGCTTTTGAAAACATTATGTGAATAATTCTATGCTTATTATAATAATT
Organism: Viscum album; assembly: GCA_963277665.1. NCBI lineage: Eukaryota > Viridiplantae > Streptophyta > Magnoliopsida > Santalales > Viscaceae > Viscum > Viscum album. Next base: position 153,819,327 of record OY728134.1, on the reverse strand, counting down.
TACATTCATTTATTGAATAAAATAAATGGTTGGTTTCTCAGGATTTATTTAATTAAACAAATATAATTTCCCTTACATATGAAGATTTATTAAGTTACCTGTCTTAGGAGTTTCTGACATCAATTTTATCCTTTTTAGTTGGAATGATTTCCATGTTATGTTTTAATATTATGATTTTATTCATCTACTATAGAATATTTTATCATATGAGTATCATGTTTTATAAACATTTAGAATATAATTTTCTTAAATATAATACAACTGAAATTATGACCCCTTTTGAAGTCATAATATCCTTGAACGAGCCAGGATCCATATTTCACCTTAAATTGCACCAACTATCATGTAAATAAGCCCTGACTACATATAGTAGATAACTATTTTCAATTATATCATATATGACTCTTGAATGGTTGTGTTGCGAATCTTCCCTAGTGTTTGATAACCAGACCTAAACCCTTTGGATGATATATAATGGAAACTAGGGCATCTGGATTGAAGCCACTGACTAAGTGTACCAGAAGATAAGAATCCACACAACCTACTCACCAGACTATGTTTATCCCTACACACACTCAAGAAAACTCAAACCCCAAATGAATTAATGTGAAAAAAAGATAAAATATATAAGGATTTGTGTTGTTCATATAATGTGACCTACATCCATGGGAGAAACACTATAATCCTTCCATTAAAATAACAAGTTATAAAAATTACACATCAAATGACTAAACCATTCAATAAGGATTAATTATAGGAATTATCTATTCTATAATTATGTAATCCTTGATAGATCATAATCAATAATTTGAATCATTGTGCATATGGTCCCTACATCCATTTTATAGAGGCAGCCATCCGATCAAACTAGTAGCACTGACCTATTATATTCATAGAGGTTACACCATTTGTAATGATGAGTACTGGACTTTAATGAACCTTTATAACAGACATCTTTTCCAAGAGGAAATATACAATTATAGTTGTGTTACTAACTTCTTTTATTTGCACCATCACCCATGCAGACATCCATTAGACAATATCATCATCCAATCACCTTCCCATTTACTAGAGAGATTCTGGTGTGACTATCTGAAACCATTAGATTATGTAATGGTGAAATAAATTAATTACTAGTGAACTAAAATATACTTCATATAAAAAATATAAAAAAAATTAAATATTGCTTTAGAGAACCTATTTCCACTCACCAATACATTGGAAAAAAAATCAAACTTCCTCCCACGTTCACAACAAGAATTTTTCTCCATTCTCCATATGTTTACCAAAGTCCGATTGAGGAATAATGTCACCTTTTAATTTCATATACAAAAATATTGGTAAGAATTTATGATTTATTTTTTCTTATAGTTATAATTCTAAAATCCATCATCATATTCCAAATATTTTTGGTTGAAGTAGTATTTCAGGTCTATAGGCCTTGGTCATGGATGGATCACTAGACTCTAATCCAAATAAATCACACAATGATTATCAATGTATAATAATCCACCCTCTCGAAATATTCTACGGTACTTTAGTAATCATATAAACCAATCCGACTACTTTTCTAATTTCTTCATAACCAAATACTCTAATTTTATTATAGGAAAAGTGACAATCCATTATAGCCATGAAATCAAACAAACCTTCATTCCTCAATAAGAAAATGAAAATCTTCTGTTTATATTCTATCTTTCTATCTCTCTAGTAAATTCCAAATCATATTAACCTCAAAATTGATCATTAGTCTCATAACATAGGGTTGTATCCTATAATATCTCTAAGGACCAAATGATCCAACTCATAGACTCCCAGTGTTTCATTCTTGGAATAAATATGAATTGTCTCACAAATCACACTAAAAATTAAATTTACAGTCTAATACATATCTTGGGATACGTAAAACATTCCATTAGTGATAAAAACAGAAATTTTCCATGTATGTGACCTTATATTTTATTTCAGATGCCTTATTCTTGGATAATTTGAAGCGTTTATCCAATGATTTCATGATTAAATTGAATCTGGATATCCTAAATCTTTCTATGAAATTTTAGATGTAATCAATTTTAGATAGATCTAAATTTCTAAATTTCACATTTCTCTCATTCTTTATTCCCAATAAATTATTAACTTATCCATGATATTTCATTGTAAAACTTTTCCAACAGATAATGCTAATTCTTATAAATTGTTTGATCATATGATCTATCTATAAACATGTTATCCATATATTGGATAATAATTATGAATCTCCTATTATTTCATGCCTTTTGGTAAAAAATGGTCTATAATTATTACCATGAACCATTCATCCAAAAAAATATTTATAACTTTCAATTCCATTACCTTGGTACTTGTTTCAATAAATATTGTACTTTCATAAACATATACACTAAATTTTGGTTCACATATTCAATGAAACCCATTGGTTTTTACATGAAAATATATTTCTCTAAATCACCATGGAGGAAGGTTATCTTTAAGTCTATTCTATATATGTAAAGATTATCAACACAACCATGCCCGAAACTGTCCAAATTTTAAAATTATTAACTATTGGTTAGAATATCTATGAGAAGAAAATTTACTCATATATTTTAAATACATTCACCAACATATATTCCCTATAACCTTTACTTTGATCAAATTATTATTTAAATTGGAACACCCATTTGTTTTCAAGTTTTCATTTCACCTCTGGTAGAATAGTTGGATCTCATGTACCATGGGATTTTTAGAAAAAAAATGCTTTCTTTAAAGCTTAATCCCATCTTCTAGAGTCACTAAAACTGCCTAAATCATCTAATATTTCTATTTCCCCACTATCCATAAGAAGTATGAAGTTAATATCTGATCCAAACTATGAAAAAGTTTTCTGAGTCTGGTAGATCTTCTAAATAAATATTAAGATTCATTACTATATGGGTTTTAAATGATTGATGACCTATCTTCCAAAACCCATACTTATGGTTATCCCACTTTATATTTAGCAGTCTTGAACCTCTCAAACACATCTTCCACCAGTCATATATATGGACTTTTTGTGCTAATATATGAACTCATTATAACTTGTATTCATATAGTACTTATATTCAGGTCAATATGGACTTGGTTAGTTTATTACCTTATTTAAAAATCCTTTGAATCTATTTTTTGCTCCTTCCATTAACCTATATCATTAAATAGAACATCCTTTCTCCTTGTGACTTTTCTCTTTTCATTATCCAATAGCTAGAATAGAAAGATTCTATATATATATCCCACAATGAAGTATAATTGAGAATTTTACACAATATTGAATCTTTATGTCGATTCCATCAGAATATATGAAAGGCTAATAAATTTCTTTAGGTGGATAACATCCAATTTTTTACGATACCATATCTATTCTATAAATTTCTATCCCATACGAGTAGATGGACTTCAGTTTTCCATGTATACTATTATGTTCATTGTTTCTTCCTAAATTGAATTAGGTATTATTGAGTGTACATGCATACTTATTTGATTTTTTATAAACAATCAGTTCATCATTTCTTCTACAATTCCATTTTAGTGTTCCATGTATAGTTCTCTCCATCCCGATCCCTTTATTTTTATAGAAGTTTTATAGTTTTATTATGTTATATTCACCAATATTATTGGACCATAGAAATTTTAACTTTTGAATTGTTTCCATATATTACATGTCCTTCCATTGAATAAATTATATAAATAATAAGACTTATACTTTAGGATGTAAACCCATAATTTCTTAAAAACATTACCGATGAATGTTACAATTAAATGCTACGCGCCTTGAGAGCAGACAGGGGTAGGTCCCTTAATGTATGAGTGAAAAATTTTTATCCTTTCAACTTTGGGATCAAAACTATTCAAGCCTAATGAAACCCTTATATGTTTTCACATTACACAGATATCACAACCTTTTATGTCATTGTGATCATGCTTCAACATGAATTTTTTCATTAAAACCTTCATATTCCTCTCACTGAGATGTTTGAGTTGAAAATTCCATTACTTTGAACCACCTAACATTGATTTATCATGAATTAATACTCTATATAATTATTTGGCATGATATAGGGTCTAATCCTTTAATCCTCCTACAACCTCCGTATAACCTCAAGTAACCTTCCAATCTCTATTTGAAAATCCTTATCCATAACCCATCTTATCATGTTAACCTATGGAAATCAATATTTTACAAAGACTTAAAATGTGTATTAGTTATTTTTAAAACAAGAAACATTCATTCTTCACAAAACCATTAAAATCTCCTTTACCCATGATCTCTAGAGTTTTATCATTCAAGAAATGTGCCTTTCTAAATTTCTAGGACACATAGATTTCTATTAATCCTTACTCTGACACTGTGTGGAAATATTACCCTATGTCAATCACCCATGACACCACCAAAATATTAAAAATAAGTAATAAATTATTTCCTCCCTTATCTGTACTCATGAAATTTAAACAAGTTAAAGTTAAATCCTATTCATAATACTCTTTAATATTCATAAAATTAGTTTAAATATATTATTTATTCCCATAACCCTAGTATGTTGGACCATACTATCGAACATGCCTTTACTTTTTACCCATGAATTAGAATTCAATAATTTTTTAACTTCTAATTTAGGGAAATTTTCATTATTTTTATATATATAGTGCACTATCAGATGGAATGTAGACTTAACTCCCCCATAGTTATTTATTGAGGATAAATCTTTTGAAATATTAAAATTCCAAATCTATCTTCACATAAAAATAACTCACTGTTTTTAACATCACATCCAATGACATTAATAGTGATTAAAATAATATAAGAGACCATAAATCATCCTTAAATTTCACCTTCATTGATTTTAGATACTCTAAAATCATTCTGAAATCATTCACATGATCTATTATTGATATTAATTATAATAAACTCATGTTGAATAACATCAGCATCATGAACACATTATCATGTTTTGTTAGTTTCTTGTAAATATATTCTATATATTCAATGACCTAATCCATAGTCATATTTTTCTAGATGTTAATGGTGAAATTTTATGCTAGTGATATCCTCACCAACCCAAGGGAATTTATATCCAGTTGTTCTAATTCCTCTTTATCCCTCTTCTCCAGATTAATTCTATTTATTGGAACATATAGGTCCTTTTGATGAAGGTGATTCTTTATATATATATTCTTAAAATAAAAAAACCTACACCATAAAACTTATCAAACTGAAACTTAGTATAAAACTTTATTATATTATATGTTTTGTTTCATTTTTTTGAAAACAAAATCCATAAAGTAACCCATAAATCTATAGAATTAGTTTCTTTGGGATATTTAGTAAAAAACATCAACTTAAACATAAAACAAACCATCTTTATTTAATTCTAGATAATGTTATCCTAAATCCCATTGATATTTAATTATAATATAATATACTCTGGGAAAACGCATAAGGAAAAAGGTTGGGATATATATCCCAATAAAGAAATAATCAATGTAAAACATGAGGAAAAGTGATACATGTTAGTCAGAAGGTAGGTCATGAAAACATAAAAGTAAAGGATCATATATGATTGAATTAAATAATGATATGAGTAAGATGATTTCATAGTACCCATAAATCATATGAATGTGTTAACCACAGAAAACCTGAAATCATAAGCAAAAATCAAGGCACACTATCCAGATGACATTACATATAGTGATTGGATTACTACCCATGAACCACACAAAGAATTTAATCGTAATAAAATATTACCCAATTCATTGGAGGGATATATAATTTCAATTCCTCCCATCACATTTATAACATGTTAATTCATACATGTTTCACATAATCAAATCATAAATAGGAAATTAGAATAAGAAAAACCCATGAAAAGTAAATAGGTTACATAACTTTTCTTTGAGCATAACCAATTGGGATCTCAAAAAGATTTCCATAAAATAAGGGATTAAATAATTATTGGACGTTCATAAATGAATAATAAAGTATATGTCATGAAAATTATTTTCATTTGAAGTGAATATATGAACTGGAGTTTAGAAGTATGTTTTTAAATGAACCACCTAAGCAGGGATTAAAGAAAAAGGGTAATTATTCTTTAATGACTGTAAGAGGAAAATAATTTCATTAAAATAATAAATAATCCAAAAAAATGTTTCTATAAAAATGTGTGTTATTAGAAACCATTGAAGTTTAAAATAATTTTATGGATTTTTATATGAATATAGATAATAATTAAAGAACATAATTTAAAATTGGTTTTCTTAAAAGTAGTAATTTAGATGGGAACTTGAAGAAATTTTATTATCCCCAATAATGAAAGATAAATTAAACAAGTTATATATGTAAGGAATTTATATAAAAAATATGGATGAAGTTAATGATAATTATATAAATAGAAAGGAAGGAACGATAGATAATTCTTAACCGACAATTAATGAGTGTCGTTCAGAAGACCCCTCATCATAGGTTCCTGATTCATTTGGTACATTCATCTAATATCCTAAATAACCAAATTAAATTTAATAAATACTCACCTAATAACATTTTTTAGAGATATTTCATTTATGATTATTCATTTATGTTCTTTAATAATCATTTTATTTCTATATTAGAATCATGTTCAACTTCCCATAGATATTTTTTATATAGTTTTAAGGTCACATTGATTTATCAATAATTGTATTGGTTTTCCTATAACAAGACCAAAAATTTAGAAGTGTAAAATAACGATTCTCATGTAATAATATGGGATTATATTTTCACAAATATCCTTATGTGTTCTAATATAGGGACGATTCATTTATTATAAAAGTCATTATTATATGGTTAGTTCATTTAGGAGATTTTTCTGAACATGATGAACTTATTTTTTTACCATATGAACATTTGTGAAATAAATAATCCAATACAATATAAACTAATATTATTTTTATAATTTTAACCATAATATGTGTATTACAATCATCTATTAATTTGGTTATGAAAAATGAAATATGTTGTTCAGTTAGCCAATGAACTGACCATAATATGAGCATTATTTTCATTTTAGAATAAAATTAGAAGTGGTTAGATAGTGGATATTCCATTAATATAATAAAATAATAGTATATTTATAATACTGATGTTATTATTCTAGAATATATAAACTAAATTTGAAGATGTATAATAAGAAACGATTTTAAGAGAATTTGGTTGAGAATATCACCTCTTCCTTTAGATGTTCAAACCTAGGATACAAATTAAGGCTTCTTAGTTTAGTATTTTGGGGAGAGAAAATATTCTTAAACATGGGGATAATGTTAAGGATAATTTTCTCAAAAACGTGGGTGAGATAATTCATTTTATAAATAAATAGAAATGGGCATATGGGGTGGTAATTATTAGGGGAGGTGGAGGGTGGTAAAAAAGAAAATATTAGAATAAAATATTATTTCATCAAAAATATACCCATATTGTGCCTCAATAGTAATATTTTTTTTGAATATAAAGTAAACGGGTAAATCAAATATCAATATAACATCTAGAAACCTCAAAAAAGTATTAATATATATTATTATGAAAGATAGTAATATATAGTACTTATATGGAATATTACTATTTCACCTATTTTTTTATTTTTTATGAGAAATAAAAAGTAATAACCCTAGAAATTTTTCAATGTAAAAATTAAAAAAATTGAATTTATTTTTCCAAAAATATTTTTATAAATATGAGAAATTTAATGTTTAAATGAGAAATATATTTATTAAAAAATATTTTTAGTGCATGATCTCATTTCCAAACTTAAGAAATAACTTTTGGTTTCATACACTTATATTATAATTTTCATAAAAAATATATTTTTTCATGAAAAAAATTATTGAAAATAAAATTTTATTTACATTTTTAAATTTATCATATGAATATATTTTAATGAAAATAAAGGACATATATCTTACAAAAAATATAATCATTCATTCTTTGTGTTAATCATTTATTTTGTTATATTTAATAATTTTACTTAAAATTTGTTCCAATAATATTATTTATTAAGATTACCAAATATATTATTTTACTATTACATTATTCAAATTAGTATTTTAAAAGTTATCTTACTATTTGAATAGGCATACTATTATGATATTTATTTTTTAATGTTCCAGTAAAATGTTTTTAGTCTTTTATTATGAATTTTAATTCATTAAATATAACATGTGTATATATCAAGAAGGGAAATTTTATACATAAAAGTTTTGATTGTAACACTTACCATTGCCCGAAACCATACCATCTTCTATTTTTAATCTCTTACTAAAATGAAATTTCATCAAGGTAAGAGTTAGTGAAACCGGAGCTATCTATGAGTGTGCTTCAAGAAATTTGAAAAAACTAGAATCCATAATATCACCATTTGTAAATCCACTCCAATGTCTGATCACTAGATATTAAACCTCTAAATGATACATAGTGGAAACCATTTTGTTCAGATGTACTGCCTTAATTGAATGTATTGGATGATAGTAATACATACATGTTATTAACCTTACTAAGTCATTCCTCACAAAAATAAAGATAAATCAATCCTCATAAAAATTCAATGGGAAATAAAAACAATAAAGTAGGGTATATAAGTACTTATGTGTTTTAGATAATGTGTCCTATATCCATGGGAGAAAAAATTCTACACATTACACTACAATCAGATGTTACATGAACTACACTTGAAATGACTAAACCATTCAGTAAGGATTATTTATAATAATTATATATTATATAATTCTTTAATCCATTTTAGGTCAAAATAAATCACTTGAATCATTATGAATGAGGTCACTACTTCCATTTTATAGATTTATCCATCCAATCATACCAATAGAAACAACCTTCTGTATTTTTAGAGGCACCTCTATCTGGAATGATGATTACCAATAATAATTAGTCCAATGAAACTATCATCTTGTCCCATTGAACATCTTGAGTTATAATTACTTTAGTAACCTATTTTATCTGGACCATCCCCATGTACATGTCCATCAGATGATATCAATATCATATCTACCAATAATTTACTGGATATATTCTACTACCACTATCTGAATCATATAAATGATTCATCATCCTCCAATGGCTCGAAGGCCTTCATTTTTTATTGATTTTTGATAATCCACCTTTCAAGGGGTGAGGTGGAACCTTTACAAGGCCCATAGGTGCAATTATTACATGGCACATAGGCTTCAGAGGAATTCATTTACCCATAGGCTTCAAACATAACATACAACCCAGACTAACTACATGGAACTTCTCCTCCCCAGTATCTTCATAGTGAAATCAACTCTCCACCTTCGCATTACTGTTCAGCTAGGAATTCCAGTGCACGCACAAGATTGTCCTGATGGCAGGTTATAAGGCCCCATCCTTAAACCTTACTTAATATTTAATTAAATGAATAATTCACATTGAGGATCTTTTCAGGTTTAGATATTTAGAGAATTAGATCATAAATCATGAATTACATTCCAAATTTAAACAAAGAGGTTACATAAAATATAGTATTAGTATTTTCCCATCAACAGAAACATATTTAAAATAAAACATGTATTCTATCTTGAAAATCCTTGACACTATCATCATATCATGCACCTTTCCCTTGACCTGTGAAAAACATTTCAAGAACTTGGGATGAGCATAAAAATCCTCGTAAGGGATATAAAAGTACAAAAACAAAACATTAGTCCATTTATGAAATCATACATTACTCATATAACATAAGAATTTTAACATACCTCATCAAATCATGAATAAATCATAGAAATCATAAGGTATAAAGGTGACTTGAGGCATTCATAACATTCTTACGTAGGGATCAACCCTCTTGGTTACGTTTGGAATACCCATCACAGTATATTCCCTAAACTCTCTTTGGAGAGACTTTAATATTTAACCCCTTCGCATTAACCAATGCATTGGAGAGCTATATTGGGCTCACCAACCCTTAGTTTATCATGGAACCACTCATCTTCATAACAATTCCCAAGAACCATAACATAATCGTATCACATAAAACATGCATAAAGGAAACATTACATTTCCACATTTCAATCACAAAATATCAATACAACACATTGATATAATAAAAACATTATGAAAACCATTTTCAATACCAAAATAAAAGAAAAGTAAAACATGGTATTTATTTTTCCTTCAAAAAATTTATGGCTTGTAGAGCAAGCCGAAACTCAAATATTGGTCACAACAGCAGAGAAGTCATTGTCACCGCATACGTACAACAAAAAAAACATTCCCTTTTGTCGTTTAGAAAAAGCTTCATATAAAAAGATTCTATTTGAATAATGATAAAAGTCAAATGGGTTTATACACTTTATAAAAGAAAGTTGTGTATAAAACAAAATATGCCTCTATAAAAAGAGATTGAGACGATGTCCCATACAATGACGGTATCCTTGGATTAAGGATAAATCAATTACATAATTATGTGTGAAAAATGAATAAACCAAATATAAGTGGATATTAAGTGTAAAATAATCAGAGGTTATTCACACATATTCATAGAACGACATATTCAAGGAGTAAAAGATTATCCCAAAGAATCAAAATTAGGTTAAGAAGTTCCCTTGCAAAAATTCGACAGCCTAACATCATCACTTCAAACTTCAGAAAATGAGTTGATGAGAGATAAAAAGGGTATCTTAACACTTGGACATAAAATTTACATCAATAAGGATATAGAATAACTTATCCCAAAATTACAATATGTAAATTAAAAGACCCAATGAATGAAGTCTTTTAAAAAGTGGAGGGTGAAAGGTTCCCTTATAGGCTTGGGAATCTTTCGAAACATACACCCCATGAAATAAGGACAATAAAACATTGATTTAAATACTCATAAATGAAAGTATATTACCAAAAGAGTAGAATAATGGGCAGTACATATACCACTCAAAGGAAATGGTGGCAAATGTAGCATAAATCTCACGAGAATAAAATTGAGATCAAAAATCCTTTATGAAAACTCGACAGCCTAACAGCACCACTTAAAACTTCAAAAAATGGATTGATGAGATCAAATAGGGTCTCTCATCATATTAACATAAAATTTACATAAATAGGAATATAAAATAACAACCCCCAGCATAACAAAGAGGAGCTTAAAAGAAGTGACATAAAGGAGAGTACTTAAAAAGAAAGAGATTTGTTGGATCTCTTACGAAAATTCAGAAGCCTAAAGGCGCCAACCGAAACTTCCAAAATGAATTGGTGAGAGAAAATAGGTTCTATCATCATATGAAAATAAAAGGTACAGTAAGAGTAATATAAAAGAACATCCCAATCATAAGAAAGATGATCTTAAAAGGAATGACATAAAAGAGTGTACATAAAAAAGAAAGAGAGGGGTAGGATCCCTTACCTCGTGTCTGACATGACTCGATCATTCTTTAATCTCATGAATAATAAAATTTGGTCAATTTATAATTTCATAAGGACCTAATTTAAAAATTATTATTCATTTTGTATCAAATATTATAATTTTATAATAGTTGGTTAATAAAGGGAGTTTATATCAGATGTTTTTTTCGATGTTCGGTACATGAGTAAAAATTGAACTTGTTGGAACAGAATTTTCCATGTAGTTATAGGTACATCATATCCAAAATAGTATTTATGTTTTAAATATCATATATATCCATTATATATTAATTTTATACTATTACATATCATTTGGAGATAAAAAAATTAAAAGCACCGTTCATGGAGACGGTAGGCCGTACGTACGCATGAACACTACTTTCATTTTTTGTCATATTAATGGAATTAAAACAAAATGAGAGATATATATATTATAATTACAGAATGATATACATCATTTAGATGTAATATATTACATATATATCCATTATATATATGTACTTATAATAGTACATAACATTTGGAGATAAGAAATGAAATGTACCGTTCATGGAGATGGTAAGCCGTACATACGCATGAACACTACTTTCATTTTTTTGTATTCAATGGAATGAAATAATAATGATATAAAGGTATATTATAATTCCAGTAGGATATAATATGTTATTCCATTAATTCCATCTTTTATACATCCCACATATGGCATTAACGAATCAAATCACTTTGAGGGGGCGGTAGTCCGCACTTCCTAAAATGAAAATATCGCGTTTACCCATAATGGAAACCATAAAGTTATGCCATAAATGAAAAATTCAGAAGCTTAAGGAAAACATAAACATATTATATATCATATATAAAAATAGATACATCTTAATGGCCACCTTTGAAGGTGTTAAAAGAATATTGAACAATCATCATTTCGTGAGGCAGTAATTTTCCATCTACAGAAACAATATGTTCTTTAACCATTAGACGGAGGTGTGTGAAAGTTTAGCTTGAATCCATCTTATAACAATATCCTAGTATATTTAATATACTGGTGTTGTTACAAAAAAAAGTAATAGAAATAGTTTAGGGGTTTGGTGAAGCAAAATAATACAAAAGATCACAAGGGAAGACATTACCTTTAAATCAGGTAACTCTCTTTGATTTGAGCCCAAAGGCTTCCTTGGAAAGGATTATGCCAAAAGTGAGGCTTCAATGATGAAGAGAGGGATAGGGAGAGATGAAATGGGCAGGGGTTGTCCGATCCAAAGGCTTGAGAGGTGTGGGTAAGGTGGTTGAGGTGGGGGCCTTTTATAAGAGGAGAGGAGGAGCACTCTTGGAAAGTTATAAAATATTACTTTATTATAAAATGATTTTCAGATTTTAAAGGTCCAAAAAGGATTTATTTCGAGGATATGGTGATACAGTTTCTCAATACACCCATCTAATAGGTTTTTGACAAGTTTAAGACTTATATTTCACTCTATCTTTTCGTTTTATTTAAATCGTTCATTTATGAGGTAATCACTACATCATCACGGTGTCATAAATAAATTAATTTATTTAATGTCTAAAAATTATAAAAAATATCATGTTTTAGGAAATCTTTTTATATTTCTAATTAATATTTATAGTAAAAAATATGACTTATGTAACCCTATGTAAAAATTGTTTCAGTAAAACAACACATGTTTGTGACATTTTAATTTTAACTTTAAATAAAAAGGTATTAATGTCATTTTCCAAACAAAGTGGCTCCATGGGGTTCCCAAGTTGACCCATGGATAGTATTGGTCGTACATGACTTATCCAATATGGGTAAAACATGTGTCAAGGTCCTTTCATATTATTATAACATTATCTTTACCTTAAATTACACTAATTACCTCAAATCAAGATTAAAAACTTAAGAGTTACAATTCACCAAAAAATTATTTTAATCCCATTGAACCAAATTTTACATAATAATGACAACCATGTATGTCGGATTTTGGAAATTAAAATCAAAGAAGTCGTAAAGTTTCAATTAAATGAAAAAATAGTTTTTAAACTACCACTTAGTGGTTTCACTATTCATCAAAAATTGATGTTTTTCAGCAAAATACCAAAAATTCACCCTAAGCTATATTTGATATTCCGAATTCAAAAATGATGTTCTTTTTAAAAAATTCAAAACACATAAGTTTCATTTATTAATTTAATAATTAATTCCTGCTGTCAAAACAAATAACCTTTTTTTAAGAAACAATATCTATTAAAAGATTAACAATAGTTTAAGTCCAATTTCAAAGTGAAATTAATTCTAATGATCACTATTGGATTAAATGGTAAAAATATATCCTAATTTCACTTTAAAAACAATTAAAAAGATAATATAATCATATTAATAAATTAGATTAAAAAGAGGTTTTGAATTAAAATACAACATTTTTCACTATTCATTAAAAATATGAACTTTATCGGAAAATACCAAAAATTTAAACAAAGTAAATTTTGATGTCCCAATTGTTAAGAAGAATTTTATTTTGTCAAATATTACACATAAAATTGTGAAAAAGTGGATTTAAAAGAGGTTCGCCATCAAAAGGCGGTTAATCGACCCTTTAAAGAATATTAGAATGTTTACGCTTAAAAATTTGATTCATTCGCATTTTTAATCCTTTAAAATTTATTGTAAAAAGTAAAAATATTTTTCAAACATATATAATCATTTTTTAGTTAGTTATGTTCATTCCCTCCATTACAAAGGCTAAGCGTTAACTACCATTTAAAATAATATTATTTTATTATTAGAGTGAAACGTTAGATTCCCAAGAAACTTATTGTTGCGTATTGGGTACGCCATCGAGCATAGCATCCCCTTTAAAGTAATATTAATATTTTATTCACAAATATGGATAAATTTGAAAATGTCATATTCTTTATTTACCTGGGTTGTCACATCCTTCCCCCCCCCCTTCTGGGAATTGCATCCTTGCCATTTTAAAATTGGGCTTGGAAACTTCATTGAAAATCCAACATCAGAACAAGAGTCAATAAAACAATCACATTAAAATAAAGAAAGATAAGTACAAAGGTCTCTCGAGTTAACCCATACTAGGATTCCATGTAGGAAAACATGGATATGGAGAAAAAAACAGAGGGTCATGTTCTGAGGGAGAGTGATAGTAAACATGTATAGGAGAAAATTAACCACAAGAAAATCACAAACTTGTGATGGGTTAAACGGTATTCGATTCCTCATTAGGAAAAGTTAACAGAAAACATTTTTGTTTTAAGTTACTCTTCATTGAGGAATTTATTTTTGAGATTAACTAAATCATAATGAAACATACTTACTTGTCATGTAGACTTTCAACTTTTACTAGATTCCTTAATCAAACTCATATTTTATCCAAAAGGCGAGTATTTAGGAAGACTTGTTCTCATTAATAGTACTATAATAAACTTCTTGAGAATCACCTAATCCACAAAAGAGAACTATATAGTTCCCATGCCTTTAGAAAAAACCAAAACCAATATTGTTAGTATGAGATCAGATAATCCACAAAAGTATAATCCATTATAAAAAGAAAATCTATTCTTAATCTCCAAAATTTGTCCAAAAAAACCCAAAGTTCAACAAAGACCATTCGATAAACAATTGTCCATAAAATTCTTCAAAGTAAACCAAACTAAGATTGAACCCCAAATATTTGAAGGATTTAATCACATAGTCTTCCAAGGTACAAAATAACTTTTATCTCCAAATAACATCAGTTTCTCTTCAATTATCATATTGAAAAGAAATTAACCTAATCCCATATCCTCCATGATAGTTTAATCCTTTCCATAAATAAACCAAAATAAACTTACTATTGATTCCTAAAATCATCTAACTAAAAAGAATTAGTCAAACTAACTATGGAATTCACGTAGTCTAATGGTAGGCGATAAATACTAGTCACTCTTTGGTTGTGGGTTTGATTCCTGCATCTTTCTCCGACGCGACGGGTTGTCACATGGTCTGTGTGTTGTCCTTTTTAAAAAACAATATAATTCTTAAAACATTCCCTAAAACGAGATAAAATATCCAAAAATAATCATAACATATTTTAACCTCAAGTTTATCTCATGCCTTTCATTTTCCATCATAACATATAATAACCCATAATTACCTCAAAAGTAAGGATCATATAAACACTAATGGTTACCTTTATAATTATTACCTGAACATCCACATCGATTGGTCATCTCATACATGATGTATTATAGAACATACCAAGTTTCAAGTGGTTGATCCTGACTGCATGATAGTTGGTTTAAAACAACCACAAGTCTCCTCATTGAATCCCCCATTTCATCCAGTCTCTTAATCAGAGAACCGCCACAGTTGCCTTTAATCCTATTGTCACTTTGGTGCCTACTAGATCCATCCATTCACTAAAAATAGAAATGTTAGTATGAGTATATCAACAAAACCATCATGTACTAATGAGGAAGATAAACACTAATATATATTTACTCATTCACTTTATCTAAAACTATGACTCATTCTGAAATCTTAACCATTATGGTAATGTCACTTATGCTTAGAGAATACCCTAACCTCTAAAGTTATCTAAACCGACCTCTGATACCAACTATAAGGCCACGACCTTAAACCTTACTTAATATTTAAATAAATTAATAATTCACATTGAGGATCTTTTCAGGTTTAGAGTTTTAGAGAATTTGATCATAAATCATGAATTACATTCCACATTTAAACAAAAAGGTTATATAAAAGATAGTATTAGTTTTTCCTATCAACAAAAAAATATTCAAAATAAAACATGGATTGTTTCTTAGCACTTCCTTGACACTATCATCATAACATGCACCTTTCCCTTGACCTGTGAAAAACATTTCAAAAACATGGGATGAGCATAAAAAGCTCAGTAAGGAATATAAAAGTACGAAAAGAAAAACATTTTTCCATGTATGAAATCATATATTACTCATATAACATAATAATTTTAACAAACCTCATCAAATCATGAATAAATAATAGAAATCATAAGGCATAAAGGTAACTTGAGGCATTCATAACATTCTTACATAGGGAGTAACCCTCTTGGTTACGTTTGGAATACCCATCACAGTATATTCCCTAAAATCTCCTTGGAGAAACCATAAAATTTAACCCCTTCGTGTTACCCAATTCATTGGAGAGCTATATCGGGCTCACCCGCCCTTAGTTTATCACGGAACCACCCGTCTTTATAACAATTCCCATGAACCATAACATAATCGTATCACATAAAACATGCATAAAGGAAACAGAACATTTCCATATTCCAATCACAAGATATAAATACAACATATTGATATAATAAAAACATTATGAAAACCATTTTAAATACCAAAATAAAAGAAAAGAAAAACATGGTATTTATTTTTCATTCAAGAAAAGTTATGGATTGTAGAGGAAGCCGAAACTCAAATAATGGTCATTGTGGCGGAGAAGTCGTTGTCGCCGTATACGTACGACAAAAAAAACTATCCCATTGTTCATTTATCAAAGGCTTAGTATAAAAATATTCCTTTTGAATATACTTAAAAGTCAAAGGGGTTTATAAACCGTATAAAAGAAATTTGTGTAAAAAACAAAATATGCCTCAATGAAAGGAGATTTAGACGATGTCCCTTATAAAGACGGTGTCATTAGATTAAGGATAAATCAATTACATAATTATGTGTGACAAACGAATACACCAAATATAAGTGGATATTAAGTGTAAAAAAAATAGAGGTCATTCACATATATTCATAGAACGACATATTCAAGGAGTACAAGTTTATCCCAAAGAATCAAAATTTGGTTAAGAAGTTCCCTTGCAAAAATTTAACAGCCTAAAGACTTCACTTCAAACTTCAGAAAATGAGTTGATGAGAGATAACAAGGGTATCTCAACACTTGGACATAAAATTTACATCAATAAGGATATATAAGAATATATCCCAACATTAAAATATTTAAATTAAAATACCCAACAAAAGAAGTCTTTTAAAAAGAGGAGGGTGAAAGGTTCCCTTACCGACTTGGGTATCTTTCGAAACATACACCCCATGAAAGAAGGACAATACAACATTGATGTAAATACTCATAAACGAAAGTATATTAAACAAAGAGTAGAATAATTTGAAGTAAATATACCACTCAAAGGAAATGGTGGAAAATGTAGCATAAATCTCACAGGAATAAAAATGAGATGAAAAATCCCATACGAAAACTCGGCAGCCTAACGACGCCACTTAAAACTTCCAAAAATGGATTGATGAGATCAAATAGGGTCTCTCATCATATTAACCTAAAATTTACAGAAATATTAATATAAAATAACAACCCCCAATATAATAAATAGGAGCTTAAAAGAAGTGACATAAAGGAGAGTACTTAAAAAGAAAGAGAGAGGTTGGATCTCTTAAGAAAATTCGGCAGCCTAACGATGCCAACTGAAACTTCCAAAATGGATTGATGAGAGAAAATAGGGTCTCTCATCATATGAAAATAAAAATTACAGTAAGAGTAATATAAAATAACATCCCAATCATAAGAAATATGAGCATAAAAGGAATGACTTAAAATAGTGTACTTAATATAAAAGAGAGAGGTAGGATCCCTTACCTCGTGTCTGACATTACTCGATCGTTCCTTAATCTCCTGAATAATAAAATTTGGTCAATTTATAATTTATTAATTAAATACATTAAATATTATTATTCAGTTCATATAACATATTATTATGTTATAATAGTTGGTTAAAAAAGTGAGTTTATAATAGACGTTTTTGTCGATGTTCGGTACATGAGTAAAAATTGAACTTGTTGGAAAAGAATTTTCCACGTAGTTATAGGTACATCATATCCAGAATAGTATTGATGTTTTAAATATCATATATATCCAGTATATATTTATTTTATACTATTACATAGCATTTGGAGATAAAAAAATTAAAATCACCGTTCATGGAGATGGTAGGTCGTACGTACACATGAAAACTACCTTCTTTTTTTCATATTAATTGAATTAAAAAAATGAGAGATATATATATTATAATTCCAGTATTATATTCATAATTTAGATGTAATATATTACATATATATCCATTTTATATATGTACTTATAATAGTACATAACATTTGGAGATAAAAATGAAATGTACCGTTCATGGAGACTGTAAGCTGTACGTACGCATGAACACTACTTTCATTTTTTTTGTATTCAATGGAATGAAATAATAATGATATAAAGGTATATTATAATTATAGTTGGATATAATATGAAATACCATTAATTCCACCCTTTATACGTCCCACATATGGTAATAATGAATCAAATCACTTTGAGGGGGCGGTAGTCCGCACTTCCTAAAATGAAGATATCACATTTACCCATAATGAAAACCATAAAGCTATGCCATAAATAAAAAATACAGAAGCTTAAGGAAAACATAAACATATAATATATCATCTAAAAATATTGTGAAATCTTAATGGCCACATTTTAAGGTGATAAAATAATATTGAACAATCATCGTTTCGTGAGGCAGTAATTCGCCATCCACAGAAACAGCATATTCATTAACCATTAGACGGAGGTGTGTGAAAGTGTAGCTCGAATAAATCTTATAAAAACATCCTATTATAATTTATATGCTGTTTTTTGACAAAAAAAAGTAATAAAAATATTTTAGGGGTTTGGAGAAGCAAAATAAAACAAAAGATCACAAGGGAAGACATTACCTTTAAATCAGGTAACTCTCATGGATTTGAGCTCAAAGGATTCCTTGGAAATGATTATGCCCAAAGTGATGCTTCAATGACGAATAGAGGGATATTTAGAGATGAAATGGGTAGGTGTTGGCCGATCCAAAGGCTTTAGAGGTGTGTGTAAGGTGGTAGAGGTGGGGGCCTTTTATAAGAGGAGAGGAGGGGCAATCTAGGAAAGTTATAAAATATTACTTTATTATAAAATGATTTTCGGATTTTAAAGGACCCAAAAGGATATATTTCAATGATATGGTGATAAGTTTTCGAAATACACCCATCCAATAGGTTTGTTACAAGTGTAAGACTTATATTTCACCCTATCGGTTCATTTTATTTAAATCGTTCATTTATGAGGTAATCACTGCATCATCACGGTGTCAAAAATAAATTAATTTATTTAATGTATAAAAATTATAAAAAAATATCATGATGTAGGAAATCTTTTTATCTTTATAATTAATATTTATAGTAAAAAATATGACTTATATAACCCCATGTAAAAATTGGTTTAGTAAAATAACACATGTTTGTGACATTTTAATTTTAACTTTAAATAAAAAGGTATTAATGTCATTTTCCAAACAAAGTGGCTCCATGGGGTCCCCAAGTTCACCCATTGATTTTATTGGTAGGACATGACTCATCCAATATGGTTAAAACATGTTTCAAGGTCCTTTCATATTATTATAACAATATCTTTACCTTAAATTACACTAATTACCTCAAATCACGATTAAAAACTTAAGAGTTACTATTCACCAAAAACTTATTTTAATCCCACTGAACCAAATTTTTCATCCTAATGAAAACCATATATGTTTGATTTTGGAAATTCAAACCACAGAAGTGGTAAAGTTTCATTTAAATGAAAAATCGGTTTTTAAACTACCACTTAGTGGTTTCACTATTTATCAAAAATTGATGTTTTTCAGAAAAATACCAAAAATTCACCCTAAGCTATATTTGATATTCCGAATTCAAAAATGATGTCTTTTTTACAAAATTAAAAATACATAAGTTGAATTAATTAATTTAATAATTAATTCTTACTGTCAAAACAAATAACGTGTTTTTAAGAAACAATATCTATTAAAAGATTAACACTAGTTTAAGACCAATATCAAAGTGAAATTAATTCTAATGACCACTATAAGATTAAATGGTAAAAATATATCATAATCTCTCTTTAAAAACAATTCAAAAGATAATCTAATCATATAAATAAATTAGATTAAAAAGAGGTTTTGAATTAAAATAAAACATTTTTCACTATTCATTAATAAAATGAACTTTATCGGAAAATATCAAAAATTTACACAGAGTAAATTTTGATGTCCCGATTCTTAAAGAGAATTTTATTTTGTCAAATATTAAACATAAAATTGTCAAAAGTGGATTTAAAAGAGGTTCGCCATCAAAAGGCGGTTAATCGACCGTTTAAAAAATATTATAATGTTTACGCTTAAAATTTGATTCATTCTCATTTTTAATCCTCTAAACTTTATTGTAAAAAGTAAAAAAAATTACAAACATATATAATCATTTTTTAGTTAGTCATGTTCATTCCCTCCATTATAACGGCTAGGTGTTAACTACTATTTAAAATAATATTATTTTATTATTATAGTGCAACGTAAGAATCCCAAGAAACTCGTTGTTGCATATTGGGTACGCCATCGAGCATAGCATCCTCTTTAAAGTAATATTAATATTTTATTCAAAAATATGGTTAAATGTGAAAATGTCATATTATTTATTTACCTAGGTTGTTGCATCCTTCCCCCCTTTTGGGAATTGCGTCCTTGCAATTTTAAAATTGTGCTTGGAAACTTCATTGAAAATCCCACATCGGAACAAGAGTCAATAAAACAATCACTTTAAAATAAAGAGTGAGAAGTACAAAGGTGTCTTGAGTTAACCCATACTAGGATTCCATGTAGTAAAACATGGATATGGAGAAAAAAAACAAAGGGTCATGTTCTGAGGGAGAGTGATAATAAACATGTCTAGGAGAAAATTAACCATAAGAAAATCACAAATTGTGATCGGTTAAATGGTATTCGATTCCCCAGTAGGAAACTTTAATAGAAAATTTTTTTGTTTTAAGTTACTCTTCATTGAGGAATTTATTTTTGAGCTTAACTAAATCATAATGAAACATACTTACTTGTCACGTATACTTTCAACTTTTACTAGATTCCTTAATCAAACTCATATTTTCTCCAAAAGACGAGTATTTAGGAAGACTTGTTAGCATTAAGAGTACTATAATCAACTTCTTGAGAATCACCTAATCCAAAAAAGAGAACTATATATTTCCCATGTCTTTAAACAGAAACCAAAACCAAAATTGTTAGTATGAGATCAGATAATCCAAAAAAGCATAATCCATTATAAAAAGAAAATCTATTCTTAATCTCTAAAATTTGTCCAAAAAAACCCAAAGTTCAACGAAGACCATTTGATAAACAATTGTCCATAAAATTCTTCAAAGTAAACCATACTATGATTGAAACCAAAATATTTTAAGGATTTAATCACATAGTCTTCCAAGGTACAAATTAACTTTTATCTCCAAATAACATCAGTTTCTCTTCAATTATCATATTGAAAAGTAATTAACCTAATCCCATATCCTCCATGATAGGTTAATCCATTCCATAGATAACCCAAAATAAACATACTATTGATTCCTAAAATCATCTAACTAAAAAGAATTAGTCAAACTAACTAGGTACTTCACCTAGTCCAGTGGTAGGTGATAAATACCAGTCGCTCTTTGGTTGTGGGTTCAATTCCCGCAGCTTTCTCCAACGCGACGGGTTGTCACATGGTCTGTGTGTTGTCCTTTTTCAAAAACTATATAATTCTTAAAACATTCCCCAAAACGAGATAAAATCTTCAAAAATAATCATAACATATTTTATCCTCATGTTTATCTCATGCCTTTCATTTTCCATCATAACATATAAAAACCCTTAATTACCTCAAAAGTAAGGATCATATAAACACTAATGGTTACCTTTATAATTATTACCTGAACATCCACATAAATTGTTCATATCATTCATGATGAATTATAGAACATACCAATGTTCAAGTTGTTGATCCTAACTCCTTGATAGTTGGTTTAGAACAACCAAGAGTTTCCTCATTGAGTCCCCCATTTCATCTAGTCTCTTAATCAGAGAACCGCCACAGTTTCCTTCAAACCTATTGTCACTTTGGTGCCTGCTAGATCCATCCATTCACTAAAAATAGAAATTTTAGTGTTAGTATATCCTCAAAACCATCATGTACTAATGAGGAAGATAAACACTAAGATATACTTACTCATTCTCTTTATCTAAAAATAGGACTCATTCTGAAATCCTAACAATTATGGTAATGCCACTTATGCTTAGAGAATACCCTAACCTCTAAAGTTATCTAAAACGACCTCTGATACCAACTATAAGGCCCCGACCTTAAACCTTACTTAATATTTAATTAAATGAATAATTCACATTGAGGATCTTTTTAGGTTTAGAGTTTTAGAGAATTTGATCATAAATCATGAATTACAGTCCACATTTAAACAAAAAGGTTACATAAAAGATAGTATTCGTTTTTCCCATCCATGAAAACATATTTAAAATAAAACATGGATTGTTTCTTAACACTTACTTGACACTATCATCATATTATGAACCTTTCCCTTGACCTTTAAAAAATATTTCAAAAACATGGGATGATCATAAAAAGCTTAGTAACAGATATAAAAGTATGAAAAGAAAAACATTTGTCCATGTATGAAATCATACTTTACTCATATAACATAATCATTTTAACATACCTCATCAAATAATGAATAAATCATAGAAATAATAAGGCATAAAGGTAACTTGATGCATTCATAACATTCTTACATAGGGAGTAACCCTCTTGGTTACGTTTGGAATACCCATCATAGTTTATTCCCTAAAATCTCTTCGGAGAAACCGTAACATTTAACCCCTTCGCATTACCCAATGCATTGGAGAGTTATATCAGGTTCACCCACCCTTAGTTTATCACGGAACCACCCGTCTTCATAACAATTCCCAAGAACCATAACATAATCGTATCACATAAAACATGCATAAAAGAAATAGAACATTTCCACATTTCAATCAAAAGATATAAATACAACATATTGATATAATAAAAACATTATGAAAACCATTTTCAATACCAAAATAAAATAAAATAAAAACATGGAATTTGATTTTCATTCAAAAAAAGTTATGGCTTGTAGAGGATGCCGAAATTCAAATAATGGTCACGGCGGCGGACAAGTTGTTGTCTCCTCATACGTAAAACAAAAAAACAATCCCTTTTTTCGTTTAGAAAATGCTTCGTATAAAAATATTCCTTTTGAATATACATAAAAGTGAAAGGGGATTATACACCATATAAAATAAATTTGTGTAAAAAACAAAATATTCCTCAATGAAAGGAGATTTAGACGATGTCCCTTACAAAGACGATGTCCTTGGATTAAGGATAAATCAATTACATAATTATGTTTGACAAACAAACACACCAAATATAAGTGGATATTAAGTGTAAAAGAAATAGAGGTCATTCACACATATTCATAGAATGACATATTCATGGAGTACAAGTTTATCCCAAAGAATCCAAATTGGGTTAAGAAGTTCCCTTGCAAAAATTTGACAGCCTAACGACGTCACTTCAAACTTTAGAAAATGAGTTTATGAGAGATATCAAGGGTATCTCAACACTTGGACATAAAATTTACATCAATAAGGATATATAAGAACATATCCCAACATTACAATATGTAAATTAAAAGACCCAACAAAATAAGTCTTCTAAAAAGTGGAGGGTGAAAGGTTCCCTTACCGACTTGGGTATCTTTCGAAACATACACCCCATGAAAGAAGGACAATACATCATTGATGTAAATACTCATAAAGGAAATTATATTACACAAAGATTAGAATAATGAGAATTACATATACCACTCAAAGAAAATGGTGGCAAATGTAGCATAAATCTCATGAGAATAAAAGTGAGATGAAAAATCCCTTACAAAAACTCGGAAGCCTAGCGACGCCACTTAAAATTTCCAAAAATGGATTTATGAGATCAAATAGGGTCTCTCATAATATTGACCTAAAATTTGAAGAAATAGGAATATAAAAAAACAACCCCAAAATAACAAATAGGAGCTTAAAAGAAGTGACATAAAGGAGATTACTTAAAAAGAAAGAGAGAGGTTGGATCTCTTAAGAAAAATCGGCAGCCTAATAATGCCAACCGAAACTTCCAAAATGGATTGATGATAGAAAATAGGGTCTCTCATCATATGAAAATAAAAATTACAGTAATAGTAATATAAAATAACATCCCAATCATATGAAAGATGAGCTTAAAAGGAATGACTTAAAAGAGTGTACATAAAAAGAAAGAGAGGGGTAGGATCCCTTACCTCGTGTCTGACATGACTCGATCGTTCTTTAATCTCCTGAATAATAAAATTTAATCAATTTATAATTTCTTAAGGACCTCCTTTTAATATTATTATTCAGTTCATATCACATATTATAATGTTATAATTGTTGGTTAATAAAGTTAGTTTATATCAGACGTTTTTGTCGATGTTCGGTACATGAGTAAAAATTGAACTTGTTGGAAAAGAATTTTCCACGTAGTTATAGGTAAATCATATCCAGAATAGTATTGATGTTTTAAATATCATTTATATCCAGTATATATTCATTTTATACTATTCTATAGCATTTGTAGATAAAAAATTAAAAGCACCATTCATGGAGATGGTAGGCCGAACGTACACATGAAAACCACTTTCTTTTTTGTCATATTAATGGAATTAAATCAAAATGAGAGATATATATGTTATAATTCCATAATGATATCCATAATTTAGATTTAATATATTACATATATATCCATTATATATATGTACTTATAATAGTACATAACATTTGGGGTTAAGAATGGAATTGTACCGTTCATAGAGACGGTAAGCCGTACGTACGCATGAATGCTACGTTCATTTTTTTTGTATTCAATGGAATGAAATAATAATTATATAAAGGTATATTATAATTCCATTTTTATATCATATGAAATACCATTAATTCCACCCTTTATACGTCCCACATATGGTAATAACGAATCAAATCACTTTGAGGGGTGGTAGTCTGCACTTCCTAAAATGAAGATATCACTTATACCCATAATGAAAACCATAAAGTTATGCCATAAATAAAAAATACAGAATCTTAAGTAAAACATAAAAATATTATATATCATATATAAAATTAGTGACATCTTAATGGCCACCTTTGATTGTGATAAAAGAATATTGAACAATCATCATTTCGTGAGGCAGTAATTCGCCATCCATAGAAACAGTATATTCTTTAACAATTAGACGGAGGTTTGTGAAAGTGTAGCTCGAATAAATCTTATAAAAACATCCTCTTATATTTTATATACTGGTTTTGTTACAAAAAAAGTAATAAAAAGAGTTTACAGGTTTGGAGAAGCAAAATAAAACAAAAGATCACAAGGGAAGACATTACCTTTAAATCGGGTAACTCTCATTGATTTGATCTCAAAGGATTACATGGAAAGGATTATGCCCAAAGTGAGGATTTAATGATGAAGATAGGGATTTTGAGAGATGAAATGGGCAGGGGTTGGCCGAGACAAAGGCTTGAGAGGTGTGTTTAAGGTGGTAGAGGTGGGGGCCTTTTATAAGAGGAGAGGAGGGGCACTCTTGGAAAGTTATAAAATATTACTTTATTATAAAATGATTTTCGGATTTTAAATGTCCCAAAAAGATATATTTCCAGGATAAGGTGATAAGGTTTTTAAATCCACCCATCTAATAGGTTTTTGACAATTGTAAGACTTATATTTCACCCTATCTTCTCATTTTATTTAAATCGTTCATTTATGAGGTAATCACTGCACCATCATGGTGTCATAAATAAAATAATTTAGTTGATGTTTAAAAATAATAAAAAAATATATTGATGTAGGAAATCTTTTTATATTTCTAATGAATATTTATAGTAAAAAACAATACTTATATAACCCATGTAAAAATTGATTTAGTAAAACAACACATGTTTGTGACATTTTAATTTTAACTTTAAATAAAAAGGTATTAATGTTATTTTCCAAACCAAGTGGCTCCATGCGGTCCCCAAGTTGACCCATTTATTTTCTTGGTAGTCCATGACTCATAACATAAGGGTAGAACATGTTTCAAGGTCATTTCATATTATTATAACATTATCTATACCTTAAATTACACTAATTACCTCTAATCGCGATTAAAAACTTAAGAGTTACTATTCACCAAAAATTATTTTAATCCCATTGAACCACATTTTACATCCTAATGACAAAAGTTTATGTCATATTTTTTAAATTCAGACCACAGAAGTGGTAAAGTTTCATTTAAAAGAAAAAACAGTTTTTAAACTACCACTTAGTGGTTTCACTATTCATCAAAAATTGAATTTTTTTAGAAAAATACCCAAAATTCAACCTAAGCTATATTTGATATTCCGAATTAAAAAATTATGTCTATTTTACAAAATTAAAAAAACATAAGTTGCATTAATTAATTTAATACATAATTCCCGATATCAAAACAAATAGCGTGTTTTTAAGAAACAATATCTATTAAAAGATTGAAACTAGTTTAAGTCCAATTTCAAAGTGAAATTAATTCCAATGACCACTATTCGATTAAATGGTAAAAATATATCCTAATTTAACTTTAAAAAAATTCAAAATATAATCTAATCATATAAATAAATAAGATTAAAAAGTGGTTCTGAATTAAAATACAACATTTTCAATATTCATTAAAAAAATGAACTTTATCAGAAAATACAAAACAATTTACACAAAGTAAATTTGGATGTCCCGATTCTTAAGAAGAATTTTATTTTGTCAAATATAAAACATAAATTTTTCAAAAAGTGTATTTAAAAGAGGTTTTCCATCAAAAGGCAGTTAATTGACCTTTTAAAGAATATTAGAATGTTTACGCTTAAAATTGGATTCATTCGCATTTTTAATCCTCTAAAATTTATTATAAAAAGTAAAAATATTTGAAAAACATATATAATCATTTTCTAGTTAGTTCTATTCATTACCTCCATTACAACGGCTAGGCGTTAACTAACATTTAAAATAATAATATTTTATTATTAGAGTGCAACGTAAGATTCCCAAGAAACTCATTGTTGCATATTGGGTACGCCATAGAGCATAACATCCCCTTTAAAGTAATATTAATATTTTATTCACAAATATGGATAAATGTGAAAATGTCATATTCTTTATTTACCTAGGGAGTTTCACAGGTGCCATACCCTCTCATTCGTGCAATCCGTTTGGCTTCTGATATATTGAAATCCCCTTCCTCATCATCCTTGTAGAGCATGTTCTTCATAGGTCGTATGGTTTGAATCTACACTTATGGTGGCCTGAAGGCCTTGAGGTGGCCCTAAGGCCTTACTAACCTGAAGGCCTAGGTGGCCCGAACGCCTTAAAGGACTTGGGGACCAAATCGGTGGCCCAAAGGCCCAAACGGGGGAATATTCCTAGCAACTAATGCGCCAAAGTGTACAGACTACAGTTCCCGCTAAAGTATCTTCTATAGTACTGCACAGTTCCCGCTACAGAACCAGCTATAGTACTGCTACAGTACATGCTACAGTGCTGCTGCAATACTCCCAGAATTAATGACTCCTCCTGTATTTGATCCTTGGTCTCCCAGATGCCCTTGCATTGTCCTTACCAACTGGTCTAAGGCTCATGTGCATCCAAATAACTTAATGTTAGTTGAAGTAAAAAATACTACACATCCTGAAATGTTTTGTGGATAACTCTTTTTCTATTCTATTGTTTTAATTATCTCAACTAAATTCTTCTAGTATCGAAAATGTTTTGGTTTTACCATCTAAATATAATCTAATGAATACACCAAGAACAATGCACCTAATAGTTAGGGTCATCTCATGGATCTATTTTTTATAATAGAAAGTCCATGGGAACTCATCTTTGATATGTCCAACCTTGTGAGAAGATAAATGTATTAATAAGTGCTTCATTAGAATGAAACTAGCACTTATTATTTTTAAAGGGGATTTAATTCCCCCAATTTTATCTCATGTATTCCCTTTACATGTATGTATGGTTTTACTTATTTATTTTAAAATTCTATTCCTTTTCCATAAAATCAATATGATCAAATCATATTATTGTGTAACCCATTTCAAAAATCATGAACTCGTATTACTATGAAAAATTAAAATTCAACTACACATATCAAAATTCATCCAATCATAAGGCATATGAAACCCTTCCATGTTATGTATAAATAATAACTAAATATCTAATTCAAGTTAATAAAATAGTGCAAGAAAAATTCAAGGTAAAAGAAAACTAAATCTATTATCATACCTATCATTTGACTCCTTATATTCATGTATGATAACTTATATAAGTAATTTAAAAAATTACAGTAAAGAAGACCCATATTTATAAAATAAACAATATAAAACTTTGAATAGTAAATAAGGAAATATAATAAACAAATTAACTTTTCTTCTATTTAAAAACATCACAACCAGTTATGGAAGATTCATTAATTTTATTAATTATAATAAATTTATACATTAGTTGTTCATTATGTGAATTACATTATATTTAATATTCAAACATTATAAAAATCTTATAATCTAGTTTCTATTATGTAAATAATTTATATAATCTAAATATAGCATATTAATTATTTAACCCATGATCATACCAAAATTTTCAAAAATCCTTCTTAATAGTTTAAATAATCTTCTCAATAGGGAATTTAATATGAATAATTCAAATCAACTAAAAATGAATAATTCATAATTAAAATAAAAAACACTTGATATTTTTTCATTATTTTGTAATTTATAAAAATTTATAAATTATACATTACAAATAAGATTTCAATATAAATATTTTCTATCCAAATTAAAAGTAAAAGTGTATAACTTAGGAAAAAGTATCATTAATATTAACATTTAATATTATAGTATATTTAATAAATGTTTTAAAAAAAATCCAATAAATAATTATAAACATGTTATAATTAATTAATTTATAAACAACTTTATAAACAAAAAAAAATTCCATTTATATTTTTATATAACCTATAATCATTTTATATACCATAAAATTAAATTCTTAATTGAATTTGGGAAAACAATTTTTTTCTATATTTTCAACCCTACGAAATATTAAACATGGGAAAATAGGGGTTATGTAGGAATAAAATTGTGGGTTGCTGTCAAGACCCGTCCCCCAGGGCCCGTGCCATGACTACCCCAAGTACGCCTTCCATAGGCCAGGGGATAGTGACTCTCACCAAAGGAGTAATTCCCTAAAAATGGGAAGGCATTGCTTTTATAACATATAAACACACCCAGAAGATACGATCACGAGTAAATTGAATTACCAACATGTGAGTATAGTAAGTGAAAATGGGCCAGAATACAAGCCCAATAGGAATGTACAAGAAACTTAAAGTACAAGTACAACGGAGGAAATCGGAAAAACAACCACTAGGTCATCCTCTGAGGTTCCTACCTAATGGGTAGGTACAGATTGCCTCCTCATTACTCCATGTCTATCTGTCTCCTCCGTTTACTGACATGACGTAAGGTCCACCTCCGGGTACAGTCTAGTCCAAGTACTCTAAGCCTCGGTCAGCGATGTCCGTCATCTGCATCCAACACAACGAGGTGCGGGCATAGCCCATGCAGGGGTGAGTATTACGATACTTAGTAGGGACCCTGAGACCCTCAAGGTCTCACAAAATCCGACAAGGATAAACCACAAGTATGAAATCAACAAATAACCCCAATTAGGTATATACCCATACATATACCTAAGTTATCAAATAATCCATCTCAATCATGAGGAAAACACAAAGTTACTCTCTTAGATCACACAGGTATACAACGTGTGTAGAGAGGTAGAGATTATTAGATGTAGCCACTTAATCATCTATTCTGTCGAACCCACGTAGGATCCCAGAATAGTAGTCAGAGCTATCAAACCCACATAGGATCCATGAACAGTAGACAGAGCTATAAAATCCACATAGGATCTAGGAATAGAAGACAGAGATGTTGAACCCACAAAAGATCTAGGAATATTAGTCAGAGTTGTCGAACCCATACAAGATCTAGGAACAGTAGTCAGAGCTGCCGAACCCACACAGGATCCAGGAACAGTAGTTAGAGCGAAGCCAACCACATGGTTCTGTAAAAATCATGCTTGACTCCAGGAGGATTCGATCCTCAAGACAAGTGTCTATACATCAAAATCCATGAAGTCCCATGTTTATGTATCTAAAAGATCAATCCCACCATAAGATACCCAACGTGATAGACATTGCGTCAATCGGATGCCTGGTCTGAGAGTTATTGGGATTTCCATTCTGAGGGCCCAGTTGGATTTACGTTTGATCCAACCCAACCGTACACCAACTATGATCAAACACTGAGTAGGGTATACCAGAAGAACTGTCTCCCTCCATGTTCCCTGTCTCCACATACGGTTCATCAAACAGACGACCATATCTCATGTTACGAGCAAAAGAATGGAAATAGGTCAAAGCGGGTATGGGTCTGGTCCAGCCCAGTTCAACCATCCCCGCCTGACCCAGCCCGATCCATGTCCGGACAGGCGTCTAACCCGATCCGTGAGTCCGACCTGGTCTACGGGTCCGACCCAGTCCGCGGGTCCGACCCAGTCTGTGGGGCAGCCCGACCCGCACTGTGTCCGGACCACACTGGGTTCACCCCGCACTGGGTCAGGCCCATGCAGGGGCCGACCCACACTAGGTTCGGCCCGCGTTGGGCTCGAGTCATATCTAGTGGCCCATGGGGTCTGCCCTAGCCGTGTCTAGGGGGGAGGTCGCACCCCTGGATTCCCGAATGACTTAGTCGTTCGGGGGGGGGGGGGTTCAAAACCAGCGCCACGTAGCACTGGTCCATGTCATGCGTGACCCACGCGGTAGGGTCCCGCCATTCCTGGCTGTCCGAGTGGCCCGCCACCTCCTATTCGGCACGGTATCACCGTTCCTCCTCCGGCAACCAGAAGAGCCAACCGCCCATCCCACACCACCACGACCAAGCCTACGTCTTGTTCTTCCGTCGCGCGGTGCGCGCTGCGCCGCACCTTCCTCGGTAATCCGGTGGCTTGGGTCATCGGTTCTTCTTGAGGTCGGCCTTGTTCAGGATGCCGCTGCACCGTCAGGGCCCGTCGGCCACGAAAACCTCCTCCAGGGCACAGTTGCATCACCACCATCCACATGGCTAGCTGGGGTTCCAACCACCCTTCCCTTCATTTCCGGTGCCTTTCGAAAATCCCAACTATCGACAAACCTTTCACGGGTCACCAGATGAGTTCCGGTGGCCCGATTCTCGATCCTGAAGTTACCAAGAACTACATGAGACGTTTTCTTCAATCCTGAACCATCGTTGATGAGACCAATCAACCATCCCAGACTCATGCCGCGATTAGCATCAAAACCCACAAGGAAAGGTACAAGGGGTCAGGCTGTGTCCGTTCGGCCCGCACCCTCCGTGTTAGTTTGATAGCATGTGGCTTTGATTCTTAATCATTGAAGGGAAATGAAGAATGTGAAACATTTAAGAAAGCTCAAACCCCTACATTTGATCATTGTTCACTGACAGAGTCGCGGTGAAGAAGACAGTGTTGTCGTCATTCGTTGTTTTCTCCGCACACATCCAATCCTAAGCTCGTGCGTCGATTCGTTGACGACTATGAGGAGGAAAGGTCGGTTAAAGATATCCCACGTCGGTAGGAGTTTGTGGATGAAGGTCGAAGGATATCGTTCTTCGTAGACGAAGGTGTCCTTTATTCTTTGCTGGTGAGAGCTTTCCTCTCAAAAGCTTTAATCATCCTATGCCAACATTTATGTCAAACAAAATCATAGGAAGCCAAGTTAATAGATTATAAAATCTATCATCATCATAAGAATTCAGAAAGTGTGACTTAATTATGTTGGCTTCACTTAATTAATTTACACGGTTGGCACAATAAATTAAAGAGTAGGATTTGGCACATTAACAGAGGGGGTGGAGAGAATCTCCCTCATTAATGAGGGGAGTTGAAGGGTTTTCCTCTCCCACTATTATTAGATAGGTTTAGCCCTGGGTAGTTCGCACACCATAACCTATCGTGGGATTTTAGGTTCAGGTTAGCCCCACCACCATAACTTCTCATGGGAAGTTAAGGTGTGGTGGTCCTCACCTCCAACTTCCACTTGGGCGGTTATAATAAAATAAAACATGCGTCATTTTATTTTATTATTTCCATGATAAACCCAAAAACTATCTTCCACCCTCGACCAACTGTCATCGAGGTGAATGTCTTCTTAAGAGAATATCAGCGTTGTGAGTTTAACTAGCTTGTACGTTTACTGGACGTACCTGAATAAAACATCATAAATTGATTCCGGGCACACCCGGCCTTAGAATCATGTACCGTCAAATTTTTCGGACTCTTAAAATTCCCATGTATTTAAGAAAAAAGATTCCATAGTATTTTTGTGTCTTTACAGTTGCAATATGCACCCACATAAGGTGAAATAAACATATCTGTTAGGCCCATTTGAGAATAACTCACCTGATATTAACTCTCACAGACTATTCTCTATATAGTATATATGTTATTTGGTTAAGTCTTCACATGATTAATTCGATTCACAGGTGTTTCATAAGAATAAGAGAACACGAAGGATTATGATAAGTCATTTCATATGATTTATTCATGTTTTACATCATATTAATCAAGTGGAAAACATCATAATAGAATTTTACATAAGAATAATTACTTATGATATGTGGAATGTGTAAGATGATACTATATCCACATCAGAATAACTAAATCACTATGCGTCTTTAATTCGTGTAGGATTAACTCCATATTAAACCATGAAAGAATAAATCATGATGGGTGACCCTTTTTAAGGCGCACACCTTATGATATTAGAATTTTATAATATTAAACCTATAATTTAATAGGATTAATTCAAGGATTTTAGAAACATGGACTGTAATAGATTAAAACAATCAACCATTTGGATAACACCTATATTTCATTGAGGTGATGATACTTTTTTCATGTAGTAACATGAAATATTCATTTTCATCGGGATTTCATGATTTAAATGGAATATAAAGGAATTAATAACATTCATATGTTTCTTATGATGATTAATAGTTAATAAAATATAGTGTATGTGATTAAGAAACCAAGAACCAATATATTTCATGTGAGAAACTGGAAATATGCATATAAAATGTAGAATGAATACATGTTTGTACCTTGCACAGTAGAGCTAAAGTGACAAAACTCATCATCAGTGGTTGATGAAAATAGAAATTGGTATCTGAAATACATCCCCCATATATGGTTTATCAATGGGTTAGTGGAATTTTACGTTTCTTGAGCATGATCATCCTCTCATTTATTGTATGATAATACCTAACTAGAAAAAATAAAGAATAAATATAGAATTGGAAAGAGAGATTATTCATCATTGAACACACATAAAAACTTATCGTGGAAGTGTTTTCTTATATAATCATCTTGGAAACTCCATGAGTTCCACACATTTATCAATGCATTACATTGTATGAATAAATTACTTCAGTTAATTAAAAAAAATCACATGAATTTAACACAAATCCATTCATTTCATCTTATAAAAACACATTAATGATAACCTATATGGAATATCTCTAGACATTTATGATATAAACACTAAAATTACATACAAATATCACTTGATATTGTCACATATAACATCCTTATATCATACCTTATGACATAATATAATCATATATTGTATACATATTAGAATTTATGGAATATCTCTAACACTTACCTCATGTTTTCTCATTATATATATGCATACATTAAAATAATTTAGTTTTTGGAACCCAATACCATCTAGCAAATAATTTTTCTCAAACTATATTGATGTGTAACTCTTTAAAAATTCATAAATTTTTTTATTAAACCAAATTAAACATGAATTAAAATATCACATAAATCCAAATTCATCACATGAATAAGGTATTAGAAACCCTTTCAAGAAAAGTCTTAGAATCATATAAAATCAGTTATCCCCACAAGAGTAAGCATGGTATACCAATTTCTCAACCTACACATTTCTAGAAAGATCCCATAATCCATGTCCAGTTAGTTTTCTAACAAAAAATACAATTACCCATGATTTTTTAATCATTAGAGACTTCAATTCGATCATAATTATAGCACATGACACAAATAAATTAAACTTAAATTTATAATTCAAGATTATTTCTTTGCTAAAGTAGACAGTTAATAATTTAACACTCCCCTATATGTTAACAAGGTTAGTGAAACACAATACTGGGGAGTAACTGAATCATTTATCCATAAGGATAAAATGATTTATTGGTGTTATTGGTTGGGTTCTGAAATTAAATAATTAAAATATAGTACTAAAAATGTGTGAGGATAACTGTTAAGGAAAAAAATGTTCCAATCCATTTATTGATAATTGAAAAATCTCATCTTTACTAGAGTGGAGAAAAAATATTGGGAAGTTGGAAATCAATCTGAATTTTCGAAGTTAATCTATTATTTAGGATCAATAATAAGAAACATACACTAGATTAATATATATAACCTTTAATGTAAATCATCAAAGTATTTGAAATGATAATTCATATTGTTTGAGAGTTTCCAAAATTTCCTCCCTAAGTGTAATGAGTTTCTATATCCATAGTAAAATATATCCACTACCTATCTTAGCTTGGGTGTCTACCTTTGGTTTGTCAGACCATTACTGGTGTGGTTATCAGTTGTAAATTTGTTAATTTTACTCTTGCATCTTCCCTAACTTATTATAATATTGTTCAAAATAATTTTCTATGTATGGTTCCAAATCCCATATTTTCCTCACACATCATTAGACTCCACCTGGAATTAATTATGCAGATATACAAGTGAGAGTGTGAGCTTCTAATCTCACTAATTTACTCACATTTATAGGGTTCTCAAGCCATTACCATATAGATAAGAATTATGAAATCAAGAAATATCACAATGTAAAATACTCATATTATATTAATAAAAAATAAATTAATTAAAAAACTCTCATATACATGTTCAATATCTTCATACATGGTTAGTTAAATATAAAAATACATTGTGAGAGAGAAGAATTATTAGTGGGTTGTGTGAAGACTTTGGACATATCCATCAATTGATGATGTGATACTACATCATCAACCTACTCTTGAGATATCCACTAGTATGGGTCAAATCTTCTACAACCTCATACTATAGTGACTCAATCCTTTAACCCATATTGATAAATGATATTAAACACAAATATTCAACAAGTACTACCCAAATATCATGAGGCCTAGTGTATTTGGAACACTAGTTTCATAATACATAATAAGTGAAATAAAACATGATTTATATATTTTATTTCAAAAAATGAACTCATAAATCTATTTTATCTTCTGATACTACATAGTATAACCTCTGGAATACATGAATGAAAGGGGTGACCTAAAAAGCCAGTATGGAAATAAACATCAAATGAAAACATAACATTTTAGTCAAAGGTATAACATGATATCATAAAATATAAGTCTCACAAATAATCACACAGAAGAATAAAATAGAGGAAACAACAACATAAGATCGTAGAAAAATATGAAATATTGCAGAAAGTTATAACATGCTACAAACATGAGTCAAGGCTAACTACCTAGACAATATCACATGGTTGAAAAAGTCCCATAATGGATTTGGTTTACTCCATAATCACATAAATAACATATAATCATACAAAATATTTACCCAATTCATTATATTTTTATCTATGTTCACCCCTCATAACATATACATGCTTCTGTGTTCCATAAAAGGAAATCACTCGTAATGCACAAACATAAAAATCACCCATGGAAAGAAATTGGTTTCATTTGGGAAAATAACTTATGGAATGTATTACCCCATAAAAGGATGGGATAATAAGCTATCTATATATGTGAGAGACATATATTAAAATTTTGAAATCATCTCATATCATTAAAGGGAGAGATAAAGTGATTTAGTGAGATAATGGACATAACCTAAAGAAAATGATAGTATTGAGAGATCCCTTACGTTGAGTTTGAAGTGTCATGTACGTTATTTATGATCACAAATAATAAAATTATTTAAATTAGGTACTTTATTAATAAACTTTTCAATATTTATTAATCATTTTATTTTATTTATTACCATTTTATATTTTATTACTTAATTAATTAGGTTCAAGTTAGGTGTTTTAATGTCATTCAAATCATATGTCCAAAATCAGTTTGGTAAGTTAAATAAGGTAAAATATATTATTATTAAATTGTATCTAGAATAATAATTATGGAATAATTATCATTTTTATACATAAATTATATTTTAAAATCAATGGTGAAATAGGGGTTGGAACAATGAATTACGTTGCAATCATGGAGACGGTATAACATACATACGCATGAGTAACATTTCAAATTTTCAATTATCAAGATGGAAAGAAGGTAAGTATTAATTTATATATAAATAATTATAATTATATTATTAATATAATATTATTTATTTAAATACAGTTATATATACGATCTATGTGATGCGGTAATAAAAAACGAATCATATCGCTTTGTGGGTGTTTTTATCATAATGTGTGCATGAATGACGTTATCATATTTTAATGAATAAATTTGTAATAAAATTATGATATATTAATTATATAGAAATATAAATATTTCATTAATAACACACACACAAAAATATATATATATATATATATATGTTAAATCCATAATCATAAACATCTGTGAGAGGTGATGATGGAAACAAATTACACTGATTTAGGAGGCGATAGTCCAACGTACACACGAACGATGGTTTCATTTCCCATTTAATGGAAGAGTATATGGATGTAGGTTATTAAATTAACATAATAAAATCCCATTAAATATGGGATAATGATTATATTATATCATAATAGTTTAATAATATTTTATGGGGGTGGTTGTAGAAATAAAACAAAACGTTCTACTAATAATGAAACATCTTCTCCAGACAACCTCTTTATGTTTTCACTAAACCCTTATAAGGAATATTTTTTAATAAAAAATGACTCTAGGTCATTTTTATTTAAATTATGTAATTTATTTGGGTATTTATTTCCTAAAAAAATTGAATTTAAAGTGTTTATAAAATAAGAGAGGAGGTTCCCTTTTATTAGTGAGAAAGAGTGATATTTTTGTAAATACTGAAACTATTAAATAACCGGAAATCACACTCAATAGAAGTGACTAAAAAATTGATAAATTTTATAGTGTATAGAATATAAGTTCAAGAAACACCTACAACATTAAAAATGAATCATTTTTTAAACATTTTATTCCATTAACCATCATGGTTACTCACTTTTATCAATTTTGTTTTCACCATAGTGACTAGTTTTTACCTAGGTACTTTATCCATTAAAAATAATAAATAATCCTTTTTTAAGTACTTTTTAGCCAATTAATATAAATATAAAATAAAATTTATCAAATAAAAATACTATATGTGTGGGAAATTAATTTTAACCCAAACAAATGTAACGCTTAAAACCGAATTTTAACCTTGAACAGTAATAATTAATTTTTAGTTTTTTTACTATTCATTATGACAAAAAATTAAGTTGAAATTATTATCTAATGCTAAATATGTTGATTAAAAATATTAAATGTAGTTTTTCAAATTCAATTAACAAAATTTTATAATATAATTTGAAATTAAACCTAAAAAATTCGATGAAATCTAGTTTTTTAGGAAAATGCATTTTCCAAGAAATATATGATCTTTGATTAAATATTTGACTATAATTCATAATTATATTAATTTAATTTAATAGAAAATATATATAATATATAAAATTTATTTAAATATTTTCTTTTCTAGGGATTATTTTATTTAATTAAAATGGATAAACCATATGAACGTAAAAAACATTTTCAGAAACCCGTGTTTTTAAGCATAAGAATAAACCTATACCAAAATTATGAAAATTTCTAATTCAAATGAAATTGATTAGATTATTATAAATTAAAAAATTATATTTCACATTAATAAAAAATTAAATTATAATGGGACCTTTAAATTACTTTATTTAATGAGAAAACATGATAGTATTTGAAAAATTGGTAATTTTCACTATTAAATGAAAAAAACCATTTAAGTAAAATAAAAACAATTCACCCTAAGTTAATTTTAAAAATATTATTTAAATAATGAAGATAATTTTATAAAATAAAATTTCTACAAGCTCAAGAAATTAATTATAAAAAATTCTCATAAAAAGAAATAAAAAATTTTTTGATGAATTTTTTTTGAAGAATAACATCTATTCATTAAAAAATTGAGTTCTTATTTACATTAAAATTATCCATAAATATATATTTATTAAGATCTTTATATATATATATATCATAATTTATATAATCATATTCATAACCTCGAATTTAATGGCCATTTTTTAACCAGTATATATAAATTATCATGGTACATTTATAATTAGTGTTGTGTATTGTATATGCTATCAAACCTCATTTTATTTCAAAAAAACGATGGAGTATTACATTATTCCCGCTATAAAGTATTTTTACTTGAATATTTTTATTAAAAACTAAGGTGAAAATAAGAGAGGGACTTTTACTTCATAGAATCCTTTGGTTCCCAGGATTCCACTTCTTATTTATGGTTCCACCATATAACCACTACCAAGTGAGTTGTCTTGTTGCATAGAATATTATCTCTTTATTCTAATATTTTCATAAACTACTCATCATAAGAGAGGCCATTTTCCAGTTCTACCCCCTCTAAATTTATTATATATGAGGGTACTTTTATATACTTTCTTAAGAGGGATACATGGAATACATCGATTAATTGAGAACGGGTTGGTGGGAGTGATAGAAAATAAGAAACAACTCTAATGGAATTGATTATATAAAATAGTCTAATGAACCTATGAATTTTATTTCCCTTGAACCCAAATATCAATAATCTATTACATAGAGATATACGAAGAAACACCTCATCTCTAACCTCAAATTCTAGGTTTCATTGATGATTATGAACATAGATCTTCTATTGACTCTAAGTAGTTCTGATGTGTTTTTGAATTGTCTTGAACATTTCTACAACTTTCCTCATCCATTTTAGGTCCACACATCTTGAATTAACCGACATCATCTAAGCATGTCGGTGTTCTACATCACATAACATGAAGGGATTCATAAGGAACAATTTGGATGCTTGAATTAAAGCTATTATTGCATGAAAACAATACTAGAGGAAGATATTGAGACTATATTCATTTGAAGTCCATCAAGAATGCACTCAACCTATGTTAAAATGTCTAAATAGTTTATTCATATTGTCCATCAATTTTTTGGTAATTATCTTTATTAATGTTTAACTCAATATTTTGATCATATTGGAGGATATTCAAAAACATGGAGGAAACTTTTAGATCTCGTTCAAATTTAATAACTAGTGGCGTGCCATGACACCTCACTACCTTTATGATGTATATCCTTGATTGTTGATTGAGTGAGAAGTCCTATCAAATTACAATTAAGTGATGATTCTTTGTGTGATGATCCACCACATCCAATATGGAATTATTTTCTCTTGATGTATTTGGAATACCAGTGATGAAGTTTATGGTGATGTTTTCCCATTTTTATATAGGCATGGGTAATGGTTGCATCCCCCCATTTTGATTTTTTTCATTTATCCTTAACTTGTTGACATTTTAGACAATTTGATGTATTTGTTTCCATGTCCTTGTTCATATTGTCCAACCTATTATGCTCTTGGAGATCTCAATACATCTTCATGATCACTGTGTTGATGAAGAAGGTTGAGAAATGTGAATCATTTATTTTTTTTTCTTTATCTCTATATTTTATGGTAAACATTGTCATGAAAAAAATTATACAACTCCATATTCAATAATCTGTAACTCTGAGAATTTCCATTTTCCTAAATCTTCATCCTTCTTGTGCATTTCAACACCATATTTTTCAGAATGATTTATATTCTCTCAAAGGAATGGGTGAGAAATAATTTGAGAAAGGAATGATGATATTACATCCAACATAATTTATATTTCCATCCTTTGAATGATTAAGAATATTGGAACCTTTTTAATTCATATTATTGAAAAGGTTTACAAATTCATTATATATAGATAATATATTACATTGTTTTCATTCCAAGGATGGTAATTGATTGAGTAGTTAAGAAATTTATCAGATCTAACCATCTTCATTGGTTTATATTAATCTCCCTTTATGTGAATATATATTCGAGTATCTAATTATTCATATATATTTCACACTTCTCTCTATAGAGATAATGTCTCCTTGATCTCAATAAACCATAACTACAACCAACATTAGATAATGTGATAAATAGTTATATTCATTCAATTTCAATCACATTGAGTAATAATCTATCACTTTATCATTCTTTATCAGTATAAAACCCAAGAAATTCTATAATGAATTGTTATATATCCTGATAATTTACCCACTTGAGGGAATAATGAGGTTTGGTCTAATGATAACCTAATTTTCACCTCTATAAATCTATCTTTAGAATTATTGGCACCAAAAAAATTTCACCCTTCTGAGTTATCTTATTTAGTAGGTCTAACAGTCATGATATGTTTCTAAAAATCATCAATAATAACCATCTACTTAAAGGAAACAATGAATCTTTTACAGATATTGGTTTGGGCCTGTCCTCAAATGTATTTGTCATAGTAAGCCCCAAATAGATCCCTTTGTTGGGGATAATATTCCCCATGAATGATACTCTATTTATCCAAAAAACAAATTTACTATAAATTACATATATATTATCATTTCTCAAAATCTTTATAAAAATATTCAAATGCTTCTCATGTTATACCTTACTTTTATATTAAATCTGAATATCATCTATTATGACCACCAAATTTTTTGAGGTAATAACTAATGACTCTATTCATCAATTATACAAATATTTCTACATCATTATTGAGTCTTAAAGGAATAACTATGTACTCATAGTGTCAATACCTTGTTTGGAAGAAATTATTTGGAATATCTTCCTCATTCACCATTAATCCAACCAAACTTCTACCTTAGAGAAATATTGGTTCCCACGTAGTTGATACATTAGGCCATATATCCATAAAAGGGGATAAATTTTCTTTATCATGATTTTTTTAAGTTCATGATAATAATTCTAGAGGTGAAGTGAATCGTCCTTCTTCATGATGAAGTGGATATAAACACCCCACAGTGAAGTAATCAGACATATAAAACTCTTTTCAAGATTCTCTTATAACTTATTTTTCAGCTCATCTAACTCAATGGATGACATTCTATAGAATCAATAATATTGTTAGAGATAAATCTATACATTATATTGATAATATAACCTCTCAGTCAGAAGGAAGTGAAGAAATCTCTTCATGGAATATATTAGTATAATCCCTCTCAATTGTAATGTAGTAAAGAATGATTCTCTCCACTATCTAATTCATTTGGTCTGCATATATTTACTCATAAGTCAATAATATCCACATTTTAATAGAATATTCCTTGAGGGATTTCTACTAATCCATACACCTTTATATAATCATAGGATTAAATGGGGTTTTTATAGTGATTTTTCTATTTCAAAATTTGATATTGGATTTATATACACAAAATGAATCCATTCCCAATACTGAATTGAACTCCATTAAAGAGTATAAGATGATATTTTTTAGAAGATTCAGTCCACAAACATTGACTGATTAGGAGTAACACACTTCAGATGAAACAATTTAGCTTTTTTATATTCCCACATATAGCTTAACACCTGAGTTTTTTGGTGGTTTTTGAATTATTCACCTAAACCTGAATAATATAAATAATTTAAATAACAAAAATAAAATAGTTAATTTTCTATTATTGAATGAATAAATAGTGTACTTTTCCCCACTTCTTTATTAGGACCCAACTCAGTAGTATTAATATAATAGTCCTTTGCTATTTTATAGAACATAGAGGTTTTTAATTGATTACCTCTCAGAACCCATAGATTATAGAATTGGATTACATAATTACCATCTTTCTTGTTGTCGAAACACTACACTGCATGGTGATTGTTGATCTGAACCTTCTTTTCATTGTCCACATTAGTGGATTTATTCATTTCCATTCTATGTTGATTACACTAATTCCCCTCATTTCAAAATTTTAAGCATGTTATAGTTCCCCTAAGAGAGTTTCAGGTGTGATTCGTCCCACAACTTTGGCATGTGGTATGTTGGGTTTTATTTCATCCATCATATTTTTTTGTTGATATTATATAATAAAACTCCATTTTAAAAAATTTATCTCCAGTACCACAAGTATACTGAGAGTAATTGATCTCCATCTCAACATAGAGGGTGAAATATAAAATCTCATCATAGCATTCAAAGTCCCAAATTGAAAATATTTTTAAAGATTCATATTTATCTCACAAAATAACTGGTCCACCTTTATTACGGGGTTTATAAAAAAGCCAGAGGCATACAATGGATGCCTTGTGATGTTTTCCTCATAAATCCTAGTGCAATAAACTTTCATTTGATTCAGTACATAGACCAACCTCTCTATTTTATGATGTATAATTTGGGTAAAAAATTTATCAAGAAATTTTTTCTTGAAGTATTATATATATATATTGAATTATTGTTTTCTTTCGACATGGTGTTATTGATCTATTTCCACCACTAACTAGCTTCTCTATTAATGCGATAAATGACCTATGAAATTTTCTTTTACATTTTATATTATATGAAAACAACTATATTCTCAATAGATTCAATCCATTATTCTATTATGAAGGTATTAGAAGATACACTAACGGTAGGAGGTATTTATCAAATAAAATACTTGAATAAAACATTATCTTTCATAGAAGGTGAATGTTACACATGATTCATGTTATTATCCATAAAATGAGCTAGTTGAGCCCATACAACCATGAATTTCTTAGCTCCCACTCCCATTAGGTTATGGATACCATTGGGGGGTAAATATCACTTTTAATATCATTTTGATTTTTGGCATGATTTCTCATATTTCCGTATATTAAAAAAACAAGAATACATTGACATACAAAAGGGAAACTTATTAGCATATAAGGAATAAAATATAAAATATTAATATATCATTAATTATGAGTCTATATGATTCTATCCATGTGACACATGGTAATGTTTCCTATTAGGTTTCATAACCTAATAATTTATTAATGTCTTTCATAATAGTTTTTAAAGTGCTTGTGAATTTACAAAACATATCCACCAGTAGTGTCAAAATAGGTGTGTAGAAATGGATAATGTTCATGAACTATGTGAATATAAAGTCAAGTACCAATGAAAATTTTTTGGAGTTATTAACCCTACACACAACATTAATAAAGACACTTCCACTTGTATCATCCAGATACAGATTCAATTGTTCAAACACCACTCAATCTATCCTTCAACAAAATTACAAGATATTTTACCATAATTTGACTTATACCTAGGGTTATCACTAAATTATTCTAGTATTAATCCCCAGAAATATATAAAAATTCCTCTAAAACTAACTATAATGACCCTATCCTTTTACACGTATTCTTACATGATTTTTAAACTTAAATATTCAATATGTACAACCCAAAGATAGTGAGGCCAAGTGTTTTTGTAAAAATAAGTTAATTAATCATTGAAAAAAACTAAAACATGAAATCATTATATTATTCTATATAATGATGTTATAAATCCATATTCTCTCCTAAAAGTGAATAGTATAATATGGGGAATCC
This sequence comes from Viscum album, assembly GCA_963277665.1. NCBI lineage: Eukaryota > Viridiplantae > Streptophyta > Magnoliopsida > Santalales > Viscaceae > Viscum > Viscum album. The sequence goes on along the minus strand of OY728134.1, from coordinate 153,775,058 downwards.
ATGAATGAAATTGGTTATCTAAAAAACCTAGAGAGGGAATAAACAAAGCAAGGAAACTTGACATGTGAGGTAAAGGAATAACATGATATCATAAAATAGAAGGCCCATGAGTAATAACATTGAAGAATAACATAAATTGAATGGAATAATAATCTCATAATAATTTAGTAAATGTGTTAGTAACATATAACATGATATAAACATGAGTCAAGGATAACTAGCTAAACCATATCACATGATGGACAAATTCACATAATGGATTACCACCAAACATTTTGTTGTATTTTAAAATAAATCACTTTATGGGTGAGTGAGAACCTAACAAAAATCACTTTGAGGCTAAGTGAGAACCAAAACAAGAAGAAACAAACAAATCTTGTTAAGGGGATCCACCATTGTAAACATGTAATAGAACCCACCCAAAACACTGAAACAGAGGGAAACCAGACTTGTCAAGGATCTCAATACTAGATCAAACATGCAACAAAAGAAGTTAAAAGTAGAGGAACGTGTCGAGAACCACCCAGTCACGCATGATCCCACATCACCCATAAACCTGCACGATTAAACATATCAACTCGAAGCCACCAATGAACCGTACCCAACATCCATTACATTGTATTCAGTTTTTCTCGTTTGTTCATTATATTCATAAAAAATAAAATTATGTTAATTATTTACTTGATTGAGGTAATTTTTAAAGTTTATTATTATTATTATTTTATCTATTATCATGTTATATTCAATAACTTAATCATTTAGGTTCATGTTAGACATTTTCATGATATTTGACTTATATGTACATAATCACCTTGGTAAGTTGACTAAGGTCAAAGAGATTATTATTTCATCACATCCAAGATAATAATAATAACATAATTATAAATTTTATTCTTAAAAATTAATTTATAAACCAACCCTCAATTATTGTTATGAAAAATGAACTACAGTACAAACAGGGAGATGATAGGCTGCACATACGCATGAGCAACATTTCAATTTTTCAACCATCATAATAGAAAAATGTAAGTGTTCTTTAGATATATATTAAATAATTATAATTAAATCATAAATATAAGATTATTTATTTAAATACACTTATATATATATCATCCATGTGATTTGTTAATGAAAATCAAACCATAACGTTTCGTGGATGTGGTAATGCCCACGTGGATATTAATAATGTTATCATGTTTTAATGAATTGAATGGTACTAAAATCTATGGTATATTAGTTTTAAAGAATGTTAAATATATCATAAATAATATATATATATATATATAAATTAAAAAATCATAATAAATATTTGTGAGAGGTGATTATGTAATGAGAATTACATCGGTTCACAAGGTGGTAAACTGCTGTATATATGACTGATTGTTTTCTTTCGAATTTGATGGAAGTGGAAAAAGGTGTAGGATATGAAATTTAAAAAAATTAAAATCTCAGTATATGTAATATTATAATAATATTATATTATAATGGTTAAAAAATATTTTAATGAGGGGGAAGAAGAAATAAAACAAAACACTCTGTTAAGAAGGAACTCTGTTCTTTGAACAACCACTTTCTGTTTTCACCAAAACCCTTACAAGGAGAGTTTTATAATAAAACCAATAACTATAGGAAATGGTAAGGGGAGTAAGGAATTTATTTGGGTAGTTACTGGTTTAACAAATACTATTTTTAAGTGTGAATAAAAGAGGATAAGAGGTTCCCTTTTATAAGTGTGAAAAAGTTGCATTTTTGTAAATACAAAAAATTATTCAATAAAGGAAATTCACATTCAAGAAAAGTGCATAAAAAATTAATAAATGATTAATTATAGGTAATATAAGGTCTATCCAGAATTCCAACATTAAAAATAAATACTTTTTAAACATTTTATTCCCATTACCTTTATGGTTACTCAGTTTTCCAATTTAGTTTTCACTATGGTAACTAGTTTTTACTCAGGTAATTTATCAGTTAAGTATAAAAAATGATATTTATTAGTTATTTTGAAAAAAATTATTCTAAATATTAAAAAAAAATTAAATAAAAAATTATGCTCCTGTAAAATTAAATTACAGAAGTGCTTGTAACGTGCAAAACCCCCTTTTAACCTTAATCGTGGTAATTAATTTTTCATATTTTTACTATTATTTATGAAAACATATTATGTTGTAATTATTAAATAATAATAAACATGATGATTAAAAGTATTTAAACTATTTCATCAAATTATATTTCAAATAATTGGAAGAATTTAATTTCAAATTTAACCTTTAAAACACGATGAAAGCGGTTTTTAAGGAAACTGTGTTTTCAAGCAACATATGATCCAATAACTCTATGAGTAAAAATAATAATTATTTGAATGTTATTAATATATATATATATATAATATAAATTTAATTAAATATTTCCTTACTAGGGGTTATTTTGAATAATTATAATTGATTAACTTTATATACTTAAAATTAGTTTGCTGAAATCTTTTTTAAGTATAAAAATAATGTTATAACAAATTCAAGAAAATTAGTGATTATAATGAAATAATTAGAATATAATAAATTTAATTATATATTTTTCACTTTAATATCAAATAAAACATATAGTGGTATATTTAAATTTCTTGATTTAATTAAAAGAAATGATAGTATTCAAAAAAATGGTAGTTCTCGCTATTATGTGAAAATTTTATCATTTAAAAAAAATATAAAAATTTCAACAAAATTTAATTTCAATATTATGATTTAAAAAATTAATTGAATTTTAAAAAAATAAATTTTATTAAATTTCCACAAATTAATTACAATATTTTCTCAAAAAAATAATCATCATCATTTTTGAGAAAATTAATTTTTTTAAAGAACAAAATGTCTTCATTAAAAACATGAGTGATTATATTCTAGAAATTTTTCAATAAATTAATATATATTCGAATATTTATATATACTTTATAAATTAGTTGATATTATTTTCCCTATTAATTTAATTTTTAGATTATAACAGTCATATTTAAGTAATCATGGTTCGTTTAATCTCAGCGTTGCATGTCGTATATGTTATCGAACATAGTTTTCTTTTAAAAGAATATCAGTGTATTACATGTATGACTTATATTAATTGTTTAAAACATATTACATCATTTCTTACTCCTCATGAAATATGAATCTCCCTTGGTCATCCTTTCTCAAGATCTTAGATCATTTTTATATGGTATTAAAAAGTGTGAGATATGTTTCCATATGGATAGTGAAATTAAACCTCCATTAATTTCAATACCCATCTCCAGGATCCCATGATTTTCCCTCTCCTAAATATCGATCAACACCTGACTATTTTATTGGGCCTTTACAATTTTTAATTATATATTTATATTGAACATATTTGATCGTTCCCACAATATTTATATGAAAGCCAAATATATATCCCTCTTCATCAATGTCCAACGAGCCTATTTCTAATTTCCTTGATCATATCCATCATTAAAATTTTTATTTTCCATTCCAAAATATTCAATAATAATTAGAGATTCATATGGTGATTATTGTAGATTTGAAGGTAATTTTTTGGGTAATGTTGATTATGTTCCACGACTCATGTTGTGTGAGTCTTTAACACATGGAAATTTTTAACTGAGGATGATCACTAAATTTTTTTTCATAGGATCCATTGACTGGTTGATGTAGTCTTGGGATTGAACTTAAGGTTATATTGGACCCTCTTAGGGTGTATCACTATGATTTTTTTAATTAACAATATCATAGTATGACACTGTGGAAAGTGTTTTTGGTACATTTTATCATCTTTGAGGATGATAGTTATGTTGGTTATAACAACCCCCTGCTTCTCATTGGGACTATAAGGCGGGTGGAATGAAAATTATCTTAAAAGACATCCCCAAGATGCCAAAGGAAAGAAATAAATTCCTAAGGGCTTAAATTATAAATTTAGGGGTGATTTTCCCTTTGAAGATCAAACAAATAAACAACAAAAATATCCAAATTAAACACTAAATGATGCATGAAAAAAATGAAAGAAAAATCACACTCAAACAAACAATGCTTGACATATATTGAAATTATATTTTCTTTCATAATACTCAAGGCATTACACAAATATATTCCCAAAGACCATATTAGTTTAGTGTCCACGGAAACTTGAAAGTCATCCCTCTATCTTGGTAAAAGATATTCAACATCTCTCATAAAGATATTCCCAATTAGTTTTCCAACCTAAAACCTTTCATTATATCCCGGGGAAATAAAAACATAAAAATGATGTGATGAAATGCTCAGTAAGGTTAAACCTAATGAACATAGATAAAACCATAAACATAAGAATGTAAAAACATGAACATAAAGTTTAAATATCAAAATCTTGGGTCATGAAATAAATCATAGAGGTATATAAGGCATAGATCATAAAGGAACAAAAACCATTTTAAAATAGAATTAGCATAAAACATGGTATTGTTAAAAATAAATATTCATGTAATATGATTTACATCGTAGCCAAGGAATTGTTCCCAAGACCATCATAGTGGAAAAAACTCATTCACAAAACCAGGTTTACATTCCATTCCAGACCTGTATTACTGAACCAAATTTACTTCTCATTTGAGTAATGTATATTTAATGGGATATAAACATTTACCCAATTCATTTGTGGGAGATATAGGTCCCACCCATCTCAAAATGAATCCATTATTACACATGCCACAAAATCATAAATCATTCATCATAGCATAACCCATGAAATAAAATGGGTTTCTTAATCATAATTCTATCATATCGTGATCCATATAAAAAATCATCGCATCATTTAAAAATAATAATAATAATAATAGGTATTGAAACCTAACCTTATTTCATCTTAGATGGAAAATAAGTTTCATAAAACACTTGAACATAATTGTTGAAGAAAATATCCTTTCTTCTTCAAAAATGTTTTATTCTCTAGAAATGGCGTGAAATATTAAAATAAAAGAATTTAATTGAAAATAAACTTGAACTAATTTAAAGGAAGATTCCTGGATATAAGGCCTTATGAAAGTGTAAGAATAAATTCTTGCTTTATTAGTTAAAAAACATTCTCCGAGTACTTTCTGCAGGAAAAGTCAAAAAGTACCATGTATGGTAAACAAAATAATGATTCATTACATACCATGTAGTAAAAGTAAAAATGGGTAAAAATGACTTCAAAAATACATAGAATTATAGTAAATAATTTATGATTTTTTTAGAAAACATGTACATGGATGATAAATATATCCCCAGTAAATACGGATAGTTAAACAATCTCTGATAAAAATGAGATTGAAAAATCATCACTAAACGTAGGTCTTATATGCATTGTATATACCCGAACCTCATGTATAATTATTTAAATAATTTTACTGATTTATTATAGAATCATAATCATTTTTATGGTAACATTTATGATCATATTTTCATTTGTTTGTTAGTAACATTTTATTTTTACTCGTTATTCGGTTATAAACTGCTTTATGTTATTATGTATGTTTTGTCAGATAAGTTATTATTACTATTTTTATGTTATAGTTATATCATTTAGAGAATTTAATTAGTATAATATATATTATATTTATTCATTAAATTCATTTATATAATCATTCATTATTTAAGATTATATAGAATGAATCACATCACACAATGGAGACGATAAGTCATATGTACGCACAAGTGACGATATCATTCCCATAAATGTTGAATGGAATTGAAGTTGATGGTGTATAGTATCTCAGAATCTATATAATTTTATATTAATCATATATGTAATTATTAGTTCCATCATTATACACATCCATGTACGGTGGTGGTGAAAAAATGGATTATACCACAGCGTGGAGACGGTAAGCTAAACGTACGTACATATGGTGATTTTATTTTTAATAAGATGGGTAGAATGTGTAATATGTTTGTTTCATAATCATAATAACTTCTCATTATATAATTTCTATTTTAGTAATTACTTTATAATGAAACAACCCATGGGGTGGAAGTATAAGAAGAAAGTAGTTTAAAATAACCGTTAAATGATATTACCTCTTCTTCAACGTGCCTAATCTAAATATACTCTTAGAGGACTAGATTTGGTATTTAAAAAATAACAAAGCATATATAATGTTTCTAGAAAACTTTATAATGGAAATGGGTAGGGTATGGTCAACCATGAAGGCTTAAAATGAAGTGAAGATTTGGGGGAGGAAGTGCCCTTTTATAGTTGAGGTGAGGGGCACTTTTGGAATCCTCAAAATCATTAGTCTATAATAAAATAAAACTCCACTTAAAAACCTCCAAAATGTCCCAATTTCGAATATTATATGATATATGACCGTACTCTCATATCCAATAAAATTTATAGATGTGGTTATTTTATTTAAAACCGTATCTTTTAGATTTATTATTATTTATTCTATTTAATTATTTTTGTGTTAATAATATTCTAAATATTAAATGGTTATAAATATTTACTTATGTGTTATGAATTGTCTATAATTGGATATGTTATGACATTTTAGACCATATAATTTTCACATTTTATTTTTTAAATATTTTTTTCATTTTTAAATAATTTAATAGATTATTATTTTTATAAAATCTCAATAGTGCCAATTTTGACACTATTTATTTTTTTTACTTTAAATAAAATCCAAACCGAAGATAAATTATAGAAGTGTTTGTAACGTGAAAAACCCCCTTTTAACCTTAATCGGGGCAATTAATTTTTAATATTTTTACTATTGTTTATGAAAAAATATTATGTTGGAATTATTAAATAATAATAATTTCGATGACTAAAAATATTTGAAATATTTTATAAAATTAAATTTCAAATAAGTTGAAGAATTTAATTTTAAATTATACCTTTAAAATGCGACTAAAGTGGTTTTTGAGGAAACTGCATTTTCAAGCAACATATGATCCAATAAATCTATGAGTAAAAATTAGAATTATTTGAATTAAAACTAATATAAATATATATAATATATAAATTTAATTAAATATTTTTTTACTAGGGGTAATTTTTAATGATTATAATTGATAAACTTTCTGTACTTAAAAATAGTTTATTGATAAATATTTTTATGTATAAAAATAATGTTATAACAAATTCAAGAAAATTATTGATTATAATGAATAAATTCGAATATAATAAATATAATTTTATATATTTCATTTTAATATCAATCAAAAAATACAATAGTCCATTTCCATTTTCTGATTTAATTAAAATAAATGACAGTATTCAAAAAATTGGTAGTTCTCATTATTATGTGAAAAATATAACATTTTAGAAAAATTAAAAAATTTAACCAAAATTTAATTTCAATATTATGATTTAAAAAATGAATTTAATTTTAAAAAATAAATTTTATTAAATTTTCAAAAATTAATTACAATAATTTCTCACAAAAAACAATAAAAATCATTTTTTTAGAAATTTTTTTTTGTAGAACAAAATGTCTTCATTAAAAACATGAGTGATTATTTTCTTTAAATTTTTCAATAAATTAATATATATTCAGACCTTTATATATATTTCATAAATTAGTTAATATTATTTTTACTAATTAATTTAATTTTTAGATTATAATTTTCATATTTAAGTAATCATGGTTTGTTTAGGATCAATTTTGCATGTTGTATATGCTATCGAACATAGTTTTATTTTTAAAGAATATCAGGGTATTACATGTATGACTTATATTCTTTTTTTAAAACTCATTACTTCATTTCTTCCTCCTCATCAAATATTAATCTCCCTTGGGCATTTTTTCTCAAGACCTTAGATCATTTCTATATGGTATTAAAAAGGGTGAGATATGTTTCCACATGGAAAGTGGAGTTCAATCTCAATTAATTTCAATACCCATCTACATGATCCCAATATTTTCCCTCTCCTAAATATTGATAAACACATGAATATTTTTTTGTGCCTTTATAATTTTTAATTATATATTTATATTGAATTTAATATATATTCCCAACAATATGTGCATGCTAGTAACATATATATCCTTCTTCATCAATGTCCAACGAGCCTATTTCTAATTTCATTGATCATATCCATCATTAAAATTTTTATTCTTCATTCTAGAAAATTCAATATTAACCTGAGATGCATATGGTGATTATTCAAGATTTATGGGTAATTTTTTGGGCAATTTATATTATTTTCTATGACTTATGTTGTGAGAGTCTTTAACACATGGAAATTTTCAACTGAGGATGATCACTACATTTATTCCAAAGGATCCATTGACTGGTAGGTGTATTCTTGGGATATAACTTAACTTTATTTTGGACCCACTTATGGTATATCACTATAATGTTTTGAATTACACAAAATAATAGAATCACGCTATGTAAAGTGTATTTGGTACTTTATATCATCTCTCTAGTTGATAGTTTTGTTGGTTATAACAACCCTCAACTTCTCATTGACACGACAAAGCGGGTGGAATGAAACTTGTCTTAAATGAAATCCCCAAGATACAAAATATATGAAATAAATTCCTAAGGGATTCAATTATAATTTTAGGGGTGACTTTCACTTTTAGGATCCAATAAATAACAAATAAACATATCCAAATTAAACACTAAATGATGCACGAAAAAAATGAAAGACGACTCACACTCAAATAAAGAAATCTTGACATATATAGAAATTACATTTTTTCATAATACGCAACACATTACACAAATATACTCCCAAAGACCATTTTATTTTAGTGTCTTTGGAAACTCAGAATACATTCCTCTATCTTGGTAAAAGATATTCAACATCTCCCATAAAGATATTCCCTGTTAGTTTTCCTACCTAAAACCTTTCATTATATCCTGGGAAAAAGAAAACATAAAAATGGTGTGCTCAAATGCTCAATAATGGTAAATCTAAATAACCTAGAACAAACCATAAACAGAAGAATGTAAATACATTAATATAAAGTTTAAATATAAAAATATGGGGTCATGAAATAAATCTTGAAAGTATGTAAGGAATAGAACGTAAAGGAAAAAAACCATGTTAAAATAGAATTAGCATAAAACATGGTATTGTGAAAAATAAATAAGCATGTAATATGATTTCCATAGTAGCCGAGGAATTGCTTCCAAGACCATCATAGTGGAAAAAATCTGTAACAAAACCAGGTTTAGTTTCCATTCTATACCTATATTACTGAACCAAATTTACTTTTCATTCCATTAATGTTTACTTCATGAGATATAAACCTTTACCCAGTTTATTGGAGGGAGATATAGGTCTCACCCATCTCAAAATGAATCCATTATTACACATTCCACAAAAACATAAATCATTCGTCATAGCATAACCTATTAAATAAAATATATTTATTAAACATCATTCTATCATAAAATGATCCATATAAAAAAATCATTACATCATTTAACCAAAATAATAATAATAATAGTGATTTAAACCTATCCTTATTTCATATTAGATGGAAATTAAGTTTGATAAAACACTTGAACATAATTATTGAGGAAAATATCCTTTCTTCTTAAAAAATGTTTCATTTTCTCAGAATGACATGAAATATTAAAAGAAAAGAATTTATTTGAAAATAAAATTGAAAAAATTTAAAGTAATATTCATGGATATTAGGCCTTATGAAAGTGTATGTATCCATTCATGCTTTTTTAGTTAAAAACCATTCTCTGATTACTTTTGGCCATAAAAGTCAAAAAGTACCCCGTATGGTAAACAAAAGAATGATTCCTTACATACCATGTAGTAAGAGTAAAAAATGAAAAAAATGGCTTTAAAAATACATAGAATAATAGTAAAAATTTTATTATTTTTGTTAGAAAACATGGACATGGATGATAAATATATCGCAACTAAACACCGATGTATAAACAATCTCGGATAAAAAAGGAGATTGCAAAATTATCCCTTACCTTTGGTCTAATATGCATTTTATGTACCCTAACCTCCTATATAATTATTTAAATAGTTCTACTTATTTTTTATAGTATCATAATAATTTTTATTATAACATTTATGATCATATTTTCATCTATTTGTAAGTACCATTTTATTGTTACTCGTTATTCAGGTATTAACTACCTTTTGTTTTTGCATGTTTTTCTAGATAAGTTATTATTACTATTTTTGGGTTATAGTTATATCATTTAAAAAATGTTATTAGTATAATATATATCATTTTTATTCATTAAATTCTTTTATATAATCATTATTTAATTAAGATTATGTAGAATGAATCAAATCACACCATAGAGATGATAAGTCGTACGTACGCATGAGTGACGATATCCTTCCCATAAATTTTGAATGGAATTGAAGTTGATGGTATATAGTATCTCAGAATCTATATAATTTTTTATTAATAATATATTTATTTATTAGTTCCATTATTATACACATCTATTTAAGGTGGTGGTGAAAAAATGGATTATACAACATCGTGGAGACGGTAAGTTGAACATACGTACACATGGTCATTTTATTTTTTATAAGATGTGTAGAAGGTGTAATATGTTTGTTTGATAATCATAATAACTTCTCATTATATAATTTCTATTGTAGTAATTACTTTATAATGAAACAAATCAGGGGGTGGAAGTATAAGAAGAAATAAGTTTGAAATAATCGTTAAATAATAATACCTCTTCTTCAACGTGCCTCCTCTAAATCTACTCTTAGAGCACTAGAGTTAGTATTGTAAGAATACCAAAACATATATAATGTTTCTATGGAAGTTTATAATGGAAATGGATAGGTTATGGTCAACCATGAAGGCTCAAAATGATGTGAATATTTGTGGGAGGAAGTGCCCATTTATAATTGAGGTGAGGGGCACTTTTGGAAACCTCAAAATCAGTAATCTATAATAAAATAAAATGGCACATAAAAACCAAAAAAATATCCCAATTTCGAATATTATATGATATATGACCGTACTTTCATATCCAATAAAATTTATACATGTTTTTATTTTATTTAAAACTGTATCTTTTAGATTTATTATTATTTATTCTATTTAATTATTTTTGTGTTAATAATATTATAAATATTAAATGGTTATAAATATTTACTTATGTGATATAAATTGTCCATAATTGGATATTTTATGAAATTTTAGACAATATAATTTTCACGTTTTAATTTATAAATATTTTTGTCATTTTTAAATAATTTAATAGATTTTTATTTTTATAAAATATCAATAGTGTCAATTTTGACAGTATTCATTAATTTTCCTTTAAATAAAATCCAAACAGAATATAAATTAGAACCAAAATAATTATTACCATAATAACGTGATATAGTCACCTAAATTTTTTTTTTTAAAACATTAATTAGTTCATATGATATTTATTTTAATATTTTGAAAACTATTTACTATATATTTCAATCAATATAATAATTTCAACATAACTATTGTGTCATAATTAATGGTAATTATTTAATCTCTAAAAATTCTAAATAAATTCAAATGATGTATAAAATTTCATTATATTTTTGGAAAATTTTTAATTTTTAATTTTTATCATGTTTATATCTATATTAAAATTATTATACATTTAAGATATATGTGATGAGATGTTGTCACCTTCTTTTGTTTTAATTATAATTACATCAATTTCATAGAAAAAAGTCCATTAAATTAATCAATTCAAACAAATCAGTGATATTGGTAGACTTTAATTCATCAAATGGGATTTTTTTATGTGTTAGGGTAATTTTATTATCATTATCATATTGTTAGTTACCCTAATTTACCCGATTTACCTTTAACTGTGGTAAATAAAAATTACCGTATTTATTATTCATAACATCAAAAAATAAAAGATACCAATTGAAATAATTTGGACCTAATGATTTAAAATATGTATTCAATTTTTATTAATTCAAAAAAAAATTACATAAATTAATTTAAAATTAACTACAGTTGTCAAATCCAAAAAGCGGTTTTTTTAGAAGTAAAACCATATCCAAAGATTGTCATGTGTTTATGTTGAATTTAAATTTATAATTACATTGAATGTCCAAAATTTTAATAAATAATAAAATAATAATCCAATTACACATTAAAAAAATTAAAATTAAAATCTAACTATATAAATATATTATACGGAAACAAGTTTTGAATTAAAATGCAGTATTTTTCTCTATTCATAAAACTATGAATTTAATCAGAAAATACCAATATTTCAACCAAGTTATATATTGATGTACTAATTCAAAAGAATAAATTTATTTTGTATAATATAATATATAAATGTGTTAAAAACTAGATATAAAATTGGTACACCATCAAAAGGCAGCAAAACAATATTTTTTTGAAAAATACATCTTCTATCTAGAAAATTGAATTTTTTCTTATATGATATTATAGAAAATACTTAAGATTAATTTTTAAATTATATAAAATTAAAAATTATGTCAATACTATTAATAATTGCTAATTTTTATAATATTTTAATAATATATCATTGTTTAGTGAAATACGGTATTACGTACAATGAAAACTACCAAGAAGGGCCGCTCTGGAAAGTAATGCACGAAAAGTATAGTGTTCCGTATACTGAAGGCTAATACATTGTTTTTTATAGAAAAATATAATATTGGTGTATTATAAAACACAATACATCAAAGAAATTAAAAATAATCTATCTTATAAAATATTGGGGCGTTACATTTTACCCCCTTTAAATGAATTTCTTCCTCAAATTTGTTGGGGTTATAAAAGGTTTACTACTTGAAAGTTTCTTTCATAGAAACCCACATCATAAAAATGAATATAAAAACATCATTTTAAGAATAATATTTAGAAACATAATAGTTACCGAAATTAACTAATCACTATGTTTCCACCTAGGATAACATAGTTGGGAAGTGAAAACATGGATATGGAAGAAAAATCTAACCATAATGTTATGATGGAGAGTGATAGAGAACATGGATTGAGAAAGTTAACAACTAGAAATCCATAAATCTACGATGATTTATGGGGACATCTAATTAATCGGATAAGAATGTACTACGATAATATTTTTGGTCTTCAAGATCATTTCCCTAGAGTTCAAGAGTTTTGCAAGATAATAAATACTCAATTGATTTTGGTATAATCTCACCATTGTTTGTGCATTTAAAAAATTACACTTTATCTCTTATTTAAATAAATGAAGTTGAATTTTTCATTCTTGAAGTTCTAGCAGATCATGTGATAGAATGATAGGTCATTCCATCTGTCTCAACAAAAAGGTTAGCATAGTGAATAAAATATGGACAATCCCACCTATAGTGAGATAATAAATTAATCTAACAAACTTCAAACAAAAATAAATTATACTATAAATAAATGGATAACATTACCATCCTTAAAAAAAATAAAAATATAAAACTTTAGAAAGATTTGAACAATATCATTTTAACATTTATCTCCTATATCTCATAAGGTAGTTCTTGGTTGTCACATTCCAAACATGTTAATACCTTAATCATGTATTCTCTCGATTCATGGTAACAAGCTGAATTATCAGATATCCTTACTGAAAACTTGCATGTTTCCTTATTCGAAAACATACTGGATATATTCCTAAAGTCCCAAATAGTTGTATACTTCATCCATGATAGCGTAACCCTATTTTCAATAACTCCATAATTAGATCTCAAGAAACTAGCATCATTTAATTTACTTATTTATATCCAACATATCTTCAAGAAAGCATCATTATCTTAACATATGATATATATTATGGGTTATATTCCCCTTAATCATGTGCTATACAAGTATATCACCTTACCCTTAAATCACTTTTTTGTCCCATTAAAACTATTCAACATATCCTTTCCAATAATTAATTAAAAACCCACAATGAATACACTTATATATTTCATGATTCATATAACATAATCTTTGAAATCAGAAACATATACACCCCAATAATCCAACTTTATTCATAACCATTACTTTAGATCCATAATCTTCTCCTTTCATAAAATATTGATAATGTCCTTAGATTTGTTATCCTCAAGCTACTTAGGTTTAATGTAAACAATACAGGAAGAACCTGATATACCCTTCACATGTCATTTAAAATTTCTTTATCCTCAATAGTATGACCAATAATCATTCCATCATCATGATTTACATCATGATATTTTAACTTAGGAAATAAATATTCATAATTCCCATAATTTATACAACTGAAACATTCAACAGTTAACCATATTCTATGTAGTTCTAGCCATTGACTAAGACCAGAATGAAAAGTGCGAGAAATACGTATCATAGATTAAAATCACAAAATTAAGGTAAATAACATATAATTTTTCAATACATGATATCTTAGGTTTAATACAAGGTTATTCATGAGTATCATAATAACTTTAGGATTTTAACCTATACCTGAATTATCATTAATAAATCTCTATACATATCCTTAGAATTATCTGTAGTGATCCCACAAATGTTTTCGCATCCTAGTTTCCAATGGTTTACTAAACCCATACTATGATACCAACTCTAACTACCCAATATTGAAATACATGGACATTACATTTCTTTTAAAAAATACTTAATAAAATACACAAATAGACGCCCAAAGACTGTATTATATTCTTGTCTTTGGAAACTTAGAACTCATTCCGCTAGCTTTGTGAATGATCATAAATATCTCCCATAAAGATCTTCCCCATTATTTTTCATACCTAAAACATTTATTTAGATCATGGAGAAATGAAAACATAAAAAGGGTGAGCTCAAATGCTCAATAAGCATAAACATGAATAACATAGAACAAACTATAAACATAAGAATGTAAAATCATGAGCACAAAGTTCAAATATAAAAATCTTGGGTCATGAAATAAATATTGGTAGTACATAAGGAATTGATTATAAAGGAACATTAAACTTGATAAAATATCATGGGCATAAAACATGGTATTGTGGAAAATAAATAATCACAAAATATTATTTCCATAGTATCCAAGGCATTTCTTCCAAGACCGTCATAGTGGACAATGTTCTTTACTAAACCGGGATTACTGATCATTTTATCCTTGTATTATTGAACAATATTTACTTTCTGTACTATTAATGTCTATCTGATGTGATATAAAACATTTCCCAATGCATTGGAGGGAGATATAGGTCCCACCCATCTTATAATGAAATCATTTATCATATCAAAACCCATTAAATAAAATGGTTTTCTTAGAAATAATTCCATCATAACATAATAATTATAGAATATAATTCTATTATTAAAAAATAAAATAATAATAATAGGTATAGAAACATTACCCTATTTCATCATAGATGGAAATTAACATTGACAAAACACTTGAACTTAATATTTAAGGAAAATATCCTTTTTTATTCAATTTTTTTTTCTCAAAATTATGTTCAATTTTAAAAGAATATAATTTAGTTGAAAATAAACTTGAAATGTGTAAAAACAGAATCATGGAAATAAGGTGTTATGAAAGTGTAATAATCCATTCATTCCGTATAAGATAAAAAACATTAACTGTGTACTTTTTTCCGGAAAAGTCAAAAAGTATCTCATATGAAAAACAAAAGATATATTCATTCCATAACATGTAGTAAAAGTAAAAAAGTGTAAAAATGAAATTAAAAATACATAAAATAATAGTAAACATTTTTATGATAGCATTTTTAAAAAACATTTGCAGGGATGATAAATATATCCCTAGTAAATACTTACATATAAACAATCTCAGATAAAAATGAGATTGAAAAATTATCCATTACCTTAGGTACGATATGCTTTATATGTATCCAAAACTCCTATATAATAATTTAAATAATGTAAATAATTTATTCCATAATCATAATATTTTTTTATGATAACATTTATGATCATATTTTCATCTGTTTTTTGTACAATATCATCTTTACTCATTATTCGGGTATTAACAGCTTTATGTTCTTTTGCAAGTTTTGTTTGAAAAATTCTTATTCTTACTTTAAGGTTATAGTTATATAAGTAATGGTTTGGTATTAGTACAATATATATCATATTTATTCATTAAATTCATTTATATAATCATTCTTTAACGAAGATTATGTAGAAGGAATCACATCGCACTGTGGAGACAGTAAACCATACCTATGCACGACCGACGATATAATTATTATAATTTTTGAATTGTATTGAAGTGTAGGGTGTATATTATCTCAGGATAAATATAATTTTATATTAATCATGTATATATTTATTATTTCCATCATTATACCCATCCATGTAAGGTGGTGGTGAAAAACGAATTACACCACGACGTGGAGATGGTAAGTCGTACGTACTCACCTGTTGTGATTTCATTTTTAATAAGATTGGTAGAAGGTGGAATAAAGTTATTTTATAATCATAATAAACTATAATTATATATTTAATACTATATTTATTACATTATAATGAAAAAACTCATGAGGTGGAATTAGAAGAAGAGATAAGTTTGAAAGAATCAGCAAATGATATTACCTCTTCTTCAACGTGGCTCCTCTAAATATCCTCCTATAGAACTATATTTGGTATTTGAAGATGACAAATACCTATATAAAGTTTCTAGGAAAGGTTATAAGGTAAATTGGTAGGGTAGGGTCATGATTAAAGGCTAAAAATGAAGTTAATAGTTGAGAGAGGAATTTCTTTTTTATAACTGAGGTGTGGGGCACTTTTGGAAACCTCAAAAATATTAATTTATAACATAATAAAACACCATATAAAAACCTCTGACATGTCTCAATTTCATATATGAGATGATATAGGCTTATAATATCATCAACTAATATATTTCTGACATGTTTTTATTTTTATTTTAAACCTTATCATTTTGATTTATCCTTATTTAATCTATTTAATTTTATTTTTGTTAATAATATTATAAATGTTAAATGCTTATAAATATTTAATTTTGTGTTTAAAATTTTAACTTTTTGGATAATTAATTAAATTATTGTTCATATAATTTTCAATTTTCAATTTTATAATTTATAAATAATTTAATAGTAGTTTTTATAAAATATCAATAGAATCAATTTTCACACTATTAATTTATTAGACTATAAATAAAATATCGAAAGAAGAGAAAATAAAAAATATATTTAACACATTCTTAACATGTCATATTAACCAATAAAATTATTGGTGAACATTAATTAGTTCATATTATTTTTATTTTAATATTTTTCAAATCGTTTATTTGATATTTTTATCAGAAAAATAATTTCTACATTACTATTGTGTCATCGTTAATGGTAATTATTTAGTCTCAAAAAATTATCAATAAATTCAGATGACGTATATAATTAAATTATATTTCTGTATAATATTTATTTTATATGTTTTATCATGTTTCTCACTATATTAAAGTCTGTATACTTATAAGATATATGAGATTACATGTTGTTACCTTATTTTGTTTTAATTATAATTGCATCACTTCCATGGAAAAAAGTTTATTAAATGAATCAATTAATACCCATAAGTGATATATGTCATCTATAATTCATAAAATAGGATTTTGAGAGGTTTTAGGGTAATTTAATTATCTTTATCATTTGTTTTAGTTACCATACTTTATCGGATTTACCTTTACCTATAATAAATAAAAATTATCGTAGTTACTACACATAATAACCAAAAATGAAAGAAAAATATTAAAAAAAATGGAACTGGTAATTAAAAATTTTGAATCCATTTTTCATAATTTAAATCATATAATTGGTAGAAAATAATTTAAAATTAATTCCCATTGTCAGAACCAAAAATCAGGTTTTTAAGAAGTAAAAACTTATCAAAAGAATTTCATGAGTTTACATCCAATTTATACATAAAATTACATACAATGAATTTTTTTAAATGACAAAAACATAATACAATTACTCTTTTAAACCAATAAAAATGATTATCTAACTATATAAATAAAATAGATTAAAATGAAATTTAGAATTAAAATGCAGTATTTTTCAGTATTCATAAAAATATTAATTTCTTCATAAAAATACCAAAATTTCAACCTAGTTAAAAATTTTATGTCCTTATTAAAAAGAAAAAACTTATTTTCAGAAATTTAATATATTAATGTGTTAAAAACTAGACTTAATATTGGTGCACCATCAAAAAGCAACAAAACTGCATTTTTTTAAAAATGCTTCTTTTTTTTTCTGAAAAATTGAATATGTTATTATATCATGTTCTAGAAAATACATAAGATGAATGTTAATGTTTTATAAAACTCAAAATGTGGTTAATACTTTTCATAATGTCTAGTTTATTTAATATTTTAATAATATATCCTTGTTTAGTAACACACCGTATTCCGTACAATTCAAGTTATCGAGGGAGGTCACTCTTGCGTGTAATGCAAGCCAAGTATAGTGTTGTTTATAATGAATACTAATACAGTGTTGCATATAGCTCAAGATGATCATGGTGAAGAGTAAAAAGCAATTCATCAATGAAATAAAAAAAACTATGTAATAAACACTTGGGGTGTTACACACACATTCCATTTATATCAAAACCAACCAAAGAGTACCACAACAGAAGACTATCTTACATCAACGTAAAAAAAATTATAAAATCAATAAGAATTAATGAAATCCATAACTCCAAGTATCCAATAAGATCCGGTCTCTAATTCTAGTAACAATACAAGTGTCATAAATTAGTACTAAATATGTGTGATACTTTACCTTTTCAAGTATCTTGATAGATGATATCTGCAAAGCACCAAAGTTTCAATTAAGTGGTGAGTGAAAAAACTCAGTAGGTTTTCCCCAATGAAATCCCTACTCACGACACTAGGATAAATCATTTTAGGAATATTTCCATAATTTCTTTATATAAAACCCTTTCAACCAGTTTTACAATTTTTATAAAAGCTAATAAGTTCACACCAAAATCGTTTTCCAAGGAAATACCATAAACAATTCCTTAAATCATTTTACATTCCTTTTCATAACACTAATCCGTGATTCACAACACACCCACATATGCATGATTGTTTGAAAATTTCATACTCATGAGTAGTTTCTCATGCAGTCACCTTGGGTCCCACTGACACATTCCCTAGATCTAGTGTTACATCCCTTATACCTCTTTGGTAGACACCCCTTATTCACTTCGAACATGAAATCACATTAAACCATTCTATTCCAAAACCATTTCAAAATAACCAATTTAATACATTTCAATAAAACTTTTCTTTTATTGAAAACCATTATATATCAATTTTCAAAAATGAAACTAGGCCATATTTTTGAATCAAACTTTTAATGTCATGAAATTGAAACACTATTCACAACTTATTACCACAATTCTGCAATTTAAAAAAATAAATTTTCACTTAATAATATTGATAAAACTCTTTGTGTGACAATTTCAAAATAAAAAACAATAAATTAAACAAATTTTAAGCTAATCCTTAAATTTATAAATAGGGGAGTCAATATTGAAGCCACCTACATCAGGTTTTATGCCAAAAACTAAGATCAACATGAAGAACATCCATGAAATCGGGATGAACCTCCAAAAAAACACCTTAGATATCTCCCCTTATAAAAAAGACCAAATCTCAATATATTTTGAATACACCACCTTATATCTACCTACATCAGTTGTAGATTAATGAGACCATGAGAAATAGTGAAGAATATCTAAGAAGAGGTGTCATGTACGATCATGAATGATCGTATATCAT
Organism: Viscum album; assembly: GCA_963277665.1. Lineage (NCBI taxonomy): Eukaryota > Viridiplantae > Streptophyta > Magnoliopsida > Santalales > Viscaceae > Viscum > Viscum album. The sequence goes on along the minus strand of OY728134.1, from coordinate 153,755,316 downwards.
AAGAATATGGATTCAAATCCCCAAGGAAAGCCTTAAGATCACTTAACAATTGATGGGAGAACCTTATTTGACCTTTGGGAAGAGATAATATTGAGTAAGGGATTCATATGAGAAAAATGAGGGAGTTAGAGGGTTAAAGGAGTAAGATTCACAATGTGAGGGTCTTACTTCTGACCCTTTCATGGTTAGTCACACAGTTAGGAAAACCATGCACTAACCATGTATTATCCACTGCCTCAAGGGTAAACATCATATGGTTGTATCGATGGGTTCAGAACTATACCCCAACCATTCTGAATCTAATTTCTAAAAAACCCACAACCACTTTTTTAAAGAGCACTATTTCTCTATGGTGGATGCACAGTTTGGGAAAACTATGCACCACCCATGTGGCTTCCCCTATTTCCCATGTCTCCCTATGCATGGTTTCTTATATGTGTTTCATGGTTTTACCAAACAGATATCCAACTGTTCACCTATATAAAATCTCTAAAAATAGTCCAATAGTTATCAAAAAACTCTTAATATTCAACTATATAATTTAAATACTTCAAAAGCATAAATAAGGGGTTATATACCAGAAAATGGGGGTGATACATTATCACATCGAAAACATGTATATTGTGTTTGTGACACTACATTGTTGTGAATATAGCATATGATTACCTTCTAAGATACTGATATAATTATAGAATATTTATAGGGATCACTATGAGGTTCTATAGGAATGGAAACACCTTATCATGGTCTTTGACAAGAATACATTGGGAACCAATAGATTGTTAGGGTGTAGCATTCCATTCATTACACACAAGTTCCTTCTCATTCTGAAAACTTGACAATATATGTTCTATAGTAATCCTTATGAAGGACTAACACACACTATGTTGTCTCCATAACTTATTCTTAGTCCACAATTGAGCATGAAAATTTTAAAACATTATTATCTTATTCAATGAAAAAATCCCCATAATTGTGATTATATCTATGAATTTATAAAATTATATTTATAAGGAAATAATTTGGAATTAAATTGTAAAAGTAATAATTTTTTTTAAAATTATTTATCCATTTTTTGGATTATTAGAACAAAAAATTACCTTTATTTTGGAAGTGTTTAACAATTTTTCTATGGAAAAAACAACTACATGACATTAATTAGTATTTTCAAAGAGGATATATAGGATTGAATGAGAAGTAAATGGTACATCAATAGAATAAATTAATGCATACATGATATTAAAGAGTTATGAGTAGTTAAGTGTGGGACACATATTAGTAAAGGTAATAAAATGGGTTATGTAACATTAAACTAGATAATATTACCCTAGAATATGATTAAATCAAAGTATATGAAGCATATACATGAAAATAAACACCATGAAGAAGGGTCCTCACATATGAATAAAAAATGGTCTAGCCTCACATGTGAATAAATAAAAGTCAAGATCACTATAGAATAATTTATAAAAATATTACTACCAAATCATTCATACAACTAATTCTTATCTATATGGATATTCCCATGCACCTTTATGTTTGATGATTTAAAAAGTGTCCCACTTCAGAATTAAATATTAGGAATAGGTATAATACATTAGTTCTAGTTTTCCTACATATGGTGAAATCAGCCATTGAATCTCATATATGAATCATTCAATGGACCAACACCCTAGTTTAATATTAAGTGTGGATCATGTAAGTTTCATGTTCCCAAAATCCTACTAGGAGTTAGATGAATTGAAACACTCTAAAATCATTGTTGGATTCCACAGAATCCTATCTATGAATGAAACACCCCACGAATCTGGTGACATGAGTTCCCTATTTCTTGGGTGAGGTAAATAGGATAACATCCTAACCTATTTAAGGTGAGATAAAGGTAAATCCTATACTCTCTAGTTCCATCTAGAATTAATCTATATTTATTTTATTCAATCAAATCCTTGATTCCATGTATGATTAAATAGGAAATTAAAAAAACATATTTGGAGCGTGATCAATTATTAAATTCTTTATATTCCTCTAATTTTCTACAAATCTGGATAATCACCATGAGATATGAACATCGATTCCATCTAGATTTGAAAGAAAACAATGTTTATAGGGAATAATTAGACTAAGGAAGGTATAATAATATGGTCACATAGAGAAATGACACCCTTTATTATGTGTTTAATATCCCCAAACCCACACACATGGATCTGTTTCTATAAAAAATCATTAATTTATGGATTTTATACCTATAAATGTTCCCCAATTTCAACCATGAAAATATTACAACATCATAAGGAAATATTGGATCACATACATACCCATGGACCTTTAAGGATTAGGGTTTTAGAGAATTATTAAACACTATTATATGGAAACTTGGACACATAAACAAATGGTTCCTAAAAATATACATCATCTCTTATAATAATCTTAATGAATAGATCCTTTCTGTAAATAAGTATTTTAACTTAAATATTTATAACATGGGAAAAGAAAATGTAAAAATGTGAGCATATATTATTAGTAAGGTAAAGTGTATAATATAACTTATTATAAAATAAATAAAACATGAATAATATTTCTGATATGAAAAGTAATCAAATATTATAGATAACTAATAAACTAAAATGCGACTAAATCCTTGTATAATATAAGGAAAAAACTCAAATGGGTAATAATATTTAGGCTCATAATGATAGAATGGATAATGTGAGACATCATAATCTTACTATCAAGGCGTTGTGTCAAGAAAATATATATAAATAACAAAGGCTTTTTCTAAATACCTAAATAATATTTTTATGAGACCTACCAAATAATCTATGGTCTCTAACAGGCCAATCCTATCACTAACCAAGTCTAATTCATTCATTATATTAAATGGATAATGAAAATTCAATAGAGAGTCAACAAAAACATTTTTATTGAAAAACTAAAAATACAAAATATTAATAGATTAGCTAATAAGTAAATATAATAGGATCATAATACATATAGAATAATATGATGGATAGTAATAAAATATTATTTCTCAAGTAAAGCATAATATTTAACGAATAATGTTGGCATAAATGAAGATTCTTTAAAAATATAACTAAAATATTGATTGAGGAAAATTCACATTTCATTTTGAAATAACCTATTTAAAATCATTGAATTTTTAAAAAAAATAAGGAAAAAAATTTCTTTGCAAATTATATTTGATGATTATAAGGTAAGATTCAAAGTATTTGGAATTCATGAAGGTGGTAAATTATATTTATGTGTTGTATATGAAAATAATGAATCTTTTCACATTTTTTGTAAAAATTAAATAGTACCTCATTAAAAAAAATGAATAAAATAACCCTTTTAAAGATTTTTGTAAAATTTAAAACATGTATAATAATTTATTTATTTAATAATTGGATAATATAAAAAATATTTTTTATTTTTTACAAATATTACGTGGACATGAGAGACAATAATTCTTAGCCAAATATAAATGTTAGATTTCCTTAAAACAAATTTATGGTATCTTAAAAAATTAAACAAAATGAAATAAAAAGAAAATATATAATTATCATAAATATATATAAGAGAATAAAATATATTGGGTTTATGATATAAGTATCATTTAATTTCCCCAATTAATAATTAAACAAAAACAATTATAAATAATGATTTGATTTAAAAATAATTTTTTCCAAAGGTCATATCATATAATTGATAATTAATAAGTGTATGGATTATGTGTAAAAAATATAAATCCTTGTAAAATAATAATAAATAAAATATCATTTAAAAAATGTCTATTTTAAACATAATCAAGTAATTATATAAATAGTGAATAAGTGATATAACCCAATGAAATACAATTGAGTTAAAGAAACCTTTACCACTTTGTTATCTTCACAATAAAATCCCTTTGGATGAGGGAATGTGAATTGACACATAAAATACCATTAATTAAAAATTATTCAGGATATTTCATGAAAAAGATAAATATATACACTATATAATAAAAATTGGGTGCATAATATTAAATCATTCCTTAATGATGGAAAATTGAAACAAAATCTCTTACATCGATTCAAGACATACAATATATATCCTTTAAATATTATATAATAAAATTATTTAAATTATTTTATTTCTTAATAAAATTTTATATGTTTAATAACTTATCCTAAAACAATTTATTTCATTTATTTTACTGACATATTAATTACTTAATCGGTAAATTTCACGTCGGGTGTTTTGTGTGCATTTGGTTCAAAATTTCGAAACAAATTTTCTATGTTGACCATGGTTAATGGGGTCACTATTAAATAATTTATATAATAATTATAATTAAATAATTATAATTTGTATAAATAATTTTTTCTTTAAAAACCATCCATGAATGATGTTTATGAAAAATTAACTATATTAGAATCATGGAGACGGTAAGTCCTACATATGTATGAGTAACGTTCCCAATTTTCAATGAAAATGAGAGAAAGAGGGTATATATCATTTAATATTAATATAATTATGATTATATCATTAATATAATATTATATATTTAAATACATTTATATATATCATCTATATGATGTGGTGATAAAAAAGGAATCACATTGTTTCATAAACTGGATATCCATAGATACATAGAAATAATGTTATCATTTTTTAATGGATGGGAAGGTAAGAAAATAGATAATATATTTTCATTAAAAATTGAAAATAATGTCATTAATACCATATATTTACATTAAATACATCATTAAAAAACCTTGAGTGTTAGGAATGTAAAATGAAACACATCGCTTTGTGGACATGGTAGTCTAAATGTATGCATGAACAATGTTTATTTTCCCTATAGGATGGAAAAGGAAGTGGATATATTTTTTCCTATTATAATAATAAAATCTCATAATTTGAAAGATACTAGTTTAATTATGTCATCATGGTTTAATAATAGTTTTTGGAGGTAGTATAACAAATAAAACTAAAACATTTGGATAAAAGTTTGACCTCTTTTTTGGGAAACCACATTTTAATTACACCTTAAGTCCAATAAGGTAGGTGTTATGACCAAAGTAATATCTATATAAAATAGGGATGGATTTTTTGATGGGAATTTTTTATGTATTGTTTGATCCAAACGGACCTTGAAGTCTAGATAGGAGAAGAGAGGGGGTTCCCTTATACAAGGAAGGGAAGGGGATTCTTAGAAGTTATTAAATATTAAAAAAATATAAATTAATTGTTTAAGTTTAAATCACTATAAATTTATATAGTTTCAATATGTAATGATTATGGGTTAAAATATTCTCATAAAATAATTTTTTTATAATTTTATGTGATTCCCTTATATCTTTGTTTTATCACAATGTTAAGCATTTTGAAAATTACCATGATAATAATGTAATTACACTATAGGTTTATAGAAAGTTACTATAAAATGGAAATTAGACCCTAAATAGACCATGATAGATATATTTAACCATATATAATTAACCTAGATGAATATATTATTTTTATAAATTTTAAATCATTTAATAGAAATTGTTTTATTTTAAAATATCGTTATGGTTATTTTTGGAAATACATGAAATATTATAATATAATATGAGTCTAATTCATGTAAAATGTTTGAAAAATGAAATGGATTTGTATATAATTAAAATATGGTCATAATATAATCATCAATAAGATTTATATATTCTTATATAACAATTTAAATATTATGTTTTGGTTTAACCCCTTTGTTAACAAATTTAAACCTTAACTGTGGTAATTATTTTATAAATATTTATGTTTTAAAATTTTACTTAGAAGTTTAAAATTAGCTCATAAATGGATAATTAATGATAATTTAGACAATTTTTAATCATAGTTATCAAATTTAAATATTTTTATGATTTTTATATAATTATATAAATTAATATTTAACATGAAATGTCATTAATATCATTTTGACACTATTCATTTAGCTTGACATTAAAATAATCACAATAACAATGGAATTTGAATATAAACCTTTTAAACATACCTAAAATGATATATTTATCAATAAAATTATTGTAAAACTATAAATTACCCCAAAAATATTACATTTTGAGTTTTTAATACCATTTACTTGAGTTTTCTACTGCTTGCACAAGCACCATCTTGTCGTTGCTTAAGCATTTAAGGTAATTATTTCATAACTAATAATAAAAAATAAATTACCATGATAAATACGAATAATTTATCTTTTAAATAAGTTTTTATAACTGAAATAATTTTTTTATCCAATTCAAAAAAGAATAAAAATATTTAAAGTAAGAGAGTGACATTTTTGAATTTATCCTTCACTTAAAATATTATAAATGTTAAAATAAAAAATAAATAGGAAAAGGTAATTTTTCTTAATTTTGGATAATTTTGGATGAAATAGACACATGAAATTATATTTAGTAGAGTTTTTCAATGAATTTTAATCATTATGAAATTAGTTTTACCATAAGTAACCCATTTTACCTTTACAATGGTATAAAATTGTAATTTGGTTACTATTCAAACTAACTAAATATTAAGTTCACATTATTACATAATAGAATTTATTATTATTAAAAATATGGAATCAATTTCATCAAACTCAAATCACATAAGTGGCCTAATTTAAATTAATCATAAACCTGCAAAACACGACAAAAATTATTTTTCATAAAAATTCATTTTTAACTATAAAAATGTTTTTATACCAAATTAAATATATCATTGATTCAAATAAAATAATCAGATCATGTTCAATAAAAATAATTAATTAAATTTTAATACAAATTCAAAATATAATCTGACTTTTTGAGTTCATGATAAAAAATACAGTTTTCACTAAAAATAAGAATATTTAACTATTTATAAAAATCATGATTTTCAAAAAATTATCATAAATTAATACTAAAGTACTTTTGGAATTATGAATTTAAAATTGATATCATTTTAATCAAATATAATTTTAAAATTTCTCTAAAATTAGTTAAAATATTATCTCAGAAAAGGAAAAAATCCATTTTTGAAGAAAACGTATTTTAGAAGAATAAAATAAGTTTATTGAAAATTTGAGTGATTATTTCATAAGAATTAATCAATATATTGTAATTGAGTAGGAACATTAAATATATTTAACAATATGGTTAATTTTATTCATACATTACTAATTTAATGGCTATTTTATAAATATAACACTCATATATATTTCTTGAATTGTTTAGTCTTGGTGTTTCGAGTTGTATGTGTTATCTAATATAGAATTATTTTAAAATATCATGATATTATATTCTCCTCCAAATTTAATAAATTTAATACTTTAAATTAGAACATGATCTCAATAATAAAGGTTTTGACATTTGAAAATAGCATTCTTGAAATCCCACATCCTGAAATGGGTTAATAAAACACTCTCCTGAAAAGAGGTAATGTGAAATGACCAGGTCATCAAAAATAACACATAACAATGTTTCAAAAAATGATAAAATTAGTGGGAAGTGAAAATCTGTACATGGAGGAAAACATTAAGGTCCAAATAATTGTAGAGAGTGATAGTGAATGTTTATCACAATAAATTGAATGATCCTGAGAATGTTAATGACCACAAAACCATAAATCAATGAGGTGTGAAAGAGACCATAGATTAATAAAAAACAAAGTTAATAAGATAATTTTGATTTATTTCAATATAATTTTCCTAATATTGAGGAATTCCTTTACTATCTAGATTAAAAAATAAGGAAATATACTTAATCAAAAAGTATAATTTTATCCTTTAATCAATTTCCCACACAATCTCAAATTTCTCCCAACAATTAGTATTATAGATGAATTTTTCATGAAGAATGAATTAAAATCCATTTCTAGAAAATCGCATTATCCATAAAAGGATAACAATATATTCATCCTATATATAGATATTAATCAAAAAAAATATTATTAACATAAGATAATATAATATCAAAAATGTATAAACCTTCATATAAAGAATTAATCTCCAAAATTAAACAACAATACCAAATGATAAATTTAAATCTTTCTCTGAATAACTATATTTACTATTACTAAATATATTCCTAGCCATGTATAAAAAAGAAATATTAGAAATATTAGATCACATAATCTTCTAAAATAATCTTAACATGTATCTCTAAATAGTAATAGGCACTCAAAAAATAATGTACCTAAAATGTGTATTCCCTAACCAATTAATCTCCAAAATATACTAAAATGTTTCAAAATAGAACACCTAATTACCATAAAATCATTTCTATATATATATCCAAAATATAATTAAACATCCATTAATCAAGTAAAAACATATGTTAGCTACTGTAATTTCCATTTTCCTTAGTCATAAAATGTTTCAATAAATAGATAACAACATAAAAAATAGCATTAATCAAATGTTCACCAAATAGCATGTCAATATCATGGTTATATTTATGATAAATCACACATTACAAAATTATAATAATCTTTTTATCCCAAATTACATTAATAAACTCAATATTAATGAATGTTTTAACATAAAAGATGTTATCATGACCCACAACTTATTTCCCCTAAAATTTAATATAATTATTACAAAATTTTCCTTAATTCTAAATATTTTTGTTACAAATACCTCAACCCAATAAAATCTCCTTAAAATATTATTAATCACCTTGAAATAAAATCACTTAAAACCTTAAAAGGGGTGTATGAGACTTTCATCTTATGATCATCCTTAAATTAATAAACCCATCGTAGTATCCATAATTACTAAGTTAACTTCAGATAAAAACATACTAATCTCAAAATTTATCTAAATTAACTTATGAAACCAAATATAACAGCTCCAAACCCACACTCTGTGATTTGGTGGTATAAAAATATGCTTCAATATTATGGATTTGATACAAATAAATGTAACTCGATTCCAACATGCCAAATATTTTACAACAAATATTTGATTATTTACATACCCACTGACCATTTATATTAATATTTTTAAAAAATTAGGACAATCTTTTACATATAAAGATAGATACATAAAAAATTGGTTCATACAAATCAACACCAGCTCACATAAAACTCTCCTCACCTGAAAAAAATTCTAGAAACAAAAAATTTAACATTAATATTATTAATCTAAGGAAAATCAAATATAATAAGTGTGACACTATAAGCTTAGTAAGGGAATATTCTTAACATAATTTATTATAAAATAAATAAATAAATAATAATACAACTGAGGTAAACAATATTCAAATATTATAAATAACGAATACCATAAAAGGGGACTAAATCCATGGATAATAAAATTTGTATAACAAATACTAGTTTCATAATGATTTAATTAATAATTTTAGACATCATAATATTACCATCACTGCCTTATACTAAGATAACACCCATAAATAAGTAAGTAAAATGCCAAATATCTTACATTATTTGTCTCAGGAGACCTAAAAATGCATCAAGAGGCTATAGAAATTCCCACTAACAACTTAATAAGTCAAATTTATTCATCATATGAAAGGGTTGAATAAAAATTCAACACATAATCAACATAAACATCTATATTAAAAGTCTAGCATACAAAATGTTAATATTTTCTCCAATCCATAAATATAAAATGACCATAAGCCATCTATATTAATATTATGGCTGATCAAAATATATTTTATCCCTAGTAATGTATAATATTTAGAAAATAATATTAACATATATGAAAAAACATTTAAAATATAATTGGATGATTTCTTGAAGAAAATACCCTTTTGATTTTTAAATCACTTATTTAAAAGCTATGAATTTACATAATAATAAAGAAAATTTTCCTTTTAAAATAATCCTTGAAACTTGTAAAGGAATATTCTAATAATTTATTGGTCTCGATTTCAATAAAATCCATTCATGTCATGTACATAAAATCAATTATTCATTTCACATTTTCAGTAAAATGTTAAAAGCACCTCATCTAGAAAACAACAAGAGTATTAATTTTAATTTTTTTATTAAAATTAAAACATGTGTAAGACTGTATTTAATAAATAGTTATAAAATATTAAAAATATTCCTGAATTTTTTTAAAGAGGATATAGACATGGATGAAAAACATTCTCGAACGAATAGAAAAAAAGTCAGTTTTTCTTAAAAATGTTTTTTCTTCCAATTGAGTAGTTAAAGAAAATAAAATGAAATTAACACTTATAAATTTTATAAATAAATGAATGGGAATTCAAAATATATTTTTTTAGATAGAAATATTATATAATTCTCCAAACAAAGTCTTACATATAAACAATCATGAATAATGATGAGATTGTGAAACAAACACATACAATGATCATATCATTGAATTAAGAAATAATCAATGGAGATATTAGGTGTAACAAATTTAAGCAAATGTAAAATAAATATAAATAAAAAATAAATCAAAAAAATTACATTTAACACATAATCATGTAATAATATAATCAATAAATATGTGATATAAACCAATGAATGAAAATTAGGATTAAGAAAAATTTATCACTTTGGTAGCTTCCCAATCAAAACCCCTTGGATAAAGTAACATGAATTGTGAATTAAGATACCATTAGTTGTTAATGATTCATGATATAAAATTTAAAATAACTCTTTATACACCATATTGGATAAATTATATGTATAACATTAAATCATGTCTCAATGATGTGAAGTTGAGATAGAATCCATTACCTTGAGTCCAAACATTCCATGAATGTCCTTTAACTAATGTATCAATAAATTATATAAATTATTTGATTTCTTTAGAAACTTTTATACATTTAATTTCTTATCCTTAAACCATTTATTTCATTTATTTTGGTGAAATATTAAATTATTTAATCAATTAAGTCCACATCGTGTGTTTTGAGGATGTTTGGTTCATAATTTCAAACCGGATTTGGTGTGTTGACCATGGTCTAAAGGGTTATTTTTTTCATCTATATAATTATAATAATGAAATAATTGTCATTTTTATGCCATAGGTTTACTTTTATAAACAACCATAAATGATGGTTATGAGAAATGATCTTTGTTAGAATCATAGAGATAGTTGGTCGTATGTACCAATGAGTAACATTTCCATTTTTTCAATGAACATTAAAGAAATAAAGAAAGTATAATTATATATTTATATAATTAATTTTAAATCATAAATACCTTATTAACTATGTAAATATTTTTATATATATATTTCATTCATGTGGTTCAACGATGAAAGGTGAATCACATCGCTTCAAGGATGGGGTAATCATGACGTACACAAATATAACATTATAAATTTTTAGTGTAATGAAAGTTAAGAAAATATATGATATTTAATTATCCCAAAATTATAATTATTTAATTAATATAATATATTTACATTAAATCCATCAATATGAATATCTATGAGAGATAGTGATGAAAAGTGAAACACATCACTTCATGGAGGTGGTGGTCAACATGTACGCACAAATGATGTTTTCATTACCCATAGGATGGAAAGGGAGATATATCTAAGTTATTATATAAATATGATAACATATTAATTTATTTAATATACTAGTTTTATAATTTATTCATATTTGAATATGATTTTATGGAGGTAGAAGAAGAAATAAAACTAAAACATTCTGATAAAAATAATACTTATTCTTCAGAAAACCTCATTTTTTCACGACACATTAAGCCCACTAAGGTTGCTATTATTCCATGAAAATGACCAATATAACATGGATAGGTATGTTAGTAAGGTATCTAGGTAGGTATTTACTGATTAAAATGTATTTTTAAGTGTCGATAGAAGTGGATATGAGTGTCCTTTTATAAAGGAAGGAAGTGGAATTCATGGAATTTGTTAAAGTATTAAATAAATAAAAATTGATTTTCATGTCAAAAAATCTCAAAATTTTTCTAATTTTTATAAATGTTTATTATGGGTAAAAATGATCTCATAAAATAATTTTTTACAGGATTATGTTATTTTTCAACTATATCTCTTTTTTTAAACCCCCGTCAGCCCTTTTGACAATTATTGCGATAGTAATGTTTTTTACTCTTTAAGGGCCTTAAAAGTTAATCCAATAAAAAAATTAATCAATAAATGGACCATGAATTAAATTTTAAACCAAATATAATTAATATTATCTAAATATATTATTATTATATACTTAAATCATTTAATTAAATTTTGTTTATTATAAATATCATTAATATCATTTTTAAAAATACATGAAATATTATAATATTATATGTGTCTAACTAATGTAAAATTGTTTCAAAATTAAATGGATTAGAAGATATGAAGGATATGGTTTTAATATAATCATAAAATATGATTTATATAGTTTTAGATACAATTTTAAACCTTATCTTTTATTCTAACCCCCTTGTTACCAAATTTTAACTATAACAGTTGTAATGGAATTTTAAATATTAAAGTGTTATAATTTTAATTATAAGGTAAAATTGGATCAAAAATAGAAAAATGAATAAATTTTAGACTATTTAGACTAATAATTATCCTTTTTCAATATTTTTATGATTTTTAAATTATATATTAAAATATTATTTAATATAAAATATTATTAATGTCATTTTTGACGATATTCATTTAGTTTGAATTTAAAATCCACAACATAATAATATAATTAGAATGTAAATTTTTTTACACATACTTAATATATTATATTGATTTATAAATTCATGGGACTTTATAAATAAATGAAAAATATTACTTTTAGAGTTTTTAGAACCATTTAATAGATTTATCTACTGATTATTTACGCACTCTCTTAGTGTTGCACAAGCATTATGCTAATTAATTAATAACTAAATATTAAAAATAAATTAACTTGAAAAAATAATTTATTTTTAAAATAAAAATTTAAACCAAACATAAGATTTTTTAAGAATTTCAGAAAATATTAAAAATATTGAAAGATATCGAGTGACATTTTTGACTTTATCATATACTTTAAATATTATAATGGCCAAAATAAAAAATAAATGAAAAAGTTATACTTTTTAAGTTTGGATGATTGTGGGTGAAATATACTCTTAAAATGATATGAATTCAAGTGTTTTAATTAATTTAAATCCTTACACCATTTGATTTTATCCAAATTAACCTATTATACCTTTATTATGTTTATAAAAATTTAATATAGTTAGTATTCATATTTACAAAAAATTCAGTTTATAGTATTACCTAATATTAATTATTATGATTTCAAATAGAGATAAAATTTTATAAAATTAAATTCATATAATTGGTCGAATCTTATTAAATATTAAACTCAAAAAACACGAGAACAAGCGATTTTCCAGAAAAATGAATTTTTAAGTATAACTATGTTTTTATACTAAATTATAGTGTAATATTTATTCAAAAAACATTGTTGTAATTATTTAATAAAAATAAACTAATTATATTTCTAAACTATAAAAAAATATAATGTGACATATTAAATAGTTTAAAATAGATGATAAATATCAATAAAATTAATATTTTCACTATTCATTGAGAAATCAAACATTTTTGAAAATTCAGAAAAAATAATTTTAAGAAAATTTTAACAGTTATGAAATAAAAAATGAAATTCTTTTATTAAATAAAATTTCTAAATGTTCCATAAATTAATTATATTATTCATGCGAAAAAATTAATTAATACAATTTTAGAAGGAAATATATTTAATATTCATAAACTAACTTTTATAAAAATATGAGTACTTATTTACTATTAATTTGTAAATAATTTTATATTTATAAACACCTTTATATATATTTAATGATATGGTTAATCCTATTTCTTCCCTCTAATTTATTTTCTAGGTTATATCTATAAAATTTAAATAATAATATTTCTTTTTTTAATATGGGTTTTGTGTGTTTTATACACTATCGAACATAGCATTTTAATAAAATAACAAGATATTAGATTTTTCACACAGATATTATCCATGGTGGGGATGTGTGGTAGTAATTTTTATGAAGTTGGTAAAGATGACCCATTATTCATATATAAGCACTTCCCATTCACACTTTTTAATGATTCAGACCCTTGGCCTTTTGACTGTGCTTTTATTTTGAGTAGAATCATTTCTATTTTATTCATTTACATGTTTTTAATAATAGTTATTCTAATTACTATTTCATCATCATTCCATCCTTCTCCATTATCCCATTATATCTAAAACCCATTGTTATAAATAATTAACTTATAAGTTTTCCCCGAGATAGATTATATTGGAATATGAATCCTTATCTTCATGTTTGTTCTATTTTTCTCATCTTTTAAATGGCAGTGACCAGGTGGAGAGGTGGATCGATTATTATTTTTTTATCTTCTAACTATATATAAATATGTTATTCCTTCTATCAAAATTATTCTATATCTCTTCGGTTGGTGTACTCTTTATATCGGTGGAGTTGTATGGATTTAGGGATTTCTGAAATATAATGGAGCTGGGTACTGGGATAATGGATGCCACATTTGAGTTTATTCACTTCCTCTTCAATATAGAAGAGGTGGAAATCCATGAATTGGGAAATTTCTATTTGTTTTCATTCCAACAACTTAGATAAATGGGGGTAATAAATTATTTGTAACTACTTGAATATTAGGATAATTTACGAAATCTTATAGATAATGAAGTACCCATGATTTCTAACCTATGGCCATTAAATTTAACTATGGATTTTTTTGTTTTATTTATTTTTATCATTAGGATAATAAACTTTTCATTTTTCTCATTCTTCCATTTATTTTATAAAAACCCCAAAAAATATTTATAAGGTTTAAGTTAGTGAGTTTCAGTTAAGATGATCAAGGAAAAACCTATATCACCTCCCAAGATATTTGATTTTAATTTTATATATTCCATCCCAAATAAAATGACAAGTCAAATTTGGAATCATTGCTAGTGAAGCATAGTAATTTTATTTATGTATTTATTTTATATTTAGTTATTATTAATCATAATCTTCTTTATATTTCCCATATCATTTCCACCTTCTATTCATTTTTTTGTTTTGTTTATTATTGGATATTTTCCCCTTTCTTCTTATCTCTACCCTCTTGTTTTGTAATATATTAATTTTTTCATTCTGGAAAAAAATTCTCTTTCATTTTTCTTTTTTGATGAATAAAAAAACATGATATTGTTATTCCATGGAAAATATTTGTAAGTAAATGTTACTCAAAATTGACCCTAAACTTAAAAATACACTTCAGTCACATATAGGTCTTCTATATTATCGAAATCAAGTAACACTGATGAGCCTATTGCGGAACCTAATGTTGTATTAAACCAATATAAGAGAAAATCAAATCGAACCTCTAAAAATAAGGCTACAAATAATGGACCTCAAATGAACTAACTACCCCCGATGTGGAGTACCAACTTTATATATCCATTACCCAAAGGAAGAATCCTACTTATAATGCTGATTTTGAATCATCCTCATCATCTCTAAATATCACGGTATTACTAATGGGAAACATCATAAATATCTCAAGGTGTTTCATATGGCATGCTACAACATGACCCCTAAAGTGGGTATAAAGACCTCGTAAAGTTTATGGCTTTCCAGTTCTCCCTTGATGGTGTATTGAATGATTAGTTATACAATCTCCCAAACAAAATTTGTGGATAAAATGACCTTAAATGAATCTATATATAGAATTTTGTCCCATCCTCTCAAACAACATATATATGAAAGAAAATATATGGCTTCAGGAGAGCCTAAGGAGAGATACTTCTAGAATACAATGAGAGATTTAAAAGACTATTCCCTAGTTTACCCCACAGCTAAATTATAAAACAACTACTAATTTATAATTCTATGAGGTATGTGTCACCATAGATCATAGAATGGTAGATATTTTATCCACTAGTTCTATAGTTGATAAAACACCCCTGATAATCTTGAATTGATATCCAAAATGTTACAAAATACATAATAATTTAGGACATGATCAGTAATACTTACTTGAAATGTATATAAATAAAAAATTATTTTATAGAAATAAATGTGGATAAGAAATTTTGTGAAATGCACATATTTTTAATGCAATTAGACCAGGAACAAGGTAATTCAAAATCTTTATATAATCATTCAAATTGTGGTATTTTTTCTGATAACACATATTTCATTGATCAACACCCCCAACATAAATTTTCTTCTGAGTCTTGTGAAATGGTATTCTCTAGGTGTTTAATTGAGTAATCACC
Organism: Viscum album; assembly: GCA_963277665.1. Classification (NCBI taxonomy): domain Eukaryota; kingdom Viridiplantae; phylum Streptophyta; class Magnoliopsida; order Santalales; family Viscaceae; genus Viscum; species Viscum album. The sequence goes on along the minus strand of OY728134.1, from coordinate 153,739,084 downwards.
CATTTTAATGAAATAATACTTCTACTAAAATCTTGAACCCATGTGGAATGTACAACCACAATACTGATTAGAAGGAAACTCATGTTATCCTAATCATAATTAGTATGAGCAAGTCCAAGTAATGAATCCTTATTATCCTTTACCTTCTCAGAATAACACATCACATCTTTAAAAAATTTAACCTAGAATTGATGTCATGGTAATGAAAATGTCTTCCCAGAACCACAAGTTCCAGAACACTCAATCAAAAATTCAAAATCTACAGACTCAAGCATAACAACTAGAACACACCATTGATGAGATAATGATGAATGGTTCTATAAAAACAATCCTAACAGTTTTTAAATACTAAATAAAAAGTTAATGTGTGTTCTATTACAATTTATAGTTGTAACGTACTGAACCGGGTACCAATGACGAATTCCTTGAGCTAGTGCACTACGTGACATCAAGAGAACCTCCCTGTATTCCAAAGGATTCTGAATAATAGTGAGGGTCTAATAATAATCATGGGGACACTATACAACTTTTTTATCAGATTAATGAACCAATAGAAATAATAAAAATAACCAAATGATATTACACAACCAAAATAATAAAAATATCATATGATAACCAAAATAAGAAATAAATGTCAAAATTGAAAAATATATATGTTATGCTAAATTATGTCCCGTGTTTCAAAATGTAAAATCCAAATTAAAGACACTAAAAAGACCATGTGGGTCCCTAACCATGTTTGGTTCCCTCATTCATGATTTTTTCCAAATCATTCATCTAACAAATAGCCCTTTCCCTAATCATACTGATCACGTAGCTTGAGTAGGGTATGAGTACAACTCACTAGTCACCACCAATACTATCTAAAATTAATCTAGTAAATAATAGTGTATGAGGTTGTATAAATAATTAATTACAATTAATAAATAAATAGTTATCAAAATTATCAGTTATTATTTAATTAACCACATAAACCACTAGGTTCTTGAGGATAACCAAAACCCAATACCTTCTTTGACACGTGTCGAAGTCTGAACTATATCACATATTCAATATAAAAATCATTAACACAAATTGTCTTTCATTATCCATTTCATTTCAATTTATAATATGGCTAGTTGGAACCATACTCTAATGCCATCATTTTGGGCCTAGGTCACCACGCTTAGGACCCTATGGGATTTTGAAGTAGCAGAACATGTACCACACATGTTTATCAAAAAAAATCACTATGGGATTTGGAAGCATTATACCATCCCACACACACTTTTATCACAAAAAATTTCACTACGGGATTTGGATGCAGCATACCATGCCCCACACATGTTTATCAAACAATTTATAACTATGGGATTTAGAAGTAGTATACCATGTACCACACATATTTATCGAAAAATTTATCACTACTAGCATTGGAAGAAGATGATTTTGTCCTGCATGTATTTATCAAACAATTTATCACTACAATTACATTTATCAAATCAATCAAGATTAATAAGCATAGACATTATTTCCACATTTCACAATAAATAATCCATTAATTAATTAAACAATTAATCATTTAATTTTATTTAATTTATAATCACAATAATTACCATTAATTAATTCAACAATTAATTAATCAATTCACAATCCAAATATCTCAGAATGAAATAAACAATTAATTATTCAATTGAAAATATTAATATCTCATAATTAATTATTCAATTAAATGTTCAATTAGAAATATCAATATCAAAGTAATTATCTAACTAATTAATAATTCTTAAAATCCAAAAATTTCAATATAATGATAATTAATTGAGAAATTAATATGTTCAATTCCACAATCACTTAATTAATTAATATAAAAAAATTAATTAATTAAAATAAGAAATTAAATTTCAAAAAAACATATAAATATACAATTATATGCATGTAATTGAAATCATGACTATTTGATTTGAATAACAGACCACCTACCTAAATTTGTTGATGAACGATAGCCGAATAGATAACTACAACTAAGAACAGATCAATCAAGAATATAGCAATGAATGCTTTCTAGATCTGAAACCTAAATACACGGTCAAGAGAAACTTGAAATCATAAATCTAGATCAAGATTCAGTAATCCTAGATATAGATTCAACAAATTTAGATCTATTTATAACGAATAATAGGATAACAACCATCCAAAAGAATGGGAGAATAATAGGAAACCAATCAGGAAGAAACTATATACCTGAAGAGGTGTCGATCTGCCAACCAAGATTCGAATCGTCATGAATAGAGGTCGGAGGGCCTTGGAATCCCTCTAAGAGGCTCTGGAATCAAGAGAAAATGATTATGGTCCGAGATAGGGTGTTTCTGAGTATAAAACTATGGTTTAGGTATTTATTTAATAATCGTTGGGGGATTTAATTCTTGTACCCATGGTTTTCTACTCAGGGTACATGGCTGCCCCTAACCATGCACTATAACTGTGTGTCTCTTATCAGGGGAAGATGGTTTATAATAGTAGGGAATAAAGATTGAAAATCCATAGACCATCCATGAGAATACTTTTTGTTTGGTTTCATATGATTTTTTGGACTAGGGTGCACATTTTCTGAAAATTGTGCGCCAACCATGAACTTTCCATCTTCCTTCCAAAATTATTAATTTTCATCCCAACACAACCCAAGTTGAGACGCAGACAAAGTATGATAAGAAAAAGAAAAAAATGAAACAATCCTGATTCATCTTCTGAAAAGGTCCAAATCTTACAATATTCCCACCTAATAATAGCTCATCCAGAGATGTACTCCCAGACATCCCTAAGATTTTGAGAAAAAAAATATTAGGCCACTAATCCCACATATTTTCTTCCCTCTCCCATGTTTCATCCTACACAAGCCTATTTTTCCAAAATACCCATACTATCAGCATGGTCCTCCCCCAAAACACTTTATCACTATGATCCGACACACAAATCAGGTGCTGTATAAAGGGCAAATCTATCTCATGCCTAAAATCATTCACATCAGTCACACCAAAAGGGTTAGGGTGATGCTGCTAAAGTTTTGACACATGGAAAGCAACATTCATATCATTGTATCTTTATAGAAGTGTTAATCAGTATGCCACCGACCCAATTACCTTCACAACATCAAACAGTCCAATGAACCTAGGTAACAGGCTTCCCTATCTCTATATCCTACAATGACCCAACCTAGGTGACACTTGAAGGAATACAAAATCACCCTCTATAAACTCTATGAGTCATTATAGTTTATCATAATATGGATTCTATCTAATATGGTCATTAGGAATTTGTTTCTAAATCAACTAAACCTGCTCCAATGTCTCTTGAACGAGACTCAGTCCCAACAGTTCTGACTCACTTGCCTCCATCCAACATAGAGGCTATTTTCATGGCCTACTATAAAGAGTCCCATATGGTTCTATTTGTATATTTTTCTGATAACTATTGTTATAGAAAGACTATACCAAAACTAGGTGCTTCTCCCAATATCCACCAACGTTTATGACACATGCTCACAGCAGATCCTAAAGCACTTAAATAGTAATCTATGACTGCCCATCTATATGTGGGTGTAAATACAAACTCAACCACAGCTGTGTACCCACTACCTTTAGTAATCCCTGACATAAGTGTGAGGTAAAATGTGAATCATGGTATGAAACTATAGTCTATGGAACCCAGTTCCAATGGACCATCTCTTATAAATACAAATCCCCAACTCCTCAAGTGATAAAGTCTCTTATATAGGTAACAAATGTGCTTCCTTAATTAAATGGTACACGATCACCCAAATATAATCATTATTTCTAGTTTTCTTAGATAGAATCACAAAAAAAATCATTAGTAACTTAGACCGACATCCATTATAGAATAGGAAATAGCTATAGTAAATCTCCATGTCACTGATTCCCTACCTTCACCTATTTATAGGTGTAGTATCATGTCAAAAACACTACTATCTTCTTCTTCATGTTTGACCACCAAAACTATCATCGTAGGTCACGATACATTTTTTTCACACCTCGATGCACCTCCCATCTCGATGAATGAAATTCATTCATTAAATACCCAGGTATGATCATAAGAAAAACAACAAGATTCTTTACATAGATGATCTAATCCACATCAATAAACTCATATGATGGTGCCTTTCTATATTCAAGGATTTCCCTTATGGTTAATCATTCTGGATCCTTATACTACTTATCCCTAGTCTTCCTCAAAAGTATACACTCTATGAAAACATATATGATAGTTAGCTTCTGCTGAAATTAATAAAACACAACAAGTATCTCATCTGGTAATGTAATCATCTTCAACTCAACACTAAACTCCTAAATATCCTAAGTTTGAGTTTTATTACTGAAACATCAACATCATTGTTTCCTTTCCAAGGCATATATGCTAGCTCAAAATCAAAATATTTCATATATTCAATCCACCTCCACTAAGAGAGATTCAAATATCATTATGAAAAGATATATTTCAAGATATTATTATCCATATACAAAGTAATTTTTTTCAATAGATAATTCCACTAAGACTACAAATAATAAACCACTATGGATAACTCAAGGTTGTGCATATGGTAATTTTATTCATGTGGCCTCAATGACCAATATCCATAATCCACAAATCATTCTACTTGAATCTATACTACTACAAGGATGATCCCATAAGTTTCCCAAAGCACCATATACTCCTCACCTAGCTTGGGTACGATTAATATTGATACCAATGTTAAATTTTTCTTCCACTCTATAAAAGGCATTCTTGCATTTTTTTTTCAACCATTCAAACTTTACCCCTTTTTTGGTCAAGAAAAAAAGTTGTGATTCCAAATAGGAAAAGTTTTGGATGAACCTCTAATAATATACCTCTAACCCTAGAAATCTCTATATATAGAAAAAATTATTGGGTTTATCCTAATATACTACTTCTAGAACCTTCAATGGGTACAATGACACAACTTCCTCTAAGATGATGTTACCCAATAAGTATACCTAATCAATCCAAAATTAACACATATATATATCATGAAGTATAACACATTATCTTAGTCTACTGAAGATGATGTCAAGATTTTGGTCTTGATTATCATGAGTCTTAGAGTACAATAAGTTTTAATCAAGAAAAAACAACCACAAACTAATGTAGGTGCGGATGGGATATTCTTCTCATCATGTATATAAACACTACAATTGTGATTTTTAAACCAAATGGAATTACGTCAAAATTATGTATTACATACCTGCTTCTAAAATCAATCCTCGATATATCATAATTTCAAACTCTCAACTAATGATACCCTGATCTAAAGTCAATCATTTAGAATAAAATATATCTTAACAACCAGTAAAATAGATCATCAATATAAGGAAGAGGATAATAATTCTTAAAAATCATTCGGTTCAACTTCTAGTAATAAACACACAAGTGTAGAGTCCTGTTTGAATTATTAGTAAACAAAACTATTGAACCCCATGGAGACGTACTCGGGTAGATAAATACATTATCCTCCAACTCCTCCAGTTTAGTCTTGAGCTCTTAATGCTCTGTTGGTGTCATTATATATTGTGTAATAGAAACTAGATTATCTCTATGCATCAGTTCAATTATAAGTAGCATATATCTGTCAGGAGGTAGACCTAACAATTATTCAGGAAACACATTCTAAAATCGATCCACTACTTGTGTAAATACACCATGCTTTAATCCTCTGTCATCTACCAATAAACTTGAAACATGGGTTATGAGGTCTCCTAGTTTCTATGTGATTGTACCATCTTTGACCACCTATATATCCCACTCACCATGGTGGATATCGTTTTCACCCTTAGTAGACACAAAGGTCAAACTCTTTTGGTAACAGTAAACATGGGATCAATATTCTACAAACTAGTCTATGCCCATAATTATGTATAATCATGACATGTTAAGGATTTAAATACCCTATAGAAAACGATACACCCAATCATTTAGAGAACATACCTTGAATAAATAAATAAATCTCGATCGTTCCCCTAATGATGTATCTATCATCAATACCCCAATTACGATATCTACTTCCAAGATCCAACCATTCACGATTTTTGAAGAAATAAAGGAATGAGAGGCACCAGTATCAAATAAAGTAGTAAATAATGCAGAATCTACAAAAAAATAGTACTTCTCATATTTATGGTCCAATCTTTTTGTCCACCAGTGTAGGAGGAATTAAATGAAACTATCATGCCCCTATTCCATATGAAACTTCCCAAGCCCCATAGTCTACACAACTATACTGATACAATTGTTCTTTCCCATATGCACCTAGTCCACTTCCTATACCTCCATGTCCAATAAAACTCTAGCTGACAGACTAAAATAGTGCGTAAGATCCCATTATCCCACTCTGGTTATTTCTTGATATACTATTCCTACCAATCTATCCGGATTCCCAATAGAACCTCTCTATATATCCCACCTTTCCTTATGCTTGGAACTATATGAGTGTTTGGGAACACTATTTCCAAAAGTTTCAGGACCTACCAAAGTAGTGACAAATCACATGGGAACATTCTTATGTAACTGAACCTTCCCCCTGGCAACACTTCTTATTGTCACACTGATAAACATTCTTACAGCAACACTTCCTTATCTCGGAAGTTATAACTTCTGATCATACAACTTGAACTGACTATCTTCCACGAGAAGCCTCCATTAGGATCCCCTTAGTTATGAGAGCTCGATTCACCACCTCTAAAAACTTATTCAACAAGAAGATATTTACCTATGACTTAATTTCAGAATTAATCCCAACCTAAAACGTCTTTGCAGAAGTAACCACATCTCCTGCCAATGTGGTAACAAAGCACTATAAATATGTAAAGAATCCATCATAGTCCATTAAAGGCATAATCCCATGAGTATACTATATGAACTCAGATGTTGTCTATTACTTGAGAATCTCTGAATAATTGCATTCCATAAACATCTCCAAAAAAATCCTTCCACTCTATAGTTTCCAATTTTCCATCCCAATATTGGATTTACCACCATTGCTTCACCTTAACACATAGCATACATGCAACCAATTTGACTCACTTCTTAGCAAGATTCTCCAAGTGATCAAGTATAGTTTGTATAGACTCAATCCATAACTCAACTCCCTAAGGTCCACCCTCTCTAATAATATTTATAGGGTGCTGAAATTGAAAATCCCTTTTTCAGATCAGGCATGATTTTCATAACCTACCCTGGGTATCCTTCGAGGAATTTCATAAACTGATCAAATACCTATGGGAACTACTCTCTAAATTCCTTAACTAGAACTATTAGTGACTCAAGTTCCAGTATTGGAGGATCATCACAATCCATTTACTCTAATCATTCAATCAAAAAGCATTATAATGGTGGCATAACTCAACTATTACAAACACATATCTTAGGACTCATAAAAAAACCGTTTCACATTTAGGTAAGGGAAAAATAACAATAATCCATAAAATGTATTTTCCCTAAACCTCACCATGCATTCGGAACTGAGGTGTTATCACAACCCTTAACCATCCTATATCTAGGTAACATTCAAAAGGGGAAAACATGTTCTCATATCTTGATTCTCATTAGATGCCCATTTATTCCCATATTGCATCATCTTACAACTCATTTCATATTAGGATCATTTTTAACTCAACTTTAATTTTAAAGAGATAAAAATAAACTTCAACAACTTACCCAACCTGTTTTTCATGCATCCTTAAATTGATGCATGTCACAAAATAATCATGAGAGCCTATAATGATGCATGAAAACTCAACTTTCATGTCATACAAGACCATGGACAAAATGTCAACAATTTTCAAAAAGAATAATCACATCACACAACAAGTGTTTCCCCCAAAGTAAAATAACATCCAACTGTAACAACAAATACCAATAACAGGAATCCCACCTAGGTACCTGGGTTATCCTCGTACAAGGATTAGAAACTCCCATGAATAATCTCAAAATGAATGTTAAACTATTCCTAGTCTCATTTATACCTTTATGAAAAAATTAAGACAAAAAAAAAGAAAAGAAAAATCAGGCTCTGATACCACTTTGTTACATCCCAACCCAAGTGCCACTCACCGGTTCCCCGAGTCGATGTGCTACAAGACCTCATGAGTGCGTCACAGTATGCCAGAGGATTCAGACTAGCAGTGAGAGTCTAATTTCAATTATAGGGAGACTATACCCATTTTATCATAGTAATAAACCGGTTTAAATAAAAAAAATGACCAAATGATATTGCATGACCAAAACAACACTAGTAACACATGATAACCAAAATAGGAAATAAACTTTCAAAACTGAATAATGGATATGTCATTCCAAAGTACGTTCCATATTTCAAACTGAATACTAAAAAGTAAAGACACTGGAAACTCATAAGAAGTTCACAATCCATGTCTGGTTCCCTCATCCACTCTTTTTTCCAAATTATACATCTAACACAGGGTCCTTTCCCTTATCTTATCATACAAACATGATGTCTATTCGAGTAATGATTATCCAACCATAGTAGGGTGTGAGTACAACTTAGTAGGACCCCACCAATGTCTTGTAAAACAAATACAGTCAATAAAAATTTATGAAATTTTATAAATAATAAAGTAAAATGGATAAATAAATAGTTATCACATCTATAAGTCATTCTTTAATTAACCACATAAACCACCAGGTTCCCTGAGGAAACTGAAACCCAATACCTCCTTCGTCTCATGATGGTGTCTAAACCATATCACATATTCAATTTACAAATCATTATCACAAATGTGATTTTATTATCCATTTCATTTCAACTTATAATATAGCTAATTTGAATCATTCTCCAAGGCCAAAATTTTGGTTTTAGGTCACCATTTCAAGGACCCTGTGGGATTTGGTAGTAACATACCATGTCTCACACACGTTTATCAAAAAATTAATTACTATAGGATTTAAAGTATAAAACCATGTCTCATACACATTTATCAAAAAATTTATCACTATGGGTATTAGAATTAGTAGATAATTCCCCATACATGATTATCAAATAATTTATCTCTATGGGATTTGGAAACATCATACCATATATGACACACATTTGGAAACATCATACCAGCTTTGGAAGCACCAGATTGTGTACACGTTTATCAATCAATTTATCACTATTTGATTTAGAAGTATTATACCATGTCCCACACACATTTATCAAACAATTTATCACTACAATTAAATTTATCACAATAGTCAAGGTTAATCAATAGTAACTATATTTTTACATTTCACAATCATGCATCCATAAATTAATTCAATAATTAATTAATTCATTTCATTAAATTTATAATCAAAATTATTACAATTAATTATCTAATAATTAATTAATAAATTCAAAATACCAATATACTAGAATTAATTCAAAAATTAATTATTTAATTAGAATTATCAATATACCACAATCAATTGATCAATTAATTATTCAATTGGCGATCTGAATATCCCAATAATTTACTAGACAATAAATTATTCCTCAAATCCAAAAATTTCAATATTATGATAATCAATTCAATAATTAATTATCCCCACTTTCATAATACCTAAATTAATTAATTTAAACAAATTAATTAATTCAATTTAGAAATTTGATTGTGAAACAAACTTTAGAAATTATACAATTACATACATATAATTGAAATCCTTAATGTGGGATTTTACTAATAGAAAACCTACATCAATTAATTGATGAATGGTTTCCAAATGAAGAAACCCAATTTGAAATGTTTCCATCAAGAATGATTCGAAGAACATGGTCTAGATCTGAAACAAAAATCCATGACCAAATGAAACAAGATATCTTAAATATAGATCATGATCATACAATCCAAGATCTATATTACATATATATATATATATATATATATATATCCAACCAAAAAAGGATAAAGACCCTCCAAATGAATTTGAGAAGAACGAGATGCCAATTTGGAAGAAACCACATACCTGAAGATGATCAGATCTACTAACTGGGCTTCAAATTGCCAAGAATGGAGGTTAAAGGGCCTTGGAATCCCCCTAATGGCTCTAGAATCAATAGAATATTATTATGGGTTATCATTGGGAATTCGAGGGTATAAATCATTGGTTACAGGTTCTTTTAATAATATTATTGGGATTTAATTTCAGTATGTATGATTTTCAGCTCAGGGCATATGATTTCCCCTAACCATGAACCTTAAGCCTCTACCCCTTCTAGGGGGTTCCTCATATATCCAATTAGGGATCATGGTTTGAAAACTTTGCACCAAAAATTTGAATCTAATCTATTTGGCTATGAATGATTTTTTGGTTGAGGGAATATGCTTTGAGAAAATTGTGTGCCAACTATGCACTTTCCCACTACCTTATAAAATTCTAAATTTTTATCCAAATTGACCCCAATGTAAAACCAAAACAAAGTATGACAAAAAAAACCTAAAAAATTCTGTGACATCTCTAGAAAAGGTTAATATCTTACAATATTATTTTAGAACATTATCCTTCAAATTAATCTATTCTAAATTCATGTCCTCATATTGAAGTATCTCTCTCTCTATCATCAAAGAATATGAAAGATGAAGAAACAAAAAAGGTTAAAAATTTATAATTGATGATAGCATTAATAAATCCATTCCTAATCCATTTACCTAAATACTTTCTCAATCTAGGAAAAAAATTAATAATGAAATTAATATAGAGTTCCTAGATAATTTTAAAAATATATTAGTTAATATTACTCTGTTTTATAAAGTTAAAAAATATCCACACTACACCAAATTTTGTAATGAAATTTATACTCATAAGGGATAACTGAAGGGGAATGATAGAGTTAAAATTTGTAAGAATGTCTTAACCTTGATATAATTGGTGATTCCAACCATTTGTAAGGATCTAGTAACATTTATCCTTTATTAAATTTTATGAAAGAATTTAAATTATGAAGAAATTATTAATTTTATTCCTTTGATTAATGTGATGAATCCCTTTATTTATACATCATTACTGGTCAATGAGAATCAATTAATTGTAATCATGGAATAACATGAAAAATTAATCATTATAAACCCAATTGGAATGATTAAGGATATCCTTACAATCCTAATATAGAAGATACCTGAACCCAAGGACATTCTCCTCTCACACATAGAAGGACTTTTCCTAAAATAGTGAAGATAATAATCAATATTCACAATGAAAATCAATATATGTATCTTGGGGTAGAAAATTTATGTTTTAACATTTTTGATGCAATGAAACACCCAATTGATGTGAACACCACTCTACACACAACATTATTTCCTCAACCCTCGATTTTATTATTCTTATTTTTCTTCATTCTTTGATACTTTGGATTTAAATTCATGATTTCAGTATTGTGTGGGTTTGGAAAAGTTTGTTTTTGTATTTTAATTGACTAGTACATTCACATTGAGGTACCATTGACTATCAATGATTTTATAAATATCATTTACATTGATTATTTTTAATATATAGAATACACCTGAGAAAATAGATACTATCATTATCCTCACACCCTAGGAATCCATTCACTAAATCCAAAAACAAAACTTGTGTTGAAATTAAAACCACTTCCCTTTAATTTAAAATTTTCTTATCTTGAGGGTATTGACAAATTTCCTATCATTATTACCAATAATATCTCTCTTGGGTAAGAATTAAAACTCATGGCCCTTTTACGAGCAGGTAAAAAGGTATTAGGATAGACATTGGCTGATATTTCTAGGATTAGCCCATCTATTTGAGTGAACTGCAAACATTTAGAGAATGAGGCTAAACATGTAAGTAAATACCAATTATTTTTAAACCCCATCCATCGTGAAGTGGTAAAAATGGAGGTGAGAAAAAGAATTCATGTAGGGATAATATATCCCATACCTGTTAGTAAATGGGTTATCAAGGTTTAAATTATACATTTAAAAACTCGAATAATAGTAATGTCAAGTTAATGTAATGAATTGGTTCCCACCCATTTGAAAAATACGTGTTGATTTTATATTGAATACTCTAGGATGAATTGATCCATGTTAATGTACAACCTTCCTCTAGCTTTTATTAACCAAATGTTAGAATGATTGACTAGTAAGTCCTATTATTATTTCCTTGTGGGATATTTGATTTATTTTCAAATACAAAGATCCCCTCAATAATAAGAAAAGGAAACATTTAACAATCCATTTTACATGTTTTCATATATGATGATTAACTTTGGTGTGTTTAATTTTATTTATATTTTTCCACATTTTATGGTTAGTATCTTATCTAAGTTCTTAGAGTATTACATGGTAGTTTTCATGGAATATTTTATTATTTATAGCACTTTCTTTGATTATTGTTGGTACACATGGGGTCTATCCTCCACCATTGTATCGAACAATTATTTTTAATAAATTACTATAAATTCCATTTTATTGTTGAGTGGAATATTTTCTTGATCATTCCACTTTTAGTGAGAAACTTTATATTGATAAAAAATTAAAAAAATTCCCTACAATATTAAAAGTTTGTTCATGAGGTACATTTTTCGATGGTCCATTCTAATTTTTACTACCGATTCATTAAATAATTTAGTAACATAACACTTAAATTATTATGATTACTGAAAAATGATAATGAGTTAAGTATTAATAATAAATGGATGCATTATTCTAATTAACTAAAAATAACTCATATCCCTACCCATAATTCAACCACCTAGTTGGGATATTTATTTCAAACATATATGTGATGCCTATAAATTTTCTACTAGGGTAGTTTTATTAAAAAAGATATATATCTATCATTATTCCATTGCATACTCCAAATGTAACATAGCCATGAAAACTATACTAATGCTTAAAAATTTGTTCCTTCCATTGTGTTTTCCATAATTTTTTTATTAATATATACTTTGAGAAAATGTAATTTTATTTTATGATCTTCCTATATTTTAATTTCTCCTTGAGAATCCTATGTCTAAGACCAAGATCATTCTATGGATTCCTCTCCTATAGGAGTTTGACCTATGCATTTTAGAAATATGAGGACTATAAAATGTGTCATTTGACCACATTAGTAGTGTGACCACACTATTGGACCACCATATTGACTCATCCCTACCCATTAGATAATTATTCCTAGATGATAACCACTGTGATATAGGGGTCCTTACCCATTGGTATGTATATATTCTGAATTTTTTTCTATGTATCTAGAGTCCCTATTAATTTTAGTACTACACAATCCTAAAGTCTTCAGAATGAGTCACAAATATACATTTTGTATGTCACACACTTGTGGCAAATTTTTCATGATTATATTGTTCATTTTTGTGTCCTCGGTCGTGTTTAAACATATATTTTTGAGATTATGGAAAACTATGACTTATTTGGGCCACTTATCTTAGTATATATTTATAATGTTCCTTGAATACAAAAATTATTATATTTTTTTAGATGTTCCCAATGGTTCTGTACGTCATGTATATGATGCCAATTTATAGTGAACATATATAAGAGGAATGAAATTTACAAACAACCCATGTTATTTAGTGCTATATTTTATTTATGGGGAATTGAATTTATGGGGTCTTTCCATAATTCGTTTGAATTTATATATATCTCATTGAATTTTTATTATGTCTCTAAATGGGTGGAAGAAAATGAAACTATGATAGATGACATTTGAGTGTTTGTTGAATCTTTGTGAAATAAAATTGTTAGAAGGTTTTATTTTTTAATATTTAACATTTGTGGGTAGAGTTCTCATTTATATAATCAAAACATTAAATCCTTCCTTTGTATGTATGTGATTGTTCATATAGTATCCACTGCATATCACCAAAAACTAACTGAAAAACCAAAATTGTAATTCTAGAAGTTAAGTAAATATTAAGAAAAAATAGAATAAAATTGTATGAAACTTTTTATTTTTTACTTGGATGATGCAGTTTGGGAATATCATACTAATTTTAACCCCCATTAAAACATAACCTTACAAGATTATATTTTGGAAAGGATTTTTACTTCCCTATGGTGGTAGAGAACCATCCATATTTAATTATTAAAAAATACAATATTAAACTATTTGATTCAAGTGATCATAAAAATATCAGTTTTATGAGTTGGAATAAATTTAGTGAGATTTAAATGGGAACTCTTAGATATACATCGATAAGAAATATGCAATCCATAATGATATTATTCACTCTGAAAAGCTCTATACTGTTGAGAAAATCCTCATGTACAATTATAGGATGAAACACCTCCTAGTTAAGCATCATTTTTAATTGATTTTTACAAACACCATAAATATTGTTTATCATTTTTCTTTAAAATAGGCTTTTCATGATTAGAGTGGAATAAGGTTTTCTATCAATGGGTAGTGTCTAAAATACTTCTATGAGGATTTTACAAATTCTTCTAGTGGATAAAATCAACCATATATATGTCACCTATGATATCTCTTAGTAGGATAAACCTTATCCTAACCACTATTTACTTTTATATTTTTTAAGAGTTATATCTAGAAGGAGAGCATCTGACCATTTATTAAAAATGTGAAAAAAGTAGACAAAAGTGGGAAACAGGATCAAAAAATATTAATTTCCATAATTTTTAGTTATTTAAATTTCATATAATGAGTTTAATAAAATGTTTTAGGCATAGGAGAGGTTGATATAATGTATTTATAATTTGATATTTTTATAAAAAAATTACAATTTTTATGTTGCCTTTTTTTTATTTTTCATTATTATGTGTTATTAGATAAATTACTAGCCTAAATGAAATATACAAAATCATTTTACATTATTGAATAAATTTTGATGTAATTTATATAGTTTTTGAAAACTAGTTTCCAATTAATGTTGATATAGAATATTTTTTTAAATATTGTATGTTCAAAAAATTATTTGGTGTTTAAGGTATTTTTCAAAACACATTCTTCATTAACACTCACCAATATTAATTTTATCTAGCACAAGAGGTTATCTGAACCATTTTTTCTATACTCTTACTATTACCCACTATTCTTGAGAGAGATCAAATTTTATTTTCCATCAAGAGAATGGTTTTATCCTTTATCAAAACTTTTGAACAATATGAAATGTTCTGGTATGATTGGGGTGTTTGATTTTGAGACCCCATTTTATCTACATTTTGGACTATCACTTAATTATCACTTGTTGATACCCTGATATCTGAAAATAGGTTAAATTTTATACATGTTATAAGATCATTTTCTCTATCTTATTTTACTATTGTTTACAGTACATGATTCTTATTCAAAATGATTATGCGGGAACTAAGTAAAAAAAAAATTTCTTGCATATGGGTTAATTTTAATGTAATGTGGGGTTATGTAATTATTTGAGGAAAGATACAAATTTTTTGTATATTTAATTGTAATTTTTTTATTCATCTTTTAAAAAATGATAAAAATTTATAATGGGATTGAGTTCGTCATAATTAACTTTTTTTAACTCATGACCCAAATAAAAAGGGGAGATCATCAGTCAATATGCTTTAAATAAATATTATAAACATTATAATATATTAAAAAAATAACAAAAACATTATATAAAAAATGAAAACAAACTTAGTGGAGAAATATTTTATTTTAATTTATTTGATATGAAATTATTCCTTATATTTGAAAAGGGTTTGGTGATTCATATTTTGGTTCTTTGATTAAAGAATATTCCTTATTTTAGTATGTTTATCATGAATTTTATTTTATGAGGAATCTATCATCTTTATGTCCTTAAATTTTTTACATCAAAACCACCAACCCTAAGACTCAATATATTTTCTTGAAGATCCTCATGATTGGAACACTATTAATTTTCTCTTGTGTAGAGAGTTAGGATTTATCGAATAAAATGGTATTACTTGCATTATTTTTAGATGAATATAAAATTTCATAAATTTAACCTTTGAAGGCTTAATTGTTTAAAATTCCCTATGAGGTAGGTTTCAAGATGTTTTATGGGTTAATAAATGAAACGAAATGTGTGAGATGAAAATAAATTAAAAATTGACTTCATAAATAAGACATGAATGATTTCATTCTAATTGAATCATGTAAAATTTCACACCTTTGATTTATAAGTGGTATTTGGTTTGAATATACGAGTTTTCTTAGTAGTAAAAAGTTCTATGTGTGGGGGTGTGATCACATAATGATGTATCATATATTTTCACCCTTTATTTTGATCTTTACACTGTTTATGGGTTTTTATCTAATTATTAAAGCAATTTTCAATCTATATACATTTTATACTCAATATTTGATAAAATATATTGATTGAGGAAAAGTTACTATTATTATTTATGTCATGAAATTATTGGATACTTTTTTCATTATAATTTAATAGATAAAAATTAAATAGGGATAAATTTATACCACTGAATTTCATTTTATATTTATGCTTACTTGATCATCATATTATAAGACATAGTCACAAAAATTGAAACAATTCATTTTGAAGCTCAATTGGACAACATGTTTATATTTTCATCATAAAATTATATAGAATATTAAAAATTATATAATTATTTTTTGGAAGATATGGTCATTGGGATATAATTTCTTCAAATATTCAAAAACCAGCTTCCAAAAACAAGAGGCCCAATGGGGATGAAGAAGAATGAAAAATACACGAGTGAGGTAGATTAAACCCACCAAATAATATTGAGATATATTTTGGACTACAGACCTACAATTGGGATTATTACACATCTATTATAAATATAAATATACTACCAAAAATCTATTTACAATTTCAACTCAATATTCATAAAATAATTTTTTCACACACCTAGATCAATTTGGCTGGGAATTCTTCTTTGGACAACTTTCCTATACCCATGAATACTTGATTTATTTTATAGTTATCTTTTGTAAAATTTAAATAAAATAAATTATCCTTTATTATAAAATTATGGTTAACCAATGGATAGGATATAATTTATTAAGATTTTCATTTGGACATTATATTTTTGAATCCCCTTCCATGGAGTTCCAAGGTCCTTGTGATCACTTTGGGAGGAACCTGATATCAATACCAAGATTTGTGTATCCACTTTAATGAATGATATATTAAATTTTATGTTTTTATATTGTTTTTATTAATAATTTATTCAATTATATATATGTTTTGTACTATTATTCCACACTCTAAGTCAACAAATCATTTTTGTGGATTATCATCTATGCAATCCTTTCTCTATTTGTTATTTTTCTTGAAGCATTATTTTTGTGTTGATCCTAATTGTTGATATATTTCACAAGAACACACCCATGAAATATTAAATATAATTTATGGTATCACGATAGATATAAAATATGAATTTTAACATCACACTGAGTTTATGTAATGTTTCCTTAATGAGTTCATGATATGAAATCATACACCAATAACTCGATCATTGGCAATAATTGGTGAATCAACTTATTCTTCCGACTGAACCCAATGTGGAATCCTAATAGAATTCATATAACAATATGATTTAATTTATTTAAAATAATGGATTAAATACTATATTAATTATAATTAAAAATTTACTTCAATTTTAATGGTAGATGTCTCAATCAATAAATGTCTGAGGGTTGCTTCAATAATATTGAAATTATAGTAATTGTCTTTTGAAAGGATCAATAACATAATTAATAGGGAAGAGATGAAATGATCATACTTTAAATCTATAAGAAAATATATCTATATCATCACATGATCAAGGGGGAGAAAGGGAAACCAAATAGTTCATAAAGAATAGGAGAGGATGGTCAAAATTTCCTCTCTCAATAAACTATATGACTTCAAGAAGAGTGAGGAATGATGATCAAATAAAGGTTGCAACCTCAATAATAGAATATGGTAAACCCCAATCATGTACCCAATTGGTACTTAGTTTGGTCCCACTAAGCACTTTATGGCCCAGATGGAGGGAAACCCCATTTGTCTATCACATTGGGTACCTAGTGAAAATATATTAGATACTTGATGGCTTTTTCAAGTCAAATATTCCTCCATTTCCTCTATAAACACCCAAGATTCTTCTTTGGGTGTTTTACACAAATATTTTACCTCTAGAACATCCCATTAATCACTTTAAACATTATTAAAACGTCATTAAATTCATTAAATTATAAAAAATAAAATTCACTTATACATCTTGATGATAAGGATCTAACCCAGTTACTAGTTAAACAATGTTAAAATCCAAAGGCCTTAAAAACTCACCAATATAACAGGTTATATCCCTAAAAGTCATAAAAGTTACCCAATCAAATTTTTTGACTTATCCTAGTCTTTAATTAAATGCAAACACAACATGATTTCCACTTAGACACCCAACACATGACCAATGTTAAACTCCAACCCAAAAGAACACTATTTACCAGAATCATTGTTATCTAAACATCAAGACATTCATTAAATTATAGTGACCCTATCCTTTTTGCATATATTATTACATGTTTTTTAGATATAAATCTACCAAAAGAACAACCCATGGAACATGAGGCATAGTGTCTTTGGTATACTATGTTCATAATATATCAAAATTAATATAAAACATGAAATAATTATTTCATTCTCCATAATGATATCTTAAATCCATTTGAACTATAAAAACATCATTGGATAACACAGGGAATACATAAATGAAAGGGGTGATCTAAAAATCCTAGTAATGAAATAAACATGGTAATGAAACATAACTTGTGAGTTAATGATATAAGATGATATCACAAAATATAAGGATCATAAGTAATGACATGGAGTCATTAAATAAATAAAATAGTTTTATAAGACCGTATCATCATAAAAAATGTGTTAGCAATATATAAAATGACATAAACATGAGTCGAGGATAACTGCCTTTTAATACCATGATATTTTTTGAAAAAAAAACTATAATAAATTTAATCTAATAGATATTTTGTGTTACATGAAAAACTGAGTTTTTCTTTTGTCACAGACAAAACTGATTTAATTAGGTATTACAAAAAATTTTGAGTTTAGTTTTCATTCCATGCACCACCGATTTTAAACAAAACATTACAAACTGTTAAAATTTTATTATTAAATATTATAGTCATTTCTTAGTAATTGTAATGGATGGTATTAATAAGATTAAATAAATTATAAAAATATATGGTTTAAATATTTATATAAAATAAATTATATAGTGACCAATTAATTATAAATAAAAATAAAAACTATAAGAAAAAAGGATATCTTTTTCTAAAAATCTATATTTATGAACAGAAACAAATTTTACCTTAATAAACTAAACAAATCAATTTTTTAAAATTATTTTAATAAAACTAATATATTACATATTAAATAAATAATTTAACATTCAACTTTTCTGTTTTGTAGAGAATATATAAGAATAATTCCAATTTTACAGTTAAAAATTATATTTTTCAAAAAATCAATTTTCTCCTTTTTATCACTTATTTTTAAAATTAAATTTTAACACATTTATATATTTTATTTGAAAAAATAATAATTTTTATATCACCATGTAAAAATTATCTTTGGCTGAAATTGTGAGAATGTTCATAGAAGATAAATTTTCAGATGAATAATTAAAACACTAGCTTTACTAAGAATTTTCATTTCTTTTAAAGAATACAAAAACATAAATATTATTTTAATATGGTTTTAAAAGTAAAATTTGTTCAATAATATATTTATTAACTCATTTTAATTCATGGTAATCAATATCATATTTATTTTTGATATAAAAAACTTCATAAATATTTACGTTTCAAAAAACAATTTCATCCAATCAGTGAGATTAATTTTATAATAAAATATTCCACTTTCGTGAATGAGATTTGAAAAAATAGGTTCAATATTTTCAAAAAAAATTATTAATATTTTATAATAAGTTCAACTTAAATTTTTACCAGTATAAATTGTTAATGATGTAATAATTAATTACCTCGATTAATGTGAAAATGAGTTTACTATGTGGTTAATGTAAACAGGTAAAGGGTAAAATTGCCTAGAAACGTGTCCACCACAAATTTTATAGACATATTTCAACATTATCACCACTAAGGGTATATAATGGCCATTTTTTATCCCTTTTTATGTGAAAAAATGGCCAAATATTTTTATTTCAAAATTTAGAAATGTTTCACTCACCTCACATAAAAAAGGCCACCCCATCTCCTCGCCTACTCACACATCAAAAACATATTGGTTCATCCAATACCTAACCAAATTAATTAATTAATTACATAATCTTATACTATATTGTTTATTTCAGTCATAAATCCAACCTAATAAGCCTTTCAGTGCAATCTAGAAGTTTTTGTTCGAAGAAGAGGCAATGTGTCTACCTAAGTGTTTTATTTTATTTTTTCCTCCACCCTATAAATTATTATTAAACCATTATGATATAATTGAATAAAAATTATACATATAGTGAGAGGTTTATTATGTTAAGGTAATAACCTATACTAATCTTATCTTCCATCAAATGGGTTATGAAATCAATAATTTTGTGTATGGAAGACTACCACCTCCCAAATCGATGTTATTTAGTTTCAATCACCACATCTAATAGATGGATTTAATGATGGATTTAATATTTATATGTGATATTTAAGATATTACTATATATATGTAATTTTTATATCACATCTACCTTCTAACCTCCCAACCCTTTGCAAAACAATAACGTCTCTTGTGTGTAGGATGGACTACTACCTCATGAATAGATGAGATTTAGCGGCCTAGCCTTAGAAGCCAAAAGACAGTTTCTACTATCTATTAACTTGGAATGATTACAAGGAATCAAGACCCAAAGTACTAATTAGTTTAATAGTTTTGGTAAACTAGATATATAAATGAGTCTTGAATTACCAATGACTACACTAATTACAACATATTTTTTATATCAAAAATCTAAATAAATAACATAGAGGGTAACTCTAATCCATTTAGTAAATCCATGAATATAGTTCATAGTAAACTTCATGGATACCTGGAGAAATAAACATAATAACAGTGAGCTTAAAATCCTAGTAAGGGTAAGTAATGTGTAAGGGATAATTAATCAATGAGAATAGTCAACATGGAAAGTTAAATAATTGAACACATGTGATATGTTATCAATATACTTAATGGAAGTGCATAAAGAACATGGATACCTAATAACCAGAAACTCATTCCATTCAAATAACTAGATAAGGAAAAATAATTAGGGCAATGTAACAAACTCAAGCATAATCCATCTAAATATCTTAAAATAAAATGAATCCATATATATTTCAACGCAAAATCTAATGGTTGGATAATAATTGAAGCCTAAAAATGGAATACATCCATATATATTTCAAAAAAATCACATGGATTAAAAAAAATGAATATAAATGATGAAAATGATTTATTATTATACACAATTTTTACTCGGTACATGGCACCTTTACCGTCATGACCTTTCACAGGACGGTTTACAAAATGCTTGGTAAATACCCATCTATGGTGGCTAGAAAAATAGCTCATCCCATGATACTACTAATGCATTGAGGTTATATCTATAACCAGTACCCATCAAAGTTGTACTAGTCCAAAAAATTCGTCATATATCAAAGAATAAATTTAAAAATGGGCCTTATCAAATATCTTTATGGAGTAAGAGATTCATGTTTTTTCAATATTTACCCAAATAATCAAATAATTTTCAAAGTATACAGCATATGTCAAATGGTTTATAGTTTATTAAGTAGTAATATCCATGACAAATGAAATGGATAATTAGTGGAAATTCAATGTTCAATGATCATAAGAGATTAAATATTTCAAGGGGAAAATGAAATCATTGAAGTGAATATGAATAATATCCTTGTCCAAATCAATCATAAACCATCCATAGGAATATTAATGATGGTATTAATACAACATACCCATAGTGGAGTAAAATAAATGGTTATTGTCATCTAAGAATAGAAATATTACATAATGATATTCTAAAAACATTATTGAGGAAAATATCTTGTTGTTTTGAAAAAAAAAATTGAAAAACCTTTTGAAAAAACGTTAATTTGAAAATAATTGTTTTTTAAAAAAATCATTAAAAATTAACCTATAAAAAATGAAAAGGAATATTCAGAAAAATTAGAGTGGGTAAATCTAAAAATGTTGTACAATGTAAAAATATCATTCCTTATGAATGGTAAAAATATAAGAAACATTCTTTGTTTAGAAATCGACAAGAAGATTAGTTTTAAAACATAGTTAAAATAAAGAAAATGGTAAAAATTTCTTTACCAAATTATTTTTAAAAAAATTGATTTTTTTAATAATACATGGTTTTAAGAATAATGGAGGTTCTACGAAAAATGAGAGAAATGATATTGATTTTTCCTAAAAATATTTTTAAAACACTTTGAGTACCAAAGAGTGAAAAAATGTAACTAATACATGAAAATGGTACTAAAACTACATATGATATAATGAAATGTTTTGTTGAAAAATGGTTATAAAATATCCTCGAATGGAATTACCAGTGAAATATCATTTATTTTGTTGTTTTTGGAAAATAATATTTAGACATTCAAACATTTCCAATACTAGTTTAAAACAATTTAAATAATAAACCCCATTAAGGAATAATATTAAATTGAAGTTTAAGATACAATGAAAATAAAAGTATTACTGGAATAATATAACAAAAGGGTTAGTAGATACACTACACAAAATATATATGTGGTGTATGTTCTATTTATGTCACACATGTAGAAAGTTGAGATGAGAATCCCTTACCTTGTATTTTTTTTTGGTGAATTTATTTTAACTTCATGTATAATAAACATATATTAATTTTATAGTTTACCGAGGAATTTTTTCATTTTCATAATTCATTTTATTTCACTTTTTACTATGTTGTATACAACTTCTGAAATAATTATGTTTACATTGGGTGTTTTGACAAAATTCAGTTTTTGTGTCAAAATCAACTTTAGTAAGTGAACTATGTTCATATGGGTCAATATATAATATCTCCATAATAAATATCATGAAATAATTATCATATTTATACATAAATTATACTTTGAAAATAAATCATTAAATATGGTTTTGAAAAATGAACCAACGTTACAATCATGGAGACAGTAGGTCATAGGTACAATTGTGCAACATTCTAATTTCTTAACGATCTTTACGGAAATAAGGAAATTAGAATTACATCTTTCCAGAATGATCATAATATCATTAACACTGTATTATTTAGTAATATATACTTATATATATATAATTATTATTATGTAAATGGAATCACATCATCTTTGGGAGGCGGTAGTCCAGATATCCACGAATGACATTTTCTCTTTTTAGTGTGTTAATAGATAATAAAAAAATGATATATATATATATATATATATTTCTAGAAAATTAATTATTCCATGCGTATCATATATATTTTTTAATGACGTATATGTTCAATTATAAACATTCTTTATACATTCCATGGATCGTGTGAATGAGTCACATCACTTTTGAGGGGTGGTAGTCCGCACTTCCTCAAACGATGTCATCATATTAATGAAAAATTAAAATTATGAGGGTTTATGTAATAAAATATACATATATGATTATATAAATAATAAATATAATGTATAATATTTATAAATATATTGTTCATCATAATTTCTACCATGAGAGGTGGTGAGGGAAAAATGAACAATCATCTTTTCGTGAGGAAGTACTTTTCTATTCACAGAAACTTTATGTTTGTTACCCATTATATGTAGGTTTGTATAAGTTTAGGTAAAAGTATTATCATATCAAAATATTACTATATTTAAAATACTTTTATTTTTATGTAACAATAAAATAATAATAGTATAGGGGTTGAAGAATGGAAATAAAAATAAAAATTTTGATAGAAGACCATACCTCTTAATTGGGTAACTTCTTTTGGTTTGTGCTAAAATACATACTTAGGTGGCTTCATGCCCAAAGGGATTGTTCTAGGTATAGGGGAGGGACGTTTAGAGACTACTTGTTTAAAGGTTGGATGAGATAATTTATATTGAGTGGTGTGAGGAAGGGGGAGATGTGGAGGCCTTTATAGGGAAGGAAAAAGACTCACATGGAAGTTTTGAAAACAAGTCATGTTTACACTTTTTTTACCTAAATAATGTCTTATCTTGTAACACCCCAAGATTTCATAGTGTGTTATTTCTTTAAAATAATTCAATAACATGCACTACATGCAACACCGAGTCCAAGCGCACCATGACTTACCAAACAAGCCGTTCAAAAGAGGTTATGAATAGTATTAACTAAATTTTAAACTTTATATCATTATTATAATTATATAATTCATATTATGAGTTTCTTAGACATAATTAAAGAACAAATTCATTTTCAGTAGTGCACTTTTACCACCTTTTAATATTGAACCCTTTTTAAATCCAATATTTTAAACTTTTATATATTCGATTTGACTAAATAAATTTACTTTGGGGACATCAAAAATTTACAATGAAACACCACAAGCTTCTATGGTATGCTTATCTTTGAATAATGTGATAGCGTGTGTTGTACGCAACACCGAGTTCTAACACACCATAACCAATCAAACTAGTCGTTATGAATAGTAATACCTACTTTTTGAAATTATATATATTTTATTTTTTTAAAATGGACTTCATTTTTGGATTCAGAATATCGAATTTAGCCCATGGTGAAATTTTGGTACTTATCGGATAACTTTAATATTTTGATGAATAGTGAAAAATAATAAATGTTAATTAAAAACAACTTTTTAAATCAAAATAATTAATGGTAATAAATTATGAATTTGAGTGGTTTTAAAGTGTATTTAGAATATATTTTTACCATTTAATATATGGTTGGTCATTGGACATAATTGTACAATTAAACCGGACATAAACAAGTGTCAATCTTTTGATAGTTATTATCTCTTAAAAACACGCTTTTTGTTTTAACAACATGAATTAATTTTAAATTAATTTCTTCTACTTCTGTGTTTTTAATTTGGAAAAATGGATTCCATATTTGGAATCAGGATGTTCAAATTGTGTAAATAGGTTACTTTTATTTTTAGACATTTTGAATAATTATTTCGGTAAATATTCTATTTACCATGGTTAAGGGTAAATCCCGTAAATAAGGGTTAACAAATAATATTATAATAATACTATATTACACTAAAACATGTCCTAGACTTATTTTCTGATACATATTTGACCATTTGCATCATTGGGTCAATTTTGGGACCCCATGGAGCCACTTTTAGGTGATAGGGACACTTTATTTTAATTAAGTTAAAATGGATACAAAAATGACACATGAATATATATTTTAGGAAGAAAATTTTTTACATAGGGTTATATATGTTGGATTTTAGACTATAAATATTCATTAGAAAAATAAAAAGATTTCCTACATAATTATATTTTATTTATAATTTTTATAGATTGCATAATTTAATTTATGTATGACACAATGATGATGAAGAAATTACCATAATAGTGAAAATTTAAAATAATTGATATTATAAATACCCAAATAAATATAATTTGAGACTTTTAATAAATTAAAATAATTTTATTGGATAATATGACATATTAGTATTGATTTAATTAACTTTTTTTAATTAATCATTCTATTATGAGTTTCACAAAAATCAAATATTGAGTAGTGTCCAAATTGACATAAAAGAGTTTTTAAAACAAGTATTATATTATTAATTGATATTAAATTCCTAAAAATCTAAGGATCGGCCAAGAGACTTATATCAGGATAGTTGTATCATTAATGGACCACTTGAGGGTCTCTTGGATGTATATGGTATGTTTATTAACCATATAATATAAAAATACAAAGTGACATTGTAAAAGTGAAACTAATTAACATAGAGTTAATACTTAAAGATAAGGTTAATATAACAACCCAAACCTGTATAAATTATATTGGTTTAATGTTTTGCGACCTATCCCCAACTTAAAATTTAAATAATACACTTTTGAGCCATTAGAAACCGAATTTGAATTTATTATAAATTAATATTTCTAGCTTTTCCAAAGGTGCCCCTCACCACTCTTATAAAAGGGCACTTCTCCTTCTCATTTTTTCACACCTTCAAAGCCTTTTTGTTCGGCCATAATCTGCCCAATTACTCTCCCAACTTCCCTCAATAAAACCTAGAGGCCTTAGTTTGATCAGAATTCCAACCTAAGGATCCCTTTTGATCAAATCAAAAGGAAGAACCCGAAGAAGAGGTAATGATTTCACCACCCTTTTTCAAGTTCCTTTCTTCTTCCACCTCTTCTTCCTTTGTTGTTACCATTCTAAAATAATAACTAAAGTATCATATATATACTGTGATGTTATTATAAATATGGTACAACCATATTCATTATTATATCCATCCTTTGAATAACATGTCACTATATGTGCATACGTACGGCTTACCGTCTCCACGTCGTGGTGTAATTATTATTAAATATATTATTATTTGGATGGTTATAGTAATGATGTGTAACTCATGTAAATAATAAATATAACATGATAATGATTCTTTATATATGATATACCATCCATTTATATATTATTTTAATATCAAATGAATGATAGTGTCGCTCATGCATATGTACGGACTACCGTCTCCACGAACGCGATGAGATTCATTCTCCATCATATCCATTCAAGTATAATTCTCATTTTATGATTAATAGTAGTATCTAAGGACTTGATATAATTCTGGATATGATTATGATACAACCTAACCATTGAAAACATTTCTTACGTAACAAAACATATAAAAGAAAACGAGTAAGTTAACACCCAAAACAATGATAATACTAAGATATTATTAACAAAGCAATGTTAAAAGATAATATATGATATCATATGAATGTATATGATTCTTTTATAATTTAATAACAATTATTTCACTATTATACAGGAGTTTAACCTACCCTCAACCAAGGAAGAGTTCAAGGTAAGGGTTTATTTTGCAATCTCTTCATTATCAGAGGTTGTTTATACGTAATAATATACTGGGACTTCTTTATCATCCACATCCATGTTTCTTAAAAATATATTTCAAAACATTTTTACTATATAATATGATATGGGTTAAATTAATTTATACCCTTATTTTACTTTTTATAAGAGGTTTATAAAAGAATCGTTCTGTCGTTTTCCAAAAAAGGTGTTTTTTAACCTTTTCGACAGAATTAAGGTAAGAATGTTTTTTTAACTTATACAGCGGGTGCTGCTATTTTCCGCCGTTATAAAATCGTCAAATCTTCCATTACAAGCTTATAAGAATATTTTCAAAGTAAATGTTTTATTTTATAATTATATGACTTTTAAATGATTTCAAAATGAATATTTTATGAATTTGTGAAAGGTACTCTTTATCAAGATCATAATTTTTGATGTTTTGAAGATTTATCTTTCTAAATATTTTTAATTAATGTCCATGTTTTCAAAATGATTTTATGAATTTATTTATATAGACATGAAAGTTTTGATATGATATTTCTTTACAAAAGTTTCAATGTGTTATAGGACACTTTGATTCAAAAATCTCATTTAAATTACTTCCTTTATAAATGTGTGACTTTTCAATGATTTCAAAAATATATATATTTCTCTAAAAAGAGTTTTGATTTAATCTATGTCAAAATTCTTTGTTGGATTTTACACTTATGTAAAGTTGATTTATTATGATACAAAACTTCTATGTTGTATTTAAGGTTTTGTGATATGTTTGACTGTAGATGTGTTGTTTTTATACCATTCATGGT
The DNA here is from genome assembly GCA_963277665.1 of Viscum album. Classification (NCBI taxonomy): domain Eukaryota; kingdom Viridiplantae; phylum Streptophyta; class Magnoliopsida; order Santalales; family Viscaceae; genus Viscum; species Viscum album. The sequence goes on along the minus strand of OY728134.1, from coordinate 153,711,223 downwards.
ATATGGTGAAAGTATTGACATTTTGTATGCTAGTTTTAATATTAATGTTTATGTTATGTTTAAACCTTTTCATATGGGAATGCATTGGACTTAATATGTGATGGGTGGAGCCCGCTATAGCTCCTCGATGCATCGGTAGGTCTCATGAGACAAACTAGTGTCTTGGCACAAGGCCTGGACAAAATCTTTGTTTTAGTCTTGGTATGAGGCCTTGGATATGTGGTTATGATAGTCTGGAATTATGAATTCCATCATTATGAAAGTGGTTATTGATATTCCATGTGATTATTCGATTAGTAGAATATCCATGTGAATAAGTAAATGGAATTGTTTCATTTTATTTCTACCATTCTATATTGAAGTTCATATTTAAAAGGCTTTTATTTTAGTTATACATTGCCTTAAATGTTTATTCTTAATTATGGAAGTTTCCACTATATTGTTATCCTTACTGGGCTTTAGATCTCACCCCTTCTCTATGTTTTATTTTTCCCAGGATGTGAAGAAGTAATTTATGAATGACCTGCAGGGATAGTATGTGGGGATATGATTGTGAACTATGAAGAAAATATGTTATTGTAGTTTTCATTTTTATGATGTAATGCAAGAAATTATAAATATATCTAGTGCTTCCAAGGATACTAAACCAATCTGCCTTTCGAGATTTGATCATTCTTGTGATCATGAAAATGTTATGTAATAATGCACCGACTCTGGGTAACTGGGGTCGGGGAGTTACAGTTGGTATCATAGGAAGGTTAGTACAAACCTTGGAATATAGATTTAGATAAACTATGATTAGATAACATAGATTTAAGATATACTTTGAGGATTAGTATAGAAGAACTTACTAGAATTTTGGTATTGCAGAGATTTTGTGAGTTTTCTGAGCAATACATCCATGTCTGGATACGAGCATGTAGAGGCGGCTCTGGCACAGTTGTACCTAGGGGTAAAACCCGAAAACACCGCTTTGATCTTGACTCAAACGAGAACTGGTGCATAAAAACTGGCCTTGATGCACTCTTGGTTACGACACTCCCGGGGGGATATGCTTAGGATAATTCTCATTTTCTTTACAAACCATTATGAAGAGTTTATGAGTATATACCTGCTCAAAGGAGACATTTTTATGATTATGGATTTTATCCATAAACTATTTAATTTATGTTATGTGTTTTAAATGTTTGGGATTAGGTATTGTTATTCATAAACTAATCTAGTGTATGGCATTGTTTAGAAATGGTGCTCAGTAGAAGGAATGAGAACTCCAGCCATGCACTTGATCCAAAGAGAAGGAAGGATCATATCTTTCATGGTCTTAAGATAGAATTTATAAGAGAAATAGTCTCAAATGTATTATCATCATATGAATAAATAATATCATGTGTTGATAAGATAAGTAAATAGTTTACTGAGTCCTATGGCTTTAAAGGGAAATAAGAGAAGAAAAGGATGGAAGAGGAAAAGATGGATAAAGGGAAGAGGGAAAAGAAGAATTTTCCCATATGTGATAACTGTGGGAAGAAACACCAAAGAACTTGCCTGAAAGGAATGGGAGTTTGTTATAAGTGTGGATGAAAAGGGCACAAAGTACGTGACTTCAAGGGTAAGAAAATGGTTTCAAATGTACAATGCTTCATTTGCAAGGAGTTTAGACACTACGCGAACCTATGTCTCAGTCATCAGACTATGCCGAAAATGATGCTATTGGATAATAATCAAGTTATGATACTACCACAGATGAAGAGGAATGATTATAGTTCTTATGTTGATTATGTCATTTGAGTGTTGTATCAACAATGTACTTGTTATAATAATTATGAAGTAAATAAGGATTGTACTATAGTACTATTTCATAAAGGACTTGAGATTGTGTGGAACAAAGAAAATTGACTCAATAGCAGGTTAAATTTTTGAAAAATATATGGTTGAGAGAAAGATAAACCATAATATGGTTCTGATACTGAGGTAGTGATTTTAGAATAATAAATGATTGTTTTGGATAAATTATATTGGATATTCTTGACTACCTTGAAACTGATTAATGATTTCTATATTCCATCATTGTTGGGGTTTACAACATTTTTGGATTGAAGGAGTATATCTATTATTCTTTAAGGAATAAGGGATCATGAAAGTAATCAATAAGGTTTTATGGAAATTCAAGATGTTGTAGTGTTTTAAAAGAATACATGATGGAGGTGATCACATGTTATTACGTGACGAAAAGGATCTTCATTGTGTTTTCCTTATAAATTTTGGACTGAAGTATTTTGGATAGTTCTAGTTTGGATTATTTTGGATTTCCATAAAAGGACAACCTGGAGGTCGGGCGGCAACCTGTCACATCCGACAAGGCCGCGAGACTTGAACCCACAAAAGAAGGGTGACAAGGGTGTATCACCTACCACGGACCCACGTGATGTCCTGGATTGAATAATGTCATTTTTTTAATGGTTCTGCAAGATGAATTATAAATTCATTTTTTTAACCCTATACGAATAAGATAAACAGAATATTATTTTTAAGTTCTATTATATTTAGAGTGAAAGATGAGTTTGTGGTAGAACTTAGCTAAAGGATGAGACTCTACATGTCAATTATATATTTTTCTACTCCTCTTATTCAAATTAAGAAATTAATTCTTATACTTTAGTGAAGGGATATTAAAAAAATGTGTTATCCTAATACCATATGTTTTGTTGAACCGATGGTATTTTAAATCATCATAGATTGATGAATTTAAGGCCCTCAATTTTACACTTTTTGTGATTGATGGCCTCAATCACTACCAATAAATATTTATGTTTTTCCTCCAATTATATGTCTCTAATTTCCACCAATGTTCTCTGAATAGAGATCATAATTTGTTGGTAACCCGTTCATTTCTCTTTTCCTCTTATTAAGACTAAAATTTATCAACCCAATTTCCGATGTGGGTTTTCCCAAAAATATATTTTATATATTCAACCTTTTATTTTCGAAGAACAATTTCAAATTGCGAGGACGCAATTTATTGAAGGATGGGAGAATGTTACACCCCAAGATTTCATAGTGTGTGATTTCTTTAAAATAATTCAATAACTTGCACTACATGAAACACCGAGTCCGAGCACACCATGACTTACCAAACAAGCCGTTAAAAAGAGTTTATGAATAGTATTAACTAAATTTTAAACTTTATATCATCCTTATAATTTTAGAATCCTTATTATGAGTTTCTTAGACATAATGAAAGAACAAATTCATTTTCAGTAGTGCACTTTTACCACCTTTTAATAGAGAACCCTTTTTAAATCCAATATTTTAAACTTTTATGTATTCAATTTAACTAAATAAATTTACTTTGGTAACATCATAAATTTACAATGAAATACCTCATGCTTCTACGGTACGCTTCTCTTTGAATAATGTGATAGCGTGTGTTGTACGCAACACCGAGTTCTAACACACCATAACCAATCAAACTAGCCGTTATGAATAGTAATATCTACTTTTTGAAATTATATATATTTTATTTTTTTTAAATGGAATTCATTTTTGGATTTGGAATATTGTATTTAGCCTAAGGTGAAATTTTGGTACTTTTCGGATAACTTTAATATTTTGATGAATAGTGAAAATTACTAAATTTTAATTAAAAACAACCTTTTTAATCAAAATAATTAATATTGATAAATTATGAATTTGAGTGGTTTTAAAGTATATTTATAATATATTTTTACCATTTAATATAATGTTGTTCATTGGACATAATTTTACATTTATATCGGACATAAACAAGTGTCAATCTTTTGATAGTTATTATCTTCTAAAAACACAGTTTTTGTTTTAACAACGAGAATTAATTTTAAATTAATTTCTGCCACTTCTGTGTTTTGAATTTGGAAAAATGGATTCCATATTTGGAATAAGAATGTTCAAATTGTGTAAATAGATAACTTTTATTTTTATACATTTTGAATAGTTCCTTCGGTAAATATTTTATTTACCATGGTTAAGGGTAAATCTGTTAAATAAGGGTTAAAAATAATATTATAATAATATAAATTTATCCTAAAACTTGTCCTAGACTTATTGGTTGAAACATGTTCGACCATAGGCATCTTTGGGTAGATTTTGGGACCCCATGGAGCCACTTGTAGGTGATAGGGAAACTTTATTTTAATTAAGTTAAAATGAATACAAAAATGACACAAGCATATATCTTTTACCAAAACAATTTTTACATATGGTTATATATGTCAGATTTTCGACTATAAATATTCATTATAAATATAAAAAAATTTCCTACATAATTATAGTTTATTTATAATTTTTAGAGATTATATAAGTTAATTTAGTTATGACACAATGATGATGCAGTAATTACCATAATAGTGAAAATTTAAACTAATTGATTTTATAAATACCCAAATAAATATAATTTGAGCCTTTTAATGAATTAAAATAATTTTATAGGATACTATGACATATTTTTATTTATTTAAATAACTTTTTTCGAAGTAATCATTCTGTTATGAGTTTCAAAAAAATCAACTATTGAATAGTGTCAAAATTGACAAAAAATAGTTTTTAAAACAAGTATTATATTATTAATTGATATTAAATTCTAAAAATCTAAGGTTCGGCCAAGAGACTTATATCATGATAGGTGTATCATTAATGTATCACTTGAGTGTCTATTGGATGTATATTGTATGTTTATTAACCATATAATATAAAAATACAAAGAGACATTGTAAAAGTGAAACTAATTAACTTAGAGTTAATACTTAAAGATAAGGTTAATATAGTAACCCAAACCTGTCTAAATTCTATTAGTTGAATTGTTTTAGATCTATCCCCACCTTAAAATTTAAATAATCCACTTTGGAGCCATTAGAAACCGAATATGAATTTATTACAAATTAATATTTCTAGCTTTTGCAAAGGTGCCCCTCACCCCTCTTATAAAAGGGAACTCCTCCTTCTCATTTCTTCACACCTTAAAAGCCTTTTGGTTCGGCCAAACTCTACCCAATTACTCTCCCAACTTCCCTCAATACAACCTATAGGCCTTAGTTTGATCAGAAAGCCAACCTAAGGAACCCTTTTGATCAAATCAAAAGGAAGAACCCAAAGAAGAGGTAATGATTTCACCACCCTTTTCCAAGTTCCTTTCTTCTTCCACTTCTTCTTCTTTTGTTGTTACCATTCTAAAATAATAACTCCAGTATCATATATATACTGTGATTTTATTATAAATATGGTTCAACCATATTCAGTATTCAATCCATCCTTTGAATAACATGTCACCATACGTGCGTACGTATTTCTTACCGTCTCCACGTCGTGGTGTAATTGTTATTAAATAAATTATTATTTGGAAGGGTATAATAATGATGTGTAACTCATGTAAATAATAAATATAACATGATAATTATTCTTTATATATTACTTACCATCCATTTATATATTATTTTAATATCAAAATAATGATATTGTCGCTCGTGCGTACGTACGGACTACCGTCTCCACGAACGCGATGAGACTAATTCTCCATCGTATCCATTCAAGTATAATTCTCATTTGATGATTAATAATAGTATCTATGGAATTTATATCATTCTGGATATGATTAAGATACAACCTAACCATTGCAAACATGGCTTACGTAACAAAACATATAAAAGAAAACGAGTAAGTTAACACCCAAAACGACGATAATACTAAGATATTATTAACAAAGCAATTGTAAAAGATGATATATGATATCATATCAATGTATATGATTCTTTTATAATTTAATAACAATTATTTCACTATTATATAGGAGTTTAATATACCCCCAACCAAGGAAATTTACAAGGTAAGGGTTTATTTCACAATCTCTTCATTATCCGAGGTTGTTTATACGTAATAATCTACTGGGACTTCATTATCATCCACATCCATGTTTCTTAAAAATGTATCTCAAAACATTTTTACAATATACTATGATTTGGGTTCAATTCTTATATACCCTTGTTTGAATTTTTATAAGAGGTTTATGAAATAATCTTTCTGTCGTTTTCCAAATAAGGTGTTTTTTAATCTTTTCGACAGAATTAAGGTAAAAATGTTTTTTTAACTTATACGGCGGGTGCGACTATTTACCGCCCTTATAAAATCGTCAAAGCTTCCATTACAAGCTTATAAGAATATTTTCAATGTAAATGTTTTATTTTATAATTATATGACTTTTAAATGATTTCAAAATTAATATTTTAGGAATTTTTGAAAGGTACTCTTTATCAAGATCATAATTTTTAATGTTTTGAAGATATATCTTTCTAAATATTTTTAATTAATGTCCATGTTTTCAAAATTATTTTAAGGATTTATTTATATGGACATGAAAGTTTTTATATGATATTTCGTTTCAAAAGATTCAAAGTGGTATGGGACACTTTGATTCAAAAATCTCTTTTAAATTACTTCCTTTATAAATGTGTGACTTTTCAATGATTTCAAAAAAAGAGATATTTCTCTAAAAAGAGTTTTAATTTCATCTATGTCCATATTATTTGTTGGATTTTACGATTATTTGAAGTTGATTTGTTATGATACAAAACTTCTATGTTTTATTGAAGGTTTTTTATATGTTTGACTGTGGATGTGTTATTTTTATACCATTCATGGTTTATGGTGAATGTATTGACATTTTGTATGCTAGTTTTAATATGGATGTTTATGTTATGTTTAAACCTTTTCATATGGGAATGCATTGGACTTAATATGTGATGGGTGGAGCCTGCTATAGCTCCTCGATTCATCGGTAGGTCCCATGCGACAAACTAGTGTCTTGGCACAAATCCTTGACAAAATCTTATTTGTAGTCTTGGCACGAGGCCTTGGCTATGTGATTATGATAGTCTGGAATTATGCATTACATCATTATGAAAGTGGTTATTGATATTTCATGTGATTATTCGATTAGTAGAATATCCATGTGAATAAGTAAATGACATTGTTTCATTTTATTTCTACCATGATATATTGAAGTTCATGTTTAAAAGGCTTTTGTTTTAGTTATACATTGCCTTAAATGATTATTCTTAATTATGAAAGTTTCCGCTATATTGTTATCCTTACTGGGCATTAGAGCTTTCCCATTTTCTATGTTTTATTTTTCCCAGGATGTGAAGAAGTAATTTCTGAATGACTTGCAGGGATAGTATGTGGGGATATGAGTGTGGACTATGAAGAAAATATGTTGTTTTAGTTTTCATTTTTATGATGTAATGTAAGACTTTATGAATATATCTAGTGCTTCCAAGGCTACTAAACCAATCAGTCTTTCAAGATTTGATCTTTCTTGTGATCATGCCAATGTTATGTAATAATGCACCGACTCTGGGTAACTAGGGTCGGGGCGTTACATAACTAACCAACCAAACTCAATTACGGAAATTGAATGGCCAAATTATATAAATCCAATTGGTTTATGACAAGTTTCTAGGTCATTTAGGCCCTTAAATATAAGTTTTAGTCCATTTTAACCCTAATTACACCTTAATCATTATAATTAATTTTAATCACACTACCTAATAATTTTGGTAAAAAAACTAATTTTATCATATTAGACTAATAATATCATCTTGATTATAATGGTTTATTTATATTTTTTTAATTCAAATCACAGAAGTGGAAAAATTAAGATGAATACAAATCTTACAAACATACGGTTTAATTGGTTTTAGTAGAAAAATTTTCAAGAGATTTTTGATTTCTTATATTCAATTTCAATGTGAAAATTATTGTTGTAAAATAAATTTTATTAATAGATGTATTATGTATCTAATGTGACTTTATAAAAAAATTTAAAACATAATCTTTCATTAATATATATTTAAATAAAAAGGATGTTTTTTACTAAAATGATGTTTCTCAGAATAATACAAAAAATTAACCCTATAATAATTTTGACATTATGAATTCTATAATGTAGTTTATTTTATAAAATTTAATTTATAAGATTTCCAAAATTAATGTTGAAAATATTTTTTCCATAAAAATGAAGTAAAATTTCCTTTAAAAAATATAGTGTTTTATGTGTGAAATACTAATTATTTTATCTTATGAATATCAAACATAATGGATAAATATAAAAAATATTTCATTGAAGTATGAAACATATATGTTTAATTAAAATACTTCACTAATTTTAATTAGTTGTGTTTATTAAGGTAAAACTCCTTTGGAAGCATAATAATAATAATATTTTCTTTTTATATCCAATTGGTTATTATTTTCATTTCTCATTAATTATTACCCAATGAAATTATTTTATATTGGTGTAAACCATACTTTTGTTAGTTAGTTATTACTATTCATAAAAAATAAATTAAATTCGATTTTATATTTTATTATAATAATATTATAATAATACATTTTTATTTGGTGAAACTTGATCTTGCGTGTAACAAAATCTATCGAGGAAGGTTACTCTTGCATGTTAAAAAAGCTATCAAGGAAGGTATGTCTTACATTTAACACAACATATCATGGAACGTCATTCTTGTGTGTAACATAAGGTTACTATGTATCGCATGCATTACAAACATTGTCATGTGTTTAATTTATTTAAAATAGTAAATATATTGTAGTGTCTTGGAGTATTACATTCCCTTAATTGTTTGGTGTTTCATATCAAAAAATATATTGACTAAAAATTACTTTTTTTTATTATTTAGTCACTTTTGATGAAAATTGAGAAACCATACATGACATCAAATACATAAAAACATTCAAGGCCCCAAAATACAAAAAATTAAGAGAAAAAAAGTCATTCAAACCTACATAGAAGAGCTCCTACCCAACATCAAAAACAATAAATCAATTTCTCCTACTTATCACTTCACTGCTTGTATTCCAGTGCATGACTACACTAGCATGGAACTGATGGAAAATCCAAAACCTCTCAAACAACTGAATCTGAAAGCAAAAGCCTGAAGAAAACCACTACTCTGAACCCCATCTAAAGCAATTCCTATAATATAATTGTTGCCTTGATTCTCAAACCTCAAATTTAAGGCCACCAAAAATTCATCTGTGAACCCAAAATCACCATCCACACAAACAATAACACTTTAAAAACTAATCAAACCTCATAATAGATTTACTTCACCAAATTTAACCTTCAACAGCATAGCAAAGACCAACACCTTAGACTAAAAACCAGAACCAAATTGATCCAAAACCAGAACCGCAGAAGAGGAGAAATAATCACAAGCTAGCACCGGAGTGAGAACCTAAAAAACATGATAGAAGAAGACCTCTCCGAGAGCCAGAGCCAAGGATCCCACCACCTGCACATGGAACAAGATCATCTAATATACCCACATCTCACCCAAAGCATAATGACCACCCCCATGCTGAGAAATAGAAGCATGAAATCTAGACCAAAATTATGCCACCAAGAAACCCTAGCCAGATCGAAGGAATGGTGAGAAATAGTCATAAAATGGTGGGAAGTCATGGAATCTCACAATGACTCAATAGGAAGAGGATGCAATTTGCACAAACGGTGAGAAGAGTCACCAAGGAAATATCCGATTTGAGATGGTGGAGAAGAAGAAGGCGTGGGTGAAAGCATACCATTGAGAGGCCCTTTATGGGCTCATCTCCCTTGGTTGTATGCATAAAATCAACTGAATACAATGTTGTAAATTAAAATTTTGTGGTGTCACATTCCCTCTACTTTAATTAAATTACATCCTCACAATTTAAACTCAATCATGGTGATATATTATTTGATTATTCCTATGTTTAAAATATCACATCATGATAATGGTTTGTAAAACTACCTCCTGAAAAGAGGGAATGTGAAGTACAAGGGTCACATAGACTACCATGTATCAAGGTTTGTGTGAATGAGATCTTTAGTGGAATGTAGAGACACATATATAAAAGAAAATAAGAAATATTTAGTGGGATTTTATGAGGATATCAGTCAAAAAACAAGTGAATGATCGATATAATGTTAAGGGCCTCAAATCCATACATCCACGATGATTTGTGAGACCCTCAATTTGACAGAAATTATGGTATTAGGAAAATATTTTATTTCTATGTTATTTTCTTGTCGTAGGGAATTTATTTTACTAACCTTGAATTTAAGGAAATATCCATAGCAGATAGGTTTCAATTTTATGTGAACAATAGTAACTTTTGGTCTTTATTTGATCAAATTCTAATTCATTTCTATACTCTAATAAATTAATTACCTTTAATGAATTTTTATGACTCAAGCACTAATAAACATTTAAAGGATCGTAAGGCCTATAAAAGAGTGAAATGTCAAACTATTTTCCTTTAGATATCTTCCAAAACCAATATGGTTCATATATTAATCTATAATACTCAAAATTGATACTAATAGTTCATCATTAACATTTATTATTCAGATTATTTATCTAAAAACAATGAAAAATTAACCAAGACATTGTGTAAGTTAGTGGTTGGAGTGAAACCCTTATCATCCTTCAGTTATGGGTTCAAGACCTACTTCATTGTTGAATTTTATTAGTTGTCACTAGACATATAGTTTTACCCTTTCTAAAACAAAATTATTATAATTTCCAAAATAAATATGATATACATACTTGAAATTAATCATTAAATAGACTCTTAACAAGGGTTTTCAATTCACCCGAAATACATAAGTACATTATACACTTATTTTCACATAGATCCTTCTGTAGTCTAGAGTTTATCCTCTAGAACAGGGCATTGAATTAGGTAAGGTCATGTTTTCCCACACTTACGATAATTAAATATAAAGGATTTCCTAGGATGTGATTTATTTCCTTCTATTGTACTCTTCATTTTTCTTCAACAATCTGTTGATTTATGTCTTTTTGTACAACATATAAATAATTTCCTTGATTCATTTGGACACATTCAAGGGTGCCTCCTTCGACACTTTTCACATGTCATTAGTCAATCATTATGTTCTTGACGTTCTCCACTAATCATGCTCTTAGTAGCCTCCGTGATTCTCTTCTCTCGTGTGTTTGGGAGTTGGTATAGGTATATATAGTTAGTCATATTTTCGTAAAATAGGTTTGGCATAAACACGATATTTTCAATTTTTTAAACACATCATTTGGTTTACCATTTTTACCACACTATCCTTTATTTTTTATTTTAACTTGAATCCCTTGTGTTCCATCCAATGACTAAAACCAAAATCAATAGTGCAAGGAATAATATACATAGTGAGAAATGCATATAGTTATATATAAATAACTAAATCAAGACAAATTATTTTTAAATCTAAAACAACATAGGTTTAATTTATAATATTAATTTTCATTATCTAGTCATATTATTCCTAATGGTTTTCAATGAAAAGGTTAATTATCCTAAGAAAATTCTCAGGGAGTGTCAAACAAGGTACACAGTAAGCCCCGTTGTCATGTACAAGGTTACCCTGAGTCAGACCAAGACCACATTGTTAGAGTTGTTACTCAAAGGTACATTTTTTCCCAAAAAATATTGAATTGTAGTATCCAGATAGGGATGTATTTCTAAGAAGACCCAAGTAATAAAAACATTAAAAAAATATATAGTGTTCTTAAATTATTATAAAAACATTCTACCTTAGGGTTATGTTGTCTAACATATTTTTTCCTAAATCTAGTTACCTAGGTTGTTAATAAACATCCACTAATACCAACTGTAGTGACCCAGCCCCCGAACCCTAGAGCTGGTGTCTACTATCAATTACATTTTCATGATTACAATGAATCAAGCCCTGAATAACCAATCAGTTTAGTAGTATTGGTAAATTAGATACATAAATATGTCTTGTATTCAAAATGACTACACTAATTACAACATTTATTTCCTAAAATATAAATAATTGAAATCAAGGGTAAATCTAATCCATTTATTAAATCCATGCATATCTTTCATAGTATTCTTCTTTTATTCCTGGGGAATGAAACATAACAATGGTCAGGTGAAAGGATCAGTAAGCTTAAGTAAATAATAAGAAATACTTAATCATTGAGAATAGTCAATATATAAAGGTAAATAATTAAACTCACATGCCATATAATAAATGATTTCAATGGAAGTTCATGAAAAACTGGAATGGTATTAACTGGAAACACATTCCATTCAAATAACTAGATAAGGAAACATAATTACGATATGTTAAGAAACTGAAACACATTCCAACTAAATAACTACAAATGAAATGTATCCATAGATAGCTCGATGAAAAAACTCATGGATGGATAATAAATAATTCCTAAAAATTAAATAAATCCATATATATGTTAACATAAAATCCCATGGATGAGAAAAAAACTAAATATAAATGATGGAAAATGATTTCTTAATGGACACCATGTTTCCCTAGTACATGGTACATTTACCATCAATACCCTTCCTAAGATGGTTTATAAAATTTAGGGTAAATACCTGTCTAAGGAAGCTATCCAAATTAGTTGTCCCATGTGACTACCGATGCATTGAGGGGATATTTATAACTAGGCCCCACCTATGCATTACAAGCCCAAAAACATTCGTTATATACTGAATAATCAATTTAACAATGTTCCTTATCAAATATTCATATGGAGAAAGAGATGCGGATTTATAAATGTTTACTCAAATAATCAAATAATTGTCAAAGTATTCACCATATTTAAAATGGTACACATTTTAGGCAACAGTAACATCCATGATAAATTAAATGGATAATTAGGGGAATTTCAATGTTCAATGATCATATAAGATTTAATATGTCAAGGGGAAAAAAATAAAGGAAGTGAATGTGAATAATATCCTTTTAAAAATAAATAATTGACCATCCATAGGAAGATTAAGGATTTTATTAATACAAAATACCCCAGGTGAAGTAAATTAAAGGGTTAACATCATTGAAATATAGAAATGTTATAAAAATATATTTTAAAAACATTCTCGAGGAAAATTTCCTTTTATTTTGAAAATTATTTTCAAAAATATTTCATTGAAAATGAATTTTGAAATCATTTTTTTTAATAATTATCCTTTCAAGAATGAAATAGTTTATTTGATAAAATGATGTCAGGTATATCTGTATATGCCATAGAAGGTAAAATGAACATTCATTTTTTGTGGTAAAAATTGAAGAAAAATTCCTTATTTAGAAATAGAAAATAAGATTCCTTTAAAAACATTGGAAAATAAAAAAAAAGGTAAAAATAACATCACCAAATCATTTTAAACAAATTTTGAAAATATTTTAATAAAACATTTTTAGGAGAAAGTAGGTTGTCTAAATTAAGAGAGAAATGAAGTCAGGTTTCCTAAAAACATTTCTCAAAAACATTGAGTACCAAAGAGTAAAAAAATGGTACTAATGCTTGAAAATGGTTTTGAATAACAATAGGAGATAAAATTAAAGGTTTTATTGAATTTGTTTTATAAAATTTCCAGGAATATAAAAAACATTGAAATATCATTAATGTTTTTTGAGGAAAATAATCTTTAATCATTCCAAAGTGTCCCATGCCACTTTGAAACATTTTAACTCATAAACCTCAGGATGGAATAATATTAAATGAAAGATTAAGATACCATAAATAGAAAATATCTAATTATATAATATAACAAAAGGTTAGTAGATACACAAAATAGAAGATGTAAGTGATGTACATGAAATCTATCTGAAAGATATATAATGGTGAGATTGAAATCCCTTACCTTGTGTTTTTGTTTTGGGTGAACGTCCATTAAATTATTATATAATAAACTTATATTAATTTTATAATTAATTTATAAAAAAATTCATGTTTATGTTTACTTTTTTTCACTTATTAATATGTTTTAGACTACTACATAAACAATTATGGTTACATCAGGTGTTTTAACTTTGGTAGGTAAACTATGTTCAAAGAGGTTAATATATAACATATCATGAAAATAATAATGAAATAATTATCAAATATTTACATCAATTATACTTTCAAAATCAATCATTAATTATGGTTACGAAAAATGAACCAACGTTAAAATTAGGGAGATGGTAGGCCGTACGTACACATGAGTAATGTTCTAGCTTTTTAATGATAATTATGGAAAGAAGTAGAGTGTAATTTTTACATTCTAAAAAGTCAAAAATATCCTTAATACCATATTATATAGTCATATATACTTATATATACATGTAACCTGATTTAAAAGGGATCACATCGTGTTGAGGAGGTTATAGTCAATACATTCACAAAAGACAATATAACTTTTCGGTGTCTGAAAGGATGACAAATAAAATGATATATATATATATATATAATGTTAATTATGTAATTAATATAATATATATGTTTTTTATGTCTCATATTTTCAATTATAATCATCTTTTATACATTATATGGATCATGTGAATGAATAACATCACTTTGGAGAGGGAGATAGTCCACATTTCCTCAAACAATGTAATTATGTTAATGAAAAAATGGAATGAATAAGGGTATGTGTGGTAAAATAATTAAATAATATTAAATTAATAAAATATATAAAATATAATATATATATATATAAATATAAATATAGTTTCCATCATAATGTCTACCATGATAGGTGGCAAGGGAAAAATGAACAATCATCCTTCTATGAGGCAGTAGTCCAGAATACACAGAAATAGTATGTTCAATACCCATTAGATGGAAATGTATATAAATTTAGGTAGAAATATTCACATAAAAACATCCTAGTATATTGGGAATACTTTTTTTTATAAAAGAAAATTATAATTAGTGTATAGGGGTTGAAGAATGGAAATGAAACTAAAAATCTTGAGGGAACTTGTAACATCTTAATCAGGCGACATCTTTTGGTTTGTGCCAAAAGGCTTCTTGAGGTGTCTTTCAGTCCAAAGAGGGATTATTTTAATGCCCCGACCCCAGTTACCCAAAGTCAGTGCATTATTTTAATACATTGTCATGATTACAAGGAATCCAGTCCTGAAGGACCGATCAATTTAGCAGTCTTGGAAAATAGATTACATACATGAATGTTACATTACACTTAATAACATACAAAACAACATAAATAATCCTTTATGAATGCCATTATTCCCTTGAACTAACCCCGCATATCAATCACAATACCCTTCATCAAATCTTGGGTAAAATAAAACATAGAAAAGGGTGAGCTCAGATACTCAGTAAGGATAACAATATTGCATAAACATTGATAAATACGCATAAACATTTAATGAAATGTATAACTAAAATAAAATTCTATTAAACTTGAAATTCAGCATAATATGGAAAAAATAAAATGAAGTAATTCCATTTACTTATTCACATAGATATTCTACTAGTCGAATAGTCACAAATAATATAACTAACCACTTTCATAATGATTGAATGCATAATGCCAGACTATCATAACCACGTAGTCCAGGCCTTGTGCCAAGACTACAAATATGATTTTTTCAAGGCCTTTTTCCACGACACTAGTTTGTCTCATGAGACCTACGGATGCTTCAAGGAGCTATAGCAGGCTCCACCCGTCACTTACTAAGTCCAATGAATTCCTCATATTAATAGGTTTAAACATAACATAAATATTCGTATTAAAACTAGAATATGAAATGTAAATACTTTCTTCATAAACCAAGAATGGTATAAAAATAACACATCCATGGTCAAACCTATGACAAAAAATTCAATACAATATGGAAGTTTTGTATCATAATAAATCAGCTTTAAATAAGCTTAAAATTCATCAAAGGATGTTGACATAGATGAAATAAAAACTATTTGAGGGAAATATCTTTTTTTTAAATCATTGAAAAGTAACACATTTATAAAGGAAGTAATTTAAAAGAGATTTTTGAATAAATGTGTCCCATTCCACTTTGAAACTTTTGAAAAGAAATATCATTTCAAAACACTCATGTCCATATAAATAAATTCTTAAAATCATTTGGAAAATATGGACATTAATTAAAAATATTTAGAAAGATAAATCTTTAAAACATTTAAAATTATGATCTTGATAAAGAGTACCTTTCACAAATTTTTAAAATATTCATTTTGAAATCATTTAAATGTGACATAATTATAAAATTATAAATTTACCTTGAAAATATTCTTATAATATATTAAGGGAAGCTTCAAAGATTTTACAATGGTGGAAAATAGCCGCACCCGCCATATAAGTTAAAAAAAAGACATTCTTACAATAATTTTGTTGAAAGGTTAAAAAGGACCTTGTTTGGAAAATGACAGAAAGATTCCTTTATAAAAATCTTATAAAAATTCAACAAGGGTATAAATGACTTTAACGCATATTATATAAAATAGTAATAATGATTTGAAATATATTTTTAAGAAACATGGATGTGGATGACAAAGAGGTCTCATTAGAAAATTATGTATAAACAACCTCGGATACCGAAGAGATGTGAAATAAACCCTTACCAATTTGGTAAATTATGAAACATAAACCCCATGAAAGAGGTATCATACAATTAATATGTAAATACACATAAATTAAAGTTTATTGCACAAATAATACAATTATGGGTAGTACATACACCACACAAAAGGTAATAGTGGCAATATGGTATGAATATCACGGGAATAAGGAGTGAGATGAAAACCCCATACCTTACACTTTACATTAGTCAAGGGTATGTTTAACCTCTTGTATGAAGACCATAGTATGTTATTAAATTATAATAGTACCATATTAATATTTATGATATCATACATTATTCATTTATGTCTTTATACTACCCATTTAATAATGATTTCCATGTCAAATTTACATTTTGGGTAATAATCGCTTTCTCTATTTTATGGGTTTTAACTTGTTACTCTTGATTGTATGACATAGATCATGATTTAAATACTTCCAAAATATATAACATTATATATATATCATATATATTTCGAATATAATTATGTATAATAGGCATATATATGAAATGAAAAACACCATTTATGGACACGGTAGTCCGTACGTACACATAAATATTGTTTCCGTTTTCATATCGTACTGAACGGAACTAAGTGAATAAGATATATGTAAGTAAATATATTCATATATATCTCCAGTAGCATTTTTATGTCATATATTACATATTAATTAGTAATATATATTTTTATATTTGTCGATGAATGGTGAATGTGGAAATGAATTTCATCGTGTTGTGGAGACAGTAATCAGTACGTATGCACGAGAGAAAATATAATTTACTTAAAAGGTGTAGAATTGGATGGTATATTAATTTTACAGAGATATTATCATGTTATTTTCATTATTTATATACATATTAATCACCATCATATCCATACAAATAACATTGTGTTGACTAACAAATTACACCACGACGTGGAGACAGTAAGTCGTACGTACGCACGCATGGTGACATTATCATTCATAAGTTAGATAGAATAATGAATATAGTTGTGAAATATTTATACTAAAATCATAGTATATAGAAGAAACTGGAGTTATTATTTTAGAATTGAAATAACAAATAAAGAAGAAGTTGAAGAAGAAAGGTACTTGAAAGATGATGGCCAAAACATTACCTCTTCTTCGGGTTCTTTCTTTTGATTTGATCAAAAGGGATCCATATGTTGGATTTTTTATCAAAATAAGTCCTCTAGGTTGAAGTGGGGGACGTTGATATATTATTTGGGTAGGGGTTGGCTGAGCCAAAAGGTTTTAATGTGTGAATTAGAGGGAAGGTGAAGTGCCCTTTTATAAGAGGGGTGAGGGGCACCTCAGGAAAAGTTAGAAATATTATTTTATCATAAATTTATATTCGAATTATAATGGTTACAAAGTGAATTATTTAAAGGATAAGGTGGGGATATTTTTAAAACCACTCATCCAATAGGTTTTAGACAGGTTTGGGTCAGTGTATTAACTTTACCTTTTTGATTTAACTCTTACTTAAATAGTTTGACATTTACCACATCTCTTTGTATTTTTATATTATATAGTCAGTAAACTTACTATAAACATCCATGAGGCCCCAAAGTGGTCCATTAATAATACTTATACCATTATATAATTCCTTTGGCTGAACCATAAATTTTTAGGAATAGAATATCAATTAATAATATAATATTTATTTTAAAAACTCATTTATGTCAATTTTGACAATATTTAATAATAGATTTTTGTTAATGTCTTAAAAAAATTATTAATTTGAAAAAAATTCATTTTAGAAATAAAAACATGTCATATTAACCAATAAAATTGGAGGATAGCATCAAAACTTTCAATTTATATATATTTTTACATTTATAATACTAATTATTTGATTATTTCATTAATAAACAAAATACTGCATCATTATTGTGTATTAAATAAATTTAATTATTCAATGTCTAAAAATTATAAATAAAATACAATTTTGTATGAAATCATTTTATATTTCTAATTAATATTTATAGTCTAAAATATAACATATATAACCTTATGAAAAAAATAGTCTTTCTAAACGATATACGCTTTTGTCATTTTTTATTTACTTTATGTATAATTAATATAAAGTGTCATTATCACTTACAAGTGGATCCATGGGGTCCCAGAATTGAACACAATATTACCATTAACATAAATTTATCAACGAATAGGGTTAGGATATGTTTTAGGGTAATTTATTATTATTATAGTATTATTTTTTACCCTTATTTACCGGATTTACCCTTTAACCATGGTAAAAAAAAATTTACCGAAGTAATTATTCAAAATGTATAAAAATAAAAGTTACCTATTTTTACAATTTGAAACTAATTATTATAAATATGGTATCCATTTTTCTAAATTCAAAACATATAAGTGGAAGAAAATAATTTAAAATTAATTCATGTTGTTAAAATAAAATGTGTCTTTTTAAGAGATAATAACTATCAAAAGACTGACACTTGCTTATTTCCAGTTAAAATTTGAAATTATGTCCAATTACCATCATTGGATTAAATGGTAAAAATATAATCTTATTATACCCTAAAATCACTAAAATTAATAATTTATCACTATTAATTATTTTGATTAAAAATGTTTTTTTCAATTAAAATTTAGTAATTTTCACAATTCATGAAAATATAAAAGTAATTCGAAAAGTACCAAAAATTCACCCTAAACTAATTTAAATATTAAAAATCCAAAAACAAATTCCATTTAAAATGATAAATTGTATAAAATATCAAAAAGTGGGTATTACTATTCATTATAGCTACTTTTATTGGTTGTAGTGTGGGTTAGAACTCGAATTTGCGTACAACACATGCTACTGTAATATTCAAAGAGAAGAATACTATGAAATCTTGGGGTGTTACATTCTCCCCTCCTTCAAATAAATTGCATCCTCAAAATTTTATTTTTTTTTCAAAAATAAAAGGTTGGAAATAGAAATTACCTTTGGGAAAACCCACATCGGAAATTAGGTTAATTAAATTTAGTCTTAATAAGAGGAAAAGGGAAATGAAAGGGTCACCAGTAAATTATGATCTCAATTATCATAACATTGGTGTCAATTTGAGACATATAATTGGAGGAAAAATGTAAATATTTATAGGTAGTGATTGAGTTCATCAATCACAAACAAGTGTAATATTTAGGGCCTTAAATTCATCAATCTATGATGATTTAAAATACCATTGGTTCAACAAAATATATGGTAATAGGATAACACATTTTTGATTTTATGATCCCATCAATAATGTATAAGAATTAATTTCTTCATAGAATAAGAGAATAAGAAAAATATATACATGACATGTAGAGTCCCATCCTTTAACTAATTTCTACCACAAACTCATTTTTCACTCTATTAGATAATGCTACTGAAAAATAATATTCTATTTATCCTATTTGTACAAGGTTCAAAAAAATGAATTTATAATTCATCCACCAGATTTTTTTTAAAAAGAATTCATTATTCAATCCAGGACATCACATGTGCCACTAGTAGGTGATTCACCCTTGTCTCCCTTTAGTTACGGGTTCAGGTCTCACGGCCTTACCGGACGCGACGGGTTGCCTCCCAACCACTAATTTTCCCTTTTATGGCAATCCAAAATTAATATCAAACTAGAATTATCAAAAATACTTCTATCCAAACTCACAATCCAAATTTATAAGGAATGTAAACACAATGAAGATCCTTTTTGCCGCTTAATAACATGTGAACACCTTCATCGTGTATTCTTTTAAAACACTACAACATCCTGAATTAACATAAAACCTTATTCTTGAACCCTTATTCCTTATAGAATACTGGATATACTCCTTCTATCCAATATTTTTTAAAACTACAACAATTATGCAATATAAAAATCATTAATCAGTTTCCAGTTCATCAATGATATAGAATATAATTTATCCAAATCAATCATGTATTATTCCAAAATCACTACCTCAATATCACAACCATATTATGGTTTATCATTCTCTCAACCATATATTTCCCAAATATTTAACCTACTATTGAGTCACTTTTCATGGTTCCACACAATCTCATGTCCTTAAATAAATATTACTTTAGTATAATCCTTATATACTCCATAATTACTATAACCTGTATATTGTTGATACAACAATCAAATGACATAATTCTATAATAACAACATAAGAACTCTAATCATTCCTCCTCATCTGTGGTAGTATCATAACTGGATTATTATCCAATAGTATCATTTGGGGCATACTCTGATGATATGGACATTGGTTCGCATAGTGTCTCAACTCCTTGTAGATGAAGCAATGTACATTTGAAACCTTTTTCATACCCTTGCAGTCATGTACATGGTGTCCTTTTTTTCTACACTTATAATAAATTTCCATTCGCTTCAAGAACGTTCCAGGGTGTTTCATCCCATAGTTATCACATATGGGAAAATTATTCTTTTCCCTCTTCCCTTTATCCATCATTCTCTCTTCCATCCTTTTCTTCTCATGCTTCCCTTCAAAGCCATAGGACTCAGAAAATTCTTTACTTATCTTATTAACACATGATATAGTTTCTTCATATGTTGAGAATACATGGGAGACTATTTTCCTTCTAAATGTTGGCTTAATACCATGAAAGATTTCATCCTTTTTACTCTTTGGATCATACATATTTCTGGAGTTCACATTCCTTCAATTGGGTGCCATTTCTATACAATGGCATAAACTAGGTCAGTTTATGAATTGGAATGAATGATTCCAAAATTGTAAAATACTTAACATAAATTGAACAATTTATGGATATAATCCATAATCATAAAGGTGTTTTCATTGAGGAAGTATACACTCATAAACCCTATATTATGATTTGTAAAGAAAACGAGAATTACCCTAAGAATATCCCCCGAGAGTGTCATAATAAAGAGTACAACAAGGCCCATTATTGAGCACCATTTCAAGTTCAAGTCTATCTCAAAGCGGTGTTTTTGGGTATTACCCCTAGGTACATCTATGCCAGAGCCACCTCAACCAGCTCATATCCATACAAGGATGTATTTCTCAGAAAACTCACAAAATCTATACAATATCGAAATTCTTGGAAGTTCTTCTACACTAATCCTCAAAGTCCTTCTTAGGTCTACATGATCTAATCAGAGTTTATCTAAATCAAGTTTTCATGGTTTGTACTAAACTTCCTCTGATACCAACTATAACTCCCCGAGCCCAGTTACCCAGAGTCAGTGCATTATTTTTAATACATTTCCATGATTACAAGGAATCATGTCCCGAAAGACCAATCAGTTTAGAATTCTAGGAAAATAGATTACATACATGAATGTTACATTACTCTTCATAAAATACAAAACAACATAAATAATCCTTTATGAATGCAATTATTCCCTTGGATTAACCCTCTATATCAATCACAATAATCTTCTTAGAATCCTGGGAAAAGTAAAACATAGAAAGGAGTGAGCTCAGAAGCTCAGTATGGAAAACAATATAGTGGAAACTTTTATAAATATGAATAAACATTTAAGGCAATGTATAACTAAAACAAAAGCCTTTTAAACTTGAACATCAGCATAATATAGAAAAATTAAAATGAAGTAATGCCATTTTCTTATTCACATGGATATTCTACTCGTTTAATAATGAAATGCAATATCACTAACCACTTTAATAATAATGGAAAGCATAATCAAAAACTTTTATAAACACATAGTCAAGGCCTTGTTCCAAGACAACAAATAAGATTTTGTTAAGGCCTTGTGCCAAGAGACTAGTTTGTCTCATGAGACCTACTGAGGCATCGAGGAGCTACAGTGGGATCCACCCATCACTTACTACGTCCAATGCATTTCTCATATGAACAGGTTTAAACATGACATAAACATTCATATTAAAACTAGCATACAAAATGTCAATACTTTCTCCATAAACCATGAATGGTATAAAAATAACACATCCGTAGACAAACATATCACAAAAACTAAAATACAATATGGATGTTTTGTATTATAATAAATCAACTTCAAATAATCTTAAAGTTCATCAAAGGATGTTGACATAGATGAAATCAAAACTGTTTGAGAGAAATATCTCTTTTTTTGAAATCATTGAGAAGTCACACATTTATAAAGGAAGTAATTTAAAAGAGATTTTTGAATCAAAGTGTCCCATAAAACTTTGAAACTTCTGAAAATAAATATCATTTAAAATCAATTATGTCCATTAAAATAAAACCTGAAAATAATTTTAAAAACATGGACATTAATTAAAAATATTTATAAAGATAAATCTTTAAATCATTTAAAATTATGATCTTGATAAAGGGAACCTTTCAAAAATTCTTAAAATATTCATTTTGAAGTCATTTAAAAGACACATAATTATAAAATAAAACATTTACTTTGAAAATATTGTTATAATATTGTAAGGGAAGCTTCGACGATTTTATAATGGTGGAAAACATCCATACCCGCCGTATAAGTTAAAAAAAGACATTCTAACCATAATTTTGCCGAAAAGTTTAAAAAGGACCTTGTTTGGAAAACGATGAAAAGATTCCATTATAAACATCTTATAAAAATTCATCAAGGGTATAATTGAATTTAACCCATAGTCTATAAAATAGTAAGATTGATTTTAAATACATTTTAAGAAACATGGATGTGGATGATAAAGAAGTCCCAGTAGATAATTATGTATAAACAACCTTGGATAATGAACATATTGTGAAATAAACCCTTAACAATTTTTCCCCATTCACAGCTCTATTTTACTTTTTTCTTTCTTCTTAATAAATGGTCAGAAACTTTGCTTCTGGCTGGACTAATCTGGTAACCCTTACCAATTTGGCAACTTACAAAACATATATCCCATGAAAGAGGTATCATAAAATGAATATGTAAATACACATAAATTAAAGTGTATTACAGAAATAATACAATTTTTTGAAGTATATACACCACACAAAAGGTAACAGTGGCAATATGGTATGAATCTCACGGGAATAAGGAGTGAGATGACAACCCCTTACCTTGCACTTTCCTTTAGTTGAGGGTACATTTAACCTCCTTTATAAAGGCCATAGTATGTTATTAAATTATACCCGAACCATATTAATATTTATGATATCACACATTATTCATTTATGACATTATACTACCACTTTAATAAAAATTTCCATGTTAATTTAACATTTCGTGTAATAATCACTTTCTTTATCTTTCATGTTTTAACTTGTTACTCTTGATTATATCACATAGATCATGATTTAAATACTGTCAGAATATATTACATGATTTATATATCATATATATTTAGAATATAATTTTTTATAATACACATATATATGAAATGAAAAACACTATTTATGGACATGGTAGTCTGTACGTACGCATAAACGATGTTTCCGTTTTCATATCGTATTGAACGGAACTAAGTGAATAAGATATATATAATTAAACACATATATATAAATATATATATCTCTAGTATCATTATTATTTCATATATTACATAATTATTAGTAATATATATTTTTATAATCATCAATGAATGGTGAATGTAGAAATGAATCTCATCGCGTCGTTGAGACGGTAATCCGTACATACACATGAGCGACAATATAATTTATTTAAATGTATGGAATTGGATGGTATATTAATTTTACAAAGACATTATTATGTTATTTTAATTATTTGTTTACATATTACTCATTATTATATATATCCAAATAACATAGTGTTGAATAACAAATTACACCATGGCGTGGAGATGGTAAGTCGTATGTACGCATACATGGTGACTTTATCATTCATAAGATGGATAGAATATTGAATATAGTTGTGAAATATTTATAATAACATCAAAGTATATAAAATAAATTGGAGTTATTATTTTATAATAGAAATAACAAAGAAATAAGAAGTTGAAGAAGAAAGGAACTTGAAAGAGGGTGGTGAAAGCATTACCTCTTATTCGGGTTCTTCCTTTTGATTTGATCAAAATGGCTCATTAGGTTGGATTTCTGATCAAACTAAGGCCTCTAGGTTTATGTGAGATAATTTTAGAGAATATTTGGATAGGGGTTGGCTGATCCAAAAGGATTCAATGATTTGAATTAGAGGAAAGGGGAAGTTCCCTTTTATAAGAGGGGTGAGACGAACCTTTGGAAAAGCTTGAAATATTATTTTATAATAAATTAATATTCTATTTAGAATTTCTCTAAAGAATATTATTTTAAGGTTAATGTGGTGATAGGTCGAAAATCACTCAATAAATAGGTTTTAGATTGGTTTGGGTCACTATTTTAAATTTATCTTTTTGATTTAACTCTTAGTTTAATAGTTTGACATTTACCAGGTCTCTTTGTATTTTTCTATTATATAGTCAATAAAATTACTATAAACTTCCAAGTGACCCCCAAGTGGTCCATTAATAATACACCTATCATTATATAAGTCTTTTTTCCTAACCTTATATTTTTAGGAATATCGATTAATAATATAATATTTGTTTTAAATACTCATTTATTTCAATTATGACAATATTTAATAATTAATTTTTTTAAAATTCATAACAACTTTATTAATTCGAAATAAATTAATTTAATAAATCATAACATGTAATATTAACCAATAAATTCTTCTATTTCATCAAATCATTCAAAATATTTTTATTTTAACATTTATATTACTAATTATTTGATTCTTTCATTAATAAGAAAAATACTGCATCATTATTGTGTCACAAATAAATTTAATTATTCAATGTCTAAAAATTATAAATAAAATACCATTATGTAGGAAATATTTTTGGATTTATAATGAATATTTATAGTTGAATATATATCATATATAACACTATGATTTTTTTTCTAAAATATATATGCTTATGTTATTTTTGTATTTACTTTAACTTAATTAATATAAACTGTCATTATCCCTTACAAGTAGATTCATGGAGTCCCAAAATCGACCCAAAGATGACCATGGTCAGAAATGTATCAACCAATAGGTTTAGGACACATATTAGGGTAATTTATTAATATTAAAACATTATTTTTTAAACTTATTTGACTGATTTACCCTTTAACCATGGAAAATAAAATATTTACCGAAGTAATTATTCAAAATGAATAAAAATAAAAGTTTCATATTTACACTATTTGGACCTCCTAATTCTAAAAATGGAATCCATTTTTCTAAATTAAAAACATAGAAGTGGTAGAAATTAATTTAAAATTAATTCCCGTTGTTAAAACAAGAAGTGCGTTTTTAAGTGATAATAACTATCAAAACATTGGCACTTGATTATGCATAGTTTAAATTTGAAATTATGTCCAATGAAAAAAATTTGATTAAATGGTAAAAATATAATCTAATTATGCTATAAAATCACTCAAATTTATAATTTATTAATATTAATTATTTCGAATAAAAAAGTTGTTTTTAATTAAAATTTAGTAAATTTCACTATTCATCAAAATATGAAAGTTATCCGAAAAGTACCAAAAATTCACCCTAAGATAATTTTGATACTATGAATCCAAAAATAAAGTCCATTTTGAAAGATAAAATGTATGAAATTTAAAAAAGTGGTTATTACTATTCATAATGGCTAGTTTGATTGGTTGTGGTGTGTGTTAGAACTCGAAGTTATATACAACACACACTACTGTATTATTCAAAGAGAAGCGTACTGTGGAATCCTGGGGTGTTACAATAATAGGTTAAGGGGAGGTATTTTTGCAGACTAATTTGGCAAAGGATGGATAATACACTATGTCTTGAGAGGTGTGAGTAAGGGGGAGTGGTATTATCCTTTTATAGGTAAGGAAAAGGACTCACTTTGAATTTTTGGAAACAAGTTAGGTGTACACATGTTATTACCAAAAAAAAAGTCATAGAAAACGAAAAAACTAAATATTGGAAGGTTAATGGATGAATTATAGACAACCAATAGGTTTTGAACAAGTTTCTAGATCATATGGGCCCTTAAATATAAGGTTTGGTCAATTTTAATGTCTAATTATAGCTTAATCACTATGATTAATATTAATCACTTTCACTGATAATTTTGGTCAAAAATTAAGTGATTATATTAGACTCAAAATATCATCATGATTATAATGGTTTATGTCAATTTTTTGAAATTCAAATCGTAAAAGTGGAAAAAGTAAGATTAATTCTAATCTTGTAGATATATTGTTTAACTTGTTTTTGTAGAAAAATGTCCAAAATATTATTGAATTTTATATTAAATTTAAATGTGAAATTAATTCTAGTAAACTAAATATTATTAATATATATTATTGATCTAATTTGAATTTATAAAAAATTTTAAATATAAGTTAACCTTAATAATTATTTAAATAAAATGGGTGTTTTTAACTAAAATGAATTATTTTTCACCATTCATAAAAAAATGTTGATTCTCCGAAAAATAAAATAAATTCACCCTAGGTTAATTTTAAAATTAGGAATTCAATAATGAAGTTTATTTTACCAAACTAAATTTATTAGAGATTATAAATTAAGAATTCAAATAGGTTCTCCATTAAAAGGTTGTAAAATTTCCTTTATAAAAATATAGGTTTTTATGTGTCAAATAGGGTTTTTTTCTTATATTATGCATATCAAACCTAATAGAAAAATAGAAAAAATATTTTATTGAATATATAACATATATATATTTCATTAAAATAATTCACTAATTATAATTAGTTATTTTTGTTATGGTGAAACTCCTTTAAATGCATAATAAAAAAAATTCTTTTTATATAGAATTGATTCTTATTTTATTTTCTCATTTATTATTAAAAAATAAATTCATTTTATATTGTTGTAAACCACAATTTTATAAGTTAGTTATTACTATTCATAACAACTAATTTATTTTCTAGTTTATATCATATAATAATAATATTTTAATAATACATTATTTTTTGGTGAAACTCAGTCATGTGTGTAATTCATGCTATCATGGATGGTAACTCTTTAGTGTAACAAATGCTATCGAGGAAGGTCTATCTTGCGGGTAACACAAGTTATAGAGTAATATCACTCATGTGTGTAACACAAGATAACTTGGTATTGCATACATTACAAGAAATATTGTGTGTTGAATTTATTTAAAATATTAAATATATAGTAGAGTCTTGGGATATCATATTACCTTATGTTTTTGGTGTTGCATGCCATACACGCTATTGAATACAAAGTTGTACTTTAGAATTTTAGGTCGTTACATGTGATGTCTTTTTTAATTTACATTTAAAGTAGATGGTAATAGATATCAATTATATATATATATATATTATTTTTCACATAATTATTCCTTTTTAATAAATATATCACATATAAGTTCATTCTTTCTATTCTGTAGGGGATACGATAACATCGTTCATGTGTATGGTGGAATACCACCCCACGAAGTGATGTGATTCATTTTTCACAAACATTTTTCATAGTAGGTAATAATTGTGAATTTAATAAATATATATGATATATATGACGTAAAAATTACTTTGGAAGGGTTATATATAATTTACCTTCCTTTCTTTCATTCCGTCAAGAAAATTGAAATAACATTTAGGCATACATAATGTCTACTATCTCCATGAACAGTGTATTTCATTTAATATATCTACAATTTATGTATTAGTATAAATAAATATTTACTATATATATATGATATATATATATAATTGTAAAAAAAATGGATTTGAAATAACCATGATCAAATTAATAGGACCAAAAATACCAAATCAATACCAACATAAAAAACAAAGTAGTTCATACCCAAAACATGACTTTAGCATGGAATTGTTCATAAATAGGTAATAAAATGTCATAAGTAAATCATATATGGTATGATTTATATAATTATGTTTCTGTAAAAGATGTATAATAAACTTATATTTATTATAAAGGTTCTTGTAATGTGTTTGAAGGAAGTCGATACTTAAGGTAAGGGATTTCTATCTCATTTTTTAATTCTCTAAGACACATGTAATATTCACCACATATTTATTTTATGTGGTCTATATACTAACCATTAATTTATTTTATTATTCTTCTATAGAAAATTATTGGTATTTACATATCCATTTTAAGATCTCTCTCTTCTGGGGTTTATGGTTAAGAAGATACCAAAATGGTAAGGTTTTTTTGTCCAAATGTTCCTTCTTTAAAAATAATGTCATGTTATACCCCTATATTGTTTTATTATGTGTATATAAATACCATCTAAAATCTAAAATCTTGAATATATTTATTATCAAGAAATCTTATGTTTTATTTAAAGTTATTCTTTCATAGGGCTTAGTATTCAATGTTACTAAAGTGGTAATGGTTTTATGGAATGATCTCATTATTTATTGGGATTATTTATGATTATGATTATGATTATGAAATATTATGATCCATATCTCAGGAAAATCATAATATTTGTTTTATATGGTTATTTCAGGACAATATATATGTCTTCCCATAATTTTCCTCTGTTTATATAATCATGCGTACAAAATAATGCTTTTAAAATAAACCAAAATTTTTTCCCTCTTCAAATAAAATACTCATTTCCTTTCATATCCATTTTTTCTAAAAATGTATTCAATTTTTTAACATTTTAGAAATGATTTATTCAATAAATGTTGACAATTTTTTTAATTTTAATTTTTTTTAAATAAATATTTATGTTTTTTTTCAAACAAGGCATGTTTTGATTTTTCCAAAAATATGAATGGAATATTTTTTTAACGTTTATGGCATGTATAAAATTTTTACCATCATGAACACTCAAAATTTTAATTCTTCCTTCATAATTTTCATAGATTATTTCCAATGAAAAGTATTTCTAAAATATTTTATGAAATTTTAGTGATTAAAAAATTTCAGAGGATAATTTCCTCAAGAAATGCTGTAAGTTATTTTTAAGTATTAATTTATATGTTTCTAAGTTTATTATCATATAAAATGATTTTGAAAATTTTTTCTTATCTTATAAAGTATTCTTAAAATTTGGAAGGTTATTTTCTTCAAAAAAAGATATATGTGATCTTTCAAAATCATTTTCATCTAAGATGACATCCTTTGATGTTACTCATCATTTACTAGGGATAAGATATCCGGATATTATCATTATATTTATTTAGATGCATAATGTTTATGTTGATGAAATATTTATGAAACCCCATTATTTTTCATGGTTTATAATATGGTGAATTCATGAAATGTTTATGAAACCCATTGTTCTTTACATGATTAACATTGTGATGATATGATAAATGTTTTATGATATTATTTTTCACATAATTATGGGTTTCATTATGATATAGATAAGGCCTATATATATCTCCAATAAATTGGGAAAATTATTGTATATCATGATATAACAATGGGGAAAACATGATGGGACTGATCCACTATGGAAAATAGTTGATTCCAGATCCACTATATGAAACAGGTTCATCTAGATCCACTATGGGAAACAGGTGCATCTTGATCCACAATGAGATATAAGTGATAAATATTGATCTACTATATTTATGGTCTTGGTATTTGACCCTGAAATATGAAATAGTTTTCTATATTAATGATAGTGACACAATTTTATGACATGAGATTATTTCTCATGATTGATTTATATTGAGTTATAACTCTTAAGGAACCTTTTTTAAAAAAAACAATGTTTTATGCAATGAATCATTTTTATGATCAATTAAATGTTAGGTATGAACATCATAAGTTACTTTCATGATCACATACCATTATTCTTCTCTTATTATTTCATATAATCATTGATTGAAATCTCTTATTTTTTACTTTTACTGAGCATATGAGCTCACTCTTTCTTATGTTTCAGTCTTCAGGTTATAAAGAAGTTTTTAGGAAGGGTAATCCTATGATTATTTTTATGTGAGAGGATATTTATGTGAGATATTTAATATCAATCATGGCATAAGAATATTGTGTTTTCAGTCTCCATAGACACTAAACTATTATGGTCCATGGGTGTGTACATATGAATTTTATTGAATATTTATCTAAAAAGATGTGATATATATGTATGAAAATCCTAATACTTATAGTTTGTATCAGATAAAAGTTTTACTAAATACATGGAGATTAAGATTAAAAGAAAAATATTTAAAACCATAGGGATAAATCTATGTATAGGATAACATCCTAATGTTTTGGTAATAAAGAGATTATGTGGTTATCATAGAAATAAATCATTGTCTAGATACTCTATGTATACATGGATTATGAAAAGAGGCACCTATATGTAGTAACTATAAAATGGTAATGTTGGTTATGACTTGAGAATTACATGGTACATAAAAATGGTCCTTACCAAACACCTCGTTTGACACTCCCAGGGGATATTCTTTTTTTAATATATATTTTCATTGCAAAAAATTGAAAATGATTTAAATAATGACTGAGGATAAGCCCATGGTTTTATATATTGAAAATAAGGTGTCATGATTTGGTAATCATATAAATTATTTTCATGATTATGTGGTTTTACCACTATGATTATAGTTTCTCATGCTAGTGTTTTTGATTTTAGTCCAGGGTGGGAACCAAAAAGAATTGGGTAAATGATTAATATGATTTAAAATGTGTTGATGAGACACCAGATGGGATGATGACTTGATGGAAGGATATTGTAATGATGACTAGTCAGTTGTTACAATATATTATCAACAAATTGCACCTTAAACAAATCTCAAACCCACGAAAAAATAAAATTATTGATTTTGTTGAGAGTTCTAGTAGTGGAGGCCATAGAATAATGAATAATCAATTTTCTATATATATATATATAGAATTTGGTAAGAAGCACTCGATATAATGTATCAAATCGATGAAAATTTGATCTGATTGTTCAAAATAATGACACAAAGTAGTTTTTGATGAAAAATGAAAAAATTTCATAACACAAGGGATGAGAATAATATTTTTCCTATGGTATCATCAATGGTTTAGTGTTATAAATGTAGAAATAATAGAAATTATTCAAATAAATTTCTTATGGTGAAATATAATGAAGGGGATCAGTAAGGTGGTATTAGTAATGGTTATACTGTAGATGATGAAGAGACCCTGAATGGAAAATGAAAGGTATGGGCTATTTTAATAGTATTGTTTATGTTAAAAGTGATAATAATGATTATATTAAGGTTGATGAATGTTAATACATGAATCATATTTCATATTTTTTTAAATAGGTATTAAGTAATAAGAATATGAATCCTAGTTAATTGTTTAGGAATAAAGTGAAATGATTGAAGTGTTTGTGTGTGGGAATTCAATAATTATGTTACATGTATCATGAAATATATAATGATTGTTTTTTGGGGGTTTTAATTATGTAATTTTTGGAATATGTTGAATGGTACCGATGACATAGAAAAGCGATTTGATGGAAATGTGACATTTTTTGGAAAACACATGATTTAGGGAAGATGACCCTTAATATCTTCCAAATGTTGAGAAATTTTATTTAGTTTGGATAAATAGATTATTGATATGAATAAATTTAAATGAATTGTATTTATAATCCCCAAAAAATTAATGATTTATTGAAAAAGTGGTATATGCTATCATTAATGTGGTTTACAACATTTTGGGATTTATGGAATATATTCAATAATATATGGTTTTATTTATGGAATGAAATTGTAAATATGTTTTAGTTGTGGTTTTATAATAATTTTAGTTTTTACCATTCTTTATAAGAATATATGACCAAGGTATTCAGATATTTATTTTGTGACAACTAAGAGTTACTTATCGATAAGTGGGGGATTAATATTATGTTTTTGTTTAGAAAATTATTGATCTTATTTATAAAACAAGAATTTTGGAATAGTCCTGAGGTTTACCATTTATGGAAGTTTTTATGTTGAACATTGTATGAGGTTATAGAGATTAATGTTATTACTTCACCATATGAATATTTTTCCATATTTGAAAACCAGTGCTAACTATTTTCTTATGACGATAACTAGAGATATAAGGAATGACATATCATTCTATTATTGATATTATGATCTGTTAGTGCTTACAGCATAAAAGATTCATCTTAATTTTATAGAGTAAGAGATAAAGTATAAATTTATTAAAGAAACACCTAAGGATGAATTTTTTCTTTCGATGGAAAGGAAAGCCAATCCTTAGGTATGTTGATTCATTTGAAATTTTTGATTATATCAAGACCATTGATTATTAATTGGAAATTCCAATGATTCTCTCTCAAGTTAATGATATTATTCATGTATATCTTTTGATGAATTAAATACATGATCCATAACATGTACTGAACTCAGAGATCAGATTGCTGGTGCATGATCATTCTTCTGTGGAACAATCTATGGAGATTCTAGATCATTAAAAGAAAGTTCCATGAAATAAGAACACTCAGTTGGCATTTTTTTTGTTTTAAAACCACAATCATTAGGATGTTACATTGTAACCTGAGAATGTAATGAGGAATAAGTATCCTCATTTATTAGTACAAAAGTGACGAATGTTGAGAACAAATTTCATTTTAAAGGTGGAAAATATAACTCTTTATGATTTTAAGAAATATATATATATATATTCAAATAAATGTAATTGTTTTATATTTTTCATTACATGAAACACATAGTTTATCTTTTTAC
This sequence comes from Viscum album, assembly GCA_963277665.1. Lineage (NCBI taxonomy): Eukaryota > Viridiplantae > Streptophyta > Magnoliopsida > Santalales > Viscaceae > Viscum > Viscum album. The sequence continues at coordinate 153,678,093 of OY728134.1, read as the reverse complement.
ATTAAAAATTTAGTTTTCTTGTTTTACATGAAAAATTGATTTTATCTTGCATTACACACAACACCGAGTTTAACTAAAATGCGACAAACCATACAAATATTACTATTTAATATGATAATTATTTCCTAGAAATTGGAAGTGTGAATATGAATAATATTAACAAAATTATGAAAAAATTATTGACTACAAATGTATATAAAATTTATTCTTTTATGACTAATTAATTAGAAAATTTAAAAAAAATTTCTAAAAAAAGAAAATTTTTAAAACCAATTTTTATGAACACAAATGAATTTCACCTTAATAAATTTAAAAAATTACTTTAGGTGAATTTTATTAATATAATTTATATTTTATATATTAAATAAAACTTATATAATTCTTTTTATTTGTTTTCTATACAAGAGATAATAATATATCAAATTTTAAACTTAAAACATTATTTTTATAAAAAACATTTTTGTCACCCTTTGAAAACATATTTTTTAAACTAATTTTTGATATTTTATGAAAATATAATTGAATAAATGAAATTTAATTTTGAAATAATCATTTCAAAATTATATTATAGTGATTTTTTTAAAATTTTCTAAGAAGTTATAATTTTCAGTGAATAGTGAAAATACTTGTTTTTATTAAGCAATGTCAATTATTTTAAAACATATAAAGAAATAAAATAATTTTAAGATGGATTTATAGGTAAAATTCTTTCAATTATATATCTATTAATCTAATTTAGGTTATTATAATATATTTTATAATGAATTTTGATATAAAAACAATTTTAACATTGAAAATGTTTCTCTTTCAAAAAATACCTTTTCACCACATCTATAGGATTAATTTAAAATTAAAATTTCTCACATATGTTATTGGAATTTTTAAAAGGGATTCAGAATTTATAATCATCTTAATTTATATTTTATAACAATTTAATCTTAATTTTTTACCATTTTGAGTATTAAAAACTGTAAAAATTAATTACCGTGGTTAATGTGAAAATTGGTATACCAAGGGTTTAACTAAAAATATAAATGAAAAAATGAACTACAAACTTATAAAATACTAATTTTATTTCCAAATATAGAAATTATAATCTATAAAGTTTTATACTTGACTATTTTGATGCCTTGAGTCATGTAAAAAACAAGGGAAAGCCTTTTTCTTTTCAAAATATCTTAGTGTGACACTCATCTCACTTATAAAAGGACACCACATATCCTCTTCTATTAACACTTAATAAACAAATTATGAAGATAATAATTGAAAAAAAAACTTCCTTAATTACTACATTTCATTCTAGAATACTTATTTTGGTCAAAAATCCAGACTAGGTAGTCTTTTTGAGTAAGCCAAAAGAAGTTGTCTGAAGAAGAGGTATCACCCCTAACTAAGTGTTTTATTTTATTTATTTCTATAAATCCTTAGATTATTAATAATAAATTATGATATAATAACATAAATATAATAAATATAGTAATTTTATTTTTTGTTTCTTTTTTATCTTATATCTAATTACTGTTCTATAAATGGGCTTCAAAGTCGTTATTCGTGTCTGCGGTGTACTACCGCCTCACGATCCAAAGTTATTCATTTTTCATACTAACTTATCATATAGAGATATAATGATGGATTTAATGTTTATATATCATATTTATGATATTTTTATAAATATTTAATTATAATTCCACCTTTAACTTCTCACATTCCAACCCGTTAGAAAATAATAATGTCGCTCGTGTGTACGGAAAACCACCACCTCACGAATCAATTTGATTTTTTTTCCATTTACAATTTATTTAGATGGTAATCATGATATATTGAATTAAAATATTTTTTATTTGTTACATAATTATTCCTATATAATTATTATATGAAATTTACCATTTTATTTTCCATTCTGTGTCAGAAATGATAAAGACATTCATGTTTATGGTGGACTACCACCTCACGAAGAGATATGATTTGTTTTTAACTAACTTTTTTCATGAATGGTAAAATAAGTAAATTCAATGAATAAATGTGATATATATGACATAAAAATTACTCAATAAATGTGATATATTCATTACCTTCATTTATTTTAATCCTTTGAGAAAATGGAAGCAGTGTTCATTTGTACATACGACAAACCATCTCCATGTACAATGTATTTCATTTTATTTATCTAACTTGTATGGATAACTATAAAAGTAAAATGATCCTTATTAGATAATTTTTACCTATGATTATTATTAATAAATAAAATTTATACAATAAAAATCCTATATGTGTGGAGAATTACTTTAACACTAGCCAATGTAAAGGGAAAATGTTATTTTAACCTTAACCGGAACAATTAAATTTTACCGTTTTTATTATTCATTATAAAAAAATTAAGATGTAATTATTACATAATATTAAATATTATGATTAAAAAATATTCAATCCATTTTTATAAATTTAAATTAATATAATTTTTATAATTTAATTTAAAATTAAACCCACAAAATGTAATGAAAAGTAGTTTCTTTAAGAAAATGTATTTTTAAGCATTAGATGGTCTCATATTACTACATGACTAGTAATAGTCATTTTATTAATTTAAATTCATATAAATATATTTATATCAATAAATTTATTTAATTATTACTTATCAGGGTTTTTTATAATTATGTAAAATGGATAATCTTTTGGAACTTAAAAACAGTTTTCTAAAAAACGTGTTTTTGAGTATAAAAATAAACTTATAAAAAATCATGAAAATTAGTGATTTAAATGAAACTAATTAGATTATTATAAATTAAATTATTTTTATGAATCATTAATATCAAATAAAAAATATAATTGGACTTTGAAATTACTTTATTTAATGAAATGAAATGATAGTATTTGAAAAATCGTTAATTTTCATTATTCACTGAATAATCAATCATTTAAAAAAATCCAAAACATTCACCATATGTTAATTTTATTTTTTTTATTTCAAAAAATAAATTAATTTTATAAAATATATTTTATAAAGTTTTTATAAATTAATTATAATGTTTTTTTAAAAAATCATTTTTGAAGAAAATATATTTTCTTAAAGAACGAAATGCCTTCATTAAAAAATCCATGTGCTTATTTCCTAGTAACATTATAATAACATAATATTGATTAGTAAATTTATATATATTTAATGAATCATTTAATCTTATTATTACCCACCAATTTAATGAATTTTTTATAATAATCATATTTATATAATCATGGTTTGATTAGGCATGATGTTACATGTCATATATGATGTTGAATATAGTTTTCTTCTAAAAAAATATTTAGGTGTTACAATATTCCAACCATTAAATTTCATATTAGATACTAAGGTGATAATAGGTGACGGTACTTCTACTTCATGAATTCCTTTGATTCCCATGTTGTCTCTTTATATTTATGGTTTCAATATAATACTTTGACCATGTTTGTTGTCATGTTGTGTAATGAATTATCTCTATGGTACAGGATTTTTAGTGGATCATCCTCATGAGAGGTATTCTCTTCCAACTATAAAACCTTTAAATTTTGTACATGTTAGTGATCTCGAATGTACTTCCTCTAGAGGGATAAATGGAATACATCATGTAATTGAGAAAGGGTTAGTGGGAGTGCTAGTTGATAAGACACAACTCCAATGAGATCAAGAATATAAAATGGGATGATATACTTAGGGTTTATATTTCTATTTTTCTTAAATTTCATTATTATCTTTCATAAATATATATAGAGAAACACTTAATCCCAGAACATCATACTCTATGTCTCATCGATGATTATCTGTAGGTTTTAGGCGTAGTGGAAGCGCATTGGTGGGTTTACCCAACTATAATTTTTCCAATAAGAATGATCAATCCGAGATTCATCGCGATAATAAAATTTTGGATCTTCAGAATAGAAAAACGAATGAAATAAAGGAAGGGTTTCCAATAACCATAGAGTGGATGATCATATGTAGGTTATAACTAATTTAATTAAAATACAATAATTACATTGGTGGAATTCCCTCTCCGTTGATATTTTAGGTCATGAGCTGATGTGATTCGTCATTTCATCATAGAATCCAAGTGTATGATTCCTCTAGCGGTGATCTACATGTGTTCTACATATCTATGGACATCGCCAAAGGGATCTTCATTAGCTAGAATGGATGTGACTTCACTTGCGATGTCCGCCTTTGATCGCCTTGAGAGACGCTTGCAAAACGCTCTCCTTGATCTGGTGGAGGAGGATATCTCTCATAGCTTGAGGGAATTCTTGGAAGAAAATAAATTCTCTCTTGGCTTGAGAACTTCCTCTAGATAAATTGTGCAAAACCCCCAAAAAATGGCTAGGATAATGAGAATTATATAATTCAGATTTTAATTTCATAGAATAATAAAATGAATTAATTACTCGAAAGCATTTATTCATTTAATTTAATTCTTTGTAAAACCCCATGTTTAATAATAACAGTTGAATATCATTATTACTATAAATGTTCCTAGTTATTACACCTAATATTATTTAATGAAATAAATAATAATATTTCTCACAAATCCCCAGAAAAACTACACGGCATGTATATTAATATACACTATGTGTTCTTTTCCATTTTCTTTATTTCCTCCACCATATTTATTTGACCTTGAAAAATGGATATTTATTTTTCAAATAAATATCACTTCATTACTCACTAATAAATATATTATTTTTCCCACAATATATTCTCTTGAATAACTATTGTCTAAATAAATTCCATTAGGAATCCTTGAATAATTATTAAACTACAATCGGGAATTATCTTTATTCAACTTGTTAAATTAATATTTAATTGAGATACTTGGATACACATAGTGTTAGAGACTCTAGGCCTCTTTCTCAGTGGAATTAGGTGTAGTCTACCTAATGTCCAAGGTTAGCATCTTAAAACATCCCAAGGCACCCATAGAGAAAGAAGTTAACGTCGTAATGACATGTCACCTCCGACAAATGATTATCATTTAATTTAATCATTGTTCCTCGATATCTCGAATCAAGTGGGTCAAATGATTATGAAATCAAACCATGTGATTGATTATTCTTTTCTTGACGTTCTGTAATTGATGTTTCCCATTCCTTACCATGGGAAGGTATTTATTTATGATATATCAATTCCATTATTGGGCCTGAGATATCTACTACTAATATGAAAACAGAAGGGACAAATCATTTCTCGCATTATCTATTAATGTTGTGTTACTCGTACACCCCCAACATATCCTTCCTCACTAAAAACAGTGTGTCATCACGATTTCCTTCAATACATCTAAGTGCATGAGTTGTAATACCCAATAACAATAATCTTAAAGTCTAAGGAACAATACTCACATCTTCATATAATAACATCCAATGATACTATAGGATGTGGATTTCCCGCTGGAGGGTCCCATCCTTATAATATCCTCTTGGATATTACCAAGGGCGCACACCATTATAAGGTGCCTCAATGTTTTATGAGTCCTCACCCCTAATGGTCTATATTATTAGTTTCCCTCAAATAACATCATCTGACCATATAATATACATTCAAGAACAATGTTAGGGAGCTTTCAGGTTCTCATCATACTGGGGATCTACTATGACCCTTTAAGTAAACATCTATGCTTTGGACATTATCACATGCATTGTCACGTAGAAGAACTATTCAAGATGTGATAAGGTATTTATTAACGAATAAAGTACAAAGTAGTTTTTTCTAGGCCACCAACTCTATGAGACTTCCACTTGGACTAGAGCCAACTGCTAACAACCTTTAACCTGCTAGCTCTCACATGAAATTCATGATTCTATTGAGATATTCCTTTAGTCCTGGGGTCTACCATGTTCTTCTCCATGGACACTCTGCTCCCTTAAACATTATTCCTTTGATTGAAACCCCTCAAGAAGTGATACATCCAAAGTATGTGCTTTGTCTGTTGATATAAACATGGTTCTTTTCCAAGATCAACCACTATAGTATCATCACAATACAATGTGATATGATCTTTACTAATAGGAACCACATCAAGATCCTAGACAAAGTTACAAATCCAAAGGGATTTCATGGCTACATCAGAAGCCTCTATATATTTAGACTCTGCGGTTGAATCGACCAAAAATAGTTTCTGTCAACTCTTCCAGCTCAAATCTCCTCCATTGAGACAGAGAAAATATCCAGATTGTGACTTTAGATTGTTCTGATCTGTCTTAAAACCAGCATCAACATACCCACTGATGACATGCTCTTTGTCTCCTCCATACACCAAGAACATATCCTTAGTTCTTTATAGATTAATAAGGATAGTCTTATCAGCAGTCCAATATTATTCTGTTGGATTTGCTTTATATTTTCCTACCATTATTAGTGCATAGGAAACATCAATCTTGATACATAACATGACATACATGATGGATCCTATAGCCAAAGTGTATGGGATCTTTCTAATTATATATTTCTCCTGTTGTGTCTAAGGATGCATTTTTTTAGAATGATGTAGGTCGTGTGACACTTGAACCAATCCCCTCTGGGGTTATTCTATAATATATCTCTTTAGTATCTTGTCAATGTATATACCATGACTTTTTCCAAGAATCCCCTTCGATTTATCAAGGATGATCTTGATCCCTAGAATGTAGGCTGCTTCACCCAAGTCCTTTATGGATAAACACTTTTTCAACCAGTCCTTAAGCTACAGTAAGACTAGTATATCATTTCCAATAAGTAATATATCATCAATATATACTACTAGGATAATGACTACATTCCCATTAAATCACTTATAAACACATGGGTCATATTCATTTTTAATGAAACCAAATTCCATTATCGCTTCATCAAATCAAATGATCCACGACGTAGATTCTTTATTTAATCCATAAATGGAAATATGCAACTTTCAAACCCTTTTGGATTCACCTGGTGTCAAAAACCCTTATGTTTGTGTTATATAGACGTCTTATTGAAGGTTATCTTTAAGGAATGATGTTTTGACATTCATCTTCCAAGTCATGCAGTCATTGTAAGATTCTATGGAATGTATGATTCTTATAGATTTAAACATGGAAACTGGAGAGAAGGTTTCATCATAGACAATTCCTTGATGTTGTCTGAATCCTTTAGACACTAGCCTTACTTTATAGGTTCTAAATTGACCTTCCATGACCAAATTTCTCTTGAATGCCCACTTTAATCCAACATGATTTACATATATTGTCTTATCAACCCAAACCCAGATTTGGTTCTAATACAAAGAATCCATCTCAGAATTCATATCTTCAAGATATCTTGCAGCTTTTGAGATTTCTACTACTTCTTTGTAGGAGATAGGTTCATCATTATCCAACAACAATGATTCACCATCCTAAGTGACTAGGAAACCAAATATCACTAGTTCCATTTACTCTCTTGAGATCATACATAATACTCATGTTTGTGGAGCCTCTTCTACAGGGACGTGTGGAACTTGTTCCTGTACCAACTCATATGTATCTTGAGCACCAACTTGGTCAAAGTCATTATTTCTCCCACTATCCTTTTTGAGGATGTGCTCCCTCTCAAGAAAGAAGGATTTTTTGGTGACAATCACTTTCTTGTCTAAAAATTTATATAGATAATATCCTTTTGATTCCCTGGTATATCCTATAAAGATACACCATTTTCCCTGGGGTGCTAGTTTGTTGTTTGAAAAGGCCTTAAAAGAGCATCGAATCACCATACATGTTTGTACAACAAAATGGTTTTCTTTCCATTCCATAACCTATAGGGAATTCCATTTTCCTCCTTATTTGGTACTCTGTTTAATGTGTATGATGTAGTTTGTAATGCATATTCCCAAAAGGATAATGGAAGATAGACATGACACATCATCAACCTCACCCTGTCTAAAAAAGTGTGGTTCATCCTCTCACTAACATAGTTCCACTATAGTGTATAATTTGGAAGGAGCTACGATAGAATCCCAGATTCTCGTAGAAGATCGATGAAATATTGATTAATATATTCTCCACCTCGATACGATTGAAGCTTCTTTATCTTCTTTACAAGCTAATTCTCTACTTCATTATTGATTTACATAAATTTATCTAAGGACTCTAAATTATACCTCATTATATAGACATATCCATATCTACTCAAATCATAAGTAAATGTAATGATGTAAGAATATCCACACCAAGATTCTATTGGAAATGGTCCCCACACATCTATGTGCACCAATACTAGAAGCTCTGTGGCCCTTTCACCCTGTACACCGAAATTTGGATTTGTTATTTTACCTTGTAAACAAGAATGACATCTATAAAGTTGTTTTAACTCAGTAGAGTCTAAATAACCATCTTGGTAGAGCTTTGTCAAGGGCTTCTCGTTTACATGATTTAGAAGGGGATGCCAAAACTGGATGATGTATGAGTCATGTGAGTCTATTTCGTTATTGATTTCCAACACTTGGTTTTCATAATTTAATACATTCAAATAGTTATTTAAATTCACCATACCATAACATATGTTGCTCTTATAAAAAACAACCCTTATTTCCAAACATGAAAATAAATCCATCCATATCGAAACAATATAGAGAAATTATGTTCTTGGTAACACTAGGCATATAATAACAGTTATATAAATCCAAATGCATTCCAATTGGAAATGATAGATGGTAATCGCCAATGGCTAATGTAGCCAGCCTAGCACCATTGGAAGCTCGAAGATCCAACTCTCTTATGACAATCTTTCTAAATCTACATATTTCCTACATCTGAATACAAATATGATCCTCACGAGCTATATCAAATACCTAATGTGTAGAAATGGAAATATTGCACTTGATAACAAACATTCCTTTAGTGTCCCCATGCTGCTGGGTGCAGTTCCTATTCTAGTGGAATGGATTGCCGCATGAAAAACACACTGAATCTCATTCCTTGCCCTACCTCTGGATTGTATCCTTCTTGGAGGGATGGTGGTCAGGGGCTTCAGATCATTTATGAATCCTTGGACCCTTTTCCATGTCTATATTTTTCTTATTCACCATAATGATTGTGGGGTTTTCATACCTCATGTCCTTATCTACCTAGTGAATTAAGTTCAAGAGTTCTGATAGACTCTTCTCATTTTTTCTCATGTAGTATTTGACTCTAAAGATAGAGAAGATCTCTGGTAGTGATTATAGGATAATATCTATACACAACTCATCTGTGAACTTAATCTCTATGATGTTCTGGTGTTCAATGTGGCCAATAAATTTGACTACATGAGGCCCATATGGCACAGAATCTCCAAGATTAGTTATAAACCAAGAATTGTAAATATCATATCTCTCTTTTCTCACCTTCTCATGGCATATATACATAAGGAGAGACATCATGTTATACGTATCCAGGATTTCATGTTTCTTCAAGAGCTCATTAGACATGACCAATAACATGAAACATTAAAAATCTGTGTAATCATCCATATGTTTCATATAAATAGATAGTTCATAATCACTAGACTCTTTTCCAAGAATAACTAGAACATGTTATTCCAGTAAATACTATTTCATCTCGTGGCGAAGGATGACGTGTAAACGCCTCTGACATTGATAGAAATTTGTGCTGGTGAGAAGGTTTTCCTTCTCGATTATGGTTCACAATGATATGATTGAAGTCAATTTTCTTTCAACTTTTACAAATTTATAATGATAAATGGTTTATTACTTTATCATGACAAAACTGAGACAAATAAATAATTTAATACTTATTAGTCTCCCACTATTTTATCGAAATCCAGTAGCACTCACAATTGACATCAAGATATTCTATTTCCTGAGTATTCTAGTGGCAAGGATCAATATTTCCCTTCGCATTACCCCAACTAGGGTTGTTCAAAAAACATGAAGGGTTTTAGATAGGCTGTTCAAATGCCAAATTCATTAACTCGAAGCTCCTTGATACGCTAAGTGGACTCCCCAATCCGGAAATCATTTTATTTTGGATTTCCTAAACCTTTTCATCTTGGTCATACCAAGTCCTGCTGTAGTAGTCAACCCTTTGTGTGAAAAAAAATTATGTCATCACCAAAACCTTGAATTAGAATTCCCCGATAATTGTATCACCCCAACTAGGGTTGGTAAATCACTTTTAACTATGGTACGATTATTACCAATATTATGTAAGGCTATACCAACTTAATATTTCGTTGTGGAATTTTATCCTTATACATAAATTTCATTTTACTAACATTATTACATGCTTGTTAATATTAAGTGGTGCATACATAAGTGATTAACTATGTCTAAGATAATATTTATGCATAAGACTGTCTTATTTTAGTACCATCTTGCGTGCTTGTTTAATTCATTAATTGTGTGATTATGACAACACACCCACAATAAATAAACCACGCAACTGACATAAATAAAATAAAAGGTATGATCATGATATTTTTCTACTAGTTATTTTATCTAGTAGTTGATAAACTAACCAAAGACCTAGGGGAGAAACAACTTGAACATTTTGGGTTCGTGTTTACAGTATTCCACCTGGTCTCTATTGTGTCTCGTAGGATTGGTTTCACCTTGGCTCCTAACGTGAGCCACCTCCACTAGCTTGGGAGCTCTAACCCTTAAATATGCTTTTATCTCACTCGTAGGTGAGGGATAAAACAAGGTTTTACATAAAAGAAACCTTGGGAATGTATTCCCTACATATTAATGAGGATAAGGCTCGAAGGCCAAAGAAATTAATTTAAATAAATAAACTAAATGAAACCATTCACATACAAAGTTATTGGTCTAGCTAATGACCATCCATACATGCAATGATATTTACGCATAAATAAAATTAGCATTAAATTCCATAATCGTTATTTTTTAAGATAAATGATGCTTGAATAAATTAAATATACTTAATTAATCAATCCTTTAATCATAAACCCTTTTTATGAATTTCCTTGATATTCTCATCTATTATAATTTTAAGCAGAAAAATTCATTTTAAATTATATTTGTACGTAACTTGTACCTTGGAGGAAACCCAATGAATTCTCATTCATAACTAACCAATGAGTAAAAATGATCATTATGTAGATGTTAAATTAAAAATATATATATATAATCATATCATGTGTTGTTCCTCATATTTATGCCTACAATATGGTACAGTCTCTAGGATTTGTATAATATAATAATAAATTTTAATAAATGTTCATAATTTTTTTGAGTACATGGGGTGTAGTTCTGAATATACACTATGTACTTTTGTTAACCATCCATTCAAAGTACACACCTTTATACATGGCATGTATATTTACTTCAGAAATATTCAGAGTACACGATGTGTTTAGTGGTACACACGTCGTATAGTATCCGTGTTACACGGTTTTCTGCTGGGCAAGCCTTATATATGGTACACGGTCCTAACTGAACTTGAAGGGACTAAAAACCATGTTCAATGGGTCACACGGTATGTAATCCAAAAACAGTGTGCAACCAGTTCCTGGTCAAACATGAATTCATAAAGACTTAGATAGGATCCATTGACATGATCTAGTTTGGTGGTCCGGTCCGATGCATTGAACCTAGACTACCTGGATTGTAATACCAAATACATATCGTGTGTTATGGTGTTTTATGGTCAGGAACATTTAGCACCTTCTTATGAGATCCTCAATTTTATTTTAATCAAAAATTAAAAGAAAAAATTATTCCATTAAGGTGAACAATAAATGAGAGAGGAGGAATGGATCTTGAGATTTAGATTTGAAGAACGACTAACTTGAATTAAAACAACTAAATTATTAAATGTGTAAATAATCAAAAAAACTAAATAATTGTAATCAATGATATGATCCCTCTGATACCACTTGTAGGTTATGGGCACAACAGTAGCATGTTGGTGGGTGTACCTCACTATAATTTTTTTTGTTAACAACGAAGAATCAGAGATATGTCATGATAATAAAACATCAGATCTTAGGAATATAAAGAAGAACAAAAGAAGGTAAGGGAGTCCCAAAAAAATATAAAATACCATCATATGTTGATTATAATTGATTTAAATAAAAGGCAAGAATTACCTTGATGGAATTACCACTATGTTGATGTTTCCGGTCACGATCTGATGTGATCCGCCATTACGTCATAGAATCCATGTGTTGGATTCCTCTATAAGTGATCCACACATGTTTCACATATCTCTGGAAATCGCCGAAGGGATCTCTAGGTGCTAGCGCAGAATATCCTTCGCTTGCGATATCCCCCTTTGATCACCTTGAGAGATGCTTGCAAAACTCTCTCCTTGATTTGGTGGAGGAGGATCTCTCTCGTAGCTTGAGATCATTCTTGGAATAAAAGAAATTATCTCTTGGCTTGAGAGATTTCTCTATATCTGTTGTAAAAACCCCCCAAAAATGGCAAGGCTAATGAGAATTATATAATTGGGATTTCAATTACATAGAATAATAAAATAAATTAATTACATGAAATCATTTATTCATTTCATTTAATTTTTAGTAATACCCCATGTATAATAATAATAGTTGACTATTATTATTACTTGACATGTGCCCAATGAATTATACCTAATATTATTTAATTAAATAAATAATATTATTTCTCACAAATCTCCATAAAAACTACACGGTGTGTATATTAATTTACATGGCATGTAATTTTACATTTTCTTTATTTCCTCCACCATATTTATTTGACCTTGAATAATTGAATTTTATTTCTCAATTAAATATCACTGAATTACATGTTAATAAATATATTATTTCACCCACAATATATTCTATTGAATAACTAGGGTCAAAATAAATGCGATCACGCATCCTGATATAATTATTAAACCCCAACTGATAATAATCTTTATTCAACTAGTTAAATTAATATTTAACCGAGATACATGGATACACTTAGTGTGACCCTCAAGGCCTCTTTCTCAATGTCATTAGGCGGAGCCTGCCTAATGTCCAAGGTTAGCATCTAGAAACACGCCAAGGAACCCATAGAGAAAGAAGTTAATGCTGCAATGATGTGTCACCTCCTATGAATGCTTACCGTGTAATGTAATCCCTTTGTCTCGATTTATCGAATCAAGCGGTTTGCATGCTAGTTCCATTAACCCATGTGCTCTATTATTCATTCTTTGAATTTAAATAATTGAACTTGATTATTCCTTACCATGGAAATGGATTTATTTAGGCTATATCAATTCCATCAAAGGGCTGAGATATATACTTCCATTTTGAAAATGGAAGGCACAAATCCATTCTCTCATTATCTATGAATGTTGTATTACCCGTGACACCCCCAACATATCCTACCTCACTGCGAATAGTTTGTTGTCATAGTTTTCGTCAATAAATCTATTTGTGCAAGTTATAATAAAAATTAATAATAATGTTAAAGTCTAAGGACAAATACACACGTCCGCATATAGGAACATCCAATGACACTATAAAATGTGGATTTCCAACTGCTGGGTCTCGTTCTCATAATATCCTCCTGGATATTACCAAGGGCGCCCACAATGAGAAGGTGACTCAAAGTTTTATGAGTCCTCACCCCTAATGGAATGTATTATTTTTGTCCCTCCAATAACATCATCCAGACATAGAACATGTAACACCACAATATTTCATAGTAAGTTATTTTCTTTAAATCAATAGCTTGCGCTACACGCAACACCGAGTTCGAGCGCACCATGGCTTATCAAACTAGCCGTTCAAAAGCAGTTATGAATAGTATTAAAGGAATATTGAATTTTATATACTCCATATAATTTTAGAATCAATATTATGTGTTTCTTAGACATAATATAATAAAAAATTTAGTTTTTTCAGATAAAAGAAATATTTTTCAAAAAATGCGATTTTACCACCTTTTAATGGAAACCCCTTTTTAAAACCAATATTTGACACTTTTATATTTTCAATTTAATGAAATTAAATTCTTCTTTAGAATCGGTACATAAAAATTAATTTTGGATAAATTTTGGGTACTTTTCTAATAACTTTTATATTTTGATGAATACTGAAAAATAATAAATTTTACTTTTTCAATTGACATAATTTATAGTGTTAAATTATGTATTTGAATGGATTGGAAGTATTATTGGATTATGTTTTTACAATTTAATACAATTTAAATGATTATATTTAATTTCACATTAAAATTTGACATAAACAAATGTCAATCTTTTGATAGTCTTTACTTTTTAAAAACTCGCTTTTTGGTTTTGACAACGGGAATTAATTTTAAATTAATTAATGAAACTTCTATGTTTATAATTTTCTAAAATATAATTCATTTTTGAATTCAGAATATCAATATCAGCTTAGGGTATATTTTTGGTATTTTTCTGAAAACATTTAATTTTTGATTAATAGTATAAAACACTGTGTTATAGTTTAAAACCAAATTTTTATTTAAATAATTATTTATTTTATATTAATTTATTCTAGTTCAAAATAGTTATATAATACCTATATAAGTTTAAAATAATTCTATGTAGTCATTTTATAATAAAATTATATGTGTAAAATTTTATTGAACTTTTTAATGTCTTTTACCAACCTCCTAGGAGCATTTTCAAATTTACATAAAACTTAATTTTAAAGCTTCTATGAGTTGAATTAAAAAAATCCTAGAGATAAGGTTGATATCAGTAAGTAAATTTTTTTCAATAAGATGAAAATAATTCTTGGTGAATAGTATCTTTTTACTTTTATTTACCACAGTTAAGAGTAAATAGGGTAATTAAGGGTAAAAATAAAATTATTATTACCATAACACATGTCATAATTCTATTGGATAAGTTAAATTCAACATAAAACAACCTTATTAACAAAATATGATCCTTTAGGACCACTTGGATTAGATTTAGACATTTATTATTATTTAATTTGAAGAAGAGTTAAAAGTGTTAAATTCAATGATTAATAACTAAACCATTTTTAATATAGGGGTACACATAAGATAAATTCAACTATAAATATTAATTATAAAGAAAAAATATTTCCTACATAATGTTATTTTATTTATATTTTTTAGACATTAAAAAATTGATTTATTTACAACACAATGATGATGCATCAATTACCTAATTAATAAAATATTAAAATAATTGATATTATAAATATCCAAATAAATGTAATTTGAGACTTTCTATGAATTAAATTAATTTTAAATGTTAATATGACATCTTAGGGTTGGTTAGATTAATTTTTTGCGAAGTAATAATGCTGTTATGAATTTAGAAGAAACAAAATACAAAATAGTGTCAAAATTGACATAAAAGAGTTTTTAAAACAAATATCTTACTATTAATTGATATTCTATTCCTAAAAATCAAATACTCGACAAAAAGACATATATAATGATAGGAGTATCATTAATGATCCCCTAGGGGTTATCTTGAAAGTATATAGTAAGTTTATTAACCATATAATATAAAAATACAAAGAAACATGGTAAATGTCAAACTATTTAACTAAGAGTTTAATAAAAAAATAATAGGGTTAATATAGTTACCCAAACATCTCTAAAACATATTGGTAGAGTGGTTCTTGACCCAGCCCCAACTTAACCTTTAAATAATTCATTTTGGAGCCATTAGAAACCGAAAATGATTTTATTGTAAAATAATATTTCTATCTTTTCCTAAGATGCCCCTCACCTCTCTTATAAAAGGGAACTCCCCTTTATCTCTAATTAAAAACTTCAAATCCCTTAGGCTCAGCCAAAAACTACCCAAATATCCTCCCAACCCATGTCCCTTCATCCTAGAGGCCTTACTTTATTTATAAAGATAACCTATGGAGCCCTTTTGATCAAATCAAAAGGAAGAACTTGAAGAAGAGGTAAATATTTCATCACCTCTTTAAAGTTCTTTTCTTCTTCAACTTCCTCTTTATTTGTTGTTTCCATTCTAAAATAATAAATCAAGTATATTCTACATACTGTGATGTTATTAGAAATATTTTACAACCATATTCATTATTTATCTATCCTTTAAATGACATGTCACCATACGTTCGTACGTATGACTTACCATCTCCACGTCTTGGTGTGGTTGTTATTCAACACATTATTATTTGGATGGGTATAATAATGATGTATAATTTGTGTAAATAATAAATATAACATGATAATTATTCTTTATATATGATATACCATCCCATTATATATGATTTTAATATCAAAAGAATGATATTGTTGCTCGTGCATACGTACAAATTACCATCTCCCAGAACGCGATAAGATTCATTCCCCATTGTATCCATTCAAGAATAATTTTCATTTGATGATTAAAAATAATGTTTAAAGACTTAATATAATTATCTATTTCTTCTATCTTTAAACATTATCCCAAAAACAGAAATGGTAAGGTAAAAAAACTCTTCAAAAAGAAAGAATCCCATAGGAATGGAAACTAATTTTAAATATTCAAAGTTCCATGGTACTACCCAAAGTTCATCATAGACTATTCCATAAATAATTTTCCTTAAAATTCCTTGAAATAAACCAAACTAAGATTGAAACCCAAGTACAAGAAGGATTTGATAACATAGTCTTCCAAAATAAACTTCATCATTTATCTCCAAACAACATAAACCACTCCTAACATCTTATAACAAAAGTTACTAACCTAAACATATTTTCCCCAATATAGGTTAATCATTCCCATAAGTAACCTAAATTACTATAAGTCCACCTTAAATTCATCGATTCTTGAAAATATAAGTCAACCTTACTCCTCAATGAAAATACTGTAGTAATCTATTTACCTAGATCATATAGGGTCCCCAAAATAGTGAACGTCTTCCAAAATAATAATCATATTTTAATACCCTAATCATCTCTATCATATTTGTAACACCCGATACTTTTATGTTATATGAATAATCAAAGGAATATTTTTCTACACAACACTTTCTTGGCTTGCTTTACACGCGATCGCGACCTTCCTCGATAGCTTGCGTTGTACGCAATACCGAGTTTCACTAAACAACAATATGCTATTAAAACTAGCCGTTATGAATAGTAATAACCACTTTTTGAAATTTTATAAATTTTATTTTTCAAAATGGACTTCATTTTTGGACTCAGAATATCGAAATTAGCCTAGGGTGAAATTTTGGTATTTTTCTGAAAACTTTCAATTTTTGATGAATAGTGAATCCACTAAGTGGTAGGTTAAAAACTGAATTTTGCATAAAACTTAATTTTACCGCTTCTGTGAATGGAATTTCGAAAATCCGACAGACACGGTTGATATTAGTAAGTAAAATGTGGTTCAATGAGATAAAAATAATTTTTTGGTGAATAGTAACTTTTTACTTTTTTTTACCGCGGTTAATAGTAAATAGGGTAACTAAGGGTAAAAATGATATTACTATTACCCTAAAACATGTCCTAATTCTATTGGATAAGTTTAATTCGACCAAAAACAAACTTAGGAATAAAATATTACCATTTAGGCCCACTTGGGTTAGATTAGGACATTTATTATTAATTTATTTAAAGAAGGGTTAAAATAGTTAAAATCAAAGTTTAATAAGTAAATCATTTTTAATATGAGGTTATACATAAGATAAATTAGACTATAAATATTCATTAGAAAGATAAATAGATTTCCTATATAATGGTATTTTATTTGTAATTTTTAGACATTAAATAATTTAATTTATTTATGACACAATGATGATGCAGTAATTATCTTATTAATGAAATATTGACATAATTGATGTTATAGACACGAAAATAAATGTAATTTGAGACTTTTTATAAATTCCACTAATTTTATAGGTTACTATGATATATTAGTGTCGATTTAATCAACTTGGTTCGAACATATAATTCTGTTATGACTTTCACAAAAAATCATATATCAAATAGTGTCAAAATTGACACAAAATAGTTTTTAAATCAAATATTATATTACTAATTGTTATTTTATTCCTAAAAATCTAAGGTTCGTCCAAATGAATTAGATAAGGATATATATATTAATAATAAACAACTTGGGGTTTGTTTGGCATGTTATAGTAAGTGTATTAACCATATAGTGAAAGAAAACAAAAAGACACAGTAAAAGTTAAATTATTTAACTTAGAGTTAAATCTAATTGATAAGGTTAAAATAATACCCTAAACTTGTCTAAATCCTATTGGTTGATAGGATTTCGACCCATCCCCACTTTAGCTTTGAAATAAGACCCTTTGGAACCATTATAAACCGATTTTTACTTTAATATAAAATAATATTTTGAGATATTCCTAAGGTGCCCCTCTCCTCCCTTATAAAAGGGCACCTCCTCCCCCTCCTCCTCACAACAATTTGAGCACTCAAGCTCGGCCAACCCCTGCCATTTTCTCCTCTCCACTTCCCTAGAATATTCCTAGAGGTCCTGGTCTTCTTCAAAGAGCAATCTTAGTTCCCTATGTGTAGGATTCAAAGAAGCGTTCCAAAGAAGAGGAGCTTCGGACACGTACAAAGAAAATCGGACCTAAGGTAACGGAAATATCACAATCTCATTTTTATCCGAGATTGTTTATACTTTGGCATTTATTGGGGTGTATTTTATCATCCACATCCATGTTCCCTCAATATGTAATATTTTTTCCATCCACTTACAATAGTTTAAATCCAATTTTACCCTTCGGTGAGTTTTTAGTAAAGAATATGAAAGGAATCTTTTGTCTTTTTTTTCGTACGAGGTAATTTTTGACTTTTCCGACAAAAGTACGAAGAATGTTTTTTTAACTTATACGGCATGAATGGATTTTTAAAACATTATTTCCAAGAAGCTTCCTTTACAAGTTTTCAAGTTTATTTTTAATCAACTTCTTTTAGTTTATAATTGTATGACATGTTAAGTAAAGAAAAGTGTTTTTGAAGAAGAAAGGATATTTTCCTCAAGAATGGAGTTCAAGTGTTTTATCAAAATTATTTTCCATCTAAGATAATAAAGGGTTCTATTTTTATCCCTTTAATTACATTGATTTGATTATGTTGTGAGGGAATTATTTTTTATGAAGTCATTTACCTTATATGATTTGTTTTATGATGTCATGATGTTTCAAGAATCCCATTTTTTGTTACATGTGTTATGTGATGATGTATGATTTATGATTATGTGGAACACATAAGAAAGGATTCATTATAAGATGGGTGAGACCTATATCTCCCTCCAATGCATTGGGTAAAGATTTTATATCTCATGTGATAGACATGGCTGGAACGGTAGGTTATACCAGCTCAGTGAAACAGGACTGGAAAGAGGGTGACTCGGTTCAGAAAGGGACTCTGTCCACTAAGATAGTCTTGGAAATGAGTCATGAATAACAAGAAATGATTTTCCATGATTATGTGTGCATGCCACAAAGTTTCAAGTTTCATGTTATGATTATGGGGATCTCATTTTCACTTCGATGATTTATTCCATGTTAAGATATTATGATCTCTTTTGCAGGATATGATTTTCAAAAAGATATGATATTATTTTTATTTCCTTTATTTGCCCTTGCTGAGCATTTGAGCTCACCCTTTTTTGTTTTCTTCTCCCCAGGTCAGGAAGATGGATATTAAGTATAATATGCTAAAAGGGACCCTAGATATGATGAAATAAATGGGAGACACTGTAGAAGATTAATGAACCAGTTGTTTATGTTTCCCAGTTTCTAAAGACACTATACCTATACGGTCCTTTGTGGTTTTGTCATATGTTGTAATAAGTGTGCTTCAATTTTGAAGTATTAATAATGTGTGTAAAGTATGGGTCGTTATAGTTGGTATCAGAGGAAAGTTATAGTCAACCTTTGGAAACTAGGATGTGAAAGCCTTAGTAAGAACCCTAAGGATAAGTCTATGAATAGAACACAATCTTAGTGTTTTAGAAATGGCCATGAATACCCTAGGATAAGACCTTAAGTGTGAAATTTTATTCTTGAATTATGTGGTTTTCCTATTATAATTAGTGTTGCTCACACTATTCTTCTTGGTTTTAGTCAATGGCTGGAACCCGAAGGAACCGTGTTAATGCGGAATGCGATGGGAAATGCAATGATTGTCCCCCTGAGCAACCAAACGATATGGGAGATGGAATGCAAAATCTTGTAGCCATGCTCACACAACTTTCTCAAGCTATGAATCATGCAGGACTTCCAAACGAGCAAAGGAAGGAGCAACATTCTGTTGAATCCTTCATGAGGAAGCGTCCACCTTCTTTCAGCGGGTCTACTAATCCATTAGTTGCTGAACAATGGATTAGTACTACTGAAAAGATATTTTCAGTTCTTCACTGTTCTGAACATGATAAAGTCATCCTAGCAGTGTATCGTTTGGAAGGAGATGCTGATCAATGGTGGAATCTTATTAAGAATACAAGGCAAAGGGATTAAATTGATTCTATGGAATGGGACGAGTTCAAGAACTTATTTTTCAATAAGTACTTCACTCGTATTCTCCGAACAAATATGGAGAAAGAGTTTCTTGAACTGAAGAAAAGGGATGATGAATCTGTTGGTACCTATGAAGCAAATTTTACAAGACTTGCAAGGTACGCTTCTGGTATTATTATCCAACCAGAGAGTAAGATTGATCGATTCTTTAGTGGCTTAAAACCAAGTCTTCGAAGGGCGTTAGACATAAGGGACTTCAATAGCTACGAGGAAATCATTCGATGTGCTCTCAAAGTCGAGATGGAGATTGGAGTAAGCCATCAGTCACATGGGTTTGATAAGAAGAGGAAGATGGAATTCAAAGGAAAATCTAAAGAGCATACTGAAAAGAAGATGATCTTTCCCTTATGATCAAAGTGTGGAAAGAAACATAGAGGTAGTTGTCTTAAAGGGACAAGTAAATGTTTTAAATGTGGAAAGGAAGGTCATCGGGCATTTGAATGCCGCGATAATGGGAAGAAGATGTCTAATGATGCAAACAAAGGAAGGGATACACAGAATGAACCTACTAAACTTTAATGTTTCAAGTGCAAGGAGATGGGGCATTATGCCAATCAATGCCCAAATCCAAGGGTTGATGATGATGGTCGACGTCAACAAAATCTTAAGGCTAAAGACAAAGGAAAGTCACATGCAATTTCTATCAGCGATGTGGAGTACGATAACGAAGTTGTGAAAGGTACACTTACCATCCACTCTAAAGTAGCAAAAGTTTTATTTGGTTCTAGATCCACCCACTCTTTTATTTCTGAAAACTTTTCTAAGGGTATCACCGTATTACCTCAAAAATTAGATGTTCAGTTATCTGTGACAACACCTAATGGCACAACAGTCGCATCAAAAGTTTATAATTCTTCTCCGATCGAAGTTTGTGGGAAAGTGCTTCCTGCAAATCTTGTGATCCTTCCTTTAGTGGAATTTGATGTGATTCTTGGCATGGATTGGCTTTCTCTACATGGAGCTCATATCAATTTCCAAAGAAGGGAAGTCACATATCATATTCCAGATCAATCTACGATCGTCTATCAATGCAAGGATGAACATAACCTTCCAGTGGAAATTTCTTCCATCTTATGGGTATTGATTCCACTAAATGAAGGTTATTTATCTCAAATGGTTGGTGAGAAACTCACGATTAAGAATATGCCCATTGTACGGGAGTTTGATGATGTCTTTCCGGAGGAATTATTGGGTCTTCCACCAAATCGTGAAGTTGAGTTTTCAGTAGAACTCGTACCGGGTGCTTTGCCAATTTCAAAGACACCTTATAGAATGGCCCCAATTGAGTTGCAGGAATGGAAGAAGCAACTCCAAGAGAATCTTTATAAGGGATTCATACGCCCTAGTGCGTCACCTTGGGGAGCACATGTTCTATTTGTTAAGAAGAAAGATGGATCAATGAGACTCTGCATTGATTATCGAGAACTTAACAAGATCACTATCAAGAACAAATATCCTCTCCCACGCATTGATGACTTATTTGACCAACTACGCGGAGCTCAATACTTTTCCAAGATTGATCTTCGTTCAGGGTATCATCAATTAAGGGTCAAAAGGGAGGATATACCAAAGACGGCTTTCCGTACAAGGTATGGACACTATGAATTTATAGTGATTCCATTTGGTCTTACTAATGCCCCTGCTATTTTCATGGACCTAATGAATAGAGTCTTTAGAGACTATCTTGATCAATTTGTGGTAGTCTTTATAGACGATATTCTTTTCTATTCAAAGATCAAGGAAGAGCATGAAGATCACTTGAGAATTATATTGAAGACCTTGAGAAAGGAGAAGCTTTATGCCAAATTTACCAAGTGTGAATTTTGGCTTCAAAAATTTGCATTTTTGGGTCACATAATCTCAAAAGAAGGGATATCTATGGATCCAGCAAAAATAGAGGTTATCGAAAGATGGTCAAGACCAACAACAGTAACTGAGATCCGAATTTTTCTTGGTTTGGCTGGATATTATCGACGTTTTGTAAAAGATTTTTCACGATTATCTAATCCACTCACCAAGTTGACTCGGAAAGGAGTTAAGTTTGTTTGCACAGAGGAATGTGAAGAGAATTTCAAGGAGTTGAAAAGAAGGTTATCCAGTGCACATGTGCTCACACTACCTTGTAGTGGAGAAAGGTTTGTGATCTACAGTGATGCATCCAAGAAGGGGTTGGGGTGTGTTCTTATGCAAAATGATATGGTGATAGCTTATGCCTCACGACAGTTGAAAATCCATGAGCAAAATTACCCAACACATGATTTGGAGTTGGCTGCGGTAATCTTTGCATTAAAGATTTGGAGGCATTACCTTTATGGTGAAAGGTGTGATATTTATACTGATCATAAAAGTTTAAAGTATATTTTCACAAAAAAGGAGTTGAATATGCGTCAAAGAAGATGGTTGGAGCTGATTAAGGATTACAACTACTCAATCCATTACCACCCTGGGAAAGCAAACAAGGTGGCAGATGCATTAATTTGACAAGACCATGCTAGTTTATCCATGATAAGGATCACAAAAGATCCAATATTTATGGATTTACAAAGGATGGATCTTGGAATTATAATGGAAGGGGAAAATCTTTTCTTTCTCAAATAAATGTTCAACCATCTATACATGTGAAGATTAAAGAGGCATAGAAAGAAGATGTTGAGTTACAAAAGAAGGTGAGAAATGTTCCTGAATTCAACCTTGATTGTGATGGGATAATAAAGTTAAGGAATTGGGTTTGTGTTCCTCCCATCCCCGAATTAAAGAAGGAGATGCTGGATGAGGCTCATAGTTCATCATTCTCTATTCATCCTGGAAGCACGAAGATGTATAGGGACCTGAAAGAGTACTTCTGGTGGGATGGCATGAAAAGAGATGTTGCTGAATATGTCTGTCGATGCTTGGTTTGTCAACAAGTTAAAGTTGAGAGACAGAAGTCTAAGGGGATGTTACAACCATTACCCATACCCGAATGGAAATGGGAAAACATCGCTATGGACTTTGTCACAGGACATCCTAAAACATCCAAAGGCAATAATGCTATTTGGGTCATAGTTGATCGTCTTACAAAGTATGCACACTTCATTGCTATTAGAGAGGATTTCTATCTAGATCAGCTTGCCAGGATATATGTAAAGGAAGTGGTAAGATTGCATGGTGTACCAATTTCTATTATATCTGATTGGGATCCGAGATTTACCACGAAGTTTTGGCGGAGTCTTCAGCATACTCTGGATACGGAGTTGAGTTTCAGCACTGCTTATCATCCCCAGACAGAAGGTCAGTCTGAGAGAACAATTCAAACCCTAGAAGATATGTTGAGAGCTTGCTCTATGGATTTCAAAGGAGGTTGGGATCAACACCTACCTTTGGTGGAATTTTCTTATAATAATAGATTTCACTCCAGTATTCAGATGGCTCCTTATGAAGCTCTCTATGGAAAGAAATGCAGGACTCCAACTTGCTGGGATGAAGTTGGGGAAAGAAATCTATTAGGACCTGATCTCGTTGATGAAATGGCAGAAAAGGTCAGATCTATTCAACAACACATAAGAGCAGCTCAGAGTCGACAGAAAAGTTATGCCGACAACCGAAGAAAAGACCTAGAGTTTGAAGTGGGTGATAAAGTATTCTTACGAATATCTCCCTGGAAGAAGGTTATGAGATTTGGAAAGAAGGGGAAGTTGAGCCCTAGATATATCGGTCCTTTCGAAATACTGGATCGTGTTGGAAAGGTAGCTTACCGATTGGCACTTCCACCGAATCTCTCTCAAGTTCATGATGTGTTCCATGTATCTCTCCTGAGAAAGTACATACCAGATCCTTCACATGTACTCAGCTCAGAAGTTGTACCGCTGGAGAAAGATCTTTCTTATGAAGAACAGCCGATAGAGATTCTGGATCGTAGTGAAAAAGTCCTACGAAACAAGACCACTCGCTTAATGAAAGTTTTATGGAGGAACCACCAACTTGAAGAAGCTACATGAGATCTTGAGGATATGATGAGGGAGAAGTATCCTCATCTGTTTGTTACAAAGTGACGAATTTCGAGGGCGAGATTCTTTTTAAGGGGGGTAGAATGTAACACCCGAGATTTTTATGAGTAATATTTTGTTTTTATATATCATCAAAGGAATCTTTCACTACACACTTTCTTGGGTTACTTTACACGCAATCACGACCTTCCTCGATAGCTTGCGTCGTACGAAATACCGAGTTTCACTAAACAACGATATGCTATTAAAAATATTATTAAAACTAGCCGTTATGAATAGTAATGACCACTTTTTGAAATTTTATAAATTTTATTTTTCAAAATGGAATTCATTTTTGGATTCGGAATACCGAAATTAGCCTAGGGTGAAATTCTGGTATTTTTCTGAAAACTTTCAATTTTTGATGAATAGTGAAACCACTAAGTGGTAGGTTAAAAACTGAATTTTGCATAAAACTTAATTTTACCGCTTCTGTGAATGGAATTTCGAAAATCCGACAGACACAATTGATATCAGTAAGTAAAATGTGGTTCAATGAGATAAAAATAATTTTTTGGTGAATAGTAACTTTTTACTTTTTTTACCGCGGTTAATAGTAAATAGGGTAACTAAGGGTAAAAATGATATTACTATTACCCTAACACATGTCCTAATTCTATTGGATAAGTTTAATTCGACCAAAAACAAACTTAGGAATAAAATATGACCATTTAGGCCCACTTGGGTTAGATTAGGACATTTATTATTAATTTATTTAAAGAAGGGTTAAAATAGTTAAAATCAAAGTTTAATAAGTAAATCATTTTTAATATGTGGTTATACATAAGATAAATTAGACTATAAATACTCATTCGAAAGCTAAAAGGATTTACTATATAATGGAATTTTATTTTTAATTTTTAGACATTAAATAATTTAATTTATTTATGACACAATGATGATGCAGTAATTATCTTATTAATGAAATATTGACATAATTGATGTTATAAACACCAAAATAAATGTAATTTGAGACTTTTTATAAATTCAACTAATTTTCTAGGTTACTATGATATATTAGTGTTGATTTAATCAACTTGGTTCGAACATATAATTCTGTTATGACTTTCACAGAAATCATATATCAAATAGTGTCAAAATTGACACAAAATAGTTTTTAAATCAAATATTATATTACTAATTGTTATTTTATTCCTAAAAATCTAACGTTCGGCCAAATTACATAGATAAGGATATATATATTAATAATAAACAACTTGGGGTTCGTTTGGCATGTTATAGTAAGTGTATTAACCATATAGTGAAAGAAAACAAAAAGACACAGTAAAAGTTAAATTATTTAACTTAGAGTTAAATCTAATTGATAAGGTTAAAATAATACCCTAAACTTGTCTAAATCCTATTGGTTGATAGGATTTCGACCCATCCCCACTTTAGCTTCTAAATTAGACCCTTTGGAACCATTATATACCGATTTTGACTTTAATATAAAATAATATTTTGAGATATTCCTAAGGTGCCCCTCTCCTCCCTTATAAAAGGGCACCTCCTCCCCCTCCTCCTCACACCAATTTGAGCACTCAAGCTCGGCCAAACCCTACCATTTTCTCCTCTCCACTTCCCTAGAATAATCCTAGAGGTCCTGGTCTTCTTCAAAGACCAATCTTAGTTCCCTAATTGGAGGATTCAAAGAAGCGTTCCAAAGAAGAGGAGCTTCGGACACGTAGAAAGCAAATCGGACCTAAGGTAAGGGAAATATCACAATCTCATTTTTATCCGAGATTGTTTATACTTTGGCATTTACTGGGGTGTATTTTATCATCCACATCCATGTTCCCTCAATATTTAATATTGTTTCCATCCACTTATAATAGTTTAAATCCAATTTTACCCTTCGGTGAGTTTTTAGTAAAGAATATGAAAGGAATCTTTTGTCTTTTTTTTCGTACGAGGTACTTTTTGACTTTTCCGACAAAAGTACGAAGAATGTTTTTTTTAACTTATACGGCATGAATGGATTTTTAAAACATTATTTCCAAGAAGCTTCCTTTACAAGTTTTCAAGTTTATTTTTAATCAACTTCTTTTAGTTTATAATTGTATGACATGTTAAGAAAAGAAAAGTGTTTTTGAAGAAGAAAGGATATTTTCCTCAAGAATGGAGTTCAAGTGTTTTATCAAAATTATTTTCCATCTAAGATAATAAATGGTTCTGTTTTTATCCCTTTAATTACATTGATTTGATTATGTTGTGAGGGAATTGTTTTTTATGAATTCATTTACCTTATATGATTTGTTTTATGATGTCATGATGTTTCAAGAATCCCATTTTTGTTACATGTGTTATGCGATGATGTATGATTTATGATTATGTGGCACACATAAGAAAGGATTCATTATAATATGGGTGGGACCTATATCTCCCTCCAATTCATTGGGTAAAGATTTTATATCTCATGAGATAGACATGGCTGGAACGGTAGGTTATACCGGCTCAGTGAAACAGGACTGGAACGAGGGTGACTCGGTTCAGAAAGGGACTCTGTCCACTAAGATAGTCTTGGCAATGAGTCATGACTAACAAGAAATGATTTTCCATGATTATGTGTGCATGAAAAAAAGTTTCATGTTTCATGTTATGATTATGGGTATCTCATTTTCACTTCTATTATTTATTCCATGTTAAGATATTATGATCTCTTTTGCAGGTTATGATTTTCAAAAAGATATGATATGATTTTTATTTCCTTTATTTTCCCTTGCTGAGCATTTGATCTCACCCTTTTATGTTTTCTTTTCCCCAGGTCAGGAATATGGATATTAAGTAGAATATGCTAAAAGGGACCCTAGATATGATGAAATAAATGGGAGACACTGTAGAAGATTAATGAACCAGTTGTTTATGTTTCCCAGTTTCTAAAGACACTATACCTATACGGTCCTTTGTGGTTTTGTCATATGTTGTAATAAGTGTGCTTCAATTTTGAAGTATTAACAATGTATGTAAAGTATGGGTCATTATAGATTTATCCTTAACCTAAGTATACGGTCTTTATAAGAGATTTCATCTCAATTTAAATTCCATTGAGACTTCTTTGTTGTTATACACCAATTCACTTTTCTATGGTGTATATAATGTAATTTGACATAGTATATCATGAATCCCTTTTTTCTCATGATATTATAAAGTTTTTATTTCCTAAATTATTTGTATTAAAGTGTATCTATTTTGGTTAGGAACTATAACAAAAATATCATTTTAAATTTTTTAAAGATTTATTATTATAAATCTTTCTCATTAATGTCCATGTTTTAAAAATGGTTTTAAAGATTTATTTATATGGGCATTAATGTTTTAAAATTAAAATTTCTTTTAAAATTTTCAATGTGGTATGGGACACTTTGATAAAAAAAATCTATTTTTAAATGGATTCTTGACCAATAGTTTGGCTTTTAAATGTTTTCAAGAAAAAGGGGGATATTTCTCTCAAATAATTTTGAGGATTATTTTCATCTATGCCAACATACTTCATTATTCTCAATTGAGGTTAATATTTTACAATAAAATCTTTCGCATTGTATTTAATGAGTTATGTTTGACTGTGGATGTGCTATTTTTATACCATTCAAGGTTTGTGGATAATGTATTGACATTTTGTATGCTAGTTTTAATACGAATGTTTATGTTATGCTTTATACTTTTCATATGAGGAATGCATTGGACTTAGTAAGTGATTGGTGGAGCCCACTATAGCTCTTAGGTGCATCAGTAGGACTCATGAGACAAAAAAATGTCTTGGAACAAGGCCTTGAAAAAATCTTATTTGTATTCTTGGCACAAGGCCTTGATTATGTGGTTATGAAGTCTGGCATTATGCATCCCATCATTATGAAAGTAGCCATTGATATTGAATGTGATTATTAGACTAGTAGAATATCCATGTGAATAAGTAAATGGAATTATTTGATTTTATCTTTTCCATATTATTCTTACGATCAAGTTTAAAAGGATTTTGTTTTCATCTTATACATTGACATAAATGTTTATGATTATTTATGAAATTTTCTGCTTTATTTTCATCCTTATTGAGCTTCTGAGCTCACCCTTTTCTATGTTTTATTTTTCCCAGGATGCGAAGCAGTATATTATGACTGACCTGTAGGGATAGTCTATGGGATCTCAGTGTTGTCTATGGAGATAATGTAGTTCTAGTTTTCCATTTTATGATTTAAAGTAAACCTTATGAATGTATCAAGTACTTCCAAGGTGACTAAACTAATCGGTATTTCGAGACTCGATATTTTGTGATCATGCCAGTGATACATAATAATGCACTAACTCTGGGCTTCTGTGGTCTAGTCATTACAGTTGGTATCAGAGGAAGTATAATACAAACCTCGGAATCTATATTTAGATAAACTCTAATTAGAGGACATTACCCTAAGATAGAATTTGAGGATTAGTATAGAAGAATTTCATAGAATTTTGGTATTGTAGAGATTATGTGGATTTCTAAAAAATACATCCCTGTCTGGATATGAACAGGTAGAGGAGGCTCTAGTACAAATTTAACTAGGAGTGAAAACTCAGACAAGGAGTTTTGGGCTTGACCTGGGGTATATTGGTACACGACAACGGGCCCTGCTGCACTCTTGTTTATGACACTCCCATGGGATATGCTTAGGATAATTCAAACTCTCATTTCAAACTGATTTGAAGGATTTTAATATAAGATGAGAATAAATCATCGTTGTTAATACTAAGGTGTTTTATATTGAATATAAGGTGTTATGGTATTCTCTCAATGATTTTATGAGTCACACTATGCTTTCGTGTGTTATTCAGTGGTTGGATTCCAAAGAAGTCATAGTAACATTGAACATGATGTAAAACGTGGGACCAACGGAGGAAATGAAAAACAGAATGTAACGTTGATAGGTGTAAAAGACATCATGTTCATGCAGAATCAGTTTTCCAAATATATCATCAAAAACATATATATTAACCAACTCTATGACTCAAGAAAGAAGAGAAAGGTGATGAATGGTGAGATCACCAGCTGTGGAGACCATGGAGAAAATAAAGCTCAATTTTTATCATGAATGAAATTTTAAAAGAGACACCTAGGTAAGTGTCTCAATGGAACAATGAAATGATTTATGTGTGGGAAAGAATGACATAAAGTAATGAATTAATGAGGAAAAATGAAGAGTACTATGGAAGAAAATTAAAATGATCCCATGAATCCATTTACAGTCATTTGTCGTAAATGTAGGGGACATAGGCATTACCCGAGTGAATTCCCTATTCAATAGGGTAACCCCTTAGTCAAGGAAGAAATTATGTGGAAATAAATGGATAGTCAAATGTTTGAAATTATTAGTGCTCTTTATTGATGGGATTACTTTGGTAGACTTTTATCTTATGTGTAACTCTGTAGTTTATTATGTGAAAATGCTATTTTAAGAAGAATTATGTTTTCTATTGTTGATATAGTTATAAATACCTATATGGGTTTATATGATCCTTGAATTTGGGGAAATTACATGTTATTAAATTTTGGGATGAAAATGCGAGGTATGAGATAACATTTGTGGTGAAATTATATTATAGTTATTTAGAGGAATTTATCTAATTTTTGGAACGTTATAAAATATAGTTTTATTTTTGAAAAAAGACAACACACAAACCATGTGACAACCCATCGTGTCAGACAAAGCTGCAGGAATCGAACCCAAAACCGTAGTGCGATTGGGATTTATCGCCTACCACAAGACTATGTGAACTCCCCGGTTAGTGTGAGTAATTATATTTAGTTAAATGATTTTATTGATCTATAATAAGTTGATTTAGGATCTTATTTCTTATCAAATGGATATCCTTAGTATTGGAAAATGATTTGGGGATTATGTAATAAATGTTATTTTGGAAGACGTTCAATCTGTTGGGAATACTATATGTCTAAGGAAAATAGAATACTATTTGATTTCATTTGAGGAGTAATGGTGGATTTTTATCTATGTTTTTATTGTGGATTTATAGTGATTTGGGTTATTTATGGAAATGATTTACCTATTATAGGGAATATGTGATTTGGTTAATTACTTTTAAGTATGCGATTTTAAGAGTAGTCTATGTTATTTGGAAATACAATTTAACGTGGAAGACTGTGTAATCAAATTCCTCTATGTTTTGGGTTACAATATTAGTTTGGATTATATTTATGGATTTTAAGGACAACTGATTGTTGAATGGTATTTATTGATCTTCGAGTATTGATGGTTTAATTTTATAAATTAAGAGAAGTATTTCTTTCTCTAAAGGATTATCCTTTTTGGGGATTATCTGATCTTATACTAACTATTTTGGTTTTTTTTCATCTCTAAAAACAAGGTAAATATATATAGTTTATCTTTAGTGAATTATGTAATTCTATAGAAGTTGATTCTAGCACTTCAGGTGTGACCAAGTCATCTTGAATACACATCGTTTAAAAAAAGATGAGTTAGTGGTAGAAATTTATTAAAGGATGAAACTCTACTTAAAATTTAAGTATATCTCTTTATGTTATTAGTAAATCTCATAAATTAATTCTTCAACATTATGAAATGGAACTTAAAACAAAAATCTTATCCATTTTCATTTTCTACTAGGAAACTAATGAACATTTATCTCATCACATGTTTATTGTTTTCTTGTTGTTAACTTTCTTCTAATCATGTTTTATATCACTCTCCACTACAACTTGACACTTATTTTATCTTCTATATCCTTTTTTTCATACATGTAATCCTATTGTGGGTTATCTAGAGCGACCTTTGTACTTCTCTTTCTTTTGTTTAATGAGATAGTTATATTGACTCTTTTTCTGATGTTGGACATTCAGTGAAGTTCACATGACCAATTTTAAAATTGCGAGGATGTAATTTCCAAAAGGGGGGAATAATGTAACACACAAATATTTCATAGCAAGTTATTTTCTTTAATTCAATAGCTTGCGCTACACGTGACACCAAGTTCGAGTGCACCACGACTTACCAAACTAGTTATTCAAAGGCAGTTATGAATAGTATTAATATAATGTTGAATTTTATATACTCCATATAATTTTAGAATCCTTATTATGTGTTTCATAGACATAATATATGAACAAATTCATTTTTTTCAGATAACAGAAGTATTTTTTGAAAAAATTCAGTTTTACCACCTTTTAATGGAAAACTCTTTTTAGAACTGATATTTGACACTTTTATATAGTCAATTTAATGAAATTAATTTCTTAATTCGAATCGGCACATAAAATGATTTTTTTTCATAATTTTTTGGTACTTTTCTAAAAAAAATTATATTTTGATTAATACTGAAAAATACTAAATTTAAATAGCAAACATCTTTTTTAATCGAAATAACTTATATTGTAAAATTATGTATTTTAATGGTTTGGAAGTATAATTAGATCATATTTTTTCATTTAATATAATGTAGGTTATTATATGTAATTTTACATTAAAATTTGACATAAACACGTGTCAATCATTTAATAGTTTTTACTTTTTAAAAACCAGCTTTTCGGTTTTGACAATACGAATTAATTTTAAATTAATTAATGAAAATTCTATGATTAGAATTTGGTAAAATATATTTTATTTTTGAATTCAGAATATCAAAATCATCTTAGGGTAAAGTTTTGGTGTTTTTTTGAAAACAATCAAGTTTTGATGAAGAGTGAAAAACATTACGTTATAGTTTAAAACAAAATTTTTATTTAAATAATTATCAATTTTATTTAAATTTATTTTAAGTAAAAATAGATATATAATACCTATATAAGTTCAATATAATTCATTTTAGTCATTTTATAATAAAATTATATGTGTAAAATTTTATTGAACTTTTTACTATCTTTTACCCACCTCCTAGGAGCATTTTCAAATTTAAATAAAACTTAATTTTACCACTTCTGTGAGTTAAATTAAAAAAATCCTAGAGACACTATTGATATTAGTAAGGAAATTTTTTTCAATAAGATGATAATTGTTTTTGGTGAATAGTAACTTTTTACTTTTATTTACCATGATTAAAAGTAAATAGGGTAATTAAGGGTAAAAATGATATTATTATTACCCTAAAACATGTCAAAATTCTAGTGGATAAGTTTTATTCTACCAAAAACAACCTTAGTAATATAATATGATCTTTTAGGACAACTTGGATTAGATTAGGACAGTTATTATTATTTAATTCAAAGAAGAGTTAAAAGTGTTAAATTCAATGTTTAATAACTAAATTTTTTTAATATAAGGTTACATAAAAGATAAATTCGACTATAAATATTCATTAGAAAGATAGAAATATTTCCTATATTATGGTATTTTATTTATATTTTTTAGACATTAAATAAGATGATTTCTTTAAAACACAACGATGATGAAGTAATTAAATGATTAATGAAATATTAAAATAATTGATATTATAAATATCCCAATAAATGTAATTTGAGACTTTTTATGAATTCCACTAATTTTATACATTAATATGACATGTTAGGGTTGGTTATATGAATTTTTTTTTTGAAGTAAAAATGCTGTTATGAATTTAGAAAAAAAATTACAAAATAGTGTCGAAATTGACATAAAAGTGTTTTTAGAACAAATATTATATTATTAATTGATATTCAATTCCTAAAAATCTACGGTTATGTCAAAAGACTTATATAATGATAGGTGTATCATTAATGGACCACATGGGGTTCTCTAGGAAGTATATAGTATGTTTATTAACCATATAATATAAAAATACAGAGAGACATGGTAAATGTCAAACTATTTAACTGAGAGTTTAATCTAAAAGAATAGAGTTAATATAGTGAACCAAACCTGTCTAAAACCTATTGGTAGAGTGGTTGTCGACTCAACACTACCTTTTATTTTTAATTATTCATTTTGGAGACATTAGAAACTGAAAATGATTTTATTATAAAATAAAATTTCTATATTTTCTTTAGGTGACCCCTCACCCCTCTTATAAAAGGGAACTCCCCCTTCTCTCAAATTCACACCTTCAAATCCATTAGGCTCGGCCACACCCTGCCCCAATATCCTCCCAAATCTCCTCCCATTATTCTATAGGCCTTAATTTATTCATAAATCCAACCTAAAGAGCCCTATTGATCAAATTAAAAGGAAGAACCCAAAGAAGAGGTAAATATTTCATCACCTCTTTAATGTTTCTTTCTTCTTCCAATTCCTCTTTCTTTTTTGTTTACATTATAAAATAATAAATATAGTTTCTTCTATATACTATGATGTTATTATAAATATGTTACATCCATATTCATTACTATATCCAACCTTTGAATGACATGTCACCATACGTTCATACGTACGGCTTACCATCTCCACGTCGTGGTGTAGTTGTTATTAGATACATTATTATTTGTATGGGTATAATAATGATATAAAATTGGTGTAAATAATAAATATAAAATGATAATTATAATTTATATATGATATACCATACAATTATATATTATTTTAATATCAAAATAATGATATTGTTTCTCGTGCGTACGTACGGATTACCATCTCCACGAACACGATGAGATTCATTCCCCATCGTATCCATTCAAGAATAATTTTCATTTTATGATTCAAAATAATGTTTATAGACTTAATATCATTCTTAATATTAATAAGATACATCCCATCCATAAAAAACATGGCTTACTTAACCAAGCATAGAAAGGAGAACGAATTATTTAACACTCGAAACGACGATAATACTAACATATCAATACTAGAAGATCATATATGATATCATATTAATGTATATGGTTATTTTATAATTTAATAAAAATTATTTCACCATTATACAAGAGATCAATGTACCCTCGAATAAGGAAAAGTACAAGGTAAGGGGTTTATTATTTCACTTTTAATTCAATGAGATTTCCATTGTTCGCCCCTTATTTATTGCATGTAGGGTATTGTGTTCTGCCATTTGATATATATTATAATGATTCCCTTTATATTCATGGTATTATATGATTCATTTGGTGGTTATTAACTTTTGTTCATACGACTCAATTGATTACAATAAAGTAAGGGGTTTTTATCTCACTTTTATTCCTGTGAGATTCATGCTATATTAGCCACTATTTCATTTTGTGTGGAGTATGTACTGCCCCTGATTGTATTCTTTTTGTAATATAAATTAATTTATGGGTATTTTAATCATCATTTTATGAAACTTCATTCATGTGGTTTATGATTCATATGTTACCAAGTCAGTTAGGGAATTTCAAATTTCAATTCCCACTCATTGGGATTTACGCATACTTCATTTATTATTTTACACCATGATTATGTGTGGAATCACTATTTATTATTTTTGTATTATTTTCCACTCCTCTTTATGTGGACGTACTTTTGATACAAATAATCACTCCATTTATAAATTCTTAAGGCATCGATATGAACTTGATAAGAGTAATTTTAACTCAATCTCCATTTATTAAGTTAAACATCCAATTCATTGGTGTTGTTTTTAGAAGAATATGTGTGAATTTCCTCTGATTGATTTACACTGAATTTCAAATTATAATGAGTGTATTTATATTTTTCAAAGATAATTATGTAGTTGAATAATCCTTAACCTAAGGATATGGTCTTTATAAGATATTTCATCTCAATTTATATTCCATTGAGACTTGTTGTTATACACCAATTAACTTTTATATGGTTTATATATTGTACATTGACATAGTATATCATGAATCCCTTTATTCTCATGATATTATTATGTTTTTATTACCTCAATTATTTTTATTCAAGTGTCTCTATTTTGGTTAGGAACTCTAACTAAATATCATTTTAAATGTTTTAAAGATTTATTATTCTAAATCATTCGCATTAATGTCCGTGTTTGAAAAATTGTTTTAATGATTTATTTATATGGACATTAAAGTTTTAAAATTAAAATTTCTTTTAAAAGTTTCTATGTGGTATGGGAAACATTGATTCGAGAATCTATTTTTAAATGGCTTCTTAACAAATAGTGTGACTTTTAAATGTTTTCAAGAAAAGGGGTATATTTCTCACAAATAGTTTTGATGATTATTTTCATTTATGTCAATATGATTCATTATTCTCCATTGAGGTTAATATGTTACAATAAAATCTTCCATATTGCATTGAATGAGTTATTTTTGACTTTGGTTGAGCTATTTTTATACCATTCATGGTTTGTGGACAATTTATTGACATTTTGTATTCTAGTTTTAAGAGAAAGCTTATGTTATGCTTCAAAATTTTCTTATGAGGAATGCATTGGACATAGTAAGTGATGTTTGAAGCCCGCTATAGTTCTTAGATGCATCAGTAGGTCTAATGAGACAAACTAGTGTCTTGGAACAAGGTCTTGACAAAATCATATTTGTAGTCTTGGAACAAGGCCTTGAATTTTTGGTTATGGAGTCTGGAATTATGCATTCCATCATTATAAAAGTGGATATAGATATTGAATGTGATTGTTCGAATAGTAGAATATACATGTGAAGAAGTAAATGGGAGTATTTCATTTTATCTATGCCATATTACTCCTATGTTCAAGTTCTAAAGGATTTTGTTTTAGTATTATACATTTCCTTAAATGTTTATTCTTCTTTATGAAATTTTCCACTTTATTATAATCTTTAATGAGAATATGAGCTCACCCATTTCTATGTTTTATTTTTTCCAAGATGCAAAAAATTATATAATGACTGACCTATAGTGATAGTCTATGGGATCTCAGTGTTGTCTAGGGAAACAATGTTGTTGTATTTTTCTATTTTATTATGTAATGTAACCCTTATGAATATATCTAGTACTTCCAAGTCTACTAAACTAATCGGTCTTTCGAGGCTTGATCTTTTTTTTATCATGCCAATGATATATAATAAAGCCCCGAATCTGGGATTCTTAGGTCAGGGCATTACAGTTGGTATCAAAGGAAATTTAGTACAAACCTTGGAATCTAGATTTAGATAAACTTTGATTATAGCACATTACCCTAATATAGACTATGAGGATTAATATAGAAGAACTTACAATAATTTTGGTATTGTAGAGATTATGTGTGTTTTCTAAACAATACATCATTATTTGTATATGAGCAGGTAGAGGTGGCTCTACCACATATATACCTAGGAGTGAAAACACTGACAAGGAGTTTCGGGCTTGACCTTGGGTATCTTGGTACACAAAAATGGGCCTTGCCACACTCTTGGTTACGACACTCTCTGGGGATATGCTTAGGATAATTCACATTCTCTTTATAAAATGATATGAAGGATTTTAATATAAGATTAGAATAAGTAACAGTTTTTAATCCTAAGGTGTTTTAGATTCAAAATAAGGTGTTATTATATTCTATAAATGGTTTTATGACTCACACTATTCTTTCTTGTTTTATTCAATGGATGGATTCCAAGGAAGTTATAATAACCATGAACATGATGTACAAGCTGGGCCCGGTGGGGAAATGAACAACAGAATGGAATGTTGATAGGAGTAAAATATATCTTGTTCATGCTCAACCAGTTTCCCAAAAATATTATAAAAATATATTTATATTAACCTACTCTTAGACTCAATAAATAAGAGAAATGTTGTAAATGATAAGAGCATCAACAGTGGAGACCACAAAGAAAATAAATCTCAATTTCCATATTGCAAAAAGTATTGAAGGAGACACCTAGGAAAGTGTCTTAATGTAATAAAGAAATGATTTATGTGTCGGAAATAAGGACATAAAGTAAAGAATTGCAGAGGAAAAATGAAGAGTACTATGGAAGAAAAATAAAATGATCCCAAGAATCTATTTACAGTCATCTTCCGTAAATGTAGGGGACCTGGACATTACCCGAGTGAATGCCCTATTTTATAAGATAAACCCTTGGTCAAGGAATAACCTATGTGGAAATAAATGTATAGTCAAATGTTTAAATGTATTAGTGCTATTTGTTGATGGGATTACGTTGGAAGACTTTTCTCTTATGTGTATCCCTACAGTTTGTTATGTGATAATGATATTTTAGGAAGAATTGTATTTTTTATTGTTGAGATACTTATAAATAACCATTTCAGTTTATACGATCCTTGAGTTTGAGGCAATTACATGTTATGAAATTTTGGGATAAAAATGTGATGTATGAGATAACATTTGTGGTGATATTATGTTATATTAATTTTCAGGAATTTATCTCATTTTGGGAACGTTATAAAATATAGTTTTTTTTAAGGACAACCCACAAACCATGTGAAAACCCATCGTGTTGGAAAAAGAAGCCGGAATTGAACCCATGGCCATAGTGCAATTGGGATTTATCATCTACCATTGGACAACATGAAGTCCTTGGTTAGTGTGACTAATTATTTTTAGTTAAATGATTTTATTGATCAATAATAAGTTGATTTGGGATCTTATGTCTTATCAAATAGATAACCTTAGTATAAGAAAATGATTCTAGGATTAAGTGATAAATGTTATTTTAGAAGATTTTAGAACTGTTTGGAAGAATATATGCCTATGGAAAATAGAATACTATGGGATTTCATTGGAAAATTTATGGTGGATTTTTATTTATGTTTTTATTGTGGATTTATAGCGATTTGGTTTTTTATGGAATTGATTAACCTATCATAGAGAATATGTGATTAAGTTAATTAATTTTAAGTATGTGACTTTAAGAATAGTCGATGTTATTTTGAAATACAAATTAATGTGGAAGACTGCGTAATAAAATTATTCTATGTTTTGGGTTTCAATCTTAGTTTGGATTACATTGACGGATTTTAAGGAAAATTGTTTATTGAATGGTATTTATTGAACTTCAGGTATTGTTGTTTTAATTTTAGAAATTAAGATAAGTATTCCTTTCTCTAAAACATTATCCTTTTTGGTATCATCAAATCTTCTACAAACCATTTTGGTTATGGTTAATCTCTAAAGACAAGGTAAATATATATAGTTTATCCTTTGTGGATTAAGTGATTCTATAGAAGTTGATTATAGTGCTTCAGTGTGACAAAGTCATTTTGAATAATCATCGTTCAGAAAAAAGATAAGTTAGTGGTAGAAATTAATTAAAGGATGAAACTCTACTTAAAAAGTAAGTATATCTCTTTTTGTTCTTAGGAAATCTCATAAATAAATTCCTCAACTTTACGAAGTGGAACTTAAAACAAAAAATGTTATCTGTTTAGTTTTGCTACTAGGAAACAAATGAAAATTTTTCTCATTACCAGTTTGTGGTTTTCATGTATTTAACATTCTCATAATCATGTTTTCTATCACTCTCCACTAGAACTTGACACATATTTTATCTTCCATATCCATGTTTTCCTATATGGAATCCCAGTGTGGGTTATCTCGGGTGACCATTATACATCACTTTCACTCTTTTAATGAGATAGTTATATTGAATCTTTTTCTGATGTCAGACATCTAGTGAAGTTCACAAGCCCAATTTTAAAATTGTGAGTTCGCAATTTCCAAAAGGGGGGAAAATGTAAGACCCCAATATTTCATAGTAAGTTATTTTCATTAATTCAATTGCTTGTGCAACACGCAACACCGAGTTCAAGCACACCATGACTTACCAAACTAGCCATTTAAAAGTATTTATGAATAGTATTAACTAAATTTTAAATTTTATATACTCCATATAATTTTACAATCCATATTATGTGTTTCTTAGACATAATATAAGAATAAATTCATTTTTTTCACATAAAAGAAGTATTTTTAAAAAAATGCAATTTTACAACCTTTTAAGGGAAAACCCTTTTTTAAAAAAATATTTGACTCTCTTATATATTCAATTTAATGAAATTAAATTCTTATTTAGAATCAAGACATAAAAATTTATTTTGGATAAATTTTTGGTACTTTTCTAATAACTTATAGTTTTTGAAGAATACTGAAAAATACTAAATTTTAATTGAAAACAACTTTTTTAATTGAAATAATTTATAGTGTTAAATTATTTATTTTAATGGTTTGGAAGTATAATTTGACTATATTTTTATCATTTAATACATTGAAGGTGATTATAATTAATTTCACATTAAAATTTCACTTAAACAGAGGTCAATATTTTGATAGTTTTTCTTTTTAAAAACCCTCTTTTTGGTTTTGAAAACAAGATTTAATTTTAAATTAATTAATGAATCTTCTATGTTCTAAATTTGGTAAAATATAATTTATTTTTGAATTCATAATATAAAAATTATATTAGGGTAAATTTTTGGTATTTTTCTGAAAACATTCAATTTTTAATGAATTGTGAAAAACACTACGATATAGTTTAAAACCAACTTTTTTATATAAATAATTATTTATTTTATTTAAATTTATTTTAATTCCAAATATATATATAATACCTATATAATATAAATATAATTAATTGGACTCATTTAATAATAAAATTATATGTGTAAAATTTTATTGAACGTTTACCGTCTTTTACTCACCTCCTAGGAGCATTTTCAAATTTACATAAAACTTAATTTTACGGCTTTTATGAGTTTAATTTCAAAAATACAATAGATGATGTAGATATCAGTAAGTAAAATGTGGTTCAATAAGATGAAGATATTGTTTGGTGAATAATAACTTTTTTACTTTTATTTACCACTGTTAAAAATTAAATAGGGAAATTAAAGGTAAAAATGATATTATTAATACCATAACACATGTCCTTATTAAATTGGACAAGTTTAATTAAATAAAAAACAACCTTAGGAATAAAATATGATTCTTTAGGTCCACTTGGATTATATTAGGACATTTATTATTATTTAATTAAAAGAAGAGTTAAAAGTGTTAAATTCAATGTTTAATAACTAAACCATTTTTAATATAGGGTTACAAATAAAATGAATTCAACTTTAAATATTCATCAGAAATATGAAAATATTTCCTACATAATGGTATTTTATTTATATTTTTTAGACATTAAATAATTTAATTTATTTATGACACAATGATGATGTATTAATTACCTAATTAATGAAATATTAAAATAATTGTTATTATAAATATCCAAATAAATGTAATTTGAGACATTTTATGAATTCCTCTAATTTTTTAGGTTAATATTACATTTTGGGGTTGGTTAGACTAATTTTTTTTGAAGTAATAATGTTTTTATGAATTTAGAAAAAACAAAATAACAAATAGTGTCAAAATTGACATAAAATAGTTTTTAAAACAAATATTATATTATTAATTGATATTATATTTCTAAAATACTAAAAATCAACCAAAAGACTCATATAATTATAGTTGTATCATTAATGAACTACTTGGTGTTCTCTTGGAAGTATAGATTACGTTTATTAACCATATAATATAAAAATACAAAGAGACATGGTAAATATCATACTATTTAACTAAGAGTTTAATCTAAAAGAATAGAATTAATATGGTGACCCAAACCTATATAAAACCTACTAGTAGAGTGTTTTTAGAACCATACCCACCTTAGACTTTAAATAATTCATTTATGATCCATTAGAAACCGAAAATAATTTTATTATAAAAAAATATTTCTTTCTTTTCCTAAGGTGCCCCTCACCCCTCTTATAAAAGGGAACACCCCCTTTTCTCTAATTCACACCATTAAGGTCATTAGGATCAGAAAGAACTTGCCTAAATATCCTCCTAACTCTCCTAAAATCATCCTAGAGTCCTTACATTAGTCATACAACCATCCAAATGAGCCCTTTTGATTAAATCAAAACGAAGAACCTAAAGAAGAGGTAAATATTTCGTCAACTCTTTCAAGTTCCTTTCTTCTTCCACTTCCTCTTTCTTTGTGGTTTCCATACAAAAATAATAAATCCAGTATCTTCAATATAAAATGATGTTATTATAAATATTGTACAACCATATTCATTATTCTATCCGTTCTTTGATTGACATGTCACCATATGTGCGTACGTATGGCTTACTGTCTCTACATCATGGTGTAGTTGTTATTCAATACATTATTATTTGGATGGGAATAATAATGATATATAATTGTTGTAAATAATAAATATAATATTATACTTATTCTTTATATATGATATACCATCCAATTATATATGATTTTAATATCAAAATAATGATATTGTCACTCATGCGTACGTACTGATTACCATCTCCACGAAAGTGATGAGATTCATTCCCCATCATATCCATTCAAGTATAATTTAAATTTTATGATTAAAAATAATGTTTAAATTTTTAATATAATTCTAAATATTAATAAGATACATCCCAACCATAATAAACATGGCTTACGTAACCAAGCATATAAAGGAGAACAAATCAGTTAACACCTGAAATGATGGTAATACTAAAATATAAATATTAGAAGATCATATATGATATCATATTAATGTATATGGTTATCATATAATTTAATAACAATTATTTCAAAATTATAAAAGAGATTAATGTACCCTATAATAAGGATAAGTACAAGTTAAGGGGTTTCTTATCTCACTTTTAGTTCCATGAGATTTCCATTGTTTTCCACTTAGTTATTGCATGTGGTGTATTGTGTATTGACATTTTATATATATTATCATTATTCTCATCATATTCATGTAATTATTTGATTCATTTGGTGTTTATTAAGTTTTTTTATATGTATCAATTGATTACAATGAATAAATGGGTTTTCATCTCACTTTTATTCCCATGATATTCATGCTATATTGGCCACTATTTCCTTTTGTGTGAAGTATATACCTCCCTTGAATGTAATATTTTTGTAATATAAATTAATGTATGGGTATTTACATCTTCATTGTATGATAATTCTTTCATGGGGTGTATGTTTCATAGGTTACCAAATCAGTAAGGGAATTTCAATTTTCAATTTCAACTCATTGGGATTTACGCATACTTCATTTATTATTTTACACCATGATTATGTAAGGAATAACTATTTATTACTTGTGTATTAATTTAAAATCCCCGTTCTGTGGATGTAATTTTGATAAACATAATCACTCCATTGATAAATTCAAAATTCATCGATATGAACATGATAAGAGTAATTTTAACTCAATCTCCATTTATTGAGTTAAACATCCAATTCATTGGTGTTGTTTTTACATGAGTATGTGTGAATGTCCTATGATTGATTTACACTGAATATAAAATCATATTAAGTGTATTTATATTTTTCATAGATAATTATGTCATTGATTAATCCTTAACCGAAGGATACTGTCTTTATAAGAGATTTAATCTCAATTTACATTCTATTGGGACTTCTTTGTTGTTATACACCAATTCACTTTTATATGGTATATATAATGTAAATTAACATAGTATATCATGAATACCTTTATTATCATGATATTATAATGTTTTTATTAACTCAATTATTTGTATTCAAGTGTCTCTCTTTTTGTTAGGAACCCTAACTAAAATTTCTTTTTAAATGTTTTAAATATTTATTATTCTAAATAATTCTCATTAATGTCCTTGCTTTAAAAATGGTTTTAAAGATTTATTTATATTGACATTAATGTTTTAAAATTAAATTTTTTTAAAGTTTTCTAAGTGGTATGGTACACTTTGATTCAAAAATCTAGTTTAAACAGATTCTTTACAAATAGTGTGACTTTTAAATGTTTTCAAGAAAAGGGGGATATATCTCTCAAATAGTTTTGATGATTATTTTTATCTATGTAAATATCCATCATTATTCTCTATTGAGGTTAATCTATTACAATATAATCTTCTATATTGTATTGAATTAGTTATGTTTGACTGTGGATGTGCTATTTTAATACCATTCATGGGTTCTGGATAAAGTATTCACATTTTGAATTCTATTTTTAATATGAATGTTTATGTTATGTTTAAAAAATTTCATGTAAGGAATGAATTGGACTTTGTAAGTGATGGGTGGAGCCCTCTATAGCTTCTCGATGCGTCAGTTGGTCTCATTAGACAAAATAATGTCTTGGCATAAGGCCTTCAAAAAATCTTATTTGT
Organism: Viscum album; assembly: GCA_963277665.1. Taxonomy (NCBI): domain Eukaryota; kingdom Viridiplantae; phylum Streptophyta; class Magnoliopsida; order Santalales; family Viscaceae; genus Viscum; species Viscum album. Next base: position 153,634,605 of record OY728134.1, on the reverse strand, counting down.
AGTCATGGCACAAGGCCTTGACTATGTGGTTATGAAGTCTGGAATTATGCATTCCATCATTATGAATGTGGCTATTAATATTTCATGTGATTATTAGACTATTATAATATCCATGTGAATAAGTAAATGGAATTATTTGATTTTATCTATTTCATATTATGCTTAAGTTCATGTTTAAATGGATTTTGTTTTAGTCTTATACATTACCTTAAATGTTTATGATTATTTATGAATGTTTCTGCTATATTGTTATCTTTACTAAGCATCTGAGATCACCCCATTATATTTTTTATTTTTTCCAGGATGTGAAGAAGTATATTATGACTGACCTATAGGGATAGTCTATGGGATCTCAGTGTTGTCTATGGAAACAATGTTGTTGTAATTTTCCATTTTAAGATGTAATGTAAACCTTATGAATGTATCTACTACATACAAGGATACTAAACTAATTGGAATTTATAGAGTTGATCTTTTGTGATCATGCCAATGATACGTAAAATGGACTGACTCTGGGCTTCTGGGGTTGAGGAGTTTTAGAACATATATTCAAGAACAGTGTTACGACACTTCTGGGTTCTCATCATAGCAGGGATCCACTATGACCCGTCAATTCCATAGCTATCCTTAGGAAATTATCACATGAATTTTGACGCTGAAGAACAATTCAAGATGTGATAAGGTATTTATTAATGAATAATGTATACATTAGTTGGTTCTAGGCCACCAACTCCAACATTATCAACATAGCTCTTCTATTGACATCGATTCATCCTGATGTTTTTTTTGAATAATATTTACATTCTCTACCATTTCCATAATAATTTCTTGTTTTAAAAACATTATTCACCTAATTCATCAAAAAATTTATGTATTCTATATATCCCATATAAAGGGCTTCATAATGATCCATTTGGATTCTTGAGTGAAATCTATTATTATCCATGAACTTGACCATATAAAGATATTTATTCTATAAACCTTCAAAGTATAACAAAAATGATCTCATATTTTATTTTAGAGTTTTAATAGTCAACACAAATTAGACATCATTTCTTGGTGATAATCTATACTAGCATTTTTCTCAGTATTTAGATATTTTTTGAGGTTCTTCTAGAAATTGGTGGTGAATCTTGAATATTGGTTTGATACAATCTATAGTGGTGTTCTATAAAATGCCACCATTTTTTGATTTATATCCAATAAGTTAATCGAATAATAATTCCTCTCAAATTGTAATTAAGTGAGAATTAATTATAATATGATCCAATTGAACCAATATGGAATTATTTACTCTTGATTTCTTTAGAAGGCAAGTGAAAAAGTCTATAGCGATGATTTACCATTTACATATGGGTATAGGTAATGGAGGAATCATCCTCATAAAGTATTTCCTTTTATCCAACACTTTCTGACATACCATAAACTTTTATGTATATTCTGTGATCTAATTCATCATATTATCCCACCAATTGTGATTTAGGTGATCAGGATATATCTTCATTCTCCCAGGGAGGATAGACAAGGTTAAGCTATGTAAATCATTCAATATATCATTATTTACAAATAAATTTTATGGAACATATATCAATGAAAAAAAAATATTAAAACTCTTTTATTATAAATTTTGAACTCTTAGAATTTATATTTTCTTAAATCTACCACCTTCTTATGCATTTCGACATCATATCATTGAGTATCCTTCGTTTTCCCTAGAAGGGATGGTTGAAAAATAATTTGATAAAAAATGATGATTTGTATTCCTTTATGATTACCATGTCAGTCTAATATTGATCTAAGAAGATATGATGCATCAAAATTTTCATCAGTGATATGGTTTTTAGGTCCTTTATACATAGAGAATTTGCTACATTTTTTGTTTCCTAGGATGGTATTTGATTGAGTATTCATAGTCCTTGGTCAGCTCTAACCATGATATTTGGTTCATATTAAGCTCCTTCTTTTTAAATAAATATTTTTGGCTCTTATGATGATTATATATTTCACACTTCACCCCATAGAGATAATTCAACCATATTTTCAATAGAATGATCACTATAGCCAAATCCATATCATTTCTTGGATTTGTTTGTTCCAAGAATCTCAACTTCCTTGAGGAATAAAAAATAAATTTATCATTATTTATCAATAAAAAATATAGTACCTTCTTTTAATAATAACGATATAAAATGAAAAGTTCCCAATTAAGGGTAGTGTGAGGACTGGTGTAGTTATAAGCCTATTTTTCAAATCCTTAAAGTGTTTATCACATTCACCAGTGTAAACAAAATTTACCTCCTCTAGATTTATCTTAGTTAGAATATTTTACAATCATGATAAGTTTCTCACAAACCTTATATAATATCTAGTTATTATAAGGAAACTATGGATCTATGTTACAAATATTGATCTGGGTCACTCCTTAATTTCATTTTCTTAGAAGGTTCTATATATATATATCCCTTTATTGGTTATGATATTACCAAATAATGATACATATTTTATCTAAAACTCATATTTACTATACTTTTCGTAAAGATTATATTTTCATAATGTCTTTATCATAGTATTGAAATGCTTCTTATTCCCCTCCCTTCATTTGGAGTACATCATAATATCATCTATAAAGACTACGAAACAAATTTCAAGGTAATATCTAATGTTTATATTCATTAAGTACATAAATATTGATAGATAATTAGTTAGTTGAAATGGCATCTCAATGAACTCGTAGTGTCCATAACTTATTCAATGTCGGTTTTGGTAATATATTCCATCTTCACATTCAATTGTTTATATCCAAACCGATGGTTTGACATAGAGAAATATTGATCCCCATGTAGTTGATCAAAAAATTCATATATCCATGGTCAAGTATAATTTTTAATTATCAAGTTTTTTTATGTTTATGATTATTAATATATATGTGGATTAACCCATTCTTCTTCTTGATGAAGTACACCAATGCACCAAATAGTAAAAAAATCAAATTTATAAAACCCCTTTCCAAATTATCTAGTAACTTCTTGTCTGCACATCCAAAATAATAGTGGACATTATTTAAGGATTATTTGATATGGGAAGAGATATAGGTATATTTTTTATTGATAACTCAACCTCTCATCTAAGGGGATGACCAAGAAACTCTATAGGTAATACCTAAGTATAACTCCTCACAATGGGAATTTCTTCAACTATGATTTTCTCTTCTGTCATAACAATTTAGGTTGGAAATGATTCTTCATAAGGTAATAATATCCATGTTTTAATATAAGATATATGGGAGATTCATCCTCCTCCCAACACTTGTATAGAATTAGAAGATGACTTGGGATGTGCAGAGTGATCTCCTTATCTTGATAGTTGATGTTTATTATATATATATATATATAACCAATACACTATAAATATAGAATAAAACATTACCAAAGGAAGTAAAATGAGAAATTATAGAATATTAAGTCCCCAAAATTTTATTGGGGAGGAGATATATACTTGGGATGAAAAAATTTCTCCATTTTTGATTTTCATAAATAGTTTAACCCCCAAGTTCTATGGTGGTTCTTGAATTATTATTATAAACACGAATGATATTAAAGAATGAATATAATTATAATCAAATAGTATATACTTTTTTCTTTAATGAAAAAATTGTATACCTTTAACCACATCATTTTTGAGATCCACCTCAAAAATAGTGATTACATAATCCCTTCATTATTCTCCAGGAATTGGAGTTTATAGTCGTTGATTTTCTATGACATCTACTAGCTTATGGAATTGACTTTCCTAATGCCCATGTTCTTTGAATTTGAAACACTGCATCACAAGTTGATTTTTTATCTAAACCATCTTGTATTTTTCAACATTAGTAGGTTTCTTTATTTACTTTATATACTGACTATCATTATGCATCTATTTTCTAAATTTGAAATGTATTTTGGTTCCCTGGATACAGTTTCCAGGGTCATCGTTCCAACAACTTTATTATGTGAGATTTTGGGTTTTATTTCCTCGATAAGATTTATCTATTTATTATCCTGAATAAAATTCATTTTGAAAAAAAAATCTCCAGTATTATGAGACCACTGAGTTTCATCGCTATCCATATCAACATTTATGACACAATGAAAAATCTCTTAATAGTTGTCAATGTATAGAATTACTAATTATTTTTATAAACACAACTTTAATACACAAATAAAAAGGTACACCATATTATAATTATTGATATAAAATACAAAGGTGTACCATGAAAACCTTATGAAGTTTTCATCATATGCCCCAATAGACTCATCTTCCTTTTATTTCAGTCTTAGAAACTCCCTCCCTATTTTTTGAAAAATATTTATGATAAAAGATTTATTGAAAAATATTTTCTTGAATTCTCCCCATTCAATTGAATAAATATTCTCTTTGGACTTTGTGTTCTTTATTAGTATCCACCACTGATCAGATTCACCCTTAATAAAATTAATTTTCTGTATAACATTTTATTTCTCTATACATTAGATGACATAGAATATCTTCTCAATGGAGTGAATCCATTGGTCCAGGATGAGGGGTTCAGAAGATCCACTAATGGTATGAGTCCTTTGTCTCATAGAAGACTAAATTGAAACTATCTATTTCTTAGTTGGAGGAGGAAATTATGCATGATTTAAGTTATTATTCATAACTTGTCCTAGTTGAGCTAATACTACCATGAATTTATTATCTTGCACTACTATAAGGATAGGAATATCATTGGTGAAATCATCACATTACCTATCACATCTGTTTTTGGGATGATTTCTCTTATTTCTCACCATTAACTAAAATAATAAAAAAATGATAATACATTAACATACAGAAGTAATGCTTATAAAAATAGAATTAACAATTATAAATAAAAATATAACTAGACATATGAGTCACTAGGATTAAATTTAGGTTATCTATGGAAATTATTCCTATTCTTTTTTATACTAAAAATCTATTTAATTCCTTCAAAATGGATGGTAAAGAATTTGTGAATTTAAGAAACAAATACCTACAGAGTGTTAAAAAACCATGTGTGTAATAAGGAATATTTTTTCATGCCCCTAGTAATAATCTAGTCATATCCCAATACGCTCTTTTTGTATTTATTACCCCTAGGTACAATTTTACAAAAGCCACTCCCACTTATAGTATCTAAACTAGGATGTAATTTTCTGGAATATACTCACTCCATCTTTCACTAAAATTCGCTGATATTTTACCACACCATGACTTATCCATAGACCACACGGCCAATAAGTACACCACAAAGACCATAAGGCCTAGTGTATTTTTAATATTAGGTTCATAATAAATCAAAAGTAAATTAAAGCATAACATCCAAATTTTATTCTCTATAATGAAGTCCTAAATGAATTTTTATCCTAAAATTTAATTAGATAACCTAAGGAATACACAAAATAAATGGGTGAGATAAAAAACCTAGTAAAAGAATAAACATGGTAAAGAAATATAATGTGTGAGTAAAAGGTATAACATGATATCATAAAATAGAAAGGTTATGAGTAATCACATAGAAGAATAAAATAAATAACATGGTACCATTAAATTATAACAATATAGGAAATGTGGTAGAAATATATAACATAACAAAAATATGGGCCATGATAACATCCTTGACAATATCATCTAGTGGTCATAGTCCCACAATGTATCATGTTTACTTCGTAATCCCATAAATAATTTATCATGAGATAAAATATTTACCCAATACATTAAAGTACTATCTAAGCATACCCATAATAACATGTACATTCTAATGCGTGATATAAAAGAGTATCAATATTATATAATAAAAATAAAATGTACCCATGGAAATAAGTGTTTTTTTAATTAGTAAAACAAATTATGGAATGTATTTCCACATTAAAATAAGGGATAAAAATCTATTTATATATTTGAGAGACATATATACATAATTCAGAAGTGACCCATATCATTGAATAGAGATAGATAGTGAGTTAGAGAGAGAATGGTCATAACCTAATGGAAATGGTGGGTTAGAGAGATACCTTACCTTCAGTCTGACTCATCCCATATATCATTTATATTTCTGAATAATAAATTTATTTTAATTATTTAATTTCATAAAAACCATTTTATTTTTTTTCTATTTATTTAATATATTATCATGTCATATTCAATTACATAATCATTTAGTTTCATATCATATGTTTTGATGATGATCATATCATATTCCCAAAATTACTTTAGAAAATTGACTAAGTTGAAACAGATTATTATTTCATCATCATATAAAAATTAAAATTACACAATTATAATTTTTAGAGATCAATTATCCAATTTAGAAACAACCATGAAATATGGTAATGAAAAATGAAAAAATTTTACAATCATTGATATAGTATTCCACACGTATGGATGAATAATGCAACACCCCGATTTTTTAATAAATATTTATCTCTATATAATTTTAATTTTTCTAATAGATTGTATTTCACACACCGTGTATTTTAATCAAACTGTGAGACACTATTAGTATAAAATTACTATTTTAACCTATACATTAAATTGGTGGGAAAAAACTAAATAACTAATTTATGAAATTAATATAATAGTCCAACGCAATATGAATGTATTGGTAAATTCTTAGAAAATGATCATACAATTTTTAGTAAAATCATTATACTCTTAAAATAATATATTTTATAGAAAAATGATTTTTATTTTTTTATTAATTTATAGAAGTACTATAAAATACATTTATAAAAATAAATTTATTTATTTTATTAATCATTGTAAAATTAACATAATATTATTTATTCGGAAATTTTTTAAGGAATATTGAAAATATTGGTTTTTATTAAAAATATTATGTCATTTTAAAGTCTTTATAAGGATAAATTATTTTTTGGATTAGTTTTATATTTTACATAGTTAATTATGATTTTAAAAAATACAATTATGGGGTTTTAAAGGGATTTTAAACAAGAATTTATTACAAAAAAAAATTATATTTTAAATGGAAATTTTTTTGAGAAACAGTTTTTCATGGAATTTTACAGGTTTTATATTAAATTAAATATTGAATCTTTTGTGTTCAAATTTTTAAAAATTTATTCAAAATTTTTATTCGTAATTTCATAATTTGATAAATATCTACCATTTATTTTTGGCCAAAATTAATAGTAACCGTTGTAATTTTTGTTACCATTGTAAAGGGTAAATTGATAAATTTAGGTTAAAAATAAAACTATAAAAACCATAAAAAGTCTCTAACACATGCCAAAGAAATTTTATATGAAGTAAATTAAACCCCTAATATATGAATATCTAAATTATGTTGTTTAATGGTCACTTTTCCATGAAAATTACTTAAATAATATTTAAATCAAAGTAAGTCAAAAAAATGTCAATTTCTTTCTTTTTAATATCATTTATGTGACCACATGGAGAAAAGTAATGTTAAGAATGAATATAACAATATATTATTAACTTAATAAATATTTTTTCTTGATATAAAACTATTTTATGAATTTTTTTGTCACTTAGAATAAATTACCATATTTATAATATTTTATTTAATAAAAATTAAAATATGTCACATTCATGTTTTAAAAAATATGTTATTTTTTATATAGTCTTAAAAGGATATATTAAAAAATAAATATTTTTCGGAAATATATAAGCATTATATTCTCCATTTTATTTTATTTTCAATTTTTAGTGATTAAATACTTATATTAAAAAATTACACAACAATGATGTAGTAATTATTTTATTAATGGAAATATGAAAAAAATGATTAGAAGAAAATTAAAATAAATATTATTTTTTATTATTAATGTGATAAAAAATATTTATTGAATAAATTGACCTCCTAGGGATATAATAAAATATTTTTATCAAGTTAACTTGTTATCATGATATTTTTAAAAGTCCATGTAATGGATAGTTTCCAAATTGACACTAATAATATTTAATAAAAAAAATATTTTATTAAATTATTTAAAAAACATAAAACATATTTAAAAATAAAAATAAATTATAATATGATCAAGAATGATATAAATTTTCTAATTATGATTTAATTTCCATCACATTGGTAAAATATACACCCTTTTAATATTGAATAATTTATTACCTTGGATAAAATTAAAATAGGTTAACTGAGGGTTAATCAAAGTGATAAGGTTAAAAAAAACAATACAACTTGTTTGAAATATATTGGTTGATTATATTAAAATCTGATATAATCTTTTAATTTAATCCATGATTTTTTGGATTAATTTTTTTAGAGATTTAATTTATTATAAATTAATATTTTTAAAAATTCCAAAAGTTCCTCTCACCTCAATTATAAAAGTGAACCTCCTACCTAACTTCTTCACATCCAATTATGCATTAAATCTTAACCATACCCTAGAAATTTCTCTTCTTAACTTCCCTAGACACATTCTATAGGTTTTTGTCTTTTCAAATGATAAAATGTAGTGTCGGTATGAAGAGATCTAAATAAAGTCCTCCATAAAGAAGATTTTGAAATATGTAGGATTGAAAGAGGACAAATGGTAACAGTTAGATTCATAATATCATTTTATTAGGTGTTTTTTATATTTAATTATCTATTATGGATTATTTATCTTCCATTTCAATATTTATTTTAAAAAATCCCAAATATTTTTACTATTCTTCTACAATTTATTAAAGTCATTTTTACCAATGTATGACTGTTTACTAAATAGTTTGAAAAAAATCTTTTGGAATTTTTTATGAGGGTACTTTGTGAAATTTTACGAAAAGGTAAGTGATGAAAAAAAATTCAATAACTTACATGACATGAACATAATTTTCTTCTTTAATGACACCATAAGGCATTTAATCTTACCATACATGACTACAAGGTTATTTGAAGACAACATTTTTCTTTTAAAATGGCATGACATTTTAATAAAAGTAATTATTTTCAAAGTATAAAAGATATTTTTCTATTTAATTATTTTCATGTGATATCTCAAGATTATTTTCTATCTATGATAACATTATTTGATGTTAATTATGATTTTTGGGGGATATTTTTCAAGGATGTGATCCATAATGTCTCTATGGTTGGTTTATGTTTATAATGGAATAATATTTATAAAAACCATTTATTTTCCATGGATTATGTTATGTTGGAATGTAGTTTTTCAATCCCATTTCTTTTTATGGGTTCTGATAATATGAATGATTTATGTTCTTTTGTCACAAATACATTTTCTTTTCATTATGCGAAGGTTGTGATCTATATCTCCCATCAATTCATTAGGTAAAGATTTATATCTCTTGATATAAACATGATTGTATTATGAGGTGATATTTTTTTAGTAATACATGGAAGAAATGTGATATAAATATAGTTCAGTAATATAGGGCTGGAACCGAGAGTGAACTCAGTTCTGTAAAGGACTTTGTATGCTATGTTGGTCTTGAAAATGTTTCTCAATTAATATGGAAATGATTTTCTATGCTTATGTGTATTTCAAAATTTTACTTATTATGATATTATATCATGAAATATTTTCTCTATAAACTTCTATGATTTATCTGATCACATGATATTGTGATCTTTAATTAGTAGGATATAATTTACAAATTCTTTTCTTTCTTTATTATATCCAATTCTTATGAAAAGATTGATAACTCAATTTTTTACCCTACCGGAGCATTTGAGATCACCCTTTATTGTGTTTCTTTTCCCATGATAAAATGAATGTTATTAAGTAAGGTGTCTTAAAAGGGGGTCTATTTATGATGGAATAAACATGAGATGATGTACATGTTTTATGAACCAATTGTTTATATTTCCTAGTTTCCAAAGACACTAAACCAATACTGTTCTAGCATGTTTTTTCAATGATATCCAATGAATATTGTTATATTTATATTTAATATATTTTTATAAAAAAAATGAACTATTATAACTGGTATCAGAAAAAGGTATAGTTAACATTTGGAAACTAGGCTGAGAAGTCGTTAGTAAGAACCATAAGGATAAATCTTGGTATAGGATAAAATCCAAGAGTTTTGGTGAAAATAAAAAATAATAATGTCTAAAACCAAAGGCATCTAAAATAAAAATTTAATATGTAATTTCCCTTAATTATATGATATTACCATTATGAAAAACGTTTCTAACACCATTCATTTTGTTTTAGTTATTGGATGGAACCCAAAGGAACGACGTTAATGATGAATGTTATGGTAAATGAAATGATTTTCCTTGTAAGCATCAAAATGTTATGGGAGATGGAATAGAAAATATTCTTTATATGCTCACACAAATTTCTCAAACTATGAATCATTAATAACATCCAAATGTGCAAAGACATGAACAACATTATGTTGAGTCCTTCATGAGAAAGGATCCATATTCTTTCAGTGGGTCATTGGATCCACTAGTCTCTGAATAATTAATTAGTACAAATAAAATGATAATTTCAATTCTCCAATGTTCAAAACATGAAAAATTCATTTTGTAAGTCTATCATTTTGAAGTGGAAGTGGATCAATGGTGTAATATTATCAATAATGTGAGGCAATGAGATGAATTGACTCTATTGAATGAGATGAGTTTAAGAACTTATTTTTCACTAAGTACTTTCCTAATATTTTCCATTTGAATATGGAGAAGGAGTTCATTGAGATTAAGAAAAAGGGTGATGAATTTTTTAGTATATATGATGAATATTTTACAAGGCATTCAAGGAACACTTCATGAATTATCATTCAAGATGAGAGTAAGGTTTATCGATTCGTTAGTGTCTTTACACCATGTATCGTAGAAGAATTATCTGTAAGGGACTTTAGTAGCTATTAGGGAATCATTGGATGTTCTCTCAAGGTTGAAATGGAGATTGGAGTCCCCCATCGAACTTATGGGTTGTATAAGAAGACAAAAATAGAATTCAAGGGATAATGCAAAAACCATAGTGAAAAGAAGATGAGCTTTCATTTATGACAAGTGTGTGTAATGAAACATGGAGGAAACTATCTTAAAAGTACTATTGAATGCTTTTAGTATGGTAAGAAGTTCATTTGGAAATTGACTGCCAATGTGATGGGAAAAAATATAGATGATGATGAAAATAGAGAAAATGATACACATAATGAACCTACCACACTTAAATGATACAAGTCCATGGAAAATGACCATTATGATAATAAATTTTTTAGTCTAAGGTTTATTTTAGTTGATAGATGTCAGCAACCTCTTAAGGACAATGAAAAAGGAAAATCACCTGAAATCACTAATGGTGATGTGGATTATGAAAATGAATTGGTGAAAGGTACAATTACCATCCACTATAAAGAATATAAATTTTTATTTGATTCTTTATATGCCCAATATTTTATTTCTAAAAATTTTTATAATGGTATAACCTTATTTCTTCAAAAATTATATGTTGAGTTAGTTGTGAAAAACTTGTAATGGCCCAAAAGATGCATCACATGTTTATAATTTTTCATTGGTTGAAGTTTGTGGAAACGTGATTCCTACAAATCTCATAATCCTTCCTTTAGTTGAATTCGAGGTGATTCATGGAATGAATTGAATTTATATATATGGATCTCAAATTAATTTCCATGGAAGAGATGTCATATTTCATATTCTGAATGAATATGAACATCCATTGGAAATTACTTCCATCTTGTGGGTTTTAATTCTTATAATGGAAGTTTATCTATCTCATATTGTTGGGGAGAAACTCACCATTAAGGATACACCAACTATATGGAATATTGTTGATGTCATTCAAGAATAATGTCTAGGTCTTCCATTGAATTGTGATGTTGAGTTTTAAATAGATCTCATATTAGATGATATGACTATTTTATTGAATATTTATAGAATGACCCCAATTGAGTTACAAAAATCAAAGAAGAAACACTAAGAGAATATTAACAAGGGATTCATACGCCTATGTGTGTCACATTGAGTACACCTTCTCTATTTGTTAATATGAAATATGGAACAATGATAATCTGTATTGATTATCGATAACTTAACATGATCACTACCAATAAAAATTATCATATCCCTCATATTGATGACTTATTTGACAAACTACGTGGAGATCAATATTTTTACAATATTCATCTTCATCCAAGATAACAATTATTGAGGGTCAAGAAGGAGGATATATCCATGATGACATTCCATACAAGGGTGGTACATCATGAATTTATAGTGACACCTTTTGATATTAATAATTACACTACTATATTTGTGGATTTAATGAATAGAGTCCTTAGAGTCTATCTCGATCAGTTTGTGGTAGTCCTTCTAGATGATATTCATGTATATTTGAAGGGAAGGGGAGAATATGAAGATCACATGAGGATTTTAATGAACTTCCTATGAAAAGAGAAGATTTATGGACAATTTACCATGTGTGAATTTTGGATTTAGAAAATTAAATTTTTCGGTTACATAATCTTAAGAAAGGGAATATCTGTGGATCCATCAATGATAGAAGTTATTTAATATTGTCCTAGACCAACAACACTAATTGAGATTCAAAGTTTTTTTGGTTTAGTGGGATATTATCATATTTTTGTAAAATATTTCTCATGATTTTATAATACACTCACCAAGTTGACCCGGACAGGAGTTAAGTTCATATGGATGGAAGAATGTGGGGATAATTTCAAAGATCTGAAATGAAGGTTATTCGGTGAACCTATGCTCACACTACCCTGTAGTGTAGAGATGTTGGTAATCTATAGTGAGGCATCCAAGAAGGGGTTGGGATTTTTCTCCTGAAAAATCATATGGTGATATATTATACCTTACAACAATTAAAAATCCATCAAAAAAATGACATAACCTATGATTTGGAGTTAGCGATATTAAATTTTTATTAAAGATATAAAGGCATTATCTTTACTGAGAATGGTGTGATATATATACTGATCATAAATTTTTAAATCATATTTTCACAAAAAAAAGTGATGAATATGCACCAAAGGAGATGTTTATATTTGGTTAATGATTGTGAATGCTCAACATTACCACCCTCAAAAATCAATCTAGGTGGAAGATGCTTTAAGTCGAAAGGAATATGCTAGGTTATCTATGATGAGGATCACAAAATATCTAATATTTATTGATTTTAAAATGGTGGATCTATAATTTATAATGGAATGGGATAAATCTTATTTGGATCAAATAAATTTTCCTCCATATATACAAGTGATGATTAAGGAGGAACAAAATGAAGATTTAGAGCTATAAAAGAAGTTGGGAAATGGTCTTGAGTTAAACATTCAAAGTGATAGAATAATATGGCTATGGAACCATGTTTGTATCCCTCCCATACAATATTTAATGGAAGATCTATTGGAAGAGGATCATTATTCAGAATTCTATAATCATCTTGGAAGCACCAAGATAAATAGAGATCTTAAAGAGTATTTCTAGTGGGATAGAATGAAGAAAGATATTACAAAACATGTTTCATGGTGCATAGTTTTTTAGAAAGTTCTATATGAGTGATATAAGTTTAAGGGTATGTTAAAAACCATTACCCATTCCATAATGGAAATGGGAAAACATCACTAGGGAATTTTTCATCAGACATCCCAAAACCTATAATGGACATAATAATATATGGGTTTTAGCTGATCACCTATCAAATTCGGCACACATCATTACTACCATAGTATACTTCTATCTTGATCAGTTAGCTTGAATATATATTAAGGTTGTTGTTTGATTTTATGGGGTACCACTTTACATTATATCTAATTGGGACCTGATGTTTACCTTGTCATTTTGTAGAATTCTTCCATGAGATGTAGATAAAGTGTTAAATTTCAAAACTACTTATCATCCTCAAAAATATAGGAGATGTAAGAGGAAAATTCAAACTCTAGAAGACATTTTGAGAGATTTCTCTATGGATTTTTAACGTGACTGGAATTAACACGTACTTTTGGTAGAATTTTCTTAGAAAAATATCCTTTAATCTAGTATTTAAATGGTTCCTTATGAAGCCCTTTATGGTAAGAAGTGAAGGAATCCAACATCTTGTAATGAGGTTGTGTAAAAAAATTATTGGGACATGATCTAGTTGAGTAGATGGAAGAGAAGGTTAGATCTATTAAACAACACGTAAGGGTAACTCAAAATAAAAAAAATAATTATACTAAAAATTAGTAAAAATACATAGAGTTTGAAGTGGGTGACAAGGTATCTCTACAAATATCTCTCTATAAGAAAGTGATGTTATTTTGAAAGAATGTCATGCTAAACCTTAGGTATATCGATCCATTTGTAATTCATGATCATATTTGGAAGCCAACTAATCAAATATCACTTCCACCAAATATATCTTACATTCATGATGTGTTCTTTAAATATCTCCTAGGAAAGTACATACCTGATCCTTAACATATATTAAACATAGAAGTCATATCACTAGAGAAATATGTTTCTTTTTAATAATAATTGATTGAGATTCTAGATCATAGAGAGAAAGTTCTATGAAACAAGACCACTCTCCTGGTTAAAATTTTATGGCAGAACCACTAATTTGAGGAAGCTTCTTGGGAACCTAAGAATGTGATGAGGCATAGGTATCATATTCTATTTGTATCCAAATGATGAATTTTTAGGTTTAAATTTATATTAATGGGGTAAAATGTAAAACCACAATATTTTAAGAAAAAAATTTCTATAAATATTTTTAATTTTTTAGTATCTTGCATTGCACACAAATGTGAGACTAAATGAACTGTGGGAGTCCATAAGTATAAAATTACTATTACAATCATTTTAATAAATTTTTGGGAATAAATTTAATAACTAATTTATTAAATAAATTTAATTTTCCAACATAATATGAATGTATTGGTAAGTGATTAGAATATGATCACACAAATTTTAGTAAAAGCTCTTTATTCTTCAAAAAATAATTTTTCTTGTTTTTATTAATTTTTAGAAGTTTTAGAACTTAGATTTGACCAAATAAATTTAATTTTTTAATTTTTCATGTAAAAATTATCTTATAATTATTTATTCTGAAAACATTTATTTTTTTATGGAATATTGAAAATATTTATTTTTATCGCAAAACTGTATGTTCTTTGATAGTATTTACAAGGTAACATTATGTTTTGGATAATTTATATATTTTAATTAGTTATTTTTTATTTAAAATAATATAAATATCATTTTTGAAAGTGATTTCACTTACGAATTAATTATAAAAAAATTTATTTTTGAAAAGGATATTTTTATGAAAAATTGGTTTTCGTTGAATTTTACTAGATTTATATTAAATTAAATTTTCAAAATTTAATGTTTTGAATTTTTAAAATTGGGTACCATATTTGGATTCATAATTAACAATTTTCATAATAGTTACCTTTTATTTTTTTCCAAAATGAATAGAAACCATGGTAAATTTTCAGATGACCACAAAAGGTAAATTTAGTAATTTAGTTTATAAATAAAGTTACAAAGACTGTAAAATGACCCTACCACATAAAAAAATCTATTGGATGAATAAACTTCGACCCTTAACACATAAATATGAAAATTAAGTTTTTTAATGTATAATTCTCCATTAAAATGACTTATATAATATTTAAATCAATGAAAGTTACAAAATTCCACTTTCTTTGTATTTAATATCCATTATGTGCCCATATAGGGAAAAGGTTATGTTATAAACTAATATAATGAAAAATATTAATCTTAATAAATATATTTTAACCATATAAATATATTTTTTGATATTTAGGTCACTTAGATGAAATTATGGTATTTATAATATTGTATTTAATAAAGAATTTATAAATTTAACATTAATGTTTTAAATAAAAAATCATTTTTATATAGGGTTACACAATATATATGATTAACTATATATAATATTTTGAAATATAGAATATTTAAATTAGTTATGATATTTCATTATTAATTTTTAGTTAACAAATAAGTATATTAAATTATTACACAACTATGATGTAGTAATTATTTTATTAATGGTAATATTGAATATATGTTAATAAAAATATTAATATATATATAATTTGATATTATTGATGTGAAAAAAATATAGATTAAATTGATATATTAGGGATATAAAAAAAATATTTTTATCTATGTTAACTTGTTATCATAATTTTTTAATAGTCAAAGTAAGGAATATTTTCAAAATTGACACTAATAATATTTTATAAAAATTATATTTTATTAAATTATTTAAAAAAATAAAACATCTTTAAAAATAAAAAAATACAATATAATATAAATGTTATAAATTGTTCATTTATGATTTAATATGATTCACATATACAAAATTTATAATCTTTTTATTTCAAAAAAACATTTTACCCTAGTTTAAATTAAAATAGGTTAACTAAGGGTTAATCATAATGATAAGGTTAAAAACAATAATAAATTAGTCCAAAATCTATTGTTTGATGATATTACACCCTTACCTCATCTTATATTATAATAAATGTCCTTTTGGAGGAATTTTTATTGAGATTTAATTTCTTATAAATTAATATTTTTAGAAATTCAAAACGTTCCGCTCAC
The DNA here is from genome assembly GCA_963277665.1 of Viscum album. Taxonomy (NCBI): domain Eukaryota; kingdom Viridiplantae; phylum Streptophyta; class Magnoliopsida; order Santalales; family Viscaceae; genus Viscum; species Viscum album. The sequence continues at coordinate 153,618,011 of OY728134.1, read as the reverse complement.
ATCAATTATAAAAGAGAGCCTCCTACCTCACTTAATAATATCTCATTTAGCATTCAATATTGACCATCCCCGACCAATTTCTCTTGTCTAATTCCATAGCCACATTATAGAGATTATTTTATTATCAAAAAAACAAAACTTGTTTCACTAAGAGGAGATCTAAAATAATTTCTCCCAATAATAGGAGTTTCAAATATATACGAAAGAAATCAGACCTAAGGTAAGGGTTAAATTTGCAATAATATTTTATTTGTGATTTTCTATATGTAAGTATCTGGGGGAATATTTATCTTCAAATTCCATGTTTTAAAAAAATGTTTTTCAATATATTTTTACTATTCTTTTATAATTTTTTATTGTCCATTTTACAAATGCATTACAATTTACTAAACTGTTTGATGGGTTATTTTGTCATTTTCATAAAAATGTACATTTCATAAAAAAACATCAAGAATAATGTTTTTTAACTTATAAATTTTGGACATATTTTTCTAATTTCATAATTCATTAATACAATTAAGCTTCACTTATATGATTGAAATATTATTTTAAGAGAAAATTTCTTCTTTTAAAATTATCCAGAATTTTAATAAAAGGAATCATTTTCAAAGAAGAAAGAAAATTTTCCTTAATAATTATTTTCAAGTGATCTTTTAAGATTATTTTCAATCTACGGTAACATTATTTTTTATTTTCATTATCCTTTATTTGGGATGTTTTTCAATGAAATGATCCCATATCCTTCTGTGGGTGGTTTATGTTTATTATAGAATGCTATTTCTGAAACCCATTTCTTTTCCATGGGTTATGTTATGATGAAATGATGTTTATGAATCCCATTAATTTTTATGGGCTTTTATATGATGAATGATTTATTTTCTTTTGGAACACATATTTATCATTTTAATTATGTGGTGGGTTGGACCTATATCTACATCCATTATATTGGGTGAATATTTATATCTCATTAGATAAAAAGGGATAGAATGGGAAAGGATCTATATTCATTAATATAGGTCTAGAATGGCAAATAAATTTGATTCAGTAATACAAGGATAGAACAAGGACTGAACCTATTTTAGTAAAAGTCTTTTTATACTATGATGGTCTTTACAATGAGCCTTTACTAATATAGAAAATAATTTCTATTCTTATGAATATGCCACAATTTCATGTCTTAATTTATCCACTCATGAAATACATTCTTTATGAATTTATATGATTTATCCCATGAAATAATGTCATGATCTTTGATATGAAGGATATAATTTTAAAATTTTTTACTTTCATTATTATTTCTTATGATTATGATATGACTAATATCTACCTTTTTCATCCTTATTGATAATTTGAGCTCACAAATTCTTATGTTTCTTTTCTAGGGATATAAAGAATAGTATAAACTATGATGTGTCAAAAAGGGTTCTAGTTATGATGGAATAACCATCAGATGGTGTAGATGTTTCATGAACTGGTTTTTTATATTTGTAACTTTCAAATGAAATTAAACCTATAAAATTCAAGTTTGGTTTTTCTATGTAATTTAATTAATATTCTTCTTTTTAAATGAAATATATCTGTATGAAAAATATGGTCCATTATAAGTAACCTTTCCATTTTTCAACCATAATTATTAAAATATGGTAAGTGTTATAATATCCTTATAGAATGATAATTATATCATAAATATAATATTATTTCATTTAATACATTTATATGATCCATCCATATAATGTGGTAATGAAAAATGAATCACATCGCTCTATGGAGGTGGTAATCCACATGTGTGCGTGAACAACATTATCATCTTTAAATGAATATGATGGTAAGAAAATATATGATATACTACTTTTTAGAGTGATAAATAAGACATTAATATCATATATATCTATACATTAAATCCATCATCATAAATATCCATGGGATTGGATGATGTAAAATGACTTACATTGGTTTAAGAGGCGGTAGTCCACCGTATAACAAAATGATTGTTTTGTTTCACATTTGATGGAAGAGGATATGGATGTAGGTTATTCAATTAAAATTATAAAATATAAATACAAGGGAGATAATTATTTTATAATATCATAATTTCGTAGTTATTTTTTTATTTTTTGGAAGAAGAAATAAAAAAAATCTCAGATTAGAAAGATACATCTTCTTCAAACAATCTCTTTATATTTGCACAAAAAGATTACCTATGATAGAGTTTCTTATAAAAAATGAATTTATGTCTTTGGTATGGAATTAATTAAGTTATATTGGAAGGAAATTTCCAAACCAAAAATTATTTTTTATAGTGAATAAAATATTATAAGAGATTCCCTTTTATAAGTGAGGAGTGGAATTTTTGTAAATACCAAATACTATTCAATAATAGGAAGTCACACTCAAGTCATGTGCCTCAAAAATTGATAAATGATATAATGGTGTTAAGATAAAATGTATAACCAACTATATAATTAATAAATAAATTTTTTTTATATATTTTATTACCTTTAACTTTTTGGTTTCTCACTTTTATAACTTAAATTTTCACCAAAGTAACTAGTTTTTACATAGTTAATTTATTCTTATGGACTAAAAATAAAATGGGGCATAATAGAATATTTTAAACCATTTTTTCTATATATGGAATAAAATTTATTACACAAAAATACTATGTGTCTATAAAATTAATTTTAACACAAGCGCATGTAACGTGAAAAAACCCTATTATAACCTTAACTATAGTAATTAATTTTTATTGTTTTTACTATTCATTATGAAAAATGTTAAGTTTAAAAAATTAAATAATATTTATTATTTTGTTTTAAAATAGGGAATAAATTTTATCAAATTCAATTCACATAATATGAATAATCTAATTTAATATCATACTTGCAAAATGCGATGAAAATTGGTTTTTTTAGGAAAATGCATTTGTCTAGAAATAAATGATATTATATTGAACATATGATAAGAAATAATAGTTATATGAATTCAAATTACTATAAATAAAGATATAATATATAAATTTAGTTGATATATTCCTTAATAGTGGTTATTTTAATTAAATAAAATGGTTACTTAAAAAACAGTTTGTGGAAAATAATGTTTTTGAGTATAAATATAAACTTATACCAAAGTCATGAAATTTGTTGATTCAGTTAAAATTAAATAGATTATTTTAAATGAAATGGTTTATATATAAATTTAATACTATATGAAAAATATAATTGGTCTTTCAAATTATTTGATTAATTAAGAACAAATAATCATATTTGAAAAAAAATTAATTTTCACTATTCAATGAAAAATCAACCATATAAAGAAAATACTATAATTTCACCCTATGTTAAATTCAATATGATCATTTTAAAAAATAATTATATTTTATATAATTAAACTTCATAAAATATATATGAATTCATTATAATATTTCCTCACCAAAATTAATAAAAATTGTTTTTGAAGAAAATAGATTTTTAAGAACAAAATGTATCCATTAAAAAGATGAAGTTCTTTTTTCCCAGGAATTTAATAATAAATTTATAATAATTTGGAAATTTATATATATTTCATAAAAAATTAATCCTATCCATACCTGCTAATTTAAATTTTAGGATATAATAGTCATTTTAAATAAACATAGTTCATTTAGGCTCGGTGTTACGTGTCGTATATGCTATTGATCATAGTTTTTTCTTTATAAAAAATATAAGGGTGCTTCATAACCAATACATTTATTTTCACCACCTAATTTGATTTTTTCACTCTGAAACTTCTATCAATACTCTCTAAACCCAATTTTGATCACTTTTTTATTATTATCATATCGATACCAAAACACTATGATTGTTTACAAACAAAAGAACCAATCCCAAATTATCAAAAAACCAAAATATAGTCTATCATAAGGATCTTGGTTCTGTCAACTAGAATAAATAACCAAAAAATTATACATCTGCTTAATAGTGGTCACTTATAAAGTAATTTCTTACTAAAAATTCTCAATGAGTGGTTTAAGCTTGAAGACCCTCAATCCCCTCATTTGGTTAGTTAGCGTATAAATTATACATAGATCCATCGATCCAAACACATGTGTCATTCTTGAAACTAACAGGAAAACATTATTGAGAACAAAATTTAAATATCCTGGTCGCTTCTAACCTAAACCATAAATCCACAAAACTTAATCAAACACTTTACACATACCAAAACTCAAATAAGATTCAAAATTACCCCTTACAACCTAAGGGCTTTTACCGAAATCAACTAAAAATCCCAACCTGGCTAATACTTTTTCCCAAAATACAATTTACGTTTTTATCAATAATTCTAAAAATAATTTACAAAATAATTTTTCAAATATTTTGCTCGATGAGACATTTAAAATAATCCCACTTGAAAACTATTTTACACATTCCTCATTCCATCACATGAGATTTATTTCAAAAATAAGATTTCAAAAATCCTAGTTCCCAAAAAATATTACCCTGTAATGGAAAAACAAATATTTTCAAACAATTACATCAATATAAAAACCCTTTAATATAGATTAATTTAATCACATTCTATATTATATTATAGAAAACATAAAATTGATTATAAATTAAATTAATTAATTACATATCCAAATCAGAAATTATGCCAAATACACCACCCACATGCATGTGTATCATTACACTGCATTGATGCATAGATAACACAATTGGATCGTAGCTATAATTTATAAATCATCCCAATCCTTATCCATCTCGCATTGGGATTCTCATTATAACAACTTACTCATGCCTAGTGTGCAAAGAACACACATTGGATATCCCTTGGTGACATGGATTTCAATCAAATCCATGCTACCAAATTATTCTCTTTGTTTATCATCTATGTCCTAACATAATATCATTACCTATAACTTACCCTTTCCCAACCTAACATAGGCTCTGATAGTACTATATAACACCTTGTACTGACCCACTCGAACAACGAACATCGCAAGGATGTTACTACACCTCAGGAATGCCACCCCATAGATTAGAGGTTGCTAACTAGTGATGAGGGCCTAGTATAGTCATGGTGATTCTATTCCCTTAGAAAAAAATTCCTAATGGAATTATCTACTCTACTAAAAAATAGCATGTATTTCTTTGAGGTGGTTTAGCTCAAAACCTATAGACAATAACCAACAGACAAAAGATCCCATGTAGAACACAAAAAATTATTAAATTTCTTTTTGAATGAATCAATATAAAATTGAGCAGCAATAATATATATATATATATATGTAACCGAATCAATAATAAATACAATAGGATCACTGGTTTGTATAGATATAGTAAAACTAATGGTAATGACACTGGCCTTTGTCCCAACTCACATGATTAACTCCATATTGAATCCTTAGCCATTGATACCATTCTTATCCAGAGGGATGAATTTATATTCATGTTAATATCTATGAATGAAATAAAACATGAATATATACCCACATATCACAAAACCATTCCATATATTTGGGCAGGTAGTGAGTCCTACAACCTAGTAGTATTCCCCTACCCATCTTGACACATTGTGTAATGCTCTGATCATGTGAACCTGAATACAAATATTAGGAGAGTAAAATTCAGTTCTTAGTACAAATTATCCAATTAGAAACATCACATAATATGTACATTACAACCATTCCTATCCAATGCTACTAAAAGACACGAACTCCATATTAAATCATATTGATATCACAACTCTATCAAAGACCAACATGCCTATTATTGATTACACACATTCCATCATAACTCAATGAGGTATACCATGCCTTACAAATCTTAATAAACATAATTATCCATATTCCAAAATAGAATCTATATAAATCTATCAACATAGTCCCACGTGACTCATCCATCATCTCACTACCCAGAGATAACATAAAAAGATATACTTAATAGGGATTAACAGAACTACCCTCCCTTAAAATACAACCAATACCATATCACTCTAGTAAGATATACAACTGAGACTTATTCATAAAACCTATCACTAGTGGTGTGGTATACATAGGGAGACCCATATAAAAACCTAATCACTAATGGTGAGATATCATTCAATTCCATATACTAATACCCTACCACTTAGGGTGTGGTCACAAAACAACATCCCATACCCACACTCTATTACTCAGTGTCAGGCTTAGTAACATAGTCTCATACCAACCCCATATTTTCCAAGGTGAGGTCTCTTACCAGTTCTCACACTAGTCCCCTATCACTCAAGGCTTAGTATCATACCGTTCACTATTCCTAAAGCTTATCACTCAAGGTGTGGTTTTGTGACTAAATCACACTGAACATCATATCCAATACCCAACCAATTAGGACCATAAATACACACATGATCTCAGTATGAAAAAGCACACTCAACACAATCAAAAAATATCTCTCGAGGATCATCTAAGACTTCACCTCTCTTGGGTGTCGTTACTCTATACTAAGGTCTATCACATAAGTCATGCTACCTCATAGGTTATGTTCCTAGTCACTCTATATTGAAAACAACATAAGACAACATTAACAAGGAAGAAAATAAATATCCTCCACAAAAAGATTTGGTACCTCGTATCTCCTAAAACTATATTTATATAACATGTATCACTAGGACACTAGTGAAACATATTTAAAAATTTTCATAATTCATCACTCAAATCATATAGGGACAAACGCCCCCATCTACTACTATGGTCAATTACAATGCTCCTCTATAAGGAACCTAGGATGTTAATCAACGTTACTATAATATAAATAACCACCCAAAGGAAAATTTGAAACATATCACCCCTCATTTAACCCCTCATAATATCTGAAACCTATTTTAAGAGTATTTCAAGGTTACTATAGACCTATGCCAAAAAGGGAACACAATGAACATATCAATTCATTTAAAGAACCATCCCCAAATGGAAGTATTGTCATATGGATATCATAACATCATTAATCCTCAAGAAATTCATAAATAAAATGTTCTAAAAACAAAAAACACTTAATATAAGAAGAAAATACTTGAAAAAAAGTATTCTTGATGATGTAGTGAAGCTGCACAGGTCCCTATAAGTTCACAAGGTCAAGAAAAATATTAACTCAGAGTTCCCCATGACATATTTATATGTATGGATGATTAAATTCATCATTTAAGTTTTATACTGTGATAATTTATAGATAAGTATTAATATTTATCTGAGTGTGGTAAAACCTATGGAAAAGTGGGTAGAAATAAGTAATCTTTGATAATGAGATGGAAAATAAAATAGAAATAAAAAATGTTTTAAGAATCAAATGAAAAATAGGGTGTTGGGATTAGTTTCATTAATTTATGTTAATAATGATTGAATTATTTTATTTATTCCTAGAACACTTACTCTTTCCTTTAATGTTGTCTCTCAAGTCACTCTTCACCTTCTTTGTGAAATCATTGGTCACCATGAGGTTACTTATGCTAACTACATTGAGGGAATTTATTTATATAAATAGTGTGTGTCTTATCATCCTTATAAACTTTTGTTATTTATAAAACTAATTCACTACTACAAGTGCATGAAATTATATTTCAAATTTTATTCATTCACCATCTTCTATATGTTCATCAACAAGCTGATCAATAAAGAAAAACATTAATTAAATATGTAGAAGATAGACATAATTTGATTCATTCAAGCATAAATAAATACATAACTACACCAGACCCATCCCCACTATTCTTTTATCCACATTTCTTCATAATAAAATAAATAAATTTTAAAAAATAAAAATATGCTTCAATAATGGTCGATAACTATCCAGTATCTTTAATGTTTCAACTTCTTAGTTTGATATTATAATATTTGAACCGCCATTCAATGCATGGGATCTCAACTGATTACATAATCATAAAAATATTTATTATACCACATGGATAGTAAGGAATGAGATCAAAACATATGGAACACAACATGAATATACTTTAAAAATTTTCCAATCTATTTTCCTATGTGGGTCATATTATCTCTCTCAAGTACTGATTATAGTGTGTCTAGATTACTAATGCTTTTTCTATTTTAGTTTGATAATATTGTTCTTGTAATATTTTTCCCCATGCGATTTTTATGTACATTACATGGAATCGATATAGTTAAATTTCTCCCAATACATGGTATCCTTTATATCCTTTTGGGTTAGTTATTTAGAGTAGTTATCTATTGATTCAAGGAAACACATACAATTTTTATTTAATTCTAATACTAAAATGGTTAACATGAAAAAATTATAAAAATATATCCCTAAGAATATGATGTAGTTAATGTAGAATATATTTTTTCCTCAATTTTAACAATTTTTTTTCACATTAGTATCCTATGGGAATCAATTTAACATTGATGTAAAATGCATAGTGACCTCATATTACATTGGGTTATAGACATATTATTGATAAATTACATTGAACTCATTATTATTTTTCATTGCATTAGGTATTGATTCAATATGTGTTGCATTGGAAACATAATCTTATCCTACCAATGTTCGGTATTTATAGAAATTGAGGATCACAATGTAGACTGTATTATTTGTGATTATATTTTTTATTAACCATCCATGACATATTTAATATTGAACATATTATGAATTAGAATCTATCGAATGCATTAGTGGTGAAAACACCTCAAGAGTTTCCCCTATACTAAATTTGTGCAAGTGTAGTCCTGGTGTGTTGACAGTGCATATGTTGATGTGATGAAATAATCTTTCAGTGATTCTCACAAGATTATATTAGAGTGACATCATACTCTCAATACTTGATGCATGATTTTCTAATCCATGAAATGTGGTTAAACTCTACAAATCAACATTATAATGGACTCAATGTATGATAATGGTTCTCTGTAGTTCTCCATTTGTAGTTCGAATAATCAAGAACCTTATATTATTAATCAGAAATATTCTTATTTTTCTAAAATTTATTCATGCAGAAATCCAGTTTTCATCAGTTTAATCACCTATAACACATTTATTTTACTCTTTAATTCCACATAATCATCCATTATTTTTTTGTTTCTCACTTTTTATTCTATTTTATTTGACACAAATCCTTTCCAAAAATCAAAATAATTCCTTAAATCAATTATTCTCCTTAAAAATATTATAATTCATATTATACATCAAATGAATTAAAATCCATGCATGTATTTACACTATTAAGATCTTATTTTTAAAAATAATTTGTTTAAAAAATAAAATTTAATTACTAAAAAAATAAATATAAAATTATAATAATAATGATAAAAACCAAAATCATTGATTTTTTTGAATTGCATATCCCCCAAACTTAAGGGATAGCTTGAATTCAAGTAATTTTTATGAAATTTTTTTACAAAAACTAATGTTATCCAAATTTTTATTCTTTACTCATGAAATATTAAATGGGAAGACTTTAGTTGAATTATTTCACCATCCTGAAACTCTTTTATAAATCCCTCTCCTTCATGTTTCTATTCCTCTTCTTAGTTTATCACTTAATTGATACAACCTAAATGATAAAAATATAATTATATTACCCCATATTTATTTAGGATCAATATCCCCCTCACCATCCACTTCTTTTTACAACCATACATTCAAATTTTTTTTATAATACTTATCTATGTCATGTTCCTTGTAGTTATTGATTGATTTTTATATTTTATAACTAAATAATCTCCTATTGTACACATACATTAGGACTAACTAAAATAGTGAGGTCTTGAAGAAAGATAGGTATAGCCAACTCTTAGAATGGCATTTCATCCTTTATGGTTTTTTAGTCAAAAACCCAATTCCCAATCATCATAACAATTTCAATTGGGATCCCCATTTCCCATTTTACATCAATTCCAAATAACTTATATTACTTCCCTTTAATTTCACCCCTAAGGTGTTATTCTGTTATAGTAAAAAAATCTATCTAAATTAAAGTTCAAATTATAATATATACACCTCAGAATATGATCCCCTAGATTATTTCCTTTTAAAAAACACTAATCCAGTTCATTGACTTTAATATAAATTTTTTTCTAAGTGATCCACCTCCCACAGAAGTGATGTATAGAACTTTTAAGAGTTATTCTAAACCAGTTTATACAACACACTCCCCACATATGGTTTTTAATGAAATGTCAACATGAAAATATTTAATGGATAAAAAATATGTAATTATAGTAATCTCAAATGAAAGAGTTGATGTAAATAAAATAATCTATTTACATGAAATATTTTCTTTTATAACGCATGATTGTCTCTATAATCAAACTTCTTTTCAATCCCGAATGTTTTTGGAAAACCCAGAGTGGGTAGATTAATGATTATTACAAAATAATAAAGGAAAGTAAAGAAATTTGAATACCTCCCATGAGTATTGGTTTTATATTCATCCTCCCAATCCTTTAACTCCTCAATATTATTTTTATAGACTGGTTTTTTTATTGAACTTTCCTCCTTAAATGTAATGTTTCTTCATCTTCCATTCATATTGAATGAGTCTCCCTCTTCTCTAGAAATATTAAAAACCATAATAGTATTCAATTAAATAAAAATTAATGTTTGGGAACACTTAGACATTAATTTCCCAAGAGAGAGCTTCATTTTATAATTTAAGATAGGGATTATCCATCATTCCTCAAAACTATTCAAATGAATCAACCTATAATGATTTTTTTAATTTTCTTTCATAATACATGAATTCTCATAAAATTACCTTTTAAAATATTATAACTGATTAAAATCAATCATCCTATTCTCTAGAACTCTATTATAATACATTTCAAGAATCTTCACTAACCAAAAATCTCTATGTTATATTTCCATAGGAAGGTAGAGAACGTTTTGAAAAAAAACCAGTATAGAGACATACCAATGTGAGTTTTACAAGAATATATATAGTCCCAAATAAAACCCTCTATATTGCAGATCTTATACACATTGGATAAACTATTTTTTTAATGTAGTGAATATATTACATAAATTTTTCTTTACCCACTTATATTTAATCTCTTTAGATCTGGTGTCCAATAACAATGACTTCTCTCAAAATAAATTACCATTTCTCCTAATTGAGTCTAATTTTCTTCCCTTTATATATATTGAGTACTGTTGACAAGTTTCCAAATAAATCAATAAATTTAATTCCAATAACTTAAAATCCATTAATGAATACATCAATTTTCTTCTCTACCACATTTTAGAAAATGAACATCAAGATACTTTAATAGTCTTAGGTTCAATACACATCTCAAGAGGAAATATTATGTATGAAAATATGAAATATGGACATGTGAATGTGGTCATTCCTTGTTCATAACAATCAATAGAAACTTGGTTGTATCCTAAGTAACCATAAATAAAAAACAAATGAGTGTTCCCCAGAATCCATACAACATCTTATCATTAAATGGAATAGGTAATTGATATTTCCTGATGGAATAATTCATTTTTTATAAAATACACAGACACTTAAACTTTTCACCATCCTTTTGAAAATTCACTAATTAATTTCGTTGGTGGTAGTAGTCTTACAATCCATATTTTGAACCATATGTAATGGAATCTACCATGCACTATCAGAAATGGGGTAAATTATCTCATCACCAAGAAATTTAATAATTTCATCCTTGAACACTTATTTAGTGTTCAAATTCAAGCATTTTTTTCACTAAATAGTTGGATTGACCCCATTATATATGAGCATTATAAGCATGTACTGTTTTGGGCTTATTCTTTTTATTTTAGATACAGTCTACTAAATTATAGTCTAATTCCTTCTCTAGATATCAATAAGTCATTCTTCTAATAGAGATTACTATTCAATTGTGACAATGACATGAAGTATCACTTTTACACCCAAAAAAGCATATTTATGTTTGGTAAGTAATAAATTTAACTAAATAAAAGGATAATTCAATACATATGGTTGTTAAATAATGTTATCTTTATATAAATATTCATTAATAATTCAACAAGTTAAAATTTATAGTTTTCATTACTATTTATTTCATATTCCTCAAGATCCAAAGTTATGTGTTCTTTGTTTTTTTGTCAATACCTTTTTATTAGAATATTAATTAACATGTTGAGTATGTGAATAATATTTAACCTACTGATCAAAGATGTCAACTAAAAAACCATCATTTATACCCTAGATATTGTTAACTACATGAATTACATTAAATATCTTCTTTTCTCTACTTCATTGAAAAGTGATCTTTCTTAGAGGCACATCAATCAATTATCCTATTGTGTCTAATAATTGTTTTAATAGTATAACATTAACATATTTATCATCTTCCATGTATAAAAATATTAAATCATATATAATTAAATGTTTTCAAACAATCACTAATATATGTTCAATAAATCATAATTAGAATGTTAGTGTTTTTTAACTAGTTATAATGCCACTTTTATAAGCCTAATATATCCATTTACAAGATCATTGTAAGGTTAAATTTGAATTAAATTGATACTAGATCCCAAATACACATGACTTGTGAAAGTTATTTTTCATTTAAATTCACAAGAAATCATGACACTCTTTGGATCCTTGAACTTATGAGGAATCCAACTTCGAATCAAAACACATCATTTTCTACGATTTTTATAGTTTCAAATTCATATGGCCTCTTTTTATTTTAAATCAAATTATTTATAAATTTGGTGTAGGATGGAATCTTTAAATGAACTTCTATTAATGGAAAATTAACTCTAATATTTTTGGAAAATTATAATAAAACTGTAAAAATAATAATATTTGTGATTATAAAACTATCAATCTCTTCAATAGCATGGATTAAGAGGCTCATATTTTATATAATTAGTATATATAAGTTTAAGAATCACTCTCCTGTAATCTCGTTCCCTTATTTTATTCTTTCCCTTATTCAATTAAGATTTTAATTTCTCCTTATATTTATCATTGTCTTCTTTTACCTCAAGGAAACAAACTTCATTATGTATAATTATTTATGCCTCATGTTGTATAAGTCTCTATTAATATTTTCCTTTTGATAGTTTCCCCCACTTTTTGTTATTTCATTCAACCTTATCTTGGATTTTTCTTAGTTATATTTGTATATTTACCTTTCTAACTTCCTTTATTTTGTTTTGAAATCTTATAAACTTATATTTATATCTTGAGTTTGCTAGGATAGTTTCCTTAAATCAGTTGATAAAATTTGATGAAACTAATATTTTTATTTAAATGAATTTCACTCATATTTAAATAATTCCATTTGGTCTCTCTATACTCTTATAAGAAATTATATATTCCTGAATCTAATTGTTATATTTTATAAGACTAATTTCTTTATGTAATTTATATTTTGGATTGGAAACTAGCTTTTTTGATTTCCTAAAATTTTATCTTAAACTCCATAATTGTATGTTCTTTGCTCCATCCAAAAAAAATTAACATGATTATTCCATCATGGATTATAGGTATTTGAAAAATGATTAATCTTTATGGTTTGTCTTCTATAGTTTCCTATGTAACTACCTTCTTTCACTCGAGTGGGTGATTCCTCTTAAGCCGAAATGTAAAAATCCATGTAATGAGTATAATTATGTCATAACATGGAATAATAATTACATTTCTCCATTACCCTCTTCTTCTTGGATAAAATAACATGCATCTATCTTTTCAAATCATCCACTATTTTCATATGAATGATAGTAACTCTTCTTAATCATATGAACACATTCATAGAGTTAGAAAAAGGTATATTAAAAAACACTTTAGTTTATTTTCTATCTTATTTATATTGTGCCATACTACTATAGTGTACTCAAATGTTCATCTAATGGTATTATACCTTCATAAAAGAACTGAATAGGAAAAGAATTTGATAATTTCTGATGGGAGTAGTATTGGTTGTAACTCATGAATATATTTCATACTTGTTAAAAAAATATCTTAATCCTTTTTGGAAGAGTCAGATAGATTGTTTCTAAATTCCATAGTCCTCTAAATAAGTTATAATATCCTTATAAAATCATTATAAATATCTTACCATATTTTGAATGAAAAATCATTTTTCATAAAAACCATGACCTATTTTTTCCATTAATATATTATTAGGTTAAACATATCATCTTTTACTCATATTCACTCACTCCAATTAGAGGGAATTATTAAATAGTTTTTTATTATCTCCTTTATGAATTAAAAGTAATATCTTAATGGAAATCCATTGAAGATAGGAAAATTTCATATATATTTTTCCATCATGTAATAATTTCTTGAATTATCAATTAGTGTAATGTATCATGGTATTTTGAACACCCTAGGGAAATGAAAGTCACTGAGTCATGGAAGACCTTTTGTATTTTTAATGATCTTTTCATTATTAGGTTTCTATTATTTTTCTAATTTATGTGGGATATATTTTATTCATTTATATCTTAAATTTTCATTTCCATAATTTTATGGATATGTATTTAAATTAATAAAATCAGAGGCAAGATATATTTACCCAATCTCGTTGTATTCTTGTACCTCAAATCCAAATAGATTAATCTATGAATAGTATTTAATTTTAAAAGAAGGTAAATATGTTATTTATTCATACAAAATATAGAGGGTAGTCCAATTTATTTTTAATTTTTTTAATGTGTATTGGAAATGAAAAAGTTAATTGGAACAACTATACCTAACAATCACAGATAATGTGATTAATGGTAAATAATATAGTGAAGCAATAGAACCTCCCTAATGGGGTACAAGGTGGACCAAATCATTAACTCAGATTTCCCCATGCATATTCTTTGGAAGGAATAATTTAATTAATTTTTTTTTTTATTAATTCGAGAATTTATAGTGATTTATTTGGGTTTAAGTGAGTGTAGTATCAAATAGGACTCAATGGATAGAAACATGAAATATGAGTTATTAAGAGGGAAAACAGATGTGCAATGAAAATAATATATTAAGAATAAAATGATGAAATAATGGGGTGTCATATTTGGTGTTGTTACTTTTTTTACGTATGCTATAATTCATTAGTTCATTTCTTTCACACTCTCTCTTTCCTTTTAAGTTCTCTCTCGAATCACTCTTTAAAATTTTAGTGTAATCAGAGGGCTCTGAGGTTTCTTATGATAACACTTCAAGAAAATTAATATCATTGATTATATGATTAGTGTTTTCCTTATCCACCATATAAAATATCATGATTTATAAAAATAAGTCCTTAATCCAAGTATACAAGATTATATTTAAACTTTAATTTATTCACCAACCCCCCATATTCTTATATTACTTGATCAGGTTAGAATATCCTAAAGAAAACTTTTAGAAGATATGAATAATTTTTTTCATTCATATATTAGAAACAATTAAACAACAAACTATACCATTTCCCACTATGTTTTTATCTACACATTCTAATGATAAAATAATTAAAATTGAAATGAAAATAAGAAACTTCTATAATGATTGATGGTGCAACTTCCTCTAATCTAATTGGCATCCAACTCTATATTCTTCTCTCTTGTTAACTTCCTAGTAAAATATTGAAATACTTTATACCCTAATATAAGAATGGGGTATCAAATAAGTACTTTTTTACATCAACTATGATAATACCACATGGATAATGAGTGATGAGATCAATTAATATGATATAAACATTTCACTTTCCTTAGTGAATTTCCACTCTCCTCTTCCATCATAGATGGCCAGGTAGGTTGAGGTCTTCCCATGTGGTTGACCCCATGGGTCCCACAAATATGGAATAGGATATTTTTTGATTTTTGGCTAATGGTTTGTCTAATTATTTTATAACACATAGAATAATCTAAGTGAAAATTTCCATCTTACAAATAGAATAGAAAAAATTCAAATTAATGGCCACCACTTCCTCAAAGTATCTTTAATTCATTTTGTTATTTTATTTTTGGAATAAACCTACAAAAAATCATTATCATCTAAATCAAGAAACCATTGGATTGATCAACTTACTTCTTATTTTTTGTAAACAAAATTTTTACCATTAATGAAAATTATTTTAACATAGAACCAATTCAATAGGTGTTAGAGTTTGTAAAGTGATTTATGTCCTCAAAATAGCTAACCAATTATTGTTGATCAAAAAAAAAAGACAACACCTTAAGCATATTAAAAAAAGTTCCCACAAAATTGGTACCAATAATCAGCCAGATTGGATTTTTTTGTAAGCCAAGGAACATAAACCACTAAAATTTTGAAAATAATGAAATGGATTATTTATCCAAAAATTAAATTCTTACATGATAAAACATAGCATAGTAAATAATAATCATTAAACAAAAATACCATGCTATCTATAAGAAAAGATTTAAGAACATATTTTAGACACCTCCTAAGAACCCTTTCTGCTCCACTAAAAAACAACTGAAACCTAAAATAGAAACTTTTACAACATCCAAATTAACAAACTGTAAACATAGTTAACACATTTATAAATCATATCTTATACAATTTATGAACCCCCTTAAATACATGATTTACCTTGATAGGTAAAACATATACTATTGGATGAGTTGATGTTACAAATTTTTTTCATGCCCCTAGAAAACACAATCCCGTAAAAATAAGAAGACTGAACTGAACACATGAATCATCCATGTATATGGTGAGGCTGTACACTCATGTTCAACAACATATTTTGAAATGTTTATTTTAAAAATGGATTAATGAAAATATCAGCAACTTGCTACATTTTCAAATAAAATCCATCCATTAGTTCATTATTCTCAAAATTCTCTTTGATGAAGTGATATTTGATATCAATAATCTTAAAATGAGAATACTGCTCTGTTTTTTAGTGAGATTTATATCACGTTAATTATCACATCCCAAGAGTAAGGGAATCTTAACATCAGTAAATAGATCTTTTAATCATATCTGCATCCACAAAATTTGGGTTGTAGTTTGAGGGGCAGTAACATACTCAAATTCTACTATACTAAGAGTCAGTAAACTATGTTTCTTTTTTTATGCTAACTAATACATCTTTTTACAGTGAATAACACTCCACCATATGTGGATTTTATATCTTATAAACTTCCTTCCCAATAAAAATATATATATCCAAATAAATCAACATTCCTTAGGCTATCATATTTATGCTTGAAATCAATTATGTCTTTTATATATCTAATAATTAATTTTCTTTCCATGATAAGTGATTGTATTGGGTCACTTTGATACCTAGAATAGAGTGTAGTAGTATAAACTATGCCTGGTCTAGAATTTATGAGATATAATAGACTTACAACAAATTTTCTAAAATCTTTTGTATCTAAATCCTTTACGTCCCCATCTTTTGAAAAAAAATACCATTGAAATTGGTTTGGAAACAATCTTTAAATCTTCCATGAAAAACTTATTTAGAAGTTAATTAGCATAATTATCTTGAGATAATAAAATTTATTTCTTCTTAATCTAGATTTTTTTCCAATAAAATATTTCATTTATCCTAAAATGGGAAAATAAAAAATATTCTTTATCTCATCAACAAACTACTCACTAGTTTCTTTATCATATACTTGAAATATGATGTCATCAACGTAAATAATTACAATGACATAGATCTATTTATTTTCATTTATATTGAGATTTATAAAAAATATTCCTTTACTAAAGTTAAATATCTTTATGAAGTTATTTAATGTTTAATATCAAGCTCATGGATCTTTCTTTAATCCATAAAAATAAATTTTCAACTTAGAAACATAATATTTATCTTTTTCAATTTTGAATCCATATGGTTGTTAAACATAAACATCTACATCGAGCTATCCATTGAGAAAATATGACCTAAATTCCATTTGTAAAATTTTATAGCTTTAGTTGAGAAGAAATGAAAAGAACAATTTTCATTGTATATAATTTTTATATAGGAGAAAATGACTCATCAATATCCATGCATTCAATTTTGAGTATACTTTTCAAATAATTTGTTCCTTTTTTCTTATTAGTCCACCTTCCCAATTCAAGATGTTTCGAAAAACCCAGATTGTAACAAAAAATTATTATTGTTTTGTTTAGGTACAATTTACATAGTATCATTCTTATCATTCTGATTGAGATATTCATTGATATAATTAACCCCCTACTGATTCTCAAAAGGTTTATCAACATATTTTGGCATAACTTTTGAATAAAAAAAATTATGCGAAACTAACCTTGAATTTATCTGAGTTTGGTCATATTTTAATTAATAAACAATGATATTTTTAACATCTAATTATTTCCTTAGCATAGGATGGTTTGAAAAAAGTTTTTCCTCGTCACATGAGACCTCTCAATCTGAATCATCATCTCAAGTAGCTTCTCAATTATTACTATCATTAAGATCATTTTCACATTTCTCAACTGCAACCACCTCATTTTTATTTTCTACGACATCTATATCAATCTATGAAACATTATTATCAACCTCTCTATGAAATTTTACATCTATATAATAAAAAAGAATACATATATATTTTTTATAACACTTGTATCCTATTCTATTTGGAGGTTATCAAATAAATATTCCACCAACACCTCTCTAACCAAACTACCAAATATTATGACCATTGACTTTTATAATGAAATGAATACTGAATACCTTTAAGTGTTTCAAAATGGGGATTTGTTGTAATAAATCTTTTTAGGATTCATATCATTGCTTGGTCTATAAATACATTGATTTTAAATATATAACACAGCTCCAGTAGCTTTCCTCAAAAAATATAGACAAGTATCATTCTTAATACAAATTCATAGTGCCATCTCCACCAAAATTCTATTTCTTATTTATGAAACTTCATTATACTATGGTGTAAATGGTGCACTAAATTCGTGATGAATTCCATGGTTTTCAAGATAATGTCTACATTCCACACTTTTATATTCACCACCATTATATGTTTGAATCTTCTTCATAGTGTATCCAAATTCCTTTCTAAACTTCTTCTATATGTCTAAAACATATTGAGAGCCAATGATTTGTGTTTTAAGAACATAATACATGTAATATGATTAAAATCATCAATATAAAAAATAAATTACTTTTCTTATTTTTTTACTACTTACTCATCATTCCACAGATTACAAAGTTAACCATATCAAAGGGATGAGTTGAATGTATATCAATATTCTTGTGAATAAAGTTTGTAGTCTTGCATTTATGGAATAAATTAAAACACTGGTCACTTTTTATTATCATGTTAGGAATGCTACAAATACATTTTATCCTTTTCATCATTCTCATATTCCCCTAACACATATTCCATAACTTTTTTTGCCACAATAGATTTTCTACCACCATGCTCAGATAGCATGAACTTTATACATCTCCAACTTGGAATAATTTTCCCCTAGTTCATTGACCTCTCATAAAAAATTTATGATGTTTAGTTATCCTATATACGAATATATATTTACTGAAAACCACTTTTTTTTCTTCAGTAATAAATTGTAAAACACTCAAAAAGTTGTGTTTCAACCCATTAACAAATAATTCTCTTTTGGATTTTAATTGTTCTTCCCTGATAATAGATGATTAAATACTTTTGATTATTGGTAAATAATAATTTCCAAAAATTACTATAAGTTTTTTATACTCTATTATATTTTTTATTAACATCAAATATATTACCATGTGTGATAAAAAACACTATCCAAAATACAAGTTCGTTCTCCTTTTGATGCTTTGAGAGTAGTTTCAACAATGAAGGGTTTTTTTTGATTTTTTTCTTTATTCTCATGCAGTTTTAGAGATTCATTTTATAAAATTATCTTTCATTGTATCAAGAAAATAAACACTTTTTCCAGATTTCTAGGCTGATCACATATTTCAAAAATAGTTTCAATGGGTTGGAATCTATTTTTATTCTCCAGAATAACATTCTCATGTTTTCTCCTTTGTGTGGGTTGAATCCCCCTATGACTTTTCCTCAAAATTCTATTGGATTTTTTTTAGTTTTTATTATTAAAACAAAACATGTATGTTATATAGATAGCATAACCTTTTACACATATTATTAGATTATTATAATCATAATTATCCAATAAATGCAAACCAAGGATCATAATGAATAGTTTCATTGGATGATTAGGTATATAAAACGGAAAATATTGAACTACAGTAAAAAATATTTCTACTAATAAACCAAAATGAAATACTAACATTTTCTGAGATCCTATATCTACATAGGATAACCTGAGGAATACATAGACAAATGTGATGAGCTAAAAATCACATTAAGGTAATAAACTTCAGAATAAATCATAAACATGTGTGAGGATGAATAATATGATAACATAAAAAGGAATAGAACAATAATAAAAATATGGAAGTATAACATATAAAACATAATATAATGTAATCATGTCATTATAGTAATGTGGATGTAATATACAACCTGACATAAACATTTTTCAATGCAAACTACCAAGACTATATCACATGGTGGAAAAAGTCCCATAATGGATTAGGTTTAATCACAAATCCAATAAATGATGTCTCATGAGACAAAAAATTATCCAATACAGTGGATCACTATCTTGGTGCACCCATAATAACATGTTCATTCATCTGTGTTTCACATGAATAATCTAATATAAGGAATAATCATAATGGTTATCTATCGAAATAAATGAGTATTGTAATCATGGAATAAGGTGTATGAAATGGGAATATCTCAATGGTGTCTAAGAAAAAATGGATTCAAATCATAAATAGACATTCATAATGAAATATATGAATATATCATGAGAAATTATGTCCTACTGAAGTGAAAACATGTAAAAAGAGTTTTCATAATCCTTATAAATGAACCAATTTACTGCGGTTTAAGGGAAAATATTAAAGAGTCCTTAAAGAGGATAAAGAAATAATTTTTTATATAAAACCTGAAATTAAATAATATTTTTCTTTATGATAAATTAATTATTTTAGAAAAAAAATTTCTCTTAAGACATATTATGGAGTGTACTTGAAAATGGTTAAGAAATTGAGAAGTTCCCTTTAATAAGGCTTTCTTATGGGGAGGAATTGAGGAGGATACATTTTTAACCATACATTTACCCATAAAATTATTGTGAATTGGTATAGTT
The DNA here is from genome assembly GCA_963277665.1 of Viscum album. Taxonomy (NCBI): domain Eukaryota; kingdom Viridiplantae; phylum Streptophyta; class Magnoliopsida; order Santalales; family Viscaceae; genus Viscum; species Viscum album. The sequence continues at coordinate 153,596,897 of OY728134.1, read as the reverse complement.
ATATAATGTTTAAACATAAAAAAATAATCTATAATAATTATATATTAATAATTAAAAGATACATTATAGTAAATATGGAAATTTTTTAACCCATTGGAAATGGTGGGTGTTCGGAGATATCATGTACCTTATGTATGAATGTGTTCTGTACTTTCACTTAATATCCTAGATAATCAAATTATATTCATTAATAAATGAATTAATAACCTATTCAAAATATATTTTACTTTTTATAATTTTATTAATTTCCTGTATGTATTTTTTGATGAGTTATTAGGTTTAATTTCATTGTTCTAGGAGGGTTAATTTCATGATTTGATGGTCAGATCACATTTTTATAATCATGTAAGTTTCTGTAAAAAGGAATAAAAACTAAATAAGTTGAATGAAATAGTATTAATATACTTCTATAAGATTAAATATTCCTATAAATAATTTTTTCTATTATGAGGTCAATTGATAAGATAAAACATTAACAAAAAATGATTTTTTTAATTATGAAGTTTCTTTATGACCATCATTAACTTGTATAATTTTCATTAATATCATGTTTATATATTTATACCAAAAGATAAATTATTTTATATTAAATATATTATAATTTTTTATCCATAAAAATAGTTTTATGACCGGCCCTGAAGGTAATAATGAAAATTGAAAACTCTTTTTCCACGAAGGTAGTGAATGGACACATTATAGATGATGTTTTCAATTTTAGAACAAAATGAGAATAGATGATATTTTATTATGGATGTACCAATAACATAATAAAATTTAATTATATGTATGATAATATTGTCATCAAGATATTTTGTATAATGGAGGTGTGATCAAGATAGGAAAAGAAAAGAAATTAAAAGAGAATGAAGGAGGACTTTACCTCTTGAATGTACTCTCCTTGAGAACCTCATTAATGCACAAGGACATAATATTTTGGTGAGACTAGAAATTCCAAGACATGAATAATATGTTTAGAAGGGTAATTGGGATGAATATTAGAAATATCCAATGCTTTTAACGTCTGAGGAGAAGAGGTGGTGAGGGGTTGTATTTATAAGGGGATGAGGGGAATTTTTGATAATTTTACTCATTTGTTTATTATTTTGGCTCCAGACAATAAATAGTATTGACTCCCATAAATAAATAAATTATATAGTTCATTTTAGTTTCTAAATAACGGATTCATACATTATACATGTCTCAAAAATTCATATACTTTTCATAAAATGTTAAATACTATCAATTACACTTTTCACTATTCACCAAAAATTCAAAAAATTTAGAAAAATATAAGAAATTTAACCAAAAAATTTTCGTGATGTGTAGATTTAAAAATATTAACTCAATTTTATGATTTTTCTAAATAATATATATTAAATTTTTAAATAAAACCATCATTTATTCTACAAATATAGATTTTAATATTATAATTGATTTTATAACCATTTGAAAAGTTAATGAGGGTCTAATAAAATTATCTTATAATAATAATAAGATAATATATTAATTTATGAATCTTTTTTATGAAAATATATTTTATTTTAAATCATTATATTAATTATAAAATTTTAAATAAACATTTACGTTTCAAAAAAATACCAACAATTAAATGGTCATTCTTTAAATTACTTATTTACTAATTAGATGATATAAATATATCATATTTCCAACTATAAGATATCTTAAATTTTATTTATACTTTCATAGGTGATATTACTATTCTAATGGCCATATTACTATTCTTAACAGTCGCATTACTATTCTGATGGTCTGGTTATTATTCTAATGGACATAAGGGGTTTATTACTTCTTATAAATACATATTATTCCATTCATTAGTCACTTATATTTTATCACAGGGTTATATATACCTTCATATTTAAAATTAATATTTTATTATTAACATTATGTTTTATTTATACGTATTTTTTCATGAGTGCAGTCATTCTGGTGGAACAAGAAGATCAAAATTTTCCTATTACTATTATTATTATCTTATTTTTTATTTATTTTCCCACTACAATATTTTGAATTCATATTAGTTTTTCTGAAGAATAATTTATCACTATTCATTTAATAGAATACTTTTTTTGTTGGTTTCTCTCTATTATTTTTGTGATTATTACTATAGGACATAATTATATGAATGAAATTTCCATTGATAAAATTCTAGGTCATTATATTCTTCCCCACTTAAGAAATTTATCACAAAAAATTTCATTTTACATACTAAGGTGAAATCTGGTGAGGGTACTTTTCATTTATCGATTCATCAAGTTCCCATCTCTCCTATTAATATTTATGGTTCCTCTATAGTATATTGACCTGGTGAGTTGTTGTGTTGCATAGAAATTTATCTCTATGGTCCAATATCTTCATTGGTTTCTCATTATAAGAGATATCATTTTCTAACTCCACCACCTCTAAATTCAGTACATGTGATGGATCTAGTATGTACTTCATCATAAGGGATATGTGGAATAAATCGTGTACCAGAGACATGGTTAGTGGAAGTTCTAGTTCATAGGAAACAACTCCCACATGATTTAGAATCTAGAAGGGGCCAATATACCTGGGACATAACTTTAATTTCATCCAAAATTTCATGAATCTCTTCCATGGATATATATATATAGAGGAATTACATATCTCTAACTTTAAACTCTAGTTCATGTCGACAATTTCTTGGGTATCACTTCAATCAACTTTGAGATTCCTTGATGTGCAGCTGAATAATTTTCACCTTTTCTACCATTTCTTCGAGCATATCAGGACCTAGAAGCTTCTTTTCACTAAAATCATCTTATTATTCATGGTTTATTCAATTTTCATATAAAGGGATTCATATAGAGAAATTTGGATGCATGATTGGAAACTATTTTTTGTAAGAGAACTCAACCAGAGGCAGATGTTAGTCCCATCCTACTTTAATTTCCAAAGAAACTGATCTCAACATTTATTCCAATGTCTGAATAGTACGCTCATATTGACCATCAATTTGAGGATGATAAGATATACTAAAGTTCAACTCAGTGTTTAGAGCACATTGAAAACTTCTATAGAACATGGAGGTAACTCTAGTAACCCGATTGGATATAGTCAATAATGGTACTCCATAAAGCCTCATTACTTCCTTGATTTATATTGATGTAATAAAATTGAGGGATAATTCCTATAAAATTGTGGTAAAGTAAGCTGTATTTGTTTGATGGTCCAAAACAACCCATATATAATTATTTCCTATGGATGTCTTTGGATGTCTGGTGACAATGTCCATGGTTATTTTTCCCATTTACATATTGGTATGGGTAATGGTAGGATCATCCCCTTATAATATGGTCTTTCAAACTTCACATGTGGATATACCAAGCTGTTTGTTGTATATTAAATGATTTCCTCCTATATATTTTCCCATCAATAGTGATCTAATAGATCTTGAAATATATTTTCGCTCCATTAGTGGATAGAGAAGGTATAGATATGTGCTTATTTTAGAATCTATTTATTTATCCATGGATTGGATGGTAAATATATTTGTGACCAAAATCTTATGAATCCTTTCATGTCAATTATAAACTATGAGTGTTTTTATTTTATAATATCTTCCACCTTCTTCTGAATTTTAACATCATTTCTTTAAACATCCTATATTTTATCTATAAGGGTTATTTGAGAAATAATTTGATGTAAAATTGATGATATTCCTTCCTTAATGATTCTCATGTCCATTATTTGCAAGTCTATGAATAAAGGACCCTTTTGAATTTTCATCATTGGTAATGTTACAAGATCCTTTCTACTTATAGCATCCACCAATTTATTTGATTTACCATGATGGTAGTGGATTGAGAAGTCTTAATCCTTGATAAAATCTAACCCTGTTTAATGGAGCATATTAATCTCCTTCTATGTGAATATATATTTAATGATCATATGATCTGTATATGTCTCACACTACTCTCCATAGAGATAATGTCGCCATATTTTCAATGCAAAGATAATAGTCACCAACCCCAGATCATGTGTTGGATAATTTTACTAAATAACGTTCAACTACCTTAAGAATTAGGAAATAACTATATTAATTAAAATGAATACATAGCCTAAGACCATATTTTAAGCATAACAATATATCACAAATATTTCCCCACTTATTAGTAGTGTGGGTACTGGTGTAATAGTAAGCCTATTTTTGAACTCTTTAAATCATATTTCACATTCACTAATCCCAACGGACATTACACTATTCTGATTCATCTTGGTTTGTAAATTTGAAAACTATGATAAGTTCTTCACAAATCATCTTTAATACCCATATTCACTAAGGAAACTTCATATCTTAATTATAGATGCTTGAACGGGACACTCTGCTATGTCTTTTTTCATGTAAGGGTCCATATATATTCCTTTTCTAGTGATAATATTCCCCAATAATTATACTTATTCCATCAAAAAAATAAAATTTACTATACTTTTCATATATTCTCTCCCTCTGAAAAGTCTTTATCATAGTATTCAAATGCACCTCATGTTCCTACATACTAATGGAGTGTATTTTAATATCATTTATAAAGATGAAAAAAATACAATGTAATTTATAAATAATCTCTTAATTTAGTCCATGAATATAGTTGGATAATAAATGTGTCCAAAGGGAATCAATATAAAATCATAATGTTCATACCTCTATCAAAATATGTCCTTGGGAATATCTTCATTCCTCACTTTTATTTGGTAATATCCTGACCGAAGATCCACCATATATAAATAATTGACCACTCGTAGTATATCAAACAAGTCATATATCCTTGGTAGGGGATACTTCTTCTTTATAGTTATTTAATTGAGATCAATATAATCAGTGGGGAGGAAAAATGATACATCGTTATTCTTGGAAAAGAGGATTGAGGAACCCCATAGTGAAGCACTCAGTCGTATGAAACCATTGTAAAAAGTATCTTGTAATTATTTCTTCAGTTATTCCAACTCAATAGTGTCCATTATATAAGGTGTTTTTCTATAGGTAAAGTTTGAGGAATAAGATCCATTTAGAACTCAACATCTTGATCAAGAGGAAAAACATAAAATTCTTCAGGGAACATGTCAGATTAGTCCCTTACAATGGTCATGAATTCAAGAATAGTCCTATCCTTTATCTCATTAATTTGAGCTAAATATGTTTTCTCATAATGAAATAATATCAACAATTGAGATGATAATTCTGAAGTAGATTCATTATCCTCCTAACACTTATAAAAAATTAAATGATACCTCTAGATGTGAAGATTTATTTCCATTTACCCATAGTTGATGTTGGATTTGAATAAAGTTAACCAATACATTTCCATTATTACATCATGCTTCAAAAAATGAAGTAGGGCAACATTTGGTGGGAGATTCAGTTTAGAACCATTAAACAGGGAGGAGTTGTATACTTTTTATGTAATAATTTCCACATTTTCTTTTCTCATAGACAAATAAACTTTATATTTTGAGATAGTGTTTGAAAATATCTAATAAACATTCAATATATGAAATAATGTGTAAAAATAGAATCAAGTACTACAATCACTATTCTGGAATGAATAACCAGCGTACCTTACACCACATCATTGTTAGGCTCCACCTCAGTTGTTGTGATATAATATACCCTTTCTTGTTTCCTTGAATGATGTCGTTCTTGATTTTCTCTAGAAACCCTTTTCTTAGGTAAATAGTATGGATAATTCCAATGTTTTTTATAGTTGACACATTTCACTACAAACTAAGTGTTTATCTGAAACTACATTTCTTATTCCTCATTTGTGTGATTATTCATATCCCATTGGCAATAGTTAGTACGATGGACCATCCATCAACATTTGAAGAATCTCCCAATTCCCCTTAGTCAGTTTATGAAATTCTTCTCCCCACACTATTGGCATGTGGTATGATGGGGTTTCATTCCTTTTTGGGATTTAACTGTTTATCATACCATATTAAACAACATTTTCCTCTTTTATAACTCTGAGCCCATGACACCACTGAGAGTCTCCAATATACATTTTATCCTTAAGGAAAAAATAGACTCTCTCCTCAATGTTTTCAATGTCCTAAATCACTAAGGCTTTTTGTAGACTCATATTTTGTTCACTAAATAAATTATTTACATTCATTTTGGTGTTCATGAAAAAGTCGAAGGAATATCATGAATTTCATATGATGTTTTATTCATCTTCCATTATAGAGTCATCTTATTTTTTCTTCAGTCCAAGGAACTCCCACTTAATCTTAAGATAGATATTTCATGGAAAATATTTATTGAAAATTATTTTTATAAATTATTCCTAATCCAAGGAATCAATTTCCTTGTTGTGATTTGTGTTTTTGTTCAGTGTCCATCACTGATCAGCTACCCTATAAAAATAATAGACATACAACACAACATTCTCTTCTTCTTAACACAGGGGGACAACCAATATCTTTTTAATGGTGTTAATCCATTATTATCTGATGAGGGTATTAGGAGATCCACTAAATATATGATTCCATTATAATGACCCTATCTGGACATACATTAAAATTGCATCACATTTTAAGATCACTAATTACTTTATTCAAACAGAATCCAAAAGAACATATTAGTCTAGTACAATTAGAAACATCGAAGCATGATCAATGGTACTGAAGTGAACTACATTATCTCCCACAATGTTCTTCATGACTAACACCCCTATTAGAAACATCATACTTAATACATATCTTCATTAACTGGGGATGGAAACAGAAACACATGTGATCTCCGATGATCATAAAGGGTAAACAAGGTAGACATGAAATCACAAACTTAGGTAGAGGAGTATGATAACATAATCAAAATATTAGAAGATCAAACCCTGCATATCAAAGATCATAAACATGAATCATGGAATATGGCATGAAAGTTCATTAGAAATTAATAATAAGGAAATAAGGGATGTAATCCGTGAATTAATAACATAGGAATAACATATGGAATTGTGGAAAACACATAAGAATCTAATATTGTTTTCATAGTAGTAATGGAATCACTACTAAGGCTATCTTTGTAGAAAAAGTCCTTTACTGAACTAGTGTCTCTCCCTATTATAGCCTTATATTACTGAACTGAGTTCACTATGTGTTCCTGCCCTATAATACTTAACCGAGTTCACTCCACATTTGAACCATGTCTATCTCTTGAGATATAAATATTTACCTAATGCATATGAGGGACATATAGGTCCCCCCTATTTCAAAATGAAATCATAGATACATGTTCCACAAAATCATAAACAATCATTTCATAACACTTGAAATGAAATGGGTTTCTTAAACATGTAACTATATCATAACCTATGGAAATGATATAGGTTTCATAATCATTTCATCAAATCATAACCTATGAAAAGAAGTGTGTTTCATAAGCATATAAACCATGAAAGAGAAAAATATTTCTTAATCTTCATTCCATAAAATGTAAACCATTTAGATAATTAATATGAATGGAAAAATTAAATTATTTTTCCATAAAGGCATGGGTTACACCAACATATTTCATCTTAGATGGGAAATAAATTTTAAAGATCTTATAATTTTTTGGAGGAATATATTCTTTTTATTTTGAAAAATTATTTTTAAAACATAAAACGTTTTGAAATTTTTTTAAATATTCTTGAGAAAATATGATGTAGTGCTGAAAAATTTTTAAAACCCTTTTTGATTTATACATATAAAAAAACATGAAAATGATATCAAAAATATTTTCCATGAAAAAATATAAAATACTCTTAAAAACACTTTAGAACATAAACCCCATTGAAGAAATATCATATAATAGATATGTAAATACCCAAAAATTTAAGTATAATAGGCATAAAATACATTCATGGTCGTTATATACACCACAAAAATAAGTTATTGGTGATTAAGGTATGTATCCCAAAGAAATAAAGAGTGAGATGAAATTCCCTTACCTTGTGTCTTGAATCTCATTGTACTCAATAAAAAATGTTTTATAATAAATATAAATTAGTTATAAATATATCAAAGAACCATAATATTACTTATAATACCTTACATTGTTTGATTATGGGTTTATATTACCCTCTTGTTAACAATTATATGTTAAGGTTTCACTTCGGGTAATATCCGCATTGTGTTTCACATGTGTCTTAATTTTTTATATCTCTAGTCCTTATAGTTATATCATGATTTCCAAAATGTAAAACATGAAATAAATATAATTTATATTAAGCCTATTTTTATTAGAATAATCCTTAAAATATATAAATATAAAATAGAATACACAGTTCATGGAGATTATATGTCGTACGTATGTATGGACTCTATTTCTGTTTAACTGTCGTGTTGATAAAAAAATGTAAAAGACACACACACATAGATATAGATATAGATATATACGATTATTATAGTATATTTTTTATATCATATATATCTTATATAATCACCAAACTCATCCTTAATACATTCCATGTAGTGTATGAGTGATCCACATCACTTTGAGGGGGCGGTAGTCCATACTCCCTCAAACGAAATTATCGTTTTAAAACCAAATGGAAAGTATAATGATATATGTTTCAAAACAATTACAGAATCATAAATAAATAATAAATGTTATATATAACATATATAAATAGTTTTTACTTCTTTATTTCCACCATGATAGGTAGAAGAGTAAAAAATGAACAATTATCTTTTAGTAAGCCTGTAGTCCTTCGTACAGTTAAACAATATGTTCATTACTCGTTAGAGGGAAGTGTGTAAGTGTAGGTTTAATCATTAACATAAAAACATCCTAGTATAATAACTATAATTTGGTATTTATAAAATCATTTAATACTAATATTTTAGGGAGTGTAGAAAGAAAATAAAAGAAAGGTGTTTGAGGGATGGTATTACCTCTTAATCAGGTAACTACTATTGATTTTCCCCAAAGATCATATTTATAAGGATTTATGACCAAGTTAGGATTCAAGGAGGAAATCAGGGATTTTAGGGATCTATTTGGGATTATTGTGTTTGAGCCAAAGTGTTTTGAGTGTTGTTAGTAAGTGGGTGTAGAGGAGGCCTTTTATAATGGGGGATGAGTGGCACTCCTGTAATATTTTTGAAACCGGAATCCCAACCAGTGGTTTTTATTGAAAGTGGATCCAATAATTTTATAAATTTGATAAAAGTAAGGATAAGTTTTCTATATGGCCAACCAATGGATTTTGGACAAGTTTATAGGTCATTTTGGGCCTTAAGTTTATTGTTTAGTCCCTTATTAAGCTTAATTTACAATAATTGTTGTAAAAAAATTCAATTACTTACCTAATAGTTTTGAAAACAAAATATTTTTTTCCTTATTAGACATTATAAATTATAATTAACTCAAATATTTAATCCATTTTTTCAAATTAAAAAAAATAATTGGTATAAATTAATTTAAATTTAATCCCACAGTCGGGTCGACAATATGGGTTTTTAATGTAAAAACATTATAATGTTTCCTAAGTTTTTATAGTCATTTTCAAAATATAATTGATTTCCATGACATAAATTGGGTTTATTGATAAATATATTATCTAATTAAACTTTTAAAACATTTAAAAATATGATTTATTTATATACACAAATTATATGAAAAAACATTTGGAGTTATAATTCATCTTTTTTAATTATTCATTAAAAAATTTAAGCTTCATTGAAAAAACCAAAAAAAAATCAACCTATTTTTTGCATTCAAAAATGATGTTTATTTAAACATATAAAATTTATAAAAGTTCAAAAATTTAATATTTAAAATAGGTTCTCCATCAAAAGGAGATAAATGTACGTAAATAATAAGATATGTTTTTATGTGTAAAATTGGGTTTGTTCTTATCCTATTCCTATAAAATATATTGGATGAATATAAAATAAATTTTACTAAATATATATTTTATATTTTAGATTAATAAAACACACTAATTGTAATTAATTTAATTTATTAGGATAAATTATCTTTGTGGGCATAAAAATAGTTTTCTAAAAAAATATTTGCTATTGAATTCATTTTATATTTATGTAAAGCATAGGTATTCATAAATTACTTAGAACTATTGATAACTAATAACATTACAGCTATGTTAATCCTTAATATATATAATATTTTCATAATATATTATTGTTTGATAAAACTTGGCTTTGTGTGTAATATACACCCTGTTGGTGCCGTGTGAAAGTGCATTGGAAAACCTCAATGGAAATTTAATAATTAGAAAAAAAGGTCCATAAAAACTTTGATTATTACATTATACCCCCTTAAAATTAATTTATCCCTTTAAATTAATCATTCTAGTACAAAAAAATGATGATTGGTTTTCTTCATAATATCCTCATGCTCCCATGTATCTTCCTCTAACTAGTGATTCCTCCACAAAACATTCACCAAGTGAGTGGTCTTGTTTCGTAGAACATTCTCTATATGATCTAAAATTTCAACTAGTTTCTAAACCTAAGAATGATATTTATCTAGTTTTATGAGCTCTGATTTTAGTACAATTTAAGGGTCAGGTATTTACTTCCTAAGGAGAGATACATGGAACACATCAAAGACATGAGTGAGATTTGAAGGAAGTGTCAAGCAATAGGCTTCTATCCAAATATGATCAAGATTGTCCTACAGAATAATATACATAGGGCATAGTTTACCTTTCTTCTCTAATCTCATAACCATATTCTAGTTATACATTCATTGTAATTTCTTTTCCCCAACTTCTAATTCTAGATCATACTAGTGGTTATCTACATAACTTGTTTTCTAACATTGAGCTACATTGATAGGATACTAAATGGATCTAACTTTATCTTCCATTTCTTTAACAATCTCAGGCCCCAATTGAATTTCATCCATAGAGGGATTAATTTTTTTCGATCTGAGTGCATGAGTGAATGATATTATTTTAAGAAAAATCAACTAGGGGAAGGTGTTGATCCCAACCACCTTTAAAATCTAGAGTATAATATCTCAACATATCCTCTAGGGTTTTAATTTTTTTTTCAGACCAACCATCTTTCTGAGGATGATAAGAAGTGATGAAACTCTATTATGTATGAAGTCCATGCTAAAGACATCGCCATAATTTTTTAGTAAACCGTATATTCTAATCCAATGCAATGGAACATGGTAATCCATGAATACTTACCACATCTTTATGTTATATCTGTTAAATATGATCTATAGAAAAGTATTCTCTAATAATAATGAAGTGTGATAACATTGTAAGGTGATCAACTACCACCCGTATAGCATTAAACCCTTTAATGGGTCTTGGGTAGTCTAATGAAAAAATCTATATTGATGGTCTCCCATTTCCATTCTGGTATAGGTAATGGATTAAACATCCCTTGAGGATTTTTTCTATCATACATAACTTGTTGGAATAATAAACACTGTTAGACAAACTATGTTATATCATTCTTTATTCCATCCAACAAAAATATTTTATAAAATCACTATAAATCTTCATACTTAGAGGATTAATAGAGAATGAAGAACTATGAGCTTCTTATAATAGATCCTTCTTCAAGCTTAGACTGGAAGGAATGCATATATGGTTTCTAGACCTTATCATTACATCCTAATTAATGTTAAACTCTGTAATATTTATAACTTTTTTTATAGGTTTACATACTCCTTCGACACCTCCTTAATCTTCACTTAGATAGAGGGTTGAACATTCATTTGAGAAAGATATGATTTTCCCCTTCCTTCATGATTTATAGATCCATAGTTTGCAGACAGAGAAATATTATGTTTTTTATCCTAATCAAGTATAATCTAGCATGATCCGTTCAACAAAAAGAATCAATCACATTGTTTTCTTTCCCTCGGAGGTAATGTATTTAGAAGTTATAATCCTTTATCAGCTCCATCTATCTTCTATAATGCATTCTGGAGTCCTTTTGTGGGAGTATATATCTCAATATTTTATGATAAGTACATATATCACACTTTTCTCCATAAAGATAATTCTTCAATATCATAAATTAAAAAATTACTGATGCTAACTCCAAATCCTGAGTTGGTGTAATTTTTCTCATGAATCTTCAATGTTCATGAGACATAATTAATATGCATGTAATTCTTTATAAGAACACATCCCAATAACTTCTTGGATGAATCACTACATATTAATAACCCTTCCCCACTACACTGCAATGTAAGCATATGTGCGCTGATCATACTTTTCTTCAATTCCTTGAAATGTTCATCACATTTATCTATCCAAAAGAACATGACCCCTTTTTGAGTTAAATTGGTTATGGGATTAGATATTAATGGGAACTTTTCCACAAACCATCGATAATATCTTGATAAACAAAGAATTCTATAGATCTCAGTCATCATGGTTGGTCTGGTCCAGCATTCAATAGCATCTGTTATTGATGGATCTATTACGATGCCAAATCATGAAATTATATTACCCAAAAATGAAGCCTTTTATATCCAAAAATTACACTTTGTAAATTTTACATATAGTTTATCCTTCCTTATTTTATTTAGAACAATTCTCAAGTGGTCTTCATGCTCTTCCTGTCTCATTGAATAGTGAAGAATATCATCTATAAAGAAAACCACAAATAGATTGCGGTAATCTCAAATGACTCTATTCATTAAATCTATGAATATAGCAGGGTAATTAGTAAAAAAAAGGCCTTACTATATATTCATTATGTTCATACCTTGTATGTAATTCCATCTTGGGTATATCCACCTTCTTGAACCTCAATTAATGATATCTAGAATTAGGGTCAATCTTGGAAAAGTATTGAACTCTGTGCAATTGATCAAACAAGCCATCAGTATAGTGAAGAGGATACTTTTTATTGATTGCGATCTTGTTAAACTCCTGATAATCAATGTATATGTTCATTTATCCATCATTCTTTTTCACAAAATGAACTTGTGCGCCCTGAGGTGACACACTTGGGTGAATGAATCCCTTGTCAAGTTTTTCTTGGAGTTGCTTCTTCAATTCCTACAACTCAATTGGGCCCATTCTATAATGAGTCATTAAACATGGTACATAATTAGGTATGAGTTATATCGAGAACTCAAAATCACGTTTTGGTGGAATTCTAGGAATCTCTTTCAGAAAGACATCAATAAATTCTTAATCAATGGGAATATCATTGATATTTTTTTCACTACAAACCTTTGAGATAAATATACCGTCTAAACAATAATTAAGACCCATAAAATTGAAATAATCTCTAAAGTATGTTCATACTAATAATTACATAGATGGATGATCAAAGTATGGTTTTAGATATCAAAATTAACTTCCCTTCCATGACTATTGAAGTGATATTTATGAATAGAAATCCAATCTATGCATAATATAGCATGAAATTCAATCAAAGGAGTAATGTCAAAAAATTTAGGAATCACATTCCCACAAATGCCAACCAAATCGGAATCATATACTTGGGATAAAATCCTCCTACCATAAGGGGTTTTCACTGCTAATTCCACATATAATAGTTTTGGTGGAATCATAACACCCTTATAAAATTATTTAGATATGAATGAGTGAGTAGATCCAAACTCAAATAATACATGATCAGTTCTAGATTGGATGGTAAGTTCACCTTTGACCCCATAATTATCACACCTCTTGTCTAAAATAGTGATTTCATGAGATTTCCCATAATCCCTTATCTTAAGAGGTAGCTTACATAGCTCATCATCACCAACCCTTGGTTTTTGGTAGTGGTTAGAAAAATTCCCATTCTCATTACACTAGTAAAACTGAATCATGGGAGGTACACTCTATGATTATTTTTCTTTATTTGCAGCATTATCTAACATATTCCCATCACTTCAGGAATCATTTTCTCAGTGACCTTAATATCCACACATACAATATTTGATAGACCCCTTAAAAAAATTCCTCCATGTGTATTCCCAAATTTAGGGCATAAAAGAAAAACTTATCTTCTTTTCTCTATGATTCTTAGAGATTCCATTATACTTAATCTTAATTTTATTTCCAAAACCATGCAGTTGATATGTGAATCCAACCTCTATTTCATCCATTATTTCACAACACACAATATCATCATTGCTACTAATGTCTTTTATGGCCAACTCCCTTATGAAAATTGGATTTAATCTATAGAAGAACCAATGGACTTTACATTCAAGTTGGATGATAATTCCTAAAGAGTAACTCATAAGTCTTGTTAAGTTAGCCTTATATGTACCAACAGATTCATTATCACTTTTTTTAAACTCACGGAACTCTTTCTATATCTTTTGAAAAATAATAAAAGGAATGATTATATTGAAAAAAAAGTTATTGGCCTTGCCCCATTCCATGGATTCAATCTCATCTTTCTACCTCCAAATCCTGATTAGAGTCCACCACTGGTTCACTTCACCTTCTAAACTATACACTACACAAATAACATTATCATACTCAAAAAACTAGATAACATAGAATATAATTTCATTAGTAATAATCTTTTATTCAGAAACAAGTGGATTATAAGACCCTCTGAAAGAAGGTGTACGTTTCCTCTTGAAAGACTCAACAGAATAGTATTCTCTTTATCTCATTTGTCAGTCTACCATGATTCATTACTAGCTTGAGAAGACGTGTGAGCATAACAACAAGATTATCCATTACATATCACATAGAATTATGTTTCTTAGGATGAAAAGTGATCCATTTTCCATAAAAATCACTATTAACATGATTCCTTTAGGTTTCAACCATTGAATAAAACTGAAATCATTGTGTAAGAGATATTTATCATAATGTGGAACTACATATTCCTAAAGAGTAATTTATAAGATATCTAAGTGATGAAATCTTCCTTAAATTATAAAATCTTAGGTAATTTCTATGTTATTCATAGACAACTTATATTTAAATCCTTATTAAAGGTTCATAAAGTGTTTTGTGAATTTCTAAATATATCCCATGAGAGTGTCAAAACTGGTGTGCGGCAAGGACCATTGCAGTGTACCAGATTACCATAAGGTAGGCCTATAACATATCAACAGAGTTGAAAATCCTAGGTACGTTTGTTCCAGAGATACATCCACTTTTTGTATCCAAAGGAGGATTTATTTCTAAGAATCCACTCACTCTTTCCTTTACCAAAATTCTAGGACAATTTCTTATTCTTTTCTTTATCATTAGAATTATCGATAGACATATCCTTAGGGATATAACTAAGTTATTATAATACTAGTTTACAAAGGTTAACTAAAAAATTTCTCCAATACCAACTATAATGACCTTATCTTGGTAAACATTAACATTACATCACTTTTTCAGAATACTGAAAACATTATATAAACAGATTCCAAAAGATCGTAATAGTCTAGTGCCATTGGAAACATGGAAAAATGATTACTGGTATATGATTGAACTAAATTATCTCCCACCAGGTTCTTTATGACTATAACCCTTCTTAGAAACATCATACATAATACATATCTTCATAAACTAGGTAAGTAAAGATAAATAGGTGTGAACTCAAATACTGAATAAAGGTAATCAACGGAGACATGTAAGTATAAAAATTGGCATTTGAGTATGATAATGTAGAAAAACCATTGAAAGATCATACCCCAGATATCAAATATAATAAATATAAATCATGGAATAAGGTATGATAGTTCATAATACATGAATCAAAAGTAAATAAAGAACAGAATCCATGAAAGTGTAATATTGGAATAAATAATGGAATTGTGGTGAACATAAGATTATATAATATTATTTTCATAGTATTAATGGAATCACCCCCAATAAAACCTAATTGAAAAACGCCAGTTACCTAAATTAGGTTCCCTCCCCATTACATCCCTGTATTACTGAATTGAGTTCACTCCTTATTCTATCACTTTAATAATGAACTGAGTTCACTCTTCATTCCACCCATGTCTATCTCATGATATATAAATCATTACACAATCCATTTAATGGATATATATTCCCACCCACATCATAATGAAATAATGCATAAATTTGTGATAAAATTATAAATAATAATATAATAACCCATTAAATGAAATAGGTGTCACAATCATGTAATTATACCTTATATTTTGAAAAGAGATATGTTTCATAATCATTCTATCAAATCATAACCCATGAAAATAAGTGTTTTTCATATTCATAAAACCCGTGAAAAAGAAATGGATTTTTTATACAACATTATATAAAACATAAACCATTAAAATAATGAATATTAATGGAAACATTGAATCATTTTTCCAAAAAGTCAGGAGTTTCAAAAACAAATTTCATCTTAGATGGGAAATAATTTTAAAATATCTTAAATAAACATTTATGGTGGAACATAAACTTATTATTTTGAAAAATTATTTTTAAAACATATAATATTTTTAAAACTAATATCATTTTAATTAAACTTATGTAATTATAACATAATCTAGAAAAAAAATTATAATCTATTTCCATTAAACTTATAATGAATCTTAAAACCATTTCAAGAATGTTTTCCATAAAAATTTATAAGACTCTTAAAAAGATTTAATCAAATAAACCATATTAAATAAATATCATAGAATTGATATGAAAATACCAATATATTTAAGTATAAGAGGTATATAATACATTCATGTGATGTATATAGACCACATAAAATATGTGATTGGTGAATAAGGCATGTATCTCATAGAAATAAAGAGTGATATGAAATTCCCTTACCTTTTGTATTGACTCTTGTCGTACTTGTTCAAAACTACAATTTAAGAAATATAAATTTGTTAAAAATATATAAATCAACCATAATATTACATATAATACCATACATGGTTTTATTGTGGATTTATATCACCGTCTTGTGAAAAATTTTATGTTCAATTTTCACTTTGGGTAATATGCACTTTGTTTTTCACAAGTGCCTTAATTTGATATATATTTGGTCCTTATTTTTATATCATGATTTACAGAATTTAAAACATTATTTAAATTTAAATTATATTTAGAATATTTTTATTATATTAATCCTTATAATATAGAAGTATAAAATGGAATACACCATTCATGGAGATGGTAAGTTGTACGTACGCATTAACACTATTTTCGTTTAATTATTGCGTTGAAAGATAGTAAGTTAAACACACACACACACACATATATATATATATATCATTATGAAATTTGATTTATAATATCAAATATATCATATATATTCACTAAACCCATCCTTAATACATTTTATGTAGTGTATGAATGAATCATATCACTTTAAGGGGGCGGTAGTCCACACATACTCAAATGAAATTATCGTATTAATAACAAATAGAATGTACAATGATTTGTGTTGTAAAATAATTAAAGAAGATTAAATACATAATAAATATTATATATAACCTATATAAACATATTTTCTAAAATATTTTCCACCATGAGAGGCTGTAAAAGAATAAATGAAAAAAATTATTTAGTTAGGCGGTAGTCCTCCAAACACGTAAACAATATTTTTGTTACCCATTAGATAGAAGAGTATATAAGTGTAGGTATAATCCTTATAATAAAAAATAATTGTATATTAATGTTAATTTTTTTTATAAAATCATGTAATAATAATATTTTAGGGAGTGGATAAAAAAATAAATGAAAGGGATTTGAGGGAGGGTTTTACCTCTTAATCGGGAAACACATTTTGGTTTACGTCAAAGAGATTACATAGAAATATTTTTTACCAATGGTGGATTTAAGTCAGAAGTGTGGGATTTTGGGGATCTATTTGGGTAGATTCTAGTCGATCCAAATTCTCGTTATTGGTGTGAGGAAGTGGTAGGAGAAGAGGCCATTTATAATGGAGGATGAGTGGCACTCTTGTAATATTTTGGAAAAAGGAAACCCCACCCACATTTATTTTATTGAATGTGGATCCAATAATGATAAAAAGTTGATACAAGGGATAATAAGGCCTACATATGGCTATAAAGTGTATTTTAGACAAGAATATAGGTCATTATGGGCCTTAAGGTTATGGTTTAGTCGCAAATTAAGCTTAATTTAACCTTAATCATTATAAATAATTTTAATTACATTACTAATATTTTATTTTCAAAAACAAAATTTAAATTATTATAATATATTAATTATTCAAATTAAAAATCTGGAATCAATTTTTCTAAATTCCAAACATAGAGATTGTATAAATTAATTTAAATTTAATCCCATAGTCAGGTCGACAATGCGGGTGTTTAACGTAAAAATGTTCAAAAATTTTCTATGCTTTTATAGTAAATTTCAAAATGAAATTTATTCCCATGACCTAAATTTAATTTATTGATAAAAATATTATATTATTAAACTTTTTAACCAATTAAATATGTATTTTAACTATATAAATAAATTAGATGAAATATGTTCTGAGTTAAAATTCGTCATTTTAAATTATTAATTTAAAATATAAACTTGACATAAAAATACCAAAAAACACCCTATAATTATTTTCATATTTCTATATCAAAAATGAATTTTATTTTTGACATATAAGATTTATAAAAGTTCCAAAATTTATATTTAAAATTTTTTATCTATCAAAAGATGGTAAAAGTACGTAGAAAAAAATTTGGTTTCTATGTTTAAAACTCAGTTTGTTCTTATCTTATGCCTATTAAATTTATTGTATGAATATAAAAAATATGTTATTCAATATATATTTTATATATTATATTAAAATCACAAAATAAATTTATTTAATTTAATTTATTAGGATAAAATAACTTGGTGATCATAAAAATAGTTTTCTATAAATATATTCCCTATGAATTCATTTTAAATTTGTTTAAACTATAGTTTTTAATAAATTAGTTAGTACTATTAATAAAAAAATGAATTGTGTATATGTTAATTCTCAATATATATATATATATATATAATATTTTAATAATATATTTTTTGTCAATAAAACTCGATTTTGCGTGTATTGTATTCCATGTTGGATTTGTGTGAAAGTGCATTGCAAAACATCAATGAAAATTAATTCATTCAAAAAATGGTTCATGAAAACTCAGGGTGTTACAAACTTTTTCACACAAATTATTAAACTAGAAAATTCATTTTCTATGGATAAGTATGGTATTCCACATAATTTGTGTTATTATTCATTACATGAGTCAGATTTTCTAGTACTGTTATAATTATTTAAGCTCCTGTTACAATCAGATTTGAAATTTCATTAGGGAAAGCATCACATTTCATGTACTAATGGTTGTTGGAACGTGTTCTCATATGTCCCTACATTAACTAAGATAAATAAAATATTGTTATGGATACTTAATAATTATATAATAAGTATGTAAAATTGAAACATTGAACATATAAGTATAAAATTATAAATGAAAAGTATATCCTAACATGTGATTCCCTAAGATTTAATCTAGGTTATCCATAGAAGTAGAATTATACCTAGGGTTATTACTATGGTTTTATAATCTTAATACCCAAAAATATCTAGAACGTGATCTGATACAAACTATAGTGACCTAATTATTTTAAAAATATTATTACATGGTTATAAGTATAATTATCCAATGAATACCAACTAAGTAACTTAAATTCTACTATCATTGGATTATTTGGAACATAAAACTAAAAATATGGAACTAAAATATAAAATATTTATATTTATAATACATATTTATCTCATAATTTATTTTGATCTATTATATGTTCATAGGATAACCTGGGGAATATATAAAAAATGGATGTGCTAAAATCCCATTAAGGGGATAAAAATTACTATAAAGCATAACACATTTGTAGAAGGCCTAACATGACGACATAAAAAGTAATGGAACATGAATAAAATTATAGAATAAAAACTTTTAAAACATTGGATCATGGAATCATGTAAATATAAGAATGCGACATCAAAATACAATATAACATAAACATGAATCATGGTTGACGTCCAAGACTATATCACATAGTGGAAAAATCCTATAAGGGATTGGGTTTCCTCCCTAATCCCATACGTGACATATCATGAGACAGAAAAATAGACAATGCATTGAAGAACTATTTGGGTGCACCCATAATAACATGTTCATGTATATATATTCCACATGAATAATCAAAAATAAGAAATAAACATATGGGTTACCCTTGGAGAGAACTGGGTTTCATAATCAGGTCATAAGGCATAACCAATGGGTGTATCATTATGGTGACCATGAAAGAATATAATTAAATCATTCCTGGAAATTAATAAGGTAAAATTGGGATATATAATGCGGAAATATTTCCAACTGAAGTGGAAACCAATAATAATAGTTCTAAGAATCTTTAGAAATTATCCACTTTAGTGTGGTTTAAGAAAAAATATTAAACATAATTTAAAGAGGAAAAAGTAATAATTATTGTATAAAAATAGAAATGGAAAATTAAATTTCTTAATGATGAAATTAGTGATATTAAAAATAATATGTGTGGATAAAAATATATTATGGAGTTTACTTGAAAAGAGGTATCAAATTGGGAAGTTCCTTTCAATTAGGACTACTTATCATGGGGAATTGAGAAGGAAAACATTTTAAACATGAATTTCCCCATAAAATAAGGATCGATTCATTTAGATACATAATTTTGGACCATAAAAAACTAAATTATAATAATTATATTAAAATAATTAAGAGATACATTGGAGTATAGATAATAATGTGAAACCCATTGGTAAGTTTGGAGGTTCAGAGAGATCCCTTACCTTATGTACAAATGTGTTATTCACTTGCACAGAATGTCATGGAAAATAAAATTATATTCATTAATAATTTAATTTATAAAATCTAAAAAATATATTTTATTTATTATTATTTTATTAAGTTCATTATGGCCATTTAGATGAGTTATAATGAATAATTTCGTTGTTCTAGGAGTGTTTGATTCATGGTTTCATGAAGAGTTTTATTGTGTATAATTATGGATGTTCTTTTAAAATTAAATAAAACTATAAGTAGAAGTAAATGGTGTTAATATAATTAAATAAGTTTAAATGGTCACATAATTCATTTCATTCTTGTATTGTGATGATTGATTAGATAAAATGTTAATGAAAAATAATTTATTTATTTTTGTGGGTTTTTACAACAATCATGAACTGGTGTCATTTTATTAGATAATATGTTTATATATTAGTTAAATAACATTAAATATGTTATATTTCACATAATATAATCTATTTTTACCATAAAAAAGGGGTTTATGACCTTCCATGAAGGCGGTAATGAAAAATGAAAAGTCATTATCCAAAAAGGTATTGAATTGACACATCACGCACAATGTTTACATTTTAAGAATAAAAGGAAAAGAGAAGATATTTTATGATGTATAAATAATTAAAAAAACAAAATTAATGTATATGTATTATAATATAGTTACCATTATGTTTTGGATATTTTAGTTGAGAGGAGGATAGGAAAATAAAATAAATTAAAAGAGAAAGAAGTATGATTTTACCTCTTGAATGTCGTCTCCTTGAGAACCTCCTTAAGGCTCTTGGAATTTGTATTTTGTTGAGTCCAAAACTACTAAGATGTGGGGATGATTTTTTGGAGATTAATTGGGATGAATAGTATCATTCTCAAAATCTTAGAAGGCATGAGAAGAAGATGTGGTCAGTGGTGGTATTTATATGGGGATGAGAGGGGTGTTTTCCATTATTTTATACATTTGATTATTATTTTGGCTCAAGACTATCAGTAGTGTTGATTACCATGACTAAATTAATTAACTAGTTCTTATGAGTTCTAAATAATAGGTTATCACATCATCCATGACTCAAAATTTCCTATATTTGTATTAAAATGTTAACTACCGTAAATTACTATATTTTACTATTTACCAAAAACTCAACTATTTTAGAATAATACCAAAAATTCAGCCAAAACCTTTTTAGCATGTAGATTTTAATAATTAATTCCATTTTATGAAAATTATTTTATAAATATGAGAAATTTAATTTTTAAATAAATCGATAATTTATTCGAAAAATACTGATTTTTATATTATAATTGATTTTGTGACCCCTGAAAAATTAATTTATGTCTCATAATATTATCTTATAATAATATGAAAATAAAATAATAAATTAGGAATATATTTTATGCAAATAAATTTTATTTTAATTCATTATATTAATTATTAAATTTTAAAAAATGGTTTATATTTCACAAAAATAACAATACTTAATTTATCGATTTTAAAATATTTTTTACTTATTACATGATATAAATATATCATATTTTCATTTAAAATGTACATAAATTCTAATTATAATTTCATAGGTGATATTACTATTCTAACTACCAGAAAACAATTACTAATGGTCACATTACTATTTTGATGGGCAGGTTACTATTCCAAAGGTTATAAGGGTTTTATTACATCCTATAAATACCTATAATTCCATTAACCAATCAATTATATTTTCTCCAATTGTTATATATACTTTAATATTAAAAATTAATATTCTATTTTTAACATTATGTTTTATTTATACATATTTTTCTTCAGTGCGTTCATTATTATGGAGCAGGAAGATTCAAATTTTCTTATTCTTAATATCTTAATTTCTATTTTTTTGTCCCAATGTAATATTTCTAATTATTATGTGATTTTTAGATAATAGATTAATTGTTATTTGTTTATGAGAATAATGTTTCTATTAGTTTGTCTCTGTGATATTTTTTATTTATACTATATATAATAATTAAAAAAGGGTAATTTTCGTTGAAAAAAATTTAGGTCTTTAAATTATGTATGCCCAAATCCTCCTTAATTATAGTAGTAACCATAAAAAGTATATTACTCTATCTATCTTGCATATTTTAAATATTTGTGTCCCATTTTTTCATTAAAAATATCATTTATTACTTTATATCTTTTTTACACACAAATGTGTTATTCCTAACTTCTAATTTTTTTATTTCGATTTAGATTTCTTCTCTTCTCCAACAGAATTTATAAAACCTTTTAATCCGTACTTTGTAACCATATAAGCTTCTAGGTTTTAATGTCTAATTTTTTTACATACATACAAGATATTTTTATCAACATTTTTCTTCTAAATATCTATATATTTTTTAGAGTACACTTCTTTAAACATTTACCAACTTCTATAACTAATTTTTAAACTATTGAAATCCTGTATTCATCTTTAAAAAACATTATTGAGAAAGCTCGATCTATTCCTCCTTATATTTCAAATTTTCATCAAAATTGATTTTGAAGTTCTTCTTTTCATCAACCAATTTTTTCGAAAGATAAATCTCTCTAAGAAACATTGATATTACTTCAAGAAAATATTATTCTTTATTTTAGGAATCATTTACCTTTTTTAATGTCTCGCTCTCCCTTTCAAGTTTTATGATTTTTGTAAGACATTATTTCATCTCTTTTTTTAGTATAAACTTTATCCAAGCCTATTATTCTTATGAGCTATTACATTCATCTATGGTATATTTTTTTATTATTTACATTGGAAGTTAGAAGTTTTTCAATAGCATTATCACTAAAGTTATCAGTTTCTTCTTCACTGTCATCATCTTAATCAATGTTATACAGATATATTATCTTTTTTATTTAGAGAACATATTATCCTTTCCCCTAGAATAGTATTTGGTTTTTTCTAACTTCTTATTTAATTATATTCGTTATTTTCTATCACATTTATCACTTTTTTAAACTTATTTTCATTAAAGAATCTTTTATTTAAAATGTATAATAATTATACAACCAATACACTTTAGTTGTAACTTTACATTGTATTTTACTCTAAATATTTTAATTTTTTTCACCAATGACCTAATTACATCAAAATATTTACTAACTATATCCTTAGTGTTAGTTTTATCGGATTCTTCCTTAAGAACATTCTTAGACATTCTTTACATTGTAGATTTTAAATAAATTTCATGACCATCCTTTTAATTGTTCTTCATCACATTTTCTCTTATCACCTTGCATGTAGTGAGAGTTCTGAGAAGTTCATATAGAGATAGAGTCTCAAGATATCTATATTCTAGATATGAATCTTTATAATCAATTTTATAAAGGATAATTAATAGAATATTTTCAACAATAGTTGAGTCTTCAAAATTTCCACTAACACATCTTATGGGAACCATAGTGTTATTTTACCTTGTATTGAAGTCACTCATAGATTCCTTACCACCCATATTAAGATCTTCATAATCCATTACTAAAATTTCTTACATAGATTTATTGACCTATTTATTTTCTTAATAGATGTTATTTTAATATATTCCAGATGCTTTTTTCCAATTAAATTCTTTTAACTCTAAGAAAGTCACTTTTAGAGAGTGAGGAAAGTATATATTTTTCGGATTGACCATCATTCTACAAATTTTCATTTTAGAAACTATCAGTGGAACCCATTCTGATTGAGGAGGAAAACAATCTATAACAACTTCAAGAACTTCATAACCAGTGAAAAGAAGATAAGTTCTCATTCTATCTTTCTAGATATGATAGTTCTTCCCATTGAAGATAGGAATCCTCTTATTGGTCATGTATTTCTAAACATCCATGGTGTATTATTGTCAAAAAACATCATAAATGAATCTTTGAAGAGAACTTGTTATCTAATACTAATTGAAATCCCCAAATAGTATATGTGCGATCACTGAGAAGGGGAGGAGAGTAATAAGGGAACTGTTATAAATTTCTTCCCAAAGAAAAAACCTTTCCCATGTAAAAGTGTTATAACTTCACTGGAAAGCGTGTACCCAATCATAACCATTGGAACACATGAAATTAAAAGGTTCACTACTCAATAAGATTATATAGTCCTTGGTTTGGTTTGAAAATGATACATACCACACAAACCACCAGATTAGTAGTGGGTAAGAACATCATTTACACTAGTAACATTAAGAACCCATTCTAAAACATCTATATATTTGATATTCTTATTTTATCTTCACATCACATTGTGTTTTGTGTTTTTTAAAATTGTTCTTCGCATGTTCATGTGATTTATGTTCATGTAAAAGTTCAATAATTTTCAAGTAGGGATGCACACATGCATGAAATGACCAAGTTTCCTTCTCCGTACTATTATATGCATGATATCAGCATGCTATCATTTATACATAATAAAAACCCATCTTACACTGCCTATAAAATTATTTATCATTGAATATCCACTTCTCTCCACTTTATTATGAAACAGGATGTATATTCTAATTATTTCCATGATATACCAATCCACAACCTTCATGAAAGGTACTTTCACCTTTGTATAAGAGTCTCTCACATAACTGAAGGTCTCCGCATATGGTTTTTTCTCTTTCAGGTAACCAGTTCTTTATGTAGTGCTTCAAGTGTGAAACACAAGTTTAATTCCCATATATCCTCTTCTAAATGACCTATGAAGCTCATTGAGATTCTTCATGAAGCCAACTTCCACATTAATATATTTTAAATGAGAAAATGAGATCGCTTTAAATATTGATAACAACTACTCTCAGTTAAGGGTGATATGCTTTTATAGGAAATGATCACCACCTTCTATTGAAACTTACTGCAACTTTTAATTTCGTGAAAAAAAGTAAAAAAAATTATGTAAAGACCTTCTCAATGATTAAAAGTTATCACCACCTGAATTATTTAAATACAGGTGTCATAAATATCATATGCTGAATGTTAAGGAATTTTAATCCATGATCTTGGCTTCTTCTTTGTGGTAATAAAGCATACATCCTTCCTTGATTAATATGTGTATATTCATATCCACTAGATAGTGTAAAAATATTAGAAAAAAGTTTTAATGCAATGAACATCTTATATACATGTATGTTGGTTTGTGGTTTTTTTAGACTTGTTATCCACCCTTTCAAACTGAAATAAATGAACACCAAAGATTCTTGGACATAGGATGAATCTTGTAGTTAGGATCCAGTGACATCGATGATCTATCATATTAAGTAGATGATTAAATGTTGCTAACGATGTCATAGTGTCTCATGGATCATTAGATGAAATTAAATTGAAAAGATGTGATATATTCATATCATTTTTATATGGGTGAACAGTGAATCCTCATATGTGTCCTTATTGATCCTCAGTGATGGTTATCCATTCTATATAGTGATCCCATCCCTAATGAACCATCTATTTGGTACACAAATTCACATCACACAACTTCCCACATGGTCTGTGATGCACACGTGGTCCATGGTCTTCCCTGCAGGTTTTAGGCATAATCTCTATGCACCTTCATTCGTACAATCTTCGAGGCTTATACAGAGGCCCGCGAATATATTTTGAGCACTATGCTCTCCCCTTTTATTCATTGTTGGATAGATTGTTTAAGGTATTCCCATGTGTTTGACCCATCAAGTACCACAAAATAGGGTTGAGGATCTCCTTGGTTAGATGGATAATGGTCGGCCTAATTTTTTTTCTAACACTTAGAATAATATATGTAAAAATTTCAACCATATAAAAATAAATTCCAACATCAAATTCATGGCCACATGTTCTTAAAAGTAACTTCAATTCATTTTTTTCATTTATTTTTAGAATACACCTCTAAAGAAATCTTCATCATCCAAATCAAGAAAGCATTGGACAAATGAACATATATCTTCTTTGTTGTAAATAATGTGTAACAATTGTCACAAGTTCATTGTACTTAGAAATAGATCAAAATTAATTAGAGTTTTTAGAGTGATTTTTGTACTCAAAGAAGATAAACAATTATTATTTATTAAAAAATAAAACGCTTCAATAATATTCAATATAGTTCTCAAAAAAATTATCCCAAAACCATTTGAATTTTAATATAACATGTATTGCTACCTCATATTGAGTTAGATAACTGACATATTCATGGGAAGTAATACATGTCTTCTTTGTTCTAGTATAGCCTTAGGAGTATATGCTAGCTTCATTGGCTTAGAAACAGAAATTCAACCAGCCAATTTTTATAATTCACAAAATTGATAATCACAACACTTAGGTAATTTCCTTGAGTATGTATCCTACATTGGTCATCCATGACACAGTAAACCTTATTTGTTTTTTGTGTTTTCTACAATGATGCAATGTTAACAATGATGACACTTAATGATTTTCCCCCATATTTTCTTGTCATAAGTGTAGTTATGATAATCTAACACAATTTATATTGATGAGTGGATATAGTATCACATTGATCTTCAAATAATTATATTATAGTTTCATCATACTCTCAATCCTCAAAACTATATTCTTTTTCCCTTAGTGAATTATCAAGCTCTACATATCAAAATCATTTTCCAAAATGGATTCTTAGGGTTCTATATAGTGAAATCTTGGTGACTATATGAATCTTAAACCCAAAATTATTAATCCAATTAAGCCTTATTTCCATGAAAGTAATTGTTATATTTCTCATATTATCTTAATATTAATAATTCATAGTTTATTTTTTTCCTATTTAATCTCATGTGGAACTCCTTTATTCTTCCATATCTCACTTCTTCTTACAATTTATCAAACAATTTCTTTTACATATATCCAAATAGTTTTGAAAATAAATTATTCACCTTAAAACATTAAAATTCAAATTATAGATTGAATAAATGAAAATCCATGAATTGATGTCCACTATTAACATATTATTTCTAAAACAATTAAAATCATATAAAATTGAATTTAATAATTAAAAAAAAGATAAAAATAAATACAAACCAATAGAAATAAAAAATTTGTGTGATATAATAGAATTTTCCAAACAAAGTTAAAAAGAACAAAACCATTATCAAACAACCAAATTTAGATTACATCAAAAATATGAATCCAAATCCCATTTATTTTCATTAAATCACTATATAAAATCCACATATATAATTTATTTGAAAGGTAACCTTCTGTCATTTTTTCTCAACCAAGGCCTATGACCCAAAATTTCCATATTGAATCTCTTTAAAAACTATCACTTTTTGTTAAAACAAATTTCAAAACAATAATATTAAATCAAAACGTTATCCTTAAAATCATATCGAAAATGCATTATCTAGAAAACTAACATACGTTAAAACCCACAATTTTTGGGCAAATTACATTTCCTTTAGAAAACCAAGATAAAAACCACTCATACCACCACCAATAATCTATAATATTTTTTCCCAAAACCCATTAATCCAGGGCACCACCAATGATCATTTAACAAGATATAAGAAATTATTATCTAGATGAAAAAAACATCCAATTTTTTGTAGAGGGAAATCCCACAAGTAACATCACATGCCGATAAAAATATTAATTACCACACTAAGATAATAAAATATAATGTCCAAGAGAATCAGTAACATAAAGGAAACCTACCTCAATTGGTGATTCCAAGTCATTACTCAAGCTCATGTCGTACATTAACAATACTGAAAATTTATATCACATCCAAAATAAAATTCTCCCATTATTAACAATAAAAAATTAAGATAAAAACTTCAATTGATATAATCAGCTAAAAACTCATCAGGTGGAATAATGTTTTAAAAACAACAAGCCAAAGGGTATATTTCACTTCTGATACGTCCCCAAACCTAATCCATAAAAATATTAATTTATCAAACTATATCAAGTATAATTTAATTCTAATTTTCCTAAAACTCTAAATAAATATACAGATTGACACACATTTCCTCAAATGATGAAAAATAACATTTAAACACTCTTGTTGAGGTTTTATTAGAAACTACAAATGTAAGGAACAAGTTTTTGATATACTTTCACCATAATCCAATGAAATCACACTACAAAACCTTGTTATACAATAGTAAAATAAAATCATAAAAAGGAAATGAACAATGTGTAAAATATAATATTATATGACATGATATCTTTAATAAAAATGTATTTGGATAATTTCCTAATCACGGGGTGACAAAGGGGAAGAATATAGAAGGAAGAATATGAGAGGCTGAAAAAATGGCCTCTCTAAATCCACTATTCATATTGAAGTAGTAGGGGAAAATTGTTAAAGGAGTGTTCCTCACCTGCTAAAAAATAGGGAAAGCCCTGTCGGGTATGCAATTTCCCCCCACCCAAATCCTGGTAAATCCACCGGGTATTCAATTCAAGGAATCAATCACCTAATGGTCCAAATAGAAGGACAATCCCTCTATCTATCATAACAAGTACCCAGTCAAAATATATTGTATTCTTTATGGAAATTTCTATCCAAATATTTATCCATTCCTACTACCAATAATTGATATTTCACATTGGGGTTTTTTCCTCTAAGATGCTATAGTGACCCATACTTTTCATACATAAATACTATATATTTTTAATTATATAATCATTACATATCAATGCGATCCATGCCAAGAATTTTAATGATTTTTATATTTTTAAATATAGATTCATAACGAACTAGAAGATAAAGGATGTACATTTTTACCATTTATTTCTTCAAACTAGAACTCCTCTTAAAAAAATCAATATTAAAGCCTTTCTTCATAACCTGGGGAAGGGAAACATAAGAAAAGGTGAGTTCAGATTCTCAATATGGGTAAACATAAGATATATCAATCAATGATCATAAGTGATAACAAGATAAGAATAATATTATGAGAATATGATCATGAATTATAATAATCATATCCAAATAGTAAAATATCTTTAATCAAGAAACATGGAATAAGTGTTTAAAAAAACATAAGACATAAGAGTGTGGAATCATCAATAATTAATCATAATCCATGGAAACATAACCTAAAAATATTAATAAGTTTCGTCATTAAAATATGTATAGAAATTCATTTCTTTAGATTAGTATCACTTCCAAGAAAATTAGAGTATTGGGTTCACTCCAAATTCCATAATTTCCATAGTTCAGGTTTACTCTGATTACTATCTTATTATATAAAGTCCCTAACCAAACAATGTTCACACCCTTTTACCTTCCTTATTATTTCATTATATATCCTTATTTACCCAATTAATTGGAGGGATATATAATTCTAGGACCTCCCTTCATATAATGAAATCCATAAATATGTGATAATTAAGATATTGATATATTCATCATATCGTTAAATAAAAACTTCTAAAAAGGATACGAGTTTCATAAATATTTAATCATCATATTCATAAACCATATAGATAAATAATAAATATGGTAACATTTTATCATAACCCCAACAAATAATAAGAATCATCAAATGATATTGTTACAGATAAAAATAAATTTAAAATATCACATGAAGAATTCTTGAGAAAAAAACCATTCATTTGAAATTACTTATTTAGTGTCAAAAAATAAAAAAAAATACTATGTAAAAACATTCTTTGAAAAAAAGTAAAATTATAAATATATATTGAAAGAAATTATTATTCATTATGGTGGGTAAATATATCTATGGATATATATTAAAATAAAAATCCCTTTCATATTTTTTGTAAAAATTACAAAGTACCGCATATGGAGAGTCATAAGAAAATTATTTTTAAACCATTGTAAAGAAAGTAAAATAGAGATTAAAATGAATTTAAATAATATTTTTATAATTTTAAAAACATGATGAAAACCATTTTAAAGAAAATATAGACATGGAAGAAAAGATTCCTAACTGGAGAGAGAAGAAGTCTGATTTTCCTTAAAAACATTCGTTCAGTCACATAAGTACTTAAATGGAGGAAAAATATTGGAAAATATGTACTGCATATTAATAAAAATATGATAATAAAATACATAATATTGGGGAGATATAGATCCTATAATTTCTTCATTATAAATTTAAGATAAACAATCCCAATAAAAATGAGATTTTGACATAAAACCTCTAAAACTTTGGTTACTTTTGAATCATAACCCCGATAAAAGGAATAACATCAAATGAAACATTAAATAAAATAAATATAAATAAATTCATGATATAACATATAAAATGGTATATTTATACACCACATTTAGGGATAATTTGATGAATATAGAACATGCCTCATAGAAATAAAAATAGATGATAAACTCTTACCTTATATTCAACTCAATTCTTAAGTGCTCTACCCTCCTCTTATTTGAGATACCTCCTTTGGATTATTTCTTAATCAATAAAATATTGTTCTGAGGAGAATAATAGAAGATATAGAATAAAGTTAAGGACTATATAAAGTCTTTTTATAAAGAATTTTTTGAGATAGAAGTCTCTAGTGGTTTAAAAACGGGAGAAGAAAAGATACCATTTTATAAATGAGGAGAGGGACACATATTCTATTTATCAACATGTTTCATTTATATAAGGTCTCTTTCATGGGTTAGTAGATCCAAATTGGAAAGAATTTTATGGTTGTAAATGATATGTTTGAAATATATTTAATGAATATTAATTAGGTATGTGTGGGTTGAAAACCTACCCTTATCTCTTTGTTTAACCCCCAGTGAACCACTTTAAACCTTTACAGTGGTGATTTTATTAGTATTTTGAATATTAATTATGAATATAAATTAATCTAACATGATTAAACTATATTAATTATTCTGATTCCATGTGTGTAATCCATTTTATCCGATTCAATTTCTATAAGTGGTAGAATTTCATATTAAATAAGTGCACAAACCACAATGAAAATTCGTTTTTAGAAAAAAAAAATATGCAACCTAACATACATCAATTAACTGCCTTGTAAAACCATAACATGAGTTATAAAATACATAGTTCATTATATTATCTATAAATATAAATAAAACCACTAATTTATAGAGATTAATTTAATTTATGATGATGAAAACACATTTCCTACATAAAAAATATTAAAAATATTTGTCTTTAAGGACATAAATTAACTTATACCAAAATCCAGAATAATGATTAATAATATGAGATTTATTATATTATTTCTAATTATAAGGTACTTATGTTACATTAAGATCAAATTAAATAAACAATGTGACTTTTACTTGAAAAGAAATTCCAGTTATTACAAAAAATCCACAATTTTGAATCTTAAAAATATATCGTTTTATATAAACACTAAAAATTCACCTTAATATATTATCTACTTGAATATTTCAAAAATAATATTCATTATAATTCCCTATCCCCAAAAACATGGAGTTGTTTGATTATTTTATTACATTGTCATGATCATGAAGAATCAAATCCCAAAGGACCAATCAATTATGCCATTTTTTAAAAAATAGTTTGCATACATGATACACATAATACATTGGTAAAATCAAATAAAACATTTTACATAATAAAATGAAATAAATTGAATCATTTAAGGATAAATTAAATATTTATTCTTCATAACCTGATTAATGAAAAAAAATATGGGTGGGCTCAAATGTTCATAAAGGGTCTGTAAAATGGAAAAAAATAATGAATAAATCAATATATAAAGGTAAATAACTAAAAACACCATCCATTTAAACTATTATATAACTAAAAATTCAATATAGAGAGGTATTAAACTGAAACAAATGACATTTAATAAATAACTAGGAATGAAATGAATATGTAGATTTGTCAATGAAAAATTTCATGGATAAATAATAACTGATTCTAAATGAGGGAAATGATTAATTACTATATTCCATGTTTCCTAGGTACATGAAACCTTTACTTTCAAGACCTTTCACAATACAGTTTAGCATATTGGGTAAAAATCCATCTATTTTTTCTAAATGATTTGTCCCATGAGACTACTGATGCATAAAGGGGACTATATTAACCAGTCCCAAACCCATATCATACAAGTCTATTATACGTGAAAAAAACAAAAAGGGTTTTTTACAACTTAATTTTTCCCATGATACTGTCGATGCATTAATGGGATATCTATAAACAGGGAACACCCGTGTCGTACTTGTCCAAAACATTCCTCATATATCGAATAAATGATTTAACGAAAAAATAATGTAACTTAAAATAAAATATCCATATTAAATAAACAATATATATTTATCATTAATTACATAGTATAGTATAAGTAACATTGAGGTTTGTTTATATTGACGAATGGAAATACCATTTAAAGATCATTAAAAAATTTCATGAGGAAAATAATATTTAATCATTCCAAAGAGTCTTATACTACTTTAAAACATTTGAATCATAATCCCCATGAAGGAATAATATTAAATGAAACTTATAATATCGTGATAATAAGTAGATTCATGATATATCATGTCCAAGTGTAGTATATAAACCATATTAAATAAATTATGTGCATAATATTACAATATGTCTCAATGAAATGAAATTGAGACAAAATCATATACCTTGAGTCTGACTTGTCACATGTGTCTTTATCTTAATAAATAATAATCATATGTTAATTACTTCCTTGACTCGAAACCTTTTTTATTTATATAATTACTTTCACTTCACTCATTAAAATGTTTTATAAAACTACTTAAACAATTATGTTTACTTTGGGTGTTTTGACCAATTTCGGTTAATGTGTTAAAACGCCTTTAGTAGGTCAACTATGGTCAAAGGTGTCATTTTATAAACAAATACATAATAATATTAGTGAAATTATTATCATATTTATAGATAAATTATAACACTAGACCCAATAATTAAATATGTTTATGAGAAAAGATCTAACGTTACAATCATGGACACGGTAGGTCGCACGTACACATAAGTAAAATTCTCATTTTTCAATGATTATTATGGAAAGATGATAAGTAATATTATATCATTCCAGCACTATCATTATATAATAAATATATATTATTTATATATATTCTTATATATTTACTTCTTTTGAAGAATATATAATCACATCATGTTGAGGAGGCGTTAGTCCACACATCCATGACCAACAATATCGGTTTTTAGTGTGTGCAAAGTGTTACAAATAAAATGATATATTATATTTTTAGAAAGGTAATTATTTCCTTAATATAATATATATTTAATATTTTTCAAATGTTTTTTTAAAACCATATTTTATACATTCCATGTATAGTATGGATGAATCACATCACTTTGTGGAGGCGGTAGTCCACACTTCCACAAACGATATTACCATATTTACACAAAATGGAATGTATAAAGGTATTTGTTATAAAATAATTAAAGAATCATATATAAATAATAAGTATCATATATATCATATATATACATAATTTCTATCTTAATTCTCAATCATGAAAGTCAGTAAGGGAAAACTAAACAATCATTGTTTCATGAGGTGGTTGATTGCCAAACACATAAACGGTACATTTATTACACATTAGATGGAAGTGTGTGTAATATTAGTTCAAAACCATAACATAAAAACATATCATTATATTTAGTGTAATTTATTTCTAATATAATGATGGAGTAATTAGAGTTTAGGGGGTAGAGAATAGAAAAAAACTAAATAGCTTGAGGAAATATGTTACCCCTACTTTGGGTAACTCCTTTTTGTTTTCACCAAAGGTCTTCCTTGGATAAATTTATTCCCGAAGTGAAGCCTATAGGATGAGTGTAGATCTATTTAGGATCTATTTGGGTAGATCTTGTCAATAAAAAGTGGCTTGAGAGGTGTGAATAAGTGTGAGGCATGAGTTTATTGTTATAGTGGAGGAGTGGCACACTTGTAATGTTTTGGAAACTGAATTACACCCACATTTTTTCCATTTCAAATGGATCCTATAATGGTAAATATTCTATAAAAGTAATTATAGGGTATATTTATGTCTATACAATGACTTTTCTTTTAGTTATTTTTGGCCCTTCAGATTTAGGATTAGTCCCATGTTAAGCATAATTTCACCTTAACTATTACAATTAATTTTAATTACATTCACCAAAATTTTTGGTCAAAAACAAAGTAAAACTTACTAGAAATTATAAATTATTATAATTAAAAATATGGATTCCATTTTTACAAATTCCAATAATATAAGTGTAATAAATTAATTTAAATTAATCCCATAGATGAGACGACAATGCATGTTTTAAAGTGAAAATGTTTAAAAGTTTGATATATTTTTATATTCAATTTCAAAGTGAAATTATTTTAAATGAGGTAAATTGGATTAAGTTTTTATATAATTGATGTAATTATAGTTCAAACCCAGTTTTAAATACTATTTACCTTAAATATAAATTGTACAAATAAATATTTTTGAATTAAAATCCATTAATTTTCACTACTCATGAAAAATATGAAATATTTGATAAAAATACAAAAAAAATCATCCAAACATAATTATGAAGTTTCTATTTTAAAAATGAGGTTAATTATTTAATATTAAATATATTAAATTATCAAAATTAATATATAATGTAGGTTCTCCATTAGAAGGTGATAAAACAATTTTAATATTAATATAGGTTTTTATGTGTAATTTTGGGTTTTTTATTATCTTATGCCTATCGAATATCTTGGATGAATATTAGAAAAATTTTATTAAATATTTAATATATAAATTTAATTAATATCATTAAATAAAAATAATTCATTTTATTTATTGGGATGAAACACCTTTGTGAGAATAAAAATAGGTTTTTATAAAATCATTCCCCTTATATCCATTTGCTATCTATATTCACTTATACATAATAGGTATAAATGATTTAAACTTTATATTTTCATCTGTTAGAAAATCCTATTCATAACAACCAATTTAATTTCTAGGTTATATCTTATTATATTATATAAAATCATTTTTAATAATATATTATTGTTCGGTGACACTCTTTTATGTTATAAAAGCAATCTAATAAAGTAATTATTGCATGTAACTTAATAAAAACTCAGAGCCAGTTTAGGGAAATCTATAGTATTGATTTATTAAATATATCATAAAATTCATTGAGTTTATATTAATTTCTATTCTTACTCTTTCATTCCATACACACTATTAAATAAAAAGTTCTTACTTTAGAATTCTAGGGTGTTACATTCTCCCCACCTAAATTATGTTATGCAATAATAATTTAAAATTTATCTTGGAAATAAAGGGATTGATATTTAAAAAACAAATTATTTTTAAAAAATCAAATCATGAATATTGATAATATTACAACTTCTTAATAAGAGATAAAGTAAATTAAAATGGTCATATAGATATGTTCCTAATATGGATAACATAAGTATGAAATTGAAACATGGATATAGAAGAAAAATATAACAATCATGTTCTGATAGAGAGTGAGAGAGAAGATGTACAACTAAACGTTTATGATCACAAGGCCAAAAATAACATTAATAAAAAAGTTCATTGATTTCATAAAAAATTACTACAATAGGGGAACTTTTTTTTTCAAGGCCATTTTCCCTATAGTTGGGTAATTGTTTCAATCTGTATAAGTAAATATACATTTCTATTTCATAAACACAATTTTATCCTTTGATTTTTCCTTGATTTAATTATTCTTCATTTCATAGCACAAGTTTTATTGTAGGGTGATGTAATACATCATTCTCTATAACCTCATTAAATGATCATATTAAACCATTTTATAAATGATTAACATTTCCAAAAGATTATGAGTCAA
Organism: Viscum album; assembly: GCA_963277665.1. Lineage (NCBI taxonomy): Eukaryota > Viridiplantae > Streptophyta > Magnoliopsida > Santalales > Viscaceae > Viscum > Viscum album. The sequence continues at coordinate 153,560,389 of OY728134.1, read as the reverse complement.
AACGTTGAAAGGAAGGTCACTAAAATTTTAAAACTAAATTATCATTATAAATCACTAAACATTAAGTATCTCTTTAATCATCACATAAAAAATTTGTGAACACCATCATCATGCATTCTCTGAAAATATGTTAATAAATTGAATTTTAGAAAATAGTTATTAGAAACATTGATTTTTTACTTATTCTTTATGTAAAACAAATGTTATTGGATAAATTATAGATCTCTAAAAGTTTTGTGTACAGCGTCAATGAAAGAATAATCCACTTTTTTAACAAACCATTAATTAGTTCCAAGGTAGTCGGTACAATCCAATTTAATAAATCCAAATAAACCATATATTTTATTAAAAAATCATTATCTCAGTATCCAGAACATATGATGGGGTATATTTCCCTTAATAGTGTTTTTTATAAATAGTTAAACATTCTAATGAATCAATATTCTTTGTACCGTTCAATATATGATCTCAAAAATTTATTGAAAATTTAATGTATTACAATACTAATTTTTTGCACAATTTATATGATGAGAACATCATCAATGAAATAATATTACTACTTATTTCATAGATCCAAATACAGAACTACATTAATCATTCCACTATGGTCGTGTCAATAACCTATTATTGACCTTGATCTCTTCGATTAATTAGAGGTATATTCCCATGATACTTGGGGAATTTGTTTATGTAGTACCCCCTATATCCTTCTATTTTCAGCACTGAATAGTAGAGCTTTATTTTTTTCCTTTTCATTATTTTTCCAAGTGACCCTTTTTTCACTGATAATAAACTCCCAATCCTTTCATGAATTTACCAGGGTTATTTTTTATGTAGTTATCACATGTGGATAAATCCTTCTTCCCCTCTTCCCTTTTTTTATTTTTTTCTCTTCCATTATCTTATTCCAATTCTTCCCTTGGAATCCCTAAGACATGGATATTGATTTCTCTATCTTGATAAAGTATAAAACAATTTCATCACATGAAGAAAATGTTTGAGACACCAACACCCTTTGGAGACTTGGCTATAGTCCTTCATATAAATGATCAATCTTTCATTTCTTATTGCATATAAAATTTATAGCATACCTTGCTAACCTATTAAAGGTAGATTTATACTCTTTACACTTTCTTCCTCTTTATTTAACCTAAGTAACTTTATCTTCATCTCACTTTGTTTCTCAGGAGGGAAGCATTTATCAGAGAATACCTCCTTAAGAGTTCTCTATTCCATCACATCAATCTCTTCTACCTCACTATTAATCTCGATCAATGGCCACTAGTGATCTAAAACTCCATTTAGACAATATACTTCATGTGTAAACTTTTCTATTTCACCACATACCTATTTCATGAATATCTTCTACAATGACTTAATCCACTTCTTAGTTACCATTGGACCAGTAGTCCCATTACATTATGGGGGCCTCTATCGAATTAATTGTTCCAATATTAGAGAATATCACTATGGAATATGTTTCTCTATCCATGAAATGATATATTTCAAAACCTAATTAAGATGCCATAATATTTACATATCATTCTCAGTTCCAATATCAGTTGTATTGGTTTCCACAGTTCGTATATCTCTACATTTTTCATGAGTAATGATACCATTATTCCTTTTAGGTGCCATTTCTAAACAATGGAATATACTATATTACATTATAACTGTATATAAAATAATCTATAATCCAAAAACTAGTGAAAATGTAATCATAAGATGAAAATGTTTTCCATCACTAATCTCGTAATAATAAACATGCTTTATTTGGATATATATTTACCGTTAAATCCTTCATAATGGTCTGAAAATAAAATTTCAACTACCCTGAGTGTATCCCCCATTAATATCAAACACAGTGTGCAGTAATTCCTATTGTCGTGTACTAGTTTACACCAATTCAAGACTACCATACATTGTTAGAGTTGTTACACCTAGGTACATCTAATCCATAACCACGTCTACTTTTAGTATAAAGACATAGAGGTATTTCTAGTAATACCCACATAATCTATACCTTACTAAAATTATTGGGTGTTATTATCTACTTATATTCAATGTCTATCCTAGGTTTATGTTACTTAATCTATGTTTTTCTCAAATTAGTTTCTATGTTTTCTTCTAAACATCCTTTTATGCCTACTGTAATGCCCCAACCCCAGAAACCCATAGTTGGTGAATTATTTTATTACATAAGAATGATTACATAGAATCAAATCCCAAAGGAACGATCAGTTTAATAGTTTTGGAATGTCATGTTACAAATATCATACCCATAATATTTTGGGAAAACAAAATAAAACATGATACATAATAAAATGAAATAAACTAAATCCTTGAAGTATTATTAAAATATTTCATCTTTATAATTCAGGGAAAGGGAAAAAAATAAGTGTGATGTCAAATGCTCAATAAGGGTAGGTAAAAGGTAAAAAACAATGAATAAATAAATATGTAAAGGTAAATAAATAAACACACATTCCATATAAACAACTTTATAAAGAAAAATCAATATGGAATGGTATGAAATAGAAACACATTACATTTAATCAATAACTGAGAATGAAATGAATTCATAGACATTTCTACAAAAAATCACATGAATAAATAATAATTGAGTCTAAATTAGGGAAATTTTTAATTATTAGTTGTTATGTTTCCTAGGTACATGTAACCTTTACCATTTATACAATTCATAAGACAGTTTAGCATATCAAGTAAAAACCATCTGTTTTTCCAAATGATTAGTTTCATTATACTACCGGTGCATCATAAGTCTTATATTAACCAGTCCCCAAACCATATCATAACTGTCTATTCTAATAGGAAACAGATGTTGATATTTTTTCACCAACTTATTTCACCACATGAGACTACCAATTAATCGATTGGCTATCTATAATCGGGCCCCACCCATGTCTTACATGTCTAAAAGATTCCTTATATATCAAATAATAGATTTATTTAATAAAAATCATCCTTATCATAAAATATCCATACTAATTCAATAATTTATATTTGTCAATAATTCCCTTGTGTAGGATAATTAGAAATGATGTTTATTGATTTTGATGTATCAAAATACTATTTAATAGTCATTAAAAATATTATTGAGGAAAATAATCTTTAAACATTCCAATGTGTCCCATACTATTTTGAAAATTTAAAATCATAACCCCCAAGAGGGAATAATATTTAAGTGAAACAGAAAATGACATGATAATAAGGATATTTATTATATAACATGTAAAATGGTAGTATATACACCTTATTAATGTAATAAGGTTCACAAATTTATATCATGTATCAATGAAATGAAATTAAGATGCAATCCCTTACCTTGAGATTGAATTGTCACATGTATCTTTATCTTCGAAAATAATAAAATTACACTAGTTATTTACATGATTCCGAACCTTTTTCAAATTTATAATTTCATTAAATTCACTTATTACAATTTTGAATACAAATACGTAAATGATTATTTTTATAATGGGTGTTTTGACCAAATTTGGTTCATGTTTTAAAAATGACTTTGGTAGGTCAACAGGGTCATTATATAAACATATGAAGAGTAATAATAATTATATATTTATCATATTTATAAATAAATTAATCTATTAAAAATAATTATGAAATATCATTATTATAAATGAACCAACATAATAACCATGGAGTCGGTAGGTTGTACGTATGCATGAGTAACGTTCCCATTTTTCAATGATCGTTATGGAAAAAAGGTAAGTAATATTATATCTTTCCAGAATGATAATTATATAATAAATTCCATTTTATTAAATCATATATACTAATATATATATATTTACTGTGTTGTAAAAGGAATCACATCGCATCAAGGAAGGGGTAGTCCACATATCCACAACATACATTATACCTTTTTAGTGCTTGAAAAGGGTAATAGAGAAAATGATATATAATATTTATAGAAAATTAATTATTTCACGAATATAATATATATGTAATTTTTTAAAATATTTTTAATTAAAATCACCCTTTATATATTCTATGTATAGCGTGTATGAATCACATTGATTTAGGGAGGCGGTAGTCCACACCTCCACAAATGATGTTATTGTATTTACACAAAATGAAATGTATAAAGATATCTGTTATAAAAGAAATAAATAAGAATAAAATTAAAATAAGTATCATATATATTATATATAAATAGGTCATCTATTATAATTCCCAACCATCAAACGTGTTAAAAGAAAAATGGATAATCATTATTTTGTGAGGTAGTAGTTCGTTGTACAACGAAAAGGTAATTTTGTTACCAATTTGATGGAATTTTATGAAAAATGTAGGTTCAACCATTAACATAAAAACATTTCAGTATATTAGGGATACTGTTTTTTCTATATAATTATGTAATAAGGAGAGTTTAGTGGTTGGATAATGGAAATAAAACTACATAGCTTGAAGAAATACATTACCACCTTTTTGGGTAACTCCATTTGGTTTGAACCAAAGGGCTTCCTTCGATGTATTTATTACCAAGGGGAGGATTATAAGAATAGATTAGGGGTTTTTATGATCTATTTGGCTACATATTTTTGAAAAAAATATTCTTTAGAGGTGTGAGGAAGTGGGAGGTATGAGTGCTTTTTTATAGTGGATGTGGAGTGGTACTGTAAATTTATTGAAAGGGAATTCCACGCAAGTTATTTCCATGTCAAGCAAATCCAATAATGATACAAATTAAATATAATTGATTATAGGGTCTAAATATGGACAAAAAATTACTTTTAGACTTGTTTTTAGGTCAATTTATCCCTTAAGTATAAGGTTTAGTTCCTTGTGAGGCATAATTTCACCTTAATCATTGAAAATCATTTTAATTACATTCATAAGTATTTTTGGTAAGAAACAAATTTGACCTTATTTGAAATCACAAATTATGGTTATTCAAAATATTAAATCCATTTTTACAAATTACCCTCATATATGTAACGAAAATTAATATAAATTTAATCCCACATACGGGATGATAAAATAAGTTTTTAATGTCCAAAAGTTCAAAAGTTTACTATGTTTTTATTTTAAAATTCAAACTAAACCTAACTAAAATGGCTTAATTTGGATTAATTGAAATATAATTTATTTAATTTTGGTTTTAATCCAATTAAAAATATAATTAATCATTCTATATAAATTAAATGAAAAAGGATTTTTGAATTAAATTTAGGTATTTTCCACTATTCATTAAAAAATGATATATTTCATAAAAATAGAGAAAAATTATTCATAACCTAATTTTGATGTTTATATTACATAAATTATATATATTTTGTCATATTAAATTTATAAAAGTCTCAAAATTCATATTTAAAAAATGTTCTCCATTAAATGGCGGTATACTACTTTAATAAAAAAATATAGGTTTTTATGTTTAATATTGTGTTTATTCTTACCCTACACCTATAAAATACATTGGATGAATATATTAAATATTTGATTTAATATATAATATATAAATTAAATTAACTTCCTTCACTAATATTAATTAATTTTATTTAGTTGTATAAAACACTTTTGTGATTATAAAAACTGTTTTTTAATAAAATCTTTTCTTTTATATTCATTTCATATATATATTCATTTCTAATTAGTAGGTAACAAATAATTAAACTATATATTTTTATAATATAGTTTATATAATTCATAAATACTAATTTAACATCTAGGTTATATCTTATTGTATTATATAATAATATTTTCAATAACATATTATTGTTCAGTAAAAATCAGTCTTGTATTATATGTTAGCCATCAAGTAAAGTAATTATTGTGTGTAACACAGGACAACCTCAATGTTAATTTTATGGAAAACTATATAATATATTTATTAAATATATCATAAAAACTTTGGAGGCTACATTAATTTTTATTCCGGGTGTTTCACTCCCTACAGACTATTAAATACAATATTCTTCCTTTATAATTTTGTGTTGTTAGATTCATTTCCACAAAAAAATCTAAAAATAGTTTAAATAGATTATAATATTTGTGAATATAATTTTAAAAAACCATTTTTGAAGATAAAATATTTTTTAATCATAAAATACTTTAATATAAATTGTTTACTGATGTAAGGGATTTAGTGTTGCAAAAACCTCAATCAATATTTTCCCTTTTAATGTAGCAAAGTGGTGACCATAGGGTTGTCTCTCGAGGAGGTTGTAGTTCGAGTTGCAAAAATGTCACTTTTGTTATTATTTATTTGCAGAAATGAAAATGAGGATTTTATTAACAATTTAAAAATAAAATTTTAAATAAATACTAAAGTGAAATAATTTTAATTGAAAGATAATATGGGTTTGAAATCAAGAATAAAAACATCAGTCGAAGACAAGCTTTACCCTCTCAGACACTCCCCTCTTCCTTGTATATAAAACATATCTCTTAATTTAAATTCCTAAATGAACCCCCAAGTACCCCTAGGTGTACACTCAAATTTGAAATGAAATCATATTTAAGAAATCAATATGATTGTGGTCCCACTGATATAAGTGACTCAATTACATAAAGACTTCCAAGTAATTGAACCTAATTGAATTCCCTATGTTCAATGGAAAAAAATACCCAATGAATTTTAAATAGTGAAATCAATTGTTCTACTTTATAGATGGAACAACGATCAAAAATAATTTTTTGAAAATATTTTTAAGAAATAAAACAACCATATTCATTCAAAAATATAGGTTCAAGAGAAATAAAAAAAAGAGATTACACATTAAAATCAAAACTCGGAAGAGAGTGTCCGCCGGGTGTCGTCATCTGCAACCACTTTCCGCATAGCCTTCCATCACTTGAGAAGCCTTAATCTTCTCTATTTAATCTTCAAAGGTTGTAATCTTCTTAAGGATATCAATCTCCACCTTCCCCTTTTCTCTCTCAATCAAACTCCCTTTGTGATGTATGGTGTGGTGATGAATGGAATGTGATTTAGATGTAGGAGCTCCTCTCCTTCTATAGGCTGATTTCATCATCAACATGTTGTCACATTTTCAACCCATTAATTGGCCGATTCACGCGTTTAACTCTTCATAGATATTGTTCATAAATTTTTTTTCCATCCACACTCCAAATTTCAGATTCATTATACGCGTATTTAAGGAGTTATGAGTTTTTTATTTAAAATCGCTTTCTCTGGATGAAGCTTTCTAAAAACTTCTTTCAAAAATATATCACTCACTAGCCATCATAAATGATTCCAACCAGCTTCAAATTAATTCTACAGATGCTTCTGGGGGTTATAGTTAATATTAAAGTTGAATAGAATCATTTGGAGGAGTTTAGGCCTAATTATGCTTCCATTACAATAGTGGGGTCTATGCAGTCTGCCTAAAAAAATTGTCAACTTCATTGATTTTTTTGGGCATCCGATTGCATGAATATTTTCCTGTTCCTGCAGACAAATATGATGGAAATAAAATAATGGTTCAAAAATAATTATAATCACAAAATTTCTAAATTTATTTTATGATAAATGACCAAAATACTCATGTGATAAAAACCTGTTAAAAATCCATAATTATGCAATTTAAACTTTTTATCCCAAAACACACTCTAAATCCAAAATTGATACAAATAAGATCAAATTGGTAAATTGGTGTTGTATAAAACATTTAAATAGAAATTAAAAATAGTGTAAATATTAGCTCTAAAAGTTACCTATTGATTATACATTAATCAATACATTTTCATTATTTAAAATCATAATACTAAACATTCATAATGTGTTTCTAAATACTCATACCATCAAATTAAACAACTATGTTATAGAGGGAAACTATTTCACCTTTTATTTAAACTCAGGTTCATGTGTAAATCAATCTATTGAACACTTTTAATTTATTTATAGAAAATAATATACTTTTAAATGTTGGGGTGTTACATTCTCACCCCCATAAATAAATTGTCTCCTCATATTTTTTATTTTCATAATCAAAGGTTCAATATGTGAATATACCTTTCTGGAAGACAAAAATCATGAAAAAGAATAATAAAACATCTTTTGAAAGGGGAAGTGTGAAACTTTAAGGTTATCTTAAAAAAAATTATCAGGTTACCAGATAAGAAGAAGATTAGAAGGTAGTGAAATTACAAACATAGAGGCGAAATATAATGTTCAAATAATAATAGAGAGTGATAAAGAACATGGTCCTGATAAAGTCAATGACCCCAAAACCATAAATTGGTGAGGGGTAAAATGAACATAAAATCATACTAAATAACTTTAAAAATGAAATTTTTTGTTATCAAGATCCTTTTTCATAGTGGTTAGGAATTATTTATCCATAGAATAAAATAAAATATAATTACTTGGTTTCTCTGAATCCGCAAAAATAATTTCATCATTTATTTGTGTGTTTCAATTAATTTACCCAACTTTTATTCCTATATATAAATAATGAATAAAAATATGAATTTTTCATGCCTGAATAACTAAATTAAACTTCTAACAGATCTTGATACCTAAAAAATAATGGAAATTTTTTCTCCTAATCTATTAGGTTATTAAAAACAAAAATAGTTAGTACATTATAAAAAAACTAATATGAATAAAACATATTTTGGAAGATTAATCTCAAATATTTTGATACCAAAACATCTACTTTATTCTTTCCACTAACAGTTAAATTCTAACACTCCCAAAAGCATGATTATCAACTATTCAAACCCAAAAAACATAAAAAAATGGTCACAAATTTTTAAATTTAATTAACTTTAATCCATAATCATCATAAAGTATCTATTAATGTCACATTCCCATAATTTAATTTCTATGGTAATATAATCTCTTAAAACACGTTGATAACCTAAATCACTATAAAACTCCAATGAATACATATATGATTACAAAATATAACTCAATATTTTTTCTTCAAATAAAATCACATAATATCGAATATATTCAATGAGTTTATAAATGTAATAAAATTTATCAATGATAACATATATCACTCTATCACCAAATCACTAATCAATTTTAAATCCACTAATACAACACAATTTACTTCATTAGTATCAATCAACTATTTATCCCAATCAAAATTTATTTTCTGAAAAATAGTCATATATTAAGGGTTATATTTATCCTAATCATGTGTTCTCAAAATAAATCACCTTACCAAAAAAACACTTTTCAATGTTCTCAGTAAGATTTAACATATGAACTAAAATCCTTAAACCAAAAAAAACTTAAGAACAATCCATACATGTTTCATGATTCTTATAACTATAATATCAATGAAAAAACACATATAAAAAATAATTATAAAATCTAAATTCATAAAATTTTAATCATTACATTTCAACATTTGACCCAATATAGGACCTTTATTGGTCTATGAGTTAGCCCTTGGATTAGAAATTATCTTAGATAATCACTAGGTTCCCCAAAAATTCATTTAACTATAAATGTTACCTTAGGATGAACATAATTTTCATCCATTTAGCTCTTCAATTTTACTAATTAATTAATTGATCTATACCCTTCTATTCCACACATAAAATATCTTCTTATACCTTTGAGATATTTCCTATGATAACTCTTCCCATGTTCTTAACAAGTAGAAAGATGAAACTTATTTCCTATATGGTCCTCATGAAACATCATTTTTATCATATTAGGTGTGTTATCAAACATACTAATGTTGATATTGTTAATCATATAATGAGAATACTGATTCTGAATAATCATAGGTATTTCTTTATTACATATCCCATTTTATTTTATTGCTTATAAGGATAATAATTCTAGGTTTCATTACTTTCAAAATTATCATGATTCCTTCGGGTTCCACCCATCGGCTAAAACCAAAAAACATTGTATTGGAAATAATAATAGTTGTCAAAAATCATATAATCACGAAGATCATTTATAGGATATCAAATTATTTACACTTTATTTTCAATATTTGACACATTAGGTTTAACATAGCTCATCCATGGTTAATATATATTCAAATAATTTATCATGTTTTATAAATAAAATGTGAATTAACCTAAGAATATCCCCCTATAGTGTCAAACTAGGTGTGCATTAATGGTCCAATCACTATGCATTAGAATTATGGTTGGGATATATTCATGTAACACTTTTGGGGGTTATTATCCCTTGATGAATCCATTATAAAACTATATCTACTTGATGTATTTAGTGTCGGATGTATTTATAGGGAAACCAAAACCAATTCTTTACCATAACATAGGATTATATCCTATAATTAGGGATTTCGTATGAATTTTCAGTAAATCATTTACAATTATATTTTAAAAAGTGATTAACCCTACTTTAATTCCAAATATAGTGACCCATAATTTTCATAAACAAACACTACATATTATTATCATAATAATCATTATATGTCAATATGATTCATTATTTAAACTAAATGGTTTAGTGTATTGTGATACATGGATACTTAAACTACCATAAAATAAAGGATCCACATCCTTTCACATTAATTTCTACATAACTATAACATTAATTTGATATATCATACTTAAAATCATTCTTCATAGCCTAGGGACAGGAAACATATAAGGGGTGAGCTCATATGCATAATAAGGTTAAGAATAAAATATATCAATCAATGATCATAAGTGAGAAAAATATAATCATAAGTGTATGATTTCATGATCATGAAGTATAATAATCATAGCCAAATATTCAAATATATTTAATCGTGAAACACAATATAAGGTTTTTTTAAACAAAAGTCATCAGATATAAGAGTGTTGAATCACAAATAATCAACCAAAATTGATGAGAACATAACATATGAATAAGAATAAGTTTATCTCATACATATATGAATAAGAAATAATCTCCCTAGTCAAGGTTTATTGCAAATACTATCATTGGGGATTGAGTGCACTACCCATTCCATTATTTCTATATTTGATGTTCACTATCAATATAATATTATAGGATAAAGCCACTTACTGAACTGGGTCTACTCTCCTTTATAGTCCATATTATCTTATGAGATAGTCATCTTTACCCAATGCTTTATAGGCTGTATAATTTCAGGCCCACCCATCACATAATGAAAACCATATATATGTGTTCTATAAGATAATAAGGCATTCATCATATAATCAAATCATAACCTTTAGAAATGATATGTGTTTCAAAAAAAATTCATCATAATATTCTTAAACCATAAACAGAAAGAATAAATATGGTAACACTGGATAATATTCTCCACAAATCATAAGAAATATTAAAGGATATTTTTGTTCATAAATGTTCCTTTAAAAAAGATCACTAGAAAATATCATTAGGAAAACACACATTTCATTTGAAATATCTAATTAAAATCTTAAAAAATAAAAAAATATTAAGGAACCCATTTTATTTGAAAATAATGTCTGAAAATTATAAATAAATATTTAAATAAAATATCATTCTTGATGGTATGGAATGTTATTCATGTAGTGTGTGTTAAAATAAATTCTTTTCAAATTTTTGGAAAAAATTCTAGAGAACGACATTTGGAAAATGATATGAAAATTATATTTAAACCTTGGTAAAAAAGTAAAATATATTAAAATTAAATTTAAATAATATTTGGAGATTATAAAAAATGAAAATATTTTTAATAAAATATATATGGGAGAAAATAGTAATTAATGAAGAGAAAAACAAGGTCGATTTCACATAAAAACATTATTTTCGTCTTTTGAGTACTTAAATAGTGGAAAATAAAAGTATACACCTGAAATTTGTAGAAATAACCAGAGGATAAGAAAATAAATAATATTTTGGAGAGAAATATAATTTCATCATCATAAATTTAAAGTTAAAAAAATATTAATAATAATGAGGTTATATCATGAAACCATTACGATTTTGGTTAATTTTGAATGATAACCCCCATTAAAGAAATAGCCTAAAATGAAACATTTAATACCATGAATAAAAATAAATTCATGATATAAGATATCAAAGGGAATTTTTATAAACTGCATTAAGGAAAAAGTTATTGAATATGGTATATGTATCATAAAATAAAAGTGAGATGACAAATGCTTACCTTATATCACACTTAATTCGTAAGCACTCTAACCTTATCTTCATTGAGATAACTACTTTTAATTACACCTTAAGAGTTTAGAAATTAATCTAAGGAGAATTAAAAAAGTTACAGGATGAATATAATAATTATTGGATGGATTTTGAAGAGGTAATGGTTGATATAGAAGGCTCAAATGGTGTCAAAATGGTAGTAAAAGTGGTTCCATTTTATAAGTGAGGAGAGGGACACACAGAGAATTTCATAAACTACTTGAATGATTTAAGGTAAAGATATGTATAATTGGATAACAGTGGAAAATTATTATATGTAAGGACCTTCTATGGATTAAATATCTTCAAGAAAAATATGTGTTAGGAATGTGTGGGTGTTGATTCTACCCTTATCTCTTGGTTTAACCCCCGATAAACTTGTATTAACTGTAACCTGGTATTTTTTAACTGTTTTACTATCCATTATAAACAAAAATTAATTTAATAATAGTAAATTATATTAATTATTCTAATTCCAATTATGTAATCTATCTTACCATATTCAATTTCTATAATTTTGAGAATTTAATTTTAAATAACAATGAAAATAGAAATGAAACCCAATTTAGAAAAAAATCATTTTAAGCTTAAAACATTACTTAATTACCTTAAATTCATTATAAATATTTAAAAATTAATAATGAAATATATTATTGAATATATAATCTATTAATTTCATTAAAATCATTATAGATATAAATTAATTTAATTTATAAATATAAAAACACATTATGAGCATAAAACAGTTTTTTAGAAAAATGTGATTTGAAGCCCAAAAATAAGTTATAAAAAAAATATATTATAATTTTTATTTATATGTGATTAATTAGACTAATTATAATTAACGTATTATTAGTTTATGTTAAGATCAAATTAAAAACATAATGAGAAATTTACATGAAATAAAATTACTTGTTTATAAAAATATGTATTTTTCACTATTTGATGAAAAATAAATCGTTTTAGAAAAATACTAAAAATTCCCCACAGATAATATTGAGACGATTATTTCAAAAAGGATAACATATTTATTCAGCTAAAATTTCTCAAAATGGTAGAAAATAATAATAATTTTAATGCACAAAATGTGATAAACCCCATTTTTAAAGAAAATAGATTTTTGAAGCATAAAATGACTTTAATGAAAATTTACAACATATGTATTATGTATTAATCAATAAATATTAATTATTTAAAAACATAATAATTGTTTTCATTGTGTAATTATTATAGTTCATTCCTTCCAATTCAATGAATATTTTATAAAGGGTTTCTATATCATTATTCTTTTATATTCGATGTTGTATATAAAATGAGCTATCAAACACTTGAAATTTATTCAATTAAAAAATAAATATTCTAAAACCCCAAGGTGTTACAACTCCAGAATTGGAAGAATACCATAAATCATTTTAAACATGATCTAAACTTCCTTTCATAAAATATTAAATAAAAATTCAAATTCAATTATCCATTAGGATGATGGAGATTCGACCCACCACCTGGTTATTATTATAATATATAATACACCATGATGCCCATTGATATGGAATAATTAAATCCCTTGAACATTGACAACAAAAAATCACCCAAAAAGGGGTCACTACAAGCCTTCTGGTGCCCCTTTCTTTATTTTAGAGGCTTCCAACTAGATGAGAGGGACTGACTCAGTCATTGGGAGACTATTACCTCTAAAATAATTCCCTAGGGTGATTCCCAAGTCTACTAAAATTTGTCATGACACATCCATGTAGTGAACATCCCACAAATATTTGGGAATAATTGGGATCCCACTGGTTCCCCACAATATATAATTGAACGCAATAAAATATTTACATTATACATTAAAAAAATTGTATAGATGTATATAAATGGAATCATAAAAATAAAATGTTAAATTGGATAGTATGCATAATAAAAAATAATGAAAAATAAATAAAATGGCCTCTCTCCCATCTCAAATACTTTCTTCTATATATATAGCCTATATGACCAGATGACTAGTACCATGAGTCTAGATCCATGTAGATCTTAGGTTCTAAGAGAAAAATGATATTTTTGCAACATACACTAGAACCCACACAATGTATAGAAGTAGGGGTGAGTAAAATTACATAGTAAGTATCCCCAATGGTTCATCCATATAGATCGATACTGTGATCAAGTGGATTCACTTTTAATATATAGATAGAGACCATTTTTATGGTCATACAACACACCCACACAGAAAACATAACATGCAAACACAACAGTCACTTAAGCATGTTTTCTTTGGAAACATGCTTGAATCCACCTAATACCATAACCCATGTATTACTACTTCATTTCCCTATAATAAAGGATGTATTTATGGAAATTGGTAACATGGTAATCCCATAGATCCTTCCTATCACTTATTTCATGAAACATTCAAGTACCCTTACCCATCTCTGTTTTATACAAGGTGGCCCATCAAGTCACCCGACCCATCCCCATGTAGTATAGGGAGATCATCAAAACATCAACCCATACCCATAGGTTTTATGGACGTCACTATCAATAATACTGACTCATCCTTGTAGTCTTTAGAGAGGCCACATTCAAGAACAACATCCCATCCCCACAGATTCTATGGAGGCCAACTATCAATAACATAAGACCACCCTCGCCCCATGTTTTTGGGATTCCATCATCAAGTACCTCAACCCACCTCTACATGCTTAGGGAGGTCACATCAAGCATGAGGCCATCACACATAGAAAATGGAAAATAGGGAATAAAACCAATCTCACTACTAAAAAACACATTATTATTGAACTATTCCCCATATACCTATTCCCATACACATGTATTTTCTTGTGTCCTTTAGATCTTTCCCATCCCTCTAGGATTATATCACTTCAATAGGTTTCAACCCCCACCTTGAAACCTTAAGAATAAAACATAAATCAAAACATAAACAAACAACATAAGAAACTATAATAATGAGAACACATAAGGTACAAATGCATTTGAAAATAAGTAATAACCCACATAATAGAAAATAGACCCAATAAACTCACACCAAGCCCTCTAGTGTTAGGATGGTATGACTCTGAGTATGATATACTCTGTAATACCAAACATAGGATCGAATAAGTATAAAGAGATACAAATACAAGTGGGGGGTGTGAATTTTTTACTTTAAAAAAAATTCCCTTAGGAAATTTTGGATAACCAAAATTCACAACACCTCTAAGTTCTAAAGACATGCTTGATTCTGAAAAAGTGATTCCAGAAATGAAACTTAAAAAAAGTTTAATCTGGATAATATTCTACCTTAAAGCGTATATAATCTAACTAAAACAAAGTACAAGTAAGTATGTATAAGAAAGTTATACATTCCTTAACAATAAAAAATGCAGTGGAAAATAAAAAAGTAGTAAAACTACAAGTAGAAAACAATAAATCTTTTAACACAAAGAGAAGGGTATCCAACAACCTTAGATAAAGGTCCCTTGATTTATACATTCAAGAAATTCTATCTTACCCACACCAGGGTAAGCCATCGATATGAAGATCGAAGTCTGTCTTGCTATCCCCGTAAGCCCCCGACTATCAGGTAGTCGGCACCTCTATTTTCCTTAGCAATGAAGCCCTTAACTTCAAGGTGTTGAAATGTGTGTCTTCCTATCCCTGGAATCCCTCGATTGTAATCAGAAACAATCAGAGTTGCATGAAGCAAGTCGGTACAAGGAAATGTTTGAAGAAGCTATTTAAACATTCTGCATGATGCTTTGAGTGTTGATAAGAGCCTCTCTCTATGGAAATCACTTCAACATCATGTAAGAACATATGTCAAAGATGTGTCAAAGTTGTTTTCGACTTTCAAATGAGATCTTATTTATAGGTGAAGCTCCAACAGTCGGATACCTCCTCCAACGGTCATATTTTTCCTTTAATTTTGGAGGGACCTCTACACATTTCACTCAACCAACAGTTAGTTAATAATAGAAAGCACGACATCGTTTTGTAATGAAACAAGTGTAAGAATAATTAGAACTAAAGTTCGAAATGTAAGAAAATAAATGTTTGGAGTCTAACCAAAATGTAATTTAGAGTCTATAATAAAGAGATATTTAGATTCTGTTGTGTTGGAATTCGGAACCTGAATTCTGTAGAAATCTGTTGACTGAATTTCTAAAAAAATTTGAAGTCTAGTTTCAATAAAATTTGGAATCTGAACTTACATAGTTTGGAGTCGAACTCATAGGATTTTGGAATCTAACTCATAGATGTTAGGAGTCCTACTGGTAGGAGTTCAGAGTCAAACTCATAGAAGTTCGGAGCCGAACTAGTAGGAGTTCGGAGTTAAACTCATAGATGTTCAGAGTCGAAGTAGTAAGAGTTTGGAGTCGAACTCATATAAGATCATATCCAGAATTTGGAGTTGATCTTCATGAGAATTAATATCCAAAATTCAGAGTGGTACTTCATGAGAGTTCATACTCAGAATTCGGAGTGGAACTTCATGAGAGTTCGTATCTAGAATTGGGAGTGAACTTCATTACAGTTCATATCCAGAATTTAGAGTTAACTTCATTAGAGTTCATTCTAGAATTTGGATCCTAAGACAGAATTCTTCATGTCTATGTATTATATGATTCCGAGGTTTTAGACATGAATTTGATTTTTATAGTAAAGAAAAATATTGATATGAACAATGAAAACATGGTAGGTGTAAATTCCTTTGGGATGAAAATTTTCCTTATAGAAGTAAAATATATATTTGATTATGTATAAGGTGTTTGAGATTTTCAAAACAAGAAGGAATGGAAAAGTCATAAGGAAAACCTTATTGACTCAACAGTCTCCCCCTTTTTGGAAAGCACAAACAACCTCTCGAAAAAGAATATAAGGACTTACAAAAATGTCTTTAGACATTGAAAATAAAACTTATCTCCCTTTGTTCATATATGATGGTGAATACAACTAACTCCCCATTAGGATTAGGAACTCTAGGGATTGTATTTTGGATTTCCAGAATGGAGTTTTAATAATCATGGGAATGAAAAACTTCATAATGAGAAACTCCCCCTTACTTAAGGATTGTTCTAAACTTAGAAATTTTTCTTCTCCCTTTTAGATTTTTCCTTCTCCGCTTTTTGAGTAGTTGTTTTTCCTTCTCCCCCTTTGTGATTTTCAAAAATAATTTAAGGGAATGGAAAAGAAATAAAGAAATTGAACCATTAGTACATAATAACACAGGATACAAAAAACCATATATTTCATTAGAATTGAAATAATTTTTACAATGAAAGACATTACAACAAAAAATCGGATTGGTCATTTGTCTTCCTTTTCCTTGGGGATTAACTTCTTCAACAGGGTCTTCAGCTTCTTCAAGTCTTTCTGGTCCTCCTCAGCTTGTTTTTCTAAGGATTTAATTCTATAATCTTGAGCCTTTTGAGCTTCAGTCTGAGCCTTAAGAATTTAATCCTGCTTCAGAAGCTTCTCTTCGATCTCAATCGAGAGATCTATTTCCCCTTTCCAGTTTTGAGAAACTGAGTTAAGCTTCTCATTCAGATCCCTCAATTGTTGATTTCGAGTATTTTGCTCTAGGTTCAGCTTATCCTAATGATTATGCATCTTGGCATCCCAAGTGTCAAAATCCTATTTTACATCTTTCTGAAATTGATCACGCTCTTCCATGTCATCATCAATTTTCATTGACCATAGATTGGTTTTACTACATGATTTTCTGTGAACATCATAATTGATGAGAAAATTTCTATACTCAGCCTCAATATTCACACTCATATCCATGACCATGGATATAGATTCTTATTTCTGATTTAGGTTGTGCTGAAGCATCTGACATCTAGAGTCTATGGTGGGAAAGAACGGAATTGTATCCACCGATTTCATCAACGACTCAAAAAAAATCATGTCACAGTGCTGATGATTTCGAATTAGACACCTTGCTCATGGATTGTTCTTATTCAATTTCCACCAACTTTATTCTTGAATAACCACTAATTTCCTTATTCCTAATGATATCTTTTGTTGGGGGGTCCATTAGAACTTTCTTACCATTATCAACTATCGGATTTGGTTCTTCATCTGGAGATTCTTCCTCACATTCAAATAGTTGAACTATCTTATCTTCATCAGGTTTATCCTCCTCTTATCCTTCTTCAAGAAAGTGTTTCTCATAGCTTTTTTCCTCAGATAATTCATTTTGTTTCTCTTCTTCCTTGTCATCATCTCTCTTACCATCTTCCTCATCTCCCTTTCCCAGAGTGACAAGCTTTGAGGACTCGACCATAGATGTTCGGAGTGGTAGTTTTTCTAATGGATTTGCCTTCTCTTGATATTCCTCAACTTGTTTAATCAAGTCATCTAGATCACCACTGTCTTCTTCTTCTACTTCTTCTTCTTCTACTTCCTCATCTTCTTCTACTCTTTCAACAACTTCTTTCTCTTTAGGTTATTCCAGAGTGAAGTAGTTCTTTCCAGGTGTCTCTGGTAATGGTTGAACAACAAGTGTTTCTGGTATGGGAATCTTCTCAGAAGCTACTTCTATGTCTCTCAAAAGGGATTGTACAACTTCAGCATGAAAAATTATCTTATTCATATTCTTCTCTTTTTCTACATTCTCCAGGTATTTCATAGTCTTCTCCCTTAAGGATTTAGTTTTAGTATGGCCCAATCTGAACTGAGGTTGTCCTTCTTTCCATTTCTCCTTATCTTTCTTCCATTTATCCACTACCTCATCTAGATATACTTTTTATTTCTTCATCTTGGGAGGTGCAGATTTAACTTCCATAGACTTATGAGTTTCACCTTCAGCCACCACTTCATCAGCTTCCTCTTCTTCCCTGCCTTCTTAGATGGTTCTGCTTTATCTACATTTTCCAGACCGTCTTCTGCCTCCTCCTCTGGAAGATTATAAAACTCACCTGACTGTTTTGAGAAACCGTCTTTCATCCTATTTAATTTTACCTCACTAATAAACATAACCTTACAATTCCTCACCTTGGAAGTATAATAATCCTTGAAAGAATCAAGACACTTGATAATAAGCTTGGAGAGAAGAGCAGGATACATAATAATTTGAGCTTTCAAAGACCCTTTCTTGATGTTATGATCTATAATAAGAATGTTCCTCATCATATTTATCTTTCTTAGATTTACCAAGAAATCCAAGTTGAAAATATCACTTTTTTTAAGTTATCCTTATCACCTCTTCTCAGAATGAAAAACCCTTGAACCCAAAACTGCAGAATCTGGTTGTTGGTGGAGAGATGGGAAATATTGGCTGTTTTTTCATCTTTGAGTCCAAGGCATTCCATTACCTTCACATTTATGAAACTTCCTTAGACATCTGGTAACTTTTGTGAACAAAATTCAGCTTCATCATCGTATGATAATCCCACCAAGCTTACTGCCTTAGTGTAAGAAAGCATGTAAGTCTTGAAATAGCTTTTAAAAGTGAATTCTTCTCTGCTATCTTCTTCATAGAAGGAAACAGACTGATTAAATTCTACAAGAAAATCCATATAAACAACATCCTAATACTTTATCATGGATATGTAAAAAACTTCCCACCCATTTAGCTTGATATTCTTAGTAATAAGAGATTCATACTTATTAAAAAAATTGGGTGGACCAACCTTTCCCTGTATACTAACCAACTTGTGATTGGATTGATAGTAGACATATCTTGGGAAGTGTCTTCTATAGACATTCGGAATAGAGGAGCACTGAAAGATTCAGAACTGGCTTTAAGAACTGAGGCAGAGCTTCGACACGTGAGGGATTTGAAATTGATGTGGGGCAACCATCGGGGTCCCCTTTATATAGGTGATGGAGGTGACCCTTGAACTTCCAAAACTAATCTACTGGTTGAAAAACTCTTTGCTCTGATCTGACGGTTGAATACATACCCGCAAGGAAATATTGAATCTGTTCTTTTGAGGTTTTAACAAAAACATTCAGATTTAAGAAGAAGAAAATCCAAGAAATTTTATAACACAAAGAAACTACCAGCAAATAAAAATGATTATGAAAACTTAAGTAAGGAAGTCGTACCTTTTGAATTGGCTAGGAAGTTTATTCGTAATAGGTGATATTCTCCTTGAAGAGAATTTAACTGCGAAAAACATGCAACAAAAAACACACTACGAAAAACACAAAGTCCAAAATATTATTGCAAAAACTTTGAGTACCAAAACCCCAGTACAAAAATTCCCCTTACGAAAATTCTAATTATGAAAATTCTCATTACGAAAATTCTCATTACGAAAATTCTCATTATGAAAATTCTCATTAAGAAAATTTTATGTACGAAAACTTCATTAGGAAAATTTTTAGTAAAAAAACTTCATTTTAAAAATTTCCGATACGAAAACATGATTATGAAAATTTCCAGTACAAAAACATCATTACGAAAATTTCGAAAGACTCGTTATGAAAATTTTTTAAATACTAACAAAACAATGTAGTCCCCCTATGAAAAAGAGTTAATTACTGTAAGGAGAATGGTTCAACCAAATGAAGGAAGATTACCTCACAGTTATCATTCCTAACTTCATTTTAATGTATTCGAATCTATTAGAGGGTATATATTTTTAGAAAATGTAAGCAAGTTGATCTTGCATTCTGATAAACTGAAGAATGATATCTCCTTTTACTGTGTGATCCCTATTAAAGTGATGTCTAATATCTATGTGATTTGCACGGGATTGATGTGCAGAGTTATTAATAATGGAAATGGAACTTGTGTTATCACACAAAATTTGTGTCTTAGTAAAACTTAATCCATAGTATGTGAGTGTGTGTTTCATCCACAACACTTGAGCACAAAAACTTCCAGCTACTACAAATTCAACTTCAGCAGTGGATAGTGCTACGGAATATTGCTTCTTACTTGACCAAGAGACTAATGAATCTCCTAATAAATGACAAGTTTCAGATGTACTCTTTCTATCCTTTCTACATCGACCAAAGTCAGCATCTGAAAAACTTTTTAAGATAAAATCATTTCAAGAAGTATAAAATAGTCTTAGATCCATGGTTACCTTTAAGTAGCGAAAAATTATTTTCACTACCTTTTAATGTGATTCCTTAGGATTTGATTTATATCTTACACATAAGCATAATAAAAACATCATGTATGGTAGACTGGCTATCTAGTAAAGTAGTCTTCCTATCATACCTCTAAAAGATGTTTGATCTACTGGTTTCCCAGCTTTATCAAGATCAAGTGTGTTTGAGGTACCAATAGGAGTACTTATACTCTTAGTGTTGTCATACCCATAATTTTGAAGAAGATATTTAATATACTTATGTTGTCATATGTATATTCCTTCTAGTTTTTGAGAAATTTGAAAACCATGGAAAAATTTTAACTCACCCCTCATACTCATTTCAAACTCAGATTTCATTAGATTCGCAAAAGAATTAGTTAATGATTGTTGAGTTGAACCAAATATAATGTCATCAACATAAATTTGAACAATCAAACCATTTTTATTATCTTTATTTATAAAAAGGGTTGGATCTGCGTTTCCATTAACATAGTTATTTTGAAGAAAAAATCCTGTAATTTTATCGTACCAAGCTTATGGGGCTTGTTTATAGCCATACAAAGCTTTGGTAAGTCTAAAAACATGATCAGGATGTTTTGAATTTTCAAAGACAGGAGGTTGTTCAACAAAAACATCCTCTTGAACATAACCATTAATGAAATCACATTTCACATCCATTTGAAAATGTTTAAAATTGAAGAATGTTGTAAAGGAAAGTAGAATACGAATAGATTCAAGTCTAGCTACGGAAACATAGGTTTCTTCATAGTCTATTCCTTCATATTGATTATAGCCTTTAGCAACTAATCTAGCTTTGTTTATTATGATGATTCCATTTTCATCACACTTATTTTTGAAGACCCATTTTACTCTAATTATATAATTTTCCTTTGGTTTTTTAACCAAGGTCCAGACTTTGTTCCTTAAGAATTAATTTATTTCATTTTTCATAGCATTAATCCCATCATCATCACCTAAAGCTTCATCAATGCTTTTTAGTTCTAATTAGGAAAGGAATGCTAGATGTTCTACTTAATTTCTTTAGAAAATTATATTCCTTATAGGTCGATTCGCCCCACCAATGATACTATCACTGTGATGATTCTTTAGAAATGACTGGTTTGGGTTTTGTAAAATCTATTCATCAACATATGGTTAGAAATCTTCTAGGGTAAATGTTTCAGAAGTATCTTCTTGAACATTTTCCTTATCAGAAGGATTTTCTATCAAAGGTTGATATTCAGTTTTCAAAAACACATCTGAAGATGTAGGTTGGGGTTGCATAAAAACAAAGGGATCAGTTTCATCAAATTTGACATGTACTGTTTCTTCAACAGTACATGTGTTTTAGTTAAAAACTATATAAGCCTCAGAAGTTGTGGAGTAGCCATGGAAAATTCCTTCATCACATTTTGGTGCAAATTTCTGTAAATTTTCGTTTGTATTCAGATTGAATACCTTGAATCCATAAACCATAAAGTAATAAAGTCTAGGTTTTCTACCATTCCATAACTCATAAGGGATTTTATTAAAAAATGGTTTAGATAAAACTCGATTTATATTATAAAAAGTAGTACTTACAGCTTCATCCCAAAAATTATTAGCTATAGAATACTCACTCAACATGGTTCTAGTCATCTCTTGAAGATTTATATTTCTTCTTTCAACAACACCATTTTTTTGAGGTGTTCTGGGTGCTGAAATGTTGTGATTAATTCCTTTTCTACAACAAAAAGTTTCAAAAATAGAATTTTGAAATTCTCCTCCATGATCACTATGAATAGTTTTAAATGGAAGGTTTTTCACATTTTTAACTTAGGATCTAACATTTTTGAAATAAGAAAATGCATCAGACTTCTTTGATATAAAATAGACTCATGTAAATCTAGTGTAATCATAAACTAAGCCAAATACATAATAATTTCCCCCAATGCTTCCAGTTTGTGTTAGACCAAAATGATCCATGTGCACCAACTGTAGTGCATCTGTTGTTGAGACTTCACATATTCATTTAAAACTTTATTTATGTTGCCTTCCATATTGACAAGGGTCAAAAACTTTTGAAGAATCAAATCTATGCTCTGGTAGATCCTTAACTAATCATTTATTAGAATGTTTTCATAAGTTCCTAAGGTTACAGTGTCCTGACCTTCTATACCACAACCAAGAATGATCTTTCATTGCACTAAGGCAAGGTAAGTCTTGGATCCTTAAGTCTTCTATGTTTAGTGTATAAACATTCTCTTGCCTATGGGCAGAAAGAATAAACTCTTCTTTGGAATTGTTTACTAGGCACTCATCATTCCTAAAATTCACAAGGTAGCCTTCATCACATAATTGACTTATGCTGATGAGTTTGTTATTAAGACCCTTAACATACAAAAAATTTGAAATCAAAGTGTTTCCAAGAAGAATGATGTTACCTATACAAATAATTTATCCCTGAGCATTATCGTTGAAAGTTACTCTTCCTCCTTTCGTTTTGATAATATTTTAAAAATAGTCTTTATTACCAGTCATATGACGAGAACATCCACTATCCATGTACCATGTATTGTTGTGGGTACATTCAATATTTTTCTAAAAATAAGAAAAAGTTATGTTTTCTGAATCCATACTTGCTTGGATCCGGAAATTTCAGAAAGTAAAATTTTGGGTACCCACATCTTCTTAGAAAAATAAACCTTATGAAATCCTAAACATTGGGTTTTGTTTAATGAACATTTCTTTTCCCAGTGACCACCACATTGTCTTATCATGAAAAGAGAGGAATTCTAAATTTTGAAAAACACTAACTCAATGAAAATATTCATATTTTAGTTATATAACTATGTTCTTGTATACAAAAACATTTGATTTTGAGCTAGAGATAGGCTTGAAAACATTTTTCTTAAAATTAATTTTTCTCAATCATTGGAAATTTTTTTCTTCTCAGAATTTACTTCCTAATGATTTTTTAAAATACTTTCAAAATCATCATTTTTCTTATCAAGATCTTTAGAAATTTTTGATATTTCTGTAGTAAGAATAATATTCCTAGAGTTTGCCTCATCATGCCTTTTCATGAGTTTTGAGTTCTCAATCTCAAAAAGTTCAACAAACATTGAAACTTCTTCATAGGTAGGTAAAGTATTTTCTTCATCAAAAGATGATTCTTCATCTAAAGAGTTATAATATTTACTATCATTACCATTTAGAGAAACGTTGGACAATGATTCAGCATTGTGTACCTTTTCCATAAAGCAATGATTATCAATAGATAGCCTGGCTATAAGACCAAGATTCTTTTCTCCAGAGGATTCATAATCCGAAGATTCATCTGAAGAGTCACCACCACTAGCACTCCAGGTGTCATTAGCTTTTAGAACATTCATATCTTTTCACTTGTAATACTTCTTTCTATTCCTTTTTAGAATGCCTCTCTTTTATTTCCTTATTCTTGAGCATAAGGCAATCAGTTCTTATGTGTCCATCTCTCTTGCATCCATAGCATGTAACCTCTGAATCTTTCTTATCTTTCGTTTCATTCTTCTTATACTTAGATTGGAAATTTCTTTCTCCAGCTATATTGTTCATCCTTCGAGCAATATTATCTAACTCATTTTCTGAGACTTCACTCTCACTGGATTCAGATTAGATAATAACCTTCTTAGATTTGGATTTAGTAACTCTCTCAGGAGTCTTAGATTTCATGTGATTTGAATTTGTAGTAAAAGAAACACTACCGTTTCCATTCTTATTCTTTATGTTTTCAACATATATCTTCATTCTAGTCTTATGTTGTAGAAGAGTTCCAAATAGTTCATCAAGATAAATTTGAGTGACCTTTCGGCTTTCATCGATAGGAGTTCTATATGATTCCCACTCCTTGGGCATAATATCTATGATCTTTTCAACATGGTCTTCTTCATCTAGGCCTTTATATCCCATAGATTGTAAGCTATTCATGATATTCATGAATCTCTGTTGAAAATTAAAAATCAGTTCTCCATATAGAAAATTAAAACCATGATACTCAGCTCTGAGCATGGATCTTCTAATCTCATTCACTTTAGAAGTACCAAATGGGTAACTTCATGTTTCTTCTATATATAGTTAGCTATTTCATAAGAAGAAATTTGGATATATATGTTCCTAGTCATTGAACAAAGTATAGTATTGCGTACCTTATAGTTGAGTTGGTATTCATGCTTTTCTTGATTAGTAAAAGCACTAACTTCCTTGTCAGGAATTTTGTATCCTTCGGTAAGCAAGACAAAGTTATCTACCCCAGTATTGATAATGAAAGTCTTCATACGATCTCTCCAATATTCATAATCATTACCATCAATGATAGGTGGTCTAGTAGGATTTATGTTTTCGATAGAACCAACATATAAACCTTTCATCCTAAGGAAAAACTTTGGCACACAATTTATTAGAAGTATAAGTCTGTAAACAAGAGAAAATATTCTAAGAAATAAAAATTGTATCTCTATGAAAAAAGTGAATTCGAACAATGATTCTAAAAAAATAGATTCTGAAAAGTATGAATCCAGAAATATAAATCTGAATGCTCAATTTCAAATGTTAAAAAAAAATTGAATCTAATCGTGAGATTAATTCAGATTGAACCAAATCCTCTGATACCAATTGTTAGGATGGTATGACTCTGAGTATGATATAATCTGTAATACCAAACATAGGATCGAATAAGTACAATGAGATACAAATACAAGAGGTGGGGTGAATTGCGTACTTTTAAAAAAAATCCCTTAGGATATTTTGGATAACAAAAATTCACAACACCTCCATGTTCTAAATACTTTCTTGATTCCAGAAAACTGATTCCAATAATGAAAATTAAAAAAAAATTACTCCAGATAAGATTCTATCTTAAAGCATATAGAATATAACTAAATTAGAGTAGAATTAAGGAAGTATAAGAAATTTATACTTTCCCTAACAATACAAAATGCAGTGGAAAAAAACAAAGTAGTAAAACTACAAGTACAAACAATAACTCTTTTAACCCAAATAGATAGGTATCCAAAAACCTTGGATAAAGGTCCCTTGATTTATACTTTCATGAAAGTTTGTCTTACCCACACCAGGGTAAGCCCTCGATATGAAGATCGGAGTCTTTCTTACTATCCACACAATCCCTCAACTATTAGGTAGTCGGCACATCTGTCTTCCTCAGCATGGAATCCCTCAACTTCGTGGTGTTGGATCCTTTATCTTGGTAACCCCGGAAGCCCTCGATTGTAATCATCAACAATCAGAGTCGCACGAATCAAGTCTGCACAAGGAAACGTTTGAACAAGATATTAAAACTTTTACATGATGCTTTGAGATTTAATAAGAGCCTCTCTCTCTCTAGAAATCACTTCAACATAATGTAAGCCCAGATGTCAAAGATGTTTCAAAGTTGTTCTCGACTTTCAAATGAGCTCCTATTTATAGGAAAATCTCCAATGGTCGGCTCCCTCCTCCAACTGTAATATTTTTCCATGAATTTCAGAGGGACCTGTACATGTGTCACTCAACCAATGGTTAGTCAATAACTGAAAGCACGAAATCGTTTTTAATGAAACAAGTGTTAGCATAAGTAGAACTGATGTTTGGAATGTAATCAAATAAAATTTCGGAGTCTAACCCAAATGGAATTTAAAGTCTATAATAAAGAGATATTCGGATTCTGTTTTGTATGAATTAGGAACCTGAATTCTGTAGAAATCCAGAGTCTGAATTTCTAAGGAAATTTAATGTCTGGTTTCACTAGAATTCGGAATCATAACTTACAGAGTTCGAAGTCGAACTCGTAGTAATTTGGAATTGAACTCATAGAAATTCGGAGTAAAACTAGTAGGAGTTCGGAGTCGAATTCATAGAAGATTAGAGTCGATCTAGTATGAGTTCAGAGTCGAACTCATAGATGTTTGGAGTCGAAATAGTAGGAGTTCGGAGTCGAACTCATATAAGATTGTATCAATAATTTGGAGTTGAACTTCTTGAGAGTTTCTTATCCAATATTCGGAGTGGAACTTCATGAGAGTTCGTACATAGAATTTGGAGTGGAACTTCATGAGAGTTCCTATCCCGAATTCGGGGTGAACATCATAAGAGTTCGTATCTAGAATTCAGAGTGAACTTCAATAGATTTCTTATCCGGAATTCAGATCCTAAAACAGAATGCTTCATGTCTAAGTATTATATGATCTTGAGGCTTTAGACATGAATCTGATTTATATACTTATAGAAAAATATTTATATAAACAATGAAAACATGGTAGGGGTAAATTTCTTTGGGAAGGAAATTTTTATTTATAAAAGTAAAATATATATTTTCTTATGTATAATTTGTTTGTGATTTTAAAAACAAGAAGGAATGGAAATGTCATATGGAAAACCTTATTGACTCAACATCTTGGATTTTCTATAAACACTAATTGAAATCACATTTTTAAAACCATTTCAGAAGGCAGCAAACAATGTTTAACATGTTACTATCCCTTGGCCCAAAATTTAGTTAAACATCCCTTATAAAACCCATTCTCATTTTGAAATACCATTTCGAATCCCCTTTTTACAAGTTTCAATTTTCTACCAAAATTTCATTTGAACCAAAATACTTATTAAAATTAAATTTTCAAAAGGAATCATCTTATATTTCTCAATCAAACTCATGCCCCCACATGATCCAAATGTAGGTCCACAAACACTAGACCTGAGCCCATCCCAAACTTATATCACACCTCATTCATGACATGAAATTATGAAATAAATTTATAGTAATGAAGAAAAATGATATAAAATAACTAAGAGATGAAGAGACTAAAATAATTCCAAGGATACCTACTTCAACAAGGTCTTTCACTTATTTTCACAGCCATACCATTAATTACTAGGACCATCAAAGAAATGCCTCCACTCTCGAGTCCCTATCACACACCGTGTATCACCAAAAATTAATTATAATGATTTATAATTAATTTAAAAAATATAAATTAGGTAGGACTAATTACTCAAGAATCAAATAATGGAATAATTAATCTATTGGGTGTCTTTATATACTTCCAACAACTCCTCTAGTATATTAATCACCCACAAAAATCATCAAAATTGTTCATTAATAAATTTAAACCCCACTTCAAAATTTACATAACTGATAGAAAATTGATCAAGCCATCCAATGATTATAGAATAATGAGAAACTGAGTATGTTCTACTACTGATGCACCTTCGGTCATAGGAAACACAAAAGACCTAATTTTAATAATGTAATTGATCTTCTATTTTACCCAATATCATCAGAAAACCTTATTAATTTCAATACGGATATTTCTTAATGGAAAATTATTAACACCATCTTGATTATGTAATATTGGGATACCTTATATGAGTCACAAACAAAATCACCATAAAACCAATGATATCTCCATGATCCAATGAAATCATTACTCCAAAAAAACCATCTAGTTGAAAATTCATTACTAATGGAGAGGAGAAGAAATGGTAATAGGAGAAAACCTATTACCATGAAATTGATTATAAAACTCCACACAAAATACACCCACATTAAAATTAATCAATGGAGAAGAATGGGTTAAATCCCTATGCTATTATTCACAACCAAGGAGCAGAAGATGGGTTTTCCCTCTAAAATATCAACGGGGAAAGATGTAATTCACAACATTTTAAAGGATAATGCATAGTCGATGCTCAAAAAACCTTTAAACATTTATTCAAATTCCACCAAATGGGTGCTGGATTTTGTAGAAAATTATTTCTCCTAACATTGGGTATATCGTATCTTTCTATAGCCGAGGGTGTAGTAGCCAGAAGGGCCATCCAAAGACTCATTCCTTGTCTAAAAAACATGAAATTATGGTGTTCCAACTCTCAAAATCCAGATAACAATCTCAAATTTAAAAATAAACGAGACTCTAATTGAATATTTCAAATTACCTCAGGAATTTCTACCCTATAATGATGTGGGTCATTACAAAATCCACATTACAACACTTCTCATCCCCATTAATCAATGGATGTAATCCAAAAAACCTGACCTATCACAATTATTAGTTCACTATGATCTCTCTAAACCTCATCCCCATGAACCCAATGTTCTTTAACTACATAACTCCAAAACACTGAGCTCGACTACACTAACCCCTTCAAAAATGATATGTTCAATCCTTGGGCCATATCAACCACATTCCAAGAAATTTTTCAGAGATGTTTTTTACTCACTTCATCTGATTTCACCCAATATTGTTAATTGGACCCTTTTTAAAAAAAATTCCTTGAAAAAACTTGACCTCACCTATCAACGCACTACCACATCAAAAAAATATAATTCCCTATTCTAAGCGTAATCGCCTCACAATCCAACATCCTCATTGATGTCCATTATGACACATGATGCATTTCCACTATCAGTCCCACAACCAGCCTCATTCATCATCAATCTCAACATTGATTATCAATTCTCATTAACCTAACTCATGATCGAATCAAATTAAGAGCATCATGATATCGATTCCCATAAACCAAATCCATAAAACACCATACCCAAATCATGAATAATTTATTTCCTTTAACTGACATCTCTTGTCCATTTCAACCATCTTCTAACTAGTTATACTGCATTTAGGGACCTTCCCTCACAATGATATCTCACTTGCCATTGATAAGGTTATACCCCCATAGAAGTATCCTTATTCTAACCTAACAAAAAACTCTCCCTTTAAATCTAATGACTAGATTCAAATATTCCAACACATAACCTCCCCCAAGTTCCAATGTGGTTCTCACTCAAACACGTCAATTCTAAAACACTGAAGTGTCATAAAAAACAAATCATCCTACGTATTATAGTGATACATACCATATAACCCATATACTGATGACTTATTATAATTAGTTTTTCTCCCCACCATAATAGTCACCTACCAAGTTCACACATCAATTGGTCCCAATCATGGGCCCAAAATAATTACACATCATGTGGTCCTACCCATAAAATTAACAAAAATCATATCAAACACATATTATGGGTAAAATACCTAAACTAAAAAATCATATTTGTATAATAAAGACTCAAATAAAACATCCACTAGACCTACATAAGTGGATAATATAGAAAATATATCACATGAACCGACCACTAGAGGATCTATCAATCATCCATGGCACACATATTGAAATCATGAACCTAAAACCAGGCCTTTCTTGGTCAACCACAGATGATCCAACTAATTAGATTACACGGGAACTGGATGATCACTTTACACCACATCAAACCAAAACAAGACACCATTCGATCTAACTCAACAGCTCCCAAAAACCTCATCCAGGAGAAGAGAACGTTATTCAGGAATCCGAGTCATCCTTGACCAATACAAAGAATCTCTACAACCAGTTTCAATGGGAACTAATTTCATATTTTAAAAAAACAGTTATTAAATATTTTTCCACACCCAAACTAACATGATCTTTCTAAAACACCCACTGTAATCCAAGGTTTTTCTCTAAAAAAATCAAAATCCCCAACCTTGCCATCTCCTTTCCCAAAAAACTGGTCCCATTTTAAAAAATTTATTTTTCAACAATATTTCAAAAACCACCTTGAAATCAATTTTTAAAACTCCTTCAAAATTATATTCCAAACCCCATTTTAATTTCATTTTCCCCCAAAACTAGAAATTACGATTCATTTTCAAAATCCCAAGATTTATGAGATATTCTCACTAATCCAACCATAATTCTATTCATGCATGCCTTGTTCCACTATATGGATTTTATATTCAAAATAAGGGTTTTTTTTAAACCATAATTTCAAAAAACTATTGCTCTATCGAATCCATGAAATCATTAAACAATCAACAACTAAGACCATCATATACATATTAATCAAATCTCCCATTATAATTTATGTGAGGAAAACATATATTGTATTATAAGTTATTTCAATTAATATGGATTCCAATGAGGTCATCATGTAAAATGACACCACCCATATGAATGTTTATAATTATCGTAGCATTCCTCTACTGTGATTTATGTACAAATCATCTGATCCCACTTGAGCCCTATGAATCATCATGTGTTTCGTTGATCCCATGTTGGAATTCTCGATCTAATCGAAAACCTCACTCATCCTCAAGTTCTAAATCCAAAAAATGGGCATCCTCTGGAAACATCAGTTTCAACTGATGTCATGTTATCTGGGCATGCAATTGTTCTACCAATAAAGCCCCAAAATCATAAATACACCTATATATACCCTATTCTACCCCATGTCAAGATCAAATACCATTTCATAACGCCGCATCCAGGGCCGCCTAAATGGAACCTGAGTGGGGGTCACTATAAGGCCTCAAGAATGACTCCCCATATTCTAGAGGATTTTGATTAGTGGTGAGGGCCTAACATAGTAATGGGGAGACTATTAT
This sequence comes from Viscum album, assembly GCA_963277665.1. Taxonomy (NCBI): domain Eukaryota; kingdom Viridiplantae; phylum Streptophyta; class Magnoliopsida; order Santalales; family Viscaceae; genus Viscum; species Viscum album. The sequence continues at coordinate 153,528,791 of OY728134.1, read as the reverse complement.
CTCTGAAATGATTCATTAGGTTTAATCCTAGATCTATCAATAATATGGCATGGTCCTTCTATTTAATAGACTTCCCACCAACCATAGATATAACTAGGATCTCACTAGGATCCCATATTCCATTATAGAAAGAAATAAAATATCTAAATGATGTATTAATATGAAAATAGTAGCATTAGATACTCAGAATCATCTAAATTAATGGTTAAAATGACCAGTACAAATAAAACATGACAAAAAATAAAAAATAGTATCCTCTGGCCCAACTCACATACATTATACTATATCCATGACCCTCATGAAAAGCTGAACTATTTCATGAATCTAGATCGATGAGGTACATACACCCTAATAGAAAATAGGCGATTCTAGAAAATTACACAAGAACACACACCATTTACATAGATAATGTGTGATTTTAATGAGCTGTTAGGAATCCACAGTGCCTTAGCCTACCTATGTGTTACTATGATCAAGTGGATGTATATGAAATATATTGAGAGTGTGTGAAGTTGCATCCATGAAACATAACAACATAAAAAATAAAACAAAATCACAGAAATCACTCAAACATACATGATTTGACACGATGATATAATCCACATCATAAAATAACCCATTCATTACTTCATTCAACTCTATGATATAATGGACCTATGTCAGGAAATCAATAGCATTGGAGTCCCATGGGGTATTACTGTACCTCAATTCATTGCATTGTCAAGTACCCTGATCCATCCCTTATTACATTGGAGGGTCCATCAAGTCACCATGACCCATCCCCATAGATCTTAGGGAGGTTATCAACACACTATCCCATACATGAATGTTATAGGGAGGACACCATCAGTCACACCAGCCCATCCCCATAGGCTTTATAGAGGCCAAAATTGACCACAGTAGACCATCCCCATATATTATAGGGAGAAACTATCAATAAATCTAGAACATCCCCATATGTTTTGGGAAGGACGTGGCCAAGTACCTTGAAACATCCCTATTCACTCAATGTGGTCACATTAAGAATGATATGAGTACACATGAAAAATAAAAAAAAACCAATCACGCAGCCTGTCTCACAACTCACCAACTCATTATCAAAGAACTAGTCACCATGGACCGAGTATTGTGTTTAAGAATCATCATGAGTCCATTAGACTTATTAAACCACTCTAGGTTTATATCACTTTCATCAGGATCAACCTACCACTTTGATTTCACACGAAAACAACATTAGTCAAAAAACAAAACAAGTAACATAAGAAACCATCACAAAATGAAAATTCAAGCCACACATGTTCCAAAAATTGGGCATCATACCCACAACGAAAAATAAACCAAATAAACTCACACCAATCCCACCGAAATTTCCCATAAACATAGATCCAACTCCATAATTTAAAACTATTTTAAGAGGCATCACAATCAATCGTATGTGTACCCAAACCTTTGGAAAAAATACAGTAAAAATACCTTATAAAACCTTTTCCCAATTTTAAATACCAATTTAATAACCCTTTTTTTATATTCCAATTTTCCATCAAAAATTATATCTAATAAAATCCATTATTAAAATTACATTTTTAAAAGAAATATTATTTTCATTCATAATTCAACTCACACAACCACACATCCTTAAATAGGGTCACTAATAATCTATCTGAGGCCATCCCAAAATTATGGTGAAACTCACACAATACATGAAATTATGCATAAATTTTGTTTAATAAGGAACACATATATAATATCACCAAAACCAAAAAGAATCAAAGAAGTCCATAACACTCTACATAAAAACAGTCATTCACATAGTTTTTTAACCTAAACATCGCTTCCTAGGATCATCAATATCTACTTCAAAGTCCCTATCTATCATTTAGAATCAAAAATAATAATTATATTGATTTATAATTCATTAATAAAACAAAAAATAGGCATAATGCTTCAAGACTCACCAGAGGATCCAATAAATCCATTTTGGTTCCATGATGACCTCCAACAAGTCTACTAGCATAAGAATCGCCCAAAAAATTCATCAAAATAATTAATTAATTTTAAAGAAACTTTATACTAGGAATAACTAGAACAAAGATCACTAGGTAGTCCAAAAATTATAGAATTATGAGCAACTGGGTGTATTCTACTCCTGACGCACACTTAATCCTAGGGAACAAAAAATCACTAATTTTAATACCCCAATAAATCATCTATTTTTTCCATAATCTTCAAAAAACATATATAAATGTAATAAGAGGATTAACTAATTGAAAATGATGAATAATATATTGATTGTTGTTTCTTGATATTCCCTCTATGAGCTACACCCAAAATCCCCATCAAGCACAATTATTTATTCATGGTCTAATTAAATTATTCCTCTAAATCCATAACTAGCCAAATGAAAATCAATAAATAAAAGAGAGGAGAATAAATGGGATGAGTAGAGGAGATATTACGACTAAATATCATTGAAAACTCCAACAGAACCCCACCACATCGGAGGGAATCATGGGAGGAGGGCTTTCAACCCCGTGCTTATGCACACAGCGATAGAGGAGAAGATGGATTGACCTTATAAAATACTACGGGGTAAAAGATGTAATTCACCCCTATATAAATACAAACTAATAGTTAGTGGGTGACACCGTCAAGCTAGAAGCACCACTAACTTTCTTGTAGTACCACCAACTAGCTGGTATTGGTCCACTAACTAGCCATATAGTGATAAAAACTATTCATACATAGATTTCAATTCATAATAGATAAATATTCATTACATAACAAAATGGTCCATGCTAGAATTATTTTTGTCTAGTACTTTTTGAAACATTGATACATTAACAACTAGTTCATAAGTGAACTACCTCAGATCTCATAAATATCACTCTTATTATACATATCATACATAATACCCATCTTAAAAAACATGGGAGATAATACATAAGAAAGGGTGATCTTAGATGATTGGTAAGGGAATACATGGGAGATATCAATATAACATTAGCACAAGGGTATGTGAACATGAGAATAAAATTTTAATACCAAACCCTACATATCTTTGATCATAAAATTTAGTCATGGAATAAATCATGGAAGTTCATAAGACATAAATTATAATGGAATAAATGAAAATAATCTAGAATAATATAAACCCTGAAATCATAAAATTGGAATATGAAATTGATTTATGGCATAAACATAAGCATAGAAAATATTTTTTCATGGATAATCACTATGATATTCATGGAATGTTAGGCTTTGGTTGACCACTAGTGTACCTACATCAAGAATGAAATAATCTCCCATGTACCCTATTTTTGGATTTGGATAACCTCACAAGTACAAAATTTTAGGATTGTAATAACCTCCCTTTTACACTCTTTCTTAATTTGGAAAATCTCTTATAAACCCTCATTTTTGGGCTTGGGATAACCTCCCATGAACCATCTTTCTGGATTTGGATAACCTCATGTATACCCTCTTTTAGTCTTAGGATAACCCCCATTTACCCTTTGAGATCATTAAACATTAATCATTACCCAATGATTTGGTGGTAGATATTCATCCCACCTATCACATAATCCATAAATCTGTGTTCCATAATATTATAAAACATTCATCATATCAGAACCCATAAAAAGGAAACGTGTTTTATAAAAATTTAATCATAGAATAACTCATGGGAAAGAAACAGGTTTGATAAAAAAATCATCATAATCATAAATCATACAGAAAAATAATAATGATGGTATCATTATATCATTTCCTCAATAAATGTTAATAAACATCAAAGGATGTCATCTTATATGGAAAAGGATATTTAGAGATCACATGGAACATTTTTTAGGAAAATAACATTACCACTTCGAAAGAACATATTTAAAATATTAAATCTCTCAAATACTAAAGGTAAAATTTTATTTGGAAAAAACCTTAAACACATATAAAAGAATATTTAAATCATTTATTGGGAATGATGGAAGAAAATATTTTTCATGTTATCCAAATTAAAAAATTATTCCTTTCACATTTTTGGTAAAAATTAAAATAGAGATTTATTTAGAAAATGAAAATAAGATTCATTTGAAAACATTTTTTAAAATTTATTTATGGTAAAAATTTTCTTTATGAAATCATTTTATAATCTTAAAATATTTTATTTAAAATATTTTTTGGAAACATTGACATGGAAGGAAAATGATTTTCGAACAAAGAGATAAATAAATTAAATTTTCCTTAAAAACGTTTTTTCGGAATATTGAGTACATAATGAGAGGAAAATTTAAGGAAAACATGTAATATTAAGAAATAATTGAGGGATATTATAATTCATAAGTTTATTAAGAGATATATCATAATACTTAATCATGATAACTTAATCATAAACAACACTGATAAATAATGAGATTGTAACATGAAAACATTACAACTTTTGTAACAGTTAGATCATAAGACAAATTAAGGAAATAGAATTATATAGATATTTATATCCCATAAAGTTCATGTGAATAATAATAAAGTACATTAGTGGGATTTATATACACAACCCAAAATAAACAAGTGGTAAATATGATATGTTTCCAATAGAAATAAAAGTTAGATAAAAATCCATTACCACTATTGAAAACTGTTAATCATAATACCCATTAAAAAATAACATAAAATAAAACATTATATATCATAAAAAGAATTATATTAATGATATAACATGTTAAATAGGTATTATATATACCACAAAATGGAAACGAGTGGTGAGTATGGAATATGTATCGTATAAGTAAAAGAGAGACTAAAAATCTATTACCTTAACTCTAATATTTCTTCCTACAAATAAGAACCTCCTATATAATAAATGTAGGATTATTATAAATCTGTTATATAACCATAATAATATATATCATACTATATATGATTTATTTGTGACATTTTATTACCCATAAATTAATAACTCTTTTTTAAAATCACATTTTGGGTAATAACTACTTCTCTTTTCATGTATGCTTTTGTTTGGTACATTTTGTCCTTTCACATTGATCACAGTTAAATAATATCCAGAATTTTAAACAAGATATAAATATAATATATATTAATTATATATGTATTTATTTTAATCCATAAAAGTTAGAGATAGAATATATATTACATCATTCATCGAGATAGCTAGTCGTATATTCACATAAATGTTGTTTCCATTTTCTAGAAAGAAGTAAAAAAAGAAACATAAATATTAATTCACCATTACATAATATTTTTTATCTCATTAATATTATATATATTCATTAAATATACCTTCATTACCATCAGTGTCAAAATTAAATGAAAAATATGTCACATTACTATGTGGAGGCGTTATTCCTCAATACTCATGAGTGACGTTCCCATTTTCTAATAAAATGGAAGTTAAGAACATAGTGGTAATATTGTAATAAAAAAAGTATAATTATGCCATAAATATCATGAAAATATTTTTAATCCATAATTATATCCATACATGAAAGACTGTGATGGGGAAAAAATTACATCAGATTGAAAAGCAGAAGTCCTCGATACATAAGAAAAATGATTTTTATTCCCATTTGATATAGTAGGAGATGGATATAGGTTATTAAAATAACATAATAAAATATCATTATATGTTACATAATGATTTTATTATATCATAATATTTTATTAATATTTGAATGATGTTGAAGAAGAAATAAAATAAAAATGCATAGGTAAGAACACTACCAATTTTTCGGACAACCTCATTAGGTGTTCACCAAATTCCTTTTTAGGAGGGCTTCTTAATCAAAATAAGGCCTATAAGATTTGTGGGGGAATATAATGAAGATATTTGTGCATTTCTTGGCTAAACTAAAAAGGATTTGGGAGTGTGAAGAGAGGTGGAGAGGTGTTCCCTTTTATAAGTGGGGTAGAGAACACACATGGAATTTTTGAAAAGATAAATGGATGATCATGTTTTAAACATTGCAAAAGGCTATAAAATTGATCTCTGTATAACATTAAGATATATATGGTCTAAATATGTCTAGTAAATAGGAATTAAAGGTAACACCCACTGATTTTAAAAAAGGAACATCATATTCAATTACCTATATGGCTTGAAACATGATGAATATAAGTGAATGTAACACCCAGAGACTTTATGGTATATTTATTTTTAAATAAATTCAATCTATTCAATAGCTCTAAATTCATGAAACATCATGCTTAAACAAAATGAGATACTCTATTTAAATATTATTTTTTAAACCTGACCATTATAACCATGCTGTTAAGTTAGTGGTTATGAATAGTACCACATAAATTATGAATATAATATGGTTACACATGTATAAAATAAATTAAATGTTAATCTATTCATTAGAAATAAAATAAGATCCATTTTAAAGGGAATTTTAATTTCTAAAAATCTGTATTTTTCTAAAAGATTGTCTAGTCGTGCTTTGCGCACATAATTTGAAACTAATTTTTACCAATTATAGATTTTTTTAAAAAAAATAAACTTATTTTTTAAAATAAAAATGTCATAATTATATTTTGTTGAATTTTGGAGAATTTTTTGAAAGCACCAATTTTTAATGAATATTGAAAAATACTGATTTTTATTGAAAAATTCCTCTTCATTAAATTTTTTTACAAAGGTAAATTTTGTTTTAAAATGGATTTTAAATAAAATTACTCTAATAATATTATAATTAAAATAATATAAGTCATTATAATCAATTTAATAAATAATTTTTATATTAAAACATTCTATACGTAGGAGAATTTTCCTCTTTGGAAAACCACACTTTTGTCGCATTCGTGGACTAAATTTAAATTTAATTCTGCTTGTTATGTGAAACTAATTTTTAAAAATGGATTACATATTTATAAAAATAAAATTTTAAAGAATTTAAAATATCATATTAATTTTTTTACTATAATGACTAGTGAAAATAGTAAAAATTACTCACTATAGTAAAAGTAAAAATAGCTTTATTAGGGATTATACCAAGATGATAAGGGTTAGAAATTACATTAAATTATACAAAACCCATTTTATGGAATCATTTATTCCATATAATTACTATGGTTTGATAATGACCCATTTTAGAGGATATTTCAATGAGAAAAATGTCGGTATCACTGTATCTTTTAAAAATATACACATGTGTCCACCCCCACACTTATAAAAGGTCACCCCATATCTTCTATTTTTCACATATCCATAGCCATTTGGTTTTACAAATACTAACAAAAATCCATTAAATAATTCCCTCTAATCTTCTTAGATTCCATATTTTTATTATTTAGTGCTCCTAAGAAGGATTTAGCTACAAAACTAAATAGGTTCTCAAAAGAAGAGGTAAAATTAATAAACATGAATATTTATTTTATTTATTATTTAAACTCAATAAAACCATCTTAAAATAAGATAATATTTTAAAATAAGTATATATTATATACTTATATGTTATTATGTTAATTTAATAACCCATAACCTTCTCCAAATCCATCAAATGGGAAACAAAACCACCGATTGTGTGTTAGGTGGACTACTGTCTTGCGAACCATGTAATTTTTTTGATCAAAACCTTTAATGGATTAATATAATGATAGATTTAGAATAGATATATTAAATTTATTAAATTATTATAATTTTTGAATCATTATATCACATATAAATTTTTTATGTCTTGCTATGGGCGATACGATAATGTTGCTCTTGTGTATAGAAGTCTACCGTCTCATGGAGCGAGGTGATTTATTTTTCAAATACGATTTACATGAAAGGTCGTGAGGTTAAAGTTAATTAATATATGTGATATTTATGATATGAAATAACATATTTAAATATAATATATCCTATAACTTATTATCTTTTAATCCATTGGAAAATAATAACGTTTCTCATGTGCATGTGTGGACTACCGCCTCCATGTAGCGATGCAAAATATTTATCATTTTATTTTAACATTGATGGTAATAAGGAATTATCTGAATAATATAAATTTAAAATATTATATAATAATTATTCTAAAATATTATTTTATATATTTTTTATTTTCATTCCATATGTTGCGGAAAACGGAAACAACATTCATGCATTCGTACAACTTATTGTCTCCATGAATGGTGTGATCCATTTTCTCTCTATAACATTAATAGATGACTATAAATACATATATAATGAATATATATGATATTTATATCATTTTTAACATTCTTGATATGTTTTAAACATTATAAAATTAAAAGGATAGAAATTATCAAATTAAAACATACTTGAAAAATGAGGCAATTATCACTTGAAATAGTGATTTTAACAATTATTTTTTAATAAATTGGTGTTAAAATACTATAAGTAAAGAATATATGGTATGAGATTTATGATAATGGATATATAATATATTTATAATAATTATATATTTATTATATTAGAGTTTCAGACACATATGAAGGAATTCAAACCCAAGGTAAGTGTTTGTCATCTGACTTTTACTTTTGTGAGACAAATGCTTTATTAACAATTTATTTCTTTGTGTGGTATATATAATTACCATTTTTATATTTTATATCATGAATATATTTGTATTAATTCTATTTAATGTTTCATTTTACGTTATTTTTTCATGGGGCTTACGATTTAAATGTTTCGAAAGTGGTGATCATTATTCAAGGATGTTTTTGTTTCTTTGTCCCTTGGGGGAATGATTTAGTTTATATATCATAAATACAATATATTTTATTATAATCTAGTTATTAATGAACTTTTATATTAATATTACCACTATTACATTCTTTGTTTGTTAAAATGAAATATATTTTATTAGGAAGTTTGACTTTATTTCACTCTTTGGTTGAAAATCCATTATCATCAAAATCCATGTTTTCTAAAAAGGGATTAAAAAGTGTTTTTGAAATTTTATAAATGATTTATTTGTTCAATTTTTAACCATTTTAAATTTTATTAAAAAATTCAATAGAATATATTTTTTATTTTAAGAATAAGGCATATTTGGCCTTTACCAAAAATGTGAAACGAATATTTGTTTTAACATATATGACATGAATGAAATTTCATACCATCATGAAAACTCAGGTACCTATTTTATAATTTTCAAAGGTTATTTTCAAATAATATTACATTCAAAATATTGTGTAAAAATATTTTTTAAAAAAGTTATTTTTGAAGTGAAAAGGTTATTTTCATCAAAAATGTTTTATTTAAATCTTATGGTATTTTTATTCATCAATGACATTAAAAAATCATTACACTTATGTTCTGCATGGTATATGTTGTACTGATATCTTACTTATTCTTAATTTATATGGTTTATAATAATTTTAACTGAGGATGTACAATTTTATTACCATTCATAACGTTATAATAGATGGTTTAAGAATATGTTTATTTGATTGGGTGTAAGTATTATAACTTCATATGTTAGTTTTTCGTTAAAATTTTTATGTTAATTATTTTTACCCCTCTTTTATGAGGAATGCATTGGACTTAGTAAGTGAGGGTTGGATCCTAGTTATAGATATCCCCTTGATTAATCAATAGGTCTCATGAGACAAATCAACTGGCCAAATTAGATAGGTTTCTACCCATAGTTTTAAACTATCTAGTCAAAGTTCATGAAAATATGTTTTAGATGTACTATATTATGAATTACCTCATTTTGATGCCAATTATTTATGTCCATGTGATTATTCTATTAGTTATAATATCCTTTTATATGTATCAATCTTATGTTATTATTCATATGAATGTATTTTATCATCATTTATTTCTTCCATATTATGCTCAGTTAATTGATTAAATTGAATATGTTTCATCTATTTACCTTGTAATATTGATTATTACTACTTATTCATGATATCTTCTACTGTATTCTTACCCTTATTGAGCATTTTAGCTCACCACTTTCTTATATTTTGTTTTAACTAGGATACCATGAACTATTCGGTTATTAATTTTTAGGGATATGCACTAAGGAATAATGTTGTTCTCAAAGTAAACACTTTTTATATTTTATGATTTCAATTATATTGTGAATTATATGTATGTATCTACCTTAACATGAATACTAAACCATTCTATCCTTCAGGATGTGATTTAATATTTCGTAATCTAATATAATAATGTTTCCACTAGCTCTGGGCTACTAGGGTTGGGGTGATCACAATTGGTATTAGAGGTATTTTAGAAGAAACCATGGGAACTAGATTTAGGAAAACATAAGTTAGGGAACACAACCCTATGATAAACATTGAGAATATTTATATAAGAAAATCCTAAATATATGGTTATGTATACAGTATGTGTTTTTCCTAGAAATACATGCGTGATTATATACTATATGTGGATGTGGTTCTAGAACAGATGTACAGAGGGGTAATAACTCCAAAAAAGGTGCATCATGCTTGATTTGAGCATTACATAGTACACAACAATAGGCCTTATTATGATCCTAGTTTGAAACTCCATATAGATATGATTAGGTTAATTCTATTTTCATTAGGAACCATCATGAAGGATTTTAATAGATGATAACCATGAATACCCTTGGTTAACCCAAAGGTTTCATTGATTGAACATATGGTGTCATGATTGTTTCACGGTGAAGGGAACATGATCAGTACTAATGAGTAATTAAAGGGAGTTTCTGTTCTTTAAACATTTCTATCAAGTTCCCTATCTTCGTGGCTTCGCCTGGTCTCTAACGGGTTTATTCGCAGATCCAGAAATGACACAACGATCATTATATCCAATGATCCAAAGACCCAATTTCCAAGGGTAAACGCTCATTGAGTGATATGGTAAATGACACTTAGGAACTCACATTGGTCGAGAGGATGGGAAATCAGTCTCATCGCACCCTTTTGGGGTGAATTATTGCATATTCTGGGACTCTCGTATAGATTTAAGATGTGTTCGTATGTTCATGAATCTTTGGTTTATCCCCAAGAATAGTATCCATAGATTACCCCTGGGTTGTAATCCATAGGTATACATACAGATTCAGAACCTTCTACATCCGAGTTTTACGATCCCTCATCATATTAATTATTCTGGGGATGTTTGAGTTTATTCAAACAGCACTGGTCTCAAGCCTTATAATCGGGTGCTATGGAGTTTATTGTCATCCAGGGGGATAGAGAGTAACATGAGCATCTGGATTGAACCTATAATATGGACTTCGTACGTATCCTTGTGAAAGGAATCATAATCCACATAGTTTGGTGCCACTTAATGGGCCACATCACTTTTTATGTTCATGTGAAAAGGACCCAACTGTATAGTTTTACGTCATGTTAAAAGGAAATCTATGCAACCGATTCCTAGTCATGGTTGGTGAGAGACTTACACTGAAGTGTCCTAGAGGAACTGAAAGAAAATGATTTCCTTACCCCTAGTATGGTCCTTCTAGGGGCATGAGGATACAGTCTGATAAGGATAGATAGGTATCAGACATGGATGTTAGACTTATGTATCAAGGAGGATTCATACGCACCCCAGTTGGCTGGGAATCAATGTTTACATAGTTTTTGAAGGTTAGGGTTTACACATGATAGTATCCTATTGAGGATGTGATTGGCATCCTATGTTAGGGTATGGTTGGGGCATACAAGTGGTTGGTGTCCCGAGATGGGATTGAACCTCAGGGAGGTGTCCAACATACCCTAATTAAGAGATTGGGATCAAAACCCACATAGTTAGTTTTTGTGGGGATTACGCATGGAAGCTGACCACTTGACAAGAACATAATTTGGTGGAGGCTTTTTGGAATGGGAACCTTTTTAGCTCGGGCCTTCTGGAAGGTGTCCTACGTATCGTGATTTACTCAGGTATCAAAGTTTATATAGTTTAGAATGTGTGACTATTTCATAATCCTTACAATCCTCTAAACCCACATGAGTCATGCTCAATTTTAGAAACAAGAGGATGTGAATGATTCGATAATCCACATGCCTCCTCCCCTATTGGTGGGGAAGCGATAGCCCATAGTAGAAGAGGCTGGGGTGATCGTGGGTGAGGTCGTGGAATAATTAACCTTCCTAGATGAAAGGGGAAGGGCTATTTCCATCTGGTGAGGATGGAGTGGGGATTACTCCTAGAGGGATGACCTATCACTCACTTGGTGGAGGTGGAAGTGCACACCACTGGTTCTCATTCAATGTAAAAGTGAGAGAGATCCCTCAATCCTAAAGATTGGAGAGGCAGAAAGGGGCTCCTGGGTTCGTACATTGAACTATAGTGGGTATGTGTACCCAGGAATGCTCTGAATGTCTGTTCAAGGAATGGTGTAACCACTTTCTCTCTGCCTACCGTTGGTATGTAAACTCAGGAGGGAACGCTAATACACCTAAAGGTTTCAGTATGCCGTTCTAGTTGATTTGGGATAGGCTTTGTCTTGGTGTTGATAGATAGGTTACTAAATGTATTATAGATGGTTGGTCTGAATTGGAAGGGCCTTATCTGACTCAGTGGATGGAAACACCGAAGGCCTTGGCGAACCAAATAGCCATATGAGAATTGGCTCTCTTCACGTAGGTAGGTTCTTCGCGGATAGAGAGGTAATCTACATACTAGTGTGGTATGAAAACCAAGGGGTATCCTGCATACTGGAGTGGTTCATGGATTCAGGTTTGGTCAACGTATCGAATTGGTATGTGGCACCGATGACTGCTTGAGCGGTGGTAGCTGGGGACAGTGCTGGTTAGGGCTTCACTGGCGTAGGTGGGTGCTATGCAGCATGCTGGATTAAAGGGGGTGCATATTTTCCCCAGTTATCATGGAGCACATTTGCATAGGGGTTATGGTTTGCGGTTTAGAAATTTTAGGTTCGTGGTTTATCAATTTATTTATCTTTTCTTCGGTTCTTAACAATTCTTCCCCAGTTTATACTCGTTGCTGGTTCGCAAAACAGAACATCGCGGTTCGTGAAATCTTAAGATCCCAAAAGCCTATTCCTTTCAGGAGATTATTTCCAAGAATCTGATCCTCCATCCACCAATCCCCTTCTAATCTCCCTTTACTTCATTTTATATAGTGTAGAAATGGTTGTATCTATGGTCATGTGGCACCTTTTTGGGATGCCCTTGATAAAAAACCCAGCATACGGATGACTTAGTGAGCCCAAGGTTCACATGGTATATTAAATGCACCTCACCGGTCAACCAACTCGGTCACGGGGGTGCTTCACTGCCCCATAGAGATCCACCTCCATTTCACGAATGATGTTGTGCGAGGCTGGGGGTCGGTCCACCTCACTTCCCTGGTCATTTGGTTCACGCCCGCATAGGAGCTCCTCCTCCGTTTCACAAATGACATGATACGTGGATGGAACGGTTCGCTGAATCATCTGTGTACCACTGATGATGAACCGGAATGAGGATTGGTTAGTTCCTTCAACATTTCCTATGAACATTCTTCATATTTTTCCAAAATTATTTATAGAAATTGGGTAGATTATTCCACTGATTAAGGAAGTATTTTCCTTCCCTTCTATGGATTTTTCAGGACCCTACAAATGCCCCACATTGGAATGGGGTCCGATCAGAATGAAGAGAAGTATATTCCAATTTAGAATGGTCCTAAAACTATAGCAGTTTGCATTAGAGAGATGGTCCCAGTGGGGGACCACACCAATATAAAAAGGTCCACACAAATTTTACTTTTCCAGATCCTTCGGTGAAAATCTCTCTCATTCCCTACTTCTGCGCACCACCTCTACATACAACTTCTTTTGTGAATTGATTCATCCGAAAACTAGCTTTGGCTTCTGCAAATTGATCCTTGTTCACGCTCTGCCCCATCTGCGAACTAATTTCCCATCCACAACCTAAAATCTAACAACTTTAAAAAGTAAGTCACGAAGGGCCACGTAGAAGAAACTCTGCATGGTTCATTGGATCACAGATTGGAATTATCCTTCAAATTTTCAAACATCACTTACTTACTTAATTTTGAGATCCCGCATAGGGGCATGGAATGCTGTCTGTTCACCATCGCTTTGTGGGCCAGGATGCTACGGACCTCTTTCGTGTACCTATAGTTTGCGGAATATGGGCATCATAAACAAACTCCAGGGTTGGTACGTAGGGAGTATTATGCATTCCCTTTGTGGATACTTTGCTAAATATTTATACATTGCATTAAAATTATATTTTGGACTAAACCTCGGTATGTTTTCCTAATGTAGGATGAAAACATGGTTCCTATATGAGCTATTGTTGATGATGAAGATGTGGGTTTCCATGTCAAGGAATGATGATGATAATCTTTAAACCCACATCATTCGTTGTGACATCATTCTGATGGTTTTCCTGACTCCGGATCTCATAGGTTATCCATTATCCGTTCATTTTTTGCTTTATGGTTTTGCTCTTCCCGCTGACATACCTCTACCACTGCCAAACCCTGACCATCATTTCATCCATTTAGAAGAATCGTAAGGTCCGTACCACACCAACATTTCCACAATAGAATAAATCATTTCCACTCTGATTGAGGATAACATCTTCATACCATGAAGCACAACATGGACTTAGGTAAATCACTAGTGTTGTGATGATCCCCCGAGGCTAGATGCCCGAGAGTACACCTCCATTATCAATATCTCCTAAGAAAACCCAAGCGGAGGATGGTGTGATTTGTGGGATTTTTAGGTCGGAGGATGCTTCTCTGATGAGTGGTCCTAGGAGTTCATGGTGCATCAAACATGTCTGGAGTGTCATGACCAGCTAGAGGTAGTGGGCTTACACTAGGCAGCCTGGGTGTCTCATTTTTCAATATTCTCTCTAGGAGAAATTCTTCCGATGTTGTTGAGCCACAGGTGTTTGAGTACTAACAACTTTAACCTACTAATTGGAGATGTGGGGACTAGTTTATGGGACATGAACAAACATGGAGGTCTTCTTATCCTCGAATAAATGTATGATGAGTTTCTCACAGATGTTTCCACATGGAATGATACTGATCAGGTGTCTCCGTTGACCAGGAGTTTGTTGGTTACGATGGAGGGATTTTTGGGTCATCCTCTCGTGGCCAATTCCCTCATCCCATTAAAATCATGGATATGGTTATTATTATAGAAAATCGGGCCTAGGGCGAAGGTGAATTACTTTCAAACTCACCCAACCCATCCATCCCTCCAAAATCCAAGTTCATATTGTGTTACCCTTGAAGCATGGTCGTATACCTCACGGGGGTATGAGCTTCGGTCAGATGTTTCACTTACGCTTGGGCTAGCTAGTTTCTCCTCCATGTTATTAAGTAGATGGCTCTTCTTGTCTCGTGAGGCATACAATGGGGTTTGGACCTTCACCTTATTGATGGCAGCCATGCTAGTGGAGGGCTGACCTATTATTGTTTCCCTTCCGACCCTCACTCGACATTATGAATTATTGGGACAAATTCAAGAAGTTAGGTCGTTACACCATATCAAAGAACCATTCCCATTCTTGTATGAGTGGATGGAGGAACACTTCCCTATTATGAGTATCATCATACCACACAGGTTCCTCATTCTGACTTCCACCCGACTCTTCATAGCATTTCTGGTGTTTTCCCACATAATCTGACTATTATTGATGTAGTTGGGTTGTTGAACAACACCTCTGATTTTCCATTCGCTCTACATCCTACTCCACATAGATCCTTGAGAGGTGAAAAGGAAGGTTCTTTTAGGGAATGTTCATACATCATCAATCTTTGAGATGGGATTCTCACCACCCGTGTAGACCGAGTAGTTATCTGTGAATCGTACCTACCCTACATGTTTTCCAGGAAATTTGGATGCCTTCAACAGATAGTGTTGCTTCCGGTTGTTCAACTAAGGGGAGAATGTCATCCTATGGTTCTCCATCAATTGTGGCATATGATGGTGCACGAGGGTGCATCTAGAGAGATCTTCATTCCTAACATGACAGGTCCCTCTTTCCTATAATTGGATTATGCCCAATTATGGATCGATTGTTACCCAGAGGGGATGTTGAATGAACCGATTCAGTGGGTATAGAAACCTTTGACCGTTTCCAGTCCTTTTCCTACCCCAATAGCAACACCACAAATTTCCTACGTCACGAGAGGTGAAAAATCCATGTCTTCTGCTTCCATCCCATCAGCAACCAAGATGGATACACCAACTGCTCCAGCTCTCATGTGGAGAAGACACTCGGTCCTTCGTGAAAAACGTATGGGAGGTATTTCAACAATGCAACTGATTTTTTTGGGGAGTGACTTAGACTACTCCTGTTATGTGTATATTTCCCATGGTCTTAATGAGGCTGCCACTAGCCAAGTATTGTCAATCGTCCTGACGACCAAGGTTAGTCTCCAACATCCAACTCCTATGGTTGAGCCATCCGAGGGGAAGGGGAGTCTCCCGCCTTGGGTGACTAGCTTTAGGTCCATCCCCACTCCTATGGTGACATTTCCTACATACAAATAGGTGGCAGTAGAGGAGGATTAAACTGCTAATGTTGAATAAAGATACCTATTAGTGTGCAAAGAGGCATGAAACAAGTTACATTCTATTTTTTGCAGAGACACTCCTGGATCATCTCGCTGACGAGGGTGAAAATTTGCAGCGATTATTTATTGAGCTGAGTTCTGATGGCTTTGATTACAAACACCTTCACTCTCTTATTTACCAAATCATCATTGCCTGAGGAGACCTTGCCTCCTGTGTAGACAAGCTAACCAGGATGAATTTCTCCCACTTCTAGGTGGAAACTTTCTGAGATATATCAGAAACAATTGATCATTTGATGGTTGAGGTGCTGATGGACTGTGATTTGATGGTAGCTCAGTAGGAGGAGCTGTAGGAATGTGAATCCCTCACAGCCAGGTTGGGGGAGAAACTTTCTTCTTTGCGTTCCAATCATGAAGTCATCCAAAAAAAGGTGGGTCCCTAAATTTGTCATGGAGTAGGTGTGTCTGACGGTCACAGACTAAATGTAGTAATGGACATCATGAAACAGACCATTGACAGTCCCATCAATCACTCGCTATTCATTTGGAAATGGAAAATCGGGCCCTATTATAGTTCTATCCCAAGTTGCGTCATGCACTCCCCCCTTTTTTGTGCTCCGAAGAGACTCTGAATTGAGGGTGTTCCACTATTTTAAATAAAACCGATGAAATAGATTTGGCTTTAAAATATATCTTCTCTATCACTTCCTATCACTATTTTTTCAATCAAGTGTTAATTTTTAAACCAAGACATGAAATCAAGAAACCGAGATAAATGAATCGAGTTCCAAATTTTTTTACTGAGATAAGGGAATCAGCGAGCACAGTACAACTATTCTTAGGGTTTTATAGGAAAACCCTACAAACATTGTGTCTCTTCTAATGACACCGTAATTTTTTTCCTAGGCCCATTTAGTGTGGACATAGAGGGTATAGCACAACTTTTTCTTAGGCTGTCCATTACAGGTTTTTGACCTAATGGGATTTGTTCCTCTTTTGTTTTTATTGCTCAATGGTTTTTTGAGGCCATACAAGGTGCAGTCCTGGTGATCTGATACTCGGATTTTTTCCAAGACACCCTTTGCGGGTTTTCGTCTTGGTGAGTTTCATACCTGTTTCTGTGAGCGATTTAAAGTCCTACAAACAAGACTACCATCACTGATGTTTTAGGTCGAATATTTTCGACCAAATGTGATGGGGAGAGGGCCCCAATGTGGTTTTTACTAATTTTTTATGCCTTAATACCTTTCAGACATATTTTGAGGGAATTTTTCAATCAGTTTTGAACATCATATAGGGCATTCCCTAGGGCATAGGATCCATATGGGCGTACAGAGGTAGGAAAAGCATCACCTAAGGAATCATTTCCTTTGGTATATGGTCCACGGGACTCATTATGCAGAGCCACTGAGGGAATGGTATGCTTAGTCCTATAGAGGTTTCCATAAGTCAACGACTATCCATTTATGATGGTTGTGTAACTTCATGGACGTTCGAATTATGAAGACCACCTAGGGTGGCTAGAAAAGGATATGGTGTATGAAGGATTTGGGGGCATCCATATCAATCATGGATATAGATTGGAGACCACTCATACACATACTTGGTTTTCATGAAGGAGGGTTGGATATTGACAAAGATTAAAGACATGCAACTAGGGCATAATTTCAAAAGGTAATGGATTTCCCTAGTTCTCAAAAATATAACCAAAAAACGTCCCACCATACTCAAACATAACTGTGGAAAGGTTTACAATCTATTTATCATAGAGTTTTCGAATCGTGGAATGGATATGAGGGCTCAGAGGCCAGTAAGTGTACAGAAAGAATCATTGCCTAACAAAGACTTGCCTTTGGAAGATGGGACATGGGAAACAATATGCAGAGCCCCTGAGGTCATGGTATTAATAGTCATGAGAAGGTTTCCTTATGTAAATGGTTATATTCTCTTGATAGCTGGGAAACTCCCGGGATGTTTTGATTCAAGACCACTAGGGGTGGTTTATGAGATTTGGGTGTTTTCTGGTCATAATATAAGATTCCTGAGGAGGGGGTGTCTAGACATGGGAGAGAAATTTTGGGTTAAGATACCCTAGGAAATATTGGGTCTATCCCTCTCATTCAGGTTTGAGACGATGGTCCATGTAGGTTTGATCTGTGCGTTGAAGAAGAGAGGGAAGCATCCTTTCCTGGTTGAACTCGTGAAGAGTTCATTTTAGACCATTCAGTATAACGTCATGAGACAAGGATGGTATCCATTTAGCTTAATGTCATGCTGTAAGGATTCTTGTAATGGTCACTCTTGATTAGAATGTAACTAGGTCTGAATACCCAAACATGTTCATGATTTGGGAAGGGTACATATAGTGTAAACTATGATTCCGGGGCCTCTTGGATCAGGAGAAATGATATGAGGGATCTAGGGTCGTTGAGTGTACAGGTGTAGGAGGAGTGTCTCATAAGGATGAATTGCCTTTGGTAGATAGTCTAGGGGAGATTAATATGAAGAGACACTGAGGGTATGTTATGCATAGTCATGAAAAGGTGTCCACAGGTCGATGACCTTCGATGTCCAATGGCCTTGGAGGTTTATAAGGATCCATGATTATCTGGTTCATAGATAATGATGTATGGAAATGGTAGGTATGGTCATGTTGGAGATATTAGGCTGAAATTGTCTTTGAAGCTCAAGAATTTTCCTATACTGATTTTCCCTCTATGTGGGGTACACTTTTATTCCCTGGAGTTTAACATCATGCGGTAAGGACAATCTTTCTCTTATTTTAACGGTGGTAGAGTTTGGGCCACTATTTTCTGATGTTATGGTTACTTGTGGGATAACTGAATTAGGATTATCTAGCATTATTTGATCAGAAAGGGGAATGGAGGTGTAAACTGTAATCCTGGGGTCTCCCGAATTAGGAGATGTGGTGTGGGGGCTCTGAAGCCGGTAAACATACGGATATAGGAAGAGTGGCACCTGTGGAAGAATTTCCATTGGAAGAACGGCCAGGGGTGATCAATATGAAGATCCACTTACGGGATGGTATGAATTGTCACACAAAGCTGACTATTGTTCGATGACCTTCCACTTTAAATGGCCATGAATGATTATAAATATCCGGGATCACTCATGACACGGAGTCTGGAAGACGGGGAGAGATGTGTTTGATCATACGAGAAACAACCATATTACAATTTTCCATTGGGTTAAAGAAGCAAAAATCTGGAATTATGTTGTGGATTCAGACAGTCATAGGAACCACGGGTGGATTTGTAAGCTAACCAGGTAGGGGAACCTATGAAATGTCTATATGTGAAGGGAACAAGAATGTAAACCATTTTTTTGGAAATTTTTGGATAGAGAAATGTGATATGGGGGTTATGGGGTCAGTAAGAATATGGGGATAGAAAGAGTGTTTCCTATGGAAGACTAGACTTTGGTAGATGGGCCAGGGTTATCAATATGTAGAGCCACTGATGGCATGGTATTCATAGTCATGCAAAGGTGTTTGTTGGTTGATGACCTTCCATTTCTGATGGCCATGGAATATTAAGAAGATCCACAATCCTTCAGACCATGGAGTCTAATTTAGGGGAAGGATGCATCCAAACATGGAAGGAATGTTCCAGCCATGGTTTTCCTTGTTTCTTGAGTGGATTATGACTCGTACCGTGAAGTTTACGGTCATGCGGTAAAGATGATTGTCATGCAGTTTATCGTCATGCAGTGAGGACAGGGAGAATTTTTAAATCTGTCTAGTTTAACATCATATGGTTAGGACGATGGTGAATTGACTTAAAAATAAAAAGGGTGACATGAAATTTAATGTATTTCGGTAATGACAGACTTTGTGCAGTTTAGTGTCATGCGGTAAGGATGACAAAGATCATTTTTTCAGGGGTGGATGGTCCAAGATACAAAAATCTCGACGTCTCTATTTATCCTTCAAGGGCCATAATAAATCAACATGTAGTTATTTGAAAGTGGAACAATGGATGAAAAATATCAAGAGATAAATGTTTTCACATGTGAAGAAATTTTCTTGTTAGGCAGTTTAATGTCATGCAACTTGGAAATCTTTCTCTTAGTTTAGGGACATAGAGTTCGGACCAACGTAGCACAATTTATTTCAATGTTATAGGGATGAAGTACTGTGCAGTTTGATGTCATGTGGTAAGGACACATGGCATCTTTAATTTAACATCCTGACGCTCAGACGATTTACTATACAATTTATTGTCATGTATTAATGATATATTTCCCTTAGTTTGGGGTCATAAAGCTCGGAACCAAAGTAATTTTTTCCAAATAGGGGTGCATGATATGATTTTATTGTAGCACTAACATGAATGAGGTCGGGGGCCTCTGACATTCACCTGAGGGGGGAAAATCATGGAGAGTTCGAGGTTATAGGGACGAATTACAATTCATTTTAATGTTTTGTTGTAATGACCCTCTACTATGCAGTTTATTTTCATGTAGTGAGGACATTCAAGGTTTCACAGTTTAATGTCCTGTAGCTCAGACAAAGACTTCTCTTACGGTTACATGAAATATTTCTTCATAAATATCACATTTTTAGGAGTGGTGGTGAGAGCCCAACCATAGAGATCATGGAATATGATCCATTGGAGTGGACTTTGTGAATTACATATGTTCCCTCCCCCTTTGGCTCCAGATTTAGTGGATTATTTCAAGGTATCATCATTTTATGAAGGACTAATACAAATTCCCCTTCAATGAAAGAACAAAGATAAAACTTATTATTTAAGGCTCATGCAATCCGGTTATGATATACTTATAGGTGGTGAAAAGTGAAAAAATGATTCTCATCTAGTCACTCCAATTCATCATGTTGCTTTTTTTCTCGCTCATCATCGGACAGTTGATCACAAATGGCAACGTGGAGTTACAACCATTGGAGATCAATGGAAAAAACTGCTTCTGCTCTGTATACTAAGGAGTACGAAGTAGACTAGGCAGTGGTGAACATTGTGGTTTGATAGTCCCACAAGGCATGGTATAGTTTTTCTGGCCAAGAGTTATTGTCTTTGTCCACCATTTTTTGTAGTATGTTAGATAGGGTCTTATTGAAGGCCTCTATCTTCCCGTTGGACACTGTGTGGAAGCGGGACTAATGGATGGACATGATACTATATTCCTGGTATAGTTTCATCAATTTTTCAAAGTAGAAGTTGATGCCATTGTCTGTAAGTATTTTACGAGGGATACCAAATTTGGTGATGATGTTGGATTTCACAAAGCTGATGATGCTTCTTGCCTCGATTTCTTTAAGGGGTACAGCTTCTGCACACTTGGAAAAGTAGTTGGTCACTATGAGAATATATTTGATTTGTTTTACCATGGAGGGAGGATATGGTCCCATGATATTAATTCCCTATATGGAGAGTGGAAAGGAGTACTCAGCTTAGTGAAGTAGCCCTGTTGGATGATGAATGAAGATAGCATGAATTTGTAAAGAGTGACATTTCGCAGTAATTTTTGCGCAATCTCAGGCCTGGGTAGGCCAATAGTATCAAATAATTCAAATCAAGGACTTTATTGTAGATAATGTCACAACTTCTAGACCATGAATACCAGAGCCAAATAACTTTTCAGGATATTTGAATACCGGGTCTCAGCATCAATCCTGGTTTGGATGAGATAATAAAGGTTGTTTTCACTACTGGCATCATTCTTTTACGCAAGGAAGGATCCTAGTGACCACTCTAATGCTGTTACGTATAGGATAAGTGGCCTTCCTTCAACTAGAATCATGAGAATCGGTGGACTCAAGAGGTGCTACTTGAGGCTGTCAAATTCCTTTTTGAAATCATATGTCCATTGGTCGGTAACTCAGTTCATCATCAACCTTGTAAAGTGTATACATTTTACTATGACGTTGCTATAAAATGCCTGATATAGGCCAAGTGTCCTTGGAGTCCTTTCGGCTCAGTGTGGTTATAATGAGGTGGAAAACCAAGGATATTATTTGTCTTATCAGGGTCAATTTTGATGCCAAGGTGGCCTAAGACAATGATGATAAATCTCCCTAATGTAACCCTGAAGGCACATTTCAAGGGGTTCATCCTCAAGTTGTGTTGCTAAAGTTTGTTAAAGATAGTTTCAAGGTATGACCGGTGATCTGAGTAGTATCATGATTTGAACACCAAGTCTTCCACATAAAATTAGACGAACTTCCCCATAAATGGTTTGAAAATGCAACACATGGCACGTTGATATGTGGCGCCATTTTTTTCAGACCAAAGGGCATGACATTGTAACAAAATAGTCCCTGGTGGGGCCCTAAAGGAAGAGTATTATTCATATTATTATGCCATTCTAATTTGATTATATCCAAAATATCCATCCATGATGGAGATAGCCTCATATCCAATCATCGCATCAATCAATAGTTTGGTGATCGGGACAGGGAAATCATCTTTCAAGCAGTGCTGATTGAGATCTCTAAAATAGATGCAGATGAATATTTGTCCATTCTTCATTTTGACAGGGACTATGTTGGCCAACAATATGGGATATTGGACCTCTATAATAAATTCTACTTTTATGATATTGTCAACTTTAGCCTCTATCTTGGCCGCATGTGTGGGGTGCATTCTTCTGGAGGATTTCTTATAACCTCTATGATCTTTTAGAGGGCCTAGGTTATGATTCGCCACCTTGGGATCGAGTCCTAGAATTTCTATGTAATTCCATGTGAAAACATCTTGAAGATTCTTCCAGAAGGAGTTATATACCTCTTTTTCCTCGAAATACATGGTTGCACTAATGAGGGTGAGTCTCGGGTCTTCATCGGTACCCAGGTTTGTTTCCATCGGTTCATCAACAGTGTTAGAGATACCCTATTTGAGTGTAGGAGGGGAATCTCTATGGTCCTCTTCCTCTTCTTCCCCGGAATCCTCCTCCTCTTCTCCTTTTGATAGGGAGAGATCTTTCGATGTGGGCTCTCTAGAGCTCAAAGGCTATATGTCGCATGAACGTTTTGTGGCGGATGTGACTTCCTCTAGCTCAATTAGTTGGCAGGCAACATCTAGAGATGGATAAGCATGGGGGTGACAAGTGTCTTGTCCTTCTTCAACTTTAGAGAGTATGGCAGGGATATCTTGAGATTATAGGGAAGGGGTGTCGGCACCCTTTCTCAATAATTCTACCTCAGATTGAGGATCAACAGTCTCTTCCGCATTGTAAGACTTGGCTGTCAAAACTATGATCATGAGAACAACTTAATTTGAATCCTGAATCAGATTCCGTCTCTCAACATGGTTTATTGGTAGCACATAATCTTCCCCAAGATGCTTGAGGGGGTCTTCGGGAACCACTTCCAGACTATTAGGGGTGGGGACCTGATCATTACCATCAATTACATATGTCTTCCCATTTTTTTGTAAAATATGGCATCGATGTAATGCGACTCAGAGAGCTCAAAAGGGTCCTTATTAGTGTGAAATGTCCCTCCTGGTCCATTTATGAAAAATATGATACACTGGTGGTAGGATGAAAGAATGGCCATGTGTTGATGCAGCCATGTCCTTCCTAACTGGGCATTGAATTCCATGTTTTTTAGAACCACCAGGAACAATGAATAGGCCACAAGGTCACCAATATGTGTTCTGATCTTGAAATTTCACCTTGTATTCTGTTCTCTCTTGTCATAACCCAATAGAGTTTTGTCCAAGTGTGTTAGATTATCCTCATTGTATCTCAATATACGATGTGTTTGTAGTGGGATAAGGTTGACTCCAGATCCATTGTCGAAGAAGACATTCTGAACTTCAACATCATTCCAAATTCCAAACACATATTGGGGTTTGATGTGTCCTTTCATGGTGGCATCTTTATCCTGATCAGTGATGTAAATCTATGCATTACATTCAGCTAGTCTAGTCTCTGTTTGATATATCTCGGCGGGAGAAACTTCGGCTTGAAATTAATGGGGACTAGTAGGGTTTCTATGAGTACGTCCCTGAGAACTGCTAACAAAATCATGGAATCTAGGATTGATAGCTTTTCTAGTACTGAGGCCAACTACATTAGGATATTATACATTTTCCCCACAGGTCAGTGCTTCTCCATTTGTGGGGTCTCCTTAATAGGAACATTAGGGAATGGAGCATGAGATAAGGGACCAGTTGCAGGAGAAAGAGTTGTTGGTGCTCCAGCATTCTATGGACCTGACTTAGTCATTTTACTTTTCTCCCTAAGAAGCTAGACACTTTTTCCTCTTCTGATGGGTACTATGGAACAATGGGGCCATAGTGGCTACTCTTGGGGGCATGGGAATATTATTTATCCTTCTGGGTTTGTTGAAGGGATATCTCGCATGTTTCCACAATAGTGATGGTTTGATCTGGGGTATAACCGTAGGGTTGGTTCTATCCATGACTATGTCTGCCTCGATATCCCCTACCTATGCATTTCCTCCTTCTGGTCCCCCATCAGGTTTTGGGATCTCAGGTTCATAACCACACTCTTCATTAGATAATGGTTCGATTAAATGGATGATGTTGATAGAACCAATGATTGGTTCCTTGTTCAATGACAGATTAGCCTGGTTGGTTTCCACTGATGGTGTTTTTTAGTGGGTTGGTGCATGTTGTGTCAAGCCTGAGGGCATGAAATCCAAAAGTGTCAAGGATAACTCTACCCTATCAAAAACTAATCTTCTTGTATATTTTTCATACCTCTCTAGTCATTCTTGGATGACTGGCTTGTAGAGGGTTGTGAGGCCAAGGACGGAGGTTGTGTTGCATTGGGAGCTATTGGCAGCACAATCGGTTTTTTCAATTGAGATTAGAGTATTCAATGAGCTCGGTAGACTATCTTTTGAGTAATCCAATCATAAAATTTTCTCACCCTTTTGCTAAAGACTTTCTCCCACTCATCCCGCTCCTCTAGGTTGGTGGTAGAAAATATTCTGCATGTGTGGGGGTGGTCCTAGCTTCACCTGCCCCGATTACACCATCCTTTGTAGGACGTAGTTTAATATGAAGCCTTACTGAATATTGTGTCCCAACATCCGATTGATGGGACAATAATTAGTCATTTTTCGAGGATATCTTATTCAAGATTTCATGGATCTGGTAATTGGAGCACGTTCCAATTCATAGAGACTATGAAATAGCTACATACTTGTTTCTCTCAGAATGTGTAAACGTTATTTCTTCATTCCTTAAATTGGTTTCTCCTGTTTCCTCTTTGATCATCTCACCCGGGCGGAGGTGATCGTATATACGCCATAGCTTGGCGATTCAGCGGAGACTGAGGAGGTGGAGAGGGTGTGAGGGCTATATTGAGCATGATAGAGGATGCTTCATCTCAACCTACGATCTTTGCAGGGGCCTGTGAGGCTATTCCGAGTATGAGGTTAGTCCGTTGCAGGGAGTCTTTGATTATCTGGGCAATAACAGAGATATCCTAGAATACGGTGGTGCATTTCACTAGTATGAGTGGTGTTCTCTACTCATCATGGAGGTTCTCAATGTATATAGCAGGCATATCATCCTAGGGTAGTGTCATGTTCGGAGAGTAGGTTAGACCCTTCCATCTGTCAATGAAGTCTGAGACCATCTCGTTCTCCCTCTACATGAAAATCACGAGGTCACTAACCGTCATTTTGGGAAACATTGAAGTTGAACTGGAACTTTAATTTCCTCTAAAGATCCTCCCTAACTTTTATTGTCTGAGCTGACAAACTTTTATACCATACGAAGGCCAAACATTGCAAGGTTCGCATGAAGCATCTAAGTTTCATTGCTTCTTGTTGTTCTGGAGTTCCCATCATAGGGTGGTAATAAGACGTGTAGTGCATAAAATGTTGTTATGGGTCACTTGAGCTATTGAATATATGGAATACATGGATCCCAATATTCGGTGGAGGTGGTGGGTTTCTCACCCAGTCTGGGTAAGGAATTCGCTCTAGTTGTATCAGAGTGCACCAACCTTACATTTCTTCCAAACGAGATATCAATGATTCGATGGTATTGGTGAAACCCCGGTTTAAATCATGTTGGGCTAGATCCTGAACGGGTATAGCCTGAGGTACTACTTGAGGTGTTGTATTGGTTGGTACCTAAGGCACATATTCCCTCAGTGGTACCTTCGAAGGATTTAAATGTACTTGTTATGGTTTCTTCCTAAGTGGATGAAAGTCTTGGAATGCTCTTGAATCTATGTTCAGGTTGTTGGATGTGCCAGGTGCCATGCTGGGTAGGGGCCCTAATCTAATTTTGTTTTACAGGGCAAACCCTTGTTGTTGAGGCACACTATCTAGAAGTGCATAATGTGACTCATCTTCGGGAACTTATTCGGCAGGACAGTTCCTTTGAGGTAGCTCGGCGTTAATCCACTGTAATTCCTTCATTTCCTCCTCCAGCCAAGAAAACCTCTCCTCGAGCATTAGAGGTTCATTTTTTTTGCGAGAAAGATGTGGGTTGAGGAAAACCTGGCATTTTTTCCTATCCCTATTAGTGACTCGCTGGGGAAGTGGAGGGGGATTTGTTGGAGTATCTTGGTTTATAGCGGCCCTATAGTTCTGGGTGTGAATGCATGGTAGATCATTGTGAATCACATCCTGAATGGAACCATATTCTATCAATCCATTCAGATTTACATTTTATTCAGTGCCATACATGGGGTTAACATCCACAATTTTGATCGATACATAATATGGGGTGCATGAGGTTTCATCATTCAAGTAGTAAGAGGACCTTCCACACCTCATAATGGTTTCCCCCCTTCTATCCCGAGATTTTCATCGGGTTTCTTGACAAAGGATGACGTAGAAGGATCCTTGGTCTAACCTTATATCATGCCTCCCTCAGGGAGGGGATGATGTTTCAAAGGACATGACTGTACATGAACCACCTCTTCTGACTACCCTCCCCAAATGAGAGAATATAGATTCTCGTGGGGGATGTTGTTATGAGGAAAAATTGCCTCTATCCTCGGAGGTTGGGGTTGGATTTTTTCCTTTGGCACTATGCCTCTTCCCATTTTTGTTGTTCATACGGGGGAATTTTTTTGTTAAAAATTCTCCCAACCCTGGAGGCTAGGGTTGTTCCCATATTGTGGTAGCTGCTTCTGCAATCGCTTCTTTCCTAATATCGCGTGCTCCTATTCGAGGGTGAGCTGGGCCTGGTTTTGATTTCACCTGTCAATTAGTTTCCTCTAGGGATGCATGAACCGATTGATGATTGGTTATCCTTTGGTAAGAATCCTACTGATTGTTTTTGGTAGCCTGATTCAAGAGTTTATAAATGGATCTCTCTCATCGGGCATGACACTTTTGAGACTTTCTCAAGCAGTATTTTTGTCAGATGTGCAGCATCTCCAGAATAGGAACTTCATTTCACTACCGTCTTGAAGTGATGGAGTTTCCAAACCTTACATCAAATGGGTTCTTCTATACAGGAAGTGGAGTAAAATGTAGAGCCCCATGTTCTCCCCATACACAGATATGAACTCCTGTTGGAGCATCATCAATAAAGTGGTGCAATTAGTGCAGTGAACGAAGGTAGGTTAACTCAAGTTTCCTTTTACACCTCTCTGATCGCGTTAATCACACCGAAGGAAGGGATTCTAGGTCAATGTGATGCAGTAGCTCCCCTATTGTCTTGACATGATCTTCATACCCTTCATATAGTAGGAAGATTAATTACAACTAGTGAAGGATTATAGAGATATTAGAGAGGATGTCATGTACGCTTCCTTCAATCAACTCTCAAGGTATGTCAAACTGAGAGGTGGTTGTGGGCCAAAACATTACTGGTATATCATCCCTAGCCAATAATTTCCTCAGGTGCAGTGCCTCAGCATGTGCCCCCTCCAGAAATTCCTCTAATTGATCAGCCTAGCTGAGAGGATCCTTGACAGTACGATCAGAGGTAGTAGGGCAGGTAGGGATCAAATCGTTATGTGGGTGGCTCTAGGGTGTCTCTAAGGATGAACATGGTCCGAGACCATCTAATGATCGAATACGGATGTCATTTATAGTTTACTAGGAATCTAACAAGCTCGATTCCATCCTTATGAGTGCTTCATCATAGGAGGGATTTTTTGTACTTGATTCGGTACGGGGAGGACCTTCCTGTCAGTATGATATGTCACCATGGGGTGGCACTCCGTAGTTGGCACTGGAGTGGTGAGGATTACCATCATGGCATGAAGTCAGACTGCCCAAAATAATTTTGTATTGCATACCCTGTGGAGGACCTTCATAGTGGACTGCATCAAGAGTATGAACTTCTTTCTATTCAAGTGCATTGCATGGAGGTCCTTCGTAATGGCTGTCATGGTGGCGTGGACTACCACCATTGCTATTGTAGGGAGAAAAACTACAGGGTAGAACCTTGGGAGGGCTTTCAGAATGTACTGAAATGAGGGGAGGTCCTTCTCTTTTTTTGACATCTCTAGGGGGACCTCTGATATTTGTGTTGTAATGGAGAGGAATACCATTATCATCTGACGTCTCACTACACAGAGAAATTTTGTTGTGCATACCCTGGGGAGGACCTTTAGAGTGAGCTGCAGCAAGGGGAGGACCTTCTTGTTGCATAGTGTTGTTACAGGGAGGGCCTTTGGAACAACTACAATCTTGGTGAAGATGACCATCATGGTTTGACGTTCAGTGTGAATCCTGAGGAGGACCTTCATGACACAGTGCTATAAGGGGAGGACCTTCTTGTTTCTTAAGGCCATTGTGGGGAGGACCTTCACAATGGAGGCCATGATGGCGATGACTACCATCATAGCTATCATTATGGTGAGGACTACCATAATAGCTATCACAGGGAGAACATATATGGGTCACACCCTGGGGAGGGCCTTCAGAATTTACTATAATGAGGAGAGGGACTTCTCATTTCTTGAAGTCTCTGCGAGGAGGACCTCCACTATTATGGTGGTGATGACTACCACTATAATCTGATTATTGGATGCCTGAAATATCATCACAATGAAACCCTTGGGGAGGACCTTCAGGGTATGACACAACAAGGGGAAGACCTTCTTTTCATGATGAGATGTCACTGCAGGGAGGACCTCTGCAGTTGCGACTATAATGGTGAGGACTACCAACATAATCTCTTGTACTAGTGAATAGAGAGTGTTTGTAGTGTATACCCTGGGGAGGACCATCAGGGAATACCGCAGAAATTGGAGGACCTTCTTGATACTCGATCTTCTGGTCACACCGAGGGATTCCATGACTCACATAAAAAGAGGAACTCTCACGATCGATCGTTATATGCCCATGAGAGAGACCTTCATGGGTGCTATGGGGAGGAACTTTAGAGCCACTGGTAGCAACATTGCGTGGAGGAACTTCACAACTGCAACTTCAACTCTAATAGTATGGTAATGGGTGGGCAGGATTCTGAGCCATTGAGACATGTTTGGCGGCATTGTGAACCCCATCTTCCAACATAGTGGAGTCATTAACCCACTCTTTATTTTCCAGATGTCGTCGGTGCATTTGGGACGCTCTCTTACGAGCAGCGAGGAATGTCTACTATTGATAATGGTCGTCACCCTTGGGTCTCTAAATAATTGGGTCTTGTGATGCTGCCAGAATATTCAAATGAACATATTGAGTTTTGGAATGGATATATTCGAACCTCGAAGCATCCACCATGATGGATGGGTGTCCCCAAGTTATAACGAGTGAGTATGCTTGATCCAGTTTCCCTTGTATCAGGGGATATAGCTGATGACCTTCCTAGGCCAACGTAGGGATGCATATCTACTCCGAGGTGGCTATCTCGTCTCTTATATGAGTCACCTCAATTGGGGAGATGAGCTAACGGGCCCGAGATCTTGTTTTTTTGGTAGATGAAATTATATTCTGGAAGTTCTAAAAGATATGATCTAGGGTTGATACCTACTCCTCCAGCATTTCTAGGATATGTAGAGTGACATCCGTTGAAGGAATGGGTATGAGGGCACATTCCACTGTTGGAGTAGGAATGTCCTGCTCTAGTCCTCTAGTGGTCAAGGAATACTGATGATTCTCCTTTTTTAGGGTAGGTGAACAAGTCTGCCCCTATGCTGGGATATTCCAGCTTACTTCTCGGTTTGCCACCACATCGGGATGAGGGAATTTACTTGTATCTTCAAGGAGCTGGCCCTTCATATGTTGTATTACAACCATATCAAGTAAGTGGCCTCTATTGGTAGGGAGACCTTCCCTCATGTTGATCACCACCATATCAGGATGGCAGGTTTGAAGAGTTTATGTGAGGATCTGGTCCTACAAGAGATAGATTGCCACCACATCTTGATGGTGGATTTCATGATATCAGACAAGGAGAGGTGCCTTCCGAGTAGGTTTTATCATGTACGACCAACAAGCATGACACAACTCATTGGGGATGCACGCCTGCTGGTAGGTTTCTGCCATTTTGGGATGGTGGGCTTTGGGAGAGTGGACACGTGTATGGACTTTCCCATGATATGTCTCTGTGTATGAGCAGCAAATTTCTTCCTTAAGAACGAGGGTGATGACTTATTCCTAGTACCATTTTCCCCACCTTATGTGGGAATTCCAAGGTTCTGGATCTCAGGGATCATGGGAATGGATCCTTGGGGTGGTATCCTCTTTACGGTGAGGATGCGAAGTCACAGTGTAGTTGCGGCGACGTCCTCCAGCAGGTACCTTGGAGAAGAACCCCATTCTGTTAGGGATTAAGTCATGAGCATCATCCTCATCTACCTCTATAAGATAAAGGAGATATTCATTGTCTTGTTCTAGGGACAAGCTCCCAAAATGGATCGATACGACTACCAGGGCCGCCTGGTTCTTCTCCCTCAGTCATTGTTGGGAAAGCATCCGGTGGGACTTAACCGACTGGAGAGTGTACATAGTCGCCTCTACATTTGGAAGAGTATTGTTTAGGTGTTACTCTCATATCATTACATCCACGGCCTAGTCTTGAAGACGCTGGGTGGGCGACTGGGTCCTCTACGGATTGAGAGGCCCGGTCGACGCATTGATCATCCTGCGTGTTTGTGAATTCATTTATGACACCATTGGATTGAAGGAAGCTCTGCCATATACCTGTAAAACATTTGGAATGTACAAACAGAAAAACCCAGAAATGTGTAATCTTATAATCCCATGCCTAACTAATGACCTCTCTTGGAAGTCCTTTTGAGCAGGAAAGGGGGCACAATGTGTTGTAATTTCACCATCTCGGTTGAAGGCTCATGATTGTGTCCATTCTTGTTTTGTTTGGAGGATGAACAAGATGGACCGTTGGATATTAATCATCCATTCCTTGTTATGGAGAATTTCAAATTAAGTTAAAATTTTCATTCTGGTTAAATATTTACAATGGGTTCACCATTTTTGTTTCACGATGAAGGGGACGTGATCGGTTCCAGTATCTGATTAAAGGGAGTTGGTGTTTTTTAATTATTTCTATCGGGTTCCCTATATATATGGCTTTGCCTAGTCTCCAATGGGTTTATTCATGGATCCAAGAATGCCCAACAGTCGTTGTATCCAATAATCCATGGACCTTATTTCCAAAGGCATGTGCTTGTTGGGTGATATGGCCACCAATTCATAAGAACTCACATTGGTCGAGAAGATGGAAAATCAGGATCATCGTGCCCTTTGGGGGAAATTATTTCCCATTCTAGTACTCTCTTATAGATTCAAGACGTGTTCATATGTTTTAGAATCTTTGGACTATCCCCTAGAATAGTATCCATGAATTACCCCTGGGTTGAAATCCAGAAGTATACACAATGCTTCAAAACCGTCTACACCCGAGCTTTATCATCCCTCATCGGATTAACAATTTTGGGGATGTTCAAGTTTTTTCAGACAGAACTACTCTCAATCCTTATAAATGGGCAGTCTAGAGTTTATTATTATCTAGGCGAACAAAGAGTGACTTGATCGTCTGGATCAAACCCATAATACGGGCTTCCTACATATCCTTGTGAAAGGAATTAGAATCCACGTAGTTTGGTGCCACTTAAATGAGCACGTCACCTTTTAAGGTCATATGATAAGGACCCTACCATATAGTTTAACGTCATGTGGAAAGTACATCTAGGCGATAGGTTCTTAGTCAATGATGGTGTGGGACTTACGCCGATGCGGCCCAGAAGACCTGAGGGGAAATGATTTTTCAGTCCTGGGTATAGTCCTACAATGGGGAATGAGGACACATTCTGATAAGGATAAATGGGTATCTAACTTGGATGTTTGTATTATGCCTTAAGAAAGTTTTCTATGCATACTAGTTGGCTGAGAATCAAAGTGTACATAGATCTATAAGGTAAGGTCTTACATGTGATAGTCTCCTATCGAGGAGGTGATTTGCAGCCCATGTTGTGGTGTGGTTGGGACTTACATGTGGTTGGTGTCCCGAGTTGGGATTGAACCTCAGGGAGGTGTCCTACGTGCCCTGCTTAGAAGAAAGGGATCAAAACCCATGTAGTTTGTTTGTGTGAGGATTATACATGGAAGCTTCCCATTTGACGGGAACATAATTGGGTGGACCCATTTTGAATGGGAACCCTATTGAGCTCGTGCCTTCTGATAGGCATCCTACATATCCTAATTTGATCAGGAATCAGAGTTATCATAGTTCAGAAAGAGTGATTGTGTTTTAATCCTTAAAAACCTCTTAGATCATGTGAGTCATGCTTGGTGTTAGAAACAAGGGGATCTGAAAGATTCAACAATACACATGCCTCCTTCCCAGTTGGTGGGGGAGGGAGAGCCTGTGTCAGAAGAGGTCGGGGCGACCATGTGCGAGGGCGTGGTACAATTTACCTTCCTAGATGAAAGGGGAAAGGATATTGTAGTCTGAAAAGGATGGTGTGGGGTTTAATCATGGAGGGATTCCTTTCACTCACTTCAGGGAGGGGAGAAATGATCATAGCTCATGCTTAATGAATGGAAAAAATGAGCAGGATCCCACAATCTTTAAGAGTGGAGAGGAAAAAAGTGGCTCTCGGGCTTGGAATTTTCACTACCATGGGTATGTGAACCCAGGAATGCTTCGGATTTCCATTCAAGGGATGGGGTAACCTCTTTGACTCCTCCTACCGTGGGTATTTAAAATCAGTAGGGTGCGCTAATATGCTTAAGGGTTTCAGCATGCTAGCCCGGTGGCTTTGGGAGAGGCCTTGGCTTGGTGTCGATGGATAGGCTTATGAAGGGATTATGGAGGGTTGGACTAAATTGGAAAGGACTTATCTTACTCGGGGGATGGAAACGTCGATGCCCTTTGTGGGAAACAAATCCATATGAGAAGTTTCACCCTTTGTGTAGGTAGGTACTACGCAGATGGAGTGGTCGTCCGCGTACTAGTATGGAATACGGACCAAGGGGTATGCCGCATACCGGAGTGGTACACAGATTCAGGTTTGGTATACGTATCAGATTGGTATGTGGCGCCAGAGTCCGCTAGAGCAGCGGTGGCTGGGGGTAGCACTAGTAAGGGATTCGCCCGTGTAGATGGGTGCTATGCGGCATGCTGGATTGAAGAAAGGTCATATACTCCTTGGTTAGTGTGGAGTGAATCTTCGTAGGGGTCGTGTTTCATAGTTTACCAATTTTAGGTTCATGTGTTACAAATTTATTTATGTGTTCTTTAGTTCTTAACAATTAATCCCCATTTTATACATGTTGTTGTTTTGTGAATTGGAACTTCGCGGTCAGTGAAATCCTATTCTCTCAAAATCCCTTCCTTCAAAGAGATGATTGCCAAGAATCTGATCCTACATCCTCATATCCCCTTCTTATCCCACATTCCATCCTTTTATATAGGGGGTAAAGGGTTTCATCTATGGTCATGTGACACATTTTATGGAGGCACGTGATAGAAAAACCATTCTACAATGACTTAGGGAGCCCGTCGTTCTTGGGGTATATTGAATGCTCCTCGCCCACGAACCAACTCGGTCACAGGGGTGCTTCAAGGCCGCACAGGGCTCCGCCTCTGTTTTTCGAACGACGTAGTGCACGGATGGGGGTCGATCTACCTCACTTTGCCAGTCATTTGGTTAATGTATGCATTGGAGATCCACCTTCGTTTCACAAATGACAGGATCCACGGATGGCATGGTTCATCGAACCGTTCCTGTACCACTGATTATGAACTGGTATATGGACTAGTTAGGTCCTTCACCATTTCTTACAAACATTCTTCATATTATTCCAAAATTAATGATGAAAATTGGGTAGATTCTTCCACTGATTAAGGGATTGTTTTCCTTCCCCACTACAGATTTTTCAGAACCCTACAATGATTTATACATTCTATAAATTATTCTTCAGGACAATGTGAGTTCCCACTATGAATAGTGATTTTTACACTATGTTTTCTTTGATTTATAAAATGTATGGAACTAGAAGGAACTGTGTTAACATTGAATGTGATAGATAATGTGTTGATGGGAATCCAAAGGGGATAATGACCAAGGTGAGGGATATTGTGATTATTTCTAATTAGTTATCATGATATATGATTAACAACATGAACCTTAACCAACTTGCAGTCTCACAAAATAAGAGAAGGATGGATTCCATTAAGTAATTTAATAGTTGAGACCATGGAGGAATAAAGGTATGATTTTGTTTCTGTTAGAAATGGGCAACGAGACACTTAGGATAGTGTCATGAAGGAACATGAAATTGTCTGATGTGTGGAAATGATAGGCACAACAAAAGTATTTTATGATGAAAAATGTAAATTTTGGTTAATTTAATGGATGAAAATAATGGTCGTTGTAAGTTATTATCGATGGATGAATTATTTAAATGTGTTTAGTATGGGAATTATGAAAATCGATGTCCTAGGGGGAAAGATTTTGATTATAATCCATAAGGTTTTATGAGTTATTTTTATATTTATAGTGATGAAGATACTACAAATGGTATATAAAGGGAGGGGTAATAAAAAACTAAGATGATGATTCCTAGTTGATAGTTTATGAATTAAGTGAAGTGATTAATGTTATTATGTTTAGATTCAATAATTATGTTATATTATTATTATTTTCATTTAGATTATTCTTGTAAATATTATGAAATGTTTTAAGATTACATTATAGTAATTTTTACTTAAGGATTTGAGAGATTAAGTTAAATCATACCGATAACTAGGAAAAGTGTTTCGGTGGATTGTTGATCTTTTTTAAAAACACATGATTGAGGGAAGGTATCCTATAACAAGTTCTCAATGTTAAATTAATAATGGTAAAGATATATTGATGGGATACTATTGGTGACCCTAGAATTGGTTAGATATTTGATTGTTTATGTTTTGTTTTGTATATTTTACTACATGTTCAGATTTATGGAATATATTCGATAACCTATGATTTTAATTTACGAATAATTCATGTTTTCATTAAGGATTTATGGTGATCAAGGTATTCACATATTTTTAATATGACATTATGAACAACATTATATTACTTAATGAATATAATATTGATTTAGTGACAATACGTCTAAATTTGGTCATACATATTTTAGATGAGCCTCAAGGATAGCTATATTTAGAATATATTAGGTTGATCATTTGGTTATTATTGGATATATTTTTTCATTTTTTATTAAATACAGTAGTAATATATTGTTTCTATTGTATCTATCTTACAATCCATTAAATGTTAATTTTAGTGCTTCAAGCATAAAAAATTCATTTTTAGACATTAAATTATTCGAGTAAGAGAGAAGTTGAAATTGACTAAAGCACAACCAAAGTATGAAATTGTGAATATGAAATAAAAATATAAAAAGTAAGTATTTTCCCTTATATTCTGAGATCGTAAAATAATTCATAAACTTTATGAAAAGGTTCCTGAAGAAAAAAATATCCCAATACCTTTATTTTTTATAAACCGATGGAATTTAATCAATTACATATTTATGGTTTTCTAGTCAAAACCTTCTCTAGATCAACCAATTTCTTATGATGAATGATATATCTCAATATCTATATTTAATTATTCTTTTCTTCCATGTCTATATCTTTACCTTCCACCAATGTTATCCTACTTGGAAACCAAGTTATTTGTTATTCTCTATTTCCTTTTTTACATCCATTTCATTATTATAAAGATAATTTTTTATTCACCATTTTTAATATGTCATTTACCAATAAATATATTTCCAAATGTAAATCCATTAATTTATGAGATTAATATTAAATTATAAGACATAATTTTTTTAAGGGGATAGAATATAACACCCCAATATTTTAAAATATGAACATCATATTCAATAGCGTATATTAAACACCACTCCGAGATTATAAGATAATGTAAAACCCAATACTTTAAAATATACTTCATTTTATATTACTTTAATCTTTTCAATAGATTGCATTTCACGTGACACCAGGTTTTAAAGAAATATGATACTCTATTAAAATATTATTATTTAAAAATGACCACTACAACCTAGCCATTATGTTTACGGTTAAGAGTAGTACTAACTAAATTATAAAAAATATTTGTTTTAAACATGTGGAAAAAAATTCACCAGTTATATATTAATTATTAGTAAAATGAGAACCATTTTAATGCAAAGAAATGTGTTCTAAAAAAGTATTTTTCTAAATGGCGGTAAAGCCACACTTTGAACATATAATTTAAATATAACATTACCAAATTTGGAAAATTTATTTTAAAAATTAAAATTAATTTTTTATATCTATATTCCAAAATTATCTATGTGTAAATTTCTGAGATTTTTTCGGAAATGATTAATTGTTTGATGAATAGTGAAAAACACTGATTTTTTCTGAAAGCTATATTTTTATTTAAATTATATACAATAATAAATTAAAATAATTTTTTTATAAAGTAAAAATATTTAAATTATATTTAAGTTTAACTAATTTATTAAATTTAATATAGAATTTTTATATTAAAACATTCTATACTTATGAGACTTTTTCTTTGAAAAACCAGAATTTCGCCGCATCTACGGTTTAATTTGAAATTTAATTATAACAATTAAATTAGTTGAATTTGGATAAATATATTTAATATTAGGAATATTAATAATTTATAATAACTAATATGTTCAACTTAACTTTCAAAATTAATGAAAAGTGAAAGCAATAAAAATTAATTACCACAATTTAGGTAAAAATGAGTTTACCAGGGGTGAACTAAGAAGGCAAGGGTCAATGATGACCAAAAACATGACCAAAAACAACTTTAAGGGAATAATTATAAAATTTAATGTCTAGGGTTTTATAATAACCTATTTTATATACTTGTTTATTTATAAAAATATGGGTATCACATTATCTTTTCTAAAATTCCATGTGTGTCCTCTCCCCCACTTATAAAAGGTCACCCCCTCTCCTCCATTTTTCACACTTCCAAAATAATTTATTTCATCAAATACTTAACAAATATAATTAAATAATCCTTTAATCACATCATATAGGGCTTATTTTTATTATAAATTCCTCCTATGAAGGCTTTAGGTACAAACCAAAAGAGGCTCTCTAAAGAAGAGGTAAAATTGTAAAATGTGTGTATTTGTTTTATTTCTTATTCCACATACATAAAAACTTATTAAAATATAATAATATAATAAAAAAACTGTATAATATAAAATAATTTGTTATTAGGTTAATTTAATAACCCTTATATATCTCCACTCCCATCAAATGGGAAATAGAACTGTCGATCATGTGTACAACATACTACAATCCCACGAACCGATGTGTTTCATTTTCATTAATAATCGTTAAAGGATAAATATAATGGTATATTTAACATTTTTGTATAATATTTATGATAATATTACAACTTTTAAACTATCATATCACATATAACTTCCTAGTTTCTGTTATGAAGTGGATATAATAACGTCGCTCGTGTGTACGGTGGACTACCACCTTGCGAAAAGATGTGATTCATTTTTTCATATGCTTCAAATGAAAGGTAGTAAGGTTAATGTTAATTTATATTTTTGATATTTATGAAATAAAAATAATTATATAAATATAATATCTCATCTAACTTCATACCTTTCAATCTTTGAGAAAATAATAACATTTCTTGTGTACACTTGTGGACTAACGCCTTCATATAGTGATGTGAAATGTTTTTCAATTATTTTTTACATTGATTGTAATAATAATGTATTTCATTAATATATATTTTATATATGAATCATTAATTAATCTTTAAATATTTATTAATATTTATTTTTATTTCATTCCATCTATTGAGAAAAATGGAAACAACGTTTATGCGAACATACGACCTAGCATCTCCATGAACGGTATAATCCATTTTCTATATCTAACATTAATAGATTACTATAAATAAAAATATAATTAATATATGTTATAATTATAAATTTTTAACATTATTTAGATTATTAAATCATGATAAAATTAAATAGACCAAAATTACTCAACTAAATCATACATGAAAAATGAAGCAATTGTTACCTGAAATAGTTATTTTAAAAAAGATTTGTTAATAAACGGCTGATTAATGACTATAAGTAAATAATATACTATATGAGATATACAATTATTTTTTTATAAAATATTGATAATAATTTTTTATTTATTATATAGGATTTTCGGACACATACGATGAAAGTTGGGCCTATTGTAAGGGTTTCATGTCTCACTTGTAATCTCAAGAGACATACGAAATATTCACAACTTCTTCCTTTGTGTGGTGTATAATTCCCATTTTTATATGTTATATCATGTATGTATTTATATTAATTTTATTTAAAGACACATTTTATATTATTTGTTTCATGGGGCTAAAGTTTCAAAAGTTTCCAATATTGTAAGGGTTTATTTCACAATCTCATCATTATTCAGGATTGTTTTTGTTTAAATCTACCTTGGGGAAACTATTTTTTATTTCAATCATAAAACTGATATATTTACTTATAATCTGGTTATTGATGAAATTTTCATATAATAGTACCATTTTCTACTATTTCATACTTAAAATGATTTATAATTTTTTTTGAAGTCTGATTTTATTTCTCACTTCATTAAAAAATAACTTTTCATCAAAATACATGCCTTCAAAAAAAAATTAAAGAATGTTTTTACCATTTTTAAAATGATTGAGTAAAAAAATCCCATTTATTAATTTATAGAAAATGTTTTGAATGTAATCATAATGTCTTTTTAAAACATGGCTCATTTGTCTTTTAACGATAATGTGAAAGGAATATTTGTTTTAACATGTAATACATGAAAAGAATTTACTACAATCACGAAAAGTATATTTTATAAAGATTAATTAATATATTAATAATTTATTTTTAATGAAAATTATTTTTAATATCTTTTATGAACTTTTATATTAAAATGAAATATATTTTCAATGTGAAATTTTTATTCTCCACAAAAAAAATTAGTGACATTCTTATGGTATTTCAATTTATCCATTATATTAATAAAATATTATAATTATTATACACTAGGGATATGTTTTATTTATATTATCCTTATTCATTATTCTCATGGTTTATGATCAGTTTTACTAAATATGTACAATTTTTTACCCTTCATCACATTACTCTGGATGGCTTATGATTATTTTTATTTGATAGGGGTAAGTATTAACATTTTTTATGTTAGTTTTTAAATTTTTATTTTTATTTTGGTTATGTTCCACTCATTTTATATGACTAATGAATTTTAATTAATAAATTATTGATTGGAAAATTTATATAGTTTTATACCAATAGATTTAAGGAGTCTTGTGAAAGGTATTGACAGTATGTTTCAGATGTCCAACATTATGAGATCAGTTATTGAAGTCGGTCTAATTATTCAAATAGTATTAATATTGATGTATAATTCTCAAGATTATGTGAATAATTATATGGATTTTTTTATTTCTACCATATCATGTTTAGTATACTAATTAAGTGGCCTAAATTTCAGTTATTTTCTTTGCCATATTAACCAATATTATTTATTCAGGTTAGCTTCTACTGTATTCTAACCCTTACTGAGAATATGATCTCACCCACATCTTATGTTTTATTTTATCTTGGATACTAGAAAATATATTGTGAATAATATGTAGGGATAAACTATGAGTAATAATGTTTTCTTAAATAAAACACTTTGTGTATTTTATATTTTCAAGAATAATATGAATTTCAAGTATGTATCTAGTTTACAAAGACTACTAAACTACTCCATTTATAAAGAATTGATTTCTTGTTACTAATTCCAATTTAATAAATTAACCACTGGATTTGGGATACTAGGGCTAGGTCCTTTACATTAGACATGTTTTGATAACATTTTAACCATTATCTTATTAGTTTACCTCCCAAAAAACGAATTTTAACATTAACCAAAATAATTAGTTGTTAACTGATTTTAATATTAATAATGACCAAAAATTATGTTTAAGTATTTATATAATATTAATTATTATGATTGAAAATACAAAATAAAATTTTCCCAATTCAATTCCGATAATTGGAAGAAATTTATTTAAAATTAAACTCACAAATGCTATTAAAAAATAATTTTCCAAAGGAACGGTTTTCATAAGTATGGAATGTATTAATATCAAAATTCAATATGATGATTATTAAAATGACCTAAATTGGATTTATAATCATATAATTTAACTAATTATACTTTTAAGTACATATTAAAACCAAATCAAACATGAAAATTATTTAATATAAAAAGTAGTTTATAATCAAAAACAAGCATTTTCATTACTCTTTAAAACATAAAAAGAATAAAAAAATATAAAAAAATCACCATAATAAGATTTTGACATGTTGATTCCAAAAACGAATTTAATTATATAATATTAATTTTATAAAAGTTTCAAAAGTTATTTTTTTTATTTTTTCACAAAAAAACAATAAAAACATTTTTTGAGAAAAATTTACTCTCATACAATACAATGGATTTAAAAAAATAAACAACATTTTTATGAATTTATTTTATTTATATATAACTTTAATAATTAGTTTTTTAAAAATGTTTATTCATATTCATACCACCAGTTTTAATAGATAGGTTATAACAATCATGTTCAAAAAATAATATTAATAGTATATAATAGTTCATTAAAAAATAATGTTGTTTGAAACAAAACATATGTAAAAAATAAATTTATTTGAAAAAAATATTTCATGAAATGTTATGGTTCTAAAAGTAAGTTGTTATATAAATATATTGTGTTACAGTTTTATAACAAATTTTTTTTGAAAGCTTCGGCAACAAAGGATTTCTACTGTCATCGGCTGGTCGGTGTTTGGCTCTAGCCAAGGCTACATCTGCCACCTCAACCCATCCTGAGGCCCTCACAAGCCCTTTGAATAGCTCCTAATCCTCATTCATCATCTGAAAAACATGAAATTAAAGTTTTATAAATCTCAATACTAGTTTTTGTATCCCATTTCTTAAATTTACGTGTCTTCTAAATGAAATATTCAAATTCCATTGTTACTTTCCAACCCTTAATGATGAGGGACATTATAGATACCTAAAATTCATACATTGAAAGGCCAATTATAATTTCAATTCATAAATATATATAGCCAAAATTAATGTTTAATAAATTAGAGACTTTTTTTAATAACATGATACATTTTATATTCTTGAACATGACACATTTTAATTAAGAATTTACATAATCATATCATATATGATAGATCACTAAAGATGGATTATATTTGATATAGGTTTAGGGTACTATTAAACTCATTACAAATCTATATAATTCCTTCCACATATCTATTTTATGATCTGATGAATCATCCCACTAAACCCCTTCAATGGGTAACATCAATCAAGAAATATTTTTTGAAAAATGGTGACATATGTATTCTTAATTCTCATGTTCGTATCTTTGAAAACAAATATTGACACTAATTTACATTAAAACATTAGTGATATTATTATTATTTTTATCTACATAGAACTATTTCTATATTCACCATCATCATCTTGAAAACATTGCATTCAACTTTTTCTTTCAGATCGTTTAGTTTGAAATTGAATATAAATAATTACATTGTGATCATTCATTACCAACATACCGTAAAATGTTTTAGGATATAAAGTAACTTTTTTTTAGTTATACCGGTATAATAAAGTCTAGAAGAGTTGGGTCCCGTTAAACCGTCCCCCAAAATTAATAAGGAAAAAGTAAAAATACACAGTCAGATAGAGCAAGGGGCTTTACAGAGCCTAGAGTGGGAGACGCCCCTCATATCAGCCTCAACCAAAGATGCACAAAAACTCGAAGCTTGGAAGGACCACATGGTAGTCATCTCCATGACTGCCCTCTTGGACAAGGCATCATCCTCTTAATTAGCCTCACGATATGCATGAGTGATAACCAGGTTGAGATGTTCTACCTGATTAAGACATCTGATCCATTGAGGTAGAAGTCTCCATGGATCATCCAGAGTTCACATTTTGAGAGCATGCACCACAAGTTCGGAGTCAGATTCAGTCCATAATATATTCCAATTATGATAGAAAAAATGCTTCATGACATAAATAATATCCCATAATTCTGCTTCATAAGCAACTCCCATCCCAATGAAATGATGAATGCAGCCCTTGACGAAACCACGATGCATGTGGTAGACACCCCCACAGCCTAATCTACCCGACACTCCAGTTGTGGCACCATCAACATTAACCTTAACACATGGATAAATCGGTGGTATCCAGCGAATATACTTAACCATCAATGGTTTCTTCATTTTACTTGAAATTCCAAGCATCTTCAGTGCAGTTAAATTTGTGCACATATTGTCCATGCAACCCTTTTTATCGCATTAGCAGCATGTATTTCCCGATGAATTAGCATGGAACTTGCATTAAAGGAAGGAGCCTTGTTGCCAAAAAGGATGCTATTTAGGGCTGTCCATATGGAATGACAAATAGCCATTCTAGCAACCAGCAGCATGTTCTGAATCTGTGCACTCCTTCCAGACTTGGAGATGAACACCATCATGTCTTCCAGCAGCCTGTATAAGTAGAGGTCCATGTTAGAGATATCTCCAATGTATTTCCAAAGCTTCTGAGCAAACAGAAACCAGAAAAAAAGATGTTGTGCAGTTTCAGCTTCATTCAGACGCAAATAACAGGCAGACAAAATACATTGGCCCGCCTTCCTTAATTGATCGTGCGTTGGCAATCGGATTCTCCACAGTCTCCAGATAAGAAGAATTTGAGAGGGATGGATGAAAGGTACTTTAAATGAAAGAAGCCAAGGGGGCGCTTGTGTGTAGCCAACAATCTGCATGTTTTAGAATTCATGTAGATTTAAAATGACCATTCCTATTAGGCCTCCTGACCAGGGTGTCGATGTCCATGAAGGAGTAGTTCTGGATTTCATTCTTGGCTTGGGGAGTGAGCATGTTTTCAAGGCCATGATAATGATCTAAAAAATCTGAAATAGATGTGTCCATTGGATGAGGGGGAATATCACCAAAATATAAGGGGCTATCCAACCAGGGATTATTGCAATAGTTAAGACCAGATTGTCTGCAGACAAGCCATTTAGAGTTCTGAGTCACATCATTGAAGGAGTGCTGCAGGGAATTCCATACTGATGATGACATATAATGATGGTAGCCATTAATAAGATTTATTTTGAATCTGCATGAAAGAAAATCTAGGGATGAATAATTGGAGGTTAAGAGATTCCATGTGAACTTATTAATAAGTACCTCATTAAACCACTAAATGTATTTCACTCCAAGACCGCCCAACTCAATGGGTTTGATGCATTCCTTCCAAGCAATGGTGATCAGCTTCCTTTTGTTAATAGAGCCGGTCCAGATAAAATTCCTCATTATGGACTGGAGTTCATTGAGCCGATTTTTTGGCCATTTATAAATGGAAAATGAGTAGACAAACTTTTATGTAATCACCAAATTAATGAGGCACACCCTTCCAACATGAGACATGGATTTACCCTTATATTTAGCCATC
This sequence comes from Viscum album, assembly GCA_963277665.1. Classification (NCBI taxonomy): domain Eukaryota; kingdom Viridiplantae; phylum Streptophyta; class Magnoliopsida; order Santalales; family Viscaceae; genus Viscum; species Viscum album. The sequence goes on along the minus strand of OY728134.1, from coordinate 153,484,328 downwards.
TGATTCATAATACTAGAGGAAATTCCAGCATGATATTGCCTACGTATCCTGCAACAAAATATTGGAAGTCCAAGATAAATAAATGGCATGGATCCTTTTCTAACTCCGAGAAATCTATTGACCCTGTTTTGTTTTCTTTCATTATTCCCATCATCTAAAACAATGAAGGATTTATTCAAATTTATATGCTGTCCAGCAACAGTATCATAGTGTGAGAATAAGGTTTTTATCGCAGATATGGTCTTTCTTGTGGCTTCCCCATAAATCAGAATATCCTCAGCATATAATAAATGAGATGGGGCAAGGTTGTCCCTCCCAACCCTTATCTGTCTAAAAATGCCAATTTGAGACATCTCATTAAGACATCTACTGATATAATCTTCAACAACAGCCTAGAATGTAGATCACTTTGTCGCACTCCTCGTGTGTAGTGAAAATAACCCTTGGAAGATCCATTAATTAATGTGGACATCATTGCCGAAGTAAGGATACTTCTGACAAGGTTGATGAAGACATTCAAGAAACCAAATATCCTGAGAATGTCAAAGAGGAAGCTCCACTTTACGGTATCAAAGGCCTTGGAGATGTCAATCTTAAAGGAAAAGTTTCCATGCTTTTTTTTCTTTTTCATCAGATTAATGCTCTCTGATGTAGTGAAAAGACAGTTTTGAATGTTTCTGCCAGGTATGAAGCCATACTGATTAGGAGAGATGTGCTCCTTGATTATTCCCCCCAATATATTCATCAATATTTTTCTGTTAATGATTTTTGGTGTGGTGTTTCCAATCGCAACTGGTCTGAAATATTTCACATCAATTGCATTCTTCTTCTTAGGAACCAGGGCAATGAAATTAGAGTTGAAACCATAAGGCATATTACTCTGAGAAAACAAATCCCTTAGTGCATGAACCATATCATCTTGGACAATGTCCCAATAGAACATAAAGAACTTGTTGGTGAAGCTATACAGTACAGATGTATTGTCCATGTTACGAGAGAAAAGGGACTCCTTTGTTTCATCTTTTGAGGGAACCCTTGTGAGAGTAAGGTTTTGATGGTCCTCAATACAAGGGGCAATGCTATCAATCATCTCCTTATTGTTGTCCACGCCATCATCAGAGTACAACCCAGTGAAATATTCCACAACTACTTTTTAAATATCACTTTCAGATGTTTAGAGGTGACCCACAACTTTAATGGCCTTTAGACCTTCCCTGATTATTTTTTCTTTTTGCATCCGGTGAAAAAATTTAGAATTCCAGTCACCATATTTCAGCCACCTAGAGTTCAAGTGATTACGCTCCAGTGTTTCTTTGACAATAAAAATATCATCAATCCTTGCAAGTGAATGAATTTCCTCATGTGATGGACTGTCATGGTGCTGGTTTCTAATTTGGTCGCTATCCAATTGATTTTTAGCAGCGATGATCACACTATCAAGCTTAGAAAAAGTGTCCTTGCTCCATTTCCTTAAGAGTTCCTTAACATTATTATGTTTATCAACAAGATTATACATTGGGTTGCCATGGAAATTAATCATCCACCCCTTAATAATGACTTCCCTGCATCCAGGAGTCACAAGCCATCCATTATTAAATCAAAAGGGAAGAGGGCCAGACCTGACATAATTCAAGGACATATCAATCATAACGGGGTTGTGATCCGAGTGATGCTTTGGTAAAGTGTATCCAGAAATTCCTAAATCAGCACCCTCATCACCAATCGGAACAAAGCATCTGTCAAGTTTACTTGATTGTCTTCCATGCACAGTATACCAGCTCCAAGCGAAATCAGCACCTGCAATTAAAATTTCAGCAAGATGACATTGGTCAATGAAGGATGAGAAGACCAAGGAGGCCACCCTTTTGATGTTTATCCCATTTTTCTCTTCTGGTTTCAAAATAGTGTTTAAGTCTCCCATTATCACCCATTTATTGACAGGATATCCAGCAAAGGTTTCAAGCTCATGCCAAAGCTCCCTTCGTCGTGCGTAGGATGGGGAGGCATACACAAAGGTGGCTTCAAAACTATGACCTTGACAGGTGCATGAGACCGAGACCCATTGTGGGTTCTTAACAAAAGAGGATAGCTGTAAACTCTCATGCATAAAAACCCAGAGGTGGTCCTTATTGATATCATGCAAGTTCTGAGAAATAAAATTATATCAAAGAGAATACTATTTGAAAGGATTCCACTGGTCAAAAATCATTTTAGGCTCTACAATTCCAATCAGCATAGGCTTATAGGCCATAATGTAATGTCTAAGGGCTCTGGCCGTTGGGGTACTCCTAAGCCCTTGAAAATTCCAGAAAAGAATCTTAATTGATGAATGGTTTGGCTCCTTGTTAGGGGGGCCTCCTTTCATTGATGAAAGTCCCTGGGCCACTGCCCTTTTTTCCAGTATCCTTTTTCTCTTTATCATCAGAAATTAGAGTCACTCCAACATCACTCTTAGAGCCAACCTACTCACCTCCATCAGGTTCAACACAAGTTACATACTGGCCACCCAAGCTGGGGATGTCCTTCACATCCTAGAGGCCATAAGCCTCACAAGAGATTCCATCCAGAGGAGAAAATTTGTTGGATGATTTCAGGTAACAAGGGTCACTGCTCATTTGAGGTGCCCTTTTTGCGACCTTATTTGGATTGGCCTATTTGAAGGGATTCCCCATTTCACATTCAGCAGCTGCAGAATCTACATCCACACCATCTGCTGCCTGCTCCTCTTTTCCAAAATTTCATTTGTGTTGCTACAACGCTTCTATGTTAGCCCCTTCCAGGAATCCAGGTCTCTCCAGTCCAGAGACAGGATTCATCACCAGAGGGAGTTCCTCTCCCTGTGTTTCTGCATCCCTAGAGGTCACTGCCAGAGCAGTGGACAAGGGCCCCTCAGGAGGGGGTAGCATCTGAAAAGACCCAGAAATGGGGTTCTGCATGTAAACTAAGGTTGTACAATCCTTTGGGTGGGTAAGGACCTCCAATTTACGTAGAGATTGTGCAGGGGAGTCATCCCTCACAATTCCGAAATTCCCCTCATCAGTAGAGTCAATCACATCCATACCAGTAGGGCCAGCTTCCAGTCTCACATCAATAGATGGGAGGCCATCAGAGGCAAGAAAAGAGGGATAACCACCTCCGATATCCTTCTCCTAGTTGTTAGCACGACCTGCCCCAACATGAGGGGCATCAGAAAATGGAAGATCATCAGAATCCTGCAACTGTACTGGGGGTGCAGGGTCTGAACCAATTCCAGCAGGGGGAGACTCACTTGAGGGTCGAGTAGTCAATTCAGAAGAAAGAACCTTATCCTTTCCTTTCCTTCTTCTACATAAGCCATCGTCATGTCCTTTCACCTTGCATAGAGTGCACCCCTTATCTCTGTTGCACTCAAAAGAGAGGTGACCAAAGAGCCTAGAGGCCATACAAAACTTTGGCTTTCTCTCATACTAAATTTCAAGTTTCATGCTATCATCTCTTGTGGTAAGCACTACCTCTTCCACTAAGGTGCTAGACATATCCTCTTCAACCAGAACCCTTAAAAAGTGACCAAATTGTGGGTTGTCTGTTTATTTATCCAATCTAATGGGGGTTCCAACCAAAGAGGCAATATCCCATAGAATCTGTGGATGCAAGTACAACCAATTAAATGGACAGATATGAATCCCTAGCTGCATATGAGAATTACTTACATTATTCAGATAAAAACTCCTATCCCATTCCTAAATACGTAAAAACCATGGCTTAAGGGAGAGAGGTACAAAGCTCCAGGTCTTGCGCTACAATTCATCAGATGGGAAGATTATATGGTAATAACCCCTTCCCATTGCCATCATTCACCAATTTTCAAATCCCCATATCCCTGCAATCTTCTTGGTAATCTCATTAAACTTCCACAATTTATCACCTTTAGGAACTAGAACCCACGCAATTATGGAGTATCTTCATAGCCTCACCCTCTCTTCAATGGCCTCTTTGATTTCCGAAACATGCACAACCCTTCCTTTTTTGATGATTCGCCCAGGCGGCGGCGTGCCAAAATCCAAGAAGTAAGAATCATATTTCACCACCTCTACAATGTTTTTCTTTGGTTCAACAGTAGAATTTAGGGTTCCTGTTGATTTAGACATTACAGCAAACTCAAAGAGTTCTTTATTCCCAACATGATCACACAACCTATCAGTGCCCTCTTTGTGCTTCCTACCAGCATCGTCAACAGTGGTATAGCTCACATCCTTGCTCCCCTCTTGCTCCGCCATCGTCCTAGTAAATTGAATTAGTGGGTTTAAAAGAAATCTACTGGTATAATATTTTATATATTAAACTTTAGACTACCATAATTTCAAACATTCTCCCACTAGCCTCTTAGAAACTATATTTTCTATAAGATATATTTCTATGAGAAAAATTATTTATATTAAGGAAAAAACTTATTTTTCTTTAGTGGATATTTTTTAAAAAATTAATTATTAAAAAAGATATATTATATGGTATTCTATGTGTTTGTAATATTATAATAAAACCAAGTCTGTGTCCTTTAAAATATGTATCACTAGTGTGGTGAGAAGTATTTACCTCATATTTTAACAAATAACTTGGATAATCTATTTGATATTGGATAATTTTTTTAACATCATCCCATTTTCAATCCATGTTATAGAGTTAGATTGAATCATAAACCATGTGTGTAAAAATATCCAATAATTTCTTTTAACAACCATTGTTTAAAATAATTCTTTTATCTTATAAGAGGATAACAAGATGGAAAACATTTTTTCGTTATATTTTCTTAATCCAATTTATCTTTGAATTCATCTAACACATCCTTGTGCTAGAAATAAAAACCATACACTTTATTAAATAAAATCATAAATCAAGCTATAACCACAAATCCTTCTTTAGTTTTAAACTCTTATACATATTTAAAATAATGTATAATTAATATCATATACATTTTAATTATTTTCAATTTAATTCCTTAATATTAATACATAACATGGAATATCTATATATTTTCTTTCACTTCTTCTAGTATTCTCGACAAGTCCTCTTCCAATGTCTAGTTTTCCAATATGGAAAACGTTTTCCTTCATTAAAAGCTCATTTATTTAGTTTATAAGTTGGTTTTGATTCTCCACAACCTATCTTCTTCTCATTCAAAAAAACTATCACCCTTTACTTTATAAACAATCATCACACCACCTGATATTAGTCTGCCAATTTTATTCTTGGAAATCCTTAGTATATTGAAGAGATTGGGCATACATTTATTGAACTCATTAGATTTATAATTCACAAAAAACTATCAAACAATTTCTAAACATGATTAAAAAATTAATTCCATGGTCAAATAAAACCTCAGTGGTGACGTCGATCATTCTGCATCATTTACATAACCAATAAAATTGAGTATTTTAGTTGAAAATGATGTAACTTTTGTCATATCAAGATGAAAGGAGTTCTTTATAAACTTTTTGTCTCTCATATATTGATTATTCTCAATACATAATTTTAAGGTTATATATTATCAATAAAATCACTCATGTTCTCATATTTATTTCTCTTCTAGGGATTTATTGAAATAAGAATCAATGTAGAGATGTTAATATAATTTTTTCTGTGATTAATATAAGAATATTTCTCTTCATTATTAGCCTTTTAAATAGGTTATTTCTTGTTATTTTTTTGGTTCAACATAAATAACATCCCTTTTTTTCTCAAGAACTATTATCATGTTATTATATTATGTTTCAAAAATTGATTTCATTAAAATTTTATTTCTCTAATATTGAACTCAAATTCATATTGGATGATGAAGAAGTCATTTTATTTAATTTTTTTGACAATTATGACATTTTATATTCATTTTATAAAGAATTGTATTAAATTTTATCCCATTAAAATGATGATTTATTTTAAAATTGCATCATATACATTTTTTGTCCATGATTTATATTTTATCATGACTTTTCCAAGTAGTTATCATAAAATAATACATGAATATATCTTGTGGAAAATAATATCAATCATATCACATATGACTCTATAATATTTGTGGGTGAAAATATTTTCTTAATCCATCCTATATATTTATTTCAACACTAATCCTCTAGTATTATAAACATTATGGTTTCAAAGATAAATTTAATCTAATACTATGTAGGGAATAAGAACGTATCATTTGGGTCCCCTATATCCTACTTTATTTGCACAAGAACATATATAGGAACCTTAATTTGGAAGAACCTAAAAGTTTGAATGATTAAATCCTTGAAAAGTTCTCTAATTTGAAGGAATCAAAATTGATATATTTTTAAGGTTATTTTAAATATAACCACATTGTCTTATGTATTCCATTTTGCACAAATAATTCTAATGGTTTATTTTTAATATTATATATTTTCTATCTAATTATCATGTTCAAAACATTTTAATTTTTAATTGTTTATATAACTCCTGATTTCTATTACTTATTCAAAAATAAAATAAAATTATTTCACATATATTTGAGTTCATCCTCTAAAAAATTTATATGAAATGCTTTCATGTAAAGGCCTAAAACAATTGAAATTTATAATCCGCACAAGAAAAAACATGCTGTTACAAGTAGCTAAGCATGAATTTTTAAAACAACTCCCTAATTCTAATGTCTATTGAGGTGTCTGACCAAAAGTTCCACTATCTATGGATAATTACTCATTTAAGGCCTAAATTATAATACAATCTTAATAGATAATATTTATAAATCATAACTAATCTTTACTATAAATTTTAAAAATCCAAAAATAACTCATAGTTATTGTTGAGGATAATTAAATTTTATAATGTAAATAGAATTTATCTTATTATATTAATGTTATGACATTTATATAGGAATCAGATTTTCCTAACAGTCTTGATAGTATCCCTTATTTCACATCCTCCTAATATTTTTCCATTTAATTTAGTTAATATGGTTCTCCTCACCTCTCTACGTGTCATTTATTGCAATTATTTCAGTGATTCCTTTTATATTCTTTACTGGTTCTAACTATTATTGTTGGCGTTTTACACCTCTCAATTACCTTATTTATATCTATCATTTCATGTTAGACCCATTCGTGGATATTGGGTCAGACTTTTATGTGGTTTATGTTGGAATTTAGTGTCATTTATCCTTCTCTAACATTGTTGGCCAACCCATAATGCTCGATCCTAGTTCTGTTCAAATAAAATATGGTTTTTTGGGTATCATGGGATGGTGTTAGAGGTGGGATATTAGTGAAATCGATATTATTCTCATATTATTTCTTGGGTTGTGGTTCTTCTTCCATGATGTGTTCTTAAAATCTATTAAACATATAGTGGTTCAATTAAGAGTTATTTTTTGGTGGGAAACATATTTTCCTGGTGGGAACCACCCATTAAGTTGGTAAGAAGAGATAAAAGTTGAGATTTTGGTTGTATTATTTCATTGGATCCTTGGGAAGCCTAATTATTTGGTAGGGAGATGATTACATGGTCATTCGTGATAATTATTTTTCATGTGGAGTTTAAATATTATTTATAGTGGTTATGTGGTTCATTTCTTATGTTTTAGTGATTTATTTTTATTTTCTGTGATGAATTCATTTTATTTTTTCATTTGTAAGCTTTGTGTTTATTTGATTGTAATTATATATTTAATGGTGATAAGAGTTTTTCGGTTATGAAAACATTGTGTTTTTTTAACTAGTTATGGTGGTGATGGTCAATTCATCCCTAATTCCTATAGGTTTTTGTAATTATAAAATTTGGGAAAACAATTGGATATATATTAACAAGGCTTGAGGTAATTGAATCTATTTAGTTTGGATGTAGTGGGAACTGGGCTTGAGACATTGGCATACACATGATGTTGGATTTTGAATTTAGATATTTCAGTTATGCTTGATTTGAAATGTACATCATGTTTTATGGTTTCATTTAAATTCATGCAAGGATATTTTCCGGTTTCCCACATAACACCTTGAAAGAAGCTTTTTATAAAATATTAATTCCATGGTATTCCAATTATATGAACCATTTTAACTCATTAAACAAAATTATACATAAATTATTAATATAACCAGTAAATTCATGAGTATTAAATCATTGGATAAACTAAATTAGGGAACAATTTATAAATTTAGTTATGTTATAAAAATTTATGAACATTTCATTAATAAATAATCTATAAAAACATTAAATTTTTCGCATGATTTATGTACATTATATAAAATAAATAAATGGGGACATTCATATATTTTATATATGTACCCTGTAAAATTCAAAATTTACATGAAATTTAATTTGAAATCCTTCATATTAAAAACATGTGATACTTATGAGAACATATTTTATCATATAATCATTTCATATTTTAGGTAAACATTTTATATAAACCAAATATTATATATTTCATTTTATGTAAACCTTTATTAAATATACTCAATCTATTTTTTCATGATATATATATTTTTTTCAAAAAAAGGCTTTAAATATGAATATTTCATATTCTCATTTGTGAAAATTTTATAAATCAATATAAATAATTTTATTTTTTATAATTATTTTATAATTCATAAACACTATTAAGAAATCAACTATTTATGTCTAAATTTAAATTTATATCACATCCACTGAGGAGTTTTTGGTATGGATTAATTCCCAACTCTCATTCTATCCTACACTAATTTTTTTAATAATTTCAAGAAAAGCTATAATTCTTTTAAAAAATAGTTATTTTTTCTAGAATTCATAACGTGGTACTTCCCACGTGATAACAGTTTCTAAGTTAAACTTGGAATATTTTCTTTGAGAAGATTGTTTTATGGTAGAGGCTTTAAATGTCAAATTTTTTTAAACCGTGACATGGTTTGTCCTAGTCATTCCATTTTTGTCATATGAAAATCATATTTATATATTAACCATGATCATTTTATAAGCATATCTCAAAATAATATTATTTTATTAATGATGCTATATTTTTCTTAAATAATTCCCCACCCATTTTTTACAAACCATGACATAGTTTCATAACATTAATAATCTATTGTCATTTTTATCGTATAACTTATCACTATTTTCCAGCTTTCTTCATCTATTATAAAATATCAATCCAAAGGAGATGTAATGTGGATTTCATTCCATTTTTAAGTTATGTTGGGGATGAAACTTATTCAAATACATTCTAAATAATAGACCAAAAATAATTATTCCAAAATATCTTCACTTCACTTGGAAAAAATAATATAAATAAAGAAGAATTTACTTTTCTCATATTATATATTCTATCAATTCCTTCTTGACTTGTGCATGATGTGGATTACTAAGAAGAATCCAACATATTCCTTTCTTCTAAGGTATCCAAGTGATATGTTGATCTCCCAATTCCTGAGAATTATTTCTTCTTCATTATAGTATATTAGAAACTTAAATTTGAAGTGACAACAAGAGAGAGTTTGTGTGTGTGTGTAAAATAGTTTTTACATTGATTAATTTTGTAACATGAATCTCATATTCAAATTACAATCTTTGTAAAAGGATTCATCCTATTTGTATAGTCATCCAAGGATGGGCCATTGAACAAAAAATATCAGCCATTATTGAATAAATATTTCATAAACATTTCAAACTCGTTCAAACATTTTAACTCATGGGTTTATCCGTATACTGGTTTAATAAAATATGAAAATTCCACATAGAATTTCAAACTCCTTATATCATCATCACACTATGATAAAGAAAAATATGATATCTTATGTAAGTAGAAAAAGGTTGACTCTTCAATCTTCTCATATCATGTATAATTCCATGAAAGAATCCATTTCATAGTATCTATCACCATGTTTTGATTTATATGAGTGAAAAACATGACATTGTGTAAACTACTACATCATAGTATAATCATTAGTTCATTTTTCTAACACTACTCTTACTAATGAGTTTTTTCATCAATATTATCTACCATTAGCCATCACCTCTTTTGAGTATGTATATAAAATTCACATACCATCCATCCTACAAATTTAGAATTACAGAAATAGTCACAATTTTCTTTATCTTAATTTAAATAAAAAACTCACCTCAATATTCATACATAATTAGAGAGTGTCTTTCCATATTTTTGTATAATTGAAATCACCCTAGATGAGGCATTCAATCAACCCTAATTTTCATTTTATTTGAATTTAACCAAAATTAATACTTACTTTCTATTGTATGATATCCCACATGACTTTTATTTCCATCATAGCACCAATCCTTTCAACTGTGGATTTAATATTACAGTCCACTTATAAGAATCTGTTAAAACTTTAAGGATTTGTTCAGATATGTCCAGAACTTATAATAGAAAAAATATAACTTATTTATCCATTTAATACCTTTAAAAATAAAATCATACATTCCCATAACACACTCACTACAGAGGGAAGTATTTTGGACATGTCAAAGATGTTCTATTTTTCCATTACAAGTGAGTGCCTCTATAACATCTCTATATAAAATCGATTATTTTATGACATAGTCTTGCTTCTCCAGATGCATCCATACTCAAAACTGCATGATTTCATCTATTTTATACACTCGTAACATCCAAAATCACTAAGAATAATACTACATGGTCTATCTTATTACACATCATCCTATCCACTTAGGTTACATAACAACAGACACTCTAGCTATTAATGTAAGAGAGTTACCATGCCTCATTCTCTCAAAACATTCCCCTAACCCATCTTCATTCATCACATGATATAGGGAAACCTACCCTCTTGTGTCCATCAAAAAATAGAACATACAAGACTAAAGACCCATAAACCTTGTAAGACCCAATATTCTACTATTCAAATCTCATTACAATGTGTGCCCTTTTATTTCATCATTGTATCACTACAAAACATCAGAGTTTCATTCACTATGAAAACTCTAATTCGTAAGTTATAAAATTATATACCATGTATAAATACAATAATAAAATTCAAAATAGTGAAATGAAATAATAAAGATATGTTTATAATAGAACTTGAATATTTAATTTCAATGCATCATAACCTCCTAAAATTAACACACCCAAAATCAATACTGTGAAAAAGAAAAAAAAACATTAAAAAAATTGTTGTAATTTTTTAAATTAAGTAAAGATAACATTAAGATAAAATTTAGTAAATGAATAATGATGTAAATAAAATTTAGTAAATGAATAATGATATAAATAATATTTATTTATATAAAATATAAGGATTATATTTTTTGGGCAAAAATCCCTCAAGGTATCATTGAAACATTTTTTAGGTGATTGTGTTTGTTGACAAAGTGGATATCTGTGCTGTGATTGTTGACAAAGAAAACCATGACATACAATTTTGTTGAAAAAGGGGATTTCATGGTGGAATGTCGAGTTCAAGAGTTGTGTTCAATGATCCATGTTTGATTCAAGAGCATCGATAAAGGAATGAATGATCTGGAGTTGGTACAAAAATAACAGATACGAGGTGGCGCCTTTTTCCAGTGTTTGCCAAATTTTTGGGCATGAAAATTGACAAAAGGAGAAAAGTGGTTTTGTAAAAGAGACATGCGTGCCCTGTACTTGAAGGAGAGAAATATTGCATGCATAATGTTTTTTAGGATCATAAGGTTAAAATATGGCAAAGGAAAGAGGGTCGCGCAGGTATTGGTGTGGTCACGCAGGTGACTTGCGCGCCCTGAACAGACTTGCGCACCGATGCCTAGGAGGCTTGGGAACTTGCACGCCTTTTGTTTTTTCAAAATCAGAATATGAAAATTTGGAAATGGAAAGTTGGTCATGCAAGTGAATTGAAAGGGAATATACCTGTGCGCTAAGACTTGTGTGCCGAGGGTAGACATGTGTGCCATCCCGTACGCTGACCAAATATCTATAAATACAGGACCACCCCTCCTCATTTTCTAACAGAGTTCAACAATTAGAAAAATCAGACTTCCAGTCTTACAGATGTGGTTGTTGTGCAGGTGGAGTGTGGAAGTGCATGTGGACTTGCGTGACAGTGTTTGAAGTTGCGCACGGGTTGGTTGTTGTGCGCCAATATTTGTTTGGGCGTCAAAGGAGGTGAGTTGCGTAGGTTTGGAGTTTCATAAGATTATGTCGCGCAGGTGGTTGAGGTAGACCTGCGCAGCAGTTGTGAACTGCATGCCGATACTTGCATGCCGGGTTAGACTTACGTGCCTAGTAAGGTTGATTCATGGTGGCTATTCAGGGCTACGTGAAAACTGAAAGATTGTCTGATACCTTCGGTGAAAAGATAAATTCATATACGGGTGAAAGCTGGACTTCAACAGAGAATCTACATACATAGGAAGATGCATTCCTTCATGAAAATGAAGAGACCTACAAGTCTATAAACTGTGAGTAGATCCTTTCCAGAGTAGTAGCAAAGGAAGAGGAATAAGGTGATCTTCTCCACCAGCAGTAAGCCAGAGAGAGATAAATAGGGAGTGACCCTCGCAAAGCAGTGAGCTGACCCTAAACCTTGTAAAGGCAGTGAGACTGGGACAAAGTGACTTTTCCCGAACGTTGTAATCCACAACTAGTGAAGTTTAGTGGAATTTGGTATGACCAATAACCTATCGGCGTATGATCCTTGGACGTAGCCCTTAGCGGTGAACCAAGTAAAAATTTTTGTGTCCTGTGCATGCTTTACATTCTGTATACATTGTGCAAAAGGAAGGAGAGAGAAGAGTGTTTTTCTTAATAGTGAAACAAGATCAGAACATGCTTTAATTTTAAATTAGTTATACCCTGATTCACCCCCTCCCTCTCAGGGTACTCATCCTTGTGGACCTAACAATTGGATCAGAGGGAAAGGTTAATATCTGTGATTCTCTCTCAAATGGAGGTTACCAATCATAAAGGGATTCTGATATTCGACAGGAACAATTTTCAGCTATGGAAGAATCAGATGCAACACTACATCTAATCATTAGGATTGGATGTGTTCACAGCAGCAATGCATGGCCTAACAAATTATATTAATAGTGGTGTATTATCAGAAGCTAACTATAGAGAGTTGAATGCTGATGCCAAAGCAATCAATGCATTAGGGGGTTCCCTATCCAATCATATATATACAAAGGTTATTTCTTGCAAAACATAACATGCCATGTGGGAACAGTTATTGAATATATATAAAGGAGATACAAAGTTCAGATAGGAAAAGCATCATGTTTTGTGGAACAAGTATAAAGATTTGAGAATGAACCCAAATGATTCTGTTGATGCATTCTTCGACCTGGTAAATGTTGTAGTGGAAGAAATGCGAGGTCCTAGAGAAGTTATTGAAGACATAAAAATTGTGAAGCACATCTTGAGGAAACATCCACCTTGGTTCAATACGAAAGTTTTAGTGCTAGAAGATAAAGATTAAAAAAATCTAACATTGGATAACCTACACAACACACTTGCTACATATGAAATGAGATATGATGATAATGATGTTGTGGAAAAGGGAAAATCCAAAGAGGTGGCATTCAAGGCCTTGAAAACTCTCACCATTGAAGACTCTCAGGATGAAGAAGAGACAGATGAGGTAATGACATTCCTCTCCTCAAATCTTCAATGAGGAAAAGGAAAGTTCAAAGGGAAACTACCTCTTGCATGCTTTAGATGTGGAAGTGTTGGACATCTTGCAGCAAGATGCATGAAAAAGTTTCAAGAACAAAATGATGAAGATGATGTTGAAATTACCAAGAAGAAATCTTCATCCTATGTGAAAGGGAAGAAGCAGTTCAAGAGAATTTTTTCCAAGAAGAAGAATATTCTTTTAGAAGAAATAGACGGTACATATGAGTCTGAGGTTGAAGAGGTTAGGGAAATAGAGAATTGGAAAGATTGACGAGAAAATGAAATGGTGGCATTCGTCGGTAGTTCTCAGGAAAAGGAAGAAACTGACACTGGGGAAGAAGAAGAAGAATTTGAAGGAAGAGTTTATATGGAAGCCGAATTGGAAGCATCACTTGAGGAGATAGATGTGTGGAGAGACAAAATTAATAAATCCAATAATGTTGTTCATGATTCAATACTCTATATGCAGTAGTAGGAAAAAGAGAAGTCTGAGTTGTTGGAAGAAATTGAAAAACTCAAGTTATCAACACTAGAGAACTCAAAATCAGTTAGTGAGTGCATACTCAAGATTGAAGAATATAAATGGGAGATCAATGGAATGAAAAGAAAAGTGAAAGATCACATCAAGCGTATCGAAGAGATTGAAGAAGAAGTTTTCGGTCTACAGAGGAAAGTTAAAGACCACGAAAAAACCTTGATTCCCAATAATTTCTTGGGAAAACAGGTCATTCCAAAGACTGAATAGATGAAAGAGGATCCTAATAGTTCAGCAGGAAAGAAGCATCAATTGAGCTCAAACGTTAAGGATAATTCAGGTCTTGATCATAAGAAAAAATATGTGGAAGTTGAAGTTAGACAGAAAGCACCCGTCCTGAGATTGAAGGTTGATTTGGGAACAAAGAAGAATTAGAATATTTAGAGATCCCAAGGGGAAACTCATTGTGATGAAGCAGAATCAAAACATACAGATAAATGTGCTGTAGCAGAATCAAAACATTTGCAAGCAGCACATCAATAATCCAACTGGTGAGTTAAAAATGCAGAATAGATTTGAGTCTTTGCAAGATGGAGCTGGTCCATCATAATATGAGAAAGAATAGATGTATCAATCCATGCCGAGTGTGAAGGAAAATGTGTGGACCAAGAAGAAGAAAATTTAGAAGGTTTTGGTGGCAGAAATTTCCCTTATGGCATCAGATCGCTCTGGTGTATGGATCCTTGATAGTGGTTGCACATCTCACATGACAGGCAATACGGATCTTGTTATAGGCATAAAATATGACAAAGAATGAGTTGTCAAATTTGGAAACGATGAAGGTCTTAAGATTTTTGACTCAAGAAAATCCATGTTTAGGGGAAATGAAATGAGGTGTGCTGATGTATTGGTAGTAGAGGGTCTTAGTCATAACTTTCTCAGTGTAAGTCAACTATGTGACTCTATGCACTCTATCTGATTTATCAAGAAGATGTGTGTTGTGAAAGGAAAAGATGGAGCAGTTTTTTTTCCAGGAAAAATGTCAAAGGGAAATCATTACCTTATAGGCGGGGAAGAATATACAAGCCTTTTATTCAGAGAGGAAGAAAACCAACTGTGGCATAAGAGACTTGGTCATCTATGCCAACCATAAATGGAAGATCTGGTAAAGTGTGAGGCTGCTAGAGACCTTCCCAAACTATCACACGATCGCACTCATACATGTGATGCTTTCCAACAAGGTAAGATCATTAAAAAGACATACAGGACAAAGGAACAAAAATAAACTAGAGTGCTAGAATTGGTGCATGCTAATGTATGTGGACCTCTCTCTCCATGAGCTATAAATGGGAAAAGGTACTGTGTTCTTTTCATTTATGATTATAGCATAATGGCCTGGGTATTTTTCATTACCCATAAGATAGAGGTGTTCAGTTGCATAAAGCAGTATAGGAGGGAATCAGAAAGGATGATTGGGTATAAAATTCCGAAGTTTCGTACTGATAATGGAACATAATTCACAAACAGTCAAGTTAAAGACTATCTCAAGAAATACAGAATAAGACATCATGTTTCATCAGAGTGAAATCCCCCACAGAATGGAGTGGTTGAGAGGAGAAATAGGATCATCAACAACATGGATAGAATGATGATTATTGGAAAGGACCTATCGGATAAATTTTGGAAGGAAGCAGTTTCGACATTGGTCCATATTTCGAACAGGTCTCTGTTGTGTCCGAAGGAAGGGAAGAATCCGTATGAAATGTGGTAAGGAAATAATCCAATGTTAAAATACTTTTGAGTCTTTGGGAGTAAGTGTTTCATAATCAACAACGAAAATCACATGAATTTTGAGTCATGAGGAGATGAGGGGATTTTTCACGGATAATCATGAAAAATCAAAGTATATAAATTCTTCAACAAAAGGCTGGGAAAAATTGTTGAGATCAATGATGTCACTATAGTTGAAAATGAACAGAATGCTCAACGACCCATTGAAAAGTTTTTGGATGAAAGTGATGTTGAGATAAGAAACAGAGGGGGAGTAGAAAAAGAAGAGGCTTACTCAAAAGAAGATACTGATGATGAACAAGAATGTATCATGTCTGTGTCTACATGGAAGCCAAAGAGTCGAGCTGAAATTGGTAGGAAAAATATCATCGCTGAACAGACAGCTCCAGTTCATACTCAAATAATGAAATCATTGCAGAAAAAATCATTTTTATCTCAGGTATAACTGTATTTTTTGTCCGATGTAGCTGAAGATGAAAACTAGGTTCAGGCTATGAATGAAGAGCTTGATCAAATTGAGAAGAACCAGACATGAGAGATTGTTTTGAGGCTAGTAGATAAGAATTTCATTGGGACTAAATGGGTATATCACAACAAGATAAATGAAGATGGCACAATGATTCGGAACAAAGCACCACTAGTGTGCAAGGGATACTCCCAGATAGAGGGAATAGATATTGATGAGACATTTCCACCGATTGCAAGGTTGGATACAATCAGATTATTTTTTCCATAGTAGTGCAATGAAAGATCAATGTGTTCCAGATGGATGTAAAATCTGCATTCATGAATGAAATTCTTGAAGAGGAGGTATATATTGAGAATACAGATGTATCTCTCATTCATGAGGATGAGAACAATGTTTTCAGGCTGAAGAAGGCTTTATATGGTCTGAAACAAGAACTAATAGCATGGTATTCAAGGCTTAATCAGTACTTAAAAAAGCTTTGTTTCTAGAGTGGGGGAGTTGATTACAATCTCTATTTCAGCAACAATAGTAATCAAAGTATGATGGTGTTGGTTTATGTTGATGAAATAATATTTGGCAGATCAGATGAATCTCAGTGCAGACAGTTTTCTGAATTCATGAAAAATGAGTTTGAAATGTCAATGATTGGAGAGCTAATATTTTTCCTTGGTTTATAGGTGACACAAGGAAGTAATGGCAATTTCATTTCTCAATAAAAATACACAAAGGAGGTTCTAAGAATGTTTATAATGGAGAATTAAAAGGAGATGAAGACTTTGGTTTCTACCTAGAAGAAAATTAACAAAATATGAGGATGGAAAGGTAGTTAATATCATAGAATACAAGCAAATTATTGGATGTTTTCTAAAATTGACCACAATAAGGCCTGAAATTTTTTTCACCACATTCCAAGAAGTTAGATATCCGAGTAATCCCAAGGAAATCCACATGCTTTCAATGATATGAATACTTCGGTATATCAAGGGCACGATGGAATTCAGGTTGACATGTAATGACAAATATCAGATAGAGTTATTGGGATATACTGATACCGATTGGTCCGGATCAGTAGATGACATAAAATCAATGTTAGTAGGTTCATTATATCTTGGAGGATTGTGTATTTCTTGTCTAAGAAAGAAGCAATATTGAATTTCATTTAGCAATGCGGAAGCTGAGTATATTGCGACCACTCAAGAATGCACATAGTTATTGTAGATGAAGCAGGAGCTTGAGGATATGGGAGTGGAAGTGAAGTCTCCAATCGGAATCCTGTGTGATTACTCAAGTGCTATCAATCTAAGAAAAAATCTAGCTCATAACTATAGGACTATGAATATTGAGATAAAATATCATTTCATCAAGGAAAAGGTAGAGCAAGGGCTTGTGAAGTTGGAGTATGTTCCTACAGAGCTACAGGTTGCAGATATTCTGACGAAGGCCTTACCCAAGGAAGCATTTGAAAGGCATCGCCTGGCTCTAGGAGTTCAGTTGACTCCCCACACTTGAAATAGTGTGGATGTGGAACACTACACCCCTCTCCCTGAGGTATGATGTGTTTTTCCTTATTGTGATGATGTGTGTTCTCTACTCTATTACAGACTGAAAATGAGTGAACTTTGGGTTCATTTCCAAAGGGGGAGAAAATAGTGATTTTTCAAGGGGGAGAGAGTGTGGAAATTTGATAAATCATGATTGATATGGGGAGAATCTGATAGGTGGAGCAGCTAGATAGGGGGAGAGAAATGTGACTAGGGGTGTATTAAATCTGATGATGCTAGAAGTGATCTATCAAAGAACATATATGACGACAGCTGAGGATTGTGATAAAAGCAGAAGTGTAGTATTGGAATGTGGTAAGAATATTTCAAGAAATTAGTATTCCAAAAATTGATATCAGTTTGGTGTCAACAATGGGTGTCACAGAAAAATGACTTATTGATGAACTTTTCATTTACTCTTGATTCTCACATCGAGCATTGCTCATGCGGTCTTAGAGTATGTGTTGAGTAAATCCTTGATCGCCTTCGGAATCATAGTAGGTGTATGGTGGGTGAAGAGTTATCAATGTATCTTTTTATAGAAGTGTTTTCAATAAACCAAAAGTGGGATATTTTGGGGAAAAAATCCCTCAAGGTATCATTGATGCATTTTTTAGGTGACAGTGTTTGTTGAAAACGTGGACATCTGTGCTGTTATTGTTTACAAAGCAAACCATGACATATTATTTTGATTACAAAGGGGATTTCTTGGTGGAATACTGAGTTCAATAGGTGTGGTCAATGATTGATGTTTGATTCAAGAGTGTCGTCAAATGAATAGATGATCTGGAGGTGGTACAAAAATAACAGATATGAGGTGGCTCTGTTTTCCAGTGTTTTCCAAATATTTGTACCTAAAAATCAACAAAAGGAGAAAAGTGGTTTTGGCAAAGAGACCAGCACACCCTATACTTGAATGAGAGGAAACTTACGTGATTAATGTTTTTCAGGATCATAAGTTCAAAATATGGAAAAGTAAAGAGGTTCTTACAGGTATTGGTGTGGTCGTGCAGGTGACTTACGTGCCATGAAGAGACTTGTGCACCAACGCCTAGGAGGCTTGGGAACTTTCACACCTATTTTTTTTTTCAAGAACAGAAGATAAATTTTTTTCAAAGGATAGTTGGTCACGCAAGTGACTTCCAGGGGAAAATACATACACACCGAGAATTGTGCCCAAAGGGTAGACTTGCACACCGTTATGGAGGCTGAACAAATGCCTATAAATACACAACCACCCATCCTCATTTTCTAACGGATGTCAACACTTAGAAAAATCAGAGCTCCCGTCTCGAATATGCGGTGGTCGCACAGGTGGTGTGTGGTCACACATGTGGACTTGCGAGCCAGTGTATGAAATTGTTTGCATGTTGGTTGTTGCACGCCAATATTGGTTTAGGCGTCAAAGGCATTCAATCGCGTAGGTTTTGAGTTGTAGAAGATTGTGCTGCACAAGTGGTTGAGGTAGACCTGTGTGCCAGTTGTGACCTGCACGCCGATACATGCGTGCTGGGTTAGACTTGCGCGCCATGTAAGGTTGATTCATGGGAGTTATTTAGGGCTGCGTGAAAACTGGAAGATTGTCTGATACATTCGGGGCAAAGAGAAATTCATCTATGGGTGAAAGCTGGACTTCAACAGAGTATCAACATATAGAAGAAGATGCATTCTTTTATGCAAATGAAGAGACCTAAAAGTCTATAAACTGTGAGTGGATCCTTTCCAGAGTAGTGACCAATGGAAGAGGAAGAAGGTGGTCCTCTCCACCGGTAGTGAGCCAGAGAGAGAGATATAGGGACTGACCCTTGGGAAGAAGTGGGCTAACCCTAAACCGTGAAATGGAAGTGAGCCTGGGACAGAGTGACTATGCCCGAACCTTGTAATCCACAGCTAGTGAAGTTTAGTAGAATTTGGTACAACCGAAAACCTAGCAGCATATGCTTCTTGGACGTATCCCTTAGCGGTGAAAAAAGTAAAAATTGTTGTGTCATGTGCATGTTTTACTTTCTATTTACATTGTTCAATGGGAAGGAGAGAGAAGAGTGTTTTTCTTAACAGCGAAACAAGATCAGAATGCGCTTTAATTTTAATTAGTCATACCCTAATTCACACCCCCCCTCTTAGGGCACTCAGCCTTGTGGACCTAACAATATTTCCATATAAAATATTTTCATTAGAATTATGGCCTGAACACTATAATATTAACTTGGTTGTTGGAATAATAAAATGGACATTAAGATAACTTATTAAGTAATCATATTAATAAACTTTATAAATGATAAATTATTGTTAAAATAAGTATCAAAATATCATAAAAATAATTAATCAATCAATGTAATATAATGTTTTTATACGTATACAATTTTAATTAAATATGTTTGACATTAATTAATAATACAATATTTTTAATACTAGAGTTAAATATTAAAATTAACTATTTTATAAAATTATTTTTGAAAAATAAATGGGAAAGTTTTAATCATTAAATCTAAATTTTATAGGATTAAATTTTTTAAGCTTCCTTAATTGTAAAATACCCAGGTAAATAGTGAAACATAGTAAAATATTGTATTTTACAACAAGGTAAATACTTGGAAAAAACATCATCCATGATGTATATATGTTGTAAGAAACCATTATATCAACCCCACATGAAATAATTACTGTATTTAGTTACAAAATAAATAATATTCGCAGTCTTGAGAAAAAATAATAAATTAAATATCTAAATCAAAAAAGATCACCTTCACCTATAAATACCACCTTTTTCCACCCATTTCTATTCACATCCAAAATAGTTTACCCTATGAAATATCAACCAAAATCCCTCCCCAAACCATCATATCCATGTTTTTTAGATATATAATCATATAAAGGACCTTCCAAGAAGCCTAAATGTGTAATCCTAAGAATCATCTCAAAAAAAGGTTAGTCTTTTAAATCAAGACTTACAAATTTATTTCTTTTTATTTAATAATATATATACATTTCTATCTTTAATAAACTATATTTACATCATGAAATTAATAATATAATTCTTCTATAATATGAATAATATCATCAAATAAATAATTCTATATCATTTTATAACATTTTTTCTGTCACGGTATATTTTAATAACCTATAAAGATGATGATATGAATCCATAACCACTACCTTAAAGGAATAGATTTAAAAGTAAAAAATATATATATATATAATATTATAAATTTATTAATATTAAATAAATATAAAATGGAAATTATATTAATTATATTAACAATAAAAAATCATAACTATTTAAACTACTTAAAATGAGAATACTGATACATGTTTCTTAATCTGCATACATTTTATACTATATATTAAAAAAAGAAATTTTGTACCAATGTAATGACATGAAGTATGATACCTTGATAATATTGGGACATATGGAACCATTGGTATGTGAATTTTTATAGTTACCATTAAATCAAATTTATTTTGGAACTATGAATCTAAAATTATTGAAATAACCTTTTGAAGATAAAGTAGTCATTTAAATGAATAATACCTAATTATAAATGAATTAAATTGAATAATAATTGTTAAAAATTAAATATAAAATAGGTTCTAAATACTGTAAATGACTAATATGATGTTATTAATAATGAATATATGGGACACATGAATTGACTCATGACTCAAGGTAAGGGTTCATAATCCTAAACATTTATTTTGAAACTCGTTAAAATATATTATCATCTATTTTTTTATATTATAATGTTCTTATAACTAGATTGTATTATAATTATTTTTATATCTTATTTTTTTGATATATTACATGCTCCATCTCATAAAACCCATTCCCTAACATTTTACTTTGTCAAATTAAGTGATTCACTGCAAAATCCTCATTCTATACATTTATTATTTATTTGTTGTCAATCTTCTCTTCATTAAATTATCACCATGGAATTTAAAGTATTTATTACAAATATTCATATATTTTTTAGTTTTTTTTCTCATTTCCCATCTTATAGATTTAATTGTTATGTCACTCTCCATTATACCTTTATTGTGATCATGTTATATATCACACACACAATCTCTTTCACTATCGAATCCCTCATTTTCATCCATGTGCATGTTCATTATATTATGGATATAATTTATAGTTTTTCACCATTTTCAGGGTTTCTATATTATTGAATTGAATATATAACTTTTAATATATATGGTCTGAGCACCCTATATTTAATAATTTATCTTTAAGGATGGTTAACTTGAATGTTATTCCATTTATTTGACTAGTGAAATATTTATAATCTATATACTTGTAATTTTATTGTTGATAATTAATAATTATATTTCCAGGTTTATTTAACAGGTTCATTAATAAATATTACATTTTATATTTTCTTTCTATTTCAAATGACTTATGCATTTTACATAGTATGTGATGACTGGGATTATGAATTATATAGTCCATCGATGCATGAAAATGTATCATTAGAGAAACTATCTTTGGTATTTGGTGTCAACCTACCCATTTAATTATTATGTCTTTGATGAACCCTTGATTGTATGGTTATGATGTCTGACATTATATATCCCATCATTATGATATTATTTATTACTATCCATGTTATTACTTATTTTCATTGTCATGTCTTCTAGGGATAGATAATGTCCATGTTATGAATTATTTGACAAGATTTGATTATTTATTCCAATGATATTATCTATGAATTATTGAATTTACGATCGCTTCTATAATTTTCTACCCCTTACTAAGAATGTGATCTCACCACTTTATATTGTTTCCTAGTTTTCCCAAGAAACCATGATGAATGCTACATGTGATCTAAGGATAAAAAATCAAAAAATTATGTTTATGTTATTTTATGGTTGAATTTATGTATCAATTTAATTAAATGAACATGAGCCTTAGTCTGGTTGGTGAGGACTCTTAATGTGCATCCACAAGATCTAGTTTTGAATATGGGTGGAGGCATATTTCTGGGTCACTATAGTAGTACTATAGTATGTATTGTTTAGTACTTTAGTAGCCATATCTATTCACCTTAGGACCACTGTTTTGGACCTCGAGTATATAAGGCCTTCGGTCCACCCATGGTCTTTATGACTGTTAAGGCATTCGGGCCACCTTACGGACATTGTCCCACCTCGTTAAGATCATGAAATGCATATAAAGCTAGACATACCAAAGGAAATAGCTCCAGATGAGGACTCAGAGTAGGCAGTTTTACCAGAACAAATATATCTGGATTTGGAAGAATTGGAGGGTATGGAAATTACCATTAGAAGAAAGCTTGTTCACCTCTACATTTGTATTTCTAACTGATAAGTAATGTGAAGGTGGGAAGCTAACTTCTTGATCTTGGTGATGGGGAGGATCATTTCCATGTAGTCATGTTTGTAATGAATTCGTCTTAGAACTTCAGGTTAGGAATACACCAGCTTATGAGCCTTGTAAGTGTTCCCCATTAACTCATGAAATGGAGATTATCAAAAATAAATAAATAAATAAGGCCTTTGTGCCATTTATAATGTTATTAATTGATCCACTATGTATCTAGTCTCTT
Source organism: Viscum album (assembly GCA_963277665.1). NCBI lineage: Eukaryota > Viridiplantae > Streptophyta > Magnoliopsida > Santalales > Viscaceae > Viscum > Viscum album. The sequence continues at coordinate 153,460,888 of OY728134.1, read as the reverse complement.
ATGAAAACTAATATTTCAATACTAGATGTTTTAAAAGTAATAAATGACTACTATATCTATGTAGTTATAGTCTAGGTTGTTAAAAATACCCTTTTACCTTAATGGAAAACAAAGGCCATCATCCCACGTTGAATCCATGAACTTTAGTCTCACTTACAAGTGAGAAAATAATTCTAAACTACCATGCTAAAATACTTATAAGATTTATACCTAGATTTATATCACACAATAACTTGGATCACCCATTGTCAACTTGGATAAGATCTAAAAAATCATACTAGTCAAATACCTTCTTCATATCCCTTAAAGTGCTAGATATGTTGTGATTTTTGACATACCTCAAGCACACTAAATACCTTACTCTAGCCTCTCTAGATTTCTCAATCCACCATGGAATCCCATGCCTATATCATCCCCTAGAAAATCCTATAATTCCTACATCAAACAACCAATTAGGTACCCAATGCCTCTAATAACTATACCATAACACCCCAAAATTCTAATGTAAAACAATATATTCAATAGGGTGTGTGAAACACATCACCAAGAAAATAAGGTTATATAATATCCTGAGACATTAAAGTAAATTTACTATTTTAAATATATTTTATAGATTCAATATATTAAAATTCATGAAAAACTTAGTTAGTGTGTGTCACGCACTAGGGCATCTTTCTTCGATAGGTTTGACTACACATAAGATCATGTTTTAACTAAATAATAATATGTAATTCAAATATTTTTGTTTAATAACACTAAAACAAGTCATTAAGTTGGTGGTTATGAATATAATTAGGTATATTATAAAAATATATTATTTCCACAAAAAAAGAATTTATTGATTATAAATTAATTAGAAATGAATATGAAAAGAAATTAAAGATAAAGGAAAGTATTATTATTTTTATGCTCATAAATATTTTTTATCTGAATAAATTAAATTAATAATTATTACATAGTGTAATTAACATAATATGTATTTTATATATGAAAATAAATATTTTTCAATTTATTCAAATATAATTGATACAAATAAGATAATAACAAACGAAACATTGAATATTAAATATGATATTTTATAGAGACACTTTTATAACCATTTAATGGAGAACCTTTTTTAAAATAAAAGTTGTCCCCTTTTATAAAATTAATTTCATATTAAAATTTATCTTTGGATGTAAAAAATAAAAATTACTTTGGTTTAATGTTTTGTATTCTTTCTTCGAAGACTAATTTTTTTTAATGAATAGTGAAAATACAGAAATTTATTTCAAAACTACTTTTTCATCTAATTTATATATATGGTTAAATTACATTTTAAATTGGTTTTAAAGTTTAATTAGATTAATTTTTTATCAATTAATAAAATTTAGGTAATTAGAATAAATTTCAATTTCATATTGGATTTAAAAACCTACCATAATTTCGAACATTTTTACTTTTAAAAACTGCATTGTCATCCTATGTGCAGGATTAAATTTAAATTAATTTTGACACTTTTGTGATTATAATTTGGATAAATGGATTAAATATTTAGAATATGAATAATATATAATATCTAATAAGGTTATTCTAGTTTTTGAAAAAAATATTGAATGTAATTAAAATTAATTACAACAATTAATTTAAATTAATCTTATTAATGGATTAAACCTTAAACATAAGGGCCCAAATGGCCTAGAAACATTTCCGAGTGACATTTTCTGGACAAATATTTACCCTATACTAAATATTATTGAAATTATAATATTATGGGAGCCACATTTCATCAGAAAAATGTGGATGGAATTCCCTTTCCACAAAATTACAAGTGTGTCACCCCTCCACTACAAAAAGCCTCCTCTCCTCCCACTTCATCAAACCTATAAAACTACTTTGGATCAACTAAGATGTACCAAAATTTAACTTAAACATACCTTCCATAAACATAGAATATTCAAATTGGATAAAAATATCTCTAAGGAATCTCTTTGGTTTAAACCAAAAGGAGTTGCCCGATTAAGAGGTAACATCTTTCATTAAGATCATTAGTTTTATTTCATTATCCACCCCATAACCTCTTATTATTCCATTATTATATAATAAAACAACAATAAAAAATATAATATGATGTTTTTATGCAATTTTTTCTACCTATACTCACAAATAATTCCATCAAATGGGTAATTAATAAACTATTTTGGTGTACGACGAACTACCGCCTCAAGAAATGAGGATTATTCATTTTTCAATTACCACATTTCTTGGTTGAGAATTAGGATGGAAAATATGTTTAAATATGTTAAATATGATATTTATTATGTCATTATTCCTCTTTAATTATTTTATAACTCATACCTTTATACTTTGCATTTTGTGTAAAAATGATAACATCGTTTGGGGAAGTGTGAACTACGACCACCTAAAAGCGATGTGACTCATTCACATTATACATGGAATGTATAAAGGATAATTTTAATAAACCTATGTAAGATATATAAAATATAAATCATATTGGTATTATAATATACATATGTATCATTTAGTTTTAATTCTTTTAATATAACAATTAAATGTAAGTAGCGTTCATGCGTACGTATGACTTACTGTCTCCATGAACCGTGCACATAATTTATTATCTAAAAATATTATGGACTATAATAAATACATATTTACAAAATATAAAAGAAAATTAAGTAATTTTTTACATTATAGATATTATAAAATCTTGACGTAAGTAATTGGAATATAAATTAACAAGTTAAAACATACTTGAAAAACTATGTAATAGACATGATAAATAGTGAAAATAATGGAAGATTATTATCAAATGGGGAATAAGATATTATAGTAAGATGATATATGATATTATATACATGATTAAAGGTTATGTTATAATTTGGTGTCATATTTTAAACCATTATACAAGAGTTTAAAGGATGATCACCTAAAAGGAAACATAATACTAGGGATTTCCTCTCAATATACATTCCATTGAGACATATTTGTTGTCAAGAAACTAGTTTATTTTATATGGAGTATATACTAAATATTTTCATGTTATATCTTGAATATATTTATTATCATGATTTTATATATTTCATTTAATGATTAGTCCTTCATGTAGATTATAATTTAAATGTTTTAAAGTGGTATGGGAATCATTGGAATTTTTTATGATTATTTTCGGAATAATGTGTTTAATGATCATCTTTTCAATCTCACCTCATTTTTTTTGTTAGCTTTCTCTTAAAACTACCACCCCCTTAAAATATTCTTTCTGTTACATTACCTTGTCTTAAATATTTATATTCTCATGTAATGAAGATTACTATTTCCTAAACCGTATACCATTTTCATATGGTGTTCATTTTGATAGGCACACTACTACAAAAGGAACCTATAACCTCAGTTTAAATCATTGGGTATAGACCCAAGAACTGTGGGTATATGATATTCCCATAGTTCTCCAAATTGGGACCTCTTGAAGGGTTGGTATATACCTATAACAACAGTTTATATAGAATTATGAGTAAAGATGACATATATTTTTCTATGCCCATTGTTTAGAAAAATATGGGTATAGCTCTATACCCATGGTTTGAAAACCTTGGATATATGTTTTCCCATCAAGGAACCTATACCCACTAATCTTCAAACCATGGGTATAGGTTACAACATTCATTTGGAAACATCCCCACCACCTTCTTCCCCAAACACAGGCTTGAACCTATAAATAAAATAAAACAAACAATATACATTCAATGTAGTAAAAATTTTATACATTTAGAATCCAACCAATAACTTGTAATAATTTTAAAACCATATAAAATACTAATATATACATATACATCCATAAAAAATCAATTCATGTCATTAAATCATTGCACAACGTTCCTTCTAGAAAATTCATAAATGAGTCGGATCAATATCTTCCCAATTGGAATCATCCTCATCCCCAAAAACAACAACATCATCTTCATCATCAAAAAAAACAACATCAGTAACATCCTCACCAACAATATCATCTGGAGCAGCAAAATTATCAACAACATCATCACCACCACCTTTATCTCAATCACCACAAGTAACCTCATTGGAATCATGCAAGAATTTACTTAAAAAACACATCAACTCTATATATGAATCAACAGTAATAGTAGCCTCTGATGGATGTGAGTGATTGATAATCGACATAGCTTTTAGGAATTTTTAGATGATCATATTACTTATTTCACACTTTTTTTTACTTCTCTTTTTCTTCACTAAAGTTATTCTCTTAAGATCAGCTACATCTGAATAAGATCATTTTTACTCATAGGTTTGAGAGGATTGAGAAGAGCCAAGTGAGTATAAATATCTATTGGGGATGATGTTTTCCCTATTAGACATTTGACTCTTCCCTAGTGCTTTTCACCTAATACCTAACTCAAATAATCATTCAGCCTGAATTTTCCATCTTATTTATCATCAAGGGAATATATGGATTTTTTTTAAATTATAAATAAGATAATTAATTATTAATTATATATATATTTTTTAAATTTAAATAAAAAAACTTACAATATTTTCTTGTGTTTGTGTATTTACTGCACTTCCATATTTTTTCTTCCTACTTGAGAACAATAATTTATCTCAAGGTGCACAAACTTCGATTCCAAATATAGCTTACTACAAATGATGTTGAATAGTATGAACATATTCGCAACATAAACATTTTGTAATCCTAAATAATAATAAAAGGGAATAACTTTAAATTGAATGAAAAATAAATAATTATTATTATAACACCCCAAGATATTATGAGATAGATTTTTTTTTAATTTATTTGATGTCTTGTGTTTTACGGTACACCAAGATTATCTTGTGCTACATGAAACACCGTATTAAAATGCAATATATGCAACACTATTCTTGGATAATGTTATACTCAATTTCATGTTCTTTTGATAGAATTATTTCACACAACACTGAGTATAGATTTGGTTCAATGTATAAAGGAACTATATTTGAATTATGTTATAAAAACACTAATTTAATCTTTCACTAAATGTTACACTAATATGTCTTTTATTAAACGTAATAACTACCATCCTTGATAGGTTGCGTTGTTTGCAATACCAAGTTTCACTACACAATGATATATTTTTAAAATATTATTTAAGGGGATATAAAATAGCCATTATGAATAGTATTAACTACATTTTTAATTTTATAATATTAAAATTCATATAATATATTTTCTAGAACATGTTATAAGAACAAAACCAATTTTTTGGATAAAATAAGTATTTTTCAAAAAAAAATGCAGTTTTACCACCTTTTGATGGCGCACACATTTTACTTCTATTTTAGACACTTTTATAAGTTAAATTTGACAAAATAAATTTCTTATATGGAATAGGGACATAAAAATTTACTTATGTTGATTTTTTTGTATTTTTATGATAAAATTCAAATTTATATGAATAGTGAAAAATACTACATTTTAATTCAAAACTGCCTATTCACCTAATTTATTTACCAAGTTATATTATCTTTTTAATTAGTTTTAAAATTTAATTGAATTATGTTTTTATAATTTAATATAATTTTTGTCATTGTAAGAAATTTTACATTTAAATTGGACAAAAACACTTGACAATATTTTGATATGTTTTTACTTCTTAAAAATCCGATTTTTTGTTTTGACAATGAGAATTAATCATAAATTAGTTTCTACCAATTATATGTTTTGAATTATGAAAAATGGAATTCATATTTAGAAACATTGGGTCCAAATTATGCTAACAGGTTAATTTTATTTTTGGATGTTATGAATAGTAATTACGGTACTATTTATTTACCATAGTTAAAGGAAAATCGGGTAAATTAGGGTAACTAATAATATGATAAAGACAATAAAATTATCCTAAAACCTAAAAAAATCACAATAGATGAAAGAAAATAGAACCTTAACATATTTTATTTGAAACATAGTCATTTAATGTCCACTTGACAATTAAAATGACATAGATATTAATAAAACCAATGAAGGTGACAAAATGTCAAACTGACATTTCTTATAAGTATAATAATTTCAATATAATGATAACCAGGTGATATCTTCAAAAAAAATATTACATGGAAATATAAAATAATTTCTTACATAATGGTAATTTATTTTTAATTTTTAGTAAATATGTAATTACCTGAAAGTCATATTCTTTGATGATGTAAAAATTAATTAATTGATGAGAAATCAATGAAACAATTATTATTAAAATACTAATAACCATAAAAATATCTTAACACTTCACAAAATTTTATTGGTAGATTATTTAAAGACATTAATAATACAATAGTAGAATTATGGATCATTTTGAGCCATATGGATTTGATTGGGACAATTATATTATTTTATTAAAAGTGATGTTAAAATTGTCATATTCATAACTTAATACTTATAAAATATTTAATGTGGGGTTCTCAAGAAGGTAATTTCTAGAAAATATATTATTATAAAATATAGTAAATATATATTCATAATAGTATTTTGTTTTTTAATTTTTTTTCATAAAATAAGTTTATTAAATAATTAAAAACTATTGATGTAGTAATTATTTTATTAAGGTAAATATAAAATAAATGTTATTAAAAATATTAAAATAAATATAATTTACAATAATTAATTTGTTCAATAACTTTTATAGATTCCATTGACCCTATAGAGATATAATAAAATATTTTATTCAAAGATAACACATTACATTGAAATTTCTAAAATTCTATGAAATGAATAGAGTCAAAATTGACACAATTGATATTTTCTTAAAATAATATTTTATAAAATTAATTAAAAATCATAAACCAGTTTAAATATATATATAATAATTATTATATGGTCTAAAAGTTTATAAATTATTTAATTATTGTATAACTTATATCAAATAAGTAAATATTGCAACCTTTTAATATTGAAACATTTGTTATCTTAATTAAACTTAATTAGAATAACTAATTGTTAATTAAAATTATAATGTTAAATTTATATAAAAACTTGCCTAAATTTAATTTATTGATGATATTTCAATCTTAACATGTCTTATCATCTAATATATCTCATTTTTGAGGTATTTGGATTGATTTTTAAATTATTATAAATTAATAGTTTCATAAATTCCAAAAGTGTCTCTCACCCCAATTATACAAGGACACCTCCTCGCTCATTTATCCACAACTCATTAAGCCTTAAAGTTCTAATATACCATTTCTATTTCTCTTCTAAAAATACAAAGAAACATTCTATATATATGGGTCATCTTCAATGACCAAATCTATTGCTCTAAGAGCATATTTAGAGGAGGCAAGTCGAAGAAGATGTAATATCATTTACCAATTTTTCAAACTTTTTTCTTCTTCTACATACAAATCATGAGTTTTTAATTATAAATTAATAACTAAATTAGTACATATATAATGAGAGGTTATTATTATTATGAAACAACCATATTCCACCTTTTACCCATCCTATGAAAAATGATATCACCATTCATGCATGCGTACGGCTTATCATCTCCTCGCTGTGGTGTACTCTGTTTTTATCCACCACCATAATTGGTTAGGTATAATTATGGAAGTAATAACTATATTTTATTATTATAATATTATATTTATTCTGATATTTTATACACTATACACTTCAAAACCATTCAATAACTATTTGAATGATATCATCGCTTCTGCGTACGTATGACATGCCATCTCCACGATGGGATATGATCCATTTTGCCTGATCTTCATTAAAGCATGATTATATAAATTCAATGAATGAATAAAAATGGTATATATTATTTTAATATCATTTACTAGTGATATAACTATGACCTAATAAAGATAACCAGAATGAATTCAACAAAACATGCATAAGAACATAAAGTAGTTAACACCCAAATAATGAGTTACAATGAAATGTAAGTAACAAACAATAAAAATATGATCATATATGTTATAATAAAGATTACTATGCTTATTTAATAAGTTATTAACATTATTTAAATCATTATAATATATTTTCTGATACATAAAAATCATATCAGACCTAAGGTAAGAGATTATTTTGTCTCACTTTTATTTTTATGGGATATAAGCCTATATACGTCATCTAATTATTCGGTGTGGTGTTTATGTAACCCATGAATGTTATTATTATTCTTATTATGAAGGATATTATTTTTACCTATGAAAATAATTTTATTTATTTTTTAAGGCATACAATTTGACTGATAATAAATTGGTAAATGATAATTTTGCAATCTCGTTTTTATTCGAGATTGTTTAGATGTACGTATTTAATAGGGATGTATTTATGATACACATCCATGTTTCATAAATATATAATATTATTTATAATATTCTAATATTGTTTAAATTCAATTTTACCCATTGTTGAATTCGTATTAAATGGTATGTAAAAATTATTTCATTCATTTTCCATACGAGTTACGTTTTTACTTTTTCAGTAAGAGTACGAGAAGAATGTTTTTTTATTTTATACTGTATCAACAGATTTTTACGTCATCACAATGACTTATTCTGATAAAAATTAATCTACATGGCTTCAACATTATTTACAAATAAATTTTTTTCTTTAATTTTTTTGGGTATTTTAAGAAAATAAAAAGTTTTTGAAGAAGAAAGGATATTTTTCCCAAAAATTACATTTAAATGTTGTATAAAAATTATTTTCCATCCAATATGACATTGGGTTATGTTTGTATACATATTATTTATTTTATTATATTTTATTTATGTTGGAATTATTTTTATGAAATCCATTTATTTTAAATATTTATTATGATAGAATGATGTTTAAAAACCCATTTTATTTCTTGGGTTATTCTATGATGAACGATTTATGCTTTTGTAGAAAATGTAAGTTTGATTTTATTTTGGTATGGGTGGGAACTATATCTCCTTACAATGCATTGGGTAAACATTTATATCTGATGAGATAAACAAGATAGGAACAGAAAGTAAATTCAGTTCAATAATACAAGACTGGAATGGTAAGTAAATCTAGTTCAGTAAGACATAGCTATAATGAAAATTAAGCTCAGTTTAGTAAAAGACATTGTCCACTATGATGGTCTTTGAAGAAATTCCATGGATACTATGGAAATATTATTAAGAGATTATTTTTTCCCACAATTCCATGTTTTATTTCAATGCAATGTTATTGTTGTCGTGTTCACTTATGATTTTTTACTTATGAACTTCTACTATTTATTTTATTACACAAGATTTTTATATTTAAACATTGTGTTCATGTTTATAAATAATAATGTTTATGGTTTTTTTATGTTATCAATGATTACCCTTATTGAGTATTTGAAATCAACCTTTTTATCTTTTGCACAGGATGTAAAGAAATATTTTAGTTAGGAAAACTAATGGGGATGATCTTTAGGGAAGATGTTGAATATATTTCCCCATGATAGAAGAATGTGTCCGGAGTTTCCAAATACATGAAACTAACATGGTATTTGGGCATTTATTTGTGTAATGTATAAATTATTCTGTAAAATAAATTTAATTTCCATGTACGCCAAGCTTGGTTTGTTATAAATGTGATAAAAAATCATGATATTTTAAATTTAAAAGCTCATCATATAAATTTTATAACTTTAGGTACTCATTCTAAAAATTCAATAATACTAAATAAGAATGATTTATATTCATTTACCAATATAAACTCCATATTATTCATTATATGGAAAATTGTTCTATAGGTCTATAGAACAATTGTCTATTAATTCTAATTGTCCAAAAGACCTAATTGAAAATTGAACTATAGGCTAATTGGACATAAGGACAATTGGTCATTAAACCTATATTACAATAGGTAATTTGGATTATAAGTCAATTGTACTACATGCGTAATGGTTAATTGCCCAATTAGGACCATAGTCAAATTATTCATTAGGTTTATAGGCCAATTGGACATTAGGTAAAATGTTTAATTTTCATATAGGCCAATTTTACATTAGGCTGAATGAAAATCATGACTATAAGTCTATTTTCAATTAGACCTTATTGGTAAATTGTCCATTTGAAAGGGTTATTTTCTAACATAACATAAAGGGATTAATGAAAATAAAACATAAAATTTATCATGCAAGGATAACTAAGAAACAATATAAATAGGGAAACTATTTTAATTTAGATTAAAGTACCTAACAATTTTCAGGCTCAGGCATTGTATTGTGCCCCAATGTGTGTATATATTAAATTTATTTTGGTTCTTTTTTCCCCAATGCATCTTAAAAAAGTTCAATACATGAAATTGGAATTAAATTTTAGATAAAAACCATTAAAGACTGGTAATACCTTAATCTCATTAGTCTTCTAATATGAAATCATTTTTAAATATTGATTTTTTGAAAATTTGGAGAATATGGGTACACCCTCAAAATCAGAACCAAATCTACACATCCAAAAAACATATAAATCATGATTTTTTGATCACCAGTAATCTCCAAGATTCCTCAACTTTGCAGTCTTAGTAGCTTCACCATTGAGAAAGTTAAATAGATTCTGAATCAAACAAGTTAATTCATATCAATACATCAATAAAATTGATATAAATTTATAAAATTTTCTTACTCGTATATTCTATAATTCATTGTCCTTTATTTCATTACTAAGATGTCTCCATGATATCATTTCCACCATAATGATATCATGGTACATTGATAAAGTGTTCATGAATCTTATATATTTCCTTGAATTTTTACCTATCGTCTAATTTTCTTCATTGTAATCCACCATTATCTATGTCTGAAAATTCTAGGGTTCCGAAATTAAAGTGCACCCTTATCGCCTAGAAGAAGAACCCACTAAATAAGAAAATAGGGGCAAAATAATAATTAAATCATGATACAATAAGAAAAATATTAAGTGATATAATTTGTTGTAGTTATAATAAAAAAACCTAATCTTGGAGGCTCAATAGGTTGTTATGGACATGGGTGTTGTCCTAGATTAGTAGCCTCTGAAGGAAGTGTCTCTTACAATAAAGGATCTGGGAGGTCTTTATACACTAGAGTGGAAGGTGAAGGAACAGAATCATCAGATGATTTATTGATGGTATGAAATGGAGGCGGCATAGGCATGGAATAATTTGGGTAATAGGATAAGGGATACATCATAGGATATGGATATGGTAAAGTGGGAACATCCATGTAGGCTGTGTAGACATGGTATGGGAAGAATAGGCTAAATGAGATAGTGGAGGCATCAGTGAGAACATCTCTGAATGTGGAGTAGTCAAGGTATTTGAATAAGAGGGTAAAAATATGATGAAGGATAAATGTAAGGGAACATCCCTTTAGTATCAAGTAGAGGATATAAAGGTGTGGTAGATAGGGTTTCCGCTGGTGGGTCAGTATGGGAACAGGTATGATGGGTGCTCCGTTTAGGTCTAAGAGCATCCCTGCTAAGACCCATGCTATTGGGATGAGGAGTCAACTTTTCTGGAACATAATGTCCCTAAAATAATTTGATAAAGAATATTAATATGACATTTTATATAATGTAGAAGAAAAATATTACCATTATTATACTCACGGAGGGAATCAAGGGAGGAAATGCATGCTTGTGCCCTATTGATAATGATCAAATAGTCTCACCCTTCGATGTTATGAAGTAATTTTCATAATCTTAATAAGAATGAAATGTGAATTTTTTAGAAATCATTTTCTAAAATCATTAATATAACATAGAATTCAATGAATTCACATGCAATGTAATAACATCTTTTCGAAACAATAATTTGAAACCAATTTATACATTTTTTAAAAACTCATTTAAAATTGAGTTTTCTAAATGAAAATAAATAAAATTAAATGAAACAGAACTAAACAATACTAAAACCAACATATCATTCCAAACTGAAACTAAATTAAATTAATTATAGTAAAACTAACCTTGGAAAATCATGTTATGGTTAATTAGTGAATAGTCAAAATATATGTTTTCTTTTATATATTACGCTCCTATACATTAGGTTCAACATCAATTCTCACAATGGGAAAATTTGATCCATCAAATGGAATATTTCGATCAAAACCAATGGGGGTGTCGATGGTGAAAATTTTATCACCAGAATAATGAAAAAAAATTCATGGTATTAATTCATCAATTACACCGTTATCAGTTCTCAGATGATATTTCATAAAAAACACTCATTTTTCTATTGATGAAAAAATGTATAGTTCATCAATATGCTGGAATCGTCTCAAGTGAATAACTCTGAATCTATAGTTATCAATAAATGTACCCTATCACACCAATGAATGAATCAATTAATATTTCATCCTAGCGATTCAACCATGAGATTAGTAATCCAAAAACTATATTTTATCAACAAGTCCATAATAATACACATATTTATATCAATTTGAACCCTCTAATACAATGAAATATTAATAGGTTGTAGCATTTAACATAACTCCATCATGTTGTGTTCTCATTTTCACTTCCAGATCAGCTGTAAAAAACTTGAACCCATTTATTAGTAAAGATATACATTCACGATCAAAAGATTGGGACCAAAACCCAACACTATTATTTCATTAGAATAAGTGTCAACATGTAAACTCAATATCTAAAATACATACGAATAATACAATTAAATGGATATCTATATTTTAATCTAATTAAATTAATGGTCTTACCTTTGATTTCAACCAAGCAGAAAACTCTAAGCTATGAAAATACCAGCTGCCTCTCAAAGTCAAATGTTTCATCCCAAGTATCTATGGTACGTTTCTCTATGAATAATATAATGACTTGCATTGTATGTAACATCGAGATTCTAAAACACCACAACCAATCAAACTAGCTGTTATGAATAGTAATGCCTTCTTTTTGAAATTTTATAAATTTTATCACTCAAAATGGACTTAATTTTTGGATTCGGAATATTGAATTTATCCTAGGGTGAAATTTTTGTACTTTTCAGATAACTTTTATATTCTGATGAATTGTGAAAATTACTAAATTTTAAATAGAAACAACTTTTTTAATCAAAATAATTAATAGTGTTAAATTATAAATTTGAGTGGTTTTAAAGTATATTTAGAAAATATTTTTACCATTTAATACAATGTTGGTCATTGGACATAATTTCACAATTAAACAGGACATAAACAAGTATCAATCTTTTGATAGTTAATATATCTTAAAAACACACTTTGTTTTGACAGCGGGAATTAATTTTAAATTAATTTCTGCTACTTTTTTGTTTTGAATTCAGAAATATGTATTCCATAATTTGAATCAGGATTTCCAAATTGTGTAAATTGGTAACTTTTATTTTTAGACATTTTGAATAATTACTTCGGTAAATATTTTACTTATCGTGGTTAAAGGGTAAATCCGAGAAAAAAAAAGGAAAAAATAATATTATAATAATATTATATTACCCTAAAACGTGTCCTAACAATATTGTTTGATACATGTCCGAAAATAGGAATCCTTGGTTCGATTTTTGGACCCCATAGATCAACTTTTAAGTGATAATGACACTTTATATTAATTAAGATAAAATAAATTCAAAAATGACAAAAGCATATATCTTTTAGAACAACAATTTTTACATAGGGTTATATATGTTTAAATTTTGACTATAAATATTCATTAGAAATATAAAAAGATTTCCTTCATAATGGTATTTTATTTATAATTTTTAGACATTTGATAATTAATATTATTTATGACACAATAATTATGTAGTATTTTCCTTATTAATGAAAGAATCAAATAATTGGTATTATAAATGTTAAAATTAATATACTTTTAAATTTCTGATGACATTCATGAATTTTATTGCTTTATATGACATTATAGGATTTATTAAATGAATTTGGTTCTAATTAATAAAGTTTTTAAGACTTTATCAAAAATCAATTATAGAATAGTGTCAAAATTGACATAAAAGAGTTTATAAAAAAAATATTATATTATTAAATGATATTAAATTGCTAAAAAACTAAGAATTGGCCAAGATACTTATATATTGGTATTTTGATCATTAATGGACCACTTTGGGGGTCTCTTGGATGTGTATTCTATGTTTATTAACTATATAATATAAAAATACAAAATGACATGGTAAATGTTAAACTAATTAACTACGAGTTTAAACTAAACCATAAGGTTAATATAGTGACCTAAACCTGTCTGAAACCTATTGGATGAGTGGATTTCTACTTATCCCCTCCTTAACCTTTAAATAATCCACTTTGGATCCATTATAAACCGAATATGAATTTATTATAAAATAATATTTCTAGCTTTTCCAATGGTGCCCCTCACCCCTCTTATAAAAGGGAACTCCACCTTCTAATTAATTAACACCTTAAATTCCTTTTGGTTCTGCCAAAACCTACCCAAATACACTCTCAACATCCCCCAATTCATCCTAGAGGTCTTATTTTGATCATAAATCCATCTTAAGGATACCTTTTGATCAAATCAAAAGGAAGAACCCGAAGAAGAGGTAATTTTTTCACCACCCTCTTTCATGTTCCTTTCTTCATCCAATTCTACTTTCTTTGTTATTAACATTCTAAAATAAAAACTAAAGTATATTATATATACTTTTATGTTATTATAAATATAGTACATCCATATTCAGTATTCTATCTATCCTTTGAATGACATGTCACCATACGTGTGTACGTACGGCTTACCGTCTCCACGTCGTGGTGTAATTGTTATTCAATAACTTATTATTTGGATGGGTATAATAATGATGTTTAATTAATTTAAATAATAAATATAACATGATGATGATTCTGTATATATGATATACCATCGAATTATATATTATTTTAATATCAAAAGAGTGATATTGTCACTCGTGCGTACGTACGGATTACCGTCTCCACGAAGGCGATTAGAACCATTCCCCATCATATCCATTCAAGAATAAATTTAATATGATGATTAAAAATATTGTTTAGAGACATGATATAATTCTTATCATGAATAATATACACCCCATCAATAACAAATATGGCTCACATAACAAAGAATATAAAGGAAAATGAATTCGTTAACACCCGAAACGATGATAATACTAAGATATTATTAACAAATCAATGTTAAAAGATCATATATGATATAATATTAATGTATATAATTCTTGAATAATTCAATAAAAATTATTACACCATTTTATATTAGGTTATCCTACCCTCGAACAAGGAAAAATTACAATGTAAGGGGTTTCTTATCTAACTTTTAATTCCGTGAGATTTCTATTGTTTACCACTTATTTATTGAATGTGGTGTGTATACTGCCCATGATTGTATTCATTGTGTAATATACTTTAATTTATATATATTTACATCATCATTGTATCATCCTTCTTGCATGGGTGTATGTTTCTTTTGTTACGAAATCGATAATGGAATTTGAAAGTTCAATTTCCACTCATTCGGCTTTACGCATTCTACATTGATTATTTTACTCCATGATTATGTGTGGAATAACTATTCATTTTGTTATGTCATAATTTCCGATCCCCTTTCTATGGATATAATTTTGATACACATAATCACTCCATTGATAAATCTCAATTCATCGATATGAACTTGATAAAAGAAATTTTTACTCAATCTTGATTTGTTGAGTTAAACATCTAATCCATTGGTGTTGTTTTTACAAGAATATGTGTGAATGTACTTTGATTGTTTTACACTGAATATCCAATAATATTGAGTGTATTTATATTTTCCACACATAATTATGTCATTGATTTATCCTTAACCTAATGATACGACCTTTGTGAGAAATTTCGTCTCAATTTACATTCCATTGAGACTCCTTTGTTGTTATACACCAAATCACTTTTATATGGTGTATATAATGTACTTTGACATATTATATCATGAATCCATTTATTCTCATGATACTAAAAAGTTTTTATTACCTCAAATGTTTGTATTCAAGTGTCTCTCTTTTGGTTAGGAACTCTAACTTAAATTTCATTTTAAATCTTTTTAAAGATTTATTATTCTAAATTTTTCCCATTAATGTCCTTGTTTTAAAATGGTTTTAAGGATTTATTTATATGGAAATTAATGTTTTTAATTCAAAATTCCTTTTAAAAGTTTCAAAGTGGTATGGGACACTTTGTTTCAAAAATATATTTTAAATGGCTTCTTGACAAATAGTGTGACTTTTAGATGTTTTCAAGAAATAGGGGGATATTTCTCTCAATAGTTTGATGATTATTTTAATCTATGTCAATATCCTTCATTATGAAAGTGGTTATTGATATTTCATGTGATTATTCGACTAGTAGAATATCCATGTGAATAAGTAAATGGCATTATTTCATTTTATCATTGTCATATTATGCCAAAGTTCATGTTTAAAAGCATTTTGTTTTAGTTATACATTGCCTTAAGTGTTTATGCTTATCTATGAAAGATTCTGCTATATTTTTATCCTTACTGGGCATCTAAGCTCATCCCTTTCAATGTTTTATTTTTACCCGGATGTGAACATGAAATTTATGAATGACCTGCAGGGATAGTATGTGGGGATATAAAGACAAGATGTTGTTGTAGTTTTTTTACATTATGAGGTAATGTGTGACTTATTAATATATATAGTGTTTCCAAGAATACTAATATAATCATTCGTTCAAGACATGATCCTTTGTGATCATTCCAATGTTATATAATAAGGCACGGACCCTGGGTAACTAGGGTCGGGGCGTTACAGTTGGCATCAGAGGAAGTTTAGTACAGACTTTGGAAGCTAGATTTAGATAAAATCTGATTAGATCATATAGCCCTAAAATAGAATTTGAGGATTAGTATATAAGAACATACTAGAAATTTGGCATTGTAGATATTTTGTGAGTTTTTTGAGCAACACATCCCTGTCTGGATACGAGCAGGTAGAGGCGGCTCTGGTACAGATGTACCTAGGGGTAAAACCTGAAAACACCGCTTTGAGCTAGACTCAAACGGGAACTGGTGCACGACAACAGGTCTTGCTGCACTCTTGGTTATGACACTCCCAAGGGATATTCTTGGGTAAATTCACAAGATTAGTATGAACCATTATTAAGGGAATGAGAAAATTTCCCTATGAATATATGTCGGGAAATAGATAGTGGATAACCTAGATTTTAACATAGGTTACCCCAAGTTAGGATATACTGTTTAATTACAATATTATCCTATTATGTCTATTTTTTTACGTTATTATTAGATAAGTATTCAAAAACCCTAATTCTATTTTCTTTTTGTTAGTTGAAACATGGAGGGAGCAAGATCACAAAAAATCTTCTCTCTCTTCCTGAAGAACTACTTATAATTATTATCCAGAAGTCATGCACAGATTATGTTAAAACATTTTCAAATGTCCAAGTTACATGCAAACAACTTTATGAGATATCCAATACCTCTAGAATTGCACGATTCTTTCAAGGATCAAGTACCGACTATGGGATAATATTGCGCTCTCAACATTCTAACCACGCTAAGAGTGGGAAGTACCATCATGTTCTTTTCAATTTCTTCACATTATCTCAAAATAACAATGCACTAAATGATATTATAGATGCTTCAGAAGTGGGAGACCTTCTAGCAGCCTATATGTATCAAATTATATATTTATGTCTTTTGGGATATATGGAAACTAATTTACCAAAACCTTATTTTGAAATATTTGAAGATGAATCAGTTAGAATTTTTCTAAAAAAACATGTCAAAGACGATGTCTCAAAATTATATATAATAAATACCTATTTTTTATGATGCATCGACGCTTCCATCGATATAATCCAAGATGGATGAGGAATTTTTGGGTAAAGGAGGTAGATGATTTTGAAAAAATCCTGAGGTACCATTGTGACACATGAACGCATTCTACAAAGAGGCAATTCCGCCTAGTCTCTCCAGAGTTCATGATGTGTTCCACATATCACTAGTGACAAAATTCATGCCTGACCCAATGAATGTACTCACCTATGAAGAATTAGAACTAGAACCCAATCTATTTTATTATGAAGAGCCTATCAGAATTCTTCACACCAAAGATCATGTGTTGAGAAACCGGATGACTCGTCTGGTAAAAGTTCTATGGAGAAATCAGAAGATGGAAGAGGCAATGTGGGAACTAGAGGAACATATGATGAAGAACCTATGTGGAAATAAATGGATGGTGAAATTTTTAAAAGTGTTAGTGCCCTTTATTGATTGGATTACTTTGGAATAATTTTCTCTTGGATGTGTAAACATGCAATTTATCATGTGAAAATGATATTTGAGGAAGAATTATCTTTTATGTTGTGGATATAGTTACAAATAACCATTTGATCTTATAAGATCATTGGGTATGAGGAAATTACAAGATATTATATTTTGGGATGAAAATGAAAGGTATGAGAAAGCATTTGAGGTTAAATCATGTTATGGTTATTTTGAGGAATTTATCTCATTTTGGTAATATTATAAAATATAGTTTTTTAAAAAGGACAGCATGTAGACTGGGTGACAACCCATCACACCGGACAAAGCTGTTGAAATCGAACCCACAACCAAAGTGCGATTGGGACATATCACCTACCACTGGACTCTGTGAAGTCCCTAGTTAGTGTGACTAGTTATTTTTAGTTTAATGATTTTATTGATCAATAATATGTTTATTTGGGATCTTATGCCTTATCAATTGAATACCCTTAGTATAAAAAAATGATTAGGTGATTAAGTGATGAATGTTATTTTGGAAGATGTTCGCTTTTTGGGGAACACTACATGCCCAAGGAAAATATAATTCTATGGGATTTCATTTGAGGAGTAATGGTGGATTTTTATCTATGTTTTCATTGTGGATTTACAGTAATTTGGGTTATTTATGGAAATGGTTAACCTGTAATAGAGAATATGTGATTAGGTTAATCACATCTAAGTATGTGACTTTAAGAGTAGTTAATGTCATTTAAAGATACAATTTAACGTGGAAGACTACACAACCAAATTATTCTATGTTTTGGGTTTCAATATTAGTTTGGATTATATTGATGTATTTTAAGGACAATTGATTATTGAATGGTATTTATTTAACTTTGGGGTATTGTTGGATTAATTTTAGAAATTAAGATTACAATTTTTTTTCTCTAATGGAATATCCATTTGGGGGATCATCAGATCTTATACTAAATGTTTTGGATTTGAATAATCTCTAAAGACAAGGTAAATATATATTGTTTATCCTATGTGGACCATTTTATTCTATAGAAGCTCTTCCAATGTGTCCAACTCTTATTGAATACACATTGTTCAAAAAAAATTGAGTTAGTGGTAGAAATTCATTGAAGAATGAATCTCTACTTAAAGTAAGTATATATATCTTTATGTTATTAGTCAATATCATAAATTAATTCCTCATCCTTATGTAATGTAACTTGAAACAAAAAATGTTGTCTGTTTACTTTTCTACTTAGAGACTAATGATCGTTTGTCCCAAGACAAGTTTGTGGTTTTCTTATTGTTAATTTTTTTCTGGTCATGTTTTCTATATCTTCCCATCAGAACTTGACATTTAGTTTATCTTCCATATCCATGTTTTCCTACATGGAATCCTAGTATGGGTTCTCTTGGGTGACCTTTATATTTCCCTTTCTTTCTTCTAAAGTGTTAGTTTTATTGACTCATTTTCTGATGTGGGACATTCCATTATATTCTCAATCTCAATTTTAAAAATTGAGAGGACATAATTTATTGAAGGAGGGGAGAATGTAACACCCCAACTTCCACGGTATGTTTCCCTTTGAATATTAAAATGGCTTGAATTGTACGTAACTGCGAGATTCTAACACACCACAACCAATCAAACTAGCTGTTATGAATAGTAATAACTACTTTTTGAAATATTATAAATTTTATCTCTCAAAATGTACTTCATTTTTGTATTTTGAATATCAAATTTAGCCTAGGATGAAATTTTGGTACTTTTTGGATAACTCTTATATTTTTATGAATAGTGAAAATTACTAAATTTTAAATAAAAACAACTTTTTAATCAAAATAATTAATAGTGATAAATTATGAATTTGAGTGGTTTTAAAGTATATTTAGAATATATTTTTACCATTTAATACAATTTTGGACATTGGACATAATTTCACAATTAAATCGGACATAAACAATTATTAATCTTTTCATAGTTATTATATCTTAAAAACACGCTTTTTGTTTTGACAGTGGAAATTAATTTTAAATTAATTTCTGCCACTTCTATGTTTTGAATTTGGAAAAATGTATTCCATATTTTGAATCATGAATTCCAAATTGTGTAAATAGGTAAGTTGTTTTAGATATTTTGAATAATTACTTCGGAAAATATTTTATTTACCGTGGTTAAAGGGTAAATCCGGTAAATAAGGGTAAAAAATAATATTATAATAATATGAAATTACCCTAAAACATGTACTATCCATATTGGTGGATAGATTTCCGACCATGGGCATCTTTGGGTCAATTTTGTGACTTCATTGATCCACTTGTAAGTGATAATGACACTTTATATTAATTAAGTTAAAATAAATACAAAAATGACATAAGTATATATCTTTTAGCAAAACAATTTTTAAATAGAGTTATATATGTTGGATTTTCGACTATAAATATTCATTAGAAAGATAAAAATATTTACTACATAATGGTAGTTTATTTATAATTTTTAGACATTTAATAATTAATATTATTTATGAAAAAATAACGATGCAGTATTTTCCTTATTAATAAAAGAATCAAATAATTGGTATTATAAATGTTAAAATTAATATAATTTGAAAGTTTTGATGACATACATGACTTTTATTGCTTTTTATGACATTTTAGGATTTATTAATGAATTTGGTTAGAATTAATAATGTTCTTAAGACTTTAAAAAAATCAATTATTGAATAGTGTCAAAATTGACATAAAAGAGTTTTTAAAACAAATATTATATTATTAATTGATATTAAATTCCTAAATTTCTAAGGTTTGGAAAAGAGAATTATATCATGATAGGTGTATAATTAATGGACCCATTGGGGGTCTCTTGGGTGTATATATTAATTTTATTAACTATATATATTATAAAAATACAAAGTGACATGGTAAATGTTAAACTAATTAACTACAAGTTAAAACTAATAGATAAGGTTAATATAGTGAACAAAACCTATCTAAAACCTATTGGATGAGTGGTTTTAGACCTATACCCACCTTAAACTTAAAATAATCCACTTTTGAGCCATTAGAAACCAAATGTAAATTTATTATAAAATAATATTTCTAGCTTTCCCAAAGGTACCCCACACCCTTCTTATAAAAGGGCACCCCCACTTCTCATTAATTAACACCTTCAAATACTTTTTTCTCGGCCAAAACCTGCCCCAAATACTCTCTAAACTTCGCTCACTTCATCATAGAGGCCTTAGTTTGATCATAAATCCAACCTAAGGAGCCCTTTTGGTAAAATCAAAAGAAAGAACCTGAAGAAGAGGTAATGTTTTCACCACCCTCTTTCAAGTTCCTTTCTCCTTCCACTTATTCTTTCATTTTTATTTCCTTTATAAAATAATAACACTAGTATCATATATATACTTTTATGTTATTATAAATATATTACAACCATATTCAGTATTGTATCCATCCTTTGAATGACATGTCACCATACGTGCGTACGTACAGCTTACCGTCTCTATGTCGTGGTGTAATTGTTATTCAATTACTTATTATTTGGATGGGTATAATAATTAGGTGTAATTCATGTAAATAATAAATATATAATGATTATGATTCTGTATATGTGATATACCATGAAATTATATATTATTTTAATATCAAAAGAGTGATATTGTCGCTCATGCGTACGTACGGATTACCGTCTCCACGAACGCGATGAGAATCATTCTCCATCGTACCCATTCAAGACTAAATTTAATTTGATGATTAAAAATAATGTTTAGAGACATGATATCATTCTGGAAATTAATAATATACACCCCATCAATAACAGATATGGCTCACATAAAAAATAATAAAATTTAAAAATGAATCCGTTAACACCAGAAACGATGATAATACTAAGATATTATTAACAAATAAATGTTAAAAGAACACATATGATATAATATTAATGAATATGATTTCTTGAATAATTCAATTAAAATTATTTCACCATTATACAAGAGGTTAACATACCCTCAACCAATGAAAATGTACAATGTAAGTGGTTTCTTATCTCACTTTTAATTCCGTGAGATTTCCATTGTTCACCACTTATTTATTGCATTTGGTGTGTGTTCTACCCATGATTGTATTCATTGTGTAATATACATTAATTTATGGATATTTACATCGTCATTGTATGATCCTTCCTTCATGGTGTATGTTTCTTATGTTACGAAACCGATAAGGGAATTTGAAATTTCAATTTCCACTCATTCGGCTTTACGCATACTTCATTGATTATTTTACTCCAAGATTATGTGTGGAATCACTATTCATTTTGTTATGTCATAATTTCCACTCCCATTTATGTGGATATAATTTTGATACACATAATCACAACATTGATAAATTCTCAAGTCATCGGTATGAACTTGATAAGAGAAATTTTTACTCAATCTTGATTTGTTGAGTTAAACATCCAATCCATTGGTGTTGTTTTTACAAGAATATGTGTGAATATACATTGATTGTTTTACACTGAATATCCATTCATATTGAGTGTATTTATATTTTTCACACATAATTATGTCGTTGATTTATCCTTAACCTAATGATACGACCTTTGTGAGAAATTTCATCTCAATTTACATTCCATTGAGACTTTTTTGTTGTTATACATCAAATCACTTTTATATGGTGTATAAAATGTACTTTGAGATATTATATCATGAATCCCATTATTCTCCTGATATTACAATGTTTTTATTACCTAAATTGTGTGTATTCAAGTGTCTCTCTTTTGGTTAGGAACTCTAACTAAAATATCATTTTAAAATGTTTTAAATATTTATTATTCTAAATCTTTCTCATTAATGTCCATGTTTTAAAAATGGTTTTAAGGATTTATTTATATGGACATTAATGTTTTCAATTCAAAATTCCTTTTAAAAGTTTCAAATTTGTATGAGACACTTTGATTCAAAAATCTGTTTTAAATGGCTTCTTGACAAATAGTGTGACTTTTAAATGTTTTCAAGAAAAAGGGGGATATTTCTCTCAATAGTTTGATGATTATTTTAATATATGTCATTATCCTTCATTATGAAAGTTGTTATTGATATTGCATGTGATTATTTTACTAGTAGAATATCTATGTGAATAATTAAATGTAATTATTTCATTTTATCTTTTCCATATTATGTCGAAGTACATGTTTAAAAGGCTTTTGTTTTAGTTATACATTTCCTTAAGTGTTTATGCTTATCTATGAAAGCTTCTACTATATTGTTATCCTTACTAAGCATCTGAGCTCACCCCTTTCAATGTTTTATTTTTCCTAGGATGTGAAGAAGTAATTTATGAATGACCGGTAGGGATAGTATGTAGGGATATAAAGACAAGATGTTGTTGTAGTTTTTTTACCTTATGATGTAATGTAAAACTTATGAATATATATAGTGTTTCCAAGACTACTAAACAAATCGGTCTTTCAAGACTTGATCCTTTGTGATCATGCCAATGTTATGTAATAATGGGCCGACCCTGGGTAACTTGGGTCAGGGTGTTACATCAAAGATTTATGAAATATACTTATAATTTTTTTATTTTCCCTACATAAAATGATAATAAAAGTATAAGTAATATGTGAAATTCCATAATATGAGATAACATATAAATATACAAATTACATACTTGATATTTTCATCGAAAAACTATTAAACAGTACTACACGAGGTTCTAAATCCCACCCTTCAATGATAAATATAAAAAATGTATAAGACCCAATAATTCCTCTTTTTAGGGGATGAGATGGAAAAGAGGGCTCAATCTTCCCATATTGGTCATCTTCATATATCATTGGTTAGTTATGCCTTTTTCTCACATCAGACAAATACACTTATCAAAAACCAATACATTCTTGAGATACATAACCTCTCAC
Organism: Viscum album; assembly: GCA_963277665.1. NCBI lineage: Eukaryota > Viridiplantae > Streptophyta > Magnoliopsida > Santalales > Viscaceae > Viscum > Viscum album. The sequence goes on along the minus strand of OY728134.1, from coordinate 153,436,737 downwards.
AATAAAACCTTTAAGATAATTCATGTTTCAGATATATTATTTCCTTATGGACGTATTTCATTCAACAAGATACATCCATAATATAGAAACTAGTCCCCTAAGAAGTGATTCAGTTAGAAGATCAACTGTTAAATGAAACATGCTGGTGAAAAATTATGGAGGAAATGTTTTTCCAACTCACACAAAATTCATGGTGCCACTTAATGATTTTTATCAAGAATTACATGGATAACTTTTTAGCACAAATATAGCCAAAACAAATAGCACAAAGGAATCACTATCACCCTTAAATTACTGGATAGTAAATGCTGAATTACTTTTGGAATCAATTTGTGGAGAAGGATGTGATAATCATGAGGTTTTTTGGAATTTAGTTTCAAATCCATTATCTTGAATCATTTAGACGTGTTTATAAAATTGCCATTAACAACCTTGATATAATCCAATACTTCCAGAAATTGATCTTTATCTGATGGTTCTGTCACATGAGAAGCACATGGAGCTTTACCTTTGTTTTCACTGATACACAACTGATGTTGTTCTAGTATAATACTGTAATCCAACAAGTCCCAAAGAGGTCAAAATTCATCTTTGGTCTTCATCGTGTTATTTAAAGGAATTTCATGCAATATTTCACCCATATCTTTCAAAATGTGCATTGCATATAAACAATGATGTAACAAATTCGTAGACCCATATGGAAACTCAAAAAAGGTACTTCTATTTTTCCAATTTTAAGTGCATTTATTATTAGAACTCTTCATGTAACAGCTTATGATTTTAAGTGAAATATTCCTTTTAATTTATTTGATGTCTTGTGTTGTACACTACACCAAGATTAGATTGTGCTATATGAAACACTGTATTTTCTTGTAGTATATGCAAACACTTTTCTTGGCTTGTGTTGCATGCAAAAGCGACCTTCCTCAATAGCGTGTGTTGTACACAATACTGAGTTTCTCTAAACAACGATATATTGTTATAATATTATTATGAACTAGCCATTATAAATTTTATTAACCACATTTTTAATTTTATAACATTATAATTCATCTTACACTTTTTCAAGAATGAGGTATGAGAACAAAATCAATTTTTCAGATAAAAGAAGTATTTTTCAAAAAATGTTTTTTTGCTACCTTTTAATGGAGCACCGATTCTAAATATAATTTTGTATATGATTATAAGTTAAATTTTAAAAAATAAACTTCTTATTTTGAATCAGGATATAGAAATTTACATTGGATAATGTTTTGATATTTTTATGATAACGTTCTTATTTTGATGAATAGTAAATACACGCTAAATTTTACTTAAAAACAACTTTTTTCAATGAGATAATTTATATTTTTAAATTATAATAGTAAATTTTTTAAAAGAATAAATAAAAAATATTTTTACCATTTAATATAATGTATGTAATAATCATTAATTTTACATTGAATTCGTAGGTAAATTCAATTCAATCTTTTGCAATGTTTTAAACAAAAACCCGTTTTTTTCGACAACGAGATTGATTTTAAATTAATTACCATAACTGATTTGTCTTGAATTTGAAAAAATAGATTCCATATTTGGAATAAGTAGGTCCAAATTTTGTTAATATGATACTTTTTATTGTTGGGCATTATGAATAGTAACTACGGTAAATTTTGTTTACCATAATTAAAGGTAAATTTGGTAATTAAGGGTAAAAATAATATTATTAAATTACCCTAAAACATTTATTAATATTATTGGATGATTATATTTCGTCCTAAAATATACTTCGGACGAAATTATATTTATTAGAACACACTTGTATGTGATTAAGACCTTTTATTTATTTTATTTAAATGAATGTGAAATATGTCTCACTCAGAGTTTTATATTTAAATTATTTTTAATAAATGGTTATCCAGGATATAAATTTGGTTATAAATACAAATTTGAAAGATAAAATATTTTTCTTTATCTTGGAAATTTATTTGTAATTTTTAATAAATATATAATTACTTTAATAGCTTATACATTAATGATGCAGAAATTATTTATTTAGTGAAAAATCAATAATATAGTTTTTATTAAACTAATAATACCTATTAACGGCCCATCCACCTGACCAAAACTTATTTTTCATTTACATATAAACCATAAGCATACAAATGTAGAATTTTGGACCATTTGGAGCCTTATAAAAGATATTATGAGAGTTATATTATATTATTTTAAATGATGTCAAAGTTGCCGCCTTCATAATTTAATAAACATAATATTTTAAAAGTTGGGTGTTTTAGAAGATAAATTAGACTAAAAATATTATTATGAAATATATTATATGTATATTCATCATAGTAGTTTATTTTTAATTTTATGTAACAAATAATTAAATTAAATAATTATACAAAAATGTTGTATTAAATTTTTTTATTAAGAGAAATATCAAATAAATGGTTTTAAAAATATTAAAATAAATAATATATTAACTAATTAATATGCTCCACGAATTTTATAGAATAATATGCCATGTTATAAACCTATTAAATATTTTGGTTCGAATATATCCTCTGTGTGTATTTTATTTAAATTCAAATAAATTAATAGTGTCAAAATTTACACAATTGGTATTTCATAAAAATTACATATTATTAAATTATTTAAAAATCAAAAAAATATTTAAATATTACAAACTGAAAATAATATTGTCGGAAATCTTATAAAGTATCCAATTATGGTAAATTGACAAAATATAAGTATGTATTTATAACAATTTAAAATTTAGAATGTTATTACCAGAAATAAAATTAAATAGATTAAATAAGGATAAATCAAAATGATAAGGTTTAAAATAAAACTAAAACATGTATAAATGTTATTGGTTGATGATATTACAACCTTATATCATCTCATCTTCGTATATGAGTCATTTTCAAAGTTTTTATGTGGGGTTTTGGTTTATTATAAATTAATATTTTAGAGGTTTCCAAAGGTGCACCTCTCATCCCTTATAAAAGGGAACCTCCTCACTCTCCACTTCACACCATTTATGAGCCTTCAAACTTGGCCAAAACCTATCCATTTATCTTTTCAATATCTCTAGAAACCAACTAGAGGTCCTGGTATTCTTCAAAGACAAACTTTAGTGCCCTAAGAGGAGGTTAAGAAGTGGCGTGTCGAGGAAGAAGTAATATCCTTTACCGATTCATTCAAATTTATTTCTTCTTCTACATACTCTTCGTTATTTGTTTCATTATAAATTAATAAAATCAGTATCACTATTATAATTATATTTTATTATAAATATGAAAAAACCACATTTCACATTCTATCCATCCTACGGAAAATGAAATCATCGCGCGTGCGTACGTACGAAATACCGTCTCCACGCCGTGGTGTAATCTGTTTTCCACCACCACCTTACATGGATGGGTATAATGGTATTAATAATAACTATATATGATTATTATAACATCATACTGATTCTGAGATATTATATCATCCTGTCATGACCCTTCCTCGGGACCCGTGCCGTGACTACCCCACGCCCGCCTTCCATAGGCCAGGGGCTGGCGACTAGCCCCAAGGCGTAAATCCCAGTAAAATGGGAAGGCATTGCCTTTGTAAAGTAAAAAAACACCACAGAGCCAGCAAGCAGTAGAGGTAAACACTAAGTAAAAGCTTAGTACAACAGTAAGTGCAGAAAAGTAAGTGGGCCAGTATAAAAACCCAAACTGAAGTTAAAGTACAACTGGAAAGGGAAAACCACAACTGAAAAGTAAATCCACAACGTCAAGCTGCCCACTGGAAATCCCACCTGATGGGTGGGTACAGAAAGCCTCCACTGCTCCTCGGGTCCAGCCGACCGCTCCGAGTACGTCCTGCCCAGTGGTCCACCTCCAGGTACCGTACTGCTCCATGAGCCTCCACCACGATCGACGTTGTCCGTCGTCTGCAACCAACACAACGTAGTGCGGGCATAGCCCGTGCATGGATGAGTATAAGCTACTCAGTAGGGACCCCGAGACCCTCGAAGGTCTCCCAGAATCTACAAAGGATAACCACAAAGTAAAGATACAATCACGAAGTAACATCCAACAATGCTTAGGTATATGCCCATACATATACCTAAGTCAACAATTCTTGATCGGCTCTGATATCCGAGCCCAAGTACAACCCAGTCCACACAAGAAAGCAAAACGTAAATCCACACAAGATAGAACAACACAATCCAAAATGGAAAGAAAAATAGGATTCATCTCACACATGTATACTTATTCATATGACTATAATGATGACCAGATATTGCCACTGATTCATCTAAGCCGTCGGACCCACAAAGGACCGATCGATACTAACCCCCTGCAATGACCCACAAAGGATCTGACCCACAAAGGATCGATAGGTAACTAACCCCCGCAAAGACCCACACAGGATCGGACCCACATAGGATCTGTAGTCGCTGGCCCACAAAGGACCACTGAACGCTAACCCAGACAGGATCGGACCCACACAGGATCGGTATCATTGACCCACAAAGGATCGCTGAGTGCTGTAGTCGTCGTCGTCGAATCCACTGAGGATCTCTGTAAAATTGTTGTCGTCACAGTAGCAGTCGGAGCCAGCTCTAGGGTTCCCGCACACACCAAGCTCGTTCGGGAGGGTCCGCTCCACGATCCGAGAGGCTGATACATCAAATGACACAAAGTCAAGAGTTGATGTATCCAAAAGTTCCGTATCGTCAACAGGAACTCAAAGTCGTAGACAGCGCGTCAATCGGATTCCCGGCCTGAGAGTTATTGTCTTTTTCATCCTAGGGGCCCGGTTGGGTTTTAATGAAAAACAAACCTGACCGTACTCCACCTACATCCAAACCTCGGTTGGATTAAACCAAAAGATCTGTCTCACTTAGAGGAATCCATCAAAGTTGATGGTACGTCAATCAGACATCCGGAGCTCAAGATATGAGTGTTTTCACTCCGAGGGCCCGGTTGGTCTAGTGTACGAACCAACCCGGCCAAACCCAAAGTATTCCAAAACCTTTGGTGTAGTATACCAAAACGACTGACTCAATCCAAGGATCGCATCTCCGCTGATGGCGCGTCGTTCGGAGGCCCGTACCTCATGTTATGAGCAAAAGACCGAAAAGGTCTGAAAACGGGGAGTCTGGGCCCAGACCGACCCGACCCAACCCCCCCGGGTCGTCCCAACCCGGGTCCGGGTCCGACCCGTCTGAGCCCGACCCATCCCGATTGGCGCGACCCGGCCCTGCCCGGCCTGGGTGCGACCCGGCTGGCCGGTCTGGCGGCTCGGCGCTGGCCGAGCGGCCGCACCCAAGGAGCCGCGGCCCCCCGTGCGGGGGCCGCTCGGTGTCACTGGACGCGGCGCAAGGCCGCGTCCCTTCCCCGCGGTCCCGCCAGGCCGTGGGACCGGCTCTCGCCGCCGCGGCTGAAGCCGCGGTGGGTCTTTCCGGCGGCGTGCCGAGCGCCGCCGCGCCGGCGGGGCGCGCCGGCGTGAACATCCGCGGACCACCGGACGCACTCCGGTGGTCCGTTTTTTCTACGGTTTGCGGCTACGGCTCTCCTGGGATCCTAACTCTGCTGCGAAGGCCTCAAATCACCATTCCGATCCCATTTTGTAAATGCCGCTAATCCACGCATCAACAAAAAACTGCGGAGGGTTGTCGGGCCGTGTTTGTTTGGCCCACACCCTCCACGTTAAGTGATAACAATTGGGAATAATAGTCATCACATGAAAAACAAAACAAGGCACAATTTTAATAAATTAAAATTGAAATTTGATTCGGGTTCTTTGTTTTAAAAGGAACAACCATGGGAATAAAAAATTATTCTCAAATAAAACCCCTACCTCGTAGCTATCGTCGGGCGAGAGTTCTTCGCGGAATTGACCGTCGCGGAAGAAGAGGATCGTCGCGTCGCGGAAGGGTGTCGAGTCATCACGGAAGGGCGTCGCATCGACGATCTCAAGCAGTTGATGATTGAAGATTGTTGCGGGGAAGAACATTGCAGAAGAAGCGTCATGGAAGGAGAATCGTCGGCATCGCGGAACACGGCGTCGCGTCATCGATCTCCATGGGTTCGGCGTTCATCACGTTCTTCGTGTTCTTTGCGTTCTTCACGGAGGGGAATGAAGGTATAGATTTTCCAAATCCTCGCAACAGTCAACCCGTCAACAAAAAGAAAAGGTGTTGGTCTTATTTTATTGTTATGCCAATAGTTTTAAAACATGTTAAGAAACAAACCTTTAATTTGGTGAGTTAATGGTAATGACTTAACTTTCCCTTTAATAGGAGCGTTTAAGAGTTTTAGAAAAATTCCCCAGTTGAATTTCATAAAAGAGGGGGGTTGCGGGTGCGTTACATAGGGGAAAAGAAACGGTGGGGCTCGTGTGGGCCCCACCTCACAAATATCCTACCAAGAGGGTAGGATATTTTTGTTCCACCCTATCTGCTTCAACTCAGCTTAAGTAGTTTTATGTGGCTTTAAGTGAAATAAAATAAAGTTGTCGCACCACTTTATTTTATTTTCTTCATTTAACCCCAAAAATTAAAAACCACACCCGAGCAAACGCAACTCCAGAAGAGGCATTTCTAAGCATGTACCGGCACTGTGATTCCATCGGTGCCCTCGAAATTTGATTCTGAGCACTGGTTCAAATGTTAGAAAAACCCACTCGTTGGTTCACTGAATGTACCTGAGCCAAACTTCAGAAAATGATTCCGGGCACACCGGGCCTCAGAATCACGTGCCGACAGAAACTGCGTTCTTGTAAAATTCCAATGAAAATTAAGAAAAAAATTTCCTTGAAATTTATAGGTCTTTACATCACTCCCACCTCAGGGATTTATGTCCCCATAAAGATACATCATAAGCTAGGGAAACAAATGTGTGTACTGAGCACGCATCTGAGCCTCCCGCTCCCAAGTGCTCTCCTGGAGGTTCCCGTACTGCCATCTAATGTGCACTAGAGGAATTGATCATCCACGTAGGACTCACTCCTATCGATCCTCGATCTCCAACGGGACCTCCGCAATAGTCGCCCCATCATCATCGTCTAGCTCCCCATGGTCAATGATATGCGTCGGGTCATGCACGTATCTCCTCAGCTAAGATAAGTAGAAGACGTCGTGCACTCGGTGCAACTGAGGTGGTAGAGCCAGGCGATAAGCCACCTCACCGATTCTACTGAGGACCTGGAATGGTCCGATGAAGCATGGAGACAACTTCCCGCCTCGTCCAAATCTCAGTAATCCACGTCCAGGTGAGACACGCAAGAAGACGTGGTCGCCATCCTCGAACTCTAGTGGCCTTCGCCTCCTGTCAGCATAATACTTCTGCCGAATATGAGCTATCCTCATCCACTCCTGGATGACCTGGACCTTATCTGTCGTGGCCCGGACCATCTCTGGTCCCAAAAGTGTTAACTCCCCAGGGTCTGTCCAGCACAAAGGAGATCTGCAAGGTCTGTCGTACAACACCTCGTATGGTGCCATCCCGATGGTGGAGTGGTAACTGTTATTTTACGCAAACTCTACCAAGGGTAGGTGATCCTCCCAGCTGTGACCAATGTCGAGGACACATGCGAGGAGCATTTCCTCGAGAGTCTGAATGGTCCTCTCCGTCTGACCATCCGTTTGAGGGTGAAAGGTGGTGCTCAGACGTAGCTGCGTCCCGAACGCCTCCTGCAACCCCTTCCAAAGCCGGGAAGTAAAGTGAGCATCTCGAGCAGAGAGGATAGATGATGGCACACCGTGAAACTGTACAATCTCTTAAACGTAGAGACGCCCCAATTTCTCCACTGAGCCCTGCTCTCTGATGGGTAAAAAGTGAGCCGACTTGGTGAGTCGGTCGACAATAACCCAAATGGAGTCGTGACCTCTGGAAGTGCATGGAAGTCCAGTCACGAAGTCCATAGATATCCCGTCCCACTTCCACTCCGGGACCTCAAAGGGATGTACCAAGCCTGCTGGTACCTGATGCTCTGCCTTCAATTGCTTGCAGGTGAGGAATTGAGAAACGAACTCTACCACAACCTTCTTCATGCCCGGTCACCAGTGTTGTCATCTAAGGTCCTGGTACATCTTCGCCACTCCAGGATGTACAACCAAAGGCGAAGTGTGAAACTCTATCAGCACATCCTCTCATAAAGCGACTGGTATAAAGGTATGTCCACTAAAAAGGATGTCGTGCTCTGCTCCAAAGGAGAAACCATCAGTTGCATGTCCTGAGGATATCTGTGCACGCCGCGTCTCACAGTCAGTGTCCCCACGCTGTGCCACTCTGACCTGCTGTAGTAGTGGAGGGGTGACTGTGAGAGACTGAAGGAAGGCTGCTCCATCTCTATCCACGAAGGATATCTGCAAAGCGGCTAGCTGCTCTGTAGCATCCTCAAGTAGCTGAATGTCCGTCATCCTGCTGAGAGCATCGGCTACCACGTTCCCCTTCCTAGGATTATAGAATATTTCAAAGTCATAGTCCTGGAGGAACCCGAGCCATCAACACTGTCTCAGGTTCAGGTCCTTATGAGAGAAGATGTACTTGAGACTCTGATGGTCTGAAAAGACTGTAAAGCACTCGCCAATTAGATAGTGTCGCCATGTATTCAGAGCAAAGACCACTACTACTAACTCCAGGTCATGGGTAGCGTAGTTCTGCTCATGCGGACTCAACTGACGTGATCCATAGGTGATCACTACCCGCTCCTGAATTAGGACACATTTGAGTCCGGTCCCTGATGCATCGCAGAAGACTACGTACCCTACTCCCTCCTCAAGCAACCTCAAGATAGGGGTGCTGGTCAATCTCTGTCTCAGCTCCTGGAATCTCTGCTGACATCTGTCTTACCACACAAAGGGTTTCCTCTTCTTCGTTAAAGCATAGAGTGATTCCACAACTCTGGAGAAGTCTGGCACAAATCTCCGATAGTATCCAGCTAGTCCCAAGAAACTCCGCACCTCCATCATTCTCTTGGGTGGCTCCCAAGCTAGCACTACCTCGATCTTCGCAGGATCCACTGCAACTCCCACCTCAGAGATGATGTGTCCCAAGAAGTGGAACTCACGTATCCAAAATTGACACTTCAAGAGATTTCCATAATGCTGGTGCTCTCGGAGTGTGTCTAGTACAACCTGTAAGTGGTAGGTGTGCTCCTCCTCAGTCGTCGAGTATATCAAAATGTCGTCGATGAAGACTACGACAAATAGATCAAGGTATGGCTGAAAGATCCTGTTCATGAGGCCCATGAACACCGCTAGAGAATTGGTTATGACGAAAGGCATAACCAAGAACTCATAGTGGCCATACCGACATCTGAAGGTCGTCTTCTGCACGTCATTGTCCCGAACTCTGAGCTGATGATAGCCTGAACTGAGGTCTATCTTCGAGAACCACCGTGCTCCCTTGAGCTGATCGAAGAGGTCATCAATCCTCGATAGCAGATACTTGTTCCTCACCGTCACCTGGTTCAGGCGATGATAGTCGACACAAAGTCGCAAGCTCACGTACGCCTTCTTGGCGAACAATATTGGGGAAGTCCAGGGTGAAACACTGGGTTGGATGAATCCCTTTCCCTAAAAGTCCTCCAACTGTACATGTAGCTCTCGAATCTCAGTGGGGGACATCCGATATGCTGGAGTCGATATCGGGGTTGTCCCGGGATACATGTCAATATGAAAGTCTACCTCTCTACGAGGAGGTAGCCCTGGAACGTCGTCGAGAAAGACGTCTGCGTAATGATCCACCACTGTAGGAAAACTGGGACTCCGCACATCAACTACTCGTAGGATGAGGCTAGCCAACTGATGAGTGATGGGCTATCCTCACCTCTGCGGAAGTCCATCCTATGCTGCAAAGGCTCCGTTCTTGTCGGTGAAGGTTAACCTGCTCCCATCGGTGCGTACACATCGCACCTTGCGCCTAATACATTCGATCTCAGCATGAACTGTAGATAACCAATCCATGCCCAAGATGACGTCGTAAGGCCTCGACGCCGCTACAAGAAGATCCCAGCCGAAGCTCTTGCCTCATAGAGTAAGCTCACACTACCAGCACCAGTGCGTAATCGTCAAGTCTGCTCTCGTAGGTGTCTCTAGCCATAAGGATCAAGCCAACTGCCCTGTCAAAATATCCGAGCTCCGAAAAAGGGAAGCGACTATGAAAGAGTGACTCGCTCTTGTGTCTATAAGAACTGCAGAAAGGGTGGAATAGAAACAGATAGTACCTCGAATCATCTCGAGCGTGAAGTGGTCGTAGTCCTCCGCTGCCTTGAGCTTTGCCTGTCTATGCCCGCCAGCTCCCTGTGGTCTGGGTGGACCTCCTGGTGGTGGTGGTGGTAGAGCTTCAAAGCGTCTCCCACCACCTGCTGCTCAGCCAGCTCCTCTGCCTCATCCGCCTCCTCCCTAAGGACCTCCACGGTCTACCCTCTGCCTCTGGCTGGGTGGCCCCTAAACCTTCTGATGCTCCTCGGCACGGTGGGTCGGGCAGTCACGAGCCATTTGGCCCTGTCCGCCGCATGTGTAGCACTGCCTGCCTCTCGAAAGACTGCCTCCACGCTGTGTGCCCCGCACTGCTGATCCAGTGTCCTGAGGTCATCTGCGTGAGGGTCTGGTCTTCCTGGACCCCTGAGTCATCCGTCGACTGCTTGCTGCAGAAGACTCTGCTACATGATGCCCCGTGGTAGGTCTCGCTGCTGATGAAGACTCAGCAAGGAAGCTCTCGATCAAAAGGGCTCGCTCCAGTACTCCTTCCTGAGTCAGAATGCTGAGGGAGATCAGTGATGCCCTGATCTCATGTCTCAATCTCTGCTCAAAGGTTCAGGCCTGGAAGAATGGGTCTCATACCATGTCGGTCGAGTAGCGCGAGAGATCGGTAAATCTCGCCGAGTACTGGGCGACCGTCAAGATGCCCTGCCGTAGATGAAGAAGCTCCTGGATGGGCACCACACGGAGGGTGGCTGGGATGAACTCTGAGCGGAAGAGTCCCTCAAAGTCTGTCCAGAGGAGAGATGCTTCATTGTGCACCTGATGCATCAAGCTCCACCATCGACCCGCTGCTGCGTGCAGTAGGCTCGCTGCGAGGATCACCATGAGGTCTGCTGGTGTCCTCACTAGCCTGAAAACTCATACAACTGCCTCCAGCCAGTCCTCGGCTGCCTGGGGGTCCGTCTCCCCACGGAACCAAGGTGATCATTGGTGCTGAAACTCGTGAAGAGATCCAAGGCGACGTGCATCGTCAGTGGCTGGGGCTGGAAGCATCGGTGGCTCGGTGGGTAGAGGTACCGCCAGTGCCTCAGCTGTCAAAGGGCCCTGCACCGAGTCCTCATTGCTCGGCGGGCTGTCGTCACGCTCAACTCTCAGAACCCTAGTTGGCTGCCATCGTGGGGCCATCCTGAAAAGGAAACAGGTGCGCCATGGTCAGAACAGTATACCTGGTGAGCTGATAAAAAGTAATCACAAAGAAAACTTGAAACACACATGCAATCAATGTTTTCGTGCATTAAGTCGGAAATCAGAAGTCAGGGTCCTGGTGTACGGATACGTCAGCCACCGCACCAACACTGGGCTCCCTGGACTGATAACAACACTCAATACACTTAATACTATTTCTTCACATAGAAGAAAGATCAGAGTCTGTAGTAAAACTGAACTACCACTGATACCAATTTGTCACGACCCGTCCTCAGGACCCATGCCGTGACTACCCCAAGCCCGCCTTCCATAGGCCAGGGGCTGGCGACTAGCACCAAGGCGTAAATCCCAGTAAAATGGGAAGAAATTGCCTTTGTAATGTAAACAAACACCACATAGCAAGCAAGCAGTAGAAGTAAACACTAAGTAAAAGCTGAGTACAACATTAAGTGCAGAAAAGTAACTGGGCCAGAATAAAAACCCAAAATGAAGGTAAAGTAAAACTGGAAAGGGAAAAGAGCAACTGAAAAGTAAAGCCACAAAATCGAGCTGCCCACTGGAAATCCCACTTGAAGGGTGGGTACAAAAATCTTCCACTGCTCCTCGGTTCCAGCCAACCGCTCCGAGTACGTCCCACCCAGTGGTCCAACTCCAGGTATCGTCCTGCTCCACGAGCCTCCACCACAATCAGCATTGTCCGTCGTCTGCAACCAACACATGTAGTGCGGGCATATCCCGTGCAGGGTGATTATATGATACTCAGTAGGCACCCCAAGACCCCCGAAGGTCTCCTATAATCCACAAAGGATAACCACAATGTAGAGATACAATCACAAAGTAACATCTGACACTGCTTAGGTATATGCCCAATCATATACCTAAGTCAACAATTCTCGTTCGGCTCTGATATCCGAGCCCAAGTACAACCCAGTCCACAAAAGAAAGAAAAACGTAAATCCACATAGGATAGCACAACACAATCCACAAAGGAAAGCAAAACAGGATTCGGCTCACACAAGTGTACTTCTTCATATGATGATAAACATGACCAGATATTGCCACTAATTCATCTAAGCCATCGGACCCACAATGGATCGATCGGTACTAACCCCCGCAATGACCCACAAAGGATCTGACCCATAAAGGATCGATAGGTAAATAACCCCCGCAAAGACCCACACAGGATCGGACCCACACAGGATCTGTAGGTGCTGGCCCACATAGGACCGCTGAGCGCTGACCCAAACAGGATCGGACCCACACAGGATCGGTAGCACTGACCCACAAAGGATCGCTGAGTGCTGTAGTCATCACCATCGAATCCACTGAGGATCTCTGTACAATAGTCGTCGTCACAGTAGCAGTCACAGCCAGCTCTAGGGTTCCCACACACAGCAAGCTCGTTCGGGAGGGTCCGCTCCATGAGCCGAGAGGCTGATACATCAATTGACACATAGTCCAGAGTTGATGTATCCAAAAGTTCCATATTGTCAATAGGAACTCAACGTCGCAGACAGCGTGTCAATCGGACGCCTGGCCTGAGAGTTATTGGCTTTTTCGTCAAAGGATCACGGTTGGTTTTTAAGGAAAAACCAACCCGACCGTACTCCACCTGCGTCCAAACCTCGAGCGTAGTAAGCCAAAAGTTCTTCCTCACTTAGAGGAATCCATCAAAGTCGACTGTATGTCAATCGGACGTCCGAAACTCAAGATATGAGCGTTTCTGCTCCGAGGGCCCGGTTGGTCTCGTGTACGAACCAACTCGGTCGAACCCAAAGTATTCTGAAACCTTGGGTGTACTATACCGAAACGACCGTCTCGATCCAAGGATCGCATGACCGCTAACAGCACATCGTTCGGAGGCCCGTAACTCATGTTATGAGCAAAAGACCGAAAAGGTCTGAAAACAGGGGGGTCTGGGCCCGGACCGACCGGACCCAACCCCCCCCCCCACACGGGTCGGCCCGAACAGGGTCGACCCGACCCGGGTCCGGGTCCGACCCAGCTGGGCGCGACCCAGCCCGACCCGGCCTGGGTGCATCCCGGCTGGCCGGTCTGGTGGCTCGGCGCTGGCCGAGCGGCCGCACCCAAGGAGTCGCAGCCCCCCGCGCGGGGGCCGCTCCGTGTCACCGGACGAGGCGCAAGGCCGTGTCCCTTCCCCACGGTCTCGTGCGGCCACGGGACCGGCTCTAGCCGGCGTGGCTGAAGCCGCGACGGGTTTTCCCGGGGGCGCGCTGGGCGCCGCCGCTTCCTGACAGCCGGCCGTCGCCTCCAGCCGCCGGCACCAGCGGGAACTTCCGCGGACCACCGGACGTGCTCTGGTGGTCCATTTTTCCTATGGTTTGCACCTACAGGTCTCTCAGGATCCGAACTCTGCTTCGAAGGCCTCCAATCACCATTCCGATCCCATTTCATAAATGCCGCAAATCCATGCATCAACAAAAAACTGCGGAGGGTTGTCGGGCCGTGTTTGTTTGGCCCACACCCTCCACGTTAGGTGATAACAATTGTGAATAATAGTCATGACATGAAAAACAAAACAAGGCAGAATTTTAATAAATTAAAATTGAACTTTGATCCTGGTTCATTATTTTAGAAGGAACAACCATGGGAATAAAAAAATTATTCTCAAATAAAACCCCTACCTCGTAGCTGTCGTCGAACGAGAGTTCTTCGCAGAATTGACCATTGCGGAAGAAGAGGATCGTCGCGTCGCGGAAGGGAGTCGAGTCGTCGCAGAAGGGCGTCTCATCGACGATCTCAAGTAGGTGATGATCAGAGATTGTTGCAGGGAAGAACGTCACGGAAGAAGCGTCGTGGATGGAGAATCGTCGGCGTCGCGGAACACGGCGTCACGTCGTCGATCTCTGAGGGTTCAGCATTCTTCGCGTTCTTCGCGTTCTTCGCGTTCTTCGTGTTCTTTGCGTTATTCACGGAGGGGAATGAAGGTACAGATTCTCCAAATCTTCTTAACAATCAACGCATCAACAAAAAGAAAAGGTGTTGGTCTTATTTTATTATTATGCCAACTATTTTAGGACATGTTAAGAAATGAACCATTAATTTGGTGAATTAATGGTAATGACTTAATTGTCCATTTAATAGGAGCTTTTAAGAGTTTTAGAAAAATGCCCCAGTTGACTTTCATTAAAGAGGGGGGTTGCGGGTGCATTACTTAGGGGAAAAGAAACGGTGGGGCTTGTGTGGGCCCCACCTCACAAATATCCTACCAAGAGTGTAGGATATTTTGGGTTCCACCCTATCCGCTTCAACTCATCTTAAGCAGCTTTAAGTGGATTTAAGTGAAATATAATAAAGTTGTCGCACAACTTTATATTATTTTCTTCATTTAACCCCAAAAATTAAAAACCATACCTGAGCAAAAGCAACTCTGGAAGAGGCATTTCTAAGAAAGTATCGGTTCTACGATTCCATCGGTTCCCTCAAAATTTGATTCCAAGCAATGGTTCAAAAGTTAGAAAACCCGCTCGTTCGTTCACTGAATGTACCCGGGCCAAACTTCAGAAAATGATTCCGGGCACACCGGGCCTCGGAATCACGTACCGTCAGAAACTACGTTCTTGTAAAATTCAAAAGAAAATTAAGAAAAAAAATTCATTGAAATTTAAGGATATTTACACATCCACTCCAATTCCATTCAATAATTATGAGAATGATATCATCGCTAATGCATACGTACGAATTACCGTCTCCATGACGCGATAAGATTCAATCTCCATGTTAACAATTAAAGAATGATTAAAAAGTATACATAATAATAATCATGAAAGATATGAAACAATAATGTTACTGGATTTATGTACATATATGTTTCATTTACTTAATTCCATTCAACTCAACAAAGAAACAAAAACAGCGTTCATGCGTACGTACGGCCTACCGTCTCCATGAAAGATGTATTTAATTCCACTTATCAATCTATCATATATATTTATGTGATGAATATATATTATATAGAAGTAATGTTTTACATTCTGGAATTAATTAAATCAAGATATAAGTAATAATATCAAGAACAACAAGTCCAAAGTCGTACAATAAATGAAACGATTTTACCCAAAACACTGTTATAACATGGAATTGACAAAAGAATGGGTAAAATAGAGTCATAAGTGAATAATATATGAAATCATAAATATTATTATCGTTCTATTAAAAGTTAATAATATGTTTAAACCCACTACATAGGAGTTTTGGACACGTATGGAAGAAATTGGACCTAATGTATGGGAAAATTATTCCAATCTCATTCTTATCTGAGATTGTTTATTTGTAAGTATTTACTAGGGTTATGTTTATCATCCATATCAATTTTTTCTCAATTTTTTTTTTCATAAAAAGTTTACTATTTTTCCATTTATTTTTAAATTCATTTTTACCCATTTTTGACTTTTACCACTATTGGGTCCTGAAAATCAGCAAAGGAGAATGGGAATCCCCTTAATTTGGGAAAGGATTCTAACCAATTTCCCTAAAAGAATTGGAAAAAAATATGGAAAATATTGAAGATTAGAAAAGGATCGATCGGTCTGTGTACCGGTTCATCATTAATGGTACGTGAACGGTTCAGCAAGACAAACCCTCCACGGACCAGAATTGTCCATGAAACGGAGGCGGGAACCCTCCGTGGGCGCGAAGTAGGATGGGTGCCAGGCTGGTCCACCATCACAAACATCCCCAGCTGTGAAACACATCAACTAGCCCAGACCGCATGTTCTTTCATTCACGGAATAGAGGCGGAACCTTGCGTGGCCACGAAGCACTCCCTGAATCAATTTGGTTCACGGGTGAGGTGCGTTTAATGCCCCCACGAGTTAAGGATTGACCCAGTAATCCGTAAACCGGGTTTTCGATCACGGGCCTATGCAAATGGTTCCACATGGCCACAGATACATATCTTTCCCCAACTATAAAAGGACATCATGTAGGAGAAGAAAGGGATCGAGGAGATTCAGGTGGAAGGATTTCGGAGGAAGGAGCTTAAGAATTCGTAAACAATGAAGTTCCAATTCGCGAACAAGAATAGGTATTAAACTGGAAAAAAATTAATAAGTAACCAAAAAAGCATAAAAAATTGGTGAACCAAGAACATAAAATAAAAAGAAGAAGACCGCAAGCCATGGAACCTCCGTGGATATACTCCCTGCGGACCAGGGAGTCTATGCCCCTTTTTCAATCTGATGTACCGAATAGCACCCTCCTACGCGGGCAAAGCCCTGACTGGCGAACTCCCGACCAGCATCGCCCATGGCCACTGCTGCTCGCACAGACTTCATCACATACCAACATGTTATGTGGGCAGAACTCGAAGCCATGTGCCACCCTAGGACATGGGATGCCTCTCTATCCACGTACCACCCTCGTACACAGACGACCTCTCTAGCCGTGTAGCACCCCCTTACGTGAAGGGTGCCACTCCTCAGACACCCATGTGGCTGCCAACTCCTTCAAGGTTCCCATTCCCTGAGCCCGATAAAATTTTTCCAATCCGGCCCGATCCTTCACAATCCCATCATTAGCCTATTCATTATCCCCAAGCCAAGTCCTTTACCAAAGCCACCAGACCTGTATTATGCGAAATTCAGGGGCATCAGCGCACTGCTTTGTGCTCACATACCCATGGTCGGTGAGGGAAAGCGGTTGCTCTGACCCTTGAGCGGGTTCCCAAAACATTCCTGGGTTCACAATCCCACAGTAGTGTAGGGTCCGAGCCTGAGATTCCCCTTTCTGCCTATCCACATGCCAGGATTGAGGGACCCTACTCGTGTTTCCTTTTGACGAGCATCTGTGGTGAGCATTTCCCCATATCCTAGGAGTGGTCGGGCATCCCTCTGTGAGAAAGCCCCAAAACATCCTTGGTGGAAGTCAATATCCCTTCCCCTCTCATCACGGAAATTTTATTTCTCCACTGCATGACTTCTACCTTCCTCCAACATCAAGGAGTAGGAGAGTACAGTGGTCTCGGCCTTCCCTTCCACTCGTCATCTTCCACCCCTTCCCTCGGTAGGAAGAATGTGCGAGGCTTTCCACATCTGTCACATTCTCTTGTTTCTCACATCGAGCATGACTCACGTGGGCTTAAAGATTTTTGATAGTCATGGTGTCAGCACAATGACGCCCCTCAAAATGAACAACATGGCTTTTGATCCATATCTCTCTATGCAGGGTACATATGAAGCCTCGCTGAGGTTCAATCCCAATTTGGGCCACTAGCCATGTGTATGTCCCATTTATACTCCTCAAAAACAACTATGTGGTTTTTGATCCACAACTCCTAAGCAGGGTACATAGGAAGCCTCTCCGAGGTTCAATCCCAATTCAAACCACTAACCATGTCTAATTCCCAAAAATTCCCCTCAAAATGAACTATGTGGGTTTTTATCCCTGTCTCCCATGCAAGGTAGATAGGAATCCTCCTCGAGGTTCAATCCCAATTCGGGCCACTAACACTGTGTAAGTCCCAATCATGCCCCTCAAAATGAACTACGTGGGTTTTGATCTTTGTCTCCTAAGCATGGTACGTAGGTAGCCTCCTTGAGGTACAATCCCAATTCGGGCCACTAACCATGTGTATATCCTAATCATGCCCCTCAAAAAGAACTACATTGGTTTTGATCTCTGTCTCCAAAGCAGGTTACGTAGGACGACTCCCCAAGGTTCAATCCCAATTGGGGCCACTAACCTTGTGTAAGTCCCAATCATGCCCCTCCAATTGAACTATGTGGATTCTGATTCCTCTCACGATAATACATTGGAAGCCCGTATCACGGGTTCAATCCAAATGCTCAAGTCGTTATCTACCTCCCCCTGGATGAAAATAAACTCCAGAGTGCCTAGTTTTGAGGCTTCAAACCAGTGTCGTCTCAATGATTCCAAACACCTTGGAGTCATTAATCCAATAAGGGATGGTAAACCTCGGGCCTAAATGATTCTCAATCACTATGTTCAACAGACCATTGCGAACCAGGAGTAATCCATGGATACTATGATTGGGTATAAACCAAAGATTTGGGAATAAATGAATACGTCTTAAATCTATAAGAGAGTCCTAGAATAGCCAATAATCCCCCCCCAAAAGGGTGCGATGAGCCTGACTTCCCATCGTCTCGAGCAATGTGAGTTCTTTAGCATCGTTGTCCAAATCACCCAGCGAACGCCTGCCTTTGGAAAGAAGGTCCACATACCGTTGGATATGGAACCATTGGGCATTTTGAAACAAGAATGGTGCACTTTCTGAGGGTGATTAAGTAGGAACTAACCTTCTCTAATCAATGGTTGGGCAGTACACGTCTTCCCACACCCACTGGGGTCGAAACCAAAATGGTGAACCTGATGTGAATATTTAACCAAGCATGATAGATTTAACCTAATCCCACCTTGTGCACCCTTATACTCACAAGGAGTGCCAATAAAGGTCATTAATTACACATGGTATTATGGTATGTTTCTTTGACATGTTTTCTGTTTGTATTTGTTAAAATATTTACAGGTACCAATCAGAACTCCCTTTGATCCAATGGCATCACGGAGGAACTCATAGACGCAAAAGTCAACCAACGCAATGACCGAATATCCTCACCAATAAAGGACCCCATCACATACCCAAATTCTTTAACAATGGGTCTCAGATGCATTGATCTGAGAGTACCAGTTGAACGGTACTCTCATGATGGTGGAGGCAGCCATGCACGCCCTCCAATCCGCCAAGACCAATTGGTTGCCTGCCCAGCAGCGGCCGCGAAAGAAGATCCAGACGGCTCCTGTTGCCATCTCAAACCGTTTTGGGAGTCTCTCCCCAGAACGAGACAATGTGTACCTTCTTTATCTTAGAGAGGTAGATGAGTTCGACCCCGAGGACTTCATCCTTGCTGAATGGGGGATCCTCTCCAACGCCCCCATCAGAAGACATCATCACAGTTACGACACGACTCAATATCCTTACGCTAAGGAGGATTTCACCCCGATGATCCAAACACACGCTCCCCAAGCTCGGGCCCCTTGGACCGCCCGATGAGGGCAGAAAATGTACAACTAGGGAGCGGTCACCACCCTTGTCCTTGAGGAGGAGCTCCACTGCCCAGTCATGGTGATGTATTGCGAGCAGGCACATTCACCTTTCTGCTCCTCCAAAGCCCGCCATCCAGACATGGAGGCATCATACGAGCGGGCACACATCCCCGCCCAGATCCATCAAGCCCGTCACTCACACAAGATGGAACCTACCTGGCAGGAAACTCTTCCTGCCCAGGGTCATGAAGCCCACCAACCAGACGTTGTGGAAACCTAGAACTTGCAGGACCAGCTCCTATCATATGCTCATAACACTTACCATTCTAATGCGGTGGTGATTTATAATAATCACCATCTAGATGTGGTGGATATTAATAGGCGGGCACATCTCCCTAACAACGAAGGCCACCGACTCGATACAGTGGGGAACCAATATATGCAGGGCCAACTCCCTGCGGATGCAAGTAATGTCCGCCATCCTGATGTGGCAGTAAAAGGAGAGAGAAACTGGCATATCCTAGCATAGGGGTAGACTCGTTCAGCTGCCACGACAAAGGATAATTTTCAGTAACCACTGACCACCGGAGGACTGGAGTAGGATATTCCTACTACGATACTGAAATGGGACTTCATAACATTTCCAACCAAATATGTATCTCTGCATATCTTGGAAATGATGGAGGAGTATGTATCTATACATGATTATATCTTGTAGACTTGCCAGAATGTAATTGTATCGGTGGAAACAGCAAGGACTCGGGATCATGAGCCCGTCTCCCCAATAGAGACAACTCATCTAAGAGACGAGATAGCTGCCTTAGAGAATATCTGCATCCCTACATCCACCCAGGAGGGTCTTCGGCCATATTTCATGATACAAGGGTAATTGAATCGAGTAGCTTCACTCATTCCAACTGCGGGACACCCGTCCATCATGGTGGATGCTCCAGATCAGGCATATAACCCTGTTAAAAGTCAAGATGTTCGTCGGAATATCCTAGAAGAATCACAAGACCCAATTAGAAAGGGACCCTAAGGTGACGGCCATTATCAATAGCAAACGTTCCCTACATCCCATAAGAAAGATCCACGAATGCGTCGAAGGCAGCCGGAAAATAAAGAGAGGGTTCATGACTCTGCTCTGCTGGAAGATGGGATTCCCAATGCCGCTAGGAACATATAGAAGGTTCAAGAACTATGCCCACCCATTACCATATAATGGGAGTGGAAGTAGAGGTTGCGAAGGTCCTCCACACAACGTCGCTACCAGCATATTTGAAGGTCCTCCCCGGAGCACCTGTGGGGGCCTCCCCCACAGGCATATAACGATCGATCACGAGAGCTTCTCTTTTAATGTGAGTCATGGAAGACCTTCATTTGACCAGAAGATTGAGTAGCAAGAAGGCCCTAGACATGTTGTGGTCCACCCTAAAGGTCCTCCCCGGGATATACACTACAAACACTCTCCATGCAGTGGGACCACAAATTATGATAGTAGCCCTCACTATCATAGTCAATATTGAGGAGGCCCTCCCCACAGGGACGTCTCATCACAACAAGAAGGTCATCCCCTTGTTGTGGCCTGCCCTGAAGTTCCTCCCCAGTGGTTACGTTGCAACGACACTCTGAACAGCCAGGAATCGGATCACGATGGTAGTCCTCGCCACTCTGATAGCAGAGGTCCTCCCCATTTAGACGTCAAGCAACGAGAAGGCCCTCCCCTTATTTCTGTACATTCTGATGGTCCTCTACAGGGTGTTCCCCACAGAAATTCTCCCTCTAGCACCTATGATGGTAGTCCTCGCCATTGTGGAAGCTCTTATGGTAGTCCTTTCCACCACAGCCTCCATTGCGAAGGCCCTCCCCGCAATGGCCTCAAGAAACAAGAAGGTCCTCCCCTTGTTGTAGTGTGTCTTGAAGGTCCTCCCCAGGGTACACATCAAATGTCAAACCATGATGGTCATCCTCACCATGATGATAGTTATTGCGAAGGTCCTCCCTACAATGACATATCATATCGACAGGAAGGTCCAACCCCTCCTGAATCAACATAGAAAATCCCTCATATGCCAAGGCACTCAGAAGGACGGGATCAAGAATGCCAAATTCCAATCTAATTGTCAATGATGCCCTTCTTCAATCAAGAGACGGTCTGGGGCCACGTTCATCTACAGAACCACCTCAGAATCACCCACATGATAATTCAACACATACCAGCCCCACTACCCCCGAACACACCATCGATGAGCGTCTCAGTTGGGCCGACCAGGTAGAGGAATCACTAGAGGAGTAGTATGCTGACATGTTGCACCTGAGGAAATAGATGGCTAGTGACTATGTACTAGTTATGTTTTTCCCCACAACCACCTCTCAATTTGACATACCTAGAAAGTTGTTAGAAGAATGTGTGCATGAAATCTGCTCTAATATATGGACAACCCTCTGTCGGCTGAAATCAAGCTTTCTAACCTATGATGGGTATGCGGACCATGTCAATACTATAGGAGACCTCATGCAACACATCAACCTGGAAGCACTTCCTTCGGTGCGGTAACCGCGACCTGAGATGCGTAAAGCAAATGGTGAGTTAGCATGCCTCTGTGCACTGCACTAGCTGCACCGCCTCATTGGTGATGCTCCGACATGAGTCTATATCAAAGGATAGGTAGAACATGGAGCTCTGCATTTCACTCTACTCCCTGCCCAAAAGAACTTGTTCGGCATAATGTATTGCAACGTCATCACGTCAAGACAGTAATCGAGTGGTCTCCCTGTTCGGGAAAGGCAAGACCCCCAATAGACACATGCCTTGAGTAAGTCCCAAAAGTGTCAGGCCCGAAGGGAACAAGCCATTCAAGAACTCCTGAATCAGGCCTCCAAAAGAATACAACATGCCTCTCTCCTAAGATATGCCAATCGGTAGTCATTTCTTGCCTCCCTAGAGGGGATTGATTCACTGGAGAACTTGACATCAAATCCAGTTCACCCCAAAATGGGGGCATGCAAGATCAGACAGGTAGAAATAGCAGCAGCCACTACCGCAGTCCAGGGTAAACCCCAACCTACTGGGATGGGGGAATTTTTAACAAAAAATGCCTCTGTAAGAGAAATAAAAATGGTAAGGGACTCAACTTCCAAGTAATGGATCCAACCCCCGCCCTCAGGGATGGGGGAATTTTTTCAACCTCAACAAAAACCTCCCCACAATAATTTGTATTCTCTCAACTAGGGAGGACAGTCAAAAGAAGATGTACCCGCCCTATCTTGTCCTTTGAATCATCATCCCCTTCAAGAGGGAGGCGTACCGTAAGGTTGCATCATAGAACTCTCCGCATCACCCTTCGTTAAGGAGTCCGAAAGCAATCCTGGGATAGGAAGTGGAAGACCAGTAAAAGGCACGAGAGATCCTATTCCTATTTGAAATATGACATATCCTCCACCCCATGGTATGAATCCATCAACACCATAGAGGTTAACCCCATGGTTGACACCAGAGATGATGCAAATCTAGATGGATCAGGAGACGATAGTTCCGGTCAGGGTGTGACTGACAACAAAACACTAGGAGTGAACACCCAGAACCAGAGGTCCACCCTAAATATGGTTTCCCCATTAGATAACCCTTCTCCTCTTACCCTGTGAGCTCCCAACAAGGATAAGAACAAAGGTTCAGTTACCCTTAACCCGCTTCCTTCTCTCGATAAAAACAAGCCACTTACTCTTGAAGAGAGATTAGCTTGACAAGAAGAGGAAATGAAAGAATTGAGGTGGATTAACGTTGAGCTACTCTAGATGAACGTTCTTATTGAAACCGCTTCCCAAGAAGAGTCACACCTTGCACTCCCAGTGAGTGCACCCCAAAGACCAAGGTTTTCCCCAGCAATTGAAGCACGGTCAGGGCCCCGACCCAATGAGGCTCCCGGTCCGTCCAACTACCTAAACATGGATTTGAGTGAATACCAAGACTTCCATCCACTTAGGAAGTAATTGGAGTGAGTATGTCTGAACACTCCGAAGGTGTCACAAATGGAATATGCACACTTGGTGTCGGTCGAGCCAGATCCTATAGCAATGCCTTGGGATACACTTGGTCAAGACCGGGCCCAACAAGATGTAAACCAGGGTCTCAACAGCACCATCGAGGCACTGACAGCTCAATTGGAAGAATTCGATGGTCAATGTGCTTTAGTACAGCCAGAGAGAAAGCCCTACCCAGATTGGTTGAGCTACACGCCTCCTCCAGCCAATTTTGGGAGTCCTGTATTCCCTATTTTCAATAGATCAGTTGATCTAGAACTACATTTGATGCACTATGTGTCTTATTGTGACCCTATGATGGGAACTCCAGAACAATAAGAAGTAGTAAAAGTAAGATACATGGTGTGTACCGTGCAAGGATCTGCCTTCATCTGGTATACGAATCTGCCAACTCAATCAATAAATAGTTGGGAAGACCGTCGACAGCAGTTCTTATTCCACTTCAGCTCAATGCTGCCTAAAACAATGGTCATCGACCTATTGAATTAAAAAAAGAGGGAGAATGAAAGGGTATCAGATTTCATCGCCAGATAGAAAGGTTTGACCTACTCTCTGAACAGGCCAATGCCCCATGATGAGATGCAGGCCATATGCATCGATAACCATAGAGATGAGCTACAAACACTGATCATACTAGTGGATTGCACCTCTGTATTCCACAATCTCTCTACCATTACCTAGAGTATTGAAGAATCCCTATAGTGGACAAATTTGAAGCCCCAAATTGCCTTACAGGCTCCTGAAATGAGGGTAGTTAGAGATGAAGCATCCTCTGTCACGCTCAAGCCAACCCCTTCGCCTACTCCACCGCCTAGGCCTCCACCAAACAGTCAAGGGCACCCTATATATCAGCGGCCACCTCTTCCCAAGTGGGATGATCAGAGAGGATAAAAGCGGAAATAGTTTGAGGAATTAAGACATAAAGTATACTCATTCAAAGAGGACCAAGTCTGCAGCTACATCATCGCCACCATGAATTGCAATTTTCTCCACCTCCCAGTGTCAAGGAAGCCCAAAGAAGATGGCCACGATGATAGGCCAGATTGCTGTCCAAACCATAGAATGTTGGGGCATAATATCCAATAATGCTTCATCTTCAATGACCTCCTAAAAATGATGGTAGACTCCAGGAAAGTCGAGTTGTGACCACCCCCACCACATGTGATGTACATTTCTACCAAAGACGTTGACAAAGGGAAGGGATGGCTGGAAGTCACCAGCAAGAAGGGGCAGAATTTTGATGACTGGATGGCTAGGAAAACTGTCAATCGAGCTCAGGGCATACTCTGAGCTCAACTATAGTAGCCAGTGTTTCCTCCAACCACCCCTGATTTCGCATAGCCAACAATGTAGGCCTCACAACCCTCCACAAGCTAGTTATCCAAGCCTAATCGAAAAGGGAGGAGACAAGCGCAAGAGGAGCAGTCCGTGATGAGGCTGATGCCTGCCCCGACTCTGTCAGATTTTATTCCCCCAAACATGGTGCCATGGGCACCGACCCACCAAACGGCAACATCAGAGGAAACCGACCAGTTTGACCTGTCACATGACGAGGAGATAATCCTTGGTTCC
This sequence comes from Viscum album, assembly GCA_963277665.1. Lineage (NCBI taxonomy): Eukaryota > Viridiplantae > Streptophyta > Magnoliopsida > Santalales > Viscaceae > Viscum > Viscum album. The sequence continues at coordinate 153,411,695 of OY728134.1, read as the reverse complement.
ATCAAAATCATCCATCTAATGGAATCTTTCCATGATGAAGGGTATGGGTACGAGCCTGAGTTCCCTACACGAGGAGATGGGAGGAGGAATCATAGAAGTACAGGATACCAAGGGAGGCACAATCATGGATGAAACCAACCCCATGGTTTTACCCCAGCGCAAACCGTTAATATCACGTATACCCATGGGAGAGCCCTTCAACGGACTCATTAGGAGAAAGAATATCCCTCCACCTCCAAAAGTAGCCATTATGGCACCTTCATTCTGCGGTACCCATCAGATGAGGAACAAGTGTCTAGCCACCTAGTGCACAAAAACATACTGACCGGGCTGAGTCCCTCAAACGTGGGAACACTGTCGACCTCTGACCCACGACTGGTCCCTCCTCGTCACATGATCCATCTCCCAAATTGCATGCTAAAACTCTCTCACTAATGGAGTGGCGCCAGCTGCTGGTGTAGAAGTACGATATACATAAGCAGTTGGAATCAATACCTACCAAACTGTCAATCCTGGATGCCCTGATTTTGTCAACAGCTCTCAAAGATGTACATATAGAAGCCTTGCTCAGCCGACAGGAGTTTCAAGCCAAGGTAGTCTCCACCGAGATTTACTAGATGTATATTATCCTAGATGAATGCCCTGCAGATATTTACTTCACCGATCAGGATTAAAATTCCATCATGAAAGGACACATCAAACAACTATCTGTGTCCGGTACACTAAATGATGTTGAGATCCAGAAATGTTTTATTGACAACGGCTCTAGAGTTAACCTCCTTCCCCTACGGACACTTCTAAAGTTGGGCTATAGTGAGGATGATCTAATACACTCAGTCACAAATCTTTTGGGATACGACATGAGTGAACAGAAGCCAATGGGAAAAATCAAGCTAAAAACCCATTTTGGCGACCTTGTGGCCTACTCCGAATTCCTGGTGGTCCGACAGAACACAGTGTTCAATGCCCTACTGGGAGGGTCATGGATCTATAAGAACATGTCCATTCCTACATCCTACCACCTGTGTATTAAGTATTGAGTCAATTGAAAAAGTGGGAAATTTCAGGCTGACAAGGCCCCTTTCGAGATCTCCAAGTCACACTACATTGACGCTGAGTTTTATTAGCAAAATAAAAAGAATCCTTCGCTCAATGGTGTCGACTAGATCCCTACACCAAATGGTATGGAAATAGTTCTTGATGACCCCTTAGGCATCTAGGCAGAGACTATGTACTACCCATCAACCATGTTGAGATCAGGGGTTCAAGCCCGGACACACACTTAGCTGTCCTCATGACTTTAGCCATAACAGCCAGGTGTGACAATGCAGAAACGATCACTAACCCTCAATTTGGGGGAGAATACTTGAGAGGGGACACCCATAATGCCTTGTCTCCAGACTCCAAAGATCCTGTGCCGAGAACTCTCCCGTGTCAGATCAACAAGATGAGAATGTTGGGGAAGAAGAGGAGGAAGATCTTAGGGATGCACATCCCGCATTTTAGGAAGGTATCTCCACCACTATGGACGAGATCAGGGAAATAAAGCTGGTTACCGAGGAAGACCCGAGGCCCACTATCATTAGTACATCCATGTATCCTAAGGAGTATGAGGTATATACCAATTTCTTGAGGCAACATCAAGATGTTTTTTCATTAAATTACACAGAAATTTTGGTACTTGATCTCGATGTGGTGCCGCACCACATAGGTCTGCCAGAAGACCACCAGGGATATAAATAAGCCTCCAGAAGGACACACCCCACACATGCTGCCAAAATAGAGGCTGAAGTCGATAAGATAATGAATGTAGGATTCATTCGGGAGGTCCAATACCCCATATAGCTAGCCAATATTGGCCCCGTCAAGAAAAAGAATAGACAAATCCACGTCTGCATAGATTTCAGAGATCTCAATCGGTATTGCTCGAAAGATGATTTCACAGTCCCGATAACAGAGTTATTAGTCGATTCAATTTCTGGGTATGAGGTTCTCTCTTTAATGAACAGTTATTCTCAGTATAATCTAATCCGGATGGCCTGAGAAGACGAAGAATCCACTGCCTTCAGGGCCCCTAAAGGAGTATTCAGTTACAGGGTCATGCCATTTGGTCTCAAGAATTCATGTGACACATATCAACGTGTCATGATTCATACCATTAAACCATTCCTAGGGTGATTCATTGAATGTTATGTGGATGACTTGGTGGTTAAGTCTAGAAATCACTCAGATCACCTGCCAGACCATCAAGCTATTACAACGAACTTCAACAATATAGTCCGAAGATGAACCCCTTGAAATGCACCTTCGGGGTCACCTCAGGGAAATTTCATGGCTTTTTCATACTCCATCGTGGAATTAAAGTCCACCGTGAAAAGACAAAGGCTATCCTTGGCTTACCACCTCCCTGCAATCTCACTGAGTTGAGACGATTCCAAGGAAACCTGGCCTACATCAGGTTGTTCATATCCAACCTGGTGGAAAAATGTCTGCCCTTCACCATGTTAATGAAAAAGAGGTTTATGTACCAATGGAAAAATAATTTCAAAGAGGCATCTGACATCCTAAAGTAGTACCTCTTAATCCCACCTGTGCTCATGCCCCCGGTTGAAGGGAGACCACTCATCCTATACGTGATGACCCTAGAGTAGTCGCTGGGAGCATTCCTTACACAGAAAAATGACACTAGCAGTGAAAACAGTCTCTATTACCTCATCTAAACCACGATCGATGCTAAAACTCGGTACTTAACCATCGAGAAGAGGTTTTTGGCCTTTGTATTCACAGTTCAAGAATTGCGACATTATCTGCAGCATCATAAAGTCCATTTGGTCTCGTGTAGTAACCCACTCAAGTATATCCTTAGTCGCCCAATGTGGACTGGGCACCTATCCCGATGGGCAGTCATCCTGCAATAGTTTTACATCCAGTTTGTGCCTCATAAAGCCATCAAAGGCCAGACATTAGTAGATTTTCTGGCAGAGCACCCCCTGATAGGGACCACTGAACTAGATGTCAAGCTACCTGATGAAGACATATTCTCATTTTAAGAGGATTTCCCAACATGGGAAATGTACTTCAACGGCGCATCCCGAAGAGTGACAAGGAAGAGGATAGAGGATCCCAAATTTAACAAGGTGGGTTTGGGGATAATAATCATGTCCATAAAAAAGGCTGTATTTCTATATTTTTTCCTCACATCAGAAGGATGTACAAACAGTCATGCTAAGTATCAAGCCCTCATTGCAGGCCTAGAGCTCGCACTCCAGGATCAAGTATGGCATGATAAGGAGGAAGGTGACTCGAAAATGGTCATTAAGCAATTCAATGGTGATGATGCTATTAAAAAAAGGATTTGATTCCCTTGTTTGACCTTGCCCGAGGGTTAATGGCAGAATTCTCCACAGAACCAACAGTAAAATATATTCCCTGGTCTCAGAATGCCTAGGCCGATCCATTAGATAATGCGGCCACAACCCTAGCTAACCCAGACCGGGATGAAACAATTATCAGTATTGATCATCGTCGAATGGTCTTACCATTTATGTAGACTAAGATTGAGTATATCAACGAAGTCAGTCCTGTTCCTGAGCTATATTCTCCTGCAACCGGCTGGATGAACCCCATTGCAAACTACCTTCAAAGGGGAGAACTTCTATCAGACAAGGCTGAACCAGAGCAAATACAGAGAAGGGAAATCAAATTTGTCATGTATGGAAGCACAGGTCAGTAAGAGGTCCTCTAAAAATGAGGCCTCGACGGAGTCCTCCTCATATGCATTGATGGAGAAGAAAGTGCTGCCGTAAAAACTAAAGTGCATGCTGGAGTATGTGGAGCACATCAGTTAGGGTCTAAGATTTCCCATCAGGTTCGAAGGCTTGGGTGTTATTTTTCCACCATTTCCCGAGATTGTGAGCACTTTACCGTAAAGTGACATTCCTGCCAAATTCATTCCAACTTCATTCACTAACCCCTAGAGTTACATCATCAGGCTAAGTACTCCTGGCCATTTTCCATATGGAGAATGGATGTCGTGGGACCATATCCTCCCACCACGCCCAAACAATTGAAGTATATCCTCACAGCAACCGATTTCTTTTCCAAATGGAAAAAAGCTATACCCCTCAAGGAAGTCAGGGAACGAAACATTGTCAGCTTTTTGAAGGCCAATATCATCACCAGATTTGGTTTCCATTATACCATACTAACGGATAACGACACCAACTTCTACTATGATGAATTAGAGAAACTATACCAATAATATGGTATCAAGTCTAACCAATCGTCCCGCTACTATGCAGCAGCCAATAGATAGATAAAAGCATTCAACAAGACCATGTCCAACATTTTCCAAAAAATGGGGGAAAATACAAGAAATCATGGAAAAATAAACTCCTTCATGCATTGTTGGATTATCAAAACACAATCTGCACTGCTACCTGAGCTACTCCATACTCATTAGTGTACGAAATAGAAGTTGTCCTGCCCATTGAGCTCCAATTTCCCTCGCTTCTCATTGCCATTTTTGATTAGTTATCCAACAATGAGAAATCAGAAAAACATCTAGGTGAATTAGAATAGCTAGATTAGAAGCGGTTGCAAAATTTTCACCATGTAGAAATATATCAGAACCGGATCACACGAGCCTTCAATAAAAATGTTCTTCTTCAGTCTTTCTTGGAAGGAGAATTAGTGTTGGTACTCCAGACCCCAATGATACCCGGAATGAATCCTCCAAAGTTGGAGCCCAAATGGGAGGGACCTTATGTTATAAAAAATTTCTACTCCATCGAAGCATATTCCATGATCTCCATGGATGGGCAGTTCACTAGCACTCCACGAACGTGAGATTTCGGAAGAAGTATTTCGCATAACCAAAAGCAGTTATCTTACGAGATGGAGAAAATTAAACTACCAATCGACAATGGTAAAAACTATATCACCCTAAACTAAGAGTACATCATCCTCAACACAGGAAATTAAACTACATGGATTTTATAGAACTACGTACGACTTGATTCCTGCCCTTACAGGATACGTAGTGACGCCAGGATTCTGTATCCTGGCCTACCCATCCCCAAATAAAGTTAAAAGTGACCTTTTTCCCTTATGTATGGACCAAACCTACATAGGGTGTACACTTTTCAAAGAACTATGTATGAATTGATTCCTGCTCTTGCGGGATACATAGCGATGCTAGGATCCCGCATCCTGGCCCAGCCACCCCCAAATGAAATAAAAAAATGATTCTTTCCCCCGTGTAAGGACTATACCTGCACGGTGTGTATTCCTTGTTGTTACCGCACGGCGTTAAACTGCCCAGATAAGAAAGATTAAAAATGCCCCCCCTCCCCATGAATTGACCAGACCTGCATGGGGTGTGTTTTCTTTTAAAGAACTACGTACGGCTTGATTCCTTCCCTCGCAGGATATGTAGTGATGCTAGAATTCCACACCTTGGCCCAACCACCTCATATGAAGCTAAAAATACCCCCTTTCCCTCATACATGGACTAGACCTGCACGAGGTGTATTCCTCATCCTTACTGCACGACGTCAAAACTGCATGGATAAGAAAGAAAATTATTTTCCCCTTTCCCCACTACGGACCAGACTTACATGGGTTGTATTCCCTAAAAGAAAACATGAGGCTTGATTCTTACCCTATAAGGATACATAGAAATACCGGGATCTTATCTCCCAGTCTAGATGCTAATGAATGAAACCACACCCATATATACCCCTCATCCTTACCGCATGACATTAAATTTCATAGAATCCCATTTCCACGTAAGTTCATCTTTGTCCTCACCGCACGATGTTAAAAATACAAGGACTTCGTCCTCACCACACGATGTTAATCTACATGGACTTTTTCATGACATACCCAAGATATATTGAAAACGGAATGGGAATACTACTTGCGCATTTGGATACATCGTCTCCATACATCAGACTCCGTGACCCGGATAATTGTAGATCTTCATAACCACCCATGGCGATCAGAAGTGGAATGTTATTGACCCGTGGAAACATTTGTATGACTATGCATAACATGCCCTCAGCGGCTCTGCATATTTATAACCCTGGGCCATCTACCAAAGGCATGATTTCCTCAGGTGATACTATTCTTATCTCTGTACGCTCACCGGGCTCAGAGCCCCCAAATCATATCTCCCGATCCAAAAATTTATGGAGTAGTGGTTTACAATTTCATTCCCATCTCACATCCAAACATAGCCTAGATATCCCTACCTAGTTAGCCTATGTATCCTCCCATGGTTCATATGATGATCTGCATCTACAAAAATCAAGCCAGGCCTAGGATACATTGACTCAATAGGAAATTGCGGTGAAGATGTTTCTTGTATGATTTAACAACATTATACCCATATGCTGAACTCTGTGCTATGAGCGATCCCAGATTTTCATAATCATCCATGGCCATCGGAAGAGGAAAGTCATCGACCCATGGACAACTTTGCATGACTATGCATACAATGCCCTCAGCAGCTCTGCATATTGATAGCCCCCGACCCGTCTACCAAAGGAAAGATTTCTTCAGGCGATACTCTTCCTATCTCTGTACACTTACCGACCTCAGAGCCCAACACCATATCTCCTGATTCGAGAAACCCCAGACTTACTGTTTACATCCTCATCCCCTCACACTTTTTCAGAGTATACCAGATCATCCTAACTCAATTTCCCTCTGGGTGTTTTTTTCAATACTCACCCAATTGTCTGAACTCTATGGCCGTTAAACTAAGAGTACTTCATCCTTAATTCATGATGTTAAACTTCATGGCGTAAAGGTACACCCCGTTCGCATGATAAATCAGGGCAGTGAACTCTTAGAGTTTTAACAGAAACCAAGGACGAACATTCCCGACATATCCAGATATTTCCTTACCAAATGATAGACTTCGTGGCCTGTACAATCATGGATCCTCATGATAATTCATATCCATTGGAAGTAGAAAGTCATTGAAAAGTGGACACCTTTGCACGACTATGAGTACCATGCCCTCGGTGTCTTTTCATATTGATATCCCCTGACCCATCTACCAAAGGCATGATTTCCTCAGGCGATACTCTTCCTAGCCCCATAAACTTACCAGCCTCAGAGCCCCCATATCATCTCTTCTAATCAAAGAATTCCTGGAAGCACAGTTTTCACCATCAACCCCTCTCCACGTCTTGTACATGATGAGATGTTCGAGCCCAGTTACATTCTAATCAAGAGTGGACTTTGCAACTACGTCCTTAACCGTATGATGATTAAAACTGCAAGAAGTATGTCTTTGCTGCTTGGTGTGAAGCTGCAAAGACCAAGAATTAAACATCCAGGAAAATGCCTCCAACTACAATAATTTTCACGGATATAAAAATTCCCCCGTCCTCATTGCATGACATTAAACTGCATAGTATCCTTAATAATGCCCTCCGTCTTTATCGCATGACGTTAAAATGCATGGAATCCATCCCTACCACATGACATTAAACTAATCATAATTTAAGATGCCATTCATCCTTTCTGCATGAAGTTAAACTGTATGGTCGAACCTCTCATGGGTTAAGTCAGGAATGGAGGCTTTCCTCTATCCATCAGTGCACAGGATTGACATGCACAAACCACCATCTCACACTAGAATGAGAAGGGATGACTTCACCCATTCCCACAAAGTTTAGCCTAGATATTTCCCCCGTATCCAGGAAACCTCTTTTCATAAACCATACTCTCTACTCAAAAAAACTTAACTCTCATATGCCACCCCTGGTGGTCCTGATTCTTGACTTCCCTTAAGTTTCTCAACTATCGGGGGAATAAAATCATTGACCTAAGGACACCATCGCCTAACTATGCATACCATTCCCCTAGTGGCTCTGCTTATTGATAGCCCTTGGCTCATCTTCTAAAGGAAAGATTTCCTTAGGCATTGTTTCTCATGTACACCTCTTGGTCTCTCAGCCCCATGTCTATCCCGAGATTCAAAAACCCTCTAAGTTGCAGTTTACCAACCACTTTCAAAACCCTGCTTGAATATGCTGGAATGTCTCTAATGAGATTACCGAGAACCAGGAGAAGCCGTTCCATTTTTAAATAATGTCCTAGCTGCATGACTTTAAACTTAAACAAGCTCTAATAGTCTTTTACGCTAACTAAATACGTAGGAAAGTGGAATCCTAACCACACTCCTGATTAATACAGCTGTTCACAAACCCTTTCAGACATAACATACCCTTTTCGAGAAGCCCCTAGTGTGTTTTCATAATTCTCCAAGCCACCCATGTTGGTTTCCATAATTCTGACTTCCACGAAGTCCTCAGGACATCAGAAATTGATAGTCATTGACTTAATGAAACCTTTTCATGACTATGCATACCATGCCTTCTACAGATCTACATATCGATTTCCCCTGGCCTTTCTAACAAAGTCAAGTCTTCCTTAGGTAATGTTTTTCCAACTTATGCACGCCGATACGACTCCCATGCCTTGAGACATGACTTGCATGTTGTTCAAATCTAAACATGTTCCCCCCACATGTGTCTGAATGGTATTGAGACAACTTTTTATCAACCAAACCTCGTCGGGGTCCTCACCCCCATTATATCTGGTCAAAGCAGTTTGACCTAAAAAATCAGTAATGATAGTCTTGTCGGCAGAACTTTAAACCACTCACAAAAAGAGGCACAAAGCCGGTTAGGCCAAAAATCTGAAAAGGGAGACGTAAGCAAAATCCAGTCTATACCTTCTGGGTCCACACTAAATAGGCCCAGGAATTATATGGGTATTAACAGAAAAGGAAAAATATTTGTAGGATTTTCTATAAAACCATAGCAATAGCCAAACTAGGCTCACTGGATCCCTTGGTCCAGGGAAAAAAAATTATTAGAGCTCATTTCTATTTTATCATTTTCCTAAACTATGACTAATTCTGATTTAGTGAGTTGTTATTTATACAACAGTCATTCCAGTAATAATCAAATTTTACAGCAAGGAAAGATCGACATCAAATTGTATTCCATCCGGATAAAAAGGGAGGACATCCACAAGCTGGAGTTTCTCCTTCATTTTGACAAAGAGGTAAAACAGATTGTATATAAATAGCTCTAGAAATCACAAAGGATCCTAGCTTGCTCTCTCCATCAGATCATCAACCATGAGGCGAAGGTTATTGCAAGTTTTCTCCAGCAAGGCCTTCTCTCTGGCCTCAACCTCGGCCACCAAATGAGTATGCCTCACCATCGTTTAGATATCATTGATCCCTTTCCTGGTAGCTTCAAGGTCACCAGTCAAAGATGACAAATGATCCCTCAGCATCACTGATCAAGATTTGCATTCATGCAGATTGGTAGATAGGGTGGTCTCCTGATCTTGAGAGCTCGCCTCTAGTACTATTAGCTAAGGATGCATCATCATAGCTTCCTCAAAATCTCGGGTTCCTCAATAAGAGGAAGCAAGGTGAGCAAGTTTGTGTTCTCTAGCGGCATCCTCCCCACGGGTAATGACGACCAGGAAGGAGAGAAAGTGAAATTGTTGATAGTCAAATCCACCTGACCCCAAACCCAGGAAGAGTTGCCAAAGGGATTCTGTTTTAGTCACCATCTCAGCTAGAGGAGTTTCGGAAACAGTCTCACAGATCCGGGGCAAAGACCACCTTTGCACTACTCGGTGGTCCACCATGACACGAGGGTCTTTGATATCCTTACAAGATAACATAGGAATGATGTCTAACATTGTGATCGGTGCAGACATGTGCGCACCAGAAGATGGTTCCAAGATTGGAGGTTCAGAAACTTCTAGCCCTGGTTCAGGCTTGGGAGTTCATCTAGTAGGTCCAGTATTGACCGGTGGAGCTTCGGTAATTACATCATGGTCGCCTAAAGTCATGGGATCACCCTCAATTACATCCAAAAGGATTGGATCTATCTGAACATCAGCTGTAGAGGGGTTGGAAGAGGATGATCTCCTGCGCCACTTCGATCTTCGAGCCATCAATCGGACCTCCCTCAAGGCCGACGAGGAAGGTGCGGTAAGCACAGTACCCACAGTAACCTTCGATTTGAGAAATTTCTGGACAACCTTCCCTAGGATACAATCTATATAATGCTGTATCTACATTCTCGCATACTCCAAGGATAGGCTGGCAACCGCTCCTATGTCAGGCAAAGGAATGCCTGTGCCAAATCCCTTCCGCATCAAAATCAACCACCATTGATAGAGAATGGCTGGGTGCAGTCCTTGGGCCCATGGATGGGGAAGGGAAACCTGGATTTTCATGCATCCAACTTGTCCAAAAAAAAGATATTGGGCGTACAACTCACACAGAGAAACCCCATCAATCCGCACTGATAAAAACCCTTCCCACTGTGAAATCATGTAAGAATGCTCTTCTAAGATCCCCCTATAGCCGTCATCCATGATGTCAGATGGAGTGGGGTAGGGAGTGAATGCGAACTCGGAGAAGTCACTTAGAAGCTTGATGACTTCATCAGAACTGAGGGACTTCAGACAAAATCCAACAATATCAAGCAGGGTAGGCCGAAGAGTAGGACACAGAATGACCATCTTATAATGATACACATAACAGTGGAAATGATTTCCTACCCAGCCATATAAGAATTAAAATGGACCACTCAGATGATAGGGTGACCCAACCTCCTGCATGTGGCTATGTAATTCGTAAATCTGAGCCAAAGTGGGCATGACCAAATTCACCAGGCGGCCTTCCGCCAGCTCAGCTCCCATCGTCAGGGTGAAATCCCTGACAAATGGGTTGATATACTGAGATGGGAATAACCTCCCATTAAAAAACATGGAAAAATACTTGCCAGCCTGAGCATAGGTGGCACACCGGGGTGTACCTCATAACCCCATGAAAGATAGTCGCCCGCCTCCAGAACCACCCACTAGGAACTTGTGATAGTTCATGATTGTGGAGAAGGATGAGTCCTGGGGCACTTAATCCTCGGCACAGGACCGGTGGTCTTCAGAAATAACTCTATCCAGGTGCTGTAGGGAATAAGAGTGTGGGTGCGCAAGGGCTGACCTAGTGACCTCTCAACCATAACCAGCAGATCCCTCGCAAACAAAGGCACCCGTTCAGCATCGTCCCATGCTCCAGGGGAGGGAAACAACTCATCATACACCTCACCAATGATTAGAAGCCCTCCTAGTTGGTATATCTCCCATAAAGTAATATTTACTTCACTATAGGAGAGGTGAAAGTGTTAGTGCTCTAACAACAGTGACTGATCAAGTCAAGCAGGATCGAAGATGGTGAGTAAAATGCAAACTGGGAAGCCCACACTATAGAGTACAGATTTACCGCTTCTAGTGACTTGAGAAATTCCTGATAATGATAACAGAACCAGATGGACCAGGCCCAGTCATTTGATAAAATACCACCAGAACGAAGATCCCACATGAGAATCCATCCTGCGTCAGGATCAACTCAGGAAAGGTTGATCAAAAAGGGGTAACTCTTGAGGATGGCCTCTCGGTAGATGTCCTAAGTTTACTGATCACTTTGAGTCCAAATGGATCCTATCAAAATAAAAGTGTCTTTTGGATCAGAATCAGAGATCATCTCACCTAACTGGGCGAGGTTCTCTTGAGCACACATCGGCGAATCATCCAATCAAGGAGACAGAAGACCTAAGAAGACTGGGGAAGGCCAAAGCCATAAAGTATAAGACGATTCAATAACGGATAGCCCAAAAGTTATGGAGAGAGAAAGTCCTTCCAAACACCATCGTCGGGAATGATAGGTCAGCTAGGGTCCTCTTTAATTCTCTCAGCTCTATTGATCATGGCTAAACGTCTCTCGAAACCATTCAGAAGAGGCTCGATAGCAAGCCTAATTGCAGGATAAAGAGGTACCATATTTTCTCCCTGCATCATGGAAACCTTATTGATGGTTAGTCCAAAATAATAAAATTTGGTCAAAAACCCCAAGTATTTGACAAAGGACTCCCTAAAGAAGGCTTCATGACGAGATCCACGGGCTGGACTCGTAGGCTAGTTCATGATGATGGAATCCCGCAAACCAGACCTACGTGGAAGAAGTCAACAATACTCTGGATCGTAGAGCATTGGCCTGAAAGCCGTGAACCAGGCTGCTCTGTGGAATCTTTTAAATTTTTAAGTACAAAAGTCTTTAGATGTTTCAAAGTATGGATTATTCCAGTCCACGGACCATCTGAAACTACGTAGCAATTTCTTATGCAGCCCATCGTGACATAACATTTAGTTGATTAAATATTTTAGTTCGCGGCTGGGAGATTGGTCCTTGGGTGAAGTCAAGCACGAACAAGGAATGGTTTGCGGAAATGGAAGCTGGTTCACATATGAGAAGTTTCACGAAGGAGGCAGGCACGCAGAGATGAAAAGAGAGCTCTATTTTCATGAAGAATCTGGTAAAAGACAAGAGGAGCCCCCCTATTTATATGTGTGGTCCCCTACCAGGTCCACTATTCTATTAAAAACTATCCAAGTTTCAGGACCACTCTACAATAGAATAAGCTCATCTTCATTACGGTCAGACCCCATTCCGATGTGGGGAATTTGTAGGGTCTTGAAAAATCCTCAAAGGAGGATGGGAATCCACTTAATTTGGGAAAGTATTCTACCCAATTTCCCTCAAAAAATAGGAATAAAATATGGAAAATATTCAAGATTGGAAAAGGACCGACTGGTCCGTGTACCGGTTCAACAATAATGGTACGCATACTCTTCAGCAATCCACCCCCTTTCGTGGACTAGCATTGTCCACGAAACGGAGGCAAGAAACCTCCATGGGCACGAAGTAAGACTGCACCATGCCAGTCCACCGTCACAAATCGCCCTGGCCGCAAAGCATGTCAACTGGCCCAGACAGCGTGCACTGTCATTCTCAGAACAGAGTCAGAGCCCTGCGAAGCCATCAAGCACTCCCTTAATCAATTTGGTTCATGGGTGAGGGGCATTAAATGCCCCCCATGAGTTCCGGATTGACCAAGTCATCTGTAAACTGGGTTTTCGGTCAAGGGCCTCCACAAAAGGTTCCGCATGACTATAGATACATCTCTTTCCCCCTCTATTAAAAGGACATCAAGGGGGAGAAGAAAGGGATCGAGGATATTTGGGTGGAAGTATTTTGGAGGAAGAAGCTTAGGATTTTGCAAACAGCGAAGTTCCAATTCATGAACTAGAACAGGTATGAAACTAGAAAAAAACTAATAAGGAACAGAAAAATGCATAATACATTGGTAAACCACGAACTTAAAATAAAAAATAATAATAATACCGTGAGCCATAGACCATCCACGGATGTACTACCTGCAGGCCAGGGAGTCTATGCCCCTTTTTCGATCTGACGTACCGTGTAACACCCTCTTACATGGGAAAAACCCTATCCAGCAAACCCCCGACCGGCGTTGCCCCTGGCCACTGCAGCTCGTGCGAACTCCACCGCATACCAACCTGGTACGCGGGCAGAAGCCGAAGCCACGTACCACCCTGGTATGCGGGATTACTCTCAGTCTGCGTACCACACTGGTACGCGGATGACCTCTCTATCCATGTAGCATCCTTTTACGCAAAGGGCACCACTCCTCATACACCCATGTGGTCGAAAAACTCTTTCGGTGTTCCCATTCCCCGAGACAGATAAACTCCTTCCAATCCGGCCTGATCCATCACAATCCCTTCATTAGCCTATTCATCGGCCCCGAGCCAAGGCCTTTACCGAAGCCACCAGACCCGTATGATGCAACCTTCAGGCGCCTCAGCACACCGCTTTGAGTTCACATACCCATGGTAGGTGAGGGAAATGGGTTGTTCCTACCCTTGAGCGGGTTGCCGAAGCATTCGTGGGTTCACATTCCAACAGTAGTTCAGGGTCTGAGACCGAGAGTCACCTTTTTCTTCTCCACTTTCTAGGATTGAGGGACCCTGCTCGAGTTTCCTTTTTACGAGAATCATCGGTGAGCATTTCCCCCCCTCTCCTGGGAGTGGTCTGGCATCCCTCTTGGAGTAAGCCCCATACCATCCTCTCTGGAAGCCAATGGCCCTTCTCCTCTCACAATGGAAGGTTCATTACACCGCTGTGCAACTTTTACAATCTTCCAACATATGGGAAAAGGAGAGTCCAGTGGTCCCGACCTTCTCTTCTACTCATCTTCTTCCACCCCTATCCTTGAAAGGAAGAATGTGTGAGCCTTACCAAATTTATCCCATTCTCTTGATTCTCACACTAAGCATGAATCATGTGGGCTTAGATATTTGTGATGGTCATGGATTTTGTACAACGACGCCCCTCAAAATGAAATATGCGGGTTTTGATCCTTGTCTCCTAAGCATGATACATAGGAAGCCTCCCCAAGGTTCAATCCAAATTCAGGCCACTAACCATGTGTAAGTCCCAATCATGCCCCTCAAAACGAATTAAATGGGTTATGATCCCTGTATCCTAAGCAAGGTATGTAGGAAGCCTCTTTGAGGTTCAATCCTAATTCGGGCCACTAACCACGTGTCAGTCCCAAGCATTCCCCTAAAAATGAAATACATGGGTTTTGATCCCGTCTCCTAACCAGGGTACATAGGAAGCCACCCTAAGGTTCAATCCTAATAGGGGCCACTAACAACGTGTTAGTCCCAATCATGACACTCAAGACAATATACATGGGTTTTGATCACTATCTCCTGATTAGGGTAAGTAGGAAGCCTCCCTAATGTTCAATCCCAATTCGAGACACTAACAATGTGTAAGTCCCAATCATGACCCTCAAAATGAACTATAGGGGTGTTGATCCCTGCCTCCTAACCAGGGTATGTAGGACACCTCCCCGAGGTTCAATCCCAATTCTAGCCACTAACCATGTGTAAGTCCCAATCATGCCCCTCCAACTGAACTACGTGGATTCTGATTCCTCTCATGGGGATAAGTAAGAAGCCTATATCGTGGGTTCGATACAAACTCTCAAGTAATTATATGTCCCCCTTGGAAGACAATAAACTCCAAAGCACCCAATTATGAGGCGTCAAACCAGTGCCGTCTCAATGATTCCAAACTCCTCAAAGTCATTAATCCAATGAGGGATGGTAAACCTTGAGCCTAAATGATTCTAAATCCTAGTGTTCAGCTGACCATTTCCAACCAGGAGTAATCCATGGATACTATTCTTGGGTATAAACCAATCATTCGTAAACATATGAATACACCTTAAATCTATAATAGAGTCCCTGAATAGGAAATAATTACCCCCCCAAAGGGTGTGATGAGCCCAACCTCCCATCCTCTCAACCAATATGAGTTCTTAAGCATCACTGGCCAAATCACCCAGCGAACGCTTTCCTTTGGAAAGTAGGTCCACGTATCGTTGGATATAGAACCATTAGGTGTTTCGAAACAAGAATGGTGCACCTAATGTGGGTGATTAAGCATGAACTAAGCTTATCTAATCAACCATTGGGAAGCACACATCTTCCCACACCCACCGAGGTCGAAATAACCACATGGTATGGAAGGAATATTTCTTTTGTTTAACATATGAAGTACTGTTTGATGTTTCCAGCACAAGTACGTGAAGAATGTTTCATATCTTATACAACATGAATGGATTTTTACGATTTCATAATGCCTTATTTACATAAATATTCCTCAATAATATTTCTTGACTATTTTAAATAAAATACTTTTCTTTTAAAATTGTGTTACATTCTGTGAAAATAAAATGATTTTGAAGAAGAAAGGATATTTTCCTCAAGAATTCATTTCAAGTGTTTTATCAAAACTATTTTCCATCTAGGATAACATTATTTATTATGTTTATGATTCAAGTATAATGTCTCTATTATTTAAATGGTTTTATTATTCTTATGATGAAATGATATCCATTTGTTTTATATGGATTATGTTATGAAAGGATGATGTTTATGAAACCCATTTCATTCTTTGGGTTATGATGAATGATTTATGTTTATGTTGTGGAACACGTCTGAATGATTTCATTATGAGATGGGTGAGACCTATATCTCCCTCCAAAGTATTGGGTAATGATTTATATCTCATGAGATAGACCTGGCTGGAATGGAATGTAAAATATGGTTCAGTAATATAGTGCTAGAATGGAAAGTAAAATCTGTATCTGTAATACAGGGCTGGAATGGCAAGTAATCCTGGTTCAGTAATGGACTTTGTCCACTATGATGGTCTTGGCAGGAATTCCTTGGCTACTATAGAAATAATAACATGTTATTAATGGTTTTCCACAATTCCATGTTTTATTCCCATGATATTTTATCATGTTCAATGTTCCATTATGATCTATGCCTTATGTACTGCCTTGTTTTATGTCATTTCTCAAGATTTTGATGTTTAGATTTTATGCTCATGTTTTTACGTTCAATTGTTTATGGATTGTTTTATGTTCTCCATGTTTACCCTTACTGATCATTTTAGCTCACACTTTTTATGTTTTCATTTTCCCCAGGATATAAAGAAAGGTTTTAGGTAAGAAAAAAAGGGGAAGATCGTTATTGGTGATGTTGAATATCTTTCATCATGATTGTAAGATTATATTTTGAGTTTCCAAAGACACTAAACTAATACGGTCTTTGGGAGTCTATTTTTTTCATGTATTAAGTATTCTGAAAAAGTAATGTAATGTCTATGTATGTCATGCTTTGGGTTGCTACAGTTGGTATCAGAGCAAAGATTTAGTTAACCTTTTGGAAACTATGATTCAAAAACATTAGTGATATCCCTAGAGATATTTCTAAGTTATGTCTAGGGATTTCCTTCAGGTAAAGTATAAGTATAGGTTACAATCCGAGAAATAAGATAATGATCATGAAAAACCTAGGATAAAACCTAAGATGTTAGAGATTGAAGGTACCCCCCCATTATTATGTTGTTTTCCTAATATGATTTTTACCTCTCACACTATTATTTTTTGGGTTTTAGAAAATGGATGGAAACAAGAAGATTCAATTTAATGGAGAATATGATGGACAACAGAATGATATTCTTCATGAGAAACAAAATAAAACAGGATTTGGGAGGCGAAACATCGTTATTATGCCTAATCAGTAATCTCATAATATGATTAATAATATAAACATTGGTAATTTTCATGACTCGTCAAATAAGAGAATGATGGAGTTTATTGATGATCATAGAGGAAATAAAGTTCAATTTCTGTCATGTAAATCATGTGGGAAGAGAAATCAAGGAGAATGTTTTAAAGGAACTGGAAGATGCTTTGGGTGTGGGAAAGAAGGTCACAAAATGAGTAATGGCAAAGGAAAAGGATCAGTTAACACAGTAGAAAAGGAAAATGGTATTGCTAAGACATCAATAATGGTAAAATGTTTTAAATGTGGAATGTAAGGGAATTATGCAAACCAATTCCCTAAGAGAAAATATCATGAAGAGAATCAACATTGTCATATGGGTAGTATTTATGTGGATGATGATGAAGAGACTACAAATGATATATGAGATGAAAGAAGTGTTGAGGAATAAAATGATGAAGCTCATCCAATGGTTTAAGAAGGTTGTGGAGTGATTGTATGTTTATCAAGAATAATGTATGGTACTATGGAATAAATAAAAATATAAGGAATGATACAATATTGTTTTTTCTTGAGTATTTGAAAGTATATGTTGAATGATACCAGTAACCATGAAAATTGATTGAAATATTTTTGAAAAGAAGATGATACGAACAAAATGAAGGGATAAGGAGAAAATAATATGTTTGATAGTATTAATGAGCTCATGAATGATATAAGGAAAAAGTGACAGCATGGTTTCAGTATATAGAAATTTTGGGGTTTTGGTATGTGGAAAGAGTTATGTTTGGATAACATTCAGGTATTCACTATTGTTATATGGTAATTCATGTTTCAAGAGAATACATGATTAAGGTATTCACATGTTTTGAATGTGACCAACAAGATATATATTATGATGTGTGAGGGATAAATGATGGTATTTACATGGTTGGTGGATGACCTCTCTTGTAACAGTTTTCATTATACTATGAGATTGGAAAAATGATTCTGGATAAGATTTAAGATTGGAATAGATTAAGTTAGACATCAGATAGTATTTTTTAAGTCTAGAATTTTTTTTATTTCTGAAATGTTATAATAGTATTGTTTTTGAAAAAGGACAACCCATAGGATGGGTGACAACCCGTCCCATCGGACAAGGTTGTGGGAATTGAACCCACAACCGGAGTGCGACATGCCTTTATCGCCTACCACTAGCCAACAAGAAGTCCCTAGTTAGTATAAATAATTTTATTTTATTAAGCGGTATGATAGAGGAAGTATAAGTCAATTTTAGGAACCATATATGACTAATCTCAGCACAGATGGACTTACGTATATTTAATAACTTGTGCTATCCTTTTTGTGATAGAGAAAGATGGAATGACCTATCATTCTATCTCATGATATAATAACACTTCATGAATGAAAAGTTCAACTTCATTTCTTTAAATAAGAGATGAAGTGGAAATTGTTCATGCAATGACCAACACTGATATTACACTGAAATCTAGTAAGTATTTCTCCTTATGAAAAAATTCATAAACTTTAGGGAAATAATCTTGAAAACCAAAAATGTTGTCCGTGTACTCTCATATCCGATGAATCTAACGGTACCTTAGATCATCACAAATTTATGGCCTTGTGATTTTTGGCTTTTTCATAGCCATTTTCTCTACCACTCTCTATCAGAACATGATGGTTAGATTTCTCTTCCATATCCATATTTTCACCTATTTTATCCTATGTGGAAACCCAGTGATGAGTGACATTGGTATCCATTATGTTTCTAACGTTGCTTTTTAAAATATGTTTTAGAATTTTTTTAAGATGTGGGTTTCTATTAAAGAAACATGCACATAGTAAACTATTTATAACCCAAACGAATTTCGAGGGCGAAATTTATTTTAAGGGGGGTAGAATGTAACACCCTAAGAGTTTATGAGAAATATTCCTTTTAATTTATTTGATGTTTTGTGTTGTACACTACAACAAGATTAGATTAAAATATACACAACACCATATTATCTTGTAGTATACGCAAACAGTATTCTTAGCATGTGTTGCATGCAAAAGCAACCTTCCTCAATAGCATGTGTTGTTTGCAATACCGAGTTTCACTAAACAACAATATATTATTATAATATTATTATTAACTAGCCGTTATGAATAGTATTGACCTAATTTTGAATTTTATAACATTATAATTCATCTTACACATTTTTAAGAATGAATTATGAGAACAAAATAAATTTTTTCTGATAAAAGAAGTAATTAAAAAAAAACAGTTTTGCCGTCTTTTAATCGTGAACAAATTTTTAATATAAATTTTCACAAGTTTATAAGTTAAATTTTACAATATAAACTTCTTCTTTTGAATCAGGATATAATAATTTACATTGGATAATGTTTTGATATTTTTCTAACAACATTCTTATTTTGATGAATAGTATAAACACGCTAAATTTTCTCTAAAAACATCTTTTTTCATCAAGATAATTTAATTGGATAAATTATAATAGTAAATTGTTTTAAAGTATAAATATAAAATATTTTTACCATTCAATATAATTTAGGTAATTTTCAGTTATTTTACATTCAATTCGTAGGTAAAATCAATCCAATCTTCTACAATGCTTTAAAAAAACCCGTTTTTTACAACGTGATTAATTTTAAATTAATTACTAGGACTTCTTTGTTTTTAATTTGGAAAAATGGATTCCATATTTGGAATCAATAGGTCAAAATTATGTTAATAGGCTAATTTTTATTTTTGGGCATTATGAATAGTAACTACGGTAAATTTTATTTACCTCAATTAACGATAAATTAGGTAATTAAGGGTTAAAATAATATTATAAAATTACACTAAAACTTTTATTAATATAATTGTATGATTATATTTCATCCTAAAAAATAATTGGGTCGAAATGGTATTTATTAGAACCCACTTGTATGTGATTAAGACCTTTTATTTATTTTATTTAAATGAAAGTGAAATATGTCTCACTCAAACTTTTATAATTAAATTATTTTTAATATAAGGTTATTAAGAATATAAATTCGGTTATAAATAATAATTTTAAAGATAAAATGTTTTTCTTTATCATGTTAATTTATTTGTAATTTTTAAGAAATTTTAATTAACTTAATAACTTATACATTAATGATGCATAAATTATTTATTTAGTGAAAAATCAATAATATAGTTTTTATTAAACTAATAATAAACATAAAACGAACAAAAACCTAACAAAAACATATTTTTCATTAACATATAAACCATAAGCATCCAAAGGTAGAATTACTGACCATTTGGAGCCTTATAAAAGTGATTATGACACTTATATTGTTTTTTTAAATGATGTCAAAGTTGTAAACTTTAGAATTTAAAAAACACAACATTTTAAAATATAGGTGTTTTAAAAGATAAATTAGATTAAAAGTATTATAATTAAAGCTAATAGATTTATATTCATCATAGTATTTTATTTTTAATTTTTATGAAACAAATAATTATATTAATTATTTATAAAAAAATGTTGTAGTAATACTTTTATTAAGTGAAATATCAAATAAATGGTATTAATAATATTAAAATAAATATTATATGAACTAATTAATATACTACATGATTTTTTTAGAAGAATATAACTATTTAGTAACCTATTAAATATTTTTTTTAATATATTCTCTATTTTTATTTTATTTAAATTCAAATAAATGTATAGTGTCCAAATTTACACAATTGATATTTTATAAAAATAACATATTATTAAATTATTTAAAAAACACAAATTTTTTTAGAAATTACAAATTGAAAACAATATGGTCTAAAAGGTTATAAAGTATCCAATTATGGTAAATTTAAAACATATAAGTATATATTTTTAACAATTAAAAATTTAGAATATTATTACCACAATTAAAATTAAATTGATTAAATACGGATAAATCAAAGTGATATGGTTTAGAATAAAAATAAAACATGTCCAAATGTTATTTTTTTGTGAGATTACAACCCTATATCATATAATCTTCAGTTTTTATGCATTTTGAAAGTTTTTATGTGGGGTTTGGATTTATTATAAATTAATATTTTAGAGGTTTCCAAAGGTGCCCCTCTCCTCCATTATAAAAGGGAACCTCCTCCCTCTCCACTTCACACCATTTTTGAGCCTCCATAATCGGAAAAACTGTATCTATTTCTCTTCTCCACTTCCCTAGAACCCTTCTAGAGGTCCTGGTCTGTTTCAAAGACCAACTTTAGTGCCCTAAGAGGAGTTTAAGAAGAAACGCATCGAGGAAGAGGTAATATCCTTTACCGATTATTTCAAATTTATTTATTCTTCTACTTCATATTATTTATTTGTTTCATTGTAAAGTAATAACATCAATATCACTCATAAACATATATGTTATTATAAATATGAAACAACCCCATTTCCCCTTCTATCCATCCTATGGAAAATGAAATCACCACGCGTGCGTACGTAAAGAATACCATCTCCACGTCGTGGTGTAATCTGTTTTCCACCACCACCTTACCTGGATGGGTATAATGGTATAAATAAAACTATATATTATTATTGTAACATCATAATAATTTTGAGCTATTATATCATCCACACCAATTCCATTCAATAATTATGAGAATGATATAATCGCTCGTGAGTACGTACGGATTACCGTCTCCATGACGCGATGAGATTCATTCTCCATGATAACAATTCAAGAATTATTATAAAGTATATATAGTAAATAATCATGAAGGATATGACATAATAATAATAATGGATTTATGTACATATATTTTCCATTTACTTAATTCCATTCAACTCAATAAGGAAATGAAAAAAGCATTCATGCTTACATTCGACCTACCGTCTTTATGAACTGTGTATTTCATTCAATTTATCAATCTACATATATATTTATATGATGAAAATGAATAATATAAAAATCATGTTTTACATTTCGGAATTAATTAAATCATGATGTAAGTAATAATATCACGAACAACAAGTCCAAACACGTATGATAAATGAAACGATTACCCAAAACATTGCTTTAACATGGAATTGACAAAAGAACGAGTAATATAAAGTCATAAGTGAATCATTTATGATATCATAAATATTATAATGGTTCTGTTACAAGTTAAAAATAATTTTAAACCCAATATACTGGAGTTTGGGACATGTATAGATGAAATTGTACCTAAGGTAAGGGATAATTATTCCAATATCGTTCTTATTCGAGATTGTGTATTTGTTATTATTTACTAGTGTTATGTTTATCGTCCATGTCCATGGTTTCTCAGAATGTTTTCATAAATTTTTTAATATTTTTCAATGAATTTTTAATGTTATTTTTATCCCTTTTTGACTTTTACTACATGGTAAGGAAGGTATCTTTCTTTTTTTTACCATACGAGGTACTGTTTGACTTTTCTGGAAAAAGTATGAGAAGAATGTTTTTTAACTTGTACGGCATGAACAAATTTTTACGGTTTCATAACTCCTTATTTATATAAATCTTCCTCTACAAGATTTATGATTATTTTCAAAAAAATCCTTTTTATAAAATTGAATGTAATTTTGTGAAATGAATATGATTTTGAAGAAGAAAGGATATTTTCTTCAAGAATTCATTTCAAGAGTTTTATCAAAACTATTTTCCATATAAGATGACATTATTTAGTATGTTTATGATTCATGTATAATGTCTTTATTATTTACATGTTTTGATTATTCTTATGATTAAATGATATTAATTTGTTTTATATGGAATATGTTATAATGGGGTGATGTTTATGAAACCCATTTTATTCTTTGGGTTATGATGAATGATTTATGTTTATATTGTGGAACATGTAAGAATGATTTCATTATGAGAAGGGTGGGAACTATATCTACCTCAAATTCATTGGTTAATGATTTATATCTACTGAGATAGGCATGGTTGGAATGATAGGAAAAATCTGGTTTAGTAATACAGGGCTGGAACGACAAGTAAATCCGGTTCAGTAATGGACTTTGTCCACAATGATGGTCTTAGAAGAAAGGACATGGGTAATAAGGAAATCATAACATGTTTCTAATGGTTTTCCACAATTACATGTTTTATTCCCAAGGTATTTTATCATGATTAATGTTCCTTTATGATCTATGCCTTAGTTGATGCAATGTTTTATGTCACTGCTCATGATTTTGATGTTTAGATTTTATGCTCATGTTTTTACATTCAAATGTTGATGGATTATTTTATGTTCTCCATGTTTAACCTTACTGAGCATTTGATCTCACCATTTTTATGTTTTCTTTTCCCCCAGTATATAAATAATGGTTTTAGGTTAGGAAACAAAAGGGGAAGATCTTTATGGGAGATGTTGAATATCTTTCACCATGATTAGAAGATAATATTCGATGTTTCCCAAGACACTAAACTAATACGGTCTTTGGGAATCTATTTTTTTCATGTATTATGTATTCTAAAAAATTAATGTAATGTCTATGTACGTCAAGCATTGGGTCGCTACACTTACTCCATTTATATTTCATATGAAATTTTCCGAATGAAAATTGAAATATTTTAATTCATTAAGCACATCAATACCTGAAATATGTTGTGGTGGTTGTTCAGTTTCAACATTGTTATCAATACACTGAAGATTCTTCCTGTATTAATTATCCATTGAAAGAATTATCAATTCCCCATGAAACTGAAACTATGATGTCATATAATCCTTATCAATCATGTATTCTTCATAGATACATTGAATGATAGTTTTACCTTTGTGCTGCATCTGGAAATCATTACATAAGACTGGAAATCATTTACAGTCTATAGAAGGGTGGTACACATCTGAAATATTTTTTTTGAAGAAGAAAGAAATTTCCACAGACCAATATACCAAATATTATTCAAATCTCTTATTAAAGGATATAAGTATACATCTATATCTTTATCCTGATAAGAAGGGACATATATTAGTATACTCAAGAAAGCGAATTGATTTTTCAGGCACATCCAAGGAGGTAGATTATAAACATCAATAAAAACTACCCACCTGCTGTGAGTAGTGTGAATCTGACCAAACAGATTAAAACAATCAATGGATTTACCCAACCTTACATTACACACATCAGTTACAAATCAGGATGTTGTGAATAAAATTCCCACCATCATAATCCATATTCAAGATGAACCAAATAATAATTATCTTCAATTCTCTCAGTATCATTCCATCAAATATTGGCTGATATTTCTGTAGACATGAATAGATTTTTAATTATAGGAATTAATGGAAAGATACCCATTAATTTAGCCATAGGATATGGTGTTTCATCTTCATTTTACTTTCATAGAGATTCAATACAAACATTACTTTCATTACGGTCAGTTGTTTCCTCCCAAAATAAATTTCAATATTGCAGACAAGCAATAACTTTATTATTAACAAATACAAGTTGTGAAATTAACTTCCATACCTAAAAATGATTTGATAGAATATCTAAACCATTAAAGATAAAGTCCTTCAAAAAGTTAAGAATATAATCAATGGTGGTACTAGAAATTACATATATTGTTTTCTCATGATATAACCACATTAAAAATTCCAACTTGGTCATTTTATTACATTCCTGATATATTGGAGTTATGGAATCATCCATTCATATTTTCAATCATTCAACATCATAATCTTAAATATTTTAATCATGTTTATTAAAATCATTGTCCTCATTCACTGGAATACAATCTCTCCCCTGAAGATGCACAAATGGAGACTGATTAAATATCAATTTCCTTATACCTGTTCTTGGTTTTCATTCATGAATAAGAAAAAATTGTCCTTTCTCTCCATGGTGATACCAAATATAATAGTTTGTTTGAAATATAGATATTTTTATATAGTAGATAGATTATTTCCAGCTTAACCATGGTCTTCCAACAAAATTATAGCATGGGAAATGTATACAACCTCAATCTGAGACATTGTTAAATGAAAAAAATCCAAATTCTTTTGAAACTTAGTTGAATTATGATTGGTATGATAATCTATATTGTATCAATTCAATTAAAAGGAAAATTTTTTATCTTCCAATGAATAATTTAAACTATAATTAAAAAATTCCTTACATCCAATTTTAATATTAAATACATTGAAGAATACTAATAGATTGAAATATAATTAATTAGAGAAATAAAATATGTTATAAGTAATGACTACAAATAACGAACCATGATGGGTATCTATGGAATTTAAGAATTCACAATCATGGCCACTATCCAAACATGTCCCCATGAAGATCAAGTGGTTCAATAAACTGTACTAAAATGAAAAAAATATCATTTTTCATACTGTTTTATGAAAAGAAATTAAAACACATCAAAAATGTGTTAAAAAATATAACATTTTACTAAAAATTTTTTAAACCAAAACACACTCATAGTTTCATTAAACAAACATTAAATTATTTCCTATGAATGTTATTAAAAAAATATTTTTGAAACAACATTTTACACTTAAAATAACACAACCTATAAAATTCAATTACAAACTAGTTTCAAAGAACATTATGATTACACTGTCTCTTTCCATTTTTTAAAAAAAATTTAAGCCCCACTTCAAAACACGTTGATGTAATCCAAAAACAATTAATAAGGAAGAACATAGTTAGGAACCATGATACCAACCCACCCAAAAAGGGTAAACAACAAGAACATAGGTTCCAAAAAATAATCTAAGAACATGGGGAAACAATCGATATACAAGATGGCTCACCACATACTCAGGGGGTGTCCCTGATACCCTTGAGATGACAACAGTCATCAGGGGTGTCACACATAACAATTGGTGAGGGTTTCACACTCACAAATCTATTGAAACTTACTAAACAATGAATATCATAAATAAGAAGCTACAAGCCCTAGAAACAGAAGTAGAAATAAAATAAAAATTAGTACAATGAATTAGAACAAAAATGGATGATAAATGAGAAAAAAGGTAATACCAGAAAGGCAAAAAAACTTGAACCAACCTGTTTTACAAATTGATGTTCTGATCACCACCCCCCATGAAAATCAATCCACTAATACAATCCCAATAACCATCCACATTTAAAAAAATACTACATTTTATCTAACCAAAAAACAAACATAAAATGATGACTAAATTCCTACCAAAATGATTATGTTTCATGTGATCTAAATCTAGTAGGATACCAATATGAGTCCCATTAACTCATTTTATTATAAAAACAAATTTGAAGACAAGGTGTGAAAAAATAGGTTTTCATTTTCACTTTAAATTAATGAGAGAGAAACAATTTAAGATATGAAATTCCTTAATGATTAGAATATTGTAAACCGATTTCATTAATTTGGTGCAGTTGAAACAAAAAAAAAATATAAGGGAATTAGTTCTGTTAAATATAACTAGTTCGAAATTAAAACCACACAGCATCAAAATCATTTCAAAATCATGTTAATACAAATGTCTCTATGAAAACAACTTTTTCATTTTTTATTTAAAACCCTACACAAAAACCCACCACAAGGTCAAAAAGAATGTAAGGATAAATTATCAAGATGAACCATGAAAAGTTCACGGATATAATATCACTAAAAAACAAGGTTAATCTGCAAAATGGTCAACTCACTAGGAAAGACCATCCAAAAAAGTAACATTAAAAATTAAAATGTATAAATGAATGAACCATAACATAAATTCATATCATTAGGTGAAATCATGATGACTAACATTACCACCAAATATAGGAAAACATAGACCTATCTATTGGTAGGGTACAATCATACATTTATCCACTAAATCACTTATGTGTTGTCCTTAGTGGAAAACAAAAAATCAAGGTTTTACATTCAACTAAGTGTGGTTATACCCAATGAACAACCTTTACTATCATAGAAATTTCCCACCACTACCCACATAGAAAATTCATTCTCATCATGGAATGATAATTTATGTGGACAACATACAATAACATCATCAGAAAGAAATAACAAGCCTCTAGGGATAACAACAATATGACATCTTTCCCACCACCTACACTACCATCAATGTGACCCCCAACAATCAAGCACTACATTAACCTTGTAACCAAGAATCTATCACATGGATAAGAAACAAATCAACAAAATATATGGTCATCTAAAGGGAACCATCAATGATCAACTCATTAATATTTTCCAACTGGGCCTCTATTTTTATGTATATCACATATAGAATTAAAAATTTTTGTACAAAAAAACATAGTGTGCCAAAAAATTAAAAAAGGACATATATTAATAAATAATTATAACCACACAATTCATGGGTTACCTCTATTCAAATTTTGAAACCAAAAATAAAAAATAATTATTAAATACCACTTTTTACACAAAATATTAACCCACTTTGGAATCCTCATTTTTCATATAATACCAAAAAACATGTCTTTCCTTATAAAAACAAACCATATAATTTAATCAAACATTTAGAGTTTATAAAAAACAATTTCCCATCAAGATACCATTTTAATCATGAAATTCCATCCATTTTACAGATGAGAAGAAATCAAAATAAATGAATGCAATATAAAATTGACCCTATATATAGTCCACACAATGAATATTTCGGCCAAATATGAATTTAGAAAACACATGAAATATTGTAAATCTTGAATAATATAAAATGAAATAGAAAAACCCACATAAAACATTGAAACTATGTCACCTTCAATAAAACACATGAAAAATGTAAAAAACTATAGAATAAATAAGGGTATGGAATAAAAGTTACCTCTCAAATATCAGAAGAAAAAATCGCTAGATAAAGAACACTTCGAATGGGTGGGTATGAGGAATCAGCGTGAGTAGGGAGGTGGGGTGGTTGAAATCAATAGATAAGAGTAGTGGGGAAGCTGAATTCTCCTCAGGAGGGTAGTGGGGTAGTTAACATCAACGGAGGGGAGAGAAGAGGATGGATAAAGTTTATCGAGGAGAGGTGGGATGCGCAGACATGTGGTGAGTTAGGGTATGAATGGGTAGGAGGGGAGGAGGAGCCTGAGTGGGCTTCCATTATTTATATGTCTATACCAATGGTTTCAAAAAACCATTGGTATATACCAACTTATACGAACGAATTTTTAAAAATTGTTGGAATAGGATTTTATAAGTACCTCTATACCCATGGTTTTTATAATCCATGGGTATAGATCCATTGGGATTGGTCCCTTGTCCAGTAGTGTTAGTTTATAAAATGAGTAATTACTGATAAATTTGTATCTTTTATTCAATAAGTATATTTAATAAGTTATATGTTTTACCAATTAAATTGATTATTTGATGTGAGGAATGATTTGGACAAGAAATGATTGGTGGAGCCTGGAAATTATATATATCCACAATTCATTTATAGGTTCTCATGAGAAAATTAAGTTGACCAAATTAAGCATGTTATAAATTGTAGTTTTAAACTGTCCAGAGGATGGAACATGATATATAAGTCCTCATATGTTGTAGAAATGACATAAAATAAATAAGACTTTACTTTATTGATATTTCAATTATAATTTTTATTATCCATGAGGTTTTCACATGATAAAAAATATGGAATCATTTCATTCTCATTATTTTGATTAAATTTCAATTGTTTCAGTTTCATACCATGCAATATTAATTATGCCTTATCTAGTTATTTGAATGACATGTTCTATAAGTTATTTACTTTGTCATTTTCAATTATTCTCATTGATTTATCAATAATTCCACTTTACATACCCTTACTATGAATTTGAGCTCACCCTTATTATGTCTCATTTCCCAGGTTATGAAGAAAAAACATCCTTGAATAAGCATTCAAGGATGTAGTTTATTTCATTTTATTATGTATCATGTTTGGGTCTTCTATTTTCCCAACATATTTTTAGTATCATGTTTGTAATATAGCTTTATAATAATGTTAAACTAATCAGTTCTTTGGGACTTAATTCTCTGTAATCATGCCAATGTAATAAAATAATGCACTGGCTCTAGGATTTAGGGGATGGGGTGTTACAGTTCGTATCAAAGGAAGTTTAGCAGAAAACATGGAAAATAGACTAATAAAACTTATATTATGGAGAATAACGATAAGATACTCATTGAGGATAATTATAGAAGAACATACTAGAATTTTTGTAAGGTAAAGTTTATATGGGTCTTATTAGAAATACATCCTTGTTTGGCTACCACATGTGTATGTGGTTCTGGCATAGAGGTACCTGGGAGTAACACCTACGACAAGGTGTGTCAGGCCTAACTTAGTGTAACCTCGTACATGACAAAGGGCCTTACTGCACACCTGGTTTGAAACTCCCATGTGATGTGCTTATGATAGTTGGAATTTTATTTACCTACCATTGTGATAGATTTTAAAGTAATGATATACCGAAAGAAACCATGCCTTTTATTATGATATTATTTATGGAAAACATTTTTCAAATTTCTGATTAGTGTTTCACTAGTTTTTTGATTATACATTATGTTACATAATGTTATGATTTAATCTATTATATGTAATTTTTTAGAAATGGTTCCTAGAAAGAATAATAGTATCATTACTTGAGGAAAATGTTGAGATTTCCCTGGTGAAGAAACCAATACGACTGGTATTAAAATTAATAATGTTATCAAAATACCATGGTAACATAATTAGGTTATGACACATAACCTTCCCATGATAGAGAAACATATTCCATAATGAGATTCTATGATTTTGTATCACATTATGTGACAGATTCCTCCATCATTTAGTGGGAATACTGAACCAATGGCGGTGGAGAAATGGATTATATCTTTGGAGAATATATTCATGGCATTGGGAAGTGGTGAAAAGGAAAAGGTTACACTTTCAGTGTACTGTCTAATGATGATGTGGATCAATGGTGGTCATTGACCCAGAATACTAGGATGAAAGATGGAATAGAACTTATAGAATAGAGAACCTTCAAGGATACATTCATTGATAAGTAATTCCCTCATGATTTACAAACATAGATTAAGTGGATATTTCTTATTTTTATGAAAAAGTAAGATTAATATGTTGCTATGTAAGAATCTACCTTTGCAAGGTTAGAAAGTTTTTCTATGGATTTCATATGAAATAAGGAGTTCATGATTGACTACATCATTGAAGGATTTAAGACAAGACTCTAAAGTGTGTTAGTGTTTCAAATATTTTCTTCACACGATGAAATAGTTTTATGTGATATCAAGATAGATAAATAATTCTACAAGTATTATGTCTTCAATGAAAAGAAAGAGATGAAAATAAAGGATGAGAAAATAATAAATAAATGAAAGAATGGAAAGAAGTATTTTTACACTTGTGATAACTATGGAAAAAATCACCTTGGTAATTTCTTGAAAGTATGGGGAGTTTGTATAAGACCATATAAACGGAACAATAATAAAAATAATGAAAATGGAAGAAAGAAAATTCTGATATTCAGTGTTACAACTGCAATGAGATGTGGAATTATTAAAACGAATTCCCCAAGATTCAAGGGAGTATACCTATGAAGAATCTATTGTATCATGGTCAAGCATATGTTATTGAAACAACTGATGTGGAATGATTAATTTGCTTCTGTATTGGTATTTACTAAATATGTTGTAAAATTATTTTATTTGTGTTGTTCCCATCATATAATATATGAAATATATAAGGATTATACTGTAATAATTTTTGGTTAAGGATTTGAGATCATGTTTTAAATGGTTCCAACAAAATTTATTCAACAGAAAAATTTAATTTTATGAAAACAAATTATTGAGAGAAATAAAACCCTTAATATGATCCTGATATTGAGATAATGATGAATAAATGATTGATTTTTACAAGTGCTGATAACCCTGGAATTTCCTAATGACTTGCTAAAAATATGGTTCATGTTATCATCTCTGGAGTTTAATACACTTTTGGATTAATGAAATATATCCAATAACGTGTGTTTTAATTATATAACAAAGAAGAATGCATCTTCCCAATAAAGTATTATGGTAAATCATTTCATTACCATATCTCAAGAGAATATATTATAAAGGTGTTCACATATTTGATCTATGATGATTAATGAGTTAATTCTTAATGATTAAAGTCTAATGATAAGTCCATTTTAGAAATTCAGTGACCTTCTTTATTATGTGTTATATCATAAGAATTAGAAAATATTAACCATTTATAAAATGATTTATGTTGAAAATTGGATTAGATTTTAGAGTTTAATGTATTAATTTCCTATATGATGAATAATTTACTATGAAATGAAGTTTAAATAGTCATTAAAAATAATTATCTTTTTCCATTAGGTGAATATCTGTTGTTAAAATTGAATTTTGTATTTGGTAAAAAAATTTACCATAATAAATTATCCTATCACTAATCCTTCAGTAAAAACCCTGTTACTAAATTTTATTGAGACAGATAAATTAGTTTTGTAATTATTATAATATTACCAAAAGATAATATATATTTCGGTCAAAGTGTTTAGCAATAGATTCACATGAAAAATATATATGTTGGTAATAATATTACCATCATTCATTATTTTTTAGAACTTACATTAAAATAAAAATTATAACTATTTATTGCTATTAAAATATGATATTATGTTTAATAATTTATCATATATAATACAATTGTCTTAATTATCATTCCATATATGATTTTTCACATGTTCAATATTAAAAATTGATTAATTATATTAATAATGGAATTTCATACAAAATTAATCAATGCATAGTTGACATTGACTGATAAGACCATATAAAACACAAAACCCATGACATGTCTTTACAGTTGTCGTCGGAGCACCCCCACCACCCATGTCATATCTTGAATGCCATCCTCTAAAATTATTGTCTCTTAACAAGAATCCTATAGCATCCATCACCATATAAGAACAATTAATTCCACCAAATATTATTCACCACCCCTAAAATAGGACACTAGAAGAAACAAACCATGTTAACTTTAATACCATTGAGAAAGCTCAAGTCAATGTTATGACACACCCTTCGGCTAAAAGATCTATAAAACTCACAAGAAAATGTCATTCCCAAAAATCAGAGAAAAATATCTGCATGAATTGAAACAAAAAAAGTAATAAAGTATAAAAAATAAAATACTATGATTTAAGAAATTGAGTAGGAAGAAAAGGGTATAGAAAAAAATAACTCTCCATAAAAGTGTGGCTTTATCCTCCTAATTGAGTCAAAAAAACGTCCACATTTATCTTGAATGAAATAACATGTTTCCTTACTTAAAATATCATTCACAATAGGGTATTGAAAGAAATTATTTTTAACAATATTATTATAATAAAATAATGAAATGATGTTAGTAATTAAAGGTTAATGAGAATACAAAAATATCATAGTAGTAGATAGGGATTGATTGTAGTAGTTTTCCATGTTGTGGAGGGAGAATTCAAACAGAAATGGTTTTTTATATGATATAGAATTATTAAAAGATGAACTCGACATCAGGATTTTAAATCTAATACATAGAGCTCAAAATAGTAAAGAGCCTCAGTAAGACTAGCACAATCCGTAATTTTTCCATCAAAAGGAGGGTTGTAAAAATGATAATCTCCATCTTTAATTTTAAGAGACAAATATGCACCCACAAAAATTATACTTGTAGTTATTCCACTAGGTGCACCCAGATTTTTAAAGGTTGAAGTTTTAAAGAAACACTATTTTAATGACAAAGGTTGAACATCAAGAACTTGAAATGAAAAATTCAATGAGAACACCATATTGATTTAGTATAATGTCAAAAAATTAAAATAAAATCAAAAGCATGTGAAGTATTCTTTATGATAGAACACATCCAAAATAACAACAGATTAGATAAATGAGTCAATAAGAATATTATAGCACCACCATAAAAAAATATTGAACGAAAATCAAATCATAAATATTACTATCTCAGCATAAATAAAGAAAAAACCATAAAGTAATGCATAAAAACAAACTAACATTAAAATAGAGACTAAAACAACTAGACCATCTAAAAATTTCAAACAGACACTTCATTGAATTAACTAGAATGAAAAAAAAGATTAAAATAACATGAATTTTAACCATATAAGCTCTATTTTTTTTAAAATAGTATGAATAGGTTACTCACTTGAAATTTTTTTCTTTCATCAAATCACTCACTTGTTTTCCTTCCATGGAATTAAATCCAATTGTATCATCCCCATTTCTATTTACTAATGTTAAACTGGGTTGGTCCACTCAATATCTAAAAGTAAAAGATTAACAAAAGAATTAATTTCATCATTTATATTACTAAAACAATTATATTAAAGTACGAAACTAAGAAACCATGATCTTTGAAGCTTCCCTTGATTAAAAAACCATAAGAATCATTCTTAAGAAAAAATTTAACATCTTTTTTCAATTAGGTAAACATAAATTTTTGCACAAATGAATCTATAATGTTTACCTTCCAATAATTCAACATGTCTATAAAAAATTATTGTTTTTTAAGCTTTATTAAAGTAATATAGTTGATTGAAGAGAGTTGACATAAAAAGATCTAGCGTAAGAGTGGGTGGCAATTTACAAATAGGGTAGATGATGATTGCAGGTGGTGGGAGGTGGTGAATCTAGTCTGAGATGGGATGGGGATGCTAGGAAAAGTAGAGTAGGGATATGGAGACTGTGGAAAGAGCATTGAGGCAGTGTTACAGAGGGATTCCAGGGAGGTTGTGTTGAGATGCTGTGGATGGAGGGGTTCCAAGGGTATGGAGAGGTGTTGGGACACCGAGGATATAGAGGTCGAGTGGGGATGCTGATAATGGATAGGCAAGGGGTTCACACAAGGATGTCAGTACGGAAATCCAGAGATGATGAATGAGCCTATGAATATGTGGGTCACACTATTGAGTGAAATAGATGGGGTTGGGGGAGGGCGAGGTGGTGTTATGGGAGGTAAGGATGGAGTAGGGTAGGGCGGGATGCTAGAAATGAGAGCGGGATGAGAGGTGGGGAAGTGGGATATGAGGCTGAACATTGGACAAGGGGTGGATATGGACTTGGGGAAGAGCTACCAAATATGGGTTTTATAATGATAATTTTTATATAAAAAGATTTAAAATTTTATTAATGAA
The DNA here is from genome assembly GCA_963277665.1 of Viscum album. Classification (NCBI taxonomy): domain Eukaryota; kingdom Viridiplantae; phylum Streptophyta; class Magnoliopsida; order Santalales; family Viscaceae; genus Viscum; species Viscum album. Next base: position 153,377,484 of record OY728134.1, on the reverse strand, counting down.
ATAATATTGAAATATATAAAATAAGTTAATATTTTGAAAAAAATGAATAAAAATATTGAAAAATAAAAAAATATAAAATATTTTGCGAAAATTGAAAATTAAAATCAATTATGATATGATTTAAATAAAACTACAGGAAATAAAAATTTCTATGGTCATTAAAATAATATGTATATATATATATATAATATTTTTATCTTGATTGGTAATTGAAAAAATATTTTTTGTTATTAAATTGTTTATTATAACAATTTTTATTGATGAACAAAGATTTTTTGGTAATAGCGTTATAAATAACATATTCATGTGTTAATAAATTTTTTTTGGTATTAGTATGATAAAGAGGTAGATTCAACTATTGGTAAATGATATGTTGGAATTTAATGAACAATACCAATGGATATATCTATTGGTAAAAATAAGAGTTGGTATTAAAAATTAATACTAATAAAAATTATTATATTTTTGAAATGCTCATTTTTTCCAATAGATATATTATCTATCAAAAATGTAGTTGGGGTTTGGCTTAGTGGTAAGCACCCCTTAAATCTACATGAAAAATGGGGGTTCAAAACCCATTGGGCGCAGGGTACTGTAGCAGTACTGTAGCGTACTGTAGCAGCGGCGGCACTGTAGCAACGGCGGGCACTGTAGCGGTGGCAGAGCACTGTAGCGGCGGCGGGTACTGTGCAGTACTGTAGCAACGCGGGTACTGTAGCAGTACTATTCACAGAATCTTCTTCGGGCCAAAAAAATGGGCCTACGGGTCATGTAATGGGCTAAATGCCCACTGGGCCTTCGGGCCATGTAATGGGTCTCCCTCTACCCAGTTAAAGAGGTATTTGCTTTGCTTTAATAATAAAAATGAGGCTTCGGCCCCAACCTTTAAAAAAAAAAAATATTATCTATCAAAAAAATTTTGTTGGTATAAACCATTTTTTGTAGTGAGTTAAAAGAGTAATCCATGGAAATTATAAGTTTATAAAAATGTATATTTACTTATATTCTTATAAAGTGATTAAATTCCTCAAAAGGCTTTTGAAATTGAAACTTTTTCCTAATACCTTTTTAACTGATGGTCTTATAAATCATTGCAGATTTATGGCATTGAGGCCACCAAAATTCAATTTATTATTGAGTTGTGTGTGATTAATGAACTCAACCACTACATATAAATATTTTCTCTTTTCACCAAATACGTATATCTACTTTCCACTATTGTTCTAATACTTATAGTCTTATATATATGTTATCCCATGTGATCTTTTCTCTTGCAATTCTCTCTTTTCTAGTTGATGTTTTACAAACCCTTTGTATGATTTGGAATTTAAACATAAGAAATATGAAAAAAACTATTACTATGACCAAGTTTTAATTCTAAGGACATAATTAAATTAAAGTGGGTAGAATATAATAGACATAAATTCTAAATTAAAACCTTTTATTCAATAGCATGTATGACACACATCACCAAGTACATAAGGGAATATAATATCCAGAGACTTTATAATATATTTGATATTTTAAATATATTTAATATATTATATATATTTCAATGCATGAAATACCAAGTTATCATTTTTTACACACAAGAGTGGCTCTCTTCGATAGCTTGCACTACACAAAATGCCATGTTTTAACTAAACAATAATGTATTATAAAAATATTATTATTTAATAAGACAAAACCTAGTCATTATGTTTGTGGTTGTGAATAGTATTATCTATCTTAATAAAATATATGATTTAGAAAATATAAAATTTATTAATTGGTTACAAATTAAGGATAAATGAATATGAAAACCAATTAAATATAAAGAAATGTATTATTAGTATTCATATTTTCATAATGTTTTTAATCCTAATAAAATTTAATTAATTACAAGTAGTGAGTAAAGAAAATTTAAAATATAGATTATATATTCTGTTAAATATTTTTTATATTTATATAATAGATTTGATAATCATAATATAATAAAAATCCAATATTACACATAAAATACTATATTTTTATTAAGCCACTTTTACGACCATTTAATGGATAACCTATTTTTAATAAAAAGTATGACCCTTTTATAAATTTAATTTGTCAATATAAACTTTATATTTTGAATAGAAACATATTAATTAACTTATAGTAATTTTTTGTATTTTTTCTGTAAAGTTTCATTTTTTTAATGAACAGTGATAAATATAGAGATTTAATTCAAAAAATACTTCTTCAAATTTTTTTATGGTTAAATTGAATTTTAAAATGGTTTTAAAGATTAATTAGATCCCATTTTTATAAATTAATACTATTTAGTTCATTGGAACCATTTTTACAATGAAATTGGATATAAATACTTACCAATCTTTCAGATGTTTTTACATTTAAAACGTGCGTTGTACTCCCGTCTACGGGATTAAACTTAAATTAATTTCATCCACTTCTGTCATTGCAATTTTTAATAATGGAATCCATATTAATAATAAAAATATCTTATAATTTTTAATAAGGTGAAGATAGTTTTTTACCAAAAATATTAGTGAACGTAATTCAAATTAATTATAATGCTTAAGGTGAAATTAAGATTAATAAGGGACTAAACCTTAAACATAAGGGCCCAAATAGCCTATACACTTTTCCAAGTGAATATTTCTATCCATATGTCGACCCTATCCTTGATTTTTTATAACTTCAACCATTATTGGAGCCAATTTCCATTTGTAAAACGTGTTTATAATTCCATTTCGCAAAATTTACAAAAGTGTCACTGCTCCTCCACTACAAAAGATCACATCTCCTCCCACTTCATCAAGACACTCAAGGAAATTTTTCTTGAAAAATATCTATACAATATAGATCATAAACTAGTATACCCTTAATAATTAAGCATCATCTTGGTCAAATGTCCTTATAATGAATTTTTTTGGTTCATACCAAATAGAGTTACCCAATTTAAAGGTAAGGTCTTCCTTTAAGATATTTAGTTTTATTTCTATTTTCCTACCCCTAACCTCTTGTTATTAAATTATTATATAACAAAACAAGTATCATAAATATAATATGATGTTTTTATACTATGTTTTTGATTTATACTCATACAAACTTCGAAATAATGGGTTACTAATGTACTATTTATGTGTACGGTGAACTAACGCCTCACAAAATTATGATTATTCATTTTTTACTTTAACACCTTTCATGGTTAGGAATTTTTATGGAAATTAAATTTATATGTGTTGTATTTTATTTTTATTATTTCATTATTCATCTTTAATTATTTTATAACACACACCTTTATTCTTTCCATTTTGTGTAAATATGATAACATCCATTGTGGAAGTGTGGAATACCGTCTCCTCAAGGAGATGTGACTCATTCACTCTATACATGGAATGTAAAAAGGTTGGATTTAATAAACCTATGAAATATATATAAAATACATATGATACTATAATTATAATATAAATATGTATTATTTACATTTCATTCTTATAATACAACAAATAAATGAAAATAGTATTCATGTGTACGTACGACCTACCATCTCTATAAATGTTTCACATTATTTGTTATCTCCAAATATTACAAACTATTGTAAAGAAATATGTAATGAATATATAAGATAACTAATTCATGGTTTCCATTTTTTAGATGATGAAATTATTATCCAATTAATTGTAAAAAAAAGTAAAAAAATTAATACATAAATGAGAAAACTAGGCAATTAACACCCTAAATAGTAAAAAAATTGAATGATTATTAAAATATGAGAAATAAGATATTATAATAATATGATATATGATATTAAAAACCTGAATATGGTTCTATTATATTTTGGTAACATATTTTATATCAATATAAATGATGTTAAAGGATTATTACCCAAAATTAAAGATGAGAAAATATATTTCATCTCAATTTAAATTCCATTGAGACTTATTTATTATTATGAACCTTTATATGGTGTATATACAACCATTTTTCATTTTATGTCATGAAACTATTTGTTATCATGGTATTTAATGTTTAATTTAACTATTATTATTTCATGGAGATTATTATTTAAATGTTTCAATGTGGCATGGGGCACTTTGAAATGTTTAATTATTATTTTCCTCAAGAATGTGTTTAATGATCACCTTTACAATATCACCTCATTTTTGTTGTTAACGTTATCTTGAAACAATCACAGCCTTGGGATCATTTTTATGTTACATTAAATTTGTATTAAATACCTATATTCTCATGTAATGGATATTACTATTACCTAAACTGTATAATATTTTCATACAGTCTTTACTTTGATAGTTTTTTGATTAATTGAGGAATTATTGATAAATCCATATCTTTTATTAAACATAGATATTTAATAGGTCATATGGTATATTTAATAAATTGATTATTCAAAATGATGAATTATTTGGACATGCATTGATTTTTGAAGCCTGAACTTTATATAGCTCCTTGATGCATCAATAGTTTCGCATGAGACAATAAAGATGGAAAAATTAAATAAGTTTCTTATTATAGTTTTAAACTATCTAGAGTATTGATCTTGACAGTATAGGGCCTAATGTGTCATACGCATGAATTAAAATAAATAACCATTTCCTTTATTGAAATTTCAGTAATCATTGTTATTACCCATGATGTTTTCATATGATACAATCTATGGATGCATTACATTATCAGTTTATTGATTAAAGTGAATGTGTATTGGTTTATTACCTTTCTTTATTAATTATCCCTTTTCTAGTAATTTGAATGGCATGTTCTATCAATTATTTACCATGGAATATAAATTTATTATCATTAATTCATTATTTCTTCTTCTTTATATAATGTTACTAAGAATTTGAGCTCACCATTATTATGTTTATTTGACATAGGTTATGAAGAATAAATATTTGAATAAGAAATCAAGGATGCATTTTGTTTAATTTTATTATGTATCATGTTTCTATATTCTATTTTCCCAATGTATTAATGGTATCATGTATGTAATATGGATTTCCCATACTATTAAAATAATAATTGCTTCGGTATTTTATTCCTAGTAATCATGCCAATGTAATAAAATAATGCATTGACTCTATGATTTTGGGGTTATGGAATTATACATATTAATGAATTTATTTTTCTTCCACCTGTTCTAGGGTTTTAATTAGAAAAATGTGCATACGTACATATATAATTATGTGGTAACCTCTAAAAAAATTTATATAGGTTTTAATTATCTATAATTTCTATATTATTTTATTTAGGAAAGCATTGGTTATCTTTTTGGTGACCTTTAATTAATGAATCCCTCTTTTCAAAACTATTTTCCAAAATAGTTTTTCAAAAAACATTTCAAAATTTTTATTCCAAAATCCATTTTCCCAATAATACACAATAACAGGTATATCCATGTTAACCTAAATAGAAATTATGATTTATAAAACATGTCTTATTTCCACCCTAGGGAAAGATAAAAAGAAAAAATCACCAACCACACATCATATATAAATAAAAAAAATCAATTTTAATAGAAAAATGTAAGAATTATAATCCCACAACATTTGTAATGTAAAATTAAACTATAATGGTTTTTGTGAGGTACAAATTTAGAGTTTATCCCATGTTTTTACATTTACTATCTCTAATTATGATTCCAAAATTCATAACTTAAAATAAAAAAGTCATTGATACCATTAATAATGCCCAACCTAAATTTTCCCGATGAAACTGGTGTGTTAGTGACCATAGATGAGCCTCCATGTATGAAAAATATTTAAACAGTAGTCATGGTCTAATTAATAAAATAAATAGACTACACCCTCAATATTGGGCCATATAATAATGAATAAATTACATTTTTATCTATAATGGTGTAAAATCATAATAAACAAATGAAATTATATTGAAAATTACACCATCACAATTGTATAACACATTTTATATAAAAACACGAACCATACTAGAAATATGGTAGTCTTAAATCAAAGGAATACCCTCATTAGGTAAATTTTATACATGATTTCACATAAATAAAATACATAAATGAAACTAGAAATGATATCACTGACTAGGTCTATGAGTTTACATCAAAACCAACTCCCATACATGCTAAAATACTCCATATCCAACCCTATCATAAGACCATTTCCATGAACCATATATCTAAACATAAGGGTTACATGTCTATATAGATTCACAAGAAATTTGTGATTATGAAACTTTATAGGCCACCACCAAGTCCCCCGTAAAAATAAATTATTGTATATAGGTGAGGTTATTCACAAACTTTTAAGATCACTTGAATTTATTATCAACACTAGGGGTGAATACATTTTGATAAATTTCATTATTTCAAATAGAAAATACATCCCTATTGTTCATTAAAAATATCTTAACCCAATTGATTCATAAAATAATTGAATAACACAATATATTTTAATGAGGATTATTCATAATTAGGGTGAATGCATCCCTAGTGTATTTTGTTTTTTATCCACATTACACCGAGATTTTATTTTATTATCAATATGAATCAATATAAAATAACATATATTGAACCTAATATAAAAATGGAACCAATTTGTCCCAAAAAACATCAAATTGTTTAAAAATAATCATTAAATAAAGATCATGAAGAATAATAAATAGATAAAGTAAAATAATTTATGGTACTAGATGAATATGTTCTTATTATACCTCTACAAACAATATCCTTGTGTTATCTCACTCGTAGAATTTTTTCAGTTTATTAGAATATCATACCCATATATTTTTATAGATTTCATCATATTTTTAAAATTAAAATCCACCCGATTTAGTCTCTAGGAAATATTTAATGTATTTTCTTCAACTTTCCGACACATAACTACTATATGCAATCTGTATTCCTTATTGATCAAAAATAAATACAAGAAATATAAAAACATCCCTATGAATTAAGAAACCCCCCCTCTTTTTCAATACAAATAGTTATCATTCAAGTGAACTCACAAAATTTATCTTGAATTTCTACATTTAAATCTCTACAAAACTCGATTTTTATCTTCCAAAAATATCATAGCTCATTTTACACACTTGCATGCCTGAATAAAAATATAATTATAATGAAAACTACAATCGGCTAGTAAAATATTCCTATTATTAATCACAATAAAAAAAATTATATCATTGATTAATTACTAATCATATTGATATTTATATCATGAAGAACAATATATAATTTTTTTATTTAATCTTACAATACTAGAAAAAACACTTGTTAAACCTTACATGACCTCTTAAAGGATCTTATGTATCATTTTGAACAATATGATTAATATTAATCATTTCCGTAATTCTCATACACATTCCCTAAATGTATACTTTTTATATTATAGGATAATTATATATTATTAAAAATCCTCAATTTAAATCTTATTTAAGATGCGGAACTCCAAATTTATTATTACGTAGCACAAAAATATTCTTAAGTATTCAGTGATTATTATTATATATCATCAAATATTATATTACATTTATAGTAAAAATTTAGAGTTTTTATTACACATCTCATTACTTTTATAAATTTTTAGAACCTTTAAACTTATTCGTAGACATCACTATCCATCTCAAATCAATTCAATGAATCTTTAAGTCGACTCTAAAAATATTCTCCACTACTCTAAATACTTATCAATTGTGTTGAACCTCTAAAAGTTATTGTACAAATATAAATTCACCATCCATGTGACTAATAATATCCTTCCCGTATTTTTATCCAATACAAAACACATTTCAATTCAATTTAATATCCAATATTTACTTCCCATAAATAAACTATTCCATTTTTAATGAAATTCCATTTTTTTAATTTAATGATTTGAAATATTATCTTATACTCCATATTTAAAAAAAACGTTTCTTTTGAAGGGGGTAGTATTTATATCTTAAAATAAATATGTGATGAATTAGTCAACTATACATATCTGTCAACTAGATTAGTGTATAAAACATGAGAGATTAACGGTAAAATAAAACATGTTTGTAAAATAGTTCTATATCTAATACCAACATAAGAAGATCACTTCTTGAAAATTTAAATATGTTTTTAAAGATAATTATTTTACTAATCCTAATAACTTATTACAAACATTAATTAATGTGAATATTTATACCTCTATAGTGTATATCATCCCCTTTGTTTTAAATAAAAAAGCAATAAAAAATAAAGAGAATGTCCCCGAAACATACCCAAAGGATTTTTATGAATAATATGAACATTCATTTGTGGTTTCAACATCTAATAAGTCACATTTGGGATTGGTTTTATGAGGATAATAATAACTTTCTCTATATGATCACTTGAATATATGATCAAATATTATAGTGGGGGGATGAAGTAGTGCTAATAATTTTTTTCAAACACCATCATTCTCGTTCTCATTCAAAAAAAATTAGTTCTACCCATTAATAACATTCCTATGTTCAAGTTGAGACTTAATATATTTCATTTTCATGGTTTTTTGTAATATTGTAATACAATCTTCCTTAATAGTGATTCTTATAATCGATTATTACTTCTTAGAATCCCACTCCACACATATTCCCCCAAAGAAGAACCATGCTCATGATTTTAACTTTTTTATCATCAATATGGAATACCCAGGTAGCTTTTATAAAGAACTAAAACTGCATATCATGTTTTTTTAAATAAAATAGGCAATAATTGGATACATTTTTGATATGTCATATAACCCTCATTTATTCCATCAATTATGACCTACTTGGATTAGATTGATATCTAGAAAAGTGTGTGAAAAAAATGTTTGGAATTGAGGTATTTAAATACAATATATTATAAATTAATTTCGGATATTATTTATCATTCATTATATATCCCTTATCATCATTACTCAATTTTGTGGCCATGGAAATTGGTTTATAAAACCCTCTTGATTCATCCATACCAATTTTTTGATAGTTCCTTGGTATATTTTTATCGATAAATAATCACATGATCAATAGATTAAGAAATTTATAAACCCAAGAAAAAAGTTATCTCACTATATGGGGACTTCCCAAATATTCTAAAAACTTTTCTGGAAAACTCTTCACATAATGTCTCTTACTTACATCAAAATATAATATCATTAACACATATAATCATAGTTATTAAAGTAGTGTTGGTTTTATTCATATATTTTCCACTCAACCTTTTTTAAAATTTTTGCTTTTAATGTAATCATCTACATTAAAAGACTATTCTATTGGGTATTTTTTAAACCCATAGAGATACATTTTCAATTTTCATACCTTTATTCCATATTTACTAAGTATAAAGTCTTCATGTTACTCAATGTACACATATACATCTGACTCACCATTAAAGAATGTATAATTTACATTCATTTAATAATTTTTAAAATTTATCTATATTGTATACGTAAGAAATATCTTTATGGTCTCATGTTTAGAAATAATTTAAATATCTCATCAATGTATATTCCATTAATTTTCGAATAGGAATTTCAATCCAAAATTCCCTTATTTATAACAACCTCACCTTTTTTATTTAACATATTTTTCAAAACATCTTCATTCCCAAAAAGGTTCTTTTTTTCATGCGTGGTTAGAATCTCCCATGTTTAATTATTTTGGATTTTGGTAAATTATTCATTATTAGTTTCAATCTTGTAACACTCCAATCTTCCACGGTACACTTCTCTTTGAATAATACAATAGCATGTGTTGTACGTAACACTAAGTTCAAGTACACCACGACTTACCAAACTAGCCGTTCAAAAGAGGTTATGAATAGTATTAAATAAATTTTAAATATTATATTATCCTTAAAATTTTAATCCATATTATGAGTTTCTAAGACATGATTTATGAACAAATTCATTTTTTCAGATAAAAGAAGTATTTTTTTAAAAATGAAATTTTACCGCCTTTTAATGGAGAAACCTTTTTAAAACCAATATTTGAAACTTTTATATATTCAATTTGACAAAATGAAATTATTCTTTAGAATCGGGAAATAAGAATTTAGTATCAATAATGTTTTGTTGTCTTTCTGATAACTTTCATATTTGGGTGAATAGTAAAAAATTACTAAATTTTAACTGAAAACAACTTTTTTAATAAAAATAATTTATATTGTTACATTATAAATTTTAATGTTTTATAAGTATAAATAGATTATATTTTTACTATTTAATCCAATAATGGTCATTTTAAGTAATTTCACCTTGAAATTGAACATAAACAAGTGTCAAACTTTTGATAGTTATTTTTTCTTAAAAATACACCTTTTGCTTTTAAAAGCAGGAATCAATTTTAAATTAATAAATGAAAATTTTATGTTTTTAATATTGTAAAATAGTCTTAATTTTTGGATTCGAAATAACAAAATTAGCCTAGCGTAAATTTTTTGTACTTTTCGGATAACTTTTATATTTTTATGAATAGTAAAAAATTACTAAATTTAAATTAAAAACAACTTTTTTAATCGAAATAATTAACAGTGATAAATTATGAATTTGGGTGGTTTTAAATTATATTTAAAATATATTTTTACCATGTAATACAATTTGGGTCATTGAACATAATTTCACATTTAAACCACACATAAACAAGTGCCAATCTTTTGTTAGTTATTATCTCTTAAATACACGCTTTTTGTTTTAACAAGAGGAATTAATTTAAAATTAATTTCTGATAATTCTGTGTTTTGAATTTGGAAAAATGGATTCCATATTTGGAATCAGGTAGATCAAATTGTGTAAATAGGTAACTTTTATTTTAGGAAATTTTGGATAATTACTTCGGTAAATATTTTATTTACCATGGTTAAATGGTAAATCCGGTAAACAAGGGTTAAAAAATAATATTATAATAATACTAAATTATCCTAAAACGTTTCTTAACCCTATTGGTTGATACATGGTCGACTATGGGAATCTTTTGTTCGATTTGGGGACCCCATGGATCCACTTGTAAGTGATAGGGACAATTTATTTTAATTAAGTTAAAATGAATACAAAAATGACACTAGCATATATCTTTTAGAAAAACAATTGTTACATAGGGTTATATATGTTGGCTTTTAGACAATAAATATTAATTATAAAGTTAAAAATATTTAATACATAATGATATTTTATTTATAATTTTTAGACATTAAATAATTTAATTTATTTTTGACACAATGGTGATGGTGTAATTACCATAATAGTGAAAAATTAGAATAATTGATATTATAAATACCAAAATAAATATAATTTGAGACATTTATTGAATTAAACTAATTTTATAGGTTAATATGATATATTAGGATTGATTTAATTAACTTTTTTCGAAGTAATCATTCTGTTATGAGTTTCAAAAAATTCAACTATTGAATAGTGTAAAAATTGACATAAAAGAGTTTTTAAAATAAATATTATATTATTAATTGATATTAAATTCCTAAAAATCTAAGGATCGGCCAAGAGATTTATATAATGATATGTGTATCATTAAAGGACCACTTTAGGGTCGATTGGATGTATATGGTATGTTTATTAACCATATAATATAAAAATACAAAGAGACATTGTAAAAGTGAAACTAATTAACTAAGAGTTAATACTTAAATATAAGGTTAATATAATGACACAAACCGGTATAAATTCTATTTTTTCAGTGGGTTTAGACCTATCCCCACCTTAAATTTAAATAATCAACTTTTTAGCCATTATAAACCACATATGAGTTTATTATAAATTAATAGTTTTAGCTTTTCCAAAGGTGCCCCTCACCCCTCTAATAAAAGGGTACTCCTCCTTCTCATTTCTTCACACCTTCAAAGCCTTTTGGTTCAGCCAACCCCTGCCCAAATACTCTATCAAATTCCCTCACTACAACCTAGATGCCTTAGTTTGATCAGAAAGCCATCCTATGGAGCCCTTTTGATCAAATCAAAAGGAAGAACCCGAAAAAGTGGTAATGTTTTCACCACCCCTTTTCAGGTTCCTTTCTTATTCCACTTCTTCTTTCTTTGTTATTAAAATTATAAAATAATAACTACAGTATCATATATATACTGTGATGTTATTATAAATATGGTACAACCATATTCAGTATTCTATCCACCCTTTGAATAACATGTCACAATACATGTGTACGTACGGCTTACCGTCTCCACGTCGTGGTGTAATTGTTATTCAATATGTTATTATGTGGATGGGTATAATAATGATGTGTAACTCATGTAAATAATAAATATAATATTATAATGATTATGTATATATGATATAACATCCAATTATATATTATTTTAATATCAAAAGAATGATATTGTCGCTCGTGCGTACGTAAGGACTACCGTCTCCACGAACGCGATGAGATTCATTCTCCATCATATCCATTCAAGTATAATTATCTTTTGATGATTTAAAAATAGCATCTAAGGACTTGATATCATTCTAGATATGAATAATATACATCCCATTAATAACGAATATGGCTCACATAACAAAAAATATAAAGTAAAATGAACCCATTAACACACGAAATGACGATAATTCTAAGATATTATTAACAAATCAATGTTAAAAGATCATATATGATATCAAAATAATGTAAATGATTCTTCTATATTTCAATAACAATTATTTCACCATTATACATGAGGTTAACCTACCGTCTACCAAGGAAAAAGTACAAAGTAAGGGGTTTCTTATCTCACTTTTCATTTCGTGAGAATTCTATTACTCACCACTTATTTATTGCATGTGGTGTATGTGTACTACCCATAATTGTATTCATTGTGTATTATAATTTAATTTATGGGTATTTATATCATCATTTTATGATCCTTCTTTCATGGGTTTATGTTTCATAAGTAACCAAATCGATAAGGGAATTTGAAATTTCAATTTCCATTTATTCAGTTTACGCATACTTCATTGATTATTTTACTCCAAGATTATGTGTGGAATCACTATTCATTTGATTATGTCATAATTTCCACTCCCCTTTCTGTGGATATAATTTTGATACACATAATCACTCCATTGATAATTTCTCAAGTCATCGATATGAATTTGATAAGAGTAATTTTAACTCATTCTCCATTTGTTGAGTTAGACATCCAATTCATTGGTGTTGTTTTTACAAGATTATGTGTGAATTTCCTTTGATTGTTTTACACTAAATATCCAATCATATTTAGTGTATTTATATTTGTCACACATAACTATGTCGTTGATTTATCCTTAACCTAAGGATACAGCCTTTATGAGAGATTTCATCTCAATTTACATTCCATTGAGACTTCTTTATTGTTATACACCAAATCACTTTTATATTGTGTATATAATGTACTTTGACATAGTATATCATGAATTCCTTTATTCTCATGATATTACAATGTTTTGATTACCTCAATTATTTGTATTCAAGTGTCTCTCTTTTGGTTAGAAACTCTAACTAAAATACCATTTTTAAATGTTTTAAAGACATATTCTTCTAAATCTTGATCATTAATGTCCATGTTTTAAAAATGGTTTTAAGGATTTATTTATATTAACATTAATGTTTTAAAATTAAAACTCCTTTTAAAAAGTTTCAAAGTGGTATGGGACACTTTGATTCAAAAATCTATTTTTTTGAAATGGCTTCTTGACAAATAGCGTAACTTTTAAATGATTTCAAGAAAAAGGGGGATATTTATCTCAAATATTTTTGATGATTATTTTCATCTATGTCAACATCCTTCATTATTCATGATTGTGGTTAATGTGATACAATAAAATCTTCTATATTGTATCGAATAAGTTATGTTTGACTGTGGATGTGCTATTTTTATACCATTCATGGTTTGTGGTTAAAGTATTGACATTTCGTAAGCTAGTTTTAATACAAATGTTTATGTTATGTTTCAACCTGTTCATATAAGGAATGCAATGGACTTAATAAGTGATGGGTGGAGCCCGCTATAGCTCCTTGATGCATCGGTAGGTCTCATGAGACAAACTAGTGTCTTGGCACAAGGCCTTGGCAAAATCCTATTTGTATTCTTGGCACGAGGCCTTGGCTATGTGGTTATGATAGTCTGGCATTATGAATTCCATCATTATGAAAGTTGTTATTGATATTGCATGTGATTGTTCAACTAGTAGAATATCCATGTGAATAAGTAAATGGAATTATTTCATTTTATCTTTTCCATATTATGCTGAAGTTCAAGTTTAAAAGGCTTATGTTATAATAATAAATTGCCTTAAGTGTTTATGCTTATCTATGAAAGCTTCTACTATAATGTTATCCTTACTGAGCATCTGAGCTCACCCCTTTAAATGTTTTATTTTTCCCAGGATTTTGAAGAAGTAAATTATGAATGACCTGTAGGGATAGTATGAGTGTGGACTATGGAAACTATGTCGTTGTGGTTTTCAGTTTATGATGTAATGTAAACATTATGAATGTATCTAGTTATTCTAAGGCTACTAAACTAATCGGTCATTCGTGATTTTATCTTTCTAGAGATCATGCCAATATTATATAATAATTCACCGACTCTGGGTAACTGGGGTCAGAGTGTTACAGTTGGTATCAGAGGAAGTTTTATACAAACCTTGGAAGCTAGATCTAGATATACTCTGATTAGAGCACATAGATCTAAGATGAACTTTGAGGATTAGTATAGAATAACTTCCTAGAATTTTGGTATTGTAGAGATTTTGTGAATTTTCCGAGCAATACACCCCTGTCTGGATACGAGCAGGTAGAGGCAGCTCTGGAACAGATGTACCTAGGGGTAAAACCCAAAAACACCACTTTGAGCTAGACTCGAACGGGAACTGGTGCACCACAATGGGCCTTGCTGCACTCTTGGTTACGACACTCCCGGGAGATATGCTTAGGATAATTTACATTTTCTTTACAAACTGATTTGAAGTATTATATATAATATGAGAGTAAATGACCTCGGTTAATCCTAATGTGTTTTTCAAATTGAGAATATGTTGACATGTTAATCTCTAAATGATTTTATGACTAATGTAACTCACACAATGCTTTCTGGTTTTAGTCAATGGTTGGATTCCAAGGAAGTCATAGTGACTTTGAGAATGATGTACAAGGTGGGAATAATGGTGGCAATGAGAAACAAAATGGAATGTTGATAGGCGTAAAAGATATCGTCTTTATGCCAAATCAGTTTTCCAAAAATATGATCAACAACATATATATTAACCAACTCCCAGACTCAACAAGGAAGAGAAAGGTGATGAATGATAAGATCTCGAGCAATGGATACCCTGGAGAAAAGAACCCTTAATTTCCATCATGCAAGAAATGTGGTAGGAGACACCTGAGAAAGTGTCTCAATGGGGCCAAGAAATGCTTTACGTGTGGGAAGGAAGGACATAAAGTGAAGAATTGCCGAAGCAAAATGAAGAGTACTATAGAAGAAGATAAAAATGGTCCCAAGAATCCATTTACAGTCATTTGCCGTAAATGTAGGGGACCTGGCCATGACTCGAGTGAATGCCCTATTATATAGGATATTTTCTTGGTCAAAGAAGAAGCTATGTGGAAATAAATGGTTGGTGAAATGTTTAAAAAGTATTAGTGCTCCTTGTTGATGGGTTTACTTTGGAATATTTTTCTCTCATATTTGTAACCCCACAGTTTTCCATGTGAGAATGATATTTGAGGAATAATTTTCACTTATCTTGTGGATATAGTTATAAATAACCATTTGGTTTTATATGATCATTGGGGTTTGAGAGAATTATAAGTTATTATAATTTGGGATGAAAATGCAAGGTATGATATAACATTTGTGGATAAATATTGTTATGGTATTTTGAGAAATTTATCTCATTTTGGTAATATTATAAAATATAGTTTTTGAAAAACGACAACACATAGGCCGTGTGAGAACCTGTCGCGTCAGACAAAGCTGTGGGAATCGAACCCAAAACGAAAGTGAGATTGGGATTTATCGCCTACCACTTGACTACGTGAAGTCCCTGGATAGTGTGACAAATTATTTTTAGTTGAGTGATTTTATTGATCAATAATATGTTGATTTGGGTTCTTATGTCTTATCAAATGAATACCCTTGTTTTAGGAAAATGATTTGGTGATTAAGTGATAAATGTTATTTTGGAAGATGTTTGCTTTGTTGGGAACACTATATCCCCAAGGAAAATAGAATAATATGGGGTTTCATTTGTGGAGTAATGGTATAATTTTATCTATGATTTTATTGTGGATTTATAGTGATTTGGGTTATTTATGGAAATGATTAACCTATAATAGAGAATATGTGATGAGGTTAATTACGTTTAAGTATGTGACTTTAAGAGTATTTGATGTCATTTGGAGATACAATTTAACATGGGAGACTACATAATCAAATTCTTCTATGTTTTGGGTTTCAATATTAGTTTGTATTATATTGATGGATTTTAAGGACAATTGATTATTGAATGGTATTTATTTAACTTTGGGGTATTATTGGTTTAATTTTAGAAATTAAGATTAGTGTTTTTTATCTCAAGGAATATCCTTTTGGGGGACCATTAGATCTTGTACTAACCATTTTGGTTTTGACTAATCTCTAAAGATAGTGTAATTATATAGTTTATCCTGCATTGATCATGTGATTCTATAGAAGTTTATTCTAGCTCTTCCAGTGTGACCAATTCTTCTTGAATACTCATCGTTTAAAAAATGAGTTAGTGGTGGAAATTTATTAAAGAATGAAACTTTACATAAAAAGTAAGTATATATCTTTATATTCTTAGTCAATATCATAAATGAATTCCTCATCCTTATTTAATGTATCTTAAAACAAAAAAATGTTGTCTGTTTACTTTTCCTACTAGGAGGCTAATGATCATTTGTCCCACAACATGTTTATGGTTTTATTATTATTAACTTTCTCCTGATCATGATTTCTATCCCTCTCCATGAGAACTTGACACTTAGTTTGTCATCCATATCCATGTTTTCTACCTGGAATCCTAGTATGGGTTATCTTGGGTGACCTTTATACCTCTCTCTATTTCTTTTAAAGTGATGGTTTTATTGACTCTTTTTCCAATGTGGGACTTTCCATTATATTCCCAGGCCCAATTTTTTAAAATTGAGAGGACACAATTTATTGAAGGAGGGGTGAATGTAACACCCCAATCTTCCACGGTACACTTCTCTTTGAATAATATAATAGCGTGTGTTGTACGCAACACTGAGTTCAAGTACACCACGACTTACCAAACTAGCCGTTCGAAAGAGGTTATGAATAATATTAACTAAATTTTAAATATTATATTATCCTTATAATTTTAATCCATATTATGAGTTTCTAAGACATTATTTATGAACAAATTCATTTTTTCAGATAAAAGAAGTATTTTTCAAAAAATGAAATTTTACCGCCTTTTAATGGCGAAACCTTTTTAAAACCAATATTTTAACCTTTTATATATTCAATTTGAAAAAATGAAATTCTTCTTTATAATTGGGACATAATAATTTTGTATCAATAATATTTTGGTGTCTTTCTGATAACTTTCATATTTGGGTGAATAGTAAAAAATTACTAAATTTTAACTGAAAACATATTTTTTAATCAAAATAATTTATATTGTTAAATTATAAATTTTAATGGTTTGAAAGTATAAATATATTATATTTTTACTATTTAATCCAATGATGGTCATTTTATGTAATTTTACCTTGAAATTAGAAATAAACAAGTGTCAAACTTTTGATTGTTATTATTTCTTAAAAATACGCCTTTTGGTTTCGAAAGTAGAAATCAATTTTAAATTAATAAATGAAACATTTATGTTTTGAATTTTTTAAAATAGACTTTATTTTTTGATTCGGAATAACAAAATTATTTTAGGGTGAAATTTTGGTACTTTTCGGATAACTTTTATATTTTTATGAATAGTAAAGAATTACTAAATTTTAATTAAAATTTTTTTTAATCGAAATATTTAAAAGTAATAAATTATGAATTTGTGTGGTTTTAAATTATATTTAAAATATATTTTTAAAATTTAATACAATGTGGTTCATTGAACATAATTTCACATTTAAACCAAACACAAACAAGTTCCAATCTTTTGGTAGTTATTATCTTTTAAAACACGCTTTTTGTTTTAACAACGGGAATTAATTTTAAATTAATTTCTACCACTTCTGTGTTTTGAATTTGGTAAAATGGATTCCATATTTTTAATCAGGATTTTCAAATTTTGTAAATTGGTAACTTTTATTTTTAGACATTTTTGGATAATTACGTCAGTAAATATTTTATTTACCATGGTTAAAGGGTAAATCCGGTAAACAAGGGTTAAACAATAATATTATAATAATACTAAATTACCCTAAAACGTGTATTAACCCTATTGGTTGATACATGGTCGACCATGGGAATCTTAGGGTAGATTTTGGGACCCCATGGACCCACTTTTAAGTGATAGGGACACTTTATTTTAATTAAGTTAAAATGAATACAAAAATGACACTAGCATATATCTTTTAGCAAAACAATTGTTACATAGGGTTATATATGTTGGATTTTAGACTATAGATATTAATTAGAAATATAAAAAGATTTAATACATAATGATAATTTATTTATAATTTTTATACATTAAATAATTTAATTTATTTATTACACAATGGTGATGCAGTAATTACCATAATAGTGAAAAATTAGAATAATTGATATTATTAATACCCAAATAAATATAATTTGAGACATTTATTGAATTAAACTAATTTTCTAGGTTTATATGTCTTATTAAGATTTATTTAATTAACTTTTTTCTAAGTAATCATTCTATTATGAGTTTTAAAAAAATCAACTATTGAATAGTGTCAAAATTGACATAAAAGTGTTTCTAAAACAAATATTATATTATTAATTGATATTAAATTCATAAAAATCCAAGGTTCGGAAAAGGGACTTATATCATGATAGGTGTATCATTAATGGACCACTTTGGGGTCTCTTGGATGTATATGAAAAGTTTATTAACCATATAATATAAAAATACAAAGAGACATTGTAAAAGTGAAACTAATTAACTAAGAGTTAATACTAAAATATAAGGTTAATAAAATGACACAAACCTGTCTAAATTCTATTGTTTGAGTGGGTTTAGACCTATCCCCACCTTAATCTTTAAATAATAAACTTTGGAGCCATTAAAAACCTAATATGAATTTATTATAAATTAATATTTTTAGCTTTTCCAAAGGTTCCCCTCACCCTTCTTATAAAAGGGCACTCCTCCTTCTCATTTATTCACACCTTAAAAACATTTTGGTTCGGCCAACCCCTGCCCAAATACTCTCTCAACTTCCATCAATACAACCTAGAGTCCATAGTTTTATCAGAAAGCCAGCCTAAGGAGCCCTTTTGATCAAATCAAAAGGAAGAACCCGAATAAGAGGTAATGTTTTCACCACCCCTTTTCAAGTTCCTTTCTTCTTCCACTTCTTCTTTAATTGTTATTACCACTATAAAATAATAACTCCAGTGTCATATATATACTGTGATGTTCTTATAAATATGGTACAACCATATTCAGTACTCTATCCACCCTTTGAATAACATGTCACCATACGTGCGTACGTACGACTTACCGTCTCCACGTCGTGGTGTAATTGTTTTTCAATATATTATTATTTGGATGGGTATAATAATGATGTGTAACTAATGTAAATAATAAATATAACATGATAATGATTATGTATATATGATATACCATCCAATTATATATTATTTTAATATCAAAAGAATGATATTGTCTCTCGTGTGTACGTACGGACAACCGTCTCTACGAACGCGATGAGATTCATTCTCCATCATATCCATTGAAGTATAATTATCATTTGATGATTTAAAAATAGTATCTAAGGACTTGATATAATTATGGATATGAATAATATACATCCCATTAATAATGAATATGGCTCACATAACAAAGAATATAAAGTAAAATGAACCCGTTAACACCCAAAATGACGATAATTCTAAGATATTACTAACAAATCAATGTTAAAAGATCATATATGATATCATATTAATGTAAATGATTCTTGTATAATTAAATAAAAATTATTTCACCATTATAAAAGAGGTTAACCTACCGTCGACCAAGGAAAAAGTACAAAGTAAGGGGTTTGTTATCTCACTTTTAATTTCGTGAGAATTCCATTGCTCACCACTTATTTATTGCATGTGGTGTATGTTTACTAACCATAATTGTATTAATTGTTTATTATACTTTAATTTATGGGTATTTATATCATCATTGTATGATCCTTCTTTCATGGGTGTATGTTTCATAAGTTACCAAATCGATAAGGGAATTTGAAATTTCAATTTCCATTTATTCGGATTTACGCATACTTCATTGATTATTTTACTCCAAGATTATGTGTGGAATCACTATTAATTTGATTATGTCATAATTTCCACTCCCGTTTCTGTGGATATACTTTTGATACACATAATCACTCCATTGATAATTTCTCAAGTCATCGATATGAATTTGATAAGAGTAATTTTAACTCATTCTCCATTTGTTGAGTTAAACATCCAATTCATTGGTGTTGTTTTTACAAGATTATGTGTGAATGTACTTTGATTGTTTTACACTAAATATCCAATCATATTTAGTGTATTTATATTTTTCACACATAACTATGTCGTTGATTTATCCTTATCCTAAGGATACGGCCTTTATGAGAGATTTCATCTCAATTTACATTCCATTGAGACTTCTTCGTTGTTATACACCAAATCACTTTTATATGGTGTATATAATGTACTTTGACATAGTATATCATGAATTATTTTATTCTCATGATATTAAAATGTTTTTATTGCCTCAATTATTTGTATTCAAGTGTCTCTATTTTGGTTAGAAACTCTAACTAAAATACCATTTTTTAATGTTTTAAAGACTTATTCTTCTAAATCTTTCTCATTAATGTCCATGTTTTAAAAATGGTATTATGGATTTATTTATATGGACATTAAATTTTTAAAATTAAAACTCCTTTTAAAAAGTTTCAAAGTGGTATGGGACACTTTGATTCAAAAATCTATTTTTAAAATGGATTCTTGACAAATAGCGTAACTTTTAAATGATTTCAAGAAAAAGGGGGATATTTTTCTCAAATAGTTTTGATGATTATTTTCATCTATGTCAACATCCTTCATTATTCTTGATTGTGGTTAATGTGATACCATAAAATCTTCCATATTGTATCGAATGAGTTATGTTTGACTTTGGATGTGCTATTTTTATACCATTCATGGTTTGTGGTTAAAGTATTGACATTTCGTATGCTAGTTTTAATATGAACATTTATGTTATGTTTAAACCTGTTCATATGAGGAATGAATTGGACTTAATAAGTGATGGGTGGAGCCTGCTATACATCCTCGATGCATCAGTAGGTCTCATGAGAAAAACAAATGTCTTGGCACAAGGCCTTGGCAAAATATTATTTGTAGTCTTGGCACGAGGCCTTGGATATATGGTTAGGATAGTCTAGAATTATGCATTCCATCATTCTGAAAGTGGTTATTGATATTTCATGTGATCGTTCGACTAGTAGAATATCCATGTGAATAAGTAAATGGAATTATTTCATTTTATCTTTGCCATATTATGATGAAGTTTAAGTTTAAAAGGATTTTGGTTTAATTATAAATTGCCTTAAGTTTTTATGGTTATCTATGAAAGCTTCTGCCATAATGTTATCCTTACTGAGCATCTGAGCTCACCCCTTTCAATGTTTTATTTTTATCAGGATTGTGAGGAAGTAAATTATGAATGACCTGTAGGGATAGTATGAGTGTGGACTATGCAGACTATGTTGTTGTTGTTTTCAGTTTATGATGTAATGTAAACATTATTAATGTACCTAGTTATTCCAAGGCTACTAAACTAATCAGTCTTTAGAGACTTGATCTTTCTCGTGATCACTCCAATGTTATGTAATAATGCACTGACTCTGGGTCACTGGGGTCGGGGCGTTACAAATATAGTCCTTCTGCTCAATTTATTCATCGATATTTTTGTATTAAATATTTGGAAATTAATTAGGGTGATTTTTTTACCTATTCTTCTTGTGTATACCCCTTGATTATGATATAAAATTCTATTTTTAGCATAAACACAATTTATTAATCCTATATGTAATCTTTTGGTCTTCAATTAATCAGCCTCATCATTTAAATAAAAAGAATTTTCATCATCATCATGTTTTTATATATTTTGATAAATCATTTCCATTAGTAAATAAAATTATCTTTATCATCATTAATTTCTAATTTTTTGTTATCATATTCATTTTCAATTACTTTAACTTCATCATGGTCAACTATCATATCTATTTTTTGATGTAACATTGTTAATAACTTCATTTTATAGTATAGCCATAAAATTTTTCGGCTTTAACATTCTCATCAAATTGTCCACTTTTTTTCCTTTCTTATTGATTTAAAATGGACTCCCCAACACTATGAACTATTTCTAATATTCTATCATATATGAAGAGATACAACTAACCATAATCCATTGTGTCTAAAATTTATGTTCAATTGAGCTGGTAGAATGGAAAGACCCTAATCTGAGGTATTCCCTTCTGGATCAAACCTACTAGATACTTCCTCTAGTTTCTCAATGATTTTTTATCTTTATTTTATTTTCAATATATAGAGTTATTTTTTATTTTCTGTTATTTTTATTATCCCAAACCTTTATATCTCATTTGAAAAGGTGAAAAAATATATTTCATATAACTAAAATATTTCTAGATAATATAATAAAACACCAGTAATAACCCTAAAATATCCATCTTTTATATAAAGTTATTTTTATTCATAGGTTCCTATACAACATCCTTTTGATGACTCTAATGAGTTTATCTAATCAAATAATTTTTCGTAAATCTTCCTTGATTAGTTGGGAAGTTTTATAGTTTCTCCACAAAATCTCAATAGAGGTATAAGCATATTTTGGCATCCCTTAATACTTTTTCAGATGTATTAATAATATATCATTTTATTCATTTTCATATAAATATGATATTTAGTTGAAATATTACATTCAAAGAATCCATTTCCATATATCCAATCCATTTTTCTCTAAAACATGTAGGAATTTATTGATTTAGACACTCGTTCAACTATTATATATCCATGATTTTATTTTCAAGAAATTTAGAACTTCTAGATGTTTTTGGTAATTGACAAAACCTGAATTCATTAATATATTATCAAGATTCAATAATTTTCATAATATTATTTTAATTAAATTCATCTAAAATGATGATAGTATATATAATATCATAAAATATCATTTTTTTTACATTCCAGATATTTAACATCTGAACATCCTTGACAAAATCTTCCTTTTAAATTTAGATTTGTTTTACATCATCAATATTTTCTTTGAGATATTAATTTTTATCTCTTAGAATTACAATTTCATTAAGGATCATTTTGATACTAATTATAATGGTGTATTATTTAGTAGAATCACCTTCTTTAGAAGCAAAATCACTAACATTTTGAGTACAATCGTCCAATGATGTATTATATTCATCTTCTTAAGATATAAGAATTTGCGATGGGGATTATTTATAAATATCATCACCATGGATACTCTAATTTTGAGAATAATTCTTCAAGATATAAATGTTTTGTAATGAAATATTTGGTTGAAATCTTATTCTTCTCCCCTTTTGAATGAAGTTTTCTTATTTTTATGAAATCTTATTCCTTAAAGAATCCTTTAAATACACCCACGTCTTTATCTTCATTAAAAACTCTAAGAGGAAGCCAGGAAAAGAAATTTCAAATCATACCATAATGTAAGAAT
Source organism: Viscum album (assembly GCA_963277665.1). Classification (NCBI taxonomy): domain Eukaryota; kingdom Viridiplantae; phylum Streptophyta; class Magnoliopsida; order Santalales; family Viscaceae; genus Viscum; species Viscum album. The sequence continues at coordinate 153,353,599 of OY728134.1, read as the reverse complement.
TTAATAGGTAACTTAACATGTAACATACTCTTTCCTCTCCTAGAATTTCTTAATATCAAACAAAGGTTCTCTTTTGAGACTTCTATCTTCTTGTCTTCATTAGGTATAACCTAATCAACTTCAATCCATAAATTTTTAATATCTTGTAATAAAATTTTATTATTTTTCTTTACCATTAATTTCAACCTAAATCCTCTTACCATCATTTAGATAACAAGAGCATTTTGAAGCTCATCAATAGATAAGTTTTCATGATCTCTATAATAAAGATCCGAGATATTGAAAAAAATATTATATTAGGCAATCATTAATAGTATCAAAACCATTGTAGTGTCATCAATAATTTATCTAAATCTTTTGATGGTGGTGACTCACGTCTTATCATAGGGAAAGAAAAAATAATTATTTACCTAGGTACAATATATTGGTCAACGATTGGTAGTCTCTAATGGAGGAGTATGCACAAAACTATTTTTTTATCATTTAATGTTGTTTGAGAAAATTGACATTGTTTTGGTTGAGAATTTTAAATTTTAGAATTTAGTTTAAATTGATTGATTTTAAAATAGTTGATAAAAGGTGATTAGGTATGGCTTGGATAAACCTTGTACAATTCTATCACTATTTTCAATTATTACAAATTAATATTCTACAATTTCTAATAGATATATTACTATATCAATTAATTTCCTCTCCCTTGAATAGATAGTGATATTGAGGATATCCCTAATTGAAATCTCTAGCCGGTATAACCTAATTCCTATGTGTATTGTGTTATAGTGTGTGTTCTTGATTAATTTGTGCAATCCATGATTGTGTATTGTTACTGCTTAATAATCCAATATCCCTGACTTACAATTCCACACATGTGGTGATAATCATCAAGAACTGAATACCCAACTATAATTTGTTCCATCATATACAAAGTAGAATTTGGTGTTGAGAGATATGAATCGTACACCAAGGAAATTGAAATTAACATGTTCAAACCCCATCATAATTTCTTTTTCTTTTTAAAATACAGAAAAACAATAGAAGCAAAAAATAATAGGAAATAAATGAATGTTATTGATTAAATAACTAGACTTAAACATTGAAAAATTGGTGCAACCTCCCTATTTATTGACGACATAAATGAACTACCCCTATATAGATGGGGTCATAAATTTGATATAGTTGAAGGCATCATAAGCATGAATGAAAATAATGAAATGAAAAAATGAAAATAATACACCAATAATAGTAGTTCATCATCCATAGTTTCCCCAACCAATTGATATCTTTTAAAATCCCTAGATCTTCAATTTATAGCCTTAGGATACACCATAATGGAATAAAAAAAGCATCAATAAATGATTAAAAGTTATCCCAGATCATAATAGGGTCTTTATGCATGGTTTTGATATTAATTTACATAACAAATCACCAACTCTTGTCCTAAAAAAACACATTTATTCTATAAAAAGTAGTTTTGCAGTGTAAAATCATCGAGGGGGGACAGAATAAAAATTTTAAAATCTATTTTACATCGTAAAATTTCCAAATGTGAATCATTTTGTGAAGTATATGTTTTATTCCATGAATCATGGTGTCATGCTCCCAGAAGGTTTTTTACAGCTTAAAATTTCCACCCCATAAAATTCTTACATTTTATTTTGTAAATTAAACATTTACAATGTAAATTTCATTTTTCAAAAATATTTTCCTTTATTTTCATTTGATTTTTCATTTTGAAGCCTTGTATTTAGTTTTTTTTCTCTGGGATATTACAAGAAATTTATTAAATCCTGAATCCATTTTTATTTAGTTCATTTATAAAGAATCAAATTATCCTACACAGTTTAAAAAAGTCAATTATATACTAGCAAGAATAATCAATTAAAGCTAAAATAGATCATTTTATATTCAAATAGATTTGAAAAATTTTGGTCTATCATTTCCACCTCACAAAGAACTATATTTTCCCCAAGAATGTAATCTCAACAATTTAAAGAGGAAAACCATATGGAAAATACTAAAATTTCATGTAAATTATATAAAATTATTTTTAATGGGGACTAACTCTTAAATTTCTATATAAAACATCAATTAAAATTCACACTCTTCAAAGTGTCTAATATACTGATGTATTTTAGTTTTTCCAATTATGAAATGGTTGATATTTTCCTCTCATTCATTCATATATCATATATCATTATCCTAAAGAATGAAAATTCATTATTTAATTCAAAATGGATTTATTTATCTCATAAATTGTGATAAAATGTAATGTAGAGTTATGTTAAAACCATGGCTACATTCTCGTGTTCCATAATCATGCAAAGGAACTTCATTTTGCCACATCTTAGTGAAAAATTTCACATAAAATTGTGAGGGCTTTGCAAATGAGGTTCTTATAAATTGTAGTCATAAGGTTGTTAGGGATTGATGCACAAAATATTATGGTTCCTAAAGAAGGTTTTATCTCTACAGTACAATATATGATATGAAGATAAATGTTAAATGAAAATATCCTCAGTAAATACAACAACTCCCACTTCCCAATACTCAAAGAAAGTCCTTGATCAATGTATGTATAACAAAATAATTTCACCTTTATAAATATTTCTATTATTTCTATTTTCTATTCTTTTTTTTTATTTTTTTAAAATTTTTTAGTTGAAAAAATGTCACACAAACCACCTAACACCATATGATAAAATCATTGGTCCGGTATAAGAGATTTTTTATTTTCAAAAACAAAATATTTTTCTAAATTTTTATTATTATTTTTTTCAATAATTCAAACAATAGTAGTATAATGTATATAACATGATCCTTTCCCAATGCAAAAAATAACATACCCATACTTGTTACTTACAATGTAGTACACCCCTTCAATAGACAATTCCATCAACCCACACTTTAAATTTAGAATAACATGAAAATTATATAGAGAATTATAGGAATAGATATAAATGTCATGTAATGTGGCTCATTCCTAGAAAGTTTATCCATGAATTTTAAAAGATACAAATGGATTAATGTAGAATTTAGTATCAAGGATAAGTGATTAATAATAAAAATAAACTCAATTATTTAAAATTTGATTTTTTACATTCAAATCTTTGAAAAATTATAATGCAAGTTCTATTAGGTGGGATTCCCCATGATCACTCAATAAATATTCTCAATATAAAATGGAAATAATTGATTCTATAAATCCTCTTGATAGTATAATTTTTTTTTTTGATATGATCACTCATTACATGAAATAATAAAAACAAATCAATCTATATAAATCTAAAAAATTCAATGTATAAAAATGGTAGGGAAATTTCATTTAGCTGAATTAACTAATTCTTCTAAACCGTGATTCAACAAAATTAACATTCTATGCTTCCCTATAATCAATAAATTTTTCATTTTACTTATTTAATATTATTTTATTTGAAATAGAATACAGGGGATCCATAGATTCCTAAAACAAGGCATAAAAATATTATAAAATACTTGATTAATTCATGTTTGGATTTACCTTTTGGAAGTAGACCCTGGAAAGTTATTGATCTTATGAGTCATCATTTGAAAATTTTAGGATTTAAATAATGTAAGTGTATTCCAATGGGGAATGTATACTACCACCCGATATTCCATTTTTATGAGTTGAAGAGGAAGGTATGGGGATTTAGAGTGGTTTACCTTTAAATAGGGATCCTTTTCATTCCATAGTGGGATACAAATTTCAATCCATTTTCTGTCAAAAAACCCAGGGTTTAGGGGTGTAATAAACTATTTGGCTCGAACTTGATTTTATGGCATCTACATATTCGTTATGATATAGCCTTGGAAGTGGCAGTGATAAAACAAATATTTTATATTTTTTTAATGTTTATATATGTTATTAGTTCCCCAAAAAACATAATTATATATTAAAATTCCTAGATTTTTTTATATTTGATATTTTTTGTGGTGAATTGTAGAAATTACATAATTCTAGAAGTTTAATAGTTTTTCATCACATTGGTAATTTGGGAATAACTTTTTTTAAAATTCAAATCCAATTTTTGAAATTATTTTTTAGGAACCCTTTGCATGTCGACATAAATTTTTCTAACTGGGCTAACTGCTGATTTAAAATTTTTAAGTCTCAAGGAAATCACACTATTTTGAAAATCTTTTTTCCGACATAAATAAAACATCTTCATTAAACGAGGCATAAATTAGCCTACATATGTACAATTTAGGTGATTACACTATGAATATATAAAATTCAAGTACAATATTTTTGTGTTTAGGCAATAAAATTTTCAACGCATGTTAGAAAGAGATAAAATTTAGAAGGAAGAAATAAAAAATGTTTAAAGACAAAATTAATGGAGTAATTGGTGCATGATTCACCCATTAAGAGACCTAAAATGAGACAAATTTTGGTATAGGGAAAATAAACAACACCATGGCCACCCCCTTTTTATTTATATTTTCATCTTCACCTTCATTAGAGAGGATGGTTATTTTGAGGGATCAGAATATGAAAGAGAATATAGATTAGAGGATATTATTATTCCATGAATTAATAAAGTAATTAAGGGATAATATACAAGTTTTGGTAGGAATTATAAATATTATAGTACTTCCCCTTTTGAGTTTTCTCTCTTCATTGTGAACTCTTTTCTTTTAAATTATTCAGGATAATTTTTTATTGAATAAATAAGGCCTATTTATTTATGGTTATCAATTTCTTATTTTTTATTATATATTTATCAAATTATAAATTTAAAATAGTTTTCTTGTTGTTTAATTTTTTTTGGGTGAGGACTCCCCATTGAGCACAATAAGTTCAACTAGTTTTTATTGCTCAGAGGTCTTTGGGAAATCGAATCAAAATTTGTAAGAGGATAAATACCCATATTTAAGGTATTGATGTGGATTTAAGGAATTTAGGTGCATATTATGAGGTTTTTAGGTACAAATTGGATAATTTAATCAGAATACATTGGTATACATTTATAAAGGGGGTGTCTGAGGATTGAAGCTTGTCTATACCTGATACCTTTAGCTTGTCTTATTTTAGTATTGTTTTCTTCTAACTTCTAGTAACTAAAATAGATTTCTGGTAATAATATAATTTTATATCATATAACATAGTTTATATCATTTAAATACCTATTTATAATTCTTAAATTTAATAATAAAAAATTAATAAAGTCATATTTTGACAGATTAGCCTGCAACCTCCTCATGAGATAACCCTATGGTCACCACTGTACTACAATTTTACCAGGAAAATTATTGTCCAAGTTAATAAAACTAAAAACTATAGTGTTAATGTTTCACCATTAATATGGAATTTTTCTAATTTTTTAACTTGTTTTTAAATTTTTATTATTTTTACCACTAATTTAAAATCATAAAAAAACATAAAAATGGTTTTTTGTAGTGTTAACTTCTCTGTGGGGCCTGATTATCTACAATAAGATGATCATTTTCATGATGAATTTTTAAAATTCAAACTCCAAAAATTACATTTGAAATCTATCAAAATAATTTTTGGTTTCCAAAATATTCATGAAAGAAGTAAACAAATATAAATTATAGCCAATGCTTTAAAATAATTGAAATAATTAAAAGATCAAAAATATGTTGATGAAATGTAAACTCATTTCACACACACTTCTTATATTGAGTATTATTTTTGTATGAGTTTAAAAATGAATTTCAATCACATTTTCAAATTTAAATCATTAAATTATCACTTATTTACCAATTGATGTGTCTTTTGAAAATCAAATGTCTTTGGGAAATTATTGGGATGATTTTTCTAAAAATTAAATTCCATATGAAATCAATCATTTTGAAATAGAAAATTTAGAAACTTTTTATAAATCCTTTTCCAAAGAGAAATATAATCTTGAGCTGTTAATATTAGAGAGTATATAGCGGGACCTGTGTTGCTTCCCATTGTCAATACAACTCTTTTTCACTCCTTGATAAATCTGGATCCTAAGAAGACATAGTGATATGTATCAAATCTTCATAAATTTTTATTTATTTTTATGAAAATAAATTATAAATTCTTCTCGTCGTACTAATTTTGGGCCAATTTCTTTTTATAGGAATGATTTTTCAGATGAAGATAAAGTGAAGGTTGAAATTGAAGAAATAACTATGTTACCAATTGAATAGTATATTGGTACACATGAGTATGGTAGTATCAAGATATTTTTAAAAGAAAATATAATTTTTAAAAATGAAATTGAAGATGAAACACATCATGAGATTCAAATTCAGTAACCACTAGAGGTTTTTTATGAGGATAAATTATTAGGATATTTCCCTAAGATTTTTTTCCCTCATCCAAGAAATCTTTTGAACCTAATACTCTTGTATGGTAACCTAAATAAGTCTATTTTTTGAGCTTATACATGTTATGGGAGCTAAATAATATTGAATAAATTTCATTTCTCTAGTGCATGTGAAGAATATTTACCCACCTTCAGATTAGGGATGATCTTTTATAACTTCCTGACTAGGGGAAGTGGAATCTTATCACCTAATTCGGGGTTCAAACCTTATATTTTTCCATTCCATTTTTTATTTCCTTAATTTCAATAAAATTTAGGTTCTTTTTATTTTTTTCATTTGGTTTCAATGTTTAAACATCTAGAAGGATACATAAATGTTGTTGCTTCTCAATAAAAACCAGGTTGAGAATTTTATTTCCACATATTATTTTCATGAATAATATTCAGGATTTTAACATCTTATATAACTATGCACAATGAGTAAATTTTAAAACATATGTGTGGGGGAGTAATATCCTTGGTTAGATTTATAATTATTTGTGTTTTCTATTAAATTTTTTTATATTTCCTTTTAAATGATGTGTTTTTATTTCAAAATGAGTACATTTTATTTGAATTATTTATTAAAAAAACCTACGAGATTCAATGTAATAAATTTTTTAGGGATTAAAACAATATAAATTCATCAACATACCATTGAATTATGAATTCCATCTTATTAATGTTGTTCAATATTTAAAATCACTTACCTTTGAGGATCCTAAACTATTTTTTGCATATTCCTGAAATTCACATCACTTATTTATTGAACCAAAGAATACTTATTTTAACCAAAAATTTATATTTATCTTTAAAAAAATATGAGCATTATTGAACTTGTGTTCAAAATGATTTAGGTAGTTCATTTTAGATTAAAATCCCACCTTTTCACATGAATCCATTTTATTCTGGTCTACCCAATACATTTGATCTCTATGAGTCCTTAATAGCAATGTACTGTATGTTAGATATTGAAATTATAAGCTAGTTTCCCTATCAAATTCACTATGAACAAATATTTCATGATTTATTAAAGATTCAGTGTGGAAGACCTACTTTGTGATTTACAGCATCATGTTGGGATATTATTTAGTGGCGAAAACTAAAATTCCTGAAATATAATCATTGGAAATAAAATTATTGCCTATATTAAGATTTCATAGAAAAAGAATTTGTGCATTTCTGGATTTTTCCAAAGAAGATGAAATTAAAGTTGTGGATTTTTTTAGCTTTGAATGAAAACAGATATAATGTTTTTGGAATAAATTAGTGTGGCATTACTGATAAATTAGATATTTTGTGGGATTTTCATGAAATAAATTTTTATTTCTTTGGGGCTCATTTTATTCCATTAATAAATAGGAGAAGACCATGTTGAGGTGAAAACTGGAATCATGCAATCTCGCTTCAACAAATTATGAAGCCCTCTCTTTTTTCCACAAAATATTTTGCATTTGAAAATCCTCCAACCTTTAAAAGATATAAAAATACTTTCTAAGTCCTAATTATGTATAGAATTCATTTAATCAATTAGGTGTAGATTTGTGAAAATTTTCAATCCTATGTCGGCAATTGAATTTCTTTAAAAGAAATAAGAATTTTTTAAAATCTAAATCATGTATTGAGTGGGGAAAAGTTGAGGTAGGAATCCTTGTCCATGAAAAAATGAAATAAATTGGAATAAAATGAATGAAAATAATAAATAATTTTGAATTTAATCTTTTTAGAGGCATGTTAAGTTGGCCTCTTTGATTTTTAGCTTTGTGAATTTCATTAACATGTGTTTTGAATTTTAATTGGAAATTTATTTTGATTGCTCAATTTTCTAGGAGAGAAATTTCTAATTATGGGAGGTCGATAGAGATGATATTTTTAATATTTTTATGGGTATTTAAATTATTATTACCCTTGAAATTTTCATTCTATTTGAAAATTTACCCATTTTGTAATTTTTATGCTTTTTGAGCTAAATTGTGAAAATGAACTAATTCGGGAATTTAAATAGTATTTTATCACTATGGTATTTTAGGCATAATTTTTTAAAAAATGATCCAATTTTTGAAATAATTATTTAGTAACCCCTATTTTGTGGGATTAAAATTTCATCATTGTTATAATTTTTTATTTCTAAATTCTTGAGCCCCAAATAAATCAATAAATTTGTAAAATAATTTTTTAGGCAAGACTAATACTCCTTCATTAAATGAGGTATAACCCATCCTGCATATGTTCAATTGATATTATTATAGTATAAAAATAAAGATAATTTTAATTATAATATCCACATTTAATATCGTGATTATATTTGTTAATTGTGTTGGTTATTGAGCATGTGAAATTTTAGTAAGCTAAATAGTCATTTCATCCGAAAAATGGTTTTTATGTATTTAGAGTATATCATTTCATCATATGTTCACATGAGATAAAATTTTGTAGGAATAAAGATAATATCTATTTGAAATATATTTATGAAAAAATATATGCATGATTTGGTATGGGAGTGACCCAAAACGAACCCAAATATCTGGATATGGAAGCTGGAAAACACAATGGCCACCCCCTTTTCCTTTATATTTTCATCTTCACCTTCATTGGAGAGGACGGTTAGATTGAGGTAGTGGGATATGATGGAGAAGATATTCTGGAGGAGAGGATAATTCCATGAGTTAATTAATCCATGAAGGTAAAACCTCCAATTGGTGGTGTTCAATGAAGATCTGATTACATTCCCACATTAGAGATTGTGTTCTTCATTATATACTTTTCTCTTTTGAATTATCCAAGAAATTGTTTTCTTTATTGATTGAGGTATTTTCATTTTTGGTTTTAAATTTGTTCTATTTTATTATATATTTTTCATCAAGTTATTAATGTAAAAAAAAAATTCTTGTTGTTTAAAATTTTATGGGCGAGGTCTCCCCATTAATCACAACAATTTCAACTAGTTTCGATTCATCAAAGGACTTTTGGAAATCAGATCACATTTATACATAGATAAATAGCCATATTTGAAGTATAAATGTGGTTTCTTGGAAATTTAGGTGTATATTTGAGCTTTTGAGGTATAAGTTAAAAATTTTAATTAGAATAAATAGGTACAAAATTTTAAAGGGAGTGTTCGAGAATCAAATCTTTTCCACTATTGTTATCTTTAACTTTCCTTTTTTAGCATGATTTGATTCTGATTTTGAATCACTAATGTAGATTTATTGCAAAATCTTATTTAATAAAATTTAACATAGTCAAAATAATTTAATTCTCCATTTCTAATTCTAACATTTAACATGAACAAATTAACAAAGTGATTGTTTTATAGGTTAGTCTAAAACTTCTTCATGAGAAAACCACATTGTCACCACTGTACTGCATTTTTGAGGTGAAAATTATTGATTGTAGTAATTTTACTGAAAACCTAAGAATCATGGAAATCCAATAAATATTTATAGGGATACTAAAGAATCCAGGTTTGGTTTTTTCTCTAGATTATTAGTGAATGTAAATTTGGATTCTACTCTTATTAAGAAAGTAATTATTTGCACTACTAGGGATAATCTTATTTAATGGATTTTATATGGCCATATAAATCTATTTTTTCAGATTTATAGGTTATAAGGAACTATAAATATAAGTGTTTTAAGGATAATGGTTTTTATTTATACTATAAATAAGTCAATTATCCTACTAATTGCAAGAAAATTAGGAATTGATAAATATTAGGGGACAATATTATCTTAGGTAATATTGATGATGGATCTATACATGCTCAGGGGGAGGCTCTTAATTACACATACCTTCCTCTCATGTAATAATTATATTATCATAGTAGAGTAGTAAATTAAATAGTTAACATAAATATAAAATTAGTTGTATATTATCCCACATTACAGATGAATGTACTTGGTCAGTAGTTGGTTCAAGAAGCACAATTGTAACCAACAACTGCAATATCTGATAATGGTGTGGCGTATTAGGATTATTTTTAATGAAGGTAATTTATATGGTATGAATCTTGAATAGGGTGATGTGGGAAACCTTGAACATGGTTCTAAAAGTATGTGGTCATTCTCCTTGAATTCTTCTGGTAGTGAAGATCAGAACCAGGTCACACATAAGGGGAATTCTTGTGCAGCATATTTATTTAAGGGGTAGCCTAACGTTTAGGATTGAGGAAACAAAAATTTAGTATAGGCTTACATTGAATCTAATTTCCAATTATAGGTCCCATATTTCTCTACTCCTCAATGTTGGATGGAATGGGTCATCTTGAGATCCAACAGTCAATTAACTACCACAAATCCTTCACGGAGGTGATGAAATCCTCTAGAATAATTTTAAAGTGGTGGTTATATCAAAAATGAAGATCAAAACTATGATATAATTCATAAGAAATAAAATTCTTATAGGGATGTAGTCAATAAATATAATATGATTGATGACTACAGCCTCTAATTTGTTCCAACAATGAAGTCACTACCTAGGATGGAGTACTCAATGAAATGGCCCTCCTTGAAAAATTGGGATAACACAATAATAGAAGGAAACATGGTCTAGGTTAATTTTCTCCATTCTATGGGTTATGACCCATATTGGGAAAATTATTGTGAGGAAGGTAATCATATAGATTACGATTTTTAATGTTTTCCCCTTATATTATTTTTATTTTTAATGAGGGATTGTTACCTTTTTCTAAACCCATTCTCCCATTATATTTCACATTGGTTTTGTTTTTACTTAATAATAGGGGTATATAACCCCGAACTTTATGGGTATATAGTGTAAGATCCCTTTTATCAGTGTTAATTTTTTATAACTTCTTTGTGTTTCCTTGTGCAATGTCGATGGAATAGAAAATAAGAATAAAAATGACTGATAATGTTTGAATATTCCAAAAATTTTAAAATATGAATCATGGGAAGAGTGGGATAAGACAAAAATAGTGGTTGACCTCTTAAATTTTTTCTATAATTCCATTATCCACACTCAAAAAAGTAAATTTTTTTGAATAAATAATAAACTAAAATATCACCCCATCCACATATAATTTATGAAGTTCTAGCAAAAAATTTACATTTCTTATCCGTTTAAGTAGAATAAAATGGAATTAAAGAATTCAATAAAATGTGAAGGAGTGGTATAATGACATTGGACTTTACTTATAATGAGGTTGGAGGATTATAATTTCCTCCATTATTTCTTGAGGTATAATCGCATAATACTTCTTCTTCAAATTTCCATTTATAGTGTTCGAGATTTCTTATCATTTTGAACTTTCCAAACATAACTCAACCTTATACCCTCTTAAACTATATTTCCCAAAATCATCTTCCATAGTATAAATTTTTTGTGTGTGTATATAACTATATTATAGATATATTCATAGGTTTATTTTTTTGAGATTATTCCTTAAGATTCTCACTAATATTCCTCATTGGTTATTGCCTCATTCCGAGTAAAGACATGTAATACCACTAAGAGTAATCTCTATGTCCATGCTTACCACAACACCATTGAAACCCTTGAAAATTATTTCATACAGATTGGTTCCTGATCTCTTGTTTTGTGTTTTTTTCAATTACAACCCAAAATTTACTTTTTTTGGGGTTGCATAATCCTTGGAATAATTTTACCTTCTCTTGGTGTGGAATATTTCCCCTCAATTTTTTTTCTCACATATACACTATTAAATAAATATCTGTATTTGAAAATTTATTTAATGTATATTTACCACATTCTCATAAACTATTACCCTAATTGGTCTAGGAAGATTATATACATCCATTAACATATTTAGAGAATAATTTTCTATTCCTGTTCAACTCATGTTATACTATGACACATAGGGATTTTGGATCAACTATTTCTTCTTCATGTGTGGCTAATACCTTCTTGTTTTCTGGGAAAGTATTTTCCTGTTCAGATTCATCAACTTTTTACTTCTTGATATTATCATATAAGTCTATATATCCATCATATTTTTTATAAACAATCAATAAATCATTATGTTATTTATTCTTAAAACATGAATTTTTAATTCCCAAATTCCTTGGAACTCATCTGTTATAATTTTTTATGGAAAAGTGATCATATCAGGTTAGGAATTCTCTAAGAATACATGAATAATCAATATATTTTATACCTTTTTAATGGGAGATTTAATAAAGTGAATTATTTTATAATATATTCTTTAATGCGTAAATAATTTTCTATAAAATATTTCTATATATAAGCTGTAATGTGTGTTTTTCTTCATGGATGTTGATAATTTTTTTTATATTCCAAAACAGTCTCATAAAAATGATTGGTGGGTATAGTAAACTCCTATATTCTTCCATTTTAAATATGTAGAAGTTAGACGGGAAAATAGGTACTCATACAACCATGAACATATCTTATATAACTCCTATTGAGAATATGGTGGACCTCTTTTTTAATTTAACCACAACCCTTATTGGATTTAATTATCAAATATGAAAAAGAGGGAAACACTGAATGAGGAAGAACATTTATTGAATCACCATGATCATATAATGAATTAGTTAAATTTAAATAGTTAGTAGTGTACACTATAGAGAATTTCCTGGGATATTGACATTTTTCGGAATCAAAGGTGTGATGAGAGGAATGATCTTCTTACTAAGATGATTCATTTATTTAATTCATGTCTCATTCTTTTATAGTATAGCTCATTGAGTTTTTTTTTTCATATTTTTGGATTTTTTGGATAGCCTCTAGTTGTGGGATGTTGATATCTATGTTTCAAAAGGTGTATTGAATATATTTTTGAAGTTAATGTTCTTCTATATGCTTCAACTCAAAAAGCCTAAAAGGGAATAGTGAATGAATTTCTTTTTTTATCCCTTTGTTGTATTTCTAAGGGAATTTGTTAACTCTTTTCCCAAAACCATGTTCTTACCTCTCCTTGCCTCATCTTAACTTTTGTATGTTTTTTAGAATTATTCTCTTAATTTTCATCAATTTGTTTTTCAGGTTGTCGAAGATACTTTCCACTTTGTGTTATAATCATGTGCATATTCTCTTTGAGGTTCAGAACTATCTAGGCTGGAAGTTCCCCTAGATTATTGGTTAGAAATTCCATTATACTATAAATATAATGAGTTAATATTTTACAATGTTCTTAATCTCATAATTCTATTACCCAAGGTGGTTTTCTTGAGAAATTTTCGGTGTTTATTCATATGGTTTCTATTATAAAGTTTTTGCTTGAAATTAATACAAAGGAAACAATTGTTTATTAGATTATTGAAATGGCGGTGAGTTCTTGTATTATTGTTGGTATAAGGGGTTAATTTTGGTATTGATTCTAAAACTGTGTTCAATCCTTATTTTTTGTGTATTTACATGGTTGGAATATGGGGGAATTAGATTCCATCCAATTTACTTCATCACATTGGTTAGTAAGATGATTGGGTGAAGAACATAAACCACATACCTAAGGTGGGGCCTATTTCCTATTTAATTTGTTCACAAATATTTTTATATCTAACCAATTGGGTTGGAAAAATTTTTATTCAAAAGAGTTGATGATTCAAAATTTTATATAACACAAAATAATATAATTCCTATATCTATAGTACTGAATTTTTGTGAGTTTTGAGTAATAATTTCAATCAGGCCTCTAGATTCTACTAGTGATTTCTCTATCAAGGATTTTCTAGATTATGTGACTAGCATATTTTGGTCATTATCAATAATTACTTTGTATAATATCACATTTAAGGGGATTTATTCAAAAAATTTATGTGGAAAGATAGTGAAAAGATTCTTGAACCTATAATAGTACGGATATAGTGTAACTCTGGTTGATTGAAAGTTGGAGTAGTTCTAATTTATAATTATTATTCACCTAGATCTCTAAAGAAATCATGTCATGATGCATCTTTTTATATATTCAAAGTCCTATTACTCTAATGGTTATGTATTTTACAATTATTAATTTACGAATCGTTATAGTGAAAAGGGGAATTCTCTCTACTTAACATGGTATATTGAGACTCCTCGATGCTTGAAAATGGAGTAGATATATGTAAATTTTCGGATGGGTCACTTCATGAATTCTATTGTACAGAAATTAAATTTCAAAAGCACTAAAATGATCATAATTTATAATTAAAAATAACATTCTATGTTATGGATAACTAGTTGATTTTTTTGATTAGAAAACAATTGTCTGCATAGGTCTCTGAGAATTTGGTTGGGATTTCTAGCCATTATTTCTGGTTTAGAGTTAACACTCAGAGTGACACTTGAATATGAATGAATTATTTCTTAAATTTTTTTTCATTTTTTTCTTAATTATGTTATCATTTATTCAATTTCAGGATTAAATTTAATTAATTGTTTATTTAAACTATGAGTTATTTGGTGTTACAATTTTTTTGAGGAACTGAATTCCATGAAACGATGATAACATTGGCACATTCCTTATCAAGGGGAATATAAAAAATATATTTTCCTAGGTATATTAATGTTTTAATCCCTAGGTAGTATCAAGAGGAAGAGCGCACACAAAACATACTTGTCACTTTTTATGTAGTTTGAGATAATTTATTTTGATTCGGTTGAGAATTTGTGAATTTTGGAAATTATTTTAAATTGATTGATTATAAAATATTTTATAGATGGTGGCCAGGTTGGTCTTGGATATAATTAGTTCAATGATATCATGGTTTTAAATTATTAGCAATTATTTATCTTGATGGTAGTAAATAGATTCCTCTTTTGATTTCACTTTTTTCTTGTGGCTAGATGGTGATGTTGAGGATATCCCTAATTGATACCTTATGATTTTCTACCCTCCTTCCTATGTGTTTAGATTTCAGTAGGTCCTATTGATTAGTTATGAATTCCGTAATTGTTTATTTTTATTCCTTAATAAACAAATAGTTCCAACATATAATTCCACACATAGTCTGACAATTTTGGATCACTCACCAACCAAACCAAATTTATTCCCTAATGTACAAACTAGAATTGGGTAGAGAGAGATATGGGTCATAATGAAAGGTAATTAAAATTAATATATTGAATCCATGTCACAGTATCACTGCATATTTAAAAATAAAAATAAATAATTGAATCTATATATAAGAAGAAATAAATTATTTTTATTGACTAATGCACAAAAACTCAAACATAGAACAATCAGTCAAGACTCTACTTTCTCGATCACTAAAAAGAACCACCCCACCATGGACGGGATAATCAAATTGATGTATTAGCATTAAGGAATTGTAAAAAATTAATGAATAAAAAGAAAAGAAAATACGAAAAAATTAAGCATTATCAGTAGTTGGTCCTCGTCCAGAGCGTCCCCTCACCAATTGATAAATATTACAATTTCCATGGTCTTTTATTTATAGCCATAGGTTAAAAAATGGTTCCAAGTTATCCTAGGTTATAATGGTTCCTTCATTCTGGGTCTTGACATTAAGTTACATAAAACATAACTATTTCTAATCTTGGCTAACATTTTTACACTATAAAAAGTGGTTTTATTGTGTAAATCATCTAGGAAGCACCTATCAAGATGAGTAACTTCCTATTTATCCTTCTTGTAACATTCAAAGGTGAATCACAATGTGACACATGTGTGTAACACCATGACACACGGTTTCATTGTAACACCCCTATATTGTAAACGACATTATATTTTATAGCGTGTATGACACACAACACCAATCATAGAAAGGAATATAACATCCTGAGACTTTATGATTTTTTTAATATTTTAGATTTAATATATTATATAGCTCTCAATTCAGGAAATATTGAGTTATCATGTATCTTACACAGAAATGACTATCTTCGATAGCATGTGTTACACACAAAATAGAGTTTTACCAAAAAAAGTATATTATTAAAATATTATTACATAATATAAAAAGATATAACAAAGATGTTAAATTAAAAGTTAGGGATATGATTAAATAAATTATTAAAATATATGGTTCACACATATATAAAATAAATTCATTTGTGAACATTTAAATAATATTGAATATGAAAACCAATTAAATATAAGGGAAATTATTTTATGTAAAAACTTTTTTTATGCACCCAAAAGTGTTTCATATTATTAAATTAAATTATGTAATATTATTGAGTTATATTAATAAAATATATATTATATATTCAATAAAATATTTTTTATATTTATGGAATTTTTTATATGCATAATATAAGAATAAATCCAATTTTATGAATAAGTAGTATTTTTCTAAATTTAAAATTTGCTTCCTTTTATGGGAAAACATGTTTTAAAACTAAAATTAGCAACTTTTATAATTTTTTTTAGAAAAAATAATTTTGAAATTAGAATTTCAAAATTAAAATACAGTGAATTTTTGGTACTTTTCTGTGAGGTTTCGTTTTAAATGAATAGTAAAAAAATAAAGAAGTCTAATTGAAATTTTTTTTTTCATATAAATAATCTATAGGGTAAAATTATATTTTTAGTTAGTTATAAATATCATTTAGATAAATTTTAAATATATTAATACAATTTATGTCATTGGAATCAATTTTAAATAAAATTTGGATAGAAAAACATTTCAAACTTTTGAACATTTTCACTTTAAAACCCCTCTTTCTTATGACATCTATGAGATTAATTTTATATTAATTTCTATCACATTGGTGATTTTAATTTTTAAAAATGGATTAATTATTTTGAATTATAATTTATATTATGTTGAAATTAGTTTTTAACTATAATATTAGTAAAATTAGTAAAAATTAATTAAAGTGAATAAGGTGGAAAGGAATGTACTTAGTGGTTAAACATTAATCATAAATGGAGAAATGATCTAACTGATTTCCCAAAATAATATTTATAGAAATATTTATACAAAACAATCCATTTTTTATAAAATGGAACATTATTGGAGGTACATGATGAAGGGAATACCTCTCAATAATGTTTGTCTTTTTATGTTTACAAGAATGCCACTCATCAACAATAAAAGGGCCCCACCCCCTTCACTTCTTCACACATCTCATGACCTTTGGATTATCCAACCCATTTGAAAATGATCTAAAAACATACATCACCTCATAAAATAATATTATATTTGTATATAAATTCAAATAAATAAGTCTTTTGTTATAAACCAAAATGAGTTACCTAAAAAAGAGGTAAGATTCTTCAATAACCACTTTTGTTCTATTTATTTATTCACCAATTCAATTAAAATTATATATTACATATATAATGACATCAGAATAAAAAATATACTAATATGGTGTTATATTAAGGTTACTACCTACACCATTAAGAACATCCATCAAATGGGATAATCAATCATCATATTTGTGTATAATGAACTACTGCCTCATGAATCGATGGCATTTATTCTTCCATTACCACCTTTTATGTTTGGGTATAATGAGGGATATATTATATATTATATATATATATATATATATCACATTTTTATTTTTTTATGCTTTTGAAATTATTTTATAACACACACATTCATTCTTTCCATTTTGTGGGAATATGATAACTTTGTTTGTAGACATGTGGACAACTACCTTCTAAAAGCTATGTGAGTCATTCACATGTTCAATGGAGTGTATTAAGGATGATTTTAATAAAAATATGTGAAATATATGACATAAATATGATTCTAGAATTATAATATACATTTATATCATTAAATCATTGTCCTTTTAATATGAAAAGAAAATGGAAGCAGCATTCATGCATACGTATGGGCAACCATCTCCATGAATGGTGTATTCCATTTTCAATCACTAGATATTATGGATTAATCTAAAGAAATAAATATTGAATATATATGAAATTCATGACATAATTATTATATTTATGAAATTAATACCTTTATATTAATTTAATATATCTGTTTTTATTACACTTTCATATACCAAAAAAGTGAAAACGTCGTTTTAAGACGTGTGGACTACCTCCTCCTTGAAGCGATACGATTCCTTTTGCATCATAAGAATTATAAATAAAAGTATAATTTATTAAATAATATTATATTTATTATATAATTATCATTCTAAAAATATAAATGGCAGTTACCTTCATTCCATAATTATTATTGAAAAATTGAATGTCACTCATACAAACATAAAGCCTACCGTCTCCATGATCATAAAATTAGTTAATTTTTCCTACCCATATTCCATTATTGGTTTTAAAAGTTTAATTTATGTATAAATTTGATAATAATTTCATGATTTTTAATCTTTATATTTTTACATAATGACACCTTTGATCATAGTCTACCTATCAATGTTTTTTTTGACACATAAACAGAATATGTTCAAAATATCCGACTTAGACTTAATTAATGTTGTAATTGTATATAAATTGTAAATATGTTAAATAAATGTGATAATAAACTTGAAAAATATTCTCAAGAAATTAAATAAGTAATATAATTTTATTATTTAGTACACGTGACAAGTCGGACTCATGATAAGAGATTTTTATCACATTTTTTAGATATTAGATATAAGTTTCATATTCACCACATACTTATATTTTGTGGTGTATCTACTTTCCCTTTTGATGTATTATATCATGAATAATTTTATCTTAACTGTATTTAAATTTTTTCATTGAATTATCTCATATAAAGGGTTTCAACATGAAAATTAAAAACTGGTAAAAGTTATCTTGTAATACCTCTTTCATTTATGATTGTTAATTAATCTTAAACTAATCACATTCTCATAATAATTTTCATTGAAAATTATATTTTTTATGATATCCATATTCTTGTTTGATTTATATGATTATTTCATACCCCATATTCTTTTTTTACATATATTTTTTACTTTGAATGTTATTTGATTTATTAGGTAAATATTGATAAATCAGTATCCTCTACTCAATATAGATATTTGATAAGGAAAATTTTCCATGAATTTAAATTAACTAATCGATATATAAGGTATTATTTAAAGATGGAAAACAAGGGTTGGGTAATAGTTAGTTCATGCCCCATGAAATATTGGAAGACTCATGGTCAAAGTCTAATCAGATAAACCCTCCACATTTGTAACCAATATATTTTAAACTATCTTGTGAAAGGTATTGACAATAGAGTTAAGGTTGGAAAACCCAAATCATTTTGTAACCAATATTTTTTAAACCATATTGTGAAAGGTCTTCAAAGTAATTGTTCTCTATACCATGGAAACACGGTGATTGAAAATTAATCAATTCTTCCATTCAATATTAATTTATTTTTATCCTGAGGATTTTCGATAAGAAAAAAATGGATGTATTTCATTCTCAAATTTTTTATTAAATGGAATGTGTTTTTAGTTATTTAACTTTCTATATTTTTTAATCACTTATTTCTTATTTATTGATAAAATGGAATGTGTTATTAGTTATTTACCTTACCATATTAATTATTATCAATGAATCATTATTTATTTAGATGTACCTAACCATTACTAAGAATTTGAGATTAGCCTTATTTTTTTCTTTCCCCAGGATATGAAGATGAATTATTTGGAAAAAAATTTAAGGATTAAATTTATCAAGTTTTTATATATATTATGTTTCATTTTCTATTACAAATGTTAAATGGGTATTATGTATGTATCTGGTTTCCAAAACAGGTAAAATGTTTTGTACTTAGGGATTTTATTCCTATATCTAGGTCAATATAATAGTATCATGACCCCAACTATGGGATTACTAGTGTTAGTTTTTTATATTTGTTATTAAAGTGAGTTTACTCGAAACATTTAGAAATAGATTTAGAAAAACATAGATTACGGTACATAACCCTATGATATACAATGAAGATATTTACAGAATAATATCCAAAAGAAACCATGTTTATGATTATGAGTTTATATATGCATAAAATATTCAATTTATGATAAGTATTTCTATAAAGACCAAGCCATAACATTTCATAATCTAAAATAAAATGAATAATTCACATTAAGGATCTATTCAGGTTTAGAGTTTTAGAGTGTTAAGTCATAAAATATACAAAACAACTTGAATATTATATATAGACACATCTACCAAGTTTCCATTTTTTTCTTAAAATAAAAAATCATTGAAAAAAAGAGTCATGTCTAGTTCCATGTTTTAGGCAACATGAATTTTCCTTGATCCCATCCTTGACCCTATTCCACTTTATATCACGTGAAAAACATTTCAAAAACGTGGGATGAGCATAAAAAGCTCAGTAAGGGATACATAAAGGAAGAAAACTGTTAGTTTTTCAAAACAACAAGTAAACCATGAATACTTTATAATAAGTAATACTTTTCACCATTAAGAAGTATTAAACACTCTTCATTGTATAAAAGATAATTACATACCCTTTTGTAACCAAATGATTACCATAAATCCCATATAAAGAATACATAACATATAAAGGTATCTTGAGACATGAAAATTCTTAAGTGGAATAACAATACAGCCGACTTCTGCAAATATCACTAAATGGAATATCCATATAGCCAACTTCCTTACCCAATGCATTGGAGGTTATAACATAACCACCGGTCCTGGTTTATCATAGAACTACCCGTCATTTGGTTTAACACGTAACCACCCATCAAATGTCCAAGTACCAATATAAAATCATAACACATAAAATATTTCAAATATAAACATTTCACTAATAACATTTCCATATTTCAATTAAAACATTTCAAGATATTAATATAATCAATGTGTAGTCAAACCATTTTTCAAAACCATTTGAAACATTTAATAAAGAGATTTTTGAATCAATGTGTCCCATACCACTTTGACTCTTTTAAAGGAATTAAAAATTTAAAACATTAATGTCCATATAAATTATTACTAAAAACCATTTTGAAAACATGTAAATTAATGAGAAATATTTAGAATAATAAATCATTAAAACAATATTTTAGTTAAAGAGTTCATAACCAAAAGAGATATACTTGAATACAAATAATTTAGGAATACAATTTAATCAAAAATTTATAATATCATGAGAATAAATTTATTCATGATATAATATTCCAATGGATAGTATATACACCATATAAAATTGATTTTTTTCATAACAACAATAAAGTCTCAATGGAATGCAATTTTAGAAGAAATCCCTTATTAAGATGGTATCCATAGATTATGGATAAATAAATTACAGAATTTTGTGTGAAATATATAAATACACTAAATATGATTGTATATTCATTGTAAATCAATAAGATTACATTTACACATGTTATTTTTAAGACAAAACCAAATAATTGGATGTTTAACTCGATGAATGGAAATTGAGTTAAAATTACTCTTATAAAGATCATATAGATGACTTGTGAAATTAAAAATAGTGTGATTATATGTATCAAAAGTATATACACACAAATGGGAATGTAAATTTAAACATAAATAACCAAAACAATGATTCTACAGATGATCATAGAATGACATAATTATGAATTAGAAGATTAACCCAAAGAATAAAATTTGTGTTAAAAAAGTTCCCTTACCAATTTGGTAACATATGAAACGTACACCACATTAAAGAAGGATCATTCAAATAAGATGTAAATAACCATAAATGAATGTATATTACACAAATATTACAAATCATGGGTAGTATTTACACCACACAAATTAAATAGTGACATATATAGCGTGAATCTCACGGGAATAAAAGTGAGATAAGAAATCCCTTACCACGTTGTAATCAATCGAGTCGTATGACCAAAATTTATTAACCAAAAAATGAATCATAGATTACCAATAATATAAATATAATAATGAAAATATATATCAAATGGTAGTACATAATACACCACATGAAATAAATACGTGGCGAACAATGGAAATCACACAGAATTAAAAGTGAGATAACAAACCCCTTACCTTATTGTCCTACTTGAACCGTTCGTTCTTTAATCTTCTTAATAATAAACTAAAGTTATTTTTTAATTGATTAATAAAATATTCCAAGTTTATTTTTTTTATATCAATTATTACCATGTTATAAACATTATGTAATCATTTAAGTTAATAATGGTCATTTTGTCGATATTTGGTACTTGAGTCCAAAATGAACTTCTTATGACTACAAATTGTTCATGTTTGCAAACATAAATTATCTCCAAAATTATATTAAGGATGTTTATATCATATATATCATATATATCCAGTATATCTATGTATTTTTAATAGTATACAACATTTGTAGATAAGAAATGAATGCAGCATTCATGGAGACGGTAAGCCGTACGTACGCATGAACACTACTTTCATTTATATTTCTTACTTTAATGGAATTAAAACATAACTATAAATATATATATTATAATTAAAGTATAATATCATATATTATTTCATTAACTCTCTCCTTTATACATCCCACGTATGGCATGAACGAGTCAAATCACTTTGAGGGGGCGGTAGTCTCTACTTCCTCAAATGAAATTTTTGTGTTTACCCATAATGGTAAACATAGAGGTATGATATAGATGAAATATATAGAATCATAAATAAAAAATAAACAGAATATATATAATATATATATTCATTTCCATATTAATGGCCTCCATGATAGGCAATAGGAGATAATCGAACAATCATCGTTTTGTGAGGTGTTAGTTTTCCATCTACAGAAACAGAATGTTCTTCACCCATTAGATGGAGGTGTGTGTATTTGTAGTTATAATATTTATCATAAAAACGTCCTAGTATATTTAGGATACACTTTTGTTATAAAATAAAGTAATATAAATAGTTTTGGGGGTTGGAGAAATAAAATAAAATAAAATAAAACAAAAGATTTTGAGAGAAATCGTTACCTTTAATTTGGGTAACGTCCTTTGGTTTGATCCAAAAGGAATTCTTAAAGTGCATTATGCCTAAGGTACGACCTCTAGGAAGATGAGACAGATTTAGGGAGATTAATTGGGAAGAGGTTGGATGATCCAAAAGTCTTGAGAGGTGTTAGGAATTGGATAGAATTGGTGTCCTTTTATAAGGGGCGAGGAGGGGCTCTTTAGGAATGCTTGAAAACATTATTTTATTATAAATTTATCTTCGGTTTAAAAAGGTCCAAAAATAATTAATGTAGAAGATAAGTTTACTCATGGTCGAAATAAAATCATCCAATAAGAATTGGACCGGTTTTTGATATTATATTAATATTTATAATCTAATTTATTTCAATCTTTTATTAATGAGGTAAATACTGTATCATTATTGTGTCATATATAATTTAATTTATTTGATGTCTAAAGATTATAATAAAAATAACATGATGTAGTAATCATTTTATATTTTCAATTAATATTTATAGTCTAAAATACGACTTATATGACCCCTTGTAAAAATTTATTTACTAAAAGATATTTGTTTATATCATTTTTTCATTTACTTTAAGTTAATTAAAATAAAGTGTCATTATCATTCATACATGGCTCCATGGGGTCCCAAAATAGACACAAGGATTCCCATGGTCATCCATTACTCATCCAATAAGGTTAGGAAAAGTTTTATGGTAATTTGGTATTATTATGATATTCTTTTTACCGTGAATTACCCTATTTACCTTTAACCACGGTAAATAAAAGTCAAAAGTTATTATTTACCAAAATATTATTTTCATCTTATTTAATAAAATTTTACATACTAATAACAACCATGTATGTTGTATTTTTATAATTCAATTCCCAGATGTCTTAAAATTTCATTTAAAAAAACCGTTTTTTTAACTACTACGTAATGGTTTGACTATTCATCAACAATTGATGTTTTTTAGAAAAATACCAAAAATTCAGCCTATGAGATATTTGATATTCGTAATTAAAAAATTATTTCTATTTTACAAAATTAAAAACATAGAAGTTGCGTTAATTATTTTAAAATTAATTCCCTTTGTCAAAAAATAGCGTTTTTTTAAGAAACAATATTTTTTAAAAGATTGACACTTATTTATGACCAATTTCAAAGTCAAATTTCTTCAAATGCCCATAAATGGATTAAATGGTAATAATATAATCTAATTAAACATTAAGACCATTTCAAATTATAATCTATCCATATAAATAAATTTTATTAAAAGGTTTTTTTTGAATTAAAATACAGTATTTTTCACTATTTATCATTAATGAATTTTATAATAAAAATACCAAGATTTTACCCAATGTAAATTATGATTTCTGGATTCAAAATAAGAATTTTATTTTGTCCAATAGAACATATGTAAGATACCAAAAATATATTTTAAGATGGTTTTCCATTAAAATGTGTAAAATATATGTTTTAAAGTAAATTATGTTTAAAATTAGGTTTATTACAATTTTTAAGCCTCTATCTTTTATTGGATAAATGTAAAAACATTTAACAAACATGTATAATCAATTATAGTTAGTTATGTTCATTCATACCATTACAATGGCTTGGCATTTAATACCATTTAAAATAATAATATTATATTATTAGTGTAAAATGTAAGATTTCAAAGAAACCCATTATTGTGTATTGGGTACACCATCAAACATAGTGCCCCTTTTAAAGTATAAATAATATTTAGTTCAAAAATATTAATAAATATGAAAAATTTCATGTTCTTTATTTACCTGGGATGTTACTTCCTTCCCCCCTTTTGGGAATTTCATCCTCGCAATTTTAAAACTGGGCTTGGAAACTTTATTAAAAGTCCAACATCGGAAAAGAGTCAATAAAACTATCACTTTAAAATAAATAAAGAGAAGTAAAAAGGTCACCCAAGATAACACATACTTGGATTCCATGTAGAAAAAACATGGATACGGAAGAGAGAGAAAATAGTCATGTTCTGATGGAGAGTGATAGGAAACAGATTAGAAGAATGTTAAAAACCAGAAAATCACAAACTTATGATGTGTTAAAAGGTATTCATGAGCTCATGATTGATATAAGGACTAAGTGATATCATGGTTTGAGTATAAAGAATTTTGTGGATTTTGGTTTGTGGAAAGTGTTAACTTTTATCTGCATTCATGTTTTCACTAAGGTTCAATGGGTATTCATTCTTCAAGAGAATACATGATTAAGGTATTCACATGTTTGTAATTTGACCAATAAGATATATCTTATGATATATGGGGGATAAATGATGTCATTCACGTTATTGTTATGTGACATTCCAAGTATTCATTTTCTTTATACTATCAGATTGGACCGAAGTATTTTAGATAAGCCTAAATATTGGAATGGATTATGTTGGACATAAGTTAGGATAGAACGTTTTTCGATATTATTGATGCGATGTTATAGAAATATAGCTTTAGAAAAAGGACAACCTGCAGGACGGGCGACATCCCATCACATCGGACAAGGCTGTGGGAATCAAACCGACAACCAAAGTGCGACTGGCCTTTATCACTTACCACTGGCCTAAAGGAAGTCCCTGTTTAGTATAAACTAGTTTTATTATATTAAGCAGTATAATATAAGAAGTATAAGTCCATTTTAGGAACCATATATGATTAATCTCACTATAGAAGGACTTATGTAAGTTTTGATAATTTTTCTAACCTTTTGTTTGAGACAGATGGAATGACCCATCATTCTATCACATGATCTACTAACACATCAAAAATGACAAGTTCAACTTCATTTTTTTAAGAGATGAAGTAGAAATTGTCCAAAGAACGACTAACGGTGAGACTATACCAAAATCATGAAAGTATTTCTTTTAATTCCAATTTCATCAACTTTAGGGAAATGATATTGAAAACCAAAAATGGTGTCTTAGTGATTTTATATCTGATGAATCAGATAGGTACCTTAGATCGTCACAAATTTAGGGCTTTGTGATTGCTGGCTTTACTATAGCAATGTTCTCTACCACTCTCAATTAGAACGTGATGGTTATATTTCTCTTCCATATCCATATTTTCATCTATGTGGAAACCCAGTTATTAGTTTATTTGGGTAACCGTTACGTTTCATACTTTTGTTTTTAAAGATAGGTTTTGGTATAATTTTCACAATGTGAGTTTCGATTAAAGAAACTTTCGAGTAGTAAACCATTTATAACCCCGATAAATTTCGAGGGCGAAATTCATTTTAAGGGTGGTAGAATGTAACACCCCGAGATTTTATGAAAAATATTCTTTTTAATTTCATTAATGTCTTGTGTAGTATGCTACACCAAAAGGGGTTTGCACAACACACATCCTTGACTTTCCTTGCATTACATGAAATCACAACCTTCCTTGATAGCGTGTGTAGTAAGCAATAACGAGTTTCACTAAACAACAATATGCTATTAAAATATAATTATAACTAGCCGTTATGAATAGTAATAACCACTTTTTGAAATTCTGTAAATTTTATTTTTCAAAATGGACTTCATTTTTGGATTTGGATTATCGAAATTAGATTAGGGTGAAATTTTGGTACTTTTTAGATAACTTTCATTTTCTGATGAATAGTGAAAATTACTAAATTTTAATTAAAAACAACCTTTTTAATCGAAATAATTAAGAGTGATAAATTATTAATTTGAGTGGTTTTAATGTATATTTAGAATATATTTTTACAATTTAATACAATGTTGGTCATTGGATGTAATTCCACATTTAAACCAGACATAAACAAGTGTCAATCTTTTGATAGTTATTATATCTTAAGAACACGCTATTTGTTTTGACGATGGGAATTAATTTTTAAATTATGTAATGCAACTGATATGTTTTGAATTTGGTAAAATAGATATCATTTTTTAGTTCATAATATCAAATATATCCTAGGCCTAATTATTAGTATTTTTCTGGAAACTTTCATTTTTTGATGAATAGTGAAACCACTACGTGGTAGTTAAAAAAATGAATTTTTCATACAACTTAATTTTACCGCTTCTGTGAGTGGAATTTAAAAATTCTAAGATACATGGTTGATTTCAGTAAGTAAAATGTGGTTCAATGAGATGAAAATAAATTTTTATGAATAGTAACTTTTTACTTTTTTACCACGGTTAAAAGTAAATAGGGTAATTAAGGGTAAAAATAATAATAATATTAATCTAACACATGTCTTAATTCTATTGTATAAGTTTAATTCGACTAAAAACAACCTTAGAAATAACATATGACCATTTATGCCCACTTGGATTAGATTAGGACATTTATTATTAATTTATTTAAAGAAGGGTTAAAATAGTAAAAATCAAAGATTAATAAGTAATGAATTTTTAATATAGGGTTATACATAAGATAAATTCGACTATAAATATTCATTAAAAAGATAAAAATATTTACTACATAATGATAGATTATTTGTATTTTTTAGACTTTATATAAGTTAATTTATATATGATGCAAAGATGACGCAATAATTATCTTATTAATGAAATATTGACATAATTGATGTGATAAATACCCAAATAAATGAAATTTGAGACTTTTTAGGAATTAAAATAATTTTATAGGTTGATATGACATTTAAATATTGATTTAATTAACTTTTTTCTAACTAATCATTCTGTTATGATTTTCACAAAAATCAATTACTAAATAGTGTCAAAATTGACATAAAATAGTTTTTTAAAACAAATTATATTATTAATTGTTATTTTATTCTTAAAAATCTAAGGTTCATCAAAATGACTTAGATGAGGTTATATATATTAATAATAAACAACTTTGGGTTTTTTTGTCTTGTTATAGTAAGTTTATTAACCTTATAGTGTAAGAACACAAAAAGACACGGTAAAAGTAAAATTATGTAACTTAAAGTTAAAACTAAATGATAAGGTTTAAATAGTAAACTAAACTTGTAAAAATTCTATTAGATGATAGTATTTTGACCCATCCCCACCTTAGCTTCTAAATAAATCAATTTAGAGCTATTTAAAACCGAATTTGGATTTATAATAAAATAATATTTTTAGTTATTCCAAAGGTGCCCCTCTCCTCCCTTATAAAAGGGAACCTCCTCCCTCTCTTCCTCACACCACTTTGCGCCTTCAATCTTGGCCAACCCCTGACAAATTCTCTTCTCAACTTCCCAAGAAACATCCTAGAGGTCCTGGTCTTCTTCAAAGACAAATTTTAGTGCCCTAAAATGAGGTCTCAAAGAAGTGCTTCAAAGAAGAGCTAATGTCCGTTACCGATTCTTTCAACTTTATATCTTCTTCCACTTGTTCTTATTTAGTTGTTTCATTATGAAGTAATATCATAAGTATAATTCATATACTGATATGTTATTATATGTATGAAACAACCCTATTTCACTATCCATCCATCCTACGGAAAATGAAATCACCGCGCGTGCGTACGTACAAAATATCGTCTCCACGCCGTGGTGTAATCTATTTTCCACCACCACCTTACATGGATGGGTATAATGGTGTATATAATGACTATATATTATTATTTTAAAGTGATATTGATTCTGAAATAGTATACATCCACTCCAATACAATTCCATGATCATGAGAACGATATCATCGCTCGTGCGTACGTACGGACTACCGTCTCCATGACGCGATGAGATTCATTCTCCGCGTTAACCATTCATGAATGATTATAAAGTATATATAATAAGTAATCATGAAATATATGACATAACAATGATACTATATTTATGTGTATATATATGTATTTCATCTACTTAATTCCATTCAACTCAATTAGGAAACGAAAACAGCGTTCATGTGTACGTACGGCCTACCGTCTCCATAGACGATGTATTTCTTTCCATTTACTGATCTATTATATATATGTATATTACAAATATATATTATATATAAATCATGTTTTATATTCTGGAATTATTTAATCATTATCTAAGTAATCATATGAGTAATTACAAGTCAAAACACGAACGACAAATGAAACAATTTTACACAAAACGCTCTTTAACATGGAATTTACAAAAGAACGGGTAATATAATGTCATAAGTGAACCATATATGATATCATAAAAATTAGTATGATTCTGGAATAAGTCAATGACATTATTTAAATCATTATACAGGAGGTTCGGACACATACGAAGAAAATCGGATCTAAGGTAAGGGAAAATATCACAATCTCATTTTATCCGAGATTGTTTATACTTTGGTATTTAATGGGGTGTATTTTATCATCCAAATCCATGATTCCTAAATATGTAACAGTGTTTTGATCCACCTACAAATGTTTAAATCCAATTTTACCCTTTTATGAGTTTTTAGTAAAATATATGAAAGGAATCTTTTGTCGTTTTTTGTACGAGGTACTTTTTGACTTTTCCGAAAAAAGTACAAGAAGAATATTTTTTTAACTTATACGGCATGAATAGATTTTTAAAACAATATTTCCAAGATGCTTCCTTTACAAGTTTTAAAGTTTATTTTTAATCAACTTCTTTTAGTTTAAAATTATATGACATGTTTAGAAAGGAAAAGTGTTTTTGAAGTAGAAAGGATATTTTCTTCAAGAATGAAGTTCAAGTGTTTTATCAAAATTATTTTATATCTAAGAAAATAAAGGTTTCTGTTTATATCCCTATTATTAAATTGATTTTATTATGTTGTGATGGAATTATTTTTATGAATTCCTTTATCTTATATGAATTTTTTTATGATGTCACGATATTTAAGATTCCCATTTTTATTAAATGGGTTATGCTATGATGTATGGTTTATGATTTTGTGGAACACATAAGAATGGTATCATTATGAGATTGGTGGGACCTATGTCTCCCTCCAATGCATTTGGTAAATATTTTATATCTCGTGAGATAGACATGGATGAAACGGCAGGTTAAACTGGTTCAGTGAAACAGGACCGAAACGAGGAGTGAACTTGGTTCAGAAATGGACTTTGTCCACTAAGATAGTCTTGGAAACGAGTCTTGAATAATAAGAAATGATCATCTATGATTATGTGTGTATTCCACAAAGTTTCATGTTTTATGTTATGATTATTGGAATTACATTTCACTACTATGATTTATCCCATGTAATGATATTATGATCTCTTTTGCAGGTTAAGATTTCCAAAATGTTATGTTCTTATGAATATTATGTGACTCATATTTCTTTTTTTTACCCTTAGTGAGCATTTGAGCTCACCCTTTTATGTTTTTGTTTCCCCTGGATATAAAGAAAGGTTTTAGGTAAGAAAAAAAAGTGAAGATCTTTATGGGAGATGTTTAAGATCTTTTAACATGATTAGAAGATTATATTCCGAGTTTCCAAAGACACTAAACTATTACGGTCCTTATGTGTGTGTTTTTTTAATTTACTAAGTATTCTACAAAAGTAATGTAATGTCCAGGTACGTCAAGATTAGGGTCTCTAAAGTGCTGCCAAGAAAGTGAAATCCTGAATGAACCTTCGATAATACCCGACCAGACCTAGAAAACTCCGAACATCAGAAATACTCTTGGGCTGCTCCCAAGATACAACTTCATGCACTTTTTTTGGATCAATAGACACAACTGCCTCTGAGATGATGTGACCCAGAAAATGCACCTCACCTATAAAGAATTGACACTTTGATAGCTTGGAATATAGCTGATATATGGCCCCAAACTTAAACCTTACTTAATCTTGAGTTATTACAAGATTACACATTGAGGATCTTTTCAGGTTTAGAGTTTTAGAGAATTAGATCATAAAACTTGCATTACATTCCACATTTAAACAAAGTGTTTACATAAAAGATAGTATTCATTTTTTTCCATCAACGGAAACATATTTAAAATATAAAGCATGGATTCTTTCTTGACACTTCCTCGACACTATCATCATATCATGTACCATTCCCTTGACTTGTGAAAAACATTTAAAAAAACTTGGGATGAGCATAAAAAGCTCAGTAAGGGTTATAAAAAAATGGAAAGGAAACAAGAGTTCATATATACATAAGAATGAAATCATACTTTACCCATCAAACATAGGCACTTTAACATACCTCATCAAATCATGAATAAATCATATAAATCATAAGACATAAAAGGTAACTTGATACATTCATAACATTATTACGTAGGGAGTAACCCTCTTGGTTACGTTTGGAATACCCACCACAGTATATTCCCTAAATCTCTTTAGAGAAACCTTAACGTTTCACTCCTTTGCATTACCCAATGCATTGGAGAGCTATATCGGGCTCACCTGCCCTTAGTTTATCACGGAACCACCCGTCTTCATAACAATGCCCAAGAACCATAACATAATCGTATCACATAAAACATGCATAAAGGAAACATAACATTTCCACCTTTCAATAACAAGATATCAATACAACACATTGATATAAAAACATTATGAAAACCTTTTTCAATACCAAAATAAAAGACAAGTAAAACATGGTATTTATTTTTCTTTTAAAAAGAAGGTATGGCTTGTAGAGGAAGCCGGAACTCAAATAATGGTCATGGCGGAGAAGAAGTCGTTGTCGCCGTATACATATGACAAAAACATTCCCCTTTGTTGTTTAGTAAACGTTTTGTATAAAAAATAATCCTTTTGAATAAACATAAAAGTCAAAGGGGTTTATACACCGTATAAAAGAAAGTTGTGTATAAAACAAAATATGCCTCAATGAAAGGAGATTGAGATGAATTCCCATACAAAGACGGTATCCTGGGATTAAGGATAAATCAGTGACATAATTATGTGTGACAAATGAATACACAAAATATAAGTGGGTATTAAGGGTAACAAAATCAGAGGACATTCACACATAATCATAGAACGACATATTCAAGGTGTACAAGTTTATCCCAAAAAATCAAATTTGGGTTAAGAAGTTCCTTTGCAACAATTTGACAGCCTAACGACGTCACTACAAAATTCAGAAAATGAGTTGATGAGAGATAAAAAGGGTATCTCATTACATGGACATAAAATTTAAATTAATAAGGATATATAAGAACATATCCCAACATAATAGTATTTGAATTAAAAGACATAACAAAAGATGTCTTTTAAAAATAAGAGGGTGAAAGGTTCCCTTACCGACATGGGTATCTTTCGAGACATGCACCTCGTGAAAGAAGGACAATACAACATTGATGTAAATACTCATAAATGAAAGTATATTACACAATGAGTAAAATAATGGTAAGTAAATACACCAATCAGCGGAAATTGTGGCAAATGTAGCATAAATCTCAAGGGAATAAAAGTGAGATGAAAAATCTCTTACGAAAAGTCGGCAGCCTAACGGCGCCACTTAAGACTTCTAAAATGGATTGATGAGAGGAAATAGGGTCTATCATCATATTAACATAAAGTTTACAGAAATAGGAATATAAAAGAAAATCCCCCAACATAACAAAGAGAATCTTAAAAGAAGTGACATAAAGAAGAGTACTTAAGAAGAAAGAGAGAGGTTGGATCTCTTAAGAAAATTCGGCAGCCTAACGGCGCCACTCAAAACTTCCAAAATGGATTTATGATAGAAAACAGGATCTATCATCATATGAACCTAAAAAGTATAGTATGAGTAATATAAAACAACATCCCAATCATAAGAAAGATGAGCTTAAAGGGAATGGCATAAAAGAGTGTACTTAAAAAAGAGAGAGGTTGGATCCCTTACCTCAAGTCCAACTTGTATTTTTCGTTTCTTTATATTCCTGAATAATAAACTTTGGTCAATTTAGAATTTCCTAAGGACGTCCTTTAAAGTTTATTATTCAGTTAATATCACATATTATAATGTTATAATAATTGTTTAATAATGTTAGTTCATATCAGACGTTTTTGCCGATGCTTGGTACCTAAGTCAAAAATGAACTTGTTTGAAAAATGATTGTCCATGTAGTTATAAGTAAATAATTTCTAGAATAGTATAAATGATTAAAATATCATATATATCCAGTACATATTCATTTTATACTATTCTATATCATTTGGAGATAAAAAAATGAAAAGCACCGTTCATGGAGACGGTAGGCCGTACGTACGCATGAACGCTACTTTCATTTTTTTCTTTGACATATTAATGGAATTAAAAATAAATGATATATATATATATATATTATAATTCCAGAATAATATATATGTTATATAGGTCAGATATGTTCATTAATTTCATTCTTTATACATTCCATGTATTGCATGTACGAGTCACATCACTTGAGGGGGCAGTAGTCCACACTTCCTCATATGAAATTATCGCATTTACACAACATGAAAAGAATAAAGGTATGTTTTAAATATCAAATACAGAAGAATATAGTAAACATAAATACCATATATATCATATATAAAATACAGTGACATCATAATGCCCACCTTTAAATTTGTTAAAAGAATATTGAACAATCAGCGTTTCGTGAGGCAGAAAATCGCCAACCACAGAAACAGTATGTTCATAAACCATTAGACAAAGGTGTGTGTAAGTGTAGCTCGAATCCGTCTTATAAAAAAATCCTCGTATATTTAAGAAACTGGAGTTGTAACAAAATAAATGAATAAAAAGAGTTTCGGGGGTTGGAGAAGCAAAATAAAACAAAAGGACTCAAGTGAAGACATTACCTTAAAATCGGGTAACTCCCTTTGGTTTGAGCTCAAAGGCTTCCTTGGGAAGACTTATTGTAACACCCCAGGTAAATAAAGAATATGAAATCTTTATATTTATCCATATTTGTGAATAAAATATTAATATTACATTAAAGGGGGTGTTGTGCTCGATGACGTACCCAATACGCAACACCGAGTTTCTTGGAAATCTTACGTTGCACTCTAATAATAAAATAATATTTTTTAAATGGTAGTTAACGCCTAGCCGTTGTAATGGCGGGAATGAAAAGAACTAACTAAAAAATGATTATATATGTTTTTCAAATATTTTTACTCTTTACAATAAATGTTAGAGGATTAAAAATGCAAATGAATCTGGTTTTTAAGCGTAAACATTATAATATTCTTTAAAAGGTCGATTAACCGCCTTTTGATGGAGAACCCCTTTTAAATCCACTTTTTGACAATTTTATAAGCTCTATTTTTCAAAATAAACATATTATTTATGATTGGGACATTGAAATTTACCTTGGGTTATTTGTTGGTATTTTTCTAACAATGTTCATTTTTTAATGAATAGTGAAAAATACTGCATTTTACATCAAAACTGCTTTTTCATATAATTTAATTATATGGTTATATTATCTTTTTAATTTGTTTTAAAGTTTAATTGGAATATATTTTTACCATTTAATCCAATTATGGTCATTGTCATTAATTTCACTTTGGAATTGGGCATAAACAAGTGCCAATCTTTTCATAAATATTGTTTCTAAAAAACACGCTATTTGTTTTGACAACGTGAAGTTTTTTTTAAAATAATTATTTCAATTTATGTGTTTGGAATTTGGTAAAATGGATTATATATTTGGAATCAGAAGGTCCAAATTATGTAATTAAGACTCTTTTGTTTTTGGAAATTATGAATAGTAACGACGGTAATTATCTTTAATTATCTTGATTAATGAGTAATCAGGTAGTTAAAGATAATAAGGTAATATCATAATAATAAAAAATGACCACAAAATGTGTCCTAAGGCTAATGGTTGTCTCATGTCCGACCATTTTATCCCTTGTGCCAAACTTGGGGGCCCCATGGAATCACTTTTGTGAGAAAGTGACTTTTTATCTTTTTATTTTTAAAGAATGTTAAATGTAACAAAGAATGTATCACCTAAGTAAAATATTTTTAATTTTGTCTACATAAATGATCTTTTGGACTATAAATATTCATTGTAAAGATAAAAATATATCCTACATCATAGTATTTGTTTTATATTTTTTAGACATTAAATAAATTAAATTATTTATGACATCATTATGATGCAGCGATGACCTCATTATTTAACGATTTAAATAAAATAGAAAGATAATGTAAAATCTAAGAGCTACACATGTCCAAAACCTATTTTATGGGTGTATTTAGAACCCTTATCACATTATCCTCGAAACACATCAATGTAGGACCATTAAAATCTGAAACTCATTTGAAAATAAAATTACATTTTATACCATTCCAAGAGTGCCCCTCCTCTCCTCTTATAAAAGGCCCCCCACCTCTACCTCCTTACCCACACTTCCAAAGCCTTTGGCTCAGCCAACCCCTGAAAATTTTGTCTATACACAACCCTATATAACTCCTTTAAGCCTAACATTGGGCAGAAGTCTTCCCAAGTAAGCCTTTGAGCTCAAACCAAAGGGAGTTACCCGATTTTAAGGTAATGTCTTCACTTGTGTTCTTTTGTTTTATTTTGCTTCTCCAACACCCTAAACTCTTTTTATTCATTTATTTTGTAACAAATATAGTATCTTAAATATACTAGGATGTTGTTATAAGACTAATTTGAGATACACTTACACACACCTACATCAAATGGTTAAAGAACATATTGTTTCTGTGGATGGCGAATTTCTGCCTCACGAAATGATGATTGTTCAACAATCATATAATATCTTAAAAGGTGGCCATTAAGATGTCAATATATTTATATATGATATATTATATGTTTATGTTTCTGTATTTTTCTTTTCTGTCATACCTTTATGGCTTCCATTGTGGGTAAACACGATTATTTCATTTTAGGAAGTGCGGACTACCGCCCCCTCAAAGTTATTTGATTCGTTAATGCCATATGTGGGATGTATAAAGGATGAATTTAAAGTTATTATATATGATATATGTTACATATAAATTATTAATATAATTATGGAATTAAAATATACATACCTCTCATTTGGTTTTAATTCCATTAATATGACATAGAAATGAAAGTAGCGTTCATGCGTACGTACGGCTTACTGTCTCCATGAACGGTGCATTTCATTTATTACCTCTAAATGATTATGTAATATTATAAATACATGTATATTCTGGATATATATGAGATATATGATATCCAAATCATGAATATAATTATGGATATAATGAACATTTGACCACACGAACAACATGTAATTGTAAGAAGTCCACTTTCGACTTAAGAACCAAATATCGAGAAAACAAACATTATTAACTTAAATGATTACATAATGTTTATAACATGGAAATAAGTGATATAAAAGGAATAATGAACTAGAAAAAGGTTCTTAATAAAGTTAAAATTAACTCAAGATTATTATTCAAGATGTTAAAGAACGATCGATTCAAGTCGGACCCGAGGTAAGGGATCCTACTCCTCTCTTTCTTTTTAAGTACACTCTTTTATGTCATTCATTCTAAGCTCATATTTCTTGTTATTGGGATGTTATTTTATATTACTCTTACTGTAATTTTTATGTTCATATGATGAGATACCCTATTCTCTCTCATCAATCCATTTTGGAAGTTTGAGTGGCGTCGTTAGGCTACCAAATTTTCGTAAGAGATCTAACCTCTCTCTTTCTCTTTAAGTACTCTCCTTTATGTCACTTCTTTTAAGCTCCTATTTGTTATGATGGGGGATGTTCTTTTATATTACTCTTGATGTAAATTTTATTGTAATGTGATGAGATACCCTATTTGATCTCATCAATCCATTTTTGGAAGTTTTAAGTGGTGCTGTTAGGCTGTCGAGTTTTCATAAGGGATTTTTCATCTCACATTTATTCCCGTGAGATTTATGCTACATTTGCCACAATTTCCTTTGAGTGGTGTATGTACTGACCATTATTTTACTCATTGTTTAATATTCTTTCATTTATGAGTATTTACATCAATGTTGTATTGTCCTACTTTCACGGGGCGTATGTTTCGAAAGATACCCATGTTGGTAAGGGAACCTTTCACCCTCCTATTATTAAAATACTTATTTTCTATGTCTATTAATTCACATAATATTATTTTTGTATATGTTCTTATATATACTTATTGATGTAAATTTTATGTCTAAGTGATGAGATACCCTTTTTATCTCTCATCAACTCTTTTTCTGAATTTTGAAGAGACGCCGTTAGGCTGTTGAATTTTTGCAAGGGAACTTCTTAACCCAATTTTGATTATTTCGGATAAACTTGTACACATTGAATATGTTGTTCTATGATTATGTGTGAATGTACTCTGATTGTTTTACACTTAATACCCACTTATATTTCTTGTATTAGTTTTTCACACATAGTTATATAACTGATTTATCCTTAATCCAAGGACACCGTCTTTGTATGGGACTTCGTCTCAATCTCCTTTCATTGAGGCTTATTTTGTTTTATACACAACTTTCTTTTATATGGTGTATAAATCCCTTTGAATTTTATGTTTATTTAAAAGGAATCTTTTTTATACGAAGCGTTTACTAAAAGAAAAAATGGAATGTTTTTGTCATACGTATGCGGGGACAACAACTTCTCTGCCACCGTGACCATTATTTGAGTTTCAGCTTCCTCTACAAGCCATACCTTCTTTTTAAAAGAAAAATAAATACCATGTTTTACATTTCTATTATATTGGTATTGAAAATGGTTTTCATAATGTTTTTCTATCAATGTGTTGTATTGATATCTGGTTATTGAAAGGTTGAAATGTTAGGTTTTCTTTATGCATGTTTTATGTGATAAGATTATGTTATGGTTCTTGGGCATTGTTATGAAGATGGGTGGTTCCATGATAAACTAAGGGTGGGTGAGCCCGATATAGCTCTCCAATGCATTGGGTAATGTGAAGGAGTGAAACGTTAAGGTTTCTGCGAAAAGATTTAGGGAATATACTGTGGTGGGTATTCCAAACGTAACCAAAAGGGTTACTCCCTACGTATGAATGTTATGAATGCCTCAAGTTACCTTTTATGTCTTATGATTTCTATGATTTATTCATGATTTGATGAGGTATGTTAATGTGCCTATGTTTTATGGGTAAAGTATGATTTCATTCTTATGTATATATTAACTCATGTTTCCCTTCCATATTTTTATAACCCTTACTGAGCTTTTTATGCTAATCCCAAGTTTTCGAAATGTTTTTCACAGGTCAAGGGAAAGGTACATGATATGATGACAGTGTTAAGGATGTGTCATGAAAGGATCCATGTTTTATTTTAAATATGTTTTCGTTGATGGGAAGAATGAATACTATCTTTTATGTAACCACTTTGTTTAAATGTGGAATGTAATGCAAGTTTCATGATCTAATTCTCTAAAAATCTAAACCTGAAAAGATCCTCAATGTGTAATCTTGTAATAACTCAAGATTAAGTAAGGTTTAAGGCTGGGGTCTTATACTTCTGCCCAAATTGAGGCTTCAAGGAGTTATAGAGGGATTTTGAGAGACAAAATGGGTAGGGTTTGGCCAAATCAAAGGCTTTGGAAGTGTGGGTAAGGAGGTAGAGATGGGGGCATTTTATAAGAGGAGAGGAGGGGCACTCTTGGAATATAAAAAATGTTTCTTTATTTGAGAATGAGTTTCGGATTTTAATGGTCCCACAATGATGTTTTTTGAGGATAAGGTGATATGGGTTCGAAATCCACCCATCCAATAGGTTTTGGACATGTGTAGGTTTTAGTGTTTACATTATCTTTCCATTTTATTTAAATCGTTAAATAATGAGTTCATCGCTACATCACCATGATGTCATAAATAATTTAATTTATTTAATTTCTAAAAATTATAAAAAAAATACTATGATGTAGGAAATATTTTTATCTTTACAATGACTATTTATTGTAAAACATATGACTTGTATATCCCCATGTAAAAATTGTTTTAGTAAAATATCTCATGTTTGTGTCATTTTTACTTTAACATTAAATAAAAAGGTATTTATGTCATTTTCAAACTAAAGTGGCTCCATGGGGTACCCAAGTTGACCCATTGATTTTTTTGGTCGGCCATGACACATCCAATGAGGGTAGGACATGTGTCGAGATCATTTCATTTTTTTAAACATTATTCTTACCTTAAACTACACTAATTATCTCTAATCGCGATTAAAAACATAAAAGTTACTATTCACCAAAAAATTATTTTAATCCCATTGAACCACATTTTACTTCTCAATGAAAAACATGTTTTTCAGATTTTTTAAATTCAAAACAAAAATATGGAAAAATTTCATTTAAATGGAAAATCGGTTTTTATAAGTACCACTTAGTGGTTCCACTATTCATCAAAAATTGAAGTTTTTCAGAAAATTACCAAAAATTAACCCTAAGATATATTTGATATTCTGCATTAAAAAATTATTTCTATTTTAAAAAATTAAAAACATATAAGTTTCATTAATTAATTTAATAATTAATTCCCGCTGTCAAAACAAAAAGCGTGTTTTTATGAAACAAAAGCTATCAAAATATTGACACTCGTTTAACTCCGATTTCAAAGTGAAATTACTTCCAACGACCACTATTGGATTAAATGGTAAAAATATATTCTAATTTCACTTTAAAACCAATTCAAAAGATAATATAATAATATAAATAAATTAGATTAAAAAGTGGTTTTGAATTAAAATACAACATTTTTCACTATTCATTAAAATTGAACTTTTTAGGAAAAATACCAAAAATTTACACAAAGTAAATATTCATGTCCCAATTCTAAAGAAGAATTTTATTTTGTCAAATATAACACATAAAATTGTCAAAAAGTGGATTTAAAAGTGGTTCTCCTTCAAAAGGCGGTTAATCGACCTTTTAAAGAATATTAGAATGTCTACGCTTAAAATTGGATTCATTCACATTTTTAATCCTCTATCATTTATTGTAAAAAGTAAAAATATTTGACAAACATATATAATCAGTTTTTAGTTATTTCTATTCATTCCCACCATCACAACAGCTAGGTGTTTACTACCATTTAAAATAATATTATTTTATTAATAGAGTGCAACGTAAGATTCCCAAGAAACTCATTGTTGCGTATTGGGTACGCCATAGAGCATAGCATCTCCTTTAAAGTAATATTAATATTTTATTCAAAAATATGGATAAATATAAAAATGTTGTATTCTTTATTTACCTAGTGTCTTACATCCTTCCCCCCTTTTGGGAATTGTGTCCTCGCAATTTTATAATTGAGCTTGGAAACATCCTTGAAAGTCCCATATCGGAACAAGAGTCGGTAAAACAATCACATTAAAATAAAGAAATATAAGTACAGAGGTCACCCGAGCTAACCCATACAAGGATTCCATGTAGGAAAACATGGACATGGAGGAGAAAACATAGGGTCATGTTCTTATGGAGAGTGATAGAAAACATGTTTAGGAGAAAGTTAACCACAAGAAAATCACAAACTTGTGATGGGTTAAACGGTATTCAATTCCCCAGTAGGAAAAGTTAATAGACAAATTTTTTTTTAAATTACTTTTTATTGAGGAATTTATTTTTGAGCTTAACTAAATCATAATGAAACATACATACTTGTCATGTAGACTTTCAACTTTTACTATATTCCTTAATCAAACTCATATTTTCTCCAAAAGACGAGTACGTAGGAAGACTTGTTCACATTAAGAGTACTATAATCAACTTCTAGAGAATCACCTAATCCCCAAAAGAGAACTATACACATCCCATGTCTTTATAATTTAACCAAAACCAAAACCAAAAATGTTAGTACAAGATCAGATAATCCAGAAAAGGATAACCCTATATAAAAAAATCTATTCTTAATCTCCAAAATTTGTCCAACAAAACCCAAAGTTCAATAAGGACCATTTTATAAAGAATTTGTCCATAAAATTCTTCAAAGTAAACCAAAATAATATTGAAACCCAAATATTTGAAGGATTTAGTCACATAGTCTTCCAAGTTAAATCGTGACATTTACCTCCAAACAACATCAGTTGCTCTTAATGTCTCGTATTAAAAAGTAATTAACCTAATCAAATATCCTCCATGAAAAGTTAATAAATTTCCATAGATAACCCAAAATCAACTTACTCTTAATCCATAAAATCATGTAACTAAAAATAATCAGTCAAACTAACCAGGGACTTCACGAAGTCCAGTGGTAGGCGATAAATACCAGTCACACTTTGGTTGTGGGTTCGATTCCCGTAGCTTTGTCCAACGCGATAGGATATCACACGGTCTTCGTGTTATCCTTTTTAAAAAACTATATAATTCTTAAAACATTTCCCAAAACGAGATAAAATCATCAAAAATAATCATAAAATATTTTAAACTCAAGTTTATCTCACGCCTTTCATTTTCCAACATAACATATAATAACCCTTAATTACCTCAAAAGTAAGGATCATATAAACTCTAATGGTTACCTTTATAATTATTACATGAACATCCACATCAATTGGTCATCTCGTACATGATGCATTACAGAACATTCCAAGGTTCAAGTTGTTGATCATGACTCCTTGATAGTTGGTTTAGAACAACAACTAGTTTCCTCAATGAATCCCCCATTTTATCTAGTATCCTAATCAGAGAACCACCACAATTTCCTTCAAACCTGTTGTCTCTTTGGTGCCTGCTAGATCCATCCATTCACTAAAAAGAGAAATGTCAGTGTGAGTATATCAACAAAACCATCATGTACTAACGAGGAAGGTAAACACTAAGATATACTTACTCATTCAATTTATCTAAAAGTAGGACTCTTTCTGAAATCCTAACCATTATGGTAATGTCACTTATGCTTAAAGAATACCCTAACCTTTAAAGTTATCTAAACCGACCTCTGATTCCAACTATAAGGCCCCAACCTTAAACCTTAATAAATCTTGAGTTATTACAAGATTACACATTGAGGATCTTTTTAGGTTTAGAGTTTTATAGAATTAGATCATAAAACTTGCATTACATTCCACATTTAAACAAAGTGGTTACATAAAATACAGTATTTTTTTTTCCATCAACGGAAACATATTTAAAATATAATGCATGGATTCTTTCTTGACACTTTCTTGACACTATCATCATATCATGTACCTTTCCCTTGACCTGTGAAAAATATTTTAAAAAACTTGGGATGAGTATAAAAAGCTCAGTAAGGGTTATAAAAAAATAGAAAGGAAACAAGAGTTCATATATATATATAAGAATGAAATCATACTTTACCTATAAAACGTAGTCACTTTAACATACCTCATCAAATCATGAATAAATCATAGAAATCATAAGACATAAAAGGTAACTTGAGGCATTCATAACATTCTTACGTATGGAGTAACCCTCTTGGTTACGTTTGGAATACCCACCATAGTATATTCCCTAAATCTCTTTGGAGAAACCTTAACGTTTCACTCCTTTGTGTTACCCAATGAATTGGAGAGCTATATCGTTCTCACCCACCCTTAGTTTATCACGAAACCACCCATCTTCATAACAATTCCCATGAACCATAACATAATCGTATCATATAAAACATGCATAAAGAAACATAACATTTCCACCTTTCAATAACAAGATATCAATACAACATATTGATATAAAAACATTATGAAAACCATTTTCAATACCAAAATAAAAGAAAAGTAAAACATGGTATTTATTTTTCTTTTAAAAAGAAGGTATGTCTTGTAGAGGAAGCCGAATCTCAAATAATTGTCATGGCGGAGGAGAAGTCGTTGTCGCCGCATACGTATGTAAAAAACATTCCCTTTTGTTGTTTAGTAAACGCTTTGTATAAAAAAGATTCCTTTTGAATAAACGTAAAATTCAAAGGGTTTTATACACCATATAAAATAATGTTGTGTATAAAACAAAATATTCCTCAATGAAAGGAGATTGAGATGAAGTCCCATACAAAGACGGTATCCTTGGATTAAGGATAAATCAGTTACATAATTATGTGTGACAAACGAATACATGAAATTTAAGTGGGTATTAAGTGTACAAAAATCAGAGGACATTCTCACATAATCATAGAATGACATATTCAAGGTGTACAAGTTTATCCTAAAGAATCAAAATTGGGTTAGGAAGTTCCCATGCAAAAAATTGACAGCCTAACGGAGTAACTACAAAATTCAGAAAATGAGTTGATGAGAGATAAAAATAGTTTCTCATCACATGGACATAAAATTTAAATCAATAAGGATATATAAGAACAT
Source organism: Viscum album (assembly GCA_963277665.1). Taxonomy (NCBI): domain Eukaryota; kingdom Viridiplantae; phylum Streptophyta; class Magnoliopsida; order Santalales; family Viscaceae; genus Viscum; species Viscum album. The sequence goes on along the minus strand of OY728134.1, from coordinate 153,310,333 downwards.
ATCCCAAAACAATAGTATGGGAATTAAAAGACATAACAAAAGAAGTCTTTTAAAAATAGGAGGGTGAAAGGTTCCCTTACCGACTTGGGTATCTTTCGAGACATGCACCCCGTGAAAGAAGGACAATACAACATTGATTTAAGTACTCATAAATGAAAGTATATTACACAATGATTAAAATAATGGGCATTAAATACACCACTCCAAGGAAATTGTGGAAAATGTAGCATAAATCTCACAGGAATAAAAGTGAGATGAAAAATCCCTTACGAAAACACGGCAGCCTAACAGCGCCACTTAAGACTTCCAAAATGGATTGATGAGAGGAAATAGGGTATCTAATCATATTTAAATAAAGTTTACAGAAAGAAGAAAATAAAAGAAAATATCCCAACATAACAAAGATGATCTTAAAATAATTTACATAAAGGAGAGTACTTAAAAAGAAAGAGAGAGGTTGGATCTCTTACGAAAATTCGGCAGCCTAACAGCGCCACTCAAAACATCCAAAATGGATTGATGAGAGAAAATAGGGTCTCTCATAATATGAACATAAAAATTCCATAAGGAGTAATATAAAAGAACATCCCAATCATAATAAAGATGAGCTTAAAGGGAATTACAGAAAAGAGTGCACTTAAAAAAGAGAGAGGTTGGATCCCTTACCTCAAGTCCAACTTGTCTTGTTCATTTTTTATATTCCTGAATAATAAACATTGGTAAATTTATAATTTCCTAAAGAAATACTTTAAATATTATTATTCATTTCATATCACATATTATAATGTTTTAATAATTGTTTAATAATGTTAGTTCATATCAGACGTTTTTGCCGATGTTTGGTACATGAGTCAAAAATGAACTTGTTTGAAAAATGATTGTCCATGTAGTTATAAGTAAATAATTTCAAGAATAGTATTAATGATTAAAATATCATATATATTCAGTACATATTCATTGTATACTATTCCATATCATTTGGAGATAAAAAATGAAAACCACCATTCATGGAGACGGTAGGCCGTACGTACGCATGAACACTACTTTCATTTTTTTCTTTGTCATATTAATGGAATTAAAAATAAATGATATAAATATATATATATATATTATAATTTTAGAATAATATATATGTTATATAGGTCACATATGTTCATTAATTTTATTCTTTATAAATTCCATGTATTACATGTACGAGTCACATCACTTGAGGGGGCGGTAGTCCACACTTCCTCATATGAAATTATCACATTTACAGAACATGAAAAGAATAAAGGTATGTTTTAAATATCAAATACAGAAGCATATAGTAAACATAAATACCATATATATCATATATAAAATACAGTGACATCATAATGGCCACCTTTGAAGGTGTTAAAGGAATATTGAACAATCATCGTTTCGTGAGGCAGAAAATTTCCAACCACAGAAACCGTATGTTAATTAACCATTAGATGAAGGTGTGTATAATTGTAGCTCTAATACTTCTTATAAAAACATCCTAGTATATTTATGATACTATAGTTGTTACAAAATAAATGAATAAAAAGAGTTTAGGGGGTTGGAGAAGCAAAATAAAACAAAAGGACTCAAGTGAAGACATTACCTTAAAATCGGGTAACTCCCTTTGGTTTGAGCTCAAAGGCTTCCTTGGGAAGACTTATGTCCAAAGTGAGTCTTCAAGGAGATATAGAGGGATGTGGAGAGACAAAATGTTCAGGGGTTGGCCGAGCCAAAGGCTTTGGAAGTGTGGGTAAGGAGGTAGAGGTGGGGGCCTTTTATAATAGGAGAGGAGGGGCACTCTTGGAAAGTAAAGAAATGTTACTTTATTTTAGAATGCGTTTCGGATTTTAATGGTCCCAAATTGATGTGTTTAGAGTATAAGGTGATAAGGGTTTGAAATCCACCCATTAAATAAGTTTTTTACATGTGTAGGTTTTAGATTTTATATTATATTTCCATTTTATTTAAATCGTTAAATAATGAGGCCATCGCTGCATCATCATGATGTCATACATAATTTAATTTATTTAATGTCTAAAAATTATAAATTTTTTTTATGATGTTGGAAATATTTTTATCTTTCCAATTAATATTTATAGTAAAAAATCTGACTTGTATATCCCCATTTAAAAATTGTTTTAGTAAAACATCTCATGTTTGGGTCATTTTTACTTTAACATTAAATAAAAAGGTATTTATGACATTTTTCCAACCAAAGTGGCTCCATGGAGTCCCCAAGTTGACCCATGGATTTTCTTGGCCGGCTATGACACATCCAATGAGGGTAGGACATGTGTCGTGGTCATTTCATTTTTTCAAAACATTATTCTTACCTTAAACTACACTAATTACCTCTAATCACGATTAAAAACATAAAAGTTACTATTCACCAAAAAATTATTTTAATCCCATTGAACCACATTATACATCTCAACGACAACCATGTATGTCGGATTTTTGAAATTCAAAACACAAATATGGCAAAATTTCATTTAAACGGAAAATCAGTTTTTATAAGTACCACTTAGTGGTTTCACTATTCATCAAAAATTGAAGTTTTTCAGAAATTTACCAAAAATTCACCCTAAGCTATATTTGATATTATGAATTCAAAAATATTTTCTATTTTATAAAATTCAAAACATATAAGTTTCATTGATTAATTTAATAATTAATTCCCGCTGTCAAAACAAAAAGCGTGTTTTTATGAAACAAAATATATCAAAAGATTGACACTAGTTTAAGTCTGATTTCAAAGTGAAATTAATTCCAATGACCACTATTGGATTAAATAGTAAAAATATATTCTAATTTAACTTTAAAACCCAATTCAAAAGATAATATAATCATATAAATAAATTATATTAAAAAGTGGTTTTGAATTAAAATACAACATTTTTCACTATTAATTAAAAATAGAACTTTTTCCGAAAAATACAAAAAATTTACAGAAAGTAGATTTTGATGTCCCGATTCTAAAGAAGAATTTTATTTTGTCAAATATAACACATAAAATTGTAAAAAAGTGGATTTAAAAGTGGTTCACCTTCAAGAGGTGGTTAATCGACCTTTTAAAGAATATTAGAATGTCTACGCTTAAAATTGGATTCATTCAAATTTTCAATCCTCTAACATTTATTGTAAAAAGTAAAAATATTTGACAAACATATATAATCATTTTGTAGTTAGTTCTATTCATTCTCACCTTTACAACAGCTAGGCATTAACTACCATTTAAAATAATATTATTTTATTATTAGAGTGCAACGTAAGATTCCCAAGAAACTCATTGTTGCGTATTGGGTATGCCATCGAGCATAGCATCCCCTTTAAAGTAATATAAATATTTTATTCACAAATATGGATAAATATAAAAATGTCATATTCTTTATTTGCCTGGGGTGTTGCAGCTGATGCTCACTCAGTGTAGCTAGGATGATGTCAAGATGTTGGGCATGATTTTCATGAGTTTTCGATTACACTATGTTATCATCAACAAAGACAACCAAAAACTTATCTAGATAGGGATGAAATATCTGTTTCATTAAAGACATAAACACTGCCAGTGCATTGGTCGTGCCGAAAGGCATTAACACAAACTCAAACAACCAGTACCGACTCCGAAGAGCTGTTGGAGGTACGTTACAAGTTCTTACTCTCAACTGGTGATAACCGGACCTCAGATGAATCTTAAAAAACACTGATTCCCCCTTCAACTGATCAAACTGCTAATCAATTCTAGGAATTGTGTACCGATTCTCCACTGTCATTGGATTCAACTTTCAATTGTCAGCACACAGCCTCAAATACCCATCGTCCTTCTTTTTAAAAATCACGGGAGATCCCCAAGGAGACGTACTTGGACGGATAAAACCCTTATGCTCCAACACCTCACGAAAAAACTTTAGTTCTTGGAGTTTTCCGGTGCCATTCGGTATGGCTGAATAGAAACTGGATCTGCTCCCTGCAGCAACTCGATCGTGAACACGACATCCCTCTCTGGTGGTAACCCTGAGAAATCCTCATGAAACACATCCTGAAACCGATCCACCACAAGAAGGAAGTTAAGTTGTTTCCCTATTTCATTATCATCAAGCATGATACATGACACTTGATCCATGAGTCCACTCATCTATTGGCAAAACTACCCCACACGCCCAGCTCAAACATCCCATTAGACACCGTGGACATAAGTGTCACCCTCGAGCGACCTGAATGATAGTCTATGACGATAAAATTATATGTGTCCCAGATACAACACCAACCAATCCATTCCCAAGATTAGGTCAAACCCCAACATATCGAGAACGAAAAAAGTCCACCGAAAATGATACCCACCAACATCCAAGGCACATCCCTTGCACTGCTTGATATCCTCAACCCGCCATCCCAATGGGGTGTCAATTGACATAACTCCACACACCCTTTCCATAGGTAATCCCAACACTACCAGAAGTTGAGCAGAGATAAAGGAGTGTGTGGCACCTATGTCAAACAATGCACTAGAAAACGTAGAAGCTATAAGGATCATACCTTGAATAGTGGATAGTCCGACTTCGCCATCACCAGGTGCAAACTGAACTGCCTGAAGCTGACCTACCCCTCTACACAGGGATCCTGCCTGAGATCCATGCGCCGCACTGCCCGGCTGGCATGAGCGATCTTGCCCTGGAGTTCCACGTCCACTGCCTCTGCCAGTACAGCTCATGGAGCTCCAACTGCCTGCCTGATACGGGGAAACTGATCCCCTTCCCATATCCAGTACCTACCTTCCACCATCATGCTCACTTTCCTGCTGAGGATTCCTGTAGAACCTCTGCACATGTACCATCCTGATGCACGAACGACACTCAATTAGAGGTCGATGACACTGACCACTCATATGCCCTGACCTACTGCACTAATAGCGGAACACCTGATTTCCACTCTGAGAGGATGACCCTCTCTTCCAGCCACATTGCTCACTTCCGCCATGCTGTGAGCTCTCATGGCGTCACTTCAAACCCTTTGTAGTTGTACTACCCATCCGCCCCACTGGCACCATAAGCCCACTACCCATATCTCCCATCAGGTTTCCATCTGAGATCAATGCCTAATCTACTACCTTTGTGAACCTCTTAAAACAAAATATGATTACCTAACACTTGAGCTAATGTCTCAACCCATCATGGAAACGCTTTTCTATCGCTGAATCATCCCCTAATAACACTGGGACAGAGCATCTCAAATCAGTGAATTGAATAGCATAGTCCATCACCGATAGCGATCCATGAGTCAGGCTCATAAACTATGTAGCCTGCTCCTACCTCAAAGTATCTGGATAGAAATGCTCCAGAGACGTTTCTTGAAAAACCTTCCACGACATTCCCTCAGCCTACTCGATTTGAGCCTGAATGTCCCACCAAAGCCTAGCCTAGCCTCACAAAATATAAGCAGCCAACTTTACTCGCTTTTCAATTTGGTTTTCCAGATGATCCAGTATCATCAGGACAAACTCCAACCAAAACTCCACTGCTTCTGGCCCACCCTCTCTAGTGAAGGTTTGAGGGTGCTGCAGCTGGAACTCCCCGGTCTGCTCAAACATACTCAGTGCAACCCGCCCTAGGTCCCGATCCATCATCTGCATAAGGCAAGTCATGTTTTCCCAGAAATGGTCTTCTCTACCTTCATTGTTCACCATGTTTTCATGCCCCTCTACTGGAGGAGTGTTCTCAGTAACATCCTCCAGTTTCCCAACTAGTACCCGACATCATGGTGGCATATCCCTATACTGCCAAACATGAGATTTAGCACGCATACTATGAAACTATCATGACTCCATCATAAAGGACTCCTTTATAGCCACACAAACCACATTTTATACACTAACCCAACAACATTTCCAATTGTTTTTAACCCCATTATTCCATTATACATCATTTACTGTTCACTCATCCTTACCCACTTGTGTTATTTCATACTTCTCATTATTTAGTAGTTTCATGAAATGCATGATGCACCCTACTTTCCTGCCTCACACAACCATCCTGTGCGTGTGCCTAAAACAATGCTTTTCACCTATCTTCCTAGGTGCCTACAATGGTGCATGAATGCAAATCCTCGTGTCATTAAGGCCACAAGCCAAATATCATAAAACAGTCATATCAAACCACATGGGCATCACCCAAGGGTGAAATATCATCAACTATAACAACACCCAACCAAGAGAAACAATTCCCACCTAGGGTGACTTTTGTTTCCCCTGTACCTGAGTTAGCTACTCCAAATCACAAGCTCATTACCAAGGCCCGACACATCTAATCCCTTGGATACCAATCCGAAATAACAAGACCAACGAGAAGGAGAAGAAATACCTCCTCTAATACCACTTTAGAATGTCCCAGACCCAAAATCCACTAAACTGGGGCTCTGATTTGGGTGGTTACATGACCTTAAGCGAGCCTCCCCATACGCCAAAGGCTGCCGACTAGTAACAGGGGTCTATGTAGTCATGTGGGGAGACTATACCCCCTTTTTTATCAGAGTAAGCCACAACAGAATAAACCAAATAGCAGAAACAATAACCACAACCAAGGAACGTGTATAATGAAAATTTCCAACAGTAAATAAGCCATGTCATACTATATGTGAAAATGTGAACAAAAGCCCAAAATGTAGACAACATCCAAAATCCCCAAAATGGTCCCGACTCTATGTCTGGATCCTCCACCTAGTGCTACCCATCAACTCACTATCTAAAAAGGTCCATTTCCCTTGTCCTGACCTACAAACATGAAGTCTACTCGAGTACCCAATGACGACCTGAGTAGGGTGTGAGTACATCTCAGTAGGCCACCACCAATGGTGTCTATAAAATATCTATTATAAAAATAGGTAGAACATGCAAGAGGAATATTAATGATAAATGCCAAGTAGTAATTTAATTTTCAATTAACCAGTTCAGAGACAAATCCATTTCCACTTCCATTTCCATTCATTTCACCGCAATTATCATCATTTACCAATGTATCACATTTCCATGGGTTAATCACATTCATCTTGTTACATGGGTCTAAGGCCAACAATCACATGCAAGGGGGTAAACACATCATTATCCTATATCACTAGGACTAACCCCCTCATATCAACCATATCCTCAACTCGAAGCCTTAGTCCGGGTGGATGCAACCATTAGAAGAATAGACCATCAGTCCCCATTCCTAACCCGTGAATTTAGTGTCAATTTTAAAACCTCAGTCTTAGCTCAACCCGTGGGCATAGATCCTCATATCATACCCCCCTCTACAAAGAAATGTGCACATGCATATATATATAAGTAACCATAAACCATCAAAACCATTTCCCTTTGGCAAACACTAATCACAACAACCCACATGGGAATTCACATCATGCCTTAACCCATTAACACATTACCATTTCACATCATTTAACCATTCACCCAATTCCCATGTGTTATGCCTATCTCACTAAGCATTCAACCCTAGACCCATATCCTATCCATTATAGTCTATAATAATTTTACACATTAACCCATTTAACCCATTCATCATTTCCATGATTCAACCATTCATGCCAACATGTTTATCAGGGGCTCTACAATTCCTTACAATAAGGTCACTTGTCTAATAACAATCCCTAACCCAGGAAAAGCTGAAAAATCCCATGGATGGCCCTAAATTTGGTCAAGTCAATCCCAACACATCCCACAGGGATCTTGAGGGTTTCTATTTACCATTTTAAACTCCAATATTACCAAACATTCGTAGGTTATTCAAAACATAACCAAGGGAGAACAAGAACACAAGTAAACATGAACAAAACCCTAAATAACCATGGTATATAACTTGTAGACCACCTACCTCAAAAATGCGGTTGAACACACTCCCTATTGAGTACTTAGACCTCGATCCAAGCAACCACTAAAGCTTCAACCTAAAACTCACCCAAATATAGGGTTTTAGAGTTTGTGAACAAGAGGGAGAGAATACATAAACCCTAAACCAAGAAAAGAACAAATGAGGAGATTAGCCTTACTCGGAGCTTTAATCCGCAACCAACGGCAGAAAAAACAACTTAGAATTGAAGGAGTTTTATCTCTTGGAGTCCTTGGGAGCATTGGTTCATGCCGAAGTTGAGGAGAGGAGGAACAGAAGGAAACCCCGAGTGGGGATTAAAAGGCCCGAAGTGGAAATTTTGTAAAATTTCCCAACATTATGTGGTCGCCCGGTTTGACCACATGGTTTGTTAAACAGTGCACGATCCATGTGCATGAAACTACCCATAGGAGGAGGAGTCACATGGTTTAGCCGCATGGTTTGGAAAACCATGTGCAAACTGTTCGCTCGCTTCTGTCGAGAAGAGGGATGGTTGCATGGTTTCATCTGGGTAGGCCACACGGTTTGGCTGACCGTGCGCCTTGGTCTGCTTTGCCCAAACTTCCCTTCCTCCATGCCCCGAGCCCCTGGAAAACCCCCAAGGACTCTCACACTTTCAAGAAACCTTTTAAAGTCCCAAAATAAGAGGTTTAACCCAGAACAAAACAAAAATATACTTTTCCAAAAACCGGGATCTTACAACTGACTCCTCAAAGTGAAGTGATTCCTTTTGAATAAAAAAATTATATATAAAACTATATATATTTAAATAATATGGTATTTAGGATATAATTATAAATTTATAATGGAAAATTATACTTACCATCTTTTCATAATGATCATTGAAAAATGGAAATGTTAACATATGTACGTACGACGTACTGCCTCCAAGATCGTAATGTTAGTTCATTTTTCAGAACCATATTCTAGGGTTATTTTTAGAATTATAATTTATGTATAAATATTATAATTATTTAAATATTAGTAATCTAGATATATTTAAATAACATCCATTTTTCCAATAGTCTATAGGTCAATATTTATTTTTACCCAAAAACCAAATATGGTCAAAACATACGACTTAAACATAATTGATTATGTAGTTATATATAACTTGTTAATAGGTGAAAAAATAATAAAAAATTTCAAAATGGTTCTAAAAAATTAAATAATTAACATAATTATATTATTCTAGAATACAGAGACATGCATAAAAAGTTTGAATCAAGGTATGGTATTTTCATTTCAATTTTTAAATTTGTGAGAAAAATGTCATATTCACCACATAATTCTTTAATGTGGTGAATCTACTAACCCTTTTGATTATTTATATCATGGATCTTTTTATCTTCATGGTATTTCAAATTTTACTATGAATTATCTCATCCAAGGGGTTTTAATATGAAAATAACCAACAGGTAAAAGTTATCTTGCAATACCACTCCCTTTTGAGATTGTTAACTTTCTATTAAAAGAATCAATTTCTCATAAAATTTGTAAATTGAATATTATATTTCTTTATATCCATATTATTTTATGATGTATATTATTATTTCCTAAATAGTATACAATTTTTCAATATGGGTTTTAATTTGAAATCTATATGATATACTAGGGAAATGTTGATAAATATATATCCCTTACTCAATATGAATATTTGATATGGAACAACATTCATAAATATTAATAGATTATTTGATATATGAGAAATGTCTTTTAAATGAAATATATGGGCTGAGGACTGATTAATGCAGTCTTGTTGAGGCATAGGTAGTCTCATGGGATAAATTTAGTTGAAAAAACACTTCATTTTTGTAACTAGTATATTTTAAAATGTATCATGAAAAGTATTAATAGTATAGATAAGTATGGAGAAACCAAATTCATTTATAACTAGTATTTATAAAACATCTTGTGAAAGGTATTCACGGTAATGGTTTTATGTTCCAAAGAAAAATGGAATCCAATAATTAAGAATTTCATACATTTAATATTCAGTTATTATAATCCATACGTTTTTAACTATGAAAATTATATGCATTAATTTCATTTTTGTTTTAATTATTAAATATAATTTGTTTTTAAATTTTTACCTTTCTATGTTTTTTACTCCCATCTTTTTTAGTTATTTATTACAAGGATTGTGTTCATAGTAATTTACCGTGTATTATTGATTATTCTCATTGATTCATTAGGTATTCCTATGTACATAAACCTTATTGATCAGTTTATCTCACCCTTATTTTTTTCCCTTTCCCTAGAATCTGAAGATGAATTCTTGGAATGATTTTGATGGATTAAATGTATCATATTTTTTTTATGTATTGTGTTTTAAATTATATTCCCAATGTCAAATGAGTATCATGTATATATCTGGTTTCCAAGACTGGTAAAATTTTCAGTCCTTAGGGATCTGATTCCTGTATCTATGACAATGTATTAGAATCATGACATCAGATCTGGTCTTATAATGGTATGTTTTTTACATTCATTCTCTCGGTAAGTTGTTTTATGGCTTAAAATTTCCACCTCATAAAATTTCAATATTTTTACATAATAAATCAACTATTTATAATAATTTTTTTGTTTTCATATTTATTTTCCCCCATTTTCCTCTAATTCCTTAGTTTTATGTCTTGGAGTTGGTCCTTCACCTATGGGACATCATGAGACATTGATTACTTCATGAATCCATCATCTTTTTTCACTTTCTCAAATAATCACTTTATATTACTAGAACATAAAATATCAATTAAATAGATTTAGGTATAGTCAATTAATGTTTAATTAAAAGCATTTTATTTTCTAATATTCATGAATAATGGAAGTCTGTCAGTTGTTAATAATGAAATAAAATATAGTAAATGAATCATTAATAGATATATGTTCTTATATTATCATGACTTCAAACTAACTTCTATAATGTGTGAAATTTTATTCTATTTCCATTATTCCCTAATAGATGAAATGATTAATTTTCCATATATTATAATAAGTTTTTCATATCATGAATTTTATTAATTGTATCTCATATAATGTAGAAAATAGTGTATTCCCTGGCCTTCAATCACTATCAAAAATTTCCTTATTAATTTGAGACCTAGAAAATATATCATTGGAACTCTGAAACCATCAGTAATGTAGTTAAGATTATAATGTTATAAAGAGACAATATATGGTTCCATTATTCCATCCTTATTTGAATGATTTTCCCATCAAAAATTTTAATCTATTTATTATTGATAGATTTTTTACGATCCATCCGTATCTTTGAAAAGATATCTTTGAGGGAGAACCTGGTCTCTGATACTAGTTATTAGGATCACATAAATAAATGATCAATACTAATAGGGATGAATTTGTTTTTCAAAACATTTCTTATTTAACTTAAAACCAATGTCATATTCGTTCAATAGTAATCTCTCAACTCAGTCGATTTAGAAAATAAATAAATAACATAGTAAATATTTAATGAGGTTCACCTCTAATGATTGCGAATATATCCCCAATGTTTGGCAGTTATTTTCCTACACACACAAAAAATATATCTTTTATTATGAAGATAGATCCACCAGAATGAGTACATCATTGAATGTGGAAAAATTATAGAACTAACTAGATAAAATTTTCACCCATTTGTAATAAATATTTATAAAATAAACCTATTAAAAATGAAAAATTAAGAAAGTATGACACTTTAATTGAATAGATTAATATGATCTTCTTTATCCTATTCACAATAGTCTCTTTAGGTCATCTATATCAAAGAATTATTAAAGATTATCCAACTCTCATCCACTTATATTCATATAGCTTCTTTATCTATTTGAAACTCAGTTCTAACCGATTTTGGATATAGGAAGCCTCAACGAGATTCCACCCCCCATCACTCTAATAAATAACATCTCATGCACTCCTCATTCTTCCTTGTTGAAAACATATTCTTATAAATATGAAGTATATTCCCTATAAATATGGATAATATATATCTCTTTTAATCCCCAGAATTATCATTAAAATATTATTAAAAAATACTCTAGATATATGAATTTAAAATTCCACAAAACTCATATTTTAGCTTCCAAAAATATTGAAAATACTTTTCTATGTATTCATGATTATAAGAAAATATCATTGTGGCACACAATTCATGTTTATATTGAACTATTACCCTTATTGATCTCATTAAAAAATTAACAAAGAATTAGATCATGGATTAATCATGTAACATTATAAAATTTTTATAATGAAAAACAATATAGGATCATTAGATTTAATCTCACTCCCCCTATGAAAACACATTTAAAGCCTTACATGACCAATCAAAAGAATATGTTTACTCTTAAAAATGTTAAAAAATTTCATATGAATGTTCTAAAATTATCTATTTAATTTTAGATGAGATTGATATACTCTTATGTATCTTCCAATTTAATCTTACGTAATATACCAAAATTTGGAGATAAAATTATGTTTCATAAAACAACTCTTTTGTATTATCAAATTTATTTTTAAATATCATTAGAGATTAACATAAATTTATAGTATGAAATAAATTTAATCTTACACATCCTTGCAATTTTCCAAAATATACAGAACCTATGAACTCAAATCCATTCTTCTCCATCCTTCTTAAATCATCTCCAAGAAACATCAAGTACACTATAAAAATATTTCCCCCCATTTTAAATTAATCAAATATTCTCTTAAAATCTCATGATGTATTGTAATAAATTTCAATAAATCATCCGCGAGACTAAAAAAAAATTGAGTTTGTATCACCCATCATACAATGTATGATTCGAGCCAGTGTTTGTTAACAAGTCCACCATGATGTGTAACCTAGCTTGATTTAGCTAATGTTTGAGATTGACACTAAGAATGTTGAATCAAAATGTATGTATGATGTCATATTTTTGTTAATAAATATATTAATAAAGTATGGTAGTGAATAAGTAAACGTGTACAAGATGATGATTCTAGAATAATTCTTAAATACTTGGTAGAATATTGGTACATGAATTTGATCCATATTGATTTGGACGATCAAGGCATGGTATTGTTAAATTTGTAAGGGGAATTTAAAAAATATTTATAGAAGATATATGTGGGAAAATCAATGGCATGGGGTATGAAATAATATTTAGATTACATTTTTAGAGATCCATCTATGTACTATATATATATATATATATATCATATGAACAAAATTTGAGTAGCATATATATGTTTTCATGAGAATGGAAAAATTTGTAAATGTGTGGAACATTCCCGTAATACATATAATTATAGTTTTATTTGAATAAAATTAATATGTTAAAGGAATGAAATAAAAAAAATTCAATAGGAGAAGAGGGAAATATATAAGGTTTTATCGTTTATTATTTGTAGAAGAAAACATGGTTTCTCTATGGGGTTCAGGTTGATTCCATGATGTGAAATTCTATAATGTGGCTAAGTGTTGAAGAATTATATGATAAAAAAGGATATTTCAAATGAAGTGTAAAATTCATATATCAAATCATAATGATTCTTCATTTTCTGAATTTAAATCATTTATAAATCATTCTACAACTTTTCAACCATGTTTCAAGGATGCTTGGATGTAGTTCACGGGTTCTATATTAATAGAAAATTTTATTTCATAAAATAAGTTCACACCAAAACAACTTTTTGATTTTGAACATACCTTAATATTGATCATGATATAATATTAAGAGTACACCATTTTTAAGGGAAACACATCACAATAGTTATGGAAAGAAACTATTCCCTAAAATACTTTTTATTGAGTTAGTAGATCATTTCATGAAGTAGAACCTCACGCCACAATAGGATATATGATCAAGAAAGTTTAGAAGTATCATTTACTGATTTTCGATGAATTAAATAAAAGATTTTGATATTATTTCTTAAATTTTTTATTAAATATCACCAATTAAGAAGAATGAAACATTGTGTTTAGGATAAATATATAGAATACCATGTTATGAATAGATGGTCCATGGGTTATATAGATGTTTTTACCGGAAATTTATATGTGGGAGATTCAGTTAAAATTTAAGAAGTTTTATGGGTTTCATTATAAACCATATTAAATTGTGCGGTTCACCATTCCCAACTATAGATAATTAAGAGGATATTAATTAATCCCAAGACCCTAATCATGGGGTTAGATGAATGGATATCTATGTAGATACGCACAATAGTACTAAAAAATATAGAGGTTGTGAAATATTGAATATTTAAAAAAGAGATAAGGATAAATAATGATACATATAAGTTGAGAAGAAGATGAACATAGAGTATTATCTATATTGAAACATTTATAAAAGTATAATAATAATAGAGACACAAAGTATTCTATTGATACAATTGGTTTGCTTTGAGATAATTCTCAATGAATAAAGAGTAATTAAACTACTACATTTTGTTATTAATGAAACATAAAAGAAATATAAATATAGTTTGTAATTATCTTTAATTGGATAAGGAATTATGATATTGATATTTGATGTTGGAAATGTGTAGACCCTTATGGGAATAGGTTATAATCATCAATAATTGAATAAGGAGTTCCCCAAAAAGTGGAAGTTATCATACAATATACCTAATTATGAGGATGTAATGTTTCTTGTAGACCTAAAAAGGCTTGGAATATGAATTCATGTCTATTAACTACTTTATAAACCCTTACATCTATAAAACAAGCAAGACTCCCTTAAAGTAATGTATGGAGGAGGACAAGAGGGTTTGATTCTAGGATTGACAATGCACCTTTCTTGAATTATCATAACACATATTTTGATTTGTGTTATTTCCTAGTATGTCAACAAACTATGAAAATATAATCATGGGATTATCCCTTTGTAGTGAAAAATCATAAAAATTATGTAATGTGAATTCCTTATATTTCAACATTCGTGATTCAGTTTCAATGAGAGAGTATGACAAAGTAATTAATAAAAATATTGGATAGTGTTATTAGGAAATGGGAATAAAATCCGAAGGGAAATGGTTTTATATATGAAAATTTTTAATTGGAAGACACTAAGATTCACCCACATGTTATCTTAAGTTCCAACAAGTGGTATTAGATACAAAATATCCTATTCACCGAATTTTAACCCTGATGATTAATTTTTTTGTTAATTTATATTGATCACATATCTATAAAGGATAAGTGGATGGTTCATGATAAGAGTGGACCAGAAGGATTTTTTAATCTTGAAGTAAATATGGTGGGTACTCATGAATAATTAAGTATTAAAAGAATTAATTAACATAATATTATAGGATTTTTGAAAGCTTATTATGTGTATGTTGAATAACAGAAGGGTGAATTGGTCCATATTGAATATGTAATTCAGTATTAGGATGAAAATTATTAAAAATTGGAATTGGGTATTGATTTGAATCAAATAAGAATAAAACAAGACATGGTTATCAAAAATCTAAGTTATATTTTTGAATAATGAAATGGTATCATTGATTAATTTAAGGAAGAATTTATTGTGTTTATAAAAGGGATATTTTGAGTATTCTATATAAGATGATCTATTTTAATGAAACTTATTTACAGGATTTATTATAGAAAATTAGTCTCATATATATGATGAAAATACTAATGATGAAGATCAAGTAACAGTTCTAATGAAGGGAAGTGAGTAAGATCATCATAAAATTAATGATTATTTAGAAAAAAAATTAAATAGATTGTTAGTCTTATAGAAAGACTCTATAAAGAAATCACTGAGAAATAAGTTCAAGGGATATGTCTTCTTGATTAGTTAATGGTTGAGAAGAATGAAGTTGGTGATAAATACTCAATCTAGACTACTAAATAAAAATATTATACAATTGGAGAATCATTAAAGTCAAGCATATAAGTATAGAATTATCAGTCAGATATAATGGGTGAAAATATAAAAATAGATTGATAATTCGTTATATTATTTACATGAAGGAGATAAATATCATGTAAAGATTCTGAAAACGGAATATAAAGATAAAGTAAATTCATTGTTAGATTAATGATAAAATCTCATCTTTAATTGTATTTTCATGTAAAATATGTTAAACAATATTGAAAGATCAATTATATAAAATTTTAAAATTTATTATAGATTTTTTTGAGATATTGAGAATTCCTAAATAGTTTCTTGAAGCTAAAATACTCACTCTTGTTGTAAAATTAGGTTTGAGATTTGATAAATCATTATCCAAGGAAATAAATAAACCAATAGTGGGTTATAAAATGCATATAAGAGGATATTATTAAGATAAATCAAGGAATAAAAGTAAGAGATAAAAGAAAGTGTCTGATTTGGATAGGTGGAATCAAAATGACTAATGTTAAAATATGTACTACTGCTATATAATCCATCAACATATTGTAAGATATTTTAAAGATTATATTAAGTTGATTTTAGATTATTCAGTGACTAAAATATAAAAATTACTATCCATAAGAAATAATGTACAGTTCCTATTAATATTATTACTGTTTCTTTAATGGTGATGTTTTTATTTTGAGAGAAATTCATATGTGGAAGAATGTTTTTGGTGAAATGGTATTCAAACTTCACATTTGAGGTACATGTTTTTATTTTTAACAATAAATCCATTTTATGAATATGAATGGAATTTATTCTTTGGGCTATAATCAATAGATAAAAAGGAGAATCAATCCTCATTATAGTAGAATATGTTATAAATATAAATATAAAGGATATATTGAATAGTACTATAATATGAGAAGAAGATAAGGTCTGAGGAGAAATATCACTACTCTTGTGACAGGAAAAAGTTGAAATGATATGTAAATATAATATTTAACATTAATGAATTAAATCATGTACTTGACGAAATATGAGTAAAACTATGAAATGAATTATTTTCAAATATCAAAGTCTATTATGATACAAAATTCTTTATAAAAAGAATAGAATAAAATGAGGAATACTAAAAAAAATTATACTGTACACATATCTAAAAAATGATATTTATAAAGAAAAAATATTTTCAAAATGAAACAAATTTTAAATTTGAATAAATTTTTAGCACTGGAATTGGATATATTTTTATGAAAAGAAAGGAATATTTCACAAGTGGAATCATTGAAAAGATTTCCACATAGGAAATATATATGAATTCAAAGAAGATGAAATGTGAGAAAGTACTAACTGATGAGGAATAATGAATTAGTGGCATTGTTGAATGGTGTATATCTAATAATACTCATCACAAAGATGGAATAAATAGTATTCCAACCATTCCAACCAGATTCCTCCACCTTTGGATGTTTACAAGAAAATCGTTATCCTCATGTGTTTAAATTATGTTAATTGAGGTTTTTTGTAATGTATAATTATGTGATAGATTTGATCTATAGGCTGTGTAGAAATTAAAATAATTATTTCTTGGGATTGTTGTTATTTTTTTCTGAATAAGATAAATTTAATAGGTGGATTAGAAGATATTTTAGTTTGAAATTTTCATCATGCCTAAAATAATGCTAAAATTATGTCAAGGATGTATCCAAATCGACATATAGATTCAATAACAAACATTGGATTTTTAAACTAAATATAGAGTTAAATCCTATGATAAATTAGTTCAAATTATAATGATTTTGATATAAAATTAAAATGGTGTCAAACTCAGATATGAAATGACCACTAGTGTCAAGCCAACTTGGTGGTCAACAAATGATATAAATCCCTATCTCAAGTGGTATCTATGATTCCTCACAGACATAACCATTTCAATTAAATGTATTTAAAATAAATATTGAATTATAATAAATTCCCAATTACATTTATTTATTGAGTTTTAGAGAGTTAGGAGGAGAATTTACCAACAAAACTCATCTCTATTTTAACTAATGAACAATTATTTTAATATATAAGAAACTAATTATTCCATATAAAATTTTTAAAATCTTCCTTTAATTCTCCACAAAAGATGAACTGATGGAAATTTCATAATTTTTTTATATTAAAAACTTGGGGAGATATAAACATAATAAAAGGGGTGATATAAGATGCTTATTAAGGGTGAACAATATCAATAACAATCACCAATCATAAGTGAGTATAATATGATCATACAGGTATAATCATGAAACATAGGAAAGTTATACCAAATATATAAATGATAAAAATCATGGCATAAGGAATATAATAATATAAGTGTACATCTCTAAAGTCTACATAACATATTAATAAGTAGAACATAGATAATTAGGGCACAACCATATGTATAGGGATACATCCCCTTCATATGTCACAAACAAGCACCAATGCTTGGGAACAATGAAATTGTACTAAAAGATACATGTATCGTGAGAAATAAATGTTAAAATAATGAATTTGAGGGGGATATAGAACCCCAAATATATTTTTTTAATACTTAAATGTGCCACTTGAAAATCATTCAATTATCAAATAACAAACAACCCATGTAAATAAAATGGTATTTATAAAAATTTCAAAGAAAAATCATTCAAGGAAAACATTTAATGTAACATTAATAAACATGATAAACCCATGAGATATAAATTTTTAACTAATGATACTAAATAAATTTATAGGTAGATATTATTAAATTAATTATATTGTATTCTTCATTTCAAAAAAAAGTATATGGTATTTACATCGTTTAGGTAAAGGGTGTTTGGTTTAGTCAATAATTTCCCCAATCAATCGATTTATAGATTTTTTGTGAACAACCTCTAATAAAAGGAATCAAATTAGGGAGTTCGTAGAGTAAATAAATATGAATAAATGTTATATCAATACATAATGAATAATTAGTAAAGGAAAATTAATTGGTAAATCATTTACTTTATAGAGATTTCAAAATTGTTCTAAAAGTATCATAAAAATAGGATGTTATAGGTCACATTAAAATTAGATTTTTTGAAAATGTTATTTGAAAACTTTTGAAAATAATTAATTTATAAAATAATCTTAAAAAATAGAGTCTTTGAAAAAATTTTAAAGGTTATGTTGAGAAAACAATGAGTGAGAGATAAAATATTTGACCATAAAAGGTAAAAACACATTGATATTTTGAAATTCCTTTTATTGAAACCCACATCGTAAAAAGGATAATGAACCCTTATTCTGAAAATGGATTAGGAGATATTTGAATATTTAAAGTGGAAATAAAAAATTTGAATTTAAAAAAATCTATAGTGGGAGATAATAAATCAAGTGTAAAAAAGAAATTCCCCTTTAAAATAACAGACATAATAAAACCATCAAATAATTCCCTTTTAAATAAATACCCATTTTAATACATTATAACATTAAAAACATTAGTATTAAATATTATTTTTTAAGATGACAAAAAAATAGAAAGGAATATATTGGTAGAAGAATCATTGTAAAAGTGTAAAAAGTAGTTGATGTAAAAAAACATAATAAATGACCCCTTTTATATTTTATCAAAAAATGACACATAAGAAAAACATTAAAATAATTATTTAATTATTTGATAATAAATTAAAATAAATAGTTAATGTTATTAATAAAAAATTGAGTCTGGGATAAGGGAATTTGTAAACGAATCCAATGAATATGGAAGATAAAGGCTCCTGACCTAAAAGAAGTGGTAAGGAATGTTTCACTCACAAGAATCACAATATGTAATTTAAGATCCAAGGGGAAAAGAAATTATGAAAGGTTATGTAAATACAAAGAACACTATAGGAGAATTATATTATGGGTTTTTTTAGAGATAATGACCATAAAAAATCCCTTGAT
Organism: Viscum album; assembly: GCA_963277665.1. Taxonomy (NCBI): domain Eukaryota; kingdom Viridiplantae; phylum Streptophyta; class Magnoliopsida; order Santalales; family Viscaceae; genus Viscum; species Viscum album. The sequence goes on along the minus strand of OY728134.1, from coordinate 153,290,682 downwards.
GGATTATCAATCCACGGTAATCTCAACTTTAAATTAAGACCAGAAGTCCAAACCTTATGGTTTAAGAAATGTTTAATAAAAATCCCATGAATGATAGATATTGAATTTGAAAACAAAATACCAAGAATAAAATAAAATTATTGGTAAAATATATAAAATATGATGTATATACACCATTAAAATGAAAGAGGGGGTCTAAAAAAATGCCTCAATGAAATGTATTAAGGCACAAAAAACCTCCCAATAAACAAATTCATTGTTAAAATATCATTTCAAAATGATGTTATAAGTAATAATTGTAATAAACCATAAAAAAATAATAAATAAAAAAAATTATTCATTAGGTAGAATAAATAAAACATTGAACAATATATTACAATAAGAATACATGCAACTTAATGAAAGAAAATTGAGATAGAAAAAACTCGTACCATAGCCCTGATTCGCTCTGCACATGTACCAACATCTTTAATAATAATTTTTTTTATAATATAACTTAATATAAACATTATTCATGTCAATTTCATCCACAAATACCATTTTTATCATATTATGTTTATTTATTAAATAGTGCTTTCTTATGTTGGTAATTTTTGGTGGTTTGATCAATTTCTATGTAGAAATTATGGAATATAGAGAATGGTTAAATGTGTGGTAGAATAACATAATAAATTTAAAATTATATGTTTTCATGTACATAATTATTATATTATTATGAAATATATAGATTTATATTGGTTATTATTAAATTAACTTGTATAAAAAAGGTTTCTCAAATACGTTCATTTTTTTCAGAAAAGTTTAATATAACTCTTTATTGATAATATATCTTATAAAATTTAAAATATTATATTTATTTAATATTAATATTTTTATAAAACTTATTTTCAAAATAAAATTTTAAAATTTTCCTTTCTAGGCAGTGATGTAAAATAAAATACATTGTCTCTTAGTGGCGACAGTCCGCACATATGCACAATTAAAATTCTTGTGTTTCTCATAGTGGATGAAAAAGAATAAATATGGTTGTTCCATTTATATAATAAAACATTAGTATAAAAATGATAACGAAGTCATTATATTAATATTTCTATCGTATTTTTTGATAAAAAAATATTAATAACAAAATGATATGGATTATTTATTACTCACATTGAGAGTTTGAACATTCTCTTGAAAGTATCCTTGGAAATAAGGGAATATGATAACTTATGGTGACCAAGGGATTTATCAAATTCAAGTTACTTCATGGATAGTAAACTTGGGAGGGTTTTGAGTAAATTTATAAGGATATGTGTATCTATTATAAGGTGAAAGTGATCCCCCTTACAAGTGAATAAAAAGGAACATTTGTCAACATCCATTATATTTCAATAATGGAATGAAACTATCAAGGGTCAATATTTCAAAATGTTACAAATGATGATTTTTTTGGTGATATAAGAAATAAAAATCCTCAAAAACTCATTTTAAAACATGTTTTAATCAATTTAATCTTATATTTTAACTTTTACCAAATTTTTTATTTTTACTATGGTTATTATTGTTTCCCCAAGTAGCAAAATCTTTAACTAAAAAATTTCAAAAAATATTACTAAATTATGGTGTGATAATCCTAAATCTAATATTAATTTTAATTAATTTTATTTAATTTATAAATTATAGAAAATTTTCTTTTAAATTAAAACATTTTATATATAACTATTTGTTATAGAAAAATAATGATTACCATTATGTGTTCTTAATGTTATTTATAATTTTTTACCACTAAATGTGTGTTCATATAATTATATATGTGTAAAATTAATATAATATTCATTATATAAATTAAAAAAATTAATTTATTAGATAAAAATTGCATACCACTAATTAAACAATTTTTTTGAAAATAACACTTCCACCATTATCATGGTTATTAACATTAATCTTAGTAATCATAATTTTAAACCTAGAAATGATATTAGACTTTTTAAAAAATATGAACATGTTGATATAAAATATGAGATCCATTATTTTATATATAATTACAATATGTGATGAAAACTAATTTATATTAATAAAGAATAATAACAGTTTATAGAGTAAAATATAACTTAATGTTCCAAAAAAATATGAATTTTCTAAATTAAAAATTGTTTTATAAATTATATATATATATATATATATATATATCATTTCTCAAAAACATTTATGTCAATCCTATTTTATGATAGTTTCATAAAAGCGATGGTATTAAAAATATCATTATTTTTCACTATTCACCTAAAAATCAATTATTTTAGATAAATATAAATAATTCTTTCTAAGATAATATTGAAATGATTAATCTAAAAATAAATTTATATTTTAAAATTTTAAATTCTATGATCTGTCAATTTATCTTTTAAATAAAAAGAAATTATATAATGAAAAACTACTTTTGTTAAAAAAATTACCCTTTTAAACTTTATGTTTTATTAATATTATTTTACATAAATTCAAAAATAGATGAGTGTTTACAAATTTGTTTATAAATATAAATAGTTCAAAATATAAAAAACTTTTAACACTTATTAATTTAATTTATTAATGTAAAATTCAATACATTATTTAGAATTATTCATTTAAAGGTTTCTTTTTTAAAATACTTACAAAAGAAAAAAATAATATGTGATTATTTAAATTGATTATTATTATATTATTCATGTAATTTTAGTATAAATGGTTCTTTTTTGTCAGGCATTGTGTTAGTTTAGTGTTGTGTGTGACACATCCTATTCAAGATAATATTAATTTAAAGGGTCAAAAATCTCAGGTCATTGTATTCTATACCAAATAAATAAATTATATCCTCACACTTCTAATTATTACTCACTAATGAAATTAAGTGACAGTATTGTCATTATTTGCGATATAACATCAAATATGAAATCTAAATTACTCTCTTAGGCAATACTAGGTTACATAAATTTTCTCAAACAACATTAATCATTCAAACAATATTGTACCATATTATGTATATAACTTAATCATATATTCTATATAACATACCATTCCCAAAAATTTCTAAATCCCTGAGACATTAAACCATGTAAAAATCATATATTCCACCAAAAATTAAACCTATTTTAAAACCTTCTATTTATTAGTCAGTAGTTCATAAATTCATACACTAGTAAAAATATATCATAATTCTAAAAATGTTATAAACAACACCATAAATATGATGGATCATTTTTTCATTTAATTTATAATCAATTCCAAGTCTAGCAATAATGTCTTACTCAATTTTCTCAAAATAAATCAACACTTTAATACCTCAACACCATGAATATATTAAAACTTATAAGTTTCCACACCTCAACCATGTTTTCTCCAATAGTTATCCCGATAAATATAACACCATCATAAAATAACATTACAATTTTATTGATACTATTTAATATACGTTATCAAAATATTAAAGTATAAATACTACATAAAAATCCATATATGTTTCACATAATCCTCATAAATTTTACTATATACTAAAATTTCATCAATTAACTTCACTCACTAATTAGAATATCTAAGAGTATCGATATTTAATTTCTATTTAGATATAAACCACACTACCTTAGGTAAGATTAGAAATTTTCATTTTCCACCATAATAAAAATATACAAAGATTCTCAAATAATGACCCATTTTTTAGTTATAGGTCGTAGTTTTTTCTAGATACATACCTTTATCGGCTTCATTATCATGATGTAGGTTTTAAAAAATTCTTATACCATTAGGTTATGATAATATCTAAAATATGGGTATAAAAGCATTAATATGAATATGTCTTTGCCTATGTTACCTTCAATTTTAACATATTATACTTAAATTTAAACATTTTTTTCTCTTTGATCAATCCATGGTTATCCATGGTAATATTCACATTAGAATATCTAACCTAATTAGTTAACATCATAATCAAATCCTTCATAATGTTTCATTAAAGTGGATGTGAATTGACCATAGAAAATCTCTTGGGAGTGTCGAGTTAGGTGTGTAGTATTTGGCCAACTCATCATGAAACAATGTGAAGATTGAGTTGATACTGAACAAACATTTTTCTGATTTATTACCCTAAGGTACATATTTCCTATAGATTCATTCACTTTCCATTATCGATAAAGGGGTTCAATTTGTTAGGACAACCATAAAATCTCTAATTTACCAAAATATTGTTATAAACACCTATACTTATACTTATCACTTGGAGTTATACCTAGGGTTTTCACTAAAAAACTCTTATCATAATCCCTAATATATTCAATGTTACATGAACAATTGTAAAGGGTTATTTATACCCTTGAAATTATGGGGAACATTAACTTATAAACAATTATATTATCCTTAACTGGCATCCAAAACTATATAGAACCTTCTTTGATTCAAAATTTGATTCCTTATTGATTCTACCATCAATATTACATGGCTTTGAAATATATATTACATTAAAATACATTCCCATGATCTTTTAGTCTTGGAGTTATAGAGAGTTAGTCCCAAAAAATAACCAATAATACTCATTCCTTTTTCAACTGATAAATTTTTCCACTATATAACCAAGTGTTTAATCTATAATAATTATTCATCATATCCCACTAATTATCCTAAAAATATACTGTTTGAAAAATTTCATACTTTTCGTATCTTTTTAATTGGTGAAATTTATACCTATGAAAGGTGGTTATCTCATATGCTTTGTAAGTGTAACCATAAGTATAAAAATTAAATATCATAGGTGAGTATACGACGAGCATATAGAAATAACCAAGATACATAATAACGTTATAACCAATAAATATTTGATAAAATATCATGGTATCATTTATGAAATAACATAATAATACATCATTAAAATCTCGCATATCATAGAAACAACACCTACTTTTAGAATTTAATAACAACCATAAATATATGGAAACATCAACTTTATGAGTTACACACTTGCACACATGCTTGCAATAAACTAAATATTTTATATATGTACATGTATTATGAGATATAATCTTTTAACTATTGAATTGGAGGGTGATATAGTACCCCACCATTCATTCATCTATACATACATATTCGTCCTGAGAATCATTCAATTATAACAATATAAATAACACATGGAAATAAAATGGTTTTCTAAACATTCAAATGAAAATAATTCAAGGAAATAATTCATAATTAAATCAATAAATATAATAAACCCATGTTATATGAATGGTTATCCAATGATACTAAATAAATTTCTATGTAGATGTAATTTAATTATGTTTATGGTATTTACACCATATAAATAAAGGCTATAAAATTTAGTAAAAAATATTCTGAATCAATCAATGTATTGAATCTATGAGAACACCCTTCAATCAAAGTAATCAAAAATATAGTATTCACATAATAATGGAATTAGAATAAAAGTTATGATTATACATAGGGGTTATTAGATAAGATAAAGGAATTGATATATCACACCCCTTATAGACATTTCAAAAAAAATACCATTATCATAAAAAGAATAACTTTTTAGTCACCATTAAAAGATATTTTTTCTAATTTCATTTGAAAAAATTTGAAAAACATTAATTTAGAAAATAATATTTAATAATGGAGTCATTAATAAAGTCATAATGGTTATATTGGGAAGGAGTTAGGGATAAAATATTTGACCATCAAACGTAAAACCATTTTTATATTTTTAAATAACTTCTATTGAATCCCCCATAAAAAAATGATTGCATAAAATTATTTTGAAAATATATATGGTATGAACATAAAGTTTTATTAGGTAATAAATGTTTTGAATTCAAATTTAATTTTCATTAGAAGAAAAGAATACCAACATAGAATGAAATTTCATTTTTAAATAACACTTTTTAAAAAATCATTGAACTAATAAATTTTAAATAGATTCCCTTTTAATACTTAATGACTATTAAAACATTACGAATAAATAATTTTCTTAAAAATATAATATAATTTGGAATTTATTATTTTTGAAAAATAATTCGTATAGATGTAAAAAAATGAGTTCACCAAGAAAATGTTATATTAATATTCCTATCACATTTTATAAAAAATGACATATAAGAAAAATTTGAAAAGAAATATTTACCAAATTTATATGAAATTAAAAATAATATAAAATTTTACTAAAAAATAATTGAGTATTAGAGGGGAGAATTCAGAAAATAATCAAATGACTATAAATGATAAAGGATATTGACAGAAAATAATATTTTAGGTTCATTTCACTCACAAGAATCAAAATAGGTAATTTAAGATTCAAGGGAAAAAGAAATTGTGAAGGGATATATAAAACCTCAAAAAAAATATGAGTAGAATGAAATTATGGTTGTTCTTGAGAGAAGTATCATAAAAATTCCCCCATATGGATTATTAATCAAAATAAATCTCAACTTGTAAATAAAATTGGAAGTCAAAAACTTAATGATTAAGAAATTTTTTAATCATTTCCCCATGAATGAGGGATCATCAATTAAAACATAAAATACTATGAATGAAAGATAATTCCTTATATAATACATAAAATTGGTATTATATACACCATAAGAATGAAATCAGTTGAATAAAACCAAACATTTCTTGAAGAAATGTATTGATACATAGAAGCCTTATGATTAAAAAAATCTTTGAGGTAAGAATCATTTGATAATGGGGTAATCTAAAACAATTGTAAAACCTAGAAAATAAGGATTAAATAAAATAAAAATAATTAATTATTTATAATAAACCAAACATATAATAATATATTTGAACAATATAGTATATAACTCAATAGAAGAAAATTGTGTTCGCACAAACTTTACCATGACCCTAATTCACTCTATAAATGCGCCTAACATTCTAAATAATAAAACTATGTATATTAGATACATTTTAAAGAAAATTATTAATCTATATTTCAATTAATAATAAATGTTAATGATAATATTCTATTTATTTATTGTATATTTTTTTCATCTGGTGGTTATTTGATGTGGTTTGGTCAATTATCATGTAACTCTTTTGGTATGTTAACTATGATTAAAGGTGTTCTAGAATAACTTCATAATATAAAAAAATTATGGATTTATTTCATTCATTATTAAATTATAATTAAATTTATATAGTTATTTTGTTTTTTATAAAATAAACTCATATTAGGAAAGATAATCTAATAAGTATATTTTTTTGTGGTTATGTTTACAATGTTATTTTATTTATAATATCACTTATAGAATGTCCGAATTTATTCTTGTATAATATTAATAGTTTCATAAAAATAATTTTTACCAAAAATAAATTATTAAATACCTCCTTTTAAGGTGGTTATGGGAAATGAAATACATCATCTCATGAAGTTGGTAGTCCATACATAAAAACGATCGATGTTTTTTGGTTTTTCTTAGTTGATGAAAATGAATAAATAATGGTTGTTACACTAATATAATAACAATTATTTATAATAATCATAATATTTTCATTATATGACAATATATAGGGTATTCTTGAAAGATAATGATTAAGAATAAAATGATAAGGATAAGGATTAGGTAATAGTCACTTTCGGACCGTGAACATTCTCTTCAAAGTCTCCTTGGAAATGAAAGAAATAGAATGACTTATGGTGAAAAAAACATTAGTTTGTTTAAGGATCTTATAGGAGAGTAATATTAGTCAGGTATTGAAAGAAATTTTTAAAGTTATGTGTGACATTTAGAGGGTATTTGTGATCCCCTTTTATAATTTAATAAAATGGATCTTTTTTAACACCCATTAATTTTCAACAATGGAATGAAACAATTCAAGGGTTAATGGATTCAAAATAGAGAAATAACGGAATTGTTTGGTGGTATATGTCAAATAAATACTCCACTACTCATTTTTAGATGGATTTAAACATTTTTTAAGTAATTTACTCTATTATTTTTATGTTTACCTTCTTTTACCAGGGAACCTAGTTTTAACCCTAATAACTTATGGTTTTTCTAAAAAAATATAAACTAAACCCTATAAAAAATTATGGTATTATAAAACTAATATTAATATTCATTTAATATAAAATTTTTTATAAATAATATAAAAATAAAATTTAAATTAAATATATTAGATATAGAAAAACCAAATATTGAAAATTAATGATTTTTTAAAAATAATGTGTTCTTAATTTTATTTAGCATTGATTGAATAGAAAAAATGTTTGTTAATATAATTATATATTTTTAAAAATTATATAAAATTTATTTTATAAATTATTTCAATTTAATTTATTAAATTAAAAGTAAATGACATTAATATAAGAATTCATTGAAATAATAATATCACTATTACTATGGCAATTAAAATTAATCACAACAGTCAATTCATTTCAATAAATATGATATTGTACTTTTAAAATAATATAAAAATGTTAATCTAAAATATTTTATCCTTTTTTTATATTTAATTTTTTCAAGTGATGAAAAAAAAAACATAATGTCAGTCAATAAAAAAAATTTAAATGTAAAATATTACATAATATTCCAGAATGTTAAACATGGGTTTTTTAAATTCAACATTGTATTTTTGAATTATTTATTTAATATATTTTTTATTCAAAAAAAGTTTTATAAATTTTTAAGTCATTATTGTATTATGATAATTTTATAAAATATTTAGTATTAGAAAAATCAGTATTTTTTTTCTCTTCACCCAAAAATCAATCATTTTTGAAAAATATCAAATTTTAATCCAATGATAATATTAAAATTATTAATTTAAAAATTATATTAATTTTTTAAATAATAATTCTAAAATATATAAATTTATCTTTTAAATAAAAATTTAATTAATAATGAAAAACCACTTGTAATAAATTAATACATTTTTAAAGTTCAAGTGTCATTAGTATTATTTCATATAAATTTTTAAGAAATTGAATATATTTTTTGAATGAGAAATTTCCCAAAAGGTGCCTATCTTATTTATTAAATAAAAAAGGATAAATAATTGAATATTGATATATTTGTTTATAAATCTAAATATTAACTATTATAATAACTTTTTAACTATGATCAATTAATTTATTGATGTAAAATAAAATAGTTTTTCAAAAATGTTTATTTAATATAACCCTATTTTAAATACTAATAAAATGAAAATAGTGATATTTTTTTTAAATTGATTACTATTTTTTATAAACTAAATATTATATTATTCATGTAATTTGAATATTTCATGGTTTATTTTTGTATGGTACTGTGTTAATTTAATGTTGCATGTGACACACGATTTTGAAGATAATTTTAATTTAATATGACTGTAATCTCATGTCATCACAGAATCTACCAATAAAAATGTGATGACATATTAATTAATGAAATAGTTATCTTCTTGATAAAATTAATGTATATTTTTTATTGTATTAACAACGAGGTATAAAATAATTTTTATATAGGATATAAAATGGTTCTAGAAGGATGTTTCATAATAAAAAATGGTTTCCCCATGCTGATGAATATCTCAATAATATTAGAAGACTACTAAAGGAATTCCATGGGACTTGGTTATGATAAATCAATGTATTTTTATCCTTTTGTAAAAAATAAAAATCCCTATGAATAAGTGGAAGATAATAAATATCAAGGGGTTTCATAATTTTATCACAAAAATGTTGTATTAGTTAGTTTTATATTTTATATGAGTCACACACTTGATACTTTCTTTCTAATAAACCAATGGGTTTGTATATGTCTGATTGAGATCATAGGATGTGTCAAAAGTAGTTAAAATATTAATATTTAAATGTTTATGCATATAAGTGAGTAAAATGGATATATTTTATATTGTTCAAAAAAACTATTATTTACTACATCATGTTCTGACTCATCATGATTAAATAATTTTTTAATAACTCATTTCCAAGTGGTAAATTAACTTGTTGAAAATCATTAAGAATAATTCATCTAGAATTATTAAATGATTTATAGTGGTTTCTAAAAAAAGTGCAAAAAATGACATTCTATTTTTTTAGTCAATAAATGGAATCTAGTCTAAATTAAAAATTCTAGAGTTACACCAATGGTAAATGGTATAAAGGTATAAACAATAATAAATTGAGAAATTCCCTAATGGTTCGAAGGTGTTAAATGAATCCAATAATTCAAGAGATAAGGTTGATGTGGAAGTATTTAAAACCACCCAATTTTTTAGGGTATATTTAAAATTCATTGATGGAGCCAAAAAATATGGATGCCAAATAGTAATGTTATTTAAGAAATGAAAAGTTTTCATTTTTTATAATAAATTGGAAAATCTCAATGTCAAATGGGATGTGGAATAATTTCATAGAATAGGGAGAGAAAAAACTCTCTAAACCTCAATTTCATAATATGAGGAGACTTAATCTCCCCCAACATGAAATTTATAGACAATATATGAGATTTTTTATTTTAAATTTGTATTTAAAAATGGGGAGCATAATTTATAAGATATCCCCATGAATTTTAGTGTTAAAGGGGTAGGGAATGAAAATAATTATATGGATATGAAGACCCTTTATTTTTTTAACAAAGGGGGATTGATAAGATTTAAAGTGAGATGATTTGGAGTATAATATCAAAATATTTGGGGCTTCTTGAAGTAATTAGAAGATGATGAACGTCGATGAAAATTTTGGGGAAATAAATTATTTGAAAATGAGAAAGTAAAAATATTGAATACAAACCATTAAATTTTGATGTCATATGGGGAGGCAATCAATGGATCATTCCATAAACATATAGGTATTTAATATAGTATGTATTGATCATAGTATGCATAAAAATTGGAGGAATTTTAGAGTCAATGGTTTATTTTGTTTTTACTTTATTACCACTCACTAGAACTGTGAAGTACTATGTTAAAGAAAGATCAATTTACTTGAGGATGATTTTATGATCATTCTTAAATACATGGTGGAACATAGATATATGACTTTGATAAAAAATTCTTTTGATGACTAAGGATTGAAAAGGTTGAATCTGAAAGAGGCATCTAACAAAGGCTGTAAGAATATTTTCAAAGGAAGAGATATTTATGATGTGGGAATGAAATCATGTCATGAGAATAGTTATTGGGATTCAGCTAAGTCACATACCTCAAGCATGTGTATAAAATTTGAGCAACCCACTTATGTTTTCTGAGAAGAGTGATATCTGACAAAGTGTAGAACTTTCCCTGTATACATAAATGTAAGGTTGTCTAGGAATCATATAAATGTAAGAAAAATGAAAGAAATCAATTTTACTAGGAGAAGAATCCAATTTGTAAGGTTTTATAGTGTATCATTTTGATAAGAAAAGTTAGTGGTTCTATAGGTTTTATTTACAAACTTATATGTGAAATTCTAAAATGAGACTACTTTTAAAAGAACACCAATATCATTTTAACATATAAAATATAAGGTAAAAGTCATATGTGATGTGAGATCCAGTTTCCCCATACCAATGTATGGTTCTCAAATCGACAGTCTCCATATAGCTCAGGTATTTATCCTTGTATTCTATATGTAGTGGACTAGTGGGGAGGGTCTATATAATTCCATGGGGATACTATAACCACAGTGTTATAGTTTATAAAAGTATAAATAAATAAAGTAACATATATCACAAAATGGAATATATGAACAATAATGCACAAGCCAAGCACTAAATATAAACCCAAGTAATAACTATTAGGATGCAATATTCAAGCCCATATTCATACAACATCTACAAAAGTAATACAAAGACACAAAATCCAAAATAAGGGAAAAAGACTCAAAAAGAACCAAGACCTAGCCAAAATGACATCTCCATGCTCCATACCATTAGTAATTCAGCTTCAATCATAGGGTGATTTCCCTTATTCAGTCCTGTAACCATAAATATCACTCAGGTACTAAACAATGACCTGAATAGGGTGTGAGTACGACTAAGTAGTCCCCCACCAATGATATCAATAAATAAATAAAACTGATAGATAGTGCATGTTAAGTGAACTATGTAAAACTATTTAATTTTCTAAATGTGAGAAAATAAATAAATAACTAAACATATAATCCTGTGCTACATTATGAAACATGGGGACAAACTGACCTCTTTTGTCCAGTACTGGATGTCTCTGAGCATATCTCGATGGTCGTGCCAAATCAATTACCCCAATTGTTTCACAAACCACCACATATCAGCTGTATTCTTATTTATCACAATCTTCCATATATCGGTCATATTATAGTATCAAAAACTACCATATATAAAGCGTTTTTTAGTTATACCAAACCCCCACATATTGAGTGTTTTATGGTATATAAAACCATTATATATCAATTTTATTTTATGTTATTTCAAATCAACATATATCAAATGTATTCCAGTATAAAAGCACACTATATATCATGTATATTATGGTATCACAACCCACCGTAAATCTTGTGAATTCATAGTTATAACAAACCACCACATATTGTGAATATTCTAGTATCAAAAAAACCTCCATATATCGGGATTATTCTCAGTTATCACAAACCACCACATATTTAGTGTATTATAGTATCACAATTTATGAACAACGTAACCCATTCAAAATACAATTTCCAAAAAATAAATAAATATTAAGTGGATAATCTGTTCAATTTGAATCACCTCATCCATGGGTTTTAAAAATATTAAAAAGAAAATTTAGAAATAAATTTATCATTTTAAATATAGTTTTAAATTTAGGGGGAATTTCCATAAAAATGGAATGATGGGAAATTTAAGTGTTACAACCAAGCTAATGAAGAAGGTAATTATTTTTTTGTTTTTCATTTTGATGTCAAAGGAGTTTATGAATAATGTTAAAATCACCACACTTTGTATTTGGTGAACATTGGACTATCTTTTGTATTTGAAATAATGAGATTCAAAATGATTGACTAGGTTTATCATATTCAGGAGAAGCTAGTAGAAAATTATCATCAGATTCACACCGAATAGGGAATAAAAAGTAGATTGTATTGAGAATTCATCTTTCTATATGTAAATGGTCAGCAGATTCATCATGACTTCAGTATGAATTTTTTGGTCATAATAAGTAGAATAAAAGTCAGTATGACTATTATAAAATAATTGTTAGGATACTTTTATGATCCTAGATTCCTCATTAATCATAAATATGTTGTGAAACTAATTAGGAAATATATATGAAAGGAAGGGGGCATGAAACATATTTTTTCAATCACGTTCATATTGAATGGATTTGGATGACATTGAAAAGGGGATCTAGAGATCTTATTCAGCCAAATAATATTTGGGCTAATTGTTTTCTATACAATAAATTTGAGGATTAATTGTAAAGAATGTTTTTAGTGAAGGATAATGGTATGGTACAATACATTCCACTAAAATTCAGATGATTCTAAAGCTAGTGTTCAATGTTTTCCATGTGATGAAAGAATTCATAATATAATCTAAATATTGATGAAGAAGAAAGTTGATAAAGCCATCATATTGGATCACTAGATTCATGAAGTCTGATAACATTTGTGAAAAATTTGAGAAACCAAAGCTACTATTTTTTGGTCAACACAAATGCTAAAATAAAAAAATCTTTAGATAATGAAGTTGATGGGAATATAGAAAGGAGTCTTTGACTGGAATCATATTCATAAAGGAAAATCTACTAATCAGACTCGATATTCCATCATATTCGGAGAAATAATTACATTTTACTGATGAATAAAAATAAAACAAAACAATGTGATCAATAATGTATTCAAACATTTCAATTGGTTTTAATTACTTTGTTTCTTTTTTAAATGGTTCAAGATGGGAGTTAAAAAAATTGATGGATGTATTATTGAAGGGGAGATTAAGTTTCAAAGAATATTTATTCAATTTTGTTGAGTTATTTTTCAAATGTTACAATATAATAAAATTTTTTTCAATTAGTATATATCATTGTATTTTAGAAAATTGGATTAGTATATGTAATCTAGACTTTCATTCCGAATGAATGTCTGAAGAAGAGATAATGGTTGTAGAAGATTTAATAAGATGCAAGAAGAGTTTCTGAAGTGAATATTCACCTAAAATTTGATGGAAATAAAGATTTTGGGTAATATGGTTGAATGGTCATATTATTGGATTCCCACCAAAATCATTCAAGTGTAATTTATAAAAGGAGAATGTACTTTCCACTATTTTTTACACAGATGTAATATTCAAAGAAGAGAGATAAACTCCAACATTATAGGGAGAGAAAGAAGTTTCTATATTGGTCATTATTGAAAAAGTTTCAATATATTGAATTTAAAGAATAATAGACTATATTACAATGTTTTATTCAGATGATCATCATATTCATAGATTATTGTATTTAGCTTCTTACCATATTATTCTTGTCATCCTTATTTGAATGATCTTCATATCGAGTGTGATAATTGGATCAATATTTCTGTATTGTTATATTTGGACTGAGGAAGGAGTTCTGAATTATCTCCATTGTATTCAAACAGTGCGGAATCTATCATATTGGATAGTAAAATTTTAATATTGGTGTGGTTATATTGGATTGGTAATATCGGATTGGGAAATCGGTTCTAGAGAATTTGAGTGAGCATATCAGACTAAGAAATAAGACATGAATTCCATATCAATGTCCTTAAAGATATTTTTATATTATGGGTAATAAATTTAAGAATTTTTTCCAAATAATATATTTATGGAAGTTGAAAACAAGCATAGGTAACATGAGTTGTTACACAAATATTGTGTTAACCTATTTGGTTCACATGGACTATTGGATTCTCTTAAAAGTGCTACATGACTGAAAGGGTATATCCTTCTCATTGAATTCCACCAAAAGTATTTTATTTAGTGGATTCTGTGGTATTGGATCATTTCTAAACAATAACATTAATGTAGTTATTCTCATTTAATAGTGAAACTTGAAAATACTTGTGTTTTTATAGTTGTGTATTTTGAATTGTTTTCATTAGGGAAAAAAATCCTTAATAGGAGGTGACTGTTGTTTCAATTTCAAGGATGCACAAAATAAAAGGTATAACTGGTTCACCCCTCCCCTCTCAGTGATGCAATTATCCAAAATGGGAACTTTTAAGTAGTATAATATCTAAAGTTTGAATTTTCATATTCATTAATAATGTTTTGAAGAGAAGGTTATGAGAATTTTAATTGTGTGAAAAGTAAAGGTATTCTGGTTTTTTATTAAAATAATAATAAAATATATAAATATAGGATTTTTCTATATCTTATGTATATTTAATATGATATTCCAAAAGTTACAACTTATGGGTTTCCTTATATTAATTATAAAACTATATATCTGTTGATAAAAGAATCATGGGAATGATGGAATGGCCAAGAATGATATATTATCATCACTTTATAAAAGTGAATTCCTAACTGTAAAAGGTGTTTCCACATCTAAAGGAATATGAGATGATTTGAAAAACATATACAAAGCCAGTATGAATGTAAAGAAGGAATTGTTACAAATATAGAGATTGAATTATGATGATTTGAATATGGGTGAGTATGAATCTATTGGGGACTTTTTTAACAGGATAAATGAAATAGTTAACACTATCAAATGTCCTGGTGAATTATTAAATGATTCTATAGTTGATGAAAATATTTTGAGAATCCTTCCTATAAAGTTTGAGGAAAAATTTTCTTCTTTGGAAGATAGATATGATGAATAATTATCCCATCATGAATTTCATTGCACTCTAATCACTTATGAAATGAGAATGGAGAAATCTATGAAGAGTAAAAAATGGTTTATAGAGAAATTTCAATCAAGGATGAAAATAAAGAAAAATCAAATAATATTCATATTGAATATAAAGCTTGTGAATCTGATTCTAAAAATGAGTTATGTAAAAACATTGATGAAATTTTATCCTTGTTTTCTAAATATTTCAAATCTGTTATATGAAAATAAAAGGGGAAAATTCCCCTTAAATGTATTGAATATGGTGCCATTGGGAATTTTTTGACAAATTATCCTCAAATAAATAAATATTAGGATAATGATGAATAATAAATAAATTTAAGAAGATCATGAAAGAAATAGGGAGGTAATGTAAAATTTTATTCCATGGGGAAAGAATAAAAATTATTCAAATATAAAAGAAGAAGTTTCTTATTTAAATATGAAGATGATGTGGGTATTGGTTTTGAATATGAAAATCGATTGAGTTTGGTATTTGAAATAATTTCTATGCAAAAGTGAATGATGAAGAGTTTAGAAGCAGTGGTTCTGATGAAAAAGAAACTCAATAGGAATGTTATTTGAAATATGGGTTGAAATAATGTATATGAATGATTGTAAGACTATAGAAGGAAAAAAGAAGTTGGAAGATAAATATTCATTGAGAAACTATCAGTAATTTATTTATAATGATAAATAAAGGCCAGTAAAAGAGACTAATAATTTAAATAAATATATTAAAGAATAAAAAAATTATAATGAGTATCTGGAAGTTAGGATAAAGGAAAAAGAATGAGAGTTGGAACTTTTCCAACAAAAACATTCAAAAGTTGAAAAGATAAAAAAAGTCAAAAACTCTATATCTAAATCTAGTGAATGTTCATGGAAATAGAAATGTGATAAGGATCATTAAAATATATCTTCAAAGGTTGATATGAAAGATAAAATTATTTTTAAAAATAAGAAAGTTGGGAAATCCATGTATGTGGCCAAGACCAACAAAATTGGGAATTCAGAATCCTCAATGAACCCTGAGTCAAAAAATGTATTAAAAAAATATGAATTTGGAAAATTTTAAAATAAATCTAGTTCCTATAATGATGAAAAGAAACATAAGACTCTAATTGATAATAGAAAGTTTTTTGGCTCAGAAAATAAATAGAATCAGGTGGTTGAGAAACTTATTCACTATTCTGGACAGTATGGATGTTTCAATGGAAATTACTCATTTTGTGGATATTGTTGGTGTTGAGCCCTCTGGAAGATTGCTGATTTCATGTTTATAACTGATGTTTTAATAATCACAAATCATCACAACTCATTGATGCTTAATCTGGTTTGATGTCTCATAAACATAATTCCAATCTATGAATGAATCAGTTATCATGTTTTTAACTATGCTTATTGACTTACAAAGTATGTTGGAAGTCTTCTGGATTCAACAGCCATCAGTCACTGATCAATCAGACTCACCGATCAATCAGACTCATCGATCCATCAGACTCACTGATCCATCAGAGTCACCAATCAATCAGACTCACCGATCAATCAGACTCACCGATCCATCAGACTCACCGATCCATCAGACTCCCCGATCCATCAGACTCACCGATCCATCAGAGTCACCGATCCAAGGACTCACCGATGCAAATGACTCACCGATGCAAATGAGTCACCGATGCAAATGAGTCACCGATCAGATGAAAGACCGATGCTGATCAAAATGACTCACCGATCAGATGACAGACCGATGCTGATCAAAATGACTCACCGATCAGATGACAGACCGATGCTGATCAAAATGACTCACCGATCAGATGACAGACCGATGCTGATCAAAATGACTCACCGATCAGATGACAGACCGATGCTGATCTATCTGAGTCACCAATCATTACTCTAATGCTGATGACCTACCGATATCTTGAACAGTCATAAACAACTGTTTGAATTTCTTTATCTTTATCTTTATTTATTCTAACCAACGGTCATATTAGTTATATTTTAATACCCTGACAATTAATTAATAAAGGTTGTCGGATGTCAGGAAACCGTACCTCGTACCTGCGGAAAGGAAACCTTTTCTGTCCTACGGAGCACGTGATATAAATACAAGAAGACTCTGCTGATGAGTGTGTGGAAAAAGGTGAAAAAAAGTGGTGAAAAACCAAGAAGAGACAGACAACACACACAGAGACAAGGAAGCATACGACATACTCAAGAAGAGCTCTGTGCATACAAGCAGAACCAAGCAAGACAGAATCAAACATACAATCAAGCCTACTCAAGAAGAGTGGTGTGCATACAATAGAATATTGAAGAGCCTCATCGACTACATCTCACTGCCTGTGAACCTGAAGCATACGACACTCTGCTTCTCAAACAAAATCGAGAAGAGGACTCAGAATCACTTCTTATTAATTCCAAAACGAGTCCAGTGCTACACTGAAATCACTAGAGCCATTTCTAAACTCTACATCTCTGCTCTGTGATTTATTTATTCTACATTTTGAGCAGTGTGTGTTATCTGCTGTATTAAACACACACACTGACTCCTGTACTTTCACTGGAGGATCTGTAAATCCTCAGCAAACCTTTTACACTTCACTTCCCACTGTGGATAGTGGTAGAGGTCTTGTTACCTGGACAGCTGGCTGCTGTTGTTTGTTTTTCCCACGTAGAACTGTGGTAGAGGTCTTGTGACCTGGACAGTGTGTTCACTGTTGTTAACCCTGATCCAGGGTGTGGATCATTTTTATATAAACTGTTGAGAGGACTAAGTCTCGGCTTGAGACTGAACCTCTTGGTTACTTCTCTGTGTTTATAGTTATACTCTATATCCATACTATACATATTTATTTCATATTCCGCTGCTGTTACTTTGAAATATAATCTATCTTCAAAGCTACTTTGATAATTAAATTCACAAGTGTTTATATTTATTATAAATCAGTAAATTAGTTTCAAAAGTTAATTTAATCATAAGATTAAGTTAACTGAGAATTAATCAATCTTTGAGAAGCTACTTGAACCTTTATATTCTATATAAATTCACTTCAGTTTAATTTATTTTTGAAATTGGGGGATTTTATTAGAAATAGTTTTTAAGAGAAAATTTTAATTGGAACTCAATTCACCCCCCTCTTGAGTGTCCACTCCGACCAACACTTGGTATCAGAGGTTGTAAATACTTTCTAAAAGTGCTCTGCTTTTGAACTGTGATTTTAGTTGTATTTTAAAGTTCTTAAAATTTCTGTTATTTCTAAATTTTTATCTCTTTAAAATTCTTTTTTGTAATATCATGGATAATAGACTTGAGGGTGCTGCTACTAACCGGCCACCTTTCTTCAATGGAACTAATTATGCTCAGTGGAAACTGAAAATGAAAATTCATCTAGAAAGCATAGGTTTTGATATTTGGACTGCTATTGAATCTGAATACAAAATTCCCACTACTGCTAGATCTACTTGGGATGAACCTACAAAGACTACTTACAATAATAATTGTAAGGCTGTGAATGCTCTCTACTGTGCTCTAGGAGATGAAGAGTTTAATAGAATTTCTGCATGTAAAACTGCATATGAAATTTGGGATACCTTAGCTGTTTCTCATGAAGGAACAACTAATGTTAAGGAGATGAGATTGAATACCTATACTATTAAGTATGATAATTTTAAGATGAAGCCTGATGAACCCATTTCTGATATGTATCTCAGGTTCAATGAAATTGTCAACACAATGACCTCTCTGGGAAAGGATGTTCCAGCAAAGGAACAAATTATGAGAATTTTGAGATGTCTACCTGAAAGATGGAGAGGAACCTCTGTCTCCATTAGATAATCCTGTGACATTGCTGCTCTACCTGTCAAGGAATTAATTGGTAAGCTGATGATGTATGAAGAAGAGCTTAAAGTAAATAAAGAAGAAGATGATGAACCTAAAAGGAATTCTATTGCCTTCAAGACTACAACCACAAAGAATAAGGATAAGGAAAAGCTTCAAGCTATCAATGAAAGTTCAAGCAGTGAGGAAAGTGAGAATGATTCTGACAGTGATGATGAGATGGCTCAAATAGCCAGAAGATTCAAAAAGTTTTATAGGAAAAAGAAATTCTTTAGGAAACCAGATTATAAGGGCAAGTATGATAACAAAGGCAAATGGAAAAAGGATTGGAAGAAGAACGACAAATCAGATGATGTTGTCTGCTATGAGTGTAAGAGGAAAGGACACATTAAAGCCGACTGTCCAAAGCTGAAGTATAAAAAGAAATATGAATACAAGAATAACAAGTACAAGAAGGCCATGAAGGCTACTTGGAGTGCTTCAGAAGACAGCTTAAGTGAAGCTGAATCTTCAGACTCTGAAAAGAATCGGGCCAACATGTGTTTCATGACAAACACTTCTGAGGTAACATCAGAGACTCCTGCTTTTAATTCATACTATTCTGGAGAAGATTCTGACTCAGAAAACATGTCAAAATCTAAATTGTTTGAATACTGTGATATGCTAGAAGAAACATGTAATGAGCTTAAAGATAAATATAAAGGTCTAAAGAAACAGTATGCTTTAAGTGTTAAGCATAAATCTGATCTGGATATAGAAGTAGAAAAGAATGCTCAGCTGCTTAAGGAGAATACAGAACTGAAACTATCTAATGAACAACTTAGAAAGGACTTAGAAACATTCACAAATGGAAAAGATACTCTAACCCAACTGCTAGGAAAGCAAGTTGCACCTAAGTATGCTACTGGCTTGGGATATCAACCTGGACAAAGACAGTTTACTGAAACCCGATTTATTCCCATGTCTGGAAAAATTCCTGCTAGTTCCAGTTTTGGAAATTCGTATGCCTCAACCAGTTATACTCATAGTTATGAATCTAATAAGGTTTATCTTTCAAAGAATGTTATTTCTACAAATTATATGAGACCCATTAGACAAATATGGGTACCTAAAGTGTTATTGGCTAACCTGTCTGGACCCAAGAAGATCTGGGTACCAAAATCATCTTCCATCTAAATCTGTTTTGTAGGAGACCTGCTTGAAGAGCTGTTACAAGAAGATATGGTATTTAGACAGTGGGTGCTCAAGACACATGTCTGGAGATTATTCTTGCTTCAAGAGCTTAATAAAAGTTGATGGAGGATTTGTCACCTTTGGTGATAACTCCAAAGGAAAAATCATCGGCCTAGGCCAGATTGGTAACACTGATTCAATTTTGATTTCTAAAGTTTTATTTGTTGATGGACTTAAATATAACCTGTTAAGCATTTCTCAGTTATGTGATGATGGTTTTCATGTTAAATTTGAAAATGATTCTTGCAATGTTTTTAACTCTAAAAATGTTTTAGTATTTTCTGCTTTATGAAATGAAAATGTTTATGCTGTTGATTTAGATTCTTTAGCTAAACAAAACATTCCTTGTTTAAATGCTTTTCATAAAGAGTCTTGGCTTTGGCACAGAAGATTAGGACACTGCAATGTGCACTCACTTAGAAAACTTTCTAGGAAGAACTTGGTTAGAGACTTACCCAAACATGAATTTCCAGCAGACAAAGTTTGTAATCCCTGTCAAAAGGGAAAACAACACAAAGTTTCTTTTAAATCAAAGAAAGAAGTTTCAACTTCTCAACCACTTGAATTGGTTCACATGGATTTGTTTGGACCATCAAGAGTTTCTAGTTTAAATGGGAAGCACTATGTCTATGTTCTCGTAGATGACTTTTCTAGGTATACTTGGGTATATTTTCTAGCTCACAAAAGTGAAGCTTGTTCTTACTTTGTTAAATACTTCAAGTCTGTAGAAAATCTTAGTGGACTCAAGATTAAGACCCTAAGAAGTGATCATGGTCGTGAGTTTGAAAATCAAGATTTTGAATCTTACTGCTCACTCAATGGCTACTCTCATAACTTTTCTGCCCCTAGGACACCCCAACAGAATGGTGTAGTAGAAAGAAGAAACAGAACCCTGCAAGAAATTGCTAGGACCATGCTCAATGAATATGACCTGCCAATTTACTTTTGGGCTGAAGCTGTTAATACAGCTTGTTATGTCATTAATAGAGTCTTGATCAGACCTGTTCTAAAGAAAACCCCTTATGAGTTATGGAACCATAGGAAACCTAAGGTAAACTACTTCAAAGTTTTTGGCTGCAAAGTCTTTATTCTGAATACTAAAGATAATCTGGATAAATTTGCATCCAAGAGTGATGAAGGAATTTTCCTAGGTTACTCTATCTCTAGTAAAGCCTATAGAGTTTTCAATAAGAGAACCAAATGTGTGGAAGAATCTGTTCACATCAAGTTTGATGAAACTGATCCACATGAGCCTAAAACCTCTCTTGGGAATCTTGAAGAAGATTTGTCTATTCTGGACCTTAATGATAAATCTAAAGAACCTGTTATAAAAGCATCCAGTTCTGGACATTCTCCAGAATCTGCTTCTGTTGAACCTCAATCTCTAGATGAACCTGAAATTTCTAGCCCTATCTTTTCAAGACCATCTAGGACTCTAAAGAACCATCCCTTAGATGCTGTTGTAGGAAATCTAGATATAGGGACACAAACTAGAGCTTCTCTAAGAAACCAGGTTGAACATCAAGCTTTTCTTTCACAGTCAGAACCTAAAAATATCAATGATGCTATCAATGATGAATTTTGGGTAATGGCTATGCAAGAAGAATTAAATCAGTTTGAAAGAAACAAAGTCTGGGAATTAGTTGACAGACCTAAGGACACTTTGACAATAGGCACAAAATGGGTGTTTAGAAATAAAATAGATGAATCTGGAAATATAGTTAGAAACAAAGCTAGACTAGTTGCACAAGGATATAGTCAAGAAGAAGGTATAGACTATGAGGAAACTTTTTCACCTGTAGCTAGACTAGAAGCCATTAGGATCTTACTTGCATATGCTGCACATCTGGATTTCAAAATTATATCAAATGGATGTTAAAAGTGCATTTCTAAATGGTTTTGTAATTGAAGATGTTTTTGTAGAACAACCACCTGGATTTACTAATCCCCATTTTCCAAATCATGTTTTTCAACTTTCTAAAGCTTTATATGGTTTGAAACAAGCTCCAAGAGCTTGGTATGATAGACTTAGCAATTTCCTTATTTCAAAAGGTTTTACTAAAGGGACTGCTGATCCAACTCTTTTCATTAAAATAATTTCTAAAGATGTGTTAGTTGTACAAATATATGTTGATGATATTATTTTTGGATCTTCTAAAAACTCCTTATGTACTGATTTTTCAAAAAGTTATGAAAAATGAATTTGAAATGAGCTTAATGGGAGAGCTTAAGTATTTTCTTGGATTTCAAATATTTCAAACTAAAAATGGTATTACTTTAAATCAAAGTAAATATACAAAGGATCTTTTAAAACGTTTTGGATTGGATAGTATTAAGGAAAGTAATACACCTTTGAGTACTACCTATAAATTGGATGTTGATGAAACTGGGAAACCAGTTGATCAAACCAATTACAGAGGTATGATTGGAAGCTTACTTTATCTTACTGCTAGTCGACCAGATATTGTGTTTAGTGTGTGTATGTGTGCTAGATTTCAAGCTAATCCTAAAGAATCACACTTATTAGCTGTTAAACGGATTTTTAAGTATCTTAAGTATACTATAAATTTAGGTTTGTTTTACCCAAAAGGACAATCCTTTGAGTTAATGAGTTATTCAGATGCTGACTTTGCTGGTTGTAAGTTAGATAGAAAAAGCACATCAGGAACATGTCATTTGCTTGGAAAATCCCTAGTATCATGGTGTAGTAAGAAACAGAATTCAGTTGCATTGTCTACTGCCGAGGCAGAATACATAGCTGCTGGTAGTTGCTGTGCACAAATTTTGTGGATGAAACACACTCTATTGGATTATGGATTTGATCTTAAACATGTTTCAATTAACTGTGACAACACTAGTGCAATCAACTTATCCAAGAACCCTGTGTCTCACTCTAGAACTAAGCACATTGATGTCAGACATCACTTTCTAAGAGATCATTACCAGAAGGGTGATATTTCTCTAGAATTTGTTAGTTCTGAAAATCAATTAGCTGACATCTTCACAAAGCCCTTATGCTCTGAAAGAATGAAATTTATTAAACAAGAATTGTGTATGATTGATCTGTGAAACTGATCTGTGAAACTGATCTGTGAAACTGATCTGTGAAGCTGATCTCTGAAACCGATCTGTGGAACCGATCTGTCACACTGTTCTGTCAAACCGATTTTTTTTATTACTTTTTATTAATTAGTGAATTACTTTTTATGGGAACCCTAAATGATAAAATAAATGATACGCGGCTATTTATCTTCCCTAAACCTTTGACCTTACATTTCCCGCCGAACCTCTCAACCTCTCTTCCCCTCTGCTTCGAACCTTCGAACCTTCGAACTCCTGCCTCTCCAAATCCTCGAATGGCTAAGCAAAAGAGACCGAGCAAAGGACCAAATAGCCCTGTACCTTCAAAGCGTGCTCGAGGCGAGTCGAGCAGTACCTCTCAACGCTCAGTAAATCCGAACCTGGAAACTCGGATTGTTGCTGTAGAAAAAGAAGTAAACTCGGCGTGGCTTCTGTCAAGTAAGTCCCTGTTGCTACAAGTTCTTGAATCGCAAGGATGGATAGACTGGTTTTCAGACAACGCTCGAATAGATTATCCAAAGCTAGTACATGAGTTTTACATGAACCTGAAAATCACGCTTGATGGTGTGGAAGCTGCTAGGATGTCATCGGTTGTAAAAGGAAAGAAAATATCTTTCTCATCTAAGCAGTGGGCTGAATGTTTAAACGTACCTCATGAAGGTCGATATGAGGACTATGCTGGCAATATACCCTCAGTCACTGACTATTTTTCTTATGAGCTAGCGCTAGAGCTTCTAACTGGAAATAGAGAATCGAGGAGAATCACATCTTCAGAATTAGATGGTGAAAGCAGACTCCTATTCAAGTTTATTCAGCACCAACTTTGCCCTCGAAGAGGAGATTTTGCTGCTGTTAAGTTTCAAGATGTTTTTCTATTGTTTCTGCTCAAAACCCATGAAAAGATAAATCTGTGTAGATATGTGATGGTCCACATAGCTAGTATGCTGAAACCTTCCAAGAAAACCACAACGTTGTTTTATTCAAAAATGATATCTACTATGCTCCAGAATCTGGAATGTGTTGATGAAGATGATGAAGTTGTTGAAACAGAGCGTACCTTCTGTCTCAACAAAGAGATCTTCAAGAGGATGAAAATCAATTGGAACCCATGGAAGAAGTGCTGGGTTGCAGATGAAGATAAGTTGTATGAAGCCTACAATCCCATAGATCATAGCAAGAGGCCAAAGGATTTGAGAGATCCTGGATTAAAACCAGATGAGGAACCAATTTATTCTGATGATTATGAGCAAGAAAAGGTTGCAACTGAAGAAGGAAGTGTGTCTTCTCCTGATGATAGGAGTGATCCAGACACTGCTATCCCCAAGAAAAGAATAGAATTTGGACCTGCTAGTCCACCCTTAACCCTACCAGAGTCAGAACCTATTCTTGATGATGAAGAAGATTCTGATACTGAGGAATATCACAGTGAAGCCTCTGAGCAGAGTAATCATGAGCAAGGTGATGCTGAAGACAATCATGGTGGTGATGATGATGATACTGATGATGTTGAAGCTGCTGTTGATGGTGTTAACAGACCGGTGGATGGTCTTGCTGAAGATCAAATAGAACAACCTCAGTCAGTACCAGAAATCCATATCAGTGGCAAGACTGACTCATCAAAAATCAGTGGAACAGCATGCTATGAGAAACCCAACTACACCCTGTGTGCTGCTGTGTGGGATGACTACCCTGGATATGCTGTTTTGGGCTTAGACTATTCTAAAGAAGAAGACGAATTGCCAGAATCTGCTGCAGCTGTGAAAAGGAACCTTCCAAGAGAAGCAAGGTCTATTCCTACTGTTGATCCTGTAAATGTGACTTTACCTGGTTCTGAAATCTCTCGAGCTGATGTTGATAAGTTTAAGACGGAATTGCTAACCACTGTGAGAGATATAGTCAGAGAAGAACTTTCCAATGCCCTTCATCAAGTATCTCTGCAAGTTTCTGAAACTTCCTTGAAAGCTTTTTCAACGGCAGTCTCAGATGTTCTCAAGCCAGACTTGACTGCTACTGGTGAATTTGTTGGTAGGCACACAGCCTCTTTGAATCAAACTTTGAAGGATCTCCAAGTTAGCTTACTTTCTCTATCAAATGAGTTCAGATCAACCATCTCTGGTATGATGGAAGTTTTGAGAAATCTGATTGAACATCTCAACAAGTCTGACCTGAGGAAGTTGAAAGCTGAACTAACTCATATAGTCGGCCAAGCCAGTACAGCCAAGGTCACCAAAATCACTACCCGTGAGATAGAAGCTCTCAGAGAAGTTGTGCATGCAGAGCTAGCTGCTGTAAGACAAATTCTTGACTTAGAATCTTTGAGGAGGATGAAAGAGCTCTGTGATAATAGTCATAATATGGCCTTAGTATATTCAGCAGATGCTAAGAAAGCCCTTCAAGAGATCAAGCAAAAAGTTGATACTTACTTTTCCAAGATTTACACAAAACATGAGATGGCTGCAAACTTCAAAATCTTGGCAGAGAATCTGAAATTACCTCCAGTCACTCAGGCCTTCAACACTCAAGTTCTCCAATTGCAAGATTTTGTCCCTTCCTTAGCTCAGTTCATGGAAAACAAGGATGATTTTGAAAAAGCTATGAAGTATGGAGCAGAAGTCATTCAGGACTTCATTCATCTGTTGAAGCCTTACTTGAATACACAGGCCACTGCCATAGTACTTCCTACTTCTGAACCTCTCAGTGCCTCTGATGTCGCTCCGAATCAGCTGTCTGTTGCCCAAGCTCTATCTTAGTTGCGACCTGTCTCTCAGAAAGCTTCTCCTCCAGCTCCTGCCCCTTCTCAACAACCCTCTGTGACACCTCCAACTGCACATGCCCGAGTTGTCCTGCCGCCACTTCAGCTCCGTGAACCACAGCCTGCCTCCAAGCCTTCTACATTACCTACCATTGATCCAAAGGATAAAGGGAAAGCCCCTTTGTATCCCAACAAATAGCCATGTATTGTTTTTTATGGGGTGATCTATGTATTGCTTATCCTTTTCTGTGACTTTATCAAATTTGTTTTTCCTTTGTGTTATGTTCTATCCTCTCTGCACCCTGCTTCTCTTTTCCCTTATCTGTTTTCCCTCCTTTTTGATTATCCCAAAGGGGGAGAAAGCTTTATATAATGGGAGAAAGCTTTATATAATGGGAGAAAGCTATATATAATGGGAGAAAGCTATATATAATGGGAGAAAGCTATATATAATGGGAGAAAGATATATAATGGGGGAAATATATATCTAAGGGGGAGTACTCTATATATGAAGAGGGAGATCAATATCTCCGGGGGAGAAATCTGAATACTATATATATGGGAATGTTATTTTAAGAGGGAGATTTTTTTTATTATATATATATATAAAGATTTGTGATTATCAAAAAGGGGGAGATTGTTGAGCCCTCTGGAAGATTGCTGATTTCATGTTTATAACTGATGTTTTAATAATCACAAATCATCACAACTCATTGATGCTTAATCTGGTTTGATGTCTCATAAACATAATTCCAATCTATGAATGAATCAGTTATCATGTTTTTAACTATGCTTATTGACTTACAAAGTATGTTGGAAGTCTTCTGGATTCAACAGCCATCAGTCACCGATCAATCAGACTCACCGATCAATCAGACTCATCGATCCATCAGACTCACCGATCCATCAGAGTCACCGATCAATCAGACTCACCGATCAATCAGACTCACCGATCCATCAGACTCACCGATCCATCAGACTCACCGATCCATCAGACTCACCGATCCATCAGAGTCACCGATCCAAGGACTCACCGATGAAAATGACTCACCGATGCAAATGAGTCACCGATGCAAATGAGTCACCGATCAGATGACAGACCGATGCTAATCAAAATGACTCACCGATCAGATGACAGACCGATGCTGATCAAAATGACTCACCAATCAGATGACAGACCGATGCTGATCAAAATGACTCACCGATCAGATGACAGACCGATGCTGATCAAAATGACTCACCGATCAGATGACAGACCGATGCTGATCTATCTGAGTCACCAATCATTACTCTATTGCTGATGACCTACCGATATCTTGAACAGTCATAAACAACTGTTTGAATTTCTTTATCTTTATCTTTATTTATTCTAACCAACGGTCATATTAGTTATATTTTAATACCCTGACAATTAATTAATAAAGGTTGTTGGATGTCAGGAAACCGTACCTCGTACCTGCGGAAAGGAAACCTTTTCTGTCCTACGGAGCACGTGATATAAATACAAGAAGACTCTGCTGAAGAGTGTGTGGAAAAAGGTGAAAAAAAGTGGTGAAAAACCAAGAAGAGACAGACAACACACACAGAGACAAGGAAGCATACGACATACTCAAGAAGAGCTCTGTGCATACAAGCAGAACCAAGCAAGACAGAATCAAACATACAATCAAGCCTACTCAAGAAGAGTGGTGTGCATACAATAGAATATTGAAGAGCCTCATCGACTACATCTCACTGCCTGTGAACCTGAAGCATACGACACTCTGCTTCTCAAACAAAATCGAGAAGAGGACTCAGAATCACTTCTGATTAATTCCAAAACGAGTCCAGTGCTACACTGAAATCACTAGAGCCATTTCTAAACTCTACATCTCTGCTCTGTGATTTATTTATTCTACATTTTGAGTAGTGTGTGTTATCTGCTGTATTAAACACACAAACTGACTCCTGTACTTTCACTGGAGGATCTGTAAATCCTCAGCAAACCTTTTACACTTCACTTCCCACTGTGGATAGTGGTAGAGGTCTTGTTACCTGGAAAGCTGGCTGCTGTTGTTTGTTTTTCCCACGTAGAACTGTGGTAGAGGTCTTGTGACCTGGATAGTGTGTTCACTGTTGTTAACCCCGATCCAGGGTGTGGATCATTTTTATATAAACTGTTGAGAGGACTAAGTCTCGGCTTGAGACTGAACCTCTTGGTTACTTCTCTGTGTTTATAGTTATACTCTATATCCATACTATACATATTTATTTCATATTCCACTACTGTTACTTTGAAATATAATCTATCTTCAAAGCTACTTTGATAATTAAATTCGCAAGTGTTTATATTTATTATAAATCAGTAAATTAGTTTCAAAAGTTAATTTAATCATAAGATTAAGTTAACTGAGAATTAATCAATCTTTGAGAAGCTACTTGAACCTTTATATTCTATATAAATTCACTTCAGTTTAATTTATTTTTGAAATTGGGGGATTTTATTAGAAATTGTTTTTAACAGAAAATTTTAATTGGAACTCAATTCACCCCCCTCTTGAGTGTCCACTCCGACCAACAGTTGGTATTGTGGTGGATTTGGTAAAATATATATTATTATTTTTCTGTCACAAACAACATAATTATTATTCCAAATTTTAGGGAATCATGGTTTAAGGGTGATTTAATTCCCTCAAAAGGATAAGTCTGAAAATGTTGTTTTGAAGAAACATGAGAAAGGTGGAGTAAGAATTGAAAATAGGTTCCAACCATTGGAAACTATTTTGGAAATATGTTAAAAACATATAAACCTTAAAAAAGGATGTAATATTTTTCTATTGGTATAAAAAATATTCCTAACGATTCTCAAAAGTCAAATATGAAGAAAGAAAAGGAAGAAGAAAAAGCTCTTGTTCCTGAAACCGGATTGAAAACTATAAAAGGAGAGCATACATGGATTCTCAATAGTGGGTTTTATTTTCATATGAAAGCAGATTTAAAATTTTTGAATAATTTGAAATATTTTAAATATGGTAATATGAAATTAGGTAATGATAAATCCCAAAAATCCAAGATGTTGTATCATCCATCATTAGAAAATAAAATTTTAAATCCAAGAAAGCTTTGTCTGTTGTTGGGTTGAAATAGAACTTTCTAAGTGTTTCACAATTTTATGAAGAGGGTAACAATGTTAACTTCATGATAATGGGTTTTTTGTGAAATGTGAGGAATATGGAATGATGTTTATATGAGGTCAATATACAAAAGGTAAATTGTTTTAGGTTGGTGAAATAAAAAACTCTTATTACTTGAGATTGGAGGAAGAGAATCAATTAATGAAAAAATTTAAGGGACACATGTTTCAAAGAAACATAATAATGTTATCAAAGAGAGATAGTGTCTGATACATTTTTTATTTTCTAAGAAGAAGATATTGGTGATTCGTTATTTTTTAGAAAGGAATGATTAAAATCCCAATATATAATAAAGTTGAGATTTGTTCAAAAGACCCCTAGAATTGATTCATTTAGATATTTCTGGGACAATGAAAAAGTAAAATAAAAAAATGAATTTAATTAATTCATTATTTTCATTGTATATTTAACTCACATTACTTGTATTATATATGTGAAACATAATTCAGATGCTTTCATTTTTTTAATGTTCTATAATGAAAGATGAGATGAAATGTGAGTATTCTGTAAAGATTTTGAGAAATGGAAATGGTTGTGAATACAAAAGTAAATAATTTGAAATCTATCTTATGAATAATTGAATTTATTGTGAGTATATTTCCCCACACACTCCACAATAAAATGGGTTTTCCAAAATAAATAATTTAAATCTGGTGGAAATGGGAGTAACTATGTTACATGAACATGGTATTTTTTATTTTATTTTGGAACCAAGACATGATTACAGATATTTATATTCAAAAAATATGTTTCTATAGGTATCATTTAGGTATTAATAAATATATATTGTTTTATGGTAAAACTCCACATTTGGAACACATTAAAGTATTTGGTATTCCTTGTGTTAGAAATATGAACGGTGGAAACTATGGAATGTTTGAGCGGAAAGGTGTAGATGGAATCAATATTCAGTATGATCCATAAGGTAGAGGATACAAAATTTTCAATAAAGAAACATAAATAATCATTGATTCAGTGGATGTGGAATTCATTTGAAGATTTGAGAAAGACAAATGTATTCAAGAAGATATTAAAGTTGAGTAGGATAAGAAAAGTTATAAAAACAATTCTGATAAGTATACAAAAAATTATAATCCAACTCAAGAAGAAGAATCAGACCCATCTATTTCCATGGATGATGAAGATACATGGAAATCTTATCCTAGGCTAAGGAATAAAGTGGAACAACAAAATATAATTGGATATCAACATCATGTTTCAAAAAATAAGAACAAAAATATGATATTAAACATACTTGATTATATTCAAAAGTGTATCCAAATAATGTTAATGAATCTTTTGAGTATTTGGAATGGGTTCAATCCATGAATGAAGTGTTGGATTAGATTGAAAATAATAATTCATGGAAACTCATACCCAAGCCAAAAAACAAAAAACATGAATGGTACAAAATGGTTTTTTTTGGAACAAGGTAAATGATTTATGTGAAGGTAAAATAAATAATGCAAGATTGGTTTGCAATGGTTACTCACAAATTGAAGGCATAAATTTTGATGAATAATTTTATACAGTGAAAAGGTTAGAAACAATCATAATCTTTCTTGTTATTTCCACACAATGATTTTACACGGTCATTCAAATAGATGTTAAATTTACATTCATGAATGGTGATCTAGATGAAGAGGTTTACACTAAGTAACCATGTGGATTTGTTGATGGGAAATATGATTTTTTGGGTAAAAATTAAAGAAGACACTGTATGGGATGAAACAATATCTAAGATCTTGGTATTCTAAATTCAATACTAGATTAAGGAAGATAACTTTTAAGAAATGAAGAGCGGGTATAAATAATTACATCAAATAAATTAAAGAGTATTCTAAAATTATAATTGTTTATGTTGATGAAATTATTGTCATGACCCATCCTCCAGGGCCCATTCCATGACTACCCAAATCCAGTCTTCCATAGGCCAGGGGTTGGTGAATAGCACCGGAAAGGCATTTCCATGAAAGTGGGAATGCATTTCCTTTAAACCTATAAACACACAGACCAATAACAAGACAATATGTAAAACACATAGTAGAACTGAAGTTGTAAAAGTGTGTACTGAAAGTAAAGAGACCATAATACAAACCTAACTGAAAGATACAATACAATAGAAAATATAAAACAGCTCCTAATATCTTCCACCAAGGATCCTACCTGAAGGGTAGGTACAAATCTCCTCCACATCTCCCTACGTCAACCAGTCACCTCTGTGTACCGCCTGGTCTTGTCTCCCTAAAGTCACAGCCAAGCCGCTCATCAACTGCACAGGACAAAATAAGTTTTGGGCAAAGCCCGTGTAGGTGTGAGTATGAAAACACCTATTAGGGACCCCGAGACCCCCTAAGGTCTCTCATAATTCTGCAAAGGAAAACCTCAAAGCATAATCTCAATCAAAAAGCACCAGAAAAAGACTCAATTAAAACTCGGTATAAAACATAGAGATCATGAATAAAGATTATTAGTCTTAAGATATATCATTTTATTCCATTATGAAGTTTCCAAAACTAAACCACAAAGGAGTTGTTCCATTATTCATCCATACAATGTCGTATGTCGCTGATCCACGACGAGCTGCTCTAGGGTGTGTCCTCATCAGGTCATTCACTACTAATCCACATAGGGTCTATAGAATACTGAACCAAAAAGGGTCTTTATAATGGTGATCCACATAGGGTCAGTAGAATTCTGATCCACATAGGGTCTCTAGAATGCTGATCCACGCAGGGATGCTAGAATGTTGAACCACACATGGTCGCTATGATACAGATCCACGTAGGGTCTCTATGATGCTAATCCATATGGATTTGCTTTTATATTGATACACACATGGTCTCTATGACTTTGATTCACATATGGTTTCTATGATGATGATCCACAAAGGGTTAATATGATGCTGATCCACACTGGGTCACTATTTAATTAACAGCTAGCCACATGATTTCCCTATAGCTGGTTTGCTAGAGTTTTGTAGTATCTTCTCCATAGGATATAGTTCGTGCCACAACCTCCATGACATTCCCCAAATGGGTAATCCAAAGGACCACCATGTCATAAGGTTTCCAACACGATAGAAGGAGCATCAATCAGATGCTCGATCTGTGAGTTATAGGCATTTTAGTGAAGAGGGCCCGGTTCGATTATGGTTCGATGAAAACCAATCATACTTCAAGTTTTTCTAAAACATAGGTGGATTATCTCAAATATACTATCTCATTCCATGGATCCTAACACCATATAAGGTTATTAAAATGAATGTATGGTTTTTAAGAAACAACATTTTAAGCATATCGAGGCCGAAAATGGTCTGGGTCCAGTATGACCCGGTCAGACCGAACTGACCCACCTGTCCTGGGCCGACCCAACCCAGCGTAGCCCGAACCAGCTGGGAAATCCTGAGGGGGCTAGGCCGCGGCGGGCTCAGCCCACTGGGCCACGGACCAGCCCGACCCCCAGTTATGTGGCCCACAAGGGGGAGTCGCTCCCCCTTCCTGAACTGCTAAAAGAGTTTCGGTTTGTAATGGCAGTGCCCCATGGTACCACCACCCTATCAGTAAAAATCAAAGAGAGTGGGTCCTATTAACATCCCTCACAACTTTGATGTTGTGACCTCCTCTTTGCAGCGTGTGGCTGTGCACCGCTTTCCGCCAAAGAGGCCAGTGAAGAGTCGGCCACCCCTGCCGCCACGACTCGATGTCGAGGCTCCACTCCGCGGAGTGCGATGGTGCGCTGCCTGCTTCCATCACAACCAGTCGATGTCAAACGCCACAATCTCCCACCGGTGGATCTACTGTGGGCCACCGAGTGAGCATCGATGGTACATTTTTCCTTCTAAACGTGCCTACGAGCGTCCTGGGTTTCTTTTTTCACTACATGGCTCCCAGTTTCAAATTTTCATCAAGTTCAAACTTATCCCACAAAAAAAACGACAAAACCAAAGCGTTGGAGGGTCTGAGCCTTGGAATTTTGGACAACTCCCTCCGCATTAGTATCATATCATGTGGGAGTAATTAATATATTAGATAAAATAATGATAAACCCCATTCAACTCTTCCGTGATTCTTCATGCTTCAAGAATGCAGAAAAAAAAACAATTATCATGAACCTAAATAAAAATAACCCCTACCACAGATTCGAAGGAGACATCGCAGTTATTGAAGAAGAATTCATGATTGTTGAAGCCACGGGCATCCGTCAATCATGGATCAATTCCTCTAACATTGTAATTTGAGCCTCCATTCTCCATTGGAGGATGATGTCATGGTACTTCGTCATAGGATCCTTCTCTTATAATGTCCATAAGGCCTTCATTTTTTATTTATTTTGATAATCCACCTTTCAAGTGGTGATGTGGAACCCTTAAAAGGCCTGTCAGCGTAAGTATTACATGGCCCATAGGCCTTAGAGGAATTCAATGACCATAGTCTTCAAAAAAAATTCAAGCCATTAAATGGCTTTAAAACTCACTGGTCATGCCACCTCTGCTAAAGCGTTGGTTGAATAATAAAATTACAATTTTATTTTATTTTATTATTCTTTTCAAAGTCTGCAAAACTAACTTTTTCACCCGACCAACCATGGTCAAACATAATCCTCCCTTAAATGAATCTTGGAACTACATATTCAACGGTGCCCTCAAATTTTTAATCTGAGCAATGGTTCAAATGATTTAAAACACTTCCCTCATGTTTACTAAAAGTACCTTAAAAACAGTTCAAAATTTCATTCTGAAAACACAGGGCCTCAGAATCAAGTGCTGTTAATTTTCACAGACTCTTAATAATCCCATATAATTTAAAAAAATTATATAGGAATTTTTGGGTTTTTAAATTCTCCCCACATTAGGTCATTTTTCCCTGAAATCTATAACAAGACTAGGAGAACAGATGGGGGGTACTGAGCATGTATCTAAGCCTCCCCCTCTCATGTTCTCTCCTAAATGTTCATATGCTGCCGAAAAACATGAATCAGAGGAATTGACTACCCATGAAGGACCAACTCATGTCTATCCTCTCTCTCTACTAGAAACTCCACAAACTTCGCCACATCATCGATGTCTAGCTCACCCAAGTTGATAATGTGCGATGGATTATGCACGTACCTCCTCAACATTGAATCATGGAAAACATTTTTCACCCAGTCCATCTGTGGGGGAATTTCTAGACAGTACGCCACCTCTCCTACTCTACTTAGGATCTATAAAGGTCTGATGAACCTTGAATATTGCTTTTTTCCCCATCCAATCATCTGTAATCCTCCTTGGGGTGACACCCATAGGAAGACATAATCCCCTCCTCAAACTCCAAGGGTCTCCATCTCCTGTTTTCATATGAATTTTTCTAGCCCTGTGCAATCTTTAAACTCTCCGGGATTATTTGAACCTTCTCTATGGTGTCTTGTACCAACTTTGGACCCATAAGTGGAGGCTCCCCTAGGTATGTACAACATAGCGGTGATCTGCAGTTTCTCCCATACATGGCCTCAAATAGAGCCATGGAGATGGTTGAATGATATCTTTTTTTGTAAGCGAACTCCACCAGTGGCAGGTGGTCCTTCCAACTGTGGCCAAAATCAAGGACACAAGCACAAATCATGTCCTTGAGTGTCTGAATGGTCCGATCTTTCTAAAAATCTATCTAAAGATGGAAGGCGATTCTCAAAAATAACTAAGTCCCTAATGAATCAAGTAATCCCTTCCAAAATCTGGATGTAAAACGTGCATCGCGATCTGAGAAAATCATCGATGGTACCCCGTGAAGCTGTAAAATCTCTTGTACATAGAGGTGTCCCAAACACTCTACTGATCCCTACTCTCGAATGGGTAGGAAGTCAGCCGACTTGGTGATTCAGTCAACTATCACCTAGATGGAATTGTGGCCCCTAAACGTATATGGTAGTCCTATTAAAAGTCTATGGAGATAACATCTCGCATCCACTCTGGTACCTGTAGTGGTTACACTAAGCCTATAGGAACATGATTCTTGGCCTTCACTTGCTGACAAGTGAGGCATTGTGAGATTAAATCCTCCACTTATTTCTTCATCCCTGGCTAGAAGTACAGGCTCCGGAGGTCCTTGTACATCTTCTCCACACCAGGATGTACCTCTAAAAGGGATGTATGGAACTCCATCAACACTTCCTTTCATAGAGGCACTGGTACCATCGTGCTTCCTCTAAAGAGGATTACTTGCTCCCCACCTTCAAAAAATCCATTTGGAGCCTGTCCTGATGATATCTAAGCACTTCGGGACTCGCAACCAACTTCCCCAAGATGTGCCTCCCGGACTCGATGAAGGAGTGGGGAGTAATTGTCACAGACTATAGGTATGATGCTCCATCACTATCCACGAAGGATAACTACAACATGGCTAGCTGCTTTGTCGCCTCACTCAGCAACTGTAGACCAGATCTCCTACTGAGTGCATATTCCAACATTCTCCCCTTCCAAAAGTATAAACTATCTCAAAGTCATAATCCAGGATGAACTCTAGCCATCACCATTGTATCAAGTTCATGTCCTTCTGTGAGAAGATATACCTGAGACTCTTTTGATCATAATAGACTATAAAATGTTCTCCCATCATGTAGTGTCGCCACAACTTTATCACAAAGACCATTAATGCTAAATCTAAGTCATGGATAGAATAGTTCTACTTATTCTATATCCAATTATGTGATCTATAGTTAATCACTGATCGCTCCTACATTAGGAAAAAACCTAGTCTTTTCCCTGATGTGTCGTAGTAGACTACATACCCAACACCCTCTTCTGGTAGCCC
Organism: Viscum album; assembly: GCA_963277665.1. Classification (NCBI taxonomy): domain Eukaryota; kingdom Viridiplantae; phylum Streptophyta; class Magnoliopsida; order Santalales; family Viscaceae; genus Viscum; species Viscum album. Next base: position 153,254,088 of record OY728134.1, on the reverse strand, counting down.
CATGATGGGGGCACTTGTCAGTCCCTGCCTTAGCTCCTAAAAATCTACTGGAATCTCTTTGTCCACATGAAGGGTTGTCCCTTCATTTTAAAAGTTTTCAAGGGTATCGCAACTCTTTAAAATTCAGTTACGAAACTCTGGTAGTACCCAACCAATCCAAGGAAACTCCACACCTCATCACACTCCTAGGTGGATTTCAAGCAATAACTACCTCTATCTTCGTCGGATCCACTGTAACTACAACCTCCGAGATAACAGCCCCTGGGAAGTGGAATTTCTTATCATGAACTAGAACTTAGAAAGCTTTGAATAAATCTCGTGCTCTCAGAGTGTATCCAGAACTATCTACAGGTGTGTGGCGTGCTCCTCATCCAAAACCGAGTATTTCAATATGTCTTCAATGAAGACTACAACAAAGCGATGGAGCTAAGTCTGAAATATCTTATTTATGAGCCCCATTAACTCTTATAGAGACTTTATTATGCCAAAGGGAATCATCAAGAACTCATAGTGGCTATACCGACATCTGGAGGTTTTCTTCATTACGTCCTTGTCCCGTACCCTGAGCTAATGATAGCTTAATCTGAGTTTTATCATCGAAAACCATCGATATCCCATCAGTTGGTCGAAGAGATCATCAATCCTAAATAAGTGATACTTTTTCTTCATGGCCACTTGGTTCATACACCGATTTTCCACCCAAAGACTAAAACTCCAATCTGTCTTATTGGTGAAAAAATTTGGAATGCCCATGGAGAAACACTAGGCCTTATTAAACCCTTCCTATGAAAGTCCTCTAGTAGTACCTGAAATTCCAAAAGCTGTGTGGGATCTATCTGATATGTTGGTGTAGATATCGATGTATTCTCGGGGTATAATTTGATGTGGAATTATACCTCTCTGTGAAGAGGTAGTACTAGAACATCATCAAGAAAGACATCAAAATACTGGTCCACCACTACAGGATAGCTCAAACTCCTCTCGTAAATTACTCCAAGGGTATGTCTAGCCAACTGATGGGTGATCGGATGCACCCTCCTCTAATTAAGTCTGCCCTGATCTGCAAATGTTACCTTTTAGCTGGTGAAGGAAAACCTGATCACATCCTCACGGACATGCCACACATTGTGCCTAAAATAGTCAATCAGATCATGGATTTTGGATAACCAGTCCATAACCATGATGGCATTATAAGGCCTCGACGCTACTACTAGGAGTTCTTAGCCAAATCTCTCTCCTCCTACAGTAATCTCACACTGCTAACACCAGTGTGTAATCGTCAAATCCTATCATGTATGATTCCCCAATCATAAGGATCAAGCCTATGGATCTAGTGGAATCTCCGAGCTCCGAACGAGAGATGTGGAAATGACAGTGTGATTGGAACCTTTGTCTATAATTATTGTAGCTAGGGTGGAGTAGACATAGTTGGTACCTCGAATCATCTCTATAGCACCATGGTCATAGGCCTCAGCTACCTGAAGTTATGATCATCCATATCTGCCAGCTCCCTAAGGTCTGGGTGGACCAACTAGAGGTGGTGGCGGAAGAACCTCAAATCGTTTCCCACTGCCTACTGCATGACCTTCCCTCTCATATATCTTCTGCCTTGAGTACCTCCTTTCTTGAATCTCTACATCTGCCTTAGGGGTCTCTCAACTGTCTACAGATCATAGGTATGGTAAGGCGAGAAGTCATGAGCCATCTGGCCTTGCCCGATGCACATGATGTATAGTTTTCTCCTCTACTGGACTGATCTACCTCATGAGCTCTACACCATCGAACCTACATCATGGGGACATCCTTCAGATAGATTGTCCCGCATGGACCTCTGCATCATCTTCCTTCTGCCTGGTGCAGATGACTCGATTACCTTCGTCTGGTGGTGGCTCTCACTATCGGTGCATGCTCAGATAAGAAGCTCTCCACAAATAATGCTCGCCTGATTAGTCCAGCATGTGTGGGCATATTGAGCGATATCATCGATACCCTGATCTCCCACCAGAGACCCTACTCAAAGGTCTGAGCCCTGAAGAAAAGATCTCATACCATGTCGGTGGAGTAACATGAGAGGTTAGTGAATCTTGCCATGTACTGGGCTACAGTTAGGCTGTGATATTTTAAGATGAGGAGCTTCAGAATATGCACAGAGTGTAGTGTCACTAGAACAAACTCTGCCCTAAAGAGGCTCTCAAATTCCTTCCAGATGAGGGTCGCCTCATCATTTAACTAGAGATTTAGGCACCACCATCTCCCTACTATGCCCGGGAAGAGGATAGCAGTATGGATCACTATCTGCTCTGTTGGTGTCTCAACCAAGTGAAGAACTCATGCTACAGCCTCCATCCAGTCTCCAGGTGCCTTGGGATCTATCTCCCCTTGAATCCTCAGAGGCCTCTATATCTGGAAATTGTGAAATATGCTCAGTTGGAATGCATTGTCCGCTAGTGGGGATGGTGGCATCTAACGTCCAATGGGTGGTGGTGCTACCAATGCGCCACCCAAAGGTTCAATCACCGTAAGAGGGCCCTGTACTGAAGCCTCATCACTCGGTGTGCCGTCATCGTGAACCCTCACTGGAATCATGGTTGGATGCCTACATGGAGGTATCCTGAAAAAACACAGGTGCTCCCCAGTCAATAAGTTATACCTAGTGAGCTGACCCAAAAGAGATCAAAAATAAAACATTTCCAAAACACACGAAATCAATGTTTTTGTGCACCATGTTGGAAATCAGAATTCAGGGTCCTGGTGTATGGATTTGTCAACCACCGCACCAACACTAGACTCACCAATCTAAAAAACACACTCAAAGCACTTAACTCTATTGCTCCATTTGAAAGATCAGAGTCCTAGTTCTTAAGTAGAACTGACACCTTTGATACCACTTTGTCATGACCCATCCCCCGGGGCCCATGTTGTGGCTAACCCAAGCCCACCTCCCATAGGCTAGGGTTTGGAAACATGCACCAGAAAGTCATATCCTTGAATGTGGGAAGGCATATTCTTTAAACCTATAAACACACAGACCATGAACAAGACAATATTAAAACCATGTAGTAAAACTGAAGTAGTAAATGTGTGTACTGAAAGTAAAGGGGCTGGAATACAAGACCAACTGAAAGATACAATACAAAATAAAATATAAAACAACTCTCGAGATCATCTTCCATGGATCCTACCTGAAGGGTTGGTACAAATCTCCTCCACAGATCTCTATGTCAACCAGTCACCTCCGTGTACCACCAGGTCCAGGCTCCCCAAAGTCTCAGCCGAGATGCTCATCGTCTACAAAAGACACCATAAGGTGAGGGTAATTCCTGTGCAGGGGTGAGTATAAAAATACCCATTATGGACCCCAAGACCCCCGAAGGTTTCTGAGAATTTCATAAAGGGAAACCACAAAGCATGATCTCAATCACAAAGCACAATCAAAAGACTCACCTCAAACCAGGTATACCACATAGAGATCAATAATAAATATGATTAGTCTTATGTTATATCATTTTATTCCATTAGAAAGATTCCACAACTGAACCATGAAGTAGTTTTTCCAGTATAGATCCACACATGGTCGTATGTTGCTGATCCAGGATGGGCCGCTCTAGGGCTGGTCCTCATCGGGTCGTGAACTGCTGATCCACAAAGGGTCGCTAAAATTATGATCTACATAGGGTCTCTAGAATGTTGACCCACACAGGGTCTCTATAATGCTGATCCACAGAGGGTCAATATAATGTTGATCCAGAAAGGGTCTCTAAAATGTTGATCCATACAACGTCGCTAAAATGTAGATCCACACAAGGTCAATATAATGATGATTCACACAGGGAATCTAATATTCTTATCCACAAAGGGTCTCTATGATGTTGATCCCCACATGGTATCTATGATGTTAATCCACATAGATTCTCTATGATGATGATCCACACATGGTCCCTATTTAATTGACATTCATCCACTTGATTTCCCCGCACCAGGTGCGCTAGAGTTTCGTAGTATCATCTACTCAAAATATCAGTCATGCTACAGCAACCACAACATTCCTCAATGGAGTAAACGAAAGGACTGCCATGTCATAAGGGTCCCAACATGACATGCAACACATCAATAAGATGCTCGGTCTATATGTTATATGCATTTTAGTGTCATGGGCTTGGTTGGATTCAGGTTTGATCCAACCAAGAAGTACTCCAACATTCTCCAAAACCCAGGTGGAGTATCTCAAAAGGATCGTCTCATTCCAAGAATCCCAGTTCCATAGATGGTTCGTCAAATGGACATCTAGTTTGTAATATATGATTGTTTAAGCATATCTGGGCAAAAAATGGTCCGGGTCCAATCCGACCCGATCGGACCGCACCGAACAACCGTTCATGGGGCCAATCTGACCAAGTTTTGGTAGACCTGACCCAGCTTGGGTCTGACCCAAGTCCAACTTGTCCCGGACTGAACCGGCTAGGCTAGCCCGAGTGGGCAGGGCCACGTCGGGCTAATCCCGATAGGCCGCCGGCTTGGACCACTGGGAGGCCTGACCTGCTAGCAAGCCCGGCCCCGAACACGATGGCCCGCATGCGGGACCCGATCACACTTCTCGAATGGCTGATAGTCATTCATTTTATAAAGGCATTGCTATGTGGAACCACCTACCTATCAGTGGGACCCGCAGGGTGTGAGTTTCTTTGCCTCTGTTGCGACTCCGATGTCGCGTCCTCCACTCCGTGGTGTGTGATGGCACACCGCTTTCCTCCAAAGTGGCCGGCCAAGATCCGACCTCCCTTGCCTCCATGGCTTGATGTTATGGCTTCCTTCCATAGTGTGTGATGGTGCACCACCTTCTACCACTGTGACCGGTCGATGTCGGCTGCCGTCGGCACCTGCTAACATTGGTCGTCAATGCCTTCGCACTGGTGCCACACTGGTGGATCTTCCATGGGGCTATCAAGTGAGCTCTGATGGACCATTTTCCTTTCCGAACAAGCCTACGAGCCTCTCGAGTTGCTTCCATAATTGCGTGGCTCCCGGAGTCATGTTGTCATCGAGTTCAAACATCGCCATTGAATAACACGACAAAACCGAAGCAGTGTAGGGTCTATGTCTTGTTCATTTGGCCCGTACACTCCGTGTTAGTATCATATCAAGTAGGAGTAATTAAAAAATCATGTAAAATATTGATAAAACCCATTTAAAAATTCCTAGATTCATCATGCATCATGAATGTGGAAAAGAAACAATTCTTATGAATTTATATATAAACAACCCCAACCTCAGATTCGGAGGAGACACCCTAGTTGTGAAAGAAGAATACATGTTTGATGAAGCCTCTAGTGTCCATCGATTCCTCGAACATTTTTATCCATGCCTCCATTCTCTGTTGGTGGAAGATGTCATGGTACTTTTCCAGAGGTTCCTCACATCTTTTTCAAAAACCCAAGACCGTGCCTCATTTAAATAGAGTGAGAAAGGTGATTAACACAAGGAGAGATTAATGAGTTTCATTAATGAATGAACCTCTTAACTCTCAATGGTGTGGTTACAAAAACAAAGATTTAATCCATTAAATGGCTTGAAAACTCATCGGTCCCACCACCGCCACTCAACTGTTGGTAGAATAATAAAATAAATATTTTTTATTATTTTATTATTCTTTTATAAGTATGAAAAACAAACTTTTTCACCTAACCATCTACAGCCAAAATTAAGCCTCCTTTATGTGAATATCATTGATATGGATTCAAAAGTGCCCTCAAATTTTTAATCGAAGCACCATTTCAAAAGATAGAATACTCCACCCGCACGTTTACTGAACATACCTTAAAAAAGTTCAAAATTTCAATTTGGGAACACCGGGTCTCGGAATGAAGCGCTGTCAATTTTCACAGAGTCGTAATAATCCCAAATAATTTGAAAAAAATATGGATTTTTTGAGTCTTTACAATTATATTTTTTTGGAATGATGAAATATGTTGTGCAATATTTTCTGAATATATTAGGATGGTTTTGGAAATTTACAAGATTGGGGAAATGAAATACTTTATTGGGTTAAAAATAATACAAAAATAGAAATACATTTTTATTTCTCAAGAAAATTAAGCTAAGGAAATTCTCAAGAGGTTCAATATAGAAAAATAGAATCCATTTTCCAGGCCAATTTCAGTGGGAACAATGATATCTAAAGATAGAGATGGAAAAGAAGTTGATCATAAATAAGTTTGTAAGACGATTCAATGTTTGTTGTATTTGAGTCCCTCAAGACCTGACATTGTTTATGCTTTTACTTTATGTTCCACATTTTATAGTGATTCTAAATAATAGCATCTAATTGATCGATAAACAGTTCTCAGATACATCAATTGCATAAAAAATTTGAAATCAGGTATGAAATCTTAGAAGTTATTTATTTTTTGGGTATTCAGATGCAGATTGGGAAAGAAATGTTGATGATACAAGATCCACATCTGGTGGGGTATTCTTTCTGGAAAAGAATTGTGTTAGTTGGAATTCAAAGAAATATAATTTAGTAACTCTTAGTATAATTGAGGCTGAGTATGTTGCTTCCACACAAAACACTACTCCAGTTATGTGGATGTAAACTCTATTAAAAGATTTACCCATTGGTGTAAATTTACCCATTCTCCATGGTTGTTACAATCTGTAAAGAAATGGAAAATCCATATAATGTTTTACAATTATTTGTGATTATTACATGTTTGTGTAAATTGAAACTGCTTGATTTGGAGGCCCGGTGTGCCCAGAATGGATTTTTGAACATTTTTTAAGGTACATTATGTAAACCTATGAGCGATGTTTTCTAACTTTTGAACTCGTGCTTAGATTTCAAACCTGAGGACACCATTGAATCTACAATTTTGGGATTCACTTATGGGAGGTTTCTCTTCAACCGCAGTAGGATGGGTGAAAAAGTTAGTTTTGTGAAATTTTGAATGAATAATAATATAACTTGTTATTTTATTTTATTCTTCCTACCATCACTTGAGTAATGGTGGTGGGGACCACATTTATGGTCGAGAATTTATTGAGGGACATTAAATGCCTAGTAACACATTGATTTGTATCCATATCTCATGTAATTAAGGTGATTCATTAAATACTCCATTTAATGAGCCTTTTTTGAAAGGGGGTTTAATCTCTTAACTCACCCTTTGTAAATAAAATAGATGGCGTGGGTTTTAGAAACCCACGGGAGAACTTTGACGAAGCGCCGACGAAGAATCCTCCCAACAATGAAAGGAGGTTTTGATGAATCATGTTGAGAAATTGATCTGGGAACTACGAACGTCGGTGGCTTCATGAAGTGCATATTCTTCTTCCACCACTGTGATGTCTCCATAGAATCTCAAGCTATGGTGTTTATTATTTATGTTTACCTTTGATTAATTAAATCGCTACTGATTTTTAAGATGCTAAAGCAGAGGGTTCAAGCCAAATGAACAAGGCCTGAACCCTGTGTCACTTTGTTCTTGTTGCATTCTTTGAGGGAATAATTTAAAAATTCAATAGAACCTTTAACCTGAGAGCCGCACAATGACGGCGACATCCCAGGAGGCCTATAGGTGTGAGCGGAAGGGAAAATGGACCACCAGATCTCACCCAGTGTCCCATAGAAGATCTACCGACACTCGTTGGCCATGGAAGGGGGCAGTGCCGCTTGGCGCCCTGGTGGAAGGACATGCATCCAGATCATGATCGGCCATGGATGTGGGGGAGGTGCACTATCGCGCGCCTCAGTGAGGCAGTTCATGGCTTCTAAGCTGCGGTGAAGAGAGAGGGACCTGCTCCCGGTAGGTCCCACGGGAGATCTAGGTGGCGCCACCTAACACCTCTAATTAAGACCTGAACTGCTCCTTGAGCCATTCCAGAGGCGGACCATGTGACCCTCACATGGGTCACCCCAGCCGGAAGGCCGAGACGGTGTGGCCCAGCCCAGACAGGGCGTGTCGGGCCGATCCGCGGCGCAGTGCGCCAAGCCCACCACAACCCAACACTACTGGGTCTGGCTAGGTCAGAACTGAATTGGGACGGGTTGGACTAGGTTTGGTCAGGATGACCCAAATCGAGTTGGGTCGGGCTAGGACGAGTTGGGTCGGCCTAGGATGAGTCGTTCTGAACGGGTCAGGTTGGACCCAGACCCATTTCGGCCCAGTTATGTCTAAAAGGTCATATCTCAGAAATCAGAGATTTGTTTGACGAACCGTCTACGGAGCTGTAATCTTAGGAACAAGATAGTCCTTTGGAGATACTCCAATTGAGTTTTGGAGAATGTTGGAGTATGAATGTGTTGAATCGTACCCGAATCCAATCGGGCCCTCGACACTGAAATGTCTATAACTCACAAACAGGACACCTATTTGACGTTTCGTCTATTGCATTGGAACCCTTATGACATGAAAATCCATTGGGTTACTCCGTTGTGAAACATTGTAGTAGTTGAGGCATAATCTATATCCTGAGGAATAGATACTACAGAACTCAAGCACACCGGGTGAGGGGAATCATGTGGCAGGATATCATTTGAGTAGAGACCTTGTGTGGATTAGCATCTAGAGACCCTGTGTTAATCAGTATCATAGCGACCCTATGTGGATCGGCATCATAGTGACCCTTTGTAGATCATCATCATCGCCAACCCTGTGTGGATAAGCATCTAGCGACCCTCTTTGGATCAGCATCATAGAAACCCTATGTGAATCATAATTCTAGCAACCTTGTGTGGATCCGTATTACATGACCCGAAGAGGACTAGCCTTAGAGAGGCTCATCATGGATCAGCGTTATACGACCCCGTGTTGGTTGAAAATGGGACAAATCTCTCGTGGTTCAGTTGGGGAAACATACTAATGGAATAAAATGAAATATAATTAGGTTAATCATATTTATTCCTCAACTCTGAGTTGTATGTCTGGTTTTATTTGAGTCTTTTTCTTTGTAATTTATGATTGAGATCATGATTTGTAGTTTTCCTTTGTGAAATTTTGAGAGACCTTCAGGGGTATCAAGGTCCCTACTAGGTATTTTTATACTCACCCCTGCAAGGGCTTCACCTGTACATTGTTGTATCATGTGCAGATGATGAGACACTCAGTTGAGTCTATAGGAGCCAGGACTAGGCAGTACACTGTGGTGACGGTTGACGTGGATAGCTGTGTGGATGAGTTTTACCTACCCCTAAGGTAGTATCCTTGGTGCACGATCTCAGGATTTGTGTACTATTTTCTATTGTAGTTGTATTTTTTTAGTTGGTCTTGTATTCCATCCCCTTTACTTCCTGTACTCACTTTAACTGTTGTAGTTTTACTTCATGGTTTCATATTTTTGTGTTCATAGACAATGTGTTGATACAAGTTTAATGTTAATGCATTTCTATTTTTGGGATACACCTTCCCGGTGGTTGTCACCAACCCCTAGCATATGGAAGGCATGCTTGGGGTAGTCACAAAATGGGCCTTGGGGGACGGGTCATTCCAAGTTGTATCAGAAGAGTCAGTTCTACCAATAAACTATGACTCTGATATTTCTAATATAGAAATAGTGTTAAGTGTTTTGGGTGTGGTTTTTAGTTTAGGGAGTCCAGTGTTTGTGTGGAGGCCAACGTATCCATACATCAGGACCCTAAATTCTGATTTCCGAATTGGTGCATGAAAACACTAATTGCATGTGTTATGGAAATGTTTTACTTTTGATCTCTTTGAGTCAGCTCACTAGGTATAACTTATTAAATGTGGCACACATATTTATTTTCAGGATGCCTCCACATAGACAACCAACCAAGATTCCAGAGATAGTTCATGATGACAGCCCACTGAGTGATGAGGCTTCTATGTAGGGCCCTCTTACAGTGATGGCACCTTCAGGTGGTGCACCCGCAGCACCACCACCCACTGAAGAACAATTTCTACCAGCCCTATTAGTAGATGGTGCACACTAACTAAGCATGTTTCATGAGTTCCAACAGTAGAGTCCTTCGAGGTTTCGAGCAGATACAGATCCTGAAGCAGCTGAGGACTACCAGGAGGTTGTGGAACAAATTTTCTACCTAGTTGGGGCACAAAAAAAGAAGATGGTGATCCTAGCTTCTAGCCTCTTTCTGGGCATAGTAGGGAGAAGGTATAGCCTGAAGCTCCGGTTACAGGACGAGGCAACCCTCACCAGGACGGACTTCGAGATCCTCTTTAGGGAAGAGTTTATTCCAGCAAAACTATGTTCTGTGCGTATTTAGGAGCTTTTGTACTTGTAGTAGGGCAACCTGACAGTGGACTAGTAGTCATTGAGGTTCACTGACCTCTTGCGCTGTTCCACCGAGATAGTATGGGACCCTTTCATTAGGGACTAGAGCTTTGAGAAGGGTGTCAGGCATGGGATCAGAGTGTTGAGAGCTTATTGGATGAGCATGCACCGATGATGAGATCAACTACCGGATGATAGGTAGTCGTGCCATTTTCAGTAGGAAGTAGGAAGATAACACTGAGGTCCAAGTGGGCCATACCTTCTGGAGGATGACCCTAGGATGTGGGGTCAGAGGTGTGGAGATCACGAGGTAGAACAGGCCAGTAGAGGAGGAGACCATGCTTCAAGTGTGGCAATCAAGGCCACGTGCCTCACGACTACCAGACCTATCATACTGAAGATTAGCAGAAGATCTAGGGACAACCTAGGTAGAATAAGATATTCAATTGAAGTGGTACATAGGGTGATGTACATGGCATAGGATCCGGCTATGCAGTAGGCGGTGGGTGGCGATTTGAGGTTCTACCACCACCACCTCTAGGTGGTCTACCCCGACAGTAGGGAGCATGCTGACATGGACAAGCTTAGCTTCAGGTAGCTGAGGCCTATGACCACGGTTCTCTAGAGATGGTTAGAGGCATGATCTGTGTCTATTCCACCCTAGTAGCAGTTCTTGTATACATAGGTTCCAGTCACTCTTTTATTTCCCTGACACTCTTTGGAGATCGGAGATTCCGATGGAGCCGTTGGATCAATCCTTACTATTAGAGACTCTAATAGGAGAGTATTCAATGATTAAACACTAGTGTAGACAGTGTGAGCTCAGTATAGGAGGCAAGATATTATTTTGGGATCTCCTAGTTGCAACATCGTGGCCTTAAGACATCATCATAGGTATGAACTGGTTATCCACAGTCCATGATCAGATTGACTGTTTTAGGTGCAACGTGTGGTGTGTTAATGGGGATGTGACCATGTTTTCATTCATCAAAGAGAAGGGATCCTTTGAAACACAGGATGTACATACTCGGAGGAGGGTGCAGCTGGTCACTCATAAGTTGGCTGGCCTTACCCTCAGAGAAGTTAATGTAAGGAGTCCGAGTTATGCTTTAGTGGTGGACCAGTATGTTGATGTATTTCATGATGATGTATAGGGACTACCTCATCACAGAGAGGCAGAACTCTATATCAACCTATACCCTGGGATGCCATAGATATCTACTCCAGCATATAGGATGTCTATTGTGATGGTTCGTGAGTTATGGGTACGATTAGAGGACTTGAAGAAGATGGGGTTCATAAGGCCTAGTGTTTCTCCATGGGCATATCTGATATTGTTTTCCTAGAAGGCTGACGGGAGTTTGAGGCTTTATGTAGACTATCGGTTCTTGATTCAGGTGACTGTGGATAAGAAATATCAACTCATATGGATTGATGACCAATTCAACCAGCTAAAGGGAGCACGATGGTTTACAAAGAGAGACTTCAGATAAGGCTACCACCAGCTCAGGGTACGAGATGCAAATGTACTAAAGATGGACTTTAGATGTCGGTATCTCCATTACGAGTTCTTGGTGACGCCCTTTGGCATGACCAACACTCCTGTAGTGTTCATGGGTCTCATGAACAGGATCTTCCAGCCTTACCTCGATCACTTCGTGGTGGTCTTTATTGACAACATCTTGATATATTCAGCATTGGAGGGGCAGCATTCTATGCACATACATATAGTTCTGGATAAATTTTGAGAGCAACAGGTTTATGGAAAGGTATTGAAGTGCCAGTTCTAGATACGAGATTTATACTTCCTGGGGTACGTTATCATGGAGGCTGGAGTTGTAGTGGATCCAGTGAAGATAGAGGTAGTGATTTATTGGGAGCCATCGTGGAGTGTGACCGAGGGGTGTAGTTTTCTGGAATTGGCTGGGTACTAGAGGAGATTCATACCTAAATTTTCCAGGGTTGTGACGCCATTTTCTACTTTGACAAAGAAGGGATATCCCTTCGTGTGGGCGTAGAGGTGCAAGTAGAATTTTTAGGAGTTGAGGTAGAGACTGATGATTGCCCCATATTGAGGCTACCAAAAGAGGGTGTAGGGTATTTAGTATACCGCGATGCATCAGGGACCAGACTAGGTTGTGTCCTGATGCAGGATCAAATGGTAATATCCTACAGCTCACAGAAGTTGAGACAACTCTAGTAGAACTATGCTTCCCATGGCATGGAATTTACAATAGCGGTCTTTGCACAGAAGATGTGGCGGTACTACGTGATGGGTGAATGAATTACTATTTACTCTGATCACAAGAGTCTCATGTATATCTCCTCATAGAAGGACATGAACCTTAGATAACGATGATGGATGGAGTTCCTCTAGCATTATGAATTTGATATATTCTACACTCCTGGGAAGGGGAACGTAGTAGAAAACACACTCAACAGGTGGTCTTGTCTACAGTTTCTAAGTGAGGTGACAGAATAGCTAGATGCATTGCAGATATCCTTTATGGATAGATATTGAGCAGTTATCTCTAGTCTATGACCGTAACTCTCCCACTTCATCAGTTAGTTCAGGAGGCTTAGCTTTGGGATATAGACTATGAGGCCCGACGTGATCAGATATCCTTAGGACTATCTCCTAATGGATTTTATGAAGGTGGGGAGCATGTCATCCTCTTTAGAGGGTGCACCATAGTATCAGTGATTCTACAAGAGGAGTATTTTAGGGATATCCACACATCCCCTTTGGAGGTACATCCTGGGGAAGCAAAGATGTACCAGGACCTCCAGCGTCAGTGCTAGTGGCCATGGATGAAGAATGCAGTGGAATAGTTTGTATCTTGATTCCTTACTTGTCATCATGTCAAGGCCGAGCATCAAGTACCAGTAGGCTTAGCTCAACCACTTGACGTACCAGAGTGGAAGTGGGATGGTATCTCCATGGACTTCGTGATAGGGGTACCACATATGTCCTGGGGCCACGATACCATCTAGGTGATCGTTAAGCGACATACCATGTCAGCCCACTTCCTACCCATCAGAGAGAAAATATTAGTAGAGGGATTGAGACGCCTCTATGTGTAGGAGATTGTGAGACTTTATAGAGTGTTTTCGATGATCATATCAGATCATGACGCATGTTTTTCATCCCTATTGTGGAAGGGATTTCATGAGGTGTTTGGGACTCAACTATGATTGAGCACCACCTTTCACCCTCAGAAAAATGGTCAGATATAGTGGAACATATAGACACTCGAGGACATGCTTCAATCTTGTGTCCTCGATTTTGACCATAGTTCGGAGGACCACCTGCCACTGGTTGATTTTTCATACAACAATAGTTATCACTCCACCTTTCGAATGGCTCCATTTGATTCCATGTATGGGCGACCATACAGATCACCGCTATGCTGGATAGACCAAGGGGAGTCAACACTTATGAGTCCATAGTTAGTAAATGCTATCACGGATAAGGTGCAGATCATCCAAGAGCAGATTAAGACTATAAAAAGCTGGAATAAGTCGTATGTAGACAGAATATGGAGACCCCAAGAGTTTTAGGAAGGAGACCATGTCTTCCTACAGATCTCACCCCAACAAGGATTATAGAGGTTTGGCCAGGGTGGCAAGTTATATATAAGGTTCATCAGACATTTCCCAATCCTTAACAGAGGAGGTGAGGTGGTGTACTATCTAGCTATTCCCCCACAGATGCACAGGGTGCATAATGTTTTCCCCGTGTCATAGTTGAGGATGTACGTGCATGATTCATCGCACGTTATCGACTAGGGCGAGCTGGACATTGATGATGAGGAGACATTTGTGGAGTTCTTAGTGGAGAAAGAGTATAGATAGGAAGGAGTCATTTGTGGGAGTTCAATTCCTCTAGTACAAGTTTGTTGGCAGTATTGGAACCTCTAGGAGAGCACCTAGGAGCAAGAGGCTCAGATACATGCTCAGTACCCCCATTTGATCCCCTAGTTCTTTTGTAGCTTTTGGGGATGAAAATCCCAAATGTGGGGAGAATATAATGACTTGGAAATTATATATAATTTTAAAAAAAATATATTTGGGATTATTATGAGTCTGTGATATTGATGGAGCTTGATTCTGAGACTCGGTGTGCCCGGAATTGATTTTTGAACTTTTTTATGGTATGCTCCATAAACGTATGAGCAGTGTTTTATAAAATTTGAACTCGTGATCAGAATTGAAATATGAGGACACCACTGAATCCACACTGCCAGGATTTTCATAAGGGAGGCTTTATATCAACAACAGAAGATTGGGTGAAAAAGGTAGTTTTGCTTACTTTTGAAGGAATAATAAAATAACATGTTATTTTATTTTATTCTTCAAACCATCACTTGAGTAATGGTGGTGGGCCCCATGGAGATGTTTAGGTATTTAATGAGGGAAATTAAATTCCTGGTTACACATTGATGTGTAACTACATATCGTGTCATTAAGGTGACTCATTAATTGCACCATTTAATGATCCTTTTATTGAAAGGGATTTTAATCTATTAACTCATCCTTTTTAAATTAATCGGTGGGTGTGGGTTTTGGAATAACATGGTAGAACTCCAATAAAGCATAGATGAAGAATCCTCCCAATGATGAATAGAGGTTTTGACCCTGCCCATTGAGGAATTGATCTGTGAACAATGATTATCGGTGGCTTTATCAAGCGTGGATTATTCTTCAACCACCATGACATCTCCAACAAATCTCATGGAAGGTATTTTATTATTAAATGTTATCTATGATGAATTAAATTTATACCGCTTGATAAGATGTGAATACATAGGGTGCGGGCTAAATGAACAAGGCTCAGACCCTCCACCGCTTCGTTCATGTTGCATTCTTCATGGGGAAATTTAAAAATTTGATAGAACCTTGAAACTGAGAGTCGTGCAGCGATGGTAGCATCCCAAGAGGCCCATAGGCGTTAGCGGAAGGGAAAAAACCATCATAGCTCACCTGATGTCCCACAGAAGATCCATCAGCGTGCCACCAGTGACCGGTGCTGACGATGAAGGCTACAGCTGGCGCTCAGTGACCATGGAAGGGGGCGGCGCTACACTGCGCCATAGCAGATGGACAGGTGGCTGACTCTTAGTAATCCATATAGGTGGGAGGTGGCCTTCCATTGGGTTCCATGTTGAGGCAGGTTGTAGCACCGAAACTGCGACGAAGGGAGGGGACCCACTCCCTGAGGGTCCCACAGACATCCAAGCGGCCCCACCTGACATCGCCAATTAATTTCTGAATAACTCTTTGAGCTATTCACTAGGTGGACCATGTGAGGTTTGCACTAGTCACGCCAGCTGACAGGCCGACCAACTATGTCCTAGCCTATCTGGGGTAGGCCGTGATGGTCTGCGGCCCAGCATGTTGAGCCCACTATGGCCTAGCCCAACCCGGGCATGCAGAGCTGGTCTGACTCCTAGCAGGCTGAGCCCTTCACAGTTGAGCCCTACCTGGCCACCCCAGGGTAGTTTCGACCGGATCGGACCCGAACCTAGTCGGGTCGGTCCAACCAGGTCAGACCGGAACCAGACCATGTTCAGTCCAGTTATGCTTAAATGGTCATATCTCACAAACCAAATGTTCCTTTGACGAACCATCGATGATGATATAATCCTTGGAAGAAGATGGTTCTTTTTGAGATACTCCACATGGGTTTTGGAGAATGTTATAGTATGTCCTAGTTGGATCATAACTGAATCCAATAAGGCCTTCAGTACTAAAATTCCTATAACTCAAAGACCGTGCGTCTGGTTGACGCACTGTCTATTTAGTGGGAACCCTTACAACATGAAGGCCATTTGGGTTACTCCTTTGTTTAACTTCGTATAAGTTGAGTCATGAAAGATATACATAGGACTAGATACGACATAAATGAAGCACACCAGGTGTGGGGAATCATGTGGCTAGTTGTCATCTAAGTAGTGACCCTATGTGGATCAACATCTAGGAACCCTGTCCGGATCTGCATCATAGTGACCCTATGTGGATGAGCCACATAGTAACCCTATGTGGATCTACATCATAGTGACCCTATTTGGATCAGCTTCTAGGGACCTTGTGTCGATCAACATCATAGAGACCCTGTGTGGATCAACATTCTAGTGACCCTATATGAATCAGTAGTGCATGACCCAATGAGGAGAATCATTAGAGCGGCCCGTCGTGGATCAGCGTTATATGACTCTATGTTTATCAACAATGGAACAACTCCTTCTTGGTTCAGTTGTGGAAACATCCTAAAGCAATAAAATGATATATCATTAGACTAATCATCTTAATTCTAGAACACTTAGTTGAATACCTAGAATGAGATGAGTCTTTTTCTTTGTGCTTTGTCAATGAGGAAATGCTTTGTGGTTTTCGTTCGTGTAATAATTAGAGACCTTCGGGGGTCTCGAGATCCCTACTGGGTATTGTTATACTCATCCCTACATGGGATTCACCCACACCATGATGCATCTTATAAAGACGACGAGCATCTCGGCTGAGTCTATAGAATATAGGACCAGACGGTACACAGCAATTACGGTTGACATGGAGAGCTGTAGAGACGAGCTATACCTACCCCTCAGGTAGGATCATTGATAGAAAATATCAGGAGCTATTTACTATTTTATGTTGTAGTTGTATCTTTTCAGTTGCTCTTGTATTCCGACCTCTTTACTTTCATTAAACACTTTTACTAATACAGTTTTACTTTGTGGTTTCATCATGTCATGTTCCTAGACTATGTGTTTGGACAGGTTTATAGGTAATTCCTTCTAATTTTAGGGATATGCCTTTCCAATGATAGTCTCCAACCCCTGGCCTATGGAATTCGGGATTGGGGTAGTCACGACAAGAGACCTG
This sequence comes from Viscum album, assembly GCA_963277665.1. Lineage (NCBI taxonomy): Eukaryota > Viridiplantae > Streptophyta > Magnoliopsida > Santalales > Viscaceae > Viscum > Viscum album. Next base: position 153,236,961 of record OY728134.1, on the reverse strand, counting down.
GTGGACAGGTTGTGACACAATAAAAGCACAATCAATAACACAAGGAATCTTGTTCAACATTATAATTAAAAACATGTTGATTTCAAATATTATTTCATAAAAGATCATGTTGAGAAGAATGAGTTGAAGTTAAAGTATGTTTCAACATCAAAAAAAGTTACATACATATTCAAAAAACCATTACCAAAATAATCCTTTTCTAAATTGAGGTTGCACATGGGCATCCAACCTCTTTCTCATCAAGGTTGTTGTATGTGTATCTATCCCCTCTCTCTTCATATCTTTTTATTCTATTTCAAGTGGGATATTTTTATTGTTTCATAATTATATACTTTTAATTCCCTGAAAATTATAGAGTTCTAGGGAAACTATGAATTCAAAATTGTATTTTGATTGAGCTATTCTAACTGTATATTAAAGTGGTTTTAAGAAAAAATTATATTTTTTTCAAGGAGAGTTGAAGAGACGATGAAGAAAAACAGTGGAAAAGGATAAGGAATGTTTTCAAAATCACTACTCATGAATAACATAGATTTTCAATAAATAATTATTATTTTCTAAAAATAGTTAGCCCATATAAGATTATAATTGTTGATAAGTAATCCATTTCTCAAGAATAAAAAGTTTAGAGATTTCTGAAAATTGGTTGACAAAAAAATTCAAAGGGAGATATTGTTAGGACCAAGATGATGAAGAAGGTAATTGTTTTCAAGTGTTTTCTTTTGTTGTCAAAGGATTTTTATATGAAATGTAAAATCACATCACTTTTTATTTAGTGAAATTTTTACTAGCTATTATATTTAAAAGAATAAGACTCTCAATGATGGAAAAGGTCTATCATATTTAGGAGAATGTGGTAGAAAAGTCTCATTGGATTCACATTGAATATGGAATAAAAAGTTGAGAATATTGAAAATTCATCTTTCTGGAAGTAAATGGTCATCAGTTTCATCATGGATCCAGTATTAATGGTTTTATCATAATGAGGAGAATCAGATTTGGTATGACTATGATATAATAAATGTGATGATTCTTTGCTGATGTTGGAGTTAAAAAAATTCATAATTAAGCTATGAAACTTATGATGAAAGTTTGGTGAATGATAGGGGGAGTGAAAGATATTTTTTCAATCATATTTTTATTGATTATATCTATATATAAAAGAAAAATGGCTCTGAAGAACATATTTATCCTCATTGTACTGAAGCCAATTACTTTATGAACAATCATATCTAGTCTATATTTAAATGAAATCTATTAATGATGCAGAATGGTAAGGTACACTACATTCGTTTAAAATTAAGATGATACTAAATATGGCCTTCAATGTTTTCAAAGTTATGAATTAATTCATGATTCATGAATAATATTGGAGACACATATAGTTGATGAAACCTTCTTATTGGGCTCATTAGATTCAATACGGCTGAGAACATTTGTGACAAATGTCAGAAACTGAAGGTACAATTATTATGTCATACCAAAATCTAAAAGAAACAAATCTTTAGAAAATGAAGTTTATGAGAATATAAAAAGAATATTTGAGTGGTATCATATTTAGGAGTGAAATAAACTAATGATTGGACATAATATTCTTTCGTATTCAGAGAAAGAATTGCATGAGAATGTTTATTAAAAATAAAAGAAAATAATGTGATCAATAATGTAGTAAACCATTTCAAATGGGTTGAATTACTATATTTACCTTTAAAATGGGTCAAGAAAATATCTCAAGAAAATTTATGGATTTTTTGTCAAGGGGGATCATGAATTTTAATGAATTTTTCTTCAATTTAGATTATTTGTTTCAACTAGGTCAAGTGTGGAATTGTTGTTTTCAATTGATATATAGCATTGAATTGAAATAAATGGATTTGGAAATAGGTTCCAAACATTCATTTGAAAATAAATTATGAATAAGAGATGAAGGTTGAAGAAGAATCAAAAAGATTGAAGAAGAGTTTACAAAATAATGTTTCTCCCAAAATTAAATGGAAATAAAGATATTAGGTAATTTAGTGAAGCTTGAATGATTTTGGGATTCCCACCAAAATATCTCATGGGTCACCTATAAAATGAGAATGTACTTCACACTTTTTATCACATGGTATTACTACTCATAGAAGAGATAGAATCTCCAACTTTTTAGGCAGATAACTAAGTTTACACATTTATCTTTGTTGAAAATGTTTTGAAGAATTGAAATGAAAAGAGAAGAGAAAAGATAGAAATGTTATATTCAATTGATTATTATATCCAGATATTATCATATTCATCTTCTTACCATATTATTATTGTCAATCATATTCAGATGATCATCGTATTGATCTGAATAATCAGATCATGATTTTTGAATTGGAATTTCCAAACTAAAGAAGGAATTCTAATTAGTCTCAATCATATTCAGATAGTGTGTCATCAACCGTATTGGGTAATATGATTTTATGATCAGAGTGTGTAGATTAGATTTCGAAATCAGATCTAGAGAATCAGAGTGATCAAATTGGATAGGGAAATTGGACTTGAATTCCTTATGAAATTCCTTGAAGATCTTACCATATTCTGGGTAATAAAATCAATAATTTTTTCCAAATAATACATCTTTTGGAATTTAAAATGACACATAGGTAACATGAGTTTTTACAAAAATATTTAGTTTACCCTATTTGTAATAATAGGCTGTAGATACACAACCGGATGGTATTAAAATTTTTCTATGAGTGGAAGCGTATATTCTAATCATTTTATTCCACAAAATGGATTGTTTATAGTGGATTGCTTGGTATTAGATCACATCAAAATCATACTAAGTACATAGTTATTCTTATTTAATAGTGAACCTGTTAAATACTTGTGCTCATATGGATGTGTGTTTTTAATTTTTTATAAAAGGGAAAGATATCTTTAATAGCAGGTGAAGGTTGTTTCAATTGAAAAGAAACATAAAAGAAAAAGTAACACTGACTCACCCCTCCCCCTCTCAGTAATATTTTTATATTGATTAGGCACTTTTAGTAGGAACCAAAGGAAAAGTAGAATGGATACGTGAAAAACATAGAGACCAAAAATATTATGTTTAAGAGAATCCATAAATTTGATATTACACTTTTATTTGACTAAGAATTTGAGAAATTAATAAACCTGAAAAAAATCCATGTAAATATTGTATTTATTTCCAACATAATGGAAGATATTTATATGAAAATATTTGATGTTAAAAGAAAGTTATAGAGTGATATCCTTACTAATATAATTCCAACATGACATAAATAAATAGAATCATATGTTGGATGAGGGAGATGCACCTATCTTAGAGTAGAGGAGAACCATGAAGTAGTTATTTGGAAAAAATGAGGGGAGGAAGGAATAATTTTACCTAAAAGGTAATAAGAGAAAAAAAATAATTTTACCCCATCTTTATATGGGTTCATGGTTTCGCCTCACGATTAGACAAACCATGACCAAACCTTTCAAATTACACTATCTATAATCCCACAACATATATGGTTAGATGAGTATATTTTCAAACTGTGTGAAATATATGTTTAATATATTGGAAATAAAATAAGTTTCTTAAATATATTTCTAGGACCCCATAATATGGTTTAACTACCATTATCCTCCCCTTTTTTAGCCACACGGTTAAGGTGAATGGTTAGTAAAACCATGCACTAATCGTGAAACCTTCTCTACCATCCCAAAAATAAAAAATCCAAGCCTGAACCTTCAAAAATGCACATGTGGCCCCCCTACTCCCTTGGATACTCATTACGTAAAAATAATTATGGGGTTTTACATAATTTAAAATGATATATACATCTTTAAGAAGGTGAGGTTTTAAAATCTCCCCACCATATATTAGCTCGTTCACAAGCTAAGCTACTGAGCACCTTTGGAAACCTTGATAAAAATATCCAAAAATTGGGCTCAGAAACCTATCTCCCATTCATATGTTTCCTCTCGGTTCCAGAAATTTTTCTATAGTACTCATATAATTGGTATGGTCCTCCTCTACGGTTTATTTTCACTGTGGTCCACGATATTCATTTAATGTTCCTCAAAATAATCATCAACTTGTAGTTCATAATCTTTATCATCGGTAAAATGAGATTGGATCTTGTGATACTATCAGAGATGAGTGATGTAAAAAATGTCATGTATTCTCGCACACCTCTGTGGATGATCGAGTCATTAAGACCTGGGGTTTACCCTCTCTACAATCTTGGAAGGCCAAATGAACCTCAGTTCTAATTTTTCCTTCATTTGAATCTAAAAAATCCCTAAAATTGGAAACACCTATAAGAAGGCCCAATCACCAACCTAAAAATCTAGGAGAAATCATAATCTATCATCATAAGACCACAAAATGCTCTTTGTGGTTGTAAAAGTCATCTTGGTCAACTAGATATGCTCAGAGGTATATTATAGTAGGGTTGTTCCAAGTATACCTGACTCACTTCCCCCAACCAACACAAGGTAGAGTGAAACATCCTAGCATAAAATTATTCAAATGGAGCTATATAGATAGAAAAATGGTAGATATTGTTATAATAAGACTATAATAGGGATGTATGACCTTTTTAGGAACCACAAAAATTTGGGACACTTGCTCAAAGAATGTCCTCAAGTACCAACATTCTGTATAATGACTCCCCATCCATTTATATATTGTAATCTGTACTTAGATAAAATTGTGTTCCCAAAACCATCTGATTTACATTCCAAAAAATTGAGGTAAAAAAATATCTATTTTTGATATGATTCTCTATGGAACACTATGTAAGAGTATCACCTCCCACACATAAATTCTATTAATCTCATCAATTTTAGAGGACTCCTTAATGGGTATGAAGTCATTTAACTTCATAAAATGTTCAAAGATAACCCAAAAAAATCATGTACATTAGGAGTCCTATTTAATTTCACCACAAAATCCATTGCAATATAATCCAACTTCAACTCTAGAATGTGAAATGTCTAGATTAAAAAGGTGGAACAATAATGTTTTTCCTTCACTTGCTGAAAGGTAGAGAATAAAGAAACAAATATGGGTATGTAATTACTTTTTCTAGGACACCAATACTGTCTAAACACATCATGATTCGTTTTTTCCACCCCAGGATACACAGACCATCTCAAGGAGTGTAAGTCCTTCATAATTTCCTCACACATTATCGTGCGAACCACCACTCAACCTCAGACATAAAAAACTCATTATTATCCAAGGTCCAATCAAGAGGTGTCTTCACACTATATATAATATCCCTAATAAACAATAAGTCAGATTCTAAAAATTTGATTTAGTTCACCTGATTGAAGAGTGAAGAAGTGATATAAAGGGAATCCAATTTTAAGCTTCCCTATTCCTCCAAGAAAACTAAATGTAGCTCAAATTATAAGGCCATAATCTTGCTTTCACTACCAAACTGGTGTACCACATGGGTCTAATACTTCTTTCTCAAACCATCCACTGCAAAATTACCCTTTCTAGGAGTGTAATACTCCTTCAAATCGATTAATTGTAAGTACTATACCCACATAATATTATTGATATTTGATCACATTGGGTGAAAACGTGTTTCGATATTTTATGATCTCTATAAACCAGAAACATATCCCACAGAAAATAGTTCAACCAACATCTAAGTAAGACACCATAATGGCTAGATCAATATTGTGAGTTGTGTAGTTATTATCATGATACCTCAACTACCTAGACCAATAAGTGACTACCTTTCCATATTGTATATATAAACACATAATCCAACACCTGAGCCATCACGATATAAGTTTTAGTACTTCCAACGCTAGGGAAAGGCAATATAGGTGCATTAGTCAATCACTCCATCAGATCCCTAAATGATTCGTAAAAAACATTAGACCAGTATAATTTCACTCCCTTCATTGTTAGGCCCATCATTATCATTACTAGGAGCGATAAATCCTAGATAAACCATAAATAATAACCATCCAACCCCCAAAAAGATAGTAATATAAAATAAATTCTCAGATCTCTCCCAAGAAATTACATCCTATAACTTCTTAAGATTAATTAATACCCCTACCCCAAATATCATGTGACCTATTGAGTTAAATCAGCGAAGAAAAAATCAACACTTCAAGAATATTTCATAAATCTTATTCCCTCTTAAGTTACCAAAACAATCTCTAAATGGAATGTATGATCCTCTTGAGATATAGAGTATACAATTCTGTAGTTGAAAAACATGAAAATGGATGAATCTAAAAATGGGTGGGAGGTCCTATTATTTACAGCCATAAATATAGAAATTGAATTTTTTTAATCTAAGAAACATGACCTACTATTCATAAAGTCCATATATTCTATAGAAGACTACAAGAGGAATATTAAATGGCCTCACCCTCAATAGGTGTTACCCTGAAAAGAGACCAATCTTCAAGAAGACATGTTTCTCCTCTAACTGATCAACTTTTTTATTAATGAATATAAGGGGGTACTAGTTATTAACATTCACTTGGTTATGAATCTTATAGTCCACACTGAATCCCAAGGACTCATCTGCCTTTCTGTTGAAAAGAACTAGAGCACCCCAAGGTGACTTGCATGGTCGAATAAACACCTCTGCCTCCAGGTCATCCATTCAATTAATAAGATAATAAATTTCATTATGATATATATAATATGGGGGAATGGAAATGAACCCTATACTAGGAAAAATATCAATCCTAAACTCAATACCCCAATCAAGAAATAACCTAGTGAATTCCCAAGGTATGAAATCCAAGAATAATTTGACCACCAGGGGAAAGGATGGTTGATGAGTCTCTCCAACATCCAAAACAAAACTAACCACATGAGCGGTAATACCTCCCAATTTCTAATGGTCTGGCCTTGAGTGACCTGATTTGATATCCCACTTACTGATAAACATGAAATTTCCACCCTCGTGAAAGGTGAATGATACACTACAGAGATAAAAATCTACCAGATCACATTATAAAATGAGCCAAACCTTCCCCATACTCAGGTAAAAAACCAAAAAAATATATCAAAAAGAACTCCCAAATGAATAAAGAAGTTTCAATCACCAAGGGAAAACCAAAACACTTACCGAATCACTAAAATTTCATGATGAAATGTGTTTAAATAATTGGGACACAATAAATATAATCTATGGGAGAACCCAACCCTCTGAAAATTTGATAAGCGATTAAATAATTAAAAATTCTTGTATCCTTTAAATAGTGTCAAGATTAGCTAGCCCCCATCCTGATTTTTCGGGATAGGATCCATAATATGCAGCTTCCCTAAACCACAACCATATGCTTCTATCTAGATACCCTATGAAAAATTCCCTTATAGAATCTAATTTCCTTTTCCATGGGTCCCTCATCCACCACCATGATCTATACTACAATGGAAACCCAACTATCAATCTATTGTGGTGTAGTGTTTGTAATCTAATACTTTGGAACCAATCTAGAACCCCTGTCACTAGGTGCCTACTTCCCATCTATAAAAAATGGTGGATGTTCCAAATATTCCCACACTAATGGAACTACTTATGTGTACAAGTACCATAAAACCAATTATATTCTAGAAATCCATAATTAAAACACACTACCTTACCACATCCCTATAGGGGAAAGGAAAAACTAGTACCCTACCATGCCTGAATACGGACCACATAGAATGGGTTGGTAGAACAACATTTCCTACTTCTAGAAGCTCCACTACTACTTCCACCTACAGGTGTAAATAGCCTCATATCACAGACCTCATTGGTATTCCTGTTTCTAATCAAGGTCGGGTTCTCTATCTTAGAAAAAGAGGTCAGGAGAAATACATTCACTTTCACCTTGATGTCTTAATGGAGGCTCTTTTTGAAATGCTTGGACCTGGAGGCCTTATTACTAGATAAGGTAAGATAGAGATATTGTAACCTTGTAAATAAAGAGGAATAATCCATTATAAACATATCTACCTACATCAAATACAGGATCCCCAAGCTCCATTTGACCCCAAGGCCTCGAGAAATAAATGGTCAAAGAAGTTGGTATGTATGTTCATCTTAGTCAAACCCACATACTATCCTACATAGACATATACCTTCCATTTATTCTAATATTCCCCAGCAAACATAGAAACAATCAACTTCACCCTTTTATTCAAAGGGGGATCTAATTTTTTAAGTATAGTATGTATATATTCTATCCAGTACATTCTAGCTTATAGACCACCATAGCCTATAAACAATGGTGGTTATGCTATTCAATCCCATGTGTAATATCGATCAAAGAAGATGCATCATGGGTAGCTTCACTCCCAACCATCAAAACAAAGCGTAGAAGACCCTCTCACAATAGGTTCTCCACAGTTAGACCCTGAATAGGAGGAGGGTATAGTCTATATATCAGTGTTTCATACTTACACTCTCCCTCTAGGCATGGAACACTACACCACTAGAAGTAGAATATCACTACAATTCTAACAAATTAACTCTAAATAACATAAAGGGAAAACCCTTGATGTGTAAAAAAATAGTTCAGGCACTACATCCCAAAACTCTACGTACTCAATGCATACAACTTATATAATTGGGTGCTCGATCAACAATTTTATACTACTCAATATCAAATTTCATAGTTTTCCATTAAACTAGTAATTTTAAAATTCCCATTTCTCATTCAATCCTCCACTTTAAGATAATATTTTTCACATAATATTCCCCACATTTGGAAGGTTAAATTCCAAATACATGGGAAAATAGATTTCCATTCACTTGCTATGAAGGAAAAACATTATATGTTTCTTACTCAAAATTTATTTAACAAATTTTATTAGGTAAAAAAATAATTTATCCTAGAATAATAAATAAATAGATTCTGAAGGATTTTTCTATGTATGATTACACCATAAAATTATATGGTAAAACAACAAATAAATGGTTATTGACAACATAAATATTCACCCACGTGTAATCAATAGGCAGGGGAATATCCATATATACATATCAATCACCCAAAACAAGTAAGGTATGAAAAAACCAACATGCCTACATGATCCATGAATGTACACCAACATTCTCTTATCATACCAGCCTAAGAGATAAACCCCTTAAGAATCAATACAAAAAAAAAAAAAAATACCACCGCTAAGGTATATGTATATACAAAAACAATAAAATAAAAAGTAATAACAAAAATTCTATCCCTAGTGAATTGGATCCTTACATATACATGGGATAACTACTCCAAGAAAAACCCATTACCAAGACTCAACACACTTCCAGTCTCCTATCTACCAGCCTAAATAGTAAAATAAAATAAAAAGTCTCTCATACAAATTTTTAACAACCCTTCACCGTGGACCATTATAATGTTACTATACCACTAGTCACCACATACCTTTGGTATACCTCCCCTTACTCTTTAGGTTTCTAAATAGTGTTGAGTATCAATGAAATTACATGGGGAGGCTATACCCTTAGTTTCAGAGTGGGAAAATAGAAATAAAAAAGTAACATACATCACAAAATGGCACAATTGAATAACAAGATAGGGGTCATGAAAAGAATATAAAATCATGAAATAAATATGTGGATATAAAATAAAATTCCATATTAAAAAATAAATTACATCATATACATTGCGTAAAAAAGTAATCCAAAAACCCAAACCCAAAATAATTGCCAAAAGACTCTGAGCCAAAGCTGTAAGGATGGATCGATCTACATCTCATAAGTAGTCATGTATATTTTATAGGGTGCATGATCATACGCAATCCTTCAATCATGAATTATACTTAGGTACCAAACGGAGACCCAACTAGGGTGTGAGTTTGACTTAGCATGACACCACCAATGAAGCCCCAAAAAAAGTAACTAATAAAAATTGAATGAAAGTGCATTAAATAAAATGTTTTACTTTCCTAAAATAGAGAAAATAAATAAATAAATGTCTAAACTCGAACTCGTTAGTGAGACCTGAGGATGGCCCTACATACTTTGGCCAGGGTTAGATGTCTCTAAACTTGTAGTGAAGACCATGACATCCTAACTACACCAATAATATCAAAAAACCACCACAAGTTTGGTGTATTATCAGTTATCCAAATCCACTAAATATTTGGTGTATTATCAGTTTTCATAAACAACCACATTTCATGAATATTTCATTATCAAAATCTATGAAATATTTGGTGTATTTATGGTTATCATAATCCAATATATATCAGATGTAATCCGGTCTCAGAAATAACTACAAAGTTGGTGTATATGTTGGTACAAGAGGTGCAAAATGGAACTGGTGGGCTAGGGACTTTAAAATTTTTATCACCGGAGTGATGGAACTCATCTTCTACAATGGTATGATCCCTAGAACAGTTTGGGTATCTCATGTGGATTATTATAAGCACATAAAATAATTCAAAAACATACCTATTTAAATCGGAAGTCATTTTCGGCATCTTCTTGTCACTGGTGATCTCTACTTGAAAGATACAAAGAAGAATACTTCCAGATCATCCATATAGGCTTTGAATACCTATAGGGGAATTAATCATCAAATTATGGGTTCAAGTTTGGTGTTTTGATGGTTCCTTTGATGCCCCAACGATCACTACATTGATGTTCCTTCGATGTAAGGATATTATCTCGATCCAATCACATGGATCAAGAGATTATCTATATATAAAGTAGTATAAGAGAGAGTGGGTTTGAATCCAAATGAATGAATAGTCATTCGAATGTGCCTCTCCTCCATCTAATATAGTGGGTGGAGCAATTATCTGGAAATGGTTCCCTATCCCCTAGAAATAGGACTCCCACTAAATAAGCAATAAATAAATAATTATGATGAACTAAACTAAATCATAAATATTTTATATATTTTTCACAAAACTATAATATATATTAAATATATATTATGTAATAATATTAAGACATTTAACTTGACATATAATTGCCACTAATATTAAATGAACCTGGAATATAAAAATAATATTCATTTGTATAATATTATTAATCATATTTACGTAAACACCTGAAAATAATTTCAATAAATAAATTCAAACCAATTATTTTTTAATTAAATAAAAATGGATTTATTTATTTATCAGTGATTGGTAAAACTTGACCACAGTTAAACCCTATGACGGGGCCCACTATGTCAGATATATATATTCACTTTAATAGGGTGGATTCTTAAATACGCTATTACGTGTAACCCTGTAGGACATTATCTCGATAGTAGTGAATAGTATTTACAGACCAGTAGTGAAGTATTGAAACCAATAAAGGACCCAAAAGGGATATTTAATAGTCATAGTAATTATTACCAAACTAGAAACACACACGATATAATTTAATCTGGTTATCTTTAGATATCCCATTAATCAAGATGCATACATGAGTAATAATCCTTTATTGCTTTATTATTTGTTGATCTAACTAGAGTAATTTACCTTCTACTACCATGGCCATGGATTTATGATAGTACTTACATCCTAATCAACCTAGACCAAGATATTACTTCCTTATCACAAAAGTGACAAATCATATCTTTTCCATTCAACCAATGTCATACCACCAATGAAAAGCCCAACATAAGTTATATCTCCAAAATTTTATTATCAAGGGTTTTTATTGGCATCAATGTACAGGATCAAATGGTACACATTGATTATGATCTCATGTTAGGAGACCAATACACATGTCTATAAATAGAAACATACAATGTCTCCAAAAATCTGTGGTCTTCCTATTGGCAGTTCTACCCTAATGATCTCAAATACTATATATCACCAAGTCTGAACTTAATGTGAAGAAGTGAAAATACTTATGATCCCTCAACACCTGATAGTTAGACATCCACTATGTCTAGTCATTGTAACGTATCTAGACCATAATACATATATTTAATATTGAATTCCTAGTATCTTGAGGTTCTCATTTTAGCATTGAATCATCCATTAACCTTTTAATATGAAAAATAATCTATATAAATTACCATTAAATTGTGTAAGAATATATTTATACACTATAATGGTAAGAAAATAGCATGAATAACTCATTTTACACATGGTATGGTACTCAAAAGTACAAAAAAAGTTGGGATTAGGGATCCCACAATTAAAACACTCCCACTTTCAGTTGAGACAAATTATTATCCATCCTTATTATTTATCACATGATTAATATCATGTTTCTACTAAGTCACAACATTATTTTCTGGGTCTTCCAAATATTCATTATGTGTCTATTTTATTATGGGTAACCACAACTTCTTGATTTTTAATGTCTTGAGAGATGATATCCCCAAGCTTATTCCCTTTAGACACTGTCAAAACATGACATATTGGCTAGTAATAGTATCATAATTTATATTATGATAATAATTTACATACTAGGTGTGATTACAAGAACTAGAAAAAGTTGTTGTGTATTTTAAACTACATCTTAGCTACCCTAGAAGTCACAAGATAGTCGGTATTTATAGACATGGATACCACATGCTTTAATGAGAATAAATTTCTCATTACCTTATCATAACTCTGATATTATATCACATTGTTCTAAGGAATAATTTTTTGTGTCCCCTTATAACTATTATCCCTTCTTTCATATTCTATTTACATATATTTTGTACTATATCTAGTATAATCAGATAGTTCTAAATACTTTCTGTACAATTCTCTAGGATATAACTGATAATTTCCTATTATAAAGTATATATTGGAAATATCATATCTTATACATATCATGGAATACATGATTTATTCATCTCTAAAGTTTATAGAATTCATCTCACCACACTAATCTTATTCAATGCTCATGCATGTATTCATGAAGATATTTATTCCATACGACATCGATAACAATTATCTCTCGAATTATTCCAACATGTATTTTTCAATTCCTTGTCAGTATATATACAATTGACTATTTCTAAGAAACCATTAGTCCTACCTTAGTAGATCCTATTCTCTAGAAATTGGGTTTCTACATATTGTGTGTTTTCTTATTTATTAAAAACCACCACATATCAGGTGTATTCCAATATCATAAACCACCACATATCAGGTGCATTTTTAGTTATCATAAACCTCCACAAAGCAGCTGTAAAATAGTATCACAATTTATGCACAACATATCCCATTCACATTCCAATTTAATAAAAATTTCCAAGATATTATGGTGGATATTGTGTTACATTATAATCTCCTCACTGATGGTTTTTAATAACATTAAAATTGTAATTCATTATGGAAAACCACTGTTTCATGATAGTTTTTAATTTAATGTCTATCCATGGAAAATCGACCTGATGAACAATAAAATAACTAATGATAAAATAGAATGACTATGGGAGAAATTTAGAATCCACCAAATAGAGTCCTAGAAGGATCCTAAAATCTAATATTATACTTTTATTGAATTTATTATAGGCAAAACTAGAAAACAATAAAAAAACCATTAAAATATGGTACATATTTCAAAATTGGTATAATATATTGACATGTAATCAAATAATGAGAAAATAAGGTGACAAAGTGATAGACTTAGAAAGAGTGTTCCAATTTGATATATCGAAATATAAATAGGGATTAGATGAGAGAGATACACCAATATTAGAAGAGATGATACCCACCAAGGTGATTTTGTGAGAAAATCAGGGGTTGATGAAAGATTATAAATAATATTTATAATGGAAAAAATGATATTTCTCCTATTTTTAATTGGGTTCAGGGTTTAGCCACATAATTTGCCAAACCGTGTGCCAACTGTGTGAACCACTGTGTCTGGAAGCCAATACCCCACATGGTGTGGAACAAGATTTTAAAAACCATATATGATGACACTAAAATAAAATAAAGGACCTAAAATGGTTTCCAGACCTATATAACACGGTTTAATAACTGCATTCTTCCCCTTTTCAAGCCTCATGGTTAAGGTGTATGGTTTACACAAACTTAGCACCCTACTCTACCTTCCAAAAAACTAATACTCTAAGCCCCAAACTTCCGAAACATTCTTGATATCTCCCCTAATACATTGGATACACTTTAGGACATAAATAAGGGGGTTTAGTGTAATTGAAAATGATATATTCTTCTCTAGAAGGGTGTAGTTTTACATGTGAAATCATAAGGATTATTCCTTCTCCTAATTTGAAGAATTTTTTAATCATGTCATGACATGTGAGCCACACTGTGAGGATACACAGGAGGATTTCACTAGTTATATATTTTGAGATAAGTATGCACTATGAATGAAGCTTATGATGCATCCATTTTTTGAGTTTAAAAATATATTGAAGTTGATCACCCCATGATACTAAGAGAAATCCATGATTAATGGAATCATTCCATGATAGTTAGGCCATAAATCTAAGCCTCTTGCTTTTTACCACTAAGAGAGTTGTGCAAATCATAAAGAACAACCCCATACTGTAATATTATATAGAGTTGGAAAATATTGTAGAATCATATTATCATATTTGGTGAATTAAGTAGAGTATTTTAAATAAATTTTATAGATCTATATTTTTACTGAACATTAATTAATTAAGATAAATTACATGGTGTTTTCTAAATAAAGTTATATTAAACAATTTTGTGGTAGAGGAGTTAACACCATAGATAAATTATTTAAAGGTTAACTGGTAGTTTTAGTTAGAAATTTAAATGAGTATTATTTGTATAAACTTTTAGGAGTTCACTCGGTTTTATTAGAAGATAAGAACTATATTAAATGTTGTGGTTCACCTAGAATGATTCTAGATAATCAAGAGAATATATATTAATACCAACCCTTGGATCATAAGTCTAGATGTATGGAATTTTATATAACTACTCTGAGTAGTTCAGAAAAATTAAGAGGTTCATAAAAATTTAATATAAAAATGTGATAACGTGAAATATTAATACATCTGATTTGAGAAGAAATTGAAATAATATGTTGAACATTGTTCACACATCCAAAATTGAATAAAAAAATTGATCCATAGAGGATTCCATTGATGCATCTGGTTCAATTTGAGAGAAGGATCAAAGAATAATGATGTGTTTCACAACTACCTCTGGTTTTTAAAGAAAACTAAAAATAAGATAAATCTAGTTTGGATTTATCTTCATTAGGATAATAAATTATTCTTCCATGATTTCTGGTAGAAAAAGATTAAACACTCATATGAAGAGGATAAACTTATTAGTAATTGGATTAAGAGCGAACAACAAAGTGGATTTCAATAAATAATCTATAGGGAGATAAAGATTTATGTTTTCTCAGTGATTTATGATGTCCTAGAATAAACCTTTAATTCTATAAATTGTTGAAGATACCTTAATGTATATAAACAAACCAAGAATTCCCTAAATTATTTCACAATGGATAATAAGAGGGAGTGATCCTAGGATCTATAGTATAATTTTCAAGAATTATTGTAACACATATAGTGAGTAGTTTCATTTCTTACTATATCGACACACTATCACTTTATACTCCATGGATCATACATTTATGTTGAACAAAGAAAAATATTTATACTATGTGTATTATTTAAATTTTTATATTCATTATCGATATTTGGTGAGAAATTATGCAAACTCATTAATCAAAAGGTTGAATTTTATTCCTTTTAAGAAGGAAAAAATATCCGTAGGTAAATTAATTTTTCATCATGAACAACTTTTAAATGGGTGAAACCCTTATTCACCTCCTATATTAGGGTGTCTTGTGTTCCAACAGTTTACCATAAGATTTTATCACACAATACTCAATTTATCTTAGTATTTCTACTAATAACTTATTAACATCTATATCTAGGGAGGGGAGAATCATCGATAAATCCTTCATGAACAAACCAGAGAGCATGATATGACACTCATGTTAAACAATTTCTTAATAAATAATGGTAACATGCATCCTAATCATAAGAGGGGAATATCAAGGATATATCCATTGAGAATGAACTAAACATCAGAGTGCTATAAGAATATTCATCAGGTCTACTAGAATATGACATAATCACGAGTCTTCATGTGGATTCTGTGATACATGTGTTAAGCCTATAATATCAATGGACATTATACTCTTGGTGGGGAATCACAACTCTAGTAATGAAGTCGACCTTGGTTATAATGTTTTTGAGGAATATATACATATTGGACTGTGGGGAATTTTGATTTTCGATTCCTAATGGATGGTTAATTTTAGTTTTGCTGTTTTTTCATTGATTCTGAGGTTTATATATAGATATTTTGTTTTTTAGTGTGATTTCAGGGTTCATAGAAGTTATAGATATTAAGGACTAGGTTTTGGTGTTCTCTCTAGAGGAATGTAAATGGGGGATAGTGCCCTATTTACCGTCAGAGCTCTGGTGGAGGTCCATAAGATTTATTGTGGTTAAATAGTGGTTTTTTTGTCCACTAGATTTCCATAAAAACTCTAGTAGCTACCTAAGAAATTTTATTTTAAATTATAATTATTGGAATTTCCTCTTTAACTATTGAACCCGACTTGGAATTCCCCTTATTTTCCAAAGTCAAACACCATTGGAGAGATCTCTTCTTTCCCTATTCAATATTTCCTCATCCTATATTGATGTCTCAAATATATTCTTATGGATTCATCTGTAATTAATGTTAGGCAATCCATTCTACTCCCTCCTTATATTACCTTCTCCATTTGTATTCTTTATTTACTAGGATTTTTATATGATTTCATCATGTCATGGTGAAATCATCCCTTATCTCAGTTCTTCCTCTTTATTTGATTCTTGAAGGCTCCTATTAGTTAATTTCCACCTATTTCTCATCAAATTTGTAAATTTCGATTCTATAATGATTACTTATAGGGTTACCTTAGTTTCAAACATTGATTAAGTTATTTATATGATATATTTAATTGAATCTTAGGGATACTATTTTTTATTATGTTTTTTAGTATTCTATCTAACTTTTCCCTTGGGTTTATACATTATTTAATTACGGTGAATAAATAATAAAAATTATTTATTTAGGGTTTCATTATTAATGGTTTTTACGGGATGTTTGTTGGTCTTTGGGATGTTCTTAAAAGGTAAATACTTTTTGAAATCCCAATAATGATTAATATAGGGATTTATATACCATTTATTAAATTTTCACTATGATTGGGTCATCCATGGAACTATTTTTTCAAATATTGTTAATAAATATAAACCATTATTATGAAATTATGAAATAATATTTCCTCATGTTACATTTTTATTTAATGGGAATTATTTTATTGTGACTCCCTGTGGTTTTATAAAGTGAACTTTAAATCCATTTTTAAGAATATAATTTATGGTTTTCTAAATAAATTGGTTTTGATATAGCCTTAATTGTGTACATTTTATTTGTCTACATTTATTGAAACATTTTGATTATCTAATAAATGTTTTAAGAATTATTCATTAATTTATCATCAAAGATATGTGTTCTTAGGAATTTACTTTAGGTGGTTAGATATTTTCCTACATACATTCTAATTCCTTATATGGCCACTAATTATATGAGATGTTATATGGGTGGTGAAATATAAAAGGGTGTGGTGTATACTACGCCCACTTGTGGTCCGGTTGTGAATAAGAAATGCCTTAGTTTTTAAGCCGTTTAGTTTTCTCTATTTCTTATAAGTATTTATTAGTAAGACTTTATCTTGTTTTATTATAGTTTGTAGTTACTTTTTCAAGTATTGGATTATTTTTAAGTTAATGATCTAAATATAACATGGTTAAGAGTTTCATTGGTGGTGATATAATGACTAGTCTAGTTAGGTTTAATGAAATGACCATCTTGTGTATATACCTATTTTTCTAGACCAGTTTGTCATTTAAATAATACATGATGTTTCAATAACTAATAAATGACTCTTATCCTTAAAATTATGTGTTCTACCCAAAAATTATTTCTTTAATGAGTGAGTTGTATTTTTCAAAACTTTTTCCAGCATTGAGAAACTTGAACTATTTTCCAATTTAAACAAAGCACAACCTTCATTTATAATCTAGTTCGGTTTCTTTTAAATAATAATTGTTAGGTTTTTTACTAAGCACACATGAATTTATTCAAATAATTTTCTTTTATAAGTTTTATTTCATAGGTTTTAAATCTATAATTCATAACTAATATTTCTATTGATAATTGTTAAGTCTCTTACAAATAATTTTTAATCTGGAGTTCTTATTCTATAAAATGTTCTTCAATAAAAATAATTTATTAACTAATCTATGATAGCATATTTTACACCATGTACTATTTATCTCATGTTTACTTCACTTTTTTCAAAACCTATAATGAATTCCCAGCTTGGTTATCCCTAGTTCACACATAATACATTATTAATCTATAGACTGCGATGTTTG
Source organism: Viscum album (assembly GCA_963277665.1). Lineage (NCBI taxonomy): Eukaryota > Viridiplantae > Streptophyta > Magnoliopsida > Santalales > Viscaceae > Viscum > Viscum album. Next base: position 153,218,589 of record OY728134.1, on the reverse strand, counting down.
CAGAGGGAATTGGTAAAAATTAAAATTATTGAACATACCCAATTTTATGATATTTTAGGAACTTTATTACCATGTTTTGATCTTTGTAAGATAATTTAATTCTAATTAGTGTTCTTGTATATAATTCATGATATATATTTATTGTGATATTAATATATATTATTCTAGTTGAAAATTATCCATAATGATTTGGTAGCAACTGCAACATAGAAAATCATTCATATTTTTTCATTTTTACAGGAACAATTATATCTATATTTATTTTACAATGGTATAACAATAGTTACCTGATGTGTTGGATATGCTAGATAAGTTGAAAATATGTCTTACTATTATATGAATGGTATGAACATAAAGCTTCATTGGAAACTATTGATGGGATATGAGAATTGTTTCCCAACTTTGTAAACCACTTACCTCTTTCCACAGAATGGATTGATTCCATGACTTAAAGTACCCTAATAGATTACCCTCAGGATGGGTCTCTAAGGACCTATAAAACACATATATACATATGGATGTGGGTATGTTTTGGTGAATATATATAAATATGTGAAGTATATTATGTTTTAAGAGAATCATGGATTTATTTGAATGGTTATTCTAAAATATAAGGTCCAGGTTTGAAGCGGGTATGTCAGATATGGACCCACCTAGTATATGGAGTTAATTAATATAGTATTTGTTTTAGTGTTTTTTCACTTATTTTATTTTATTTTCTTTCTTTGTTCTAGTTTTTAGGTGAAACAATTTTATTTATACAAATAAAAATTAGCATTTCTGTGAATGTATAAAACCGGTTTTTCACTTCATTATTGAGCCATGATTTTAGTAACTTAACAAGTATTTAAATTCCCACACTCTGTATTAACACCTTGGTGGAAAAGGAACATATTTAAATAAATTTCATGAAACTTATTATTGATGAATAATTTAAGGATTGATATCTCTATGGTGTCTTATGAGATCAACCCCTTTGGAGTTTAGAGCTTGGTAAGAGATTTATTTGGAGGTCTTGGTGGGTTTAGGGGTTATAGGTACAAGGGATTTCCATAGGTTCTCTCAGTGGATTCCACCTATGGGGACACCACCTTTAGACAATTAATGACATCTATGGTTTACCATTTTTTATGTAATGGTTTATGGATTGTTTCACTCACCATGAATAATTTATGGTAGTTTTTTATTGTTAAGACATGTATGATTCATCCTATTTTATTGTAGGATCTTTTATTATTCATGTAACATAATGTATAAGTGTGATAAAGGTGGTTAATGTTGTTTTTGTATAGATTTATATCGACCCACAAGATAATAAGATATTACCAACTGACCTATTTCTTTATGTATCAAATATTCTAGGGGAAACTTCCTGAAACTCATTTTATGATAAACCCTTGTAATTTACTCCACCTTTTGGAAATTGGGAGGTACACCTGAGGTCTTATACTGGTCTGACCTAGTGTAGTATGGGAGTTAGGGTAATTTTCAATAAAAAATTATATCAGAGGGATATTATGAGATTAGTTGGGACTTTGGATTTCATGGTTTAGACAAAATATAGGATATTAGGACTCAATAGGGTACACCATATATGTGTATAGTTAACACATATACGATGAAACCTGAGTCAATAGGGATGTTTGCATATGAGGTCTAGTAACTATAGGTTAGTGTGAGGAATTATTCAATAGATTTATAAAACTCTATTATAGAAAATTATGGATAGAGATTATAGGTTTTGACTAGAATCCAATCATAACTTTGGTTTATTCATCATATAGTTTATAATTGCATTATTACATTTGAATTCCATGTTCATTTTTTTTATTATTAGGGTTATTATTATATGTGTTAAAAATTAATTAAATATATAATAACTAATAAAGTAATCTGTGTTTTCCTGAATATCATATTAAGTTTTATCTAATTAATTAAAGTAATTCATGTACATACTTTTAATAGAATTGACGAGTTACCACCTTTTTTAGTAATATAGAATTACAATTTTATATATAGTTTGAATTATTAAATATTTTTGTTATCATTTTTAGTATTCTACTATTGATATTGATAATTTTTATTTGTATACTATCTAATTAATTAAGGTTATTCACATATAGTACTATTTTAGAATTGATGATGTCCTAATTCTCTAGCCTTATCTCTTGAGATGGCCCCAATAATTACTCGGGAAGTAAAGAGTCTATATGTGGTTACACTTTTCCCTCATGAGAATAAGTTAATTAGTTATTTTTTTTATGATTTAATTTTTTTTATTTCATTAATTCTCATTATTTAGAATACAATGATCAAGATATAGTTTATGGTTTTCAAATCGTCTCTCTCTCAATCCCCTCTCCCTATCATTTAATACATTATGAAGTAATAAAAGAATTATGATCAATATATTTAATAATAAAAATTCACATTTCATTCAACATTAAACATAATAATTTATCAAAAACCCATCACCACCATATAATGGAATAGATAAGTATACTAAAATAATTCATAAGAAGTGATTAGTTGAAAATCCTGTCATTAGTGAATCCTGTGAATTATTTCCTTGAGCTACATACTATATCCACTTCCATGTATGAATGGATGAAGAACCAGATGATTAATATTTATTGTAGTAATAGATATATTGAATATGGAATTAATCCTTTTAAGTAATAAAATCCCTCAATATATGGTGATTTTTTCCTTTAAAATCACCTCATGCATTAGGATGTAACCACATGAAATTATATCCTTGATTTCAATATATTTCTAAATATTTAACATTATCTTTTAATTTGAGAGTGGTGGACCAATGTGATTCAACTTCCCATCAAATTACACAATATTCCTCCTCCTATAATTTTATAAAATGACTAATATATTTGAAAAAATATCCATTCTATGTAGATTATTCACCTTTTTTATGATACCCATATGTATTTGATATTGGATCCATATATTATATTCTCCTTGATAATTCCCAAAAATCAAAATTAATCTTCTACATTGAGGAATCACTCGAACTCAGTTTTATAGAAAAATGGTCTATATAAATTATAAGTGGATCATGACTTTATGTTAGTCCTTGATGGGCCATTGGGTACCCCTGAGAATATGTATGATCTTAAGGTGTTGTTAAAAAAGTTTGACATTACATTGGGGCCTAGGATTATTGAGAAAGTTTGATAGAGTGTTGGATCATGAGATGGAATTGTTAATCCTTGAGAATAAATTAGGGCTCTATAATCTATTTAGAGATTTTGAGGTTACATTGACATGATAGAATGGATTGAGGTAGTGTTGGAGTTTCACTTAGTCAGTTAGTTTGTTGAACTATTTTAATCTTCCATGAACTAATACACTAGTGAGGTGCAGTTCGTTTAATCTAATGTGAGTGATGGAAGAAAGTGATTACTATGATATAGAGCCCAGTAGATGTATTGAATCACAAATGAACATTAATCCATTTATTTTAATCTATCACAACATAGATTGCTTCATTTATTTTCAAATACCCTCATATTTATTCTCATGCAGATAATTTCTTCCATTTAAAAACTATAAAAATTACAATTTAATTTCATTTCATCAAAAATACAATTATCAAAAAAAATTAATGTTAAATAAAGAAAATATATTCATGGTTTTCACTTATAAAATATATAAAATTGAATTTTTATTCTAAAAGTAATAAAAACTATAAAATATAATATATTTTTATAAATTAAAATAAAAAAATATAAAAAAATATTTCTAAAATATTATTGATAATTAATGAATAAATAATTCAACCCCATTCCACCACACATGATCCCACATTTCCTTATGTAAGTTATCTCCACAAATATATCACTATTAATTAATCTTCTCTCAAATTCAATCCTAGATTCATTGAGTTTTAATTTATAAGGAATTATATGGTTCAAAATGTGAACATTGAAGAACTTTTTCAATTTCCCTATCACTAAAGATAATTATCTCACATCACAATTTCATTTAATCAATACATTATCACTATGAATAAATTGTAAAACTCCATTTTCCACTTATTCATATAAATTCAAAATTTCGTTTCCACTTTATCTATCATAATAAGTTGGTACATTTTACCCATTTTTAATCCATGGGATGTGAAATGTACTTATTCATTGAGCACAACCCACCTAAAACTGAATCGATCATCACAAAAAGCATCCCCCGAGAAAAATTGTAATAGGTAGGACATAGAATCATAGTAAGTGTAGTAGACACATAGGTAATATTTAAATCTTGTTTGATATATATTTTTTATCATGACACAAATCTTTTATTGTTTCTATATTTTTTTCATTTTATATTTTTTGTGATTTTAATTTAATTATAGTTATTTAATGGTAGTTTTAAAAAAATTTATGGTTTTGGAAATAAGATCTTAATCATAGATATCCATGTATAAATATATATTCATTTAATCTATAATATGAATCAAAATGTTTTTAAGGTGATCATTAAAATTTAAATTTCTTGGATGAAGGAAAAGAGATCTACATAGGATAAAGTAGAGGAATATGTTCACTAAGGAAGAATACATTTAGGGGTTATGGTAGTGACATATGGAAACAATTATGTGTATGGAATCCTTAGGATATGTTCTTTTTTCAATGTAATCTTGAATCTTATATTGATATTTTTCGAAAGTGTCAATGTTGTGCTATGGAGAACCCTAAGCATCCATTATGCAGACATAATGTGTTGAATATAATCTTGAAAATGTGACAGATCCGATGAATCTAGTATCAAATATTGAGTGTGTGATTTCACTCCAATTTAATCATGTGTAAATTACTATTAAGCTATGTACAATCATCAATGGATAATATTAAATTTAAAGAGACTATACCTGCTTCAATATAATGTGAGGAAAACAACCGTAATGCTATCATATCTAACACTAACTCATGGAATCCAATGAATGATACATCAAAGATCCAACATAGTTCATAAAAAAATCATGTGATATATAATCAATTTCAACATAATCAGTGTTTATATTCTCTATTTCTATGAAATCTAAAAATTCAGAGGTTGAGATTATGTTTTTAAGCCAAAAAAATAATGTGTTGCAACATAAGATTATGACATCACTGATGTAATACACATTTAATATAAGGGATATTTCATATCTCTAATACAATTTGAGGTCAGAACACATGATACATACATGTTTCAATTGATACCATAAGTGACTAACATGAAACTACATTTCCAAGATATTATAGTGAGATGATTTGGCATAAGCTATGTTAACATTAATGTACTCTTAAGTCTCTAAATATAAAATTAATGAAACTCAACCAGAGAAATATTTTAGTTTCTATTTAAGATTTTTTGTGGGTCCAAATCATTGAAAAATACTCAAGAGTATTAATTTCATAGTAATTATTGTAAATAAAGCAGTGGCGGCCATCTATTATTAAATATTCCACATTTGGAACATGCATGGATCATAGAGACCAAAAGAAGATTACCAAAAAAATTATTGAATAAGTTAATCAGGAAATTCATTATCAAAAATGAAATATGGCATATATTCTAAAAGAGATTGATTATGACCCATGAGGAAAAGTGGAGTGGAACCATACTCAGTTAATGAATTTTTTTTCCATATGGAAGGATCAAACAATATGGGAAGAGATACTTAGTTTAGATTCTATAAATAAGAGTAAATATTGATCAATTGAGAATTAGTGATTAAAAAGTGACATTTAAACCAAAGAGGAGGGAGGATCTTATTGATTAAGGGCATTAAAAGAAGCAGAACCACTAATCCTTATATAATATTCTTCTTCAGTATTTAATTTTAATTTCATTAGAATGAGAATGTGTGGATAAGAACATAGTTAAGAAGTGTTTGGTTTAATTGTTTATTGATAGTAATTATTTGATGAATCAAATTATACATATGTTTTAATTCCCTTGTAAATGGTTTACCTGCATGATCAACTAGTAATGGAATATAGGGAATATTGTGAAGGAGTGAATGTGAAATCCAATACCTTGAGGGACTTAGTTCTCCGAAGCTTGAAAGTGTCTATACGAAGCTAAGATAGACATATCACATATCACAGTATATTATTTCCCCCCAGTGTAGTTGGCATATGAAACATTATGAGGACCTATGATTACACCAAGAAGCTGAAGAATTACTTGATATAGCACCTAGAAATGAAGAGTGAGTGTTATAGGATTGAATGGATGAATCTAGTCAAAAGTATAATGAGACAACTAAACCTATCCCAACATCCCATTATTTCCTCATATTATTCTTAAAACCATTTAAATTACTCTTATGTTTTTCCTCACATAAGCTTATATTTATTATTTCTAAACTCACTTAAACGCGCACACTTCCCTTTAAATTCTCACTTCGGTAAATGTAAATAATTAATTGAATTTTCTATACCTGTGGATATTAATTAGGCTATCTCCCAGTTAATGTGATTCTCCAACCCTATGCACATGGAGGGAGGTTGTATAACTTCAATACATAATTGATCACCATGAACATTCGGAACTGTTCTCCAGGATGACTATGCCAATCTATCTTTCTGTTTACAATACACTTAGAATACCTAAATATAGGATTATACTTCTATAATAACTCTTATATATTCATCAATTCACACACTTTTCTCATTTTATAATATTCACATAATCGACATTATGGAATTACAGGAAAAAATAAAACAAAGGGTGTTAGTGAAATCCTCTTTCCATTGATTCCATAGATTAAAATACAATTTAAGAAAAGAAAAGTTTATACCTTTTAATACATTTTTGAATAAAATTTATCCATGAAACATCATAACAGATTATGGAAACATGTTAATGAGTAAACCATTCAAAATTTACAAGATCCACCAAGATTTATGTACTTGTAAGTCTCTAGGGTATTTGAAAACCCCCCATGCATTACACTTATCGATATGAAAGGAAATAGGAACTAAAGAACTAGCAATATAATTATTGATTATATTTATTTGATTACATTTAGAGGAATCTTTATACAACAACCCTAACTCCAATAACCCATAGATGTTATCTACATTATTAAATTTTCATAAGATATAAGGGATAAAATCACTAATGCCAATGAGCATTTACCCAAGCAGTACGGGCTATTGTTTTCCATCCAAAAGACCCCAGATCAAATTTGGGTAGGGAATAATTTTCAGTTAAGGTAGTAGTGGCCTTATAGTAGTACTATAGTAGTGGAAACACTATAGAGGAGAAAACACTATAGTAGAAACTATAGTGCTGGCAGTTCTGTAGCAGGAACTGTAGTAGCCTAGGTACTATAGTAGTACTGTTCACTGAAGGGTACTTTGGGTAAAAAAATTGGATTTCAAGCCCTGTATTTAGGCCACCTGGTCTTGGGCCTTCGAGATATGAAATGGGTCTCCCTCTACCCAGACAGCAAAAAGAGTTATTTGTTTTAATAATTAAAATGGGGCTTCAGCCCCAAATGTTTTAATAAAGGGTTCACATCACTAAGGACCGATCAATTTAGTAGTTTTGATGGAAAATAAATAATTGAATCCCATTTTAAATTGTAAATAAATAATACAACTAGTAAAAATAAATAATTTTTATCCTTGAATCTCATTCAAAGATTTCATATTCATATCCTAGGGAAAAACAAAATAAGGGTGGGCTCAAATACTCAGAAAGGGTTTTGTAAAATATAATAAATCATGATTAAAAAAGACATAATCAATGTGTCAAAGAAGATAAAAAAATTATTTTATATAATTAACTTGAGTATAAAATGTATTCATTGATAATATCAAGGTAGTAATCTCTGTGATAATAATAAATGAATTCAGAATGATGTTAATGAATAATACTTAATATCTTGATCATGGCCTTTTTCTAGGGTACTTTCATATAAGGGTAGGTATACACTAATAACCATTTAAAAAGTCTATCCAAATGTTTTGTGTCATGAGACCTATCGATGCATCAAGTGGATATCTAAAATTGTACCCCACCCATAATTTCATGTTTAATTCATTCCTCATATATTGAATGATCAATTTAACTCATAAGAAAACATTACTTATAAAAAATATCTATATTGAGTAGATAATATCATATGTCAATATTTCTATAGTTGATTGAATAAAATTCATTACATAAAATCATACATAAAAATTGTATATGTTATAGGTAATAAGGATACCCATGATATTAGAATAAGGATAAAGATGATAAATATAATGTCTGATAAAAGATGATCATATGAAATTGAATGTTTCCTGATAAAGTTAATGAAATAATATTAATAGGTTATAAAATATGATCATAAATTATTTAGAAGTATAGGTTTTGAAATAACATCCTTTATTTTGTAGAATAATAGAACACAGAAGAAAAAAATTAAAAATATATTTTCATTAAATATTTTATAAACCATGAGAACCTTATATAAGAATCTAAATAGAATAAAATGGTTATAGTGTCCAGATAATTAATTTAAACTGTATACATTAAAAAGAACCATTACTTTAATCTTTTAAGAGAATGTTGGAAAGATTCATTTCAATACATATAATTTAATTCAATGATGTAATAGATTGTCCTCATAAAATTAGTTAATTAAATATAAAGGGTTACTATAAAATATTTTTTATTATGGATATGTAAGTAAATATTATCAATATAGAAGTGGAATACGATCATATTTTATTTTAAACATTAATTTAATGATTTAAGTTCAAAATTGATTAAAAGTTGGAAGAAAACAAGTAATCTCCTCAAATATCCATAGGATAATAAAATAGAAGGGTTTTTTGAATTATAGAATATAATATTATTTCAATGAAAATATAATCAGTCTGATAAATGTGGTTATAAAAACAAATTCATACCTCTTTGGTAACATGGGAATTATAACCCCTTGATTGATTAAATTGGAATGTAAACATTAAATTCCATGAATAAATACTTATTCATGTTAAATATACTTAAGTGTAATTATATACACCATATAAAAATAAATATTTCGATAATAAAAAATATTTTTTAATGATGTGGAAATTGAGACGTAAACTCTTCACCTCATGATTCCAGTTAGTTGATCAAGTTTGAATATCATGTGTAATGGTTTAATACATTTTATTAATTCATAATATAGCCATATTAATATTTTTCACAATTTATATATGTTGTCATTTCCCATTAATTATTAATTCGTTGTAAAACTAATCCTCAAGTGTTAACCCTTTTGTTTTCCCATGCATTTAACGTTATCAAAGTTTCAGTTCCTGTGCATAGGTTATAGATTAATCATATAAAAAATTAAAATAATGTTATAAATATAATTAATTTATTTATATATGTATATATATAACATCCTTGTGATGTGGTGATGAAAATTTAAATACATCAAATCTCAAGGTGGTAGTCTGCACATACCCAGGAATGATTATTCCATTTTCCAATATAAGGATAAGTGTATGAAAAAAAGTAAAAACATAATTATAATAAAATTAATTGGATATAATTATACTAGTTTTATTATATTTTAATGATAAAATAATATTTATATGAGGTTGTAGAAGAACTGAACATTAAAAGAGTCGAATAAGATGATTACCACATCTTTGCCGAATCTCTTTTAGATCATTACTTAAGGACCAAAATGTTGTTATTTTGAGAATATAAAAATCAATATAACATAAATAAGGATATTGGGGAAATTGTTTTTAGTGTTTTTATATTCTATTTTTCTTAATGTTGGGTGGAGAATATAGAATAGGTGATGTGCTTTTAAAGTGTAGTAAAGGGCGCACATGGAATTACCTAATATATTAAAATATAATAAATTATTTTTCTTGTGAAAGTGAAACCAAGTGGACTAAATATATAATATATGATATATTAAATCTGAAATACCTTAATCTTGTAAAATTTAGATAGGTTTAGGTGAAATTTTAAAGAATGCCTTTTTTTTAACCAGTTCATTGACCAATCTTAACAATAACTCTCATAACAAAATTTTTCATTCATAAAGGGTTATAAATTTTCATATGAGCTAAAAATTGAATAAAAAATAAAAAATGATAAAATTTTGGAACATATCACATATATATTGTCCTATTTTACTATTTTTATGATTTTTAAATTATTTAATAGAATATTATTTAAAATGAAATACCCTTAAAGTCATTTTAAAAACTATTTCCATATTTAGACTTTATAGACATTAAAAAATGAATATAATTTAAATATAAACAATTATAACCTAATTATAAATTATTAATAACCGTAAAATTTGGGTGACACCATAATTCAACCAAAAACTATTAAATTTAATGTTTTTAAATTCATTTTATTTGATTTTTCAACAGTTTCGACAAGCAATATGTCAATGTTTTGTATGAATATAAAGTAATTATACCATATAAAATAATTAAAAAAATTATCCTCGTAGAAATAAAATAATTAGGTTTAGAATAAAATTTTCTATTCATTCATGAAAACATTTTATCCCTATGTGAACATGTAAGAGAAATTAAAAGAAAAAGAGTGAGCTGTTGGAATTTTCCTTTACATAAAATAATATAAAGGTATTTATCAAAGAAAAATGAAACACAGATGAAATATTTTAAAATATATTAATTTGGTTCTAAAATTAAACTCATCTAGTAAAATATAGTAAAGTTTAAGGATGATTTTGAGTCCTCATCCAATATTTTTAACCTTATTTATCCCATTTTAAATTTTACTAAGGTGATAAATTTTTCCATGATTACTATTAATAATGAATAAAAATAAAAGAGAAATATTTAAAAAATTTGTAAATCTTGATTAAAAATATATAATATATTTTATAAACATTAAATTATATAAGTTGTAGAAATTAATTTAAAAATAAACCTCCAAAACATGACTGAAAAATGTTTTTCAGGAAAATTCATCTTTCAAGCCTACGATGAAATTACGTTAACTCTAGGAAAAGTAAAAAATTTTATATGAATTTATATAAAAACATATTGATATATAGTCTATAACTATTATATAAGGAATTTATCATTATGGATTATTATAATTTATTAATTTGGAAAAACATTGTGCACTTAAAAATAGTTTTCAGAAAATATCATTTTTACCACTAAAAGTTCTTATCTTTATTTCAATAAAATTGATAATAAATATATGATTAATTATAAATAATAATAAAATTAATATATATAAAATGATTATTAGATAAATATTTCTTTTTCAATTATTTATAAAATCATATTACTAAGGTAAAATTTCAAAAATTCATTATCGGCTTATTTTTGTATAGTAAGTTTAAAATAGATATTAATTCTATAAAACTTTATTTTTTTGTGCCCTAAAATAATGAAATGTAAATTTTATTATAGTTTCATTAAGATAAAATTTTCACTTACTAAATTGAATAACAATTGATATATTATTGACTCCTTTAAAAATTTTATCCTCAAAATATTCATGGATTTTAAAATCTAAACAAATGAGGTTTTTCTATCTTCATATCTTCTTTAGGTTCCGATATTTCTTCCTCTATTTTATGATTACAACAATGTTCCTTTACCAATCAATTCATCTAATTCCAATACACTTGTTATCTAGTGTCAATAATCTTGGTACGAACTTCACAGTAATAAATATTAGGTTCCAATTCAATTTTGTTAGAGGTGAGAATATTCATTTGGTTTGGAATACACTTCTAACATAATGAGATATAAAACATATCATGTACTTTATAGAGGATTGGTATAATTTATAAATGGTAATACTCAACACTAATTATTTCATAAATTTTTTTAAAAAATTATTTATCTTGGGGTTAATTCCCCTTTCATACCAAACATTCTAATACCCTCCCATGGAGTTACGATAAAGAAAAAATGATTTCCCACATGAAATTATAAATCCTTCCTTCATTTATCAACATAGATCATTTTACTTCTTTGAGCTTCTTTAGTATGTTTTTGAATATTCTTCATCATCTTTATTTTATCCATAATACGTTCTAGGAATAAAATCTTCCTTTAACCAAATTCATCCCAAAAATATAGAGTATGATTTCGATTTCTTATAAAGCATAATATGGAACCATTTTAGTATTTAAATATAATATATTATTATAGTAAAACTCCACCCATGCTATATAATGATCCCAAATACCTTTAACGTAAAGTTATCGTGATCTCAACATGTCCTATTATGTTTTAATATTACATTCAGAATATCCATCATATAAAGGATGATATTTTGTGCCCAAATTGAGCTCAGTATCATGATCAATTTGTATAATTTTCCATAATTTTGAGGTAAATTATATATCATGATCATATATAGTTAAAATTAGAAAACTATGATGTTTAAAATTTTATAAATACAAAAACATGCAAGGCACATAATAGGTAAATATTCTATTATAGAGAGGAGATATAAGTATTTGGTAAGTAAATTAATCAAAACCCATATGAAATCGTTATTTATGGGATTTATTAACAATCTAGTGAAAAATCCCATAGTGATATCATCCCATTTCAAGAAATGAAGAGGTATAGGTTATATCAATCTATTGGTATTTTTTCTATCAGCCTTTACCTATTAAAAACCATGTATTTTGATACATAATCATAAATTTCATACTTTATATTTTCCCACCCAAAATTTTCCTTTATAACCCAATACATCTTAGTGCTAACATAGTGTATAGTGAAATTTGATCTATGAGAATCAACTAATAATTCCCTTTTCATCTTAGGTATAGATGAAACACATATCCTATTTTCAAATCATAGAACACTGTATTTATAAATTAAGTCTTATAATTTCCCATCATTCATAGATTTAGTTTTCTTTTTAAAATTCCCATAACCGGGCTGAGAATATTTTATCATTTCTAATAGATATATTTTGGTAATAATTTTGAATATATGTGATGTTTTCCCTTCCCTAATGATTCCCATTCAAATATTTACTAAATTATTTAACATAGTGTCATTTTTAATCTTCATTTTAGTCATGAATTCAATATATTTCCTGCATAATTAATTAGACACCTTGTTTGAATTCCCTTGGTTGTAGTGTGATGAGACATCAAAATCATTGAATAGATCAAGCCATTTCCTTTGCCTCATGTTGATCTGTTTCTATGAAAATATGTATTCTGAAATCTTATGATATACGTATATCTCACATATTTTCCTATAGAGATAATGAATCCATATATTCAAGCCATTTATTATAGAAACCAACTCAAGATCATGGGAGGCATAGTTCTATTCATGAATCTTCAACTGTCCTGGTAAATAATAAAACACATTATTTTTATATATAAGGTCACACCTGATTCCATCCATTGATGCATCACTATAAATCACAAATCTATCCATTCCCAATGGTGGAGTCAATATCATAGGATTGACCCATATCCTATTCACTTCTTCAAATAAATCTTCACCTTTTTAAGTCCATATATACTTAAACCCTTTACATGTTAACTTGGATAAGGGGTTATCCAATTGGGTAAAATTTTGAAGAAATCACCAATAGAAACCTTCCAACCCAAGGAAACTACATACCTTAATTATGTTTATTGGTGCGTGCCATTTTTTGACTACCTTTTCCTTCAAAGGATCATCATAAATTCAATCCTTAGAGAAAATATGACCAAGAAAGGAAACATTCAAAATAAATAATTCTTACTTGATAAATTTATTATATAACTATCTTTCTCTAAGAGTCTCAAGAAATATTTTTAAGTGATTCTTATGGTCCTCATAGCATTTATGTTACACCAAGATATCATTAATTAAAACCATAAAATTACCATGACATTCCTTCAATTGTCTATTCACTATATTCATAAAAACAGAGAGTTCAATAGTCAATCTAAAGGGAATTACTATAAACTCATAATGTTCATACCCTATAAAAATATTGTACTTATAATATAGTTTGTCTTTACTCTCAATTTATGATACCCATAACTGAGTTAAATATCTGAAAAATACTAATCTCCTTGAATTTGATCAAAAAATACATCAATGTGAGGTAGATGATACTTGTTATTTAAAATAATAACACTGATTTTATTATAATCAATAAAAACCCTCATAGATCCGTCTTTCATTGTAAAAAATATATTATGGGATACCCATGGTGAAACACTAGGGTGTATAAATCCCTTATAACATAACTATTATATTTGTTTCTTATGTTATAATAATTCCATTATTTCTATTCTATTGAGAGTTTTGTTATTGGTCTTATATAAGGGATTAAATCAAATGAAAACTCAACTTTATGCTTTGGTGGTTTTCTAGGTAATTCCTCAAGAAAAAAATCAATGTATTCCAATATAATAAATACATATTCAATTTTAGGATTACATTTCCCATCTGTATATTGTGTCTTCTCTTCTTCCCCAAGAATCGTAGTTAGAGGAGTTGGTGGTGGTGGATCTATACAAAACCTTGATAACGAAGTCTCCCTATAAATACAAGTTATTATTATTCACCATCACGAATCGTAATCTCCAAATCATGAAAATAAAATTTCCATAATAATTTAAAATTGAATCCATACCAAGTATTATATCAAATTAAACCATAGGGATAATAATCTAGTATAAAATAGTGTATATCCATGTGTCATAATGGGAACTGACTTCCACATACTTTTTGAGGTAATATTTACAATTTCAGTCTTGATTGAAAACTCTATTCTTAATATACAATGGAAATATCTATTTTTCATTGAAAATAAGGAAGATATAAAAGTATGTAAAGATCTAATATAAAACCAGAAATTAGAAAAAATTGAGGCTATGAATAAAGTTCATGCCATCATATCTTTAAGAGCATCAACCATAGTTGCAGGGATCACATAGTCTTGTCCTTCCCACTTGGAATCTTATTCTGCTGGGTTCCTTTGAACCATTGGATATTTGTTTTAATAATTCCCTATTTCTCTATATTTGATGAACTAGATAATTTTGGTTTCTTTTTTTACCTTATATTCATTATCCCAATGACCCTTATCTCTGTACTTGTAACAAATTCGCATGCTTTTTAAGTGAGTTATAGGATATTTCATCCAACAATTTTCACAAAATTGAAATTTCTTCATTCCCATATTCTTCATTGACCCTTACATTTTTCATGGTTCTTAATCATCCTCTTGTTCTCATTATTTCCCTTTAAGGTATAAAATAGAGAAAAATATTTCCATATTGGGATGGTACATAATATTATTCTATCATATGATGAAAATTTTGAGGAACCGGTTCTCCTGGGTGGTTTGGATGAAGACCTTCAATGAGCTGGTAAATATTTATATCTTGATTACATATGTAATTCATAGTATAATTGGATAGTATTATAATGATAGTACCATACTCTACAAAACTTTTATCTTATTTTTTCTTTAAACAAAAAAACATTATACTCTTTTCAATTCATTTATCATGATGGGAATGTATATAGAATAATGTTACATTAAATTCCCTCTATTACATATGATTTATTAATCCTTCCTCTCTAATAATCTAGATCAATGACACTATTGATCGGCATCACCTTTAACAAATTACACTTCGAGTATAACCTTTTCCATTTCATTTTATCCCAAGGCTATAAATATCTTCCAAAGTAACCTAATCCATTTCCCAACTACTCATTGATTAGTAGTTCAACTATAATATTGTTTCTTATATCACATTAAATGATCCAACGTAGGTTTATCAAGTTTTACAATATTATGTTTCTCTATATATTCATGATTATTAGTCTAACTAGGTTAAATTCACTAACATGGTCATGATATGCTCAACTCCAACACCATTAATATCTACTTTCTTAGTAAGGGAATCTCTACATTTACCATGAGTATTGAATCCATTCCTCCCACTATATGCCAATTCTAAAAAATGGCATATACTGAAATATCACATATCATTATGAATATTAAATCATAGAATATAATTATAAATCTGGTTTAACACATAACATAAATTAAAAATTTATGCATAACTAATTATATAATTTTAAAAAATGATTATTTGAGAATATCCTCAAATCAGAAAAATATATTCAAATATTTAATAATGGTTCATAAAGAGTTTCTAAATCAACCAAATAATATCCCTTGGCGGTATCTATATAGGTGTGTATTATTAGGATCAAACATTTTATAGTAGTGATGATCGTGTAAGAACCCAATCTACCCCTTTCAGATTTGTTACCCCTAGGTTCATATATTCCACAACCATACCAAATTTTCAGTATCCAAACATGGATGTATTATCAAGTAAAACCACATAACATCAACACTACTAAAGCTTCATGATATATTAATATACATAGAGTTACCTCTATAATCTATCATAGGTTTATGTTCTCTAATCACTTTTATCTGAAATCTAGTTCACAAGGGTCTAACTAAACTTTCTTTGATTCCAACTAAAAGAACCCCAAATATAGTAACCCAACTCTAGTTTTTATTTAATTACATTTTCATAAAATACAAGGCATCACATCACTAAAAAACAATCATTTTACTATTAATGAAGAGCTATATGCATACATGGTTCCCCTTTTATTTTGGAAATAAAATTTAAAACATAGTAAAAATAAATAATTTGTGTCCAGGAAATTAATTCAAATATTACTTCTTCATATCACAAGGAAATGAAAAAAAATAAGTGTTATCAAATTCTCATTAAGGGTTTTGTACATTATAATTTATAATGAGTAAATAATATATATTAAATAGAGAAGTGTAGATAAAAAATGAATGCCCTTTAATCAATAAAATGAGCATGAAATTAATTCATCGATAATGTCGATGTAGTAATATCATGGATAATAATATCAAAATTCACAATAAAGTAAATAAATAATACCAGATGTCTTGATCAAGGAATTATCACAAAATACTTTCAAATATGGGTAGCTATAGACTAAAACCCATTTAATAAGTTTAACAAACTAGTTTGTCTCAGGAGACCTGTTAATGCATTGAGGGGATATCTATAATTGTTCCCACCCTTAACTAAAGGTCTATTATAATACTCATATATTGAGTGATAAAATTAATTAATAAAAAATATTCCTATCAAAAAATAATGGTATTAAGAATAAAATATAGAATATCAATATTTCCCCAATAAATAAAATAAATTTCATAGAAAAATACCATATATAGAAATGGTATATGGTATTGGAAATAAGAATACCAATGATACAAAGAATAAAGACATGGAAGGGAAATATAATTTCTAATGAATGATGATTATAAGAAATTTATTGTATAATGTGAATGTTATTGACCATAAAATTATTAAGCGATAAGAGATTATCATCAATTGATAAAAAATAATTGTTTCTAATAAAATCATGTCTTCTATAGAATATAAGAAAATTAAATATAAAAATTTAAAATTAATATTAATTAAATATTTTTCTTTTAAAAATCATGAGAAACTTATTGAATAATATAACTAGAATAAAATTGTTACATCATAAGTGAATTCTATTAGTGTTGTACACTTTAAAAACATTCCTTTTTAATTTTTGAAATTAATGTATAAAATGAACCTTTTAGAGAACATTATAAATATTCCTCTAAAAACATTTAAAGGAAGTAAAATATGATATATTATTCTCAAAATACATTAGTTAATTAAATATAAAGTTAATTTTAAAAAAATTTAAAAAAATGGATATTGATGAAAATATTCTCAGTTAAGGAAATAAGGTCAAATTTTCTTTTAAAAGTTTTTAATTCATAAAATTTCCAAAGATATTAATTTTTTTATTAAATAACAATAAATAATTAATTATCCAGAGTATAAGAGTATAAAAGGGGTTTATTAAAGATATATTATAATATTACTTCAATAAAAATATAATAGATCCAAAAAACTGTGGTTATAAAAAATAAATGCAGGCCTCATTGAAAATTTTGAATTCTAACCCCTTGAAATAGTAAAAATGAATTAAAACTTTAAGAACCATTAATAAAAATCAATTCATGTCAAATATTTGAATTTTCATGTTTATACACAACATAAATGGAAATAGGTCTGTAATAAAAAATATAAATCAATGAAGAGTAAATCGAGACATAATCTATTTTCCTCACACTTTTACTTAGATGAACTTGTTTTAACATCCAAGTTAATGGTTTTAAAACAATTATTAACACATAAAAGTACCATATTCATATTTATTTTTATTAATATATATTACCATTACCCATTAATTACAAACTCTTGGAATAATTAATAATCTGGTGTTAACTATTTAGTTTTCTCATGCGTGTTACATCATAGAAGTTCCATTTATTGTGAACAAGTTAAAGTTTTATCATATAAATAATGATATTTATATTATAATTATCATGATATTTATTTAAATCAACCGATATACACCATCAATGTGAGGTGGTGATGAAAAATTATATTCATCATCTTGTGAGGTGTAGTACGCATGTAAAAATTGGCAATGTTTCCATTTTCCCTTAGATGGATGAGTATATAAAATGTTTTACAACATAACATAATAACATTATAGAAATATAATGACCTCCTTATTACTATATTATGATTGTAAAATAATATTTAGATGTAGTAGAAGAAGAAATGAACAGTAAAATAGTCTGTTAAGATGATTAAGTCTTCATTGTAAAACCTACTTTAGATATTCACCTAATGACCCTATTATTGGTATTTCTAGAATAAAATAACATCTATAACATAGATAATTATTCTTTTATTACTTGTTTGTAACATACTCGACCTGGTACTCCCTTGCATAACTAAGCCATGTTGGCTATGTGACCACAAGCGTGCCTCCATTTATGCCAGTGGATACCGACTACCATTGAAGTTGTAAATAATAACACGTGGAGACTATACCCTCTATGTACGAGTCAAAATTATTTTATAAATTTTATATAAGTGTAGTAGAAATAATATAAATATCAAACATGAATCCATGGTAAATAACAATAAGATAATATAATAACAACATAATCATTTAATGACAATATTAATTTATCTAAATGTCAAGTTCAATGTCATATGAGTACAAGAAAAAAACTAAAATGATAAGAGACTCCAAAAGCCCTAGTCCTACGCCTAATTTTGGTCTTTTACCCAATCTATAACCAATCCAATATGAAATAATAAACAACAAGTTCCCTTTCCCTTGTTCATACCTATATCTATAAAATGTACTTTGGTAGAAAATGACTAGAAGAACTAGTTGTGAGTAAATATTAGTAGGCCCAACACCCATGGTGTTTAAAAATATTTGTTCTAAGTACACAGTGCATGGAATAAATAAATAAAAATGGGTATTAATATAATAAATTAATACTGCTAAAAAATATACCTTATAACCCTCAAGTTCTAGAAAGATAATTAGGGTTGCCAAACATGCTTCTGTATGTTGTTGGGTATCTCTAAGCATGTTTTTGTACAATGACAACTAAATCTATAAACCTAGCTGGGTATATTATACAAAATAAAGCATTGTAAAACTTATAAGATCCCCTTAAATAATAATTTTAGCATCATCATGCACAATCCCTTTAGATAATCATTTTAGCACAACTATGCGAAATCCATTTATATAATAATTTTATCATAACCGAATGGAATCACTTTATATAATAATTTCTGAATAAACAAGAACAAACCCATTATACAATCATTTAAACATAACTGATAGCATGATCTTTATATAATAATTTTAGAATACACATTCTCAAAACACAACACATGTCATCCAATTTTTTATGATCAATTTATCCAATTACCAGTTATGAATCAATCTATACATTAGAAGGCCGAGATCCAAATTACTACCATAATTACACCAAATATTATTCCATTTATCATTTAAATGTTAAATGTATTTATCATTCTAATTAAAAAATATTATTATTTCTTATCACATGTAAATTAGTTACACTAATTTCATAAGTTATACCAATTAATAATATTAAGATAAAAAAATCCAATTCCAAAATGTCATAGGGCTAAAAGTTCAATCAAACCATGTCTCAAACAAAGTCATGGTTTTGAAAACCTATCAGGTATCCAAAAGTCTCAGTCTCAATGAAAATGAACGTGAAAAGATCTAATGGGAGGTCTAATCACATGAAATTCATTAAAAAATGAATTATTTAATTATTTACGCCACACACATGGTGAGAAGATATGATAAAAAATATTTTAATCTCTAGAATAAATGAAGAAGACATTTCATTAAAAATTTTAGACGAGTTGTCTAAAAAGAAAAGTTGAAACTAAATATTCTCAATGTATATGGTACAACTGAGATCCTCTTTATTTCCATTAAAAATAAAACAAATAAATCTTCCAAAACATGACATCTGAAGTCTAAATATGGTTAGGTAGTCTAATATAGGATTATCTACACAAGGAAAACTAAAAAGATGATAAGAAAGAAAATGAATTAATTCTTCCATTCAATCTCATTATCCAAATCACTAAGATCTATGTTTAATGAGATTATGGATTGAACATGAACTCTCAGTTTTCATATATGTAATGGATGTAGGTGAGAGAGGTGAAGGTGTTCTCAAAACACATTGTGATGGAGGTTATAAATCACTGGGCGCAGCATATTTACAATGTAAATAGGATATTTATGTTGTAAATCCTATGATTTCAATATACGCTGAAAAATCCATCTCCTCAACATAAAAACTGATGAAACCTGAGTTTATGTCATAAAAACTTATTTTAATATGTAAATTGTTTTTTTAAAACCTACTCCAACAATATTTGGATTTAAAAGTATTTTTTATAAGGATGGGTCACTCTTGAGTTTTATACCATAAATACTTGACTTACATCATAAATCAGATATGTATCTCCTTGTTCTTCACCTATAAAAAACTTACCATGATTCAATAAAATGGTTAACCAAGGATTAATGAAGAATATAATAACCCAAAAAAGTTTAACAAAATTATATAAGGGGTGTATGTAGTGAAATATGGGATCCTAAAACTTCCCCACTATATAACAGATCTTCCATAAGATTCCAAGTGTATCGCTATTGTTATGCATGAATAAGTCTACCCACACTATATACATATCATATTTCCTATCTCATGTATCAACTTTCACATATCCATGATTCCATTGCACTCACCCAAGAGGTATGGTCTTCCCCTATAAATTATTCTCACTATTCCCCATGATATGAATCAGAAGCTCCTAATGTCAAGATATTGATGTCCTAATGGCATGGCATGGGGAAATTAATATCTTAAGGGCACATAGGCCCACTAACACTCCATCCTATGAAATCCACCAAAAGTTTTTTCAGTAAAAAATGAATGAACATATTCGTACCTCAGATGATAGAAGGTACTACATATAGACTATTATGATTAGACTAAAAAGAGTGTAGCTAACTCACCACTCTACCATGGGCTCCAGTCTAATCCCATTGGAACATTACCTCTTTCTAGTACTGTTGATCTTATGGTGGGGTACTACTTTGCATACCTCGACCTTAACTCTAGGTATAACTATAACTACCAGTCTACTATGGGGTAATTGTGTCCTTCAATTAATCTGGTCCCTATCCTAGACCCCATCAAATTTTATATGACTATGAGAACCTATAGAACCTTTAAAGACAACCTTTACTTATATTACCTTGAAAATCTATACCAGGGTGAGAAAATTGAGGTATCTTTTAACTAAACATTAAAAACTAGTTTCACTACACAAAACTCTAGTTTTGAAATGGTTACCCACTACCCTACATACTTTTCCCACTAAGGACTTGGCGATAATTTTCATAGCATCATTTCTTTATTCCAGAATAAGATCTCACACATCACCCTACTGAAACTACCTAGCCACCACTATGGGAATATCTCAAGATCCCTTTTGTAATTAGATCCTGATTTATCATGTATACTAATTTTCAAAAGTGAGGAAATTCACTTGTAAACTTATCTCATAGAATACCCCACCATGAAAATATCTTTCCATAGATATCTAATCATCTTAAAAGGATATAAGAAACCATGATAGGTATGTTAAAAATCCATAATTTTTCATCACTGAAAAGTCTCCCTTTATCATATGCATGAACTCATGATACATCTCATCCCAAAATGTATCCCAATAGAAGTGTCTGATGAAATTCATATCGAAATCGTTCTAGAATAACTCCTCTTGCAGCACAGATTTCTCTAAATTGCCCCCACCAATGCTTAGATAGTCTTTGATGAATGATATAAATGATATTCACCCTCCTATTTATGGGCTTCTAAAGGTTCTTGAATACCTTCTAGACATAATAAATATATAACTGAACCTCATGGGGGAAACTCTCCCTAGTGAACATAGGTGGATGATGCAGTTGTAAATCTCACATCATCTTAGACATCTACGGCAAGGTGTGAATAGTCTCTATCTCTAAGGATCACATGACACTCAAGAAGATGTCATAAAGTTGATCATCCAAATCATTCTCTATAGATGTAGGAAGTTCTGGTTCAGCTATTTTAGTAGAAAGATGATTTCTACTCACCTAGCAATCAATCTAATGATGAAAATGAGAAATTTTCTCAAAAAGGTTTAATGCACACCTCAGAAAAATAGGTTTCACAATAATATCAACCATAAATGGTGAAGATAATAGAGAACTGCCAATGTAGGTTTCCTCTATACTTATCTTGAAATGTGAATTAGCAGAAAAAATAGTTTATTTCCATTTATTTTTATGTATATAATGGTATTACCTTTCATAGTTTATATAGGCATATAAAAACATTCAATAAGGATGAACCTAGAAAGAACAATACACATAATCATATATACCTACTTTTCTATCATGATGCATGAAAACTTATCTCATGATGTATCAGCCAGTGATTAAAATCTCATACAATTGTAATAAAACACAAAAAAGGAATCACCTGGTGTGAAATAAAATCAATTATAACAAACTAGTAGAATGGGAAACAATCCCATCCCTAGAAACCTAATTCTTCTCCTACACATGGGTTAACTACTAGAATCCATTCTCTTGTTATCCATAAATGTACATCCTAGTCTCCCTTTGACCTTCCCTAAATAATAAATCAATAAAAATACTTGGTTCTCTGATACCACTTTTTAATTTCCCCATGCCATTACTCCCTCATGTAATCAATTTAGGTTGGCTATGTGCCCTCAAGAATTCCTCCGTATACACTAGAGGATACTAACTAGTACGTATGTTTTATGTAATTTAGTGGGGGAGAATATATCTTATAGTATAGAGGTTTAATAACATTATCCATATAATATCAGAGTATGAAAAACAATATAAATAATCAAACATGAATCCATAGAATGAAAAATGAAAATTTGATAATCTAATAACAATATAATCATGTAATGTCAAGAAGAATGTAATGCCTCGACCCTAGATTCCCAGAGTCGGTGCATTATTTTAATACATTGGCTTGATTATAAGGAATCAATTCCCAAAAGACCAATCAGTTTAGTAGTTTTGAAAAAGATATTACATACATGAAAGTTACATTACAATTTCTATCAAACATCACAAAGAAAATCCTTTGAGAGTTCCATTGTTCCCTTAGCTAAACCCTGCATCTCAAATATAAAACACTTCAAATGATCCTAGAAAATAAAACAAAAGAAAGGGGTGAGCTCATATTCTCAGTAAGGGTAAATAATTTAGAGGAAGCGATAAAATTTTGAGGCAAGATGTATAAATAAAACAAAATCCTTTTAAAGATAAACATGAACATAATATAGAAAAAATAAATCAAACATTACCATATAAACATTCACATGGATATTCTACTAGTCGAATAATCACATGTTATAATTAATTTTATAATGAGGGAATGTATAGTACCAAACATTAATTTATATGTCAAGGTCTTGTGCCAGGACCTAGGGGCTAACTGTAACCGGACCCCAACCCGGAGAGACTCTGTAACTAGACTCCAACCCGGAGAGCCTCTCTAACCAGACACTAACCTGGAGGGCCTCTTTAATCAGACTCCAACCCGGAGAGATTCTGTAACCAGACTAAAAGCTCGAGGGTCTGCTATAACCAGAACCCAAACTAGAGGTCTTACATTAACCAATCCCCAACCCGGAACAAACTATTCCAATACATTCATCTTATGAAATTGTTGAAATATAACATAAACATTCGTATTAAAACTAACATATGAAATGTCAATACTTTAACCATACACCATGATTGTAATAAAAATAACTCATCCATAGTCAAACATATCAAGAAACTTTAAATAAAATATGGAAGATTGGTATCATAATAAATCAACTTCAAACCAATGTAAAATTTATCAAATGATGTTGACATAGATGAAAAAAAAACTGTTTGAGAGAAATATATATTTCTATTTGGAAATCATTTAAGAGTCAAATAATTATAAGGAAAATATTTATTTTGAAAATATTCTTATAATCTTATAAGGGAAGATTTGACGATGTTATAATATCAGAGAATAACCCCACCCGTTGTATAATTAAAAAAACATTCTTACATTAATTTTGTCGAAAAGGTCGTAAAGTACCTTGTTTGAAAACCGACTGAATGATTCCTCTCTAAACATATACACTCAAATAAGTGTATAAATGAATTTAAACCATTATCTAGTAAATAGTAAAAATGTTTTGAAATATTTTTTAAGAAACACAGATGTGGATGATAAAGAAATCCTAGTAGATAATTACGTATAAACAACCTTCAATAATGAAGAGATTGTACAATTAACCCTTACTTCTTTGTAATCAATCGAGTTGTATGAAAAAAAATTAATAACCATCAAATGAATCACATAATACCATGAATTTAAAGAGAATCATGATAATATATATCAAATTGTAGTACATAATACACTAAATTTAATAAATAAGTGGCAAACAATGGAAATATCACGAAATTAAAAGTGAGATAAGAAACACCTTACCTCAAGTCCGACTTGTTTTGTATGTTTCTTGTTCATTCTGAATAATAAGATTAAGTTAATTCCTACTTGATTAAGAAAATTTTTAATGTTTATTATTCCTTTTATATCACTTATTACTTTGCTAGAAAAATTAGTTAATTATTTGAGTTCATATTGGATATTTTATCGATGTTCGAAACTTGAGTCAAAAATGAACTTGTTATAATTACAATTTATCCATGTGGTCAAAATCCTGTTATCTACAGAATGATATAAATGACTTAGATATCATATATATATTATATATCTAATATATATATATATATATGTATTTATAATAGTACATAACATTTTGATATAAGAAATGAAATGCACCATTCATGGAGACGGTAAGTCGTACGTACGCATGAACGCTCCTTTCATTTCTATTTTGTATTTTAATGGAATTAAAACATAGTAATACATAGGTGTATTCTAATTAATGTATAATATCATATATAATCTCATTAACTCCATATATTATACAGCCCACATAAGTCCTTATCGAGTTATATCACTTTGAGGGGGCGATAGTCCTCACATCCTCAAATGAAATTATCACGTTTTACGCATAATAGAAACCATAAATGTATGATAAAAATAGAAAATAAGAAGAAAAACAAAACATAAAAATAATATATATCATATATAAATCAGTTTCATCTTAATGTCCACCATGGGTGGCGGTAGGAGATAATCGAACAATCATCATTTCGTGAGTCGTTAGTTTGTCAACCACATAAACAGTATGTTCTTCTCTCATTAATTAGAGGTTTGTGTAAGTTTAGTTCAAATCCTTATTATAAAAACATTATAGTATATTGAGGATATTGGTGCTATTATCAAATAAAGGAATAAAAAGAGATTAGGGGGTTGGAGAAATAAAATAATGCAAAATAAAACAAAAATAATTTAAGAGAAACTGTTACCTTTAATTTGGGGAAGTTCCTTTGGTTTGAACCAAAATGACTTCTTGAAGTGACTTCTGCTAAAGTTAAGGATTATAGGTGTAAGAGAGGGATCGTGAGAGCTTATTTGGGAACGGTTTGGACAAAACAACTGGCTAGAGAGGTGTGTGGAATGAGTTAGAAGTGGTGTCCTTTTATAAGGGGGAGGAGGTGTTCATTTGGAAAGTGTGAAAATATTATTTTATTATATAGTTATATTTGGTTTCTATAGGTCTAAAACTAATTAATGTAAAAGATAAGATGACTCATCGTCGAAATAAAATCATATAATAAGAATTGGACAGGGTTTGATTATTTTTTTAATATTAATAATCATTTTTATTAAAATCATTTATTAATGAGGTAAATACTACATCCTTATTGTGCCATAAATAATTTAATTTATTTGATGTCTAAAAATTATAAAAAAATACTATAATGTGAGAAATATTTTTTTCTTTTCTATGAATATTTATAGTCGAAAAGATGACTTATATAGCCCCATGTAATATTAATTTACTAAAAGATATTTGGTTATGTCATTTGTCGCCTTTAATTTAAGTTAATTAAAATAAATTGTCATTATCATTCATAAGTGGATCCATGACGTCCCAAAATCGACCCAAGGATTCCAATGGTCATAAATGATTCATCCAATAAGGTTAGGATAAGTGTTAAGGTAATTTTTTATTATTAAAATATAATTTTTACCTTGAATTGCCCTATTTACCTTTAACCGCGGTAAATAAAATTCAAAAGTTACTATTCACCAAATATTATTGTCATCTTATTGATCCACATTTTACTTCCTAATAACAACCATGTATCTCGGAATTTTGAAATTCCATTCATAGAAGCGGTAAAATTTCATTTAAATGAGAAAGTCGGATTTTTAATTACCACTTAGTGGTTTTACTATTCATCAAAAATCGATGTTTTCCAGAAAAATACCAAAATTTCAGCCTAAGCTATATTTGATATTCTGAATTAAAAAATGATGCCTATTGTACCAAATTACAAACATAGAAGTTGGATTAATTAATATAAAATTAATTCACGTTGTCAAAACAAATAACGTGTTTTTAAGAAACATTAACTATCAAATGATTGACACTTAATTATATATAATTTTAAAGTGATATTAATTACAATGACCATCATTAGATTAAAGGATAAAAATATAATCTAATTACAATTCAAAACCAATTTAAAATATAATCTAACTTATAAATTAATTAGATTAAATGGCAGTTTTGAATTAGAATACAATATTTCTCACTATTCATAAAAAATGAATATTATTAGAAAAATACCAAAATTTCATCCAAAGTAAATTCTGATATCCCGATTCTAAAGAAGAATTATATTTTTTCAAATTGAATATGTAAAAGGGTCAACTATTGGATTTAAAAAGGGTTCTCCATTAAAATGTGGTAAAATTGATTTTTTTTTGAAAAATGCATTTTTTATCTGAGAAATTGAATTTGTTCTTATAATATGTCTAATAAACACATAATATATAAGTTAAAATTATATGAACTATATAAAATTCAATATCCTATTAATAATATTAATAACCGCTTTTGAACGGCTAGTTTGGTAAGTCGTGGTGCGCTCGAACTCGGTGTTGCGTGTAGCGCAAGCTATTGAATTTAAAAAAAATAACTTACTATGAAATCTTGCAGTGCTTCATTCTCCCCTCCTTCAATAAATTGTGTCCTCGCAATTTGAAATTTTTCTTCGAAAATAAATTGTTAATAATTGAAAATTATCTTTATGGAAACCCAACATTGGAAATTAGTTTAATAAAATTTAGACTTAATAAGAGGGAAAGGGAGATAAAAAAGTCCCCACCAAAATATGACCTCGATTAGAAGAACATTGGTGGCAATTAGAAACACATAATTGGAGGAAAAAATGTTAATATTTATAGGGAGTGATTGAGTTCATTAATCTCAAACAAGAGTAAAACAGAGGGCCTCAAATCCATCAATCTATGAAGATTTAAAATAACATCGGTTCATCAAAATATAATGCATTAGGATAACACATTTTGGGTTTTAAGATCCCTTCCCTAAATTTTAGTAATTAATTTATT
Organism: Viscum album; assembly: GCA_963277665.1. Classification (NCBI taxonomy): domain Eukaryota; kingdom Viridiplantae; phylum Streptophyta; class Magnoliopsida; order Santalales; family Viscaceae; genus Viscum; species Viscum album. Next base: position 153,190,476 of record OY728134.1, on the reverse strand, counting down.
CGTATAATAAGAAAACAAAAATATACATGACAAGTAGAGTTTCATCAATCATCTAATTCATAAAACAAACCCATCTTTCATTCCATATGATAAGTAATAAAGATGACATGGTCACACATAATGTGCTAGAATCAACTTATAGAAAATCACATAATCTATAATGGATGAACTATATATTTACCTTTTCTTTAGAGATTAACCATAACCAAAATGAAGAGTAAAAGTTTAGATGATCCCAAATGGATAATACTTTAGAGAAAGAAATACTAATCTTAATTTCTAAAATTAAACCAACAATACCCAAAGTTAAATAAATACCATTCAATAAAAAATTGTCCATAAAATATTTTAATACAGTACGGGAAAAAGGACTTTTTGAAATGGGGCTTTTGCAATGGGAATAAATCCCGTCGCAAAAGGTCCGTCCAAGAGGTTATTTGCGATGAGGGTAACATCCCATCACAAATAACCAATTATTTGCGATGGGATTTCGTCTCCCATCGCAAAAGTTTTGGCGAGGGTAGTGCACCGAACCGTGTGAAGGTTATTTGCGACGGTGGGATCCACCCGTCGCAAATAATTAAGTATTTGAGACGGGCCCCACCGCAAATACCCAGCGCGGTTAATAGTTTTTTGAGATGGGATGTCATCCCGTCGCAAAAGGTTTTCCGACAAAGAATATTTGCGACAGGACCGATTGCAAATACATACGCCCGCATTAATTACTGTCGATGGTTAAAAGGTATTTGTGACGGGCTAAGTCGCAAATACCCAGCAGCGGTCAATAGATTTTTGCGACGGGATGTCTTCCCATCGCAAAAGGTGCGTTGGAAGGGACTATTTGCGACTGGTCCCATCATAAATTACTTCTTAACCACATATATTATTTAATGAAGGTGTAGGTATTTGCGATGAGATCTGTCGCAATAGATACTATTTATGATGGGATACCCGTCGCAAATAGTCCCATCGCAACTAATCTAACCTATATATACCGCCATCTGTTTTTCACTAATTTCTCTCAATTCTTAGATCATGTTTCTCTCTGAACTATGATTTTCGAGGGAAAAATTTTCCAAGTGATTTTTGTTTCACGAAAAAGTTGTGAAGCAGCCAACATCAATAGAAAATCAGTCTTAAAGGTATTTATTTTTAATTTAATTTATTATTTTTTTCATTTTTTATGTTAATTTTTATTATTGTTGATTAGTTGTAATTATATTAAATTTATATTGTTATGTCATTAGTATTTATTTGTACTAATAAATTGAAATTTTTAGTACTAATTTTTAATAATTAGTAGTAATTATTAATTTTTAAAGATAATTAGTAATGTATATAATTAATTTGTAGTTATTAATAATAATTGGTAATAAATAGTAATAATTAGTAATAATTAGTAATAAATATTAATAATTATTAATAAATTGTAATAATGGGTAATAGATAGTAATAATGAGTAATAAATAGTAATAAATAGTAATAAATTGTCATAAATAGTAATAAATTGTAATAATTAGTAATAAATTGTAATAATTTGTAATAAATTTTAATAATTATTTATAAATTGTAATAATTAGTAATAATTTGTAATAATTTGTAATAAATACTAATAATTACTATTAAATACTAATAATTAGTAATAATTAGTAATAATTAGTAATAATTTGGAATAATTAGTAATAATTAGGAATAATTAACTATAATTAGAAATAATTATTAATAAATTGTAATAATTAGTATAATTAGTAATAATTAGTAATAATTTTTAAGATTAATAATAATTAGGAATAATTTGTAGTAATTAGAAATAATTAGTAATAATTAGAAATAATTAGCTATAATTATCAATAATTAGTAATAAATTGTAATAATTAGTAATAAATTGTAAACATTATTAATAAATTGTAATAAATATTAACAATTTGTAATATATAGTAAAAAATTGTAAGAACTTGTAATAAATAGTAATAAATAGTAATAAATAGAATTAAATTATAATAATTGGATATAAATTGTAATATATACTATTAATTACTAATAATTAGTAATAAATTGTATTAATTACTAATAATTAGCAAAACTTTGAAATAATTTGCAATAAATAGCAATAATTGGGAATAATTAGTAATAATTAGCAATAATTAGTAATAATTAGCAATAATTAGCAATAATTTGCAATAATTAGAAATAAATAGCAATAATTAGCAATAATTAGAAATTATTATAAATAAAGAGCAATAATTAGGAATAATTAGAAATAAATAGCCATAATTAGTAATAAATAGCAATAATTAGCAATAATTAGAAATAATTAGGAATAATTAGAAATAATTTGAAATAATTAGGAATAGTTAGCAACAAATACTAATAGTTAGCAATAATTACCAATAAATTGGAATAATTAGCAATAATTAGCAATAATTAGCAATAATTAGCAATAATTAGCAATCATTAGCAATAATTAGCAATAAAGAACAATAATTATAAATAATTAGGAATAATTAGCAATAATTAGCAATAAATTGAAAAAATTAGCAAAAATTAGCAAAAATTAGCAAAAATTAGCAATAATTAGCAATAATTATAAATAATTAGGAATAATTAGGAATAATTAGGAATAATTAGGAATAATTATTAATGATTACAAATAATTATCAATAATTAAAAATAATTAAGAACAATTATGAATAATTAGAAATAATTAGCACTAATTAGAAATAATTGGAAATCATTAACAATAATTAGAAATAATTATAAATAATTAGCAATAATTAGGAATAATTAGAAATAATTTGGAATAATTATAACTAATTAGCAATAATTAGAAATAATTAGAAATAATTAGCAATAAATAGAAATAATTAGTAATAAATTGTAATAATCAGCACTAATTGGCAATAATTAGCAATAATTAGAAATAATTAGTAATAATTAGAAATGATTATAAATAATTAGTAATAATTAGGAATAAATAGCAATAATTACGAATAAATAGTAATAATTAGTAATAATTAGGAATAAATAGGAATACATAAGAATAAATAAGAATAAATAGAAAAAAATAGGAAAAAATAGTAATATTTAGGAATAGTTAGTAATAAATATGAATAATTCTTAATAAATATGAATAAATAGTAATAAATAGGAATAATTAGTAATAAATATGATTAAATAGTAATAAATAGTAATAATTAGTAATAAATAGTAATAATTAGTTTGGAATAGTTAGGAACAGTTAAAAAGAAATTTTAAAATTTTTTAATAAAATTTAAGAACATGGCATAATTTCCAGTGGATTGACGAAACTCCTTTTGCTCGAAGACTTTTCTCCTTTCAACTATCTCTGACTCAAAACACTATAAAAATGTGCTGCTACATAGTCATATTCAATCTTGTGCATACAAGACTGGATATGCATTCGTAGGATCATATTTTTTATAATGTTTTAGGGCAGTTATAGTTGGAAAAAACGATTCATCGACAAAAGGTGGCTCTTTTGTCTGACACCTCATTTACTTAAATCTTTCTCACACTGAAATGAGAATGAAGAATCTGGTCAAGTTACGCATATTCATTTCCATTCATACGAGAATAAATATGCGTACCTCTGACCAGATTCTTCATTGTGACTTTAGTGTGAGATAGATGCATGTAAATGAGCCGTCAGACAAAAGAGTAGCGCTCAATACACTGGAAATTGTGTCACCCTTAATTAATGGTAATTATTAAAAATTATAGTAATTATTTATCGTTTCTTTTTCAGATAATTTTTTTATAATTCCATATTATTAAAAAACAGTGATGATTTTTTATTTTGTAGAAAAATATTGTACAAGGATGTCGACATCAGTCATTATTAGATGATCAATATTTGATAAATCAATATAGAAATCGAAATGGATTTGGGTTAAATCCTATATATATTAATGGTTTTGAAGCTTTATTATAATTTTCATCATCAAAGCCAGAATATGTTTCAGAAGGCCCAATTAAGTGTCCATGTAAAAAAAGGTGCTCTAAGAACATTTAACACATTTTACAAGGTTGGGGGACATCTCTTGCGATTTGGTTTTCAACCAGATTATGGTTTTTGGTATCAAAACTTTGAACGTAGTTCTAGGGAAGATACTAATAACTTGAATCAGATCTATCACGATTCCAAGATTTAGTGCATGATATTGCAGGTCCATCAGTTCAACAAACTGAAACTCATGATGATATTGATTTAACTCCTAAGTTGGCACCATCTGAATTTTATGAGTTGTCGAGGTCTGCTAAGGATGCATTGTATCCTGGTTGCAAGATAAGAAAATTTGAAGCAGTTGCAAAATTTATGGCTATTAAATCAGATAATGCAATGTCAAACAACTATTTTGATCAAATATTTTCATTTATTAAAACACTGTAACATGAATGAATGTGTTGCCTAAAAATTAATATGAGAGTAAGAGGTTGGTTCGTAATCCAGGCCTTAGTTATCGGAAGATTCATGCATGTGAAAATGATTGCATCTTATATTCTGGTGAAAATGAGTCGTTGGATAGTTGTCCCACATGTGGAAAATCAAGGTATAAAGAAGCTCAAATAGGGAAGTATGGATCAATTCCTGTAAAATAGTGGAGATATTCCCCCTTACACAAAGGCTGTAACGTTTATTTATGTCTCAGAACACATTATCAATGATGTCCTGGCACAAAACCAAAATTTACATCAGTAAAAGCTTGAATCATCAATCTGATGGTGATTCATGGAAACATTTTGATCATCTGCATCTATCTTTTTCTTTAGATGCCTGAAACGTGCAATTGGGTATTTCTATTGACATTTTCTGTCCATTTGGTTCTTATGGTAGTTAGTATTCATGTTGTCATGTCTTTACCACAATGGTTTCAAAAAATGGTTACATAAATTATTGATGGTTTAATATCAATTCAGTTTACTATTTATTATATTCATAATTATTTTACAAATTTTTAGGTGTCTCAAAATGATGATAAAATTGATAAGCCACTTTTTATTTTAGTAACCAACCATCAAAAATGGTAAAATATTATAATGCATATGTGGTGAATGGTTTCTGATTTCATAAATGTGTATATGGTGAATCAAGAAAAACGATGAATAGTGGAGTTTTTTTAAGAGGATCACATCATAGAGAAACTGAAGTTGACTTTAGAGCATTCTGGATGAAATTATTGAGCTATGTTATCTTGAAAAAAATTACATAATAATGATTAAATGTCTGTGTTTGGATACTGAGAGATGCTTGCGTGTTCATTCGACTCATGGAGTCATCGATATTAAATATAAAATTCTTCTTGTAGTAAATGAACCATTTTTACTGGATCAACAGGCACATCAAATTTATTATGCAAAGTACTCTGCTACTTTAAGTGACCTAAGTGATTGGTGGAGCATAATTAAAATGAAATCTCAGGAAAATCAATTTACTCAAACTGAATGTGGTTCCGCTGAAGTGGAAGAATTTTAACATTTTTAAGAGGCTACTCAAAATCCATCTTTTTCACAAAGAAATGTGAATATCGATGATGACATCCCACAATTAAGGTTCGATGGTGAAGAAGATTTTAATAATGTTACAAATGATTTTGAAATGACAAGGGATGATGAAAGTGATAATCATATGGATATTGATGATGCCGAGGGGGAATATGAAGACATTGACATTGTCAGATATGAGGATGATGATGAAGGTAAACATTGACACAATTAAATGCTGGTTATGATCATAAAATACATATATATATACAATAGTTATTTTCAACTATCAACTAACAAAAATCATTTTTGTGTCCCAGATGGACTCTAATATATTGCATGAGTTAGAGGAGGCTATGCTAACTTTGGATGAGGGGGATGTGGGATCATCTAACCCTCAGCCTACTGGTGGTTCAGGAGGTACGCGGAGGGGGGAGGTCTTCTGCGACTGATGATTCATGACCCTATCCCTGAGCGACGTCCACATCTTGGATTCGATCCACATACACGGAGGTATGGTAAACTATATATTTTAGTTATATTTCATTAATTTATTTATATATATACTAATTGTTTGATTATTTATTCTTTTTTCATAGATTTTCATATGTAGCTTTTGGAAAGGGGAGCGCTATCTTGCGCAATTATTTTTTTCTGTCATGGACCACATGGGAACAGAATCCTGTTGATGTGTAGCTCGACATGTACAATCATTGGCTGGTAAGTAAATAAATAATACTTATTTGGAAATTTATTTTGAAATTTATTATATTAATAAAATGATATTATGAACTATTTGTAGGGTTTATTGTAACACATCGATGATACTATGCATGAAAATATACATGAAGCATGGCAGGTGGCTATGCATGAGTGTTTGCATCAGTTTTTCCCCAATTTGAGAAAGACGACCATTAAGAAAGCAGGAGCGATATTATTTGATGAGTCATGTACAGGCCACCAACCAGAGTACCTTTTATCTCAGGATTGGGATGGATTATGTGCACACTGGTTGGATGATGGATTTTAGAGGAGGTCTTCATTGGGTTGACAGAACCGGGGGAGACAGGAGGTGACGCATCGAGCTAGTAGTCATACATTTAGTCTGCATAGAGAGCATCTGGTAATTATTATTTTTAAATATTTTATATAACTTTAAATATAAACTGTTTATTTTATATTCATATAGGCAGTTGAGCATCCCGATATTACAGAGTACGATGTTTATCAGAGGATATACAGTGATCCAGCCACCATAGAGATTAGAGGTGATTGCCATCGTCAGATTGTGGTTAGTCTTATTTTTGTCAGTTTGACAATTAACTACATATAATAATTTCACAATTTAATTTTTAAATTGGAATTGAAGGAGTCATATGAGGCTGCGACTTCTCAAAAACAGGATGAGGGCCAGGACAAGGTGACTGATCAGACTAGTGCCCACCATTTCAACGAGGCGGCATGGATACATGCGACTCAGTATGGCTTTGAGAAGGGCCGAGTAGTTAGAATCGACTCTCATGTGACTCCTGATACTTATTATGGTACTGTTGCGATGTCAGCATTCAGATCGAGAGGAGCTCATAGAGAGGCATCATCTTCTTCCTCACAGTATGAGGAGCTATTTCGAGCTCACAATGACCTTATAGAGAGTTTATAGAACCAGCAAGAAGAGATCCTTCAGCAGTAACAACAACAACAACACGAGGAGGAGATGCATCGATGGCAGTAGCAGAATCATGAGCAGATGGAGTACATGCGCCATCTGACTCGTAGTTTAGGGATAGAGTTTCTTCCACCTGCTCCTTCCACTCCTCCACCTCCTCCAGAAGACAACCCCCCAGTAATGTTTTTATGTCCAAAACTTTTGACTTTAGCATTTGCTGTAATATTAACTACTTACAGTTTCTATCTATTATATCGGTGAAAATATTACTTAATTGTATTTTTAATATTTAGTGATTTCTATTGTGAATATTTATAATTTTAATATTTTTTATTTTTTATTATTTTATTAATATTAATATTATTGTTTCATTAATCATAATTTTACTAAATATATTTTGGAAGTATTATATTTTTTAATGTTTTTTATTTTACTAATAATAATAATAATTTATGATTTTTTTAATATTTTATTGTGAACATTGAGAATTTTAATATTTTTAATTTTTATTATTATTTTAATAATATTAAAATTAATTTTCCAATAATCATAATAATATTTTATGATTTTTTATATTTTTATGAATATTGAGAATTTCAATATTTTTTAATATTTTAATTATTTTAATAATATTAAAATTAATTTTCAATAATAATAATTTTATTAAATTTATTTTTTTTAAATTAATTCTTAATTTCGACGGGATCTTTCGCATTGGGTTCCAATCGAAAATAGACTATTTTTTAAAAAAAAATTTATTTATGACGAGATTAGGGGCCCTTCACAAATACAATTTGCAACGGGCCCCTCACAAATAGTCTGAATAAATATTTTCAAAAATGTATTTGTGATGGGTTTATGGGCCCGTCGTAAATAGGTATTTATGACCGGCCTATCGAAAAAAATGTTTTTATATATAATGTATATAATCAGAGACTTTTTTGTGATGGTGAAGTTCCCCATCGTGAAAAATATTATTTGCGACGGGCCCATCGTAAATAATATTTTTTGCGATGCCATTTTCTGCAACATTCTATTTCCGACGGGACCCCGTCGCTAAAGCTTATTTGTGATGGGATCCCATCACAAATATCCTGAATTCTGGTAGTGATATAATCCAAACTATTATTGAAACCCAAACCTCAGAAGAATTTTCATATATAGTCTTCCCTGTTAAACTATATCTCCAAATAATATCGACTACTCTTAAGTCACATACTTAAAAGTAATTAACCCAATCACATATTCTCTATGATATTTTAATCATTTCTGTAACACCCCAGGTAAATAAAGAATATGAAATTTTCAAATTATCCATATTTATGAATAAAATATTAATATGACTTTAAAGGGGACGCTATGCTCGATGGCGTACCCAACACGCAACAGCGAGTTTCTTGGGAATCTTACGTTGCACTCTAATAATAAAATATTATTATTTCAAATGGTAGTTAACATGTAGCCGTTGTATTGGCGGGAATGGATAGAAATAACTAAAATATGATTATATATGTTTTTCAATGTTTTTACATTTATCCAATAAAAGCTAAAGGCTTAAAATACAGAAAGAAATCAATTCTAGGCTTTTATACCCTAATTTTCACCAAAGGTTCACTTATCACCTTTTGATGGCGAACTGTCATTAAATATAGTTTTGATCACTCTTATACATTATTTTGGACCAAATAAAACTCTTTTTTAGAATTGGGACATCAAAATTTACTTTGCGTAAATTTTTGGTATCTTTCTGATAAAGTTCATTTTTTTAATGAATAGTGTAAAATGTTGTATTTTAATTCAAAACCTCTTTTTAATATAATTTATTTATATGATTAGATTATCTTTTGAATTGGTTTTAAAGTGAAATTATAATATATTTTTACCATTTAATCCAATGGTGGTCACTGGAATCATTTTCACTTTGAAATCAGACTTAAACTGGTGTCAATCTTTTCATACTTATTGTTTTATAAAAACACGCTCTTTGCTCTGACAGCGGGAATTAATTATTAATTTAATTAATGTGACTTATATGTTTTGAATTTTTTAAAATAGACTTCATTTTTTAATATGGAATATCAAATATAGCTTACGGTGAATTTTTGGGATTTTTCTGAAAAACATCAATTTTTGATGAATAGTGACACCACTAAGTGGTACTTATAAAAACTGATTTTCCATTTAAATGAAATTTTGCCATCATTGTGTTTTGATTTTCAAAAATCCGACATAAATGGTTGTCATTAAGAATTAAAATGTGGTTCAATGGGATAAAAATAATTTTTTGGTGAATAGTAACTTATTAAGTTTTTAATCGCGATTAGTGGTAATTAGTGTAGTTTAAGGTAAAAATGATATTATAAAAATGTGTAAACACCATGACACTTGTCCTAAACCTATTGGGTGAGTCATGGCCGACCCAGACAAGCCATGGGTCATCTTGGGGACCCCATGGAGCCACTTTAGTTGGAAAATGACATTAATATATTTTTTATTTAATGTTAAATTGAAAATGACACTAACATAATGTGTTTTACTAAAACAATTTTTAAGTGGGGTTATACAAGTCCAAATTTTGATTATAAATAGTCATTGGAAAGATAAAACGATTTCCTATATCATAGTATTTTTTTATAATTTTTATACATTAAATAAAATAATTTATTTATGACATAATAAGGATGTAGCGATGACATCATTATTTAACGATTTAAATAAAATAGAAAGATAATGTAAAATCTACAAACTACACATGGCCAAAACCAATTGTATGAGTGGATTTCGAAGCCTTATCACCTTAGCCCAGAATTATATCAATGTGGGACCTTTTCAAACCGAAACACATTTTCAAATAAAGTAATATTTCTTTACTTTCCAAAAGTGCCCCTCCCCTCCTCTTATAAAAGGCCCCCACCTCTACCTCATTTCACACACTCCTCAAGCCTTTGGCTCGGCCAAACCCTGCCCATTTACTCTCTCCACAGCACTCTACTCATCCTAGAGGATTCCCTTTGGGCTGAATCCTTTCAAAGGAATCCTTTAGGCTCAAATCAAAAGGAGTTACACTTCTAAAGGTAATTCATTCTCTCATGTTCATTTGTTTTATTTTGCTTCTCCAACCCCATAAACTCTTTTTATTTACTTATCTTGTAACAACACCAGTATATTCAGTATACTAGGATGTTTTTATAAGATTTATTCATGCTACACTATCACACAACTACATCAAATAGTTAAAGAACATACGGTTTCCGTGGATGGCGAAATTCTGCCTCCCGAAACGATGATTGTTCAATACTCATTTAACACCTTCAAAGGTGGCCATTATGATGTCACTATTTTTATATATGATATATAATATGTTTATGTTTTACTTATGCTTCTGTATTTTTCATTTGTGTCTTACCTTTATGGCTTCCATTATGGGTATACGCGATATCTTCATTTTAGGAAGTGCGGACTACCGCCCCCTCAAAGTGATGTGATTCGTTAATGCCATACATGGGACGTATAAAGGATGGATTTAATGTTATTATAAATGATGTTATACTAGAATTATTATATACCTCTATATAATTATTATTTTTTTCCATTAAAGTATGAGATAGAAATGAAAGTAGCGTTCATGCGTACGTACGGCTTACCGTCTCCATGAACGGTGCATTTCATTTCTTATCCCCAAATGTAATGTACTATTATAAATACATATATATGCTGGATATATATGAAATATTTTATATCTACATCATGAATACAATTCTGGATATAATAAACATTTGGCCACACGAACAACATGTAATTGTAAGAAGTCCACTTTCGACTTAAGAACCAAATATCGACAAAACAAACATTATTAACATTAATGATTAAATAATGTTTATAACATTGAAATAAGTGATCTAAAAGGAATAATGAACTATAAAAAGGGGTCTTAATAAAGTGGAAATTAACTCAAGTTTATTATTCAGGACGTTAAAGAACGATCGAGTCAAGTCGGACCTGAGGTAAGGGATCCTACAACTCTCTTTCTTTTTAAGTACACTCTTTTATGTCATTTCTTTTAAGCTCATATTTCTTATGATTGTGATGTTATTTTATATTAATCCTACTGTAATTTTTATGTTCATTTGATGAGAGACCCTATTCTCTCTCATCAATCCATTTTGGAAGTTTTATGTCACGCCGTTAGGCTGCCGAGTTCTCGTAAGGGATTTTTCATCTCACTTTTATTCCCGTGAGATTTATGCTACATTTTCCACAAATTCCATTTAGTGGTGTATGTACTGCCCATTATTCTACTCTTTGTGTAATATAATTTCATTAATGATTATTTACATCAATGATATATTTTCCTTCTTTCATGGGGTGTATGTTTTGAAAGATACCCAAGTCGGTAAGGGAACCTTTCACCCTCCTCTTTTTTTAAAAGACTTCTTTTGTTGGGTCTTTTAATTTACATATTGTTATGTTGGGATATGTTATCATATATCCTTATTGATATAAATTTTATGTACAAGTGATGAGATACACTTTTTATCTCTCATCAACTCATTTTGATGTGATGCCGTTAGGCTGTCAAGGGAACTTTTTAACCCAATTTCGATTTCTTTGGGTTCAACATGTAGTCATTGAATATGCCATCCATTGAATATATGTGAATGACCTTTTATTGTTTTACACTTAATATCCACTTATATTGGGTGTATTCATATTTGTCACACATATTTTTGAGATTGATTTGTCCTTAATTTAAGGATACCTTCTTTATAAGGGATTTCATCACATTGGACATTTCTATTGAGGGTTCATTGTTGTTATGCACCAATTCACTCTTATATGGTGTATATACTATCCTTTGGTGTATTATATCATGAATCCATTTATTCTCATGATATTATAAAGTTTTGACTAAATGCTATTCCTCAATTATTTTATTCAAGTGTCTCTAACTTTGGTAAAACCCCTTTAACCAAAATATCGTTTTAAATGTTTTGATTATTTGTTCTTATTAATATCCATGTTTTCAAAATGGTTTTAAGGATTTATTTATATGGATATTAATGGTTTAAAATTTTAAAATCTTCAAGGTGGTATGGGACACTTTGATTCAAAAATCTTTTTATTAAATGTTTTAAATGGTTTTGGAAATGGTTTCTTTTTGTATGGATTCATTATTTCAAAATACTAAAATGTTATATTGTGATTGAAATGTGGAAATGTTATGTTTCCTTTATTCATGTTTTATGTGATACAATTATGTTATGGTTCTTGGGCATTGTTATGAAGAACGGGTGGTTCCGTGATAGACTAAGGGCGGGTGTGCCCGATATAGCTCTCCAATGCATTGGGTAACGCGAAGGAGTGAAATGTTAAGGTTTCTCTGAAGAGATTTAGGGAATATACTGTGATGGGTATTCCAAACGTAACCAAGAGGGTTACTCCCTACGTAAGAATGTTATGAATGCCTCAAGTTACCTTTATGTCTCATGTTTTCTATGATTTATTCATGTTTTGATGAGGTATGTCAAAGTGCCTATGTTTTATGGGTAAAGTATGATTTCATTCTTATGTATATATGAACTCATTTTTCCTTTCCATATTTTTATAACCCTTACTGAGATTTTTATGCTCATCCCAAGTTTTTGAAATGTTTTTCACAGGTCAAGGGAAAGGTACATGATGTGATGATAGTGTCAAGGATGTGTCAAGAAAGAATCTGTGATATATTTTAAATATGTTTCCGTTGATGGGAAGAATGAAGATTGTCTTTTATGTAACCACTTTGTTTAAATGTGGAATGTAATGCAAGTTTCATGATCTAATTCTCTAAAACTCTAAACCTGAAAAGATCCCCAATGTGTAATCTTGTAATAACTCAAGATTAAGTAAGGTTTAAGGCTGGGGCCTTATAGTTGGTATCAGAGGTCGGTTTAGATAACTTTAGAGGTTAGGGTATTATTTAAGCATAAGTGACATTACCATAATGGTTAGGATTTCAGAAAGAGTCCTAGTTTTAGATAAAGTGAATGAGTAAGTATATCTTAGTGTTTATCTTACTCATTATTACATGATGGTTTTGTTGATATACTCACACTAACCTTTTTGTTTTTAGTAAATGGATGGATCTAGCAGGCACCAAAGAGACAACAGGTTTGAAGGAAACTGTGGTGGTTCTCTAACTAAGATACTAGATAAAATGGAGGATTCAATGAGGAAACTTGTAGTTGTTCTAAACTAACTATCAAGGAGTCATGATCAACCACTTCAACCTTGGTGAGTTCTCTAATGCCTCATGTACGAGATGGCCAACTCGATGTGGAAATTCAGGTAATAATTATTAAGGTAACCATTAGGGTTTTTATGATCCTCACTTTTTAGGTAATTATGGGTTACTCTATGATATGATGGAAAATGAAAGGAATGAGATAAACTTGAGTTTAAAATATGTTATGATCATTTTTGAAGATTTTATCTTGTTTTGGGGGATGTTTTAAGAATTATATAGTTTTGGAAAAAGGACAACACGCAGACCGTGTGACGACCCGTCGCGTAGGACAAAGCTGCGGGAATCGAACCCACAACCAAAGTGCGACTGGTATTTATCGCCTACCACTGGACTAAGTGAAGTCCCTAGTTAGTTTGACTGATACTTTCTAGTTATATGATTTTATGAATTAAGAGTAAGTTGATTTTGGGTTATTTATGAAAATGATTAACCTATCATGGTGGATATGTGATTAGGTTAATTACCTTTCAATACGAGACATTAGGAGCAACTGATGTTGTTGGAGATAAATGTTACGATTTAACTTGGAAGACTATGTGAATAAATCCTTCAAATATATGGGTTTCAATCTTAGATTGGTTTACTTTGAATAATTTTATGGACAAATTGTTTATCGGATGGTCCTCGTTGAACTTTGGGTTTTGTTGGACAAATTTTGGAGATTAAGCATGGATTTTCTTTTTAATGGGTTATTCTTTTCTGGATTATCTGACCTTGTACTAACCTTTTTGGTTTTGGTTTTGGTTAAAGTCTAAATACATAGGATTTATATAGTTCTCTTTTGTGGATTAGGTGATTCTCTAGAAGTTGATTATAGTACTCTTAATGTGAACAAGTCTCCCTAAATACTCGTCTTTTGGAAAAAAATATGAGTTTGATTAAGGAATCTAGTAAAGGTTGAAAGTCAACATGATAAGTGATTATGCTTCCTTATGAATAAATTCCTCAATAAAAAGTAACTTAAAACAAAAATGTTGTCTATTAACTTTTCCTACTGGGGAATCGAATACCGTTTAACCCATCACAAGTTTGTGATTTTCTCGTGGTTAACTTTCTCCTAAACGTGTTTTCTATCACTCTCCATCAGAACATGACCCTTTGTTTTCTCCTCCATTTCCATGTTTTCATACATGGAGTCCTAGTATGGGTTAACTCGGGTGACCTTTGTACTTATGTTTCTTTATTTTAAAGTGATTGTTTTACCGACTCTTGTTACGATGTGGGTCTTTCAAGGATGTTTCCAAGCTCAATTTTAAAAATTGCGAGGACACAATTCCCAAAAGGGGGGAAGGATGTAACACCCCAGGCAAATAAAGAATATGAAATTTTCATATTTATCCATATTTATGAATAAAATATTAATATGAATTTAAAGGGGACGCTATGCTCGATGGCGTACCCAACACGCAACAACGAGTTTCTTGGGAATCTTACGTTGCAATCTAATAATAAAATATTATTATTTCAAATGGTAGTTAACATGTAGCCGTTGTATTGGCGGGAATGGATAGAAATAACTAAAATTTGATTATATATGTTTTTTAATGTTTTTACATTTATCCAATAAAAGCTAGAGGCTTAAAATACAGAAAGAAATCAATTCTAGGCTTTTATACCCTAATTTTCACCAAAGGTTCACTTATCACCTTTTGATGGCGAACTGTCATTAAATATAGTTTTGATCACCCTTATACATTATTTTGGACCAAATAAAACTCTTTTTTAGAATTGGGACATCAAAATTTACTTTGCATAAATTTTTGGTATCTTTCTGATAAAGTTCATTTTTTTAATGAATAGTGTAAAATGTTGTATTTTAATTCAAAACCTGTTTTTAATCTAATTTATTTATATGATTAGATTATCTTTTGAATTGGTTTTAAAGTGAAATTAGAATATATTTTTACCATTTAATCCAATGGTGGTCATTGGAATCATTTTCACTTTGAAATCAGACTTAAACTGGTGTCAATCTTTTCATACTTATTGTTTTATAAAAACACGCTCTTTGCTCTGACAGCGGGAATTAATTATTAATTTAATTAATGTGAATTATATGTTTTGAATTTTGTAAAATAGACTTCATTTTTTAATATGGAATATCAAATATAGCTTAGGGTGAATTTTTTGGGATTTTTCTGAAAAACATCAATTTTTGATGAATAGTGACACCACTAAGTGGTACTTATAAAAACTGATTTTCCATTTAAATGAAATTTTTCCATCATTGTGTTTTGATTTTAAAAAATCCGACATACATGGTTGTCATTAAGAAGTAAAATGTGGTTCAATGGGATAAAAATAATTTTTTGGTGAATAGTAACTTATTAAGTTTTTAATCGCGATTAGTGGTAATTAGTGTAGTTTAAGGTAAAAATGATATTATAAAAATGTGTAAACACCATGACACTTGTCCTACAACTATTGGGTGAGTCATGGCCGACCAAGACAAGCCATGGGTCATCTTGGGGACCCCATGGAGCCACTTTAGTTGGAAAATGACATTAATATATTTTTTATTTAATGTTAAAGTGAAAATGACACTAACATAATGTGTTTTACTAAAACAATTTTTAAGTGGGGTTATACAAGTCCAAATTTTGATTATAAATAGTCATTGGAAATTTAAAACGATTTCCTATATCATATTAGTTTTTTTATAATTTTTAGACATTAAATAAAATAAATTATTTATGACATAATAAGGATGCAGCGATGACATCATTATTTAACGATTTAAATAAAATAGAAAGATAATGTAAAATCTACAACCTACACATGGACAAAACCAATTGGATGAGTGGATTTATAAGACATATCACCTCATCCCAGAATTATATCAATGTGGGACCTTTTCAAACCGAAACACATTTTCAAATAAAGTAATATTTCTTTACTTTCCAAAAGTGCCCCTCCTCTCCTCTTATAAAAGGCCCCCACCTCTACCTCATTTCACACACTCCTCAAGACTTTGGCTCGGCCAACCCCTGCCCATTTACTCTCTCCACACCCCTCTACTCATCATAGAGGATTCCATTTGGGCTGAATCCTTTCAAAGGAATCATTTAGGCTCAAATCAAAAGGAGTTACACTTTTAAAGGTAATTCATTCTCTCATGTTCATTTGTTTTATTTTGCTTCTCCAACCCCCTAAACTCTTTTTATTTACTTATCTTGTAACAACACCAGTATCTTCAGTATACTAGGATGTTTTTATAAGATTTATTCATGCTACACTATCACACAACTACATCAAATGGTTAAGGAACATACGGTTTCCGTGGATGGCGAAATTCTGCCTCCCGAAACGATGATTGTTCTATAATCATTTAACACCTTCAAAGGTGGCCATTATGATGTCACTATTTTTATATATGATATATAATATGTTTATGTTTTACTTATGCTTCTGTATTTTTCATTTGTGTCTTACCTTTATGGCTTCCATTATGGGTATACGCGATATCTTCATTTTAGGAAGTGCGGACTACCGCCCCCTCAAAGTGATGTGATTCGTTAATGCCATACATGGGACGTATAAAGGATGGATTTAATGTTATTATAAATTATGTTATACTAGAATTATTATATACCTCTATATAATTATTATTTCTTTCCATTAAAGTATGAGATAGAAATGAAAGTAGCGTTCATGCGTACGTACGACTTACCGTCTCCATGAACGGTGCATTTCATTTCTTATACCCAAATGTAATGTACAATTATAAATACATGTATATGCTGGATATATATGAAATATTTGATATCTACATCATGAATACAATTCTGGATATAAGAAACATTTGGCCACACGAACAACATGTAATTGTAAGAAGTCCACTTTCGACTTAAGAACCAAATATCGACAAAACAAACATTATTAACATAAATGATTAAATAATGTTTATAACATTGAAATAAGTGATCTAAAAGGATTAATGAACTATAAAAATGGGTCTTAATAAAGTTGAAATTAACTCAATTTTATTATTCAGGACGTTAAAGAACGATCGAGTCAATTCGGACCCGAGGTAAGGGATCCTACAACTCTCTTTCTTTTTAAGTACACTCTTTTATGTCATTTCTTTTAAGCTCATCTTTCTTATGATTGGGATGTTATTTTATATTAATACTACTGTAATTTTTATGTTCATTTGATGAGAGACCCTATTATCTCTCATCAATCCATTTTGGATGTTTTATGTGGCGCCGTTAGGCTACCGAGTTCTCGTAAGGGATTTTTCATCTCACTTTTATTCCCGTGAGATTTATGCTACATTTTCCACAAATTCCATTGAGTGGTGTATGTACTTCCCATTATTATACTCTTTGTGTAATATACTTTCGTTTATGAGTATTTACATCAATGATCTATTGTCCTTCTTTCATGGGGTGTATGTTTTGAAAGATACCCAAGTCGGTAAGGGAACCTTTCACCCTCCTCTTTTTTTAAAAGACTTCTTTTGTTGGGTCTTTTAATTTACATATTGTTATGTTGGGATATGTTTTCATATATCCTTATTGATATAAATTTTATGTACAGGTGATGAGATACACTTTTTATCTCTCATCAACTCATTTTGATGTGATGCCGTTAGGCTGTCAAGGGAACTTTTTAACCCAATTTCGATTTCTTTGGATTCAACATGTAGTCATTGAATATGTCATCCATTGAATATGTGTGAATGACCTTTTATTGTTTTACACTTAATATCCACTTATATTGGGTGTATTTATATTTGTCACACATATTTTTGAGATTTATTTGTCCTTAATTTAAGGATACCTTCTTTACAAGGGATTTCATCACATTGGACATTTCTATTGAGGGTTCATTGTTGTTATGCACCAATTCACTCTTATATAGTGTATATACTGTCCTTTGGAGTATTATATCATGAATCCATTTATTCTCATGATATTATAAAGTTTTGACTAAATGATATTCCTCAATTATTGTATTCAAGTGTCTCTAACTTTGGTAAAACACCTTTAACCAAAATATCGTTTTAAATGTTTTGATTATTTGTTCATATTAATATCCATGTTTTCAAAATGGTTTTAAGGATTTATATATATGGATATTAATGGTTTAAAATTTTAAAAGCTTCAAGGTGGTATGGGACACTTTGATTCAAAAATCTTTTTATTAAATGTTTTAAATGGTTTTGGAAATGGTTTCTTTTTGTATGGATTCATTATTTCAAAATACTAAAATGTTATATTGTGATTGAAATGTGGAAATGTTATGTTTCCTTTATTCATGTTTTATGTGATACAATTATGTTATGGTTCTTGGGCATTGTTATGAATAACGGGTGGTTCCGTGATAAACTAAGGGCGGGTGAGCCCGATATAGCTCTCCAATGCATTGGGTAACGCGAAGGAGTGAAACGTTAAGGTTTCTCCGAAGAGATTTAGGGAATATACTGTGATGGGTATTCCAAATGTAACCAAGAGGGTTACTCCCTACGTAAGAATGTTATGAATGCCTCAAGTTACCTTTATGTCTCATGTTTTCTATGATTTATTCATGTTTTGATGAGGTATGTCAAAGTGCCTATGTTTTATGGGTAAAGTATGATTTCATTCTTATGTATATATGAACTAATTTTTCCTTTCCATATTTTTATAACCCTTACTGAGCTTTTTATGCTCATCCCAAGTTTTTGAAATGTTTTTCACAGGTCAAGGGAAAGGTACATGATTTGATGATAGTGTCAAGGATGTTTCAAGAAAGAATCCGTGATATATTTTAAATATGTTTCCGTTGATGGGAAGAATGAAGATTGTCTTTTATGTAACCACTTTGTTTGAATGTGGAATGTAATGCAAGTTTCATTATCTAATTCTCTAAAACTCTAAACCTGAAAAGATCCTCAATGTTTAATCTTGTAATAACTCAAGATTAAGTAAGGTTTAAGGCTGGGGCCTTATAGTTGGTATCAGAGGTCGGTTTAGATAACTTTAGAGGTTAGGGTATTATTTAAGCATAAGTGACATTACCATAATGGTTAGGATTTCAGAAAGAGTCCTAGTTTTAGATAAAGTGAATGAGTAAGTATATCTTAGTGTTTATCTTACTCATTATTACATGATGGTTTTGTTGATATACTCACACTAACCTTTTTGTTTTTAGTGAATGGATGGATCTAGCAGGCACCAAAGAGACAACAGGTTTGAAGGAAACTGTGGTGGTTCTCTAACTAAGATACTAGATAAAATAGAGGATTCAATGAGGAAACTTGTAGTTGTTCTAAACCAGCTATCAAGGAGTTATGATCAACCACTTCAACCTTGGTGAGTTCTCTAATGCCTCATGTACGAGATGGCCAACTCGATGTGGAAATTCATGTAATAATTATTAAGGTAACCATTAGGGTTTTTATGATCCTCACTTTTTAGGTAATTATGGGTTACTCTATGATATGATGGAAAATGAAAGGAATGAGATAAACTTGAGTTTAAAATATGTTATGATCATTTTTTAAGATTTTATCTTGTTTTGGGGGATGTTTTAAGAATTATATAGTTTTGGAAAAAGGACAACACGCAGACCGTGTGACAACCCGTCGCGTCGGACAAAGCTGCGGGAATCGAACCCACAACCAAAGTGCGACTGGTATTTATCGCCTACCACTGGACTACGTGAAGTCCCTGGTTAGTTTGACTGATACTTTCTAGTTATATGATTTTATGAATTAAGAGTAAGTTGATTTTGGGTTATTTATGAAAATGATTAACCTATCATGGAGGATATGTGATTAGGTTAATTACCTTTCAATACGAGACTTTAGGAGCAACTGATGTTGTTGGAGATAAATGTTACGAATTAACTTGGAAGACTATGTGACTAAATCCTTCAAATATTTGGGTTTCAATCTTACATTGGTTTACTTTGAATAATTTTATGGACAAATTGTTTATCGGATGGTCCTCATTGAACTTTGGGTTTTGTTGGACAAATTTTGGAGATTAAGCATGGATTTTCTTTTTAATGGGTTATTCTTTTCTGGATTATCTGACCTTGTACTAACCTTTTTGGTTTTGGTTATGGTTAAAGTCTAAAGACATAGGATTTATATAGTTCTCTTTTGTGGATTAGGTGATTCTATAGAAGTTGATTATAGTACTCTTAATGTGAACAAGTCTCCCTAAATACTCGTCTTTTGGAAAAAAATATGAGTTTGATTAAGGAATCTAGTAAAAGTTGAAAGTCAACATGATAAGTGATTATGCTTCCTTATGAATAAATTACTCAATAAAAATTAACTTACAACAAAAATGTTGTCTATTAACTTTTCCTACTGGGGAATCGAATACTGTTTAACCCATCACAAGTTTGTGATTTTCTCGTGGTTAAGTTTCTCCTAAACGTGTTTTCTACCACTCTCCATCAGAACATGACCCTTTGTTTTCTCCTCCATGTCCATGTTCTCCTACATGGAGTCCTAGTATGGGTTAACTTGGGTGACCTTTGTACTTATGTTTCTTTATTTTAAAGTGACTGTTTTACCGACTCTTGTTACGATGTGGGTCTTTCAAGGATGTTTCCAAGCTCAATTTTAAAAATTGCGAGGAAACAATTCCCAAAAGGGGGGAAGGATGTAACACCCTAGGGAAATAAAGAATATGAAATTTTCATATTTATCCATATTTATGAATAAAATATTAATATGACTTTAAAGGGGACACTATGCTCGATGGCATACCCAACACGCAACAACGAGTTTCTTGGGAATCTTACGTTGCACTCTAATAATAAAATATTATTATTTCAAATGGTAGTTAACATGTAGCCGTTGTATTGGCGGTAAGGGATAGAAATAACTAAAATATGATTATATATGTTTTTTAATGTTTTTACATTTATCCAATAAAAGCTAAAGGCTTAAAATACAGAAAGAAATCAATTCTAGGCTTTTATACCCTAATTTTCACCAAAGGTTCACTTATCACCTTTTGATGGCGAACTGTCATTAAATATAGTTTTGATCACTCTTATACATTATTTTGGACCAAATAAAACTCTTTTTTAGAATTGGGACATCAAAATTTACTTTGCGTAAATTTTTGGTATCTTTCTGATAAAGTTCATTTTTTTAATGAATAGTGTAAAATGTTGTATTTTAATTCAAAACCACTTTTTAATCTAATTTATTTATATGATTAGATTATCTTTTGAATTGGTTTTAAAGTGAAATTAGAATATATTTTTACCATTTAATCCAATGGTGGTCATTGGAATCATTTTCACTTTGAAATCAGACTTAAACTGGTGTCAATCTTTTCATACTTATTGTTTTATAAAAACACGCTCTTTGCTCTGACAACGGGAATTAATTATTAATTTAATTAATGTGACTTATATGTTTTGAATTTTGTAAAATAGACTTCATTTTTTAATATGGAATATCAAATATAGCTTAGGGTGAATTTTTTGGGATTTTCTGAAAAACATCAATTTTTGATGAATAGTGACACCACTAAGTGGTACTTATAAAAACTGATTTTCCATTTAAATGAAATTTTTCCAACATTGTGTTTTTATTTTCAAAAATCTGACATACATGGTTGTCATTAAGAAGTAAAATGTGGTTCAATGGGATAAAAATAATTTTTTGGTGAATAGTAACTTATTAAGTTTTTAATCGCGATTAGTGGTAATTAGTGTAGTTTAAGGTAAAAATGATATTATAAAAATGTGTAAACACCATGAAACTTGTCCTACACCTATTGGGTGAGTCATGGCCGACCAAGACAAGCCATGGGTCATCTTGGGGACCCCATGGAGCCACTTTAGTTGGAAAATGACATTAATATATTTTTTATTTAATGTTAAAGTGAAAATGACACTAACATAATGTGTTTTACTAAAAAAAAATTTAAGTGGGGTTATACAAGTACAAATTTTGATTATAAATAGTCATTGGAAAGATAAAACGATTTCCTATATCAAAGTATTTTTTTATAATTTTTAGACATTAAATAAAATAAATTATATATGACATAATAAGGATGCAGCGATGACATCATTATTTAACGATTTAAATAAAATAGAAAGATAATGTAAAATCTACAACCTACTAATGGACAAAACCAATTGGATGAGTGGATTTCGAAGACATATCACCTTATCCCAAAATTATATCAATGTGGGACCTTTTCAAACCGAAACACATTTTCAAATAAAGTAATATTTCTTTACTTTCCAAAAGTGCCCCTCCTCTCCTCTTATAAAAGGCCCCCACCTCTACCTTATTTCACACACTCCTCAAGCCTTTGGCTAGGCCAACCCCTGCCCATTTACTCTCTCCACACCCCTCTACTCATCCTAGAGGATTCCCTTTGGGCTGAATCCTTTCAAAGGAATCCTTTAGGCTCAAATCAAAAGGAGTTACACTTTTAAAGGTAATTCATTCTCTCATGTTCATTTGTTTTATTTTGCTTCTCCAACCCCCTAAACTCTTTTTATTTACTTCTCTTGTAACAACACCAGTATCTTCAGTATACTAGGATGTTTTTATAAGATTTGTTCATGCTACACTATCACACAACTACATCAAATGGTTAAAGAACATACGGTTTCCGTGGATGGCGAAATTCTGCCTCCCGAAACGATGATTGTTCAATACTCATTTAACACCTTCAAAGGTGGCCATTATGATGTCACTATTTTTATATATGATATATAATATGTTTATGTTTTACTTATTCTTCTGTATTTTTCATTTGTGTCTTACCTTTATGGCTTCCATTATGGGTATACGCGATATCTTAATTTTAGGAAGTGCGGACTACCGCCCCCTCAAAGTGATGTGATTCGTTAATTCCATACATGGGACGTATAAAGGATGGATTTATTGTTATTATAAATTATTTTATACTAGAATTATTATATACCTCTATATAATTATTATTTCTTTCCATTAAAGTATGATATAGAAATGAAAGTAGCGTTCATGCGTATGTACGGCTTACCGTCTCCATGAACGGTGCATTTCATTTCTTATCCCCAAATGCAATGTACTATTATTAATACATGTATATGCTGGATATATATGAAATATTTGATATCTACATCATGAATAAAATTCTGGATATAATAAACATTTGGCCACACGAACAACATGTAATTGTAAGAAGTCCACTTTCGACTTAAGAACCAAAGATCGACAAAACAAACATTATTAACATAAATGATTAAATAATGTTTATAACATTGAAATAAGTGATCTAAAAGGAATAATGAACTATAAAAAGGGGTCTTAATAAAGTGGAAATTAACTCAAGTTTATTATTCAGGATGTTAAAGAACGATCGAGTCAAGTCGGACCTGAGGTAAGGGATCCTACAACTCTCTTTATTTTTAAGTACACTCTTTTATGTCATTTCTTTTAAGCTCATCCTTCTTATGATTGGGATGTTATTTTATATTAATCCTACTGTAATTTTTATGTTCATTTGATGAGAGACCCTATTCTCTCTCATCAATCTATTTTGGAAGTTTTATGTGGCGCCGTTAGGCTGCCGAGTTCTCGTAAGGGATTTTTCATCTCACTTTTATTCCCGTGAGATTTATGCTACATTTTCCACAAATTCCATTGAGTGGTGTATGTAATGCCCATTATTCTACTCTTTGTGTAATATACTTTCATTTATGAGTATTTACATCAATGATCTATTGTCCTTCTTTCATGGGGTGTATGTTTTGAAGGATACCCAAGTCGGTAAGGGAACCTTTCACCCTCCTCTTTTTTTAAAAGACTTCTTTTGTTGGGTCTTTTAATTTACATATTGTTATGTTGGGATATGTTCTCATATATCCTTATTGATATAAATTTTATGTACAAGTGATGAGATAAACTTTTTATCTCTCATCAACTCATTTTGATGTGATGCCGTTAGGCTGTCAAGGGAACTTTTTAACCCAATTTCGATTTCTTTGGGTTCAACATGTAGTCATTGAATATGTCATCCATTGAATATGTGTGAATGAAATTTTATTGTTTTACACTTAATATCGACTTATATTGGGTGTATTTATATTTTTCACACATATTTTTGAGATTTATTTGTCCTTAATTTAAGGACACCTTCTTTATAAGGGATTTCATCACATTGGACATTTCTATTGAGGGTTCATTGTTGTTATGAACCAATTCACTATTATATGGTGTATATACTGTCCTTTGGAGTATTATATCATGAATCCATTTATTCTCATGATATTATAAAGTTTTGACTAAATGCTATTCCTCAATTATTGTATTCAAGTGTCTCTAACTTTGGTAAAACCCCTTTAACCAAAATATCGTTTTAAATGTTTTGATTATTTGTTCTTATTAATATCCATGTTTTCAAAATGGTTTAAAGGATTTATTTATATGGATATTAATGGTTTAAACTTTTAAAAGCTTCAAGGTGGTATGGGACACTTTGATTCAAAAATCTTTTTATTAAATGTTTTAAATGGTTTTGGAAATGGTTTCTTTTTGTATGGATTCATTATTTCAAAATACTAAAATGTTATATTGTGATTGAAATGTGGAAATGTTATGTTTTCTTTATTCATGTTTTATGTGATACAATTATGTTATGGTTCTTGGGCATTGTTATGAAGAACGGATGGTTCCGTGATAAACTAAGGGCGGGTGAGCCCGATATAGCTCTCCAATGCATTGGGTAACGCGAAGGAGTGAAACGTTAAGGTTTCTCCGAAGAGATTTAGGGAATATACTGTGATGGGTATTCCAAACGTAACCAAGAGGGTTACTCCCTACGTAAGAATGTTATGAATGCCTCAAGTTACCTTTATGTCTCATGTTTTCTATGATTTATTCATGTTTTGATGAGGTATGTCAAAGTGCCTATGTTTTATGGGTAAAGTATGATTTCATTCTTATGTATATATGAACTCATTTTTCCTTTCCATATTTTTATAACCCTTACTGAGCTTTTTATGCTCATCCCAAGTTTTTGAAATGTTTTTCACAGGTCAAGGGAAAGGTACATGATGTGATGATAGTGTCAAGGATGTGTCAAGAAAGAATCCGTGATATATTTTAAATATGTTTCCGTTGATGGGAAGAATGAAGATTGTCTTTTATGTAACCACTTTGTTTAAATGTGGAATGTAATGCAAATTTCATGATCTAATTCTCTAAAACTCTAAACCTGAAAAGATCCTCAATGTGTAATCTTGTAATAACTCAAGATTAAGTAAGGTTTAAGTCTGGGGCCTTATAATTTCAATAATTACCCAAATCTCTATAAATCCACAATAAAAAATAGGTAAAATAGACCATTACTCTTCAAATGAAATCCCATATTATTCTATTTTTCTTAGGCATATAGTATTCCCAATAGAGAGAACAACATCCAAAATAACATTTATCACTTAATCACCAAATCATTCTCCTATACAAAATATATCCATTTGATAAGACACAAGATCCGAAATAAACTTATTATTGATCAATAAAATCATTTAACTAAAACTTATTAGTAATACTAACCAGGGAATTCCCATAGTCTAATGGTAGGTGATAAAACCCTATCACACTATTGTTGTGGGTTCGATTCCTGTAGCTTTGTCCAACGCGACGGGTTGTCAAACGTTCAACATGTTGTACTTTTTCAAAAACTATATAATTTTATAATATTCTGAAAAATGAGATAGATTCCTGAATGTAACTATGATATAATTTCATCACAAATGTTATCTCGTACCTCACATTTTCATCCCAAAGTTTAATAACTTGTAATAGTCTCAAAATCAATGATCATATAAAATCAAATGGTTATTTATAATTATATCCACAAGAGAAAATATAATTCTTCTTCAAATATCATATTCACATGACAAACAGAAAGGTTACAAATACAAGAGAAAAGTCTTCCTAAGTAATCTCATCAACAAAGAACAGTAATAATTTTTAAAAATTTCACCATCCATTTATTTCCACATAGCTTCTTCATTGACCAAGAGGATAACCTATAGAATATGGATTTCAATCGGGTAATGGCCAGGTCCCTTACATTTACAGAAAATGACTATAAATGGGTTCTTGGGACCATTATTGTTTTCTTCCATAGTACTCTTCATTTTTCCTTGGCATTTCATTAGTTTATGTCTTTCTTTCCCATACATAAAGCATTTCTTTGTTCTATTAAGACTCCTTCCTAGGTGTCTCCTTCCAAATTTCATGCATGATGGAAAATGAGCTTTCTTTTCTCTATGGTCTTCACTGCTGGAGCTCTTATCAATCACCGCATTTCTCTTCATTGTTGAGTCTGGGAGTTGGTGAATATATATGTTATTGATCATATTTTTGGAAAACTGATTCGGCATGAACACAATATCTTTTACACCTATCGACATTCCATTTTGTTGGTCATTTCCACCACTGTTCCCACCTTGTACATCATCATCAATGTTACTATGAATTACTTAGAATCCAGCCACTGACTAACACAAAAAAGCATAGTGTGAGTCATAAAATCATTTAGAGAATATAATAACACCTTATTTTTAATCTAAAACACCTTAGGATTAACCAAGTATATTTATTATCATCTTATATTAAAATCCATCAAATTAGTTTGTAATGAAAATGGAAATTATCCTAAGCATATCCCAGGGGAGTGTCATAACCAAAAGTGCACCAAGGCCCATTGTTGTGTACCAGGATACCCCGGGTCAAGCCCAAAACTCCTTATCGGTGTTTTCACACCGAGGTACATCTATGTCAGAGCTGCCTCTACCTGCTCGTATCCAGACAGAGATGTATTACATGGAAAATATATAAAATCTCTACATTACCAAAATTCTAGAAGTTCTTCTATAGTAATCCATAATTTCTATCTAAGGGTAATGTGCTCTAATCAGAGTTTATCTAAATCTGGTTTCCACGGTTTTTACTAAACTTCCTCTGATACCAACTATAACTCCCCGACCTAAGATTCCTACAGTCGGTGCATTATTTTAATACATTGGCATGATTACAAGGAATCACGTCCCGAATGACCAATCAGTTTAGTAGTCTTGGAATGTTGATTACATACATGAACATTACATTACAAATTCTAACATACAACACAAAAAATAATCCTTTGATAATTCCATTGTTCCCTTATCTTAACTCTGCATCTCAAATATAAAACACTTCTAGGGATCCTGGGAAAATAAAACATAAGAAAGGGGTGAGATCAGATGCTCAGTAAGGGTAAATAATTTAGCAGAAGCTATAAACAGTTGAGGAAAGTTGTGAAAATAAAACAATAGACTTTCAAACATAATCTTGAACATAATATGGAAAAAATAAATAACAAATTACCATATAAACAGTCACATGGATATTCTACTAGTCAAATAATCACATGTAATAACTGATTTCATAATGATGGATTGTGTAGTACTAGACATTAATTTCTATGTTAGGGCCTCGTGTTAGTACCTAGGGGATAACTATAACTAGTCCCCTACCTGGAGATCCTCTTTAACAGGATTCCAACATAGAGATCCTCTGTAACTGGAATCCAACCTGGAGAGCCTCTGTGACCGGAATCCAACCCAGAGAGCCTCTCTAACCGGACTCCAGCCCAGAGGGTCTACTATAACCAGACCCCAACCCAGAGGGCTTACTTTTTCCAGTCCCCATCACAAAACATACTATTCTGATACATTTATCTTAAGAAAAGGTTGAAATATAACATAAGCATTCATATTAAAACTAGCATATGAAATGTCAATACTTTAACCATAAACCACGAATGGTATAAAAAAAATTCATCCTCATTAAAAAATAACACAAATCCTTAAATACAATATGGAAGATTGGTATCATAATAAATCAACTTCAAACAGGTGTAAAATTTATCAAATTATTTTGACATAGATGAAATAAAAACTATTTGAAAGAAATATCTCTGTCAATTATGAGATCATTTGAGAGTCAGATAATTATATGGAAACAATTTATGTTAAAAATATTCTTATAATC
The DNA here is from genome assembly GCA_963277665.1 of Viscum album. NCBI lineage: Eukaryota > Viridiplantae > Streptophyta > Magnoliopsida > Santalales > Viscaceae > Viscum > Viscum album. The sequence continues at coordinate 153,162,018 of OY728134.1, read as the reverse complement.
TTGTAAGGGAATTATAGATGATGTTATAATGGTGGAGAATAACTGCAACCACCGTATAAGTTAAAAAATACATTCTTACCTTAATTTTGTTGAAAAGGTCATAAAGTACCTTGATTGGAAAACTACTGAAAAATGCCATTCAAAATATATAAGTTCATATAAGGGTATAAATGAATTTCACCCAATTTATAGTAAATAGTAATTTTTTTTTGAAATACATTTTTAAGAATCATGAATGTGGATGATTAAGAGTTCCCAGTCGATAATTACGTATAATCAACCTTCGATAATGAAGAGATTGTATAATTAATTCTTACATCTTTGTAATCAATCAAGTCGAATGACCAAAAGTTAATAACCAAAAAATGAATCACAGAATACCATGAATATAAATAGAATTATGATAATATATATCAAATGGAAGACCAAAATACATCACATTTAATAAATAAGTGGCGAACAATGGAAATCTCATGGAATTAAAAGTGAGATAAGAAACCCCTTACCTCATGTTCGATTTGTCTTGTATGTTCCTTGCTCTTCCTAAATAATAAACTTAAGTTAATTTATACTTGATTAAGAACATTTTTAAAGTTTATTATTCCTTTTATATCACTTAGTACCTTGCTCTAACAATTATTTAATTATTTGAGTTCATATTTGATATTTTATCAATGTTCAGAACTTGAGACAAAAATAAACTTGTTATAATTACAATTTTTCCATGCGGTCAAAAGTCCATTATCACCAGAATGATATAAATGATTTAGATATCATATATATATTATATATCCAGTATATATATGTATTTATAATAGTATAAAACGTTTGGAGATATGAAATGAAATGCACCGTTCATGGTGACGGGAAGTCGTACGTACGCATGAACGCTACTTTCATTTCTATTTTTTATTTTAATGTAATTAAAAAATAATGATACACTGGTATATTATAATTCCAATATAATATTATATATAATAACATTAACTCTATACTTTATACATCCCACACAAGTCATTATCGAGTCATGTCACTTTGAGGGGGCGGTAGTCCACACATCCTCAAATGAAACTATCACATTTTACCCATAATGGAAACCATAAAAGAATGATATAAATGGAAAATACTTAAGAAAAAAAAAGAAAACATAAAAATATTATATATAATATATAAATAATGTTCAATATTAATGGACACCATGAGAGGCAGTAGGATATAATTGAACACTAATCGTTTTGCGAGGCGTTAGTTTTCCAACCCGAGAAACAGTATGTTCTTCACCCTTTAGATGGAGGTGTGTGTAAGTGTACTTAGAATACATCTCATAAAAACATCCTATTATATTGAGGATACTTGTGTTGTTATAAAATAATGTATTAAAAAGATTTTAGGGGTTTGGATAATTAAAATAAAATAAAATAACACAAAAGAATTTAAGAGAAACTATTACCTTTAATTTGGGGAACTTCTTTTGGTTTGAACCAAAATGACTTATTTAAGAGACTTCTGCCTAAGGCAAGGCTTAAAGTTTTAATAGAGGAAACTTTAGATCTTATTTGTGTAGGGGTTGGATGAGCCATGAAAATTAAGAGCTATGTGGAATGGGTTAGAAGTGGTGTCATTTTATAAGGGTGTGGATGGGCTCTTTATGAAAGTGTGAAAATATTATTTTATTTTATAGTGATATTCGTTTTATAAAGGTCAAAAACTAATTAATGTCAAAGATAAGGTGACTCATGGTAGAAATAAAATCATCCAATAAAAATTGGATAGGTTTTGGATGTTTTTTTAATATTAATAATCTAATTTATTTATATCATTTATTAATGAGGTATATACTACATCATTATTATGTCATACACAATTTAATTTATTTGATGTCTAAAAAAAATAAAAAAATAACATAATTTATGAAATCATTTTATATTTCCAATGAATATTTATAGTCTAATAGATGACTTATATAACCCCATGTAAAAATTGATTTACTAAAAGAAATTTGTTTATGCCATATTTGCCTTTATTTTAAGATAATTAAAATAAAGTGTCATTATCATTCATAATTAGCTCAATGGGGTCCCAAAATCGACCCAAGTATGCCCATGGTCGTCCATGAGTCATACAATAAGTTTAGGACAAGTGTTACAGTAATTTGGTATTATTATAATATTCTATTTACCTTGAATTGTCCAATTTTCCTTTAATCACGGTAAATAAGTCAAAAGTTACTATTCAACAGAAATTATTTTCATCTTATTGAACCACATTTTACATACTAATAACAACCATGTATCTCGGATTTTCAAAATTCAATTCACATAAGATGTAAAATTTCATTTAAATGAAGAAGTCAGATTTTTAACTACCACATAGTGGTTTCACTATTCATCAAAAATTGATGTTTTTTAGAAAAATACCAAAAATTCAGCCTAAGCTATATTTGATATTCTGAATTATAAAATGATGTCTATTTTACCAAATTCAAAATATATAAGTTGGATTAATTAATTTAAAATTAATTATCATTGTCAAAACAAATAGCGTGTTTTTAAGAGACATTAACTACCAAAAGATTAACACTTGTTTATGGAAAATTTAAATGTGAAAAAATTCCAATGACCAAAATTGGATTAAAGGGTAAAATTATAATCAAATTGAACTTTAAAAAAAATTTAAAATATAATCTATCCTTATAAATAAATTAGATTAAAAGGCAGTTTTAAATTAAAATACAGTATTTCTCACTATGAAAAAAATTTGAATATTATTAGAAAAATACCAAAATTTCATCGAAAGTATATTTTGATGTCTCAATTATAAAGAAGAATTTTTTTTGCCAAATTTAATATGTAAAAGGGTCAAATATTGGATTTAAAAAGGGTTCACCATAAAAATGCGGTAAAATTGAATTTTTTTGTAAAATATTTTTTATCTAAGAAATTGAATTTGTTCTTATAGTATGTCTAATAAACACATTATACATAAGTTAAAATTATATTAAGTATATTAAATTCAACATCCAGTTAATACTATTCATAACCGATTTTGAATGGCTAGTTTGGTAAGTCGTGGTGCGCTCAAACTTGTTGTTGCGTGTAGCACAAGCTATTGAATTTAAAGAAAATAACTTACTATGAAATCTTGGGGTGTTACAAAGAATGTATCTAAATGTCTTTATGAATGTCGTAAAAGTAAAAGAAAAATCTAAAAAATATAAGAGACTCCAAAATCTTTGGTCGTGTGCCCTATTCTAGTCTCACATCAAAACTCTAACCCATCTAGAAAGCCATAATAAATAATAGTGCCCCTTTCCCAAGTCCAAACATGTATCCATGAAATCTACCCCAGTACCATATGGAGGCTCGAAAAGAGTGTGAGTAGAACACAATAGACTCAATACCCACGATCTCTAACAAATCCAGTTTGATTTCAGAGTGCCCACAATAAAGTAATAAAGTGGGGTATTAATTTAATAAATTAATATTGATCGAAACATAAACCCTTTGACCCTTGAGTTCTAAGATGACACTCCAAGCCAATAAAACCTAATTTTTTAGGATTCCATATATCTCTAATCATTTCATGGTACCATGATAACTATATTCATAAACCTCTTTAAGTATAGTACAAAAAATAAAGCACAAGAGAATAGGGTAGATGCCTTTAAATAATCATTTCAACATCACTAGGAACAATACATTTATATAATAATTTCATCTTAATAGATATAAATCCATTTATTTAATAATTTCAGCATTACTAAGCAAAATGACTTTATATAATCATTTCATCATAACTGGGTGAAGTCTCATTATATATTTACTTTAACATACCTCAAAACAATTCCTTTATATAATCATTTCAGTATCACCATGTAAATCCCTTTATATAATAATTTGGGAATAAACTAGCACCAAGCACAACCCATGTCATCATAAGACATTACAATCAATTTTTTCAATTACCATATATCAATAAATTTATATTTCATATGTTTGGGATCCAAATTACTACCATAATTATACCAAATCTTATTACATTTATCATTTAAACACCCATGTTTGTTAGCATTCCAATTAACCAAATTAAGTCTATGTGATCCCATATCAAGAAATCACACCAATTTCATAATTTATTATAATTAAAAATATTAAGACAACAATAAACCAATTCCAAAATTTCATAGTGCTCAATGTTCAATCTAACCATGTCTCAAACAAGTTTATGGGTTGGAACATCGATCAGGTGGATGAATGTCTCAGTATTAATGTGAATGAACCTTGATAGATCTAATGGGAGTTCAAAGAACATTATATTAATTTAACAATGAATTATCTAATTATTTTAGACTCATTTATGGTGTTTTGGCATGATCACATAAATTTCCCAAACTAAAATTATTGAAATAGATGCTTAGGGATTTTTTCTATAACACCTACCACAAAATCAAAGTCGGTGCATTTAATTCTCTGTGTCTAAGGTATAGTTAGGCTCATCATTCCTTATAATCAAATGAAATCCAAGAAATCTAAAAAAACAAGGCATCATGAGTCAAAATCTATTTAATAATTCCTATAAAGGGTTATCAACATAAGAAAAAACCAACTAGATGAGAGGAAAAAAGGACTTAAGTCTTACCATTAATCTCACAATTTGAATCACTACCGAAAAGTCAGGGCATATCCCTTTTTATTAAGAACAGAAGAAAAACAAGAGAGGATGGATGGGGTCATACAAGCAACATGCCCTCATGCCAAGAAAAAGAAAGGACATAAATAATCATATCCATAGTAGGAATCATCATAATCATCATCCCAATCAGTCTAATAATCAAAAGAACCATGGGGCCGAGTAACCATAGTTGGTGTCAGATGTGAGTAGTCTTTACTTAGTCTTTCTGTCTTAGGAGGAATAGGTTGGTCCATGATCTTTTTTCCTTTGGATACAGTCTGACTATAAGTTAACTTTCTTGGGGAATCATCTTCAACATCATCCCACCTTCCATGGATGCCTTGTGTTTCCCTTATTTTGGTAATTTCCTCTTAAAATTTTGAAACACCGCTTGTATTTTGTTTCTCCTCAGATGCAGGACCAAAATCTTGCTACTCTATTCCTCAGATCATGCCACCCTCAATACCCTGCTAAGGAACCAACACCAGGGCCAAACCTGGATCAGATTTACTCAAATCAGTCCTACCTTCCTCAGCATTCATAGGCACGCTTGATTCAGCCTCCTGAGTCACCTGAGGCCCTTCTGCTAATTCACAAGGAATATCATCCACAACTTGTGGAACACCAACATCGGTAAAACTTTTCCAATTGGTAACACCACTTTTCTACGTTGTACGTTTCTTCAACTTCTTCTTACAAAAGGCATCATGGTACCCTTTTCACGAGAAAAAAGATTATATGATGTTCTTACAACACTTATCTTTGACATGAACAATCAATTTATAATCTAAGCAGAAATCTGGTAATCTCTCATAATCAATTTTAAGGGAGATGTCATTATGCAATGCAGACAAAACAATATTATGAATCAGAAAATAACTTAGATCGACTTCAACTAGGACCCTATCATATTGACCAAACTTTGCATCTCTAGTGGTCTTATCCATTTTTATTGGAATTCCCACAGCAGAGACAATGTCAAAAAGAATCTTATAATACCACAAAATCCAATGAGGACCATAAATTTTAATCCAAACTTGAACCCTGGTGTTTTTAACTAAGAAAGGATTGAAATGAAAGTCCCATTCTGCAAAAAAAATCATACCTAGCTTTAGCGCAATAGATCCAAACCCCCAAGAATGTCGCTTCAGATCCTCATATGGGAAAATATTGTGAAATAATCCTCGACACATGGATATGCATACCCAATCAGAAAAAACCCCAAACAGCAGTCAACTTCCTGACCAAATCATCGATCTTCCAAAGCCTTTCTCCATGAGGGAGAACAAGTCTCAAAATGATTGAATGCTCACAAATTTTAAATCTATCAATTATAAGTTCTCTATTTTCAACAACACGGGTCGTATCACCTCTCTTCACAATTTTTTCAGCAGCACCATCATGCACAGATTTGAAATGACGTCGAGTAGAATCCCCTTCCATTCCTATATGGTAAATTCTAGGGTTTCCTATACCTGTCATGCCAGCCACTGCAGCATAAGTCTTCGCCGCAACCACCGTGGTTTTAGACCGTATCTCGTCTTTACGAGACGCTTCCCCTTACAGAAACATAGCCTCATCCCCTAATGAGGGATTCTTTTCATCAATTTTCCCAGATCTCTCCGCAAGCGGGACAAATCCCATAGATAAATCATGCTCGACTATTGTGTCCTGCTTAGTATTCTCCACCGATTCATGATAAACAACTTCACCTAAAACTGGAACATTATTCCCGCCACTTCAATGACCACCAAATCAACCGCTGCAGACATCGATGGAGCGTTGCGGCCTTCAACCTTCTCAGATCTAACCAAAATCAGGGCATATTCATCAGATCTGCAAGATGAGCCATGCTTGGTTACCACCACCACTTGATGTCCCTCAACTGAGGTATCCAACACTGGATCATGAAGATTCGCATCATCTGCGACTGGCGCCGTCAAGCCATCAGATGTACATACCACAGTCGCAGCAGTTTTTACCTTCACCGTATCGTTCCTTGGAGGGCCAACAAACACCTCGACAGGATTGAAGTAGCAATTGAGGTCGATCATCTTGCTCAGAGAATCGAGACGTCATGGCTGTGTAGAGAGAAACCCTCAGACCCACACGCCGCCATTCTTCAAAACCACTAACATCCAAGTAGAATGATATTTTAAATTGAAGAATAACTCTCAAATATAGTTCATGGAAGGGCTTTATGTGAGATAGGTGAATGAGTTATCAAAAGTAAGAATTTTGGATGTTTTAAAATGTTGGCAATAGAATATTTATAGTGTAAATTGGGGATTGATGTCATAAAACTCAAGATTTCTATGTACATTGAAAAATATGTTTCCTCGGCTTAAAAATCAATGAAAAATTATTTCACATTAAAAACACATGTTTTACAAAAAAATTCTACTTTTATGGACTTCCTCTACAAATTTATAGTATGAAAGGTTTTATTTTTGGATCACCACACTTTAGAGTTTTACACCATAAATACTTGATTTTAATTTTAAATTATCTGGACACCCTACTATAGTACACCTCTATAACACTTACCCAGGTTTAATAGACTTTAAAACCAAGGCTTAATAAAAAATAACCGGACCCTAAAAGGTTTAATAAAACTAAATAAGGGAAATTACTATAAAAACATGGGATATTAAAATTTTTTATACTTTTATTATTATAATTTTCTCAAGTTGATGTTAATAGAAAAGGATAGTTGATGTCCTTTAATTTGAAGAAAAGGCCGCAGTTGGAATTGCATAAAATATTTAAATATAATGAATTATTTTTAATGTGAAAGTATAACCAAGTGGCCAAAATTTTAAATCTAAGATAGGGTATGGTTTAAATCCCTTAAAATAGTAAAATCTTGATAGGTTTGGTTGGATTTTTAAACATTATCTTTGGGTTTAAACCCATTGATATAAAATTTTAAACATAAATGTGTACCAATTTTTTTCAATATTAAAGGGTTATAAACTTATTTTATAATGTAAAAATGAATACAAACAACGTAAATGGTTGAAATTTTAGACTATATCCCATCATTCTTGTCCTAATTAAATATTCTTATGAATATTAAATCATTTAATACGATATTATTTGACATAAAATACAAAAAAAAATCATTTTAAGAACTATTCAGGTATTTAGAACTTAATGACATAAATATGGGAATGAAATTTTGAATTAAATATCTTCAAACATAAATTATACATTATTATCAACTATAAAATTCATGTAACACTATAATTAATTTAAAAATATTACTTTTTTATATTTTTAAAATCATTTACTTTGATTTTCTAACTGCTTGCTGAAGCACTCTGTCAGCATTGTGTAAAAAATTAAGGTAATTATTCAATTATTAAAAATTAAAAATAAATATTAATAAAAAATATAATAATTGTGTTCTAAAAAAATATTAATATTCCTTGATAACATTTTATTATCCATATGTGACCATATATGATAAATTTAATGTAGGAAAGTGACCATTTGGAATTTTCCTATACTAAAAATAATATGAATGCATTTATTAAAGAAATATATAGCCAAAATGTATTATTTTCTAATAAAATAAGTTGTTTGTATAATTCTACACATCTAAGGAAATATATACAATATTATATATTATTTTTAACTATTATTTTATAGATTAAACCTATTTATCCCATTTTACCCTTTATTAAGGTGATAAATTATACAATGATTACTATTCATAATGCCTAAAAATAAAAGGGATATATATTGAAAAATTTATCCTCATAATTTAAAATATGGAATCCATTTTATCAATTTCAATTTATATAAGTAGCAAAAATTAATTTAAGAATAAACCCGCAAAATGGGAGAAAAAATGGATTTTCTGGAAAAAGCATTTTTCAGACATAAGACGAAATTGTGTTAACTATATGACTCTTTAAATGAATTTAAATTCATGTATATAGATATATAATATATACATTTCAATTAAATCATTAGTGATTTTGTATTATTTTAATTAATTAAAAGGAAAAATATTATACACATAAAAACAGTTTTCCCATGAATATCTACTTTTACCTCTGAATGAACTTGTATTTATTTCTATAAAATTAATAGTGAATATAAGATTATTTATACATATTATAAATCAATATTATAAATAAAAATATAATTAGATAAATAATATATTTTCAATTGTTCATAAAAACATATTTTAAGAGAAATTTTCAAAAAATAATTCTAAGCTTAGATTAAATAGTAAGTTCAAAATCTATATTTATCTCATCAAAATAGTTTTTTTGTGTAATGAAATATTAAAACATTCATTTTATTATATATTAATTAAAATAGAATTTTCATTAAATATTATTTAAGTTTGAGTGTCAAACATTCACTTTTATTAAGGAGTTCCTAACTATTTTTCAATACTTCATACTATTAAGAGTGAGTGAAGAAGAGATAAAGATAAGATAAATTCACTATTATCATAAGGAAAAGGTTGTTAAATGGTTTTTTCTAATAATAGAATGGTTTATTCAACACTTTCGAAATATTTTTAAAAAAATTAGGGATATTATATTCTACATAGAGAACAATGGTCTTGATGAACACGTTGTCTACATTTCTCAAGAATGATTAATAAACTTTTAATGAATCATGGGGAAATATTGATGTGTTACTATAAAACATTCCCCGAAAAAACATTCTCAAATAAATAATTCTATAGTTTTTTTATGAAGGAAGTAATGTCTTGGGATAAACATTATTAGACACTACTGAATGAGTCTATTTTTATGACAAGACAATAGATGAAATCAAGTGACTTTACGATATGCTCACTCTAACACATAGAATAATATAGTAATAGAAAAAGAGATATTAATAATAATGTGACCATGATGGATGATATGAATGATCAATCCAATGATTTAAAAATGTATATTCAGGGTCTTGTTTATAATAACCAAGGGGGAATAAAATAATGGAATTATTGTGTCTTGTATGAACATGGTTTTATTCACAATATGATTTTTTACGTGCCATATCAATAAATATAACAAACTAAAATGGAAGAATAATGTTTTATGGGAAACTATAGGGATAACATATAATGGATTATCCTTTTTCAAACACCTATAATCTATGATATATTAACCATCCAAATTTTTCATAGAAGAAGAATGAAACTTATAAAAATTTTCAAGGTGAATTTCATGAAAACCATCCAACTGAATATGAAGATATGGAAAATCAAATAGAATATGTAAATTATGATTTTTCATCCAATAAAATGGATTCTTGTATAGATAATATATTGAAATTGCTGATATAGATCAATGTTCCCAAATTTAAGATAAATGAATTTTTTTAAGAACAAATTTTAATTTCACCAAAATTAATCAATTGATACAAAGAAAATGAGCTAGTATAAACAATTTAGAAATTAAAATTCAGAATAATGAAAAAAACCCTACATTATACTACTAAAAATTCTAGATCATATCTAATAGAAATACTATAGAAGGATTCATGGATATATAAACTAGTGGTGGAAAAATATTAAATGTGGAAAATTAATAGAAACCTATACAACCTTAGGTATATGTAGAGATAATCATTAAATAAATATTATTTGAGGAGAGAGGAGACATTTTAAAACAAAAAAGAGAAGTTAGATTCTGAATTAATAAGAAATGGAAGAAAATAATGGAAAATTATTATGGAGGAGTTTTGATTAATCTTGTAGATAGTAATTTCATGTTATATGAACCACTTACCCCAATTCATAAAATTGATGGAGAGTTTGATAAGTATAAAGAAAAATATTTCAAGTGATTTGTCTAATTATTCCAAGATATCATAGTGGATATTCCAATTGTATAATAACATGAAAATATTTCATCCTATACCAAATTCATAAAGAATATTATTTCTTACAATAATAGGTGAGAATAATATGTAAATATTAATCTCATTAAAGAGTGAAATATATTCATCCAAAGGAAGGTTCCCCATGAGCATAAGAATCTATGGGGACTCAATATTCATTTATAATTTAAGGGGAAATTAAATTTCACTTGTATTTCATATTTGGGAACTATTATTAATTTAATTTCTCTTGATGTTTACAATAATCATTTAATTATAGAGAATAAGACAACAATAATGGAATTATAGCTAGTTGGAAGATATTTTACATACCAAATAATTGTTATTGAATATTTATTTTTAAGAGATTTAAAACTTATACTTCAAGATTATTTATTAGTATTATATATAGAAGTTTATAGAGAAGTGGTTTTCATACTAGGAAGATAATTTTTATCCATTAGATGATCCTTGATTTATGGGCCTAAAAAATATATCACATTTCAAGTCAGTGAAGAGAATGAGATATTTAATATATTGAATGTAGTGAAGAAGCAATATGTTTTAAATGAATGGTTTTATGTGCATATCATTGACCAAAATGTGAATGTAATGTTATATACTCAACATGATAAGGAACAATATAGGCTCGATGAATTCCCTAAAATAAGGTATAAATGACCATAAAACTTCATAAATCTAGTATAAATAGTGAAAATGGATCACAATTGGATGTTTTTAAGGATTAAAAGAGGATTTAGAGTATATAAAACAGAAAAATTAACTATCATTGAAGAATCATCCTTTTCAATAACTTAAGGTACTTAATAACAATCATAAGTATTATTATTTTAGAGAACAAAGATAATAAATATAATTTATTCAACATAAATATAATCTCAACAAGAGTAGAAGCTCTTTGAAGTATATATAAGGCATCAAACAACTATTTACTGGACTATATCTAACAATAAAGTAATAATACCAACTATCTACATGCACAGAATTTTAATGGGGAATTATATCAAACAAATTATTACAAGTCAAAGAAGACTCAATGATAACATACAAGAAGTGTTTGAGGTTGAAAACATAATATTTCTTAATGCTTGGATAATTTATCAAATTTTCTATAGTGCATTGGTGAGCCCCATTAATATGGAGCTAAAGAAATGTGGTATGCCTGTTATAACCAATGGGAATAATGAGCAGGCTTCAACAAGAACATGATAGGTTGGGGAATTTTTATAGGCTATATAAAATTCAAAAAACCCATAAGGAAAAATCATTCTCTATAAAATTCATTTAGCTGGTATAAGGAAGTCCTGTAGCTCACTCTCATTTTTCATTCTAGGTTGATATTCAAGATAAAAAAAGTTCTTATCTTTCTTAATCAACAACATAATACCATATTAACATATACATATGGAATATTTTTATACAGAAGAATAATATTTTTTCTATGTGGATAAACCACCACATTTAAAATATGATTGATGTCTTCTTTCACAGATATAGTGTAAAAAGTTATTAATGTGTTCATGGATGAATTTTAAATCATTGAAATGATATTTAAAGATAGTTTGGAAAATATTTCTATAGTTTTAGAAAGATGCAAGGATTAATATTTGGTACTCAATTTGAAAAAATTCAAATTCATGGTAGGAGAATGAATATTTTTGGATATAAAATCTCAAGTGATAGAATAGATGCAGAATGAGCCAAAATTGAAATGATATTATCAGTTCCTCTAAAAAAATTAATGAAGTAATAAGATTCCATAGGAATTATAGTTTTTAAAAAGTATTTATCAAGGATTTATCAATGATTTTAAGATCATTAATCTCAATTTTAGAAAAGGATTCAAAATTAATATTTAATTAAAAGTGATTATTGGATATGAAGAGGTTGAAAAATCATTTAGTTTCAACACCCATCATCACTTCACCAGTGTAGATTAAACCATCTGAAATCATATGTGATACGAGTGAATTTATATTGGGAGATTTTATTATATAGTGAAGATAAACAAAATAGTGAATTATCTATTATATAATCAACTTATTTAATAGGGAAATTCTCAATTTTTATAGTACAAAAAAAATGTGTTTTAAATGAAGTATGATGTAGAGAAACATTATATCATACCTCATTGGAAGAATGGTGAATATATTTATAGACCATTCAATCTTGAAGTATTTGTTTTCAAATAATGGTACTACAATTCAATTTATTAGATATGTGTTTCACTTATAATAATTTAATCATCATATTAAAGATTAAAAGAGAGAAGAGAATCAAGTATCTGATCACTTATACATAATTGAAGTATTAAAGCGAAATCTAGTCTATCCTATTAAGGGAGGGTTTCATAATGAGATTTTATTTTTAGTTAAAACCAAGTTAATTTATTGGTATTCTAAAATATTGAATTACATTACAACATGGGAGTAATACTTATGGAATAATATAGAATTAAAGGATGAAGTTTGAGGATTATGTAATTTACCTCCCATGGGAATATGCTTATTTTTATAAATAAGAGGATTATGTAATTATTATAAGGTGTGTGCTGAAATGGGAATTCCTTAAAAATATATACCATTTTCACACAATTCTATGTGTTTCTCAATATATAAATTTCAAAAACAAACATTGAAAGGGTTCAATGAGGAATTTACTGGCCTAATAATTTCAAGGATGCTAGATAATTTTTTATAAATTTTGATATCTATCATAGGGTAGGAAATACAGGGATAATATAAGGAATTTGTCAATAGAGTATAATGGATGATTATATTTTTGATTTATAGGATCTAGAATTCATGGGAGAATTCCCAAAGTATCATGGTAATAAAAATATGTTTTTTTTGAATTTTATCAAGTATTAAATTCTGTTGAAGTTTTTTCCCTACAAAATAACATAGGGTGTATTGTGTTTATGTTTCTGAAATCCAATATCAAGTAAATTTTGAGTTCATAGAGATATCATTGGTGATAATATATTATACATCAATAATAAAAAATTATAAATACATATATAGAAATATGGGTGCATGCATTAAACTTCAATTGTATGTCATTAATTAACATGTGGACTTCTAGGGATAAAAACATGTATTTGAAATGAATTGTGGGAAAAACTATGACTTTCAATAGAATGGAATATAAATAAAACCTAGAGGATTTTTTGATTATAAAAATTGATATAAACCTACCCTAGTATATCTCTAAATTCAATTGTTTTTTGAAAAAAACCTCATGTTTGATGAAATAGAATACAAATATTTTTTGATAGGGAAGGCCATTAATATGGACTACTAGATTGATGTGGAGAAGTGGATATTTTATTTGAATAATTTAGAAAAGTTAAGAATAAAATATTATGAAAATTTTATAATTTTTAATGAAAATTAAAAAACATATTCATGATAAGATGATTAAAATTAAGAACGTCAAAGATGGATAATTGGTAATTCACTTTGATTTTACAAATAATCTATTTACTATAAAGCATAAGTAAATGTGGTCTATACCTTTCAATGTTGTCAAGGGAATCCCTAATTGAGCTTTAAATGTTTCTGTATAAGAATTATATCCATTAATTTTGAATAGATAAGGAATATAACTTTACATTAAAAGATAAATTTATTGTAATACACTACTTTATTGATGAAATAATGAAAATTTGGAGATTCAATTTGATGAATTTTAAAAAATAACTCTTTAGAGGCAGCATAATATTTTTTTCTCTATGTTTAATTTGAATAATTATAATCCTATTCACTAAGTGAGGCACGTATAATTCATAAGATGTATTGGAATAATTTTTATTAAAGAGTAAAGGAACCAAAATAATGCACTGTAAAAAAGGATCCAACAAATAAGTTTATCATTTTACATAAACTAATTATTTCCTTAATCATTCTATTTTATCATAATTTTAATCAAATAAATATAATAATTTTGAATACAATTTGAAAAAAATGTTCACTTGAGTGAGGTGTATGAAATGGATTATAATAACACCTGATAGTTTTGTCCATCACTTATCTAGATGATAAATCACTTGTAAAATGTTCAATTTTGAGTATGTGAGCATGGTTAGTGATGCTTAAAAGGAAGGAAACTAGGGGATCAAAATATGATGTGTAAATATTTGTATTATAACTTAACTTTGGGAGTATTTTTTATTATAAGGTAATTAATATTAGGGATAATCTTAAAATAAAATCTTAAAATTCCATTCAAACAAGTGTAAAATTTTAAATTAGGATCCCACCAAAAATTTATAAGATGATGGTACATTTAGTGTGTGAGTGAATAATCATATACATAGGGGGATAAAATAATTATTAGAGTTTATTTACTCTATCATTATTTCATTCCTTTAATATTTAAATTATTCATGAATAATTATATATATAAGGTACAGTTTATTTCTAGAGTATTCACACTCAAATAATATGTTTAAAGCATATACTACGGCTCAAAACTTTCAAAAATAGTGTCAGCCAATAGTTATTTAACGAAGTGTATTGTAAGAGTAATAATTAACCCAAATAAAGAATTGAAATTTTAATTATAATATTGTCATTTAATTTGTATCAAGGATGTGAGAAACCAAGAAAAGAAGAAGAAACTAAAAAATGATTTATGAGTGTTTTTCATTATAAAGAAATGATTCAACTAAAATATCGTCATTTAATCTTCAATTACATAAGATTTAAACTTGAGATGATTGGGATATTTTTTAAACATATTGATATAAATAAATTGTGGGAAATAAATCACTTTAGTGTGGGGTAATGTGCATAGAATGAGTTTTTTTGTCTTTTCTTTTTTCTTTTATATTTTTTTATATGTTTTTTTATTTATTTAATGGTATTTTGTTGAATTTTAATGGATTTATAAATAATATATTAATTATATAATTACATGAATTAGTCATAATTATTTTGTGATATAATATTAATACTTCTATTTTTTAGTTGAATATTTGATTTGTAGATGTTTTGGATAAAGGAAAAGGGAGTTGTATAAGATAAAACTGAAGAAGTACACTATATAAGAATATATTTTGGTGTTAAGGATATCACTAGGGGACAATGTAATGTTAAATAAAACCTTATTATAAATATATTTTCTACTGTGGACCTAAATATTATCTTGAGAATGTGATAAAGTATCAACTTTCCACTATGTATGATCCTGAGAATCTATTGAGGAAGTGTATTGTGGTGAATAAGCTTTATAATAAACTTGGGAAAATTAAAGCTAACTTCATGATTTGAATGTAAACAAGTGATACAACATAATCCTTTGAACATAATTATAAGGCTATGCTGTTTTTTCAAAAAATACTACACCAACCTATTGGTAATACACAAACTCTAACATAATGTATGGAAAAAACATCAGATTTTGTCGCAACCAACACTATCTCTTATGAGACAACACATAATTCATATGAGCTCCAATGTAGCATGGATGGAAAATGTAGGATAATAACTAAATGAAAATGTAATTAGTTTTGTGATTATTTATTTATAAGAACTCAAAAAATTGGGTATTTAAGATTACATTTCATTTTCTACACATTATTACATTGCATCCCATGATTATTCCAGCACTAATGCAACCGATGTTTCTTCTATGGAATATGTTAGAACTAAAACACATTTTGAGGTCGCATAAAAAATATTTCATAATTAAAATAGTGTTCAAAAAGTGACCAACTTGAAAATGTGTTACTAAAAAATATACTTCAATGCTCCAACATAGCCTTCATTAATTCAAACATACTCTTAGAGATTTAATTTCATAATCGATGAAACTCAACCAAAGAAATATTATATTTTCACTAGATTTTTTATATAACCCCAAATCAATGGAGGATAACTAAAAAATATTAATTATAAAATAATGTTGGGAAATCAAGAATTAGGGTCCATAAGTATTTAAATATTCCATTTTAAGAAGACACAAATATCAAAACTATTCCCATTATCTAACAGAATGGGAAAATGGCCCACATGCGAAAGGGGATTGGGACTTCATCAATAGAATAAAAATTATTATCCATATTAAATAATTTTATCAATCACTATACATGTGGAATGATAATATAAGGTTTAATGATGTACTTAGTAAGGACTGAATGCACATTATTAGAGATTTATTAATTAAGTATTAATAAAGATGAAGGGAATTTGAAACTGAGAGGAGGTAGAAGCATGAAAATCATGGCCATTGAATGATGTTGTACCATTTATCCTTATAGAATCTTCATTTTCTCTATTATATTTTAATTTTAATTGAATTATCATGTGTGGATAAAAACATAATGGGTAATTGTGAAACGTGGTTGTGGATTGTTGAAAATTATTGAATGAATCAAAGTATACTAATATTTTACTTTTGTTTCTAATGATTTTAAAGCGGAATAAACATGTTGATGAACTTATGGTAGAGGGTGATGGATAAAAAATGTAAATACAATATAGTGTACATGAATTATGTAATTAGTTATCTGAAGCACATGAGTTTCTAGGTATGGTAATCCATGCATATCACAAACCAAAATAGATTCATTTTCTTGGTGTAGTTTGCATATGGAAACTTATGGGGACCTACATTAATCTTATTTTGTCTTTTAATAATATTAGATTACATTATACTACACAAACTCCAACACATACACTTATCTTTAAAATCATACACTAGTAAATTTTAATGATGAATTGAATCAGTTATCCCTTTTGATATAAACTGGGGTGACTCTCAGTTTATGTGATTCCTGAACCTGTTCACTTCCAGGGGTGCTATATAGATTCACTAAATATTTTATCACCAATCTTTTTTTACTAACACAACCAAGTTCCATTCCATTTCTGAAAAATAAAATTTATATCCTACCTACTCACATTACTATAATACTAATGTTTTATATAGATACTTTTTATGTTGAAAATTTTATGTGTGTCTCATGTTTAGAAAAAATAAATCCTTTAAGGTCGTATTCATTAAGAAAATAAAAGAATATAAAATTTTTCTACACTGAAGCCCTATCAAAATAAACCTAAAAAAATCCCCAAAAAAATTAATTTGTTCAAGGTGATATTATCACATTGATTAGTGGTGGATAGATTCCACTCAATGTGACCACTATAAAATAACCCAATACACTACCGAATTTCTCCCCCCAATTTATTTTGAATTTGTAATCAATGAAATGCACTATAATAAATATGCATCGAATAATAGATGTATGGAATTTTAGTATATTGGACATAAATTTAAAATAATGTAAAATACCACCCCTTCCATTATGGCCTTTTAATTTTTTACTGTGTATCCTTTTATCTCATAAATTATATGCCCTTGTCTTACATTATTCTTCTATAAAACAACCATTAAAAACTCAATTTGGTTTACTTTTAATTAATCAAATAAAGAACTAATAATATAAAGAAAATAAAAATAATACATATTGGGTTACCGCTCAAGTAGAACTTGCTTTACAGTTTCAACCAGAATCTTCTTCTCTAAGATTAAACTATGAACCCGAGTATTTTTTTTGTTCATAAGTCGGAACCATGTTTGTTTTTAAACTACTAATTTTACATTAAATAACGATGTTTCTATATCTATTTAATATTCTATAAACCAATATTCATGTGAATATACCTCAATAATATAGATTTTACTATGATCCTCCCATATATTACAACAAAAATTTCATTGGGAAAACATTCTTTGAAACATTCTACATCATTACCCTTGTTATAGTTGGTGCTTTAAGAATTTTATTTGTGTTTCTTGATACTTTCCTTCTTGATTTTTTGAGATTTAACCAACTCCCCTTTATCAACCACTTTGCGAGACTTGAATTTCTCAAACCTCAACTCTATTGTAGATTAAATTGAATCATGAAATGTTCTTAGAAATCCATGTGACACTTCATAAGTCCATTTAAATCCACTCTTAGGTGTTGGTAGAAATGTTATAAAGCTTTACAAATATCTTATAAAACATTACACTTCATCCTTTCTTATTTTTACTATTTTTTGGGTTGTTTATACTCGAGAAACATAATTTTATTAGTTTATCCATTTCTAATATTCCAGATATTTCCTCATCCTTTTATAATTTAAATATATCTTAACAAATATATGTAAATTTATTGTGATATTATTTGTTAAATAGCTAATTTGAAAATAAGTATGGTTTGGGTTTCCGAAAATCCATATTTTTTCATGAATTTATATCTATAACACCTCAAAATGATTAATTTAATATTGAATTTGGATAAATTATTTCTCCCTATCATTGTCTCTTTGAGAATTAATCTCTAATATTTCATCAAATCCTTTGGCATAGACTTGAGTGTCTTGTGATAGGTTATCAATTTTTGTGCAATTATTAAGAAAATAAACAAAGTATCCTTGTTGTGGCATTGATTTGTTTTGATAAATCCATCAATTCTCTCCTAATTTCATGAAATCTTGTATTGGACCATCTCTAGGTACTCTAAAATCATTTGAGTTCCTAGGTCCTTCTCATTTGAATATTTTCAGGGGTTCTCATTCATCTTTGGTTTATTTTATTCTATATATTACCATTTAAACATCCCTATATATACAATTTTTTATGGTTTTATTAATTTTTCTTTCTCTCTTATGGGTTTTCAAGTTGGTCCCTTAATGATATGTGAATTGGATTTGAATCAATTTTATTTGTCTCAACTTTCCTTCACCTTAATTCATGAAATCCCCTTTTAATTATCTTATTTTCATCTAGATTTAAGTACTTAGTATTTACACTAGTTGTGTAATTGATTTCTCCCAAAATTGGATGGAATTATTTCAAAAATATATTACTATTTTCATGATTTACAATGATTTTTATAATCATGAAATTTTATTGATCCCATAAAAATGGGTTTCAATTACCACTCTAATATTGATCATATGATCATGAAAACATGTTACTATTCCATGGTTTATTTCCTACGTTTACCATATATTTTTTAATTTATAATTTATGTTTAATGGATTATAGAATTTCAAGATTCCCATACTTCATTATGTTGTATCCAAGATATTATATAATTATCATTTCTCCCTCTTCGTCCCTTGGGTCCTCGACATCAACTCGTGCAATTTGAATCAATGAGGGGAATTTTTAATTGTTATTTTCTTTTGTCATTAGATCAAATAATATTTGTTTTTATACACCTATTTCCCTTATCCATTTAGTTTATAACCAATATATTTAATTTATCATTTATATAATTGATATTTTAGTTTCTAAAAGACCCTAAAACATGCATGTCCACTAAAACAAGTTTTCAATAAGACAATTCATTATATAATTATTACATTATAATGAAGAGTCATAGTTAGTGGGTTGGGATTATTGGTAATAGATCTTAAACCTCCCCATGATTCATGGAAATTCTCTTCATCAACTGGAAAAAATCTAGTGAATGTTATATTTAATTCTATAGTTCTTTGGAATGGTATGTATCTCCTTATGATGGAATAATGTATTTCCTATATAGTTTCAAAAACACCTTCTTATTTGTGATGTAACCATTTCATAACCAACCCATTTAAACAATATGTGGGTCATTTAAATGCGAGTTCCACTTCTCCCAATTCCTTTAGAGTAAATGGATTCACTATTTTCATAAATTCCTTGAGGAATGTGTATCCATCCTCCTTGGTCATTCCATTGAAATATGGAATAATGTCCATTTTAGGGTGATTAAGTCTATATTATATTTCTATGAATGTTATATTAATTCTTAGTTGAATCCCAATCATGTAGGGTATTTTAATATCCTTTAAACTTGGAAGAAGGTTATTGAAATTGTTCATGGGAACTTGAAAAATATATTATCCATAATTTCCATCCCAAGTTTTAGGATATTTCAGTGCACTTTCAATGCATTTAAATGGTCCAAGACTTTCTCCATTGATTCATTTTTCTTCTCCCCAATAATAAATTGATATAATTCATGAAATATAGCATCTAAAACACATGAAAAAAAACTTGAAATAAAAAGTTCAGTAGTAATTCTTTAAGGAATGTAAATATATTTTGAAAAAAATAATATGTTTTGAGAGTGTTTTTGTATTATTTTTAATTTTTTTCAATAAAATTGGTGAACAATTTTTGAAAAAATTTCTATATATCGTTGATAATGGAACCAATTTATGGTTATAGAAAATATGAGCACAAATATATATTTATATAAGGTCATCTCTATAGGGTTATGTGTTTGTTAAACTGATTCAATTTATTGTTGAGGAATGAAAAAATATTAATTTTGATGTGTTTTGTGGTGACATGTAGGAATATAAATGTATTTTCGGAGTTTCTTTATTTATGTGAGATAATATGTGGCATAGGTAGTGGAAATGAACAAAACAATTCATAGGTGTCTTAATTAAAATTAATAAGAATGTATAATTTAGGTTAGTTACCACCCTTGTATTTCATATAAAGATGATTTACCAAAAATAATTCAATTGATATAGTCACCAATTCCTAGGACTTGTAGCGTCCCACATCGTGTGCCACTCAATAGGTTCCCATATATGGTGGGTCCAAATACCCAATGTGTCACACCCCGACCGCAGATATCTTTATTTTACTTCTTTCTTGGTCCCGATTTAAATTTTTTCGAGGTTTAGTTGTGTTGGCGGTTTTGCGCAGGTGCGCGGTCATCGCATCGCTAGCGGTGACCATGCGTTCGGCCCGGGTGGCTGTGTGTTCACCCGACGTTTAAAATACTAAAGTTTTTATTTTGACATTTTATTTTTATTACTATTTGAGTTGCGTCATTATTATTGTAGTTGTTTTATGTGTATAAGTATATATATATATATATGTATATATATGTGTATGTGTATACATATGGATATACTGTAATACGTTATGTTTATATGTGTATATACATATATGTATATATATTGTATCTATGTGTATATGTTTATGTATAGGTATATATGTATATATTTGTTTATATGTATATATATATATATATATATGTGTTAGTATATGTTTAAAATATGTGTGTATGGCTATACGTATATGCGTGTGTGCGTGTGCGCACGCACGCGCACATTTATTTTCAAATGGTTTTAGTATTTTAAATTTTTGATTAAAGATAATTATTATTATAAATTTTCTAATTATTCATATTAATATTATTATAAGGTTGTATTATAATTATAAAGTTTTATTATTTCTATAAAGCGTTATTAATTTTTAGGATTTGTTTTACTTAATTACTTATGTTCAATATTAATATTAGTATATTATTTTGATTATAGTATTTTATTATTATTGTTACATATTAATATTATTCTCATAGTATTAATTATATTTTTGTTGTATTATTGTTATTATTATTATTATTATTATTATTATTATTATTGTTTATGTATATATATATATATAGTTCTTTTTCCTTCCTTCACCCTAACCCTAACCTATCCCCCTACCCAGCCGCCACCCCGTCCCCCTTTTCTCCCCTTCTCCCTCTCCCCGTTTCTTTTTTTTTCGTTTTCTTCTTCTTTCTCCCCTACTGGTCCGGCCAGACCAGCCGCCTGTTCCTTCCGTCCCGGCCCTGCTCCCGTCCAGCCGCCGAAGTCCGGCATCCCGGCCTCCCTTCGACCCCATCACCGGCGCTCCGCCGGCCTCTCCCTCCCCTTTCCCTCTCCTGGACGCAACGCCGCACGCCGCCCTCCTCTGCTCCCGCGCCCGGCCAGCTGCCGGTGCTCCGCCCCGCTCATCTCGGCCCTCCGGCGCTCCGCCCCTCTCAGCCCGCCCTCCAGCCTCCTGGTCCCAGCCTCCGCCCACACTTTCCCCCAGCTTCCACTGGCACTACCGACCCGATCTCTCCCTGCTCTGGCGACTCGGCCACCCCCAGCCGCACCCAGCCCTTTTTCTCCGCCTTGTCCTGCCACGCCCAGCCCCTTCTCTCCGCCGCCCCCTCCTGGTCGTCCCGGATCTCCCGCGCGCCTCCCCCTTCCTCTCCGCCTCGCCCCGCCGCGCCCTGCCCTCCCCTCCGGTATGAGTTTTCTTTTCTTTTATTTATTTTTATTTTTATTACGTTTTGTTTTTGTTTCTTATTCATATTAGCAATAATATTATTATTAATATTATAATGCTAATATTTTTCTATTACTAATATTATTATCATTATTATATTATGCTATTGTCTTATTATTATTATTATTATTTTATTATTATTATTATCATGTTATTAAGTTATTATTTTTTTATTATTATCGCTATATTATTATTATGATTATCTTATTGTTATTATTATTATTATTACTATTATCTTATCATTTTTATTATTATCATATTATAATGTTATAATTATGCTAAGTTATTATTATTATCATCATATTATTATTATTATGATTATTTTATTATTATATTATTATTATGTCGATATTATTCTATTATTATTATTTTTATCATTATTGTTATTATTGTTATATTATTATTATACTTATTAAATTATTATTTTTATATCATTCTTATTATTAAAGTATGTTATTAATATTATTTTATTATTATTATTAATATATTATTAAGATTAAGATTATTATTATTATTATTATCAAATGAATATTATTAAGTTATTATTTTGTTATGATATTGTTATTATTATGGTTATGCTATTATTATTATTATAATATTATTATTGTTATTATTATTGTATTATTATATTATAAAAATGACATATTATGATTGTTATTATTATTATATTATCAATATTATTATATGGTGTCATTATTATTATGATGTTATTGTTATCACCATTATTATTATTATTTTCTCATTATTATTACTCTGGCATTCCCTTGTGCATTGTTAGGGGTTTTCTATCAACTTATTTTTATTTTTGGTAGGTTTAAGATTTTAGGACCCGCGCAGGGCGTTTCCGAGAAAGCGCCATCGCTGCGCCTTGTTTCCGAGGTTCTGCCGTCTCCGCGCCTCAGTTTCGAGAGTGTTGGACTTTATCACGTGGCTTCGGACACACGTCGTGTCATCGCGCCTTGGTTCCAAGGTCGTTATACTGTCGCGCTTGGATCTTGAGGTAGGTCTCCCTTTGCACTCGCCTTTAAATTTCGAATTTATTTATTCCTTGACTTTTTATTAAGTTTCAGTAAATTCAAAAGTATTACCATTAGTTATCTACAGTTTGGTGATCTGCTGATGATAAAAGTTGTTTTAATTCCAGCGTTTCATTAAAAGCGTTTTCTTGGATTTAATTGTGTGCTTCCATAGTAGTGTTGCTAGATGGTTCTTCCTGAATAATGAAAGACATGTTGAATTGGGTTTTGAAATGTTTTTGGCATGTGTAAATTAGTAGATGTATTGTTTATGGAAAATGGTGTTTTCTTATAACCTTGATTAGAGAAAACGTCGTGTGACCCTTTGAAATTGTTTTTTGGAAACTTTATATGTGGTTCTTGGTTGAAGAAAGATGTTTTCCCTTGTTGTGTTATTAAATAATAATAATAATAATAATAATGCTTTCTAGGTTGTGAAAGTTGTTTATGTTCTTGTGTGAGTGTTTCCAAAAGGGGTTTTTGCGAAATGATTAGGTAATGACAATTATATTTTTTTAGAAAGGTATTTTTGGCGTGCGTGAGTTTTGAAATGTTGTTTGGGTGTGGAAATGGTGACTCTTGTGTGCAATATCTTGTTCGGCCTGCGATATGAGGAAGAAATATGCTATGTGAATGTGAAACTTGTTTGAGCACACGGGGAAACCCCGAGTATCTAGGTGGGCGGACTAGAACTAGTGCGCTAGTGAACCGGATGGGTGTCGTCCCTGTTTCACTTAGCTGGAATGACGATTGCAACACTAACTAAACATATGATATCTGAGGGTCGTGGCCTTCTAAGCCACGTGTTCTGAGGGTCATGGCCTTCTAAGCCACGTTTTCTTAGGGTCGTGGCCTTCTAAGCCACGTTTCACCGAGACACGAGGTTCTAGGGTCCCACACGAGCTAGATGAACCTTAGGGGATTTACCCATAGTGCTCTACCATCTTAGCGTGGTGCCTTCCGTCGGCATATGGGGGACCACTTGGGTGTGAGTGGGTGTGTGTGTGAGTATGTGTGTGTGTGTGAGTGTGTGAGTGTGTGTGTGCGCCCATGGGTATTGCTGATAACTTCTGGTATATTTTTACTTGCACTTGGTTTTCCTTGCCTGTTTACCATTACTTACACTTGTTCCCCTGCTTGTTTACTTTCACTCATTTTTTTTACAGCCTATACTGTTAGACCTTGGGGAAAGTGGTTTTCAAATGAAAATGCTACATTCTCTTCGGGTAAGATTTGAAAATGTAACACTTTGCTTTTCAGAATGAGTTCAAAACTAAGGAAAGGGAATTAACTTTCAAAAAGGAATAAGGGAAATGTCTCGTGTTTGATTTTCAAGTAAAGCATTATAAAAACTTACTTTTATACATTAAAGTTCAAACCTGGATTATGTGGATTCTTTATTTACTGGCGGTGCATTGGGTTTTGTTGTGGGGCTCACCTACTGAGTACTTTTGTGCTCACGCCTATCTTTCACCCTTTTCAGTTGAAGGTTCCTTTTTTTCAGGTTCTCCTACTTGAGTCGCTCAGTGTGGGAGCGACGTTGGTTGTAGTTGGGTGGTGACCCGCGAGGTCACATGGAGGTATGTCGTGGTGTAGTTGTTTATGTCTTTAGTGTTTGTCAGTTTGTTTAGTTTATATTCATTCTTTCGATCCTGTTTTTAGTTTGGGCTGAAATCGTTCCCAACGATTAAAGTTTCTATGCCCGGCACTTGTTGCCATCCTGGGGGGATCGGGAACGCTCCACGGGACTTGCCACGGACCGGCTCGGGTGACCGGTTCAGGGTCGACCCGGGCTGGTTCGTGACACAATGTGATCCTCCCTGAATGAAATAGGTTTCCAACTTGTAGAGAGGGGATATGGCGAGTCTGTGGGGAGACTATAACCTCATAGATCAAAGTATGGATAGCGATAAATGATACATAATTAATCGTGGAAGCCTAATAAAAAATGACTACAGCGAAAATGTGGGAAATAATCCAAGAAAAGTGAATAACCAAGTATAACCTGAATAAAAATAATGGATAAAATGATGATGATGATGATAATGATGATGATAGTGATAAGTCATATATCTATAAATAATGTGAGTACGTAGATTTGGGGTATAATAATATAATACATGATGGAAAAAATACATAGAAAGGGAAAATCTATTATTACAGGCATCTTGAGTATAGGCTGAGTCCTCTACCCCATGCTCCATTACAAATCGGTAAATCAATCAAGCATAGAAAGTTGATCAGTTCTATTTTTTCATACCTATGATCTTAAAATCATCTTGGGTTCTAAGGCCAGCCTAATCAGGGCGAGAGAAACAATCTTATTAGATCAGCAGCCTTGGTGTCTAGGCCGATCCATTTTTTACAATAAATAAATGACAGTGTACCATAATAATAAAAGTATAGTGATGATCAAATAAATAATAACCACCTCAGTCTGGGTTCTATAATGGACACTTGACTAATACCATATACTTTGGCCTAATCCATATATTTGAAAAAGGTACTTGTGGAAGTCAAAAATGTATTAAAGGGAAATTATAAACAAATAAACTATGTAAGGCATACCCCAAAGCTTGTGCTATGGCTTGGCATCACATTTTCACATAATCAATAGAGGATGCTCTAAAATAAATAACAAGAAAAATATATAACACAATAAATCAGAATTAAAATCCATGGGTGGAGTCCCAAGCATGTCCAATACAATCTAAATAGAATATCTAGGGTCGCTAAGGTGTCTTGGATAGAAAAAATCCCACCAAGTGCATCCAAGGTGACCCATACAACATATGCTATATTACTCATGACATGGTGACTCTCAGTCCATACCAAGTATCTCACATAGGGGAATGGGTATCACATGTGGCATGGAATAGCCGTATTTCTATAATGTCTATACTCTTTTTCTCCCCTAGGCAACCATTGTCACTCATGAGTATATAGAAACTCCCTTGAGAGCCCATCCATGGAAAGAAAATGTATCGCTTATAACAACCCTACTCTTTATTACACACTTAAATGTGATTTATTTTATAAAATTGAACTTAATAGAACTCTGAGGATCAATAGGTCTAGTGTCTTGGGAAATTAGGTACATTACATGGCCACTTAAGACATAAAAATACAACATCTTTATTGAAAACTTATTTTACATGACCACAACATTCCTTCGTACTTAGCATTGCATGAGATAACTTGGGGACATGTATAAGAAAAGAGTGTTATATAAACCCCAATAATGGAGTAAACAAGGCATAACATGAAGAATATATAATATTTTAGGAACTAGGAAAATCAATGTAGAATAATAGAAACATGAGCATAAAGTCCTGATATAGCATGATTATCATAACATGGAAATGTGGAAACAAAATTTAATATGATTTCAGCATAAGCCAAGGCTAATTGAACATGGAGTATGAGTAAACCCTAATTTCACTTGAATTTTAATTATTAAACCCCCATTTCACATGATGTATCATGATACTAATCTTTACCCAATGAATTGGAGCACTATCAGTGCACACCCTTCTAAATCATTTCATTTCATGCATAAGTTTTCTACATTGATCCTATAACATGGATTTATGAAACATCATAATTTATTCTGAAATAAATTAATGTGTAATTAATACATGAATCTTTATAATCAATATGTAAATGTGCATAATGTTTAATAAACCTTATAATGAAATGGGCATGGTATTCACTACACAATGTCTTTGGCTTGGAAAATCACAATACAATTTCGGCAGCATAACTGCGTGACATAAGAATTTGTAAAAATGGTTAAAGACTGTGGGAAGGGGTGTATCATCATATTTAAATTAAAATTATAGTAAGGGGTCATATGGATACATGTCCCAACATATTTAATGGAGTTTATATTCATAAAACAAAATAATTTCTTGGATGTAAATGAGGAGAGAGAAATCTCTTAGATAATTTCAGCATCGTAACAGGTGTACATGGAAGAAATTAATGAGAGATAAAGGGGTATATCCTTATTAAAACATACTGAGGGATGTATGGGTGAGGTTTTAAATCATACCCCAACATTTTTAATGTATAATAAAATGACATAATAACATAATAAATTTTGGAAAAAATCAAAAAGGATGAAATCCCTTACATTGAAATGTGATCCTAATGGATTTGGAGAGTCTTGAGAGAGGCTTAATAAGAGATTAGGGAACCTTGGAAGGATTATAGAGAGTTGAGGGTAGGGGTTGGTCGAGATCCAAAGGCTTTGACTGAAGAGGAACTGGGATCATGGGTGGGTTTATATAGGAAAAGAGAGGGAATTCTTTATTATTTAGGTTTTGGACACTACACATTAAACTAATCAAAATCACAAACCATTCCTTGGTTTTTGGCCATATTGTTTTCCAAAGGGGAGAGGAAAACAATATTTTATTGGTCCAATGGCCTAAATTCTTAAAATATTGGTCTTTCTTATGTGGAGGTGAGTCCCACTGTCAAGGAAATCTTTTTTAAAAGTTAAAATGTTTTATAAGTCTTGGAGGGTCAACTAAGTCACCATGAAATTAACCAAACAAATCTAAAATAAAATTATTTTAAATTTAAAAAATATATTTTCCGAAAATATCATTTATTTTATTTTATTACATTACCATTGGTTCATTATGATGTCATAAAACACATTATATAATTAAACGAAAATAAAATTTTTACCCAAAAATTCGACTATCTTAGAAAATTATGAAAATTTCACTGTTAGATAATTTCAATGTTATGATTCCAAAAATAATATTAATTTTATCTAAATAATTTTATAAATATTGGATTTTTTACTTTTAAAATAAAAAGTTAAATTATAAAAAATTGATGGGTTTTGACAAAAACGGCTTTCAAAACCTAACAAAAATCACAATTGTATTCATAAAAATTATGTGGTAATTTATTTTGAATAAATTTTTTTATTAATAATATTTTATTAAAATATTATTAATTCATAAATCCTTTAATTCATCAAAATTTATTTTTTAATTGAATATTAACTAAAATACTATTTGTGCTTTAAAAACTATTTACAAAGTAACCATAATAAAATTAATGTATATTATTTTTTATATACAAAAATAATGCACATTATCATAGTATTATGGTCTTGTTACATAAAACCTTATAGCACCTGCATAAGACCAAAGGGTAAGGTGTGCGATGGTGACAAACTCTTGGGGTGGCTCGGATAACATCGCTCAGGTGGTAATCTCTATCAACATCGACTTCTCCTGTAGAATGTTCCATTAGAGCTTTACGTATTTAATCTTGGCTTGGGAGTGGTCAAGAGCGAATCCTAGTGACACCACCTCCATTCTGATCTCTGATAAATAGGCTTTATACGGAACAAATCTACTTGATGGGGACATCTCTTCCTTTGTCTAAGAAAATTGGATTTGTTAAATCCCTATATTTATACTAACAATGTGATCAATGTTCAACAACTATATTAGAAATGGTCAAAAATTCTTAATGGTATTCTGAAATCAAAAAACATAAAACCAAGGAAGTACATATGTTACATAACCATTTTACATAATAAGGCATTTAATTAGATGAAGAGGAATTTTAATTAATAAAAGTTTGGGTCATTAAAATCTTCCCCTCTTAATAAATTTCTCCCTAGAAATTTCCTTTACCCATAATAAACAAATGAGGGTAAATCTACTTCATCAATTCCTCTAATTCCCACGTTTCGTCTTTAAAATTATTTTTTCACCACAACACTTTGATGAGGGACAATGCATTATTTCGTAGAACTTTTTCCCTACTATCTAAAATCATCACTGGATTCTCTTCATAGAAGAGGTCATTATCCAATGGTACCACATCTAGATTGAGTACATGTGATGGGTCAGGTATGTATTTTCTCATGATTGATACATGGAAAACATCATGTACTTGAGACAGGTTTGGTGGATGTGCTAGTAAATAGTCCATTGCACTAATGCGATGAAGGACCTCAAAAGTTCTTATGTACCTTGGAATAAGATTTCCCTTCTTCCCAAATCTCATAACTCTATTCCAATGTGATATGTGAAGGAATTATATTTCTTCGACATCAAAATCAAGGTCTTGTCAATAATTACTTGCATAGCTTTTTTGAAAACTCTGAGCAACAATAATGTGTCTTTAGATGGTCTTAACTTTCCCCACAATTTCTTAGACCATTTTTGTACTTAGTAGTTTTCTCTCCCCAACATCATCCCAATATGTCAGTGTTCGACACCTATTACCATATAAGAATTCATAAGGATTTATTTGGATGCATGAGTGGAAACTATTATTGTAAGAGAACTCAACGAGAGTAAGATGTCGATCCCACCCCCCATTGAAGTCCATTGAGAATGCTCTCAACTTTTCCTCAAGTATTTGTATAGTCTTCTAAGATTTTCCATTAGTTTCAGAGTGATAATCCATACTAATGTTCAGCTCAGTATTTAGAGCATGTTGATGAATCTTCCAAAACAAAGAGGTGATTCTTGGATCTTGATCGGATACAATCGATAATGGTCCTCCATGAAGCCTTACCACATCTATAATGTTTATTTGTGCCAGTTGATCTAATGAGAAATCTTCATGAATTACAATGAAGTGTGAAATCTTTGTAATATGATCAAAAAACCAAATAGCATTGTTTCCTTTGGATGTCTCTATATGACCAGTTAAAAATTTCATGGTGATGTTCTCCCATTTCCATGCTAGTATGGGTAATAGTTGAATCATCCCCTTAGATTTCTACCTCTCAACCTTCACTTATTGACATACTAGGCACTTTTATGTATACTCAGTGATCTCCTTATTCATGTTATCCCACCAATAATTCTCTCAGAGATCTCAATACATCTTAGTTTTTCCTGTGTGAATGGAGGAATTCAAACTATGTGCATCATCCAGAAGTTCATTATTTTAACTCTGGATTTTAGGGAACATGTAGTCTTGTACCAAATCTCACAGTTCCATCTTCATTAACATTGAACTCGGATGATTTCCCTTTTCTAGTAGTTTCCACTTTCTTTTGAATTCACACACTAACCTTTTAGGCATCCTTTAACCTTTCCAAAAAAGACTATTGATAAATCATTGTGAATGGATTTCTGGTGTTCTATTATTTATGATTCACATGTCGATATTCAGAAAATATAATAAGATTATATTATTTTCAATTCTCATCAAGGAAAGAATCAATGGGTCATTTCTACTAAGAGAATATACCACCTTGTTCACTTTCCCAAGGTCCAAATTGATTGAACAGTAATAGTCTTCAATCAGCTCTAACCATCTTCGTTGGCACATATTCAACTCTTTCTGTGTGAATATATACTTGTGGCTTTTACGATCTGTGTATATTTTACATTTCTCCACAAAGAGGTAATTTCACCATATTTTCAAAGCGATGATTACTGAATATAACTACAGATCATGTGTTGGGTTTTTTTTCTTATGATTTTTTAATTTCCTTGAAGCATAGGAAATGAATTTTTTATTTTTCATCAACACACATCCTAGTACCTTCTTTGAAGCATCACTAAATACCTAAAAAAATTTCTCCAACTATGGGTAGTTTGATAATGGGCACAGTGATAAGCCTCCTTTTCAAATCCTTCAATATCTATTCCCATTCATCACTCTAGGAAAACATTACTCCCTTATGAGTTATCTTGGTAAGTGGGTTGGAAAATCTTGAGAAATTTCTCACAAATCGGTGATAATATCCAGCTAACACTAGGAATCTTTGGATATCTGTTACAGATGTTGGGCTCAGCCATCCTTCTATTGCATCTTTCTTGGATGGATCCACATATATCCCATTTCATTTGATTATATGACCCATAAATGAGACCTCTGTCAACCAGAAATCACACTTTCTGTACTTTTCATAGATCTTCTCTTTTCTCAAGGTCTCTAGTTGAGTTCTTAGATGCTCCTCATTCCCCTCATTGGTTTTAGAGTGTATTATAATATCATCTATAAAGACTACCAATTTTTTGAGGTAATCTCTAAAGACTCTATTCATCAATTTCATGAAGATTTATGGATCATTAGTGATTCTGAAAGGCATTACTATGAATTCATAGTTTTTTTATTTTGTACGAAAAGAAATCTTGGGGATATCCTCATTCTTCACCCCTAATTGAAAATATCCCGACCACAAATACACCTTGGAGAAGTATTGTGGTCCCCGTATCTAATCAAATAAGTCATCAATTCAAGAAAGATGAAATATGTTCATTATCATGATTTTGTTGAGCTCATGATAATCAATGCAAAGGCGCATTGACCCACCCTTCTTTTTGATGAAGAGGACTGGTGGTCCCCATGGTGAAGCACTTGGTCGTATAAACCCTTTATCCAGATTCTCGTGTAGTTTTTTCTTCATATCCTCAAGCTCCACAACATCCATTCTATATAGAGTTTTGGATATTGGCAATACCCTTGGGATAAGATCAATCGAAAATTCAACATCTCTTCTAGGAGGAAGACTAGGAAATTCCTAAAAAAAACACTTTAGAAAATTCTCTCATAATAATAATGTCTTCAAGGATGGTTTCTTCCTTGGAC
The DNA here is from genome assembly GCA_963277665.1 of Viscum album. NCBI lineage: Eukaryota > Viridiplantae > Streptophyta > Magnoliopsida > Santalales > Viscaceae > Viscum > Viscum album. The sequence continues at coordinate 153,129,763 of OY728134.1, read as the reverse complement.
ACCATCATCTGAGCTAGATTGCATGCTCATAGGTTAGTAATATCCACACTTGAGATAATGGTGCTAAATAAAATTCAACCTCTTCCTTAAACATGTACAGAATCGGGGGTCGTTTTTTCATATGGAGAGTTATTTCCCTCTCAAAACAATTTATGTTGGATCTATATAAGGAAAGATAATCAATTCCAATAATTTCATCCAATTACACCAAAGGGAGTATGCCAAGGTTTGCGGGGAAGTTCAATACACAAATTGTGACAGGGGAGGAGTTATATTCATGGGATGTAATGATTTCCCCATTTTCTATTCTAACTGGTATCTTTACTTCCATAACTTGTGGTGGTGTTGGAATTTTTCTACTAAACATTCGTGATATATAAGATTGCATAGAAATAGAATAAAAAAGTATGTTCTCTAATCAGGAATGAATAACTATCCTACCTGTCATGACATCATTGATAGGGTTTACTTCAGTTGTTGTGATGGAAAAAGATTTCCCTTTCTTCCTTGGAGGTTGTTGGTTTCCTCAAAAAACCATTGTTGCAGGGCACTAGTTTTCAAAGTTCCCTAGTTCTTTGCATTTGAAGAAATGAACAACTCATTGAGGGCTAAACGAATCATTCCTCTCCTCTATAACAACTTCAGATTTTTCTAATTGATATTTAATGGCTAGATACCCTTCTATTCCAAACCTAAAAAATTTCATCATCCCCTTGAGTCAATTTTCTGGGTGCATCATTCCCCACATTTGGAAAGTGGGTTTTTGTATTTTATTATCACTGATGGACATATCAATCAGTCCACCAGAATTGAATTATGCATTATGATTCTTATCCTTATGATACCTTTGAGATTCTCCAATTTTCCATTTTGAATTTGAGGGAACATCAAATAATTTCCTCATAGATCTTGAAGTCACATATCACTCGGGATTTCCGCAGTCTAGGTTTTATCCCACAAAACGAGTTGTAAACCTTAAATTTGGGGGTAAGGACAAAGGCAACGACATATCGTGCCATCCTTGTGATGTTTTCCTCATACGCACTGATATATTCTTCATCTTTTTTCAGAAGGTCAAGGAATTACCTTTCCATCTTAAGTTGAAGAGTGCACAAAAAATATTTATCAAAAAACATTTTTTGGAAATCCATCAATTCTAATGCCTCGATCTCTTCCTCGGGCTTCATATTTTTTATCAATTTCGACTATTTATCAGTTTCTCCCTCCATATGATAAGCATCTAGAAGTACCTTCTCTTGTATAAAACAATGAAGTATGGAGAATATATTCTCCCTGGAGTTGATCCATTGTTCGGTGATTGAGGGATAAGATGATCCATTAAAAGTATGCGAACTTTATCGTCGGAAGCTCTCAATCGCAACTTGTTCTTTCTTAGGGGGTGTGGAATGTTTCTCTTGACCCATGTTTCTATTCAAAACTTGAGTTAACTGATAGAGTATCATGACAAAGTTCATGATTCCTATGCTATCGAATTGGGAATCTCATTAGAACAATCATCACATTGATCTTCACATCAATTGTTAGCCCGAGTACTCCTATTACAGACTATTGGATGGAATAAAAGGAACGTTAGGGGTGACAAATAAAGGGTAATCCAAAGAAAAAAAAATAGTGACTGATATTTTACACTTATTTCCTTAACTTATGAATTTACAGGCTTCAATCTATGTTATCCATGATCTACTTCCCAACATATATTCTTAGGGGTATTTGTTTTATTCCCTTAATGATGGTTCATAAAAATATTATGAATTTACCATAGAATATTTGCCAAGAGTGTCATAATCAAGAGTGCTACAAGGCCTGTTTTTGTGAACTAGTTCCCATTCGAGTCTAGATCGAAGCGGTGTTTTTCGGTTTTACCCCTAGATACATATATACCAGAACCACATCTACCAGCTCGTTTTCCGACAGGGATGTATTTTCATGATAAACCACCTACTCAATAATCACCAAAATTTAGGGATGTTTTTATTATAATTAGTCATATACCTAAGGCTTTCATTAGGGTTTTCTAATCCTAATCACAGAAATAACTAAACCTATCCTCATATACCAACTATAACAACCCTGCTCTTTATTACATACTTAAACATGATTTATTGCATAAAATTTCAATTAAGACAACTATTAATGTATATAGTTATAGTTTCTTAGATAATTAAGGACATTACAAGACATAATAAGAAATAAAATAGAACATATTTATTGAAAACTTATATTACATGACCACAACATTCCTTCGTACTTAGAATTGCAGGGGATAACCTGAGGACATGAATATAAAAAGAGTGAGATATAAACCCCAGTATGGGAGTAAACAAGGAATAAAATTAATAATATAGTACATGTTAGGTAATATGTATATAAAGGGATCATAAGAGAAACATGAACATAATGGCATTATATTGCATGATTATCATAACATGGAAATGTGCCTTGCAACATTTTACATGAATTTACCATGATACAAGTCTCATTGCCCGTGGAGAATGAGTAAATCCAAATTTCACTTGAATTATCATGAGTAAACCCTCATTATACTTTATGTATCATGATACTTATCTTTACCCAATGAATTGGATCTCTATTAGGGAACACCCTTTTTTAATCATTTCATTTCATGCATAAGTGTGCCACATGGATCATATAACCCAGATTCATTAAACATAATAATTTATTCCATGATAAAAGGATGTGGAATTCATACATGAAACTATATAATCAATAATTAAATGTTAATAAAGGTAAATAACCTTGAAAATGAAATTTGAAAGGTATTCACTACATAATGACTTTGGCTTGGAAAATTGCGGTGCAAATTTGGCAGCGTAATGACATGACATAAGAATTCGTAAAAATTGTTGATGGGAGTGGAAAGGGGTGTCTCATAATATGTACATGAAATGGACATTAATGGGGTTATATGGATACATTTACCAACATATGTAATGGAGTTTATATTTATAAAACAAAATAATTTCTTAGATGTAAATTAGGAGAGAGAAATCCATTATGGAATTTTGGCATGGTAACGGGTGTACATGGAAGAAATTAATGAGAGATAAAGGGACATATCATCAATAAAAAATAATTAGGTATGTACTGGGGAGGTTAAAAATAATTCCCCAACAATTTTAATTGATAATAAAAGGGAAAAATAACATAATGAAGGTTGGAAAAAAATGAGAAAGGAAAAAATAGCTTACATGGAAGTGTGATCCCAAAGTCTTGGGAGAGGATTGAGAGAGGATTATTGGGAGATTGAGGCACCTTTTGAGGATTCTAGAGAGATTAGGTCAGGGGTTTTTCTAGCTCCAATGTATTTTAGTGAAGAGGAAGTGGGATCTTGGGTGGGTTTATATAATAAAGGAGAGGGAGTTCTTTATTATTTATGTATTGGACCCTACACATTAAACTAATCAAAAACAAAAACCATCTCATGGGTTTTTCGATTTTTTTTCCAAATTAGAGTGGAAATAGACATTTTATAAGGCCAATGGCCTAACTTTTTAAAATATTAGGCTTGTTTATGCAGAGGTGAGTCCCACTATCAAGGAAATTATTTTAAAATTTTAAAATGTTTTAGAAGTTATGAATGGTCCACTAAGACACCATAAAATTGATCAAAAAAATCTAAAATAACATTATTTTTAATATTAAACATAAATTTTAATAAAATATCATTTATATATTTTTATTACATTTCCATTGGGTCATTATTATCTCATAAAACACATTATATAATTAAAAGGTATTTAATTTTTATCCAAACATTTGACTGTCTCAAAAAATTATGAAAAAATCACCATCAGATAATTTTGACATTTTGATTCCAAAAATAATTTTCATTTTATGTAAATAATTTTCTATATATTTGAATTTTTACTTTTAAAATAAAAACTGACATTTATCAAAAATTCATGGGTTTTGACAAAAACAACTTTCAAACCTTAATAAAAGTCACAATTGTATTCATAAAAAAATAAGATCATTTATATTTAATAAAAATTAACTTATTTATAATATTTTATGAAAATATAATTTAAATCAAAAATCCATTAATTCATCAAAAAATATTTCTTAATTGAATATTAAGTAAAAATAGTATTTTTTCTTTAAAAACCATTAACAAAGTAGTAATAATAAAATGAACGTATATTATTTATTATATAAAAAAATAATGCACATAATCGTAGTGATATGGTCTTGTTGCATAACCCCTTATAACACCCACATAACACTGAAGGGTAAGGTGTGTGATGGTGATAGACTCTTGGGGTGGATCATATAACATCACTTCAGTTGTAATCTCTATCAACTTCCACTTGTCCTATAGGTGATTCCATTTGAGTTTAATGTTTTGAAGCTCATATTGGACTTCTTCAAGAGCAAAGACTAGTGAAGCCACCTCCTTTCTGACCTTCGACAAGTGGGCTTCGTACAGAGTAATTATAAAGGATGAGGCCATCTCTTATTTTTTATGAGTAAATTGGATTTCTTAAATCCCTATATTTATACTAATCATGTAATCACTGTTCAATGGGTATATTAGAAACAGTCACAATTCATAATGGTATTTTAGAATCTAAAAACATAAAACCAAGGAAGTGCATATGTTATATAACCATTTTACATAATAAGAAATTTATTTAGATCAAGATGAATTTTCATTAATAAAAGTTCGGGTTGTTACATCACTCCTGAAACATCAAGTAGATCAACCTAACATGACAATTCCATCCCTGGAATCCATAAATTGGGAGAAATTTTCACTCATGGCCCGTAGAAGGTGAACGAAGACAAAAAATTCACTAATCATAGCTTTACATAGCATTCGAAATTACATTCTATTAACTAACAATTTAATCCAATAAAATATGGAATAGTAAGGGAACAAGACAATGTATAAGTATTGAATCACATGTTACAAATTACATTTTAGAAACAAAAGTTATCAATATTAATAAAGAATGGAATTCAATTCAAATCACCCTATTATGGATAAGAATTAATTTAAGATGTGAGGCACATAGAATGATGTAAAAGTATATAAATGTCATAAGGTATTAACCAAAGGAATCTAACCAATTTGCATTAAAAATACAGCATGGATAAGGTGTAGAATCAAGTGTTAAAATTTCAACTATAAAATGAGAGTCAATAAGCTCAAGGGACAATCTCATGGCCAAGAATTTATCTTAAATAGAATTATAGTTTAAGGAATTTAATCAAGATGAAACTCACATAGAGTAATTAACAATTTAATACATTTGATAAATATGGAAGTCATACCTAGTAATTTACCATTTAAAACATGAGAAATCCAGCAATAATGTTGGAACACCAATAGGGGTGGCCAATGGCAAACATAACGTCCCACAGATTGGTTTTTTCACTGGGATAGGTTGCATAGAACATGGAAAACTATTATAAATTATTTTTAAGCATGAACGAAGCTTATTCTAAAGGGTTCGGTGAAAAGCACAAAATTACATCATTAAAAATGATGAAAAATGAGTGGGAAATAGAAATACCACCTACCACAATTTAGTAGTGCATTAATCATCCTATATTGAGTGCTAATTCAATATAGAATGGATGAAATCTATGGATTCATCCAACACCCTAAAAATAGGTAAAAATTAATTGCATGTATATAATGAAATATATTGAAGAGGAAAATTGAAATTGAAGTAAGGGGAATGAGGGTCTTATCACGAGTTCTATAATGCTTCTGATGATTAGGCATTCTGTTTTCGGATGAAGAAGATGGATCAAACCCTATGAAGGAGGGGAAGAAGGATTTCATTCGTAAGAAAAAGAATGAAAAACCTACTGGAGAAGAAAGGGGGAGAGAAGGTTTGTTTAAAATCATTAAATTGGTATAGAAAAGTAATTTCATCCTCCAAACTAGGGTGCATGGTTTTTCCCCAATGTTGGCCAGACCTTGCACCAATCGTTATCCAGTTACTATTTCAAATGGAATCATCCCATGATTAGGCACACAGTTTATCTAACCAAGTGAAAATCATGTGTGACAGATCTTTCCCAAACCTATTTAGAACCTCATGTCAATGCACATTGGGTCACATTATTATATACATATTGTGTGGCACCCAGGTGCCCACTTTCTTGAACCACACAATTTAAAGAAACCATATGGGATGTGAGTCGTAGTTTCTTCAGACTGTGTAACCCAATATTTCCTTATCATTTCTGGGTTCTGGGCTCCCAAAAAGTCTTAGATGCACTCAATACCACCATGGCCCTTTTAGTCATCATTATTAGGTTTATTTGAAGGAATTAAAAAAATGTTCTATACCATTTAGAAAGTATAGGATGTCATAACATCCACTCTTTATGACAACTCATCCAATTGCTTTTTATTCAAGGGTAGTAAAACATCCTCAACGGAGAGTTCCAGAAACTACAAAAGTACATATTCATCCTATTCCCAGGTCTCGTAAAACACATGTTTGTGCTTCTATAGCACCCATACCAAATGAATTGACCTTCCTTGAAGAGACTTTGTGCTCTGATCAATGACACTTATCATATTCTCCTTAAAGGACACATCAAACTCTAGCTCAGAATCCTGAGGATCAAACAAATAAGATGGGTCTGGATGATACTATCAAAGATGAGATATGTGGAACCCATCATGCATGGAATGGTACCTATAAGGAAAAAGAAACACATATGCTACTAACCCAACTCTATCTACTATCTCAAAAGTTCTGACATATCTCGACGATAAATTCCTCTACCACCTAATTCATCTATGACCCGATCTAGGAAATACAGCAAGATAGACCTTATGTCCCACCTTGAACTCGAGTGCTTTATGGTTAAGATCAGTATAATTCTTATTCCTAGAGTTAGTTGTATCCATATTATTATGAAATATTTGTACTTTCTCTGATGTCTCCTAGAGAAATCGAGGACATAGTAGTGATACCTCACCTACATCAAGCTATCAAAGAGTTAAACAACAAGGTCTACCATATAGGGAATCATACAGTGCCATCTAAATCCTTTCTCTAAAGCTATTGTTGTAGGAAAACTCAAATAGAGGAATGTACATTTCCCATGAGCCACCAAAATCAAGGATGTAGTCTTGAAGCTTATATTCTAGCACTCGAATGGTTCCCTCAGACTACATTTCATTATTAGGGAGTTATGTTGTACTCAAGAGAACCTGTGAACTCAATGATTTCTATAACCCTTTTTAAAACCATAAATTAAAATGGGAATATTGGTCTAAAAATGTATAATGGAAATCCCCATAAAGTTACACTATCTCTCGAATGTATATCCTACCTAACTCATCAATAGATAAGTTTTCCCATATAGGTAGGAAGTGTGAATCTTTTTCCAACCTTTCATGGATCACCCATATTTCATCCCAGACATAGGGATATTTTGGTAAGACTATATTAAATATATTGTGAAACCATTACAATTTTATTAAGTATTTGAGAAAGGTTTTAGGATTCTAGTAGGCAACAAGTGATCCGTCTTCACCTATTGATAGGTGGATCACCGAGTTAGAAAACATAATATCAATCTCTTTATTCATGGACACCAAAACTAATTATGCATATATATATATATACATCTTAGTAATCCCAAGATGTACATATCATATAGAGGAATGTGATTCTCTCATCAACTTTTCCTATAAATCATAAGGCCTCCATTCACATCCATAGAAGAGAAGGGTCTCTCTCCCATAAATAACCCAACAATGAGATGGGTCTTGTACAATGATGCTCTTCCTTAAGATGAGGCCCTTAGAATTGGATAACAACCTCATCATGAATCTCTCTTGATGGAAGGATGTCACTGCTATATCTCTTATAACAGACTTCTTATGGTTTTCCTCAACTTCTAGGTGTAATTGAAAATACAAAGACATCATCATCAACTCACTTTTGGCCTCCGTGATAGCTCTGGCTCAAGGAATAAGCCACGACATTTCCCTTTTTAGGTGTCTAAGAAATATTAATGTCAAACAATTATTGGTATTCAAACCATCTACACTACCTTTGGGTAAATTCTCACTGAGTGGAGATATATTTGACACCTTTATGGCCTATAAATATAACGTATTGCTCAACCAACAAATAGTACCTCCAACATCATATACCCTAAACCATGTCTCCTAGTTGAAGGTCGTGAGTAGGGAAATTTTTTCATGAGGCCTTAGAAGGTGGGAACCATACACAAAATCCTGATCCCATTCTATTAAAACTACACCCATCCTAATTACTAAACCATCACAGTAAACCGTATAAATTATGCCTAGCACAGGCAGTATAATGATCAGTGAAATGTGTGTCTTCACTTTAAATCCCAAAAATAAGTCTCAAAAACATTATTCTAATTTAATTTCACAGCCTTCTTGGTCAAGCCCATAAGTGGTGAATCCATGAGTGAGAAATCCTGTATGAAATGATTGTAATAGCTATCCATACCAAAGAAACAATGTATGGATGCTCCCATGAAACCAATATTCTAACCTTCTTTGGGTCTATTGTTAATACTACCCATGATATGATATGATCTAATAAGTGATACTTGATGATCCAAAAAATTATTTTTCAGAGCATCACACATAGTTGGTTCTCTCTTAGTGTACTCAGCATGATCTCAAGATGATTTACATGGTTGTGTATAATGCACAAATAAACTATCATGTCGTATATGAAGACTATAAAAAAGGAATAAAGATATAGGTGGAAAACCCAATTCATAATATCCGTAAATATTTTTCGTGAATTTGTGATACCGAACGACATAAAAAAATAATCATATTTCCTGTACATACATTGGAATGTTGTGCATGGTATTCTTGATGGTCTGACACATACCTAATGGTAGCCTGACCTCATATATATCTTATAGAAAATAGCTTCTCCTCAAATCTGGTTGAAGTGGTTGTTGATATGAGGCAATAGTTTCCAATTTTTAATCAGAACATGAATCTATATACAATCTAAGGGTATTATCTTCTTTCATGATAAAAAGGATGGGTAAACACCTTGGTGATGTTTTGGGTTGTTTAAAACCCTTATCCTCAAGATCCTGATTCTAATATTTGAGTTCATGGAGTTATATAGGTGTCATTATATAAAGAGGAATGGACACCAGTTCCACATATAGTATTATCACTATGCTGGACTCGACCTATATCATGTGAGGTAAGCTCTAGAAATTATCATGGAATGCATCTCTGAAATGATACACCATAGGAGGGAATTATACTAACAGTATTCCTTGATCACTCATAAAGCGACTTACCAACTGGGATATCACTCTGCCCAGCCCAATAAATTTGGGTCTAGACTTACCTACTTGGATATCTCATTCTACCTTATGAATAAATGACATTCCCTTACATGATGTGAAACTCACACAATATAAATATAAATCTACTGGGCTGTGATATGGGATGTGCCCATCCATATGGATAATGACATCAAAGCCAATCATCTTGAGGATAATGAAACTACATAAAATATGGTACCCACCTATCTCAAGGGGGAACTCTTGGAACATGTGTATTCCCTATATTCTAACCCCTAGCGGGGTCTCGAGAGACATGATTCTATAGAAGTAGTCAATTGAAATTCAATGATATTCTATTTCCATAATAGATATAGAAGAGAGTAATGCATCTGTATCTAAAATGGAAAAAAGTAAAGTAGATGATAAAAAAGAGTACCTATAGTTGTAGATGGTCCTGGAATCTTCTCCTCTAGTGCTAGTTCACTGTATACATATGGCCTCAGCTAAAGCCCTGAGATGATTCTTGACTATTGGACCCATGATGCGCTTGAAAATGGACCAAGATATTCCACAGCTGCTACACTTGGGTTACTGGGCTCTTAAATGGGCCACTCAACTGGGAGGAGTATCAAGGATATCTCCTCAAGCCAGTTGAGGATTTATTCCCCCTCCCTAGAGATTCGAACCCGGGTCCGACTGGCATAATAGTGACTAATGAGAATATCTTGTACTACTACAATATATGGAGAAGTGGTATGAGAGATTCTCCCTAGTGGTTATTATGCTAGTCATCCCTAAGTTCAAATCTATGGGGCAGAAAAATAAATCCCCATCTGGATAGGGGAGATATCCATGATACTCAGCCCAGTTGAGTGGACCAGTTAAGAGAGCAGTAAACCATGTGTAGGGCCAAGATTGTATCATGGTATGCCATCGGGAGTGTCACAGGTCCATTAAAAAGGCACATTTTTAGAGTATCTATGACACTAATGGGGATATACTCTGGACAAACCACAACCCCTAACGTAGAGTCTGCTCTCATCTGGTCCACCAAACGAGGCCACACGTTTGGTACAATGCCCAGGACCTACTAGGATTTCATACACCTCCTCCACGATTCAAACTTTGTACTTTGGGCTTAAAAGCCACTAGAGATCATCACGAGTACTACTACGCCATATGGAGTAGTGGTACCTGAGAATCTCACCAGTTGGTTAAATTTCAGTCATCCCCAGGTTTGATTCTCTTGGGAGGAAAAATAAAGCCACACCTGGCTATGGTATATATCCATGATAGTCAGCCTAGTTGAGAGTACCATTTTAGATCCTAGTGACCCAAGTATAAGGGTTAGGGAGTACCTTACCCCGTTTCAATAGTGTCACACATACAAAACTGACTAGCTGGAGTTGAACCACTCTGCTAACACTAAATATCTAGGGCCCAAATTCTTTATCCATGACCACTACGACCTCAGTCTAATCAGCAGGTAGAAGTCAAACTACCATCATTTCATGGATTCATGGATCCCATACCAGATATATATGTCAGTAAAAATGTTCTCTCACTGGATTATGGAGAAAAATAGTTGTAGAAGCACTGAAGATGACCTATCCTACCACAATCTTGACACAAAATTAGGTTCCTCATGCACTGGGTCTTCAAAAGTCCAAGCCTTCCACGATGGTGACACACTGTAGAGATGTCAGTGCATGTCACTGGGTTATAATCACCACCATAAGAACCCTTTAATCGATTCTTCCTACTTCCAGGTGAACCATCACCCTACATTGGAATTACACCACCGTGGCTCACAGTTCCATCTTCTATGAGATTACATTTTGTTATCAAGTCCCGATTAACTCTCTCTATAATGGTCATCAATAGAAATATGTTCAACTACTAGTGGAAATCATTCCCAATCCCATCCTAATAGTGCCTCGTATTTATCAACTCATCACCGGTCAAAGATGGACTGAAACACTAGAAGTCAATGAATTGACAAGAATACACGAACAAGGTTATAATGCCCTATTGAAGATACATTAACTCCATAGAATGATCATTACTCATGGTCTGCAAAAATAAGTGATCATAGATGTATTTCTATATGTCTTCCAAGACCATACATTAATGATTCCTAGATAGACATATGGAATCCCTACAATGTTTTGTGGATTCATGTAACATGTACATTCAGAGCCTAACCCTCTGCTTTGTAGATGTATCTAGTTGATAGAAGATAGATACCATGGATTCTAACTATGAATCTGAATAGTGAGGTCTTCCATCCCCTAATTAGGTTGGAGGATGCTGCTGTTGGATGTCCTGAGTCAACTCTACAATAGTATATGAAGGCATAAGAGCATCGTTAATATATAATATAAACCTCCCAAAACTATCACAAAACTATGTTTCATCTCCAAGTGGAAGATCAGTAAGAGGCGCCTTAGGTAACACTACCGGAGATAATACCGGTGCATCAAGGACCACCACTTCCAAAGTTTTCTCATCATCACTCTATTGGTGTACATCATGATGAGGTCATTGTTTCAATGGTATAAAATTTCCAATCGCACAACTCAATCCTGATTAATTGCAGATAGGGGAAGAAGATAAGGAATGATGTAGAGAAAGGGAAGGTACAAGGCCTTCCAACTAAAGATACACACCACTCTTCCCACTCAGGGAGACAAGTCTTGGTGGTAAGGAAAGGTCACATAATAGTTACATAGACACAACCTACTACTCATTTCTATGGTTAGTCACAGGTCAAGGTCTCACAATTCTCATATAAGGTGGCCATTTAATTTTAACGGTGATATTCTTCTTAATTCATTTATTCATATAAATTTCCTTTTAATGGTTGAATTAGGTGGATCATCATCACTATTTATATGGTATTATACACCTTATAAATTGAAATTGGTTGTCCACTTAATCCTAACAATAACATTTCCATGAATTTCATATTCGAACATTTATATATTTATAATAATCAATCACTACAAGACATAACAATTGGGAAAAATAGAAATCACATGCTAAAAGGAAATGCACATTAAATAGTAAATATGGCATGGAATAATGCATGTAATTTTAATCCTTATGGTTCATATTTTGATGAACACATTTAATACACAATCAATTCATTGTTCCATATCAAAATAAATCATAATTTCAACAGTACCAGTATCAATAACACCACAAAACATGTGTGTTACCAAAATGGTGAAATACATTAAACCATAACAAATGCAATTAATAACTGAATTTTCCCATCCTAAGAAAATTGGGATTCTTTTGTATGTTTGGAAGATACTCCTAGGAAGAGGATCATTACCAAATTATAATGTCTTAGTCACCTATTTAAACCCAAACCTAATTCAAAAAGGGAAATAGTTGTGATGCCACTTTGTAGCTTCCCACTCTAGGTTCCAGTCAACACATGCTCGGAGATAGAGGGATGGTAGAACTGAAGCATGCCTTCCAGAATTCCCGAGGCATCCAACTAGTAGTGTGTGTCTTGGGTGAGTTAGTGGAGAGACATTACCCTCATATATTAGAGTATTCATAGTCATAAATGATATACAATGAATAACATAAACATAAGCATAATTGAAAACAACACAATATGGAGAATAAACCAATCAAAGTGAATAACCAATAAGAACCAGAATAATAATAACGAGTGCAATTATAATGATGATGATATGTTATATGTCATTAAAAAATATCTGTTTTTTGAGTTGGGCATGAAATCATATACTATATGCTGGAAAAAATATACAAAAAAGAAAAAAATATTATGATAATAATCGCGATCATAGGCTCAGTCCTCTACCCCCTGATCCATCCTAATGTTCTAAATATATAAATCATTGGAATCCACTCTCTTCCCTTTGTCCATACCTATGATCATAAAATCATCTTGGGTTCCAAGGGTGGCCCAAGAAATATGTGAGATAAAATCTCAATAGGTTAGCACCCACAATGTCTTGGCCAATCCATTTTGTGAAATAAATAAATGAAAATGTACCATAATAATAAAATGTAGAGTGAATAATAAATAAATAACAACCACCTCAGTCTGGGTTCCATAATGGACACTCAACCAGTACCACCTAATGTGTCCTAGGTGGAATATCTAAAAAATACGTACCTATGAAAGTAAAAAATGTATACAAGGTCCATTGTAAACAATAAATATAAGTAATTCATACCCATAATCTTGTGCTATGTATTATGGTCTCATTTTCATGTCATCATTAGATGATTATCCCATATAAATAAGAAGTAACATATATGGAATAGAAATTAGTTTGTCAAATCCATGGGCACTGTCCTGAGCCCATCAAGGGTGATTTAAACAGTATCACAGGGGTCTCTATAGGTGTCTCTAACAAAACCATTGTTTTCAATTCTATTCATGGTGACCCATACGATATCCCCTATATAACTTATGGCATGGTGAGTCTGATTCAATAAGAAGTGTCTCTTATAGGGTACTAGATATCACCCATGGAATGGAGTAGCCATCATTCCAATAGGTTTGTGCCTAGTTGGTCCCCTAGGGAACTAATGCCACTCATGATTATATAGAATATTCCTAGAGATCCCGTACATGGAAATCCAATGTATTGCTCTAAGAACATCAAGTATATCCAACCGAAAATAGCATCTCCATCCATGGAATCCTTCAATCGAGACCCATTTTCTCTCCTATCATGTAGCAGGTTAGCCAAGACAGACAAAGCATTAATCATTACATTACATAGTATTAACAATTACATTCCACAAAATAAAAATTTTAGCCAAGAAACTATGGAATTGTTTAGATGTAAAGGGAATAAGGAATACTATCCATATTCAATCACATGGCATAAATGACATTTCAAAAACACAATCTATAAAGATTTATCGAGCATGTAATTTTATTAAAATAACCCAATTATTGAACAACAAATAATTAAAGTGTGTGGAACATAGAATAACATAAAGGTAAGGAAATGACATAAAAAATTAACCATAGGAATCCAACCAATGTCAATAGAAAATTAATCATGGATAAGGTGAAGTATAAAGCGTAAGCAATTAAATTATAAAATGATAGACATGAAGCTCAAGGGACAATCTCATGGAAAATAATTTATCTCAATTAGAAATATAATTTAAGGGGTTTAATCAAGATGAAACTCAAACATGGTATGTAACTATTTAATGAATTTAATCATGATGAAATTAAAACATGATAATTGACAACATAAGTCATTGATAGTCAGCTAATATGGTGGTCACACCCATAGGGGGGGCCAATGAAAAGGTGAGAAACCCATAGATTGATTTCATCATAGAGAGAGGTTACATATAGCATGGAAAAAATTATAATTAATTATTTAAGCATGAAAGAAGCATCACTGGATGGTTCCCATGCATGGTATGATGGTGCTCCATTTAAAATATGATGAAATTAGCGGGAAAGACCTGCACCTCTTACCTCGATGTAGTTACACTCCACTCATCCATTATTGGCACTTAATTAAATCTTGAAGATAATAAATTGAATGAATCTTCAAATTCCCTGATAATAGGCAAAATATATTGCACGCATATAGTTTCATTGATGGAAGAGGAACCTTGAAATTGATGAAAGTTGAAGGAGGAGCTTATTGTGAGCTATCAAATGCTTTTGATAGTAAGGTAATCAATTTTTGGATGAAGAAGATGGATCAAAACACTTGAAGGATAGGAAGAAGGTACTCACACGTGAAGGAGGGACGAAAACAACTAGAGTAGAGAGGGGGAAGAAAAGGGTGGTTTAAAATCATTAAATATGGGTAGAAATTTAATTTCACCCTAAAAAAGGGCATATAGTTGGCTTAATTGTGTTCTAGTTACTACTTCATAGGGGTATATTGCATGGTTAGGTTCATGATTTTTCTATCCATGCACAAATCATGCAAAACAAACTATACCAAACCTCTGTAGCATCACATATTTGAGTTCTCTTGGTCAGACAATTTATAAAAATTTTGCATCCCTGAGGTGCCCATTGTCTGCAACTGTACAGTTTTGAGAAACCATGTGGGCAAGGAAACATGGTTCCTTCTAACAATGAATCCTTGTCTTTCCTTCCCATTTTAGAGCTTCGGGGTCCCAAAAAGCTCCAAACACACCCAAAATTTCCATGGACTTTTTGTAATAATTATTACAGTCATTTTAAGGAAATAAAACAAAAAATATATGGTTTGTAAATATTATAAAATATAGGATGTTATAGGACATCTCTATCGAAGTAGCTTTGAGTCTTACTAACGAAATGAAGAGTCCCTTTGAGATTTTTCTTATACCTTATGAGTAAAGATTAATTCCTTTATTTATTGATTAATTTTAAATTATACTCCTTAGATTATAATTCTAATAAATGAAATGACCATGATTTAGTAAATGGTTTGAGGTACCACTCTCACTCTTTCCCCCTCACCCTTATATTATTTAGAAAATTATAAAATAGAAAAATTATTATGACACATATATTTAATAATAAAAATCTATATTTCATCAAAAATTAAACTCAATAATTGATCATAACCCACTCATCTCCTATATATAGGACTAGATAAGTATATTAAAACAATGAAGAACAAGATATGAGTTAAATGTAACTTCTATATATGGATATCAACATTTGTTTTCTTGATCTTGTTACTTCCACCACTATCAGGGGTGGATAGATAAAGAACTATATGAAGAATAAGGATGGAAGTAATAGATGAATCGAATATGGAATAAATCTTATTCATTCTCAGGATCACCCTAGTATATTGATAAATTCCAATTTCCCTCCAAAATCCCCTCATGAATTCGTAGTTCACTATGTGTAATGACTTCCTAACATTCACAAGATTCTAGAATGCTCAAAATTCTCCCAAAATTTTAGAGTGGGGGACCACAATAAACCATCTTCCATTTAAATCCCACAATCTACCTCCTTGTTTCGTTTTCTCAAATAAATATTCTATTTGGGTAAAAAATCCTTGTATGAATAATCTTCATGTTTTCCATGAGGCCTAAGTGTATTTTAGATTATATCAGTGGATCATATTTTCCTTGAGAATTCCCAAAAAAATATGTATCAATCATTTACATTGAGGGTTCACTATAACTCATTTTGGTACATGGATGGGCTTGAGGATCCGTTAGTGGAGCTTGACATTACATTAGTCTTTGAGATTCCATTATAGAACCATGAGAATACAATGGAACTTGAAGTTACATTGAGTGAGTTTAACATGTCCTTGGGACATGGGAGTGCAATTATAAATTTTGAGATGGTTATAGATCTTTAGATGGTGCTGGGAATCCTTGAGAATAAATTGGATCTTGGAATGGCATTGGGTGAGTGTAGGCTACATTGGGATGGGAGAATGGATTGAAGAAATGTAAGAGTTACTATTTAATGGGTAGGTTGATAAACCAGTTTAATCATATGTGAGTTTCTATTAATCATAAATGGGTGACATGTGATTGGTTAAATCTTAGGAGAGGGGTATGAGCAAGTGTTTACTCTGGCATATCAACCTATATAGGGATATAATATCATGTGAACAATATTTCCAAGTTTTTAATCATACATGTCTGGACCACTTCTAGTTATTCTAATGAAACCGCTTATTTAATCTCACCTAGGTCATTCATTCTAGTCTAGAAAATCATAAATCACTATAAAATTTTACATCTTCAAATTAAATTCTCAAAATATATATTAAATCAAGAACATATTTCTATAATATTATATATCAAATATTTAAATGAATGTTTTATTCTAAAACTAATATAAACTCTAAAATATTATATAATTATTTAAACTAACACTAAAATGTAACAAAATATACCAAAATGATTATTAAAAATTTATTATAAAAATTCATTAACTGCATTCTAAGTGAATCCAATTTTTCTTGTTAGGTCCACTAGGTCAAATACCCTGAGAGGGGGCGGGGGTGAATCATGGTATGATAAATTAAAACTACCTTCCCATCAGATCTTGTTTTATTATTAAACAAAACAGACATCTCTATTTACCCTATAAAAATGTATGAATAGAAATGAAATCATGCACAAGAAACCTCTATTTTACTTGGTTCACCCTCACTATGCTAAATCTAAGGAACATAAAATGGTGATGTATAGATATACAAAATCCAATTAATATCACTACTAATAACAAGATTCATGATAGATCACTTCTATGTCCAGTTTCACTGCCTTTACATTGTTTAGGTTCACCTCACTTTATTCCCAAGGTTCAATCAATATGTCTCCTTCTCAGGCTCACCACTGGTGGAAATGATCTTCGACATCCTCTTACTTTTATCACTACTCTTGGAAGGTACCCATTCATATTTTATGGACTTGTTGGTATCATAATTTTCATGAAATCATTGATACTAAAATATAGATATATTCTCTATTGAAGTCCTTTTATCACCCATAGATGAAATCCACTTTTTCACGTACTTTTATTTTTTGGAAATTACTTTCACGGACTATTACTCAGCGATCAGCCCTGATCCTCTATGGAATACATTGATTCCCCCAAAAACTATGATTCACCATCATTGAAATACATAGCTTTGTGGACCACCTCTCCTCATCATAATTCTTCTTCATCTACAGACCATCTCCTTCCACAGACCGCTACTTCTTCTGTGGACCAACTCCTCTTCTGAGAACCCTTTTCCTTTTCAAGATGAAGATACCCACAAAATCCATTCTTGGATTGTTTCTATGAACATCATTCAACCATTGTGGAATAATTTCCCCACAAACTACTTCTCATTCACAGACTCCCTGTGAACTATTTCAAACTTAACTGAACTTATTTCAGAGTAATGATGTTTTCTAATGAAAATATCTCTAAGAAATGATGGGATTATAGCTCCTTATATAAGAAATTAGAAATGAAAATATTTATAATTCATTTTACATAAACATTAAATGTGGTATAACCTTCACCTAAGACTTCTCATTCCAGGAACTATATTTCCCTCACTGATCTGTGTACCACCACTCTTCCTTCGCAGCAACCAATCTCTTTCCTGAATGAAATCCTTTACAACTCCATAAATCACCGCATCAGTTTTGAAAAAGACAAGAAATCACACATATATAAATCCTTCCAAAAACTACTTGCGTCCTGTGAACTAAATTTTTTCTAGAAAAACATTTTCATCTCGTGAACCATTTTTCATTCACAGTTCATGAACCATGCTTCTTGGTCTGCATAACATCACAATGAGGAAATATTTCCTTTTCCATTTTTAATCATAGTTTTACATACTTCATATGTGGTCCATGAATTGTGTTTCTTGAACCACATATTGTCCACTCCTTTTTGAAAATCATTCCCCTTCCAAAAAAAAATCTCCTGATTTTGAGGCCTGAAAATTTGGAAAATACTAGGAAACTATTCCACCTTAAACACCTACATCAAAAAAAAAGATTCCGTACTAATTCTTGGTCACCTGAATTTTTCATTAAGCATAATCAAACTCAAAAACACCCAGAATGACTTGAGGGGTTTTTTCAAGGATATCATAATAGTCCTACTGAAAGAGTGTTGTGATAAAGATACTTGGAATCAATTTTCTCATTTATAGAGACTTTTTTTATTATAAAATAGAGAAATAACCCATATATAGACATACTAATTTTGAATATTTATATATATACCTCGGATGAATTGATTAATTAATCTCTTCATATATACTAAAATATTATCCATTTTTATTATTAAAAAATATGTACATAATATACATGTCTTAAAAGATTTCCTTTTTATACAACATTATCTTTTAAGAAATTCTAATTTGAATAAACTTTCAAAAATATTTATGCTTGAGTGATAATATCTTACACATAGACTTATTTATACATATATAGTAATAGATAACCATAAATATGAATACCTTAGCATGTGATCATGTTAATTTTCTTAATACAATGATCTAAATAAGACAATCATGTGTGGTCTATGTTTGGGTTCCAACATATACAGGAATGAGATCAAAATTTTAACCCTTTACAAGTAAAAACTACTTCACTTCAATTATGGGTTCTAGCCTATAGCCACAACTATAATCTATGGAACCCTATAATCGTCATGCTTATAGGAATTCCCATCAAAATGGACAGGGAAACAAAAATTGAAATGTCTTGTTGTTTTGATGATTTTCTCATTGAGGTATACTAATACTCTAATTTGGTTAATAAAGTTGTATTATCTAATCAATTTGATTATTTTTTTACTAATAATTTAATATTAAAAATTATTTAGGTTTTTTATACAATAAAGTCATTGGGAGTTCCAGACATAATTGTAGGAGGGATGTTATTTTATCCTTATATTACTTTCATGGACATGAGGAGGATATAATTTACAAGAAAAATCACTCAAAACATGGAGTTGGAGATACTATAACGTATTCTAATTTGAATTTTTTACTCAAGAGTGGGTTATCTAGGTTCGGAAGACACCTTCAAACTATGGAAATTTTATTTCTAGAAAGAATTTTCAATGATTCCATGTTTCCATCATACATGGTACACCTGATCTGAATAAAGGGATGGCTAGGGGAACATCTGAGTGAGTTATTGGCATCTATGTTATTAAGAATTATTATTTTATTATTTAGAATTTTTTTCAGACTGCTCGTGACACTCTGAGATTTTGTGATGTTATTTTTTTTTA
Organism: Viscum album; assembly: GCA_963277665.1. Lineage (NCBI taxonomy): Eukaryota > Viridiplantae > Streptophyta > Magnoliopsida > Santalales > Viscaceae > Viscum > Viscum album. Next base: position 153,109,698 of record OY728134.1, on the reverse strand, counting down.
AATAAATTTAATCTTTTATATATTTTACATTACATGGAACACTGAGTTTAGTTTGATTTAATCAAAACACATAGTTTGAATTAGTTTACATGTATCACTGAGTTTATATTGTGTTAAATATAAAACTTTTTTTTTAAATTTTTTCACACAATTCCATATTTATACTATGTTACACACAATACAGAGTTTAAACGAAACATGAAATAGTATTAAAACATTATCATTTAATATGATTGTTATCACCTAACTATTGGAATGAAATGTATTAATAAGATTAACTAAATTATTAAAATATATTTTTCACACATGTATATATAATTAATTCATTAGTGTTCAATTATTTTTAAATGAAAATAAAAAACTTTTGGAAAAAAGGAAATGATTTTCAGAAATGTTATTTTTATGCGCATAAATATATTTTACATAAAAAACTAAATGAATCACTTTTTTTGAATGATTTTATTTAAATTTATATATTATATACTCAATCAAATGTTTACAATACATCTAATGTTTTTTCTATACAACAGATAGGAATACATCCAATTTTTCGTTAAATACATTATTTCTAAAAAAATAGTTTTGTCGACTTTAGCACACCTATTTTAATGTTAAATTTCAAAAATTTTAGAAAATTTATTTAAAAAAATAAAATAATTTTTTAAAATTTTAATATCAACATCATTTTAAGTTTATTTTTTGGTATTTTCCTAAACATGTTCATTTTTATGAATAGTAAAAAATAATGAATGTTAATTGAAATATGCCTTTCAGTTTCTTTTATTTATAATGTTAAATTAGATGTTAAATTGTTTTTAATTAAAATTATTCTTAATTATAAATACATAAATACAATTTTTGTCATTTTAATCAACTAAATATTGAAATTCTGTATAAAAACATTGTAAACTTTTGAACATTTTCTCTTATAAAACCTACTTTGTCATCGTGTCTGTGAGATTAATTATATATTAAACTTTTCCACTAATGTGACTGTAATTTACAAATAAAATATTCAATATTTTAAATAATAATATTTTATATTATCTAATAATATCAACTAAATTTTTTACCAAAATTAATATTAATAAAAGTGAAAATTATTTATCATGGTTAAGGTAAAATTGGGTTTAATTGGGGGTTAAAGTAAAATGTTATGGTTAAAAATAATAAAAAAACATTTACAAAACCCATTTTATGTCCATATTTTGAACTTATTCATTTTATTATGGAGAACGGTCCTTTATTAGATCCATGTAACATGAAAAACCAATGGGTGGAATTTTTTCAGTTAAAAAATTACAATTTTTCCACTCATATCACTTATAAAAGGTCATTTATTCTCCTCACCTATTCAAATATTTAAACACTTTTTAATCAGCCAAGACATACCCAAATAACTTAATAACCTCCCTAATATCATCTTAGAATCATTATTTGGGAAAAGTTTCCAACACAGGAATGATTATTGTGAAAACCAAAGAAGGATACCAGAAGAAGAGGAGGTTTGAACATATACAAAGGAAGTAAAGATTTAAAGTAAGGTATTTCTAGTTTCTATTATATTTCTTGGAGACATACGAAGGTCAATCATTTATTTATTCTATGTGGTCTATATATACACCCTTTGAAATGTTATATCATTAATCACCTCTTTTTCATGATATTTAACATTGCATTTATTGTTATTTTTTGTTTGGGCATACGATTCAAACGAGTATATAATAAAAAAGTAAGGGTTTCTGTCTCACTATGTACTTATTTGAGACACATACCATATTCACTACCTATTAATTTTATGTGGTATATATACTGAAAATGAATTTATTTTAGATTTTTATCCATAAAATTGTGGGTATTTAGATATAAATTTTAGGAAATCTATTTCATAGGGTTTATGGTATCAATGTTAGTAATTCAGTAAGGAATTTTTGTCCAAATTTTCCTTCTTTGAAACATAAGTTCTATAATGCACCTATATTCTTTAATGAGATGTATATAAATACTATTTTAAATATAATATCATAAATTTATTTTACCTCATTATATTTTAAGTTCCATTATGTGTAATTACTTTATGGGTATTATGATTCAATGATACCCTAGTGGTAATGATATTATGATAAAATCTCATAATTTGTTCGGATTTTTATGATTATGTTTATAATGAAAAATTATTATGATTTATCTCTCAAGAAACTCATGATTTTTTTATCCACTGCTTATTCCTGATATTTTCAAGTAATGGTATCAATTTCACACTCTTTGGTAGTTAAAATAGTTGAGAAAATGTTTTAATGAAAATATGACATTTTTCTGTCTTCAGTTGAGAATATGGATTCATCCAAAACCATGTTTTTAATAAATAATTTTTTTATTATTATCCTGTGGCTTTTAAAATTTATTTTTTCTATGTTTTAATTTTTTCTAAATGTTTTAAAAGGAATAATCATTTTTTATTCAAAATCAATTCCTATTTGGATTTTATCAAAAATATGAAAGGAATCATTGATTTAACATATACAATAAGAATGAAACACCCCATCATCATTATCATTATTTTTATTGAATCATCCATTATGTGTTTTCAAGGTTATTTTCAAATGAAAATATTTACAATTTTTCTATGTTTTAATATGTTTTTTAAGCAGAAAGTATATTATCATCAATAAGTGTTTTAAATTATCATTCAAAAAATTCACCATATAAGATTATATAATTTTATGTAACTTATAGATTTTTAGGGATATTAACCAAGGATACCATTATAATTATTTCTATAAATTATTTATGATGATACTGTTTTATGAAACTCATTTCTCTTCCACGGGTTATACAATGCTAAAATTCTTATAAACCCTACTACTTTTTTAATGGGTATGCTATGATGAAATGATGAAATGATTATGAAACCTGTATATTTTGAAAGGGTTATGATATGATTAAATATTTATGAAACCCATTTGATTTCATGGGTTATGATATAATAAATGTTTTAGGATCTTGTGGCATACATATGTATGATTTTCATTATGTGACGGGGGGGACCTATATCTCATTAAAATGAATTGGGTAGTGATAAATGTACTATGTTCTTAGATGGCACATGGGTGGTTATCCCAATCCCAAAAATGAGGGAACATGTGTGGTTATACCATGCCCATAAAATAGGGTACACTGGTGGTTATCCTGATCTAAGAGTCGATACATGGGTGGTTAGCCCAATCCTAACATGTTATGAATGTATTACTGAGAATCCCTAAAATAAAATTTTCTTTAACTATGTGTATTAAACAATTATATATCATATGATAATTTAATGATCTCATGGATCATATAATTTGATTCACTAATGATTCAGGTCCTTTGAAAATACAACAATTATTCCAAGACTCAAGAGTATGATCTTTGATATACATGGTACAATTTAAAAATGTTATTAATATTTCTCATACCCATATGCTCAAGTTATTCTTACGTATCTCCCTTGTTTATCCTTAATGAGAATCTAATATATAAATTTCTTTGGTTTTTTCCATGGTTAGGAAGAAATGTTTTTTGGTAGGAATACTAAATAAGAATATCATTATGGGACACATTGAAGATCTTTCATGAGTCAATAATATTGAGTTACATGTTTCTAAAAGCACTAAAATATTATGGTACTCTGGAAATTTTTTGTGTAATGTATTTAATATTCATCTAAAAAGATTTAATATCTATGTATGATATTCCTGGGTCACTATAGTTGGTATCAAAAGGAGGTTTATTTAACATTTGGAAACTAGGAAGATGAAACCATCATGATATCCATATGGATATGTTAAGATCTTGTTAAATGAATTTTGAAGGTGGTTGGGATCACACCTCCTTCTAGTTGAGTTTCATTACACCAAATGATTTTACTAAATCATTCAGATGGATCATTATGAAGCCTATTATACAAACTAGAATGAATTTGTAGATATAAAAATATTGGCACTTGAGCTAGCTGATGGGATATGAGTGACAGTTATATCCATTCAGCAACATGTAGGTACTACACAAATTTGAAAAAAAAAACGACTTCTAATCATCGACGTGATCTAGAATTTGAATTTGGGGAGAATGACTTCCTAAAAATTTCTACATAAATGAAATAAGGGAAAAATAATCTCTAGATATGTTAGTCTCATTAAAATACTTGATCTCATCATGAAAATAGCTTATTTTTAGGCAGTTCCATTGATCCTATCTCAAGTTAATGATATATTCAATGTATCAATCTGGGGGAAGTATATACCTGATACATCACATTTACTAAACTCATTGGTCATTCCACTATATAATGATAATTATTATAAGGAATTACTTGTAGAGATTATGGATAAATCATTTAAAGTTATATGAAACAATACTATAAGAAATTTCCCTTAAACAACACATACTCTTCAGTATAAAGTCATGAAGTCATTCTATTACAATTTGAGGATATTTTCAGGTTTAGAGTCTTATAAAATTAGGTCTGAACTCATACATCGAAAAACCATACAATACAAAGTGGATGCTTCTGATCAGTATTGATTTCTTCAGAATACAAAACCTAAAAAACATGATTTATTTTCATGAACAATATTCTAAACCTTTATATTGACTTCTTAAATTCCATTACACAACCATAAACCTTGTGAAAAACATTTTAATACCTAGGATGAACACAAAAAATCATAGAAATATACTAAAAAATAATGATAAATAATGTTAGTACATGAATATATATAAAAAATTTCATGTTTTAAAATATACATTGGGATCAAAATAAACATTTTCTTACCCAAGATATAATTTTCTTTCAAATATTTTTATTAAACATTTTAGAATAAATATTAAAAATGAAATAAAAATGATAAATATTTCTTTAAAAAAATGAAAAAATCCTGAAAACTTTTTCACAAAGTTATTCTTTTTTACCCTTACAAATGTAATATATACCTTTCGTGAAATAAAACCAAATGGCATATCTTGTGAAGACATGAGATATCTATAAAAACATAGATACTATAAAAAATCATATAGGTAAGTTAGAGCATCATTTTTTTTATCATACTTACTTATAATGTAACCCTCATGGCTACCATGAAATAACCCTCACAGTTATACTTAACACAACCCTTGAGATTATACTTGGACTAATAATAACAGTTACACCTGGAATAACCATCACTGTCAACTTACAACATACCCAATGAATTAGAGGGATATAAAAGTCCCAGAAATATTTGTTTTATATCAGAACCTCCCAGGATCACAAAAAGTTCCCAAGACCATAACAAAAGCACAAAACATGAATGCTTGAATCATAAAAACATTCCTTGAGGAAAATATCTTATTTTAAAAGAATATTGCATACATAAAATGGAAAAAATTCCTCTGAAAATAACCATGTGATATTGTAAAGGAAGATTCAAAATATAAAGGCTTCATGATTGTGGGAAAATATTCCAATTAAATATAATTTAAAAAACATTCCTTTGTAATATTCTAAAAAGAATCATTTAATGGTGATTTTCAAAAGAAAGTCCCTTACGATGATTCTTAATCATCATGTGTAATCTTTATATTCCTAAATAATATACTTAGATCAATTTATAAATGATTAAAAACCATTTTAATTTTTATTATTACTTTATATCACTTATATATATGTTATATACATTTACTCAATCATTTAAGTTCATTCTTGATGTTATGATGAAATTTGGTTCATAAGTTAAAAATAACGTTGGTTGGTTGACTATGGTCAAAGAGTTCATTATTATATCATATGAAAAATAATTATAATTAAATAATTTTCATTTTAATTCATAAATTATAATTTTAAATCTATCAATTAAAAATTGTTATGAAAAATCAACTATGTTACAATTATAGAGAAGGCTTGTCGTATGTACGCATGGGTAACGTTACCATTTTTCAACAATCATTATGGAAATAATGTAAGTATTATTTTATTTTTAGATAATGGTAATAATAAGATAAATATTAAATTAATTCTTTAAATATAAATATATGTATATATATTATCCATCTGATGTATTGAGGAAAGCTGAATCACATGGATTCATGGAGGTGGTATTACCCACATAGGCATAAGTGAGATTATCATTTTTTTGTGCATGGAAAGGTAAGAATTTTAGTGAAATATTATCTTTTTATAATGATAAATATTTCATGACTAAAAAATACAAATATTAATTTTATCTTTATAACTATTTTTGAATGTTAATAATGAAAAATGAATTACATTAGTTCGTGAGCCGGTAGTCCGTCGTACACATAAATGATGAATTCTTTTCCGAGTTGATGTAAAAGGGGAAGATATGGGTAATTAAAAAAATAATAACATATTGGTAAATGGAGGATACCATAGTTACAATTTTATCAATTCTGATTAAGGTTTTAGAAATTTTTATGAAGAAGAAAAACATGGACATATAGATAATACTATAACTCTTCATTGTAAATCATTCTTTACTTAACATCTTAAGACTAATAAGGATGGTATTATTCCTAAAAAAGTACCTCCATAATGTTATGAGAGATTATAAGAATTTATTTTCCTAGGTATTTTCTAAAATAAAGTGGTTTTTATGTATATTTAAATGAGAAGAATATGTGCCCTTTAATGAGAGAGGGGAGGGGCACTCTTGGCATTTCATTTCTAAAAATATTCAATTAATATAAATTAATTTTAAATAAAAAAGGATAAAAATTTAGTTATTTTGAATATAATATGATTATGTTTCAAAATAAACTCATTCAATTAAAATTAAATACATTTTGTCTATATTTATACCCTTATATTTCAGTTTGAACCCTTATTTAACCCTTTTATCTCTTACCATGAAAACATGGGTTTTTATTATTTTATGGTCAATATAGTTACTATTAAATGAAAAAATACCCTTAAATATAACATGTTTTATATTATAAACATTATACTGATTAACTATCCATAAATAATATTTTTATATACGTTTTATCATTTAATAAAATATTGTTTACTATAAAATGTACATAATGTCAATTTTAAGAAATATTCATTATATTGAATTTAATAATATAAATATAATACTTATAATAGAATCAAAATATTTTATTATGTCCCTATCATGTCAACGTCATCTATTAAATTTATTAAAAAAAATAATCAGGTAAAATTATGTTTATTTATCTATTTTTAATGTCATTTATTTAATGTTTCCAATAATTATGTAATTACTACATCAATATTGTGCAAGCATTTAAGGTAATTATATATCCAAAAAAAATTGGAAATAAATTAAAATGATTAAGATCAATATTTTAGATTTAAAAATTCTATTTATATTCAAACTTACCCTCTAGATAACACCATATTAAAAATATTTCTCTTATTAAAAATTAGAATGCAACTTGTTTGACAATTCTTTAAATAAAATACTATAACAGTAATAATATTATCCAAGTATCGCAAAAGGTTCATAATTTTTACATTTTTATGACTATGTTTTAGATTTAATCATCAAATAAAATTTATTCAAGCTTTATGATAATTTAATAATCCATATCATTTTATTTTTAACTTTTAATTACCCAACTTACTATTTACCATGGGAACAAAATTTTCAATGTTTATATTTCATGTTAAAAAAAATAAGAGGCATATTTAATAAATTTGGACTAGATTATTCCAAATGTGAAATAAATTTTTCAAAACTCAAAAAACAAAAGTTTTATAATTTAATTTAAAATAAAACTGAAAAAATCAAGGAAAAATAGTTTTTAAAGATAAAATGATTTTGTACTAAATTTAATTAAAAATCCAATTAAATACAATATTTATATTAATTTAAATAACAATTAGAAAATTAAATTATAAAATTTATCCAAGTCATATTTTTACCAAGTAATTAAAATACTATTTTCAATAAAAATCAGTATTTTTCACTATTCGTTGAAAAATATATTTTAAAAAATTTCTAAAAAATTAATTATAAGGATATGTTGACAATATGAATTCAAAAATAGAATTAGTTTTTTAAATTAAAATTGTATAATTTTAATATGACCCTTTTCAATATAACTTTATAATAAACTAGTTCAACAAAACTATTACAGAACATATTTATAATGAATATAACTATATAATTGATGAATAATAACATTTTATTCTATAAATACCTAGGTTTCTACAAATAACATTCACCTGTCAATTTTTTTTGGTTAAACAACCATCTTAAGGAATCTATGTGGGAGCCTGAGTATGTAATGAGGTAGATGTATCCTATGTTTTTGTTACCAAAGTGATAAATTCTGAGGGTGAAATTAATTTTAATGGGGGTAGCCTGTGACACCTCAAGATTTTATGAAATTATTATTTTTTCAAATAAATTAATTCTTTTTCATATTTTTTGTTACACACAACATTGATTTTAGCTTGTGTTACATGAAAAATAGAGCTTGGATTTCATTACATATAGACCATTGTTTTTCGTGGGTTTCAAAAAATACTAAGTTTGGATTTATTTATAAATAATAGTGATTTCAGTTTGCATTACATGAAACATTGTATTTAAACAAAACATGACATACTATTAAAATATTATTATTTAATATGATAGGTATAAACCAGCCAATGGAATTGGAGTTATGAATACTATTATTTAAAATATGAAAAAATATGTTTTACACATGTATATATAATGAATTTTTTGGTGGCCAATTAATTAGAAATGTAAATAATTTTTTTTTGAAAATCATGGAAATCAGTTTTTGAAAAACTTTTTGTATGACCAGAGACATTTTTACCACAATAAATTAAAAAAATCTATTTTTTTGAATAATTTCTAAAAACAATATATGATATATATTTAATATAAATTTTCACATAAATAGTTTATTTCTAGATAAGTGATACAAATAAACCCAATGTTACGCACAAAACTGTTTTTTTTAAATAAAAAATAGTTTTATCGGCTTTATCATAATTATTTTAAAATTAATTTTTAACACTTTTAGAAAATGTATTTTAAAATATATAACATTGTTTTTTCAATTGGAATATCAAAAATATCTTAGTATAAGTTTTTGGCATTTTTATGAAAAGTTTAATTTTTTGATGAATAGTGAAAAATACTAAAATTTAATTGAGATGTTTCATTTAGTTTCATTTATATATAAGGTTAAATTATATTATAAATTGGGTTTAACTTATAATTAGATCGAATATACATTCATTAATCCAATTTCATGTCATTTTAATAAATTTCATATTGGGTTTAGATATAAAAACATTGTAAACTTTAGAACATTTTCGCTTTAAAAACTCATTTTCTCAACGCATCTGTGGGGATAAATTTTAAATTAATTTTTACTAATTATGTTAATGGAATTTATTAAAATTTATTCCATATTTATAATAATAATAAATTTTTTTACAACTTGGTTCAACTTAATTATTAACCAAAATTAATATTAAAAACAATAAAAATTATTTACCATAGTTAAGAAAAATGGGTTTACTGCGAGTTAAACTAAAAACATAAGGGTTAAAAATTACCAAATACATCTTGAACACCCATTAATGGTTCATATTTATACCTTATTCTATCTATTATTAAGAATTTTCCATTATTAGATCCATTTACATGAAAAAAACATTGGTGGAATTATTTATTTTAAAACATTACAAGTGTGTCAGTAGCATCGCTTATAAAAGTCCAAACCTTATCATCTATTATTCACACGATAAAACCTTTTTTATTTTAAAAATACCCACCCAAATAACTTTCCAACTTACCCCATCTCATCCTATAATCATTAGTTTGGATAGATATTCATCTTATGATGGATTTTGGTCTAATCATATGTTGGAAATCCAAAGAAGAGGAGGTTCGAACGTTTATGAAGGAAATAGAGACAAAAGGAAAGTGGTTTCTTTTCTATATTTTATTTCTGGGAGACATATAAAATTTCACCACTAAATTCTTTTTTATAGTTTATATACTGACCCTTTTACATGTTATAAAATGAATCACCTCCTTTTCAAAATATTTAATGTTTCATCTGATGTTATGATTTATAAGGGATTATGATTCAAATGATTAAAGAAGTGGTAAGGGATCACCATCTCACATATTAATTATATAAGTCACATGTTATTACCTATCCCCGAGGGGCCCATGTCATGACTACCCGAATCCTACTTTTTATAGGCTAGGGTCAGTCGACTAGCGTTTAGTAGGCATATCCCACAAATGGGAAGAATTTTCTTAAGTACCTATACATGCACACACATGTCATATCCATAAATATAGAAAAGTAAATACACTAAGTAAAAATGTTCATTCATACCACTATATCCCAACCAACAGAGTATGACATGAATATAAATTGTAGTAAAGTAATATTGGGTTAGAATAAAATCTCAATAAAATATTTTGCAAACGGTAAAGTCTATCTTGTAAATAAAGTTACTAAGAATATTGTATATAGTAGTTAGAGCACACCCCAGTCTGTCTGAACTAACCAAGAATCATTTGGTCCTAGTCCTCTTGGAACATCATAACAAGGTTTAACTTCCTCATAAGACATGACATGTGCATGAAAAGCCCGTACAGGGGTGAGTAAAACAATACTCAATAAGACACACTGAAAACAAAAAATAATGCCATCGAGGAAACACCACGAAGAATATAACACTTAGAAATAACATGAAGGAAAAACACCACTAAGATGATATAGTCACTTCAATACTGGTATATGTCTATAACACATATAATAGGATCATCTGGGTATTCTCATAAACTATTCCAAGCCTTAAAGTATCATCCACTACTAGTTATGCAGTTCTGCTAGTAGCAAGCTCTTCCCCAGAGATTTAACTCTTCGAGCTACCTAATAGAAGAACATAGAAAAGGTCTACCAGAAGTACCCATGATAAAACTAGGGTGTCTACATCTTTTTTAGTTTCCCTCAGACATCCAGTATCACTAGGACACCTAGTTTTGATAATACAGAGAGTGTCGATAACACAAGGTGTATTGGTAACACACTAAGTGTTGGTAACACATAGAGTGTCGATAACACACAGAGTGTCGATAATTCATGTATCCCCCAAGTTACGTAGTCAACAAGTCATATGCAGACATTAACCACTGAAAGCTACCCAATGTACACTCATAAAGTATATTCATGTATAATGAAATGAATATGAAAAAAAATACAAATATAGGAGTTCAATTCCCATGTCTCACTGGGGGGATACCTGGCCATACTGGAAATGTCATCCCAGATAGGGGATAGGTGCTCGTGTAAATATTGGTTCCACATTTTCCACAAAAGCTCTCTAAAGTACCAAAAAGATATGTGATGTTTGACTTGGTATCTTGGTTTCATACTTACTACAACCCACTAAGTCAACTTTTTAAGTTGGTATGAAAACACTAACATAATAATACTGGTCATCCTCTATGATGGGAATGAGATCTTACATCGAACCCTCATAGGAAACGAGTATGGGTATGCTAGAAACCACTTCTGGTATAACTAAAAACCTAGCCATCCATATCAAAATGACTTCCCCATCACAAGGTTCCCAACACATTAGATGGATCATCAATCAAACTCTATGTTTTAAAGATATGAACATTTTAGATAAAAGGCCCGATCTGGGTCCGGTTCGTTTCTGACCCGACCCAGCTAAACCAACATGGCTTGGTTTGGTCTGGCCTAGCTCCACCTGGTCTAGCCTCTGTGCATGTGGTATTATATCATTGCAGTACATGGCCGACCCGAGTCGTGTTCCCCACTATTCAATGTGTCACCCCTTTCCACATTGTCTGGTCAGTGTTACAGCCTCCTATTACGACATGTTCCCACTATCACGGGTCCAACACAATTTCTGTCACCACATATCAAGTGTTTCCTTTTGTACATGGTTTACATCGTGTGCCATACATGGTCAACATTGCATACCTCCACTAGCATGGGAACTCCAGTGTGCTATTTTTTGGGCCACTAGTTCTCCTTTGGTGCTCCTTTTTTTTTGAAATGAAGGAATGGTTGTGACCCTTTGGTCGCATTCATCACCTCCCTAGCTCGGATTGATGTCATAATCCACTCCAATGAAATGTAACTCAAATGGTGATATCTCCAACATCATTTTGAAAAATCCTTTATCATAGTCGTTACACATCCATCATTCCATGCTCAACCTAGATCAACAATATCGAATTATTGTACAAAGTACTGAGTGCATAATAATCAACTGATCTCAAAATGCTGAGTCATGCGACAAATAAGAATTCCCCTTATAAAAAAATAAACAGGGAATAAAAGAATAAATTAACCAAGAGGAATGAAGCTTGGTAAATGTTCATGTCAATCGTGGTTCGTTGCTGTTGGAATGAAAATTAAAAACCAACAAATAATTACAGGATTATTCTTCCAACAAAACGACACAAAGGTAAATCCCATTCCCACAACAATGATCGATCTGCATGACAATTTTTTTGATTGGACCATGTTCATTATAAAATTCATAAAGGGAGAGAAGAAATCATATCACAAATTCCCTACCACATATTGGTTCAATTGCTGGTGAAGAATGGTCACTGCATCGTTGTTATGTGTGAAGATTCTTTGAATCTTAGGTTCTTCATTGATCGTTGATACATGATCCACCTTTGTTCTTTGAGAGAGTTTTGTCACATTGACTTAGAAAAATTTCATTGTTATGGTGATAAACCTAAATTATTTGAAAACCCAAAATTAAATGAAAATTCATCATTGCATCAAGAATAAAATATTTTTAATAAAATATGTTAATGACGTTTACGTCCAAAAATTATCTTTCGCAGCTAGCCCACAAAAGACAATGTTAGGCCTCATCTAAGGAAAATACAACCTTATGAACCTAATTGTGGTCTCATATTTCCAATCTAAGTTATCTTTTATAATTTATTAGGATTTGAAAAATAAATTTATTTTATTTTATTATTTTATTTTCAGTTACTCCCTTTTCAGTTTTTTCCATTGAAGTCATGTTCAGACTAGAGTTAAGTTATGCCTTTGGTAAAGCCACTACTAAGAAGTCAATTATGGCCTCTTTTTTCTAATCTAGAAAATCATTTGAATGTTATTGAACTTTTTCAGAAAATTCATGTGTTTGTGCTATTAAAAACACAACATAATTCAGAAAATTGTTCTAGGCACACTGAGACTCAGAATCGTACATCATCTCAACATCTGGTCTCATAATTTTACCATATAAATTTAAAAAATATATTCATGAAAATATGAGTCATTACATTCTCCACTCCATAGGGTTTTACATCCATAAAAACAAAAAAAGGTATAATTAACAAATTTAGGTTAATGATCACATATTCAAGCCTTCCACTCCCATGTTCCCCCTTGGATATTCTCATTCTGTCACTTGACACACACTAAATGAATCAACTACCCACAAAAGATCCCCTTCATTATATCCTTGACCTCCACCAAATTATCAGGAAAATTCATCCCAATTCAATAAAAAGTGATGAATACTGCACATATCTCCTTAGGTGAGACACGTGGAAGATGTTGGATACCTGGTACAACTATGGGGGTAGAGCTAAGTGGTACACCACCCCTCCAACTCTACACAGTATCAAGGAACTTCTGATGAACCTCAAATGTATCTTTTCATTTCAGGCCAAATCTTTGTATACCATGTTGAGGAGAGACCCTAAGGGAAACATGGTCCCACTAATCAAACTACAAAGGCCTCCATTGGATATCAATATAAGATTTATGATAGCTCTCCATAGTCTCCAACATCTTCTGGATAACCTATACCATCTTTGTAGTTGCATGTACCATCTCCAGTCCCATGAGTGGTGACTCTCCTAGTGTAGCCCAACAAGGTGGTGACATGTAGGGTCTCCCATATAGAGCCTCTAACAGTGCCATACCAATTTTATAAGGGTATTTGTTGTTGTACCCAAACTCCACTAGAGGTATGTGATCCTCCCAACTTTGGAAAAAACATAACATGCAGGCCCAAATCATGCCCCCCCGAACCGAAATGGTCCTCTCCATATTTTCATTCTTCTGGGGATGAAATGTTGTGCTTGATTATAAATGAGTCTCAAATGTGTCCTTAAATCCCTTCCACAATTGGGATGTGAAGCGAGGATCATGATCTAAAACAATAGTTGATGGAACTCCATGAAGCCAAACTATGTCCAGCATGTAGTGGTGTCCCAAGATCTATACTAAACTCTACACTCAAATAGATTAGAAGTGGGTGGACTTGGTGAGTTGGTCAATGATCACCTATATGATATCATGACCCCAAGACATACATGGTAAACCCATCATGAATTTTATTTTTATCCAATACCACTTTCCATTCCTACACCTCAATGGGTCTAGTCAAACATGTTGTAACTTGATGCCTAGCCTTTATTTGTCGACATCTAAGGCATCAAGACAAAAACATGATAACTTCCTTCTTCATCCATGTCCTCCAAACTGACTTCGGAGGTCCAATTAGAACATTTCCACACCTTGATATATCATTTAAGGGGACACACGAAACTCCCTCATAACCTCCTCTCACAGCACCACTGGTATCATCATGCATACTCTAAAAAGAATAGCATTCTCCTCACCTTTAAAATATCCATTAGGGGAATTACCTATGGATATTTGAGTATGTAGAGACTCGTAGTCAGTATCCCTAAGTGGTATGTAACACCTCGAGATTTTATGAAAATTATTCTTTTAATTTCATTAATGTCTTGTGTTGTATTCTACACCAAGATTACCTTGCGCTATACGCAACACCGTATTAGCTTGCAGTATACGCAACACTATTCTTGGATCGTGTTACACACAATTTTGATAATAGTTATTCTACGCAACATTGAGTATATATATATATATATATATTAAATGTATAAATGAAATATGGTTGGATTCTGTTATACGAAACAATGAAGGATTCTTTCACAACACGCAACCCTGACTTGGCTTGCATTACATGCAATCGCGACCTTCCTCGACAGCGTGTGTTGTACGCAATACCGGGTTTTAATAAACAATGTTATATTATTATAATATTGTCATGAACTAGCCGTTATGAATAGTATTAACTAAATTTTGAATTTTATAACATTATTATTCATCATACACATTTCTAGAACATGGTATAAGAACAAAATAAATTTTTCGGGTAAAATAAGTATTTTTCAAAAAATGCAGTTTTACCGCCTTTTGATGGCGCACACAATTTAAATATAGTTTTTGACATGTTTATATGTTCAATTTGACAAAATAATATTCTTCTTTTGAATCAGGATGTAAAAATTTACATTAGATAAAGTTTTGATATTTTTCCGACAACTTTCATATTTTAATGAATAGTAAAAACACGCTATATTTTAATTAAAAACAACTTTTTTCATCGTAATATATTATGTGGTTAAATTATAATATTGAATGGTTTTAAAATATATTTAGAATATATTTTTACAATTTAATACAATGTTGGTCATTGGATGTAATTTCACATTTAAACCAGACATAAACAAGTGTCAATCTTTTGATAGATATTGTTTCTTAAAAACACGCTATTTGTTTTAACAACGGGATTTAATTATAAAATTAATTAATGAAACATCTATGTTATGAATATGGTAAAATAGACTTCATTTTTGAATTCGGAATATGAAATATAGCTTAGGATGAAATTTTGGCATTGTTCTGAAAAACATCAATTCTTGATGAATAGTGAAACTACTAAGTGGTAGGTTAAAAACTGAATTTTGCATAAAACTTAATTTTACCACTTCTGTGAATGGAATTTCGAAAATCCGACAGACACGGTTAATATCAAGGACTAAAATGTGGTTCAATGAGATGAAAATAATTTTTGGTGAATAGTAACTTTTTACTTTTTTTTACCACGGTTAATAGTAAATAGGGTAACTAAGGGTAAATATGATATTACTATTACCCTAACACATGTCTTAATTCTATTGGATAAGTGTAATTCGGCCAAAAACAACCTTATGAATATAATATGACCATTTAGGCCCACTTGGATTAGATTAGGACATTTATTATTAATTTATTTAAAGAAAGGTTAAAATAGTTAAAATCAATGTTTAATAAGTAAATCATTTTTAATATAGGGCTATACATAAGATAAATTCGATTGTAAATATTCATTAGAAAGATAAAAAGATTTCCTACATGATGGTATTTTATTTGTAATTTTTAGACATCAAATAATCTAATTTATTTATGACACAACGATGATGCAGTAATTATCTTATTAATGAAAGATTGACATAATTGATGTTATAAACACCACAATAAATGTAATTTGAGATTTTTTATGAATTAAACTAATTTTCTAGGTTACTATGATATATTAATATTGATTTAATCAACTTGGTTTGAACATTTAATTCTGTTATGACTTTTACAAAAATCATATATCAAATAGTGTCAAAATTGACACAAAATAGTTTTTAAATCAAATATTATATTATTAATTGTTATTGTATTCTTAAAAATCTAAGTTTCGGCCAAATGACTTAGATAAGGATATATATATTAATAATAAACAATTTGGGGTTCTTTTGGCATGTTATAGTAAGTGTATTAACCATATAGTGAAAGAAAACAAAAAGACATGTTAAAAGTTAAATTATTTAACTTAGAGTTAAATCTAATTGATAAGGTTAAAATAATATCCTAAACTTGTCTAAATTCTATTGGTTGATAGGATTTCGACCCATCCCCACTTTAGCTTCGAAATAAGACCCTTTGGAACCATTATAAACCGATTTTGACTTTAATATAAAATAATATTTTGAGATATTCCTAAGGTGCCCCTCTCCTCCCCTATAAAAGGACACCTCCTCCCCCTCCTCCTCACACCAATTTGAGCACTCAAGCTCGGCCAACCCCTGCCAAAATCTCTTCTCCACTTCCCTAGAAACATCCTAGAGGTTCTGGTCTTCCTCAAAGACCAATTCTAGTGCCCTAAGAGGAGGTCTCAAAGAGGCACTTCAAAGAAGAGGTAATTACCGTTACCAATTCTTTCATCTTTATTTCTTCTTCCACTTCTTCTTCTTAGGTTGTTTCATTATGAAGTAATAACATCAGTATCACTCATATACTGATATGTTATTATAAGTATGAAACAACCCTATTTCACCATCTATCCATCCTACGGAAAAAGAAATCACCGCGCGTGCGTACGTACGGAATACCGTCTCCACGCCGTGGTGTAATCTATTTTCCACCACCACCTTACATGGATGGGTATAATGGTGTAAAGAATAACTATACATAGTTATTACAACATCATATTGATTCTGATATATTGTATAATCCACTCCAATTCAATTCAATATTTATAGAAATGATATCATCGCTCGTGCGTACGTACGGACTACCGTCTCCACGACGCGATGAGATTCATTCTCCATGTTAACCATTTAAGAATGATTATAATGTATATATAAGAAATAATAATGAAATATATGACATTATAAAGCTACTGGATTTATGTATATATATACATATGTATGTCATCTACTTACTTCCATTTCAAGACAATAAGGAAAGAAAAAGCAGCATTCATGCGTACGTACGGACTACCGTCTCCATGAACGGTGTTTTTCATTTTATTTATCTATCTATTATATATATATATATATACTGAATATATATGATATATAAATCATATTTTATATTCTGGAAGTAAGTAAATCATGATATAAGTAATAATGATGTCAAGAACAACAAGTCAAAACACCTACGATAAATGAAACGATTTTAACCAAAACGCTTCTTTAACATGGAATTTACAAAAGAACGGGTAATATAATGTCATAAGTGAACCATATATGATATCATAACAATGAATATGATTATTTAATAAGTCAATGACATTATTTAAATCATTATACAGGAGGTTCGGACACATACGAAGCAAATTGGACCTAAGGTAAGGGAAATATCACAATCTCATTTTTATCCGAGATTGTTTATACTTTGAAATTTACTGGGGTGTATTTTATTATCCACATCCCTGTTTCCTCAATATGTAATATTATTTCCATCCACCTACAATTGTTTAAATCCAATTTTACCCTTCGATGAGTTTTTATTAAAGGATATGAAAGAAATCTTTTTTTGTTTTTCGTACGAGGTACTTTTTGACTTTTCCGACAAAAGTACGAAGAATGTTTTTTTAACTTAAACGGAACGAACTGATTTTTATGGTTTTATAAAGCCTTATTTTCATGAAGCTTCCTCCAAAATATTTCATGACTATTTTTAATAAAATCTCTTTCTTTTAAAATTGCATGATGTTTTGTGAAAAGAAATTGATTTTGAAGAAGAAAGGATATTTTCCTCAAGAATTCATTTCAAGTGTTTTATCAAAATTATTTTCCATATAAGATAATAAAGGGTTCTATTTCTATCCATATTTTTACATTGATTTGACTATGTTGTGATGGAAATATTTTCATTAATTCCTTTATCTTATATGAATTGTTTTATGATGTCATGTTGTTTAAGAATCCCATTTTTATTACATGGGTTACGCTATGATGTATGGATTATGATTATGTGGCACACATAAGAAATGATTCATTATAAGATGGGTGGGACCTATATCTCCCTCCAATGAATTGGGTAAAGATTTTATATCTCATGAGATAGACAGGGCTGGAACGGTAGGTTATACCGGTTCAGTGAAACAGGACTGAAACGAGGGTTACTCGATTCAGAAAGGGACTTTGTCCACTAAGATAGTCTTGGCAATGAGTCATGACTAATAAGAAATGATTTTCTATGATTATGTGTGCATGCCACAAAGTTTCAAGTTTCATGTTATGATTATGGTGATCTCATTTTCACTTCTATGATTTGTTCCATGTTAAGATATTATGATCTCTTTTGCAGGTTATAATTTTCAAAAAGATATGATATGATTTTTATTTCTTTTGTATACCCTTACTGAGCATTTGAGCTCACCCTTTTATGTTTTCTTTTCCCCAGGATATAATGAAAGGTTTTAGGTAAAAAAAAAAGGGATGACCTTTATGGGAGATATTGAAGAACTTTCACCATGATTAGAAGATTACGTTCCGAGTTTCCAAAGACACTAAACTATTACGATCCTTTTGTGTGTGTTTTTTTTATGTACTAAGTATTCCGCAAATGTAATGTAATGTCCATGTACGTCAGGATACGGGTCTCTACAGTTGGTATTAGAGGAAAGGTTTAGTCAACCTTTGGAAACTAGGATGCGAAAACGTTAGTGAGTTCCCTAGAGATATTTCTAAGGTATGTCTAGGGATGCCCCTAAGGATAATTATACGTATAGGTTATAGTACTAGAATTACGCTAACGATCATTGAACTAAACCTAAGATGTTAGATATTGAAGGTACTCCCCCTTTATTATGTTGTTTTCCTTAGCATGATTTTTGCCTCTCACACTATTCTTTTTGGGTTTTAGAGAATGGCTGGAAACAAGATGATTCACGATAATGGAGGATATGATGGACAATGGAATGATATTCTTCATAATGAAATGGGATTTGGAAGTCCAAACATAATTATTATGCCAAATCAGCAATCTCATAATATGATCAATAAAGTAAAATTTGGTAAGTTTCCTGACTCGACTAATAAGAGAAAGATGGAGTTTCATGATGATCATAGAGGAAAGAAAGTTCAATTTCCCTATGTAAATCATGTGGGAAGAGGCATCAAGGAGAATGTTTCAAAGGAACTGGAAGATGCTTTGGGTGTGGAAAAGAAGGACACAAAGCCAGTAAGTGCAAAGGAAAAGGTTCAGTTAACACCAGGGATAAGGATAATGGTATTGCTACGACTTCAAAAATGGTTAAATGTTTTAAATGTTTTAAATGTGGAATGTACGGGCATTATGAAAACCAATGCCCTAAGGGAAAGTCTCATGAAGATAATCAGTATGGTCATATGGGAAGTATTTATGTGGATGATGATGAAGAGACTACCAATGATATGTGAGATGAAAGAATTGTTGAAGCTCGGTCAATGGTTTAAGAATGTAGTGGAATGATTACATGTTTATCATGTGTAATGTTGTATAAGAAATCTCATGGTACTATGGAATAAAGAGACGTCTAAGGATTGTTACACTGTTGTCTTTCCTTGAGTTATGAAAGTGTATGATTAATGGTACCACTATCCATGAAAGGTTATTCAGATATTTTTAGAATTTAGATGATATGCGCACAATGAAGGAATAATAAGATAATGGGGTGTTTGATTATATTCATGAGCTCATGATTGATATAAGGACTAAGTGATATCATAGAATTTTGAGGATTTTGGTATGTGGAAAGTGTTAACGTTTAACTGCATTCATGTTTTCAATAAGGTTCAATGGGTATTCAAGAGAATACATGATTAAGGACTTTGAATGTTTGGAATGTGACCAACAAAACATATCTTATGATATATGGGGATCAACGATGGTATTAAATCTCTATTAATCGTTTTCACTATGTTATGAGAGTGGACTGAAGTATTATGGATAAGCCTAAAGATTGAAATGGATTATGTTGGACATAAGTGAGTATTGTTTAAGGATAGAAGTTTTTTTTTCGATATTATTGATGGGATGTTATAGTAATGTAGTTTTAGAAAAAGGACAACCTGCAGGACGGGCGACAGCCCATCGCGTCGGACAAGGCTGTGGGAATCGAACCCACAACCGAAGTGCGACTGGCCTTTATCGCCTACCATTGGCCTACAGGAAGTCCCCGTTTAGTAGAAACTACTTTTATTTTATTAAGCGGTATGATATATGAAGTATAAGTTAATTTTTGGAACCATATACGATTAATCTCACTATAAGATGGACTTATAACTTTTGCTAACCCTTTGTTTGAAATAGATGGAATGACCCATCCTTCTATCACATGATCTGCTAATGCTTCAAGAATAACAAATTCAACTTCATTTCTTTATGATATAAAGTGGAAATTATTCAATTCACGAACAACAGTGAGATTGTAACAAAATCATGTAAGTATTTCTTTTAATTCATCAACTTTAGGGAAATGATCTTGAAAACCAAAAATGTTGTCCTAGTGATCTTATACCTGATGAATCAGATGGTACCTTATATCATCACAAATCTATGGATTTGTGATTACTAGCTTTTCCATAGCCATGTTATCTACCACTCTCCATCAGAACATGATGGTTAGATTTCTCTCCCATATCCATATTTTCACCTATGTGGAAACCCAGTGATTAGTTTATTTGGGTAACCATTACGTTTCATACTTTTGTTTTTAAAGATAAGTTTTGGTATTCCTTTTTACGATGTGGGTTTCTATCAAAGAAACTTTCAAATAGTAAACCACTTATAACCCCGACGAATTTCGAGGGCGAAATTCATTTTAAGGGGGGTAGAATGTAACACCTCGAGATTTTATGAAAATTATTCTTTTAATTTCATTAATGTCTTGTGTTGTATTCTACACCAAGATTACCTTGCGCTATACGCAACACCGTATTAGCTTGCAGTATACGCAACATTGAGTATATATATATATATTAAATGTATAAATGAAATATGGTTGGATTCTGTTATATGAAACAATGAAGGATTCTTTCACAACACGCAACCCTGACTTGGCTTGCATTACACGCAATCACGACCTTCCTCGATAGCGTGTGTTGTACGCAATACCGGGTTTTAATAAACAATGTTATATTATTATAATATTGTCATGAACTAGCCGTTATGAATAGTATTAACTAAATTTTGAATTTTATAACATTATTATTCATCTTACACATTTCTAGAACATGGTATAAGAACAAAATAAATTTTTCGAGTAAAATAAGTATTTTTCAAAAAATGCAGTTTTACCGCCTTTTGATGGCGCACCCACTTTAAATATAGTTTTTGACATGTTTATATGTTCAATTTGACAAAATAATATTCTTCTTTTGAATCAGGATGTAAAAATTTACATTAGATAAAGTTTTGATATTTTTCCGACAACTTTCATATTTTAATGAATAGTAAAAACACGCTATATTTTAATTAAAAACAACTTTTTTCATCGTAATATATTATGTGGTTAAATAATAATATTGAATGGTTTTAAAATATATTTTTACAATTTAATACAATGTTGGTCATTGGATGTAATTTCACATTTAAACCAGACATAAACAAGTGTCAATCTTTTGATAGATATTGTTTCTTAAAAACACGCTATTTGTTTTAACAGCGGGATTTAATTATAAAATTAATTAATGCAACATCTATGTTATGAATATGGTAAAATAGACTTCATTTTTGAATTCGGAATATGAAATATAGCTTAGGATGAAATTTTGGCATTGTTCTGAAAAACATCAATTCTTGATGAATAGTGAAACTACTAAGTGGTAGGTTAAAAACTGAATTTTGCATAAAACTTAATTTTACCACTTCTGTGAATGGAATTTCTAAAATCCGACAGACACGGTTAATATCAAGGACTAAAATTTGGTTCAATGAGATGAAAATATTTTTTGGTGAATAGTAACTTTTTACTTTTTTTTATCACGGTTAATAGTAAATAGGGTAACTAAGGGTAAATATGATATTACTATTACCCTAACCCATGTCCTAATTCTATTGGATAAGTGTAATTCGGCCAAAAACAACCTTATGAATATAATATGACCATTTAGGCCCACTTGGATTAGATTAGGACATTTATTATTAATTTATTTAAAGAAAGGTTAAAATAGTTAAAATCAATGTTTAATAAGTAAATCATTTCTAATATGGGGTTATACATAAGATAAATTCGATTGTAAATATTCATTAGAAAGATAAAAAAATTTCCTACATGATGGTATTTTATTTGTAATTTTTAGACATCAAATAATTTAATTTATTTATGACACAACGATGATACAGTAATTATCTTATTAATGAAATATTTACATAATTGATGTTATAAACACCAAAATAAATGTAATTTGAGATTTTTTATGAATTCCACTAATTTTCTAGGTTACTATGATATATTAATATTGATTTAATCAACTTGGTTCGAACATTTAATTCTGTTATGACTTTTACAAAAATCATATATCAAATAGTGTCAAAATTGACACAAAATAGTCTTTAAATCAAATATTATATTATTAATTGTTATTGTATTCCTAAAAATCTAAGGTTCGGCCAAATGACTTAGATAAGGATATATATATATTAATAATAAACAATTTGGGGTTCTTTTGGCATGTTATAGTAAGTGTATTAACCATATAGTGAAAGAAAACAAAAAGACATGTTAAAAGTTAAATTATTTAACTTAGAGTTAAATCTAATTGATAAGGTTAAAATAATATCCTAAACTTGTATAAATTCTATTGGTTGATAGGCTTTCGACCCATCCCCACTTTAGCTTCGAAATAAGACCCTTTGGAACCATTATAAACCGATTTTGACTTTAATATAAAATAATATTTTGACATATTCCTAAGGTGCCCCTCTCCTCCCCTATAAAAGGACACCTCCTCCCCCTCCTCCTCACACCAATTTGAGCACTCAAGCTCGGCCAACCCCTGCCAAAATCTCTTCTCCACTTCCCTAGAAAAATCCTAGAGGTTCTGGTCTTCCTCAAAGACCAATTCTAGTGCCCTAAGAGGAGGTCTCAAAGAGGCACTTCAAAGAAGAGGTAATTACCGTTACCAATTCTTTCATCTTTATTTCTTCTTCCACTTCTTCTTCTTAGGTTGTTTCGTTATGAAGTAATAACATCAGTATCACTCATATACTGATATGTTATTATAAGTATGAAACAACCCTATTTCACCATCTATCCATCCTACGGAAAAAGAAATCACCGCGCGTGCGTACGTACGGAATACCGTCTTCACGCCGTGGTGTAATCTATTTTCCACCACCACCTTACATGGATGGGTATAATGGTGTAAAGAATAACTATACATAGTTATTACAACATCATATTGATTCTGATATATTGTATAATCCACTCCAATTCAATTCAATATTTATAGAAATGATATCATCGCTCGTGCGTACGTACGGACTACCGTCTCCACGACGCGATGAGATTCATTCTCCATGTTAACCATTTAAGAATGATTATAATGTATATATAAGAAATAATAATGAAATATATGACATTATAAATCTACTGGATTTATGTATATATATACATATGTATGTCATCTACTTACTTCCATTTCAAGACAATAAGGAAAGAAAAACAGCGTTCATGCGTACGTACGGACTACCGTCTCCATGAACGGTGTTTTTCATTTTATTTATCTATCTATTATATATATATATATACTGAATATATATGATATATAAATCATATTTTATATTCTGGAAGTAAGTAAATCATGATATAAGTAATAATGATGTCAAGAACAAGAAGTCAAAACACCTACGATAAATGAAACGATTTTACCCAAAACGCTTCTTTAACATGGAATTTACAAAAGAACGGGTAATATAATGTCATAAGTGAACCATATATGATATCATAACAATGAATATGATTCTTTAATAAGTCAATGACATTATTTAAATCATTATACAGGAGGTTCGGACACATACGAAGCAAATTGGACCTTAGGTAAGGGAAATATCACAATCTCATTTTTATCCGAGATTGTTTTTACTTTGAAAATTACTGGGGTGTATTTTATTATCCACATCCCTGTTTCCTCAATATGTAATATTATTTCAATCCACCTACAATTGTTTAAATCCAATTTTACCCTTCTATGAGTTTTTAGTAAAGGATATGAAAGGAATCTTTTTTTTGTTTTTCGTACGAGGTACTTTTTGACTTTTCCGACAAAAGTACGAAGAATGTTTTTTTAACTTAAACGGAACGAACGGATTTTTATGGTTTTATAAAGCATTATTTTCATAAAGCTTCCTCAAAAAGATTTCATGACTATTTTTAATAAAATCTCTTTCTTTTAAAATTGCATGATGTTTTGTGAAAAGAAATTGATTTTGAAGAAGAAAGGATATTTTCCTCAAGAATTCATTTCAAGTGTTTTATCAAAATTATTTTCCATCTAAGATAATAAAGGGTTCTGTTTCTATCCATATTTTTACATTGATTTGACTATGTTGTGATGGAAATATTTTCATGAATTCCTTTATCTTATATGAATTGTTTTATGATGTCATGTTGTTTAAGAATCCCATTTTTATTACATGGGTTACGCTATGATGTATGGATTATGATTATGTGGCACACATAAGAAAGGATTCATTATAAGATGGGTGGGACCTATATCTCCCTCCAATGCATTGGGTAAAGATTTTATATCTCATGAGATAGATAGGGCTGGAACGGTAGGTTATACCGGTTCAGTGAAACAGGACTGAAACGAGGGTTACTCGATTCAGAAAGGGACTTTGTCCACTAAGATAGTCTTGGCAATGAGTCATGACTAATAAGAAATGATTTTCTATGATTATGTGTGCATGCCACAAAGTGTCAAGTTTCATGTTATGATTATGGTGATCTCATTTTCACTTCTATGATTTGTTCCATGTTAAGATATTATGATCTCTTTTGCAGGTTATAATTTTCAAAAAGATATGATATGATTTTTATTTCTTTTGTATACCCTTACTGAGCATTTGAGCTCACCCTTTTATGTTTTATTTTCCCCAGGATATAATGAAAGGTTTTAGGTAAAAAAAAAGGGATGACCTTTATGGGAGATATTGAAGAACTTTCACCACGATTAGAAGATTACGTTCCGAGTTTCCAAAGACACTAAACTATTACGATCCTTGTGTGTGTGTTTTTGTTATGTACTAAGTATTCCGCAAATGTAATGTAATGTCCATGTACGTTAGGATACGGGTCTCTACATGGTACCTACCTGACTAACTGTATGAGTGGAGGGGTGAGAACCATTGACTGGATATCATCTTCTCAAAGTCCATCCATAATGAATATCAGGAAGAAGGTTAACCATTATAATTCCTCATTCAACAACTAAAATCATGATCTCCTACTGAGAGCATCTACTACCATGTTCCCCTTACCAGCAGTATATAAAATCACCAAGTCATATTCTTTGAAAACTATAGCCATCACCTCTGTCTCATGTTCTTATTCTTCTGAGAGAAGATATACATGATACTATTGTGGTCAAAGTAGACAATAAATTTCTCACCCATTAAGTAGTGTCACTACATATTAAAAGGGAATAATAATACTACTAACTCAAGATCAAGGGTCATGTAGTTCTACTCATGTGATTTCAACTAGTGTGAATCATAGGAAATCACTGCTTTTCTCTTTATCAAGACCCAAACAATACAAGTTCTTGATGAATCATTGAACATGATGTACTCGACACCTTCCTCTGGAAACTTCATGAAAGCAGTGCTCATCAAACTCAGACTCACTCTTCACTAGATCCATTGAAACTCCAGTAACTGAGATGAAATGTCCTAGAAAAAAAGGACATCTTTAATCCATGAATGAAACTTTACAAGGTTACCATGTAGTTGGAGCTCTCAAAGTGTGTCCAAGACCATCCGTAAGTGTGTCACATGATATTTCTCATACGTGGAGTACACATGGACTTTATCAACGAAGACCACATGGGGCTGCCCAAGGTAAAACACTCGGTCTCACAAAGACCATCCTCTATAAGTCCTCTAACTGCACCCTCATCTCATGATGCTCTGTAGGAACCATCTAATAAGCTGGTGTAGATATCAGTGTCATCTCAGGGAGTAGATTAACATAGAAGTCAATCTCTCGGTGGGAAGGTAATCCTAGAACATCTTCAATGAATAAGTCCTTATACTTATCCACCATTAAAAGCATCTAAGTACTCAAAACATCCAATACAATGATGTTCATGATAGTCAACTAAATATTAATTGGTTGAACCCTCTAATGCATGAGTCCATCATGAGCTTCACGGATTTCTCATTCACAGGTAAATAGGGAAATATATTTCTATTACCACAAACTAACCACTCCATTTTCTTAAAACAATTAGTCTTATCATGTATTGTGGATACTAGTCCATACTGAGAATGACATCATAAGGCCTCTATGAAATTACTAAGAGATCCCAACCACAAATATCACTATTAAGAGTCAAGTAACATTTTTGGCACAAGTGTGAGATCATCAACTCTCGAATAGTAGGTGTCTCTAAGTGTAAGGATCATGTTAATGGTTTAACTGGAATCATTATGTTTTAAAAAAGTAATGTGGCATGAATGTAATTACTCTCACATGTTTCAATATAGTACAACTAAATTAGAAATGCACAGATCATACCTTGGACCATTCTTAGAGGTATGGGGTCATAATCTTACACCACATGTAATTGCCTTCTCCCCTATCCTATAGCTCCCTAATTCTGGTATGGACAACCTAGTGGTGGTGGAGGTAACCCATCAAAACTTTGGCCACTTCATACTGCCTCCCTAGCTCTTCTACCATGTCTACCACCCGAAGAATTTGTTTTCTCCTGCTGTTTCCTTTTCCTTGGCAGTTCAAAAACCTCCCCTTTGAATTCATCCGCAATTGTGGGACAATATCACATAAGATTTCACCTCCCCTAACAAGCATAGAAAAGTCTCACTTTTGATGAATTGAGATTCCCTTGGGGCATCCGATGAAACATCATATTTTTCGGCTTACGTCACACACCAAATATTTATAGGTCATTATGACCCTACATTCTAGGTGATCACTTACTTGGAAGCCTATGATATGAACTGAAAACCTATGTATCATCATACAAAACCAAAAGAGGCATTCCTGACTAAGTTTGGAAAGTAGCATCCACCTGAACCAC
The DNA here is from genome assembly GCA_963277665.1 of Viscum album. Lineage (NCBI taxonomy): Eukaryota > Viridiplantae > Streptophyta > Magnoliopsida > Santalales > Viscaceae > Viscum > Viscum album. The sequence continues at coordinate 153,081,760 of OY728134.1, read as the reverse complement.
TAGATTTGGGTCTACGAAATTTTCAATATGAGAAATCTATTCTTACTGACCATCCAAAAGAAAAACTACTATGCGACTATCTCCCCTTTGGGAGGCCTCATCAAACATCAAGTTAAACTCCCAATCCTGTTATAGAAACATCACCAGCAAGCATATTGAATACAACTTGTAAGAAAACAAGATGTATCATAGTGAAAAAGAGTATACCTAGTGAGTTTACTCAAGAAGGACATGGAAAACACAAATCATTCCTATATGATTAATGTACCTTTATTTTTTCCTAAAACTAGTGTTTCCATGTACCAAGTCAAAAAGAATGTGTATAGAGTCATGGTGTATGGATATTTCGTCTACCGCACCAAAATTGTAGTCCCTAACTTGAATGATGGACTTGAAACACTTAACAATGTTTCCACAAACCAATCTCACCGAATCCGAGTCCTAATGTAGAACTGACTCACCCTGATATAACTCTTTCGGGACCCTTCCTAGAGGGGAACATGTAGTGACTACAATAATCCCGCCTCTGATAGGTCAGGGGCTGGAGAGTAGTACCGAGTTGGAATATCCCACAAATGGGAGTAATTTACCTAAGTAACTGTACACACACACACATCTCCAAGACAAAAATACATGAAAGTAAAACACTAAGTAAACAAATGCTTGCATACCAGGATATCCCAACCAATAGAGTGTGACATGAATGTAAAGGGCAGTAAAGAGAAATTGGGCTAGAATAAAAGTATACCAAAAAAAGTCTGCAAACTACAACGTTCATCCTATATATAAAGGTACTAGGACTATTGTATGTATTCATTGGAGCACACCCCAGTTTGTATGAACATATCAAGAACAATTTGGACCCAGTATGCCTGGAACTCTGTAACAAGGTCAAATGTCTGCACAAGACACAACATGTGTTAGAAAAGCTCGTGCATGGGTTATTTAAACAATACTCAGTTGGGCACTCTGAAAACACAAAGGAATACCACACAGGAAACACAATGAAGAAGATACCATATAGAAATACCATGAAGGAAAAACACCACTAAGAAAATATTTTCATCTTCACATAGGTATATGTCTATATCACATATAGCAAGAACATATAGGTATACTCATAAAGGACTTCAATCCTCAAAGTCCCATACAATGACATCTATGTGGTTCTACTCATATCATGCTCTTCCTAGGATATATCTCTACTCCAGCTATCATATAAGAGTATATAGAACAGGTATAAGAAAAGTACGTAAGATAACACTAGGGTCTTGACAAGTTACGTAGTTTCCCCCAGACATCTAGTTTTCCTACGACACTGTGTTTCATTAACACACCGAGTGTCAATAACACACATAGTTTCAGTAACACATGGAGTTTTGGTAACACATGGAGTTTTGGTAACACATGGAGTGTCCGTAAGAAACAGAGAGTCAGTAATACACAGAGTGTTAGTAACACACGGAGTGTCAGTAACACACGGAGTGTTGACAAGTCATGAAGCCCCCAAGATACGTATTCAGAAAGTCACATCCAATCATCAACCACTGAAAACTACCCAATGCACCCTTGTTAGGTCCAGTCAGGTAGAATAGAAAGAATATGATCTTGATAGAAATATAGGAGTCAACACCTATGGATCAATGGAGGGACAGATATCCCTACAAGAAATATCTTCCTAGATAGGGGATAAGTACCCGTGTAAATATTAGCCAGACCTTCTACAGTAACCCTGTCAATGGTACCATAAAGAGAAATGGGGCTGATCCGGACTCTCAATGTGATACATGCTCCAACCCACCGAGTAAATTGTCAAAGCTGGGATGAGACAAGTCACTTCAGAAAATGGGTCATCCTATATAATGGGAACATTATCTTGCATCGAAACCTCATAGGAAAAGGCCAAGGGTATACTCTAAACCTCTATATATCTTACTAAAACCCCACCAAACCATCTAAAAAGTATAACCCCATCTCAAGGATCCCAACACCATTGAAGAATTGTCAATTAGATTCTTAGTTTAAAAGATATGGTAATTTTAGTGAAAAGTTTCGATCTGGGTCTAGTCCGGGTCTGACCCGACCCGGCCATCCCGACATGGCCCAGTGCGGTCCGGTCGGATCCAAGCTAGACTAACCCACTCAGACAACTGAACCCATCCCACTAGGCCATTATAATGTCTCGACATGACCCAGTCCAGCCCAAATGTGTGAAGGATGGTCTAATTTCCACATGGGGCCTGCCATGGTCATGTGCCCTGCTGGTTGAATTGGTGCCCCTCACCACATTGCCTGGTTAGCATTGAAGGTCATATGAGGTCATCCCTAGGTCCAACATGGCCCGTTGTGGGTCCAACACATCCCACCACGTTTACACAGCTAATGTGGCTGCTAGTTTTGGGGCGTCATTGGCACCTTCCAAGGGCCACTAGTTTACCCTGCTGCTCTTTTTTCGAAACGAAAGAACGCTTGCGGTCCTTGGGTCACGTTCTTCACTGCCCTAGGATTAGATCATTTTCATAATCCATTCTGAAAAAAGTCACTAAAACAAAGATATCTCTTGAACCACTTCTATCCATTCTTCGATGTCGTTGTAACACCTCGTTCATGACATGCCAATACTAGATATGTGATATTGTATCGTTGCGTCAAGGATCAAGTTTGCAATGATCGATTGATCACAACATGTTGAGACATGGGCTAAATGAAGAATTCATGTGATGAATGAATAATGGAGGAAGAGAATCATAAATCATCCAAGAGTAATAGAACCTAATCCTATTTTTGTGCCGATCATGGTTCAATGAAGTTAGAACGACAATAGAAAAAAAAACAAATTACCACAAGATCATTCTCCCATCAAAACACTGCAACGGTAAATACCATCCCACAACAATGATTGATCTATAGGCCAATCTGTTTGTTGATTGTTCTATGTTCGTCATGAAATTCATGAATGTGGAAAAGAAATCAAATCACAAATTCCCTACCTTGAATTGGTTCGATTGCTGATGAAGAATGGTCTCCAAATTGTTCTCATGGGTGAAGATCCTTCAAATCCAAGGTTCTTCATTGATCATCAATCCACGATCTTATACTGTTTATCAGGAGAGATCATTATCTTTTCCTCAATATAATTTCTAGGGTTATAGAGATAATATTGAATTCTCTAAAAATCACATATTAAAATAAAATGCATTGTTACCACAAGAATAAAATATTTTTATTAAAATATTTTAATGATGTTTATGCCCAAAAACTCTCTTTCACAGCCGGCCCACGCCGGGCGATGTTAAGCCTCGTCTAAAGACAAAAACCCTTATAAACTCAATGGTGGTCTGAGATTTCAAATCCAAGTTACCATTTATGAGTTATTAGTATTTTAAAAATTAAATAATTTTATTTAATTATATTATTTATGGTTATTCCCTTATCAAGTTTTTCCATAGAAGATCCTCACTGACTAAAGTTAAGTTTCACTTAAGTTAAAACCACTTCTCTGAGCTTAAAAGTTCCCTCAGAGTTCTAATCAAGGAACCTTTTGAAAGTTTTTCCTCTTTTTCATGAAAGTCACATATGCATGTTTTTGAATACTTGGTATTTTTATGCGAATCATTCTGGGAACACTGGGTCTCGGAATCGCACATCATCTCAATTCCTATTCTCATAAGTTTTCCAAATAATTCCTAAAAATAAATTTTGTGAAAATATGGGTCATTAAAAAACATTTCATATTCACCACCTATTTATTTATTGTGGTTTATGTAATACCCATGAATGTATTTTATTATTTTTATCCTTAATATTTTGGGTATTTAGTTATCCATTTTAATATCTCCATTTCATGGGGTTTATGGTATCAATGTTATACGTTTGGTAATGTATTTTGGTCTAAATTTTTCCCCTTTGAGATGTATGTCTTTTTATGCACCTATATTATTTCACGAGGTGTATATATAGACCCTTTGACATGTAATATCTTGAATTTATTTATCCTCATGATATTTTATGTTGAATTTTATGTTATTACATTATGGGGATTATGATTCAAAGATACTAAAATGGTAATGATTTTATGTTACAATATCATCATTTATCATAATTTTTTATTATTTTGTTTTTGATGATAGAATATTATGATCCATCAATCAATACACTCATTAATTTTCTTCTCATAAAGTTATTCATGATATTTTCAAGTAATTCTATAATTTTTCTACTCCTTGGTACTTATGATAGTTGAAAAAATGTTTTTGATAAAATCCGAATTTATTATGTTTTTTTTCAGGAATCTATTTTCATCCAAACTTATTCTTTCTTAAAATGTTTTCGAAATGTTTCTTTATTGTCCTATAATTTTTTTTAAAAAAGTTACCAATTCTTGAATATTTTTAAAATGTTTCAAAATTAATCTTCATCTCATTTCAAAAAAAATCCTATTTAGATTTTACTATAAATGTGAAAATAATTTTTTTAAGATGGGTTGAATGAATGATACTTCTTGTTGTCCTGACCATTATTTTATTTGATGCTTCTGATATAAATTTTCAATGTTAATTTTGAAGAAAAATATTTTCAAAATTTTTTATTCTTTAAAAAGGTTTTTTTAATGCAAAAGGGTATTTTCCTCCATATGTGTTTTTGAGTGATTAATCAAAATAATTATCCATCTAAAATTACATCATTTGATATAACTTTTGTTTTTTAAGCATATAAACCATGGGTAACATTATCATTATTTATATTACCGGTTTATAATGACGAAGTAATTATGAAACCCAATTTTCATCCACAAGTTATAATATGATAAAATTCTTATCAAACCAAATTCTTTTTACATGGGTTATGATATGATGAAATAATTAATTGGTTATAAAACTTATCACTTTTCTACAAGTGTTTATATGAAGAAAGATTTATGAATCCCATTTCATTTCATATGTTATGATATGATTAATGTTGAATGATATTATGGCACATATATGTATGAATTATATAATGGGATGGGTGGGACATATATCTCCCTCCAATACATTGAGTAATGATAAATGTTTTATTATCTCAGAGGGTACATATGTGGTTATCTTATTCCTGAAATGGAGGGGTACATGGGTGGTCAGTAAAAGCCTGAAAAGTAGATTATACAGTTGGTTAAACCAATCCTAAAGTAGGTATAGGGGTTGTTAGACCAAGCCTACTATGTTATGATTGTCTGATTTGGTATCCTTGATATAATATTTTATATGATTATATATATGCCACAATTATATGTCTTATTCCAATGTTATTATCTTATAGCTCATATTGTTTTATTCCCTTATATTTCATGTATTATTAAGTTCAAATCATTATTCCATGACACAAGATTATGATCATTGTTATGCAGGGTATGGTTTTCAAATGTGATGTTCATGTTCTAATACCCTTAAGATCAGGTCATACTTATGTATCTCCCTTGTTTACCCTTACTAAAAATCCTAGCCTAAAATTTCTTATGTTTTCTTTTACCTAAGTTATGATGAAGTGTTCTCAAGATGAATTACTAAAGGGGGAGATATTTAGGGGATAAATTGAATATATTTTATGAATTAGGAATATTGTGTTCCTTGTTTCCAAGGGAACTAAACTATTATGGTATTTTGGAATATGTATGTGTAAGGTAGTGAATATTCTTCTAAAAAGTGTAATATCTATCTATGGAAGCCTCGGTTTCTATAGTTCTTGTGTAGTGGAGGCTTGATTATGATGAAACTATTATAAATGTTAGGACTAGTATGCAAGGACAATTCAAGCAAGCTAATCAGATTGTTCTATAATTCAGAAAAGAAGAATGGATTTGGGTTTATATCATGGAGTAATAACTCAATCATGGAAAAACATTCAACTTAATTAGGTTCATATTAAAGCATCTAGGGTGGAAATTTATAAGGACGAGGATGAGATGGAAAATTTATGGGAAATATTTAAGAGATGATATTTCAATGGGAATATAGGATAATAATACAACAACCATTGATGGTCGGTTTGATGAAGATTAAGTTTTTCAAACTGATGTTGAACTGGAATTGTAGTATGAGAACAAGTTATCCAACACTAAGGGTAAAGGTAAAATAAAAATGGTATGTGTTGTTTCAAAATACAAAAGTTTCTCTACTAATGGATCTTCCTAGACATATATGTATACTAGAAATACTCAAGTGATTGTAATTGTTAAGGGAATGGGAACACTGACAGCTGTGACTCTGGCCACTTCAATTGATTTAGCACTGTATGAAAATTTTAGAAAGGAATGGGTGACTACATCTAATATCTTTGGAGTACTTGACTCTATGAATTATCCTAAAGGAATAAAAGGTATTGAACACAGTAGAAAGGATTATAATTCCACCCATGGAGACCCGTGTAGAGAAGAAAGATCTGAGGATTATGACTTTCATACCCCCATGATGAGCAAAAGAAGTGATGTTATCTTGTGTAATAATCAATCCAATAGGGAAGCTCAGACTAATATTGATGAGTGTGACTCAGAGGACTCATCTAAAAAACATTGTAAATACATGAAGACCTAGAAGAGAGGTTTTCATCCAAGAGTTCAAGGTTATGGGATGGTGGTATTAATTAGGGATATTGTCATATTGATAGCCTTGATGCTTAGGCTGATATTAATTAAAATTTAGGGTTGATATTTCTCATCAATTGATAAGGGAGGTTTTTCTTTGTCTTACAAAATCCTCTATACTTCTGTTTCTTTTTTCAATTTTTAATAAACGGACATAGTACCTGACCATTAAAAAATTATTAAATTTAAAATAATTACTAGATTATTAATATAGTCTTGTTTCTTTAATAGTTTTAAAACTCAAACCAGATTTTTAGGTTACTAAAACCACAAGAAATTTATAAATATTTATTTATGAAAATATTTATAAAAAACATTTATAAAAATAGATTTATAATTATATAGATATATCTATAATTATAATTATTTATAATTGTAATAGTAAATATATATTTATAATTTTATTTATAAATACAAATTTACAATTATAGAAATATATTTATTATTATTAATATATATTTATATTAATAATTATATTTATATAATTATACTATTTGGGTTGTTTTATAGTCATAAAAATAACCCCGTAGTCTTGCTTGTTATTCCTGAGATCAAATCCCAACAACTATGTTTTTCTGGGGGTACTTTACAACATAGGGCTTTGGCCACTGTACAGACATCCATGGGGAATAGTGGTAGGGGATGTCGATGTCAGCATCATCCTAACGTAGGCCTTAGAGTTGAAATATATGTACAATGATGATGAGTGTAGTGTCGAAATCAAAGGTGTCGAGCATAACGATGAAGACCTCTATGAAGAAGGTTGGCGGCATAGTGGTGAGTCGTCATCGTCGGTGGTATCTGGCATGGCGGTAGTGGCTATCCATGGGGTCTCAAAGGAGGAGAGAACGTGGAAGAAGGACGTGAGCAGAGCATTAGTCATAGGAAACTCTTAGTTCAAGAAGTATGTGGGCCAAAGATCCACAAGTGCATGCCCAAATGAGTTTCAGAGAATGATGAAACCACCAACAATGTTATCTGAATTGGAAGGATGAGAGTATGACTTTCACCATCAATATAAGACAACATGCAATTCTACATGGGGATATTCTTTTCATTCAGCTATATGTCATAGGATTATAGGTGCATCAATTAAAAATCAATAGTTCAGGAGGGTTTTCTCCATGTGTATAACCCTTGGGCCCCATTTCATATATTTGGCCTTGTGCCTCAGGACCTATAGGACATGTAATGGTTCCCTCTCAACCCAATTAAAAAAATTGGGATTTGAAAAAAATAAATAAAAAATATACAACCTTCGGTCATAGAAGAGGATATTTATATAATTATAAATTTATTTATGTATAAATATATTTATAAATACATATTTATAAAATTATATATAAGTAAATATATTTATAGATATATTTATAATTATTTAAATATATTTATTTATAAAGATTATTTTGAATTTATATTTTTAATTATATATATAAATAAATATTTTAAATATTTTTAATATATATATATAATTATATAAATATAAATATATTTTCATATAAATATATATATATAAATGAATTTATATAGATAATTATCAATATATTGTAAATTTATTTATAATTATATATTTATAATCATATATTTATAATCATATATTTATAATCATATATTTATATTTATATATTTATTTATATATTAATAAATATATATTTATGAATATTTTTTTATTTTTTATTTATAAAAAACTAAATTATATACATATTCTAATAGGTAAGGGGGAATTCTCCCATTTTTTTGTTAAACCAAACAAACCCCTCTTATTTTTCTAAATAGAGGAATCTCATTACATAAACCATAGGAAAAATGAATATTAAACACCATGATAATATAAAATAAAGAAAATATATATATATAAATACTTAGGTAACATTAATACATCCCTTATATTTAATACAAATTAATTCATGACTTATTATATAATAATACATATAATACAAATTAGAAGATCGAGAAGTATATAGTCTTTGTATAATTAGGTACATTATATGAAAATATAAAATTGGAGGTTGGGTACATTGGAATTATCGAAAACATTCTTACCATACTCATAATTTTCCATCGTTCTCAAAACTGCATGAGATATCTTTGGGACATACATAAAAAAGGATGGATCTATAAATCCCATTATGTGAATAAATTAATATTGACCTAAATAAAGTATTACATGTTAGACAATAGGAATTTTAATGGGGTATAAAAGGGGTGGGAATCGTAAACATGAATAGTGAGGTACAGTGTATCATGTTAACATAAAGGCAATGTGGGAATGTGGAAACAACTTTAAACATGACATCATAAGATTAATTCAAGGTTAAACACCAAGAAATAATAATATAATGTGCTTATTATAACCTCCTATGCACCATATATGGAATTTAATTAGACTAAAACATTACCCAATGCATTGGAGCACTATATGGGTGCACCCATCATAGTTATATCATGTACATGAAAAAGTGTTCCGCAAATATCATATAACATAAGAACATACACCATCAAATTTAATCCCATGATTAATAATTATTGGTTACAGAAATGGAAGTCCCCAAATCAATGATGTTTATAAACAACTATAAGTATACCCTTGAGTGGAAATGTGTACAAGTACAAACCTCAAAAATGTTTAGAATGGAGAATCACAGTGAAATTTCAATAGCATAATGGCAGTACATGAAGAATCATGAAATGGTTCAATGAGTGAGAAAGGGGTATATTATCACATGGAATTAAAAAACCTAATAATGAGTGACATATAACAAAATAATCCAATAACAAAATTTTATAATTAATTGGTGCATGAAATAGATGGTGCTAGAAGAAGAACATAGCATAGAAAAAGCGCAAGAAATTTTTCAAAGCATAATGGGGAACATAATGAATCATGGGAGGAAATAATAAGAGTGAATGGGAAAAATCATCACTTATAAATCCTTAGGGAAGTAAGTGGGACATGTAAGATCATATCCGATTAGTATTAATTGGAGGACACAGTTCATTTCATAAATATGGTGCTTCAATAAGGAGGAGAAAGAGAGGATACCTTACTAAATTTTGGCATAGAAACAACTTAGTAAATTATATAATAAGAGTTAATAAATGATCTCTAATTATTAAGACATCAATTGGTTATTGGTGGGATCTTTATAATGTCATTAAAATATAACAAATTTTGATTCATAATGCTAATTACAAAGAAGGTGGTTTAGTGGAAAAGAAGGGAGAGAAACCCCTTACAAAATCATGGCACCGCAACGACTTAGGTAAATGATACAATGAGAGGGGATAAATGATCTATCATTGTTAGGAAATAAATTATAAATTAGACAGATCATTATAAATTCTTGAAAAGAAAACAATTGAGATTCAAATGAATAATTATAAAGAAGGTACTTGAATGGAAAACAAGAGGGATAAACCCCTTACAATGAGACGATGTTCCCAAAAAATTGGGAGCAGTTTATTGAGATATTTTGGAAAACTTGGGAAGACTCTAGAGATGGGAGTCCAAATTAAGAAAATGCTAAATTACTTTTGAGTGAAGAGGAATGAGATCTTGGGTGGGTTTATATAGGAAAAATGAGGGGAGTTCTTTATTATTTCCCAAATTAAGGTATTGGACTCTATAAAATAAAATAATTAAAACTGAAAACATTTACAAGTTTTCTATCAATTATTTCAGTAAAATAAGTATTATATTAATTGTTATATAATTTCATTGTCCGAAATCATAAATATATTACCCTTGGTGATGCGGAAGTGAGTTGTGTTCATAAAGACCTGATTTTAAAACATTTAAATAAAATATTAGTTTTAGAAGATTTATAAAGGATTTTTAAAATTAATTTAAAAACTTAAAATACACATTAATTTAAAGGGTAAAATATATTATGTTGTGGATATAATTTATATCCTTTATTAAATTAATTTTGGGTCATGATGATGTCATAATACACACCATATATTTATAATACAATTACTTTATACCTGAAAATTTGGTTGTCTCAGAATATTATAAAAAATTAATTATTGGATAATATCAATAGTATTATTAAAAATATAAAAATAATTTTATAAAAATAATTTTCCATAAGATTTAATTTTCACTTTTAAAACAAGGATCGATTTTCAATGATAAATGATAATTTTTTTCGACAATAATAGTTTTTGAACACTTATTATAATTTACATTTGACATCATAACAATTAATTTAAATTTATAATTAATAATTTTTTAATATTTTTATATTTAATTAATATATAATTCACTTTCAAAATTCATTAATTCATAAAAAAAGAATGTCTTAATTAAAATTTCATATTACCCAAAAAATATAATTATTGTTTTATCTTATAAAAATCTAAAACATTTATAAAGTAACACAAATAATAAGTAAATGTAACCATTATTATGTTACAAATAAAATATTAATATTAATCTTAGTAGGGCCTTAATAAATATCACTTTCTTACACCAAGAAATTCTCTAAGTGTAAGTTGCGTGATGGTGAGATTTTCATGGGTTGGTTCTGTGTACATTGTTTGGGTCATGATCTTAATGAAATTAAACTTCTCCTATAAATGGATTCCCTCATTATGTAGTAGTTGGATCATAGAATTAGATTGTTCAAGGGAAAATCCTAATGATTCTATCCCCCTCAAAATTTGTGATAGACAGGCTTTGTAGGGTATGATTCTACTTGTTGAGGTCATTTCTTCTTTTTTCTCTGTCATTTGGATTTATCATAATCCAATATTTATACTATTCATATGATCAATGTTTAATAACTATATTATCAATGATTATGACGCTTAATAGTATTTTATAAATCATTAGATACAATAAAACCAAATAAGTTCTTATGTCTTCAATAACCATAATAGGTCATTTAATTCAATACGGTGGGGAATTTTATTTCTAAAAGCTCATATCAATACAATCTTTCACCCTTAATAAATTTTTCCATTGGAATTTTCATTTCAGGAACTAAAAAAGATGAGGGTAATTTTTTCTCATCACCTCCTTCAGTTCCCATATCAACTCCTCAAAATTTTGGTTTCTCCATAAAACATAGATTTGGTGCATTGTCTTATTTTTTAGAACATTGTATCGACAATCCATGATCATCACTGGATTCTACTCATATAAAAGCTAATTATATAACAGTAAAAAATATGGATGTAACACCCTAATATTTTAATTAATATTTCTCATTAAATAATTTTAATTCTTTCATAGCTTGCATTGCACAAAACTGTGAGTTTAGTCGAATTGTGAGACATTATTAGAGTAAAATGACTATTATAAACTAGATGATAAATTAGAGAGAATAAATTGACAAAATAATTTATGGAATAAATATAATTTTCAAACTCAATATGAATGTACTAGTATGTTTGTAGAAAATGATCACTCAATTTTTAGTAAAATCAATTTATTCTTCAAAAAATACATTTTATTCAAAAATGAGTTTTTATTGTTTTTATAAATTTTTATATGTTCTAGAAAATATATTTGACGAAATAAATTCAAATTTTTAATTCATCATGTCAAAATTATCTTAAAATCATTTCTTCTAAATTTTTTTAAGGAATAGTGAAAATAATAATTTTTATTAGAAACTGTTTGCTTTTTAAAATCTTTACAAGGTAAAACTATTTATTGTAATAGTTTTAAATTTTAATTAGTTCATTTAGATTTAAAATAATCCAATTTTTAAAATGGATTTTATACATGAATTCATTATGAAAATATTTTATATAATAAAAGTATGTTTTTTGAAAAATTGGTGTTCATGGTATTTAATCATTTTTATATTAAATTAGACTCTACAGCTTCTGTGTTTGGAATTTTTTGATATGGATGCCAAATTTTGATTCATAAGGTCAAAATATATTAAATAGGTACCTTTTATGAATAGACAAAAATAATAGTAATAGTGTTAATTTTTGTTACCACAGTCAAGGGAAAATTGTGTAATTTAGGTTAAAAGTAAAATTACAAAGACCATAAATTAACATTAACACGTTCCAAAGTTTTATTGCATTATGAAACATCAAAACTTAACACATGAAGATATAAATTATATTTTTTGAATGGACACTTTTCTATGAAAATTATTTAAATAATATTTAAATCAAATAAAGTCACAAAATATCACTTTCTTTGTTTTAAATATATTTTATGTACCCTCTAATATTATGAATAGTTCTATATGTATAGTTTCCAGGGCTTCCCCCATCAATTCATGGTTAGATAACTTCACTAGAATGACTTAAATTTCTATGATCCCTCCTGATAAAATACCAGAGAGTACCAACTACTAAATTAATGATATGATAAACCCTCAATATGAGCATCTCCCTGAAACTATTATGAATGTCATTGACAACTACACTTTCCTGAACACTGATGATTTCTTAATTTGGGATCCTACTTACAATGTTATTCATAACTCAAAAAAGTATTATAATCATTATTTTTGTAATTATTAAAGTGATTTCAGTTGGATAAAACATTTTAACAAGCCTTGGATGAATCCTTGAAGATTCATTATTATCTAGAATCTTTCTCAAAATAGAGTCCCCATAGATAGTTTCCTTTAGTTTATTGGAATTCAACTTTGTTCTAAGTGAAATCTCTACCATCAACATAGATAATATTCTATCCATTGTTTTCTTTCTTATGCTAATGCTTCTGCTCTTTGGAACTATATTCTTGACATTTTTTATAATAGATGGTTGATTATTGACTCTATTAAATCTCAACTAATGAAATGTGCAGAAATGGAAGGTTCTAGAAAAATTATAAACCATTTTCTTGATTCAAATTTTGAGCTCCACCATGTGATCCGGTATGACAAGAATAATTTTATTCATAAATATTACTTATTCAATAAAAATGAAAGTTAGATATAGATCTTTATTTCTATACATGAAGCTTCTTTGATACAAAAGGTACATTGCGACCATACTGTACAGGACCTTGAAATTCTGCTATGTCTTAGGATTATTGGGAATTTCTACAATCCTCTACACAATTTGGAATGGTTCTAGAGAGTTACTATTCTTATATGGATAAAAGTAAATGTAGATTCTTCCTCCAATGTCAATTCGGGCCCTACGGGTTGGGGTGCTATCTTTATGACTCACCTAAGTCAGATCCTTGGATGCTTCATTGGTAGTTGTGACATTTCCTACTCTCTTGAGTATGAAATGATGAGTTTGATACATGGTATTTCCTTCACTAAGCTCTTTTGTTGGAATAATATTTGAATTAAAAGTGAATAGACTATCATTGTACCAGTGATTTGGAATAGAGAAACACATCTTACATGGATGATTACTACCTATTGGATTGACTGCACTTATTCTCTTCTTGATATCAACTACATCATCACTCATGCTTACCATGAAGCAAACATGGTTGCAGATGGTTTGGACAACACGGGTTTAAATCAAGACATTACATGGCTCAAATATCTCCCTATCGATTTTCTTAATTTTCATGAAATATATTGTAATATTATTTTGTATTTTAGACACCTATAAACCCTTTATTTTATAATATTTATGCTTTGTGTTTTTGGGCCAAGTCATCATCTTTAAAAAATATCCTTTATATGCCCTCATGGGGACACAATTATATTATGAATGAATGTAACTATACATTTTTAACTTAATAAACATATAAATCATGATATAAATTCATTTTTTTGACTTTTTGGGTCACTTATATGAAATTATGGTATTTATAATATTTTAGTAAATAAATATTTAAATATGTCACATTCATGTTTTAAGTACTATATAATTTTTATATTGGGTTACAGAAAATATAAATTCAACTATAATTATTCATATGAAATATACAAGGTTTATATCCATAATTCGATTTCAATTTTAATTTTTAGTGAAAAAATATGTATATTAAACAAAAACAAAACATTGATGTAGTAATAATTTTATTAATCAAAATATCAAATAAATTTTAATAAAAATTCTAAAATAAATAATATTTTATATAATTAATGTGACAAAAGAATTTTATGGATGAAATTTACCTCTGAGGGATATAATAAAATATTTTGATCGATGTTAACTTGTTTTCAAGATATTTTTAAAAGTCTGTGTAATGAATAGTGTCAAAATTGACACTAATTATATTTTATCAAAATAATATTTTCTTAAATTATATAAAAAATATAAAAAAATAATATATTATAAAATATTATAAAATATTTATTTTCTATTTAATTTACATTGCACAATTTAAATTTAAAATAAATTAAAATTAAATTTTTTTTTCTTTGATAAAATTACAATATGATAACAAGGGTTAATAAAAACGATAAGGTTAAAAATAATAACAAAACGTGTCTAAAATATATATTTTGATGATATTATAACCTTATATCATCTTATATTCAAATCCATGGCATTTTAGAGGTATTTTTATTGATATTGAATTTATTATAAATTAAAATATTAAGAAATGCTAAAAGTGCCCCTCACCTCAATTATCAAAGGGAACATCACCCCTCACTTATTTCAAACCCATTGAGAATTCAATATAGACCATCCCCTGAACCATTATCTTCTAAAATTATATTGACAAGTTCTAGATGTTTTCTATTCTCAAAATACTAACCCCAGTATCCCTAAGAGGATATCTGATGGATGTTTTCCAAAGAAGAGGTAATCATCTCTACCGGCTCATTCAAGATTATTTCTGCTTCTACTTCCTCTTCATGTGTTGTTTCCATTATAAAATAATAAATAAATGATAATATATTTTATTAGATGTTATTATGATAATGTTTTAAATATATTCCACCTTTTATCCATCCCATGAAAAACAAAATCACCACATATGCGTATATATGACTTATCATCTCCTCGTCATGGTGTAATCTATTTTTAATCACCAATTTATTTGGATGGGTATAATTATTGAAATTTTAGACATATATAATAATTAAAACTTTTTATTGATTATTTATTAAAATATATACCATCCACATCCTCCCTCTTTTACCATTAAGGGAATGATACAATCATTTGTGCTTACGTACATCACACAATCTCTCCCAGAATCATGCGATTCATTTTCCACATTCACCATTAATGAATAATTTTATGATTATATATAATGAATAAATATGATAAATATTACCTAAATATTATTTTGGAAATTATGTAACTATATCTAATTCACAAGAATAGAAACTTATATGAAAAAAGATGCATAGGAAAATGAAGCTTTTAACACCTAAAAGAAGAGTAATAAGGAAATATTATTAAAAAATAGGTGATACTATGATCATATGTGATATAATAAATATGAATGTGGTTCTAGAATTAGTTAATAAAATTATTTAATCCACTATAAAATAGTTTCAAATATTTACAAAGAAACCATACCTAATATAAGGGTTAAATTCATAATCTCATTTTTTAAGGATTTTATAGATGTAAGTATTTACTGGGGAATATTTAACTTCTATGTACATGTTTCATAAAAATATTTTCCGTAATATTATCAATATTCTTATACAATTGTTTAAATTCATTTTACCGATGTTTTACTTTTTAATAAATGTTTTTAATTGAATCATTTTTTTCTTAATGAGGTACCTTGTGACTTTTCCATAAAAATTATGTGAAGAATGTTTTTTAACATATACATAATGAAAATAGATTTCTAATTTTATTATTCCTTAATGAATTGAAGCTCACCTTACAATTATACAATATCATTTTAAGAGAAAATATTTTCTTTTAAAATTACATGTTATTTTATCTAAAAGAATTGTTTTCAAGGAATAATGGATATTTTTCTCATGAAATATTTTCGAGTGATCTCTCAAGATTATTTTACATATATAGTAGAATTCATTGATGTGAATTATGATTTATTGAGGATATTTTTCAACGATATTATCCATAAAATTTCTATGGGTTTTTATGTTTATTATGGAATGATATTTATAAATTCTTTTTCATTTCCATGGGTTATCTTATGATGGAATGATGTTTATGAAACTCGTTCTTTTTTATGGGGTCTAATATAATGAATGATTTATGATCTTATGTCACACATATGTATGGTTTTCATTTATAATGTGTCGGACCTATATCTCACTCTAATACATTGGGTAAGGATTTATATATCATGAGATAATCATGGTGGTAATGGGAAATGATCTCGGTTTAGTTATATAGGGCTAGAACGAGAAGTAAACCTGATTCAGTAATACATGGAGGAATGGGGAGTGAACCTGATTTAATAAAAGACATTTTCCATTATGATGGTCTTAGAAATGAGCATGGACAAATAAGTAAATTATTTTCAATGAGTATGTGTATTCCGTAATTTCATTCCTTATGTTATGATCTCATGAAATATGTTCTTTATGAAATTATATGATTTATCCCATGACATGATATCATGATTTTGATATGCAGGATATAGTTTTTAAATGTTTTTCTTCTGTTTTTTTCTACTATGAATATGATATGATTTTTATCTCCTTTTTTAACCCTCACTAAGCATGTGAGCTCACCCTTTCTTATGATTCTTTTCCTAGGATATTAAAAAAGGTATTTAGTAAGATGTGTTAAAAGGGTTTCAAGTTATAATGGAATAAGTGAAAGATAATGTAGATGTTTTATTAATTAGTTGTCAATATTTCCTAGTTTTAAAAGAAACTAAACCAATATGGTTCTAGAATAGTTTTTATATGTTATTTAAGGAATATTATTCTATTTAGATATAATATCGATATATGAAAAGTATGGTTTGATATAGTTGTTATTATAGAAAGGTGTAGTTGCCATTTGATAACTAGGATGAGAAATCCTTAGTAGGAACTCTAAGCATTAGTCTAAGTGTAGGATACAATCGCATTGTTTTAGTGATGATCATAAATAACCTTGGATAAAACCTATAATGTCCTGAATAAAAATTTTATAGGTAATTTCCCTTGATTATGTGGTTTTCCCATTTTGATTAGTGTTACGAACACTATATTTTTTTTTGTTTTGGTCACTAGCTAGAACTTAAAGGAACAACGTTAATACTGAATGTGATGGGAAATGAAATGATTGTAATCATAAAAAAATGTTATGGTATATGGAATTGAAAATATTATTTCGAAAATCACACAAATTTCTTAAGGTAGGAATCATGTAGTACTTCCAAACATGAAAAGGCAAGAACATCATTATATTGAGTCCTTCAGGAGAAAACACTCACCTTATTTTAGTGGGTATTTTGATCCACTAGGTAATGAAAATGGATTAGTAAAACTAAAAATATACTTTTGGTTCTCTAATGTTAATAACATAATAAATTCAATTTGGTAGTCTGTCATCTAGAAGGTGAATTGGATTAATGGTGGAATCTTATCAAGAATACGAGGAAACAAGATGAAATTGTCTCTATGGAATGGGACGAGATAAAGAACATATTTTTCAATAAGTAATTTCCTCGTATTATCTATATTAATATAGAGAATGAGTTACTTAAGATTAAACAAAATGGTGATGAATATATTGGTACCTAGGAAGAAAATTTTACAAAACATAAAAGGTATGCTTCTGGAATTATCATTCAACCTAATAATAAGGTTGATCAATTATTCACTGGCTTGGTGACAAGTATCTAAATGGAATTATCCATAAGTTAATTTAGTAGATATGAGTAAATACTTCCATGTTCTATCAAGGTTGAGATGGAGATTGGATTCACCCATCAATCTTATGGGTTTGATAAGAAGAGAACAAATTCAGGGGTAAATCCAAAAAAAATGTGAAAAGAAGATGATCCTTCCTTTATGCACAATGTGTGGAAATAAACATGGAGAAACATATCTTAAGGGGATATTAAATTTTTTATGTGTTTAAAATATGTTCATCGGGCAATTGACTGCTGAAGAGATAGAAAAAGATAGCTAATGATAAAAATATATATAAAGCTACATAGAATGCACCTTCCACCCTTCATTATTACAAGTTCCAGGAAAATTGTAATTAATATATTAAATGTCATAATATAAGGGTTATTGATGAATATAGACATAAGAAACCTATTTAGGCTAATGATAGAGGAAAATTACATATGATCACTACTGGTGAAGTCGAGTATTACAATGAATTGTTGAAAGGTACACTTACCATCCACTCTAAGTAAAATAATTTTTTATTTGATGCTAGATCCACCCATTATTTTATTTATAAAGAATTTAATATTGGTATAATTATATTACCTCAAAAATTATATGTTGAGTTAGATATGAAAACTCCTAAATGGAAAACAATTGAATCCCAGGTTTATAATTCATCTCTATTTGATGTTTATGGGAAAATTCTTCCTGAAAATCTCACGATCCTTCCTTTTGTTAATTTATTGTGATTCTTGGCATGTATTGTATTTATCTATATAGAGCTTATAAAAATTTCTAAGGGAAGTCACATTTCATATTCTGAATGAATCTATTATCATCTATTTATGGAAGGACTAATATGAACTTACATTGGAAATTACATTCTTCTTATGTGTTTTAATTCCTATAAAATAAGGTTTTCTATATCAGATACTCCTGGAAAAACTCACCATTAAGGATACCCCTACTGTAAAGGATTTTGATGATGTATTTCCAGAAGATTTTTCAAGTCTTCCATAGAATCTTGATTCTTATATTTTAATACAACTCATACTGGGTTCTATGCATATTTTAAATAATCCTTATAAAATAACTCCAATTGAGTTTCAAGAATTGAAGATGCAACTTCAAGAGAATCTTCAAAATTAATTCATACACCCTGGTGAATCACCTTGGGGTTCACCTGTTCTGTTTATTAAGAATAAATATATATTAATGAGACTCTTCATTTATTATTAAGAACATAACAAGATAACTATCATGAAAAAATATTTTCTCCCTGTATTTATGACTTATTTCACAAAATATATAGAAATAAATACTTTTTCAAGATTGATCTTTATTCCAGATATCATCAATTATGGGTCAATAAAGAGGATATACCCAAGAAACAATTCTATACAAGGTATGGACAATATGAATTTATAGTCATTCCTACTGATCGTATTAATTTCCCCACTATCTTCATGGATTTAATGAATAGAGTCTCTAGATATAATCTTGATCAATTTTTGAAGGTATTTATAGATAATATTCTTATATATTTGTAGAATAAATATTAACATAAAGGTCACTTGATAATTTTACTAAAGACCATGATAAAGGAGAATATTTATGAAAAATTTACCAAGTGTGAATTTTGGCATCATAAAATTTCATTTTTAGGTCACAAAATCACAAGATAGAGGATATCTATGGATCCAGCAACGATTGAAGTTATTGAACATTGGCCTTGACCAAAAATGGTAACTAATATATGTTGTTATCTTGGGTTGGATTAATATTATTTATGTTTTGTGAAATATTTATCATGGAGGTCTAATATATTCACGAATTTCACTTGGAAAAGAGTTATGTTCATATGGATGGAATAATTTAAAGATAATTTCAAAGTGATAAAAAGAAGTCTAGGCAGTGCACCTGTGCTCACACTACCCTATAGTGGACATAATATTGTGATCTGTAGTGATACATCCAATAAGGGTATTGGATGTGTTCTCATTCTAAATGATATGATGATATCCTATTCCTCATAACCATTGAAAATCAATGAGAAAATTTACCAAATGCATGCTTTGGAGTTAGTTGTGGTAACTTTTGAATTCAATATATGGAGGAATTATGTTTTATCAAAAATATGTGATATATACACTGATAATAACAGTTTAAAGTATATTTTCACTCAAAAGGTGATAAATATGAATCAAAGGAGGTTATTGTAGTTGATTAATGATTACGACTTCCCAAAACATTACCACCTTGGGAAAGTGAACATGGTATAATATGATATAAGTCAAAAGGACCATACTTTCTTATATATGATAAGGATCACAAAAGATCTAATATATATGGATTTGCAATGGATAGATCATGAAATAATAAAGGAATGGGAGAAATCTTATATGGATTAAATTAATGTTCACCCATCTATACAAGTGAATGTTAAATAGGCATAAAAAGAATATATAGATCTACAAAAGAAGGTGAGAAATGATCATGAGTTCCAAATTGACTGTGATGGAATAACAAGGTTCATGAACCATGTTTGTGTCCTTCCCATACAAAATTTAAATAAGGATATGTTGAGAGAGTCTTATTTTTCATCTTTCTCTATTAATCCTGGAATCACCAAGATGTATAAAGATATGAAATTGTATTTCTTGTTGGATGTAATGATAAATTATATTGTAGAATATGTTTCTTGGTGCTTGGTTTTTCGAAAAGTTAATGCTAAGAGATAAAATCCTAAGGGGATGTTACCACCATTGCCCATACCATAATGGATATGGGAAAATATCAACATATACATTGTCTTCAGACTTCCCAAAACATATTAAATCCCTAATAATATATGGGTAATAATTGATCACGTTATGAACTTAGCACACTTAATTTCTATTAGACAAGACTTATCTTTTGATCAGCATGCCATAATATATTTTAAGTAAGTGGTAAGATTTCACAGAGTACCACTTTTTTTTATATCTGATCAAGACCCAAGTATTAACTCAAATTTTTCGAGTAGTATTCAATAGGTTCTAGATATAGAGTTACATTTTATTAATGATTATCATCCTTAGATAGATGGTTAGTCTAAGAGGATAATTCAAACTCCAGAAGTCATGTTGATCAATTTCTCAATGGATTTCAAATTTGGTTGGGATCCACACCTACCTATGGTATAATTTTCTCACAACAATATCTTTCACTATAGTATTCTGATGGATGCTTATGAATCCCACTACTGTATGATGTGTAGGAAACGAACTTTATAGAATTAAGTTAAGGAAATAAAGATATTGGGACCTAATCTAGTTATGCAGATGGTAGAGAAGGTTAGATCAATTAAATATCACATAATAGCATCTTAGAATTGAAAACAAAGTTATGATGGTAGTCGATGAAGAGACCTAGAGTGTGAAGTGGGTGACAATGTATTTCGAAGAATATCTCCCTGGATGGGAGTGATGATATTAAAAAATAAGGGAAACCTAAACCCTAGGTATATTGGGTTTTTTGAAATAATAAATCCTTTTGGGAAGAAACATTATTGATTGGATCATCCACTGAATCTCTATCATGTTCATGACATGTTCCATGTATCTCTATAGGGAAAGTACATAACTAATCCTTCCCATATACTAAACCTATAATTCTTACCACTGGAGCAAGATTTATCTTAAGAAGAAAAATCGATATAGATTTTGGATCATAAACATAATGTTCAACGAAACATGAAAACTCTCTTGGTAATGTTTTATGGAGGGACCAACAATTTAAGGAAACTACCTGGGAACTTGAGGATGTGATGAGGTAGAGGTATAATCATCTATTTTTATCTAAGTGTTTAATATAGCGGGATAAATTCATTATAAGAAGGTTAGCATGTTACAACCCAATATTTTATTAATATTTCACTTTAAGTAGTTTTAATTCTTTAGTAGATTGAGTTGCACACAATTTTGAGTTTAATCGAACCACATGACACTATTAGTATAAAATGAATATTAAAACCTAGCCATTAAATTATTGAGAATAAATTGAATAACTAATTTTTTTAAATAAATATAAATATCTAACTCAATATTATTGTATTGTTAAGTTCGTAGAAAATGATCACACAATTTTTAGTAAAACCACTTTATTCTAAAAAAAATTTTCTTCAAAAATGAGTTTTTTTATTTTTATTAATTTCAAATGTTTGATAAAATATATTTAAAATAAATTAATTTAATATTTTAATTCATCTTATAAAAATTTTCTTAGAATTATTAATTGGGAAAACATTTAATTTTTTAAATAATATTGAAAATAATAATTTTTATTAAAAAAATTTATGTTTTTTAAATTCATTAAATGGTAAAATAATGTTTTGGATAAGTTTTAAATTTTAATTAGTTCACTTTGAATTGAAATAACCCAATTATGGTTTGTAATGGGATTTATACTTTAATTTTATTAAAAAAACATTTTATATTTTAAAAGGACATTTTTAAAAAAAAAAACATTTTCATGGAATTATATTGATTTGTTATTAAATTAAATTATACAACTTATATGTTTTGAATATTTAAAAATGGATATAAAATTTGGAATCATATGGTCCAAACATAGTAAATAGTTCCCTTTTATATTTTCCAAAATGGATAGTAACCTTGGAAAATTGTTTTACCAGGGTAAAGGGTAAATTGAGTAATTTATGTTAAAAATAAAATTATAATGACTATAAAAGGACTCTAACACATGAAAAAATATTATTGGATGAATAAAGGTAGACCCTTAACATATAAATATTTGAATTAAGTTTTTTAATGGATAATATTCTTGGAAAATCACTTAAATAATATTTAAATTAAATAAATTCAGAAAATGTCACATTCTTGATCATTAATGTCCTTTATGGTCCAAATGGGAAAAGAGTTATGTTATTAATGAATATAATTATAATTTTTATACAAAATAAACATATTTTCATGATATTAAATTATTTTTTTAATTTTTGGGTCACTTAGATGAAATTATGTTATCTATAATACTTTATTTAATAAAAATTTAAAGGTATCACAATCATGTTTTAAATAATATATCATTTTTATATAGAGTTACACAAATTAAGTATTCAAATATAAATATTATTATGAAATATAATATTTTTATATTCATCTTGATATTTAATTTTTAATTATTAGTGAAAAATATGTATATTAAATAATTAGACAATAATGATGTAGTAATTATTTTATAAATGGAAATATAAAAAAAGGTTAATAATAATATTAAAATGAAAATAATTTGGTATAATTAATTTGATCAATTAATTTTATAGATTATATTGGCCTCTTAGGGATATAATTAAATATTTTGATCTAAGTAAACTTCTTATATTGATATTTTTAAAAGTAAATGTAAAGAATAATGTCAAAATTGACACTGATCATATTTTATCAAAATAATATGTTCTAAAATTATTTAAAAAATATAAAAAAATTAAAAATAAAAAAGAAATTATAATATCGTCTAAAATGTTATAAATTGTTATTTTATGATTTATTTTATATCATATATGTAAAAATTTCAACATTTTAATATTTCTAATGTTGTTACCTTAGTTAAAATTAAAACAGTTTAACGTTGGTTAATCAAATTGATAAGGATAAAAATAATAAAACCACTTGTATAAAATATATTGGTTGATTATATTACAAAATTATACCATTTTATATTCTAATACATGTCCTTTTGGGGGTATTTGTAATGATGTTTAAATTATTATAAATTAATATTTTTTGGAAATTCTAAAAGTGTCACTCACTTCAATTATAAAAGGGAACCTCCTCCATCACTTCTTCACATCCCATTAAGAATTAAATATCAAACATACCATGAATAAATCTCTTATCAAATTCCATAGACACATTATAGAGGTTATTTTCTTCTCAAAACACCAACCCTAGTGTCTCTAATAAGAGATCTAAAGGATGTTATCCAAAGAAGAGGTAATCATATTTTCCAACTCTTTCAAGATTATTTATTCTTCTACTTACACTTAATTCATTTTATCTATCATAAAGAAATTATTATATTATAAAATATATAATGATATTTTATTATGATTATGTAAAAACAACATTCCACATTTTATCTATCCTACGAAAAAGAAAAGCACCTCACGTGCATACATATGACATACTGTCTCCACGCCATGTTGTAATGAGTTTTCCATATACACTTTATTTGGATGAGTATAATGATGGGAATAATAGATATATATAATAATTATAACATTGTATTTATTTTGGAAAAAAATATATTCCATTAAATTCTAAACCCATTTACTATTAAGGGAATGATACCATCGATCGTGCGTACGAATGGCCTACCGTCTCTACGACATGTTGCGATTCATTTTCAAGATTCGAAATTAAATAATTATTATATGAATGTATATAATTAACAAATATTAGATATATTACCCTAATATCATTCTTTTAATGATGTAATGATATCCTATACAAAATAATTGGGACTTATATGATAAAACATGCATAAGAAAATGAATCAGTTAAACCAAAAAGAAGAGTAATAATGAAATATTATTAACAAAAATATGATAATATGATAATATATGATATAATAAATATTAACATAGTTTTATAATAAGTTAATAATGTTATTAAATCTAGTACATAGGAGATTCAAATATATACAAAGGAAATCAAACCAAAGAAAAATCTTAAATTCACAATCTCATTTTATTTCTGTTTGATTATATGAATGTATCTACTGGAGAATATTTAACATCCATTATATATTATTAAAAATTGTTTTCTAAAATAATTTTACTATTATTTTATAGTTTTTAAATTCATTTTTACACATGTTTAAATTTTTACTAAATGGTTTGAAAGGAATCAATTTTCATTTTCCAAATGAGGTACTTTGTTACTTTTCTGACAAAAGTATGAGATAAATTTTCTTTATCTTATACACCATGAACATATTTTTCTACTTTAATGATTCATTAATTCCATGAAGCTTCCCTTAGAAGCTTAAAAGTTTATTTTAAATGGAAATTTTTTCTTTTAAAAGTTCAATTCATATTAATAAAAGGATAATTTTTCAAATTAGAAAGGATATTTTCCTAAATAATTATATTCATGTGATCCTTCAAGATTATTTTCTATATATGATAATATTATTTGATGTTAGTTATTATTTATGGGAGATATTTTTCAATGATATGTTCAATAATATTTCTATGGTTATTTTTGGTTGATGATGTAATGATATTTATGAAACCAATTTATTTTCCATGGGTTATGTTATGATGGAATGATGTGTATAAAGACCATTTATTTTTATGGGATTTAATACAATAATGATTTATGTTCTTTTGGAACACAAATGTAAGGTTTTCATTATTTGATAGGTGGTACCTATATCTAAATCAAATTAATTGGGTATAGCTTTTTATATCATGAGATAAATATGGATGTAATTGAAAATGATATCGGTTCAGTAATACAGGGTTGGAACAGGAAGTATGCTCTATTCAGTAATACAGGACTGGAACGGGGATTGAACCCAGTTCAGTAATGGACTTTTTCTGTGATTATGGTATTGGAAATAATCCTTTACTAATATGAAAATGATTTTTTATTTCTTATGTGTATGGCACAATTTAATGTCTTCTGTTATGATACCATGAAATATGTTCATTATGAATTTATATTATTTCTCCCATGATAAGGTATCATGATCTTTAATATGGAGGATATAATTTTCAAATGTTTCACTTTCGTTCTTACTTATTATTATTATGATATGATTGATATCTCTATTTTTTATCCTTAATGATAATTGGTTTCCCCCTTTATTAGGTTTCTTTTCATAGGATTTAAAGAATGGTTTCATGTAATATGTGTCAAAAGTGGTTCTAGTTAAGATGGAATAAACAGGATAAGATGTAGATGTTTTATGAGCTAATGCTTTATATTTCCTAGTTTCAAAAGACACTTAACCTATGTGGTTCTAGTTTAGTTTTTCTATATTAGGTAATTAATATTATTATATTTAGATGTAATATTCATGTATCAAAATTATCATCCATTATATTGGATTCATCACATGTATGGGGTTTGGTATATACTTCCACAAGAGGGATAAATTGAACACATCATGTAATTGAGCTAATCTAGGTGGGTGTGCTAGTCTATTGTCCATCGCTCAATTGTGATCAAGGGTCTCAAAGGTACCAATGTATCATGGACTAATATTTCCCATCTTCCTAAATCTCATCATTTTCTTCCATGGAGATATGCAAGGGAATAACTTATCTTTAACCTCATTCTTCTGGTCACATCAATGATTACCAGCATAGCTCCTCTATTGACTATGATCATCCCAATTGTGATGTGGAATGGTCTTGACCTTTTCCACCATTTCCTCAACCATTTTAAGACCCAGTAGCATTCATTTACCAACTTCATCCCAGCATGTAGATGTTCCACAACTCTTCCAATAAAAGGGCTTCATAGTGATAAATTTGGATGCATGAGTTTAAACTATTATTGTATGAGAATATAACCAGTGGAATATGTTGATTCAATTCCCCTTTGAAGTATGTTGAGAATTCTCACTTCATGTTCCCTAGTGTATGGCTAGTCCACTTAGATTGGACATCATTTTGAGGGTGATAATCAATGATGATGATGAACTCTGTATTTAGACCATGTTATAGACTCTTATAGAACATTGAGATAAATATTGGATCTCAATCAAATACAATCAATAGTGGTGTTCCATGTTGTATTACCATTTCTCTAATGTATATCGTTACATGTTGATCGAGTGATATGTCCTCTCAAACTGAAATGAAGTGAGCATTGTCTGAAAGTTGATCCACCTCAACCCATTTAATATTATTTTATTTTGATGTGTAGGGAAGATCATTGAAAAATTCCATGGTTATATTTTCCCATTCTTATGTAGGTATGGGTAATGGTTGAATCATCCTCTTGTGTTTTTTTCTTTCATATTTTACTTGTTGAAATACAAGACACTATGATGTATATTCCACAATCCAATTCTTTGTATTGTCCCAACAATGGTTTCCTTATAGATATTAATAAATCTTTCCACTTACTGGATGGATATAGAAGGTATAGCTATGTGAATTATTGAAAAACTCAATCTTAAACACCATATTTGATGTTTGACATAGTCATAACCAAATATTGAAACTTATTACTCATTAATTTTGATCTATGAGGATTTCCCTTTTCTTATATATTCTATCTTCTTATAGATTTACACATTTTCACTTTATGTATCCATTATCTTCTCTAGAAGGGATGCTTGTGAAATCATTTTTAAAAGGATTAATTATTTTACTTCCAAAATGATTCCCTTTTCGATCTTTTTAAAGATTAAGAAGATCATATCTTTCTCAATTATCTTTAACGATAAAATTTCTGGATCCTTTATACTTAGAGAATATGAATCATTATTTTCCTTCCCATGATAATACTGGATTGAGTATTCATATTCATTAATTATCTCTAACCATCTTCATTGGTTCGTCCTTAGCTCTTTCTATGTGCATATATATATGAGGCTGTTATGATCTGTATATAATTAAAAATTATTCACAAAGATATAATGCCTCTGTATTTTCAATGAAAATATTACTGAGGAGAAATCCATATTATATGATGAGT
Source organism: Viscum album (assembly GCA_963277665.1). Lineage (NCBI taxonomy): Eukaryota > Viridiplantae > Streptophyta > Magnoliopsida > Santalales > Viscaceae > Viscum > Viscum album. The sequence goes on along the minus strand of OY728134.1, from coordinate 153,053,756 downwards.
ATTTTAGTTCATTAGCATTCAATTACCTTGAGGCATAGGCTATCACTTTTTAATTATACATTAGTACGCATCCCATGCCCTCTTCAAAGCATCATTATATACCATAAAAATTCCCCACTTGTGGTTAATGTAACTATAAGTTCATTGATAAGCCCCTATTTTAACTCATTGAATATATATTCATGTTCATTATTCCAAAAAACATAACTCCATTATGATTTATCTTGGTTAGAGGGTTTGAAAATCACGATAAATTTCTCATAAATCCAACAGAGTACCCAAATTATCCAAGGAAGCTTTGGATTTCCATCATTGTGGTCAGTCTTGTCCAACCTTCAATTACATATATTTTTAAAGGGTATAATTATATTACTTTTTTGGTGATTTCATTCCCCAGTAATGATACATCCTTCAACCAGAACTCAGATATTTTATAATTTTTTTAAACATTATACTTTTATAATGTCTTCTGTACAGTCCTAAGAAGCTCTTGATGACCCCCTTACTTTTGGAGTATATTACAATATCTTCAATAATGACTACCAAAAACTTTTATAGGTAATTTATAAAGACTTTATTGAAAAATTCCATTATGATTTTGGGAGTATTATTGAGTCTGAATGACATAACTATGAACTCATAGTTCCCGTACCATGTACGGAATGAAGTTTTGGGGATATCCTCTTTCTTCACACATGATAATACCCTAACAGAAGAACCCCCTTGGATATGTATTGGTATCCACATAGTTGATCGAATAAGTCTTCAATCCATGGAATATGATATATATTATTTATCATGATCTTGTTGAACTATTGATAATCAATGTAAATGAGCATCGACCAATAATTCTTGATGAAGAGGACCGGTGTACCCAATGATGAAGCACTTGGGAATATGAACTCTTTATTTTGACACTCCTATATTTTATTCATAATCTCCTATAGATTCACAACAACTATTCAATTTAGTGTCTTGGATATTGGTAAATCCCTAGGTAAAATCTCAATTTAAACTCAACCCCTTGGGTATGATAAAGGCTAGAAAATTATTTGGGAAACACATTAGCCTATTCACTCACAATTGGGATGTCTTAAAAGATGATATTTTCCTTATAATAAATCATTTTAGATATATATTCTTGATCATGGGAAATAATATCCATGCTTGAGATGTTAGCGATAAAGAAGATTCATCATTCTATATGTACTTGTACATAATCTAAGGCCAATTCACGATATAGGGAGTGATTTTATTCTCACAACAATTTAGAGTTGTCTTTTTTAAGGAAATCCAATCCATACCAAATATTTCTTCAAATTCCACTTATGGGGGGTTTGATGGGTTGTTCAAACCAAAAAATTTGATTGGGGAGGAGTTATATAATTATGATGTAATGAATTTTCCATTTTCTATTCTCACTAAAATACTACTTCTATGATTTGTGGTGGTGTTTGAATTGTTATACTAAACTTGTGTGATATGAAATAATTCATATAACCATAACAAAAAGGAATGGTCACTTTTCTTGAATGAATCACTATTGTACCTGTCACCAATTAGTTTTCGGGATCAACTCCACAATTATAATGGAATATTCTATCACTTACTACCTCAGAGGTTGTTGGAATTAATTTTCAATTAAAAACATTGTCTTAGGGAAGTGGTTCACATTGTTTCCATATTCCCTGAAGTTGAAACAATAGACAATAGGATGAGATTATCCTAGAGACTTCATCGCTTCTATTACATTGGTGTATTTATCCCATCATCAATCACTAGATTGGTGCCCTTCCTTTCTAAACCTAAATAATTTCCTCTTCCCCTTTAGGAAATTTATATGGGTTTTCTTCACACACTAATGATAAGTGGGGTGTTTAAATTTTTTACAAATTTTATATTTGTCCATCATAACACTATAATTAAAGTCCACTTTCTTATTCTTATCCTTTTGAGAACCTTGAGATTCACTAAAATCCATTTCAACATAGAGGTAACATCAGAAAATTTCCTCATAGTTGCCAAAGTCCACAATCAATAAAGACTTTGGTATACTTGGTTTTAGCCAACTAAATAAGTGGTCAACATTTCATTCATGGGTAATGACAATATTGGAGGAATATTATACAATTCATGTGATGTTTTCCTCATACACCCTGATGGATTCAACATATTTTTTCTTGAGGGAAAAGAAATCCCTTTCCATATTAATTTATAGAGTGTGAGGAAAATATTTTTTAATTTTTTTTCCCAAAATTCCTACCTCCCCATCACTTCAATATCTTCAAGTATCATATTCTTGATCAATTTCCACCACTAACAAACTTCTCCTTCCATATGATAAACATCCATTATATCCTTATCCTTCTTGAAACAATTATAGATAGATAATATATTTTAAATGGAGTTGATTCATTGTTCCATGATTAAGGGTTGATATGATCCATTGAATGTTGGAGGTCTTTGTCACATAAAGGTCTCAATTGTAGCTTGTTATTTCTTATGGGGTTTAGGAATTCCTCATAATTCATGTTTTTATTTAGAATCTGAGTCAATAAATAGTGTATCATCATAATGTTCCTGATTCCTACTCACATTGGATTGGGAAAATCATTTGCGATGTCATCTCATTTCCATTTATATTTGTTGTTTACTCGGTTCCTCATATTCCGATTCATTGGATAAAATAAAGGGAAAATTAGGGATGAGTACTTATAATCTACTAAATTAAAAAATAGGAATTCAATAACATAAAAAGAATAATTTATAAATGAAATGTATTTCCTTATGTTATGAATTTCTATAATTCAATCTCTGTTATCTATGATCAATTTCCTACCATAAAAACATATATAAATCTTTATTTCCCTTAATAATGGTTCATAATGGGCTTGTGTTCTTATTGATGAATATCCCATTTCGGGGGTTTAACCAGTTGTATAGAAAGTCCCATTTTCATGGACTAGGTGATGATCGAGTCCACCTCAATACACCCTTTTTGGATTATTACCACTAGGTATGTTTGTGTAAGAGACATATCCACTTGTAGTATCTAGACATAGATATATTTTCATGAAAAATGATTACTCTATTGTTTACCAAAACACAGGGATGATTTATTATGTTTATTATTATCCCTATGCATTTCACTATAATTTTCTAATCCTAAACCCAAAAATAACTAGACATTCTTATTGTACCAACAATGACAACCTTTGTCTTTATTAAACATTAATTCATGATTTTTTACATAATAATACACATAATACATCCAAGGATATTGATAGGTATAGTGTATTAGTATAATTAGGTATATTACATAACAACATAAGATAGTGTTGTGGGGTATATCAGCATTACTGAAAATTTCCTTAAAAGAATCATAATTTTCCATAATTCCTCAAACATCATGGGATAACCTGGGGACATACATAAGAAACCAGTGACATATAAAGACCAGTAAGGGAATAAAAAATAATAACATGAATAAATAATTAAAATTTATAAAATATTTATTTAAATGGGACATAAAATAAATGGGAATTATAAACATGAACAATGATTCATGGTGTTTCTTGATAGCATAAAGGCAACATGTGAATGTGGAAATAACTTTAAACATGACATGATAAGAATATGTCAAGGTTAACCACCAATACATCATATGATAATGTTCTTAGGATAACATATAATTTACCATACATGGAATATCATGAGATTAAAACATTACCAAATTCATGGGATCACTATCTGGGTTCAACTATCATAATCATATCATGTACATGCATAAGTTTGTAACATAGATCATATAACATAAGAACATATGTCATCACATTTAATAAAAGTATTAAGGATTTTTGGTTACATAAATGTAATTGACCAATAAATTAGGTATAGGTACAACTTTGAGTATACCCTTGAGTGGAAATTGGTATGGTTATACAGCTCACAAATGTTTGACAAGGAAAATTGATGTGACATTTCTCCAGTATAAAAATAGTATATGGAGATTCATTAAATTTTTTAATGAGAGATAAAGGGGTAACTCATCACATGGAATTAATAATTAAATTATGAATTATATGTAACAACATATTCCAATATGAATATTTAGTAATTAATAGGAATAACTCAAGGATGGTTCTAGAATAAAAACATGGCAAAGAAAAATCACAGGATACTTTCGACGGTGTAACAGGAGTACATAATAAATCTTTGGAGGGATTAATTAGAGTGAAAAGGGGGATAACATAAATTATAAATCATAATAATAATGATAGTTATTTGTAATATAATATCCCATCAATATTAATTGTACAAAAAGTTCATTACATAAATAAGGTTGTTGAATAAAGAGGAGAAAGAGAGGATAACTTACTAAAATTAAGTATAGTGAAAACTTATTAAATGATATAATGAGAGGTAATAAATGATATATTATGAATATTAAATAAATTATATGGTATATTTATATTTATAATTTCATGAAAAAATAAAAAAAATTGATAATTAAAAGGCTAATTACAATAAAGGTTCATCAATAGAAAATAAGAGAGAGAACACCCTTATTAAATTTCGGTATAATAACATCATAAGAGAATGATATAATTATAGGGTAGAAATGATATATAATTTTTAGGATTTAAATTGGATAGTATAGGTGTCCTTATAATGTAACTTTAACAAAACCAATTGGTATTTAAAATGCTAATTACAAAGAAGGTTTATGAATGGGAATGAAGAGATGAAAATCCTTTACCTTGAGAGGCTGATTCCAAAATATAGGGAGGAGTTTTTTGAGAGATTGGGTGAACCTTGGGATTAATATATAAAGGTTAGGGTATAATAACAAAATTATACAATGTTTTTTAGTGAATTATAATGATATATTGACTGAGTTTATATATGAAAAGTTAAGGGATGTTTATTATTTCCAAAACATAGGTTTTCGACTCTCTATAATTAAATAATAAAAAATAATAACCTTTTCATTGAATTTTTACCATATTTCTTTCCAAATAGAACATTTTATAATTATTTTATACGTTTATGGGTCTAAATAACAAGAATATTACCCTTGGTGATGTATAAATGAGTTATGTTTATAGATAATTGATTTTAAAACCTAAAAATATAATATATGTTTTAGTGGATTCATAAATAATTTATAAACTTAATAATATAAATTAAAAAAAAATATTATATTAAATAGGAAACATTTATATGGTTTTTTTACCATTTATCTAATTTATTTCATCACTTTTGGGTGATTATGATGTCATAATACACACTATATCTCTATATCTCTATTTAATTTTTACCAGAAAAATTGATTCTCTTTGATAATTATGAAAAATTCACTATTAGATAATTTCCACTAGATGATTACAAAAATAATATTTATTTAATCAATATAATTATCTAAAATTTTGAATTTCCACTTTTAAAACAATAATTCACATTTATTAAAAAATTATTTTTTTTGACAGTGAGAGTTTTAAAACCCTTATAATAATTTACCTTTGACTTCATAAATATTATATTATCATTTATATTTAAAAAAATATTTAATTGTGTTATATTATTAAATTATAATTTAATTTTAAATTCATGAATTCAATAAAAAGAAAATCCTTAATTGAAATTTAATGTTAAAAAAATATTGTGTGTGTTTTATTATATCAAAATAATAACCATTTATAAAGTAACAATAATAGGAAGTAAATATAAAAATTGTTCTATTGAAAATAAAATATACATTTCATATTATTAGGGTCTTGATACATAACTCTTTATTTCAAAAGTACACTCACTATAGGTAAGGTGCGCTATGAAGATATTTTTATGGGGTGGTTTAATGTACATGGTGTGGGTCATGGTTTCGACAAGATTAAACTTCTCCTATAAATAGATTCAATCATGATTTAGTTATTGGAACTCAGATTGGTCTTAGTCAATGAAAAAGATATTTGATGTTATCTCCCTCTGAATCATTTATAAATTGGCTTCATAGGGTATGATCCTTCTAGTTGAGGCCATTACTTCATTTGTCTATGACAACTGGATTTATCAAATTACCATATTTATAAGAATCATATGATCACTATTCAGCAACTATGTTATCAATATTTATGATGCTTAACTATCCTTTAAATATGGTAGGATATAATAAAACCAAATTATTGCATGTGTCTTATATAAAAATAATAGTGAATTTAATTCTATCAAAAAGCTAATTTTATTTTAAAAATGATTGGGTTGTTAAAAACATAATTATAAATAAATGGATAATATAATTTAATCATGATTCATGAAATTAAATATATATGTGGGTGTGTGAGTGAATGGAATACTATAAAAAACTCAATAACAACACAAAAATAAATCCAAATTATAAATAAGGCCAATATGGACAAGTTCGAACATTAATAGTCCTCAACAAAATCTCATATCTCTAAATGGAGATGAATCCATATATCATTTCAACAAACAATATCTTCCCTACATGTAAACTATTTAAAAAGAAAATATATTTTCATATGCACCACGGTACACATGATAGGGATGGTTACATAAAACATACTCATTAATCAATCTCTGATCATCTTCGAATTAAAAACCATTTTGATATAATCCACCATGATAGTTTTTAAATGAGAAGGAAATAACCATGGATTTGAAATAATAAGGGGATGTTTATAATTTTTGGGTCTTGAATACTCCACATGGAATGTTAAAATACCTTCATTAATTTGGAAACAATAGAATCAACCTATACAAAAGGTTGTAAAATTGATAAATAGTGAAAAAGAGCAAGTGAGGGGATCATATCTATATAGATCTATGTAGACCATTGCTCCACATGGAATCTCACAAATGAAAAAAATCATTTATAGGTGGTGAAGTTATTTTATGGATCTTATAAATGAAAAAATTGTTTTTCGGTGGTGATGGTATTTTCCAGATCCTGAAAATGAATTTTTTTTGCGGCCTATGATGTAATTTTTGGTCTCCCACAAATGATACTCGTGACATCCTTTTTTCGGATCTTGAAAATGAATAAGCCATGTTGTCAATGTGGACGTCTGACTATCCAAGTAAGTAGTTGTAGCCATGCCTCTATAAAAACAGCGCATGGGGGATCTGAGAGAGAGAGAGAGATAGATAAAAAAGATAGTGAAGGTGTAGAAGAAATCGACTATCAGGAGGTAAACATAGTACACGACACTATGTTAGAAAGAGAAATAACCTTACCATCCACATACACAAAATCCTTTGAAAACACCATTCTACAAACCATATATAGATAACCATTTTTGGGAAATCAATACCTGTAGAAAAAGGAAACATAAAAGGATCCCTTACCTGTATAGAAAAATTCTACATAGAAGGAACACAAACCTATAAAGAAAAAATCTATGTGAAAGGAACACAAGCCCATGTAGAAAAACTCTATGCAGTGGTAACACCATCCCAATTTGAAAAAGATAGGCCAAATGGGGAAATTTATGATGTTCTACTTTCACACTCCAATTTCTATCCTTCTTTGAGGTGTTTATCCCCACATTAGCCCCTCCACAAATGGTCATAATGTCCCTCTCCGTAAACTTCTTTTTTATGCTCTATGTCCACAATGGTCCCCTACATGATCAATCATTCAGAAACTTCTATGCCCAAAGTTCCCCCTTCACAAACTACCATGTCAAGGATTCATTCAAAGCCTCCAGATATATATTATTATAGTACTGGTCACACCCATATTCCCTCTTGATCAAACATTCCCATGGTAAATGGGGTATTATTTGTAACCTAATTAACAAGGGGGTCCTTAGAATTTTCTCAATCATACATTTTCATGTTAACAATGGTCATGACCATGGAGGTAGTTCCAGGGATCTCCCTATTTCATAGAATGTGGGGAACTTATTAACATTCAATTGGATGAGAGATAATGTCTTATCATTCTTTCATCCACTCTGAAAATGTTATAATGACATCCATCTTAGTGTATGCACTTAGTCTTTCTTGCGGGGCATTATCCCACCTTATATATCTTCACCCACATCCATTAGTGGACAAAGGGGATTGTGAGGATTTCCATATCTCATATTTCCACTTGTTTTTTTTCACACTGGGCATGAATCACAAGGTAGTATATGTTGGTGATGATAATGAAATCCACAAAATAAAATATTGCATGGGCCTCTAATTTGGTATAATCCCCAAAATAATGGAACAACCATCAATGGGCCGTATTAATAAAATTCAATGATATATATTTATTAAATCAATTTATAATGAATATGGTATGCTAAAAATATATATTATAATTATATAATATTTATAAATTTATATATAATAAAATATTTATAATAAAATATATAAAAAATATGTATATATAATTATATAATATAAATGTATTAAACAAAAATATACAATAAATATGTATTTAATATAATATATGTATAATATAAATAATAATATAAAGGTATAGTATTTATAAAACCATATATAAATATTATATATTTGAATAAATAAACTTAAAATTACATTTATATTATGTATACCAATATTTATATACGTATAAATTTTGGTTTATACATATATGTATTTATTGAAATAATTTATATATTGTATATATATATATATATGTTTATAATGTATTTATTGACATTTATATGTAGTTTTTATGTAATATACATATACACACACATGTTCACATACACATATGTTTTTATAAAATTTGAATTAATATGAGATTTTTTAAAACAAAATAGAGGGGGTTAAACCCCCTATTATCAAAAGGATTAGTAATGGTTCATGAACTCCACTAATTCTATAAGATTTAGGGGTTTCAAAACCCCCTCGAATCAAATGGATTAGCGGTGGTACATGAAAACCCTCCCTTTCTTGAATTAGAAGGGGTTGAAAACCCCCTATAATATTATTAATTATAGGGGGTACAATACCCCCCTCTAATATCTTAAACTGGTAGGGGTTCAAAACACCCTCTAATTTCTTATGTAAGAGGGGGTCCAAAACCCGCTATATTCTAAGGGATTAGTGGTGGATCATGGACCCCTACTATTTCCTTAAAAAATTACACTATATATATATATATATCCTCTAAAATCCAAATGAAAATTATATATATATAACCTCTAAAATCCAAACGAGCATATATAAGCACAAATTATTAAATATTTGGCGGTTTTTAAATATCCGCCTCTAAAATCTAGCCGAATATTCAAAATCCAAATTCTGAAAATTTTATAGGGGGTTGTGAACCCCCTCAAAATTCAATTATTATATGGGGTTGTTCATAACCCCCTATAATTTATATAGAAAATGAATTTTTAGAAGGTTTTTCATAACCCCCTCTAAAAAACCACTGCTAATCTACTGTTTTTTGTAGAGTCTATGATGAAACCAAATATGCATCCTTTTAGGTGTAGGACCCAAAATCATGTTACCATCATCTGAAATGTACAAATTCCCTGTAAGAAATATCATCAGAAGGACGTATTCCAGATGAGTCAAATGGGTCTCCTTTATAGGTGTAATCCTTAACCATCCAAACTACATGGGATTTGATTCTCGACTAAAATAGATACATAGGAATCCTCCATAAGGTCCAAATGCAACACACCATACTAACCTATATATTTCCTGGGCCATATACCAAGTAAGATCATATACAATTTGGAGTGATATATTCTCCATGAGAAACCCCTTAAATAGTGTTATTCCTAATGAGGAAAATGGGCCTCCTCCATAGGTTCATGCCCCAACAATCCATACAATGTGGTCCTTGATTCTTGACCAAATGGAATACATAAAAAGCCTCCCCAAGGTCAAAACCAAACACCCAAAACTCAACCCTTTGTTATCTAATATGTATCCCCTGTTGGGTTACAACCACCTCGAAGGGTCATATACCTTTTGATCCCCTTTCTTCACCATATTTATTAGTCTATTATCCTAGTAAGATCATGTATCTAACCTAGGATCTCATATACCTTATAGGTCCCTTATGTGTATTAGAAATAAGTCCCATAGAAACCTTGAATATGAAACTTCTTTCTAGAGATCCTTCTTATATGACATTAAATTGTACGTCTTGGTCCCCATCACATGAATTTAAAAAGTATGATGTTTCCAATTAAATGGAACTTACAATTGTGGGTTCTGATTCCTTCCATGAGGATACTAAGGAATCCCATTTAATGGGATTGATCCGAACATCAAAATAATTCTTTTCTTCTTGGATGATAGTAAATGACAGAGTTCCGCATTATGTGGCTTAAAAATTGAATTATTCCTAATCTACATATAAATGGTTACATTAATGGAGAACCTTTGATACATAAAAATAATTATGAATTCAATTCATGTAAATGATTAGTTATTAACCAAAGGGTGACTTGTTATATATATTTTGGATTTAATAAAGGATTCATGAACATATTATTAAATAAAATCTATAAGAGAGTCCTAGAATAAGAAATAATTCCTCCCAGAAGGGTGTGATGAGACCAAACTATCATCCTCCTGACCAATGTGAGTTCTTATGTATCGATTTTTAAGTCCCCTAATCATTACCTACCTTTTTAAATCATGTCCATGTGTTATCATCGAAATGAGATCCATTGTGTGTTTTTGGTTCCATAAACAAACCCCGTTGTAATCTAACACATAAAAATAGGTTTCAAATAAACAATTTGAACCTAACATGAGTCCCTAACAAATATCATTATGTAACCCACATGTCAATCCCCTTTCACACTCTCACAAAATTATAGAAATCCAAATAATATACAAAACGATTGATTATACATTTGTTTGTTTATTAAGATTCTAATTCGACAGTATTTTCTTGTTTTTATTTGTAATATCACAAAGGCACCTTCCTAAAACCTCCCATAGATCCAAATGGTGTCTCACTAGTTTGATCAGATGCATGCCTCGACTGTTTGGTAAGCTGGATCTTTTTCTAATTGAAGGATTATATCATTGACCCAACTCCTTCAATGCTAGGTGTTAATTATGGTTATTTGGGAGTATATACTCAATGGTATTATCCCAACTCTAGAGTCCACATGACATTCATTCTAGTTCATAAATCCACACAACCATTATATAAGGGATGAATGGTTTTCCATAAGATGAAGAAACTAGTAGCAGTCTCAAATCATTTTGAGAGCTTATCCCCAAAATACGATAAGTTGTTCTTCTTTAACCTTAGGAATATTGATCAAATTGTTTATAGAAAATTCATTGTATTGAAACAAGGTCCCCAGTTGATGTATCATTATAATCGTCTCCACCTCCAATACCATGATACTTAGAATCCTTAGAACTATGAATACACCACCGCATGGGATCTATCCCCAGTCATTCAGATTTGGGCACCCAGGGCGGCATGTAGAGTGTAAAAATTGAACAACCAGGGTCATGACTACATTATTTTTTCTATTGAAGAAGTATTCCTCTAAATTATGGAAGAATTCTATGAGAATATTCAAATCATTAATCACTCACATCAAGTAAACTGGTCAAATACGATAGCAGACATTATGTAGATGCAAATCCTTACTCAATAACATCAATCTCTCCTGTCCAATATGGTGAAAAAAATGAGCAGATGAAAATATTTTCTCATGCATATCAATCCTTAAAATCAAATAGGGTGGAAAATAATGAGCTGATGCAAATCACTGCTCATTCATATCATGCCTACTTGTTAAATACATCAGAAAACAAAGATAAGATAAAAATACATTCTCATGATTATCAAGATTTCTAATCAAATACTGCAGAAAACAATGAGAATATAAAAATCCATTATCATTCATATCAAACACACCAGTCAAATATGATGATAATTGGTGGAAATAGTTACCATACCACATATATGAATCAGGGAACGGCCCATATTACTTCCCCAACACCAATATGTGAATATATCCATTTTCCCACTAAGTATGTTTCTCAACATGTCGTATAAATGATGTTAGGTCAGATATCAATTCAAGGTCGCATCCTACAAAATTTTCAAGATGTAATCATATAAAAGGAAATAGCTAGGATCCAGGTGCATGAACTTACCTCCACAAGTAGGTTACTCACCCGCACAATGGTAGGCTTACTTTGGAGCAGACATACATCCTTGATAAATTTCTAGAAACCCATTATCATGCTTTGTCAGAAACACAGGAGTCACCTAAACAAACTACCATGCATGGTAATCTCCATTTATAACATGTGGTTATAAATTCTTATAGGAGAGCATCAAAAAATAAATCACACCCAAGGAACATCAAAACATTAGAAAAAACTAATGACAGTGCTCTGTTAAAGGCTGGAGTTCTTGATGCCATAAAAAAATTATCAATGGTAGCCTAGGATCTTAATATTCTGTTACTAAATTATAGAATTGGGAGTAGTATTTGTGAATTTCCTTCATGCAGCACTGATACCAGTAGATCTAGAGGTCTTCCCCAAAATTATTACCACAAATACTTCACTCATGGACACAATCCTGTTGATCATGAGATTTCATCTTTTATTGAGTTATATAATATAAGTCCTAATTTCTAAAAGATCATTCAAAAATTTGTTCCACCCCAACTAGATTATATATGAGAAATCCATTATATTGTTAGGTGCTTGGAAAGATTGTTTCAGACATGCCAGATACCATTTTAATAGAAGGTTGGATTATTTATCAACTAGAATACGGTCTGAGGAAAATTTTATCTTCTAAACTACCTCTATGTAATTTCCATTCTATTGAGACCCCTATTATCCCTAAAACCTGCGGGAAAAAATCTATGAAGCTCCCATGTTGGGAAGATATAGTGTAGTAATCTATGGAAGAATAAAAAAATATAAGTTACTTGTATGAAAGAAAATTTAAAATTTTAGTATAACCATAATATTTTTACCCTCATCTACTTCATGTTTTTATTCTCTAGAGGTGATATTATAATATTACATACACAACATCCATATGAACCTCTAGAAAACTCTCCACCACTTTATAGTGATATTTTTTCTTTACGATGGGTTTACTAACCATGTAAAATTATTGTAAGAGCGTCTTAACCAAATCAACATGGAATCCCTTCCAACCAAATGATGACCATGATCATGGATTTAGTGGAAATATTTTCAACTAGAATGCCTCAATTCATTGCATAAATTAAATTTTAAGTCATCAATTTCCCACCTTGTGTTTATATCTGGGGATGGAGAGAACATGGAGAATTTCATTTCACCTAACTCCTTGATTAGTAAGTTTCAAAAGAGGTGACATCTTGAAATTTCATTTCTCCTAGTAGGTTATTAGAAAAATCACACACATAGGAAATATGGTACACTTATTAGGAATCATCATAGAAAAAGTCTAAAAAGCACTGGGCCCCAAGAGATAAAGTTATCAAAAAACATTAGAATCCAACAACTGAGAACATTAAGAAGGATTTTATCCTAAGGTAATCCAACCAATATAAACTATAAATTACCTCAAAACTATGTGATTCACAAGTAGATCATGCAATGCACCTAGATCTTTCTTGAATGGGGATGCACAAGACCAAGAAAGTGGTGAATGTAGAAATTGTCTTCAGAGTAAGAGATCAGTACAAGAATGTATGGACTAGGGAAATTTTAACAGAAATCACCCCTTAAAATACAATTAATTAATCTAGAGGAAACACCATATAATAATGGAATCAACCCCATCCCATAGGGATGGGGACATTTTTACCACAACCTCATATTGAATAGAAATCAGTATTTTCCCATTTTTGCAGAACAACAAGGAATATGGTCTCTCGATTAATCCCATTTCATGATCCAACTCTCTCAAAAGAAACACATATAAATAGTTTTTTGGTAGTTCACAATGAGTAAATATTCAATAGGAATATTTAAGAAGATCCCATAATGTAGGGTAAAGGTCCAGTAATGGGCAGAAACAGCTCTCCTATCACTCAGTTTACAGTACAACACTTAAAATGCATTATGAATCAATGAAAATTGTGTTTATCAATACTACGGATGGTGCCAAATATGAAACCAATGAAAAGGTGCCAGGGTATGATGGTTTCATTCAAAAATTAGTTTATACCGAGGTAAATGAATAAGGTGTGCACACCCGGAATCAAAATCTCACCAAAAACATTGGGGATCCGTAAAATGTTCCACCACTACCCCCTCAATGAACAAAGACTATTGTAAAGGTAAAAAGATACTTTGGACCTCGACCACCTCCTAATGATTTTTAACCCCTCAAAGTTGAGGAAATATTTTCATGATAGGAGGAAGATATAAAAGAGTTGAAAATATTCAATGTCGAATTGATCTGAGGAAACGTTCTTTCTAGGTACATCCTTCTAATAAAACCTCATCTCACCCTCCTAGATGATAACCCTCAACCAAATTGGATCATGAGTCCAATAATAGTAGTCCTAAAATATCTACACATCTATGCTCCTATTAAATTAGTTTACCTAAACCTGACCATGAAAGGATATCAAGAATTCTCACCATTAAGGAGATAACTACAAATATTGAGGGACCCAGTGCATCATTAATTTCCTACTACCACCCCTATTCATGATCCTATTAAAAAAATAATAATCATGGGATTATAAATAAAATACAATAATTGGAAACATGATTAGAATATATGTATGAAAAACATGCACCAGTATATCAAAAACTGGAGCCTCAATCTGAATGGGTGAGCCCAATCCCGTCACCACTGAATTTCTTGAGCCCAACATTTCTATTATTCAACGGATATAGAGAACCATAGAAGCATCTGACACATTTTATGTCCCATTTTAATTCCATAACAAGAAACCACACAAAATAAGAAACATAGATCTTTATATGCTTCGTGAAAATCTTGTAAGGGTTGAACTTCCTATGATACACCTGCCTTTGAGATCGGTCAACAGTAATATGGGAGGATCTCCTTCGGTAATTTATATTTCAATTCATATAAATGATGTAATATGAAAATGATCCATGACCTCTCAAACATAAAATATATTATTAGTGGGAGGGTATCATATTTCATTTCCTATTGGAAGGGTTGAATTAATCCCAAAACCATTAGCTTCTCCCAGAATATTTGTTTTCTCTATGTATTTAGAACTTTTGAGATGAGTTGGGGATGTCACTAATCATGGAAAGATATATGGGAAGGTATCAGGATCTTTCCATAGTTACTCTAATAATTAAATACAGAATATATTGAACTAATCCTAAAAAAATGATCCCATAATCATTTGGAAAGATAACATAAAAGGAATTGGATGAAACTATTACACATAAGCTAACCTTTATGCGGACTCTAGCTCCAAAACCCACACTATATCATGCGGTACCCTTTGAGTGTCAATTGAAACACCCACCTCATCAGTATAATTGTAGGATACAATAAAAGAATCAATTTAAGGAGTTAAAGAATAATTTTTATTCAAATTAAGATGATCAAGTCCATGAATAATTTATAGCTACTATGAATAATTATTTACTCAACTTCTCTAAGAACAGAGGATGGAATAAGATGATCTTGATGATTTTCTAAATTATTTACCATTCCCTTGGGTTTTGGGGTACACCATTTTGGAATGATTCTTTTTTAAATAAATCATGAAAAAATGGTAGACTCTGGAAAAGTGATGTTGGGGAAACCACCAACAGAAATAGTGTATGTTTCCACAACTGCTACCAAGATAGTCTTACGTATGATTTGTTGAATAAGTTGTTCTTCCACTTTTTAGGTTATAGTTATATCATTTACAGAATGGTATTAGTATAATATATAACATATTTATTCATTTAATTAATTTATATAATCATGTTTTAATGAAGATCATTTAGAACGAATCACATCACACTGTGGAGACGAAAATCCATACGTATGCATGAGAGATGATATCATTCCTATAATTTTTGAATGGTATTGAAGTGGATGGTGTATAGTATCTCAAAATTAGTATAATGTTATATTATTCATATATAGGTATTATTTTCAACATTATACCCATCCAATTAGGGTGAAAGTGAAAAATAGATTACACGATGGCGTGGAGACGATAATCCGTACGTACGCACGCGCAGTGATTTCGTTTCTTCATAGGTTGGATAGAAGGTGAAATAGTGTTGTTTCATATCTATAATAAAATATCATTATATTAGTGACACTTACATTATTATTTTATAATGAAACAAGAAAATAATAGGATCTAGAAGAAGAAAAGAAACATGAAATAATTGGTAAAAGAGATTACCACTTCCTCGATGTGCATCCGTTGAATTTATACTTAGGGCACTAGAGTTGGTCTTTTGGGAACACCATAACCTCCAAAATGTTACTATGGAAGTTGAGAAGAGTAAAGGTCATGGTTCGGCCGAGCTTGAATGTAACACCCCAAAATTTTATGAGATATATTATTTTTAATCTATTTCATATTTTCTGTTGTACGCTACACCATGATTATCTTTTACTATACACAATACTGTATTAGCTTGTAGTATATGTAACACTATTTTTGGCTCATGTTACAGACAATTTCAAGTTCATTTGGTGGAAATTATTCTACGCAACATTTAGTATAGATTTTGTTTAATGTATAAATGAAATAAGTTTTGATTATGTTATACGCAACACCAAACAGAGCCTTCACTACACGCAGCCCAGACATGGCTTGAATTACATGTAATCAAGACCTTCCTCCATAGCGTGTGTAGTACGCAATACCGAGTTTCACTAAATAAGATAATGTTACAATATTATTATGAACTAGCCATTATAAATAGTAATACCCAATTTTTTAAATTTTATAAATTTTATCTTTCAAAATGAACTTCATTTTTGGATTCAGAATATCGAAATTAGCCTAGGGTAATTTTTCGGTATTTTTATGAAAAAATTCAATTTTTGATGAATAGTGAAAACACTGGGTTACTATTTAAAACCCAACTTTTTATTTAAATAATTATTTATTTTATTTAAATTTATTTTAGATAAAATTGATACATAATACCTATATAAGTTCAATGTAATTCATTGGAGTCATTTTATAATACTTTTAGATATATAAAAATCTTATGGAACTGTTCACCCTCTTTTACCCACCTCCTAGGAGAATTTGATAATTTACAGAAAACATAATTTTACCACTTATATGAGTGGAATTTCAAAAATCTGAGAGAAACGGTTAACATCAAGGAGTATAACGTGGTTCAATAAGATAGAAATAATATTTGGTGAATCGTAACTTTTAACTTTTATTTACCACTGTTAAAAGTAAATAGGGTAATTAAGGGTAAAAATGATATTATTATAACCCTAACACATGTCCTAATTCTATTGGATAACTGTAATTTGACCAAAATGAACCTTATGAATAAAATATTATCATTTATGTCCATTTGGATTAGATTAGGACATTTATTATTATTTAATTCAAAGAAGAGTTAAAAGAGTTAAAATCAATGTTTAATAACTAAAACATTATTAATATAGGGTTATACATAAGATAAATTAAACTATAAATATTTGTTTGAAAGATAAAGAAGATTTCCTACATAATGGTATTTTATTTAAAATTTTTAGACATTAAATTATTTAATTTATTTATGACATAATGATGATGCAGTAATTACTTTATTAATGAAATATTAACATAATTGATTCAATAAATACCCAAATAAATGTAATTTCAAACTTTTTATGAATTCCACTAATTTTATAGGTCAATGTGACATGTTATTATGGATTCAATAATTGTTCTTGATCAAACCATGCTGTTAAGATTTTCACAAAAATCAATTACCAAATAGTGTCAAAATTGACATAAAATAGTTTTTAAAACAAATATTATATAATTAATTGTTATTATATTAATAAAAATCAAAGGTTCAGAATGATGACATAGATAAGGTTATATATAATAATATTGAACCACATGGGGTTCGTTTGGCTTTTTATAGTATGTTTATTGACCATGTAGTGTAATAAAACAAGAAGCCATGGTAAAAGTTAAATTATTTAACTTAGAGTTAAATCTAAATGATATGGTTTAAATAGTAACATAAACTTTTCTAAAACATATAGGATGATATAATTTTGACCCATCCCCACTTTATCTTTGAAATAAATCAATTTGGATCTATTATAAACCTAATATGACTTCATTATAAAATAATTTTTTTTCTAAAGGTGCCCCTCTCCTCCCTTATAAAAGGGCACCTCCTCCCTCTTCTCTTTACACAATTTTGAGCCTTCAAGCTTGGCTAACCCCTGCCTATTTCCCTTCTCAACTTCCCTGAAAAATTATAGTGGTTCTGTACTCCTCGAAAGACAGACCCTTGTGCCTTAAGAGGAAGCTTAAAAGGGGTGCGTCGAAGAAGAGGTAATCACTTTTACCGATTCATTAATGTTTCTTTCTTCTTAAACTTCTTCTTCTTTATTTGTTTCATTATAAAGAAATATCATAAGTATCAATAATATAATGATATGTTATTATAAATATTAAAAAAAAACCTATTTCACCTTCTATCCATTCTACGAAAAACGGAATCACCAGGCATGCGTACGTATGGAATACCGTCTCCACATCGTGGTGTAATCTGTTTTTCCACCAACACCATACATGGATGGGTATAACGGTGTAAAGAATTACTATATATAGTTATTATAACATAAAAATTATTTTGATATATTATATCATTCACTCCAATTAAATTCAATAATTATGGAAATGATATCATCGCTCGTGCGTACGTACAGATTACTGTCTCCACGACACGATGAGATTCATTGTCCATGTTAACCACTCAAAAATGATTATAAAGTATATATAATGAATAATAATGATATATATGACATGATAAATCTATTTTATTTATTTATATATATATATATTTCATCAAAATTCTTCCGTTCAAGTCAATAAGGAAAAGAAAACAACATTCATGTCTACGTATAGCCTACCGTCTCCATGAATGGTGTATTTCATTTCATTTATCTATCTATTATATATATATATACACTGAATATATATGATATATAAATCATTATTTACATTCAAGAAGTAAATAAATCATGATATAAGTTATAATAATATCAAGAACAACAAGTCCAAACACATATGATAAATAAAACGATTTTACCCAAAATGCTGCTTTAACATGGAATTTACAAAAGAACGGGTAATATAAAGTCATAAGTGAACCATATATGATATCATAACAATGAATATGATTCTGAAATAAGTCAATGACATTATTTAAATCATTATACAAGTGTTTAGAATACATACAAATCATATCAGACATAAGGTAAGGGATAATTTTTCAATTTCATTTTTACCGAGATTGCTTATATATAAGTATTTAATGGGGTTATGTTTAACATCCGTGTCCATGATTTCTTTAAAATGTTTTCATAAAATAATGACTTTTCTTCCTTGTCTATTTAAATTTATTTATTTCCCTTTGTTGAATTTTTTCCACATTATATGGAAGGAATCTTTCCTTTGGTTACCATATAAGGTACTTGTTGACTTTTCCGGCAAAAGTACAAGAAAAATATTTTTTTTTAACTTATACGGACTGAATGGATTTTTGTGATTTCATAGAACATTATTTCCATGAATATTAATTTAAATGTTTTCATGTTTATTTTCAATAAACTTATTTTAGTTTAAAATTGTATGACACGTTATGAAAGGAAGAATGTTTTTGAAGTAGAAAGGATATTTTCCTCAAGAATGTATATCAAATGTTTTATCAAAATTATTTTCCATATAAGATAATATATGGTTATATATCTATCCCCATTTTTACATTTATTTGATTATTGTATTATGTAATTAATTATATGATGTCCTTTTATCTTATATGGATTATGTTATAATGGCATGATGTTTAAGAATCCTATTTTTATTACATGGGTTATGCTATGATATATGATTTATGATTTTGTAGAACACGTAAGAATGGTTTCATTATGGGATGGGTGGGACCTATATCTCCCTCCAAATCAATGGGTAAAGATTTATATCTCATGAGTTAGACATGGCTGGAACAACAAGTTAATCTGGTTCAGTGTTACAGGGCTGGAATGAGGAGTGAACTCGATTTAGAAAGGGATTTTTTCAACTACGATGGTCTTGGCAGCAATGCCTTGGATACTATAGAAATCATATCATGTGATTAATGGTTTTCCACAATTAAATTTTTTATTCCCATTCTATTTTATCATGATTAATGTTCCTTTATGACCTATGCCTTACGTACTACCATGATTTATTTCACAACTAAATTTTTTGATGTGTAAACTTTATGTTCATGTTTTGATGTTCAAATGTATATGGTTTGTTTTATTTTCTCAATTCTTACCCTTATTGAGAATTTGAGCTCACCCTTTAAATTTTTTCTTTTTCCCAGGATATAAATAATGGTTTTAGGTAATAAAACAAAAGAGGAAGATCTTTATAGAAGATGTTGACGATCTTTCACCACGATTAGAAGGTTATGTTCCGAGTTTCCAATGACACAAAACTATTACGGTACTTGTGTGTTTGTTTTTGTTATGTATTATGTATTCCTCAAAAGTAATGTAATGTCCATGTAGGTCATGTTTGGGGTCTCTACAGTTGGTATCAGAGGAAATTTTTAGTCAGCCTTTGGAAACATGGATGCGAGAACTTTATTGAGATCCCTAGAGATATTATTATGGTATGTCAGGGGAGGTCCCTAAGGTCTAGCATAACTATAGGTTACAGTCCTAGGATTATTTTAATGATCATGAATAACTTATGGTGAACCTAGGTTTTCATGTATTAAATATAGTGTGATAAGTTAGACATCACAAAAGTCAATTTTTTTTGATTATGTGGTTCCTTGTAATTTTATCGGTTTCTTACACCATAGTTTTTTGTTTCAGTCAATGGAGGGAACCAGAAGGAATTGGGTCATCATTTAATCCAATGGACACATTGGTGACTATGAGCAATGATATTACGTAATTCCTTGAATGAAAGTTTTTGTGATTATGTCGAATCAGTCATTGCAATATATGATTAACAAGGTGATCATTAGTTGTATTCATAATTCACAAAATAAGGAGAAGATGGAATTTTATGAATATCATCATGCAGAGGAGCATAGAGAAAGGATGATTAAGATTTATAAACAAGGGATGAATAACCTTGATGAATACATCAAATGGATGGGAAGATGTTATCTCTGTTGAGAGAAGGGTCATAGAGTGACAGACTGTTA
Source organism: Viscum album (assembly GCA_963277665.1). Lineage (NCBI taxonomy): Eukaryota > Viridiplantae > Streptophyta > Magnoliopsida > Santalales > Viscaceae > Viscum > Viscum album. Next base: position 153,032,444 of record OY728134.1, on the reverse strand, counting down.
TGGAGTTCAATGTCTTATTTGTGGAGAACATGGGAATTATCCAACTCAATTCCCTGACCTAAGAGGTTAATTCTAAATCAAGGAATGAATTATTCCATGATAATCATTGAAGATAATGGATTGAAGTGTTTATGTATTGGTATTAACGAATAATGTTGTTGAGGTAATTTGATGGTATATTGGAATAACCATGTATTGGTCCATTGTGGATTTAAATAATTATATGTTACCGGTAACCATGAAAACTGATTGAAATATTATTGGAAAGTAGATTATATGATAATAATGAACGGATAAGGAGAAAATAATATGTTTGATAGTATTCATGAGCTCATGACTGATATAAGGACAAAGTGATATCATGATTTGAGTATATAGAATTTATGGGATTTTGGTATGTGGAAAGAGTTAATCATTGATAGAATTCATGTTTTACTAAAGTTCAATGGGTATTAATTTTTCAAGGGAATACATGATTAAGGTATTCACATGTTTGGAATGTGACCAACAAGATATATGTTATGATATATGGGCGATAAATGATGGTATTTACATGCTTGTTATATGACCTTTCTGGTAATTGTTTTTTTTACTATGAGATTGGAAAAAGTATTTTTTATATTTCTAAAGATTTGAAATGGATTATGTTGGACATAAGATAATATTGTTTAAGGATAGAACCTTTTTTCGATATTATTTCTGGATTGTTATAATAGTGTAGTTTTAGAAAAATGACAACCTGCAGGATGGGAAAAAACCTATCACGTCAGAAAGGGTTGTGGGAATCGAACCCACAAAAGAAGTATGACATGCCTTTATCACATACTACTGGCATACAAGAAGTCCCTGGCTTGTATAAAATAGTTTTATTTTATTAAGTGGTATGATAGATGAAGTATAAGTCCATTTTTGGAACCATATACGATTAACCTCAACATAGATGGACTTATGTATATTTGATAACTTTTTCTATCCTTTTGTTTGAGAAAGATGCAATGACACATCATTCTATCGCATGATCTTCTAACACTTCATGAAAGAGAAATTCAACTTCCTTTTTTAAGATATGATGTAGAAATTGTTCAAGGCACAGAAAATAGTGAGATTGTACCAAAAAAGTGAGTATTTCTTTTAATTCAACAATTCATCAACTTTAGGAAAATGTTCTTGAGAACAAAAAATATTGTCCTAGTGTACTTATATCCGATGAATAAGATGGTACCTTAAATAATCAAAAATTTATGGCTTTGTCATTATTGGATTTTTCATAGCCATGTCCTCTACCACTCTCCATCAGAACATGATGGTTAGATTTTTCTTCCATATCCATATTTCTACCTATGTTCTCTTATGTGGAATCCCAGTGGTGAGTTAATCTAGGTAACCATTACATTTCTTACTTTACTTTTTAAGATTATGTTTTAGTATTTATTTTTACGATGTGGGTTTCTATGAAAGAAACTTTTAGTTAGTAATCAATTTATAACCCCGATGAATTTCGAGGGAGGAATTCATTTTAAGGGGGGTAGAATGTAACACCCCAAGATTTTATGAGATATATTCTTTTTAATTTCATTCATATCTTTTGTTTTACGCTACTCCAAGATTATCTTGTACTATACAAAACACCATATAAGTTTGTAGAATGCGTAACACTATTCTTGGCTCGTGTTACACACATTTTTATGTACGTTTTTTGGAAATTATTCTACTCAACATTATGTATAGATTTTGTTTAATGTGTAAATGAAATAAGTTTTGATTATATTATATGAAACACCAAATAGATCTTTCTCTACACGCAGCCTAGACATGGCTTGTATTACACGTAATCAAGACCTTCCTCGACAGTGTGTGTAGTACGCAATACCGAGTTTCACTAAACGAGATATTGCTATAATATTATTATGAACTAGCCGTTATGAATAGTAATACCAACCTTTTGTTATTTTAGAAATTTTATCATTCAAAATGGACTTCATTTTTGGATTCGGAATATCAAAATTATCATAGGGTGATTTTTTTGTATTTTTATGATAACATTCAATTTTTGATGAATAGTGAAAACACTAGGATACTATTTAAAAACCAACATTTTATTTAAATTATTATTTATTTTATTTAAATTTATTTTAGGTGAAAATTAACAAATAATACCATTATAAGTTCAATGTAATTCATCGGAGTCATTTTATAATAATTTTAGATATATAAAAATTTTATTGAACTTTTCACTGTCATTTACCCACCACCAAGGAGAATTAGAAAATTTACACAAAACATAATTTTACCACTTCTGTGAGTGGAATTTTGAAAATATGAGAGACACAGCTAACATCAAGGAGTAAAATATGGTTCAATAAGATAAAAATAATTTTTGGTGAATAGAAACTTTTAAATTTTATTTACCACAGTTGAAAGTAAATAGGGTAATTAAGGGTAAAAATGATGTTTTTATTACCCTAACACATGTCCTAATTCTATTATATAAGTATAATTCGACCAAAAACAACCATAGGAATTTTATATTATCATTTAGTTCCACATGGATTAGATTAGGAAATTTATTATTATTTAATTCAAAGAAGAGTTAAAAGTGTTAAAATCAATGTTTAATAACTAAAACATTTTTAATATAAAGTTATACATAAGATAAATTCAAATATTAATATTAATTATAAATATAAAAATATTTGCTACCAAATTATATTTTATTTATAATTTTTATAAATTAAATGATTTAATTTATTTATGACACAATGATGATGCAGTAATTACCTTATTAATGAAATATTAATGTAACTGATGCTATAAATACCCAAATAAAATTAATTTGAGACTTTTTATGAATTATAATAATTTTATCCGTAAATATGACATGTTATTATTGATTTAATTAATTATTTTCGAACTAATAATGTTGTTATGAGTTTCACAAATATCAATTACAAAATAGTGTCAAAATTGGCATAAAATAGTTTTTAAAACAACTATTATATTAGTAATTGTTATTATATTCCTAAAAATATATGTTTCAGCCAAATGACTTATATAATATTATATATATAAATATTTAACACTTGGGGTTCTTTTGGCTTGTTATCGTTTGTTTATTAACCATATATTGTAATAAAACAAGAAGCCACGGTAAAAGTTACATTATTTAACATAGAGTTAAATCTAAATGATAAGGTTTAAATAGTAACCTAAACATCTCTAAAACCTATAGTTTGAGATAATTTCAACCCATACCCACTTTAGCTTCGAAATAAATCTATTTGGAGCTATTACATACCGAATATGACATTATTTTGAAATAATAATTTATGTTTTTCCTAAGGTGCCCCTCTCCTCCCTTATAAAAGGGCACCTCCTCCCTCTTCTCTTTACACAATTTTGAGCCTTCACGCTCATCCAAACCCTGACCATTTCCATTATAAACATCCATGTAAATATTATAGTGGTTATGGTATCCTCAAATTTCCAACTCTAGTGCCTTAAGAGGAAGCTTAAAAGGGGTGCGTCGAAGAAGAGGTAATCTCTTCTACTGATTCTTTCAAGTTTTTCCTCTTCATCTTCTTATTATTTATTTGTTTCATTATAAAGTAATAACATAAGTATCACTAATATACTGATATGTTATTATAAATATGAAACAACCCTATTTCACCTTCTATCCATCCTACGAAAAACTAAATCATCGCACGTGTGTACGTACGGAATACCATCTCCACGTCGTGGTGTAATCTATTTTTCCACCACCACCATACTTGGATGGGGATAATGGTGTAAAGAATAACTATATATAGTTATTATAACATCATAATTATTATGAGATATTATATCATCCACTCCAATTCAATTAAATAATTATGGGAATGATATCATCGCTCGTGCGTACGTACAGATTACAGTCTTAACGACACAATGAGATTCATTCTCCATGTTAACCACTCAAGAATGATTATAACGTATATATAATGAATAATAATGACATATATGACATGATAATTGTACTATATTTATGTATATATATATATGTCATCTACTTACATCTGTTCAAGTCAATAAGGAATAGAAAACAGCGTTCATGCGTACGTATGGCCTACCGTCTCCATGAACGGTGTATTTCATTTCATTTATCTCTCTATTATATATATTTAAATACTGAGTATATATGATATATAAAAAATGATTTAAATTCTGGAAGTAATTAAATCATGATATAAGTAGTAATAATATCCTGAAAAATAAGTCCAAACACGTATGATAAATAAAACGATTTTACCCAAAATGCTGCTTTAACATGGAATTTACAAAATAACAGGTAATATAAAGTCATAAGTGAACCATATATGATATCATAACAATGAATATGATTCGTTAATAAGTCAATAAAATTATTTAAATAATTATACAATACATTAGGATACATATGAAGCATATCAGACAAAAGGTAAGGGATAATTTTGCAATCTAATTTTTATCCGAGATTGCTTATACATAAGTATTTACTAGGGTTATGTTTATCATCCACGTCCATGTTTTCTAAAAAATGTTTACTATTAATCCAAAAATTTTTAAAGTTGTTTTTCCCTTTTTTGACTTTTTTCCACATTTTATGGAAGGAATCTTTCTTTGTTTACCATATAAGGTACTTTTTTACTTTTTCGGCAATAGTTCAAGAAGAATATATTTTTTAACTTATACGACCTTAATTGATTTTTATGATTTCATAGAACACTATTTCCATGAATATTACATTTCAAGTTTTCAAGTTTATTTTTAATCAACTTATTTTAGTTTAAAATTGTATGACATGTTATTTAAGGAAAAATGTTTTTGAAGTAGAAAGGATATTTTCTTCAAGAATGGAGTTCAAGTGTTTTATCAAAATTATTTTCCATCTAAGATAATATAGGGTTCTGTTTTTTTACCTATTTTTACATTGATTTGATTATTTTATGATGGAATTAATTTTATGATGTTTTTTTATATTATTTGGATTATATTATGATGGCATGATGTTTAAGAATCCCATTTTTATTACATAGGTTATGCTATGATATATGATTTATGATTTTGTGGGACACATAAGAATGGTTTCATTATGAGATAGGTGGGAAATATATATCCCAAAAATGCATTGGGTAAATATTTACATCAAACAGATAGACATGGAATGAATGACAAGTTAATCTGGTTCAGTGATACAGGACTGGAACGAGGAGTGAACTCGATTCTGAAAGGGACTTTGTCGACTAAGATGGTCTTGGCAGCAATGCCTTGTCTACTTTGGAAATCATATCATGTGATTAATGGTTTTCCACAATTAAATTTTTTATTCCCATGCTATTTTATCATTATTAATGTTCCATTATGACCTATGCCTTATGTACTACCATGATATATTTCAGAACTCATGATTTTGATGTGTAAACTTTAGGTTCATGTTTTGAAGTTCAAATGTATATGGATTGTTTTATTTACTCCATGCTTACCACTACAGAGAATTTAAGATCACCCTGTATATGTTTTATTCTCCCCAAGATATAAATATAGGTTTTATGTACGAAAACAAAAGGGGAAGATCTTTATGGGAGATGTTGAAGATCTTTCCCCATGATTAGAAGATTATGTTCTGAGTTTCCAAAGACACTAAACTATTACGATCCGTGAGTGTTTGTTTTTTTTTGTATTAAGTATTCCAAAAAAGTAATGTAATGTCCATGTTTGTCATGTTTGGGGTCTCTACAGTGAAGGCTTAAAATGGGGTGAATAGGAGATGGAGGAGGTTCCCTTTTATAAGAGATGAGAAGGGAACTTTAGGATACTCTCAAAAATATTAATTTATAATAAAATCAAACCCTACCAAAAAACCTCAAAAGTATACCTTATTAAAATATGAAACGATATAGGGTTTTAATCTCATCATACAATACATTTTTACAACTTATTTGTTCAATTTAAACATTATCTATTTAACTGACCCTTAGTTATCTGATTAATATTTAATTTTACTAATAACATTATAAATATTTAATGGTAATTAATATTTACTTATGTGGTGTTAATTGACCATAAATGGATAATTAATGATATTTTAGACCTTATAACTATCACTTTGTAATTTTTAAATATTTTTATTATTTTAAATAATTTAATAAAATGTTATGTTTATAAAATATCAATAGTTTCAATTTTGACACTATTTATTTATTATACTTTAAATAAAATACACCCAAAAGATAAATTCGAAAAAAATATTAAATAAACTCATAAAATATCATATTAACCTATAAAAATCATGGAGAACATTAATCTGTTCATATGATATTTCTTTTAACATATTTAAAACCATTTATTTGATATTTCTCTTAATAAATTAATTTCTAAATTACTATTGTGTCATCATTAATGGTATAATATAATCTCTAAAAACTATAAATAAATATTCATTATGTGGGTAATTTTTTTATAATTCCAAAGAATATATATAGCTGATTTTATCTCCTAGTCATCCATATATTAAAATTAATACACAGATATGAAAAAAGATTTTGACACTTTGTCCAATTCATTAGTTTTTATTACATTCATATCATTTTCATAGGTAAGTGGAAATAAGGTAATTAAATTTCTAAATATTGATGATAAGGGTCAAATATAATCATCAAATAGGATTTTGACAGATGTTAATGTAATTTTATAATATTATTTTTACAATTAATTTCCAGATTCACCTTTAACCGTTGTAATAAAAATTATTACCAATGTTGCTATTCATAATGTCCAAAAATAAAAGTATCCTATTAACATAATTTTGAACTAATGATTCCAAATATGGAAACCATTTTTAAAAATTCAAAACACATATCTTTTAGTAATTAATTTAAAATTAATCTTGTTGTTGATAAAATGGGTTTTAAAAGTTAAAACATTGCAAATGATTGAAATGTTTTTACCTATGAATTCAATGTAAAATTAATGATAATGACATAAATTATATTAAATTTTAAAAATATATTCTATTTATAATTTAAAACCATTTAATATTATAATTTAACCATATATAGTTTCTCAATGAAAAATTTGTTTTTAATTAGAATATAGCATATTTTAACTATTCATCAAATATGAAAGTTATCAGGAAAATATCAGTAATTTATCCAAAGTAAATTTGTATACCCTGATTCAAAATAAAATATTTATTTTGTCATATAAAAATGATTAATGTGTCAAAGTCTTATTTTGAAATTGGTTCTCTATTCAAATGTGTAAAATTAATCTTTTTTTAAAAAATTTACATCAAATAAGGTTTTATTCATAACCTATGACTAAAATATTCATTGAATGAATATCAAAAGTATTTTATTAAGTATATAATACATATATATCTTATTAATTTAATTACCAAAATTAATTCACTCCAAAATAAAAATATCTAATTAATTTATATTTTTCATAATGCATTTTCATATGTGATTTATAATTATTCCTGTTAACCTAACAGCTAAGCTATAATGGAAATTTTATATTAAGGGCATCTCACAGTTTTATTAAACTCATGATTGTGTGCAAAGAATGATACGGAAGAAAAAAAATTATTTAAATATTTCATAAAAACATGTGGGCATTACATTCTACCACCCATGAATTGAATTTATCCGTTGAAATTTGTCACTTGGAAAAAAACAGATGAGGATACCTCTCCTTCATCACATACTCAAGTTCACATGTAGCACCTTCAAAATGGTGGTTTCTCCATGAAACATTTACCAAGTTAGTGGTCTTGTTTTGTAGAACTTTTTCACTATGATATAGAATCTCTATCGGTTGTTCTTTATAAGAAATATCTTTCTCCAGTGGTACGACTTATGAGCTTAGTACATGTAAAGGATCGGGTGTGTACTTTCTCTGGAGACATACATCAAACACATCATGAATTAAAGTGAGATTCAGTGGAAGCACAAATTGATAAGATACCTTCCGAACATGATCCAATATTTCCAATGTAATGATATACCTAGGGCTCAACATTCCCTTCTTTCCAAATCACATTACTCTCTTTTAGGGAGATATTCGTAAGAACACTATCACCCACTTCAAACTCTAGGCCTTTCTTAAGATGTCAGCATAATTTTTTTTTACTCTGAGCTTCTCTTATATTTTATTCAATACATATACCCTTTTCTTCCATTTCATCAAAAAGATCAGGTCTTAATATCTTTCATTCCCTAACATCATCGCAAAAAAGTTATATTTATGCACTTCCTTCCATAGAGGGATTCATAAAGATCCATATGAATAGTAGATTAAAATATATTTTTATAAGAAAATTTCACCAATGGTAGGTGTTTATCCCAAACAGCTTTGAAATCCATAGATAAATCTCTAAACATGTCTTCCAGAGTTTAAATTGTCCTCTCAAAATGACCATCTTTCTGAGGATGATATGTAGTGATGAAACTTAGCTCTGTATACATAGCATGCTGAAGACATTTCCTAAACATCAAGGTAAACCATGAATCCCAATCATATATAATGGAAAGTGGTATTCCATGAAATCTTATCACTTCATTTACATATATCATGGCATGCTAATCAAGAGATAAATCCTCTTTAATAGTAATGAAGTATGCTGACTTCATAATTTGATCAACTATTACCCAGATAGACTTATTTCCTTTGAATGTTTGGGAAGTCTACTGAAAAAGTCTATAGTGATGTTTTCCCATTTCCATTATGGTATGGGTAATGGTTATAACATCTCCATAGACTTCTATATTTCATCCTTAACTTACTGAAAAACCATGCATCGAGAGACATATTAAGCGACATCACTTTTCATGCCATCCCACCAGAAGTACTCATTCAGGTCCCTATACATCTTCATGCTTCTAGGGTGAATAGATAATGAAGAACTATGAGCCTCATCCAATAGCTACTTCTATAATTCTGGCATGGGAGGAACAGAAACCCAATTCCTGAACCTTATTATTTCATCACAATCAAGGTTGAATTCAGGTACATTTCTCACGTACTTTTGTAACTATACATCTTCCTTTTGTTACTCTTTAATCTTCACATGTATAGATGGTTGAACATTAATTTGAGAACGATAAGATTTCTACACTTCTGTTATAATATCACGATCCATACATTGCAAATCTATAAATATTTTAGCTTTTGTGATCCTCATCATGGATAATATGGCACTGTCTTGATGTCGTAATGCATCTACCACTTTGTTTGCTTTCCCAGGGTGAAAATTTATTGAGTAGTGGTAATATTTAATCAACTATAACCATTTTCTTTGGTGAATATTCATCTAATTTTGTGTGAAAATATAATTAAAACTTTTATGATCAATATAAATATCACACCATTCACCTTAAAGATAATTCCTCCATATCTTTAATGCAAAGATTACTGTAGCTCACTCCAAATCATTAGTTGGGTAATTTTTCTCATGAATTTTTAACTGGCCTGAGGAAAAAGATATCACCATATCATTTTGAATGATAACACACCCCATCCCCTTCTTGGATGCATCACTTTACATCACAATCCTTTCTCTACTATAAGGTAGTGTAAGAATAGGTTCACTAGCTAACCTTTTTTTTATCACATTGAAATTCTCTTCACATTCCTCCATCGAAACTAACTTAACTCATTTCCGAGTCTACTTGGTGATTGGATTAGAAAATTGTAAAAAATATTTCACAAAACATTGACAATATCCATCCAAACCAAGAAAACATTATATCGTAGTTACTTTTGTTAGTCTTGACCATCATTTAATAACATCTATTTTTCCAGGATCCACAGATATCCCCTCTCTTAACATTATGTGATCTAAAAATTAATCCTTTTGAATACAAAATTCACAATTGGAAAATTTGCAATAATGCTTCTCTTTTCTCAGGGTCATTAGTATAATTCTAATGTGATCTATATTTTCTTCCTTTCACTTTGAATAGACATGAATATCTTCTATAAAGACTACCACAAACTTATCAAGATAGTCTCTAAAGATTCTATTCATTAGATACATGAAGATATAAAGGGAATTAGTAATACTAAAAGGAATCACTATAAATTCATAGTTTCCATACCTTGTATGTAATTTCGTCTTTGGTATATCCTTATTTTTTATCCTTAATTGATGATATCCTAAACAAAGATCAATCTTTGAAAAGTATTGAGTGCTACGTAGTTGGTCAAATAATTCATCAATACATGGGAGATGATATTTTTTCTTGATAGTGATCTTGTTATGTTCTCAATAATCAATGCAGAGTCTCATTGATTCATCGTTCTTCTTTAAAAACAGAATAGGTTCTCCCCATGGTGATGCACTAGGGTGTATGAATTGCGTATCAAGATTCTCTTGGAGTTTCTTCTTCTATTCCTGACACTCAATTGAGGCCATTCTATAAGGTGTCTTTGAAAAAGGCATTGAACATGGTATGAGTTCTATTGAAAACTCAACTTCATGTCATGGTTGAATACCTAGAAATTTCTCTAGAAAGACAACATCAAACTCTCGTACAATGGGAATATTATTAATCATAATTTTCTCGCTAATCATTTGAGATAAATAACCATAATTTATTGGAATCAAGACACATAAGAAGTAAGAAATTTCTATTGGAAGGTTATATTCATCCTTGAATCGATAGATGATCGTTGATTGATCTAGAATATGAAATTTGACTCATCTTCTTTGGTAATTGATATGATATCTATAAAAATAAATCCAATCCATTATAAGAATCACATAAAATTCCACTATAGGAAGGATCACAATATTTGCATAAAGCACTTTCCCAAAAACTTCAATCAGAGAAGATTTGTAAACTTTTGATGCGACTATTGGGCCATTAAAAGTAGTAACAGGTATCTCAACATCTACATGATGAGGTAATATGAAAATACCCTTATAAAATTATTCCTAAATAAAATATTGGGTGGATCCAGAATCAAATAAAACATTTTATACCTTAGAGTGGATGGTAAGTTTATATTTCACCACTTCATTATCGTAATCCATATCGCCGGTAGTAATTGCATGCGACATTCCTATTTCTTTGGCCTTATGAGTCTATTCATGTTGATAATCATCAATAACCCTTGGATTACAACATTTATTGGCATAATTCCCCATTTCCATGAACTTGTAACATTGAAGTGTAGGAGGTGCATTCTGTATATCCTTTTCGTTGTTTACATCATTACAATTCTTTTTCCCATCACTTCAGCATTCAATTAACCAATTACCTTCTTTTACACACTTAAAACATTTACTTGTCCCATTAAGAAAATTCCCTCCATGTTTCTTTCGACACTTTGAGAATAAGAGAAAACTAATCTTCTTTTCAGTTTGGTCTTTAGATTTTCCTTTGATTTCCATTTTCCTCTTCTTATCAAACCCATATGACTGATGGGTTACTCCAATATCTATCTCAACCTTGATAGAAAATCTGACAATTTTTTCGTAGCAATTGAAATCCCTTATATATAATTCCTTTCAGATAATTGGTTTTAAGACACTAAAGAATAGATCGATATTACTCTCAGGTTGGATAATAATTATGGAAGCATACATTGAAAGTCTTGAAATATTTGATTCTTAGGTACCAATAGATTCATCATCCTTTTTCTTCAATTCAAGAAACTCCTTCTCCATCATTATTCTAATAATTTTAGGGATGTGCTTATTGAAAAATATGTTCTTCAACTTTTCCCATTCCATGGACCCAATTTCATATCTTTGCCTTATATTCTTGATAAGATTCCAACATTGATCAGCCTCACCTTCCAAATGATATAATGCTATGATGAATTTATCATTTAAGAACATTATAGGACTAAAAATATCTTTTCTGTGGTACTAATCCATTATTTAGCCACTAATAGATTAGAAGACACGCTGAATGAAGGCGGACATTACCTCATGAAGTATTCAATAGATCGTTTCTCCCTACTTTGCTCGTTTGGAAGTCCGACGTGATTCATACCATGAGAAAGACGTGTAAGCATGGTTACATGATTTTTCATTCCATCTCCCATAAAATTTGGTTTCTCAGGGAGACAATCATTGCATTTTCCATCGCATTCAGCATTAACGCAGTTCCTTCGGGTCCATACATTTACTAAAACCAAGAAGCATAGTGTTATCAACACTAATTATAATTGAAAAACCACATAATCAAGAATGAAATAAAAAATTATGACAATTTGGTTTTAACCTATATTATTCATGATCATTTATAAAACACTAGGATTGTATACTATACTTAGACATATCCTTAGGATTCTTACTAATTCTTTCACATCCATGTTTCCAAAGGTTAACTATACCTTTCCTATGATACCAAATATAATGACCCTTACTTTACATACATTTTTATTACATTATAATTGAAGTATATTTATCATAACATATAAAAAATATATGATAGGACCGTATAGGTATAGTATCTTTAGAAACTGGAAACATAAACTAGTGGTTCATAAAATATCAACATTGTCTGCTATTTATTTGATCATAACTAGACCCATTTTTAGAATATCATATTTAATAACCCCCTTCATGACTTGGGGAAAATAAACATACAAAAGGGTGAGCTCAAATTCTCATTAAGGATAAATAATGGAAATATCAATCATATCATATTTATAAAAACATACCATTTGAAAATATTATCCTTCATATGATATCATAATATCATGTCATGGGATAAATTGTTGAAGTGAAATGTAATCCCAATAATCATAACATTAGATAGGAAACTTTGTTTCACACACACATAAGCATAGAAAATCATTTCATACTAGTCATGTCTCATTACTAAGACTATCATAGCGGACAAATTCCATTACTGAACCGAGTTCACTCCTCATTCTAGTTATATATCCTTGAACTATATATACTTATCATTCCATACATGTATATCTCATCAGATATAAATCTTTATGCAATGAATTAGAGGGATATATAGGTCCCACCCATCTCATAATGAAATCATTCTTATGTGTTCCACAAAAAAATCATACATCGAAGCATAACCCATGTAATAAAATGGGATTCTTAAATATCATTCCATCATAACATAATCCATATAAGATATAAAGGACATAAAAAAATAATTCCATCATAACATAATCAAATAAAAGTAATAATTGGGATATAAACATAACCCAATATCATCTTAGATGGATAATAATTTTTATAAAACACTTGAACTTAGTTATTGAGAAAAATATCACCTCTTCGTCAAAAATATTTTCTATTCTGAATATCTGATTCAATTTTGAATGAAATAAGTTAATTGATAATAAAAATGAAAACATCTAAAGGAAGCTTCATGGAAATAATTCTCTATGAAATCATAAAAAACTATTCATTTCATATAAGTTAAAAAAACATTCTCCTCATACATTTTTAAAAAAAATCAAAATGTACCTCATGTGGTAAACAAAAGGAAGATTAATTCCATACCATGTGGTAAAAGTCAATGAAGGGTAAAAATGACTATAAATATACATGGAAGAATAATAAACATTTTATGAAATCATTCCCAAAAAAATTGTCATGGATAATAAATATAACCGCAATAAATACTTACGAATAAACAATCTCATATAAAAACGTGATTGGAAACGTTATCTCATACCTTAGGTCTGATATGCTTCATATGTATCAGAAACTCCTATATAATGATTTAAATAATGTTAAGTATTTATTCAAGAATGATAATAATTTTTATGATAACATTTATGATCATATTTTCATCCATTTGTTAGTAACATTTCAATGTTACTCGTTATTCATTTATTAACTACTTTATGTTCTTACGTATGATTCATTGAATAAGTTCTCGTTCATATTTTCAGGTTATAGTTATATAATGTAAATAATGGTATTATCATAATATGTATCATATTAATTCATTAAATTCATTTATATAATCATGCTTTAATTAAGATAATGTAGAATGAATCACATTGCACTGTGGAGACGGTAAGCCGTACGTACGCACGAGCGACAATATCGTTCCCATAATTATTGAATGGTATTGAAGTGGATGATGTATAATATCTCAAAATTAGTATAATATTATATTATTCATATATACTTATTATTTATACCGTTATACTTATCAAAGTAAGGTGGTGGTGAAGAACATATTACACCACAGCGTGGAGACAGCATGTCAAACGTATGCACGCATAATGATTTCATTTTTTCGTAAGATGGATAGAAGGTGAAATAGGGTTGTTTCAAATTTATAATAAATATATGTAAATTAGTGATATTTATTTCAATATTTTATAATGAAACAACTAAATAATTGGAATTATAAGAAGAAAGAAAATTGAAAAAATCAGTAGAAGAGATTACCTCTTCCTCAATGTGCCTCCATTGAATTACCACTTAGGGAACTAGAGTTGGTATTTTGAGAAGACCAAAACGTCCATAATATTACTAAGGAAGTTTATAATAGTAATGGTTCATTTTTTTGATCTTGAAGGATAAAAATTTAGTGAAGAGGAATGGGATGAGGTGCACTTTTATAAGAGAGCAGAGGGGCCCTTTAGGAAACGCGCAAATATATTAATTTATAATAAAATCAAAACCTACCAAAAAACCCCAAAGTGATGCTAATTAGAATATTATATGATATAGGGTTGTAATATCATCAACCAATAAATTTTGGACAACTTATTTTGTCAATATAAACCCTATCAATTTAATTGACCCTTATTTATCGTATTAATGTTTAATTTTAGTAATAACATTCTAAATATTTAATGGTAATGGATATTTACATATGTAGTTTTAATTGACCATAAATGTATCATTGATGATATTTTAGACCTTATAATTATCAATTTGTAATTTTAAAATGTTTTTATGATTTTTAAATAATTTAATAAAATGTTATGTTTATAAAAAATCAATAGTGTCAAATTTGACACTATTCATTTATTAGACATCAAATAAAATTCACAGAAAAGATAAATTAGAAAAACGTTTAAATAAAATCTTAATATTTCATAGTTACCTATAAAATTAATTTATAACATTAATTACTTCATATGATATTTATTTTAACATTTTTAAAATCATTTATTTGATATTTATATTAATAAAATAAGATTTACATCATTGTTTGGTCATCACTAATAGTAATGATTTTTCTCTAAAAATTATAAATATTTTTTTTATTTGGTTAATTATTTTAGATTTCCATAGACTATCCATAGTCTATTTTATCTCCTATTTATCACCATATTAAAATTAATACACTTATATAAAATGAAATTGTGACACTTTGTTCATTTCATTAGTTTTTATTACATTCATGTCATTTTCATAGGTATATGGAAATAAAGTTCTTCCATTTATAAAAACAGATGATAATGGCCTAATTTAATCATCCAATATGATTTTTATAGGTGTTAAGGTAATTTAATAATATTATTTTTACCCTTAATAACCTGATTCACCTTTAACAAGGAGAATAAAAATAATTACAAACATTACTTTTCATAATTCCCAAATACAAAAGTAACATATTAAAAATAATTTGGACCTAATGATTCCAAATATGGAATCCAGTTTTCAAAATTCAAAACACAGAAGTTGCAGAAATTAATTTAAAATTAATACTGTTGTTGAGAAAACGAGTTTTAAAAGTTAAAACATTGCGAAAGATTTAAATGTGTTACCTATGAATTCAATTTAAAATTAATGATAAAGACATAAATTATATTAAATGGTAAAAATATATTCAATTTATAATTTAAAACGATTCAATATTATAATTTCACCATATAAATTTTATCAATGAAAATAGTTGTCTTTAATAAAAATTTAGTGTATCTTTATTATTCCTCAAAATATGAAAGAAATCAGAATTAATAAAAAATTTATCCAAAGTATATTTTTATACCCCACTTTAAAATAACATGTTTATGATGTCATATAAAATGAATTAATGTGTCAAAGTCTTAATTTAAAATGTTTTCTCTATTCAAAGATGTAAAATTAACCTTTTATTAAATAAATACTCCAAATTGGGTTTTATTCATAACCTATGACAAAAATATTCATTGAATGAATATCAAAAATATTTTATTACGTATATAAAACATACATATCATATTAATTTCAATACCAAAAGTAATTCACTCTAAAATAAAAATATCTAATTGATTTATATTTTTCATAGTGCATTTTCATAAGTATCTTATAATTATTCCTACCCAACTAACTACTAAGATATAACTATAATTTTATATTAATGGTATCTTACAGTTTTTTTAAAGTCACAATTTCATGAAAAGAAATATACTAAAGAATAAAATTTATTTAAATATTTCATAAAAACATACTGGAATTACAGATACACTCCAAGTTGGATTAACATAATTCACCTAGAATAAAGGCTGTATCCACTAAATGCACATTTACCCTCGGGAGAGACCACTTATATATCTACAAGCCCCAATAGAATCCTATTATAAACCACTTATCAAATATTATCTTCAATCTCTTCGCATCCTTATCTGGCATCATGATTCATATTCAAAAATAAAAATATCTGGGCATAAAATCCCCCTTTATAGGTATTAATAGGGTTCGGGCATTCTTGGACAATAAAACCTACTCATGTAATCATTCAATAAATCACATCCAGGGGTGTTCCACTTAAAACACTAGAATATTATTCTATATGTCCTTAAAATACCAAATTTAGAGCATTTCCCTATTCCAATTATTTTGATTTAAATACATTAATTCATGAAAATTTTGACAATAAAATAATTTAACTCTAGTATTACTATAAAACGTTCAAGGTAAGGATGAATTAATGATATTGATGATTGAGAACCTCAAAATTTCCATTCATTGGAAAACTTTTGGTGGAGAATCCACATCATAGAGTCTTTCCATGGCATTATTTGAAAATGAGAAACAAATGAAATAACTATAGACAAGCATGACCTACTTTATTTAACAGATATACTAAAACATTATGTGAGCCATTAAGGGGATGATCAATATTTGTTCTCTACCCAGATTTTGTTTTGAATAATTAAGAAATTTTGTATTAACATCCTCTAAATATTATCCTTTCTATTTGACATATTCCATTAATATATTTGTTGATGTCAACTGCACCTTTATTCTAGATACTGAAGCCTTATATTATAGAATATCTATAACATATGTAACCATCCAATCATGAAATATTTTCTCTTCAGCAACTAAGTGATGTAGCTTAGTAGGAGCGTCCCTTAAGGTCTCCACATGGTGATTAGAAATATTAATTTGTATAATATTACATTCACAATTAGAAATATCATTATGATAAATGATAACATAATGAATTAGGACATGAAAGTTACAGTGATTAATCCCACCTATACCCAATGTAAGGAAAAGTTGATTAAAGTTATCTGTTTTATCAGAAATCATTTCCAAGGGAGTTTCCTGATGATAGTGTAAAATTATCACCAAGCTCATTATCACACTGCTTAATATTTGATGATAATTATGGGATCTAGAACCTATTCACCCAATGATATGGGGATATAATATAGGATTTCATTCTCTATGGATAGGTTTTCATCAAATTTTGATGCGGAAGGGGGAAAATAATTGATCACTGCCTCTAATTTAATCTCATGAATTAATCTAATAAGATTGTAATTGATCATTGGAATGCTTGATGTTGTTCTAATGGGACTAAAATCAGTAAGAATGGCTAATTTACCAGTTAAAAATTTGGAATATACACCACTCCTAATAAAAATGGGATCTTTAGAATGAATCTCCCCTAGAATTCTTGAAATGTTGGGATATTAGTATTTCACCCTCAGAAAGTAGTGGGGAAGGCATGCTAGGAAAATAATTAGGAGAATAAAATTGTTTATGCACCTATATGATTGGATTCCCAACACCCCATAGGGAAAATAATCCACCCACATTTTGGAATAACCCATGATAATTTAGGCAGATCATTTCTAAGGGGTGAATATATATATGAAAAATTTATCATGCATATTCATCAACCATAGTTGGAAGGGATGAATGGGTTTAATTCATTATATTCCAAATGAGGGGAAATAATGAAACCATTTGTAGATATCCAAATTTCCATGTGAACCTACATGGAACATAATGATTAAATATGGCCACCCCATCTATCTTATCACATAGAATACCATCTCAATAACAAGATGATGTAAGATAATTATTATTAAGTTCCTCCACCAATATCTTCCACCACTTATGAAGGAATTGTATGTGGAATGAAAGTGAATTAGGAGAGATCATTTAACAACTCAATAGCACAATTCATGCCTAGGGATTTCAGGTGAACAACATTAATGTTGAGCATCATTGGGTGAAATATAGAATAAATGGTTGTTACATTATACCAATATTTTTAGAATCTAATGTGTTTTTTCCACCTAGCCATATAAAAATTGAAATGGTTTTCAAAGGTGATATGGGGATCTCCAATCCCCTATGTCACCCAACAACTCATAAATGAGAGGTATTGGGAACAACTAAGACGATATTTTGTCCCTCCACCAACAAGGAATCCTATATCAATGTGAAAACTCAGACACTAGTATAGGAATCATGAGGTAGAAAGAGCCACCCACTTAGAAACATGGAAAGAAATCCTAAAAAACCAATGTCTTAAGATATTTCTAGCAACACCCTATATCTCTAGGTGGTTGGTAGGCCTTCCTCAAGGGTGGACCAATTTGAACCCATAATAACTCATGATTATTGACTCAGGTGAGTCTTGGTGTGCCGAAAAATCAGCTGGAGACCACAGTCATGCAAAAATAACATTATCAAATCACTGAATGGAATAAGAGAATGATATTGATGGATTTAAACATTGATTTATATTCCACAATCATTATTTTTTTAAAAAATGTAGAAACATGTTCTATATCTTCCCAGGTGTTAGCTATAGGAATAAAATCATCATTTATGTTTCCAAGATTGTAAATCCATCCTAATTTGTATATATCTTATAAGATAATTCCCACACCAACATCTGGTAATAGAAGTTGTGAGTACTTGAACACCACCTGATGATTAAATTAGATATAATCTCAAATAATGAATACACTAACAATTGTGAACTCCTTGTTTCTTAATATAACAATATTGTCTCCAACTGCTCAAGAAATTCCATGAAATTTTGGTGCACCCAAAATGCATAGTCCCTTTAAATAAAGAAACTATCATTTGAATAAAAATACCACTTGAAGCTCCACCCTCTATTGGGATCACCTCATGAGAGGTTAAAAATGGATGGGCAATCTTGAATGGTAGAATAAATAGATGTTTCATCATTATTATAGTGACACCATGTTCATGAGAATACATTATGAGTAAAAAAATCCCATTGAGTCAATTTATAAATAATGTATCCCATTTAATAATGGTACACATCAACATGATCAAAGGATGCCATAAGAAAATAAGATTTTATATTTTGATCATCCTATGTGATTGGAGAATCATATTTGAATCAAAATTTGTACAACAATAATTTTTTGGGAAATGGATAATTCAAAATCCCTTGAAAAATGAGACTCTTCTAAATACCCTCTTGAGGGATGATGTATTGCTGAAGATCATTATTAATATTATAAAAAATGTAAATTCTTTTCTTAATTTTTGTTATGGAAGTGGTCATAAAATTAATTTTTCGTGGATCCATTTTATCCCTATAGTAAGATAAATCATCAAAAATATTTCAGACTCATTATGGCATAAATTGGAAAGAGCTGGTAAAACGTATAGCATGATACATATTTCACAAATCATTTAGTCGACCCATGAAGCATAAAAGGCACCCATAGACAACCATATTACCATGAAAGAATCTTTGACCCACAATACATCATATACCATTTTTGTTAATATTGGTTATGGGTGACTACCTTTGAGTATGTGGAAAGTTTGTTCACAAAGGAAAATCCAATGTTGCAAAAAAAGTGATGAATGGTCCATAAAGAGTCAGTTCAAATAGAGGTTTGGTAAATGAAAAATTAATCCTCAAACCCTTTTTATAGGTGTGGGACCTATTTTGAGTACACATGCTTACAAAAAATATATTCAAATGGGACAAACTTCTTCAACAGAATCCAGTCATCTTTATCCTAATTGGATCCTATTCCGATTTTTTATTTGTTGGAACCTGAAAACATTATATGGAATATGAAAAAAATTCTTGAATTTGGTAGGATTAGAATCAACCCATATATAAGGATGAATAAGTTTTAAATGGTGTAAATCTGTAAGACAGGTGCTCGCCTCCACCTAGTGTTATGCGGAACACTACACTGCATGGAATCCCATAAACAAAAACGTCATTTACAGGGGATGATAATTTTTTTCAAATCTAAAAAAAATCATGTTTTTTGTGAGGGGTGAAGGTCCTTTTCAAATCATGAAAACTAAAAATCAGTTATGGGCCTTGAAACTATATTGGGGATCCTAAAAATGAAACATGTGATGTTCATTTTTGGTCTCCCACAAATTAAAAAACCATGTGATTGATGTACACATCCAACTATCCTATTGGGCGGTTGCATCAGTGCCTCTATAAAACCACCATAGAGAGATACAATAAATAGATAGATAGATAGGGATAGATATATTTGGATGGAAAAATAGAGTAAATGATTAAGATAAAACTATCTTCAGTAGGTAATATTACCATATATTCTACGCAAGAAAGGGAAGACACCCGACCATCAGCATACCCAAAATCCTTTGTGGACACCATATTGTAAAAAATATGTGGATAACCACTTTTGGTCCATAAAACCAGGTACAAATAAGATACATGGAAGTATCCCTTCCTCACATAGAAAAAAATATATGGAAGGAACTCGAACTAGTGTAAAACAATTCTATAAAGAATCCAAAACCATGTAGAAAAATTTAATATAGAGGTAACCCCTTACCATGTGGAAAATTATATGTGGAATGGAGAATCCTAGGGGTTTTATCGTTCCCACTCTCATTATTTTCCTTTTGTGTACTTTTTGGCCCCCACATTGCCCCTAGATGAATAGTACTAATCACTTTCTCTATAAACTTATTTTCTACAATGATCTAAGACTCGAATGGACCCCTTCACAAAGCAACATTTGTAAATTGCTATGCTCCAAGTGTTACCCCTCATGATCTTCCTTTCCAATGAATCTTTCAAGGATTCCAGATATTTATGATCATAGTAAAGGGAAAACTAGTATGCCCTCTCTATTATACATTCCCTTGGTAAATGGGGTTAATATTAACCTACATTTCAAGGGGATCCTCGGAATCATATTGATCATATATTCCCTTGATAACAAGGGTCCGGATAATGGAAGTAGTTCTAAGGAAATCCCTATTTATTATATTGATGGGAAATTTTTGAATTTCCCTTTTATGTGAGATAATTCCATTTCCTCCTCTCATCCTCTCTAAAATCTGGAGAAGGGCATCCCTACTAGTGTAACCCCATAATCTTTCTTTTGGTACATCCATCCACCTTACATATCCTTTCCCTTATACATCACTAGACAAAGGGGATTGTGTTGATTTACAGATCATCTTCTTCCCCTTATTTCTCACATTGAACACAACTCACATGGGCTTAGAGTTAATTAAGGATCATGAAATCCACACTATAAAATATCACATGGGCCTCTAATTCTATATAAGCCCCTAAACTATATCAATACCATCAAAGGGACTTATTCCTGATGAAGAAACCAAATGGTCCTCTTATTAGGTGTAGGATCCATATTCATTGTATCATCCTCTAAAATGGCTATATTTCCAGCGAGAAAAACCCTCCAAATTTTATATTCTCAATGAGGGAAATGGGACTCCTCCATATATTTAAATCCCAACCATCCAAAATAATTTTGATTTTATTCCTGACTTAATGGGATATGTTAAAAGATTCCATGAGTTCCAAACCCAACACCCCAAACTCACCCTAATGTTCATTGGGCCATATCCACTCTAGGGTCATATCCTCTCGAACAACCATCTTCCATGTGAGACAAACCATCAAAAGTCCATATTACTTATGAGGAAGATGGGCCTCCTCCATAAGCATAAGCTTAAACTATCCTAACTGTGTGGGATTTTATTCCTAAAAAAATGGGTTACAATGAAAGCATATATTATGTCCAAATACATCACCCCAAACTCATTCAAATATTCTCTAGGATATAACACAAATTGGGTCACATCCACCTAAGAGGGACATATTCCTTCTTATCCCCTTCCCATACACATCTTTATTACGTTATATTAATAGTAAGATCATGTATCCAACCTAGGATCCCATATCCCTTATAGGCCCCCAAGGATGTTTTGGAATAAGTCCCAAAATTGCCTTGACTAAGCACCTTTCACTTAGACATCCTTTCCTCCTAATGTTTAACTACGCAGTTTCTTCCTTTTCATATGACCTTAAAAGGTATGATGTGTAAAATTAAGTGGAACCAAACTTCATGGGTTCTTATTTCTTTCATTAATATACATAGGGATCCTGTTTAAGGTACTTTGTCCAAATTTCAAGACAATTCCCATCTTCTAGGATGATAGTAAATTCCAGAGTGGCCCATTATGTGTCTCAAAACTAAAAGTATCCCTAATCCACATATAAATAGTGACATTAATGGAGAACCAATGATACATATAGATAATTATGAATTCAATTATTGCCAATGATCCATAATTTACTCAACCTAGAAGCCACCAAAATAGTGCTATGAGTCGGGTCTCCACTTGAGACCAAGCATGACTTCCCATATACCATAGTTTTCTAACTAGTACCTAGGGTCTAATAAGTCACATGGGGAGAATATAACCTCTTTATCAGGGTAATAAACTTCAGATAAAAATTAAATAGTGGTAAATATATGAAATAACCAATGAAAATTCATAATAAAGCATCTTCCAAAACTGATTACAAACAAAAAACCGACAATAAATATGTCATTTCATACTAATTGTTCCAAAATGGCATGAAGACCAAAAATAATGAAAATCTGATAAATCAAAAAAATTGTACTGAATCTATGTAAAAAATCTCACCCCTTCACATACAAATCTCAAATTATCTTCCTAGCATAGGAATCTTAACTTTCCCATACCTGCAATCATGAAATCTACTTGGGTACCCAACAGTGCCCGAGAAAGGTTTGAGTACAACTCAGTAGGCCACAACAAATGGTGTCTACAAAATATTTTGTCTATATATATAGCGCATGCAAGAAATAAATAAATGAAATGTAAAGAAATATAACTTGGGTTTCATTACTTAATAATCCCTAACATAAACAATTCTATCATCATTTCCATTTTCATCATTTATACCCTCTTTATTACTTAATCCATTTCATTCATGTGTTCCATGGCCTAAGAATCTACATCATTTAAAAAATAGTTTAATAAAAAAAACCATGCATAAAGTAATAAGTCATGTTCTTTCCTCACTAGGGGAAAAACATCATAACGAATACATCACACCCACCTTGAAGCCTCTGTCTAGGTGCTATCATCCAATGAAACCAGTAGGGGAATAGAGCTTTGTTCCACTTCCCTAATCTATAAATTGTGGGTGGAGTTAAGGCCACAATATAACTCGATACTTGGGAGTTGAACCTCAAGTAAATATTCCACACCACCGAGCCACGTGAACATGAATTTTTATCTATTCAACACATATACCATATCACAAACAATATAAAAATCAACACACATAACATTCATATTCCATATCAATTCAACATGTGAATTAACATCAAGCCTTAACCCATTAGATCATTTAAGAGTAACATTAAATATCATTCTTAACTCATTCCACATCCTTAGGCCTTAACCCATTATGTATAGTTAAGGTTTACCATGCATTAACCCATTTAACATGTTCATCAATTCACATGTCTTATCCTAACTACACATATTTTTCAATTGATATGACTTAACCCACATATGCATCTCAAGTACAATTTATAATCTATTGAAACATTATAATTAATCCAGTTAACCCATTTATATATTCTGGTTTACACATTCCCATTTACATACTGTAATCCAATTAGCCAATTATTTATTGACATGCATTAAAAAATCAACCAATTAAACTTTGTAACCCATATCTCATTCTCAATTTAACATTTAACCAAAAAAACCATTATGCCATTATAACATCTAGACACATTTCTCAATATTCTATTTTCATCTCAAACTAACATATCAACATGTTCATAATGGGCTCTACTTCTACAGAAATGAACCTCGGGTTGAGCATTACAATTTTCCATATTTGGGAATATAGGAACTCCTTGTGGATAGCCATAATACTATTTAATAGTAGTGACACCAGCCTTTTACATATATCATTAGATGATGTTAAGAATAATTAAACATAAAATAAAATTCCAAGGATCGTAATGTCTAGTGTCTTTGAAAGCTAGGTACATAAAAATGAAAACATAGGGCTAAAAATGATTCTTTATTTAATATCCATAAAGAGATCTAAACTTCCTTTGATCCCTTACATTTTCAAAGAATACCCTGGGGATCACATGATCATACAGATGAGCTAGGATCCCAATATGGGAAAAACATAGTAATAAAACTTTAACACATGGGTTAGAAGGCACAACATAATGAAAATAAAAGGCACAGAACACATGGAATAATAATATATAAACATGATATCATATAAACATGAATTAATAGTAATGAGACAACAACATAAATCTAGACTTTATCATGATTCAAGTCTCGTTTCACTTAGAGGAGCACAAATAATGGTTAACCCCTATTACTGTTTCACATGGTAGCATGAGTCTAGGCTAACTACCAAGAACATTGTAGATAACGTCTCATGAGACTAAAATTTACTCAGTTCATTGTAGCGCCATATGGTCGCACCCATCTTAACTTGTTCATGAAGAAAAATTTCCATATTAAGATTCACACATAATCAATCATATATAAACATAAGTGTAACCGTCGAAAGAAATGAGTATCATAATCATTTCTTATGTAATAAGGAATGGGCATATCATAAAAGTTTCCATGAAATAAAAAAATTAAAACATACATGAAAATTCATAAGGTAAAATAACAATATATCATGGTAAGTGATGTTAAAAAGAATTGAAAACATGTAAGGAGTGTATTTAATGAATTTGGGAATTAAAACATTTTAGTGCGATTTAAAGGAAAATACTAACAAGCATTTAAAAAAGAAAAGGTAATAATATTTTATATAAAACTAGAAGTGATATAATAAGGTTTTCACAAAAAAACATTGTTCTTATAAAAACAATGGATTCTTAAAATATATGGTTGAGTGCACATGAAATAGGGTATAAATTGGGGAAGTTCCATTAAAACAGGTTTTTTATCAGGATGTTTTGAGGAGGGAATCACTACAAATAATTTATATACCCAAAAGAGAAAGGATAATGGATCTTGATACCAGATTTTTTACATGTAACGCAAACAGAATATATGATTTCATTTGGGTAAAAAAGAGGGTATGAACAAACCAAAGGAAAAAGGAAGGTTCTGGTAGAATCCCTTAGGGAATATCAGCATGGTATCTGGTTTACTTAGGCATGGTTAATGAGAGATAAATGGGTTTATTGTCTTCTATATATCATGAGGGAAGTATATTGAAGGTTATAAATCATACATCATCATTTCTAATTACACATAAAATGACATAATATGGATGATATACTTTAATAAATGTGAGAAACAGAGGATCCCTTACCTTAAGTCTGATGGTGTTCTTCGCTTGATCTTAATAACCTGAATAATAAAATTTGGTTCATTAACTAATATTTTAAAAACCTATATTAAATGTAATTGATTTTTTATAACCTTTTTAATTTTATTCATATAATTTGTTATGCGTTAAGGGGTTTAATTTCATTTTCTGGTTCTTTTTGTTTCATGTTCAGTTTACTTATATTAATGTTCGGATAAATATGTAGGATGAAAATAGATTTCCTGAATTGTTGTTTTATGAAATTTTTGAACAAAAAAAATATTATATGGTTATAAAATTAATTTTGTTATTTGGTGTGAAGGTGAATCATTATATAAAACATTAATGATAAACTCTTGGATTAATTTTGTGATTTTTCTCATAATTAATTTGTTTTGTATCTTTATTTTACATAATGTGTGAAAAAGTATTATAGAATATCACATAATATAAAATAAATATTAAATATTATAGTTCAACCATAATTTTTTTTCATGAACATAATTGAATATGGTAATATAAATTGGTATCCCATCTTCTTTGAATGTGATAAATTGAGACATCACGGATGGTGTTTTCATTTCTTTCTTATAAAATGATGGGAAATGAGAGATGATAATAAATTATCCCAATAGAGTAAAAAAATTCCATTGCATGTATGTTACTGGAGTTTTCATACCATTTGGATGAGGATATGTTAGAAAAGAAAAGATTACAAAAAAACTTGAAAATAAAATTAAAGAAATTAAAAGAGGAATTAACCTCTTGATTTAATCGTTTTTGAGAACCTCTTAAGAAGAGAGGATCTGGTATTTTGTGGAGACCAAGGGCTGATAGACATGGGTAAGGATAATGGGGAGTGATTTGGGTAGAATTTAGAGAAGTCACAAGGCTTGAGAGGATTGAAGATAAGAGGGATGTTTGGATGGTTTTTATAGTGGAGGGGAGGCGGGTTTCTTTTTATTTTAATCATTAGTTTATTATTTTTCCATTAGAAAAGAAATTGTTATGATTCCAAGACAAAAGTTAGTAATAATTACATGAAAATTAAAAAAAAGGTTTCTTACATCATCCATTATTCCAGAAATAGTTCATTTATCTTATAATGTATATATACGGTAAATTATCGTATTTCCGTATTTATAAAAAATTCAACTATTTTAGAAAGATCCTGAAAATTTAGCCTATGAATTTTTTTAACGTCTACAATCCAAAAATGAAATAAATTTTTCAAAAATAATTTTCTAAATATTAATAATTTAATTTTAAATTAAATTCATAATTGACATGAAAAATAATGATTTTAAAACTATGAATGATGTTATAATGCTTTTAAAAATTATATAGAGTCTTATAAAATTATCTTAAAACTAGAAGACATAAAATTGTTAATTTATGAACACGTTTTAGAAAAATAATATTTATTTTAAATCAATTAATTAATTGTAATTATTTATCTATGATTTACAAAAATACTATTACTTTTACAATGGTCATATTATCATTTATAATATGCCTAAATTTTATTTATACATTCATGGGTGAGGTTTCTATTCTTTTGAAGGATTAACTATTTTTAAGGGTCATATTACTATTAATAAGGGTTACATTACTATTCATAAGGGATAGTTACTATTCAATAAAAATTAAGTTTGTCTTATCGGACTCCAAACATCTTACTGATCGCAACTATGTATGTCAGAATTTCGAAATTAAAATTTTAGAAGTTACAATATTATATATAAAGGTCATATAGTACATAGTCATTCATTGTGTTATAATTTAATCTGATTATATAACATAATTATCAGAAGTTAATTTCCATTGATAAAACATTGGTTCGTTACATTATTCCCTCTTATGAAATTTCTACCTGAAAATTTCATTTTACATTCTAATCCAAAAAACAGGTGCAGGTACTTTGCATTAATTGCCTCCTCTAATTCTCATGTTGCCTCTTTGTACTTATGGTTCCACCATAGTACTTTGACTAGGTTATTAGTCTTGTTACGTAGAACATTATCTCTAAGATCCAAGATTTTCACTGGATTATCCTCATAAGAATGATCATTCTATAAATGTTTCACTTCTAAAGAGAGTACATGGGAATGATCTGGTACGTACTTCCTTAAGAGGGATACATGGAAGACATTGTGTACATTGGACATGATAGGTGGAAGTGCAAGTCAATGGTCCATGACTCCAACACGATCAAGAATATCAAAGGGTCCAATGTACCCAGGACATAGATTTCCTTTCTTCCCAAACCACATGTATTTATTTCATGGAAATATGCATAGAAATACCATGTCTCCAAGTTTGAAATTAATGTCTTGTTAATGATTATATGTGTTACTCTTTTGTTGAATTAAGGCTTCCATGATGTGGTGCTGAATGGTTTTTACCTTTACCATTTCTTCCATCAATTCATGTCATAGTAGCGTACTCTCACCAACTTCATCCCAACACACTGATGTTCTACATCGTTTCCCACAAAGGGCATCATATAGTTCCATTTGGAAGCTCGATAGGAAAATATTGTTGTAGGAGAATTCAGCCGATGGAAGATTTTTTTCACATCATCCTTTGAAGTCCATATAACACTCTCTCAAAATTTCATCTATTGTCTAAATAGTTCACTTAGATTGGCCATCAGTTTGAGGATGATAGGTCGTACGAATGTTCCGTTTAATTCTTAGAGCATGTTGAAGACTTTTCTAGAACTTCGAGGTTAATCTAGGATCCCTATCAGATACCATAGTTAGTGGTACTCCATGAATCTATACCTCTTCTTTGATATATATCTGTGAAATTCAATCTGATGAGATGTCGTCTTGAATTGAGATAAAGTGATTTGTCTTTGTAAGACAATCCATAATGAACCATATAGCATTGGTTCCTATGGATGTCCTTGGTAGTCGAGTGACAAAGTCTATGGTGATGTTCTCCCACTTCTTTGTTGGTATGGATAGTGGTTGCATCATCCCCTCATACGTTTTCCTCTTAAAATTCACTTGATGACAAACTAGGCACTTTGATGTATATTCAGCAATCTGATTCATCATATTGTCCCACCAGTAATACTCCTTGAGATCTCAACACATATTTGTGCTCCCAGGGGGGAATAGAGATGTTTGAGTTATGTGTGTCATTCAAAAGCTCCTTCTTTATCTCTGGATCATATGTTAGACATAATCGTGACAAAAATCTTACAACTCCTTCATCATCAGTTATAAGCGGATAAGATTTCGCATTTCTAATAGCTTCCACCATTTTATGAATTTCTACATATTTTCTTTGATCCTCCATTATTATATCCACAAGGGATGGTTGAGAAATCATTTGAGAAAGGGTTTATTATGTTCCACCATTAATGATTCCCATATCCATCCACTAAAAATATAAAAATATTAGATCATTTTCAATTTTCATCATTAATAAAGATAAAGGATCCTTTTTACATACAACACCCTCCACCATATTTTCTATAACACCCCGACCCCAGAAGCCTAGAGTCGGCGCATTATTACAAATCATTGGCATGATCACAAAAGATCTTGTCTCGAAAGAAAGATTTGATTAGTATCTTTGGAAGTACTAGATACATTAATAAGGATTAAATTACATCATAAAATTGAAAACTACAACAATATTGTTCCCATAGACAACATTGAGATCCCATAGACTATCCCCACATGCCAGTCATAATATACTTCTTCAAATCCTAGGAAAAATAAAACATAGAAAGGTATGAGCTCAGATGCTCAGTATGGATAACAATAATGCAGAAACTTTAAAAAATAATCATAAAAATTTAAGGCAATGTATAAGACTAAAACAAAATCCTTTTAAACTTGAAATTAAGAATAATATGGAAATGATAAAATAAAATAATGACATTTAATTATTCACATGGATATTCTACTAGTCTACTAATCTCATTCAATATCAATATCCACTTACATAATGATGGAGTGCATAATTCCAGACATCATAACCACATAGTCAAGGCCTTGTTCCAAGACTACAAATACAATTTTGTGAAGGCCTTCTACCAAGACACTAGTTTGTCTTATAAGACCTACAGATGCATAGAGTAGCTATAGTGGGATCCACCCATCACATACTAAGTTCAATTCATTCCTCATATGAAAAGTTTGAAATATAACATAAGCATTCGTATTAATAGTAGCATATGAAATATCAATACATTATCCACAAACCACGAATGGTATAAAAATAGAAAACCACAGTCAAACATAACTCATTAAATACAATATGGAAGATTTTATTGTAACATATTAACAAAAATAGAGAATAATGAAGGATATTGACATTGATGAAAATAATCATCAAAACTATTTGAGAGAAATATCCCCCTTTTTTCTTGAAAATAGTTAAAAGTCACAATATTTGTCAAGAAGCCGTTTAAAAATTGATTTTTCAATCAAAGTTCCCCATACCACTTTGAAAATTTTAAAAGAAATTTTAATTTTAAAACTTTAATGTCCATATAAATAAATATTTAAAACCATTTTTAAAACATGGATATTAATGAGAAATATTTAGAATAATAAATCATTAAAACATTTAAAATGATATTTTAGTTAGAGTTCCTAACCAAAAGAGAGACAATTGAATGAAAATAATCAAGGTAATCAAAACTTTATTATACAATGAGAATAAAGGGATTCATGATATACTATGTCAAAGTACATTATATACACCATATAAAAGTGAATTGGTTTATAAAAACAAAGATGTCTCAATGGAATGTAAATTGAGATGAAATATCTTATAATGACCATATCCTTCGGTTAAGGATAAATCAACGACATAATTATGTTTGAAAAATATAAATACACTCAATATGAATGGATATTATGTAAAAATAAATCAGAGAACATCGACACATATTCTTATAAAAATAGCACCAACGAATTGGATGTGTAACTCAATAAATAGAGATTTTGTTAAAATTACTCTTATCACATTCATATCGATGACTTGAGAATTTATCAATGGAGTGTTTATGTGTATCAAATGTACATACACATAATGAGGAGTGTAAAATAATACAGAAAAAATAGTTATTCCACACATAATCATGGTGTAAAATAATCAATGAAGTATGCGTAAATCCCAATGAGTGGAAATTGAAAATTGAAATTCCCTTACCGATTTGGTATCTTATGAAACATACACCCCATGAAAGAAGTATCATACAATGAAGAAATAAATAAAAATTAATTAAATTATATTACAAAAATAATACAATCCTGGGATGTACATACTCCACACAAAAGGAAATAGTGACCAATATAGCATGAATCTCACAAGAATAAAAGTGAGATGAAAAACCCTTACTTATTTGTAATCAATTGAGTCATAAGAAAAAAATTTAATAATCAAGAAATGAATCATAGTATACCATGAATATAAAGAGACTCTTGATAATATATATCATATGGTAGTTCACAATACACCACATGCAATAAATAATTGGCGAACAATGGAAATCTCATGGAATTAAAAGTGAGATCAGAAACCCCTAACCTTGTACGTTTACTTGGTCGAGGGTACGATAATCTCATTTATAATGGAGAATTAATTATTATTAAATTAAAAAATAAGCATATACATTAATATGATATCATATATGATCTTCAAATAATGATATTTTAGTATTATCATCGTTTCAGGTGTTAACTGATTCATTCTCCTTTATATGATAGGTTACGTAAGCCATGTTTGTTATGGATGGAATGTATGTTAATAGTATTCAAAATGATATTAAGTCTTTAAAAATTATTTTTAACCATCAAATGAAAATTATTATTGATTGGATATGATGGGGAATGAATCTCATCACGTTCGTGGAGATGGTAAACCGTACATACGAATGAGCGAAAATATCAATCTTTTGATATTAAAATCATATATAATTGGATGGTATATCATATATACAGTATAATTAACATTTTATATTTATTATTTACACTAATTATACATCATTTTTATACCCATCCAAATAAAAATGTATTGAATAACATCTACACCACGACGTGGAGACTGTAATTCGTACATACGCACGTATGGTGATATGCCATTAAAAGGATAGATAGAATAATGAATATGTTTGTATCATATTTATAATAACATCACAGTATATAGAAGTTACTGGATTTACTATTTTAAAATGGAAAAAACAACTAAAGATGAAGTGGAAAATGAAAGGAAGTTAAAAGAGGTAATGAAATATTTACCTCTTCTTCGGGTTCTTCCTTTTGATTTAAAAAATGAGCTCCTTAGTTTAGCTTTATAACTAAAGTAAGGCCTCTAGAATGAATTTAGGAAAGTTTGGAGGATATTTGGGTTGGGATTGTCCAAGACTAATGGATTTTAGTGTCTGAATTAGAGATAATGGGAAGATCCCTTTTATAATAGGGGTGAGGGGCACCTTAGGAAAAGATAGAAATATTATTTTATAATAAAATAATTTTTTGTTTATAATGGAAACAAAATGAATTTTTTAAAGGATAAGGTGGGGATGGGTCTAAATCCACTATACCAATAGGTTTTAGATAGGTTTGGGTCACTGTATTAACCCTATTCTTTTGATTTAACTCTTAGTTAAATAGTTTGACATTAGGAAATGTTTCTTTGTATTTTTATATTATTTGGTTAATAAACTTACTATATACATACAATAGAACCCCAAGTGGTTAAATAATAATACACCTATCATAATATAAGTCTTTTGTCCAAACCGTAGATTTTTAGGAATATAATATCAATTAATAATATAATATTTGTTTTAAAAACTCTTTTATTTCAATTTCGACACTATTTGGTATTTTGTTTTTTCTAAATTCATAACAGTATTAATACTTAGTAAAAAATTCATATAAGCAACCCTAACATGTCTTATTAACATAGAAAATTAGTGCAATTCTTAAAATATCTCAAATTACATTTATTTGGATATTTAGAGTATCAATTATTTTAATATTTCATTAATTAGGTAATTACTACATCATCATTATGTCATAAATAAATTAAATTATTTAATATATAAAATATATATATATATAATACCATTATGTAGAAATGAATTTTATCTTTCTAATTAATTTTTATAGTCGAATTTATCTTATATGTAACCCTATATTAAATATTATTTTAGTTTTTAATCTTTGAATTTAACACTTTTAACTCTTCATTGAATTAAATAATAATAAATGTCCTAATCTAATCCAAGTGGACCTAAGGGATCATATTTTATTCCTAATTTTTTTTCGTCAAATTAAATTTATCCAATTGAATTAGGACATGTGTTATGGTAATAATAATATCATTCTTACACTTAATTACCCTATTTACTTTTAATCATGGTAAATAAAAGTAATAAGTAAAAATTCGAAAAATTTTATTTTAACCTTATTAAACCACATCTTACTTACTAATATCAACAGTGTCTCTCAGATTTTTGAAATTCAAATCACAGAAGCGGTAAAATTATGTTTTATGTAAATTTGCAAATACTACTTGAAGGTAGGTAAAAGACAATAAAAAGTTCAATAAAATTTTACACATCTAATTTTATTATAAAATGACTCCACTAAATTATATTGAACATATATAGGTATCAAATATATATTTTGACTTAAAATAAATTGAAATAAAATAAATAATTATTTAAATAAAATGTTGATTTAAAACTATAACGTACCGTTTTTCCCTATTCATCAAAATTTGAATGTTTTCAGAAAAATAAAAAAAATTTACCCTAAGATAATTTTGATATTCCAAATTTATAAATGAATTCTATTTTAACAAATAAAAAATATATAAGTTTCATTAATTAATTTAATATTAATTCATGTTGTCAAAACAGAAAAGCGGGTTTTTAAAAAGTAAAAACTATCAAAAGATTGACATGTGTTTATGTCAAATTTTAATGTTAAATTACTTATAATAACCTATATTGTATTAAATGATAAAAATATAATCTAATTATACTTACAAACCATTCAAATACATAATTTAACACTAAATTATTTTGATTAAAAAAGTTGTTTTCAATTAAAATTTAGTATTTTTCAGTATTCATCAAAATAGAAAAGTTATTAGAAAAGTACCAAAAATTTATCCAAAATAAATTTAATGTCCTGATTCTCAAGAAGAATTCAATTTCATTAAATTTAATATATAAAAGTGTTAAATATTGGGTTTAAAAACCGGGTTTCCATTAAAATGTGGTAAAATTGCATTTTTTGAAAAATACTTCTATTATCTAAAAAATGAATTTTTTCTTATATTATGTCCAAGAAACACATAATATGGATTCTAAAATAATATGGAGTATATAAAATTCAAAATTCAGTTAATACTATTCATAAATGCTTTTGAACAACTAGTTTGGTAGGCCTTGGTGCCCTCGAACTCGGTGTTGCATGTACCACAAGCTATTGAACTAAAGAAAATAACTTACTATGAAATATTGGGTTGTTACATTCTTCCCCCCTTTTGGTAATTTCATCTTCTAAATTTTAAAATTGGGCTTTTGATCTTCATTGAAAGTCCAACATCAAAAAAAGAGTCAATATAAATATCTATTTAAAAGAAAGAAAGAGAAGTTCAAAGGCCACCCGAGATAACACACACTAGGATTCCATGTAGAAAACATGGATATGGAAGATAAAATATGTGTCATGTTTTAGTGGAGAGTGATAAAAAACATGATTAAGAGAATGTTTACAATAAGAAAACCCCAAACCTGTGATGAGATAAATGTTCATTAGTTTCCCTATAGAAAAAGTAAATTGATAATGTTTTTTGTTTTAAGTTCCATTTCATAATGTTGGGGAATTTATTTATGATATTGACTATGAACATAAAGAGATATACTTACTTTCTAAGTACTGTTTTATACTTTAATAAATTTCTACCACTAACTCATTTTTTTTAAATGATGAGTATTCTAGATGACATGGTCACACCTAATGTTCGCGAATAAACTTCTAGATAATCACACAATCAACAAAGGATAAACTATATATATACCTTGTCTGTAGAGATTAATCAAAACCAATATGGTTATTACAAGATCAGATGATCCACAAAAAGGATAATCCATTAGAGAAAGAAATAATTATCTTAATTTCTAAAATTAAACCAACAATACCAAAAGTTCAATAAATATCATTAAATAAAAAATTGTCCATAGAATCCATCAATATAATCCAAACTAATATTGAAACCCAAAACATAGATTAATTTTATTATGTAGTCTTCTACTTTAAATTGTATTTCTAAATAACATCGACTACTCTTAAAGTCACATACTTAAAAGTAATTAACCTAATCACATATTCTATATGATAGGTTAATCATTTATATAAATAACCCAAATTGTTGTAAATCCACAATAATAACATAGATAAAAATCCACCATTACTCCTCAAATGAAATACTATAGTGTTCTATTTTCCTTAGGTATATACTATTCCCAATAGAGTGAACGTCTTCCAAAATAACATTTATTGTAAAGACCCGTAAAATTCAAGGGAAATTTTTTCTTAATTTTCTTTAGAATTTTACAAGAGCGCGGTTTCAGACGGCACCGGATTCCGAGGCCCGGAGTGCCCGGAATTAATTTCTGAAGTTTGGCTCGGGTACGTTCAGTGAACGAACGAGCGGGTATTTCTAACTTTTGATACGATGCTCGGAATTGAAATCCGAGGGCACCGATGAACTCGCAGCGCCGATATTCGCTTAAAGAGACCTTTTCGGGAGTTGCGTTTGTTGCGCGTTGAATGTTTTTTTTTGAGGGTTTTAGTTGAGTTAAATAAAATTTGTGTAGAACAAATTTTATTATAACTTCTTAAAACCTATCAAAGGAGGTTGGAAGTGGGACCCACACCCACTTAACCTCCCTTGGGAGGATTAAGAGTTGTGGGGCCCACACGAACCCCCACCTTTTCAACTCCCCACTCTCCCTCTTAATGGCTTGATATCTTAACTTCTATTTAATTATACAACTCATGTATATTAAATAAGTGAGTTAATTTTGGAGTTAGCCATTTTGAATTTCAAACCTTTGAAATTCTTTTTGTGAATAAAATAAGACTTTGTCTTATTTTGTTGGGTTAGAACTCTTAGCCATCTTGAAGTGGTTGAGAGCTTTTCTTTCTTCTTCAACCTTGACGAAGAACACGAAGAACGCCGTTCTTCAACGAAGAACTTCTTCGCCGAAGAACACGGTCTTTCCGCGACGCCATATCCGCGACGTGACGTTCTTCTTCCGCATCATCTTTTCCGCGACGAACGCCTTCGACAACGACTCTTCCTCCGACGTCAAAGGAATCGACACCGATATTCCACGACTCCGTCAACGTGCGACTATCGAGGTAGAGGTTCTTGAGTTCGTTGTTTTCTTTATTATTTGACTTTCCTCAAGACTTGACGAGGAACGCTCTTTCTCCGACGAAGAACGACGCCTCTCTTCTTCGTCCTCCGTGTCAACGAAGGGGACGCCACCTCTTCTTCGGACAACCTTCGTCGGCGTGCAAGTTTCGCCAACGACGTATCTCTTCGGGCATATCTCTTCGTCAACGGATTTGACGAACGACGACCGCGACGCCCGACCTCCGCGACGCCGTCTTCCGCGGAACGTAGACGATTCCTTGAACTTATACCCGATGTAGGGGATGTTGTTTAATATTTAATTATCTCATTCTTGCTCGTGGTTCGTATGACTAACGTGAGGATGTTGATTATTTAAAGTTGCGTTATTATTTTAACGTGAGGGGGCCGGACCGCACGAACACGGCCGAACCCCCTCCAACGATCTTGTTTGTTCTTGCGGGTGGAAGCAAGTGGCGTGGTGCCGTCGCACCACGCGGTTGATCGTGCTTTTATTTTACGCAACGCCGTCGCGCGCACACCATGGAAGAAACATCAAGAACGCGACGCCGTCGCGCCGCGTTGAAAGGAATCAAAGCACGGCGAAGGGGCGCGGTGCCGTCGCACCACGCCGGATGACGAACGCCGCGGCCGGTTCCGGGCCGCGGCGGGACGAGGAGACCGTGGCCGGTTCCGGGCCGCGGCGGAAGAGAAGACCGGCGGCCGGGCCGCCGGCGTCGGAAGTCGAAGGCGGGACCGGAATTTCCGGTCCCGTTGGTAAAAACCGGCCGGCCAGCTGGCCGGTCGGATGACATAAAACCGGGGGATTAAATCCCCCGGCCGGTCCAATAAAACCCCCCTCTTTATGAGAGGGGGGCGGTTCTTTGAAGGAGGGGGGCAGCCGGCCCCCTCGGATCCGCACAAGCAGGCCCCCTCATGTGAGGGGGCGGTTTTTCATAAAACCGGCGCGGCACGTGCCGCGCCGCCAAGGGAATTCGGGGAGGCGGGGGTCTCGCCCAGCGCACCGCCGCGCCGCCCAGCGCACCGCCGCGCCGCCGAGCGCACCGCCGCGCCGCCCCAGCGCGCCGCCGTGCCGCCTCTGCGCGCCGCCGCGCCGCCCGGCGCCCCGTCGTGCCGCCTCCGCGCGCCGCCGCGCCGCATCGGCGCGCCGCCGCCGGCCGCCGCACCGCCGCCGGCCGCCGCCGCCACCCGCCGCCGCGCCGCCGCCGCGCCGCCCAGGGGGGGGTCGGGCCGGGTCGGCCCGGACCCGGACCCCCCCGTTTCGAACCAGTTTTGGTTTTTCGCTCATAACTTGAGCCTCGGACCTCCGAATGACGAACCGTCTGCGGCAACGCGATCCTTGGATCGAGACGGTCGTTTCAGTATATCGCACTCAAGGTTTCGGTTTACTTTGAGTCTGGCCGGGTTGGTTCGTTCACGAAACCAACCGGGCCTTCGGAGCGGAAACGCTCATATCTTGAGCTACGGACGTCCGATTGACGTGCCGTCAGTCGCGTTGTGTTCCTTTTAGTGAGACGGATCTTTTGGCATACTCCGCCCGAGGTTTGGACGCAGGTGGAGTACGGTCGGGATGGTTTTTCCATAAAAACCAACCGGGCCCCGGAGACGAAAAATGCCAATAACTCACAGACCGGGCGTCCGATTGACGCGCCGTCTGTTTCATTGACTTCCTCTTGATGAGACGGAACTTTTGACATACTCCGCCCGAATTTTGGATGCAGTCGGAGTATGGCCGGGTTGGATTGTACCCGAAATCCAACCGGGCCCCT
Organism: Viscum album; assembly: GCA_963277665.1. Classification (NCBI taxonomy): domain Eukaryota; kingdom Viridiplantae; phylum Streptophyta; class Magnoliopsida; order Santalales; family Viscaceae; genus Viscum; species Viscum album. The sequence goes on along the minus strand of OY728134.1, from coordinate 152,994,397 downwards.
AGAACGGGAAAGCTGATATCTTTCAGACAGGACGTCCGCTTGACGAGCCGTCAGCGGCGTTGGTAGTTACGTTTAGTAACGGTCCCTATGTGTATACCCTATGGGAGTTCGGGGTACAGTTGAGATACGGCCGGGATTGGTTTCGCTCACGAAACCAACTGGGCCCCTGGGACGAATAGGCTAATAACTCACAGACCGGGCGTCCGATCGACGCGCCGTCTGTTGCGTTGAGACCCCTGTGACGAGACGGACCTTTGAGACACATCTTTGTGGGACTTTGTGATACTTGGAGTATCGACCAGTAGCTCGTGGAGCGGACCCTCCCGGAGACGAGCGTGCAGAGTACGGAGACCGTGTAGCCGGCTGAGACCTGACGACTGCTTGACCGACTCGACTTGGAGTGAGTCGACTAGCCCAGTGGACGGAGCGCCCGGTACTTGGCGGCAGACCCACGGCGGACGGAGCGCCTGGTAGTTGGCAGCAGACCCGCAGTACTCGACAGGAGGAGTACCTCAGTAGGCTATCTGGGTAGCGCCCGGTATTTGGCGTCAGACCCTCAGCGGACGGAGCGCCAGGTAGTTGGCCGCAAACCCGCAGTACTCGACAGGAGGAGTACTTCAGCAGTCCTAGGTTAGTGAGCGGCAGCCTCGGAGTCGTGACAGGACCACTGTACACTCTAGAGACGGAGCTCTTCAGCAGTTACGGTTTCGATAATGAAAATCCTGGTTTGAGCTGAGACTTTTGACCTTTGTGTTTCCTCATGATTGAGATGGGTTACTTGATAACTTAGGTATATGTATGGGCATATACCTGGGTAGTGGTTATCCATTGATCTCATGATCCTTGTGTTTCCTCATGACTGAGATGGGTTACTTGATAACTTTGGTATATGTATGGGCATATACCTAAGTAAAGTTTATCTGTTGTGATCTTCTTGTGGTTATCCTTGTTGGTTTTAGTGAGACCTTGAGGGTCTTGGGGTCCCTACTGAGTATCGTTATACTCACCCCTGCACGGGCTATGCCTGCACCTCATTGTGTTGGTTGCAGACGACGGACAGTGCTGACAGAAGCCGAAGGTTCGAGGACTGGACGGTACCTGGAGGTGGACTTTACGACGAGGCGGTACCCGGAGGAGGACCACTGGGCGAGACATACTCGGAGCGGATGGCGGGACCCGAGGAGCAGAGGAGCTATCTGTACCCACCCTTCAGGTGGGATTTCCAGTGGACATCTCAGCGTAGCAGCTTTACTTTTCAGTCGCTGTTTTCCCCTTTCGAGTTGTACTTTACAGTTGGGCTTGTATTTCCGGCCCTTTTTACTTTTCAGCTCTTCTTTTTGCACTTAGTGTTTTACTTCCGCTTGTACTCTGTGGTGCTTGTTTTCTTTTATAAAGGCAATGCCTTCCCAGTTATCGGGATTTTACGCCTTTGGTGCTAGTCGCCAGCCCCTGGCCTATGGAAGGCGGGCTTGGGGTAGTCACGGCACGGGCCCCGAGGACGGGTCGTGACATTTATCACATAATCCTTGAATCATTTTATGATACTAAGTATATCCATTTGATAAGGCATAAAATCCCCAAAAAATTATTATTAATCAATAAAATAATTTAACTAAAATGAATTAGTCACACTAACTAGGGACTTCACGCAGACTAGTGGTAAGAGATAAATCCCAATCGCACTATGGTTTTGGGTTCGATTCCTGCAACTTTGTCCGACGCAATCGATTGTCACACGGTCTGCATTTTTTCCTTTCTAAAGAAAACTATATTTTATAATATTCCCAAAATGAGATAAATTCCTCAAAATAACTATAACATAATTTCACCAAAAATGTTATCTCATACCTTGTATTTTCATCCAAAAATTTAATAACATGTAATTGCCTCAAATTCAAGGATCATATAAACCCAAATGTATATTTATATCTATATCAACAATAGAAAACACAATTCATCCTAAAATATCATTTTCACATAATAAACTTCAGGGTTACACATAAGAGAAAAGTCATCGAACGTAATACCATCAACAAATAACACTAATACATTAAAAAAAATTACCATCCATTTATTTCCACATAGGCTCTTCCTTGGACAAGGGGTTATCCTATAGAATAGGGTATTCACTCGGGTAATGCCTAGGTCCCCTACATTTATGGAAAATGACTGTACATGGATTCTTGGAATCATTTTTATTTTTTTTCTATAGTACTCTTCAATTTTCCTCAGCAATTCTTTACTTTATGTCCTTCATTCCCACACATAAAGCATTTCTTTATTACATTAAGACACTTTCCAAGGTGTCTCCTTCCACATTTCCTACATAATGGAAATTGAGATTTATTTTTGCCATGGTCTCCACTACTGGTTCTCTTAGCATTCACCACATTTATCTATTTTGTTGAGTACATGAGTTGGTTAATATATATGTTGTTGATCATATTTTTGGAAAACTGATTTGGCATGAACATGATATCTTTTACACCGATCAACATTCCATTATGTTTCTCATTTCCTCCACCGTGACCACCTTGTACATCATGTTCAATGTTACTATGAATTACTTGGAATCCAGCCATTGAAAAACTCAAGAAAGCATAGTGTGAGTCATAAAATCATTTAGAATATATAATAACACCTTATTTTCAATCTAAAACAACTTATGAATAACAAAAAATATTTATTCTCATCTGATATTAAAATCCTTAAAATCTGTTTGTAAAGAGAATTTGAATTATCCTTAGCATATCCCCCAGGACTATCGTAACCAAGAATGCATCAAGGCCCGTTGTCATGTACCAAGATACCACGGGTCAAGATTGAAGCTCCTGTCAGAGTTTTCACTCCCAGGAACATCTATTCGAGAGCCACCTCTACCTGCTCGTATCTGGACAGGGATGTATTGTTTAGAAAACCCACATAATCTCTTTAATACCAAAATTCTAAGATGTTATTCAATACTAATCCTCCAATTATATCTTAGGGTAATGTGCTCTAATCAGAGTTTATCTAAATTTATATTCCAAGGTTTGTAATAAACATCCTCCAATACAAACTACAACGCCACGACCCCTGAATCCCAGAGTCGGTTCATTATTACGTATCATTGGCATGATAACAAAAGATCAAGTCTCAAAAGACCGATTAGTTTAGTAGACTTGGATGTACTAGATACATTCATAAGGATTACATTACATCATAAAATGTAAAACTACAACAACATTGTTTCCATAGAGAACACTAAGAACCCATTGACTATCCCTACAAGTCAGTCATAATATAATTATTCGCATCTTGTGAAAAATAATACATAGAAAGGGGTGAGCTCAGATGCTTAGTAAGGATAACAGTAAAGTGGAAACTTTCATAAATAAGTATAAACATTTATGGAATTTTATAAGACTAAAAAAAGACTTTTAAACTTGGTCGTAAGCATAATATGGAAAAACTAAAATCAAATAATTTCATTTACATATTCACAAGGATATTCTACAAGTCGAATAATCACATAAAATATTAATAGCCACTTTCATAATAATGGAATGCATAATTCCATACTTCATTCCAACATAGTCAAGGCCATGTACCAAGAATACAAATAAGATTTTGTCAAGGCCTTGTTCCAAGACACTTGTTTGTCTCATGAGACATATTAATGCATCGAGGAGCTATAGTGGGATCCGCCCATCACTTACTATGTCCAATTCATTTATCATATGAAATGTTTGAAACATAACATAAACATTAGTATTAAAACAAGAATACTAAATGTAAATAATTTATCTACAAACCATGAATGGTATAAAAATACTACATCCAAAGTCAAACAGAACTCATTAAATACAATATGGAAGTTTTAATTGTAATATATTAACCTAATTTGAGAATAATGAAGGATATTTACATAGATGAAAATAATCATCAAAACTGTTTGAGAGAAATATCTCCCTTTTTCTTGAAAACATTTAAAAGTCACATTATTTGTCATGAGGCTGTTTGAAAATATATTTTTGAATCAAAGTGTCCCATAAAAAATTGAAACTATTAAATGTAAAATTAATTTTAAAACATTAATTTCCATATAAATATATCTTTAATACCATTTTTAATACATGGACATTAATGAGAATGATTTATAATAATAAATCATTAAAAAATTTAAAATGATATTTTAGTTAGTGTTACTAACCAAAAGAGAGACACATGAATACAAATAATTGAGGTAATAAAATCTTTTTAATATCTTGAGAATAAAGGGATACATGATATACTATGTCAGTGTACATTATATACATCATATAAAAGTGAATTGGTGTATAACAACCAAGAAGTCTCAATGGAATGTAAATTGAGATGAAATATCTTATAAAGAATGTATCCTTAGGATAAGGATAAATAAAAGACATAATTGTGTGTGACAAATATAAATACACTCAATATGATTGGATATTCAGTGTAAATCAATCAGAGGACATTCACACGTATTCTTGTAAAAACAACACCAATGAATCTGATGTTTATGTCAATAAATGGAGATTGAGTTAAAATTACTCTTATCAAGTTCATATCGATGACTAGAGAATTTATCAATAGACTGATTATGTGTGTCAAAAGTATATCCACATAAACGGGACTGGAAATTACTAAACAAATAATAAATAGTGATTCCACACATAATCATGGTGTAAAATAATCAATTAATTTTGTCTAAATCCCAATGAGTGGAAATTGAAATTTGAAATTCCCTTACTGATTTGGTAACTTATGAAACACACACCCCATGAAAGAAGTATCATACAATGAAGATGTAAATACTCATACAGTAAATTGTATTAATATAATAATACAATCAAGGGCAGTATGTACTCCACAAAAAGGAAATAATGGCCAATATAGCATGAATCCTATGGGAATAAAAGTGAGATGAAAACCCCTTACTTCATTGTAATCAATCGAGTCGTATGAAAAAAAGTTAATAACCACCAAATGAATCAAAGAATACCATGTATATAAATAGAATCATGATAATATATATCAAATGGCAGTACACAATACACCACATGCAATAAATAAGTGGCAAACAATTGAAATCTCATGGAATTAAAAGTGAGGTAAGAAACCCCTTACCTTGTAATTTTCCTTGGTCGAGGGTATGATAATATCCTATAAAATTGTGAAATCATTGTTATTAAATTATACAACAACCATATACATTAAAATGATATCATATAGGTTCTTCCAATATTGATATTTTAGTATTATCGTCGTTTCAGGTGTTAAGTTATTCATTCTCTTTTATATGCCTGGTTAGATAAGCCATGTTTGTTATGGATGGGATGTATATTATTATTATTCATAGTGATATAAAGTCTTTAAAAATTAATTTTAATCATCAAATGAAAATTAATCTTGAATGGATATGATGGGGAATGAATCTCATCGCGTTCGTGGAGATGGTAATCTGTATGTACGCACGAGCAACAATATCATTCTTTTGATATTAAAATCATATATAATTGGATGGTATATCGTATATACAGAATAATTATCATGTTATATTTATTATTAATACCAACTATACATCATTATTATACCCATTGAGATAATAATGTATTGAATAACAACTACACCACGACGTGGAGATAGTAAGCCGTACACACACATGTATGGTGACATGCCATTATAGGATTGGTAAAACAATGAATATGGTTGTACGATATTTATAATAACATAAAAGTATATAGAATATACAAGAGTTATAATTTTATAATGGAAACAAAAAAAATGTGGAAGTGGAAGAAGAAAGGAACTTGAAAGAGGTGATGAAATATTTACCTCTTCTTCTGGTTCTTCCTTTTGATTTGATCAAAAGGGCTCCATAGGTTGGCTTTATGACTAAAGTAAGGGATCTAGGATGAATGAAGGAGAGTTGGGAGGATATTTGGGCTGGGTTTGGCCGATCATAATGGCTTTGAAGGTGTGAATTAGAGATAATGGGGAGTGACCTTTTATAAGAGGGGTGAGGTGCACCTTAAGAAAAGAAAGAAATATTATTTTATAATAAAATCAATTCCGGTTTATAATGGATCAAAAATGAATTATTTAAAGGATAATGTGGGTATGGGTCTAAAACTCCTCTAAAAATAGGTCTTAGATAGGATTGGGTCACTATATTAACCATATTCTTTTAGATTTAACTCTTAGTTAAATAGTTTGAGATTTACCATTTCTCTTTGTATTTTTATATTATATAGTTAATAAAAATACTATATACTCCCAACAAAAACCCAAGTGGTTAATTAATTATACACCTATAATTATATAAGTCTTCTGGCCAATCCTTTGTTTTTTAGGAATAGAATACCAATTAATAAAATAATATATGTTTTAAAACCACTTTTATGTCAAATTTAAAAATATTTTCTATTTTGTTTTTTTCTAAATTCATAAAAGCATTATTACTTAAAAAAAATTCATATAACCAACCCAAAAATGTCATATTAACATAGAAAACTATCATAGTTCATAAAATTTGTCATATTACATTTATTTGGATATTTATAATATCAATTGTTATAATATTTCATTAATTAGGTAATTACTACATCATCATTGTGTTATAAATAAATTAAATTATATAATATCTAAAAATATTAAATAAAATAAAATTATGTAAGAAATATTTTTATCTTTCTAATGAATATTTATAGTTTAATTTATCTAATGTGTAACCCTATATTTTAAATGGTTTAGTTATTAAGCTTTGAATTTAACACTTTTAACTCTTCTTTGAATTAAATAATAATAAATGTCCTAATCAATCCCATGTGGACCTAAAAGATCATATTTTATTCCAAAGTTGTTTTTTGTCGAATTAAACTTTTATAATAGAATTAGGAAATTTGTTAGGCTAATAATAATATCATTTTACCCTTAATTACCCTATTTACTTTTTACCATGGTAAATAAAAGTAAAAATTTACTATTCCCTAAAAATTATTTTCATCTTATTGAACCATATTTTACTTACTAACCATGTATCTTTTATTTTAGAAATTAAAATCATAGAAGTGGTAAAATTATGTTTTATGTAAATTTGCAAATGCTCCTAAGAGGTGGGTAAAAGACTGTAAAACGTTCAAAAAAATTTTACACTTTAATTTTATTATAAAATTACTCCAATAAATATATTGAACTTATATAGTTATTATAAATCTATTTTGACTTAAAATAAATTTAAATTAAATAAATAATTATTTAAATAAAAATTTGGTTATAAACTATAACGCAATGTTTTTCACTATTCATCAAAAATTGAATGTTCTCAGAAAAATACCAAATATTTACCATACGCTAATTTTGATATTAAAAATTCAAAAATGGATTCTATTATAACAAATTAAGAACATAGAAGTTGAATTAATTATTTTAAAATTAATTCACGTTGTGAAAACTAAAATGCGGGTTTTTAAAAAGTTATAACTATCAAAATATTGACATGTGTTTGTGTCAAATTTTAATGTAAAATTACTTTTAATAACCTAAATTGTATTAAATGATTAAAAGATAATCTAATTATACTTCACAAACATTAAAATACTTAATTTAACACTATAAATTATTTCGATTAAAAAAGAGGTTTTCAATTAAAATTTAGTAATTTTCAGTATTCTTCTAAATATAAAAGTTATTAGAAAAGTACAAAAAATTATCAAAAATAAATTTTATGTCCTGATTTAAAAAAGAATTTAATTTCATTCAATTGAGTATATAAAAGAATCCAATATTGGTTTTGAAAAGGTTTTTTGTAAAGACCCTAAGCTTGACGTACATGGACATTACATTACATTTGCGGAATACTTAGTACATAACAAAAACACACACACAAGGATCGTAATAGTTTAGTGTCTTTGGAAACTCGGAACGTAATCTTCTAATCGTGGTGAAAGATCTTCAATATCTCCCATAAAGATCTTCCCCTTTTTTTTACCTAAAACCTCTCTTTATATCCTGGGGAAAAGAAAACATAAAAGGGTGAGCTCAAATGCTCAGTAAGGGTAAACAAAAGAAATATCAATCACATCATACACATAAGAACATAGCTTTTGGAAATCTTAACCTGCAGAAGAGATCACAATATCTTAACATGGGATAAATCATAGAAGTGAAAATGAGATCCCCATAATCATAACATAAAACTTGAAACTTTGTGGCATGCACACATAATCATAGAAAATCATTTCTTGTTAGTCATGACTCATTGCCAAGACTATCTTAGTGGACAAAGTCCCTTTCTGAATCGAGTAACCCTCATTTCAGTCCTGTTTCACTGAACCGGTATAACCTACCATTTCAACCATGTCTATCTCATGAGATATAAAATCTTTACCCAATGCATTGGAGGGAGATATAGGTCCCACCCATCTCATAATGATACCATTCTTATGTGTGCCACAAAATCATAAATCATACATCATTTCATAACCCATGTCATAAAAATGGGATTCTTAAACAACATGACATCATAAAACCATTCATATAAGATAAAGGAATTCATAAACATAATTCCATCACAACATAGTCAAATCAATGTAAAAATATGGATAGAAATAGAACCCTTTATTATCTTAGATGGAAAATAATTTTGATAAAACACTTGAAATGAATTCTTGAGGAAAATATCCTTTCTTCTTCAAAATCAATTTGTTTTCACAAAAAATCATGCAATTTTAAAAGAAATAGATTTTATTAAAAATAGTCACGAAATCTTTTGGAGGAAGCTTCATGAAAATAAGGCTTTATAAAACCGTAAAAATCCATTCGTGCTGTTTAAGTTAAAAAAACATTCTTCGTACTTTTGTCGGAAAAGTCAAAAAGTACCTTGTATAAAAAACGACAAAAGATTCCTTTCATATCATTTACTAAAAACTCATAGAAGGGTAAAATTGGATTTAAAAAAATTGTAGGTGGATGGAAATAATATTACATATTGAGAAAACATGGATGTGGATGATAAAATACACCCCAGTAAATACCAACGTATAAACAATCTCGGATAAAAATGAGATTGTGATATTTCCCTTACCTTAGGTCCGATTTGCTTTGTTCGTGTCCGAAGCTCCTGTATAATGGTTTAAATAATGTTATTGACTTATTCCAGAATCATACATATTGATATGATATCATATATGGTCATATTATTAGCTTCTTGTTAGTAATATTTCATTTTTACTTGTTACTCGGGTCTTTATAACTTTTTGTTCTTATGCGTGTTTTGTTGAATGAATTCTTATTCTTATATTTAGGTTATAGATAATTCATTTCCAGAATGGTATTAGTGTATTATATACCATATTCATTCATTCAATTCATTTATATAATCATTATGAAATGAAGATCATGTAGAACGAGTCGCATCACATCGTGGAGACGGTATTCCGTACGTACGCACGAGTGATGATATCGTTCCTATGATCGTGGAGTTGTATTGGAGTATATATATATTATTTCAGTATCAATATTACTTCATAATAATCATATATAGTTACTCATTACACCATTATACCCATCCTTGTAAGGTGATGGTGGAAAATAGATTACACCACGGCGTGGAGACGGTATTCCGTACGTACGCACGCGCGGTGATTTCTTTTTCCGTAGGATGGATAGATGGTGAAATAGGGTTGTTTAATACTTATAATAACATATCAGTATATGAGTGATACTGATGTTATTACTTCATAATGAAACAACCTAAGAAGAAGAAGTGGAAGAAGAAATAAAGATGAAAGAATTGGTAACGGTAATTACCTCTTCTTTGAAGTGCCTCTTTGAGACCTCCTCTTAGGGCACTAGAATTGGTCTTTGAGGAAGACCAGAACCTCTAGGATGTTTCTAGGGAAGTGGAGAAGAGATTTTGGCAGGGGTTGGCCGATCTTGAGTTCTCAAATTGGTGTGAGGAGGAGGGGGAGGAGGTGTCCTTTTATAGGGGAGGAGAGGGGCACCTTAGGAATATCTCAAAATATTATTTTATATTAAAGTCAAAATCGGTTTATAATGGTTCCAAAGGGTCTTATTTTGAAGCTAAAGTGGGGATGGGTCGAAATCCTATCAACCAATAGAATTTAGACAAGTTTATGATATTATTTTAACCTTATCAATTAGATTTAACTCTAAGTTAAATAATTTAACTTTTACCATGTCTTTTTGTTTTCTTTCACTATATGGTTAATACACTTACTATAACATGCCAAACGGACCCCAAATTGTTTATTATTAATATATATATCCTTATCTAAATCATTTGGCCGATCCTTAGATTTGTAGGAATAAAATAACAATTAATAATATAATATTTGATTTAAAAACTATTTTGTGTCAATTTTGACACTATTTGATATATGATTTTTGTAAAAGTCATAACAGAATTATATGTTCGAAAAAAGTTGATTAAATCAACACTAATATATCATAGTAACCTAGAAAATTAGTGGAATTCATAAAAAGTCTCAAATTACATTCATTTGAGCATTTATAACATCAATTATGTTAATATTTACTTAAAAAGGGTAATTACTGCATCATTGTTCTGTCATAAATAAATTAATTTATTTAAAGTCTAAAAATTATAAATAAAATATAATTATGTAGGAAATCTTTTTAGCTTTCTAATGAATATTTAAAATCGAATTTATATTATGTAAAACCCTATATTAAAAATGTTTTAGTAAATAAACTTTGATTTTGTCTCTTTTAACTCTTCTTTGAATTAAATAATAATAAATGTCCTAATCTAATCCAAGTGGGCCTAAATGGTCATATTTTATTCATAAAGTTGTTTTTGGTCGAATTACACTTATCCAATAGAATTAGGACATGTGTTAGGGTAATATTAATATCATATTTACCCTTTGTTACCCTATTTACTATTAACCGCGGTAAAAAAAAGTAAAAAGTTACTATTCACCAAAAAACTATTTTTATCTCATTGAACTACATTTTACTTACTGATATCAACCGTGTCTGTCGGATTTTTGAAATTCCATTCACAGAAGCGGTAAAATTAAGTTTTATGCAAAATTCAGTTTTTAACCTACCACTTAGTAGTTTCACTATTCATCAAAAATTGATGTTTTTCAGAACAATGCCAAAATATCATCCTAAGCTATATTTTATATTCCGAATTAAAAAATGAAATCTATTTTACCAAATTCATAACATAGAAGTTGCATTAACTAATTTTATAATAAAATCCCGCTGTTAAAACAAATAGCGTGTTTTTAAGAAACAATATCTATCAAAAGATTGACACTTGTTTATGTCTGGTTTAAATGTGAAATTACATCCAATGACCAACATTGTATTAAATTGTAAAAATATATTCTAAATATACTTTAAAACAACTCAAATTAATAATTTATCACTATTAATTATTTTGATTAAAAAAGTTGTTTTTAATTATAATTTAGTAATTTTCACTATTCATCAGAATATGAAAGTTATCCGAAAAGTACCAAAATTTCACCTTAGGCTAAATTCGATTCTCCGAATCCAAAAATGAAGTCCATTTTGAGAGCTAAAATTTCTAAAATTTAAAAAGTTGTTATTACTATTCATAACGGCTAGTTTTAATAATATTTTAATAGCATATCATTGTTTCGTGAAACTCAGTATTACGTACTACACACGCTATCGAGGAAGGTTGCGATTGCGTGTAATGCAAGGTAAGTCAAGGATGCGTGTTGTGCATGCTCCTTTTTGTGTAGCGTACAACACAAGACATTAGTGAAAAAAAGAATATTTTTCATAAAATCTCGGGCTGTTACATTCTACCCCCCTTAAAATGAATTTCGCCCTCGAAATTCGTCAGGGTTATAAATGGTTTACTATTCGAAAGTTTCTTTAATAGAAACCCACATCGTAAAAAGGAATACCAAAACTTGGCTTTAAAAACTAAAGTATGAAATGTAACGATTACCCAAATAAACTAATCACTGGGTTTCCACATAGGTGAAAATATGGATATGAAAGAGAAATCTAACCATCATGTTCTGATGGAGAGTGGTAGAGAACATGGCTATGGAAAAGCCAGTAATCACAAATCCATAGATTTGTGATGATATAAGGTACCATCTGATTCATCAGGTATAAGATCACTAGGACAACATTTTTGGTTTTCAAGATCATTTCCCTAAAGTTGAAAATTTGAATTAGAATAAATACTTACTTTATTCTGGTACAATCTCACTGTTGTTCGTGCCTTGAAAAATTTCCACTTCATCTCTTAAATAAATGAAGTTGAATTTGTTATTCGTGAAGTGTTAGCAGATCATGTGATAGAATGACTGTTCATTCCATCTGTCTCAAACAAAAGGTTAGCAAAAGTTATTAAATATACATAAGTCATTCTATAGTGAGATTAATCATATATGGTTCCTAAAATGGACTTATACTTCATATATCATACTGCTTAATATAATAAAACTAGTTTCTACTAAACAGGGACTTCCTGTAGGCCAGTGGTAGGCGATAAAGGCCAGTCGCACTTCGGTTGTGGGTTCGATTCCCACAGCCTTGTCCGAAGCGATGGGCTGTCGCCCGTCCTGCAGGTTGTCCTTTTTATAAAACTATATTACTATAACATCCCATCAATAATATCGAAAAAACTTCTATCCTTAAACAATACTAACTTATGTCCAACATAATCCATTCCAATCTTTAGGCTTATCCATAATACTGCAGTCCATTCTCATAACATAGTGAAAACGATTACCAGAGATTTAATACCATCGTTGATCCCCATATATCATAAGATATATCATGTTGGTCACATTCCAAACATTCAAAGGCCTTAATCTTGTACTCTCCTGAATACCCATTGAACCTTAGTGAAAACTTGGATGCAGTTAAAAGTTAACACCTTTCACATACCGAAATCCTCAAAATTCTATATACTCAAACCATGATATCACTTAGTCCTTATATCAATCATGAGCTCATGAATACTGTCAAATATTTCATTTTCTCATTTTCCCTTCATTATGCGCATATCATCTTTTTTCCAAAAATACCTCAATCACTTCGAATACCACATTAGACCAATACATAAATATTCCAATACACCATAAAAGTACCTCAACAACATTATTCTTGAATACCAATACAAAAACACTTCAGTCCATCCACTTCAATGATTGTCCTGGAAGAAGTCCTTCCTTGTTTTAGAAGTATCTTTTTAGGTCAGGGCATTGAGTTGGGTAATGCCCATGTTCTCCACAAATAAGACATTGAACTCCATAACAGTCTGTCACTCTATGACCCTTTTCTCCACACAGATAACATCGGTCCCTCCATTTGAGGTATTCCTCAAGGTTCTTCTTCCCTTCTTTAGAAATCTCAATCTTCCTTTCTTTATGCTCCTCAACATGCGAACATGCATAATAGTTTATCTTCCTCTTCTTTGATGAATTAGTCATACCACTAAATTTCACCTTGTTAATCATATATCGCGATGACTGATTCGGAATAATCACAATATCTTTATCTCTAGGCATTACACAATTTTGTTGCTCATAGTCACCAATTTGTCCATTGGATTCAATGTTAACCGAATTCCTTCTGGTTCCCTCCATTAACTAAAACACAAAAAGAATCTTGTGAGAGGCAAAAATCATGCTAGAGAAAACAACATTATAAAGGGGGAGTACCTTCAATATCTAACATCTTAGGTTTAATTCCATGATCGTTAGAGTAATTCTATTACTATAACCTATACGTATACTTATCCCTAGGGACATCCCTAGACATACCTTAGAAATATCTCTAGGGATCTCACTAACGTTTTCGCATCCTAGTTTCCAAAGGTTGACTAAACCTTTCCTCTGATACCAACTGTAAAGACCCGAAGCTTGACGTACATGGACATTACATTACATTTGCGGAATACTTAGTACATAACAAAAACACACACACAAGGATCGTAATAGTTTAGTGTCTTTGGAAACTCGGAACGTAATCTTCTAATCGTGGTGAAAGATCTTCAATATCTCCCATAAAGATCTTCCCCTTTTTTTTAACCTAAAACCTCTCTTTATATCCTGGGGAAAAGAAAACATAAAAGGGTGAGCTCAAATGCTCAGTAAGGGTAAACAAAAGAAATATCAATCACATCATACACATAAGAACATAGCTTTTGGAAATCTTAACCTGCAGAAGAGATCACAATATCTTAACATGGGATAAATCATAGAAGTGAAAATGAGATCCCCATAATCATAACATAAAACTTGAAACTTTGTGGCATGCACACATAATCATAGAAAATCATTTCTTGTTAGTCATGACTCATTGCCAAGACTATCTTAGTGGACAAAGTCCCTTTCTGAATCGAGTAACCCTCGTTTCAGTCCTGTTTCACTGAACCGGTATAACCTACCATTTCAGCCATGTCTATCTCATGAGATATAAAATCTTTACCCAATGCATTGGAGGGAGATATAGGTCCCACCCATCTCATAATGATACCATTCTTATGTGTGGCACAAAATCATAAATCATACATCATTTCATAACCCATGTCATAAAAATGGGATTCTTAAACAACATGACATCATAAAACCATTCATTTAAGATAAAGGAATTCATAAACATAATTCCATCACAACATAGTCAAATCAATGTAAAAATATGGATAGAAATAGAACCCTTTATTATCTTAGATGGAAAATAATTTTGATAAAACACTTGAAATGAATTCTTGAGGAAAATATCCTTTCTTCTTCAAAATCAATTTCTTTTCACAAAACATCATGCAATTTTAAAAGAAATATATTTTATTAAAAATAGTCACGAAATCTTTTGGAGGAAGCTTCATGAAAATAAGGCTTTATAAAACCGTAAAAATCCATTCGTGCTGTTTAAGTTAAAAAAACATTCTTCGTACTTTTGTCGGAAAAGTCAAAAAGTACCTTGTATAAAAAACGACAAAAGATTCCTTTCATATCTTTTACTAAAAACTCATAGAAGGGTAAAATTGGATTTAAAAAAATTGTAGGTGGATGGAAATAATATTACATATTGAGAAAACATGGATGTGGATGATAAAATACACCCCAGTAAATACCAACGTATAAACAATCTCGGATAAAAATGAGATTGTGATATTTCCCTTACCTTAGGTCCGATTTGCTTTGTTCGTGTCCGAAGCTCCTGTATAATGGTTTAAATAATGTTATTGACTTATTCCAGAATCATACATATTGATATGATATCATATATGGTCATATTATTAGCTTCTTGTTAGTAATATTTCATTTTTACTTGTTACTCGGGTCTTTATAACTTTTTGTTCTTATGCGTGTTTTGTTGAATAAATTCTTATTCTTATCTTTAGGTTATAGATAATTCATTTCCAGAATGGTATTAGTGTATTATATACCATATTCATTCATTCAATTCATTTATATAATCATTATGAAATGAAGATCATGTAGAACGAGTCGCATCACATCGTGGAGACGGTATTCCGTACGTACGCAGGAGTGATGATATCGTTCCTATGATCGTGGAGTTGTATTGGAGTATATATATATTATTTCAGTATCAATATTACTTCATAATAATCATATATAGTTACTCATTACACCATTATACCCATCCTTGTAAGGTGATGGTGGAAAATAGATTACACCACGGCGTGGAGACGGTATTCCGTACGTACGCACGCGCGGTGATTTCTTTTTCCGTAGGATGGATAGATGGTGAAATAGGGTTGTTTCATACTTATAATAACATATCAGTATATGAGTGATACTGATGTTATTACTTCATAATGAAACAACCTAAGAAGAAGAAGTGGAAGAAGAAATAAAGATGAAAGAATTGGTAACGGTAATTACCTCTTCTTTGAAGTGCCTCTTTGAGACCTCCTCTTAGGGCACTAGAATTGGTCTTTGAGGAATACCAGAACCTCTAGGATGTTGCTAGGGAAGTGGAGAAGAGATTTTGGCAGGGGTTGGCCGAGCTTGAGTTCTCAAATTGGTGTGAGGAGGAGGGGGAGGAGGTGTCCTTTTATAGGGGAGGAGAGGGGCACCTTAGGAATATCTCAAAATATTATTTTATATTAAAGTCAAAATCGGTTTATAATGGTTCCAAAGGGTCTTATTTTGAAGCTAAAGTGGGGATGGGTCTAAATCCTATCAACCAATAGAATTTAGACAAGTTTATGATATTATTTTAACCTTATCAATTAGATTTAACTCTAAGTTAAATAATTTAACTTTTACCATGTGTTTTTGTTTTCTTTCACTATATGGTTAATACACTTACTATAACATGCCAAAAGAACCCCAAATTGTTTATTATTAATATATATATCCTTATCTAAATCATTTGGCCGAACCTTAGATTTTTAGGAATAAAATAACAATTAATAATATAATATTTGATTTAAAAACTATTTTGTGTCAATTTTGACACTATTTGATATATGATTTTTGTAAAAGTCATAACAGAATTATATGTTCGAAACAAGTTGATTAAATCAACACTAATATATCATAGTAACCTAGAAAATTAGTGGAATTCATAAAAAGTCTCAAATTACATTCATTTGAGCATTTATAACATCAATTATGTTAATATTTACTTAAAAAGGGTAATTACTGCATCATTGTTCTGTCATAAATAAATTAATTTATTTAAAGTCTAAAAATTATAAATAAAATATCATTATGTAGGAAATCGTTTTAGCTTTCTAATGAATATTTACAATCGAATTTATATTATGTAAAACCCTATATTAAAAATGTTTTAGTAAATAAACTTTGATTTTGTCTCTTTTAACTCTTCTTTGAATTAAATAATAATAAATGTCCTAATCTAATCCAAGTGGGCCTAAATGGTCATATTTTATTCATAAGGTTGTTTTTGGTCGAATTACACTTATCCAATAGAATTAGGACATGTGTTAGGGTAATATTAATATCATATTTACCCTTAGTTACCCTATTTACTATTAACCGCGGTAAAAAAAATAAAAAGTTACTATTCACCAAAAAACTATTTTTATCTCATTGAACTACATTTTACTTACTGATATCAACAGTGTCTGTCGGATTTTTGAAATTCCATTCACATAAGCGGTAAAATTATGTTTTATGCAAAATTCAGTTTTTAACCTACCACTTAGTAGTTTCACTATTCATCAAAAATTGATGTTTTTCAGAACAATGCCAAAATATCATCCTAAGCTATATTTTATATTCCGAATTCAAAAATGAAATCTATTTTACCAAATTCATAACATAGAAGTTGCATTAACTAATTTTATAATAAAATCCCACTGTTAAAACAAATAGCGTGTTTTTAAGAAACAATATCTATCAAAAGATTGACACTTGTTTATGTCTGGTTTAAATGTGAAATTACATCCAATGACCAACATTGTATTAAATTGTAAAAATATATTCTAAATATACTTTAAAACAACTCAAATTAATAATTTATCACTATTAATTATTTTGATTAAAAAAGTTGTTTTTAATTATAATTTAGTAATTTTCACTATTCATCAGAATATGAAAGTTATCCGAAAAGTACCAAAATTTCACCTTAGGCTAAATTCGATTCTCCGAATCCAAAAATGAAGTCCATTTTGAGAGCTAAAATTTCTAAAATTTAAAAAGTGGTTATTACTATTCATAACGGCTAGTTTTAATAATATTTTAATAGCATATCATTGTTTCGTGAAACTCAGTATTACGTACTACACACGCTATCGAGGAAGGTTGCGATTGCGTGTAATGCAAGGTAAGTCAAGGATGCGTGTTGTGCAAGCTCCTTTTTGTGTAGCGTACAACACAAGACATTAGTGAAAAAAAGAATATTTTTCATAAAATCTCGGGCTGTTACAGTTTTCAATTAAAATGTGGTAAAATTTCATTTTTAAAAAAATACTTCATTTATCTGAAAAAAATTGTTTTTATGTTATGTCTACAAAACACATAATATGGATTCTAAAATGATATGGATTATATAAAATTAATATTCCAGTTAATACTATTTATAATTTCTTTTAAATGGCTAGTTTGGTATGTTGTGGTGCACTCGAACTCGGTGTTGCATGTAGCGCAAGCTATTAAATTAAAGAAAATAAATTACTATGAAATATTTGGGTGTTACATTTTCTTTATTGGGATGATAGTGGATTGAGCTGTCATAAGTCTTAATGAGCTCAATCCATCTTTTCTAGTGCATATTAAGCTATTTTTGTGTGAATATATATTTTATACTCTTGTGATCAGTATATATGTCACACTTATCCTAATAGAGATAATTTCACCATATTTTTAACACAAAGATCACAACATCCAACTCCAAATAATGTGTAGGAGAGTTTTTCTCATGGATTTTCAGCTACCTTAAAGAGTAGGATATCACTTTATCATTTTTTATCAGCATACAGTCTAAGCCTTTCTTTGAAGGTTCACTGTACACCATAAAGAGATCCCCCATTATTGGGAGTGAGAGTACTAGAACATTGATAAGTCTCTTATTAAACTCCTTAAAGCAGTCTTCACCATCTTGAGACAAAAAAAAAACATCACTACCTACTGTGTCAGATTGGTAATTGGTTTTGAAAATCATGATAAGTTCTGAAAAAATCATCAATAATAATTGTCTAGACCCATAAATCTACGGATCTCCATTATAGATGTTGGTCAGGGGTACTCTTTAATTACCATTGTCTTGGAAGGGTACATAGATATTCCTTTACTGGTGATAACATTCCCCAAGAATGATACTTCCTCCATCCATAACTGACATTTATTGTACTTTTCATACAACTTCTCACTTCTCAATGTCTTTAACACAGTATTAAAATGGTCCCCATGTTCCTCCTTTCTCTTGATGTATAATAGAATATCATTGATAAATACTACAACAATTGTTTTGAGGTAATATCTAAAGACTCCATTAATTAAATCCAAGAAAATTTCTATAGAATTAATGAGTCTGAAGGGAATCACTATGAACACATAGTGTCTATACCTCATTCAAAAGGTATTCTTGGTAATATCTTTTTTCCTCACCTTTAATTAGTAATAACCTAACCAAAAGTCCACCTTAGAGAAATAACTGTCCCCATGAAGCTAATCAAATAAGTCATCTATCCATGGTAGGGGATACATTTTATTTATCATGGTATTATTGAGATCGTGATAGTCAATACAGAGGTGCATTGATCCATCCTTCGTCTTGATGAAGAGGACTGGAACACCCCATGGTGAAGCACTCGGGTGTATAAAACCCTTCTACAGATTCTCTTATAACATCTTCTTCACCTCTTCCAGATCTAATGTGGCCATTCTATAAGGTGTATTTCATATAGGAATAGATCCATGAACAATTTTAATTCAGAACTCAACCTCTTAGTTAGGAGGAATACTAGGCAACTCTTCAAGGAATACATCAGTGTAATCCTTCATGATGGACATTTCATCAAGTATGATTCTCTCCTTTATCTCAATCATTTGATCTAGTCATTCTTGCTCATAAGGAATTAATATCAACACATGATACAACGATTCTAAAAGAGATTCATATTCCACCTTATACTTGTAATGAATTGGAGGATACATCAGGATGTGAAGAGTGATCTCCCTTTCCCAACAGTTGATGTTGGTTTTGTATAATGATAGTTAATTAATTCCCAAGATAGAATCAAACACCACTAATGTATGTATAATGAGATTTACTGGTAGGTTCAGTCCACAAACATTAACGGGGGGTATTTATAAACCATGCACGCAATAATTTCCCCATTCTCTATTCTCTCAAATAACATATCCTTAAAATTTCGATGTGGTGTTTGAATAGTTCTACTAAACTTTAACGATATAAAAAAATTCATAGATCAAGAATATAATATTATGTTCACTATTCTAGAATGAATAACTATCGTACATATCAGTACATGATTTTCTGGCTCCACTTTAGCAGTAGTGATACAATAATACATTCCTTATTGTCTTCGAGGTTTTTGTTGATTGCCTCTAGCAACCCTTGTATTAGGGTAATTTTTCACATAATTGAAATTCTTCTATTAGTTGTAATATTTCACTATAGAATAAGTTTTGTTCTGAACCTTCCTTTATTCTTCAAAATTAGTGGGATATTTCATATCACTTTAGCAGTTTTTATCCAGATGTCCCTACGTTCCATATTTGAAGCAATTCGTTATTCCCTTTAGACAGTTCCCCAGATGATTCTTCCCACATTTTTTACATGTGGGATAATTGGGCTTCTTTATATCAGGGATTTATTTTTGAATCCTCCCACATTAGATTCCATTTTCCTCTTTTTGTCAATGTTCCCATGATACCACTAAGAGTCTCTAATATCCATTTTACCATTTAGAGAACAACGAAAAATCTTCTCATAGCTGTCAATGTCTGGAATCACCAATTATTTTTGTAGACCCAACTCCAGCCCACTAAAGAAGTGATCCTCCCTGCTTTCAGTCTTCATGAAAATTCCAGAGGCATAAATTGGAAGACTCGTAATGTTTGATTTATACACCTCGATTGACTCATCTTATTTCTTCTTGAGTCAGAGGAACTCTCTGCCCATCTTGAGACGGTGAGTTTGGGGAAAATATTTATTGATAAACGTTCTCTTGAATTCCCCCCGATCTCTAGAATCAATTTCCTCCTCGGTTTTCATATTCTTTATCAGTGAACACCACTAATCAGCTTCCCCCTGAAAATGATAGACTTCCAATACGACTTTCTATTCTTCTGAAAAATAGAGGATATAGAAAATCTTTTCAATGGAGTTAATCCAATGTTCCATTTGGAGGGGATTACAAGATCCACTAAACATGGGTGTCCTATTCGATATGATGTAATCATTGGAAATTTTATCTTTCCTTGGAGGAGGATGGTGTTCCACATGATTCTAGTTATTATTCATAACATGAGCCATCTTAGCAAGTACTATCACGAAGTTTTGATCACTAATTCAAATAATATTAGGCATATCTCTAGGGAAATATTCACATTCCCTATCAAATTGATTGTTATCATGTGTTATTCTATTTCACTTCATTAACTATGAAAAATAATGTACAATTATAGGGATTGAATAATTATATATTGAGCATAAATTGGAAACATTGATCATAAGTGGATAAACTTGTAAAGGAGTAGTATATCTTAACTTGTGATTCCCTTGCTTTCAATCTAGGATATCCTTGACCTACATATTAAATATATTTTTATGGGATCAATTTTTATTCCCTTAATAATGGTTTTTACCAAGATCAATAATTTACCAATGCATATCCCCTGGGAGTGTCAATCTAAGAGTGAAAAAAGACCCATTTTCCTACACCAGTTCCCATTTGAGTCTAGCTCAAAGCATTGTTTTTAGGTTTAACCCCTAGATACAACTATACCAGATCCACCTCTACCTGTTTGTATCCATACAAGGATGTATTTTCGTGATAAACCAGTAACTCTATACGTACCAAAAACATGAGATGTTTTCTTTTACCCAGTCTCATCCTTAAGGTTCTTACTAAAATACTCTATTAATAATCTCAAAATATAACTAGATCATCCCCTGATTAAAACTATAGAAACCCCATCCTTTTACATATATTATTACTTGATTGTAATCATAATTAAACATTAAATTACAATCCAAGGATCATAATGTCTAGTGTCTTTGAAGACTAGGTATAGAAAATTGAAAACATGGCACTAAAAATCTTCTTTATTTAATATTAATAAAGAGATCCTAACTTCCTTTAAGCCCATACATCTATAAAGGCTACCCTAGGGATCACTTGAACAAAGGGATGAGCTGAAATCCCTGAAAGGGAAAAAACATAGTAATAACACTTTAACACATGGGTTAGAAAGCATGCATAATGAAAATAAAAGTAATGGAACACATGGAATCATAAAATATAACATGGGATCATATAAACATTAATTCATAGTAATGATGTAGAAACATAAATCATGAATTTAGAACTTATCAAGGCTCACTGCATATAGATGATCACATTTCTAGGTTAACCACTAAGACCGTTGCACATGGTATCATGAGTCAAGGCTAACCACTAAGATCGTTGCACATAACCTCTCATGAGACTAAACATTAGCTAATGAATTAAAGATAAATCTAGAAACACCTATCTTTAAATGATCATGAATTTTTTTACACATTATGAATTATACAAAATCAATCATACATAATCATAAGGGTACCCATGAAAATAAATGAGTGTCATAATCATGTCATAAGGGATAATGAAGGGGTAAATCATAAAAGTGTCCATGAAAGAAAGGAATTATAACATAAAAGGAAATTAATAATGTATGATAATCATATATCATTGTATGTGATGTCAATTTGAATTTAAAAAAATGTAAGAAGAGTTTTTACGAAATTTTATCATTAAAACATTTTAGTGCGGTTTTAAGGAAAATACTAACAAGCATTTAATATAGAAAAGGGGATAATATTTTATATAAAACCAGAAGTGATAAAATAATTTTTTCACAATAAAAAAATGGTTTCATAAAAATAATGGTTTCTTTAAACATATGGTTGATTACACTTGAAATTGGGTACGAATTCGTGAAGTTCTCTTAAAATGAGTTACCTTATCGAGAATTATTGAGGAGGGAATCACTTAAAAGCATGTGTATCCCCAAAATGTAATGCATAATGGATAGTGATAAATTATTTTGAAAATATAAAATACAATTAAAATATGTACATAATCTGAATATTGGATTTTATTTGGGTAAGAATAACCGGATGGAATAAGGGATGTTTTGGTAAAATCCCTTTCGGAAAATCAGCATGGGATAGGGTGTAATTAGGAGGGATTAATGAGAGATAAAGGGGTTTCTAATATTTTATACATCATGAGGGATGAATGGGATTTTTTCTAAATCATACCCCGTCATTAGGAATTACACATAAAAGGACATAACATGGAGGATATTCTTGAATAAATGTGAGAAAGAGAGGATCCATTACATTAAGTCAGATGGTGTTCTTCTCTTGATATTAATGAACTAAATAATCAAAGTAGGTTCATTAATTAATAATTCCAGAACCTCTATTACATGTAATAGATTTTTTAAACTTATTATGTTCATTCATGTCCTTTTTTAAGGATTAAGAGGTTCACGTTAATTGTTTAAGTCCATTTGTTTCATGTTCGGTTTACTTATATTCATGCTTGGATAAACATGTAGGATTAAAATGGTTGTCCATAATTTAAGAAATATGAAATTAGTGAATATACATAAGATTAAATGGTTAAAAAATATTTTTTTTCTTTTTTAGTGAAGGTGAATCATTATATAAAACATTAATGACAAACTCTTGGATTAATTTGGTGATTTTTCTCCCAATTAACTTGTTTTGTATTATTATTTTACATCATGTGTGAAAAAGGATTCAAGAAAATCACATAAGTAAAATAAATATTTAATATAATTGTTCAATAATAAAATGATTTCATGACTATAACTGAAGATGGTAATAGAAATTGATAACCCATTGTCCTTGAATCTAATAAATTAACACAT
Source organism: Viscum album (assembly GCA_963277665.1). NCBI lineage: Eukaryota > Viridiplantae > Streptophyta > Magnoliopsida > Santalales > Viscaceae > Viscum > Viscum album. Next base: position 152,970,779 of record OY728134.1, on the reverse strand, counting down.
CTAAGAGGGTGTTTTCATTTCTTTCATATCAATGGAGGAGAAAGGAGAGATGGTAATGAACTGTAAAACTACTATAAAATGTTAAAATACATTTACGGTAATGGATTTTTCATGACATTTGGATGAGGATTGTTTAGGAAACAAAAATAACAAAGGAACAGGAATGGAAATTTAAAGAAAAGAGAAGATGAATTTACCTCTTTATTTAAATTTCCTTGAGAGCTTCTTAAGGGGAGAGGATTTTGTATTTTGAGGATACGAAGGGATACTATAAATGGGGAAGGATCTTGGGGGGATATTTAGAAAAAAATTTAGGGATGTGAAAAGGTTTGAGAGGAGTGAAGAGAAGAGGAGAGTGTGGGTGGTTTTTATAGTGGAGGGGAGGAGGGTTTTCATGATATTTTAATCCTTTGTTTATTATTTTTGCATAAGAAAAAAATAGTGATAATTTCAAGACTAAAAATAGTAATAAGTGAATTTGAATTAAAAATATGGTTTCTTACATAATCCATGATGCCAGGAATAGTCCATTTCGGTTATAATGTATATATACGGTAAATTATCATATTTCACCATTGATAAAAAATTCATGTATTTTAGAAAAATCCCGGAAAAAAATAACCCTAACCATTTATCGATGTGTAGAACAAAAAATGAAATAAAATTTACGAAATTAATATTCTAAATATGATTAATTTATTTTTTAATTAAAATCATAATTTAGTTGAAGAATACATTTTTAAATTTTTTTACAGATTTTATAATGCTTTCAAAAATTAAGTTTGGTCTTATAAAATTATCTTAAAACTAGAAGACATAAAATTTTTAATTTATGAACAAATTTTTCGTAAAATACATTTTTATTTAAAAAATTTAATTAATTTTAATTAATTATCTTTTACATACATAAATACCAATAATTTTACTATGTTCATATTATCACTTATAAAATGCCTAAATTTTATTTATACATTCATGGGTGAGGTTAAAATTATTTTGACTGATTTACAATTCTTAAGGGTTATATTACTATTCATATGCGTAAAATTACTTTTCATATGGGTAAGTTAATATTCACAAAAAAATTAAGTTTGTCTTATAGAAATCCAAACATTTTACTGATCGAAATCATGTATGTCATAATTTTGAAATTCAAATTACAGAAGTGAAAATATTATGTATAAAGGCCACATATGAATTAGTAGTTTAATTTTTTTTGTGATTTTATTTGATTATATGGCATAATTATAAAAATGGAATTTATATTGATAAAAAATTAAGTCGTTACATTAATCAACTTCAATGCATCCCATGAGGATCATGAGGGGTCTAAATCATCATTAAGCCAGCCTTTTTACCAAATCAAATGAAGGAAATCAAATGATCATTAAGATAGAAGAAATATAACAACCTCACATTATAAAATCAATAATATAACTATGGGATACTAATTATAACCCACCTACCTCAAATTTGAGGACTAACTCACCCTTAAACATAGTCTTAAGTAGAGATTCAAGCGCTCATTGAAGGAAAACCTAATATCCACAGGAAAAATAGGTTTTTAGGGATTCAGAAGAAGATGGAAGAAGCTAAAAGCCATAATATGGAAAAGAGAAGCAAGTGGAGCATTAGACATACCCAGATTTTCTGTTCACTACCAACATTGCTGCAAAAGGCCAAGAATCCATGGAGAAGAACCCTTGGGATTTTTGGGTTTCTAATGTTCATCACTAGGTATGGAGGTGGAAGAAATAGGGGTAAAATGTGTGGGATACTAAAAATACCAAGTGGAAGAAATGGAAATTCCTACTTTTAAAGGGTGCATGGTTTGGTTGCACATTTTTCCAAATCATGCACAAATTGTGTACTAGCATCTATCTAATAGGGGTTGAGTTTCACTGTTACCTAGGGAGGCCTGCACAATTTGAAAAACTGCACGCTAGCCATGCACAATGCCTCTATCCAAGGCCACATGGTTTGTTTTACCACTCACATGGTTTACTCCAACCGTGCACCCCTCCTTCTGGCTAGCTATGTTTGGGAACACAGTATACACTATCTATTTTCCAATAATGAATCATGCACCTAATATCTTGATTCCCCTTTCTATCATGTCCTGAACCCTTATAACACCTATGAGATTCCTAATACACCTAGTAAATATTTAATTAACTAACATCAAGGGATTCAAACAAAGATTTAAATAAGAACATACATCCATGAAGTCAACGATACTATAACCTCCCCACTTTATAATGGCCAGTCCTTCTGCCTCACTTCTAATAATCAGTAGGATTCTAAGGAAAAGAGGTTGGGTCACTAGGGCTACATGTTTATCTCTCTCTCCCAAGTCTCTTCCAATTCTTTACCATGCTTCCACAAAACTCAATCAAAAATCATGGTCTTACCCTGCATAACCTGTCAATATAATCCAAAAAACAAACTTAGTAATATTAAAAGGATGCATCAACTTATAACTGTAAATCACCCACTATAACATCATAGGGAAGCCTAGGAAACACTTCCTAAAACTCAATATAAGGAAACTCCACAAAAAATGTAATAATATTTTGGAAAATCCATCTAACACCCCATCAGTCCAACCCTCTTCACAACTCATGTCCCAAATCATTGGTGCCTTTTTAACCTATTTTCAAAACTCTAATGGTAACCCACATTCGACTCCACTCAAAGAAAACACACGGTCTTTACCATCACTTTTCCTAACTTACCTTGATCGAAAAATCAAGGTCTGATTGTCCCATTCCAAAATTAATCATCCTAGAAAAAAACATTACACACAAGGAACTATAGCAATATAACTCAAGGAAACACTCGTTATCATGGTCCAATCACCAAAATGATTCTTACTTGAGTCCATTCGAACAAAAAAACTAGTCACATAACCAACTAGACACATTTTCACTATGGTGATCCCCACCACACACTTTAATCTACCCCCACCACCATCTTTCAATTGTTGGAACCTCCAGTATCGGAAAAAGATCCCCAGAACATCAACTCAACATTCACAACATACTTGATGCATTCCCAACTCATTGTGCTATAACATCCATAGGACTTCACCCCATATTAGAGTCCACCCTTTCTACAAAAACTACCAGGGTCAATATCCCTCCGTTATCCATTCGTAGACTAAGAACAACATAACCTCACTAAAGTTCACACTAATATTCAAAAATCCATTACCACTAAAAAAATAAACCTAAGGTGGGTCACAACTTATGAAATCAATTCATTTTACCATATCATGATGGACAACCCTTGACAGGATTTTCTAAAAATATCCATTTTTCAACATTGGCACACTACCCGTATTTCACCATCCCAATCCACCTACTGACTTGAGACCCATAAAATCATCCAACACACCTACCATGGTTGTTCTGATACATCCAATAAAACCTCACTATTAAAGAATATACTACTCTTTAAGTCATCATTGTTCTCTACTGCACCCATCAACATTCCAAACACAAACACTTCCACCTGCCATACAATGACTAAAGATGAGTAGGCTCTTACTTGACTCCCATTTTCAACTATGAAATGTAATTTTCATAATAAATATTAACCAAATGTGATTTTTAGATAACTAAATCCATTTATTATTCATAGATGAGTCATGTTATCCCCCTGATTAATCATTCTATAAGCGCTAGACTTCACTATTGGAATGCCACCACCTTTCTTGGCCATGATTCCTTCATGAATAAGGATGATTCATGGTCACCCAATCGCACAGACTAGAGTCCATTCTTGACCTACAATGAGGTTCTAGAAACCAGCATGACTTTCCAAGAACCATTTTCATGTATTACCACACACTTTAAGGACCTTAACATAGGCATCTTGAATTCCATTTAGAACCACCCTAATCTCATGCCAATTATTGGATTGTTTGACCACCACATCTAAGTCCCAACTAGACTTTTTTGAGGATTTTAACATGAACCACACAGGCTTCCCGATTGTAATCCCGATGCCACCACATCATCTCTACAAATTTCTCCACAAATCTAGTACTGGATTATCACTAAGCACCTTAGGAGTGTCCTTATCACTACTTTCCAAAATCACTCTAACCACCACAGATCCCATTTTGATTATAAGATGAACCCCGAAACGTGGATGTGTCCATCTAGATTTTCCCAGAACAATAGAATAACCATCACTCGATAACCATTCACAGCTTTCAAGAATGGAACCCACAACATTTTTCAACACCCAGTATATCCTAAGGATTTCACCCATAAATGGTTGATGGTGTACATCCCACTATCCATCTCCACATCCACTGCACCATGAGTGTGGCCTCCATGATTTTCCACCTCCAATGAATACATATTTATGTTACTAGGTGTATATCTAGAGTTTTCTCAACATACCCATGACAATGTCAAGATGTTTAGAATGATCATCTATTTCTAGAAGTATGCCAATAAGTCATTATAGAACACCACCAAATATTATACATCATCATTGTCACCTCCAAATAAAAGGACAACTTGACCAGATGGAAGTATTAGGCTTCCAAGCCCATAAGATCCCATCAACACCTATCCAACACAATTGAAGTGGGATTTCCAACCAAACCGAACACTACTTCATGACTCTATAGCAAATAGTCTTCAACCAATGCTTCCTTTGGAACTTCTCCACAACACCACTCGAGTTCTTCTATAAAAACTCATGTGATTCGAAATGGAAACAAAAATAACCTTAATACCAATATAGAACCAAACAATCTCTCATATAACAAGAGCTTTCCACTAGTTTCAAGGAATATTAAAGGTGATTACTCTTGAGCCACCTATGTATGTATCCCAAATAAAATCATTATTTCTTAGCGCATGCCCCCATTTGAACCTCCAGTGAGCCCATGAGGTCTATAATTTTCTCATGACTATACAATGAAACCAAATTCAGAACAAATGAGCCAATAACCATGAGAACCTAGCCCAACCACACACTTAATAATCTGACCATGCCTCCAGGATTGTTAGCCTCATTAGCCTCAAGGTGATCTTGACATATCACCCAACCAGAAAACCATTCATACAAACAAGACACCCCATGTGACTACCCGCACATTGGGTATCACTGTTATATTAAAAGCTTCCATTAATCATCATAAAAATTGATGGGTCAGACACCCAAATGATCCCACCCTTCAAAACCAACCTTAGAACCCTTACCAACACTCAGGTGTCTCCCTGAGAAGGGAAACATCACATAACCATACACTTTTACGAAAAACATGATAAAACTCACCATTATTTGATTCCACCTATGAGGAAACCACCCATGCTTCACATAAAAATTCACCTTCAACACTGGGCCAACTAACCATTAAGCTACTCTCAATTCCCCAAAATAGTCAATGGATAACCATCACTCGAGTAACATTTCCAAAACATTCAAACTTCCCACATAAAAATCTAGCCCAAACCCAAACTAAGAAACACTCATTGTGTTCCACTACAAAATTCCAAAATTTCCTCCTATGTGATACACAACCAGAAGGACTAGAAACCTCGTCCGACTTCTCTCATAGGTCACCTAGAAGTTTTAAGGATACCAACTCCCTACATTGGAGTCATGGTAATAAAAATCCATTGTACCCCTATCTAAACTATACACATAAAGACCAAAAAAATATTCTTTACAAGTGGAACACTTACTCCGAATATACTATAAACTATTCCTAGTGCACCAAGTGACTATTTACTTTAGGTTCCTCACCAATCATACTTACACACCAACATCAGCACCACAAACCAACCCCCCCCCCCACTAATGTCCAAAACAAAAATTGTAGTGTCTCAACCTACCTGGGTCACAAAACCCAAAAAAAAACCCATAACTAATGATACCAAAACTAGGAAACTCATTAATAAGTCTAATGTACTCCCCATTAAATTACAACCCACAAGGGTCACCACATTCAAAATATTAGGAAACATCTTAAAACGTCAAGGCCACAAACCTACTAAAAGCATAACATGGAACCCCATTAATCTAGAAATTGAGACTCATCAAGGTCTCCCAAAATATAATAAATGTATCTTCCTGGGGCTCTCTCACTTCCCAAAGCACCCATACAATCGGCTAGGTGAAAAATAAGAAAGAAATACTCAATAATATTCCTCAATGAAAGTTATATCAGCACACATTATCTTATAGTTTACTTCACCATTTTGAAAACCCAGAAGTTCACAATTTAGAACATTTTATTTACCCAACATTTCAATGAAATTACAATCAGTGTAGACCACAATAGAAAATAAACTAGCAACTATAATCAAACCACTCCACACACTATCCCAATAGATTTGATAGTATCTCTAGTACTACCCTCAACCATTCCTTCCATGTTTCATGGACAAAATTAGGGTAAACCAACTTACATAGTAACAAGTCTTTCATTAGGAACTATTTCTATACCATTTACATACTCAAAACATAAATCATCCTATTATAAATAATTCCCTTTTTACAAATTTTTACAACTATCATTTTAACTCATTCACAAACATCATCAAGCACAATTCTTTAACAATTTTACCATCAAAACATAAATATTTTTTAGTCATTATTCCATATTTACAATTTATCATAACAAATATTTTCTCTCATTCATTACATTTCTTTATTTACACTATTCTTTAAAAATTAATTTACATTCATTATATTTAACTATTTATATATTTTTTTAGACATGATTTTATTTAATTTCTTAAGGAATGTAATATGTTTCCTACCCTTCATATCCCACAAACCCATCCCGTGTGTGCCGATCATGATGCATTCCATCAAAATCCATAGGTTCCTACAATGATGCATGAATGAATAACCTAATTCCATTCTACCCTGAGGAAAATATCATAAAATAGTTACATAAAACAAACAAGTGTATCACACAATAGTGAAATATCATTCAACTATAAAAACAAATATCAATAAAAATAATTCCCAACCTGGGTAATTGGGTTTTACCACATACAAGGGTTAGTTAATCCCTTTCATGAACTCATTTACAAGGAATGAAACCTCTCATTCTCATTTATACCATTCCCAAATAGTATGAACACAATAATGAACATAGATCTGATACCGCTTTGTAACGTATTTGGCTCTGAATCCAATAAACGGGTACCCCGATCTGGGTCTCCACTTGATCTCAAGGGTTCCTCCCCATATGCCATAGGTTTTTGACTAGCATTGAGAGTCTAATAAGTTACGTGGGAAGACTAAACCCTCTTTTCTAGAGTAATTCATAAAAAGTAAAAAAAATAGTGGGAACAATATGATATAACCAATTAACACACATAATAAAACATCTTCCAAAACTTATTACAAACCCCAAACCACTAATAAATATAGAATGTTAGGATAATAGTGCCAAAAATACTGGAAAACCCAAAATAAAGACAAATAGATGAATCCCTGAAAAATTCCTGACTCCATGTCCTGGACCTCATCCTTAAACATCCCAAGCCCGAATCAACTTCCTAGCATAGGGCCTTTCCTATTCCTTAACATACAAGCATGAAATCCGCATGGGTACCCAATGATCCCTAAGAAGGGTGTGAGTAAAACTCAGTAATCCACCACTATCATTTTCTATAAAATATCAATTCTATATAAATAGTAAATGAAAAAAAATTCGAATACGAAAAAATACAACAAGGGTTCCATTAGTTTACAATCCCTTCCTTAACCATTTCTATCAAAATTACCATTTTTATAATTTATACTGTCTTTATTACTTAATCCACTTTCATCATGTATTATATGGGTTACAAATGTAAATCATTTACACAATATTTTAAACCAATCAACAACCATTCATAAGGGAACAATTCAAGTCCCTATCTCATTAAAGGAAAACACATCATAACGAATACATCACACTCACTTTGAAGTGTCATTCCAGGTGGTCTCATAAAATGTAACCATTAGGGGATTGTATCCTTCAACCCCTTCCTTATTATTAGCCTTGTGGGGTGGATTTTAGAGCCTCAGTCTAATTAGAACACTGGGAAAAGATCCTCAAAAAAATACCCCACACTACCACGCCATGTGCACATGATTATTTATCTATTCACTAAATACACCATATCACAACCCATACAATAATCAATACAAATAACATTAATATTTTATAAATATTCAACATGTGAATTTGCATCAAGACTTAACCCATTTTCTCACTTACCATTTACATTACATATCCTACTTAATCCATTCCTCATCCTTATGCATTAACCCATTAATTATATTAAAGGGGTTCCATGAATTAATCCATTTAACATGTTCATCAATTCCCTTGTATTATCCAAAATACACATATTTTTCAATTTACATGATTTAACCCACTTATGCATCCCATGTAATACTCATAAGACATTATAACATTCACATTAATCATATTAACCCATTTATACCTTCATTTTTACACATTACCATTTACATGATGTGGTCTAATTAGCTCAATATTTATTCACGTGCCTTAGATTATAATCGACCACAATGCATCCCTTAGAGATCATGAAGGGTATAAATCATTATTTATCAAAACTTCATAAAAAATATTACAAAATACATCAAATTCTCATTAATAAAAAAGAAATATCACAACCACACATGCATAAATAGACAATAAAATTATGGGATATAACATGAAGACAACCTTCCTAAAATCCGATGATGAACACACCCTTTACCTTTTCATTATATCTAAATTAGATCACCCTTTGAATCCCAAAAATATGATCCTCTAGAAAAATAGGGTTTTAGTTATTTTCAAGAAGTTAGAATAAGCTATAAGCATAAATAAAAAAAAGAGAAGAAAGAGGAGTATTACACTTACCTGGAGCTTCGATCCAATAACAAAAATTCTCTAAATGGACATTAATATAAGGAGAACCACCCTTGGGATGTCTGGGTTTATAGGATTCATCACTAGGTTTGGAGGAGGAATAAAAGGGGAGACAAAGATTGGGATACTTAAAAACTTTATGGCGGAAACCAGAAATTCCCACTTTTTAAAGGGTGCTTGGTTTGACCACACGGTTTTCCAACCTATGCACAAACCATGGGCCTGTATCTGTCCAAGGGGGGTTGAGTCACACAGTTACTTGGGGAGGCCCACATGGTTTGAAAAATCATTCACCAACCATGTAGAACCCCTCTTTCCAAGGTTTCTCAATTTTTCTCTCCCACTCACACGGTTTACTCTAACCATGAACCCATCAACTAAGATAGTACTGTTTGGGTGAATGGTCTACACTAACTTTTTGCTAACCATGAAACATGCACAGAATGGAATGATTCCCCTACATCTCATGTTCTGAACACTGTAAACACCCCTCTGCTTCCTCACATACCCACTAACCATTTAATTATTAGAAATTAAGGGATTCAAACCAAAATTTAAATGATAACATACCTTCACCAAGTCTTGGATCTTACAAGACCATTTATTGTCCTAAGCAAGTCCTATCATGTATATTTGGTATATAATAAAGGATTCATGAACATTTATTAAATCAAATCTATAAGATAGTATTGTAATAGAAAATAATTCCACCTAAAAGGGTGTGATCATCCCAACCTATCATCCTCTAAATAAATGAGAGTTCTTAAGTATCATTGGTCATTTTCCATAATGAGAACCTACTTTTGGAAAGTAGGTCCAGAGTAATCATGGATATAAGATCCATTAGGTGTATCTAGTTCCACAATCAATCCTCGTTGAAAATTGACCAATCCTAAACAGGAATAAAACTAATACCAAATAATATTTTTGAACATGAATATTTAAAAAAAATAACATCCATGTGAAATAATTTTAAAAAATCATACAATTTATAAATAAAAATAAACACAAACATCCCTATCATGTGCTAATCATCTTAAAGAATATAATTACCTAAAATTGCAGTATTAATTTACCTTTAAATAAATACTATATTTAATAACATTTTAATAAAAAAATCTAAACAAAAACCAAGCCATGATATTTTAATATAATATTATTAAATATGACTATTATTATAGAGACATTAAATTAACAAGTATTAATATTGGAATCAACACAATTAAAACTATACAGAAATGAGAAATGATGACATCAAGTATTATAAGCCTTCCTTATGAGTCTCCCCTTTCCAAGATTATAAAATAGGTGTCATAACTAGGGTTCTATATTTACCATGACCAATCCAAACACCAAAAATTAAGGTATGAGGGAAAACATAAGATTTAGAAGTCAAATCTTGTAGAAATTTTCATGTGATTCCTTTATGTCAAACTACCACCCACAACTTCCACTTGAGAATAACTTATTCTTAGATCTGATGTGAAGATCTTCAGGGGTTACGTTAGAAGGGAATTATATTATATAAACTTTGAATTATCATTGCAATAAAAAATTTATATATTACAAGTATTTTATAAATTTTACATTTTTAAATTTTAAAGGGAAATAAATATCATTTTAAATTATAATTTATTAATAAGACTCAATTATGAAAGACAAATAAATAATATGTTTATTTTATGCTAAAATGTATTTTATCTAAAATTAGATATTTGTGTGATTTTTGTAATAAAATAAATATTTCATTGGTAAAATATATTGTTGATATTTATTAAATATTAACACCAATGTAATTAGTAATTTATATGAAATAAAAATAAGAATAGTTCATATTTTTAAATTTATATTTTTTATAAAATTAGTTTTGATTATATAATTAATTAAAAGATAAATTATAAAATTTTAGAAATTGAATTTTTCAAAATTCAATTAATTTTTGGATTTATAATAATATTATTATATTAGTTTTTTTAGTCTTTCTAGAGTTATTTATTTTTTAGGTGAACATTAAAAAAATATTGTTTTTACTAATACTAGAGTGTTTATGATTTTATATTGATCTATGAATAACATAATACTTTCAAAAAAACATTATTCATGAACAAGAATTATTTTATGGTGTAAAATGATTCATTGCAAAATATCATGATGAATTTATAAAACCCATGTTTAACATTTTAAAACAGAAGTAATATTTTATTCAAATAAAAAATTTATTACTCATATTTTTTTAATTATGTTTTCATATGGTATAATTATGTTTTATCTTGATTTTAAATCCAAAAAAACTATTTTATGTTGATAATAAACCAAATAATTTCTTTTATGTCAACAACATAGTTAATTTAATAATATGTATAATTTTTATGCTTAAAAATTAATCTTTTCTAAAAATATTTTTTACAGGTTACATACGTTAATATTAAAATTATTTTCTCTCACCCTTTAAAATTTTATTTGATTAAATAGTTCAATATTTTAAATTATAAATTAAAAATTATGTAATAAGTGTATTACCATTTTTAGTCATAAATATTAGTTACCGACATTAAAAATGGAGTTACCATGTTAAAGGTAAATTATAGTAAAATGGGTTTAACTAAGAGTAAAATAACATAAAAATGTTAGAAACATAAATTAAAATGAATGGATGAGGCTTTTATTCACTGAAAATTATATCATATTCATTATTGTACACTTTCGAATCCACTTACTGTAATGCCCCAACCCTAGTTACCTAGAGTCGATGCATTATTACATAACACTGGCATGATCACAAAAGATAGTGTCTCAAAAGACCGATTAGTTTAGTAGCCTTGGAAACACTAGAAACATTCATAAGGTTTAAATTACATCATAAAATGGAAAACTACAACAACATTATTTCCATAGAAAACACTGAGATCCCATACACTATCCCAGGAGACGAGTCAAAATATACTTCTTTGCATTTTAGGAAAAATAAACCATATATAGGGGTGAGAGAAAATAGTCAGTAATGATAAAATTATAGTAGAAACTTTCATAAATAAGAATAAATATTTAATTTAGTGTATAAGACTAGAACAAAAGACTTCTAAACATGAACTTCAGCATAGTATGGCACATATAAAATCAAATAATTCCATTTACTTGTTGACATCGATATTCTACTAGTCAAATAATGACATGAAATATCAATAACGACTTTCATAATGATGGAATAAATAATTCCGGACTATCATAACCACATAGTCAAGGCCTTATGCCAAGACAAAAAATAAGATATTGTCAAGACCATGTTCCAAGTAACTAGTTTGTCTCATGAGACCAACCGATGCATCAAAGAGCTATAGCGGGTTCCACCAGTCACTTACTAAGTCCATTGCATTCTTCATATGAAAAGTTTGAAACATAACATAAAAATTCTTAATAAAAGTAGCATACGAAATGTCTATACTTTATCCACAGACCATGAATGTTATAAAAATAGCCCATCCACTATCAAACATAACTCATTCAATACAATATGGATGATTTTATTGTAACAGATTAACCTCAATCAAGAATAATAAAAGATATTGACATAGATGAAAATAAACATCAAAACTATTTGAGAGAAATATCCCCCTTTTTCTTGAAAACATTTAAAAGTCACACTATTTGTCAAGAACCCATTTAAAAATAGATTTTTGAATCAAAGTGTCCCATACCATTTTGAAACTTTAAAAATTAATTTTAATTTTAAAACATTAGTGTCCATATAAATAAATCCTTAAAATCATTTTTAAAACATGGAAATTAATGAGAACGATTTAGAATAATAAATCTTTAAAACATTTAAAATGATATTTTAGTTAGAGTTCCAAACCAAAAGAGAGACACTTGAATACAAATAATTGAGTTAATAATATCATGTGAATAAAGGTATTCTTGATATACAATGCCAAATTACATTATATACACCATATAAACGTGAATTGGTTTATAATAACAAATAAATCTCAATTGAATGTAAATTGAGATGAAATATCAAATAAAACCCGTATCCTTAGGTTAAGGATAAATCAGTGACATAATTATGTGTGAAAAATATAAATACACTCAATATGATTGGATATTTAGTGTAAATCAATCAGAGGACATTCACACATATTCTTGTAAAAACAACACCAATGAATTGGATGTCTAACTCAATAAATAGAGATTGAGTTAAAATTACTCTTATCAAGTTCATATCAATGACTTGAGAATTTTTCAAGGGAGTGATTATGTGTATCAAATATATATCCAAAGATAGGTGAGTGGAAATTACTACAAAAATAATAAACAGTGATTCCACACATAATCATGGAGTAAAATAATCTATGAAGTACGTGTAAAGCCAAATGAGTGGAAATTGAAATTTCAAATTCATATATCAATTTGGTAACTTAAGAAACACAAACCTATGAAAGAAGGATCATACAATGATGATTTAAATATCCATATATTAAATTATATTACTCAATTAATTGAATCATGTGAAGTAAACACACCACATGCAAAAAATAAGTGTTGAATAATGGAAATCTCACGGAATTAAAAGTTAGATAAGAAACCCCTTACTTTGTACTTATTCCTTGGTCTAGGGTAGGTTAACCTCAAGTGTAATGGTGAAATAATTGTTATTAGATTATACATGAATCATATACATTAATATGATATCATATATGATCTTTTAATATTGCTCTTTTAATAATATCTTAGTATTGTTGTCGTTCCAGGTGTTGACAGATTCATTTTCCTTCATATTATTTATTATGTGAGTCATATTTGTTATGGATGGGATTTATCTTATTCATATACAAAATTATATCATTTCTCTAAACATTATTTTTAATCATCAAATGATATTTAGTCTTGAATGGATTTGATGGGGAAGAAATCTCATCGCATTTATGGAGACGGTAATCCGTACATACGCACAAGCGACAATAACATTGTTTTGATATTTAAATAATATATAATTGGATGGTATATCATATATAAAGAATAATTATCATGTTATATTTTATTATTTACATGAATTAAACAACATTTTTATACCCATCCTAATAGTAATGTATTGAATAACAATTGCACCACGACGTGGAGACGGTAATCCGTACATACGCACGTATGGTGACATGTCATTAAAAGGATGGATAGAATAATTAATATGGTTGTACCATATTTATAACAACATCACAATATATAGAAGATACTGGAGTTATTATTTTACAATGGAAATAACAATGAAATAAGAAGTGGAAGAAAAAAAGAACTTGAAAGAGGGTGGTGAAATTATTTTCTTTTCTTCGGGTTATTCCTTTTGATTTGATCAAAAGGGATTCTTAAGTAGGATTTATGACTAAAGGAAGGAATCCATGATGAATTGATGGATGTTGAGAGGATATTTGGGTAGGGTATGGCCGAGCCAAAATGCTTTGAATGTGTGAATTAGATGAGTGCCCTTTTATAAGATGGGTGAGGGCCACCTTAGGAAAAGCAAGGAATATTATTTTATAATAAAATAATTTTAGGTTTCTAATGAATAAAAAATGTATTATTTAAATTCTATGGTGGGTATAGGTCAAAAACCACTCAACCAATAGGTTTTAGATAGGTTTGGGTCACTATATTGACCTTATATTTTAGATTTAACTCTTAGTTAAATAGTTTGACATTTGCCATGTCTTTTTGTATTTTTATATTAGATGTTTAATAAAGATACTATATACTTCCAAGATAACCCCAAGTGGTTCATTAAGGATGAACCTATTATTATATATGTCCTTTATCTAAACCGTATATTTTTAGGAATATTATATCAATTAATAATATAAAATTTGTTTTAAAAACTCATTTATGTCAATTTTGACACTATTTAATAAATGATTTCTTAAAGTCTTAAAAACATTATTAATTAGAATAATATTCATTTAATAAACTCATAATATCCTATAAAATTAGTTTATGGCCTTAAAAATTTCAATTTATATATATTTTAACATTTATAATACAAATTATATGATTCATTCATTAATAAGGAAAATACTACATCATCATTGTGTTATAAATAAATTTAAATATTCAATTTCTAAAAATTATAAATAAAATTCCATTATGTATGAAATATTTTTTTCATTCTAATGAATATTTATATTTGAATATATATCATGTATAACCATATGTAAATATTGTTTTACTAAAATATATATTCTTATGTCATTTTTGTATTTACTTTATCTTCATTAATATAAAGTGTCATTATCACTTAAAAGTGGCTCTATGGGGTCTCAAAATCGACCCATAGATTCCCATGGTCGGAAATGTAAAAAAATAGGGTTAGGACACGTTTTAGGGCAATTTACTATTATTATAATATTATCTGTTAACCCTTATTTATCGGATTTACCCTTTAACCATGGTAAATAAAATATTTACCGAAGTAATTATTCATAATGACAAAAAATAAAAGTTACCTATTTATCCAATTTGGATCTCCTGATTATAAATATGGAATCCATTATTATAAATTCAAAACTCAGAAATGGCAGGAATTAATTTATAATTAATTTCTATTGACAAAACAAAAAGCGTGTTTTTAAGAAAAAATAACTATCCAAAGATTAACACTTGCTTATGTCCAGTTTAAATGTGAAATTATTTTTAATGACCGTCATTGGATTAAATGGTAAAAATATAATATTATTATACTTTAAAATCACTCAAGTGCATAATTTATCACTATTAATTATTTCGATTAATAAAGTTGTTTTCAGATAAATATATTATTTTCCACTATTCACCGTAAATATAAAAGTTATCAGAAAAACACCAAATATTTATTAAAACTAAAATCATAGGTCCCAATCCCAATGAAGAAGTTTATTTTGTAAAATTTAATATAAAAAAGTTTCAAATATTGGATTTAAAAAGGGTTCAAAATTAAAAGGCGGTAAAATTGCATTTTTCAAAAAATACTTCTTTTATCTGAAAAAAATGAATTTGTCCTTAAATTTTGTCTAAGAAACTCATAACATGGATTATAAAATTATAAGGGTTATATAAAGTTCAAAATTCTATTAATATTACTCATAACCACATTTGAACAGCTAGTTTGGTAAGTCATGGTGTGCTTGAACTCGATGTTTAGTGTAGTTTAAGTTATTGAATTACTTTGAAGAACTAACGTACTAGGAAATCATGGGGTGTTCCATTATTCCCTCAATAAATAAATTGTGTCCTTGCAATTTTTAAAATTAGGCATGGGAATATAATGGAAAGTCCCATATAAGAAAAAGAGTCAATTAAACTATCACTTTAAAATAAAGAAAGATAAGTACAAACGTCACCCAAGATAACCCATACTAGGATTCCATGTAGAAAAACATAGATATGGAAGATAAACTATGTTTCATGTTCTGATGGAGAGGGATAAAAATATTATCAAGAGAATGTTAATAACAAGAAAATGACAAACTTGTGATGGGAAAAATGGTAATTACTCTCCCAGTAGGAAAGGTAAACGAATAACATTTTTTTAAAGTTTCATTACATAAATATGAGGAATTAATTTATGAGATTGGATAAGAACATAAAGTGATATACTTAATTTTTAAGTAGAGTTTCATTCTTTAATAAATTTCTACCACAAACTCAATTTTTTAAATGATGATTATGCAAGAAGACCTATTCACACCAGAAGAGCTAGAATAAACGTCTATAGAATCACATGATCCACCAAGGATAAACAATTTATTTACCTTGCCTTTAGAGATTAATTAAATACAAAAACGGTTAGAACAAGATATGATGATCCCCAAAAGGATATTCCATTAGAGAAAGAAACACTAATTTTAATATCTAAAATTAAAACAATAATAAAAAAATGTTAAATAAACACCATTCAATAAAAAATTAACCTTAAAATACCTCAATATAATCCATACTAATATTGAAACCCAAAACATAGAAGAATTTCATGGTGTAGTGTTCCACGTTAAATTGTATCTCTAAATGACACCGTCTACTCTTAACGTCACATACTTAAAAGTAGTTAACCTAATCACATATTTTCTATTATAGGTTAATCATTTCCATAAATAACCAAAATCATTATAAATCCACAATACAAACATAGATAAAAATCTACCATTACTCCTGAAATGAAATCCCATAGTATTCTATTTTCATTGGGCATATAGTGTTCTCAACAAAGCAAACATCATCCAAAATAACATTTATCACTTAATCACAAAATCATTTTTCTATACTAAGGTTATTCATTTGATAAGACCTAAGATCCCAAATCAACTCATTATTGATCAATAAAAATAATTTAACTAAAAATAATTAGTCACACTAACTAGGGACTTCACGTAGTCCAGTGGTAGGTGATAAATCCCAATCGCACTCTAGTTGTGGGTTCGATTCCTACATCTTTGTCTGACATGACGAGTTATACCTGATCTGAATGTTGTCCATTTTTAAAAACTATATTTCATAACATTACCAAAATGTGATAAATTCCTCAAAATAATATAAGCATAAATGTTATCTCATACCTTGAATTTTCATCCCAAAATATAATAACAAGAAATTCCCTCAAACCCAATGATCATATAAAACCAAATAGTTATTTATAACAATATCCACAAGAGAAAGGTTAAGTATTCCTAAATAATCATTCTCACATGGAAATATTCAGGGTTACAAATACAAGAGAAAATTATTCCATAGTAATCCCATCAACAAGGAGCACTAATACTTTCAAACATTTCTCAAACCATTTATTTCTACATAGCTTCTCCTTTGTCCATGAAAATATCATATATTATAGGGCATTCACTCAGGTAGTGGCCAAGTCCCCTACATTTATAGAAAATTACTATAAATGGATTCTTGGGATCATTTGTATTTTCTTCCATAGTACTCTTCAATTTTCCTTGGCAATTATTAACATTATGTCCTTATTTTTCGTACGTAAAGCATTTCTTTGTTCTATTGGATACTTTCCTGTGTTTCTGCTTCCAAATTTCCTACATGATAGAAGTTGAGGATTCTTTTCTCCATGGTCTCCACTACTGGAGCTCTTATCATTCATCACCATTATCTTCTTTGTTGAGTCCGGGAGTTGGTTAATATATATGTTGTTGATCATATTTTTGGAAAACTGATTTGGCAGGAACATGATATCTTTTACGCCTATCAAAATTCAATTTATTTTCTCATTTAGACCATTATTCCAACCTTGTACAACATTCTCAAAGTTTCTATGAATTCTTTGGAATCCAGCCATTGACTAAAACCAAAACACATTTTGTGAGTAGCAGTAGTCATAAAATAATTTAGAGAATATCATGACACCATATTCCCAATTTTAAACACCATAAGATTAAACAAGGTCATTTATTCTCTCTTATATTAAAATAATTAAAATTGGTTTGTAATGAAAATGTTAATTATCCTAAGCAATTACCCCAGGAGTGCCGTAACTAAGAGTGCAGAAAGGCCCATAGTCGAGCACCAGTTCCTGTTCGAGTCTAGCTCAAAGTGGTTTTTTAGGGTTTTTCCCATAGGTACATCTGTGGTAGAGCCGCCTGTACCTGCACATATCCAGACAACAATTATTTCTTGGAAAAATCAAAAAATCCATACAATACCAAAATTTTAGGAAGTTCCTCTATACTAATCCTCAATGTCAATCTTAGGGTTATGTGATCTAATCATTGTTTATCAAAATCTAGTTTCCAATGTTTGAACTTAACTTCTTCTGATACCAACTGTAATGTCCTCACCACAATTACCCAGAGTCGGTGCATTATTACATAACATTGGAATCATCACAAAAGATCAGGTCTCATAATACTGATTAGTTTAATAGCCTTGGAAACACTAGATACATTCATAACGTTTACATTACTTCATAAAATGGAAAACTACAACAACGTTGTTCCCATAGACAACACTAAGATCCCATAGACTATCCCTATAGATCAGTCATAATATACTTCTTTGAATCCTAGAAAAAATAAAACATAGAAAAGGGTGTGCTCAGATACTCAGTAAGGATAACATTATAGAAGAAACATTTATAAATAATCATAAACATTTATGGTACTGTATAAGACTAGAAAAAAAGCCTTTTAAACTTGAACTTCAGCTTAATATGGAAAAGATAAATTCAAACAATGCCATTTACATATTCACATTGATATTATACTAGTAGAATAATCACAAGATATATCAATAACCACCTTCATAATGATGGAATGCATAATTCCAAACTATCATAACCACATTGTCAAGGCCTTGTGCCAAGACTACAAATAAGATTTTGTCAATGCCTTGTGCCAAGACACTAGTTTGTCTCATGAGACCTACTGATGCATCGAGCATCTATAGTGGGCTCCACCCGTCACGTACTAAGTCTAATGCATTCCTCATATGAAAAGTTTGATACCTAACATAAACATTCATTTTAAAACTAGCATATGAAATGTCAATACATTTCCAAAAACAATGAATGGTATAAAAATAGCACATCCATAGTAAAAAATAACTCATTTAATAAAATTTGGAAGATTGTATTATAGCATATTAACCTCAATGTAGAATAATTAAGGATATTGACATAGATAAAAATAATCATCAAAACTATTTGAGATAAATATCCCCCTTTTCTTTAAATCATTTTAAAGTCACACTATTTTTCAAGAATCCATTTAAAAATGTATTTTTGAATCAATGTTTCCCATACCACATTGAAAATTTAAAAAGGAATTTTAATTCTAAAACAATAATATCCATATAAATAATTCCTTAAAAACATTTTTACAACGTGGACATTAATGAGAATTATTTAAAATAATAAATATTTAAAACCTTTAAAATGAGTTTTTAATTATAGTTCCTAACCAAAAGAGAGTCACTTGAATAAAAATAATTGAGGGAATAATATCATGAGAATAAAGGGATTCATGATATACTATGTCAAAGTACATTATATACACCGTATACAAGTGAATTGGTGTATAACAACAAAGAAGTCTCAATTGAATGTAAATTGAGATGAAATCTCTCATAAAGACTATATCCTTAGGTTAAGGATAAATCTAAAAAATAATTATGTGTGAAAAATATAAATACACTAAATATTATTGTATATTCAGTGTAAATCAATCTTATGAAATTCACACATATTCATGAAAAAACAACACCAATGAATTGGTTGATTAACTCAATAAATAGAGATTGAGTTAAAATTACTCTTATTAAGTTCATATCGATGAATTGAAAATTTATCAATGGAGTGATTATGTGTATAAAAATTATATCTATATAAAGGGTTGTGTAAATTACTACACGAATAATAAATAGTTATTCCGCACATAATCATGGATTAAAATTATCTATGAAGTATGCGTAAAGCTGAATTAGTGGAAATTGAAATTCCAAATTCCCTTATCAATTTGGGAACTTACGAAACATACACCCACGAAAGAAGGATCATAAAATGATGATGTAAATATCCATAATTTAAATTGTATTACACAATTAATACAATCATGGGAAGTACACACACCACATGCAATAAATAAGTGGTGAACAATGTAAATCCCACGGAATTAAAAATGAGACAAGAAACCCCTTACTTTGTACTTTTCCTTATTCGATGGTAGGTTAACCTCTTTTATAATGGTGAAAGAATTGTTATTAAATTATAAAAGAATAATATCCATTAATATGATATAATATATGATATTTTAACAATTATATGTTAATAATATCTTTGTATTATTGTTGTTTCGAGTGTTAAAGGATTCATTTTCCTTTAAATTATTTGTTATATGAGTCAAATTTATTAAGTATGGGAATTATATTATTAATATCCAGAATGATATCTTGTCTCTATACATTATTTTTAATCATAAAATGAAATTGAGTGTTGAATGGATACGATGGGGAATGAATCTCATCGCGTTCGTGGAGACGGTAATCCGTACGTACGCACGAGCGAAAATATCATTCTTTTGATTTTAAAATAATATATAATTAGATGATATATCATATATACAGAATCATTATCATGCTATATTTTATTATTTACATGAATTACACATCATTATTATATCTATCCCCATACTAATGTATTGAATAACAATTACACCACGACCTGGAGACGGTAATTCATACATACACATGTATGGTGACATGTCATTCAAAGGATGGATAGAATAATGAATATGGATGTACCATATTTATAATAACATCATAGTATATAGAATATATTGGAGTTATTATTTAATAATGGAAATAAAAATAAAGAAGAAGTTGAATAAGAAAATAACTTGAAAGAAGGTGGTGAAATTATTACCTCTTCTTCGGGTTCTTCCTTCTGATTTGATCAAAAGGGATCCTTAAGATAGATTTATTACTAAAGGAAGGACTCTAGGATGAATTAAGTGAATTTGAGAGGATATTTGTGTAGGGTTTGGCCAAGACAAAATGCTTTGAAGCTGTGAATTAGATATAAGGATGAGTGCCCTTTTTTTAGAGGGGTGAGGGGCACCTTAGAAAAGGATAAGAATAAAATTTTATAATAAAATAATTTTCAGTTTCTAATGGCTCAAAAATGGATTTTTTATAGGTTAAAGTTTGTATGGGTCGAAAAACAATCAACCAATAGGTTTTATACAGGTTTGGATCATGATATAAACCTTTTCTTTTAGATTTAACTCTTTGTTAAATAGTGTGACATTTACCATCTCTCTTTGTATTTTTATATTATATTGTAATAATCATACTATATAATTACAAGATAACCCAAAGTGGTTAATTAATGATACACCAATCATTATATAAGTCTTTTGGTAGATCCTTAGATATTTTGGAATATTATATTAATTAATAGTATAATATTTATTTTAAAAACTCCTTTATGTCAATTTTGACACTATTTAATTATTAATTTTTGTTAAAGACTTAAAGAATTTATTAATTCGAAAGAAAAATAATTTAATAAATCCTAAAATGTCATATTAAACTATGAAATTATTTTATGGCATAAAAAAATTCAAATTATATTTATTTTAACATTTATAATACCAATTATTTGATTCATTCATTATTAATAAGGAAAATAGTACATCATCATTTTGTCATAAATAAATTTAATTATTAAATGTATAGAAATTATAGTGAAATTTACTATATGTAGGAAATAGTTTTATCTTTCTAAATAATATTTATTGTTGAAAAGATAACATGTATAAACCTGTGTAAAAATTGTTTTACGAAAAGATATATGCTTAGGTCATTTTTGTATTTACTTTATGTTCATTAATATAAAGTGTCATAATCACTTACAAGTGGCTCCATGGGGTCCTAAAATCAACCCAAAGATTACCATGGTCGAACATGTATCAGCCAGTAGGTTTAGGATAGGTTTTAGAGTAATTTAATATTATTATAATATTATTTTTTTTAATCTTAATTACCGGATTTACCCTTTAACCATGGTAAGTAAAATATTTACCAAAGTAATTATTCAAAATTTCTAAAAATAGGTACCTATTTACAAAATTTGGACCACCTGATTCTAAATATAGAATCCATTTTTATAAATTAAAAACAAATAAGTGGTAGAATTAAATTTAAAATTAATTCCCAATGTCAAAACCGAAATCGTGTTTTCAAGAAATAATATCTATCAAATGATTGACACTTTCTTATGTCTAGTTTAAATGTGAAATTATGAATGGTGACCAAAAATGGATTAAATGTTAAATATATAATCTAATGATACTTTATATCCACTCAAATTCATAATTGATCACTATTAATTATTTCGATTAAAAAGTTGTTTTCAGTTTTAATATATTCGTTTTCACAATTCAACCTAAATATGAAAGTTATCGGAAAAACAGGAAAAATTTATTGAAACAAAATTCTTATATCCTGATCCCAAAGAAGAAGTTTATTTTTGTCAAATTGAATATAAAAAAGTTTGAAAAATTGGATTTAAAAAGGGTTCTCCAATAAAAGGTGGTAAAATTTCATTTAAAAAAATACTTCTTTTATCTAAAAAAATGAATTTTTCCATATTTTTTGCCTAAGAAACTCATAACATGGATTATAAAATTATAAGTGTTATATAATGTTCAAAATTCTATTAATAATATTTATAACTGCTTTTGAACAGCTAGTTTGGTATGTCATGGTGTAATTGAACTCGATGTTGAGTGTAGTGTAAGTAATTGAATTACTTTGAAGAACTAAAATACTATCAAATCTTGGGTTTTTACACATTCCATGTAAAACATGAATGTATTTCATATTATGTGGTTATATTTACAAAAAATTACATTCACTCCACTTATAAAAAGGGTCCTTACACCACCCATTCTGAGCCATAGAGAAACTAAAATTCCACTTGAATATTTTTTCATTTCACTCATCTTATATTAATTTCCATGATAATAATTTGTTTGTTAGAAAAATTTGGCTCAAGTACTCTATTTCTAGGATGTTCTTCAAGAGAAACATCAAATTCTCAACATAATAAATGATCACTCTCTTACATTTTTCTTCTTTTGTATTTATTATCCAAAAGTATATTACACATTATAACATGCTAAAATAAAAATTATTTAAATAATTTCATTTTTTATGTTTATGGAAATAAAATTAACTACCTTTCACAATTTTTTATTTAGAAAAATTAAAACATCGTCATGTGTACTCATGGACTGCCGCATCCATAAGAGGCATGTTATATATTATATAAACACCATATTTGGATGGTGTAAAATGGTATTTAATGAACTATGATGTTACTTATATCATGATTATGATTTTGTAAAATATAAATCATTTTTTAACCTTCACGCATTTTATGGAAAATGGAAACATCATTAGTGTGTATTTGAGGACTACCTCTTCCATGAAGTGATACATTTCCTTTCCTGTCTCTTGAGTAATTTATAATTTATCTATATATCCTGGAATTTTATTCTCCACATTATAAAATCTAAATAATATAATTATTCTTCTACAATAGTGATACTATACCATATGAATAACTTTCCTAACCATACTCACCAATCTATTATAGTATACTCTTATTTGGGTTTGTTTAACTTTATAAATGAGCAATGATATAAATATATATCTTATAAGAGTACTTAAACTTAACTAATAGTATTATTATATATTAATAACCAAATAATATTTGGTTTATGGTTCTGGAATTGTTATATTAATATTTAAATTATTATTAATATACCACAATTTTTTTTTAAAAAATTACCAAAACAAACACATCTCTAATTCTATAAACATGACTCATTACTAAAAATATTGATGACTAAAATAATGAATTGATACAACATTATAAAACATATATTCTATTTAATTGAATAATATTTAAATGGTGAATTGTTTATAAAGGAATAAGGACCGACATCAAAAATAAAATGCGTGTGTGGAATAATTTAGATTACTAACAACCAATGGTAAAAGGAAACTATAATTTGAAAATAAAATTAAATAAGTCATTAAAATTGAATTATATAAAAGTTACTATATATAAATATGGTTATTAAATGACTGATTAAAATATTTATTCTTATTCTATATGTGGTTAGATCATGTTTGGCTAAACATAAATACATGGTAATAGTGTTTCATCACACAATAACCTTTCATTGAGTTATAATTCTTATTCTTGAACATTAATATTTTATGTTTATTAAAACTTTCCCTATTAATATATTATGATGTATTTTGGATTTTTCTATTTATTTACATTTCTATCTTATAAAATTCATTTAAAATGATTCTTACTTAAAAAATAAAATCTTTGTAAAGGGTTTCCCATATTAACATTCTTTATTTGAGACATATTCCATATTCCCAACTAGTTTATACAAATATGGTGTATAAAATACCATATAAATATATTTTATCATAATTTTCATGATTCATTCTATATAAAATTTTGTATCAATTTCTATTTTCATGGGATTTTGTTTATGTGATAGAAAATTCATAAAAAATATCGACAACTCTAAAAAAATTAACATATAATGTTTTTTTTAATATTATATATTCCATGAATTTATTATTTCACCATAAAATTGTATTATATTAAATTTTATTTTCCTATCTAGTAAATATTTTTTGTAAGATATACTTATATGATGAATTTATTTCATATAATAGTATAACATTATTGAAAACAATTACCATAATTTTTATTTATGATCTTTGTCTTTCATATCCATGTTTTCTAATACCAAAAATGTTCTCTGTTTTTATATGGAAACTCAAATATGTGTCCTTTTTAGTGGAATTCATATTTCACTTTACCTATTTGTAAATGGATGTTTTATTGTACGATTAATGACATTGGTTTTTGATAATGGTATTTTGTTAAATTTAAATAACAAATTTCTTTCACAATCATCTACGTTATATTCCTATATAATTTTATATATTTTCCAAGGATTAATTATTGATATTTATTTCCAAATAATTTTATAAAAATATATTCATGTCAATCCCTTGAATGATACTTTTAAAAGTGACCCATAAATTTGTTTTTATTATAATATTAAAAATGTTTTCTAAATTCTCTTTTTAACAGTTGAACTATGTATACATATTATGTGACCATTATGAAATTTCCATTTAATAAATATTGATTTATATGTTTTCAAAATATTTTCAAAATAAATTTAATTCTTATTTTTTTTAAATAATAAACGGGGTATTTTCACATGGTTTTCAATGGATTGATCCAATGATCTTAAAAAATGTGATTTTTTATCTATGTGAACATCCTTAATGTTTCTTATATTTGACTATGGATATTTATTATAACATAATCCGAATTATTTATCAAGATCATTTATAAAATATTCTATTGGATTTTTTATGGGACTCGTCCCTTTTACATGGTTTAATTAAGTAATATTTTAAATATGAATGTATTCACATTCTCCAGACACACACACATATGAATGATTATTATTTTATTGGAGGGTAATTATACCATTATATAAGGAATTTGATAAGAATTTATATCTCATTTGAAAATTATGTTATGGATGGGAATTTTTAATAATCATAATGGAATGCGTAATCATTTATTTTCATCACAACATGATGCATGTACATTTTATTTTTTCACAATGTTAAAATTTACATACACTTATGATTGATAAATTTTTATTTTACATGCATATGATTATCCTTTATAGATCATGATTATTATCTCACACTCTAACAAAATGGTACATGTTTATTTATTTTATATTACACATTCTACTATTATGACTTATGAAAAACTTTTATTTTTCCCTCTTAATAATTTTTTTTCTCCCATGCCTATGTTTTCTCAAATGATTATATTCTATACATTAATGACATGTTAATAAGTTTTCCATTAGTTTTCATTTTAGCTCATATATTTCTAATGTTTCCATTCCACTAGATTTGAAGATTATTATAACCTATTAGATCTTTAAAAGGGGATCTAGTTTGGTGATATTATGGAGAGATGTACACAAGTGTAGTAAAATAAGTTGTTTATGTAACGAGTCTACAAGGACCCTAAAACTTAAATTATAAGGTTTATGATATTTATAATCTTAAATTATTAAATTTTGAAAAATTTGAATCATATATAATTTTACTTTGAATTGATTCGGTTTGTATCATATCATATGATTAAATAATGTGTTTGTAACACCAGACCTGGGATTGCGGGTCTAGGGTCTGTTAGTTAGTATCACTACTAATATATAATCTTTGTGTTTTAGTAATGGATCTAGGAGTTCAGGTCTAGTGAACCTCATTTTGTATCATAGTAAGAGTTAGTTATTTTTTAGTTTTCATTTAATTATTTTTTGAGATTGGGGTAAGAAAACTATAGTGAAAGCCCAATGGATAAATATAAGTATATGATAACATCCTGATGTTTCTATATAATATAGATTGTGTGGTTTCATAGTAATTAAATCCATGTTTGAATATTACAATAGGATGTATTTTTTAAAAACATACTCCTTGGGGTAATAAAATAAAAAATGATTGTTGAGTATTTACTAAAACATAAATTAGTGCATGATATAGGTCCAACTATACACCTAGTTTGATACTCTTGGGGGATATTCTTTATTTATTCACATGCCCTTTATGAACCATTATAAGTTATTTGAATATATATAGGTTAAATAACAAAATATGAAACAGAAAATGAATAATCCTAATTGAATCCTATAAATATTTATGTCAGGGTACATATGTCATTTATGATTTATTCTTTTTCTATTAATAGTTTTTAATTTTAAAAGATAACAAAATTAAATATTACCATATTTAAATTACATTGAGTAAAGTATTGGATGGAGTAAGAAGAACCTGAGTTAATGATGGGTGCTATGAAAAAAGTAGTGATTATCCTAATGAGAAACCAAATTAGATTAAAGATGGTGTGGAAAATCTAGTGTTTATTCTTATCAAACTATTATATTCAATAATTAATAACATGAGTCTTACTATAATTAAAATCAAACCAAATAGGATAATGATGAATTTTAATATAAATTCATGTGATAAAACCATAGAAGAAATAAGATTTACCTTATTACTTGTCAAAAATGTTGGAATAATCATCTAGGGGAATGTCTAAAAATAAGGATTACATGTTTCAATTATGGATGGGTTGAAAATTACTCTATATATTTTTGAAAATGGATGAAGAGTTTGTTCAATATGATGATGGAGGAGAAAGACGTAACTGAATCACTACCTACAATTAAATTATTATAATACATGGAATTTGGGCATTATGGAATTTTATTCACCCATATAATGTCTAAAAAAGATCTAGGGATGAACAGCCTCAAAAAAATAATAGAATTTGGGAACGACTATCTGATCAAAACAATAGCTAAATAAAATCATGATAAACAAAATATGCCTCCACTCTAAATCAGATTTTTGATGTCTTATTGGATTTTGGTTCTAGACACTCGATTATATCTAGGATATTTTCTTGTGCATTAAATCAACACACTAGTTATTTGATATTATATTATAGGAGAAAAATTCTAGTTGAATTATTATTGTATGCAAATTATTTGTTTTTAGAAAATTTCTTCATCAAAATATTATTATCCATTATTCAAATAATTTAATATGATTTTTTTAAATGGATTTTTTTACATAGAGGAAATATAATTTATTACATTAATGAATTCACATTTCATATCATCCTATAATATTATATTAATACATGGATGATTATGAACCCCATTTAGATTAAAAATATATAATGTTGTTCTTGGTACCAACTAATGATAAACGCTTGGGTCTAATGGATTTATAAAAAACTCAACATTATAGATAATCATATTATGTGAGAAGAGATATATTTTAAGAGTTAAAAATTATATCTTCAGTCAAGTCCTTCTTTTAGATACCCTTTATAAATTTTCATTATTAAGTGATAATTAAAATTGTGAAGAAACAATTTATTTTAGTGGGGGTGAGGGATAATGTAATTCCTTAAAATTTTAGTATTGATTCCCATTTAAATTAATAATATTTTGAATAACATGTTCCATAGATCACATCTAACTAAAACGAAACCATGATTCTTTAAAATAAAATTACTAAATTTTTTCATTATAATATAATACTTAAATTATAGGTTATAAATTAAAGTAACCAAAATACGAGACCAATATATAATGGAGGAGTGATTATATCAAGTGGTATGATTCTTCTTTATGAGGATCACCAATCAGGACATAAAAAACATGTGGTATCAATAGGGTTTGATCTAGTTCAATCCCAATCTAATTTCACATAATTATTATATTAGTAAAATAGAATGACAGATATGTTAATGTTGTGGGAATTTACATCGGATTATTTCTAATTAACATCCATCAACAACCTCATCCTATCATATGCTTATATCTTACGTTAAAATATTTAGGGGTAATGTAAGTAGAAATTATGATGATATAAAAATGAAATTATCAATATAAATAATTATTTATATATCCCATGTATTATTTATATTTTTTTTAATTTTATAGAAAAATTATGTTCATTTTTAAAACAAATTCCTTGATAAAACTCAATCAATGTAGTTATATAAATAATTATATCATTTTATGGTAAAAATATATTTTATCTAAAATTGGATTTTATATGATTTATTTCCATATAATAAATATATCATGGCTCAAATATATTGGTTATATGAGTAATATATTAACACCATTTTAATTAATAATTGATAGGAAATAAGAATAAGAATAGTTAATATCTTAAAAATGATTATGTCCCATGAAAACCATTTTCATTATAGTTTTTTGTTTTTATTTAAAAGTGAAATTCTCTAATTTTTTAAATTTAATTTGACTGAATTAATATAATATGTTTACCTATAATGAAAATATTATATTAGGATTATGTTTTTGGGATTTTTTTGGAATAATATTTTTAGATGAATAATAAAAAATAATTTTTTATTAATTTAAGAACATTGCTAACATTATCTTGATCTATGCATTACATAGAGATTTTATAAAACATTTTTAATGACCGTTAATGGTTTTAGTAAAATGATAAATTTTAAAAAAATAATTTAATGAATTTATAAAAATCATGTTTAAAATTCTGAAATATAATTATTCATTTATTATAATAAAAAAATAGTTTTTCATATTTTCCTTTCAATTATATTTTCAAAAAATAGACTTTTATTTTAGATTTTTCTAAAAGACACACGTCTCTTCTTTAGAAAAAAATAAATTAAATATTGTAATGGAAGTCCAAAATACTGATAATTTTATCCAAAAAATAATTTTAAGCTTAAAAATAACCTTTTTCTAAAAATGGGGGCTTCATGTTACGTACGCTAATATGAAAGTTAATTTTTATCAAAAATAGAAATTTTATTTGATGAAATTATTTCTATTTTATAAATTAGAATTTATAAATTAGTTAATAATGGTATTTTAGTTTTTAATAATAAAAATTATTTGTGGATTTTAAAAATGGAGTTCTGCCTATAAATGTAATTTAAGGTGAAAAGTGCATATCTATCGGCTAAAGACACAAATAATGTTAAAAAATGATTTATAAGTTTTATTCTAACAATTCTGAACATTAATTTTGGAAATCAAAAACATACATTATTAACAATTTACCAACATGTATAATTCCATAGTTTTAAGAATGTTCTTATAAGAAATTCATTTTTATGGACATAGAATTATATATTTATAGGACAGAATATTTTTCTTATAGGACACACCTATATCAGATGGACTATTAAAATCTTCACTAGATGATGATTTATAAAATTATAAAAGTTAAAATACAATGAAGTTAATTAAAATAAGTTATAAAAATAGTAATAGACCAAAATTTAATGGATAGAGTTAGACATGATCACTGGAAAAATATTCCAAAATCTGTCATTTGAAGAATTACAATTTACCAGATGATTAGAGTTTATTCTACTAGTCCGAATTCAAATACACTACAATGGTGTATAAACATGATGACCATCATATAGATAATATATGGAGGAACATTCAATTAGATGAAGAGTTCACCCAAAACATTGTAATTAACTCTAAATAGTGTGGAAAATGACCATTAAGGGATTTCTTATAAATTGAATCAAAATTAGAGGTGAATGAATATTTTGATTCACTTATGATCTAAGATTTTCTATAATTATTTTTGTAACATCATCTTATATTGAGTGATCACTTCATTTTAATTCCTTAAAGAGTTTTTTATTTATGGAATCTAATTTTTGAGGATCTTTGTAAATTCCTTGAGTTTTATGTGTTTGTAATTGTTTTTTTGATCTATTGTGATCATG
Source organism: Viscum album (assembly GCA_963277665.1). Taxonomy (NCBI): domain Eukaryota; kingdom Viridiplantae; phylum Streptophyta; class Magnoliopsida; order Santalales; family Viscaceae; genus Viscum; species Viscum album. Next base: position 152,939,943 of record OY728134.1, on the reverse strand, counting down.
TTATTTGAGGGGTATGAAGAAATAATTTTTCAGATCATACTAATCAATGGTTCTTTTGGATAGGGAAAAATATTTCTTTAGATCTTTGTATCTAGGTATTCCTTTCTTAAGGAAGATAGAGATATAGTTTTCTTAAAATAGTTGATACATAAATTTTGGGTTAAATAATTATTTAATTATAATTATTAAATCATGGATATTTTTTTAATAAAACTTCTATAAATATTTCTTACTTGTTTTATAATGTATAATTTTATTTTTTTTACAATTTTCTATTTCTACTATGCTTTTGTTTAAGGGAAGATTTATGTTACATACATTTCCTCAACATTTCTTTTATAATGTATCCGAAAAAATATGTGTCTAATTAAATTCATTTTTTGAAAAAATATTATTTTATTAAAAAAGATAAGGAGGTTTTGAAAATTAGTATTTTAGTTTATAAACTATAATTCACCTCCCTCTTATAGTTTTTGTACATACTCTTATGATCCTACAAAAAATATGTCTTAAAATTAATAGTTGAGGTTTGTATCAACAAAACCTTACCTCCTCTCTATTATTGTCCAATTTTTAATCCACTTTCCATGTGAAAAAATGTCATTATTTTATATTAAGAGGTTATATTTTTGAAAAATGAATTCCCTCCACTTATAAAGAGGGCCTTTATCCACCCCTTCAAATTCACCACAAAATTAGAATTCTATTATAATATATACCAATTTCTCTTCTCCTAGAATCCTATTCCATTTCCTAATTCCCATGGTCACATGAAGATTTCATATGTCCTCTGTTTCCAAGAATTACTTTAAGATAAAGTTCAAATTATCAATGTAAGTATTAATAAATCTCTACATTTTTTTGATATCTATATTTATATTAAAAAATCATATCAAAACCATTAAAACATGATTAAATTATTAAAATATATATACTGATATTATTTTATGCTTTTGGAATAATCATTACCAACCATTCATCATTTCTCATTAGAAAAATTGAAAACATCATTCATGTGTATTTGCTGACTAACACCTCCACAAAGTGATGTATTTAATTTTATATCTCTCTAGTATTTTATTATTTATCTAACTCTCTTAAAATATAATTCACAACCTTAAAAAATTTAAATAATATCATTATTCTTCTATAATAATTATATTATTCCAAAATAATCACTTGCTAAACCAAACTCACCCATCAATTATAACTTGTTCTTATTTTTTTCGGTTTAACCTCCTACATGAACAATGTTATAAATTTATATCATAGATAAATATGAAAACATAACTAATGGTGTTATTTAAAATAAATAATAAAATAATTTTTTCATTGTGGTTTTAGAAATGGTAAAATAATATTTAACTTATTATAAATATACCAAACTTTATTCGTTAAAAATTTCCAAAACATGCTCATCTATGATTCCATCATCACAAATCAAAGGAAAAATCCTATGGAATTAATTTAGAGCTCTATAAATAAATATAAAAAATATATTATTGAACAATTAATAATATGGGAATAATGAAATTTTAGTAAATGAAATAGTATCGACCTCAACAATATAACATGTGCATGAAACAATTAAGAATAATAGCATCTGATGGTAAAAATAATCTTTAATTGACTAATATTTTGGTAACTAGAGATTATAAGTGAATTATAAAAAATATATTATATGTTAATAAGGTTATTAAGTGGGTTATTAAATAGATTTTTTATTCTATATGAGGTTAGAAAACATAACTTGAATATAAGGTAAGTGTGTTTCTTAACATAATATCCTTTCATTGTGTTATAATGTTTCTTCTTGGAATTTTTTTATATGTGTTGAGTAAATTCTAAAATATGATTTTATTATAATGAATTCATTGTTTTTTTCTATGGATTGAATTTTCGTTCTTACAAAACCCCTTTAAAATTATTCTTACTTCAAAAATATTATATCTTTAAGATATTTTATCTCATTAGTTTTATTTATTTGAGATATATTCCAATTAACCACTTGTATCTCCTTGTGTGTTGTATTTAATATCATATAGATTCATTTTATCATAATTTTAAATTAATTCTTGAAATCTTTAATTCAATATAAATTTCCATTTTTAACGTCTGTTGATTCATCTCATATTAAAGTTGTAAATGATATTGACAACTCAAAACTTATTTCATTGATTTATGATGTTTCTTATTTAACATATTTCATTGAGGCATTGGTTCATTAACCACATAATTATATTACATGGTATTTTATATTTTTATTTTGGGAGAAATTACTTTTAAATTCAAATATACTTTTGTAATGAATTTCTTTAGCATAAATGTATAACAGTGTTGAGAATAAATACCATCCTTCCCAAGTAATGTTTTTTATATAACATCCTAGGTAAATAAAAGATTTGATATTTTAATATTTTTAAATATTTTTAATTAAATATTAATTTTACTTTAAAATGTATTCTATGTTTGATGGAGTACTCGACACGCAACAATGGGTTTCTTTGAAATCTCATGTTGCACATAAGGCTGAGTCACACTAAAAAATAATAATATCATATTATATTTAATGGTAGTTAACTGCTAGCCGTTGTATTGGAGATAATGAATATAACTAACTACAATATTATTATACATGTTTGTTAAATGTTTTTACATTTATCCAATAAAATTTAGAGTCATAAAATGAGAATGAATCTGATTTTAAGCATGAAAAACTCTAATATTTTTAAAAGATTGTTTTGCCAAATTTAGATGGTGAACCCTATTTAAATCGAGTTTTTTGTCACTATTATATGTTCGATTTGAAAAAATAAACTTATTATTTTGGAAATAGGCATAAAAATTTACTCTGGGTAAATTTTGGGTATTTTTATGAAAAAGTTAATTTTTTTAATGAATATTGAAAAATACTACATTTTAAGTGAAAAGTATCTTTTCATCTAATTTATTTATATAGTTAGATTGTAATTTTAATTGGTTTTAAAGTTTAATTAGATTATATTTTGACCATTTAATCCAATTTTTTTTATTACAAGTAATTTCACATTTTAATTATACATAAACACATGCCAATCTTTTGATAGTTATTATTTCCCAAAAACACGTTTTTTTTTGACAACAGGAATTAATTTTTAATTAATTTCTGAAACATATATGTTTTGAATTTGGAAAAATGGAATCTATATTTGGAATAAGTAGGTCCAAATTATCTAAATAGGGAATGTTTATTTTTAGACATTATGAATAATAACTTCAACAGATATTTTATTTACCATTGTTAAAGGGTAAATCTGGTAAATAAGTGTAAAAAATAATATTATAATAATATTAAATTACCCTAACATGTGTCCTAACCCTATTGGATGATAGCGTTCTGACCATGGTCTTACTTGGGTCGATTTGGGGACCCCATGGAGCCACTTTTAAGTGAAAATGACATTTTATAAAAAATTATTTAAAGTTAAGGAACACATAACATAAACATATATTGTTTAGTAAAAAAAATTTTATATAAGGTTATATAAGTGAAATTTTTTACTATAAATATTTCTTGTAAATATTAGAATATTTCATAAATCATGGTATTTTATTAATAAATTTTATAAATTAAATATATAAATTTAATTATGACACAATGATGATGCATTGATTGCTTCATTAATAAAGGATTAAAATAAATGATATTATAATTATAAAAATAAATGTAATTTGTTTATTTTGATATAATCCATCAATTTTATGGATGACAGTAACATTTTATCATTGTATGAATGACGTTTTTTCGAATTAATCAAGTTGTTATGGATTTTTGAAAAGTCATGAAATGAATAGTGTCAAAATTTACATAATACATATTTTAAAATATAAAATATTTTATTAAATATTATAAAATACTAATAAAAATATATGATTCATCCAAATAGATATTGTATGTCTGAAATATTATTGTTGAATCTTTAATTTTATATTTGTCATGTTTTGGTACCTTTTTCTATTCTCAAAGTGTTAAATGCTTTATAAAATGGTAAGAGTAAAAAAAGGTTATATAAAATTGATAAGGATTAAAAAAATATCAAAAACGTATCCAATTATTATTTTATGATTTTATTTCAAATTATATTCATATTAACTTATAATTTAACGAGTTCTAGACCTTTTTATAAAGAAAATGATTTTATAATAAAATAATACTTTCAAACTTTCCAAAAGAGCCCCTCCTCCCTCTTATAAAATGTCACTACCTTTAACACATTACTCACACCTCTCATGCCCCTTGGAATGTCATGAATCTACTTAAATAAGCACTCAACAACCCTATATTCTATCTATAATACTTAATTTAGGTTGAAGAAATTCAATAAAGCCTCTTGGTTCAAACCAAAGGGAGTTACCTGATTTAAAGGTAATGTCTTCTCTCAAGGTATTTTCATTTATTTCCCTTCTACAACCCCCTAAACTCTATTTATTTCATTATTTTATAACAAAACAAGTATCATAAATATAATATAATGTTTTTATGTGATTTAATATAACTACACTTCTACAAACATCCATCTAATGGATATGAACATATTATTTCTGGGGATGACGAACTACTGCCTCACGAAACAATGATTGTTCAATTATCTCATACCTCCTCTAATGGTGGTCATTATGATGGAAATATATTTATATGTGATATATATTATATTTATATTTTATCAATTATTTTTTATTTTTTATTTATATCATTCTTTTATGGTTTCCATAATGGGTAAATACGATTATTTCATTTGAGGAAGTGCAGAAAATTTCCCCCTCAAAGTGATACGACTTGTTCAGGCCATACGTGGAATATATAAAGGATGTAATCAATGAAATTATATATGATATTATACTGTATTTATAATATACCTATTTATCATTATGTTTTAATTTCATTAAATACAAAATAGAAATGAAAGTAGCATTCATGCGAACATACGTCATACCGTCTCCATGAATAGTGCATTTTATTTCTTATCTCAAAATGTTATATACTTTTATAAATACATATATATATATATATTATATATATATGATATATAAATCATGAATATAATTATGAAGATAATTTACTTTAGACCACGTGGACAACTTGTAATTATAAGAAGTTCATTTTTTGACTCAAGTACCAAATATCGACAAAACAACTATTATTAACTTAAATGATTAAGAAATGTTTATAACATGGTAATAAGTGATATAAAAATAATAATAATCTTGAAAATTTCCTGATTCAAGTAGAAAATAATTTTATTTTATTATTCAAGAGATTAAATAGTGAACGAGTCAAATTAGACATGATGTAAGGGACATCATCTCAATCTCTTTTCATTGAAGAATACTTCGATTTATACACGACTTCCATTTATATGGTGTATAAACCCCTTTGAATTTTAATTTCATTCAAAGGGAATAATTTCTCTATGAAGTGTTTTACTAAATAACAAAAATAATGATTCTTTTTAACGTACGTGGTGATAATGACCTTTCCACCCCTATATACATTGTTTGATATTTGGCTTCCTTAACAAGACATAATGTTTTTTAAAGGAAAATAAATATCATATCCTATTTTTTACGTATTTTGGTTTTGAAAATGGTTTTGAGAATAGATTGATTATGTCAATATATTTAAATTTTATTTTGTGATTGCAATATCGAAATGTTATCTATCCTTTACGCCTGTTCAAGTGATATGATTATGTTATTGTTTTTGGACATAGATTACGTATATGGGTGGTTCCTTGATAAACCTAGGGAGGGTGATCCCAAGATAGCTCTCTAATTCATTGGGTAATATGATAGAGGAAAATCTTAAGGTTTCTTCTCAGAGATTTACGGAATATACTGTGATGTGTATTTAAAATGTAACCCCTTACGTAGTTGTAAAATTTACAACATAAGTATGTTATGGATTCCACAATTTACCTTTATGATTAATGATTGCTATGGGTTATTCATAAATCTTATGATTTCATGAGGTTTGTTAAAGAGATTATGTTTTGTGTGTATTGATGGAATAATGATTTCTTTATTTATTTTATAACCCTTATTGAGTTTTTATGCTCATACAATGTTTTTGAAATGTTTTTAGAGGGTATAAGGCAGGGTAAGAGAAAGGAAGAATTCCCCATGATTTATATCAAGAATAGAATTGTTGTTTTCTTTTAAAAGTTTTTATTTTATGAAAAAAATGGATACTGAGTAGAAGTGTCTACTTTGTAACATTTGAGATGTAATATAATATTTATGGACTAATTCTCTAAAACTATAAACCTGAAAAGATCCTTATTTTGTATTCTTGACTTAACTAAAGATTATGTAACATTTAAGGACAAGGCCTAACAGTTGGTATCAGAGGTCAGTTCAGAAAACTTTAAGAGTTATCATATTGTTAAATTAATATCCATAAACTAATTTATTGTAAGATTGAAATGATATAGCATTTATAGATTACACTTCTTCTTTCCTTAAGATATTTCTGTGTTTAGAATGGTTTTCCGTAGAGGAAACATGGTAGCTATGATGGAACGACATCAATAGGAAAACAATCTTCCAAATCAGAAACCTGAGATGGTCAGAATCAGAATTGAATAGTTTTTTCTAATGATGGTGCAATTGACTCAGGCTATAAATGGTGGTGGTATCCATGCACAAGAACATATAGATCAACCACAGTGGAACATGTCAATAGTGGTGCATTTCATGAGGCAACATCCCACATCATTCAGGGGATCATCTGACCTTGTCCTTGCAGCAGGGTGGATTAAAGAATTGGAGAAGACATTTGATGCCATGGGGTGTTCATAACATCAAATGTTTATTCATGAGTTTTACAATTTTGAAGGTGAATCCAATAAGTGTTGGTTTATGGTGAAAAATATCATGGATAAAGAATATATTTCTTCTCTTTATTGGGATAAATTCTATGGTATGTTTCATGAAAACAATTTTCCTAAGGCGATTCATCTTATGATGGAAAACAATTCCTTTTATTGAGGCAGGAGGATCAATCAGTGGCTACTTATGAAAAAAATTCACTCTACTAACAAGGTTTGACCCAAATTTCATATGAGATCTTGATAGTAAAATAACTCATTTTGAATCAAGATTAAATCCAAAGTATCAAAGAGATTTAGCATCTCATGAGTTCAAAAAGTTCTGAAAAACTTGTTCTGTGTGTAGAGAAGGTAGAAATGGAGTTTTCTGATGAATAGGTGTTCTTTGACAAACAACAAAATAAGGGTTCTTGGTGGAAGAGGAATGGAAAAAACTCTTCAAAAAAGTCTGACGGTAAGAATCTTAGTTTTACAATTTGTGAAAATTATAGTAAAAAGAAAAAAGGGGAATGCCTTTTGAATTATGGTAAGTGATAATGGTGTGGTAAAATGGGGAATTGGGCTCATAATTGTATTGAAAAGTATTATTGTAATGGTAAGAAAATATATGATTTATAGTTAGTAAAATGTTTTAAGTTGAATGAAATTGGTCTTTATGAAAAGGAGTGTCCAATGAAGAACTCAACTGAGGGAAACCAGATATACTACAAGAAGAAGGGGGGGGGGGGTGAAATCCTTTGTAACTACTTCAGCAGATGTTGGGACAGAAAATGATGTAGCACTAGGTACACTATTTTTTTATTCAGATTATGTCAATGTGTTGTTGTATTAAGGGTCTACAAATTCATTCATTTCTGAGAAATTTTCTAGAAAATTGGGAATTCCATCTCAAGATACGAATCTTAAACTAATTGTAAAAAAACTGTGAATAAATTTTGAAACAAAAATAAATTATAAGAACCTCTATATCCATGTCTGTATAAAAAATCTACCTACAAAACTTATTGTTTTTCCACTAGTATAGTTTGATGTTATTTTGGGTATAGATTGGCTTTCCGTTTATCATGCTACGATTGACTACAGTGATAAAGAGGTTTATTTTAATAATGAATTGCAATGTTTTTACATGAATGAAACCTTACTTTTAATAACATATTATGAATATAAGAAACTAGTAAAAGATGGAAATGAATGTTACCATGAACATATTGTTGAAAACAACTGAACTATTCAGATTAATGATGTGCCAGTGGTAAATGAGTATCTTGATGTTTTTTTAATGAGTTGCATAGTATAATACCTGATCTGGAAGTTGAATTTACTTATTTCTTGATGCTAAGAAAATTTCCAAACCCCCATATCGAATGGATAAAATTGAACTTTTTGAGTTAAAGAAGCAGTTGCAAGAGTTATTATATAAAGGATTCATTAGAACTAGTACATAACCATGGGGTGATCCTATCTTGTTTGTTAAAAATAAATATGGTTCAATGAGAATTTTCAATGATTATAGAGCATTGAATAAAATCATTGTTAAGAACAGGTATCATTTTCCTCAAATCGATGATTTATTTGATCAGCCTCAGAGAGCTCAGTATTTTTCAAAGATTTACTTCAGGTCGGGTTACCATCAGTTGAATGTAAAGGAAGAAGACATTCTGAAGACCGCGTTTTGTACTAGATATGGCCATTATGAATTTGTATTTATGCCTTTTGGGTTAACCAATGCACCTGTTTGTTTCATGGAACTTATGAATATAATTTTCCATGAGTTCTAGGATATGTTTTTGGTTTTGTTTATTAATGATATTTTGGTTTATTCGAAAATTAAAGATGAACATGAAAGTAATTTAAGGGTTGTCTTGTAAATATTAAAAGAAAATAAATTTTATGGGAAATTCAGAAAGTGTGAGTTTTGGTTACAAAAAATTTCTTCCCTTGGTCACATTGTTTCCTAAAAATGGAGTAACTATTGATCCTATAAAAAAAGTCATTTAAGAATGTCCTAGACCCAAAAATATAACCGAGATCTATAGTTTTCTTGGTGTAATAGGTTATTATTGGAGGGTTTTTGATAATTTTGCATGATTATCTATCCCACTGACTTATTTGTCTCGAAAATATTTTAAGTTCATTTTGACAAAAGAATGTGATGATTTTTTTAAGAATTGAAAAAAGATTGGTTAATGCTCTAGTTTTGGCATTACCTTCTAGAGATGGTGAATTTGTTATCTATAATTATACTTCGTTTAAAATACTTGGTTGTGTACTTTTGCAGAATGATTAGGTAATTTCTAATGCTTCATGTCAGTAGAAACCTCATGAGTTAAATTACCATACACATGATTTGTAATTAGCTGCTATTTTTTGCATTAAAAATTTAGAGGCATCATTTGTATTGTGTAAAGTGTGAAATATATACTGATCACAAAAGATTTAAGTATATATTCCCTCAGAAGGAATTAAACAGGATACATAAGAGATTGTTATAATTAATTGAGTATTATGATTGCATGATTCATTAATATCGAGAAAAGAAAAATAAAGTTGCTGATGACTTGAGTTGAAAAATTAATGCTACATTAACCATGTAATGTTTGGAACAAGATCCTTTGATTAAAAATTTGATAAACTTTGTCATAGAAGTTGCTGGTGAAAGAAATTCCTCTTTTTAGTTTCAAGTGTCAGTGAAATCATATATATTAGACAGAATCAAGAAAGCACAGAAGGAAGATAGTGAGTTTTAGAAAAAGGTAGAGATTGTTAAGAAGGGTATGTTTCCTGAATTTAACTTTGATAATGATTGTATTTTGAGATTTGGGAAGAGATTATGTGTGCCTTGTGAATCACAATTAAAGATAAAGATGTTATGTGAATCTTATAGTACTCTATTTTCAGTTCATCCTAGTAGTACTAATATATTCATAGATCATTGGGAGTAATACTGGTGGGATTGAATGAAAAGAGATATTATTGACTTTACTGTGAAGTTTTTGACTTATCTATAAGATAAAGCAGAGCTGCAGTTAACGAAATGGATGGTTCAGACTTTACCGATGCTAGAGTGGAAATGGGAAAGTATATTTATGGACTTCATTGTGGGACTACCAAATACATATCTGGGTAATAATTTAATCTGGGTTATTGTTGATTGACGGACTAAATATGCTCATTTTCTTCCTATTCGAGAAACTCTATATCTAGATAAACTTTCTCGGTTGTATGTTAAAGAGATAGTCTGGGTGCATGTAGTTCTACTCTCCATTTTATATGATCGTGATCTCAGGTTTCCTTCTAACTTATTGAATGGCCTTTTGATGTTTTTGGGTACTAAATTAAATTTTAGTACAGTATTTCATCCTCAATAAAATGGGTAGTCAGAATGAACAATTCAAACATTGGAAGATATGTTACGTGCATTCTCAATGGATTACCAGGGAACCTTGGACCAACATCTTTCTTTGGTTGAATTTTATTATAATAACGTTTTTCATTCAAGTATACAGATGGCTCTATTTGAATCATTAAATGTAATGAAATGTCAAACTCAAGCTTTTTGGGATGAAGTAGGTGAATGGAAGTTTAGGGGACCAGAATTGGTAGAAGATATGGCAGAGAGAGTTCAGTTAATACAGAAACACATGTGGATAGTAAAGTGTATGAAGAAAATTTATGCGGGTAACCAATGAAATGAAATTTCTTTTGAGGTATGTGATCATTACCATCTAAATTTTTTTCCATGGAAAAGTGTGATGAATTTTTGTAAGAAGGGAAAGATGGGTCTGAGGTTTATTGGAACCTGTAAAATCCTAATGAATAATGGATCAGTTTCCTACAAAGAGGATTTTCCTCCAATTTTATCCCAGGTACACAATGTGTTTCATGTTTTAATTTTTAGAATTTATATGTCAGATCCATTTCATGTTTTGAGTCTAGAGGTAGTTTAGTTGGAAGAGAATATTTTTTATGGGGAACAACCAGTCCAGATTCTTGACCAATGATAGAAAGTGTTGTGGAACAAGGTAATTAATCAGGTGAAGGTTTTGTGGAAAAACCATATAGTTGAAGAGGTATCATGGGAATCTGATAGTTCTATGAGGGACAAAAACCCCCACTTATTTAATAAGTGAATAAAAATTATGTGGATGCAATTTCCAAAAGGGGGAAGGATGTTACATACTAGGTTAAAAAAGCATATGATATTTTCATATTTATTAATATTTGTTACTTAAATATTAATTTTACATTAAAGGGGATTCTATGTTCAATGGAATACCCGACACACAACAATGGGTTTCTTCGAAATCTCATGTTGCACACAAGATTGAGTCATACTAAAAAATAATAATATAATATTATTTTAAATAGAAGTTAACGTCTAGCTGTTGTATTATCAGGAATGAATAGAACTAAAAACAAAATTATTATACATGTTTGTTAAATGTTTTAAAATTTATTCAATAAAATTTATAGTCTTAAAAATAGAATGAATCCAATTTTGAGCATGAAAAAATTTAATATTTTTAAAATGTCGTTTCACCACCTTTTGATAGAGAACATATTTTGAATATATTTTTTTCAATTCTACATATTAAATTTTAAATAATAAGCTTATTCTATATAATAGAGACATCAAAATTTACATTGGGTAAATTTTTGGTGTTTTTTTGATAAAGTTCATTTTTTAATGAATAGTGAAAAATACTGCATATTAAGTCAAAAATGTCTTTTCATCTGATTTTGTTACATAGATAGATTTTCTTTTTATTTGGTTTTAAAGTCTAATTGGATTATAATTATACTATTTAATCCAATGTTGGTAATTGCAAGTAATTTCCCATTTTAATTAGACATAAACACATGTCAATCTTTTGATGGTTATTATTTCTTAAAAACACGCCTTTTGGTTTTGACAACATAAATTTATTTTAAACTAATTTATACAACTTCTATGTTTTGAATTTTGAAAAAGGGATTCCATATTTGAAATAATTATTTACAAATTGTGTAAATATTTAACATTTATTTTTAGCATTATGAATAGTAACTTTAATAAATATTTTATTTACCATGGTTGAAGAGTACATCTGGAAAATATGGGTAAAAAATAATATTATAATAATATTAAATTACACGAACACATTTCCTTGCCCTATTTTATGATACATTTCCTACCATGGGAATCCATGTGTTGATTTTGGGACCCCATGAAGGCACTTGTTTGTTAAAATGACAGTTTATAAAAATTAACTTAATGTTAAAGAAAATGTTACATAAACATATATCATTTAGTAAAGTAATTTTTATATTGATTTATATAAGTGATATTTTCCACTATAAATATTCATTGGGAATATAAAAATATTTCCAAAATCAGGTTATTTTATTTATATTTTTTAGACTTTAAATAAATAAATTTAATTATAACATAACGATGATGCACTGATTTCTTCATTAATAAAGGATTCAAATGAATTATATTGTAAATGTTAAAATAAATGTAATTTGTTATTTTTAAATTATCAAAAAACTTTTTGTTGATATTTACATGTTATATTTTTATTAATGAAGTTTTTTTGAATCAATCAAGTTGTTATGGATTTCTAAAAAGTCATGATATGAATAGTGTCAAAATTCACATAATTCATATTTTATAATTTAAAATATGTTATTAAATATTATTAAATTACAAAAAAAATTAATATTAGTACAAATTGTAATAATAAGTTTAAAATAGTATTATTGACTCTTTAATTGGATATTTTTCATGTGTTGGTAACTTTTTATATTCTCAAAGTGTTAAATGCTAGATAAAACGGTAAGAGTAAAAAAGGGTTAAATAGAAATGATAAGGATTAAAAATATATCCAAAACATGTTCAATTATTATTGTATGATTTTATTTTGACTTATATTCATCTTATATTATAATTTAAATTGATTTTTACCTTTTGAAAAAGAAAATAATTTCATAATAAAATAATACTTTCAAACTTTCCTAAAGATCCCCTCCTCCCTCTTGTAAAAGGCCACCACCTCTAACCCATTACTCACACCTCTCAAGCCCATTAGATCTTCCTAAATCTTTTCCAATAAACTCCCAATATCCCAATATTCCACCTATAATCCTTACTTTGTGCATAATTAAATTTAAAAATACCTCTAGGTTCAAACCAAATGGAGTTACCCGATTTAAAGGTAACACCTTCTATCAAGTTCTTTTCGTTTATTTTCCTTATCCAATCCCATAAACTCTATTTATTTCGTTATTTTATAAAAAACACAGTATCCTAAATATACTAGTATGTATTATGAGAATAATTAGAACTAAACTTCCACACACCTCCATCTAATGGATACGAACATACTGTTTCTCTGGACGGTGAACTACTGCCTCATGAAACGATGATTGTTCAATTATATCCTACCAAATCTCATGGTGGCCATTATAATGGAAATGTATTTATATGAGATATATATTACATTAATATTTTCTCCATGATTCTGTATTTTTTAGTTATATCGTATGATTATGGTTTCCATAATGGCTAAATATGAAAATTATATCTGTGGAAGTGCGGACTATCGCCCCCTCAAAGTGATATAACTCATTCATGCCATAAGTAAAATGTATAAAAAATAGAGTTAATTAAATTATATATGATATTATACTGGAATTATAATATAACTATATATCATTCTGTTTTCATTACATTAATTACGAAATAGAAATTAAAGTAGCGTTCATGTGTACGAACAACTTATCGTCTCCATGAACGATGCTTTTCATTTCTTATCTCCAAATGTTATGTACTATTATAAATTCATATATATATACAAGATATATATATTTATATATATATATATATATATTAAATCTAAATTATTAATATAATTCTGGATATAATGGAATTTTGACCACATGGATAACTTGTAATTATAATAAGTTCATTTTTGACTCAAGTACCAAATATCGACAAAATGACCGTTATTAACTTAAATGATTATGTAATGTTTATAATGTGGTAATAAGTGATATAAAAGGAATAATTAACTTTAAAAAGGTTCTCAAGCAATTATAAATTAACATTAGTTTATTATTAAATAGATTAAAGAACTAACGAGTCACGTCAGGCACAATGTAAGGGACTTCATCTCAATCTCCATTCATTGAATCATACATTGATGTATACATGAATTTCCTTTATAAGGTTTATAAACCCCTTTGACTTTTAATATCATTAAAATGGAATCATTTCTCTATTAAGAATTTTAATAAATGAAAAAAATAATGTTTCCTTTTAACGTATGTGGTGACAACGACATTTCCCCGTTGTGAGCATTATTTGATATTTGGATTAATTAACGAGATGTAATGTTTTTAAAACAAAAATATATACCATATACTTTATTTATGTATTTTGGTTTTGAAAATGGTTTTGAGAATGTAATTATTATTTCACTATATTTAAATTTTATATTGTGATTGCAATGTGGAAATTTTATCATTCCTTTATGCTTGTTCATGTGTAATGAGTATGTAATTGTTTTTGGGAATTTTTTATCTATATGTATGGTTTCAGGATAAACCTAGAGTAGGTGAGCCCGAGATAGCTCTCTAAGGAATTGGGTAACGTGAAGAAGCTAAATGTTAATGTTTCTCCTAATATATTTAGGGAATATACTATGATGGGTAATACAAACATAACCTCCTACGTAGATGTGAAAGATACTACGTAAGTATGTTATGGATTGCACAAGATACCTTTGTGATGTATTATTTCTATATGTTGTTCATAAATATTATGATTTCATGAGGTGTGTTAAAGAGATTATTTTTTGTTTGTATTTATGGACTAATGATTTCTTCATTTATTTTATAACACTTACAGTGTTTTTTATACTCATCCAAAGTTTTTGAAATGTTTTTCAAAGGGTATAAGGTAGGCTAAAGAAAACTTCAAGAAGATTTATATCAAATAAAAGAATTATTGTTTTCTTTTAAGTGTTTTTATTTTATAAAAAAGAAGATAATGAGTATACGTTTCTACTTTGTAATATTTTATATGAAATGTAATAGTTATTGCCTATTTTTCTAAAACTCTAAACCTGAAAAGATACTTGATGTGAATTCATGACTTAATTCAATATTATGTAATGTGTAAGGCTTGACCTTATATTTTATCATTAATATCCATTTTTTCTATTCCCTCCAGTTTTATACATTATTTATTTCAACACTAAAATGTTTTTCATTTCTAGAGGAATAGATATTTCACTTCACATATTTTAAAAAATAAGTTTTATTTTCCCTTTGATGATGTGATTTTTCAAAAATTGTATTTTAAAAAATGAAATAGTTTTTCATTCCATTCACAATTCTATAATTTATCATCAAATAAAACTAAATGTATTTTATAAGGATCCATTATTTATATTTCATTCTAAATAATTTTGGGAAATGGTATTCATGTCTGCCGCTTGAATTTCACTTTTTAAAGTGACCTTCATGTTTGAATTTTTATGATACTGTTAATAATGATTTCTGAAATTTTTTTTTGATTTTTTTTCATGTTAACACATTCTTTCAATATTATGATCAATATTCTCACAGAATCTTACATTATTTTTTTTCAAAATAAATTTAATTCTTAATTATGAAAAAAAGTTGTATTCCTCATTATTTTTCAAGAAATTTATCCAATGATCTTAAAATGGTTTTTTTAATCCATGAAAAAATTCTTAATTATTATTATGTTACATTAGGGATATTTATTATGCCACCATCTAACATATTTATATAGATTTTTTAAAAAATATTCTATAGATGTTTTAAGGAAACTTGTCTCTTTTACTTTGTTTAATTAAAAAATTTTTAAAATAGAAATATTTTCATGTTCTCTTGAATAAAATATATATGAATGATTATTATTTCATGGTTGGGGTCCTCTATCTCCCTCTAATGAATTGGTTTCATATTTATTTATCAAGAGAAAATGATTTTATGCATGGGAATTTTTTTCACAAAAGAATATGTCGAAATATTTTTTGTTCACAACATGTTGTGTGAACATTTTTTTGTCAAAAATGTTATGATTCCCCTACGATTATGTTTGTGATATAGTTCCTTATTTTTATCTGTTTCCATGTAATGATAATTTTGATGTTATATTTCTTTTATTATTTATCATATATTATGGTTGATATCTTAGACACTTCTTCTATGGTACATATTTGTTCATTTTAGATTATATATCCCACTATGATGACTTGTGAAAATATATTTTTGTTCCATGTTCTTTTGAGAATATTTTTATCTCATGATTATATTTTATCACATGCTTATAATAAGACCCTTGATGACTTCTTCGCAAGATTTCCCTTACCAAACTTTTGAGATCACCGATTTATTATTATTCCATTACCCTGTTTGGAAATATTAATCTAACTTAAAAGATTCCTATAAGGGGATCTAGTATGGTGTGATTATAGAGATATAATAATAAGTTTATTATGTATAAATCCTCAAAAGACAATAAACCTTCATTTATTGGGGTTGCAAAATTATTTGTGCGATGTATTGTTTAAATTAGGAAAAAATTCAAATCATATGTAATTTTTTCTTGGTCTATCTTTGTTTGTATCAAATCTTATGATTAATGAATGTTTTTTGAGAAATAGTCTAGGGAGTGTAGGTATGTGGAATCCCATGGAACCAAATCAATAATTATTTTAAATGAAACCAACCTACTAATAGCAATGAATTCATACCGACTCACCCATGTCACATGATCTAGGGATGATCAGGGGAACCTAATTTGCATGCACGACCTAGGCTTGAGTAAATAAGAATTTATTTTTAATGTGACTTCTATGCCCAATTATTTTATGAAGTATATCAATTTAAAATAAAGTTTATAATTTAAGAAAACCCACACATCTCAACACTTAAATCTCTTTATAGAAAAAAACTCTTAATCACTGATAAAAAACACTTAAGGTTAAATTAATAAGAGAAAACCACATATGATGTTTTTTATGAAATCAAGGGGGGACTAATTTGATATTACATCCTAATAGACCACTTTTACCATAAGTAAAACATATATTTATAATGAGGGAACAACCCGATTCATTTATAAAACAAATCCCTTAAAATCATATTTAATCTAATAAAACCATTATAGAAATGACAGAATAGTGTAAATAGAATAGAATGATTTTATATTTTATATTTAGTTTTTTAAAACATAGAAGATCTATTTTTAGTCTTGATTTATACATTTACATTAACATAAAAAACATATATTTTCAAATCCATACATATTTTTCCTATAAAATAGATGGGAAAACTTCAATATATACCATCTATTCAAGAGGTGGTTTGAAACATCAAGTATAATAGGTTATATCACATATAGAGATGTTTAAATAAAACAGGTTACTTTGATGGTTGGATATAAAAGAAAACATCATTTACCAAGGTAATGGAATTTATCTTTTTAATACCTTGAGATTTTTATGAAATGTATTTTTTAAAAAAAAGTAATTTGATTTCATTGATAACATGTGTTATACGCAACACCGTTTAGCTTGATTTATACACAAGAGAAAGTTTCTATGAAATGCCATTTCATTATTATAGGTATTTAAAAAATTAAATTAAAAACAATATTTTGGAATGGAAGGTATGAATAAGATTAACTGAATTATAAAATTATGGTTTATAAATAATTCATTGACGAATTAATTATAAATGAATGTGAAAACTTTTTTTAAAAAAGGAAAAGATTTAGTAAAAAATTATTTAAATATGCACATGTTTGTTTTATACCTATAATTAAACAAATAACTATTATTGAGTAATGTAAATGATATATATATATATATATATAAAATTAAATTTAGTATTTAACAATCATCTTATGTGTTTTATAGACATGATATAAGAATAAATCCAATTTTAAGATTAAAATAAGTATTTTCTAAGAAACCAGTTTTGTATTATCTTAATAGAGATGCCATTTTAAATCAAATTTTTGACATTTTTTTAATTATTATATGATAGAATAAACCTTTCATTTTAAATAATGTTGTAAAAATTTTCTTTGTTTAAATTTTTGGTATTTTTTTGATAAGTTTCATATTTTGATAAATATTGAATTGTAACTCAGAATAAATTTTAAATTGAAATAATTTATAGTTATTATTTATATAATTATTTGATTTTAAATTATAATTATATAAAAACAATTATCATTTAATCTAATTTAGTTCCTTGGAATCAATTTCACATAATATTTTGATATAAAAACATGTCAATCTTTTGGACATTTTAACATTAAAAACCTATTTTCTCATTTTATCAATGGGATTCATTTATAATTTTTTTTAAAATTATATGTTTTTAATAATAAAAAATGGATTATATATTTTGAATTATAATGTTGAAATTTATTTAACGGGTCCCTATTACTTTTTCACAATATGAATAATAACTTTAGTAATTTTTATTACTATGACTAATTGTAAATCAGATAATTAAGGGTGAAAATAATATTATAAATATCCTAGAACTACCTTAACACTGTCCAAAATGTTATTAGATGAATTAATTTTTTCAATTAACATATAAGGATTTAAATTTAATAATTTAATGGACACTTGTATATGAAAAGTAGTTAAATATTATTAAACTCAAAGGGAGTAACAAAATGTCACACTCTTACTTTTAATATGTATAATATTTTTAATATAGGGAAAAATATAAGATATTATAGACTATATATATAAGGAACCAACCTTATTACATTAAATTATCTTGAATTTATTCAAGAAATAACTTACTTTCACATTGAGGATCTTTTAAAGTTTATAGCTTTAGAGAAATGGGACATAACACATTCATAACATTACACATTAATATATAATTGATACCATAAAAATAGTATTCTTTTCTTCCAAAATATAAAACTTTTAAAATAAAACATGATTTCTTTGAAAATTATTCAAATATATTAATTGGATTCCTTCTTTGTCTTACACATCGTTATAGCCTGTGAAAATCATTTAAAAACATGGGATGATCACAAAAATATCCTTAAGGGATATAAAAAAGAATGAAACTACTCATTGGTCCCTGAATACTTGTAACATATGAAATAATTTTCCAAAGAAATACTTTTCACCTATATATACTTACTTTATGAAGCATGAAATATCCACAAGATTCACACAAATCATATGAACATAAATAGAACAATAAAGGTATCTTGGTGCATTACTTACGTAATCCTTTAACTCCCTTGGGTAACTTATAATTTGTAACCCTCACAGCTACCTTACAATATGTCTAACCATCGTAGTTACACTTAGAGTATCCATACGACCAACCTCTCTTATACACATACCCAATTAATTGGATTGAGATATAGGTCACACACTACATCATAAACAATTCCCAATAACAAGAACATAATTATATGACAAGAATAAATCCTTAAAAACATTTCCTTTGAATTTTCTTAAAAAAATTTAAAAGAGGATGTTTAAAACAAAAGTCCCTTATGAATATAATATAATTGAAGAGAGACTTAATAGAGTGGATGTAATATGTATGTACACATTAAATACACACAATTCATCATAATATAAAAAAATTTCATAAAAAAGTTTAATACCACACAAATAATGATGTTGAAGGTTAACCAAAATAATGGAACTCGGGTTAAGAATTTCCTTACCTCAATTTTGTATTACATCAAAATTGTTTTTAAAATCATCTATAATGGTTAAAATAGTGTCATTAATATCATAAAGAAACATATTCAGGTTTATAATACCTTATAAGATCATTTCATTACATCATTTATCCATTTAATTGTTGGAATTTTGTTCCTTCCATTGTTTTGGGTGCATTATTTACATGATTTACTTGATCAGTTCATGATGGATATTCTTTTTTATTGGAAGTGAAACAATAGAATTGGAATGGAGTGGTATTTACATGTTTACAGGAACATAAATTATACCTTTTATCATTTTAAATATTGACATGATGATGATTTAGAAGTTAAATCATTATTTATATTTGTTTACGTCATTTTGGCGATTCATCGATCGTAAAGAACTCATTTTATTTTATAAATTAATATCATGTATACAAAATGATTACATATCTTTATGTAAATTATAATACATAAATAATAATCTATTTCAACCATAAAAATGGGTTTAGGAATAGTATTTATGGAAGTAAAATTAATTGAAATCACATCATCCATGATGTCAGTAAATCAACACATCACAGATGCTGTTTTAATTTCTTGAATAAGTTGAATGGAGAATGAATAAAATGGTGATTATTACATAAAAATTATGAGATCCAAAATATTGAAGATACTGGATCATTCATGACTCTTGGATAGGGGGAGGTGAGTATATAAAAAAAGGAATCTCAAAATAAAAGAAAAGTTGAGAAATCCCGGATGAAAATTTGGCAGCCGGAGGGCATTGCTTAAAATTTCATAAAATATTTTGATGAGATAAAAGGAGTATCTCATCATTATTACATTATATTTTTAGTAATGTGGATATGGAATGACATATACCAACATAATCCAATCCATATTAAAAATAATAACATAAAATTAAATCTTGAAAAAGATAATCGTGGTGGATTTCTTTACCTTGTAGAGTAACTCCTAAAATATTATAGTTGGGACCCTGGGGACAAGAGGATAATTGGGTGGACTAATAATAAAGTAATATACTATAAATTCTTTGAGAAGGAATTTGGAATGAATGGAATGAAAGAATGTGTTGGTTTTTATAGCAAAAGTACACAAATATTTTATTAATTTCCAAGGGACACCTCATTAATGGTATTTGCAAAACTATGGGCTTAACAATAGTATTTTCTCATGGTATTAGACACTTGGGAACCCTCATAAAAAATTTTAATATAAAAAAGTATACTAGAATTATGACATAATTATTACATCATTAATGATGTCATTAATGACACTGAAATTCATACTGTAGTTTTACTATTCAATGAAAATTAAACTATTTCATAAGAATCCTAAAAATTTACCCTAATGATTTTTTTATGTTTTGAATTCAAATATGAAATCAATGTTATGAAAATAATTTTCTAAATATTATTAATTTAATTTCTAAATAAAATCATTATTTATTCAAAAATAACAGTTCAAAATCTATAACTCTTTGTTTAACACCTTGAAAAATTAATCAACATATCATTATATTATATCCTTAACAAAATAAAATAATATGATTCACTATTCATAAAGGGAATATTACTATTCATAAGGGTATGTTACTATTAACCAAAAAAAATATGTTGGTCCTTTCAGACTCAAAATAACATACTGATCATAGTTGTAGATGACCGTTTCTTGAAATTCAAAAAATAGAAGTGGATAAAATATATTTAAAGCCAAGTTATAAATATATACATAAAAAAAGTTTCATGAATTTCAATTTATTTTTAGGAAACCTTTGGTGTTACAATATCCCTTCCTTCTTGAAATGGTATCCGTGCAATTTTATTTAATTGTTAAACAAGTGAGGGTACCTTTCCCTCATAGAATTTTCAGAATCCCATATTTCTTCTTCAAACATGTGGTTTCTCCACAAAACCATTACCTAGTGAATTATCTTATTATAAAACACCTATTCTCTTGGATCAAGAATCTGAACTAGTTTCTCTTCATAATAAAGGTTCTCTTCCAGCTGAACTGCTTTTGGGTTCAAAACATGAGTTGTATATGGTGCATACTTTCTCAACATAGAAATATGAAATACATTGTGTACCCAAGACAAACGTGGAGTCCAAGATACATAGTATAAAACTGGTCCAACTTTCTCTAAGACCTTAAAAGGACTGATAAACCATGGTCTTAGCTTTCATATCATACCAAAACACAACACACTTTTACAAGGAGAGATTTTAAGGAAAACATGGCCACCAACCTCGAATGAGATGTATTTCCTTCTGTTATCTGCATAACTTTTCTACCTAATCTAATCTGTCCTCATGTGCTACTATATTATCTTCAGTTTCTCAGAAACTTTCTCTACTAATTCTGGTCCCATTAATTTCCATTCCCTGAATTCATCCAACAAAGAAGAAGTTCGACACCGCTTCCCATATAATTCCCTAAAAGGTTCCATATGTGTACTGGAATGAAAGCTGTTATTATAAGGAAACTAAACTAAAGAAATATGATAATCCCAACTTCCTTGGTAGTCTATTGAACAAGATCAAATCATATCATCCAATGTCTAAATTGTTTGTTTTGACAGCCCATTTGATTGAGGATGAAACGATATACAAAAATTTAATTCATTTTCTAATGACTTTTGAAGGCCCTTCTAAAAATTAAATGTGAACCCAATATCCCAATTAGATACTATTGAAAGAGGAACTGTATGTAACCTGAAAATATCTTTGAGGTATAGAAAAGAAAGTTGATCCAACATCATTGTATCTCGAATAGAAAGAAAATGTGTAGAATTTTTCAACCGATCAATAATAACCCAAATCACATTGTTACATTGAGAAGTCATTGGATGTCCTACCACTAATTCCATGGATATATTCTCCCATTTCCAATCTGGAACTAGAAAAGGTTGATGCATTCCCTTCGGTAACTGTCACCCTACTTTAACCTATCGACATGTCAAACATTTCACATTAAATTTTTCAATATCCCTTTTTATTACATCCGTCCTGTAATACTTCTAAAAGTCTCTATACATCTTAGTACTTCCAAGAAGAACTAAAAATTCAGAACTATGAGAGTTAAAAAACAAATCATTCCTAAAATATGAATCACAAGACCCACAAAACCTTTTACTGATTCATAAAAACAATCTTTATCAAGTTAAATTCTAGAAACTTACCCATTTTAACCAATTCTTCCATTTTTTGTAGCTCATGGTCTTCATTCTATACTTGTTTAATTCTATCTGATAATGATGACTGCACTAATACCTGAAACAAAATAGATGAATTTGTTACACGAAAAACTACTTTGCCAAAATTCATCAAATCATTGATCAGGAGATCATCTTTGAAATATAACATAGTTAATGATGCATGATGATTTCAACTCAAGGCATCTACCACTTTGTTTTCTTTTCCATGATTATAATTAATCATCCAATAATAATCCTTTTTCAGTTAAATCCATATTCTATACCTCATGTTTAATTCTTTCTAAGTGAATATATATTTCATACTTTTATGGTCAGTATATATTTGACATTTGGATCCATATAAATTATACCTCCAACTTTTCAATGAAAAAATCACAGCATCCAATTCCAAATCATGTGTGGGATAATTTAACTTATTAGATTTTAGTTGTATTAATGAATAAGAAATTACCTAATCATTTTGCGTTAGAAAAAAACCAAGTCCCTTTAATGAAGCATTATTGAAGATGAAAAACACACCATTTTTGGAATTCAAGGTGAAAGCTAGAGCATTCGCCAATCTCTGCTTTTATTCCTAAAAAAAATCACATTCTTCTATCCAAATAAATTTAACCCCTTTTCATGTTAAATTAGTTAGCAGGCTAGATAAACATACAAAATGTTTTACAAATTTTAGGTAATAACATGTTAATCTAATAAAAATACAAATCTCCATAACATTTTTGGGTCATGGCCATTCATCAACAACTCCTATTTTGGAAGGATCAAATTTTATTCTATCCTTATTTATAATGTTCCGAAGAAAAAATCTATGTTTTAACCAAAAATCAAACTTTATATATTTTTCATACAGTTTATTTTTTAATGGTTGTAAAACAACCCTTCGATGTTTTTCATTCTCTTCTTTACTATTAGAAAATACTAGAAAAACATTAATAAACACAACAAAACACATATCTGAGAACTCATGAAATATTCTATTAATAAGATCCATGAATACAAAAGTTTCATTATTTATCCCAAAAGGCATAACAACAAATTAATAATGCCCATATCTAGTAAAAAAAGTTGTTTTTGGGATTTTATCCTCCTTCACCTTCAACTGATGGTATCTGCATCTCAAGTCAATAATGTAAAAGTACTGATCTCCCTAGAGCTGATCAAATGAGTAATCAATATGAGGAAAAACGATACTTTTTTTAATAGTGATGTTATTTAATGCTCTATAATAAATGAAAAGTTTCTATGAACCATCATTATTTTTAATAAACAAAACAGTGTCACCCCATGGTGAATTTCTAAACGAATAAAGCCTTTATCAAGAAAATCTTGGTACATTTTTTTCAATTCAAGAAGTTCCATTTGAGCGATACAATATGGGGGTTTTGAAATTGGATTAACATTAAAAACTATTCAATTGTGAATTCAATTTCTTGATAAGGTATGACACTGGGTAACTGATCAGGAAACAAATCAAAGAATTTATTTACGACTGGCACATCCTTAATCTGTACAGTTCCACTATATTCAATAATAGTAGAAAGATAAAATGCATTTAAATCTTTTAATAGTTTCTCATCTTCATGATATGTTATCAATTATATGGGTTCTCTCTTTTATATAAACTAAAACACTTTCTGAAAAACAACTTTATTGTCAATAAATTCAATTTTAGCATGAAAAATAGAAAGCTAATTCATTCTTTGAATAACATAAAACTCTACTAAGAGTAAATCAACAAGGTTTGTGGGAAAATTCTTTCCAAAAACCACAATAGAAAAATTATTATAATTCCTCTTTGCTATAATATTTCTCCTACCATTTTAACAATAACCTCTGGTCTCATTTATTGATGTGATATTTCTAATTTACCAACAAAATCCTCATAAATGAAGGAATGTGTAGACCTGTTATAAAAAAAACTTTAGCAAAATCTGAGTAAACAAACAAAGTACCATATACAACTTCATTGGAAGGGATGACATCTGCTGACGTAGTCACAAAGGACCTCACTACACCGTTATGCTTATAGTCTGGCTTCATTGCATCATTCAGATCACTCTTTGGGCAGGCATTTTCATAATGACCCATCTCACCATATTTAAAACACTTAACAATTTGATTATCAAGATTAGTCTTAGGATCATTTTCAATACAATATCATTCCATATATTTAAGGTTACCACCTTGAAAACACTTCCCAGTTTTTAAGTCATTTTCTAGGGTTCTTCTTTCATCACATTTTACAAATTGGAAATGGATTTTCTTACCATCTGGTTTCTTTGGTTGATTCTTACCCATATCTTTCCAAATAGACCTATTATGCTCCTTATTGTCAAAATTCATATGATCATCAGCATACTCCATCTCTACTCTCTCAGAATATTGGACAAGTTTCTCAAAATTTTTGAATTAACAGGAGGCCAACTCCATTCGATACCTTGGCATTAATACTTTGTAAAATCAATGGATTTTTCTATCAAGATCCAAAAATAATGATTGCAGTATACATCGTTATTCGATTGATGTTCACTTCCTTAATGGCCACTGAATCGTTATTCTTTTGCTTCAATTTATGTAATTTATTCTCCATCCTAAGTCAAACCACCATTGGAAAATATTTTTCAATGAAACTGACTTTTAAAATCATCCCACTCTAAGGAATCAAAATCCTCTCTATCCCTGATATTCACGGAAAATGACTTTTGCATTATCTCAACCATTACTATCACAAACTCCTCAGTTTCAATCCCTACCATTCCAGACAACAGATTCAGAAGGATATCATTCTACCAGTGCCCCTCCTCTTCAGCTTCCCTATTTCTTTTATAGACAACCATTATGAACAAACATATCTCAGTCAAAGAAACAGAATAATCATTATATTATATAACATTTCAAATTAATCATAGAGTAAAAAATTATGGTATTATATCAACATCACCCTGTCCCCTAATGTTATCTAAATCATCCTCTAATACCATCTATAAGGACCCAACCTTATTACATTACATAATATTAAATTTCATCAAGAAATCACTTCCTTTCACATTGAGGGACTTTTAAATTTTAGATATTTAGATAAATGGGACATAACAGCTTCATAACATTAAAAATTAATACAGAGTGGATACCATAAAAACAGTATTCTTTTCTTCCAAAATATAAAAAATTTAAAATAATACATGATTTCATTGAAAATTATTAAATCATTTAGCACAGATTCCTTATTTGTATTACACATCCTTATAACATGGGAAAATAATTTATAAAATTTGGATGATTAAAAAAACTCAGTATGGGATATAAAAAGAATGAAAGTGCACATTAATCCATGAATACATGTAACGTATAAAATCATTTTCAAAAGACATATTTGTCGCCCATATATACTTACTTTGTGAAACATGAGATATCTATAAGATTAACACAAAAAATAATAACATAAATAGAACCATAAAGGTATCTTTGGGAATTACTTACATAATCTTATAACCCTCTCTGCAACCATATAATTTATAACTCCCATTGCTACCTTACAATTTGTGTAACCATTTCAGTTTCACTTGGAGGAACCATATGGATAACCTCAAACTTACGCATTCCCAATGCATTTTTGGGAGATATATTTTCCAACCTTAATTATAAACAATCCCCAAGAACTATAATATAATAATACAACAAGAATAATTCCTTAAAAACATTGCCTTTGATTTTTGTAAAACAGAATTTTAACAAAAGATTTTCTTGAAGAAAAGTACCTTTATTAATATCATATAATTGAAGAGAGAATTAATATAGTGGATGGAATATGTATATAAACTATAAATAAACATAATTAATAAAAATATAAACAATGTTCATTAATAATTTTAATACCACATAAATAATTAAGTAGAAGGTTAACCCAAAGAATGGAAATCGGGTTAAGAATTCCCTTACATCGGGTTTGTATTACATAAAACTTGTTTTAAACCTATTTTATAATGGATAAATGGGTGAAATTAATATCTAAAAGAAAAATATTCATGTTTATAATACCTTATAAGATCACTTCATTGAATCATTTCTCCCTTTAATTTTTAGTATTTTGTTCCTTCAATTGTTTTGGATGTGTTCTTTACATGATTTCTATGATCGGTTCATGATGGATATTTTTGTAGATTGGAAGTGAAAGTCATGAATTGGAATGGAGTGGTATTTAAATGTTTCTAGAACCATAAATTACAACTTTTATCATTTTTAATTATTACATTATTATTATTCATAAGTTAAATCATTATTGATATTGGTTTAGCTCATTTTGGCGATTCTTTGATCATAAAGAACTCATTTCCTTTTATAAATTAATATCATGTATAAAAAATTATTCCCAAACCTTATATAAGTTATAATACATTAATTATAAACTGGTTCAACCATAAAAATGGTTTTTTTGACCAATCTTGAAGTATGTAAATGAAATTGAAATCACATCATCCATGATGTCGGTAAATCAACATATCATAGACAATGTTTAAATGTCTTGAATAAGTGGAAGAGGAGAAGGAATATAATGTTGAGTCTTCCATAAACATGATAAAATCAAGAATATATAGGATACAATATCATTAATTCCAATTGGATAATGGGAGGTGAAAAAATAAAAAAAAGGAATCTCGAAATAAAAAGAAAAGTTGAGAAAACCCTCACAAAAATTTGGCTGCGTAACAGTGTCGCTTAAAATTTTATAAATTTTTCTGATGAGATAAAATGTTTATCTCACAATTATTAAATAATATGGGAATTAAGTGGTATATTTAATTTCATATACAAACATAATATAATGTAAATAATAATTAATTACAAAAAATGAAAGCATGAAAAAGAGAAGGGTGGTGCATTTCCTTACCTTGTAGAGTAACTCCTAAAAATTGAAGGTTGAGACTTTGGGGTCTTGAGGACACCATTGTAGGAATACTAGGGAGGTAAGAATACCATATATTAGTTTATTAGTAATTATGAATGAATGGAATGTAGTAATGGGTTTGTATTTATAGCAAAAATGAGGGAATATTTTATTAATTTCCATGGGACACCTCATTATTGGTATTTGAAAATCAATGTTCTTACCCATGGTATTTTACCATGGCATTGTCCACTTGGGACACCACATAATTTTTTTACTATACACAAGTCCACCATAATTATTACATCATTAATTATTTCATTAAACACACCGAAACTAAAACTGTATTTTTTACTATTCACTGAAAATTCAACTGTTTTAGAAAAATCTACCGAATTCAACCTAACCATTTTTTGAAATGTATAATTCAAAAATAAAATCTGATTTTTGAAAAAAATTGAAATATAATTAATTTAATTTTTCAATAAAATCATTATTTAATAAAAAAATAACATTTCTAAATCTATAACTCTATTGTTAACACCATGAAAAATTAATTGACATGTCATTATCTTATATCCTAAAAAAGATAAAATAATATAATATACTATTCATAAGGTTCATATTACCATTCATATTAATATTCATAAGGGTATGTTACTATTCACCATAAAACAAGTTCGTTGTTTCAGACTTGAAATAACTTACTGATCACAGTTTTATATGACTGTTTCTTGAAATTCAAAACATTGAAGTGGAAAAATTATGTTTAAGTGATAGTTATAAATATCTACTTAATACAAAGTATCATGCATTTAAATTTATTTTTAGAAAACCTTGGTGTGTTACAATATATAATTATGAAATTTAAAACTTTTATCTTAATCATTGAAATTTATTTTTAATTTTCAGTTAAGAAATAATAATAAAAAATAATTATAAAATGATGATGCAGTAATTATTAAATTAATAAAAAAATCAATTAAATGATATTAGAAATATTACAAGAAATATAATTTGAATTAATTAAGGTTATACAAGAATTTTATAGGGTAATATAACATTTTAGGAGTGTATTAAATGAATTGGTTTAAAATAATATTTATATATTTATTTTCTTAAAGTCAATGTTTTGAATAGTGTCAATGTTGACACTAATGATATTTTATGAAAATAATATTTCATCAAGTTATTTTAAAAAAATAAAAATAACAGATAAGTACATGAGGATTAGAAATGGTCTAAAATATCTTAAAATGTCCAGTTATGGTCCTATTGACCCTTTATTTTTAAAAAAATTAATCCTCTTAATATTAAAAACTTTGTTACCATAGTTAAAATTAAAACGGATTAACAAAGAGTTAATCAAAATGATATTTTTAAAATAACCAACAAACTTATCTAAAATATATTTGTTATGATATTGAAACCCAATAATATATTTTATTCAAATTAATGTAAATATTGAGGTATTTGGATTTATATTGATTTTATTATAAATTAATATTTTGAGAAATTCCAAAAGTACCCCTCCCCTCTCTTCTAAAAGGGAAACACAGTTTATCTTCTCTTAACACTTTATAACATATATTCTTCTCCCAAAATCTTTCTAAATATCATCAAAAAATCCCTCTATCCATCCTAGAAGCTTTAATTTTTTGATAAATTCAACCAAAGTAGTTATTTTGGGAAAATCAAAAGTAGATACCCAAAGAAGAGGTAACGTTCATCAGTAATTGTTGTTGATTTATTTCTCCCATAAACCCTTAAATAATTTTCATATCATAACCTACATATAATAAATATAATGGGTTCATTTTATATTATTTTATCAACCTTCAATCAAAAACACTTCCATCACATGTGTAACAAACTTATCGTACATGTGTACGGAGAACTACCGCTTCACGAAATGATGTTGTTCATTTTTCTTTTACCATCTCTCATGGTTGGTAATTATGATGAAAAATATATTTTTCATATGATATAGATGGTATTTATTATTTATTTATACATCTATAATTATTATATAAAATATAACATCATGATTTACATTTTTTTAAATACGATAACTTCATTTTTGGACGTGTGGACTACCAGCTCCTTAAAGCGAGGTGACTCATTCACACTTTATATGGAATGTATGAAGGATGTTTTTTTTTGAAATTATATTATATTTATGAAATAATAATGCTAATTTAATGAAATTATAAATACACCCACACATATTTTTCAATTACTTTCTTTATTTCAGTATAACATGAAATGGAAGCGGTGTTCATGCATTTGTACATCATACCGTCTCTATGAATGGTGTATTTCTTATTATATTTTTATATTTTATAGAAAACCCGTATATAAATATATAATGAATATATTTTATATTTATATCAGAGTTAACTTTCATGTGAAAAAAATTCTTATCTATATATGAGGACTAAGAATAACAAGTAAAAACGTGTATGAGAAACAAAGTGGTTATTAACCAAAACATAACTTATACTTGGAATTGTTAATAAATAGAAGTAAGTAATATATGGTATTACATGTATATGAATATTGTTTATTAATATATTTAAAATTAAATAATATTTTTTATATAAGATGTTTTTAGGAGTATGATGAGAGTAAAGACATAAAGTAAGGGTTTTTTGTCTCAATTTTATTTTCATCGGCCGCATAAATTATATACTCTTTATTTCTTCTAAATGGTGAATATACTACCCATGAATGTCTTTTACTAATATTATATATAATATTATGATATTTTTTACCCATAAAATTTTATTTCATTGGGAATATTATTCTAATGGTTATAAATTTATAAGTATTTATTTAAAATTCTCATCAATTTTTAGGATTGTTTCCTGTAAAGTCATTATTGGGGAATATTTATCTTTATTGTAAAATTTTTCTAAAAATGTTCTAAAAATATATATTTATTGTAATTTTATTGATTTTTAAATTCATTTTTAACCATTTTTACATTTTACTACATCTTTTAATAGGAATCTATTTTTCAATTTCAAAATTAGGAACATTGTGGCTTTTCCAGCACAAGTATAAATGGAATGTTCTTCTTAACATATATGGACTAAATGGAATCATCCACCATCATAAAACATTAATGATTTGAATCTTACTTTACAATACTACTTGTATATTTTCAATGAAAATTTTTTTCTTATAAAATTTTGTGGCATTTTAGGAAAAGAAAACATTTTCAATGAAAAAAAGATATTTCCCTCAAGAATTATTTTCACAGCATCTCTCAAAATTATTTTCCATCTAAGATAATGTTATATTATGTTTCTAATTCTTTGTTGGAGATATGATTAAATGATACCATTATTATTCATTTTAATAATTGTTTATTTTTATGATGGAATGATATTTATGAAACCTATTTCTTTTCTGTGGTATATGTTATGATTCAATCATGTTTATAAACCCATTTCATTCCATGGGTTCTAATATGATGAATGATTTATGTTCTTGTGGATCACATATGTAGGGTTTTAATTATGTGATGAGTGGGATCTATATCTCTTTCTAATTCATTGGGTAAATATCGATAACTCATGAGGTATATATGTTATGTGTGTACCTTATTTCATGTTCACAATTTTATGCATGGACTTTGTTTTCATGTCCATGATTTAATGTGTGTACCTTGTTTCCTTGTACATATATTTATACAAAGGCCTAATTTCATGTACTTAATTTAATGAGTGAATATTATATTATTTATACATGTTCCAAAAGTTACATGTTTATGTGTATGCCACAATTTTAGGTCTTATGTCAATGTTATGATATCATTGATTATGTTCATTGACTACCTTATGATTAATTTCTTATGAACTTCAAATTTATAGGACATGATTCATTTTAATGATCGTTGATATGTAGGATA
This sequence comes from Viscum album, assembly GCA_963277665.1. NCBI lineage: Eukaryota > Viridiplantae > Streptophyta > Magnoliopsida > Santalales > Viscaceae > Viscum > Viscum album. The sequence continues at coordinate 152,908,308 of OY728134.1, read as the reverse complement.
TGATCTTCTAATGTTATGATCACGTTATTATACCATTTATGCTCATGTTAATGCTTATATATCTCTCTTACATACCCTTATTAAGCATCTAATACAAACCTTTTCTTATGTTTGTTTCCCCAGAATATGAATTTTTTTAAGTGTGATATATAAAAATGGGTTCTTGATATGATGAAATAGGCGGGGAAAGATGTTGATGTATTATGAACAATTTTTTTATGCTTCCTTGTCTGAGAAGGAACTACACTAATACAGTCTTTGGGTATATATATATATATATTCTTAATAAATGATGTAATATCTATGTACGTTAAGCCTTGTTATTTATAGTTGGTAACATAGAAATATATTATTAAACCTATAGAAACTAGGATAATATAGCCTTAGAAATAAACCTAAGGGTATGTCTAGGATATAATACTAGAGTTTTTGGTAATAATCATGAATTACATAATTTAACCTATGGTTTCATAGATTGAAATTTTATTAGTAATTTAATATGAATATGTGGTTTTACCGGTATGTTTAATGTTTCTCACAAAATTAATTTTAGTTTTAGTCAACGGATGTAACCTAAAGAAACCATGTTAATTATGAATATAAATGGAAATACAATGATTGTCCTTCTAAGCAACAAAATTTTATAGGAGAAGGAAATAAAAATCTTATCATGATACTCAAACAAGCTATGAATCATGTTGGAATTATTAATCAGTAGAGGAGGGAACACATTTATATTGAGTTACTTATGAGGAAATATCCACCTTCTTTCAGTGGATCTTATGATCCACTTATTGTTAAAAAATGGATCAGTACCACTATAAGATATTTTTCATCCTCCAATTTTCAGTACATGAATAAGTCATTTGGGCTATTTATCATTTGGAAGGTGAAGCCGATCATTGGTGGAAACTTATTAAGAACAAAATTTAATAATAATAAATCGAATCTATGGAATGGGAAGATATTAAGGGAGATTTTTTTAGGAAGTAAATGCCTCATATTCTATAAAAAAATATGGACAAGGAATCCCTTATTCTTAATAAAAATGATGATGAATCTATTAGTAAATATGAAGGTAATTTTTCAAGACATTAATTTTATGCTTAAGTTTTAATCATCAGACCTGGAATCAAAATAAATAAATTCATTGGTGGCCTAAAACCAATCCTTTGAAATTCCTTTTATGTAAGGGACTTTGGAATCTATGAATATATTTTTTGGTGTGCAGTAAAAGTGGAATTGGAATTTGGTAACTCTTAAGGTTATGGAGATAATAAAAAAATTATAGAGCTAAATCGAAACTCTAATGGTTTTCCACATGGAGGGAAGAAAATGTTTCAACCTTCAACCTGCCAATAATGTGGAAAATATCACTCAGGGGAATGCCTAAAAATAAAAAAAATAGATTCTTTAAGTGTGGTAATCTTGGAAATTGGGAAAAATAGTGTCGGAGAGATTTAAGGAATCTACTCAATGAAAAAAATGGAAGTGAATCTCAAAAAAAAAATGCACCCAACAAACTTTATTGCTATAAATTCAGAGAGTTTGGACACTATACAAATCAATTCCCCAATCCAAGAGTTAATATATAATATAATCCAAAAAAACCTCTTAAAATCAATGATAGTGGGAAATATCATGTGATCACTATTATCAAGGTGTAGTATGACAAAGCATTCGTGGAATGATTGAGTATTTATGTAATAGAATTCAAGATTAATGTTGTATAAGTACAATTATGGTATTGTGGAATAATGAAACATCTATATATTGGAAAACATTAGTTTTTCAATAATGATTTAAAAGAATCTTCGAAATAGTACTTGTCACCATGAAAATTGATTGAGATGGTATGTTTATATATTTTGAAAACATCCTATTAAGGGAAAGATAACCCTTAGTATTTTCATGATATTAGGATAATAAAATATCAAGAAGTTTGATTGTGATAAAATAAATGGAATAGTATTTATGACCTTGGGTTCGATAATATTACAATATTTTTTATGATATCGTGGATTATGTTTTTAGAATTTTTTAGATTTATGGTACAATAAAAGAGTTATTTTTTGATAAAATTCAAGCTTTTATTAAATTTTTATGGGAATTAGGATTATTACCATGGTTCAAGAGAAATAATGACACTGGTATTCAAATTTTAAATATTTGAAAATTAAGAACTAAGTCATGTTTTTGAGGGATAAATTCTATGTTTATTTACATTCTTTAGAGAGTCACATATTTGATTATTTTGGATGGTTCATAATGGTAACCATTTATGAAATTATTTAAATTTAAATTTAGATGACATTATTGATATTAATATTTCGTAATAAGAATATTTATTTTTATTGGATAACATGTATTAATAATTTTTTGGTAATTTCAACTAGAGAAAATTGAATAAACTTTTATCCTATTAAAAATATTATGATCCACAAGTTTTTTATGTATTTCAATTTTAACTTCATTTCATGGGGTATGAAATGAATCAGAGATTCATCAAGTCACAAAAAAGTTGTGATATTATACTTATGAGATGAAATAAAGTATCTGTTTATTATAATTTTATTTTTTATCTAAAATTTTATCTTATTACCATCATTCATGATTATATAAATAACCATTTTAGTCTTAATTAGTTCATGGTTTTGTGGTAATTAACCATAAAATGACTATATTCTATATCAATATCCCTCCAAAATTTGATAGTTTGTTTTTTATTCTATGTCCATGTTTTCACTTTACACCTATGTTATCATATGTATAAACCTGGCTATGTGTTACTTTGGGTTATTGTTATGTTTCCAAGATTACCTTTTCAAAAGGATGTTTTAGTATTCATTTTTAAGATGTGGGTTTCAATGAAAGAAACCATCATGTTTTATACATTTTATAACGCAAATAAATTTTTAGGGAGAAATTAGTTTTATGGGGGTATAATTTAGAACCCTGATATTTTTACGAAATATATATTTTTAGAAATAATTTTATTTCTTCAATATCTTGCATGACAAACAATATTGGCTTAGCATACATTATACGGATGACTAAGTTTCTATTAAAAAAACATTTTATTATTATACTAATTTATAAAGAAAATTATAAACTAGCCATTGGAATTGAAGGTATGAATGAGATTAATTGGATTATGAAATTATTTCTTACACAATTTTTTTTGAAAAATTAATTATAAATTAATGTAAAACCTTTTTTTAAATAAGAGAAATGTTTTTCTAAAAATTTATTTAAATATACACTAGTTTTTTTATACCAATAAATAAATAACTAAATGTTATTGATGTTTTTTAATTAAATATATATATATATATACATATAATTCTATTTAATTTTTAACATTTATCGTATGTGTTTTATAGACATGATATAAGAAAAAATCTAATTTTACGTATAAAAGAAGTTTTTTCTAAAAAGGAAGTTTTTCCGCAATTTAATGGAGAAACAAATTTAAATATAATTTTTGACACTTTTACAAATATTATATGATAGAATAAACTTCTTCTTTGAATATGTGATATAAAAATTTAAATTTTTAATTTTTAATATTTTTGTGACAAGTTTCATGATTTTTTGAAGAGTTAATTTTAATTGAAAAAAGATTTCTATCAGAATAATTTATAGTTATTAATTATATAATTGATTTGTATTAAAGTATAGTTAGATTAAATTTATATCATTTAATCTATTTCTGGTCGTTATAGTCAATTTCACATTGAATTTGGAGACAAATAGTTTCCAATCTTTTAGACATCTTCACTATAAAAACCAGTTTTCTCGTTCCGTCAATGGGATTAATTTTAAATAAAATTTAGAAACTTTTTTTATTTGAATTATGAAAAATTAATTCCATATTTTTATTCATAAATTCCAAATTTAGTAAATATATCCCTTTTATTGTTTGTGTAATATTAATAGTATCTTTAGTAAGTTTTATTACTACAATTACGGGTAAATCGTGTAATTATGGGTGAAAATAATATGATAAATGTTATAAAACTACCCTAATACATCCTCAAATTTTATTTAATGATGTTTAATAATCCATTAACACATAATAATGTAAATTTAATAATATAATGAACACTTTTCCATGAAAATTATATAAATATTATTAAACTCAAAGGGAGTGACACAAGGTAACACTATTACTTTTAATATGTAAATTTTATTTAATTTAGGGATAAATATAAGATATTCTCAACAATATATATAAAAAATTTATATATCTCATATAAATTTATTATTAATTTTTAGTCATGAATTAAATATGATAAATAATTTTAAAATTATGATGCAATAATTATTCAATTAATGAAACAATAAATTAAATGATTTTATAAATATTATAATAAAAATAATTTGACTAAATTAATGTGATACATGAATTTTATCATATAATATGATATTTTATGGGTGTATTAAATTAATTGGTTTGAAGTAATCTTGTTGTATTACTTTTCTTAAACTCGATGTTTTGATTAATGTTAAAATTGACACTTATGATATTTTTTGAAACTAATGTTTTATAAATTTATTTAAAAATCATAAAAATATTAAATAAATTAAATTAGATGATATATGGTATTAATTATCATTAATTTTCCCATTATATTATAATTGAATCTTTATATGTAAAAATTACATCCTCTTAATATTAATAACATTGTTACCATAGTTAAATTTAAAACCGCTTAACTATGGGTTAACTAAAATGACATGGTATAAAAAAACATAAAAAATTAGTCTAAATTATATTTTTTAGTCATGATAAAACCTTATAATATCTTGTATTATATGAATTTAATTATTTAGGTATTTTTATTATGATTGAATTTATTATAAATCAATCTTTTTAGAAATTTCAAAAGTTTCCCTCTACTCTTTTATAAAAGGGAACCTCTCCTTATCTTCACTTCAAAATTTAGAACCTATTAGGTTCATTAAAAATAAATCTAAATCTCCTCCCAAATCCATCCCTTCATCCTATAATCCTTAACTTGGTAATAATGAAATCCAAATGAGTCCTTTTTTGAAACTCAAATGAAGATACCAAAAGAAGAGGTAACGTTCATCAATGAACATTACTTATTAATTTCATCCTTATTACACAAAAATTATTTTTATTTCATTATATCATTATAATAAATAAACTTTTATGTTTTTATATAAGTCTTTATACCTAAAATCACACACACTTCCATCAAATGCGTAATGAACTTTCCATTTTTATATACGACGAACTACCGCCTCACGAAATGATGTGGTTTGATTTTTCCTTTACCACCTCCCATGGTTGACCATTATGATTCACACTATGTTTTTATATTATATATATATATATATGTTATTTATGATTTATTTATAATTATTTAAATATTATATACAACATACCATCATTTTTTCCATATTTTGGACATATGAAAACTTTGTTTGTAAACATTTGGACTACCGCCTCCCCAAAGCAATGTGACTCATTTACACATTACATGGAATGTATTAAGGGTGGATTTAGTGAAATTATATGATATATATGAAATAAAAAATCTATTGGAATGATATTATATATATACACATAAATTTTATTTAATTTATTTCGTTCAACACACAAAGAAATTCTTACAGCGTTCACGCGTACGTATGGCCTACCATCTCCATGAAGGGTGTATTTAATTTTCTATTTCAATCATTTATATATAACCATAAATGTATATAAAATGAATATATATGATATTTATATCCTGGTTATTGTTTTTTATATAGTTAAATCATTATCTATGTATGAGTACCAAGAATAATAAATCAAAACATGTTTGAGAAACAAAGTGGTTGTTACTCGAAACCTAACATAAACTTGAAATTATAATAAGTGGGTAATATAAAGTCAAAAGTCATATATAGTAGTATATATGTGAATATGGTTATGAAATATATGTATTATAAATTTATTTATATTATATAGGAGGTTTTCATCAGTACGATGTGAGTCAAGACATATAGAAAGGGATTTGTGTCTCACTTTTATTTCTGTGGGCACATGACTTATAGATTTATTTTTTATTATATGTGGTGTATGTACATACCATGAATGGATTTTATGAGTCTTATCAAGAAGATTATCGTATTTTATTATCCACATAATTTTATTTCTTGAGGAATACAATTCTACTAGTTATAAATTGATGAGTATTTATTTCAATATCTCATCAATATTTAGGACTACTTCATATAATATCTCCATTGGGTCATATTTATATTCCATGTCCATGTTTTCTAAAAATATTTCCAATTTTTTTTTAAAAAATTTCATATGTATGTTAATAGGATTTTTACCCATTTTTTGTCTTTTTAATACACTATTTGAAAGGAATATTTTCATCATTTTCAATTTCTTTAAAATATTTCAATATTACTTTCAATAAAAAAATTTTCTATTAAAATTTTGCATAATTTTAATAAAAGAAAATGTTTTCAAATAAGAATGGATATTTCCATCAATAATTATTTTCAAGTGATCTCTCAAAATTATTTTCAATTTAATATTACATTATTTGATGTTACTTATGTTTTATTGGGGATATGATTCAATGCATTGATTCATATTATTTTTATGAATGGTTTATTTTTCTGATGGAATGATATTTATGAAACCTATTTATTTTCCATGGGATATGTCATGATTTAATAATATTTATGAAACCCATTTCATTCAATGGCTTATAATATGGTGAATGATTTATGTTCTTCTGGAACGCATATGTATGGTTTCCATTATCTGATTTCTGGGACCAATATCTCCTTCCAATGCATTGGGTTAATATGAGTAACTCATGAGGTATATATGTTACGTGTGCACGTGATTTCATGTTCAAAATTCTATGTGTGGACTTGGTTTAAATTTAATTAATTCTATGCCTGGACCTAGTTTCCAAGTATATATTTTTGTAAACTCCTGAATTCATATCTTTAATTTAATGAGTGAACCTATTACTATATATTCATGTTCACTAAGTTACAATTTTATGTTTCTATCACAATTATATGTCTTATGTCAATGTTGTTGTATCCTGGATTATGTTCTTTGATTCCATTATGATTCATGTTTTAAGGACTAAAAATATTTATACCATGATTTCCTTTTATGATCTTTGATATATGGGGTATGATCTTATAATGGTATGATAAAATTTTCATACCCTTTATGGTCATGTTTATTCTTACATGTCTCCCTAATTTACAATTACAGAGAATCTGAGATCACCATTTTCTTATGTTTCTTTTCCCCAGGATATGAAGATTTATTTTATTTATGATATGTCAAAGAGGGTTATAAATATTATGAAATATGTTCGTGAATTTGTAGATGCATTATGAACCAGTTGTTTATAATCACAAGTTTCCAAAGGCACTAAACTAATACGGTATTTTGGAATGTGTATGTGTATTCAAAAAAAATGATGCAATATCCATGTACGTCAATCCTATTTAGTTATAATCAATAATTTATAATAAATTATAAAAAAATAATTTCATGAAATATTTTAAAAAATGAAAATATTGTATCATGAATCAAGTATTAAAATACTACTTAATAGAAGGATAAATACTTAATTAAATTGAAATGGTGTGCCTAAGAACCTTGGGGTCATCCTCAAGAACTGAGATACAGAATATTTAAATAAATTTATAAAATCAATGCCTAAAAATTTATAAAATGAATAAATAGAAATAATCAATTATAGGATAATGATGTATTATTGAAACCACTAATAATGGTATATAAAAAACATATTAGGAACCTCCTTTATACTTTTAAATGGATATAACCATTATAATTTATGGTTTCTCCAACCCATGTGGAAAAAACAATGTGAAATCCTTAAATAAAAATAAAATTTTCATTATAATGTAATATAGTGGAGGAGTCGTAAGACAAACAGGGAAAATGGAAGAAGATGAAAACATACCTCACTCTTGTATAGTTTTTTCATATATAATAATAAGTAGTGTAAGGAAAAGGAAAATAATAGAGAAGTTTGGATGATCCATTTCAATGTGTGTCACCCAACCAAGAAGAAGGGGTCTTTGCTCACTTATAATAAAACCCCAAAGAACAATGATAATAATAATATAAATTTTTTTAATCATAATAACATAAATGATAAAAATAAAAATGTTGAAGATATTAGTAATAATAAATAAAATAATAACAATCCACAACCATTTTACTAATATAATTAATAATATACCTATTGTAATCTACAGAAAAAATAAATATTTATTAGAGAAATATATTTCAAATATATCATTATTAATGAATGTTCAAAATCCTATTTTAAATAAATAACATAATTGTATACACTTTAAAATAATTTAAAATACTTTTTAAAAATATAAAATTATAATTGTAATAAAGACTCAAATCCTTTAGAGTTTGGAATAAAATTTCAAAATTATTAAGTATTTTGAAATAATGTGTAGTCACTACACATAATCCATGGATCATGCACCTGACGATGTATTTCCCACTTGAATATAAAATTGACAAGAACAATCCACTTATTGGTTTACCTAACTCTGCAATGTGATCAGTTATCTAATATTTTTTTCTTTTAATATCTACCCATTTTCATTAAAATATCTAATAAAATATTCATTAAGAAATGTTATAAAATGTTGGTGCTGCAAGTTATAGTTCTCCCCATCATAAAACATTCCACCCTCGAATAGTCTTGGAGACCATTTAACAAAAATTATTTTGACATTAACTCACAATGTCAAAATCTATTATAAATTTGAACAAAATCTTCTAAAATAGTTATAATTTTTTCACAATGTCTATGAAACCCCTTTTAACCTCCAAATCAAAAAAAGAAACATCCAATGTATCTTAAAAACAATACTCTGGTCTTGAACTCTTCACCATAATAAATTTCTTTGTCCACTAAGGTTCTCCCATAAATTTCAAGCAAATCCAACAAATAATAGTCCTATGAAGGAACTATAAAAGGATAACATAGGGGACACAAAAAAACTTGAGATGTGAAAACAATAAAAAGTTTACATAATAAAAAAACTCATAAGTGAAAAAAATATCATAATAATTTCATTAAAACAAAACACAATGTGGAAAAGATACGCCTCAGTTATACCCAACATTATTAAAGCCAAACCATGTCACATATGGAATTTTAAAAAAATGAATAACTAACAGAAAGGATAACAACATTTCTAATATAATAAATTTTTACTTTAATAAAAATAAATCAAAATACCAAGACATCCTCTATTATCTAAATCCTATAAAGACGTGTTCCAGGAACCACACTTCAATTCATTAGAAAAAACATCCTAACCAAAATACCAAAAAAGTAATCAAACTATCAAACCATCTATAGATTCCAAAATATTTCACTAAAAACATGATTTAATAATAATTATAAGAATTTAAACTCCATATAAAAAGCCAAAATTTACCATAAATAGGTAAAAATACCCTCTTAAACTATGATAAAATAATATTTCAAAATTAAATTAATCTAATAGGAAATGAATTTCTTAAGGAACTACAAACATCATTCTTCCTAAAAACACCTAATATTGGAATCATGTATATCCCAAATAATTTTTTTATTATATTTGGTTTGATAGATCACATTGCCTAGAAACCCTAAATAAAATGTTAGGTCCATTTGAAGTTAAACTTTTACTTTTAAATTCTATAATGAAATTCAACGTATAGAAGGACCAAAATAAATCATTAGAATAGTTATCAAGTTAAATTTTAAAAAAACATTTCTTTCTAATTTTTTTAATATAAATTCATATTTTTCTTCAATTCTCATTAAATAGTCCACCAGAAAATATTTATGGGATCATTTTTAGAAATGTTTGGTAATGACCTGAATTCAAACATTTATAAACATAGTTTGCACTAAAACATACCCTAGGTTTATTAATTAATATAAAGGGGTTAAATACTAGTGGAAAATGTATAAATAATTCATTATTGAATGGTTTACCTTCATTGAGGAAATCTAGTTCATTACAAGATTCTATTAAAAATCTATCAAGACCCATCCCTATGACTAAAATTCCACAAATATGAACCTATAAAAGAAATGGAAATTTATATACCTATATGAAAAAATAAATTATCCATATATATATATATATATACTAAAATAAAACTATAGTAAAAATATAATCCATTCAAGGGATAGAAATAAAATATTAAATAAACTGACTAGTCTACTTGCCACATGAATTCTCTTGTAATCCAAAACCTGGTGCAGTCCTCTTCTTGTAGATACTATAACATTGTACTGATACATAGAAGGAAAAGGTATATATCCTCACATACCTACTTATACCAGTAATTCCACATGTGAAACTATATTCCCACCAAGGTGCATATATAGAGTGTGATTATAAAGATTTTGTAGGGAAAACCAACTCATCTCAACACAAACAAGTGAATAATAAAGTTATTAAATATTAAAGATTATATGGAATTTAAAATATTATATTCTATCCATTAAAAATAGATAAAATTTACATAAATCCCCCAAATTATAATTCACAAAATTATAATGGAAAACTATTTCACCCCTAGGAGTTTCCATACCAACATTGATCCATGATAAGAATCCATCAGTTTGGAACATGTATATAAATAACCATGTTACATGGACTAAATTTTATTTGAAAATGGGAAAAATTAATCATGTTACATAATCAAACTCATATAGGGGAAGGGGAAAACATATTCATTTCCATAAACACCCCAATATTAAACAATGGTCACCATCGTCAATAGATAGAGGAAAATATAGAAATTTAGTAACAATATATCTATTTAATTACCTAATTAGAACATTATTATATCATATTAAAAAAATTAATAAATAAAAACATCCTTCATGGTCACATAAAAATAGAATAAATTCACATGGAATAACAACATGAAATACTATAATCAATCTATAAACAATCCAAATATCATTAGGAGATATACATGCTTAATATCCATAAAGCATATCGATATTTAAAAACAAATAAAGTAGATTATAAATATCAATAAAAATTGGAAACATATATTGAATAATTAAGCACCAAAATTGATATGTCAATCATCAACCATAACCTATATCATTCTTTAATCACTCTATTTTACCAAATATATACTCTGTCATACCCGTCAAGAAATATTTTTCTCTTTATAATCCATTGAATCATATAACCATAACCAAATTATCCAATCCATCCACAATCCTTTCCTAATTAATAACTCACTATAAATCTCCAATGGAACTTACTCCTCTCAATGTGGTTTCAAATCCCAAAAAGAACATACTTCTCATATTACTATCATAGCCTTGAAATCATATTACATCCTCATTACCATAAGAACATTCAACACATTAAAAAATCATAAAGTCAATACCTTTACCACCCTATCTATAATAATTCATCCCTAAACATGGGGAAAGAAAACATATATAAACAAAATGTAGTGGTAATCAAAGAGTGGGTAAGAACTTGAGTGAGTAAAATTATAACACCCTGATATAGGAGCCATATTGTCTAGACCTGCATCAGGGCATCGTAAAGCCATATTAATGTCTCCTAATTGCCCGATGCTGCCAAAACTAGATTGTGATAGAGAAAATATATTGGGGAATGTTTATACACCAAATGAAAAACAACAACTGATGCATTCACATGAAAAATACATTTAGATGAAAAAAATTAATAAAAATTTAAATTTGGAATCCAAGTTGATTAAAAATAAAACAAAATCCATAGTAACTTTTTTCTAGTAGTGAAAAATGTGTTCCATAAAAATTTCCATGGGAGCCAGGATGTGGTCCTCCATTAATAACATCAATCATATTTTGGGTATAAATTTATCTTCATATAATAAGACTATAAAAATGTGACTAACATTTACCACATTACTAATCACTAACTGAGGGATGGAGATTTCTCAAAAATGATTCCTCATCTAGTGACGTGTTGGAAAAACCTTTTAATAAGAGTAATTTATGTATTTAAACTATTTATTATCAAAATTGATAAATGTTTTAACTTAAGATTCATTTTTTCATAATGTAAATGGTCACCCATGAAGTAACAATGCATATCAAGTTAAAATTATGTGGATGAATCTCCATCTATGGATTAACCATGATTTCCATTTGTTACACAACATGGTACTATTTATAGTACATTATAAGATATCATTATCTTTCATTTGATTCCCTCACATCCCACCAATTGTTTTCAGTACAATGCCAGTTGTATTTTTTGGCCACATGAAACCATTGAGACCTAGTGTCATTTATGGTTTCATTGTGGATCTTCTCTATGGAAATATACATAACATTTGGTGATGGTTTCACATATCCCAGAGGCAATGTTATGTAGTATGACTATAAATATAACCATCAACACAATTTTTTTGGGATGATTGATTTTCACAGCATTAAACTTAGAAAAATAATTATTATTTTTAACATTTCCTTTGTGCATGGTTTCAAAGAATTTATATTCGGTAGATTAATATTACAGGCCTAGTATATAGAGAGAGGCTACCATATAAATTCTTTATGGTTTTATTCCCCAATTTATAATATTCATAGTGTAAGACAAATAAAAATTATTCATTGTTCCCCTTTTTCCCCATATACATATTTTTTGGAGGCATATCCACCACATTAAACTTACACAAAGTACAACCATAACCCTCCATTCCCATTGTGACCTTATAATTTAAATTAAATCAATATATAATAAAAAATATGGTTTTCTTAAACTACTTATTTCCCTCTTAATTTATTAGGGTATTTATAACATCAATTATGTCAATATTTCATTATTTAGATAATTACTGTATCATATTTGTGTCATAAATATATTAACGTGTTTAAAGTCTAAAAATTAAAAATAAAATATCATTATGTAGGAAATCATTTTATCTTTCTAATGAATATTTATAGTCGAATTTATCTAATGTATAACCCTATATTAAATATTATTTACTTATTAAACTTTGATTTTAACTATTTTAACCCTTCATTAAATAAATTAATAATAAATGTCCAAATGTAATCCATGTGGGCCTAAATGGTCATATTTTATTTCTAAGGTTGTTTTTGGTCGAAGTACACTTATACAATAGAATTGGGACATGTTTTATGGTAATAATAATAACATTTTTACCCTTAATCACCCTATTTACTTTTAACCGTGGTAAAAAAGTAAAAAGTTACTATTCACAAAAAATTATTTTCATCTCATTGAATCACATTTTACTTACTGAAATCAACCATGTGTCTCAGATTTTTGAAATTTCACTCACAGAAGCGGTAAAATTATGTTTTATGAAAAATTAATTTTTTTTAACTACCACTTAGTGGTTTCACTATTCATCAAAAAATGAAAGTTTCCAGAAAAATACAATAACTTAGGCCTAAGCTATATTTGATATTATGAACTAAAAAATGATGTCTATTTTACCAAATTAAAAACATATCAGTTGCATTACTTAATTTAAAAATAAATTCCCGTTGTCAAAACAAATAGTGTGTTCTTAAGAGAAAATAACTATCAAAAGATTGACACTTGTTTTTGTCTGGATTAAATGTGGAATTACATCCAATGAACAAAATTGTATAAAATTGTAAAAATATATTCTAAATATACTTTTAAACCACTCAAATTAATAATTTATCACTGTTAATTATTTTGATTAAAAAGGTAGTTTTTAATTAAAATTTAGTAATTTTCACAATTCATCAGAAAATGAAAGTTATCCGAAAAGTACCAAAATTACACCCTAAGGTAATTTCGATATTCCTAATCCAAAAATAAAGTCCATTTTGAAAAATAAAATTTATAAAATTTGAAAAAGTTGTTATTACTATTCATAATGGGTAGTTTTAATAATATTTTAATAGAATATTATTGTTTAGTGAAACTCATTATTGCGTACTACACACGCTATCGAGGAAGGTCGTGATTGCGTGTAATACAAGGCAAGTCAAGGATGCATGTTGTGAAAGCTCCTTTTGGTGTAGCATACAACACAATACATTAATGAAATTAAAAAGAATATTTTTCAAAAAATCTCGGGGTGTTACATTCTACCCCCCTTAAAATGAATTTCGCCCTCGAAATTCATCGGGGTTATAAATGGTTTACTACTCAAAAGTTTCTTTAATAGGAACCCACATCATAAAATGGTATACCAAAACCAATCTTTAAAAACAAATGTATGAAATGTAACAGTTACCCAAATAAACTAATCACTGGGTTTCCACATAGGTGAAAATATGGATATGGAGGAGAAATATAACCCTCATGTTCTGATGGAGAGTGGTAGAGAACATGGCTATGAAAAATCCTACAATCACAAAGCCATAAATTTTTTTACAATCTAAGGTACCTATCTGATTCATCAGATATAAGAGCACTAGGACACCATTTTTGGTTTTCAAGATCATTTCCCTAAAGTTGATTAAATTGGAATTAGAAGAAATACTTTCTTGATTTTGGTATAGTCTCACCGTTGGTCATTATTTGGACAATTTCCACTTATTCTCTTAAAGAAATGAAGTTTAATTTTTCATTCGTGATGTGTTATCATATCATGTGATAGAATGATGGGTCATTCCATTTGTCTCAATCAAAAGGTTAGAAAAGTTATCAAAACTTACATAAGTCCATCTATAGTGAGATTAATCATATATGGTTCCTAAAATGGACTTATACATCTTATATTATACTGGTTAATATAATAAAACTAGTTTCTACTAAACAGGTACTTCTTGTAGGCCGGTGGTATGCGATAAAGGCCAGTCGCACTTCGGTTGTGGGTTCGATTCCGACAGCCTTGTCCGACACGATGGGTTGTCGCCCATCCTGCATGTTGTCCTTTTTCTAAAGCTATATTACTATAACATCCCATTAATAATATCGAAAAAAAGTTCTATCCTAACTTATGTCCAACATAATCCATTCCAATCATTAGGCTTATCTAAAATACTTCGGTCCAAGCTAATAGTATAAAGAAAATGATTACTTGGAATGTCACAAAACAATCACATGAATTCCGTCATTTATCCCCCATATATCATAAGATACATCTTGTTGGTCAACTTACAAACATGTGAATACCTTAATTATGTATTCTCTTGATGAATGAATACCCATTGAACCTTATTGATAACATGAATGCATTTAAAAGTTAACACTTTCCACAAACCAAAATCCTCAAAATTCTTTATACTCAAACCATGATATCACTTAGTCCTTATATCAATCATGAGCTCATGAATACAATCAAACATCTAATTATCATCTTATCTCATCATTATGCGCATATCATCTGCTTACCAAAAATATCCTAATCACTTTCCCTGGTTAACGGTACCATAAAATTATTGAAAACCACAATAGACAAATACATAAATATTCTAATATTCCACGATGCTATATACATCATTATTTTGGAATCCCATTACATAAACACTTAATCATTCCACCACATCATTGTCATATTCAACATCTCCAATAGTGATCACATGTGACTTTCCTTTGTCCTTTTCCTTAAGTGGTTTCACATGTCGATCATCACTAACCCTTGGATTAGGTAATTTATTAGAACAATGCCCCATTTCCTTGCACATGAAGCATTGAATTGTTGGTGGTGCCTTATCTACAGTCTTTTCTTTATTCACATCATTAGAAACCCTTTTTCCATTACTTCGACACTCAGCTGCTCGATGACATACTTTTCCACACATAAAACATTTTCTAGTCCCTTTAAGAGAATCTCCACCATGTTTCTTTCCACACTTTGAGCACAAGGAAACATTTATCTTCTTTTCACCATTATTTTGAGATTTCGCCTTGAACTCCATCATTCGTTTCTTGTCAAAACTATGAGATTGATATGTAACACCAAATTTAATTTCTACCTTGATAGCACAATGCACAATTTCTTCATAGCTACTGAAGTCTCTTATAGCTAATGCCCTTCGAAGATTTGGTTTTAAGCCACTGAAGAATCCATCAACATTACGTTCATGTTGGATGATAAATCCAGATGCATACCTTGCAATCCTTGTAAAATTTTCTTCGTATATACCAACAGATTCATCATCCTTTTGCTTTAGTTCAAGAAACTCTTTCTCCATCCTTGTTCAAAGAATACGAGGGAAGTACTTATTGAAAAATAAGTGCTTGAACTTGTCCCATTCCTTGGACTCAATTTCATCTCTTGGCCTCGTATTCTTGATATTATTCCACCATTGATCAGCTTCACCTTCCAAACAATATACTACTAAGATGACTTTATAATGTTCAGAACATTGAAGAACTGAAAATATCTTTTCAGTTGTACTGATCCATTGTTCAGCAACAAGTGGATCGAAAGACCCACTGAAAGAAGGTGGGCGTTGCCTCATGAAGGACTTAATAGAATATTGTTTCCTTATCTGCTCATTTGGATGTCCAGAATGATTCATAGATTGTGTAAGTATAGAAATTTGATTTTGCACTCCATCTACCATAACATTTTTTTTGTTCAGGAGGACAATCATTGAATTTTCCATTACATTGATCAACATGGTTCCTTCGGGTTACAACCATCATCTAAAACACAAAAAGAATAGTGTGAGAGGGAAAATAACGCTAGGGAAAACACCATAATAAAGGGGGAGTACCTTCAATATCTAACATCTTAGGTTGTCGTAATTCTAGTACTATAACCAATAATTATACTTAACCTTAGGGACATCCCTATACATACCTTAGAAATATCTATAGGGATCTCACTAAAGTTCTCACATCCTAGTTTCAACGGTTGACTAAACCATTCCTCTGATACCAACTGTAGAGAACCTAAGCTTAACGTACATGGACATTGCATTACTTTTGTGGAATACTTAGTACATTATAAAAACACACACACACAAGGACCGTAATAGTTTATTGTCTTTGGAAACTCGGAATATAATCTTCTAATCGTGGTGAAAGATCTTCAACATCTCCCATAAAGATCTTCCCTTTTTTTTCTTACCTAAAACCTTTATTTATATCCTGGGGAAAAGAAAACATAAAAGGGTGAGCTCAAATGCCCGGTAAGAGTAAACAAAAGAAATATCAATTACATCATATTCATAAGAACATAAAATTTTGGAAATCTTAACCTGAAAAAAGATCATAATATCATAACATGGGATAAATCATTGTAGTGAAATGTAATCCCAATAATCATAACATAGAACATGAAACTTTGTGTCATACACACATAATCATAGATAATCATTTCTTATTAGTCAAGACCCATTTACAAGACGATCTTAGTGGACAAAGTCCATTTATGAATCGAGTTCACTACTCGTTTCAGTCCTGTTTCACTGAACCGGTTTAACCTGTCGTTCCAGCCATGTCTATCTCATGAGATATAAAATCTTTACCCAATTAATTGGAGGGAAATATAGGTCCTACCCATCTCATAATGATACCATTCTTATGTGTGCCATAAAATCATAAACCATACATCATAGCATAACCCCTTTAATAAAAATGGGAATCTTAAACATCGTGACATCATAAAACAATTCATATAAGATAAAGGAATTCATAAAAATAATTCCATCACAACATAATCAAATCAATGTAATAATTGTGATGTAAAGAGAACCATTTATTATCTTAGATGGAAAATAATTTTGATAAAACACTTGAAATCCATTCTTGAAGAAAATATCCTTTCTACTTCAAAAACACTTTTCCTTTCTTAACATGTTATACAATTTTGAACTAAAAGAAGTTGATTAAAAATAAACTTGAAAACTTGTAAAGGAAGCTTCTTTGAAATAGTGTTTAGAGAGCCGTTCATGTCGTATAAGTTAATAAAACATTTTTCTCGTACTTTTTTCAGAAAATTCAAAAAGTACCTCGTACGAAAAATGACAAAATATTCCTTTCATATATTTTACTAAAAACTCACCGAAGGGTAAAATTGGTTTTAAAAAATTATAGGTGGATGGAAACAATGTTAGATTTTGAGGAAACATGGATGTGGATGATAAAATACACCCCAGTAAATAACAATGTATAAACAATCTTGGATAAAATGAGATTGTGATATTTTCCCTTACCGTAGGTCTGATTTTCTTCGTAAGTGTCCAAACCTCCTCTTCTTTGAAGCGCTTCTTTGAGACCTCCTTTTAGGGAACTAAAATTGGTCTTTGAAGAAGACCAGGACCTCTAGGATGTTTCTAGGGAAGTGGAGAAGAGAATTTGGAAGGGGTTTTCCAATCATGAAGGCTCAAAGTGGTGCGAGGAAGAGAGGGAGGAGGTGCCCTTTTATAAGGGAGGAGAGGGGCACCTTCGGAATAACTAAAAATATTATTTTATTATAAAGACAAATTCAGTTTTAAATAGCTTGAAATTGATTTATTTTGAAGCTAAGGTGGGGATGGGTCGAAATCCTCTCATATAATAGAATTTGGAAAAGTTTAGTTTACTATTTTAACCTTATCATTTAGTTTTAACTTTAAGATATATAATTTTACTTCTACCATGTCTTTTTGTGTTCTTACACTATAAGGTTAATAAACATACTATAACAAGCAAAACGAACCCCAAGTTGTTTATTATTAATATATATAACCTTATCAAGTCATTTTGACAAACCTAAGATTTTTTGGAATAAACTAACAATTAATAATATAATATTTGTTTTAAAAACTATTTTATATCAATTTTGACACTATTTAGTAATTGATTTATGTGAAAATAATAAAAGAATGATTAGTTATAAAAAAGTTAATTAAATAAATACAAACATGTCATATTAAACCAGAAAATTAGTGTAATTCATAAAAAGTCTCAAATTACATTTATTTGGGTATTTATAACATCAATTATGTCAATATTTCATTAATAAGATAATTACTTCATCATTATTGTGTCATAAATAAATTAATATATTTAAAGTCTAAAAATTAAAAATAAAATATACTTATGTAGGAAATATTTTTAGCTTTCCAATGAGTATTTATAGTCGAATTTATCTTATATATAAACCTATATTAAAAATTATTTACTTATTATACTTTGATTTTAACTATTTTAACGCTTCTTTAAATAAAGTAATAATAAATGTCCTAATCTAATCCAAGTGGGCTTAAATGGTCATATATTATTTCTAAGGCTGTTTTTGGTCGAATTACACTTATTAAATAGAATTAGGACACGTGTTAGGGTAATAATAATATCATTTTTACCCTTAATTAACCTATTTACTTTTAACCGTGTTAAAATAGTAAAAAATTACTATTCACCAAATATTATTTTCATCTCATTGAACCACATTTTGCTTACTGAAATCAACCTTGTCTCTTGGAATTTTTAAAAATCCACTCACAGAAGCGGTAAAATTATGTTTTATTAAAAATTCATTTTTTTAACTACCACTTAGTGGTTTCACAATTCATCAAAAAATGAAAGTTTCCAGAAAAATACCAAAAATTAGGCCTAAGATATATTTGATATTATAAACTAAAAAATGATGTCTATTTTACCAAATTCACAACATATCAGTTGCATTACTTAATTTAAAAATTAATTCCTGTCATCAAAACAAATACCGTGTTTTTAAGAGATAATAAATATCAAAAGATTGACACTTGTTTATGTCTGGTTTAAATGTGGAATTACATCCAATGACCAACATTGTATTAAATTGTAAAAATATATTCTAAATATAATTTAAAACCACTTAAATTAATAATTTATAATTATTAATTATTTTGATTAAAAAGGTTGTTTTTAATTAAAATTTAGTAATTTTCACTATTCATCAGAAAATGAAAGTTATCCGAAAAGTACCAAAATTTCACCCTAAGATAATTTTGATATTCCGAATCCAAAAATGAAGTCCATATGGAAAAATAAAATTTAAAAAATTTCAAAAAGTGGTTATTACTATTCATAAAGGCTAGTTTTAATAATATTTTAACAGCATAATATTGTTTAGTGAAACTCGTCATTGCGTACTACACACGCTATCGAGGAAGGTCGCGATTGTGTGTAATGCAAGGCAAGTCAAGGATGTGTGTTGTGCAGGCTCCTTTTTTTGTATCATACAACACAAGACATTAATCAAATTAAAAAAAATATTTTCCATAAAATCTCGGGGTGTTACATTCTACCCCCCTTAAAATTAATTTCGCCCTCGAAATTCGTCGGGGTTATAAATGGTTTACTACTCGAAAGTTTCATTAATAGAAACCCACATCCTAAAATTGAATACCAAAACTAATATTTAAAAACAAAATTATGAAACATAATAGTTACCCAAATAAACTAATCATTGGGTTTCCACATAGGTGAAAATATGGATATGGAAGAGAAATCTAACCATCATGTTCTGATGGAGAGTGGTAGAGAACATGGCTATGGAAAAGCCAGCAATCACAAAGCCAAATATTTGTGACTATCTAAGGTACCTATCTGATTCATCAGATTTAAGAGAACTAGGATAACATTTTTGGTTTTCAAGATCATTTCTCTAAAGTTGATGAAATTGGAATTTGAAGAAATACTTTTGTGATTTTGATATAGTCTCACCGTTGGTCTTTATTTGGACAATTTCCACTCTATCTCTTAAAGAAATGAAGTTTAATTTGTCATTCGTGATGTGTTAGAAGATCATGTGATCGAATGATGGGTTATTCCATCTGTCTCAATCAAAATGTTAGAAAAGTTATCAAAACTTACATAAGTCCATCTATAGTGAGATTAATCATATATGGTTCCTAAAATGGACTTATACTTCTTATATTATAATGGTTAATATAATAATACTAGTTTCTACTAAATAGGGACTTCTTGTAGGCCAGTGGTAGGTGATAATGGTCAGTCGCACTTCGGTTGTGGGTTCGATTCCCACAGCCTTGTCCGACGCGATGGGCTGTCGCCCGTCCTGCATGTTGTCCTTTTTCTAAATCTATATTACTATAACATCCCATTAATAATATCGAAAAAAAGTTCTATCCTAACTTATGTCCAACGTATTCCATTCCAATATTTAGTCTTATCTAAAATACTTTGGTCTAAGCTCATAGTATAAAGAAAATTATTACTTGGAATGTCACATAACAATCACGTGAATGCCGTCATTTATCCCCCATATATCATAAGATAAATCTTGTTGGTAAAATTAAAAACATGTGAATACCTTAATAATATATTCTCTTGAAGAATGAATACCCATTGAACCTTAGTGAAATCATGAATTCAGTTAAAAGTTAACACTTTCCACAATCCAAAATCCTCAAAATTATTTATACTCAAACCATGATATCACTTAGTCATTATATCAATCATGAGCTCATGAATACAATCAGACATCTCATTATCTTCTTATCCCCTCATTATGCGCATATCATCTGCCTACCAAAAATATCTGAATCACTTTCCCTGGTTATCGGTACCATAAAATTATTGAAAACCAAAATAGACAAATACATAAATATTCCAATATTCCACGATACTATATACATCATTATTTTGGAATGCCATTATATAAACACGTAATCATTCCACCACATCGTTGTCATATTCAAAATCTCCTATAATGATCGCATTTGACTTCCCTTTGTCCTTTTCCTTATGTGGCTGCACATGTCGATCATCACTAACCCTTGGATTGGGGCATTTATTAGCACAACGCCCCATTTCCTTGCACATGAAGCATTGAAGTGTTGGTGGTGCCTTATCTACAGTCTTTTCTTTATTCACATCATTGGAAACCCTTTTTCCATTACTTCGACACTCAGATGCTCGATGACCATCTTTTCCACATTTAAAACATTTTCTACTCCCTTTAAGACAATATCCACCATGCTTCTTTCCACACTTTGAGCATAAGGAAACATTCATCTTCTTTTCACCAATATTTTGAGATTTCTCCTTAAACTCCATCTTTCGTTTCTTATCAAAACTATGAGATTGATAAGTAACACCAACTTCCATTTCTACCTTGATAGCACAAATCACAATTTATTCATAGCTACTGAAGTCTCTTATAGCTAATGCCATTCGAATATTTGGTTTTAAGACACTGAAGAATTGATCAACTTTACGTTTAGGTTGGATGATAAATCCAGATGCATACCTTGCAAGCCTTGTAAAATTTGCTCCGTATATACCAACAGATTCATCATCCTTTTTCTTTACTTCAAGAAACTCCTTCTCCATCTTTGTTCAAAGAATATGAGGGAAGTACTTATTGAAAAATAAGTTCTTGAACTCATCCCATTCCATGAACTCAATTTCATCTCTTGGCCTCGTATTCTTGATATGATTCCACCATTGATCAGCTTCACCTTCTAAACGATATACTGCTAAGATGAATTTATCATGTTTAGAACATTGAAGAACTGAAAATATCTTTTCAGTGGTACTGATCCATTGTTCAGCAACAAGTGGATCGTGAGACCCACTGAAAGAAGGTGGGCGTTGCCTCATGAAGGACACAATAGAATATTGTTCCCTTATCTGCTCATTTGGAAGTCCATAATGATTCATAGCTTGTGTAAGTATAGCAATATGATTTTGCACTCCATCTCCGATAACATTTGTTTGTTCAGGAGGACAATCATTCCATTTTCCATTACATTGATCAATATGGTTCCTTCGGGTTCTAGCCATCATTTAAAACCCAAAAAGAATAGTGTGAGAGGAAAAAATAATGCTAGGGAAAACAACATAATAAAGGGGGAGTACCTTCAATATCTAACATCTTAGGTTACCATAATTCTAGTACTATAACCAATACATATACTTAACCTTAGGGACATCCCTACACATACCTTAGAAATATCTATAGGGATCTCACTAAAGTTCTTGCATCCTAGTTTCCAAAGGTTGACTAAACCTTTACTCTGATACCAACTGTAGAGAACCCAATTTTGACATACATGGACATTGCATTAATTTTGTGGAATACGTAGTACATTACAAAAACACACACATAAGGACCGTAATATTTTAGTGTCTTTGGAAACTCAGAATATAATCTTCTAATCATGGTGAAAGATCTTCAACATATCCCATAAAGATATTCAGTTTTTTTCTTACCTAAAACCTTTCTTTATATCCTGGGGAAAAGAAAACATAAAAGGGTGAGCTCAAATGCTCAATAAGGGTAAACAAAAAAAATATCAATTACATCATATTCATAAGAACATAAAATTTTGGAAATCTTAACCTACAAAAGAGATCATAATATCATAACATGCGATAAATCATAGTTGTGAAATGTAATCCCAATAATCATAACATAAAACATGAAACATTTTGGCATAAAAACATAATAATAGAGAATCATTCCTTATTAGTCAAGACTCATTTCCAAGACTATCTTAGTGGAAAATCCCATTTCTGAATCGTGTTCACTACTCATTTCAGTCCTGTTTCACTGAACCGGTTAAACCTGTCGTTCCAGCCATGTCTATCTCATGAGATATAAAATCTTTACCCAATGAATTGGAGGGAGATATAGGTCCCACCCATCTCATAATGATAACATTATTATTTGTGCCACAAAATCATAAACCATACATCATAACATAACCCAGGTAATAAAAATGGGAATCTTAAACATCGTGACATCATAAAACAATTCATATAAGATAAAGGAATTCATAAAAATAATTCCATCACAACATAATCAAATCAATGTAATAATAGGGATGTAAACAGAACCCTTTATTATCATAGATGGAAAATAATTTTTATAAAACCATTGAACTCCATTCTTGAGGAAAATATCCTTTCAACTTCAAAAACACTTTTCCTTTCTTAACATGTCATATAATTTTAAACTAAAAGAAGTTGATTAAAAATAAACATGAAAACTTGTAAAGAAAGATTCTTGGAAATATATTTTTTAAAAATCAATTCATTCCGTATACGTTAATAAAACATTCTTCTAGTACTTTTTTTATAAAATTTAAAAAGTACCTCGTATGAAAAACGACAAAATATTTCTTTCATATATTTTACTAAAAACTCACCAAAGGGTAAAATTGGATTTAAACAATTATAGGTAGATGGAAACAATGTTACATATTGAGAAAAAATGTATGTGGATGATAAAATACACCCCAGTAAATAACAAAGTATAAAAAATGTTGGATAAAATGAGATTGTGATATTTTCCCTTACCTTAGGTCCGATTTTTCTTTGTAAATGTTCGAACCTCCTCTTCATTGAAGCGCTTCTTTGAGACCTCCTTTTAGGGCCCTAAATTTGGTCTTTGAAGAAGACAAGGACCTCTATGATGTTTTTAGGGAAGTGGAGAAGAGAATTTGGTAGTGTTTGGCCGAGCATGAAGCCTCAAAGTGGTGTGAGGAAGAGAGGGAGGAGGTGCCCTTTTATAAGGGAGGAGAGGGGCACCTTTGGAATAACTAAAAATATTATTTTATTATAAAGCCAAATTCTGTTATAAATAGCTCTGAATTGATTTATTTCGAAGCAAAGGTGGGGATGGGTCGTAATCCTCTCATCCAATAGAATTTGGACAAGTTTAGTTTACTATTTTAACCTTATCATTTAGTTTTAACTTTAAGTTAAATAATTTTACTTTTACCGTGTCTTTTTGTGTTCTTACACTATAAGGTTAATAAACATACTATAACAAGACAAACGAACCCCAAGTTGTTTATTATTAATATATATAACATTATCCAGTCATTTGGATGAACCTTAGATTTTTAGGAATATACTAAGAATTAATAATATAATATTTGTTTTAAAAACTATTTTATGTCAATTTTGACACTATTTAGTAATTGATTTTTGTGAAAATCATAACAGAATGATTAGTTATAAAAAAGATAATTAAATCAATACCAACATGTAATATTAACCTATAAAATTAGTGTAATTAATAAAAAGTCTCAAATTACATTTATTTGCATATTTATAACATCAATTATGTCAATATTTCATTAATAAGATAATTACTTCATCATCATTGTGTCGTAAATAAATTAACATATTTAAAGTCTAAAAATTACAAATAAAATATATTTATGTAGGAAATCTTCTTATCTTTCTAATGACTATTTATAGTTGAATTTATATTATATATAAACCTATATTAAAAATTATTTACTTATTAAACATTGATTTTAACTATTTTAAACCTTCCTTAAATAAAGTAATAATAAATGTCCTAATCTAATCCATGTGGGACTAAATGGGCATATTTTATTTCTAAGGTTGTTTTTGGTCGAATTAAACTTATTCAATAGAATTAGGACATGTGTTAGGGTAATAATAATATCATTTTTACCCTTAATTACCCTATTTACTTTTAACCGTGGTAAAAAAGTATAATGTTACTATTCACCAAAAATTATTTTCATCTCATTGAACGGCATTTTACTTACTAACATCAACCATGTCTCTCAGATTTTTGAAAAATCCACTAATAGAAGCGGTAAAATTATGTTTTATGAAAAATTCGTTTTTTTAACTACCACTTAGTGGTTTCACAATTCATCAAAAAATGAAAGTTTCAAGAAAAATACCAAAAATTAGGCCTAAGCTATATTTGATATTATGAACTAAAAAATCATTCCTATTTTATCAAATTAAAAACATATCAGTTGCATTACTTAATTTAAAAATTAATTCCCGTCGTCAAAACAAATAGCGTGTTCTTAAGGGATAATAACAATCAAAAGATTGACACTTGTTTATGTCTGGTTTAAATGTGGAATTACATCCAATGACTAACATTGTATTAAATTGTAAAAATATATTGTAAATATACATTAAAACCACTCAAATTAATAATTTATCATTATTAATTATTTCGATTAAAAATGTTGTTTTTATTTAAAACCCAGTAACTTTCACTATTCTTCAAGAAATGAAAGTTATCCGAAAAAACCAAAATTTCACCCTAAAATAATTTTGATATTCCGGATCCAAAAATGAAGTCCATATTGGAAAATAATATTTAAAAAATTTCAAAAAGTGGTTGTTACTATTCATAACAGCTAGTTTTAATAATATTTTAATTGCATATTTTTATTTAGTGAAACTCGTCATTGCGTGCTACACACGCTATCGAGGAAGGTCGCGATTGTGTGTAATGAAAGGAAAGTCAAGGATGCGTGTTGTGCAAGTTCCTTATGTTGTAGCATACAACATAATACATTAATGAAATTAAAAAGAATATTTTTCATAAAATTTCGGGGTGTTACATTCTACCCCCCTTAAAATGAATTTTGCCCTTGAATTTCGTCGGGGTTATAAATAGTTTACTACCCGAAAGTTTCTTTAATAGAAACCCAAATTGTAAAATGGAATACCAAAACCAATATTTCAAAACAAAAGTATGAAACGTAATAGTTACCCAAATAAACTAATCACTAGGATTCCACATAGGTGAAAATATGGATATGGAAGAGAAATCTAACCATCATGTTCTGATGGAGAGTGGTAGAGAACATGGCTATGGAAAAGCCAGCAATCACAAAGCCATAAATTTGTGACAATCTAAGGTACCTATCTAATTCATCAGATATAAGAGAACTAGGACAACATTTTTGGTTTTCAAGATCATTTCTCTAAAGTTGATGAAATTAGAATTAGAAGAAATACTTTCGTGATTTTGGTATAGTCTCACTATTGGTCGTTATTTGGACAATTTCCACTTCATCTCATAAAGAAATGAAGTTGAATTTTTCATTCGTGATGTGTTAGCAAATCATGTGATAGAATGATGGGTCATTCCATCTGACTCAATCAAAAGGTTAGAAAAGTTATCAAAACTTACATAAGTCCATATATAGTGAGATTAATCATATATGGTTCCTAAAATAGACTTATAATTCTTATATTATACTGGTTAATATAATAAAACTAGTTTCTACTAAATAGGGACTTCTTATAGGCCATTGGTAGGAGATAAAGGCCAATCGCACTTCGGTTGTGGGTTCGATTCCCACACCCTTGCCTGACGCGATGGGCTGTCGCCCATCCTGCATGTTGTCCTTTTTCTAAAGCTATATTACTATAACATCGCATTAATAATATCAAAAAAAAGTTCTATCCTAACTTAGGTCCAACATAATCCATTCCAATATTTAGGCTTATCTAAAATACTTCTGTCCAAGCTCATAGTATAAAGAAAATTATTACTTGGAATGTCACATAACAATCACGTGAATGCCGTCATTTATCCTCCATATATCATAAGATATATCTTGTTGGTCAAATTAAAAACATGTGAATACCTTAATTATATATTCTCTTGAAGTATGAATACCCATTGAACCTTAGTGAAATCATGAATTCAGTTAAAAGTTAACACTTTCCACAATCCAAAATCCTCAAAATTATTTATACACAAAACATGATATCACTTAGTCATTATATCAATCATGAGCTCATGAATACAATCAGACATCTCATTATCTTCTTATCCCTTCATTATGTGCATGTCATCTACCTACCAAAAATATCTCAATCACTTTCCCTGGTTACCGGTACCATAAAATTATTGAAAATCACAATAGACAAATACATAAATATTCCAATATTCCACGATACTATATACATCATTATTTTGGAATCCCATTACATAAACATGTAATCATTCCACCACATCGTTGTCATATTCAAAATCTCCAATAATGATCGCATGTGACTTCCCATTGTCCTTTTCCTTATGTGGTTGCACATGTCGATCATCACTAACCCTTGGATTAGGGAATTTATTAGCACAATGCCCCATTTCCTTGGACATGAAGCATTGAAGTGTTGGTGGTGCATTATCTAATGTCTTTTCTTTATTCATATCATTAGAAACCCTTTTTTCATTACTTCGACACTCAGCTGCTCGATGACCTTCTTTTCCACACATAAAACATTTTCTAGTCCCTTTAAGACAATATCCACCATGCTTCATTCCACACTTTGATCATAAGGAAACATTCATCTTCTTTTCACCATTATTTTGAGATTTCTCCTTGAACTCCATCTTTTGTTTCTTGTCAAAACTATGTGATTGATAAGTAACACCAACATCCATTTCTACCTTGATAGCACAACACACAATTTATTCATATCTAATGAGGCCTCTTATAGCTAATTCCCTTTGAAGATTTGGTTTTAAGCCACTGAAGAATCGATCAACTTTACGTTCAGGTTGGATGATAAATCCAGATGCATACCTTGCAAGCCTTGTAAAATTTTCTTTGTATATACCAACAGATTCATCATCCTTTTGCATTAGTTCAAGATACTATTTCTCCATAATTGTTCGAAGAATACGAGGGAATTAATTATTGAAAAATAAGTTCTTGAACTCGTCCCATTCCATGGACTCAATTTCATCTCTTGGCCTCATATTCTTGATATGATTCCACCATTGATCAGCTTCACCTTCCAAATGATATATTGCTAAGATGACTTTATCATGTTCAGAACATTGAAGAACTGAAAATATCTTTTCAGTGGTACTGATCCATTGTTTAGAAACAAGTGGATCAGAAGACCCACTGAAAGAAGGTGGGCGTTGCCTCATGAAGGACACAATAGAATATTGTTCCTTTATCTGCTCATTTGGAAGTCCAGAATGATTCATAGCTTGTGTAAGTATAGAAATATGATTTTGCACTCCATCTTCCATAACATTTGTTTGATCAGGAGGACAATCATTGCATTTTTCATTACATTGATCAACATGGTTCCTTCGGGTTCTATCCATAATCTAAAACCCGAAAAGAATAGTGTGAGAGGAAAAAATAATGCTAGGGAAAACAAGATAATAAAGGGGGAGTACCTTCAATATCTAACATCTTAGGTTACCGTAATTATAGTACTATAACCAATACTTATACATAACCTTAGGGACATCCCTATACATACCTTAGAAATATCTATAGGGATCTCACTAAAGTTATCACATCCGAGTTTCCAAAGGATGACTAAACCTTTCCTCTGATACCAAATATAGAAAACCTAAGCTTGACGTACACGGACATTGCATTACTTTTATGGAATACGTATTACATTTCAAAAACACACACACAAGGACCGTAATAGTTTAGTGTCTTTGGAAACTGGGAATATAATCTCCTAATCATGGTGAAAGATCTTCAACATCTCCTATAAAGATCTTCCCTTTTTTTCTTACCTAAAACCTTTCTTTATATCATGGGGAAAATAAAACATAAAAGGGTGAGCTCAAATGCTCAGTAAGGGTAAACAAAAGATATATCAATTACATCATATTCATAAGAACATAAAATTTTTGGAAATCTTAACCTGCAAAAGAGATCATAATATCATAACATGGGATAAATCATAGTAGTGAAATGTAATCCCAATAATCATAACATAAAACATGAAACCTTGTTTCATACAAAGATAATCATAGAGAATCATTTATTATTAGTAAAGACTCATTTCTAAGACTATCTTAGTGGACAAAGTCCATTTCTGAATTGAGTTCACTACTCGTTTCAGTCCTGTTTCACTGAACTGGTTTAACCTGTCATTCCAGCCATGAATATCTCATGAGATATAAAATCTTTACCCAATGAATTGGAGGGAGATATAGGTCCCACCCATCTCATAATGATACCATTCTTATGTGTGCCACAAAATCATAAACCATACATCATAGCATAACCCATGTAATAAAAATGGGAATCTTAAACATCGTGACATCATAAAACAATTCATATAAGATAAAGGAATTCATAAAAATAATTCCATCACAACATAATCAAATCAATATAATAATAGGGATGTAAACATAACCCTTTATTATCATAGATGGATAATAATTTTGATAAAACACTTGAACTCCATTCTTGAGGAAAATATCCTTTCTACTTCAAAAACACTTTTTCTTTCTTAACATGTCATTCAATTTTAAACTAAAAGAAGTTGATTAAAAATAAACTTAAAAACTTGTAAAGGAAGATTCTTGGAAATAGTGTATTAAAAATCCATTCATGCCATATACGGTAATAAAACATTCTTCTCATACTTTTTTCAGAAAAGTCAAAAAGTACCTCGTACAAAAAACGACAAAAGATTCTTTTCATATATTTTACTAAAAACTCACTGAAGGGTAAAATTGGATTTAAAAAATTGTAGGTGGATGGAAACAATGTTAAATATTGAGGAAACATGGATGTGGACGATAAAATACACCCCAGTAAATAACAAAGTATAAACAATCTTGGATAAAATGAGATTGTGATATTTCCCCTTACCTTAGGTCTGATTTGCTTCGTAAGTGTCCGAACCACCTCTTCTTTTAAGCGCTTCTTTAAGACATCCTTTTAGGGCACTAACATTTGTCTTTGAAGAATACCAGGACCTCTAGGATGTTTATAGGGAAGTGGAGAAGAGAATTTGGTAGGGGTTGGCCGAGTTTGAAGGCTCAAAGTGGTGTGAGGAAGAGAGGGTGGAGGTGCCCTTTTATAAGGGAGGAGAGGGGCACCTTCGGAATAACAAAAAATATTATTTTAATATAAAGACAAATTCAGTTTTAAATAGATCTAAATTGATTTATTTCAAAGATAAGGTGGGTATGGGTCGAAATACTCTCATACAATAGAATTTTGACAAGTTTAATTTACTATTTTAACCCTATCACTTAGTTTTAACTTTAAGATAGATAATTTTACTTTTACCGTGTCTTTTTGTGTTCTTACACTATAAGGTTAATAATCTTACTATGACAAGAAAAACGAACTCCAAGTTGTTTATTATTTATATATTTAACCTTATCAAGTCATTTGGATGAACCTTAGATTTTTAGAAATAAACTAAGAATTAATAATATAATATTTGTTTTAAAAACTATTTTATGTCCATTTTGACACTATTTAGTAATTGATTTTTGTGAAACTCATAACAGAATTATTAGTTCTAAAAATGTTTATTAAATCAATACTAGCTTGTCATATTAACCTAGAAAATTAGTGTAATTCATAAAAATTCTCAAATTACATTTATTTGTGTATTTATAACATCAATTATGTCAATATTTCATTAATTAGATAATTACTTCATCATCATTGTGTCATAAATAAATTAACTTATTTAAAGTCTAAAAATTATAAATAAAATATAAATATGTAGGAAATCTTTTTAGCTTTCTAAGTAATATTTATTTTCGAATTTATCTTATATATAAACCTATATTAAAAATTATTTACTTATTAAACTTTGATTTTAACTAGTTTAACCCTTCTTTAAATAAAGTAATAGTAAATGTCCTAATCTACTCCAAGTGGGAATAAATGGTCATATTTTATTTCTAAGGTTGTTTTTGTTCGAATTAAACTTATTAAATTTAATTAGGACATGTGTTAGGGTAATAATAATATCATTTTTACCCTTAATTACCCTATTTACTTTTAACCGTGGTAAAAAAGATAAAAGTTACTATTCACCAAAAATTATTTTCATCTCATTGAACCAAATTTTACATACTGACATCAACCGTGTCTCTAGGATTTTTGAAAAATCCACTCACAGAAGCGGTAAAATTATGTTTTATGAAAAATTCATTTTTTTAACTACCACTTAGTGATTTCACAATTCATCAAAAAATGAATGTTTCTAGAAAATACCAAAAATTAGGCCTACAAAATATTTGATATTATAAACTCAACAATGATGTCTATTTTACCAAATTCCAAACATATCAGTTGCATTAATTAATTTAAAAAGTAATTCCCGTCGTCAAAACAAATAGCGTGTTCTTATGAGATAATAACTATCAAAAGATTGACACTTGTTTATGTCTGGTTTAAATGTGGAATTACATCCAATGACCAACATTGTATTAAATTGTAAAAATATATTATAAATATATTATAAAAACACTAAAATTAATAATTTATCATTATTAATTATTTAGATTAAAAAGTTTGTTTTTAATTAAAATTTAATAATTTTTACTATTCATCAGAAAATGAACGTTATCCAAAAAGTACCAAAATTTCACCGTAAGCTAATTTCAATATTCCGAATCCAAAAATGAAGTCCATATTGAAAAATAATATTTAAAAAATTTCAAAAAGTGGTTATTAATATTTATAACGGCTAGTTTTAATAATATTTTAATAGCATATTATTGTTTAGGGAAACTCGTCATTGCGTACTACACACGCTATCGAGGAAGGTCGCGCTTATATGTAATGCAAGGCAAGTCAAGGATGCGTGTTGTGAAAGCTCATTTTGTTGTAGCATACAACACAATACATTAATGAAATTAAAAAGAATATTTTTCATAAAATCTCACGGCGTAACATTCTACCCCCCTTAAAATGAATTTCACCTTCAAAATTCGTCGGGGTTATAAATGGTTTACTACTTGAAAGTTTCTTTAATAGAAACACACATCGTAAAATGGAATACCAAAACCAATATTTGAAAACAAAAGTACGAAACGTAACAGTTACCCAAATAAACTAATCACTGGGTTTCCACATAGGTGAAAATATGGATATGGAAGAGAAATCAAACCATCATGTTCTGATGGAGAGTGGTAGAGAACATGGCTCTTGAAAAGCCATCAATCACAAAGCCATATATTTGTGAATATCTAAGGTAACTATCTGATTCATCAGATATAAGAGCACTAGGACAACATTTTTGGTTTTCAAGATCATTTCCCTAAAGTTGATGAAATTGGAATTAGAAGAAATACTTTCGTGATTTTGGTATAGTCTCACTGTTGGTCATTATTTGGACAATTTCCACTTCATCTCTTAAAGAAATGAAGCTGAATTTTTCATTCTTCATGTGTTAGCAGATCATGTGATAGAATTATGGGTCATTCCATCTGTCTCAAACAAAAGGTTAGAAAAGTTATCAAAACTTACATAAGTCCATCTATAGTGAGATTAATCATATATGGTTCCTAAAATGAACTTATACTTATTATATTATACTACTTAATATAATAAAACTAGTTTCTACTAAATAGGGAGTTCATGTAGGCCAGTGGTAGGCGATAAAGTCTAGTCGTACTTCGGTTGTGGGTTCGATTCCCACAGCCTTGTCCGACGCGATGGGCTGTCGGTCGTTCTGCAGGTTGTCCTTTTTCTAAAGCTATATTACAATAACATCCCATCAATAATATCGAAAAAAAGTTATATCCTAACTTATGTCCAACAGAATCCATTCCAATCTTTAGTCAGATCTAAAATACTTCAGTCAAAGCTCATAGTATAAAGAAAATGATTAATTGGAATGTCCCATAACAATCACGTGAATGAAATCATTTATCCCCCATATATCATAATATATATGTTGTTGGTCAAATTACAAACATGTGAATACCTTAATCATGTATTCTCTTGAATAATGAATAGCCATTGAACCTTAGTGAAAAACTTTAATGCAGTTAAAAGTTAACACTTTCTACAAACCAAAATCCTCAAAATACTTTATACTCAAACCGTGATTTCACTTAGTCCGTATATCAATCTTGAGTTCATGAATACAATCAAACATCTCATTATCTTCCTATCCCTTCATTATGTGAATATCATCTGCTTACACAAAATATCTCAATCACTTTCCATGGTTTCCAGTACCATAAAATTATTGAAAACCACAATAGACCAATACATAAATATTCCAATATTCCACGATACTATATACATCATTATTTTGGAATCCAATTACATAAAAACTTAATCAATCCACCACATTGTTGTCATATTCAACATTGCCAATAGTGATCACATGTGACTTCCCTTTGTCCTTTGCCTTAAGTGGTTGCACATGTTGATTATCACTAACACTTGGATTAGGGCATTTAATAGCTTAATGCCCCATTTACTTTCACTTGAAGCATTGAAGTGTTGGTTTCTCTGCAGTCTTTTCTTTATTCACATCATTAGGAACGCTTTTACCATTACTTCGACACTCAGCTACTCAATGACCTTCTTTTCCACACTTAAAACATTTTCTAGTCCCTTTAATACAATCTCCACCATGCTTATTTCCACACTTTGAGCATAAGGAAACATTCATATTCTTTTCAGCATTATTCTGAGATTTCTCCTTGAACTCCATCTTTTGTTTCTTGTCAAAACTATGAGATGGATAAGTAACACCAACTTCCATTTCTACCTTGATAGCACAATGTACAATTTCTTCATAGCTACTGAAATCTCATATAGCTAATACCCTTTGAAGATTTGTTTTTAAGCCACAGAAGAATCGATCAACTTTACTTTCAAGTTGGATGATTAATCCGGATGCATACCTTGAAAGCCTTGTAAAATTCTCTTCGTATATACCAACAGATTCATCATCCTTTTCCTTAGTTCAAGAAACACCTTCTCCATCTTTGTTCAAAGAATATAAGGGAAGTACTTATTGAAAAATAAGTTCTTGAACAAGTCCAATTACATGGACTCAATTTCATCTCTTGGCCTCGTATTCTTGATAAGATTCCACCATTGATCAGCTTCACCTTCCAAATGATATAATGCTAATATGAATTTATCATGTTCAGAACATTGAAGAACTAAAAATATCTTTTCAGTGGTACTAATCCATTGTTCAGCATAAAGTGGATCAGAAGACCCACTGACTGAAGGTGGGTGTTGCCTCATGAAGGACTCAATAGAATATTGTTCCCTTATCTGCTCATTTGGATTTCCAGAATGATTCATAGCTTGTGTAAGTATCGAAATAAGATTTTGCACTACAACTCCCATAAAATTTGTTTGTTCAGGAGGAAAATCATTTCATTGTCCATTACATTGATCAAAACGGTTCCTTTGGGTTCCAGCCATCAACTAAAACCCAAAAAGAATAGTGTGAGAGGCAAAAATCATGCTAGGGAAAACAACATAATAAAGGGGGAGTACCTTCAATATCTAACATCTTAGGTAACCGTAATTCTAGTACTATAACCAATTCTTATACTTAACCTTAGGGTCATCCCTATACATAACTTAGAAATATCTATAGGTATCTCACTAAAGTTTTCGCATCCTAGTTTCCAAAGGTTGACTAAACCATTCCTCTGATACCAACTGTATAGACCCTAAGCGTGATGTACATGGACATTACATTACTTTTGAGGAATACTTAGTACATTACAAAAACACACACACAAAGACCGTAATAGTTTAGAGTCTTCAGAAACTCGGAATATAATCTTCTAATCGTGGTGAATCATCTTCAACATCTCCCATAAAGATCATCCATTATTTTCTTACCTAAAACCTTTGTTTATATCCTATGGAAAAGAAAACATAAAAGGGTGAGCTCAAATGCTCAGTAAGGGTAAAAAACAGAAATATTAATCACATCATATTCATATAAACATAACATTTTTGAAATCTTAACCTACAAATGATATCATAATATCATAACATGGGATAAATCATAGGAGTGAAATGTAATCCCAATAATAATAACATAAAACATGAAACATTGTTTCATACACACATAATCCTAGAGAATCATTTCTTATTATTAAATACTCATTGCCAAGACTATCTTAGTGGACAAAGTCCATTTCTGAACCGAGTTCACTCCTTGTTTCAGTCCTGTTTCACTGAACCGGTTTAACCTGCCATTCCAGCCATGTCTATCTCATGAGATATAAAATCTTTACCCAATGCATTGGAGGGATATATAGGTCCCACCCATCTCATAATTATACCATTCTTATGTGTGAAAGAAAATCATAAACCATACATCATTGCATAACCCATGTAAAAAAAACGAGAATCTTAAACATCATGACATCATAAAACAATTCATAAAAGATAAAGGAATTCATAAAAATAATTCCATGACAACATAAAAAAATCAATGTAATAATAGGGATATAAACATAACTCTTTATTATCTTATATGGAAAATAATTTTGATAAAACACTCACACTCCATTCTTGAGGAAAATATCCTTTCTACTTCAAAAACATGTTTCCATTCTTAACATGTCATAAAATTTTAAACTAAAAGAAGTTGATTAAAAATAAACTTCAAAACATATAAAGGAAGCTTCCTGGAAATAGTGTTTTAAAAATACATTCATGACGTATATGTTAAAAAAACATTATTCTCATTCTTTAGTCGGAAAAGTCAAAAAGTACCTCGTATGAAAAATGACGAAAGATTCCATTCATATATTTTACTAAAAACTCACCGAAATG
The DNA here is from genome assembly GCA_963277665.1 of Viscum album. Classification (NCBI taxonomy): domain Eukaryota; kingdom Viridiplantae; phylum Streptophyta; class Magnoliopsida; order Santalales; family Viscaceae; genus Viscum; species Viscum album. The sequence goes on along the minus strand of OY728134.1, from coordinate 152,872,027 downwards.
TAAAATTGGATTCAAAGAATTTTCGGTGGATGGAAACAATGTTACATATTGAGGAAACATGTATGTGGATGATAAAATACACCCTAGTAAATTCCAAAGTATAAAAAATCTCGGATAAAATGAGATTGTGATATTTTCCCTTACCTTAGGTCTGATTTCCTTCGTAAGTGTCCGAACCTCCTCTTCTATGAAGCGCTTCTTTGATACCTCCATTAAAGCATTAAAATTGGCCTTTGAAGAAGACCATGACCTCTAGGATGTTTCTAGGGAAGTGGAGAAGAGAATTTGGAAGGGGTTGGATGGGTTTGAAGGCTCGAAGTGGTGTGAGGAAGATAGGGAGGAGGTGCCCTTTTATAAGGGAGGAGAGGGGCACCTTTGGAATAACTAAAAATATTATTTTATTATAAAGACAAAATTAGTTTCAAATATCTCTAAATTGATTTATTTCGAAGATAAGGTGGGGATGGGTCGAAATCATCTCATCAAATAGAATTTGGACATGTTTAGTTTACTATATTAACCTTATCTTAAGTTAGATAATTTTACTTTTACCGTATCTTTTTGTGTTCTTACACTATAAGGTTAATAAACATACTATAACAAGCCAAAAGAACCCCAAATTGTTTACTATTAATATATATAACCTTATTTAAGTCATTAGGCCAAGCCTTAGATTTTTAGGAATAAAATTACAATTAATAATATAATATTTGTTTTAAAAACTATTATATGTCAATTTTGACACTATTTAGTAATTGATTTTTTCAAAAAATCATAATAGAATGATTAGATCGATAAAAGTTAATTAAATCAATTAAAAATGTTATATTAACCTAGAAAATAATTGTAATTCATTAAAAGTCTCAAATTACATTTATCTGGGTATTTAAAACATCAATTATGTCAATATTTCATTAATAAGATAATTACTTCATCATCTTTGTGTCATAAATAAGTTAACTTATTTAAAGTCTCAAAATTACAAATAAAATATCATTATTTAGGAAATCTTTTTATATTTCTAATTAATATTTATAGTCGAATTTATCTTATGTATAACCCTATATTAAAAATTATTTAATTATTAAACATTGATTTTAACTATTTTAACCCTTCTTTAAATAAATTAATAATAAATGCCCTAATATAATCCATGTGGGCCTTAATGGTCATATTTTATTTCTACGGTTGTTTTTGGTCGAATTACACTTATAAAATTGAATTAAGACATGTGATAGGGTAATAATAATATCATTTTTACGCTTAATTACCTTATTTACTTTTAACCGTGGTAAAAAAGTAAAAAGTTACTATTCACCAAAAAATTATTTTCATCTCATTGAACAACATTTTACTTAATGACATCAACCGTGTCTCTCTGATTTTTTAAATTTCACTCACAGAAGCGGTAAAATTATGTTTTATGAAAAATTCATTTTTTTTAACTACCAATTAGTGGTTTCACTATTCATCAAAAATGAAAGTTTCCAGAAAAATACAAAAAATTTGGCCTAAGCTATATTTGATATTATGAACTCAAAAACGATTTCTAATTTAACAAATTCAAAAAATATCAGCTGCATTACTTAATTTAAAAATTAATTCCCGTAGTCAAAACAAATAGCGTGTTCTTAAGAGATAATAACTATCAAAAGATTGACACTTGTTTATATCTGGTTTAAATGTGGAATTACATCCAATGGCCAACATTGTATTAAATTGTAAAAATATATTATAAATATTTTTTTAAACCACTCAAATTAATAATTTATCACTATTGATTATTTCGATTAAAAAGGTTGTTCTTAATTAAGATTTAGTAATTTTCACTATTCATCAGAAAATGAAAGTTATCTGAAAAGTACCAAAATTTCACACTAAGCTAATTTCGTTATTCTGAATCCAAAGATGAAGTCCATTTTGAAAAAAAAATTAAATTTTTTTTAAAAAAGTGGTTATTACTATACATAAGGACTAGTTTTAATAATATTTTAATAGCATTTTGATGTTTAGTGAAACTCGTTATTGCATACTACACGCGCTACCGAGGAAGGTCGCAATTGCGTGTAATGCAAGGCAAGTCAAGGATGTCTGTTGTGCAAGATCCTTTTGGTGTAGCGTACAACACAAGACATTAATGAAATTAAAAAGAATATTTTTCATAAAATCTCAGGGTGTTACAAATTTTTAGTAATATCACTTATGTATGAAATGTATTTTTATCAACGAAAATTGAGTTAATCACTATATATGAATGGTTTAAATGAAATTAATAGATCATAAATTAAATAAAAATATTATCATTTATCTGATTTTGATTACAATATAGGTAATTACTATAAATTCATCTTATACATTAAAAATAAATTTACTTCAAGAATGGGTTTTATTGCATTTTGTGCATGGATTTTATGATTAATTCCAACCAATTTCAGAAAAAATATTTGATAAAATTGAAATAATTTTTGAAATAATAATTTTAAAATAATCTTAAGGTATATAATTTATCTTTTTATAAAAATGTCAATTTTTTGGTGATTAGTGATGAATACAAAAATATGTTCATATTAGGTAAATATAACCCATTTATTTTTGGTCTTATAAATTACGTACCTATATAAAATGTTCTCACCATAGTATTGGTTTAAACGAGTTATTTAATTGTATAACTATGCGATAAGATAAAAAATCATATTTAAAAATGGGTGGTAGAGTATTTCTTGAACAATAAATTATTATTTGTCAATTGTTATCTAGTTTGGAACCACTTTACATTACAACAACTTCCCTTTATATATTAGTAAAATTATATTTTAAAATATATCACTTTCTCTCATTTAATATATAAAATAAATTAGCATAGTAAATACGAGATTAAATATAAATTATTATTGATTATATATGTCTAAATTGATTGTAAAAAATAATATTCAGAATTATAATTCTTTTAAATTTTTTTAAATAGTATAATTCTCTAAAACACTTACGCTGCACTAATACAACGTTAATAAAATAGAAAAAAATCATGAAAATGATTTTAGAAAAATTAAATGTAATGTTTATTGGAGTAATTATGGTGTTCTTGTAATTTTATAGATAATTATTAATTATTAATTATTATTTATTTTTTTTAATTCGAATTAAAGATTTTTCTTGATATTTTTAAAGCAAATTTTTTTTACTGTCTCAAAATGACCATAAATGGTAATTAATGTTTACAGATTATTTTTAAACCATTATATAGTCATATAAAACCCACATTTACATAGGTGGATTGAAAATTATTGATCTTATCTTACATGGTCTATTTATGCTCTACTTGGAATTTTTAAAATTACAATAATGACCATTTAATATTGAAAATTATGAAAATTCCATTGGATTTTACATATAAAAGGGACCCACTTCAACCTTTTCAAAACATAAAAAGAGATTTTTTTTATCTCAAAACACTACCTAAATAATCAATTAACTTCCATTAACACATAACCATTCCCTAAGTGTGACCATACACCTATCCCTAAAAATCATAAAGCTTAATCGAAAAGTGGATATCAAAAGAGGAGGTATAAGTCTTAACAGATATATTTTATGTTTATTTCGTCAAGTAACTCCTTAAAATCCATATTTAACGAAATTATATAATAAAATAAATATCTATATTAAACTTAACTTTTTATTATGTTTATTTTAGAACCCTTTTACACCACCTTTTCTATCCAATAGATAATGAACACTTTGCTCGTGTGTATTTACAAACTACCATCTCCATGAAGTGATGTGTTTTTTTCATCACTGCCTCATACTACAGGTTAAAATGGGGGATCAAAATAATTTATATTAAATATATTAAATAATTATGTTTCTAGAGATATGATATATTACATAACTTCATACCCGCACCCATCCATTGGAAAATGATAAAAATAACTTATGTATACACGTGGACATCCACCTCCATGAAGCGATCAAATCTGTGTCTCTTTTCTTCCATATATGGATGATCATAAGGATGGATTTATAGAATAAATATTTTATTTATAATATTATTATGATTATTCAAAATTAATAATTTTTCTATTTCATTTCATTTTCATCCATTAGAAAAATGAAAATACCACTCATAACTACATATGGACTACCGTCTCCATGAAATGATGCAATTCATTATTCATGACCTACATTCATGAATGTTTATCAAAGTAAATAAAATTAATAAACATGGTATTTATATTTTTTTATATTTTTGATATTATTTAAATATGTTCCTTTTGACCATGGTCAATTCACTGAAGTTAATTTTAATGATAATGAACTAAATGACCCAAAAATGTCCAATGTGAACTTAACTTATTTAATAACTATATAAAATATGAAAATACATAAAATAAAATGAATAATAAAAATTTTGTTAAATTGGTATAAGGTTATTAATAAATTAAAAAAATTAATAATTTTTTTACATTCTAGAAAGAAAAATATATATGTAGTGATTCGGGAGATGAAGTAATGTATTTTTCTTTAAAACTCTATTTTAAATGTTTTAAACACTATTTCATCAATATAAATGTTCTTTTAAATGTGTTCAAAATTTTATTATTTAGAAATCATATAATTTTAAAATTCATTTTCAACTAATTTAGACATTTATTAAAAAAGTTTAAAAACTAAAGTTTTTCAATGTTTTTGTAAAATATATTTCTGACATTCTGTTCTAAAGTTAAAAAAAACTGTTCTTTAATACATACCACATGGAATGATTTTTACACCATAAAATATATTATTATTTATCAACATTAGTATATAATTTTCTATGGTTTTTCAAGGAAGATAATTTGTCCATGTTTTAAGAAAATATTTGTTTTAAAAAAAATATTTCTTCTAATTTTTATGAGAAAATTGAAAGTGATTTTTATTATTGGATCAATTGAAAATTATTATGAGTTTTATGATTAAAAATTAATATTTTATGTGTGTCATTAATTTTATGGTTCTTGAAAATTGTTGATTATTATGGTTGGGTTCAAAATAGTCCTTAAATGCATTGGGTAATGTGTATTGAGTTAACTATTTATAAGTTACTCCTATTTTGTGGAAAAAGTTAAATATTTATACGTAAATATTAGTAAGTGGAATGATTTAATTATTTGTTAGTTACTGTAGTGAACTCAATAGAGTGAAATATTAATAATCTACTCCTATAAAGTAATTGGAATAAACCACGTATGTTATTCCTTTGCAATATTGATTGTAAGAGTGATATTAAGATATTTTTTTGTAGGTACCTAGATGTTTTTTATCCATTAAAATGAGTTATCAATATAATATTTTGATTTCAAAAGATAAAAAATGATTTTCTAATTTAAAGGAATGTTTGCGAATTTATAAAGGTTAATGGTTTGTTTTATGGGCAAAACATTCTTATTTTTCAGGAACCCCTAATGAATTCTGATTCTTCCTTTATTTTGCTAAAAATGTTTTATAAAAAACATTAGGCAATAAAGTTGGATTCATAAGTGAGTAAATTATTATTTGAGTCTAATTTGTATTTTATAAAAATGAAATAATCTTTATGGGGTTTCATGTTTTTCAAAAGGAATTATCTATTTTCCTATCATTTTATATCCCTTACCAATATTAGGTTTTGTATCATATATTTTCAAAAAAAAATTAGTGATTAATGATGTACTGAGATTATAGAGAGAACAATGGTGACACATATTGAATGAAGAAAAGGTGTCATGAATGAAATAATAGTGTTTACATAAGCACCTATTTATGAGAAACATTTTACACCATGTAGAAATATCCACTATTTTATATAATTATTTTCCTAATTATTTAAAACTATAAACCTAATATATAATTGAAATATAATAAAGTGAAACCATGGCTATTAAAAATGTAATTATGGGTTGATTATGATATATGAAATTACAGTTTCCCACAACAGAAACTCATAGACCCTAAGAATCGTGGTGATACAAACCACCCAACACCATAGTGTGGTATCTTTGGTGTTTTCCACAGGGAGACCCCTCAAACCAAAAGTCCCAACAATGGAGAAATTCTCATCAACTAATTTGTTTCTACCTCTACCATGGTGAGATCCACATTTAGTGTCTCCTCGTAATAGAGCACCTATAGAAAGAATAATTTTGGGTCCACCCAGCCTCACTCTAACATACACATGAGCACCTCAAAAAACTTGTTATATTTGATCCATGCCTAAAAATATATCCCTAAGGGGTTAAAACACTCAAAATATTGATCCAAACCGCATTTCTCAAATAAACCCCACTCATAAAATGAAAAATAAAACTTTTCTCCTGAAAAAATTACTTGGAAAAGACATATGGGTTTTTAATCTATAAACCTTAACATATCTCATCCTTAATAAGTCTCAATAGTCCTTAACAATTAATCTCAACCTACTTGGTCATTAATTTAAAACTAACTCATTGATTTATAACTCGAAATATAAACTGAGCTTCTCTTACATAAATCCAAACACGAGTCACGTTACTCATTAAATTTCATGTATTCTTATCATTAGACTCATCTAACTCCAACATGATGATCTATGACTACTGTATATCATGAGACACCAAAATGTTATTAATCAATCCATCCTTATGATCATGTTGTTCCCCATTATAAATATCTTCTAAAAAGATCAATTTTGAGACATGGTGCTCCCCACCATCATAGTTGGAAGCTAAAAAACATAATTATAGTGCTCTAATATACTACCCAATGGGGTTTCCCTATCACAACAACTAATTAAATAGGAAAAAACTGGTTGGACCTCTTAAGGATATCCTTTTTCTAAAATGAATGGATGCACTTACAGATGCACTATCACATCACCTAATTCCAATTCCTTAACTCTCAATGGAATCCAATGATTTTTCAAACAGAGACAAAAAATTCCAAACATGACTCTAGATTTAATTCCATGATTGGATCATCAACAAATCATTTTAGCCATCACATTGTCACCCTGAGCTCTCGTACACCACTAATCTAAATCACCCTTGGATCATATCAAGATCATCCCAAGCTCAGTTCCAACACATGGACCTCTTCCATCACCACTTTTATATCTTGATTATTATATTTATGAAGGATCTAGATAGTGTTATATTTAAATGATCATTGACTTCAAAAATCCACCTAGAACATCCAATGATTGGTCTCATCACACCCATGACCATTCTAACACGAGGTTCTTATCTTCCATGTCCCATGATCCATCTATTACTACATTAAATGGATATATTAGTTATCCCACTTACACTCAAGTTCTAACATGAAACTATAATTTATAATTGTTGAGGGATTACCAGGAACATAATCTGCAACATCTATTTAAATTTCATTTACAATTAAGTTGACACACTTAACCATCCAATGGCTCACTGTCTATTATATGAATTACCTTATACCAAAACCTGAGTGCAAGCTCAACAAGTTCTATCATCAAACCTTATAGATATTATATGTTGAGGTACACACTCTAGTGAACTGTATTGTGGCACTCAATCCATCTCCGGTGACACCCCCCATTATAGAGAGACACCCCTCACCCTAATAAAAATCTATATGAAAAACACCATCACTAGACCATCCCAAAAGAAAAAACTCCTTGATCTATTTCAAGTGAAACCAACTTATAAATACAAGTTATGAGCACAAGAGTGATAATCTAATCAATCATATGAATACCATCCTAATTACCTAGTTTACCATTCTCCTCTAATGTTAATATCATCTAATTAGAATCACCCTCAGTACTCCACATCAAAACCATGATTTTCTCATATACCATGGTCAATCTCATGATAACCCACCAACATATTCCATCTCTAAACCAATAGAATATACTCATTCTCTTACCATACTAGATCTAACCATCTAGAATCACTATCTGAAACATCATTTAGAACCATACCCAAACTCACCAGGCTAGGAATCGTACTGATCATAACGACAAAAAAAAATTTTATACCTGAAGCACTATAAGTGATTAAAATCATGAAATTTAAAATCACTACCATACCTATACCACAATCCCATAAACAATACCACTGATCTGATAACATGAAAAATTCAACCATGATTATTATATATAATTAACTTGATATCCTAAGCTAACACCCTCTCTCAGGTTACCCTCATATATATCCCTTGGAACACTAGTATCCTAAGCTGCTCTCAAAAATAGTATACTCTCCTACCAAGAACATTAGTCATATCTCACATAGGTCATAGATCATGAATAAACATACCTTATCCCATCTATGATATTACACAACAACTCACATTCCAAAAAAACACTCTTTGGTTCTCACATACGTATACATATCAGAAATCACATGTTAAAACACAAAACCAAACTAGATAACTAATCGAGACTAGGAATCCTTGTATAATAATACCCCTTGTAATCATTATCTCATCATGGTATATATATTATGTTATCATTCTATGAAATCCATGTAAAGTATGTCATACTTAAATGGTCTGGTTTAGTATAACTCTACATGATGATATATGGTTAAAACTCCATATAAGTTTTATTTAAACTTTAAATAACTGAAACCCATTTAATTTTTGAAACCATAATCGAGGATTCAAGTGATAATACTAACCTAAAAAGGATTCTATAAATCCATTACAAGAGTAATAATATATTAATAATTATGGAACACCACTTCAGAAGATTAAAATTACATGTCCTTAGAAAAAATATATAATGGTTCAACTGAGTAGAATTCCACCAACAGTTTATATGGGAAACCATTGTAAATGTTTTTTTTTGACACCTTAAACAACCAAAAAATTTGTGATAGTGATATCAATCACAAGTAATCACTTTTGTTTCATGTGAATACTATATTAAAAGTATTATTCATGTACATTGTCCACTTTTCACTCATCCAAGAGAAAAGAAACACACAAATCATAAATCCAAAATTCATGTGTTTCACACTAGGTAAAATAATTATACCATAAAAGAAGAAACTGATAATAACAATCCCATACATTTGAAACCTGGAATTCCAATCATAATTGTTCTAAAAAACCCCAATTTTAGATCCATCACAAGATCCAACATAATTCAGTATGACCAATCTACCATCTCCGTAAATAATTATAAAAAAAATGTTGTGATATGACTTTGTGAAGACCTACCATAGCCTGTGACAATTTATTTTCATCTAAATCAAATAAGCTACCATTATGACCTTAACAACACCTCCCCATATTTCATAGTCATCTAACTATTAGTGAGGATGTTGAGTAGCACCATGGGGAGACTACCACTCCATATCAGAGTAGAAATAATAGAGAAAATAAACCAATCACCATCCAACAAAAATAAATAAAGTACAAAAAAGTAAAAAATATTACATTATATAATAAATTTCATAAGTAATTTTAAAACCTTATATACTCATGGTGATGAAAACATAAAACTGATCACCATCTAGGCCGATAACATTTATAAATAATTATGAAATAAAATCACAATTCTCTACTACTATCCTTGATGCATACCTCATCCATCTCCTGATCCTTTCCAAGCTATCCACATGGATGATCAAATCATAGTACCCTAACCAACTAAACCTATGATTAATTATGATATTATTGGTAACACAAGTTCCATGGATTCCTAATTAGTGTTTTAGTTTAACTGATTAGGGAACCACCAATGTATTCCCTAACATAACCAGTAAATACAATGTATGAATATGTGAAATTTTTAGAATAAATAAATAGAATAATTTTAGTGTGGAATAAAGAATAAAAAAACACACATAGATCCTCATGCCCTAAAGTGACAAACGAGATCAAATATAACAACTTTTTCCAATTCCAATGTGTATCTAAGAATGTTACATTACCATTCCAACTAGTACCATTCCCAATAGTTGTAAGATAATACGTGGAAGAACCAATTACTAGGAGTAATACAATGAAATAATGATCAAACTAGGAATACAGTTGATTCATAGGGGTATGAACATTGTAATTCCATATAATCCTCAATGGTTGGATCCTGGTATTCTGGGAATCCCATTTATGCATAGTTTATATCTATGTGGATTTCGAAAGAAATTCAGAAACATTAACCATCCCAAAAGTATCCATAGTGATTTCCCATGGAATTCTATACTAAATAGGAATAATATATAAATAGAATAGGATTTCCTAATGAATTTTATGAACATTATTAAATTTTAGAATCTTAGTTGATACCATAGGAAATCCATACAAAACAAATATATATCTAAGGGTAATGCTTCTTCCAAAATATAGGTCACAAAATCATTATACGGGTGGGGAATCCTCCCCAACCTATCACACATAATAATGGTTGATATATCATTAAAATAACTTAACATCTCTACTAGGTATATATCAGGCTCGAAAAATTTATTTGGGTTCTAAGGTGACACCAATAATTATAACTAAACATACCCGCATGAACCCTCATAGTGGTCGTTATATCATAGTGGTACCCATTGAGGTACCCTAGGTCTCAAAATAACATGAACAGCCTACTTGGGATCCTCATTCCTAGTCTTACCTATTAGTTCATAACCCATTACTCAATATCCATCACATCCCCATATATTTTAATTATCAGTTCATGGTCACATTGGCCTCGTATACAAATCCATACAGGAACCTAAATAGAGAGAAAGCTTAATGCCCAAATCAATGCCAATATTATATAATGGCATAATTTCCATGCACAACCTATACACATATAAAAATCCCAACCAAGTCATACCCACCTAGGTAATCACCTCCCAATAAGATAAGAACAATCCCTCACGATAATATCGACTATCCTAAAGGATTTAATGAAATCTCAAGGATCCCTGATGTTCTAATAGTCCTATTACTCCAACCCATTACATCCATCTATATGAAGGTCATAAAAGATCCTATATTAAATGAAAATATTCATACATAACTCATTTACAAACATCTAGGTTCTATGTGTCCATACACATATAATTATAGTCAAGACCTAGACCATCTCTGAAAGTGACATCTAATTAGCACATAAGGGTCCATCATGACTCTTCAATCTTTTTTCATTTCATACATATACATTAATTTCTGTTAAACACATCCAATCATTTAAAAATTTCAATCACTCAATGTGGAGTCATAAATTTTCAAATTCATATATTAATAAGTTACATTTAACAAAGGGATATGTCTTCGAGAACACCTTCGTTTATTATTGAAGTTATTATCTATATAAGAACAACCTAAAAACTCTCACCCAAGATCATTAATGTCAAAATGACCATCATCAACTTATATAAGTATCTATGTCAAGCTAAAAAATTATACTAATTAATTAAAATGAAATTATAATTAATTTAATCTCATGTGATTATACATAATCACTGAATAACTCATCGAGTGAACTTTTCGCACTGACCCCATGACCAACCACTGATGGGAGTTCCATGGTGTACTCTCTCCCTACCGACGGAATATGTCGTAATGTGAGACAATAGTTCAATATCAAAATTTATTTAAATGATTAATAAAACATTAATGAAGTCTTATGTTAATGCATATTTAACTAAATGATGTGAATTTTTCATCTAATGAGGTCCTCTAAACATAGAGAGAAAAAACCGAATCATATTAGATGATTTATACTTTGCTTATGTGGAAATATTGACCATAAAAAAACTATTTTCCCCCAAATCAAAGACGATAATGGGGAAACCCAAAAAATAAAAATAGAGGAAGAGAAAAATATAACTCACTTGAAACATCAATAAACACAATGAAATACACCCCATTTTCAAGGGGGCTGAAGATGAAGAGGGAGGATGAAAATTCCCCTTGTCTTTGTGGAACATGAGGGGGAATAATAGATGAGGATGGGTATTTATGTAAAATTAGGGGAATCAATTATTGTTTTTAAAATGGGTAAAATCCTCTCTACAGTGTGGTTCCATGGGGAATTATATGTAAGACATCCCACTAGTGACCTAAGAGCCCATGATATTTCAAGGACCAAGATAAGGGATGATACCTCTCACTATTTCACATAAGGGATCCCACCCCATCTCAAACATCTTATCCATGGTGTATAGTTTACTATGCTCTAGCCTAAATTTTGTGTGGTTGGCCCCTCCGAGCACTATAAAAGTGTGCTCACTAGGTTTTTCATACATTGAATCCCTACCTTGCAGAATGCTATACACAATTACATGTTTCTCTCAATGGTCCATCAACAAATACACCACTGATCTACCATGAAATGGAATTATATTATTTTTTAATAGGGAAATTCCTTAATAAAGATACGCTCAACCTAGACACCATGGTGAGGTCCTCACCCCTCACTGCTAATTATTTTGCATGGGGGATCCTTCATTTAGACCACGGTATGAACCATATTGTGGCGATACACATAATCCAACAAAATTATCACTAGAACACTCCCCTTTTTTCAGTTATATATTTCACAAAATATTAATACATTTACCCCAAGGCTCTAGGAAATTTAAAATATACAACACAATTAATTTCTATCTATGGAATTTTCTCTAGGGATACCCCTCAAACATAAATGACTAACTAGGGAAAATATTCCAACAACCATGGAATTGTTTCCTCTACCATAGTGTGCTTCATAATGTGGTTCTTCTTATGGGGGATCACCAGAAATATGAATTGATATTGTCCCACTCTACCTCAAATATATAGCCACCTAAGAAACAGGAACGCATTTTTGGTCTTTTATCCACATTGAAAAATATCACCCAAGAGATTGATATAGAATATATTTCCAATACTTATCATGTGTTTTTAGATGATTTAATCTCTACTAATATTTAATTTTGAGAATATTTGAATCATGTTTTGTTTTACAAGGATATTATGGATATAATTAAAAAAAATTAATTAATTTTTTTTAACAATCATTAATAATTTATTAAATGTATTAAATTGTAAATAACTTTAGTTTTAATTCTATAAATTCTTTTACTGATTATATTTTTAAATTTATGGGGTTGAATTTTAGCTAACTCTAGAATCCCATATGATAATTTTAGTCTCTAGTGTAGGAAATTTGGTGCTTAATAGGATAATTTAGCTTACGTAGGAAAATTTCTTTCAAAATATTTTGGTTTCAAATGATAAATTCACCGCCCATATGATACATTTTCCTACATGAGTAAATATACATATCTAAAAAATTTATCCATGAAGAAGTATTCTAGACTTTTGGGATATTTTGGATTCCCTTGTAGGATTATTTAAATTGATAAATTCTAGAACCATAAGATAATTCTGATCTTGTAGGATAATTTTTAGAACTATAAGACAATTTCAACACATAAGATAAATGAATTTCTGATTATTTTAATTTTTTATGAATTTAAATTTTATACAAGAGGATTCCAACTAACCACATCACAATCCACATGGATTCAATTTAGAATGGATATGAAAAGAAAAATATTATGGTATGATTCCATGGGAAACAATTATTTTGTGTATAAGGAATTAATTATTCTTCTATTGGATTAAAGAAATATCATCTGTTGGTACTAAGAAGAAATCATGAATTTGATTACACAAACTCATAGAGGTTCCCAAGATCTGATTAAAGTCTTCAAACCATTTGACATAATTGTTTCCCCCATTTAATTGAAATAAAATGAATAAAGAGTCCAAAATAAATAGTGTTTTTTAGAATGTCTAGAGGCTAGTGGATTTTATTTGATTTGCAAGAGGTGGTTGATTCTGGTTAACTAAACAATAATTAAGTATATTGGCACATGTTTAGGTATGATTAGGTAAAATCACAGGTGTCTGTTACAGTAAATACCTCGGGATAATTCCTTTTGAATCTCAAAATTTCATTGTATCTTTATTATATTTAACCTATAAATTGTATTTTTAAATTAAAATTTATATTCATTCATTTGATACCTTCACTTATAAATTTAATTAAATAATTTTAATTTTATTAAAATAAAGTGATTTATTTAATTATTAATTATTCTTAATAATGTCATTTCCATTTATTATAATGTGTTCAATCATTCTCATCTACTGAGAGTTCTTTGATATTTTGAATCACTTTTACAAAGGGAATAAAACCTATACTGAGTTATTTTTAAAATATTTAGGTATATTTATGTGTTAACCTAGAGTTCTCTGGGTTAATATTTAGGAATAAAATTAGATAATAATTTCATATATAGAATAAGGGGAGTCATTGGGATCAACACATTACACTACAATCATCTTTAAAATATTATTCACACTCTCCATTTCGATCTATTTTAAATCATAAGATTTTCCTTATTAAATTATAAATATGATTTGATTTAGTTATATATTTTTATAAATAATTAAATCCCCAATTACATTAGTCCTTATTTAAAAAACCGAGGAGACATTTTGAATCATAAATATAATAATCTCTCTCTGATACAAATTCTGAGACAGCTATTCTATATTCATTAGGGGATGCAATTTTTTAAAGGGGTAAAATAATGGAAACCCCATATTTTAACTAGATCCATTATGGGGGTTGTTTCGTATGTAGAATCATTTTGTATTTTTTATTTCTGAAAACCCTAATTTCTTACCTTTAGATATTGAAATTGACATAACTTACCACACTATGTCTAGATTTATTTGAAATTACATTTTATCGAACCATTAATCAACATCAAACACTCTTATATGTTACATTACTGAACATGAAATCATCATGGATGAGAATAAAACATTGAAATAATTGGATTAAACTTATAATGTAACATATAAAAATCCCATTTAATATCCTGATTCACCAACTAGTTTCAAAATTAAATCTTTATTTGTTCACCATATTATAAATTTTAATGGGATTCTTGGTGAAAATCTACGCTGGAATCATTAAGAGTTTAGATATCACTATATTAACATGGAACCACAAGGAGTTAATATCAATTAATTTAAAATAATTTCATTTCATTTTTCATTATAAGATGTTTATGAAAAATGGTTCTTTTATTCATAGATAACATTTATTATAGAATTCAATTAATTGAATAAAAATCATGAATGTTATTATTATTACTTATATAATTGATTCCATATGAAAATGAATTTTTAAAATTAGGTAAACCAAAAGAGAAAATTTATATTAATACTGAGAATTATTTAATAGAGTTTTTTTAGTTATCCCCACCACAAAATAAGGGAAAATATTTGCTTTAATATTTTTTGAAGGATGGTATCTTGTTTATAGAAGTGTGACTGGTACTACTTATTAAAGATATTTAGTTATTAAAACACAAGATTCTACTAAGTCATTAATTGAAAACATGAAAAAAATATCAACAACTTGTAATAAGTGGTCATTTACATGTGACATCTACTCAAGAAGTGTCATATTATAATTCTTATAGCAACATTATTGTGAGTCAACTTACTGGTATTACCATTGTGGTTAAATCAATTATGTTATCTAATACTCTAAAACCTCAACCAAAACCCTAAATAACATTTCAAATGAAACTTAATTGTGGAATTTTTTATTTTAACAAAATATTTACTGATTAGATCCCTCAAAATGTAAAAAAAGACTAAAAATTATTGCGATTTTATTCCAAGAAGACCATTCCAATAAAACCACCAATGAACTTTCTTACCCAACTAAATCATCAACCATGAATGGAACAATAAATCATATATAAAATGTAAACAAATAGAACAATAAAAAATGGATTTTTCTAAGAAAAATCTGGTAATTCTAAATCTAAATAATACAATGATAAATTCAATTCCCAACATCAAATGAATTTCCATTTTTCATAACCAAACCATAAATTTGAAAAATTATTTTTGGAATGTCATGAAACAACAAGAAGAA
This sequence comes from Viscum album, assembly GCA_963277665.1. Classification (NCBI taxonomy): domain Eukaryota; kingdom Viridiplantae; phylum Streptophyta; class Magnoliopsida; order Santalales; family Viscaceae; genus Viscum; species Viscum album. The sequence goes on along the minus strand of OY728134.1, from coordinate 152,856,099 downwards.
ATTATAAGTAAATACCAATAAAATTAAAGGCAACAACATATCATGATGAATACTTTGATAAATCAAATAGGAAAATTATCTAATGATTTTGATAACATGATATGTAAAATTATTTGAGATATACCTTTACAAAATCAATTAAATCCCTAAGATAATGGAAAATAAAATTTGAGTGCTATTAAATTGGCAGTTGATTGAAGTTAAAAAATTCCAAAAATAAAAATACTAAAGATGAATATGAACATAAACATATTAAAAAGGATTACAAGAAAAATTTCACCATTTTTATATGCTTATAAAAATTAACAAATACTATGAATGTCACTATACTTTTTAAAGTTACTGAAAACATAGAATCTATCTTGAGAGAGAAATCAATGTCACAAGAATATGATTTTCATAAAAACACAATGAAATATTAGAAAAATATTCTAGGTCATTTTCTTCCAAATAATCATTAAATATATAAAACACGATTACATAATCCTAGGATTAACCCACCATAAAAAAACTAAATAATAATTGGATAATGAAGTCTTTGTGTTTTTTAAGAAATTACATGTTAATATTTCCTTGTTAGATGTTGTAAGTCAAATTCTAAAGCATGTAATTTTTTAAATTATAATTTTTCTTATAGACATAAATTAAAATGATAGAAATTAAATATAGGTAAAAATATGCACTCTATGAATCAATATGACTTTCCAATTAAATAAAATGATCCAGAAAGCTTTACCATTCATTTTACTAGAGGGTAATGAAAATTTTAGGATTTCAGGATTGATTTATGAGATTTTATTAATGTTATTCCTTACTAAATTTATTTATAGTTATATGGTAGAGAAGTTAATCCAACTAGAATTTTCATCAAAATTTCCCACTGAAGTACCACTAAACCCGTTAGTGTTATTTAGGATGAATGTGTTCATGTATGAAACATGATTTTTCTTATTTATTTATATGTCTTAGATATATATGGGGACTAGTTTAGTACACATGCACCTATAATTTATGGGATACCTTTCTAAAAAACTGATAAAGATATCATTATGTTCTAGAAAACAACCTTTTCAGTATAATTTTCAATTTATGTAGACCAGTTCAAAAAAATCAATCTTTGAAACCCTTAATTGATCATAATTCAACCACTAAAGTTAACAATATTTTTTTAAGTTTATTTTTTTTATGAAATGAATCACCCATTATTTATAAAGATGAATCAATTCATTCTATATACTAATGTTTTTAAATATCTTTGTTTTCAAAAATATTTCATCTAATTCCAATGAAATTTCTAAAAACATAAAAAATGATGAATCTAATTATTATTTTAAATAAATTGAGATTTTTAGATATTAAGTCACTAGTGAATATATTGAACCTTTTAAGCCTATTACTGGTGAACTTACCATTTTTGAAAGTGACAGAACTTTTCCTCATGAACCTATTGAAAATTTAAAATTAGATAAAAAATATATTGTATTAATTTAATGAAATTGATTATTTCATATGTCAAAATATGACTGAGGATGTTAAAATTGATAAACCTACATCTAGAAATTAAGATCCTATATATTCTGTTAAATTTGAAATTTTTTGTATAATATCACTTATACAATTAATACTAGACAACCTACTCTCCACAAATTGAATATAAAATTTTCTCATTGGTTGATTAATATAAACCAAATTTGAACAATGAAAATGACCAACATGAATTATATTTGAAACCATTATATGAAAATAGAAAGTATAAATTTGTATGGGAGAATTATAATTTCAATATTGATACTTTTAAATATGAATCAAAAGACTAAGAAAAACATCAACTAATAGTCTATAAATAACATAATAAATCCAGAGTATGGACCCTCTCTAGTCTGATTAGTATCACCCTTCAACTTGAATGCATAGAATTTTGTTAGATCATAATGGAATACCTATGATGAAATTTAAAATAAGATGAAACCCAATACCATTAGATGATTTTAGAAAGGGAATCACCATCTTTTTAAATGATGAAATTATATATCATATCTCAGATATCCAATGAGTGAGACCTATTAAATTTATTCTAATGAAAAGTTGATTTATAATCTCAAAGAATGAATTTGGTGAGATAGTACCTGCTTAGGATTCCAAAAAAGATGTGGATGTCCATGGGTAATTTAATAATTAAGATAGTAACTAATAAATATCATTTAAAACTTTTATTCCTTAATATAGAACCTGTGAGATTATATTAAAAAATCCATTACTATTTTCAAATTGATTTTCTAGGTACATTCAAATAAATATAACATCAGAAGATTAGTAGATAACTTGTTTCACATGTACTTTAAGTACCTTTTCATATAGAATAGTTTCTATTGGTTTATATAATTCATCGAGAGCCTATAAATGATTCATGATGGTCATTTTCTTCGAATTATTAGAAATTAGTATGGAATTTTTTTGGTTAATTTCATTATTCATGGACCATATTTTACAATTTTTTTAAAGTTTATCTATATTATTTGAAACATTCATTGAATAAAATCCTTGCTCTTAATGATGAAAAATTTCATTCCATGGTGGATAAATGAATTTTACTTGGTCATGGTGTGTCTCATGCTACAATTTAAGTTTAAAAGTCTAGATTTAAGGTAATTTCACCACATCTTTAACCAAAAACTATGAAATATATGAGATATTTTATTGGTCATAATATCATTCATAATATATTATTAAGGATTTTTCTAATAATGAATTTAAAATTTCCAAATTTCTCCAAACATAGTTATAGTTTATCTTTAATGAGAAAAACAAACAATATTTCAAGGAGAATAAGCTAGAACTAACAACCGCACAAATTTTCCAACCAATAAACTAGAGAATACACGTTAAAGTAATTACTATGGAAAATATTATTTCCTTTTGATAAGATTTAAGTAAAATATAGAAAATAAATCTCAAGTGATTTATTTTTTTGGTCATATATTATATAGAGAGTAGGATAACTATACCACCACTAGGAAAGATTTACTGGCTATTATCTTTTACTTAGAATAATTTATATTTTACTTGTTAGGATCCCAAGTAATTATCTTTATTGTTCATTCAATAATAATTTTTTTAAAGAATCATGATTCCAAACCATAGATTTTAATATGGATAATATTTTTATAAAAATTTTACTTTAAAAAAATTTATAATAAATGAAGTGAAAATCTAGTAGCTAAACATTTACCTAATTTCTTACTATTATTATTAATGTCTATTAGATTTCACTGAAAATAAAATAATCCTTTCTTGAGGAAATATTATATGATGTTAGGAGTGATAAGACTTGTTTTGATGATTTAATAATTTATTTTTCTGATAATGAAACTTATAATTGGTTTTCTAAACAAAAAAATTCAAAGCATGTGAGTGATTTAATGAACTATATTTTGGATGACCCATAATTGTGGCATGTTGGTACTATCCAAATGATTTGGATATGAATCTTAAATTTTGAAATCCAATTATTTTTTTAAAAGAATCAAATTTTAAATCTTGGATAATACATTACCCCTCATAGAACAAATTTGAATGTGATTTATTGTGGTATATATTGGTCCACCAATTTTAGAGATTAATTTTCAATTCTATATAAATATTAAGAGCTTCTAGTTTCAAGGTAATATTTCCAATAGAAGTAAAATTCCACCAAACCCCTCTTATTATGTGATGTATTAGATTTATAAAGTATTTATTTTATTGGCCCATTTCCAATTAATTTTGGTTACCATTACATACTACTTATTATGGATTATGTGTCAAATTAGGTAGTAGGTGTTCCCACTAAATCTGATGATTCAAATTTTGTGGATAAATTTATTAAAGTAAATATGCTTTCAATATTTGGTTTCCTAAAGTTTTTCATCACCGATCAATTAAATTTGTTTTATTTTTAGACATTATAATATAACCTGAGGAAATTTGGAATCAATCAATGGGTTTATTCTACTTATAACTAATAAACCAATTGAATAGATAAATGATCAAATAGGGAAATCAAACAAATTTTAAAAAAAATTATATACCCGTATAAAAAAGGATGGGGTTTAAGACTAGATGATGCACTATAGGATTATATAATTTATTTTGAAACACCAAATTTAATTTCACCTTTTAGATTATTCTGTATAAAATATATTCAAATGTTATTTACGTTAGAATACAGAGCATCAAGGGATATAAAAACTAGTAACATGAATCTAATTTCTACTAAAAAAGAAATATTTTTTTCTTATAAGAGCTTGAATGAATAGAAACAATACTTTTTAAAGTGAAAATATATACAAAGATAAAACAAAAACATTTATTAATGTAATAATACTCAACCAATAATTCATTGTGGTTGAAAATTATGCTATTTTACTCTATGATCAAGCTATTTTATAGTAAATACCATTCCATATGGTCAATAATATTCAATGATTATCATGTTTTTTTATAATATAAATTAATAAAGTAGAAAAAAAACATTCAAATCCAATGTCTTCCAATTGAATCTATTTAGAAACAATTTAAAAGATCCTCTATGAAAGGAGTCCCACCTTCTAGCTACAATATATAATTAATTATAAGGTTGGGACTTTCCTTTACACTTATTTTGTGGTGATTTTTTCATCAAATTTTCATGTATCATGTGTTATATTTCACAATCAGTATATAGAAGAAAATAACTGGGGGGAATATCCATGATTATGAATTTAGTTATTTTATTTTTTCTATTTTTTGTTTTATTTTTAAAATTGTATTTTTTTCTTTTCATTTTTTTTGTTCATATTTTTTCCTTTTCTGATTATTTATTTCTATTTTCTCTATATTTCTTTCGAATTTCATGTGTTTTTTAATCCATTTGAGAACAAAAGATTATCTTTCAGTTTTTGAAAACCAATATAAATGAAGGGAAAAAATTCCCCATGATACTGAGTTTAAATGAATTGTGAAAATAACCATTGTTCGTATTCAAAAGTTTGGGGAAATTCTGAAATAAGCATTGAATTTTCAATCAAACAGAATATTTCACCATCAATATTTTTAAATCAAATACATGTGAGGCTTTTGAAACCTTCTTAACATATTCATGATGAAGTGCACTGTGTTGCATTTGTTGTCACTGAGGTATGTTGTTGTCAAGGAACGAATGGATGGATGTCAAGGAGTTTCAATATGTGAATGACAAAGGATGTGATGGTGTTGGTGAGGAAAGGAGAATGGCCATGGTACTAAGATGCGTGTCACTTAGGAGATTCACTAAGTGACATAGGATGTTGTGGTTGAAACATTCTCTAGTAATATCAGACGATTGTAGAGCCGTTCTTAATGTTTCAATACTTGTATCAAGGTGATACTAAGTGACAACACTTGAAGAATGATGATGGAGCATCATTACATCAGATGATTGATGAGCTGATCTTTAAGTTCAAAGAACTTGTATCAACTGGATACAAAGTCACAGCACTGATAGAGTTACCATGCATTGTCTTAACAATGCATGAGGAGATAAGAAGATCCATCCACAAGTCCTAAGTGGATGAAGTGAGCTGAAGAAGTCCATGCACTATCACTTAGTGCATGTGAATTAGAAGTTGATCCCACTTGATCTCTGATTGGATCAATGAAGATCATTGAAGAATTATTTGATTCAGGAGCTCAGTTGATGAAGAACCTTCGGGAATTCCATTCCTAAGTGAGGAATAAATGTTGAAGAGAATTGGAGGAAGTCTAATAAAGAAGAAGAAATAAAGAAGAGTAAATGAAGAGGAAGATGGCTTGAAGTGGCATTTGGCATTTTCAATTGGTTACTTTGTTTTTATACAAAGTCCTAAGTGTTTTACTTAGCAAAAAAGAAGCCAACCTCAAGGGCCAGTCTTAAGGGTTCAACCCAAGGCACATGTGGGGCTAGGTCACCACACCCAAGGGGATCCCATGGGGCCAGCCCGAGAGAGGATGGGGCCGTGTATAAGCCCTGAGGCCACGCGGTGATGAAGCCAGCGTAGCGTGAGCGCGAGGAGCGCGCTCGAGGATGCATAGTGGGCGCCAGTGGCGCGCCCGAGTGGCAGGGGTGGGCGCAAGAGCGCGCCCGCAGAGAGAACACGGTGCGGGGCGGCACCGTGAGGGGAGAAGTTCAACTGGGGAGTAGCGGAGAGCGCTTGGGTGATAAACCGTGGAAAATCCGCTCGCCGTTTCGATGTGGGACGCGGAAAAATCACCGGGAGCACATCCTGGCCGCACGATTGATCGCGCGCCAGATCTCGGCCGCACATCTTATCCGCCGCGACCCATTCTGATCACAGCCGTTCAAATCGTCGATCTGACGGCTCCCCGTCCATCCTCAACCTCAAGCCAGGCCGAAGCCTCCCCGCGTGCCTCTGTCGAACCAGGAGCAACCCGAGCACCGATTTTGAGTTCCCGGCTGTATCTCTAGAAACTGAAGGCTCCCTCGTGCTCGTCTGGCCAAACCGAACCCATCCATGCATAAAAATATACTTGCATGCAACAAATGAGAAAATTCGATGAAGGCCGAAGGCAAACGAAGTGCCGAGGCCTCGGTGAGTTCGTGTTTTGGATGGATTATAAAAGAGAGGCCACACACACGTTCGAATGTGCATGCATGTGAATAAGGCCGAGGAAAAATAAAAGAAGGAAGAAGCTCGCGTGAAACAGTGGAGCAAATCAAGATTTGGAGAATCTTGAATACCCGAAATCTTCGGGAATTCAAAGTTGTATCACGCAGATGGGCTGAGGCATTCCTCTGCCTATAAAAGGAGAGCCCGAGGCGATGGAGAAGCTTGCTGAAAAACATAAGAGGTCCCACGATGCCTTTGTGCAACGTGAAGTCATCCCTGCGCGCACCACTTGCGCGACAGCAGCCCGAAGCCAAACCTTGACTTCGTGAGTCCCTTGCGCGCTACTTCTTTGCGTGACAAGAAGATGGATCCTTTTGTGCACCTCTTGCGCGAAAGAAGAATTGAGAGGTCCCCTGCGCGCCTCCCTTGCGTGACAGGAAGAACCCGAGGCCGCATTCTTGCGCGCCCCGCGGTTAGAGGAGTCTTGCATGGCAGTAGGCCCTTGCGCGCTGCTTGTGCTCTTTCACCTTGAGCGGCTGTCCTTGCACCCTTGACACCTTGCATGACAGTGGAGTAGAGAACTAGCCGTGGCTCAAACACACCTTGTGCGCCATCTCATTGAAGGAGGAGTTCGGGTTGTGTGTTCAAGACAAGAGGAAGAACCCGAGACCTTGGCTTGGGTATGTGCAAGTGGGTGAAGTGAAGAGCACACCATTGTGTGTGTGTGTGCAACAAGGAATACACCCTTTGGCACTTGTATGTGAAAATTGAAGAAGAGGTCGTAGCCCTTGGGGGTGTGCAAGAAGGAGAGGCCAAGTCTCTTGTGTTTGCAAATTGAACAAAGAAAATGTTTGTGCAAACAAAACAAGAAGGCCGAACCTAGGTGTGTGCACTAGGAATTGTGTATACACTTAGAAGAAGAAAAGGGAGGACATCCACACTAAATTATAACACACATTCAAGTGTGTAAGAAAATTGAATAAAGTGTGTGAAGAGGTGAGAAGCTGGTGTGTGATTAAAGATACTACACCCTTTGTGGGTTTATTGCACCAAGAGAAGAAAGTGGGAAGTGCATGCATGCATGAATGCACATGCACACATGAAGAAAGATAAATTAGTTGTGTGCATCTGAGGAGTCCAGGAACAACAGTTCATGACGATTTGAGAACCCATGCTATCAGTGCATGAAGATGAAGAGTTGCCATGCACTCAGTGCATGATGTTGAAGTGATGTGAGACTGGACCAGACTGAAGCTAAAGATATCAGTTGTCTGAGTATTCAGTAGTTGAAGAGAGAGGCCAGTTCATCCTTAGAAGAAGGAGATAAATCCTGAGCAAGACGAGAAGACCTGTTCATAACAATTGAGAAGAGGTACAAAGCAAGGCCAGCAGTCTTTATCCCAGACTGCTGATGATACTTGAAGAAGATTAAAGTGAAGAAGAGCTACTCATGTGATTCGAGGAGCCAGGAGAAGCCCCCCCTGTGAGACTCATGGTGGAAGAAGTCTTCAGTGGGATTTTGGAGCAGGCAAATGGGACTCTGGTAACACTGTGGGACGCAGTATAAAGACCCTCTTGTGGGACTCAGGAGAGATACAGTGGGACTCTGTATCGACCATTGTAATTCTAACAAGTTATAATGGAGAAACCAAGTTGGGGCGTATAACCAACATGGCAAGGACGTAGGCCTTTGGTGCCGAACCTTGTAAATCCTTGTGTCCTGTGCCTTTATATTTACTGCATCATTCGAGGAAAGGTGAGAGATACAAGAAGAGTGGATCGAGGCTTTAACCAGCCATATAGGTTTAATTGATTAAGAATCAATTAGTAAAAAGTTTAAAAGGATCACTGATTCACCCCTCCCCCTCTCAGTGATTCACACTGATCCGGGCACTTCAATTCGTATTAGAGGGAAGGTTGCCTCTAAAAGATCCAAGAGAGTCTATATGGAGTGCAGATTTGAGGAAATGAAAGAACAGCCTCAAATGGAGATATCTGCCAAGACTCTGAAAAACAGAATGAAGAAACAGGAAAAGAAGATGAAGAAGAAGGATAGTGCAATCAGAGAAACTCCTTCTATGGAAAGAAATGTGAAAGTCAAAGCAGATGACAATTCCTTTTATCATTCTACTGATGAAGCCTGCTCTAGATGTGATGAATATGGAAGGAATAATGATCTTCTAAATGCAATCAAATATCTTTAGAAGACAGTCCCCAAGGAAGTGACAATGTGTATAGCTACAGGAATCCTTGATCTTCAAGAAGAAAAATTACAGCTAGAAGATGAAGCCAATTCTCTGGAAGTCCAATTGGCTAAAAGGGGTGGCATAACCAACACTCTCAGAAAGCTGGTGAAGGCTAAAGATAAAACTATTTCCCTTTGCAATGAAAGATTTGAAGACACTGATGAAGAATTGCAAAGAAGCTCTTCTGAGAAAGAAATATTTATGATAATGATCAAAGAAGTTTTCCATGCACTGGAGAAGTTGCACAAAGTTTCAATGAATGTCAGAGATGCTCAACTTGAAGACAAAGTCAAAATGGTGAAGGAGCTTGACAATTCATTGCTAGAATTGAAGAAGGTGCATGAAGACCAGTTAGAACAGTTGAAAGAAAATTGGGAAGGAAGGCTAAGAACTGTTGAGGATGAGAAGAACTCCCTTCACATGAAATGCATAGAACTGGAGGTGATATTGAAAAATCTGCAATCACCCAAAGCTAAAGCCTCCCAGTCAGCTGAAAGAAGAAATGTTGCTACTCAAGTGAGCTTTGAGAAGGATGATTCTAAAAGAAAGACATCCTCTAATGAAAGGGCAACATCTTCTAAAACGAAGGTACCATCCATCCCATCTTGTACTAATGCTTCTAATTGTGTTTCCAAAAAAAGTGCAGGATGGAAGAATAATTCCAAACAAGTATGGATGAAGAAAATGAAGAATCAGAGCTCTCCTGAAACAACACAGCAAGTTAAGAAAAGTACCCACCAATCAGAAGGACTGAAGAGGTCAAGATTTGTGGGTCAGTGTTGGTGTTGTTATAAGTATGGGAACCGTGCAAAGGATTGTTGGTACAATCCACTGAATGTCAAAGCACAAAGGAAGCCCATGCCAAGGGGGAGCAAGCTAGAGGAAAAGAAGCAGCATCCACAGGTCCAGAGACATCTGTTTACTGCAAATAGATTTGGACTACTTGACAACATCTAGGATGATTTCAAAAGTGGTCAAAATGATACATGTCAATCTCCAACTGTATCCAGAGCTAAAATGAAGATAAGATCACTGAACCTGGCTAAAAAAGATTCCTTGCGAAGAAAGCATAAGAAAGTGGAAGATGCTCCCAAGAAGATTATGAAAAAGGAAAAGAAGTCCTTGGAATCTAAATCCAAGAAGGGTGATGCATCCAGAAGGACCACCAAGAAGAAATGCTTCTACTGTGGAAAGAAAGGACATATCATGGATCTTTGTAAAGAAGCCATGAAATTCAATAGAGGCAGACTAGACTCAAACAGATGATCAATCCAAAAGAAGCAGAAGGGATTGGTTGAAAATAAGTTGCCTAAGAAAGGTGGCTTAACAGTTTCAAAAGAACCATGTGGAATTTCCAAAACTGAGGCCTCACTTCCAAATGACTTGTTAGTCATATGGCCAAATTAGTTGCAACTTGCCAAAGATCTACAGAGAGCTGAAGATGAAGTTCTGGCAATTGATAAGGAAAAAGGGAAGAAGAAGATTTCACATGAAGATGTGTTGAGATCCACACCAGCACAAACATCATTGAAGATCAGATGTGCAAGTGTGAAGAATGGTGAAAATGGGGCATCTCAGTTGAGAGAATCTTCTCAACCTTGTTGTTCACATTGATGAACCAAGGAGGTTCCATCTTATTCCCTAACCACTTATATTTACATGTGCTGACATTGCAGGGAATTGAAGATGATGATCATTCTCATCTGGAGAGTGGTTTGGACAGAATGGAGTGCACCCCTTGAGGGGGAGCCAATCTGTAGAAGATGGGATTCTAAGATTTAATACCATCTTGAGAAAAGTGAAGGTATTCCAATCATACTTTCATCCCTTGTTTCTTAATTGTATTCATCATGACAATTAAGGGGGAGTATTGATTGAAGACAAATGGTTGAAAGGGGGAGCTTTATCTTTGCACCTGAACTTTCTAATGAGTTTTGTGAAGTTGTAAAGGATTTAGCAAATTCATTGTTATATCTGAAAAATTTCAAGCCCCTTGAAGGATGATCTCACATGTATAGTGAATGTTGGACAATATTGAGTTCCTTGGTTACATCACTCTTGTTTTCCACACCGGGTTAGCCCAAGTAGACTTAGAGATGATTTACTAAAGGTTCTTTGCTAACGTGAACATGTGACATCATCCCTCTCTTAGTGCTTTTCAAGAAGATGCTATTTAAAGGGAGGAATATATTTTTGAACGTGAACCACACCACACCTTTGCATTTGATTTCCAATAAGGGGGAGAAAATATTGGCACACATATTGACCCATTCATATGTGCTCTAGTGTATTGCCAACAAATACAAAGGGGGAGATTGAAGTGAACTGTGTTGCATTTGTTGTCAATGAGGTATTTTGTTGTCATGGAATGAATGGATGGATGTCAAGGAGTTTCAATATGTGAATGACAAAGGATGTGATGGTGTTGGTGAGGAAAGGAGAATGGCCATGGTACTAAGATGCATGTCACATAGGAGATTCAATAAGTGACATAGGATGTTGTGGTTGAAAAATTCTCTAGTAATATCAGACGATTGTAGAGCTGTTCTTAATGTTTCAATACTTGTATCAAGGTGATACTAAGTGAAAACACTTGAAGAATGATGATGGAGCATCATTAAATCAGACGATTGATGAGCTGATCTTTAAGTTCAAAGAACTTGTATCAACTGGATACAAAGTCACAGCACTGATAGAGTTACCATGCATTGTCTTAACAATGCATGAGGAGATAAGAAGATACATCCACAAGTCCTAAGTGGATGAAGTGATATGAAGAATTCCATGCACTATCACTTAGTGCATGTGAATTAGAAGTTGATCCAACTTGATCTCTGATTGGATCAATGAAGATCATTGAAGAATTATTTGATTCAGGAGCTCGGTTGATGAAGAACCTTCGGGAATTCCATTCCTAAGTGATGAATAAATGTTGAAGAGAATTGGAGGAAGTATAATAAAGAAGAAGAAATAAAGAAGAGTAAATGAAGAGGAAGATGGCTTGAAGTGGCATTTGGCATTTTCACTTGGTTACTTTGTTTTTATACAAAGTCCTAAGTGTTTTACTTAACAAAAAAGAAGCCAACCTCAAGGGCCAGCCTTAAGGGTTCAACCCAAGGCACATGTGGGACTAGGTCACCACGCCCAAGGGGATCCCATGTGGCCAGCCTGAGAGAGGCCGGGGCCATGTATAACCCCCGAGGCCACGCGGTGATGATGCCCGCGCAGCGTGAGCGCGAGGAGCGCGCTCGAGGATGCATAGTGGGTGCCAGTGGCGCGCCCGAGTGGCAGGGGTGGGCGCAAGAGCACGCCCGCAGAGAGAACACGGTGCGGGGCGGCACCGTGAGGGGAGAAGTTCAACTGGGGAGTAGCGGAGAGCGCTTGGGTGATAAACCGCGGAAAATCCGCTCGCTGTTTCGATGTGGGACGCAGAAAAATCACCGGGAGCGCATCCTGGCCGCACGATTGATCGCGCGCCAGATCTCGGCCGCACATCTTATCCGTCGCGGCCCATTTTGATTGCAGCCATCCAAATCGTCGATCCGATGGCTCCCCGTCCATCCTCAACCTCAAGCCATGCCGAAGCCTCCCTGCGTGCCTCTGTCGAACCAGGAGCAACCCGAGCACCGATTTTGAGCTCCTGGCTGTATCTCTCGAAACTGAAGGCTCCCTCGTGCTCGTCTGGCCAAACCAAACCCATCCATGCATAAAAATATACTTGCATGCAACAAATGAGAAAATTAGATGAAGGCCGAAGGCAAACGAAGTGCCGAGGCCTCGGTGAATTCGTGTTTTGCATGGATTATAAAAGAGAGGCCATGCACACGTTTGAATGTGCATGCATGTGAAGAAGGCCGAGGAAAAATAAAAGAAGGAAGAAGCTCGCGTGAAATAGAGGAGCAAATCAAGATTTGGAGAATCTTGAATACCCGAAATCTTCGGGAATTCAAAGTTGTATCACGCAGATGGGCCGAGGCATTCCTCTGCCTATAAAAGGAGAGCCCGAGGTAATGGAGAAGCTTGCTGAAAAACTTAAGAGGTCCCACGAAGCCTTTGTGCAACATGAAGTCATCCCTACGCTCACCACTTGCGCGGCAGCAGCCCGAAGCCAAACCTTGACTTCGTGAGTCCCTTGCGCGCTACTTCATTGCGTAACAAGAAGAAGGATCCTTTTGCGCACCTCTTGCTCAAAAGAAGAATTGAGAGGTCCCCTGCGTGCCTCCCTTGCGTGACAGGAAGAACCTGACGCCGCATTCTTGTGCGCCCCGCGGTTGGAGGAGTCTTGCATGGCAGTAGGCCCTTGCGTGCTGCTTGTGCTCTTTCACCTTGAGCGGCTGTCCTTGCACCCTTGACACCTTGCACGACAGTGGAGTAGAGAAGTGGCCGCGGCTCAAACACACCTTGCGCGCCATCTCTTTGAAGGAGGAGTTCGGGTTGTGTGTTCAAGACAAGAGGAAGAACTCGAGACCTTGGCTTGGGTATGTGCAAGTGGGTGAAGTGAAGAGAACACCATTGTGTGTGTGTGTGCAACAAGGAAGACACCCTTTGGCACTTGTATGTGCAAATTGAAGAAGAGGCCGTAGCCCTTGGGGGTGTGCAAGAAGGAGAGGCCATGTCTCTTGTGTTTGCAAATTGAACAAAGAAAATGTGTGTGAAAACAAAACAAGAAGGCCGAACCTAGGTGTGTGCACTAAGAAGTGTGTATACACTTAGAAGAAGAAAAGGGAGGACATCCACACTAAAGTATAACACACATTCAAGTGTGTAAGCAAATTGAATAAAGTGTGTGAAGAGGTGAGAAGCTGGTGTGTGCTTAAAGATACTACACCCTTTGTGGGTTTATTGCACCAAGAGAAGAAAGAGGTAAGTGCATGCATGCATGCATGCACATGCACACATGAAGAAAGATAAATTAGAGGTGTGCATCTGAGGAGTCCAGGAACAACAGTTCTTGAAGATTTGAGAACCCATGCTATCAGTGCATGAAGATGAAGAGTTGCCATGCACTCAGTGCATGATGTTGAAGTGATGTGAGACTGGGCCAGACTGAAGATAAAGATATCAGTTGTCTGAGTATTCAGTAGTTGAAGAGAGAGGCCAGGTCATCCTTAGAAGAAGGAGATAAATCCTGAGCAAGACGAGAAGACCTGTTCATCACAAGTGAGCATAGGTACAGAGCAAGGCCAACAGTCTTTATCCTAGACTGCTGAAGATACTTGAAGAAGCTTAAAGTGAAGAAGAGATACTCGTGTGATTCGAGGAGCCAGGAGAAGCCCCCTATGAGACTCAGGGTGGAAGCAGTCTTCAGTGGGATTCTGGAGCAGGCCAGTGGGACTCTGGTAACACTGTGGGACGCAGTATAAAGTCCCTCCTGTGGGACTCAAGAGAGATACAGTGGGACTCTGTATCGACCATTGTAATTCTAACAAGTTATAATAGAGAAACCATGTTGGTGCGTATAACCAACATGGAAAGGACGTAGGCCTTTGGTGCCGAACCTTGTAAATCCTTGTGTCCTGTGCCTTTATATTTACTGCATCATTCGAGGAAAGGTGAGAGATACAAGAAGAGTGGATCGAAGCTTTAAACAGCCATAGAGGTTTAATTGATTAAGAATCAATTAGTAAAAAGTTTTAAAGGATCACTGATTCACCCCCTCCCCCTCTCAGTGATTCACACTGATCCGGGCACTTCACATGACATTCACCTAAATTCTTGAATGAACCAATCCATCCTTATTGAACAAGAATTTAATTTATTTACAAAAAACAGGATGGTCTGAGGAAATCATGTTTAAAATGATTCAGAAAATTCTTTGGTATTAAAGTTTCTTTTTTAGAGAATGATATTTTATTTAGGCTTAGCCTTACCCATAATCTTTGTATCCCTTAGTAACCATAAATTTACTTTTAGTTATTCAAATTACACTACATTTTCATTATGAAACCATCATTATGATGAAAAATTTTACTATCATGTTGAATATAAGTGTTGAGGATATATAGTATTATGTACAGAATCTTTATAGGCTATTATGGAGAGGAAAATTAATGACTGAATAAATATTTTTTCTTTTTGAAAATTGATTATATACAATTTCTAAAAACCAAATAAATTCTTTTTAGAGAGATAAATGGAATAAAATTAATTCAATAGAAGTGGTTTAATTTCAAAACCATGTTTATTGAAAAAAATTACCTTTATTACATAAAAAATATAAATTTTTTACTTAATTATATATCTAAAAAAAATTGAAAACACTATGGTAAAATAGGTGTAGTGGGACTAAAATTATATTTTTCTACTGATAAGATGAAATTTGTGAACTATTCATAAATATTTTCAAGATGATGGAGCTATTTCCTATAAATTTGAGTAAACTAGATAATTATTAAGTGTAAAATGGATCAAGTGTTTTTTCATCCCAATAATCCATACTCTCTTTATTCTACCGCAGTATTTTTATGTTTAAAACATATAAAATGTAAGACTATAAATGACTAAGATAATTCCTTATTAAAAACACAAGACCTTAACTCATATTTTGTAGAGATTTAAGAATTTATTAATCATGTAACGATACTTGAATTTATATAGATGAGAAAATAATAGTTGGAAATATATAGCTTTGTGATGTGGGAGAATTTCATAAAGGTAAATGCTTGATATGAATGGCAGAATAAATGAAGTGGAAGTCGATTGATTAAACCTAATTAATAATTTTAAATAAAATTTTTTAATGACAAATGATAATTTATTTCTTTGCTATTAAATTATTGGAATTAATGTGTATGTATTTTCACATTGTCTTTGATTTTAATTTTTATGGTTACGTTTCCAATATTCCACATTCTATGTGTGGGGAAATTGATAGAGGTGGTATTATTAAGAGTTTTCATGTGTATTTCAATAATTTAGTCTCCACTAAATTTTTATTCAAAGCTTATTTTCATCCTTTTTTGGTTTTTTTGGATATTTTGGATTTATTTATGATAATTTATTAATTCAATCTTTTTATGGATTTTTAATAAATTTTTTATATTTACCTATCAAGGAATATTTTAATTTATATTTATATGAATTATTTGTTAGATTAAATTTTTGAGCCTATGTGGAAAGGATTGTCTAACTTTTGAATCCTTTTGGATATTTTTAGTTTACCACATAGGCATATTTAGTTTTCATAGAATAATTTACGTCATGTTAGATCATTTCTATTGATATAAATATGGTTTCTTAAGACAAATCCACTACCCATAAGAAAATTTTTCCCACTTGAGTAAATGAAAATTTTCAAATATTTAATCCATGTAGAAGACTTATATTCCTATAAAATATTTTGGAATCTCTTATAGGAATATTTCGATTGTTAATTTCAAGCCCTGTGAGAGAATTCATATTTCATAGGATAATTTCAATAACTTTAAGAAAATTTATTCGTGTAAGATAATTTACATTGTAAACTTTTTTGGAATTGAGGAATTGAAATTTTATTCAAGAGGATACATAGTAACTGTATTGGGATCGATGTGGTTCCATTTTTTAAGGGAGATTAGAGGTAGAAAATAATGGGAAGATTTCAATGAAAAAACAATGTTTGGTGCAGATGGATTAATTATTCATCCATATAATTGATGAAATTTTTACGGTTGACACCTAGAAGATATGATGATACTAATACTTCATGTGCATAGAGTTTTCTGGGATGTAATTTATGGTTTCCACTATCATTGAATAATTTCACTCTTAATTTCATTGAAATACAAGGATGAAAGAGGCCACAATTAATATAGTTTTTTTTGGATTTTTTGGTTATTGGTGGGATGGTAAAGATTTTATATGGCTGGTTTACATTGGGTAATCAAGAGAGAAGGAAGAATATGTGATCTAATTTATATATGATCAATTAAACTCCTTAGGGGCTATAATTGTTAAGATCCATGTATAATCCATGTTAAGTCTCCCCATTTCATTTTATGTTATATTATTTTCTCTAGAAATATTATTATTGAATGAAAAGTTTTTTCCATTTCATGAAATCATTATCATATTAATTAAATTAAATCATTATTAAATTTATGAAAGTAAATGGATTTTTTCATTATTTTTAGTTTATTTACAATTACATTCCATTGAGCATAGTGTGTTCAATTTGGTTTTTCATCATTGAGTTCGTTAAGATCTTGAATCCCATTCTTCAAGGGAATAACACATATACCGTGATCTTGGAATAATATTGTGGTAGATTTAGGTATTCACCTAATGTTATTTGGGTTAACATTGTAGGACATAATTAGATAATTATTTTATAAAATTAAGAAAGCAGTGTCAAAAGTATAAAAAAATTCCATTCCTTCTATATTTATAATTGTATTCTCACTCTCATTTTTGATCTATTTTCAATATCAAAATTTTCATATTTTAATTGCCTATTTTTTATTTTTTTAGTTTGAAATTAGTTCAAAGAATTAAATAATCAATTTAGTCAGTCTTTCTTAACAAAAAACTGAAACCAAAGTGACATTTCGAATCATACCACTAAAAATATCCTTGTGATACAACCCATGGGAAAAATATTCTATATTATTTAATGGATAAATTTTTTAATTGTGGTAAAGAGTCTAAAACCCTATATATCATGATTATAATACTAATAATCTCAATCCAAATCCTATTTCTTAAATGAACCCCACTTTTGGAATAAAAAATTTTAATTACCTATGTAAAAATTACTTCGAAAATACATATGAGGTTCACACTTCCCTTCTACCAAGAGCCTCATCCAACTTCATAATTGTGTAATAGTGACCCACCATAATTATAAACCCCTTATATATTCATGAAATCCTCTTATTATACTACCTTTCTTAAAAATATGGTCAATTCATGTAGACATATTGTTTGAGATCACTCCACATGGACTACCCATACATAACTACTTGTAATTTCATCTTTCAAGCACTTCTAGACTTTCCCAAATAGATTATATTATATATCCTTGGGATTTGGTGTCACAAATATATATATATATATATATATATATATATTAAATTCATTACCTAACTATATTAAATAGGAATATATGGGGATTACATTATCCCCCATGGGTTTTTATGCCTCCTATATTTCCATTTTCCCTAAGTCACCCTATAAAATTAGGAAAAAGCTTTTTGGGAATGAATAGTCCATCTAAAAAAAGTTCTGGGTTCTAAATGATGGAGTATTATAACTTCAAACTAATTTCATGATCACCATAATCAGTATTATGTACTTTTTAATTACTATACAAGACTCACTTCCCTAAAAATAGAGTATGTGGTTTCTAGGACCATGTTAGGACCATGATGGTTTAATTTAAGGGATTAAATATACCATAACACTTCTCCCAATATCAATATAAAACAAAGATTCTCAATAAGCATGGTCCTTAATGTAAAAACCCCATTACATATCTAATGGTGTAGTAAACATTCATGTTTTGATATCATATAACATAATTTTAACTAAATTAATATATAATACACCACTCAACTCTCATTAAGAATTAATACTACATTCCATATCTATAAACAATGAATCCCAAAAATATAGGTGTTCTAAAAATATTATCCAAACGTGAAACTATGAATAATAATGGAAATAAATATCATGAAGGTATAAAAAATACTAATCAATTAAATAATGAACAAATAACAGCATGGAAATTATATAAATAAAAATAAAAATACTACATATTCATCTATTTAAACTAATATCAGAAGAACTTTCCGATATGATTATTCCATGAATGAAACCCATGACCATAAAACCATTACCTTAGTCACCTTTGGTCATATAACATGGAAATAAAACTAGAAATATGGTTTTCTATTTAGTTTAACAATTCATAAAGTTATAACTTTTGATATAACAAAAATTCTTTTTAAAAAGTATTTTGTAAATTTTGTTTTAATTATAACAAAAGAAAAATAAAAAATCCCCATTCCACCTGACCCAACCCATTACATAGCCACTAATGAAATATCTTAATAAAACTTTCAGTTTTTTAATGAAATATAATCCATTCGATTTTGGGTGGATTTTAATGATTCACCCATTTTATCATAGCTAGAAACTCGTGGTATCATTCATAAAAATGAAATAGTTTATATATATAAAACCTAGCTCAAGAAAAAAATTCTATGATCATGTGAAGAATATCACTATAAAAAATAAGTTTTCAGGGTGATATAATAATATATGTGCTCAATTAAATTTTCTTTTTTATTTCATAATATGATAACCAATTTTATATTACTCAATTCATGAATCTTGGAAATAGTTCTTTTAATAGTGTACTAAAAATTCATTTAAAATATTTACAAGGATATAGAATGATAAAATATCATAGAATAAATAAACATGTTCCAAAAATGGTATATCTACTTATAGTTTAATGTAGTATATAACATCAAATTTTCACAATATTCAATTTCGATCTCAAGATTCATTATTTAAAATTTAATAAAATTTCAAAAATAAATCAATCGAAAATTCAAAAGAAATGTCTAAGTAAATTCAAGAGGGGATGATACTATTGAATCTTACGATTTATTGAAATTACATATTTGTTTGAAGACTATAAAGAAGATTCTAGGAATTATATAAATCATATTTCCTAAATAATATATCTATAAGATAGAAATTATAAAAAAATAAGAAAAAATACATCACCCACAAAAACTCCCAACATACACTTGACAATCCCATTATAAAAACCCCAAATTAAATAACCAAAAACTTTTAAATTTTACAAAAAATTATAAAAATCCCTAAAATAATCACTAAATAACAAACCTATATTAAAACATTGATTAATGGAGTAAAATTAAACTTTACTGGCATCCAACATGTCTTATTGAGAGGTCCAGTTTGGGATATACCTAACACTTAGAGGGGGGTGAATCAGTGATTGGGACTTTTTAAACCAATTATAACTTTTATCCCTATACCTCATGACCTGTTACGATCTTGATTCTATTATTCTCTTTTCTTTATTGCATGTAATAATATAAAGAAGAAAAAATATGCACATGATATTTTTACAAGGTTAATCACTCAATTAAATTAGTTATGTCCTTTCCATGCATGGATATGACTATTTAATGGATTATCTACTATGAATTGATATATTATTATAGTTTATTGTCTAATAAAGAAATACTCTAGCCAGTTTGAATCCCTACACTTTAGAGGGGGGTGGAAAACAATCCTCTTCCCTGTAATGGTGATAGACTAGTCAAACTTGCAGCCTATAGCTAGTTTTTTATACTGCCTATGGAGATAGTCTTCTTTCACTATCAAAATATAGGTTCATCTCTTGATCTTCTCTAGTGATCTTCGCTGGATTACTTGCAATGATGTAGGCAATTAATTCTATCTTCTTTCTATCTCTTCTTCTCTAGTGCAATACCAACTGAACTAGAATTCTTCATTCTGATTCTTAGTGCAACAGTTGACTTCACAAATATTCTTATTTCTTTATCTAGAATCACATACACCAATGTGATTATTCAAACACTAAGGTTCCGATCACATAGAATCATATGAATTAAACTTCCCTGAATAATTGGCCTCCTTTAGTTGGTCATAATCTATTCTTCTTCTTCTTCTCATATTTCTCTCTGACATGTTATAATAAGAAATAGTACTACAATGTCTTAATATCTTTCTTCAATTGTCAATACCAAGACAGGATTGTATCGGTATATTACCTTATTTCTTCATACAGATATGAATTTATTTTCATGTCTAGTTCTTCTTCACTTCACAAAGCACAATGAGAGTGTTAAACACCAGTCGCGGGAGTGTGAATCTATTACTCTTCGTGATACCAAATAGTTCATTATACTTCCTTTATTTGTAAAGTCACTTCGAGAGTTCTATGCACCTATCAAAGGCCTTAGAGACCCTAGTATTTCATGCACCCCCATTTGGGAGACTTGCGTGCAACATTAATTACTTGCGTGCAACATTCATCATTTTTTGCGGAAGACCCCTTTCATGTAACTTATATCTTGCGGGCAACTTCTATTTCTTGCTCGTATATTTATTTATTTCACACAACTCACTTTGCGTATTTTTATCATGCACTTCAGAGCTTATATTTATTCTATCTCTTTATCTTTCTAAATGTGAGGGAGTTACCTCTTATTTATAGACCTCATCGACCCCTGCGCACAAAAACCCCAATATGTCATGCAAGATACTGACGCATCATGTAAAAACCCATTTGACGTCGCATTGGGAGCATAAGTCTCTTTCCTGCCAAGCTCATATTTGGCACACTTCTTTGAATCTTTCACACACTTTATTCCTTTTCCATTTTTTTATGTTTAGACCTCAAATCATGCCATACACACAAGATTCAAAACTCCCTTCAATCATGCATGAAAAAAAAATCTTCTGCACAATCCTATCCTTTTCCAGATTTTGTTGTTTGATCATGGAACTCCACTTGTGCGCAATATACCAAGACATCTTCAAACATTCATGCAACATCCTTTTCCAATAATAGATTTCTTCTTCTACCAATTTTCAGGCCCTAAAATTTGGAAAACAGTGGGAAACGTCACCACATTAAAACATTCTTTTTGTGCACCTCTAGATCATCCATTCCTTTGTGATGTATCTATTCATTGCATTCCATAAACATTATTTATATTTCATCAAAAACTCCACTATTGTGATATATATCCTATGATAGATCAACTTTAGCATCGTCAGAGTTTCAATGGGAAGTATTGAAACTTCCCTATTTTCTAGAAGCATCGTTCCTTCAAATCCAATCTGTATATGACTGGCATCATCCTTTCTCCCCCTTTCCTTCATAAGGCTTACATCACAATTTTTCCTAAATTATGATATTTGTGAAATACATATAAGAAAATCATCTTCAGATTTTTTCTATTCTCATAGTTCGAAGCCCATGTGCTACTTCATCTCTTCTCTTTATCATCAATAGTGGAGGTTTAAGGATTCTTCAAACACCTTCAATTTGGTAGAGAATGTATCACCTTTGAAACCTATATTTTGAACATAAATCACAGTGCAAAAGTCATTTGATTTCATGGAAATATGTAATACATGACCATATTAGAATGCCAAGCCCATTTTCTCTCTCTCTTCTTCCTTAACGAACATTCTCTACCTCATGAAAATCATAGGATTGTTTTCTTCAAGTAATCTCTTTCACGGTTCTCGTGAAATCATAAATAATTCCATGGTCTTCTTAAAATACTCAATATTCTTCAATCATCCCCAAATGGATGATACCTCACCATTTTTCATTGTTGTAAACAATGTTTCACCTTTGACACATGTTCATTGAACATAGGATCAGTTCAAAAATCATTTGATTTGCAACAACAAAGATAATTTCTCAAGAATGGAATCCAATGCTTTGAATCCATAACAATTCTCCAGATAACATCCCTTAAATCAATCTCCATTCACTTTAAAGTTCCATTTTTATTTTGACAATTATTGACACTAGTTGACAAAAAATACAACTTATACACAAGGTGGTCCCAATAATCTCCCCCTTTTTATTTTGTTGTCAATACATTAAGAATTCTCCTAAAATGAATGTGTCAATGCCAAAAGGATCTCTTATGTCCCCTTACTTCTTTCATTTCACTTAAATCCCCCTTATTGATAAGAAATACAATGTTCTTGGTAGAGAGGGTATCATTCCATTCTTATGAAATGTTCCATAAATCATTTCACACTATGTATACTTGAGAGATTCACGGTGTAGAAAACATGAGGATTTGATTTAGACAAACAGAGTTTTCTTTTATCCATTGAATCATGAGATGAGAACTCATGAACATTACTTCATGGTGTTTACACTTTCATTCTAGGCTTAGGATAGTAAGTGTGATATGAAATAATCAACCTAAAACTCCTAGACTAACTTCAAAAAATAGATCAAAAAAATTAGCTATAAAAGGCAGTATATGTGACCATGGTATACATTCATTCTTATTATGTCACTGAGTAATTTATAGTTACTCCCCCTTTATAAAATAATATTTATTTTGAGTAACCAAGAATGAGATATTGAGGAATTACATACCTTTTCCAATGACATGATCTTCATACAATCTTCAAAGTATTTGAATTTTATACTAACTGATGTTGATACTGATTGAGATAATGACTCTAGAATCTTCACCATGTGTCTCCCCCACAAGGGAACACCTCTCATCACTAAATCTCATTTTCTCCCCCTGAGATCTTATCTCACCTTCAATTCCCCGTATGATAATAAAAAATACAAAACATAAATATTTAAAGTAATAATGTGGATCCTCCGTGCTTCATCAATATGAACGATAAGGTTGAGGTGATCTTCTCAACACAGATGCTCCATTCTTCAAACTATCATAACTGATCTTCAATGTTGACTGTGATTGTGTGGAACTAACTATTTCTTCTATCTCTTTGTTTGTGATTTTTCTTTCTTCAAGGGATTTCAAAGCACTAGAATCTCCTAGTTCAACTTTCATCTTTTTTAGGAATTCTTGTTGTGCTGGAGTAAATTTAATGCATCTTCAAACAGTATGACCATACTTGTTGTACCTCACACATAGAACTTATTTTTCCTCTTATGGAATATTTTTTTTGTTTTTATCACATGTCTTATCATGTTCATCTTCTATCTTTCTAATTATTTCCAAATATTCTGGCCAACCCACCAATATATAATTAGTGAATGAGGCATCAATATTGGATCTTCTATATGACTTCTTCTGAGTGGCATCTTTCTTAGTAGTTCTTTTGGATTCACCAAACTTCACATTCTTGGGTTTAGAATCCAAGGACTTCTCATCTTTCATTCTTGAAATTTTCTTGGGAGATTTTTTTTTCACATTATTCATATGATTTCTTCACAAGGATGCTTCTTAATTCTTACATAGCTTTTTTGGTCTTCTTTTATTATATGAACATGCACCATTCATATGACCACACCAATTTAATACATCACAAATGTTATCTAACATTCCAATTTTTTTGTGGTATACAGATGCTTTTGGAACTGTGGATGTTGCTTCTTCTTCTCTAGATTTCTCACTCTAGAGATTGAATTTCTCTGTGATTTTATATTTAAGGTTTCATACCAACAATCCATTGAACAATGCCCAAATATATTATAGGACCAGCATTGACCGACAAACCTGGACTTCTTATCATCTTATTTATAAGGTTGGTGAGTCTTATTCATGTTATGTTGTGCTTTCTGTGGGGATCTATCTTCCACACTCATTCACCTATCCACCCAAGCATTGGTTGTAGGTTTCTTCTCAATTTTCATCATTCATAATTGTTCATACTTTTTCCTATAACCTGCACTTTTTGTAGACTCAATTTTAGAATCATTAGTATTAGTTGGTATGGATGATATGTTTACATTCTCAACTTCTTTTGATGGATTAATGAGTGAAGTAATTATCATCTTATAGCATGTTTGAAGTCGTTTGATAGTAGAATCTTCCCGTGAACATTGAGTACTAGCAGCAACTGTTTCTTTTTTTTTTGTGGAGACTCAATATGTGTCTTCTCAAGATGGGTCAACTGAGATTCCAACTATAGACATCTCATATTGAGGACAACTTTTTGGTCTTTAATCATAGTCATATTATCTTCACATGCCTTCTTCAATCTTTCAACATCATCTTCTTGCATCTTTACTTTTTTTGTAACAATGAGTCCAGTTCTTTTATAATCTTAGAGTCTTCTTCAAAATATACCTCCTTGACTTTATTTCTCTTTTTTAACTCATCTTCAAGTGCATGGATCTTTACTTCTAGAGTCTTGTTGAATCCCCATCTTTCTTCAACATCATTGATACACATTGAAGAACATAATTCACTTTACCTCTTTGTTAATTCAAAGGCTCCAAACTATCTGGAGAGATTTAAACACTCATCAATTTTTTCTTGTAAGACATTCTCCCAAATATCAGTTTCTTCTTTTAGTTGGGTGATATTTTCCTGCATGCATTGAAATAATCCACAAAATAGGGATGCACTTTCTTCAGGGATACCATGTAGAATCATTTTTAATATATCAAATGATATTTCTTTAGAGGTTGTAGATTGAAAGTCACCTCTTGTGGTATCATTTTTATCCTGAGAATAATTTCTAAATATACTAACACATACCTCTTGATCAGTTGAGTTAGGAAGGTTTTCCATCTTCTTGGGGGGACATGAGTGACCTTATCATTAATATCCATGATTGGTGTGTCTTCAATGTCATCATGATACGGTGAACAAGATGATTTATCTTCTTTAGAAAAGAGGGAATTATTCTTCAAATTTCTCTTCTATTTATTTTTCCTGTTCATCATTGTTTTGGTAGATATAGAATTATGCTCATAGATAACTGACTCTTCATCAAAACTACACTTTATTGTTGACTCAAGAATGAATATAAAGTCTTCCAAATAGAATAAAATCAGAATTGATAATCCAACAGAGGTGAACATATCCCTCTAATACAAATTGAGAGGACCAGTTTGGGATATACCAAAAACTGAGAGGGGGAGAATCAGTGATGGGGGATTTTTAAACCAATTTTGACTTCTATCCATGTACCTATTGACCTATTAAGATCATGATTCTCTTATACAATTTTCCTTGTCACATGAAATAATAGAAACCAGTGAAAATATGTACATGATATTTTTACAAGGTTCACCACTCAATAAGAGTTTCTACATCCTTTCCCGGCATGGATATGACCAGTGCATGGATTCTCTACTATGATTTGATAAGATATTATAGTGGAGTGGCTAGGAAAGAAATCTTATAGACATTGTGATTCCATACACTTTAGAGGGGGGTGGGAAACAATCCTCTTCTCTGGACTAGTGAGAGCCTAGTCCAACTTGTAGCCTATAGCTAGTTCTTTATATTGTCTATGGAGATAGTCTTCTTCCTTCCTTAAAAGGTAGGTTATTCTCTTGATCTTCTTTACAGCTATTTACTTGATTACTTGAAAAGAAATAGGCATGTAATTCTATCTTATTTTTTTCTCTTCTTCTCTAGTGCAATATCAAATGCACTAGACTTCTTCTTTCTGATTCTTAGTGCAACAATTGACTACACTAATATTCTCCTTTCTTTAGCTAGAATCACTTACACCAATGTGATTATTCAAACACTTAGGATCCTCTCACATAACATTATCTTAATTAAACATCCCTAAATAATTTTCATCCTTCAGTTGGGTATACTCTGTTCTTCTTCTTCTTCTCTTTTTTCCCATTGACATAGTATAATAAGGCATAATACTACATTGTATTAATCTATTTCTTCAATAATCAATTCCAACAGAAGAGTATATCGTTATAATACCTTCTTTCTTCATGCGGATATGAATTTAGTTGCACAT
The DNA here is from genome assembly GCA_963277665.1 of Viscum album. Lineage (NCBI taxonomy): Eukaryota > Viridiplantae > Streptophyta > Magnoliopsida > Santalales > Viscaceae > Viscum > Viscum album. The sequence continues at coordinate 152,829,809 of OY728134.1, read as the reverse complement.
CTATTTCTTCTTCACATTGAAAAATATAACGAGAGTGTTAAACACCAGTCGTGTGAGTTCAGTTCTACTACTCTTCATGATACATAATGGTTCACAGTACTTCCTTCTTCAAAAATTCACTTTGAGAGTGATATGCACCAGTCGAAGGCCTGTGGGACCCCTATCTTTTGCACACCTCCTTTTGGGAGAATTATGGGAAACATTAATGTATTTCATGCAACATTAAACTTTTTTGGCCAAAGACCTCCTGAGCATAACTTCTATCTTTCTTGCAACTCCCTTCTTGCGTGAAACTTCTCTTTCCTGCACGCAACACTATTTCTTCCACACAACTACCTTTGCATATATTTATTATGCACTTCAGAGCTCACATTTCTTTTATCTATTGACCATTCTAAATGTAAGGGGTCACCTCTTATTTATTGACCTCATCGATCCCTACACGTAAAAACCCAAATATGTCATGAATGATCCTGAAATATCGCAAAAAACCCATTTGATGTTGCATTTGGTGCGTAAGTCTCTTTCGCGCCAACCTCATCTTTCGTGAACTTTATTGAATCATTTTTTCACTTCATTCATTTTTCATTTTTCAATGTTTGGACCTCAAATCATGCCTTGCGTACAAGATTCCAAACTCCCTTCAATCATGGACAAAAAAACAATCATGTGTGCAATCCTATCATTTTCCATATTTAGATTTTTGGATAATGTAACTCCACTTGCACCCAACATACGAAGACATCTTCAAACTTTCACGAAACTTACTTTTTCAATAATATATTTCTTCATTTCTCGATATTCAGGCTCTATAATTTGGAAAAAACTATGAAATAGTGCCACCTTAAAACGTTATTTTGTGCACCTCCAGATCATCCATTCTATTATCATATATCTCTTTACATCATTCCATAACCATTCTTTAGATTTCATCACAAACTCCACTATAGTGATATATATCCCTTGATAGATCAGCTTTAGCATCATCAAAGTTTCAATGGGACATATTGAAACTTCCTTATTTTCCAGCAGCATCATTCCTTCCAATCAAATCTATATATGAATGGAATTATTATTTCCCCCCTTTAATTCATAAGGAATGCATCACATGTTCTCCTAACTTTTGATATTTGTGAAATACATATTAGCAAAGTATCGTCTAAGTTTTTCCATTCTCATAGTTCGAAGCCCATGCACTACTTCATCTCTTCTCTTCATCCTCAAAAGATGAGGCTTAAGGATTCTTCAAACACCGCCAATGTTTTAGAAAATGTATCACCATTGATACATGTATTTTCAAATTTAAGCATATTGCAATAGTTTTCTAATTTCAATAAAATATTTAATACATGACCATCTTAGAATGCCAAGACCATCCTCACTCTCTTTTCTTCTTCAACCATCATTCTCTACTTCATGAAAATAAATTGATTCTTTTATTCAAGTAATATATTACATGGTTCTCTTGAAATCATGAATAATAAAAAGGTATTCTTCAAATACCCATTCTTCTTCAATCATCCTCATATGGATGATACCTTTCCATTATTCATTTTTTTAAACAATGTGTCTCCTTCGACACAAGTTCTTTGAACATAGGATCAATTCAACAATCATCTTAATTGTAACAAAATAGATAATTTCTCAATAATGTAATCCAATGCTATGAATCTATAACAATTATAATGAAATATTCACTTCAATCAATCTCCATTAAAATTGATGTTCCTTCTTCATTTTGACCATTATTGAAAATAGTTGACAACAAATACAACTTATACACAATGTGGTCCCAACACTAATATATGAAATTCATTCCAATCAGAGGATATTGAAACATGATATTATGGAATCACATACAAAAATCCATAAATAAACCAATGAAAATTAGATAACATGCATGAAGAGGGATATAGGAAAAAGAGATGATGAGTTTTACCATAACTTGGAAAGTCGTAACCCCTATGAACTCCATGAACTAAAAAGATGTAATGGTAGAAAAAGGAAGAAGTGGGGAGAATGTTCATTCTTTCATATGACTACTCTAACAAAGAAAATTGTTATTTGGTAACTAATATAAACCCAATGATGAAAATTCCTTCCCAATCAGAAAAATTCAGCATAGGGTCCACTAAGTTCCTAGTGTATTATTATTGGTCATTTAGTGCAAATCTATTGGGTATTTATCCACTATAATAATCACAGAGTACCTAATAGAATTATATCAGGCATGTGATGGGAACATGAAACTAACTCATATAAATACATCTTCTTATAAACTGAAAATTTCGATTCAAGGATTTTATATCTTACTCGTTATCATACAACCTCATTATAATCATCCTAAAAGACTGACATTTATTATAATATCAATTAAAATACAAAAATTGAATGAAATATTGATTTTATAAATAAAACTAAAAAATTAAAATTATAATTTATGAATAAATTATTAAAAAAGGACAATAGTATTTAAATGAAAGGTCACTATACATGGTTGTTCACGTGAATGTGAATGAACTGAAATTTTAGGGTTTTACGGTCATGGTGGCTATGCAATGAGACCATGAATTTTACCAAATTCTTTTTATTCCACTATAAATTCTGGATTTATTATGAATTTTTAAAAAAATTTCCCCAAAATCAAAAATCAAAATTCAAACACTTCTAAAATATGATTTTTAATCTCAAAAGCCAAAAAAAAGCAATTTTAAAGATTCACCACTTAAAATATTATTTTCTTTTACAGCATGATCAATTATAATTTAATTCTATACCCATATCCATAATTTTCATTTCATTTCCAACAATTTACATCCAAATAAATATTTTTTACAAAAAATATACCTGATTTAAGCTTATATTCCCGCAATTCAATCAAGTAGACCCCAAATACAAATCATCATCAAAATGAACTACCCGCCGTTTATTTATAACTAAACATATCCCAAAATTTTAGGTTAAAATTTATTATTTTACAACAAAAAAATATATTTCCAATTATATATGACACTTAAACACATAATGGTTTCAAACTAACCATACAATTTAACCAAAACTAAATTAAATGAAACTATAAATCAATAAAATTAAAATAACCACCAGAAATATTCTAAGAAATACCAAAACCAATCTAATAAAATTTTAAATTAGAAAATCAACCACTACAAAAAATTATCTCCAAAAAACTAGAGAATGGGTTATTTAAATCATTTTAAAATAAAATACAAAACAACATGAACTAAAAAAATAAGTTCCATATCATCAAATAAAAGTCCACACAACCAAATATTTTAAATTCAATATAATAGAATGAAATAAAGAGAATATTTTTTGTAAATACATTTATTTGAAATAAATAATTTTTTAAACAAAAAAATTAATATTCAAAATATTCCATAACATTACCCTTTTATGTTTAAAAAGGGTATAAGAAAAATTAAAATAAAACCATTCAATTGAAACCAAATGGATCCCAAGAAAACATTACGAATCAAATATTTATAACAATTTAATAATTTTATCACATGAAACATGATTTTAAATAAGTAATACATCATTAAAACAACTTTAACAATCTCAAAAAACTATAAACTAAACAAATATAACTTACACAAAAAACTTCAAAGAATATTTTCAAATTAAATAAAAAAATACATATCAATCAAACCAATCTAACCCAAAAAATCAATATACCATTCATAACAGAAAAATATATATATTATATTTTTTAAAAAATAAAATTTCCCATATTTAAAATCCTTGAATAAAATATGATTTTCTAAAGTAACACGTTTAACATTCAATTTTCTACATTAAATGAAAATTATATTAAATTATTTATAGACACTTAAACAAAAAACAAATGGAAAAAGTCATTTTAAAACCACTACATAGTTGGAATGAAAAAAATCACAAAATTATCATACAAATACAAATAGTTACAAAAAATATAATTCATAAAAATAAAAAATACTAGTAATTAAACTAAATCAACTTGAATTAAACCATTAAAAATATCAACCATTAATTTTAATAAATTATTACACGTTTATAATGGTATTAATAAAGATTTATTATTATCATAAACATCATAATATATTATTATAATTATATATAATAGGAAAACACATGTATGCAATGAAACACTTATTTAAAAATCCATCAACAAGTTTTTTAAAAGCACTAATTATAACTGTTAAATATTTAACCACTCTTTCATTTTTTTAAATAATACTAGTATCATTACATAAAATCAAACTACCCCAAATGAACAAAAAATATCATCCAAAAAAATATTATTATTTTAGTAAATATAAAAGAAGATTAAATTTAATTACTCTTACTTTTCCCTTAAAAATAAAATAAAAAGTGTTTAGGGTTTTTAAAATTTTTTTAGACCCATATAAATATGAACCAATCAAAAAAATATATTGAAAGAGTCACATTACATATAAACTTGACCAAGAAACCCTGGTAATTTTGGCCACCATTTTCGAAAACACTTTATCCTAATTTATGTGTTATTCAATGAATTTTAGATTGGTTGTTGACCTATCCTTTTTAATAAATTCTCTACAACAATAATTAGAAAACTATGATAACCATAATAACATTACAAGACAAATAACAAAGCAAAAGGCACATAGAATACTAACATACAACATACAAATTCATACCTATGTAAAATTATCCCTATATTCCTATAGGTATATGTGACACTATATTACTATATTTACAATCATGGGCTAGTACACATCATTGTGGAAAAAAATAAAAATTAAAGAATATAATTGTCCTCTGAAATATCACCTGATAATTCTCTCACCTAGAAATTCTTAGTAACCCAATGAAAATTACTAAAGATGTTCTCCAAACATGTATGGTGACATACCTCTAATATTCTAATGTTCCAATCTCCAATATTTCCATTGTCTTTATTTTCCATTCCTTCTTAATACCATTTGTGATGAATCATCCTGAATTACCATAAATCTAAGATTACTCACCACTAAAATTAGGCACATTTCCTCAAATGATTAATATATACTAACAAGAACTGAGGGTTATATATAAACTACTAGGGAAACAATTTCCATCGAACTCAACAATCCATAAATTAGATTTATTTTTACACATGAATTTTGAAAACCCAAAATATAGAAATTCTTAGTTAAATCACATAAATATGAATTAACTAATAAATGTAAGATTGAGTTTCAAAATCTAATATATATATTTAATTTTCACAATAAATACATGTCAATAATATTAAAAATAAATTTAAATATTAAAAATCCATATATGGCCAATGTTATCCATGGAAAAGCCTCGATACAACCTATGAGATGAATGTCTAAATGAATCCCTCTACCAACTCAATGAGTGAAATTTTCACAACATATAAAAAATAAGAAAATAATACATCTACATATACACCAAAGATCATATATGAGAGGTGAGTACATATAACATACCCGATATAAAATCCCAAAATTATATTTATTTTTAAAAAATAAATGTATAAACTACCATGATGGGTTTTAAAATAAAATGAAAGAAATAAAATTATATATATATATGTATATATCTATGTGTGTGTGTGTAAAATTATATATTTGAAATAAAAATGTTAATTCATTGTATCATGTCATATTTTTTATACATGAATATTGCAAATATTTTACTATCCAGAATAAACAATTAAAAGAATAAAATTAATACTATTTAGAAATAAAATATAATGAAACAACCATGTTATTGGATAACATGATCATGAAATAAAATATAAAATTATACTAAAATTATTTTCTGTATCATCAATGACATAATGCTACCTTCTCACCGAACTCGTAGTTTTTATTCATTATTGGGGGCCCCAAATGGAATAAATGTTCTAGGATAAAATACTAGAGAATATATATCTAATGTGACCTCTAATACCAATTATCTCATGACATTTATAAAATAAAATAAAATATTTATAAAAAATAACACATCCCACCACCAAACTCCCATTATTGAAACAACCCCTATATCATTGATAAATAAAACATGACATGATGACAATGAGAGATAAACTCATATTAAATTCATTGTAAAAATAAAGTTGAATTAATAATATATTAAAATCTAATAAAAAGTATAATATGATAAAAATCGGATTAAAATGAGCATAAAAAACATAATATTTATAATGAAATCCATTAAAATGATCTTAAATCAACGTAAAACATTATAGAATTATTAGAAATGAATAACATAAAATTAATGGTTTTATTTTATACATTTTAAACATAAAAACATATAATATTTTTTTTAATCATGTATCATATGTTTTTTACATAATACATTTTATATCTGAAAATCCATATAACATTTTACTTTAAAATTGAAGGCGATACCTAGAGAGATAGCATTTTTCCCAGAGAAGGTAAGAAAACAGAAAGTATAATAGGTTATATTTCTTATTTAGAAGTTTATATATAGTTTATTACCTTAATGGTAAAATATATAAGAAAATTTCAAGTAAATATTTCATGAAATTGATATCTAATATCAATAAAGCCTACATAATCAATTTTATAAATAATTTATCAAAATAATATATTTTCTAACCATTACGTGTCCAAATATTCATTGTGAGAAGGTGAAAAATAAAATTTTATTTGAAATGTGAGTATAATAACCCTATGGACATCCTCAATATGTAAAATACGAAACTACCATATAAATTTATAGAATTAATGTTTGTAAAATTACAAAATATATGAAATAAAAGTAAAACCACATCAACGAGTTATATAGTCCAAAAATAATCTCTAACCATGTTTGAACACATCATGAAATCCCCATATATCATTATCTAGGTAAAAAACTATCATAGTCAAAGGTTTCTCTAAACCCTATATAAATCCTAATATATAATTCATAAATATATTCAAAATATACATTAAATCATATACCCATAATATATATATTTAAGGAATAAATTTACTTCAAATATATCTTTCATTTAAATAAATTCAATTATAAAAAATACATTAAATATTTATCCACTCATCAAAATTATTTAGTAAAATTTTTAATAACTAGAAAATGGCCCATAATAATAATAATAAACAACCTAAAGAGTTGAACTAAAATTTTCAAATTATAGAACATTTTAAAATAATTCATGGATATTATGCACATTCCAATGAACTTAGTCGTGCATTTACCATTGATTATAAAATTGATATACATAGTCTACATACACACTCTACCTAAGCATGAGGTGACCAAGTAAGGTATAAAATTTTCTGTAGATATAAGATAAATTTTAGTTGATGTGGATTACAAAATACTTACTAGAGGAGTTAAATATTTTTTGGGTGTTTAGATTTTTTAAAACTTTTATTTTGTTTTAGATGAAATGAAATTAATCTGATATACATCATTCATGTATTTTATTACATGAATACACAATTAAATTATTTTGGTGACGTAAAAACTTCTTTTACATAAGTAACTAATTCCATATTTTTTTAATGATGTAACCTTAGTTGTAGTCACTAACCCATGGACTATTAATGGTGGGTTTCAAAGATCAAAACTGATTCTCATTATCAACTCTGTTGGAATCATAGTTGTATTACATCATGAAAAAAATCATGTGTACAAGTTGAATAAAGATTTATATGTGTCAAATAAATATCCAATGATGTTAAATTTGAAGTTGAAAACTTATTTAATGTTATAGAAATTTAAATGGGAAGATTAGAAAAATTAATTATACATTAATGACTACATAAAGAAATCAATAATCATTGTTTTTTATATCAAGGATAATATATTTTATCGAAATGGATAGATTATTTTAAAGGAATATTCTACATATATGAAGGGATTATTTGATATATCAGTGATAATAGTAGTTAAATATTCCTTACATATCCAAAATTATTAAGAGAATGTATTTGTTTTCTCAAGAGATGTATTCTAGAATAATTACAAATAAGTTTAGAATTGAATTTGGGAAATATTTTTTATACATTCATTATAGTTGAAATAAAACATTCAAAGTATGATTAAGGTAATAATATTAATAAAAATTAGTATATAAACATATTAGGGTATATTTCTGATGAATTTTCAAACTCACAACTCCTCATTTCATGTCATGCCAGCTTTATAAAAGTAGGTGGTCATTTATCTTTTTACCGAAGAGAAATTAAACTGCATGTTAGTCATGAAGATAAGAGGTCAATATAATGTAACCAATTAAATTGGTTTAATACCATTATTATATGTTATACATATAATATATGTTCATGAATCCTACCAAATCCTAATATAGGATTGTCTACCATTGTGCTAGAGATGCGATAAAAATCATGGGTTGAAGTGGTAATCTATATGTATCAGAGGTCCTACATCGATGTAACAATTTTTATATATCAAATATTCACCTTTTATAGTACCATATATATATATTAGGTTCTATTTCTTTATTTTATAATTATTGATGTTATCGTTTATAATCACATAGTTGGGAACTCTAGAGTTTATCACCATATCAGAAGGTGGTAGTTGTTTATGGTATTAGGATTGATCTAATAATATTGGATTTCAATGTATCCCAATAAATGTAATCATAATCCATTTATTTTAGAACCATATAATAAGACACATCATACCTTTTAAGGTTGTGTAACGATGTCCAATGTGATACCTTTTAAGGTCATGAATCTCTGAACACTTTGAATCAATTTAATGTCATGAAGAGTGGAAAATTAGGTGAAATAATACTATAAATGGTTTTTATGGTACATTCATATGAGTTATACATTCTATTTTTTCTGAAAGGAAATATTTTCCTTTGATGATGGTCTATTATAGTGAATATGTCCATTTTAGGATGGTTCACATGGAATATGGCTATTTTATGAATAATTAATTTGGATGTTGGGTTTGAACCACAATGTTGATATGAGTTGGGAATATGGTGTGAGTCACTAATAGATCACCAGTATGTAATTAATAATGAGTGAATGACTAGTAATTGTGCACAAAGAAGAGTTCCATGTGCTATGTTAGGGATTATACTAAAGAAAGAGACTCTTTATGCATCTTCATACCATTATTGATGGTTCAATGGGGAAAGATGACTAGAATCTTGGGGGATATGACCCAATGAGAACAAATTTAGGGCATATGCATGGGTGTCCATTTCAAATTTTTCTATAGATTATTGATAGGTCGTAGTGATGGAATATTCATTAAGAACTTGGCCAGACATTATATACAGTGAGAAATCCCAAACCTATATATCTCATTGAGTAGTATAGGGTGGTAAACTCAAAACACAGGTACTAAATATTAGCATCATGATCCCAGATATTCCTCACAAAATTCTTAATGATAAGTACCCTCATTATCCAGGATATACACAACTAAATGTCTCTTTAGGGACAAATCAATTATGGTGTATACTATATAAATACCTTTATCAAGAGAATAAAATATTATAGGGGTTTGATCTTATGTGTATGGTCCTATCATGTACCTTATGTGGTCTTGTAGGAGGCCTCAATAGAATGGACTTTTTGAGGCTTTGATCTTTGTGAAAGGAATAAAATAATTCCATTTGGATAGGCTCGACCAAGATATATGACTTGGGTAAAATGAGGGGTGATAATGAGGCTTAGTTACCCAGAATTGAACTATTTTATGAAGTGTCCATAATGAATAAAATTCTTCGTATTCTAGTACCATTGGAAAGAGAGAGAAGTTCACCTTATGAGAACACCATTTCATATTGTAGTAATATGCTATTTTATGGATTAAATATCATACATAGGGATTTCATTAAATATGGTTCATGTAAGAGGATAAAAAAGGATCCCTCGTAAACAATACCTTTATATTAGTCCTTATAGAGGGACCTCTTGATGATTTCTCATGGAAGGAAAGTTGTGAATGGGTCTCATGAAAGGAGGTCATGAAGAAACCCTTATAGACATGACCTCACAAATATCACTTGTATAGGAGGTACATGATGAGACCCTTTGAGAAGTTATTTCAGGTAAGAACCATTGTGAAGGTGGTTCACAAATAAAGTTTGTGGATTATACATCATGGAGGTGGACCATAGGTGGGTTTTCATAGAGGATTCCTTGTAGAGAGGATCTTGTAATTGACCCGTATGAAATGGACCTCATATAGAATTCTAGTAGAGGGAGTTCATGGAATATTACTTATGGAGGAACCATATAGATAAATCTAATAGAGTTTCCATTGAATATATTCCCTTGAGTATGATTCTCATAGAGGATCTCTTGTGGACAAGTCCTCATGCACATACCTCACAAACTGGGCCTTGCAACGTGGATGTCATGGAGTGTTTTGTTTTCCTTTATTACCATACTCTACATTTGGATCAAGGGTTACTGAAAAATATCTTCTTTAATTATTAAATCATACAAATAAATATTTATACCTTAAATGAAGAGGAAATGAATCTCCGAATTATGAAAAAATTATTCCTCTTTTTTGTGTTTATCTCCGACTATCCAGATATCCTTTTTCAGAATCTGCAATTGTGACTCTATAAGTGGAAGTGATGGGTATTTATTGGTGTCAATCCATAACTACTTTCTAAAATGGGATAATATATAAGTATTGTGTGTTCATGTAAGGAGTGTTATCCATGAAGTGGTAGCGGACCAAAAAAGTGGTCTACAGCCTCCTTACATGTTAGATGCACCACCAAGTAACCATATGGGGTAATGATGTAACTTCCTTAGTGATTCGTTCAATTATGATCCATTAAGTCACTATATGATCCCAAAATGATCCTATTAATTCTATGGGACATGTTGGTCCATCACAAATTAATGCTTTGAGGCTATGAATTTTCTACATGGTTCGTGTCAATTATCCTCCTGTTTTCCTCATACACCTAGAGACTACAAAACTATAAATTTATTCTTGGATATATTTACTATTAAAAATTTCACATCAATCATTTTTTGATTAAATAAATCACTTTATAAGATTCAATAAATTCCTCTCATTAAAATGGGGTCTTATTGATAAAAATAAGATTTTATTATGAGGTAGTTAGGTGGCCCATGAAGATTTTATAGTGTCCACATAGAGGCCCCTCTATATATAAGTCAACTTAGGGCCCCCTAATTTTTATATTTTTCACTTAAGATTATTTAAAATCACTCATAAATGGTGGAATTCATGCCCCATCCCACATATGGGAGCTCACAAATCATAGCTCACATATGAGCCCCCCCTTCCCAAATTGATCTTATATTCATGAATAGTGTCTTTTATGATCTATGTTCCCCAAGAAGAAATATTCTTTGTGATATAATAAAGAGTTATTCATAGAATACCTTCATCCATGGGCCCCACCTTAAATGTATTACCACTAAGATAGTGCCTACATGGCATACCACTCACACAATGAATATTATTTTTTCTATTTACATATCAACTATGTGGAATTAATAGTTCCTATATAGTTCATATAGTGCCTACATGGTTCACATATTCATTATGATGAAGTCTATACTCTTTATTTTTTTCTCACTTTATATGTTTTGAAAATCATTATTTCCTTTTATAGAGACAACAGTTTCAAAAATCCTAATATCTATGATTTTATGACTATGAATGATAGGAGGACTACTATTTTCCATCAATACTATCTCCTCCCATAGAATGAATCCTTGAAGAATATTTTCACACTAATGATTCAAGATGAAGAATTGTCTAACAAGTTTTCTATATGCTACTTTTAACTATTAGATGATTCCCTAACTCCCACACCTGCTCATAACCTTCCATAAACTTGGTTTACATCATCCTAGAAATATATTTATGTGAATAACTCTATTGATGGTTATCTTATTCTAGTGGCACACTAATGAGGCACATAAATCATAAATAATCCTCCATTAACTTGAGATGACCAGGTTCAGTACAAATAACCCATTTCTCAATGATTATTCATCCATCTTTACTATCTCAATGAATAATCAAAAGAAAGGATGATATTCTATGTTGGATCACTCCCCAAGTTGTATGTTTTCTAATGAATGGTCCTAAGACATCTGGGTGCACCAAAGTTTGGAATAATTCCTCAAGTAGCACTAAAAAATTGAGAGTATGAGATAATATTGATATTCCTCTTTTTTCTATACTGGTCGACCAAACTTCTCCCATAACTATTTCATAATTAGTTTTTGGGAACTAAAAACTTTATTAAATTACATAGATAGGTGGGGATTAACCTAATGGTATTCAGTAATTGGGGGGATGCTAATAATTTTATGGATATATGGTGAGTTAATTAAATAATCCAATATCTAAGTGGATCATAATAAAATCCTCCCATTGAAAGTGATTTATTGGATGAGTTTGAGAGGAAAATTGTAAGGGATCTACATCCCCAATTGATTTTCCATTTTATGGATTGAGTCGATATCTTCCTTCAATCAAATATATCAAGTCACGGAGTTAGGTTCTCTAGAAGATATCCCAATAAATAATTCATGAATGTTAAGGGTTATAATTATGATATTTTGGAAGCATTACAATCCAATTAATGGGGTTACATATTTTAGCTTATCATTTACCCTCATATTTTAATTATCGTCCTTCATTAATATTTTTCTATGTGTGTGGATACTTCCTACTGGGGACACATACTCCAACGTCTTGAATAACATGCATGTGATGCAATATTTATTATAGAATTAGTAATATATTAATAAAGAAGTTATAGGTCCTAATATGATTTACTATATAATAGGACATAAACAAGATGAGAGGACCCCATATCAGATCAGTGGTCAGTTCCAATTCTTGTATGGCTTGGTGGAAGAACATTTTTTGTGCTATAAGTTTAAAAACACTGTTAGAATAACTTTTTTTCTTCTTTCCATAGGATGATATCTCTTTATAGTATTTACCCATTTCCATTAAGTACTAGTGGGGTTTTTGACTTGTGGAGTGATAATTTAAATTTTTCTTTCATTTCCTATAATTCACACCCAATAATGTTTGTTGATATCGGTGGTGGTACCCAATAAAAGAACTCCATATATATTTCTTTTTTAGGGATGGATTTTTAGTGTCCAAATTTAATGAATTGTTCATTTTAAATATTTATTCCCCTAATATACATGAACACCAATTTATATTTTTATAATGTGTATCATCATTTACTTTTACTATGGTCAGGAGTGAACGACATTATTTTATCATCTTCAAGCATCAGATAATTTTGATGTGAGAAGATATAAATGTTGTTGTTTCACTATCTCCGACTACTTATCCCATAAACCTATCATGGTATTATGATCTAGAGTGGGTAGAAAATTACCCATATGTTATACTGGGACAACAAGTATGATGGGTAAATACACCATTGGCCTCTAAAAAACTACTATTTGAGGATACCTTAGAGAATATTTTCAAATTGTAAGGTTCTCCAACCAGGAAGCCCTGTTTTGATAGGTAATATTCATCATAATATCCAATTTATATTGAAATTTATGTGGATCCAATGCTAGTGACTTAGAATTCTAGCTATATTACTTGTTTTTGTTCTTCTGTGATAACAATAATTGAAACACTAGTGTAGAATAATTATCTATAATTTTTCCATAAGACTGACCGGGGGATAATAGTTAATTATTCTTACATACCAATCACACCAGCTAGATCAGATTCTATCAAGGAATAACTAATTATAGATTATAGATATGTAGCAAGAGGTGGCCTGATTTTGGATCTCGAATGTTGGTTCCAATTATTTGGAATGGATGAAGTGATATTAGAACAGAGTCCATATTACAATAATATTGTATTTTATAGAGTAGATCAATAAAAAGGTTGAGATCCTTCAACAACTATATTATGGCTTGGGTGCGAGAGGATTTGACTACATCCACCTACATGCTTTTATTTGAAAATTCATAGTTAATTGAGAGAAACTAGAAACACAAGAATGATATCTACACTCATTTGATTGTGAAAACCATTAATTATAGGTTGTGGATGGTGCAATAAAAGATCCTAAACACTATGACACTAGGGAATTGAGACTTAATCACTAGGTAGCCATTAATATTATTGGGATATGGGATTAAGAGGCTTACATAACAAGGGTAAAGTATTAAGACTAAAAGAAAATATTAATATAAATATCTTAAATTAGAGGAATCAAGAATTCGTCACTGATATTGAAAAATAAATCCATTAGCTAAGGAAAATGTTGTGAAATTGGAAAATTTCTAGTAGTCTATTTGTAATTCCCACCAATCATTAGCCAATTTTCTTAGATAATCTAGTCAATTATTTTAGTTTTATCCATTTTTTCTTTTATATATAATTACCAAGAGATACTCCAATTTATGTATGAAACACTATTTTCATGATCAATTAATGTTATTTTTTTCAATTTTTTTTCAATTATTTAAATATTATTCCATCCTAACTCAAAATTCATGATCACCTATGATATTTGGAATGATTAATTTTAAGATAATCGGAATATTCTTGAAAATTGAGCTAGAATAGATTGAGTCAAACATGATTACAAAATTTTCAGTTAATAAATTTTTCTCCTATACATGTTCTCACAGATGGGTATTGGCAATACATATATAGAGGGATATGTACCATCATTGTACATTTGAGATGGTCCACTCAAATATTATAGATGTTTTCCTCCTATATGTGTGGCCATAATTGAGTATTGGAAAGAGAAATATAGTGGAATATATACAATCATAAATTATTATATTTGGTCTTCTCATATATGAAATTTTAGTAACAAAATTTGATGAGGATCATAATGGTGGAATATAGAATGAGGTTCCAAATGTCGAAAAGGGACCAAGTACACTAAATCTAAACCTTTATGCATTGTACATAGTTCATCTGAACCAATTTTTGAGAGGAACAAGAAGGTGTGATTATTTTTTCCAACGTCAAGGCACCTAGAGAGTATGAATTGAATTTTTTGAGGGTCACACTGTGAACCATTCAATCTTTTTATGTCAATATTTTGGTAAAATATTACTTTTACCTATGTATCATATATAGAAAACTAATCTACTTGAAAAAATGATTTTTCAGTGGCCACAAAGTATGGTTTATTGTCTTAAATTTTTCTTTGTTTTCTATTTTAACACTCTATTATTCCTATTTTATGTGAGGTGTATGTCTGGAAATAGAAAAATTGACCTATTCCCAAACCTAACATTACAGTTTTTCAACTTGGAGTATACTATATATCTTTAATTTTGTATTTTATGGTCTTGAATGTTGTCCTAGTGTATCTAATATTTATGGTTGAAAATATTAACCAAAAGGAAAGGAAGTATGCATAGTAGTATGGGAAAGGTAAATCTAATGTGAAAGAGATACCAATTCCACAAGTGTAAATAAACTCAAATACATGTTATTATATGTTCCTGTTATGATTTTTATAAAATCAAGCCATGTGGTTTAGGGTCACATGATGAGGACCAACAAATTTTATAGAATATGATTTCATATTCATTCTTTAAAAATGGGTATAACATATGAATATGTGACATATATGGTATTAAATATAATTAAATAATTTTTTTTGTATTGTTTATATTAATACATGAAATATTTTAATTAATAAATAATGATATGAAATAGGTACATAGAGGATAACCACCATCCAAATTCGAATGTTGGGTTTCGCTATGATGTTATTGATGTGTATAGATATTGGAGTAACTTTTTATTAGGATGGAATATTCCTCTAGTTGATAGTGCCACATATAGATTCATAATCATTTCGATGAAGTGGTGTCCCTTTTAGTTGAATTCTCTCATTACCAATATCAATATAAGGGTTATGATGATTCAACAATTTGGAGAATGATGTTGGTTTATAGAGAGAAGTTTATCCTAGAAGGGTATTTTCAACTTAAAAGTTACAACATAATGTACTAAACACATAGATTAGGCAAAATGTTATAACATGAAATTGATCAAACATGTTCATAAACCATTGAGTTCCACAGATTAAAGATTGATTTTTTCACTTTCAAAAAGGGATGACTTTGTGAGGGGAGACATTAATTCTTATCAAGATTTCCTTTATATATTATCAGCTATAAAATACTCGTGTCTCATTTATTTTTTATTTCAATGGTATTCAATTCAAAATATTGATGGATAATTATTAATTTCATACAATAGTAACATTGAGATGAGGCGGTCTAAATAGTAAAAATGGGGATCTAATTTTGATCTGAATAATATTCCCATATCTACGATAGACAAAAACATTAAATGATGACATAGTCTAATGTTATAATTCTTGGACCATATTATTTTATAAGGTCATATAAATTAAATCAACTATTGCGGGGATTTAATGCGACACAAATTTGAAAAAATATTGAGGCAACCTATAAAACAAGGGCAAGTAAAATACTGACAGGAATAGAGATCCCAATTCTAGTATATACCATATCATGTATGGGTACCCATAGATTAAGTCCTTAGTGCTTAGAAAAATATAGTTATTTGTTTAAGGTTACATTTCATTAATTTATATAAAATATAGTCTATTTAACAATGTAAAATAAAAATAGATATTAATGGGTTTCCGGATCTACCATATATTATCTTAGAAAAGGGGGCACATAGTTTAAATTCATGGTTCTTGGACCGTTAATGGTGATTGCCCATAATAACCCAGATAGGGTTATAGGTATAAGACAACCCAATATCTTTCTAATGGGGAATGATGATGTTGTAAATAATGTCATGAGAAATTTGGAATCTATAAATGATGATATAGGAAAAGTATTCTAACGATGACCACTAACCACATTTGAATGATAGGATTTAGTATAATTTATATAGGGCCTATGGTATTAGTGGTCCTTAATCTATGGATAAAAACATGCATCTTATCATAGAGTATGAATATGAAAACACCAATATCATTAATTGGTGGAGTTTTTTTGGCGTTGAATGTGATCTTTATCTATAGCCATGAAAGACAAGTGGTGGATCAAAATACAAGAGACAAAATTTATAACTTGTGGGAAATGGATATTCAAAAAGGAAGTGGAGTCATACTAGTCTTGATCTAACTATGTTGGAGTTGTAATGATCCTTAAGAGAGGAGTGGGAATGGGTAATGTTTTATGGATAGAATTAAGGTATATGGTTTGCAAGTTACTATATACACTTAAAAAACAAGTATCAACACACATGTAGTTCTTATAAAAGATATATATTCCCTATATAAAGTCTAATATAGAAAGAAATAATGTTTATGAGAGGGCCATACACTAGGAAGGTGTTGGATATTAAATAATATTGCAGAATATTCTATGAAAAGTGATCTAAGAATAATTACATATAATTTAGTAGTATGAATAAATTCACACATAGATATTATAAAATGTTGTCTCTAGATAGATCTAGATCATATATATAGAATGGTAATTTTTATCATTAGATGGATTAGAAGCGAAAGAGGCCCCATGGTTATATCTATACTAATTCTTTAGTTTATATCCGAATATGAAAATAGGGAGACCAAAAAATAAGTTTTTTTTGGAATTAAGGGATATTTTATCCTTATGTAGGGTCTCGTATGTCCTTCAATATTATATAGATATAGATCTCATATGAGTTAGTTGATCCATGAAACATAAAACACTCTATGAAGTTTGAGGTCTTTAAGGGTGTACCACTTTCCATGTTGTTTAATATCAAATTAAAAGCACTTTGGTGTTGTTCAATTTAATATTGTATGATGATAAATATTATTTGGGAGATTTCATATAGATCTGAGCCATGTAGAAAACAAAATGGTTTTATCTCTATACGTTGATCATGAGGAAATACCCAAAGTGAATGGAGAAGAAACATAATTAGGATAAATATACCAAAAGTGGGGAATATTCAATTTTTTCATAGGGTTATGGATAAATAAACAAATGATAGGGGTATCAAGTAGATATTTCTAGTATGTAGAGAATATTGGCCTCACAAAATAGACCACACTATTTAGTTTTTTGTTCATTCATAATAGAACATATTTCATACTGTTTAAATTCATATGATGAGGAAGATGGGTTCCATAGTAAAAGATCATATGTTGATGAACTCGAATATATAGATTTATGTAAATATGTATTTTATGAGAAATATCAATACCTTACCCTAGTGTTGAGTGAGGGGATAAGACAATAAAACTAAGGTTGAGGAACTACAATTAATTGGGGACCAACTAGAACCTACCATTAAACCTATGATAAGGGATCTAAGAGTCACTACATATCCCAAGACATAGAAATAAATCCACATGTGGTTCTTATAAAAATGAGGGAATTTCTTATTGTTAGTGAATGCTAGATAATGAGGGATAACATTCATTGGGGACTTCTACACGTATCTAGATCTCTTGTAAGGATAACGTGTTCTCACCAATAGACTATTCAGTTTAGTTTATGTTATAATGTTTGGTAAATAATGTATTATAAATTTCTACATCTTACAACAATGAAAAATGAATTGCAGTTTAAATTTAGGTAGCTTTATTTTTTTTAAATCCATCAAGGTTTCTTAAGAGCCTGTGCATTGGGAGTAAGATTTAATCATTTTCAAATAAGCCTTGAATATTGAGTTCTAGCTTCACCACGTACTCTAAAATAATGGCTATAATGTAACACATAATTTTGATTTTACAAGGTCATTATTCTGAACATAGTTGACTATAACCATGTCATTTTTGAATAATAAGAACTCTCAAGTGTGGCATGCTTATTCCTATGGGTACATTTTTTTAGAATAGATTCATGGGAAAATAAATCAATAAAAGAGGCATCTATGTAGATCAAGATCAAACATTGAATGGGTAACAATGATTGTTACTTGATATAATGCCATGAGAGGAGAACACTTTCTTTATCAAGGGAGCTAAAGTGTAAGGAATTTTTTTCCAGTCACGGGACTATGGATAAGATACATGCACTGATAAGTCTATTACTTAGATCTAGCTACTATTTCAGTAAATTAGGCTACACAAGATATGATACTTATAAAAGTTTATCATATTTTATGGTGGACCAGATGTTATGTAGTTTAACATCATACAATAAGGACATTGGAGGTCTTATGATGATCTGGCCTATGCAAAGAAAATGATGTCTTCCTCTTGGTTTTAGACCCATTTATTGAACCCCAACATGAATTAATGGTTACCAACAACAAGAAAAGAATGGATTTGATTCATACAATCGTGATGGGACTAGGCCAATAGACCGAGGAGCTACTACATATTTTATACAAGAGGGAATAAAGCCACATGTAGTTCTTGGATTAAGGATCCATATACAGACCCATATCTTACCTTGGAGGTATATTAAAAATTGAACTTGTGGCTGAGTCCATTAATAGAAACATCTCTATATATCCTATAATAATAGGAATCAAGAAACACATTATTCTTTGATAAAATTATCTCTACACAGATATGGATCAGGTATAGGATAATGAGGGTGATGGGAATGGGAAATCTAATAAGGAAAATAAATATTAAATCCAATATGAATTGGTAATTTTTTTACAACTGAGTTACATTCAGTTTATAAGTGGGATATTTTTCTAGGACTATGATAGAATATCATGGAACCACAATGTATACTAAATTATTAGAATCAATCCAAAAATATTTCTTATATGGTGAGGAAATTTCATCTCATTGTAGACTGATAAATGGAGGAAACTGACATGTCCTAAGAACTCTTACACAGATCTAGATCTCATCTATATGGAGTAGTCATCCCATATAGACCATTCCAAATAGATTAATAGGTCATATAAGGTGGAAATTATATCATATAGTTTAATATCATGTGACCTGGAATTATTATTTCAATAGTTTAAGTACATGAAACATGTATGTGATAGTGCTACATAGGTTAGAATTGTATAGATAAGACAAAATTCTCTATAATTTAAAATATTATAGCTAACAATTTTGGTGATATACAGTTTGTAATCAGACTACTTGGAATTTTTTGAACTCATTGTGAAAATATAAAAAGTATTTATTGACAGCAGTTTCATTGGAGGTGATCATTGTAATGACCTCAAAATTTACAAGGGAATTATTCCATTCTTTTAGAATTTATTTAAATTTGTTTTGATTTATGTTTTATTTGGGGTTTTTATGTATCTTATGGGTGGTTTTAGTTGGTTTTAGAATTCTATAATGTTTATAATGGTTTTTACATAATTTGGGGAAACTGTGTGGTTTCCCTATCAAACTGTGTGGCTTGTTGGAGTGGAGTGGTGTGTGGAATATCATTAGAGATAACCCTGAAACATTCCCAATGAAATCATTCAAACCAAAATAAAAAGTAAAAGAATAGTTGGTAAAAGTTTTACTAAACCATGTGTCCAAACAGTGTGGGTACCCAATGTGGTAGTGGATCTCACATTGTTGGTGCACTGTTTGGTAAAATGTGAAACCAAACCATTTGTGTGGTATTAAATGACCCATAATTATTATTTTGACCTAAAAACTACTTTTAAACCATCATTATTCCTCATAATCCTAATTATATCAAACCTAAAGACTCCGATGGATGTTCATGGTGAACTCCTCCGCTTCTAAGAGTAATTATATTGGATCTACTAACATCATTCCTATGTATTTCAAGGAATGTGATCATTTTTCCTTCATTTTTCATTTTATTTCTTGATATTATATCTTATCCTTGGAAAATAACTTATATATCTAAAATTATTGATGAGTTTAGTAATCCAACATGATCTAATGTCATTCATTCTAAATTATCATGGAAAAGGAAAGTGGAAATTCTTCATTATTCAATTTAGCTGGATCCACTCATCACGTTGGATCTCATTGGGTATGTATAAATTCATCCCATCACATTATATGTTATTCATGTGAGATATTCTCTCTTTAATCCTCAAGTGGATATTTGTAATTGGTTTTAGGTATTTTTGGTGATTCATGTTCAATTAGTTAGATAACCTTGATATTTATCTTTAATATTCCTAAGGTATGAAGATTCATACCTTTATAAAACAAATATATATTATTGTATGATGTTAAATTATTATGTGTGAGAGTGTATCCCATGATACCTCTCTTTATAGGACATGATTGTGTACATATATATGTGTATAGATCATATAATTATGCTACCTAATATCAAAGTGACATGTGGACTGTCAATGGATTGGTTATTCCTTTAGGTGGAATCATGTGTGACGTAACATGTGGTGATTATATTTGGGTCTGGAATGATATATTACATTTCATGATATCGATGTTTCTTGAATTGAGATTTTTTGTGGGACAAGATGTCCTTGTAGCCTATCCTGATATGTATAGTGGTGTATGATGGACATGTGGCCTGACATGAGTCATGGTGGACTTGTGGTTTTTTAGAGATTTGCATTGTTCATGAGTATTTTTATGAGATTCATGGAAATAAGAAATAAATTATCAACTAGTATGTAGTTGAAACAGGTATAGATGTAGTTTTTGGTATCATAGTTATAACCTAATGACCAAGCATATGATTATTGACTTATTCAATTTTTCTTATAATAAGATTCACATTTATATAAATGACACACATAAGTTAAGGATGAATTAGTGTTGTACTGTTATATTTATACATACCCCATTCATGGTAATCTTGTTGTGCAAGTAGACTTTATGGATGGGGATCTAGTCAAGTGAAAGGCCCATGTGTCAGAATGTTGAGTGGGATGAATAGGGAATATGGGAAGAGTTATAGTGGAATTCAGTTTTCCTATTATTTTGTCTCTTATTATCTTCCATTTTTCATTCTTAGTACATGTCATACAATTGGTAGATTGTTTGGTTTTCTTGTTTGACATATCGATATAACATGGTTTTATATTTTTTTTATTCTATCATTTTGTTCACTTATTTTTATTATCTCATCTTCATGGGTGTGTCCATTGGTTTGATATTTGTATATATGGAATAGTCTCCCCATGTCCTAATTTAGGTCATCGTTATTAGTCAGTAGCCTCTTATGTATGGGGATGTCTACATGATGTCATGTCACTCTCCATCTGAAACACTCTGATTTTTTTGGGTGTTATAAAATGCTATTTGACCCATGCTTTTTCTTCCTCCAAATATGTTTTTTCATTTTCAATAAAACACTTTTGGGATAGTGGGAACCTCAAAAAAAACTTGATACAGCAATTCCACAACTCAAAAATAGTCACTCTATAAATTCAAATTTCCAAAAGAAACCAGAGACATCAAACCACGAACAACAAGCCCCATTGTCAAAATCACTATACAGATTCAAAAGAACATAGAAAATTGAAATCTGCGATGACCACTTCAATCGGAAACCACCGTCTTCTTCATGGAGAAATAAACCAGATTTCGAGCTCCCATCCAACAAGAATCACTCTCGGCAGGATCGACTAAGAAAAGAGGAATAGACTGAAATTTTGAGGGGAAACACCAAATCCATCAATCCAGGACCAACATCAGCATTAACACAAGGTTGCACCTCTTATAATTCCAACTATCACTCAAACAGAACCATCAAAAAGCTTCCACAGGAACCATCACACCAGAACGACCAGTCTTGGGATGAAAGTCCAGGAAGCCAGAGTAGAGTTTGAAGTGGATCAGACTAACCAGTGGGCTACAAATTTTTCCTCGTCACCATAATTAGAAGCATCAAAACATGTCCATGTTGAAGAGACACCAAGAAATGAAACGAACTAGCCAAAATCATTCTTAAAGTGGAAACAAAAGCAAGACGCGACAAAGCCAGAAGAACCTGAGCAAGCCACCTCCATCAGAGACCCAATCCACCAATGTCCCGTCAATTTCAGCCAATATGGGGCCTCACACAATGGGGATGATTGAAAGACTAGTGGAGGAGGGTTAACAAGCTTCGACTCACTAGAAATAAGAGGAAAGGGGAAAGGTGAACAAGAGAGACCAAACACACGAGAAGAGAAGGCTGATTTAGTGGCATTGGTAAAGAGGCAGGCGTTAAGAGGAGTTTCACTGTGCAGAGGAATGCAAGGGGAAGAGAAAACCCTAATCGCCGAGAGAGAGAAATGTGTCAGGAGAAATGAGGCCAGGATGAGAGCAGGGGAATGAGAATGAGAGAAGTGGGAGTTTCATAAGAATTAGATTTGATAGTTTGTTCTTGGGTAGGTGAGTTATGTAACACCCCGTGATTTCATAGTATGTTATCTCATTAAAATAATTCAATAGCTTGCTCTATACGCAACACAGAGTTCGAGCGCACCACCACTTACCAAAATAGCCGTTCAAAAAGTGGTTATGAATAGTATTAACTGTATTTTGAATGTTATATACTCTATATATTTTTAACAACCATATTATGTGTTTCTTATACATAATATAAAAACAAATTCAATTTTTCAGATTAAGGAAATATTTTTCAAAAATGCAGTTTTACCACCTACTAATGGTGAATTTTTTTTAAATGAAATATCTGAAACATTTTTATTAAATTTTACAGAATAAAATTTTTATTTATAAGTGGGACATAAAATTTTATTTTGGATAAATTTTTGGTGTTTTTCTCCTAAAATTCATATTTAGATGAATAGTGAAAAATACTAAATTTAAATTGAAAACAAATTTTTTAATAAAAATAATTTAGAGTGACAAATTATACATAAGATTGGTTTTGAAGTATAATTAGATTATATTTTTATCATTTAATAAAATTTATGTCATTATATGTAATTTTACATTTAAATTTGACATAAATACATGTCAATCTTTTGACAGTTTTTACTTTTTAAAAAAACCTGCTTTTTGGTTTTGACAATGGGAATTAATTTTAAATTAATAAATGAAACTTATATGTTATTAATTTTGTCAAATAGAATTTATTTTTGAATTTTGAATATCAAAATTAGCTTAGGGTAATTTTTTTTATTTTTCTGAAAACATGCAATTTTTTGATGAATAGTGAAAAACACTATATTTTTGTTTAAAATTGACTTTTTATTTAAATAATTATTTATTTTATTTAAATTTATTTATTTTTAAAGTAGATAAATAATAACTATATTAGTTCAATGTAATTAATTAGAGTCATTTTATAATAAAACTAGATCTATAAAATTTTATTGATTTTTTTAACGTCTTTTAACCACATTTGAGGCACATTAGTAAATTTGCATAAAACAAAATTTTACCACTTCTGTGAGTTAAATTTAAAAAATCCAAGAGACATGGTTAATATCAATTTGTACAATGTGTTTCAATAATATGAAAATAATTTTTTTTGAATAGTATCTTTTGAATTTTATTTCCCACAGTAAAAAGTAAATGGTGTAATTAAAGTTAAAATGATATGATTATTACACTAACACATGTATTAATTATATTATATAATTTTATTTAGACCAAAATCAACCTTATAACAAAAATATGATCATTTAGGTCCACATGGATTTGATTAGGACAACTATTATTATTTTATTTAATGAAGAGTTAAAAGTTTTAAATTCAAAGGTTAATAACAAAACCATTTTTAATATACTATTATAAATTAGATAAATTAGACAATAAATATTCATTATAAATATAAAAACATTCCCGGCACAACGATAGTTTAGTTATAATTTTTAGACATTAAATAATTAAATCTATTTGTGACACAATGATGATGCAATAATTACCTTCATAATGAAATATCAAAATAATTGATATTTCAAATATTAAAATAAATATAAGTTGAAGGTTTTGGTGCCATATACTAATTTTCTAGGTGAATATGACATGTTAGGGTTGATTAAATGTATTTGGTTCTAAGTAATCAAGTTGGTATGACTTTCACAAAAACCAAATACAAAATATTGAAAAAATTGACATAAATTAGTTTTAAAGAATATATTATATTATTAAACGATATAGTATTCCAAAAAATATAAGTTTCGGCCAAAAGAGTTATATAATTATTAATATGTCATTAATGAACCACTTGGGGTTCTCTAGTAATTTTATAGTTGTTTATTAAGAATTTATGATAATAATACAGAAGGACATTGTAAAAATTAAACTTTTTATCTTGGAGTTAAATCTAAATGATAGGGTTAATATGTTGACAAAAACATGTCCAAAACCTATTGTTTGAATGGATTTAGACCCATCACCACCTTATATTTTAAATAAATCTATTTTTATCCATTAGAATCCTAAAATTGTTTTATAATAAAATAATATTTTATACCTTTCTTAAAGTCAAGCTCGCCTATCTTATAAAAGGGCACATCCCCTTCTCTCAAAATCACACCTCAAAATCCATTTGTCTTGAAGAAAACCTGCCGAAATATCCTCTCAACGTCCCTCTCATAAACTTGGACTCATTACTTTTATTAGAAATCCAACCTAAGGATCCTTTTTTATTAGCTCAAAAAGGAAACACCCGAAGAAGAGATAATAATTTCACCACGCTCTTTCATGTTTTTTTCTTCTTCCACTTCCTCTTTCTTGGTTTTTCCCATACCAGAATAATAACTCCATTACCTTCTACCTACATTTATGTTATTATAAATATAGTTCAACCACATTTGTTATTTTATCAAACATATAAATGATATAGTCACCATACGTGTGTACATACAGCTTACCGTCGCCACGTCGTGGTGTAGTTTTTTTTCAAACAATTAATTATTTGGATGGGTATAATAGTGAGAATAACTGATGTAAATAATTAATATAACATTTTTTTGATTATGTATATATTATATGCCATCCAATTACATATGATTTCACCATCAATATAATGATATTTTTGCTCGTGCGTACGTATGGATTACTGTCTCCATGAACGTTATGAGATTCATTCCTCACTGTAATCATTCAAGAATAATTTATAATTTTATGATAAAATATAATGTTTAAGAACATAATACCATTATTGATATGAATCAAATAAATTCTGTCCATAATAAACATGGCTTACATAACCAAGCATATAAAGGAAAAAGAACCAGTTAACACACAAAACAATGAAACTACCAAAATATTATTAATAAAGCAATATTATAAGATCATATATGATATCATATTTATGTATGTGGTTATTATATAATTTAATAAAAATGACTTAAATATTATATAGGAGGTTAACTTACCCTCAATCAAGTAAAAGTACAGGTTAAGGGTTAATTCTACAATCTCTTTACTTATCTGAGATTGTTAATACATAAGTATCTACTGGGACCTCTTTATCATCCCCATACATGTTTTCTTAAAAGTGTAATTCAAAAAAATTTTACTCTTTACTAGACTATGGGTTCAAGTCATTTATTCCTTTATTTGAAAATATATGTTTTGAAAAGAATATTTCTTTCATTTTCCAAAGAAGGAACTTTATGACCTTTTCAACAAAATTAAGGTAAAAATGTATTTTATTTAACTTATACGGAGGGTGTGGCTATTTTTGAGCATTATAATATCATCGAAGCTTCCCATACAAGTTTATAATAATATTTTCAAAATAAATGTTTTCTTTTATAATTATGTGACTTTTAAATGGTTTCAAAATAGAAAGAGGAATTTCTTTCAGTTTGTTTTCATTTGATCTATGTCGATATCCATTGATGGATTTTAAACTTGTTTAAAGTTGATTCGTTATGATACAATTCTTCTATATTGTATTGAATTTTTTGTCATATGTTTGAATATGGATACGTTATTTTTTCAACATTCATGGTTTATGGATAAAGTATTGAAATTTATTATCCTAGTTTTAATATGAATGTTTATGTTATGTTTAAACCTTTTCATATGAGGAATGAATTAGACATAGTATGTGACAGGTTGATCCCACTATAACTCCTCTATGCATCGATAGGTGTCATGAGACAAACTAGTGTCTTGTCACAAGGACTTGACAAAATCGTATTCGTAGTCTTGGCATGAGGACATGACTATGTGGTTATACAATCTGGCATTATGCATTCCATCATTATGAAATTTTATATTGATATTATATGTGATTATTTGACTAGTGGAATATCTATGTGAGTATGTAAATGGAATTATTTGATTTATCATTTCCATATCATGATAAATTTTAGGTTTAAAAGGATTTTTTTAATATTATAAATTGCCTTAAATGTTTATTGTTATTTATGAAAGTATCCGCTATATTGTTATCTTTACTGAGCATCTGAGCTCACCACTTTCTATGTTTTATTTTTCGAAGAATGCGAAGAAGTATATTATGACTTACCTGTAGGGATAGTCTAAGGGATATTAATGTGGTAAATGGAGATAATGTATTTGTTGCTGTTTTAATTTTTTAATGTAATGTTAAACTTATGAATGTATCTAGTATTTCCACGGATACTAAACTGATCGATCTTTCGGGATTTGATCCATTGTGATCATGCCAATGTATTAAAATAGTGCACCAACTCTGGGTAACTAGGATCAGGGTGTTAAAGTTGGTATCTGAGAAATTTTAGTACATACTTAGGAAACTAGATTTAGAAAAACATTGATTATAGAACATTACCCTAAGATAGACAGTGAGAATTAGTATAGAATAACTTCCATGAATTTTGGTAATGTAGAGATTTTGTGTATTTTCCAAGAAATACATCCCTATCTAGATACGAGCTGGTAGAGGAGGCTCTGGAATAGTTATACCTACGAGTGAAAACATCAATAAAGAGTTTCGAGCTTGACCCGGGGTATCCTTGTACACGACGACGGGCCTTGTTGCACTCTTGGTTCCAACACTCATGGGGGATATGATTAGGATAATTAAAATTTTCATTAAAGCTGTTATGAAGGAATTATGAGTAAATTCACCCACAAAGAAAACATTTAATGATTACAGATTATATGATGGCCTCATTCTCTCTCGGCACGCTCTCCTAAGCTCACTCCTCTTCTCTCACCTTGTTTCCTTCCACGAGTGCAGGTGATTCCTCCTGGCCTCTGATTTCTTCTAATGAGTTTCCTAGAGCATTCTATTTCCATTTTCCGAGGATTTATCCTTCAATTCCATTTTGTTTAGGGTTTCATCCCTGGACCCTTTTCGGATATCCCTTTCTTTTCTTCTTCTTTGGGTCTCATCCCCATGTTTGTTTTAGGGATTCAGTCATATTTTCTCCTTCCTCATTCAATGGTGGTCAAGGGTAACGAATTTTTTCTTATTGAGGAGTTTTTATGGTGCTACAGTCTTTGGTTTTGTTATGAAGGTTCATTGTTGATGTTTTTTTGTGCATCTGGTGTTTCATTGGTTGTACCTTTCTATGGAATCCATGCTCGCTTATACTCCAATCTATCCTCTAGTCCCACTGCTTCAATCCAGATCGGTCGGGTGTGATTTATTCCAAGCGGTTTTTTTGTTTTGTTGTGCATCATGGTGTGGGGTTCTAGGTGGCATGGCCGGGGTTCAGGCGAAGGCGGGGTTTCAGTTGGGATGGGTGTTTTCGACAAAGATCATGACTCCATTTGAAGACTCTATTCTTCTCTTATGTTGCAATTTCTTCAGGAATCACTTCTCCTCTCCAGGTTGGTCTAGGGGGGTGGGTGTCACGCATGATTTTGGAGATGCTGTTGGAGTTATTATTTTTGATCTTGGTGGAAAAATCTTAATTTAGTTGATTCCTTTTGTAGCCAACATGTGGTCTGATGATGGGGGATGATGAGTTGATTTTGTTAAGGTGCTTCGACATTCTGGTGTGGGGTTGATCGATAATGAATATGGTGATGGTGGACATTATTTTAAGACAGTCATGGTGAGGGATTATCTGTGAGGTGGTGGTGATGGTGTGTAGATGATGGTGGTCGGAGAAGGGGGAGATGTTAGTGGCTCACCGGCAGCCTACTCTGATGGGGTGATGGTGACGTGTGATGTCATTGGTGCGAAACAAGACGGAAACGTGGCATGAAAGGATAGTTTCAACATGATTTTGGATGATGTTAGATATTTGAATATCTGAATTGTAATCTGGAAGGTTCAGATACCGCGCTGTGGTTTTGGTTTTAATTTGGACATTTTGTTTGTATGGTTACCAGTTACCCTTAAATCGGATTTTTAGAAAAAAATTTCTTCGAAGTAGATTATAGATTATATTAATAATGTTTTCAACATATGTTAGGTATTTTTAAAGTTTTGAATTATGCATTGTAATTCATAAACTAACCTAGTATATTCCATTTTTTTAGAAATGGTGCCTAGTAGAATGAATGAGAACTCTAGAAATACCCATGATCCAAAGATTAAGAAGGAACATATATTTCATGGTATTAAGCCAACATTTAGAATGGAAATAATCTCCCACGTATTCTCATCATATGAAGAAATAGTATCACCTCTTTATAAGATTTGTAAATAATTCTCTGAGTCCTATGACTTTGAAGGGAAGTAAGAGAAGAGAAGGATGGAGAGAGAAAGATGGATAAATGGAAGAGGGGAAATAAGGATTTTCCCATATGTGATAACTGTGGAAAGAATCACCTAGGTAAATTATTGAAGGGAATGGGTGTTTGTTGTATGTGTGGAGAAAAAGGAAATCAATTACGTGTTTTCAAGGGTAAGAATAAGGTTTTGAATTTACAATGCTTTATCTACAAGGAGTTGTACCACTACACAAATCAATGTCCAAATCACTTGAGTATAACCCAAATGATGCTTTTACATAATCATCAAGTTATGATACTACCAAAGATATAGAGGAATGATTATACTTCTTATGTTGTTATTAAATTATTGTGTCATTTTAGTATTGTATTAATGATGTACATGTTATAATAATTATACAGTATATAAGGATCGTACTGCAGTACTATTTTATTAAGGACTTGATATTGTCTGGAACTAAGAAAAGTGACTCAACTGTAGGTTATTTTTTTTGGAAAACATTTGGTTGAGAGAAAGATATACCATAATATTTTTCTGATACCGAGGTAGTTATTTTAGGATAATATATGATTGATATGGATATATTATATTGGATATTTTTGACTATCTTGAAACTCATTAATGATTTGAATATTCCATCATTGTTGGAGTTTAAAGAATTTTTGGATAGAATGAGTATATCCAGTATTATATAAGGAATAAGGGAGCATGAATGTAATCAATAAGGTTTTATATTGATTGAGGGTGTCACCATTTTTTAAAAGAATACATGATGATGATATTCACATGTTATTACATGAAAAAAATATCTTCATTATATTTACCTTCCTTATAGATTTTAGACTGTGAATTTGGACAGAAGTGTTTTGGATAAGACTAATGGTTGGAATGGATTATGTTTGAAATTGGATACATTTGTTAAGGTTAAATAGTTTCTTAAGATTATTTTTGGATTGTTATAAAAATGACAACCTAGAGGTTGGGCGACAACCCATCATGTCCGGCCAGGACATGAGACTTGAACCCGCAACGGAAGGGTGACAAGGGTACATCACCTACCACTGGCCTTCGTGATGTCCTGGTTTGTATCATTTAGTTTTTTTAAATGGTCTGAAAGATAAATTATAAATTAATTTTTTGGAACCCTATATTATTCAGATAAATAGAATATTTTTGAATTCTATTATCTTTTGGACTGAAAGATGAGTTTTTGGTAGGAATTAGTTAGGGGATGAAACTCTACTTGTCAAGTATATATATATATACACTTATTCTATTAATTAATTAATTCTTAAACGTTAGTTAGGGGATATTAAAACAAAAAATGTGTTATCCTAATACCTTATGTTTTGATGAACCGATGATATTTTACATCATTATAGATTGATGGCTTTGAGGCCCTCAATTTTACACTTGATTATGATTGATGACATCAATAACTCCCTATAAATATTTACTTTTTTCCTCTAATTATGTCTCTCTAATTACTATCAATGTTCTCCTACTCGAGATCATAATTTGGTGGTGACTTTTTCATTTCCCTTTCCCTCTTATTAAGACAAAATTTTATTAACCCAATTTTTGATGTGGGTTTTCCACAAAGGTATTTTTCTATTTTTAACCATTAATATTCCATGAACAATTTCAAATAGTAAGGAAATGATTTATTTATGTAGGGTAGAATGTAAAACCCTAAGATTTCATAGTAGGTTATCTCATTAAAGTAATTCAATAACTTGCGCTACATGCAACACTGAGTTCTAGCACCCCCCCACTTACCAAACTAGCTGTTCAAAAAGCAGATATGAATATTATTATTTGCATTTTGAATCTTATATACTCTATATAATTTTAATACCCATATATTGTGTTTCTTAGAGATAATATAAGAAGAAATTCAATTTTTTAGATAAAGGAATTATTTTTCTAAAAGGCAATTTTAACTCCTACTAAGGGTAAATTTTTTTAAATGCAATATTTGACAATTTTTTTTTTAAAATTTTACAACATAAACATCTTATTTATAAGTGGGTCATAAATATTTAGTTTTGATAAATTTTTGGTGTTTTTCGGATAAATTTCATATTTTGATGAGTAGTGAAAAATACTAACTTTTAATTGAAATCAATTTTTTAATAAAAATAATTTATAGAGTTAAATTATAAATTTGAATGGGTTTTAAGTATACTTATATTATATTTTTATCATTTAATAAAATTTAGGTCATTATAAGTAATTTTACATTTAAATTTGACATAAACACATGTTAATCTTTTGATAGTTTTAACTTTTTCAAAAACCTACCTTTTGGTTTTGACAGTGGGAATTAACAAGAAATTAATAAATGAAACTTATATGTTTGTAATTTGGTAAAATATTCTTAATTTTTGAATTCGGAATATCAAAATTAGATTCGGGTGAATTTTCGGTATTTTTCTGGAAACTTTTAATTTTTTGATGAATAGTGAAAAACACTGCAATTTTTTTTAAAATCAAATTTTTATTTAAATTTTTATTTATTTTATTTATATTTATTTAAAGTAAATTATAGATAAATAATAACTATATTAGTTAAATGTAATTAATTGGAGTCATTTTATAATAAAATTTGATGTATAAAATTTTATTGAAATTTTTTAACTTATTTTATCCCCCATCTAGGCACATTAGCAAATTTGCATAAACGTTAATTTCACCACTTCTGTGATTTAAATTTCAATAATCCGAGAGACACTGTTAATATAATTAAGTAAAATGTGGTTCAATAAGATGAAAATAATGTATGATGAATAGTAACTTTTGACATTTATTTACCACGTTTAAAAGTAAATAGGGTAATTAAAGGTAAAAATGATATTATTATTACCATAAAACATGTCCAAATTCTATTGGATAAGATTATTTCTACCTAAATCAACCTTATAACAAAAATATCATCATTTAGTTCCACTTTTATTAGATTAGTACATTTATTATTTTTTTATTTAAAGAAGCGTTAAAATTGTTAAATTCAATGTCTAATAACTAAAATATTTATAATATTGGGTTATACATAAGATAAATTACACTATCAAAATTCACTAAAAATATAAAAATATTTCCTAAAAAATGGTATTTTTCTAATTTGAAAAAATTAAATAATCAAGATTATTTATGACATAATGATGATGTAGTAATTACCTTCTTAATGAAATATTAAAATAATCGATATTATAAATATTTATATAAATAGAAATTGAACTTTTTGATGCCATACACTAATTAAATATGTGAATATTACATGTTAAGGTTGATTAAAAGTATTTATTTCGAATTAATCATGTTGTTATGTCTACTATAAAAACCAAATACTAAATAGTGTCGAAATTGAAAAAATTTATTTTTTAAAAATAATAATATATTATTAAATTATATAATATTCCAAAAAATATAAGTTTCATCCAAATGATGTATTTAAAGATTAATATGTCATTAATGAATCACTTGGGGTTTTCTTGGAATTTCATAGTAAGTTTAATAAACATTTATTATAATAATACAAAAGGACATTGTAAAAGTTATACTTTTTAACTTAGAGTTAAATCTAAAAGACAGGGTTAATATGGTGAACTAAACTTTTCTAAAACCTATTGTTTGAGATAATTTCGACCCATCTTCACCTTTAATTTGAAATAAATTAATTTTGGTCCATTAGAAACCGAAAAATATTTTATAATAAAATAATATTTTAAACTTTTCTTAAAGTGTCCCTCACCTCTCTTATAAAAGGGCACTTCCCCTTCTCTCAAAATCACACCCCAAAATCCATTTGGCTCAGCCAACCCCTACCCAAATATCCTCCCAACTTCACTCATATCAATCTAGAGTCCTTAATTTGATCATAAATCCATCCTAAGGATCCCTTTTTATCAACTCAAAAGGAAACACCCGAAGAAAAGATAATAATTTCACCACCCTCTTTCAAGTTCTTTTCTTATTCCACTTGATCTTTCTTTGTGGTTTCCATACCAAATTAATAACTCCATTACCTTTTACATAATGTGATTTTATTGTAAATATGGTAAAAAAATATTCTTTATTCTATACATCATATAAAGGATAAATTCACCATACGTGCGTACCTACGGCTTACCGTCTCCACGTCGTGGTGTAGTTTGTTATCCAAACATTTTATTATTTGGATGGGTATAATAATGAGTATAATTGATGTAAATAATAAATATAACATTTTAATGATTCTATATATATGGTATACCATCCTATTACATATGATTTCACCATCAATACAATGATATTGTCGCTCGTGCGTTCGTACAGATTACTATCTCCATGAACGTGATGAGATTCATTCCCCATCGTAAACATTCAAAAATGATTTTCATTTTATGATTAAAAATATTGTCTTAGAACTTAATATAATTTTGTATATGAACCAAATACATACTATCCATAACAAACATTGCTTATATAACTAAGAATATAAAGGAAAAAGAATCAGTTAAGACCCGAAACAATGATAGTACGAAAATATTATTAACAAATGAATATTAAAAGATCATATATGATATCATATTAAAGTATGTGGTTCTTGTATAATTTAATAACAATGATTTAGCTATTATACAGGAGGTTAACTTAATCTCAATCAAGGAAAAGTACCAGGTAAGGGTTAATTCTACAATCTCTTTACTTATCCAAGATTGTTAATATAAAAGTAACTATTGGGACCTCTTTATCATCCACATATGTGTTTTCATAAAAATATAATTCAAAATTTTTTTACTATTTACTAGACTATGGTTTAAAGTCATTTATACCCTTATTTGTCCATATATGTTTTGAAAGGAATCTTTCCTTCATTTTCCAAACAAGGTACTTTATTACCTTTTTGATAAAATTAAGGTAAGAATGTCGTCTTTTTAAATTATATAGTGGGTGCGGCTATATTTCACCATTATAACATCGTCGAAGCTTCACATACACGATTATAAAAATATTTTCAAAATAAATGGTTTCCTTTATAATTACGTGACTTTTAAATGGTTTCAAAATAGAAAGAGATATTTCATTCAAATACTTTTCATTTCATTTATGTCAATATCCTTTGATGGATTTTAAACTTGTTTGAAGTTGATTTATTATGGTACATATCTTCCATATTGTGTTAAAAGGGTTGTGATATGTTTGACTATGGATGTGTTATTTTATTACAATTAATGGCTTATGGATAAAGTATTGACATTTTTATGCTATTTTTAATAAAAATATTTATGTTATTTATTAAAAATTTCAAATGAGGAATGAATTGGACTTAGTAAGTGACCGGTAGGGCCCACTATAGCTCATAGATGCATCGGTAGGTCTCATGAGACAAACTAGTGTCCTGGAACAAGGCCTTGAAAAAATATTATTTTTAGTCTTGGCATGAGGCCTTGAATATGAGGTTATAAAATCTAGAATTACAAATTCCATCATTATGAAATTGGATATTGATATTACATGTGATTATTCGACTAGTAGAATATCCATGTGAATAAGTAAATATAATTATATTATTTATCTTTTCCATATTATGTTAAAGTTTAGTTTTAAAAGGATTTTTTTAGTATTATACATTTCCATAAATGTTTATGCTTATTTATGAAAGTTTCCAGTATATTTTTATCCTTACAGATCATCTAAGATCACCCCTTTCTGTGTTTTATTTTTCCCAGGATGCGATGAAGTATATTATGAATAACCTATAAGGATAGTCTAAGGGATATCAATGTGGTAAAAGGATACAATGTTGTTGTTGTTTTTTTCATTTTATAATGTAATGTAAAACATATGAATGTATCCAGTACTTCAAATGCTACTAAACTGATCGATCTTTTGGGATTTGACCCCTTGTGGTCATGCCAATGTATTAAAATAATGCACTGAATCTGGGTAACTGGTGTCGGGGCGTTACAAGTTATGAATGCTCCTATCCAAACCATGTGAAATACACTTCCTAATAACTAGGTTAATTGATATTTCAATTATTTAGTATGGCATTAGAGTTTCATATTGATCTTGAGTATTGTTGGGTAGTTATAGTTTATGTTATTTTAGTGAGTTCATGCATCATGAGTAGGTATATTATTTCACATGTCACATGTCTAATTTCATTTCATTGATAGAGGTTTAACAAATTATATTCCAATTATAATATTTGATTTTTGCCTCTTATATGTACTATTATTAAATTTTAATTATTTTTACATGATCAGGTTATATCTTATTTTATGTATATTATTTTTACATATTTGTTGGTACTAGATACTTGGGATTAGGCCTTGGTAAATGTATGAGATTGGGGGTTATAGTTATATGTGGGGTATTTGGATGAGTCTTCATAAAGTAGTCCGTCTGTGTGCCCCTGTTAAATGCTATTATAATATTTCTATTTAATCTATTAAAGAAAATACTATTTATTATTTATGGAATTTTATATAATACCACCTCAATGATTTCTTATGGGACCTCTTAGAAAAGTTTTTAAAGATGCTCCAAAAATGGGAAATGCTCCTGTATAACCTATGAATGTGTATTATGATGTTGTTTAGTATGATCTAATATTCACTCTAATGATCTCGTAGTATAAATAGCTTTAGAAAGGATTCTTTCGTCTAGTATCTACTTAGGGTGGAAGTGTCCATAGGGCAGGCAGACTATTGTAGATTTTTCGTGAGATTTCTAATTAAAAAATTCAGCAGAATTTCATATAACTGGAAGAACCAAGGATATTTAGGACTATATTAAGATCATCATGGGGATTTTAGATTTTTTATAGACTCCTGAAGAGAAGTGATTGAAATAGGATGTATATATACTTTAGGGACACACTAGTAGATAGTGGAGTAGGATTAAATAGGCTATAAGTAATGAGTGTCTGACATGGGATGATTTCAAAGTAAAATTTTGAGTAGTTATTTCTAGATACACAAAAGTTTTATTCAACCTTGAATATTTTCAAAATATTATCATAGAATGATAATAGTTACACATTATTATTCTAATATAATAGAGTTGATTCATTTTTATCTAACATGGTCCTCGAATAGGGTACATTAATCTTGAGAGTTTGATATTGGCTTACAATATGAGTTATAGAACCAGGTGAAGAACTTATACCTACCTATACACTGTGAATTTTTTCACAATACCATTAAAATTGAGAAGGGTATCACAGAGGATAAATCATAATGTATTATTCCTATATATAGTGGACTAATAGGTGGGCCCTCGAGTAGAGCTTTGGGTTCCCTGCTCAACAAAAAAG
Organism: Viscum album; assembly: GCA_963277665.1. Taxonomy (NCBI): domain Eukaryota; kingdom Viridiplantae; phylum Streptophyta; class Magnoliopsida; order Santalales; family Viscaceae; genus Viscum; species Viscum album. Next base: position 152,793,020 of record OY728134.1, on the reverse strand, counting down.
AGGATGGTTAAAGAGATATGTTAGTGTGGTGATAGGCAGTTGGAGAAGATAATGGTTTATTCATTTCCTTATATGGGAGGATGTGTAATATAGTGCTTTAACATTGTAATGAGTAGATAGTATAAGAAATTGTGCCCATATACTTAGAGAAAGTGTCACTAGTGTGGTAAAATTTGATGTCTCTATCATTTCAATTTGACAACATCATGATTTGTTTTACTAGTAATGGTAGGGAAACACATGATCCATGGGGGTATCCAAGGGAATCTTATATAGATATTTATAAAAATTCAAGGGAATTGTGCTATAGGGTAGAAAAGGAGATTTAGTAAGAGCTATAGAATTCATAGGGTTCAATAATTAGGTGAACCATGGATTGTGGGTACAATATTGTGGATCTAATGAGGGTAGAGTATATGTAGTGGATTAGACTCCAACTAATGTTGAATAAGGGTCTTAAATAGATAGATGTATGATTTTTATTTCATATATACTCTTTTCTTCTTTTTTTATATAAGTTATTTCCACTGTTTTATATATTCTCAAGTAATTTATTGGTGATGTTTTCCTATAATGGTTTTCAATAAATTTTTTACTCTTGGTATTCCACTCGAAAAGAGGATAGATCATACTTAGAGATGATAAAAAATTTCTATAGTTGATATGGGATACATACATCAATGAGATATCCTGATTTTAGTGATGACTTGTTTTTATGTGATGCTTGGTATTGATTTATTTACTCATTACTGAGATCGTATTGATTTTTATTAGATATAGGTAACTATTACCTCCATGAAAATAGAGAAACATGTCTTAACCAAAGAATGGGATATATGATTTTTAGTGGGACTAAAACTCATTCATATGGGGAACATAATAACTCTGGTAGTGTAATAGTTCTTATAGTTGATCAGTTAATGGATCCAACAACTTTTCCTCAAATGGTGGACCATTAACAGTATGTATTTTAAACTAATATCTTAGGACTCCATCTCCAAAGTGGAATTGAGTTTGAGATTATAATTGTACCATATGTTTAATATTTATCGATCGCTAAATATTGGATGGAACTGGATAAGATAGATTATTTTAATGTTTAATTGAAGATATTGAGATGATGTATTTTAACCAATTGAGAACTCACCCATGGGATGATCAAGTTATATTTTCCATGAAAACTGATGGTATCCTAAGGCTATGCATGGATTACCAAAAAATGAATCTGGTCACTATGAATAAATAGTATCCATAACCTAGGAATGATTATTTTTTTTAATCAATTGATGGGAGACTTGGTTCTATAAAATTGACCTATGATTGGGCTTTCACTAACATTGGTTATGAGAAGATTATTTACCAATGGCGGAATTTAAGGTATGATATTGGTTATACGAGTACATTATGATGTTTTCTGGGATGATGAATGCTTATATATTGTTCATATACCTCATAAATAGAGTTTTTAACCTATACATGGATTCCTTAATCATGGTTTTTGTGGATGAAATATTATTATATTTAAAAACCTCATAATTACATGCTAGATATTTGGAGACCATGTCGATTACACATAGGGAAAATAAAATTTATACCAAGATTTAGAAGAGTCCCTTTTGGAAGAAATATGTATTTTTTATTTGTAATGTTATTTCAAATATTGGAATTTCATTTTTTAGAGAAGGTGGGAGTGGATAAATTGTGGTCACTACATAAGAATATATTGGAGGTTCAAAATTTCCCTAGATTCACCCAAACTAGAAGTGGTACATCCACAACTTCTCCAATTTGGTAGCACCTTTGACCAAACTTACCATGATGGGTGTAAAGTTTTTTTGGACCGACCTATGTGAGGCAGACATCCCAGTGATTAATATAAGGATTAAATCTACTATAATTATTATTCTATCATAACCTAATTTTGGTTATATAATAAACTAGCATGCCTATAAAGTTAGTTTGTGGGGATTTTAGGATGCAGAGTGGCCAGGAAGTTGTGTATGGTCTCACTATCTATGAAATCATGAGTGAAACTACCATACACACAACCTGGAGGTAGATGTTTTGGTTTGTTCAATGATATATTTGCGTTATTATCTCCTAAATGATATATTTTTTCTCTATAAGGATAACATGTTCTTATGATATATTTTCTCCATGTGAGACCATAACATTTGTAAAATTTATTAGATAAAGTATTTATACACATTATATTTCATGATAGAATATTACCTTAGAAAAGGTAATGTTTCATAGATGATCATAGAAAGAATACATATGATTTGAAATCACAAAATTTAGAATAATATGGGATGTTGATGAGTTTTCTTGTAAATTGGTAGGTGGGTGCATCTAAGATGCAAGAGGTGGTATGATGTGAACCCATGGACATCACTTTTTCTTTGGTTGATCATGTCAAGTCAATTCAGAAGACTGATCAAGATTTTATATTTGTATGAGAGAGGTTTAAAAGAGACTACATTATTCAGGATGGTCCTTAGATGATAATTATTTGCTTCATATCCATGGTAGAGTAGTAGTTATTAATTCACTGAGAGAGGAATTGATGAGGGGCTCACACACATTGAAATGGAAGGTGAATATAGGACTGAATATGATGCATCATGAAATCTAATGTGTCTTCTAGTGTCCAGAAATGAATAATGACATGGAAAGGTTTACCACATTTTGTCTCACATACCAAAGGATGAAAGGGGAATATCAACATCTTGATAGTTTAATTTAGACTCTTCCTATACTCATGTCTAAGTGGGATGAGGTGGTGATGGAATTTTTTTGAAGTTTACTAGGACCATGAGGGTTATGGAGATAGTGTAGGTTGTTTTTCAACTATTGAAAAATGTTGAAAATTTCATTCGCATTCTAGACATTCAATCTATAGATGATTTGGGAAGGATGTATATTAAATATAGAGTGTAGTTTCATGGATTTCCATTGAGTATCACGTCATATAATGATTATCAATTTACATTGTGGTTTTGGAAAGGCATTCAGAAGGAGATGGAGCCAAAAATAAATATGAGTATGATATATCACCCTATGAAATATGGAAAATCAGAGAAGATTGTCAAAATATTAGGAGAAATTTTCAAGGTGTAGGAGCTATAGTATAGTGTAATATTGGATATCTATTAGGATTTTTTAGTGTTTTCAAATAATAAAATTTTATAGTCTTCTATTTAGGAATATCCATTTTAGGCTCTTTATAAGGGACCCTTCAATTATATATTATGTTGGAATGAAGCTGACATGTCAGCAGATATAAAGACAAGTTTAGTGTAGGAAACATTCGAGTGGGTAGAGCTGACCAAGAAATAGTTGGTCACTACTAAAAACCTATAGAGTTTTTATAATTTTCAATTATGGAGACCTTTTTATTTCTCCATGGGTGACTGAGTCTTCTTACTAATGTCACCATTATTAGGGAACAAATTGTTGTTGGGGTTGGAAAAATTAAAACCATTGTATCTAGAGCCAATTGAGATTGTGTAATAGATCTAAATGATGGATTACTTTTTGGATCTTCCTCCATGACATTGAGGTATGAATGATGTATTCATTGTGCAATATCGTACAAAGTATGAGTAAGATCCTTAACTTGATAATGATATTGATGAAATTGAGTTCGAAATAGATGATTTATTCTACGATCATCTGATAGAAATTGTTGATCAAAGTGAAAAGGTGTTGCGAGGTAATACCATGCCTCTAATTCATGTTTTTTTGTATCACTGCCATATTCATGAAGAAACAATGTATTTATAATAATATGTGTGGGCTTAGTGGCCTGCTTTTTTAGTAGGATCCGTAGATACACGTATTGAGGATGAGAAGTCCATAGTGTGGGATATTTTAATGTCTGTGGAATTTCCATGTGAATTATGGATTCTTTTCAACCTTTCATTCAATGTGTTTTTATAAATTATTTTCATGGGTGAAGTCTTAGGTATTTTTTGGGTGGTTTTAGAGGTAATACTTTAAGGGGGATAATGGTTTGATCTTGGTCAGGGGAAACCATTTGGTTTTCCTTAGGTAACCAGGTTGCCTATTGGAGAGGAATATTGGGTGGTTCATGGTTGGTGCATGGTTATAGGTAATTTTATGACATTCCATAGGCAATAATGATACTTATATTAGACAAAAGAAACATTTTTGAGACATGTTTTACCAAACCATGTGGCCAAACTATGCGGGTTCTCTAAAGAGGCAGTGAGCATCACATCTTTGGAACATAGTTTTGTAAATTGTGTGACCAAACCATGTATGTGGTATTATATGATCTAAAAATTATTATTTTTACCTAAAAACTCCTTAAAACCCCTCATTATTCCTTAAAAACCAAGGTATCATTAACATTTGGACTCAAATGGCTATTCATGGTGAATTCCTTCCCTTTATAGAGAAATACCATTAGATCTAGATACATTGGCCTTAGGGATTTCAAGGTAAGTGATCATTTTCCCTCTGTTCATATTTTTATTGCTAGATCATTTCACTTATCCTTTTCGAATACCCTAGTTCCATACTTTCGTGTCTAGGTATACTAATCTTACATTATGTAATGTGATTATTTATAGATTATTTTAAGGAAAATTAAGGTGGAGATTCATCATTTCCAGATTCATCAAGATCGATTTTTTATGTTGGATCTTGTTGGGTAATTCTAAACTGACCCTAGACCATGAAAATTTATTCTTCGTGAATATTCACTATTGAATCATAGTCTAATGATTTGGGATTTGGTATAGGGATTGTTAGTGTGTGATATTGATTTGGGTGGTGAACCTTGACTTTTTTCTTTGATAATATAAAGGTAGGAAGTTCCATACCTTATTAAGGAAATTATATAATTTTTTTGATATGAAATACTTCTATATGTGTGTGTGCACCATGACATATATCTTCATTATATATGCTTGTGTATGTTCATATATATTTTTATGAATCATGGACTTCTATTCTCTCATATCAATGTTATAGGTGGACTCATAATGAATTGATTAGTCCTTTATAGGGGGTTGCATGTGTGATGTGAATAATGATAACTATGTTTGGGTATTGAGTGACATATTGCAAGGTATGAAGATATTGAGGTCATACTTGAGACTGGATGTTATAAATGGTGGCTTTATGGCCAAACATGATATAGTTTGTGGGTGTAGGATGGCCATTGGGTCTATTACTATGCTTATGTTGGTCTTGAATATTATTATGAGATTCATTTAAATGTGATATAACTTCACTACTGGAATGGAGCTAAATCAGGTGTCGTTGAGGTTCATGGTAACCTGGATAACACACAATGACTTGGCATGCGATTATTTACCTGTGAATTAATTTTCCAATCAGTTTATATTTTTTTATATAAATGATCCACTTATGTTAGGGATGGATTGTTCGTATCCTAAAATTTAATCATCACACCCTATATGGGATTCTTGGGGCACATTTAGACATTATGGACTGAGATATAGTCAAAGGCAAGGGTCCTATGTTGGGAGGATGAGTTGTAGGTTCAAGGAATATGGGTATAGTTATGATGGACCCGATCTTTCTTATTATGAAGTATATTGTTATCTTCTATCACTACATTAATATTAATTGAATTATCTTTGGCTGGTTGTTTGGTTTTCTTGTAATGACATATTAAAATATAAATGTTCAATATCGTTTCATTTATTGTATTTATCATTTATTTTTAATCACTTCCTCATATGTCTCTTTTTTACTTTGATAATTTTACTAATGTAACAGTCTCACCATGTCCCAATTTAGTTGTTATCCACTATTTAGAATCCTCTTGTGTATGAGGAGGTGCACATGAGGTCATGTGACACTCTATCGTGGACTTGGTGATTTGGGTTGGGGTGTTACGAGTATCATATTCTCTATATACATTATGATCATGAAGTAGTATTTTTTGGAGTAAAATTTAAATATGGTGTAGGTTCATTCTTATTTTAGGTCGAGTTTTAGGGTATTATTCCTAGGTATAATGGGATTTATCAGGGCCAAAATTGGGTCCCTCAGGAGGAATGAGAAGTGATGAACTTTTTTATTGAAGTCTTATGTGACCTGAATCAAATGAAACTATAGGTTATATAAAGTTCATAACCTTATCTCATTAATTCATTTTATCTCATCCAATTGGATCCTAGATTTGTAATCTACATATAACTAGATAAATATGGTTAGGCAGAGTGATGGTCTTTGGACTCCAATTGGAAGGATATCCAGTGTCCTATCTACAAGATAATATGGGGTCACTTATGTGGTAGTATGGGTTGTGGTTCAATAATCCCCCAATGAATATATAAGTTCTTATGACAAAGAATTGTTACCCTTATCCACCATATTCTAAAGGATGTTAGATAGAGTTTTTTTAAAATCCCCAATCTATTCATTTCTAATTCTATAGTACCAATAAGTGTGGTTAGATTGAATAATATATTCTTGATAAATCCTATTCCTTTTGAAAGAGTAAAAGTTGGTTCAATTTATTATCAATATTTTGTGAGAGACACTAAATCAAGTTATGATATTAGTCCTCTTAAATTTGATGATATTATTTAATTTTACATAAATGGGGATAAAACTTTTTCCCACTTGGACAATAAATTAGTGGTTGTAAGGATGTACTTGAACTTCATGGATGTAACTGGGGGATATATCCCACTGAAATAGATCTGTGTAACTGACCATGAATATATGGTGGTGGGAAATAGTTTTGGGGGATAATTGATAAAATTATTATATATCTAACAAGAATGGAACTTATTTGTAAAATAATTATTATTTTACATTATCAAGTTCTAGTAGATTTTAAGTCTCATGATTTTGTTAAATAGATTATATGCAAATTAATTAGAATAATAGGTATCATTGTATACTTGCTTCATTATAGTAAGTGTCTCTCCTCCTCTAATTTAATTAAGAATGATTCTATCACATCCTCATTTATAAAGTTATTTTTGGGAGCTCAAGTCAACATAAAAGATGAAATCTCTCATTTTATGCTATAATTTTTTCCTTTTTGGATTCGCTCAATCGAATAATTCCTTATTGGAGCTAGTCCACTATGGGGAATATCCCTAAAGTTGTGGTATATTTAGAAATGATATTATCTCACCTTGATCAGGGATTGTGTTGGTTTAATTGATTTATTCCATGTAATTTCTTATGAATGGATAGAACATCCTATTATGTAAAATGAATATGGAAATATTGTCCTTATTCAAGTCTTCCATTAATCTAACTACATTATCCCGAGTATCACCATGATAATTATTTAAATGTTGTAGATAAGATAATATTAGATCAAATGGGTATTCTACCATCAAGCTTCATGCATAGTAAATCATTGGGATAAATTTAATATTTTGATGGATAATTATCATTAAATTACGTAATTAATAATTATAAAACTCCCTTAATGTTAAAGTGGGTCACTAATATATTTATATCTATATCCAATCTCGTAATGAGGGATTGGTGTTCTTCACCATTATTGATGAAATACTCTAGTAGTAGAAAGGAGTATGGTAGGACTTCCTACTCTAGGAAGATGAGAATAGTCCCTAATCCAAGTCTATTAAACATCATATTTTACTTAGTTCTTCATAAATCTCTCATATATCTGGAGTGTCAGAGATAGTGTAAACCTCATCATCAATAATCTCAATTTTTAGTGAAATACATTATTGGGTAGGGTGTTCGATGATAGAATATGGTAAATCATACCCCTTGACTCTATGTTGGGGTATTAAATAAATATAAAATTACAACCAGATAACTACATACTATGCTAGACATCTAGTTGATAATATATGATAGAGGATATTTTATAGAGAATAATGTGAGTGTCTAATTGGACCTCATGATGCTACAGGTAGTACTTAGCTTGTTCACCATGAAAGTCAATATGATGTAGTTCTTTCTTACATATGAGTATCAAGTATCACTATAAAAATGTTTTCAGATTATATATTAGAGTCTATTTTCCTAAAAAACTCCATTCTTTTATGAAAATATGGAATTGAGTGATAATTCCAAGGATTCCATGTATAACATGAGTGACATTACTTTCACTAAAGGCAATAAAACTGCAGGGTGTTGGACGTACAACATGTGGTATTCAAAATATTCCAGCAAACATTAGTCCTAGTAATAGGTAACTGCTTTCTTTGTTAGTTTCATAAATGGTAATAACCTTTTCATGAGTTTTGATATGAAGAGATTGATATAGGTGAGAGGTACCTCAAGTCACCTCATATATTAATGTTTTAAAGGAGGTTTAATGTTATGTATCACATTTTTTTATATGTATAATTTGATATAATGATAGTGTACCAGGAATCGAATGAATCATCCCAATGACACCTCGAAAGAGTAATTCATGGGGTTTATCATTATGTTTTGATTCCATAGTTTGTTTAAATTTGCCTCTAGATTAGTAAGATGATCACAACACATTAAGAATTTTCCACTTTATCATCCACATAGAATTTTATTATAATATCTAGGATGGTCTGGAAGATATTATTCATGGTGCATTAATATGTGGTACAATTATTTTTCAAGGTGAAGGGTATTACCTAGTAATAGATTACTCCATGGGGTACTCTTAATATATTTGATTACTTAAATTTGGAGGAATAAAGATATTATTAAGACCTTAGTAGCTATCCATAAATGTGAGGTCTTGAAATCTAGTTTTTTCATTGAACATTGGTTCCATGATTATGAATAGTATTTTATCATTTGGGAAATTTCATTTAAGATCCCTGAAGTTGATACAGGCCCAAATATTTCCATTATTTTCCTCAATTGGGATCATATTAGTATGATATTTTGGGTATTAAACCTATTGAATGATTTTTAATTTTATAATCTTGTTATTTTCTTCTTCTACATTAGTTAAATGGATAAGATTTATTTTTATACATGAATACTTATAGTCATAATTTTATTTTGGAAAACTCCAATTATTGTTATACACATCGAGATTTAGTACAATTACTTGCATATAGTTCTAAGAAAAAACATCTCAATGATATTTTAAAAACGTGATGAACTTATCCTATTCCTGTGGAGTCATAGAAGAAATTAACGACATCATCCATTGATCCATAAATATACCCAGATTCACCTTTTAGTTATTTTCAATGGTGGTTGAGATTCGTTCCACAAATACTGTAGAGGTGCTTATAGCCCGAATGGACCAAAGGCCTTCTTTTTATTTTATTATGTATTATCCCCCTTTTAAGGGTTTAAGGGGAACCCTTACATGACTCAAAGGCATAAGGCATGAGGCCCAACAGAACCCAACAGAACCCAAATTCCAATTACATGACCCAAAGGCCCAGAAGAATAATATTCCCATAACATGACCAGTAGGCCCAACCCACTAAAACTGCCCATCCCCATCTTCTGATTCATTGATCGCCTAGCTCCACGCCTTGCATTACTGATCGGCTAGCATTACCTCTTGCAAATCGACACGGTTCCTAGTCCGGATGGCAGTTTCCATACCCTATCATTATTACAATTTGGTTATCTCTTCCCTGGTGACTACTACTCTTTGATATGATCCACTTTTGGGGGATACTCTATGTGAACTGGGCTACTTTGGAGGAGTGACTATGAGAACATCTTTTTCTATTTATTCAACCCTATCATTATCTTATGTGGAAGATAGAGGGAAATTTTAGTATCTTAAAAATCGTATAGAGGAATATTTATATTAAAAGGGTATTGATGTAGTAGTATCATTATCATGGGATAGTTAGATATCTCCCCCTCCCATTTCACTCACATTAAGGTGGAGAATTTTTACTGATATACTAAGATTCATGAGATAATGATATGAAATTGTTATTATGTGTGATATTACATTCTCCAATATCATATCCCTCTTTTTCCTGGATGGATGTCGTGGACAGTAATGAGATAATTAGGATGGGGGGAAATGTGCCCAGTCCCTATGCCCACATCATTCTTTAATGATTGGGGTCCACTTGATTGAAGACCTTTGACTGTGTGATCAAAATATTGGATAGACCTTACCTTGATTAGAGACACTTAGTAGCAATACTAATCTACATGTATGGTGTGGTATTCTTTACATCTATCTACCATAGAATATTTGTATAGGTTTATGGGTAACCATATTATGAATAAAATTTTATAAAATTACTTTTCTTCATGAATGTAATTTATAAAAACCAATGACTACTTAAATGAGGGTTTTACACATTAATTTAGTTGATAGGTACTTGGTAATTTTTGTGTTCCCTCCATGGGATAAGATGATCTATCTACAAATTTGTGTGGGCAGTAACCTGGATGGAATTATATGTCATTGTCTACTTTCCTTCACTTTTATGTAATCCTATTTCTATATATTGTAAATATCATGAATCAAAGGGGGTATTATTTCTTAGCAGTATTTTTGTTTCCCATTCAAAGAGTATTTGAGGAACTAATTATATGATGAAGGAAATACTATATGGATATGCTTTTGTGCACTTCATAGAGGAGAATTGAAATATTTTTCATGGTGTAAAACCATAAACTCATTGTCAAGAATGAGGTCTCTAAACTATGTTTCTGTCCCTAATTTATCTAATATATTTTCTCAATAAATAGTAAAACCCAATGGATAATTAGATTGAGAGAGGACAAATTAACCTCATTGTATAAAAAATAATAAAGGTTTTATAATTGTATGATATTAATTATAGATCTATTATCTATCACGGACTAATACAGGTCAATTATATCTCATATTATGGATATATATGATTTCCCAATGTTTCATTTTATAGAAGTATGATTTTCATACTCTGTAACTAATATGGTTGTGTGATACTCAGCATGAACAGTCTTTATTATATATACCTTATACCAAAAAAACATATTATTGAACTCTTGGGGGATTAATATAGAGGTGATGTGTATCCCGAATAGAGAGTGTTGGCTGGAAAAATTACCAAATATTTATGGATAACATATTTCTAGACTAGGGGATTGTAATTCTTATCATGAGGATTCTCCCTAATTTTAGTATTATATTTTGAGGTTGGTTTTTTAGTAATTTATATTTTCCTGAAGAACATTTTTAGATATTTATATAGTGTGGTGTCTGGGTTGAGCTATCTTCCCATGTTTTAATGTTATTGAGATAATCATAAATTTTCTATTTATTCGTCCAATATGATTGTATTTTAATGAGATTTTAATGATTTAGGATGGGATTGATTCTCTTGTTGATATCAATAAAGTTACCACCTCGCAGTTTCTATGAAATATATATCCATCGAAGAAATGATTCTTGGGAATCAGGATCTATTTTAGAATCCACCTTCAATAATATCTTTATCATTCGATACTTATTCCCTAATCACAGAAGGGGGAATCAAGTTCATAAATGAATTATTTTTTTCTGATAAGTGGTTTGTAAATTGGATCACAATTATGAAAACATATTGGGATTATTTATTTCATTATAATCACGTTGGATGTTATGGTGCACATTTCTACATTTAGTGGGATGGTTCATATCCTCATAGTGATAGAGAAAGGAAGACTTGAAGTGTTTAGACCATCTTGATCATCGATAAGGACCCTTTATTCTATTTCCATTTCTATAAGTGATGATTTCATCGAATCATGGAGGATTGTGATGATAAAGGTGTCATAACAGAGATCACATGTGGATATGGGGTAAAAATGGGTTGATTCTATTTATCCTGAAGCATGAAATTTTCTCAGTTTATTTATTTTTTAAACATAAATTCATTAAACATTATTTTATCTATACATTCAATTTTCTACCATTCTCCATCATCATCTATTGGGTATGTGGAGACATAAGTCACACGTTCTAGTGGGTTTAACAATTGTTATTAATTAGAGTCTAACATATTTTGAAGGTTTAATTTAAATAAAAATAAATCCTCTATGTTGTGTACCAGCATCTAATGGAAGGTATAGTCATCAAGGTGTTTATTGAGGATGAATTAATTGGTTTTTTCACATCTAGAAACATAATACTGTTATTTTCAATGATGGCGATGAAGTACCCCAAGACTTAATATTTCCAAAATTAAAATGTACTATTCTTCGGATCATCAAACCTAGGCTGACTTTGTTCTATTTTACCTTAGGAAGGGGGTATTGTTTTTATGTATATTGTTTATAAGGAAGGATCATTTGATATTGGATATGATTGGGGTTGGATATAGCACTAATGCTAGTTTTGGCTTGATGATTTATGATTCCACTTTTCCCGACCTCTTTTATTGAGCTTCCATTATTAGATATGACTTTTCCTTCAATTATCATATAAAATCCCTCAAAATATATGTAACTATTGAAAACTCTTGGAATCAACTGGGTAATTTTAGCCAGATCAGCAAAATCTATAACCCCCTACATAAATTTTCAATATAGATATCTAGTAACTATTCTTATGAGAGTTTCATATAAAAGGAATAAATCCATGATTTCTATTTGAAAATGAATTTTGATATCCTACCATTCTCAGACTCTATTACATTTAAGATATCAAAGATCAAAATCTTTCTCAATGTAGAGTTTAATTCGAATAAGAATTGGGGATGAGGGTGTTCCCAATCAATAAAAATCCATATTGTAGGATTCTATACCAAAAAAATAGTTGTGCCCCCATGGTATACAAAAAGAATATTTTTTAGATATATGATACCCTTATATTGTTCCCATCATGTAGAAAATTGAGAAAAATAAAGTTGTGAGATGATTCTCTAGGTCTCTGGTGTCCTTAAAGGCAAGGATGGCTGGATTCCTGAAGTTGGGTAGATGAGGAGTCACATCCACCCACTTGGGTTACAACTTACAATCTTGATTGTCTATTGTGAATCTTTCCTCTATGGATTTTGTTTGATAATACATGGAATTGATAGAGTTGATGAGTTATGTTGAGATTAATGGATGGGAAGAAACATACTTAGAGGTGGTACTGAAAGACTAATATGGCTGCCTCTCCCATTTCTTCTATTGATATACAGTTTGAGATGGTCTGGGTAGATTGGGTTACAAAGCAATAATTATTTATATAATAAAATAATCTATAGATAATATTAATCCATGAGGATTAAAAATACATGTCATCCTGATCTAGATATTTTTGGGTTATTAGTCTCTACAGACATGATTTGAGCAATTATCCCATATTGAGGAAGATTCTTCTGAGAGGATGTTTTGGTTTTCTCCGAAAAGTTATACCCAAGAACAATGTTTTACCTAAGTAATTATTCGTTTAGTCACATTAATTAATCAAAATTAACTTCATAATGGGAGAAATTCTTCTCAGCAGTGAGATATTGAGATTTCTTTGGTGGTGTGTGGGATGTGGCCTAATTCTTACCACTATTATTACTAGAAGCTAGTTAGACTGGTCAAAGATATCATTTTGTAGGAGCCCCAATATTTTGAGTCTACATTTGATGTTTGTAAAACACATATTCTTTATGTATTTAAATTTTTTTGATGTTTTGAATATACTATACTTTATTATGTCCTATATTAGCATCATGCTCTACGTCCTCTACAACACTGACACCAATGATGTTTTCTAACATAATGTAGACAACATGAATTATGTCTCAATCTTCATTTGAGTAGTGGAGGTACTTTTTTCCCTATGGTTATATCCTGAGGCATAAATCAAAATATTACTTAGTCTTAACCTTTTTATTAGACCTATTTGGATTATAAACTATCATGACATGTACTGATGGGGATTGAGACACAACTATCCCAAACCTGCTGCCTCCAACAGGTCAGGGATAGAAACTAGTTTCAGGATGTAATATAAAACACATGGTGGGAATTTTCTTAAGTACATGTATTCCCACACACATATCTAAGACCATAAAATGATGAAATTTAAAAAAACTAATAACCATTCATTCATACAACTATTATCCAACAATCAGAGTATGAAAATAGTTTAAGAAATCATAAAATGGGGCCTAATAAATGGCAAAGAAAAAGTGGAATGTAATGTACCACCTTCTCATATAGAGGGGACTACTTTAAAATGAAACACTGGTATACACCTCTGTCTATATATCTCAAATTATCTCCACCTGCTCCCAATCCACCATGGACTCCAGAAAAAGGGTTGTCATCTACATAAGACATGACATGTGTGGGAAGAGCCCTTTTAGGGGTGAGTATTACAATACATTGTAGGACACCCTAAAATAACCAAGCATGAATCATCATGTGTAATATATACCTCTACAGAGATATATGTCTATAACACATTTATTAAGAATATCTAGAGACACTGAACAAAGAAACATAGTATCAAGGTAAAGATTATAGTTGTAAATCCACCCTAATATTCCTACTCAATGGTTCGACACAATGCTCATCCGGGAGAGAAAACTACATGATCTATAATTCCACTAATGAAACTAATCCTATAGGTCATGCTCATTAGGTATCAAAACAAAGAAAACTAAGAGGGTTCATCCAAGATACACACTCAATCAGACTACACCTCATTGGAAGGATCCGATCTCAATACTCAGATTGTGGTTCAATGCCCAAGGCTCACTAGTGGAACACTAACCCTACTAGAAACATCCTTCTATATATGGAATCGACACATATGTAAATATTGTCCACGAAAACTCCAAAAAAATATTCTATTGTAACATGAAGGGAAATTAGGATTTCTTCAAGACTCCAGATAGACACACACTCCATGTCACTGAGATAATAGTCAAAGAAGTCTGAGATAACTCACTCTAGAATTTGGTAAATATCCCTCACTATACAAATCAATAGTAAGATATAAAGGTGTCACCCTCTATGATGATAATGGGATAATGTAATGAACTTTCATAGGAATGGACCAAGGGAACACACTCAACTGATACTGGTACAAGGTATATCCCACAAGACCACAACAAAGATGATATGAGGAGGAAGTGGAAACCATCCTATCCTCATAGGAGTACATGTCGTGTCCCTAGGGGTACACGACATGTCTCACAATGTCTGTAACTTCCATGTGTCTTATGTTCACATGTTATGTGCTTTCCCCAATACACAGTGTGCCATTGAGGTACATGGTGTGTAGAATTATCAGATGTCACTCAGCATGGAGGCTACTCATTCCCATGTATACTAAGATTAGTATTTGTAATTACTAAGTACAAGGAATGTGGGGTCTCTTGTCCACCTAGTCATGTACCCCCTTTACATGATGGGCTTTCCTCTATGTGTTACATGGTGTGTGACTTGGAAGACAAGGTGTGTCACACTACATAGATTCTATGGTATGTACCTCTTGTACACAATGAGTCGTCAGGTGATGG
Organism: Viscum album; assembly: GCA_963277665.1. Taxonomy (NCBI): domain Eukaryota; kingdom Viridiplantae; phylum Streptophyta; class Magnoliopsida; order Santalales; family Viscaceae; genus Viscum; species Viscum album. Next base: position 152,777,625 of record OY728134.1, on the reverse strand, counting down.
TCACACAACATGTGAAACATGTGACATGGCATGTGATACTTACCACCATGCTAAAACCTTATCATCACTCAAAAAATGGGCTATACGATGTGTTTTCATAGGACTACACACCGTGTAGATTGGTTAATCATAGAAACTATAGAAAGCTTCACACATCTTCATCTACAACCCTTTAACCAGTGAATCCATCCTAAATTGAACCATAGGTCACAAATATTAGGTTGGAGAACTTTATTTCCATCGTGTACCATCTTTCGGCTAAATCCAATGCTCGACACACACCTGTGGCATTACTCTTTAGTGCTGAATGCCAAAATCATAAAGAATGGGTCCCAATCCGTTCATGGATCCACTACCATAGTTTTATCCCACAATCAAATTGTTTAATCTCCATACCAACACATGGTAGCAATCCATTTTTCTAAATATTGAATGTACAATGATCACCCCATGAGTATTAGTCAAATATTAGGCTAATGAAATTTCAAAAGGTGAATGCATGTAGAATGAGGAGAGAAATCCATATATCATAAGATTGAGAAATAAACCTCAATATTTGTTTATTTTATACTCAATTTATTATTTTAGGAATAAATAATGAAGATGTATGGAAGTAAATGAACAAAAAAATAAATATTATCTCTAAATCCCAAAATGAAATCCATTCTTGCAATCTTACTAATCCACGAATAAATCTATTAGTCGATTGATTTGCATTCATTGAGGGATCACAAGAAGTGTATAAATGAAAAAGGAAAATATCATACAAGGAGTTTGGATTTTTCATTAATGAAGAACAAATATTCATTTTCATTGTTGATGAGATCCATCAACTCCATTGGCCTAACGATCTCCAATCTAATATTGATGAAATGTTGTCTTCAAGAACACTCTCCTCCAACAGTCTTCTAATTCTAAAGGGTTTAACATCTAACCCTAATATTCTGTAATAATAATATAATTAAAGAGGATGTAGGTTTATGTTGGAAAACCAAATAAAAAAAATTAATCATTAAATTCATTTTAATTATTAATCATACGTCACAATAATTTATCAAAAATTCCCCACACTAACAATGTTTATGTCATGACCCGGTTAAAACCTGCATTCTGAACTCAATAGTGCACTAAAAGTTATAATTCATGCCATTGGTTAAGATTTATTTCACATTTTCTATTTCATTACACATGTATGACATATGATATATTTAATATATTTCAATAAAAATCTAGGAACACCTGGCCTCAGAATCTCATGTCGTCTCAGCACCAGGATCTAGAAATATTTGTAGTAATTTTTCAATGTCTTATAAGGAGAAAATTAGGACACTAAATAATTCCCTCATTCAAATAATTTCATCCCTGAAAATAAATAATATGAAAAATTTTAGGATACATAGGTCTCAATTGGGTCTCTCGCTCCGATGAGGTATCCTAATGATATATTATTTTGTCAACAAACACAAACCCAAGAAAAATAATCCCACAAAAAGGATCATTATACAACCAGTTCTCAATATTAATGTCTCTTTGAAAGGGAAACTCCCCTCCCTCAACCTACCTCATATAGGTCAGTACCTCTCAAAGATTCATGGACATACCACATCCCTTGTAACATGTGTATAACACTAAACAACTAAAAAAATGATTCAACAGAGTTAATAGTTACACCAAATCACTACCCCAATATAGCAATAGAAAAAGAATGGGCCTAAGAGTCCTGAAGATAACCCATTACCTAGGCTAAGGCTCCATAAATCTCAAACGCCAAAGTCCATTGCCATCAGTCTATTTGGAATTTAAAATTTATTCCCGGAAGTCATCATCCTCCCTTGGATGAACTATACCCTTTATAATGATCACTATCACCAAAACTATGACCTAATCCCTATTACACACTAGCTTCAACCAACATTATAGTGTCCCTGAAAGTCTCTCATACATGGCCTTGAAAAGGTGCTACTATAATTGTGGAGTGGTAATAAACACAACACACAAACCCACCAATTGTATATTTTCCTCCCAAATGAGGCTCAAGTTGACATGAAAACCCAAAAAATATTTACCAGAACTTGAACAACCCATTCTACCTAGTCAAATGGCTGGGGTAAAACAATGTGACCAACTGAAACTAAGTCTCTAAAGGATTCCCATATCCTTTACCTAGTCATTATATGATGTTTTCATCATAGTATGTAATGATCATTAAGGGAAATACACAAAGTCGGAAAATTTTCTATATGCACAAGTGTTCTGACCTCAATACAAAACATTATCAGTCATCACCCACAGTTAAAGAAAACAATAATACATTAACTCAATAACTTATTTTAACTCCCTTGGATTTATGAATTATTCCAAAAGATCCTACTACATCCTCACCTCCATTAGATGTACTTACAAAGGAAAAACCTAATTAGATACTTTTCTCACATCATGAAAGGAATCAACGTCCATCCCTGGATCAAGGATGATGTGATTCCACCTTTATGGATTCTACATCAGATATGTATCAAGTAGATACCTAATCACGCAAGATCTCCCTGTTGATATTCCCAATTCATGCCTCCCTAAATCGCTGAATATGTGATGGGGTATCTACCATCGACTGGAGGTACACTACACCATCCTCAAACCAAAAGTATCAACAACAAAGTGTTAAACTATTTCATCACCTAATTGACAACAATGGTAAGAAAAACTCATCATGAGAATCTACTTAAATGACCATGCCCCATGTATCCCTCAAGATCAATAAATTTCAAACTCTACATTGTCTACTATCACTCTCATATCTACGAATACATATCCCATGAAGTGATCATTTGTATCCATAAATTGATCCATGATATATTACTTGCAACTATCACTCCTAGAGCATGTTTAGAACTATACTCTCATGACTCTTGTGCTCCAAATATGATACTGATGACACATGGATTTCACTAATGAAGAATACCATGAGCTGATTCTAGAAGGGTTAATGATCTATTCCATAAGTCGCACAATTCACTATGGCGCAAAAGTCTCCCAATATTATAATTTATAACTCAAAACAACTCTCATATAAATAGAAAGATACTTTTGGTATATCATACTCTCCAACCTGAGACGATGATATCCCTATCTCAAGGTGAACTCTGATATCCAACCTGCCTCCATCCACTGGGTGAAGGAGTCATAAATTCCCAAGAGTGGATACTTTCCCTTATGTCACCTAGACCATGTGACAGCAATCCATATCAAACCTCAATCACTCATTCACCTGTCAATCAAACAACACATGGCTTCCTAAGAAAACACACTAGGACTTACAAATCTATCTACTCTATAGATTCCACCAATTGTAACTTTATATCTTTTAAGTACATTTGGCAATTCCATATACTAGAATAGATATCAATATATCCCTAGTGATAATATATTTAGAATGAAAACTCTTGATGGATGTTCAAATTGTAACATCCTCATGAAGTACATCCATTTACTCCATAACCCTCATGGTAACTAAAATTTCATAACATATTCTACTCAAAGGGAAATACTAGTCAACTAATAATGAAGTGATCGTAAAATCCATCGAATGAGGTCATCCTATCCTATTTGGGTATCAATCCTTATCAATGGATTAAAATTACATCCCATCAAAGTGGAATTACTTATACACCCCATAGAATAACACATATCCGCATGGATGGTAGGAAGACAATCCATACTCAGGAAAATATTGTAGGGTCCTACTACCGCTATGGAAATATTTATATGTATGGATCTTTCTCCCCACCCAGAGTCAGGTCACACTATCTATAGAATCATTATATCAATGATTGTGTCTTGCTGGATCCCACAACACATGGGTCAAGAAAAAAGGGATATACTAGTTTCATCTTTTCTCAAATAGGGGAAACAATATGGGGAAATTGGCTCATCACCACATGTGAAAGATGTAATTGTTGTAGTGAGGATACTCATTGTACCTCAAAATACACTCAAGCCTCTGTGATATACCACCCCTTGGAACTCATTCTTTCTCTATCCCAACTATCCATCACCAATAAGTATTTCTATTACACATCAACGAAATCAACAACCGTAAATACACAAGTCAAAGATACTCAACCACCACACCTTAACAATATATTCATTGGGTGGCACTAACCCTCCCATATGATTTGGATTTATCAAGATTTAATATCAATGAAGGAATTTTAATCCTTACATACATGTCCAAAGATATGTCAAACATCATTAAACCATCGATATACTACTTCCCTACATCAACATAGAGAATCTCACAACTTGGACCACCATCAAAGTGGGTTTCTATCACAGTAGTACATTCGCACCACAAGCCCACACCAATCCTCAACCACATGAGAAGGGGGGTCTCGAATCCCCAAAAAACCTAAGAAATATATATATATAAAATCTATGATGAACACTCAGAAAATATGGAACGTCTTCCTGTACCATTGGAGCCAACTATTGGTCCATAGAGAAAATGGGTTGTAAGCGCAACCATTCGACCAGTTAGGGTTTCCAGACCCTAGAAACCTGAACCACTACATTGGGTCAAACCTCTACAACTTGAGGGTATTTATCATCATAGAACATCATTGACACCTATCGCTATATTTCATGTAATATGATAAGCCTACATGTACTGTCATCATGTCCTCTCTGAGATATATACTACTAAACATGCATGCAATCATCTTCCTGATCCACAAAATGATCCATGTGTTTCTCAATAGGGGGTAGCACTTCTTGGATTCCATATGGAGAATAATACCTCATAAGTGGTTCCCTGATATGAAATCTCATCACTCATCTAGTCATAATTATGAAACTATCATGGAATCCTAAATGAATTTCATGGTAGAGGCATCTTGAATATTATAAACATAGAACAAGGTCAATGAGTATATCTGGAGAAAAGACTCACGAAGGACATGGAAATCAATAACCATTCCTATATGATTAATGTATAAATTTTTTCCCAAAAACCAATATCTATATATATTTATTTAACAATATGGTAATCATAGTTCTAGTGAATGGATATGTTGGTCGTTGCACGAACACTTGACACCTTGGCCTGAGAGCCATACTCAAAACACATTAACACCATTTTATTAGCTCCCAAACCAATCCTCACAGCTAGAAAAATATTACAAACTCTAATCCAAAACCCGGGTCATTTCATAACACTTTAGGTTGGGTACTTCTCTAATACCATTCTTTCAAAACCTATCCTTACAGGGCATGAGACACAAGTATCTCAAGATCAACTCTAACAGGCCATGGGATAGGGACTATAACCAAGAAGGAATATCATACACATGAGAGGTTAAAGATCCTCTTTTCCATTATTGGCTAGATTTTGGCCAAATAAACCACTCGAGAAAAACCTGCATAGTTCCTCATCAGCACCACACAACAAAATCACGAAGAACATGTCCAGATCTATATGTGGATCCCCTAATGTAGTCATATAACACAATCACATCATTGAATATCCATCCCAACCCATGATAACAATCCTTTGTGTTATTCATTGAATGTGCAATGATCTCCCACTGGGTTTTTGTTTAATCATAGGGAAATGAAATTGACAATAATGTACAGACATAGAATGAGGAGAGAAAACCATAAAAAATAAGATAAATGAAAAAACACCACATTTTTTTTGATATCAATCCATTTTTGTAGGAATTATGAAAAAAGAGTTATGTAAATAAATGGAAAAACAAAAAAAATATTAACCCCAAATATTAAAAGAAAATTCATACCCATAAAATGACCAATTTTTGGATCAATATTTTAGTCAATTGATTCTTGTTCATTAAGATAAAATATAAGAGGATAAATCCATAAATAAAATAACCTACCTATAGATTGTATTGATCATTAATATAGAATGTTTATGTGTTTCCATCATTGACAAGATCCATTATCTTTGTTGGTATGATGATCTTTGATCCGATCTTGATCCAATGGCGTCTTCCTGGAATTCTCTCCTCTAACAAACCTCTAGATCTCTATGGTTTAGTAGCCATCCCTGATATTCCATCATAACCATGTATTTAAGAGGAATCAAGTCACTCTGTCAATAAAAATAACATAAATCAATTAATTTATTTATTTCATTAATTTTACGCATTTGATAAGTTTTTTACAAAGACCACATGATGAAAATGGTTATGTCACACCCAGGACAAAAACCATTGTATGAACTCAAAAGTGGGCCTATATTTCTGATTTGGGAATTCATTTAAGACTTATTCTACTTTTTAGGTAAAATGTATGCATTTTATATTTAATATATTTCAAAAATTAATTCTGGGCACACCAGCCCTCAGAATCTCACGTCATCTTAGCACTTGGCCCCAAAAAATGCTCAGAAATATTCCATTATTCAAAAAATGGGAAACTAAATAGAACCTATGATTGTTTATATTCTCTTCTTAATAGTTAATTACTTTGAGATATTCTCCAATTACTATCACTAACAATTTTTACAATGAAGGTCATGGGTAATGCAGTAGAAGGAATTTCATGGTAACTTCTTATGAAGATGATCCCAATATGAAGAAGACCATTTTACATAGAGGAGGAGTAAGACGAGGTAGTATAAATTCCCACATACCTTTTTTGTATGGTTTAAATGGTTACCCTTTCATCACATCCCAATACCCCTATAAAATAGATGATTTGAGGGGTAGTGGTGGTGGTAAAAAATTCATCTGTACCACAGGCTATGGTTTCTACAATAATATAGAGAGGTAAGTTTCTCATATATCCTTACTAGATTTTTATAATTTAGTCTATGATTTTGTAGGATATAGTACATGTTATAATCATGAGTTTTTTTCCACTAAGAATCTCTATATGATTATGGATCTTACATTCCTCATGTGGGAGGTTGATTTGAATTTATTAGAAACCTAATATAAGATTTTATTAATTTCTATCATCCACTGAACATTCCATTTCTATGATTTGGAAGTTGACGGATTCTACTAGATTTTCATAGAAGCATATGAATATCATAACACAAAAACATGACCCATGTATATGATGTTGCATATAGCCTTTGAAGAATGTGTCTTTTATCCATTGATTGGTGTAAAGTGAAATTTACCATACTCGAACCACCCTCTAATGTGAATATTAGGATGGGCATCAACGATTACTAGACATAGAGTCTTTAAACAACTAAAGTAGTCAAGTTTGAGATCCGTGCATTCCTTTCTCGATGTTCGATGATGTGAAAATTAGATCGTAACCAAGTTAACTTGGAGAAAAGTCTCACTTACTTTCTTTATGTGTTTTGTGTACTAACTGTAAGACAAGTGTTTTATCCTGAGATATTAATGAATCATCTACATATTTTGGAATAAATAATTTATAGACTCATCTATCAATACCTCTTGAATAACATACTAGGAAGTGTCTCTGAGGGAGAACAGAACTAGTAAATTAGAATTGGATAGTTCTTCTCGCATAACCATGGTATTCTACCAAAACATTTAAATGGATTTATCAATATAATCTTACCAAAGTTGTAATTTTTGAGCTACCTTATCACGGGGAGTGATATTTTTTGTAATCTATCTGGATGCATCAGAGGACATGATGTGTGGTAGAGGTGTAAATAAGGACTATTTACCCAAAATATCCTTCAGTTGAGATTTGATGTTTCCAGCCATAGATGAAGCTCTTAATGTAGTTTTACTCAATATCTAAAGTTATACTTGATATGTTGTAAATCTTAGAGTGGTCCAGATGAGGTATGACCTTCATGTTGAGATGATTTGCAATTTCATGGAGGAACATCACAATAAATACAATTGGGAGAACATCCATGGTTGTTGTAAAATTATCCATTATGGGGAGGAATTATATTAAATCTTGATTTTCAGCTATATAATGGAATTCTAAAACAAACATCATAGGGAGGACCTCCATGGTGGATAGTCTAGTTTCCATGATGATGAAATTCGTTGTTAATAATTTTTTATGATTTGGAATATGATGACCTTATTTCTTTTTGATCTTATAGTTATGTGGAGCACTTCCACAACTCACACAATGATGAGGACCTCTATTGGTGATCTTCATATTTCCATGGGGAGGACCTCCAATGTTATTATTCTATGGTGTACATATAGAGTTTTGATATTAATACTATGAGGAGGACCTTCACAACCATTACTAATTTCTAGTTTGATGGGGAGAAGAGCAATTCCTATAGATATACCACTAAATGTAATTACAGTGATTCACGATTACAAATGGTAAGAGGGGAAAGAATATAAGGCTACTCATTATTTGTGGATTTCACTAGATAATACCTTGTTGATATTCATAGTCATATTTTTTGGGGTCTAAAACAAAAATCATATTAGATTCCTGCAATGTAAACAAACAAAGCTCATGTGTATAGACCATCCAAGGTGACCACCTTCCAATCATTAGAAAATGATGATCACTTTCTTAAAAGTTATTTGAGCTTTACAAAATTCTTCAAAAGTATGTGCATGTTTGAAGGTAAGAACCTATTTTTGATATTTGTTTATTTAGGAGGCATGGTGACAAACCTCCTTGGTGATTATAGGAATATTATCCCTCACCATGATGGGTTCCACATGGATATAATGATATAATTTTTTAACATAGAGAGGAATATGATCCCATTTTATTTTACCTCCAAAATATGCTATAGATTATCATTATAAAGAGAAGTAATATGAGGCTACTACAAATCAATTACTATAGTATGTTAAAAATAACCTATAATTTTGGAAGGGATAAAATATTTCCCTAACGTGACTTCTAGATCATGTTGGAGAACTCTATATGGAATGTGAATATTGGGTCGATTATATTTCTTATTATTCATAGAGACTTGTCGATGATCCTCTTGAATGGGAGTAGGAATATGGTTCCACTCTTGAGTAGTAATCAAAGTATATTACCGTGATCATCTAATTGTAGGTGTATAAATATTGTCCTACCCCTTGTTGGAAATCAAGATATACCAATATAGGTCCTCAATTTCCATTTATAAGAGTCGCTAGAAATTTTAAAAGATATGAGCATAGATAAAAGATGGATTTTATATTCCCACTAAGACATGCCGAAATAATTCTTTAGTATTAATGGGTATATAGGCCCACTACTCAGTGGAAATGGGTATTTTTCACAACTACCATTCTCAATTTTACTTCAAAATAAGCTGATGAGCTTCATGTGTGGGAGAAATTATATAGTATTTCTCATTAGTTACTACTTGATTATGTTGGCAATATCCTCTCAATTCCTCGAGGGTGTTCTAATAGTCCTTATAGGTGGGAAAATGAATATAGTAACACTCTATGACTATATTAAGAGTTTAATTATGATATTCTTTAATAGGAACAAGGATATAGACCCATTCCCTAACATCTATATTCATTAACTCATAATAATATATTCTCCTAGGTACCCTATCCTAAATGTAGGGGGCCAAACCTTCCTGAAAAACATTATTAGTTCTCTCTAAGGAGTGGTTTCCACATTACTCAAGTGATTTTAGTTATCAAGACGAGCCCCACTATAATTCTTTTAAACTATGATGGCGATTCATTTTTCCTTCTTCTATATATCCCTAATATAAGGGAGGTTAACATTTAATGAATTCCATTGATTTTTCTTGAAACTATTTTCTACAGAGATGAGCACAATCAACATCATTGTGGTTCGCCATTGTATAGGTATGGGGATTGATCTTATTGAGGCTCTCTCAAGTTAACTTTAGAGAAGGAATAGTACTATTTTCATAGTACTCTTTGACTATCACATTCACCACTTATTATTGAAGGCATAGTGTTAGAAATAATATCCTTCTAGTTTGAGAGATGACAATATTTATGGTGGTTGGAGTAGATATGCAAAGCATTATTCATTAATAAATAGCTAGGTAGGTACAATGACACTATTGGATTGTCCTGGTGACTAAGAAAGCATAAATTCACCTGATTATTAAATATTTTGGATCGAAGGGCACCCATTATTCATTCTATAAATTAATTATAAATGATAAAAAACCCCAAATAGTTCATCATTAAATGTAATATCATGAATGGTTGATCAACTCCACGATTAAAAGATTTAATTATGGTTCATAGTTCTATTTTTGAGTTATTTAGAAAACTAAAATTTCTTGTTTCATGTCAAACATACATTCCAAAGGCAGGGGATTATATGATTTTTTACCATTGATTATTTTGAACGCACATTGGTTGAGATAACGAGAGGTCAGGATCAAATAATCCTTTAGGTTGCATTATTTACTACAATGATATTATCCTATATATTTAATATATATTTATGGTTCTTTCCAAAATACCAATGTCGTACTGGTTACCACTATCCTAGTGAATTAATATAAATAATGCATCAATGTGAACTTCTATATATGTCATGACCCATCCCTCCGGGGCCCATGTTATGACTACCACAAGCCCACCTTCCATAGGCCAGGGCTGGTGACTAGCATTGAAATGCATATTCCCTAAAATTGGGAAGGCATTGCCTTTATAACTAGTAAACACACAGAACCAAGCACACATCAAGATATGAACACAAGTAAACTATATAGTAAAAAGAGTGTGTACAGTAAGAAACATGTGCCAGAATACAAGCCCAATTAGAAAGTACAAGAAAACTGAAATGTACAAGTAAACTGAAAGAGATCTTGCAAAGTCCCGCCAAGGATCCTACCTAAGGGGTAGGTACAGATCCCGAACGGTCGTCTCTGTGTTATTCCTCATATAATGTCCACCTCCGAGATACCTCATGTCCGATTACTCTTGTCCGCAGTCCGCACCATCCGTCGGCTGCACCAAACACAACATGGTGTGTGCCTAGCCCGTGGATGAGTGAGTATAACGATACACAGTAGGGACCACAAGACCCCCTAAGGTCTCCTAAAATACACAAATTATAAACCATAAAGAAAGGATTAAACAGTCAACCCTACTTAGGTATATGACCATACATATACCTATGCTATTAAGTATACTCATCTCATTCATGAGGAAACACAAAGCCCAACTCATTAGCCCAATGCTCAACTATTCACCAAAGGAAAGAATACCACGAAGGTAACACCACATAGGTATGTACCAAAAAGGTAATTCCACAAAGAATAATGCCACACAAGTTTCACCATGAATATAAGTACCACAATGGTAATTCCATACAGATGAATTCCACAAAGGTATCACCATGAAGGTAAGTACCATAATGGTATGCCACACAAAAGAATACCACAAAGGTATCACCATGAAGGTGAGTTCCAAAAAGGTATTCCACATAAAAGAATACCAAAAAGGTATCAAGATGAAGGTATGTACCACAATGGTACGCCACATAGAAGAATACGACAAAGGTATCACCATGAAGGTAAGTACCACAAAGCTACGTCACACTGAAGAATACCACAAAGGTATCACCACAAACGTATGTACCACAAAGATATGCCACACAAAAGAATACCACAAAGGTATCACCACGGTGGTAAGGTCTCATCTCACACCAGGTATAACATAGGTATAGCAGTAAAGATGATTAGATGTAACTACTGGATCATCTTACTCTATTAATATGCAAGACCATGTAGGAATCTAAATCATCAAACCCACATAGTATCCTAGTACAACAGACCCACGTAGGATCCTAGAGTAGTCCCACATGGATTTACAAGAGTGGCTCCAAGTGGGATTCTCGAATATAGACCCATGTAGGATACCAAATCACAGACCCACATAGGATCCCAAAGCACAAATCCACATATGATACCAAAGAACATACCCACATAGGATCCCTTTCTCATGTTACACCCAATAACAGGGTTCCCGCACTAAGCTCTCTTGATTATGGGAGGGTCTCCTCCTCAAGCCACAGGTCGATACTCCAACTACCACGAAGTCCAACGATGAATTATCCTAATGTACCTCTACATAAAAGGGTTCTCAATGCAATATATGGTGTTTCAATCGGACGTCCGGTCTATAAGTTATAGGCATTTTAGTCACTAGGGCCTGGTTGGATTCGTGTTTGATCCAATCTAGCCATACCCTAACTTTATCCAAAACTCAATTGGGGTATACTAAAAGGACCATATCGATCCAATGTTTCATGTGACATAGACGGTTCATCAAACAGATGCTCGTAGCTCATGTTATGGCTGAATGAGTGGATAGGGGTCGAAGCTAGTCTGGGTCATCACAGCCAAAACCGTGTCCAGCCCTAGGTCTGACCCGGCCCGCTGGGCGACCTTCGATGGGCGACCTGAGGTGCAGCCTGCGCATGGTGGCCTATGGTGCATGAACCACGTTGGGTGGCACATGCTGGCCCACAGAAAGCACTCCTCTGTAGTTCCATCGTGCGCCGCACCCCCACCAGCTGCCAGCAGTGAGTCAGTCACCCTCCTTTGTCCTTGCGGCCTCGTGCTGCGGTCCCTGTATGTCAGCGATGTGGATTCACACCACCGTATCCGCTTCACGGGGCCAACCATGCACTGTTCTCCACGTCCGGTCCACCACGGTCGATGGGCCACAACCCTCAACCAGCAGGACGATTACATTGTCACCGTCTTCACGGCCAGTTGGTGTGCCAGTTGCCACTCCCAAGTCCTTCCAGTGCCAGTCGCCGTCCTCCTCCATCGCAAAGAATGCATCAAAAACCACAAAGGTTGTAGAGTGGTCGGGCCATGTTCGTTTGGCCTTCACACTCTGCATTAGAGCGGTAGCAAGCCGCTCATGGGGAGAGATTCAATGTAAAAAGAAATTAATGAAGATCAATCGAATCACACCCCTACAAGATAACCCACAACAACCTCCCACAACGGCGAAGGAATCACGAGTCAACCTGTTAGTCGGTTGACCTGCGTTCTTCACATGAATTTATGATTAGGGAGGAGGAAAATCAAAAACACTAAAACTAAATAACCCCTACCTCAAGTTCGTTGGAGAGCGCCTCCATTTGAGGAAGTGTCTGTGTTCGTCATCCCCGCAACAAGCCTCCAACGACGCCGCTCAGTCTTCGTTATTCAGTTCGTGGTTCAGGGTTTCTTGTCATCACCCACTATAACTGGCTCCATCCTCCATGTGATGGGAGTAACGACACTTTACCATAGCTTCGCCGTTCGGTGAAGCCCTGCCAATTCCTCCCCCCAAGCTCCATATCAATAGGAGAGGGGGAGGGTGTGCACCATTTGTGGAATTAATGGAGGCCCATTAATTAGGAACCTTCCTAATTCCCCAAAGGTTCAGTTATTTTTAATGAAATGTCAATCCATTTATGGGCTTGAAACGTCGCAGGTCCCACCTTACAGCTCATCCATTGGAGTAATAGAATAAAAATAAAATAATAATTTTATTTTATTTATTCTATTAAAACATTACAAAAACAAACGTTTTCTCCGAACCTACTACGGTCGAAGTGAAGGTCACTTTATGCTAATATTGGCACAATATGTTCAATGGTGTCCTCATATTTCAATTCTGAGCACATGTTCAAAAGATACAAAACGCCGCTTGCATGTTTACTGAACGTACCTGAAAAAAAGATCAAAAAATTGTTTACAGTCTCCCTTGACCAGCACTAATTGAGGTTAGGATTTTCCCAAGTAAAACAGTCCCCAAAGAACCCAACGGTACTTTCAGATTTCCAATCTGAGTTTCCGTTTAAAAGTTATGAATTTTAAAATAAAATAACTGTCACTTAATTATTTTATTTACGGACAAAAACAAACTTTCACTGGTGGCCTACGCCAGCAAAAGTTAGTCTCTACTTAAATAATGCCTTCCCACACGAGTTCAGCAGTGGTCTTGGATTTTCAATCTGAGCTACCATTTGTGAGTTTTAATCTTTTGAAAAATAAAATAATGTATTTATTTATTTTGTTTATAATTATGCCATTTTTGGGTTTTCTCACAGGAGGCACGTGCCGACTAAACGTAAATCGAACCTAAGGTAATCCCGCCATCCTAAATGCAACAGTGCCATTAGATTTTTTATCAGAGTAACCATTTAAGTGTTATTCCACTTTCTTTAGGAAAACTGCTTACCCGCATTATTTAAAGTTTAACAAATCTTTGATGGTTCATTCCGGACACTCCAGGGCTCAAAATCGCACGCCGTCAGATTTCGTGGTCTTAAAATAATTCCATATAATTAAAAAATATATATATTGAATTTATAGTACAATAAATTTTCCCCACATTTGGGCTTTATGCCCCAAAAAGCCATAACATATACTAAGGAAGAAAATGGGAGTACAGAGTTTGAATTTGAGCCTCCCGCTCTCATGTTCTCTCCTGGTGGTTCTTATTCTACTAGATGATGCGCACCAGAGGTATCAACCACCCATTAAGGACCCACTCTTGTCGATATTCAATCAATAGTGGAACCTCTATAAACATCGCCCCATCATTTAAGTCCATCTCGACATGGTTGACAATGTGTGATGGATCATGCATGCATCTCCTCAGTTGTGACACATGGAAAACATTATGCATAGATGCATATGTGGGGAAAGAGATAGACAATATGCCACCTCACCCAACCTACTGAGAATATGGAGAGGTCTGATGATCATCAAATATAACTTGTTTCCACATCCAAATCACTACAAACCTCATCAAGGTGAGAACCATAGTAAGACATGATCTCCCTCCTCCTATCGGCATAAAACTTTTGTCGGCTCTGAGCAGTTTTCACTTGCTAACAAGTGAGGCATCATGATAAAAAATCTACCACTTCATTCATCCCTGGCCACCGGTACTGACGCTAAAGGTCCATGTACATCTTCACCACACCATGACGTACCTCCCGAGGTGACTTATGGAACTCTCTCAACACCTCCTCCTGAAGCATCACCAGGACCATGGTACGTCCTCTGAAGAGGACAACGTGCTCCCCACCTTTAGAAAATCCACTAGGTGCCTGCCCTGAGGATATCTGAGCACGTCGAGCCTCATAGTCAATGCCCCCAATCTATGCCTCCCGAAATCACTGAATGATTTGGGGAGTGACAGCTATATACTAGAGGTATGTTGCTCCATCTCTATCCACAAAGGATATATTCAATGTGACTAGCTACTCTGATCGATCACTCAGAAGTTGCTGACCAAACCTCCTACTGAGTGCGTCTGCTATCATCTTCCCCTTCCCAGGAGTAAAGATTGTCTCAAAGTCATAGTCCTGGAGGAACTATTGCCATAATCGCTATCTCAACTTATGAAAGCTCTGCTGAAACCTCTCTGTCCATAGGAAAGGATCCTCCTTCTTCGTCAAAGCTGAAAAGGGTTCCACTACCCTAGAGAATTATGGTCCAAAACTACGGTAGTACCCATCCAAATCATAAGTCCCTCTCCCAAATGGGAGGTAATACTAGAAAAATCTTTTGAAAATATGTTCCCATGCTATACCACTCATGATTAGAACTAAAAACTGAAAACTCCTACTCTCACAAGGGTAAGTCTGGCCGACTCATGAGTGATCGGCTACACCCTCCTATACATGAGTCTATCCTGTGCTGCTTGGGTTTCCTTTTCACCCACCAACGAAAACCCCATTGCAATGTTATAGACAAACCACAACCTTTTTTCATTATACAATCAATCTGATTATGAACAGTGGATGCCCAGTCCATACCCAAACTAACGTCGTAAGGCCACAACGATTCCACTAAGAGGTTCTAACCGAAACTCTCACCTCAAGGGTTAGATCACACATTCGAAATAAGTGTGATTATCAAGTCTCCTCCCAAAGGTATCTCCAAACATGAGGGTAAAGTCCACGGCTTAACCGAAAACTCTAGTTCTTGAACAGGATTCGCAGAAAGAAGGAATTATTGGTAGCTATGTTTATTGATACAACATCTATTAGTAGACACAGATATTGCCTCGAATCATTACTAAAGACGTTGGTGCACACTACTTGACCACATGCAGCTACTCCCTTCCCATGTCCTCCAGCTCCCTATTCTTGGAGGGGACCACATTAAGGTAGTGGTTGTAACATGTTGAAATGTATACCAACTCATGCTGCTCTCCTAGCTCCAATTCCTTGTCTGCTGGCCTGCAGATTCTTCTCTCCCAGTCACATCCTCTTCTCGAAACATTTTACACGCCTAAGTCTCGGAGACTGGCACCAGTTTCCTACCTTCCCACTTCTAACATTCATTGGCTGTATCTTCTCATCCAAAAAAAATTCAACCACAAAGGTTCTCTCTAGTACCCTAACATAAGTATGAATGCATAGAGGAATAGTGCTGGCTCGAATGTCCATAAACACACCTCACTCGGATGTTTGAGCCCTGAAACATTGATTGTATAATATTCATCGAGTACCAGGAATGGTTGGTACGCCTTGAAGAATACTGAGCCACAAAAATGTCATCTTACCAAATCTGTATATGCTCTAGAGAACTCTCAGACTCATCCTTAAGCCAGTCCTCAGTTGCTAGTGAGTTGGGCTTGTCTTGGAACTTGAGGGGTATCTAATGCTGAAACTCTTGTAAGGAACTAAGCCTAAATGTTTCTTCTACCAGGACTACCGGTTGTAACTGATGACCAATGGGCAATGATATAGCTGACACACTACCTGAAGGTACTATCTCGGGAAACAGTCCACGTACCGAAGCCTGATCACTTTGTGGACCATCCACATGGTCACTCACTGGAAAAGACTAGATGCTGAGATCACCTTCTGCTCTACTAGTGTCTCAACTAGCCGAAAAACTCTGGCCACAGCCTCCAGACATCCCACAACTACCTATGAATATAAATTTCCTTGAAACCGTAGAGGCCTCTGTCACTAGAACTCATGCAACACGCTCAGTCAGCATGGATCCTTTACTGGTGGTGCTAGTAGAATCAGTGGACCAATGATAAAAGGTATCACTGGTCCCTCTACTGATAAAGGGCCCTACACCGAGGACTCATAGCATGGGGGGAAATCCTCTCATACTATACCCAGAACACTACCTGGTTGTTTGCATGGAGGCATCCTGAAAGAACAATGTGTACCATGGTCAATAAGTTATACCTGGTGATCTCACTCAAAAAGTTCGCAAAGAAAACTTTTCAAAACACACATGCAATCAGTGTTTTCATGTACTAAGTCAAAAATAAAAAGTGAGGGTCCTTGTGTATGGATACGTCGGATGCCACACCAATATTGGATTCCCTAAACTAATAACCACACTCACTAAACTTAACAGTATTTCTATTAAAAATATCAAAGTCCAATGTTCTACGGTATACCAGACTCCTCTGATACCAATTTTTCAAGACCCATCCCCTGGGGCCCATGCCGTGACTACCCCAAGCCCACCTTCCATATGCCAGGGGCTGACGACTAGCACAGAAAGTCATATTACCTAAAATTGGGAAGGCATTGCCTTTATATCCCAAAAACACACACTACCAAGCACACAAAAATATACGAACACAAGTAAAATGTATAGTAAAAAGTGTGTGTACAGTAAAAAAAGGGGCCAGAATACAAGCCCAACATGAAAGTACAAGAAAACTGAAATGTACAGGTAAACTGAAATAGCTCCTACAAAATCCTTCCAAGGATCCTACCTAATGGGAATGTAAAGATCTCAAATAGTCATCTCGATGGTACGCCTCATCTATTGTCCACCTCTGAGCTACCTCCATGTCCAGGTACTCTCATCCGCAGTCAGCGTTGTTTGTCATCTGTAACAAACACAACAAGGTGAGGGCGTAGCCCATGTAGGGGTGAGTATAATGATACTCAGTAGGGACCCTTAGACCCCGAAAGGTCTCCTAAAATCCTAAAATGATAAAACATAAATCATGGAAAAAATATTCAACCGTACTTAGGTATATGGTCATACATATACCTATGTTATTAAGTATACTCATCTAATTCATGAAGAAACACAAGGCCCAACTCATTATCCCAAAGCTCAAATATTCCTTGAAGAAAAGAATACCATGAAGGAAACACCACAAAGTTATGTACAAAAAAGGTAATTCCACATAGAATAATACCAAAAAGTTATCACCATGAAGATAAGCACCACAATGGTATGCCATACAGAAGAATACCACAATGGTTTCACATCGAAGGTAAGTGACACAAAGGGACACCACACATAAGAATAAAAAAAAGCTATCAACACGAAGGTAAGAAACACAAAGGTACGACACACAGAAGAATACCACAAAGGAATAAACATGAAGGTACGTACCACAATGTTATTCCACATAGAAAAATTCCACAAAGGTATCACCATGAATGTAAGTACCACTATGGTATGCCACACAGAAGAATACCACAACGGTATCACCACAAAAGTATGTACTATAACGATATTCCACATAAATGAATACCACAAAGTTATCACCACGATGGTAAGGAATCATATCACATCAGGTATAACTTAGGTACAATTGCAAAGATTATTATATGGGACTACTGAATTATCTTACTTTGTTAAGAGGCAGACCCACTTAGGATCCTAAATCATCAAACCCACAGAGGATTTGAGTACAACAGACCCACATAATATCCTAGAGTAGTCCCACATGGATTTCTTAGTGAAGATCCAAGTGTGACTCTTGAACATAGACCCACATAGGATCACAAATCATAGACTCACATAGGATTCCAAAGCACAGACCCACATAGGATCCATTTCTCATGTTACAGCCAGCTATAGGGTTCCCGCACTAAGATCATTTGATTCAGAGAGGGTCCACTTCTCAAGCCACATATCGATATAACAATTTCGAAGAAGTCCCACTAATAAGTATCCCAATGGTCCTTCACAAAAAGGGGTCTCAACACAGCAGACGGTGCGTCAATTGGACACTCGATCTCTAAGTTATTGTCATTTTAGTCCCGATGGTCCGGTTTGATTAATGTTAGATCCAACCCGGTCATACCCCAACATTATCCATAACTCAATTCGGGCATACGAAAAGGACCATCTCAATCCATGGTTTTCTAATCCGTAGATGGTTCATCAAGCAAACACCCGTAGCTCATGTTATGGATGTAAATGTGGATAGGGGTTGAAGCTGGTCAGGGTCCGGGCCGACCCGACTTAGGCTGACCCGACCTGGTTTGAGTCGATCCATCCCAATCCAGGACTAGTCGTGGGTCCGACCCAGCCCCCTGGGTAGCCCGCAGTGTGGCCCGTGATGGGTGGCCCATGGATGGCTGGACGGCCAGCCCCCCTCTACGGCACAGTCGCGTGACATACCACCACCGACATCCGACAACGTGTCAACCGCCCTCCTTCACAGTTATGGCCTTGTACTGCGGTCCCTAAACACCGATCGCATGGACGTGCACTGCCACCTCTCCATTGAGCGGCCGTTCATGTGCCAACCACCACCTCTACTTCACCTCGGCCAACGGGCCGTGACCCTCCACCGGAGGTGTGGTTGCGCCGCCTCCATCTTCGAGGTCAGCCGGTGTGTCAGCCACCACCCCTGAGTCCTACCAACACCCATCATTGGTACTACTCTCCAACCTCCTCCATCGAGAAAAACACATCATAAACCACAAACGATTCATAGTGGTCGGTCCATGCTCATTTGTCCCACACCCTCTGCATTAGAGCAGTAGAAAGCTGTTGATAGTGATATATTCCACGTAAAAGAAATTAACAAAGTTCAATCAAATCACACCACTAAAAGATACGCCGCAACAACTTCTTGCAAAGTTGAATGAATATCGGGTCATCCTATTAGTCAGTTGACCAACTTTCTTTATATAAATTCATGCATGGGGAGGAGGAAAATCAAAAACGCTCCAACTAAATAACCCCATATGTCATGTTCGTTGGAGAGCATCCGTGTTTGAAGAAGTGTCAGTGTTTGTTTTCCCCACAACAAGCATCCAACATCGCCGCTTGATTATCGTTCTTCTATTCGTTGTTCAGGTTTTCTCATCACCTCCCATTAGAACCGACTCTATCCTCCACGTGTTGGGGTTCGTGATACTTTACCAGAGCTTCTTCGCTAGGTGAAGTCGTGCCAATTCCTCCCACTAAGCTCCATATAAATAAAAGAGGGGGAGGGTGTGAAATGTTCGTGGAATTAATGGAGGTTAATTAATTAGGAACCATCCTAATTCCCCAACTGTCTAGTTACATAGAATGAAAGGTCAATCCATTTATTGTCATGAACCGTCGCCGGTCCCTACTTACTGCTCTTCCTTTGGAATAATATATTAAACATAAAATAATAAAGTTATTTTAAATATTCTATTAAAAAGTTACAAAAACAAAAATTTTCTCTAGACCTACTGTTTTCAATGTGAAGGACTCCTTAAGAGAAAATCAACGTTGCGAGTTTAACGATGTCCTAATATTTAAATTTCAAGAACCAGTTCAAAATTTTCAAAACACATATTGTTCATTTACTGAATGTACCCAAAAAAATGTTCATAAAATTATTAACTGTCACCCTCGACCTGCGCTGATCGAGGTTGGGGTCTACCGAAGTGAAACACACCCAAACTAACCCAAAGGTACTCTCTGATTTCTAATCCGAGTTACAATTTAAATGTTATGTATTTTACAATAAAATAATTTTCATTTAATTATTTTATTTATAACCAAAAACAAACTTTCATTGGTGGAACAGGCTGGCGAAAGTTAGTATCTTCGAAAATAAATAATTCCCTCATAAGTTCATCATTGGTCTTTGAATTTCAATCTGAGCCACTATTTGTGAGTTATAATCATTTAAAAAATAAAATAATTTATTTAATTATTTTATTTACAGTTATTCCATTTTCGGGTTTTCTCACAGGAGGCTCGTGCCGACTAAACATTATTCATGCCTACGGCAAACCCACCATCCTGAATCCAATGGTGCCCTCAGATTTCTAATCCATGTAACTATATAAGAGTAATTCCACATTTTCAGGAAAACTACTTAATCATATTATTTAATGTTTAAAAAATATTCGATGGTTCATTCCGGGCACTCCGGGCCTCAAAATCGCGGGCCGCCAGATTTGGTGGTCTCGAAATAATTCAATGTAATTAAAAAAATATTATATAGAATTTCAGGGATATTACAATATATTTCAGGACTTCTCCATCGATGTGACTATATAAATATATAAAATTCTCCTATCTACTATTCCATATTTATATATCATGATTTGTACATCCTTATTTTACTAATTATTGATTCTATGGTTTAAATACACACATTTATATGCTCTGGAGTTCCTTCTAGAGAAGTAGTTGTTCATTATGGCAATATGACAGGTCTTGTGATATGGGATTCCTATATATCCCTATGTAATGAATCAAAATCCTTGTATTTTTATGACATTAAAAAAGACTCATCATTCCATTTATGTTCATGTGATAAGGACCAATTTGGTTTATTTAATGTTCATGAAACTATAATGTTTTTCAATTAATTTAATGTAATACAAGAATTATTATTAGTTGAAAGCTACCTAGGAATGGTTTAAATGAAACTTAGACATGAGATGACTATTTTGGTATGGATAAAACAAAATAAAACCCTTTGTGGATGGTCTCCCATAGAGAATATGGCTCGTTGAAGTATGTTTCTAGGGAAAATAGACCATTAAGGAATGATGGATTTGGATGCTATGTTTGAACCTCAATTTGGAGTCCTATGTATCCTAATTAATAATAATAGGACCCAATATAGTTTTATTTTCATTGTTTATAGTTTTATATCAGGATCATACAATGAGCTTTAATTTTATATGGTAAGGATGTTATCATGTTGTTTAATATTGTGCAGAATATATGTTTGTATTGTGGATTGGGCGACAATTAAGGATTGAGTGGGCCTTATGCATGGGTATCCCATCATGGTTCGTATAGAAAATGAAACATTTAGGATGGTTTTCATGAGGCTATTTCTTCATGAGGATGAGTTTGGGATTGGAGAAGAGCTTCTCACAGGGTGTAGCTCACCAATAGATTACAAATAAGGGATCATTAACGAGAGAATGGTTGGGTCTTACACCTAAAGAGATGTCTAATTTTTGTTTGTTTGTTCATAAACCTATTAAGGAGTCACTTTATTTATATACTTCATATTAATTGATCATTGGACAAAAACTAATGACTGAACTCATATGGATTATGGAACAATGAAAAAGATGTTGGAACATACACATGGGAGACACTTCCATAGATTTCCATAGCTCATTGATGATTCATAGTGACTAAATAATCAATGGGATCATGGTTGGGGATTATAAATAGTGAATAAGGCCAAACCTACATGGATTAATGAGTAGTTCGGGGTAGAAAACTTGAAAATTGGATATATAAGTTGAGAATCATAACATGAGGATGGTTTCAAAAAATAAATTATGATAAGGACCCACATTATCAAGGGGATATGTGATGGTAAATCTCTTGAGACCCTATCAGATTTGAAGGACAAGTTGTAAATAACTTTTTTAAGGAATTAAAGGTCAATGGGGTGAACACTAATGTTGATAAATCGATCATTTACCCTAGGATGTCATTGAGATATCATCACTTAAAATGAATTATTGAGTATTTTAACTTGGTGAAAGGAATCCAAGAAGTTTATTTGGTTGTGACTTATGTAAATAGATGATTAGGTTGAAATATAGGGTGATATGGAATCTTGGGTTCCAATAATTTAGGTACTTCATGAAGGGACCATAACTGAGTCAAATTATTCATGGTTTAATACCATTGTAAGGAGGGAAAAGATAAACATAGGGGTAACAATTTTATATTGTTGATATATGTTACATAAAGGGTGTATTAACTTGCATTTTTCTTAGTTTAATATCTATGTATGTGAAATCTGTACAGAGAAGCACTCATGAACTAACCCTTGTGAAGAGGTCTAATGGAGGGTCCATGTGAAGAGTCCACATGGAAGGAACTCATGAAGGGGTCACATAGAGGGAGCTCATAAAGGATACCTCAAGGATAGTCCATAAAAAATTTCCCTTTTATCTGAGGATCATATTGAGACAGTTTGTAAAGAATCTTTGTGGAAAACACTCACAAAAGGGGTTTATCATTGAGACCCATTGATGGGCCTTCATGGGGGATGCCCGTGGATGAATATTCACATATTATCCCTCATGGAGGGTACCTTGTGGATGTACTCTATTGACTAGTCCTCAAAGGGGACTCTCATAGTGGAATTTTGTAAATATATCCTCTTAGATTAACCTCATTGAATATCCCTTACAGGAATGATATTTCAAAGGAGTCTCATCAAGGAGTACTCATGGGTAATACCTCATGAATAGACATCACAAACTAGACCTAATTGGGAAGACCTTGTGGAGTTTATTATTTTACATTATTATATTCCTTCAACTTTTTCTTAGGGGTTACATACTGATCTCAGCATATATGAATCTATCACTAAATGTAAGATACACACCATTCGTGAGTGGAAAGTCTCTCAAAATAGGGAAAAAATTATCTTATCTCCTTTTTCTCCATTTTAATCCATCAAAATTTCTTTTCCCCATATCTAAGCATGTTTCTAGAAATGGAAGTTCTATATTTTTAATGGAATCATTCACTAACTAATTTCAAAAATAGAATAATGTGTAAGCAGTTAGTAGCCATAGAGGGAGTGTATGAAACAGAAGTTAGAGTAGACCATGAAAATTTTCCACTACTGAAAACCATTTTCACTACACCATGAAGGAACCCTAAAGGTGGTGTGAAATAAACACATCACTATCATGTATGATAACAGTCCCTGAGGTCACCACTAGAGTGTAAAAGGATCTTGCATATGCCATGTGGCATACCGTTCTACAACAATGGAATGGTTGACAACCATAATGTCACTCTGATGTTCATGTAGGTACTCTTCCTAGATAACAAAAACATATGGTGAATAAAGACTAATTTATTTCTTCATAGATATATATTATTTTCCAATATTCCATTCAAAAATTCATTCAATTCCATCTAACACTTTACGAACCTCATTAAATGTTTACTCCATTTGATAGATTCAAAAAAAATATTTTTTATCTATTTCTTTGGTATAAAAATTCATCAAAGGGGTATTAATTCATCAAAATTAGTAGGTTTCTATTTTGAATTAATTACATTACTAATTTTTTAAATAATTATAACTATAAATTGGCATCAAATATTCCTAGATTTTTTGATGTGAATTGGTTATGAATAATTTTTTTGAAAGTAAAATTTGTGTGGGATTTTATGTTAAAAATTGAGATATGAAGAATGAAATTTGAAATGGTTTAATTAAACTATCTTATGTAAATCGGAATTGTATTATATTTTTACAAACCAAAATACAACACAATTTACATTGATGAGAACCCAATCTTACGATTGAGTTAATGTTACCATTGAATGTGGGTTATAAAAATCATATTATAATCTATATTTCGAGGAAGAAACTTCAAATTTATAAATTTAACCATATCACTATAATGTACCAATTTATCAAATATAAGTTACACCAAGGTATTGTGAAGCTAGATTTTTATTCCAATAATGGAACTAGTGGAATATGTGTTCACAAAACCATTACCAAATAGAACTTTTAAAAAATTGAGGTTGATGATGGGATCTCAACCATGATTTTCTAAAGGTTGTGGTATTATTTTTATAACATTTTATCTTTCCCATTATATTTATATTTTCAAGAGAGAGAAAATAATATTAATCCAAAGTTATTAATATGTTTTCCATTATGGGGTGTATTTAGAGGGGGGTAATAATTTGATAAATTATCATTTAAGAATATATATGTCGATTATAATTAATGGATTTGATGTTTTTATGGAGTATGATTGTAGAAAATATGTATATAAAATATATATGTGTATTCCTAAATAATGTTTATTAGAAGAAGATGAATAAGAAATTGAAAAGATGAGGTGTATATGAACATCTTAAGAATATTTCTTAAGCAACCTCATTTTATTTATCGAGTCATCTTAAGTAGGTTTAAAATTTATTAATTAATATTTCATTTCTAATTATAATTAGTCTAAATTAAATTTTATTTATAATATACGGTTTAAAAACTCCAAATAGGTGGAATATTATGATCATTTTGGATGAAAGTAGAATTAGGACTGAAAGATGATCAATTACATTATATTTAAGTGAAAATAAAATAACATGAGTACATAGTTTTTTTTGATTTTGTTGTTGGTTAATGAAAAACATTTCTCATCACATCAAGGAGAAGTCATTGAGGATAGTTTTTCAATTATATAATTGATCAAAATTTTAGTTAATGTTTAAGGATGTATAAAAACACTTTACAGGGGTGTTAGGATGTTAAGGAGATTGATTTTGGAGAATCATGGAATTAAATTACAAGAAAGGTAAGAATATATTACTCTATAGAGAGATGTAGAGTATATAATTTTAGATTATATTCCAAAAACTACCCAGTTAAGTGCACTGGGTATCCAGTGGTATTGATATAGGATCAGTTTTAATGAATTTATGGTAGAAGTTGCTTGATGGTTCCGATTAGGCATGTGGTGATTTTTGGAAGAGAACATCAATTTTTGTTGTTTTGATGACATTGATATGGTTTTTACAACATATTAAACATCATAATCATTCATGTTCTTTGTATTACTAACCTATAATGACTATGAATTTTTGAAAAGATGAGTGGTTGGGATTATATGTTTTTCTGAACATGGTTAAAAGGAATTTATCAATTTAAAAATAAATTTTCAAAAATTAAGAGTAATTATGTGTTATATGTGTGATGATATAGATCACAGGGAAGAAAAATAGATTATATTAATGATAAATTTCTACAAAAATAAGATATTATTCATGAATGTAATCTTAATGATTAATTTCTTAAGTTTTATCAATTTTAATTGAAGATAAGAAATCAACATTAAAGATAATGAAGACTATCAGGGTCATAACAATGATGATCAATGTTTAATATTGTTGTTTAAAATTATAATACATATTCCTACAAAAAGATATCTAAAAATAATAAGGATAAATATATTGGGTTTCTGTGGTAATAATATGTTCACTGGTTTGTAATTCTTAGTGTTTAATGATGTGAATAAATGATATTGAAATTCATTTGTAATTATTAAAGGTTCCATAAGAAGTGATAAGGCCCCCAATTATTGTTTGAATTTAGTACAATATAATTATTTTGGTTGGGTTATATCAATTTTATATGATTTCTAAACTATTTTTTATTCATTGTATTCATGGGATGAAATTATTTAATCTCATGATAATAAATTATTCCACATTATAGTATGGACATAATTTTTTTTTCATGTTATAAACCTTATAAATGACCATTTAATTACATTGTTTTAATTTTTTACTACTATTAAATTAAATAAGTGATGGAACATGTCATTTTTCAAATTAAAATTTTGATTTTAGATGAGTTTTTTTAATTTTATAATTTGAAAAGTTAATCACTAATTAACCCCCCCCCCCCTCTTGGTGATCTTACTGTGGGACCTTCTATATGAATGTTTCTAGAGAATTATTTGGTTATGAACAATTAAATAACTATAAATTGACCATGTATTTTAGTTTTTGGTGTAATTTTATTAATGAAAATTTTATCATATATTTAAAAACCATTCATAATAATAATTAATTTTAGAAAATATTTGGTAGGAAAGAATTATAGGTTGATGCATACTTAATTAATAATGCATGAAAATATTTCATTCAAGAAACTTCCATGGATACATTTTATTTTCATATTTAATTTTCTAGTGAACTTATATAAACATATATTAAATGTCTTGGAAAACCATTATGGCATTTCATGAAAATATTAAATGTTTATTCCCCTACCTCAAATTAAATACCAATACTAGATCGATCAAATCAATATAGATCTAAGGTAAAAACCTATATCTTACTCTACATGGTGAATTATTAAGTATCACTGATCTATAATATTCACTTATGAGATTTAGATGGTGATATATAATATAAAACAATCTATATCTTCAAATTATTTATTCATGTTGATAGGAATCAAAGGGTGAGGGGGTTAAAGATCAAAGGATAAAGACTTCTATATATAGATCTATTATTTTATAAAAAACATGTATATGTATATGGATTTTATATTTCCTCATAATGATTATGATTCATTAAAATATAGATATATTATTTATTTAGAAATTTTATTCATTATTTTAAATAGATCAATGATTTATAATTTCATGATGTTTTATTTCAAATTTATTTTAATGAATAATGCATTTTTTGATAAACATGGCATTTTTTGGAATATTAGTTTTTAATAAATCACAAATCCAAACTATTATAATGTTTTAAATTTAGTTTTCATCACATAATTTGGTTTTTTGGAAAATAATATTTTATTATAAGTAATTCATAATTTAAATAATCTTTTTATGTGTGTATTAGTTTTGAAAAAATGGAATACTGTTTTGAGAAAATTTATTTCTAAAATATAATTATACTTTTTAAAAATATAGATTTATTTTTATCATTGGAATTACATTGTGGGAAGAACCATGGATTATGGTTTGAATTATACATGTGATATTTTTCATAAGAACCATTTGTAATGGTTGAAAATCATTATGGTTGTAGTAGAAAGTCTTAAAGGGAATCATCTGGGTAAATGTTGGTTCGCTATAAATGAAATATGCTCATAAATGGTTTTTTGGATTCCTAGATTCATGTTAAAATAATGTATTATTATTAATAATTTTCTCATGATTCCATTGAATATTGAAATATGGATTTGTTTTATACCATGCTTATTTTTAATTGGTTTTTATTAGTATTGTTGTTGAACTTATTTAGATATGTTATGGGTTAATTGGGCATGGTTTTATTTTACATGTTGATTGTTTTACTATGAATTATTATTATAATATTTTATTTTTTCTTAAAATGGATTCTCATGTGAAAAAGGAATAAAAAAAATTTCCATAAAATACTACATTTTTTACCTATGTAAAATTTATCATGCATGAGAAATTTGTGGGATATTTTAGGAAAAATCATACCATATCTTGTACTCAATATTAAATGTGAACTAGCTTATGAACATATATTATTTTTTTATATAAGTATATTGATAATGTTTTTATTTATAATTTTGGACTCATGGATTATTGGTGGATTATTTGAAATGGATCTTAGAGAGGACAGAAGTCCATTTTTACATTTAATATTAATTATTCCACTCGTTGTTTCATTTTTCCTTTTAATTATTTTATGTTTTTATATATTATAATTTTATACTATTAATTTTTTTAATGTTAATAATTTTTTAAATTTCATTTCATGTGTGTGATTTGGATATTATTACAGGAATAATTATTTCCAATGGGACTCAATTTTTATCACTACTAGTTGTTTTCCTTGGGTGATCATGTAACATCCATGCGACATTGTAGCACCTCATCTCAAAGCATAGGATCTAATTATTTTTTCCATGTTGTTATAAAATGGTATACATGTAGGGTTTTTGATAGTTTTTGGGAGAGATTTAGGTATGTATGAAGAATTAGAAGGATGTGAATTGAGTGGTGCATGGAAAAATGTATAACTGGCCTATTTAGAGAGAAATTCATGTTACTAGGGATTTTTGGAAAAAATAGTGATTGATTAATATCTTATAGGATGTTTTATTTCAAATTTTCGAAATATTTTTTTTCATCCATTATGTGTTTATATGATTAAATTTCCATGCATTACTGTATGCATGTATGATAGGGTGGTATAAGAATAAAAGAAGTTATTAAAAACAATTATATAAAATAAAATTAATTTCTAAGGAATTAATATATTTTTTTAAAAAAATTGATAAAGTGTAGGTAAGGTCTTTCTTAAAAAAAATTATATAAAATTAATTTGAGGGTATAAATAATGGGGGTTGGGTAATCCACCCATAAATAGTTTTAATAGGGGTAATTGTATTGGTATATAATCCTTTATTTGTTATTATTACCATACTAATAATGTTTATAGAATGAAAATTATGATTATAATTGTAGTTTATATGATATATTATAATTTTTAATATAATAAGCGAGTTTCTAATAGAGAATTATATCTTGTTGTGGAGAAATTATATTTTATAAATTCCATCATTAAAAAGTAAAAAAATCATTATTCATGATAGAAATTAAGCATATAATTCTTATTGGAATCTTGGAGAATATATGGTTAAAATGATTGGTCTGGGAAGTTTTAATTAAAACCATTCATATTAGAAATCCCTTGTTTCTGTTTACTGTAATTTTTATAAAATTATTATGTGTTTACTATTATAGATTTTACAATTATAGATTATTGATAAATAAGATTTTTTATCTAAAATGGAATCATGTATCTTTTATAATGTAATTTGTTTACAAATAATACTAATTGAACATGGAAGATAAGTTTTAGAGAATTATTTTTTTAACAAAAAATTATTTAATAAACTTGTCTATGAACTTCAATTGATTATAATGTGTGTCTATAACACCCTGACATTTTATATTTTTTTCTTTTGAAATAATGATTGAAGTATTTGATATCTTTTCTTGTACGCAACCCTGAGTCTATATGAATCATGATATTTTAAATAGTTATAACATAATAATTATATTTAAATGAATGAATATTGATTAAAAAATATTAAAAATATGTATTAATGTTTTTATTATTGTATATTTATTGATTAAATCATAATAAATAAGTACAAAAATTTCAATAAATTCATTTTAGGCTTCAAAAATTGTTTTAATTGAATTATTTTCAATAGAATGTATAATTAATTACTACTAATTTTAGAAATTTTATTTAAGAAAATGAATCATATTTTTAAAATCATCATTTAAATTTTATCTTAGGGTAAATTTTGAGTATTTTCCCAATGAGATTTAATTTTTAGCGAATAAAAAATATTGATTTTTGTAAAAAATAACTTATTTTTATGTAAATGTCCTATTATATTTATAATTTTATCTTAAATGAAAATAATTTCACATTAAAATATAAATAATCAAATTAATTATATGTTAATCATTATTATAATTAATTTTTTTATAAGTAACATTTTGGGCATAAAAGAATGTTTGTCTAGACAACTATTTTTAGACACATATACACTTTTGTCTTAATAAATTAATTTAATATATATTTATTAATATTTTAAATGAAATTTATAGATTATATATTCATTATAATATTTTAACATTTATTTTATTGATTTTATAATGTGAGGATTTGATGTAAATTTTTTTAAACTGAAAAATTTATTTTCAAAAAACGGGTATTCATTGTGGTTTACACAGTTTATTAAAATTAAAATATGATAATTATTATAATTAATAATTATAAAATGGTGTTATAAAAATTAATATTATTTAATAGGATCAAATTAAAATTTGATCATGGTAAATACTAAAAACTGTACAAAAAATACCACAGTTAAGGTGAAAACGAGATTACTAGTGGTGGGGAGGGGGTTAAACCATGAGATAGGGGTAGGATTTCCACTAACACTAATAAAATTATTATTTTTTGAATATATTTCTACCTTTCATTATCTTGAAATGGAATACTTATCCAAATATATCCACTTTCCATTGAAAGTGGTTGTAAATCATTAAAATCTTCTAAAAAATTATATGTGTGTCCCTCCCCTCAATTTTAAAAGGGAACCTCTTCTCTTACCTTATTCACCCAATTTAAGCAATATATCTCAATAAAGTCATACTAAATATAATTCCTATAATACTTAAATTCATCCTACATATTATTTTATTCTCATAAGACAAATCCTTTAATTCTTGAGGAGTAAGTCAAAGGGCGTCTCTCAAAGAAGATGTATAGATCATATCAAAGATCTTTGCCTATTATTTCTTCTTATAATTCATCTATAATTATTTTATCCATAAAATAATGATGAATAAAAAATCATAAATATAATTAGATGTTATTATTATTATTTGAAAACCATTTACCACCTCGTCTCAATCTAATGGGAGATGAATGTATCACTCGTGCATATGTGTAGACTACAACCTCCAAATAACGATACAACACATATTACACCCCCACAATTCATGGTTGGTTATTATGATAGAATTTAGGTTTATATATGACATTTATACTATAATAATGACTATTTAAATAGTAATTAATATTTAACATTATTTTTTTCCATCCATAGAAAAATGGATGCAACAATAATGCGTACGTACGGACTACAATCTCCATATAGTAATGTAATTAATTTTACATATCCACATTACATGAATGGTTATAAATATGTATATAATGAATATATATTATATTTATAACACAATTAAAATTATTTATATGAATTAACCATGATAAAGTATGAATGACCGTAATCACTGAAGAAAAATATATATGAAAAACAAAACAGTCAACACCTGGAATAATACTAGTAATGAAAGATCATTAAGTAAGGGGTGATAAGATGTTATTAGCAAAACATGTATGGTATTATAGATATTATTATTTTACTATTATAAAATTAAAATTTATTTAAATATATTATACATGAGTTTATGTGGCATACAAAGAAAGATAGACCTAACGTAATGGTTTTATGTAACAAGCTCCTTTTTACCTTGATAATTTGTGCATGAATTTTTTAATGACGAAATATTATGATCTATGTCTATAAAAAAATTATTTATATTATTATTATATGTAAATTTCTATATATTTATGTTTTTCCTTTCATTTTCCTCTTTTTATGTACACATGATAAAAAAAGAATGTTTTTAAGTAAAACCAACACTATTTTTCCCTTTGGTTGGGAATATTTTATTCCATTTCGATATTTTCATTAAAAAATATCAATATTATTATTATTACTATAAAAAATTATTTAAATAAATACTTGAATATATTTTAATTTCCTTATCATGGTTTATTATTATCCTTCTTATAATTTTCTAAACATATTACTTTTTACTTTTTTACTAGAATTGTGAAAGGAATTTTTATTTTAGCATAAACTACATGAACAACATCCCCTATCAGCGTCAATAATATAATATTTAAATAAACATTTATAATTTTTATTTTTTATTTTCAATGAATATTTTTTCATTAATATTTAGGAATTTTTTTTATTTAAAATATATGATTTCGAATTAAAATTGGATTTTCCATTTAAAATGTTCTAAATATATTTTAACAGTATTTTTATATATATCAACTTATTTTAAATATTATTTTAATTTAATCGGGCTATGATCCAATTTTACTATCTTCATTCTATCTTCGGATGTTTTATGATTATGATAAAGAAGTGTTTATGAAACTTTTATCAATTTCTTGGGTTATAATTTGTTGATATGATAAATGATTTATTATCTTATGGATAACATATTTATAGTTTTGGTTATGTGATGGGTGGGATCAGAATTATATAAAATATCCAATGTGTTGGGAATATAAGGATATCTCATGTGAATGTAAGGATTGTAATAGGGAGTGAAACCCATTTGTTAACCAATAATATTTTCATGGGAGTGAACCTTGTCTATGGAAATGATGGAATGGGGAGTGAACCCAATTCACAATGATAGTATTGGCAATGAAACATGAATAAGAAAATGATTTTCTATCATTATGTTTATACCAAAGACTTACATCTTATACTTATAGTTTGTTTTTAGTTCTCATGATTGATTATTTATGATTCCACATTCATATTTCTTATGCCTTTATATTGATAAAACATTATTCCATGTTTCATGAATATTATCTATAAATTGTTGGGTGTGATTTTATAAATTTTAGGTCATATTCTTCTAAATATATTCTTATATCAGGCTCACTTATTATCATTTGTTGATTTCACTTATGTTTACCCTTATTGAGCATCTAAGCTCACTCTGTCTTCTGTTTCCATTACCCAGGATATATTGTAAGTTTTTAAGTATTTTATGTATAATAAGGGAGTTAGATGTGAGGAAATAAATGGGAAATTATTTAGGTGTTTTATGTACCAATTGATTACATATCCATTTTTATAAACACACTAAATTTATGATTGTGAAATGTGTTGAATATTCATCTAAAATGATGTAATATTTATGTATAAAAACTATGGTTCACTATACTGTCAACAAAGCACATCCATTGGAGATTGATCAAACCATAGATTTTTTAAGGGAAAATAATTTTATATTCAGGGGTGATCGTTGGATACATGAAGTTTATAATCATTTGGAATGAATTAATTCTATATTCTATCTCCTAATAGTCAATATAATTCAAATTTTATGTTTTATGTATAAATTTTGTAGATACCATCTTATAAGTGATGGTATATGATTATTGAGATGAAACTTTATGAGGATCTTTCTTGTTTAGTAATTTAGAAGTCTTCCAGTCCATTTTTCTTCCCTATGATATTGAAACTCAATGAATCTCATCAGTTCCTAAATCCCGAGTAGGGGATGTTTATAGTAAAATTATATAAAACACATTTCATCGAGTTCATTCGTATTTCCATAGAGATCATCACCAATGAAAATATCAATTATAGTAGATTAGATATGTGACATTGAACCAAGATCTTGTTCAATGTTATTTTATAACCTACCTATCTATGTGAAAGTAGTGAATATGGCTATTATTACAAAGGCTTAATGTGTAACAAATTTTCTTCCTTGACTGGGTGGAGGGAATAATTCATATAGTTGGAATAAGTGAAAATGAGATTCATTTAGGAAGTTATGAAATAATAAGAAGTTGGAAGGATTATTTTTTTCACAGGGGTGGAATTTTTAATTATTCTATTTATATGGTAGAATAACGATCTTGATGAGATATATCCTTTATAGGCCAATGTTTTTTCATCAACATGTGAATTTGGAGGATCTAAAGAAGTATTATATATTTCGTAACCAAGGATCTAAAATTTTAGGTTTTAACCCAATATAAGGATTTAATATACCATAAAAGTGGCATAGTAAGGATTGTGTAAAGTTATGTAGAAGGATTGGTGGTGAATATTGATAGGGAAAGCCTCGAAAGAATAAAGGAAATATAATTTCTAAAGAGTATAAACCAAAGGAGTTAGAATCATTACCATCATTTATGTGAGGTACTAATCTAATTTAATTCATCTTGATCCTTATTGTATTTGATATAAGTGTATCTTATTCATATATATCTACATGGGTAGCATATTAGTCTAGTTTGTATGAAAATATAATATCTTTGTCTATGAATATTAATTCACATTTGTGAGGAAGAATAAGACAAGGTTAAAAATTACAATATTTTTACATCATGATGAGACACATGGAAATACTGTATGAATTATAGTATTTGGATATGAGAATATAAAATTTGATAATTATAATATATCAGATAATGATATTTATGTCATGTATTGAATATTATAGACATGGATTCTATTTTATTTAATGGGGTGGGATCATCTAATCTCTTAATGAAAGTAAGATAAAAAATCTATTTAGGTTCGGTCTAATTTTTGGAAACTTCTATATCCGTCATATGAATTAGATGGGTTGTTCTTTTAGTTGGTAGAGAAAATGGCACACTCTTATTCCCAAAAGTGGTAAATGAGTACTTTATGTTAAAAAAAATTATCATTACTGAGATATGGGGAGTTTTCCATTGACTTTACCTCTGGGATGAGTTTAATATCATTTCATTAATACATCATAACACACGTATAACTACATGCCTTAAGATTTAATTATACTATATGGAGGTAATTGGATTTATTTGATCAAATTAATTACCTTGGGTTTCACCAACACTATTTTCTAGGAGGGATAGAAATAACATCTGGTTAAACATTAACTACCAGAAGTTGAACCATAAATATTTAATAATACATAACATTGTCAACAAATTGATGATCTGTTTTATCTATAATAAGCGTTAATGATATTTTTGAAGATTGACAAAATATTGCTGCATCACTATCATAGTGTGGAAGAGACAAACATCTCAGATAAAACCACCTCGAGTAGGTATACACATTATGAGTTATTTTTGGATTCATTTAGGGTTTCTAATTGTACCTTGGACTTTCAAGTCTTTGATGAACCATATCTTCCAAAAATAAACTGAATAATTTTTTTTGGATTTTTTGGATGATATCCTAGTTTATTTGGGGTTATAAGAGGATAATAAAAATCTTTTTGGAATAATTATTGAGATATTTTAGTAGCATTAGTTATATAAAAATTAATCCAAATGCATGTTTTTGTTTATAGTGGTTTGATTCCTGGGGAATGTCATCTCTAGATGAGGTATTTCAACTGGCAGTAATAAAGTCTGGGAAGTGATTAATTGGGTGTGGACAAAGAACATTTTTGAGATCTAAAGCTTCCTTGTATTTCTGATAAATTCCAACACTATTTCAAAAACATTCCAAAGATTTATTTTCCATTATTATCATTGACATTGAAGGGAATGAAGTTTTAGTGGGTTGCTGTGTTCCAGGTAGGATTTTATGTACTAAATCGGAGAATGAATTCATCCTTTTTTATTATATTATTATAAATTGGAAAGGGCATTCAATATATTAGGTTTAATTTAGAGATTTTTTAGGGCATTTCCTTATATAGAACATTAATGTTGAAATATATGGATCAAGAAAATTATGTCCACATTATAAGAATTACATTACATTAAACATGTAGATAGAAATAGTTGTTCATACATTTAGTATTCATACACATTATCTATATGGTGTGAATATTATATCATATTCTAACAATAAAAGATTGAATTATATCTTCTACTTAATGAATTTCAATTTGAAGAAGCATATATATGTTGATTACATTTATATATTAAATTTTTAATTGATCTTTACATAAGGTAGAAGTGCTTAAGGAGAAATATTATATATTGAAAATGTTAGAAAACTTTTATTTGGAGACTATAAAAGAGGAGGACTGTATGGGTTTATATCATTTTCACATACCAAATAGTGGAGGGACAACTAATGGATGTATTTAATCAGTTGATCCGACTAATTATTTTAGAGGTAAAATGATAGTTTCCTAAATATTAAGGGAATGGGTGATGATTAATTTTAATGAATCTATTTATATTTTCTTCCATAGTGAAATGAAGATATACCAGGACATGAGGAACCAATTTTGGTTGCTTGGTTTTGAAGAAAGAGATTATATGTTTTATTTTCCCATGTTGGATTTGTTGATAGGTAAAAGAAGAGCACCAATGACCTATAGGGTTAATACTACATAAACTTATTATGACTAGGAAGATATAAAATTTCACAAAAAAAATTTTCATTGAATAACCTTGATCATTATAGATACTTGATGATATTTGGGTGGTTTTATATAATCTCAAGAAGTATGATTATTTCATATCAATATTGGAGATGTCTTCTTTGGAGGATCTAATAAAAAACTTTGTGATGGATGTGAATATGTTTTGGATCATTCAATGATTTTAGTAAATATTTCTTGTTAAAATAAATTTTGTTTAATTGAATATATTTCTCTATTCACAACACCAATCTAAAATGAACTGCTGTATATTTTATTGAGATAAATTATTATAATGAATGATAAATAATAATATATTATAATAATTAAAGGGAAAACAACTTTAAGAAAAGTAAATGTTGATAAAATATGCAAGTAAATAAATATACCATGAGTTTGAAATCTTCATCCTCATGGTTTTCAATTAATATGATCATCCAGATTGAAACTATGGAAAGAAATAAAAGAATTTAAAATATAATAAACATTTTACGGAGAAGTATATAAGATAACTAATTTTAGTGGATCATGTATGCTTGAATATATAGTAACGAAATATGTCTATTATAAATATGTTCCTTGAAAATGTGGTAATTTGGAAGATTGTAATTTGAAATATGATAATTAAGGATATGTTCGTTAGATATAAATGTATACAATAGGTATAATTAAATTGTGTAATATTAGTATAGATTTTAAAATAATATAGTCACAAATAATAAATAATGAAACAAAAATACATTAATTAATTAAAATATTTTTCTATAAAAATATTTTACTATAAAAATATTTTATGCATTTTATATTATTATTAAATAATGAGATTATAAAATTAAAATAAATATTTTAACATAAATGGATTTATAAAATTATATGGTTATAGTATCAAAAACTAATTTTAATGGTAATTGAATTAAGATCATTTAATTTAAGGAGATTTTTTTTCTAAATTATTTTGTATTTTTATCATAATAAAATTAATCAATTTTAAATTAAGATTTCAATGAAATGTATTGATAATATATAAATGTAAATAAATTAACGATCATCTGAAAATTATTATTAGGAAATTAATGAGATTAAATTCATTTTGTGCCTAAAATACATCTCTTCCAAAAATGGGGTTTATGTGTTATCACTGAATATATTAAAATTATTTTTTATCAACTCAAGAAATTGAATATGATAAAATGGTTTTCCTATTTGAAATCTTCCTATTCATATTAGGCAATAAGTTCAATTTCATTTTTTGGAATAAAAATTACTTACCAGTGTTGATGTTAATTATGGTGTTAATGGTAAAATAAAGGGTTTCAACGATTTTTTTAAGTTTCACATATGTTAATCTAAATCAATTGATTTGATAACATGTAATACAAAAAAATACATTAAATATCATTTAATGAGTAAATCTATAAGAAATAAGAAAAAAACAATAAATATTTTAATGTATTTTTTCATAAAAAAATTGTTTTCTATATATAATATTTTTTTTATTGAAAATTACATTTCTAATATTTAGAATTCATGTTAGAAAAAATATATTCAAAATTTAGAATCATCATATCAAAATTTGGTAAGATGTTTCTGCTTATAGTTTTATTAAAAAATAATTACCATGGTAAATATTTAATCTATGTTAATGGGGATAACGTGGGTATTCTTCCATAGCTCAAATTTTATAAAATTAAATTGAAACAATGACATTTTATTAGACCTTTTTGGATTGAAATTCATACCCACTTGTCCCACTATAAATTTTCCTCCTAACTCACCAAACTGTAATGTGATTACATCTTTACCCCTCTCATAAATTTATTTTCGAAGGAAGTGTCCCTAATTTATACATATAAAAGGACCTCACCTCCCTCCACTTTATACCATTAAATTCCTCCATGTATCACTTTAATCCATACCCATTTTACTTCCCATATAATTATATTCAACTTTTAAGCCCTTATTTATAAGAAGAATTCTTAAATCCATCATTTCAAAGGAAGTCATCAGGGAAAGGAATTATTTACCCAATATAGGTGACAAATTATTCTTTTTTATTTTCATTTACATTATCATATCCAATCTTCCACAAAAAAAAATTTCTAGTTAAGTGATGTTATATTAAAATCATTATGATTTTTATTAATTGATACTATAATTATATAACTACATACTCTTTCTCCTCCAATAGTATAACATTCTCTTGTAGGGGTTTGTTTACCCATATACATGGATGATGCTATACAATCATCACAATCTCCACCAATGACTATAAAAACCATAATACTAGTAATGTATTACATTAAATTACAATTTATGTTAGGAATACACCTTTTTATGTCTTACATTACAAATTCAATGATCAAAATAATGTAACAAAAATTACCCTACACAATCCCATCATAGATTCCATTCTCAGAAACCACATCCATGACTTCTATCAAATGAAAATGGGACATCAAAAATCATTCTAAAATAGTGATTCAAATATATTTAATAATCTATTAATGATGATGTTTTTATAAATTAATGAGAACCATCATCACGAATATAAATCATCTATGAAATAAATTAAATTATTAACATCAAGTGATGAAAATAAACTATAAATAAAAAATATATGTGTTGGGAATGTTTATAAATTATGTATATAAAGCATAATTTGTATGAATATATTTTTTAATTTAAGTGATTCATATATTTATTTTTATTATACAAGAGGTTAGAGCATGTTTGAATAAGCAATAATCCAAGGTATGTGTTTGTGTCTCAATTTCCTTTATTTGAGGCATATTTTGTATTATACACCTATTTTAATTTATATATTTTATATTCAATATATTGTTAGATTGAATGAAATTTATATTTATATTCATGATATTTAAATTTTTTTCAATGTTCTCTCTTCACCTATTTGTGAATCAAATTTTACTGAAGCCATAAGATATTTTTTTAACTCAATTTCCTTTTATTGAGTTATAACTATTTCTATTCTACTACATTATATTATATTTGATTTATTTAATCCTTTCATTGTATTAAATTTTATTTCCTATTTTTATATTTATATTTACTTATCATAAAATCCATTGAAAATTACTATTACATCAAAAATTATGATTCTTATAAGGGTTTTTAATGGCACAACTCCATTCCTTGAGTCATAATCATTCAACTTTGACTATATTCTTACAATATTTACTAATTACATCCTATTATGATATTATATTATATATAATCTTTATTTTATATGGAATTCAAACATTCATTTCAATGTCATCACCTTTTATGGATTTCATTCTTCATAAAAATAATACATTGTTAACAATAAGTATCATCTCTACTATTAGATATTTTCATCCATTTTAATATTCATTATTCTTTCCAATTTTATTCATTATTGTTTTGAAACCCAATTATTTATTATCTCATTTTTACTTTATAATTAACTTAAAATATTCTGAAAATAATGATTTATTACACTTTTAAGAATGTGAGTCTTAATAATGTTATATTAAAAATAATATAGAGGCATTTCATTTCAAGTTCATATATATTATCATCCAAAGCATTTTTTAAACTTAAGACTTATTTATTCTAATATTAATATTACTTGGATTTCTTTTAGTGTGATGTTTTTTAAAAAGGGGGTTTCAATTCACCTTCTTGAATTTTTTTTGAAAGTGACTTTGAACTTCATCTTTTTATGGTAATGTGATGAAATAACTTTTAAAATAATTTTATGGTTTCACTTAATTTTTCCTCCTTCTCCAAAATTAATATCTCCAAGGTGGAGTGATGACAGAGAAGGGGAGCATAGGGAAAACCCTAATACTTGTGGACCTGATGCTTTGGATCATCTCAATAAAAATAAAAATCTGAAGGAACCTCTTGATGACATTGGCCATAGAGAACTATTCCAGCTCACGACAAAGACAAAAATTGTGGAATGCATATCAGTGGTCGTGACTGCTTTGCAGAAGAATTTTGCAGAAGCTGTGAAAACAGTTGAATCGTTATCCTTCACAGACTTTGATCATTCATATACTGGAAGTATTATCTGGAAAGGTCAGATAGCACAAGTCTCAGGGCATCAAGATGCCGTATAAGAACGAGTCAACTTATTTAACTACTCCATTATTTCAAGAGTTATAATTCCTAAGGGAGAAAATTTATGGCATTTTAATGATCTTACTAGGTGAATTGAGGTAATTTAGGGTTTTGATGAATGGAAAATGGTTGTTATGGGATGTGGGCACTACCATGTAGTCTCTCTATCTGATGACTGCAAGTAGAAAGCTTGGAGTTTTAGGTCTGTGGCTTTAATGCCTGGGTTCCTAAGAATTTAGGAGTGGGACTGAAAGTTTGATCTGAACAATGTAAGGAATACTTTCATCCTCTTCCAGATTCGGATTTTCAATCTCAAATGGATGTATTGGCATCCAATGATTCATTTGGACATAGATTCATCTGTTGGGAATCCCATCCGAATGGATAAATATATGGATAACCCTATTGGAATTTCAAACCAAAACCATGAGTCAAAGCTGCCCGTGGCATCATTTATTAAATGCATTTCTTTCCATGGGTCTACCTACATTTATTTTAATTGAATGAATTTAATATATGTATTTATTTTTTAGTATATTTTGTATCGTTATAAATGATCTTCATTTAATATTTTGGTCTTTCCTTGTATCTTCATAGATTCTCTATTTATAATATTTTCGTCTTTCATTGTACCAACATAAATTCTATGCATTTAATGTTGTGGGAATATAAATTGATGTAATTATAGTTTGAAATTTAAGTTGTGAAAAATATTGAAATATCCTTTATGTTGTTTTCCTATTTTCTTTCTCTTCAATTTTTTTCTCATATTTCTCAGCCTGTATAGCAATCAAACTGGTATTAGAGCCAGTTACCAAGATCCTCCGATTGTTTTTTTTAAATGGCAGAAATCCAGCAGCATGTTCCGAATATGTCTAAGGAAAACTATGAAAGATGGTGTATCCAAATGAAGGCATTATTCGGGTCACAAGAATTATGGAAGATCTTCACTGATAGGTATATTTTACCCTCTATGGCATAAGAATATGTCTTCATTCATGAAGAAAATATGGTTCTAAAAAATCAAATAATGAAAGACAACAAGGCGTTGTTCCTACTCTATCAATGGTTGGATGAATCGACATTCAAAAATATTCCTGAAGCAACATCAAGAAATAAATCTTGGGAAACTTTTCCCACCATCATCAAAGTTGTTGATCGAGTGAAGTAGGTACATCTTCAAAAATTAAGAGCATAATTTGAGGTGGTGCACATGAAAGAAGGTGAGAGTATCTCTGATTATTTCTAAAGATTAATTGTTATTATTAACAATTTTAAAAGAAATGGTGAAAAATTATAGGACATTCTAGTTATTGAAAAAATCACTTCGATCTCTCACAACCTTGTTTGATCATGTGGTTGTGCCAATTAATGAATCAAGGGATTTGGAGAAACTTTCCATTGAAGAATTGATGGGGGTCATTGAAAGGGTAGGAGCAACCGATCCAACAGAATACAGGTTCAACAATAGAACATGCCTTAGAGTCCAAGTTGACTCTAAATGAACAAATAAATTTCTATACACCATGAGGCGGTATTTATGCAAGAGGAAGAGGGCGTGGATATTATCCAATCCATCAACTAAAGCTACAAAATCCTACCATCTTTCATGGAAGAGATAATAGTGGATGTCATTTCATGCGTGGTCGTAGAAACAAAATGAACATTCAATGACACAACTATTAGAAATTTGGCCTTTATGCTTCTGATTTCTGGAGAAATGTGGATCACGATGAATGATCTAACTATGCTGAAAAATCTCATCCTAAAGAAGAAGGTACCACACTTCTCCTCGCACAAGAAAAGGCATGTGAATGCCCCCATGTGTGGTATCTCGACACTAGTGAAATAAACCACAAGAGTGGTAACAATGAACTATTTGAGGAACTCACAGAAGATGTTCGTGGTGATGTGAGCTTTGGTGACTCATCAAAGGTACCCGTGATTGGCAAAGGTAAAATCAAAATCTATCAGAAAAATGGTGAACCAAATTACATATCTTATTTGTATTATGTACCAAACATGAAAAACAATATCCTTAGTCTCAGCCAACTCCTCTAGAAGGGGTATGTTATACACATAGAGAATTCATATTTGTCTATAAGGGATACTCACAGGAGACTTGTTTCACAAGTCCAAATGGGGAAGAATCGAATGTTTCCACTACAAATCAACACAATGGACGAGGAGTGTCTCTTTGGGACTCATGAAGAATGACTCATGGAGATGGAATCTGTGATTTGGACATCTTCATTTTAGTGGGCTTAAACTTATATCCTCATCAAGCATGGAGCGTGGATTGCCGATGATTGAAGTTCCAAATCATGTGTGTGAGGAGTGTACACTTGGAAAGCAACAAAGAAAATCCTTCCCAAGTGGAATGTTTGGAAGATCAAATGAACCACTATAGTTAGTTCACACTGATATCTTTGGACCACTTGAAACAACCTCACTTGGAGGTTATAAGTATTTTATTACATTCATTGATGATTTTAGCAGGAAACTCTAGGTGTATTTTATCAAAGAAAAATCTTCTGCATTTTAGATCTTTAAAATGTTCAAATCGCATGTTGAAGTTAAAATTGGTTTTAGAATCGAATTTCTCAGATCTGACAGAGGTGGAGAATACACTTCAAATGAATTTCATGATTTTTGTAGGGAACAAGGCATCAAGAAACAATATATTTCTACATACACACCATAAAAGATTGTCATTTTATAATGGAAGAACCACACCATCCTCTACATGATATGGACCATGCTGAAGGAGAAAGGCTTGCCAAAGAACATTTGGGAAGAAGCAGTGGAATGTACTGCCTATCTTCTCAATCGGTGCCCAACCAAAAGTTCCAGAAATATGACACCACAAGAGGCATAGAGTGGCTACAAACTGAGCGTAGCACACCTCATAATCATCGGTTGTGTTGCCTACACTCAAGTTCCATAAGTGAAAAGAAGGATGGTTGATGTTCGTGGTGAAAGGTTCATGTAACACCCCAAGATTTTACGAAAAATATTCTTTTTAATTTCATTATTGTCTTTTGTTGTACGCTACACCAAAATAAGCTTGCACAACACACATCCATGACTTATCTTGCATTACACGCAAACACGACCTTCCACGATAGCGTGTGTTGTACGCAATACCGAGTTTCGCTAAACAATGATATGCTATTAAAATATAATTAAAACTAGCCGTTATGAATTGTAATACCCACTTTTTAAAATTTTATAAATTATATTTTTGATAATGGACTTCAATTTTGGATTCGGAATATTGAAATTAGCCTAGGGTGAAATTTTGGTATTTTTCTGAAAACTTTCAATTTTTATGAATAGTGAAAACACTGGGTTAATATTTAAAAACTGACTTTTTATTTAAATAATTATTATTTTTTATTTAAATTTATTTTAGGTAAAAATTGATACATAATATCTATATAAGTTCAATGCAATTCATTGGAGTAATTTTATAATTATTTTTTATATATA
Organism: Viscum album; assembly: GCA_963277665.1. Classification (NCBI taxonomy): domain Eukaryota; kingdom Viridiplantae; phylum Streptophyta; class Magnoliopsida; order Santalales; family Viscaceae; genus Viscum; species Viscum album. Next base: position 152,733,669 of record OY728134.1, on the reverse strand, counting down.
TAAATTACATTGAAATTTTCATCGTCTTTTACCCACCTCATAGGAGAATTTGCAAATTTAGATAAAACACAATTTTCCCACTTATGTGAGTGGAATTTCAAAAATCCAAGAGACACAGTTGGTGTCAGTAAGTAAATTGTGGTTTAATGAGATGAAAATAATTTTTGGTGAATAGTAACTTATTACTTTTATTTACCATGGTTACAAGTAAATAGGATAATTAAGGCTAAAAATGATATTATTATTACCCTAACACATGTACTAATTCTATTGAATAAGTGAAATTCGACCAAAAACAACCATAGGAATAAAATATGACCATTTAGGCCCACACATGGATTGGATTACGACATTTATTTTTAATTTATTTAAAGAAGGCTTAATATAGTTAAAATCAATGTATAATAAGTAAATTATTTGTAATATAGGGTTATCCAGAAGATAAATTCGACTATATATATTAATTAGAAATTTAAAAATATTTCCTACATAATGGTATTTCTTTTAATTTTCATACATAAAAAAAGTTAATTTATTTATAACAGATAGATGATGCAGTAATTATCTTATTAATGAAATATTGACATAATTGATGTTATAAATACCCAAATAAATGTAATTTGAGACTTTTTATGAATTCAACTAATTTTATAGGTAAATATGACATGTTAGTGTTTATTAAATTAACTTTTTTTGAACTAATCATACTGTTATTATTTTCACAAAAACCAATTACTAAATAGTGTCAAAATAGACATAAAATAGTTTTTAAAACAAATATTATATTATTATTTGTAATTGTTTTCCTAAAAATCTATGGTTCGGCCAAATTACTTAGATATGGTTATATATATTAATTATAAACAACTTGGGGTTCGTTTGGCTTGTTAAAGAATGTTTATTAACCTTATAGTGTAAGATCACAAAAAAACACACAAAAAGTAAAATTATCTAACTTAAAGTAAAATATAAATGATAAGGTTAAAATAGGAACCTAAACTTGTCCAAATTCTATTGGATTAGTGGATTTCGACCCATACCCACCTTAGCTTCGAAATAAATCAATTTGGAGCTATTTAAAACCGAATATGGCTTTATAATAAAATAATATATTTAGTTTTTCCAAAGGTGTCCCTCTCCTCCCTTATAAAAGGGCACCTCCTCCCTCTTTTCCTCACACCACATTGAGCCTTGAAGCTCATCCAACCCCTACCCAATTCTTTTCTCCACTTCCTTAGAAACATCCTAGAGGTCCTGGTGGTCTTCAAAGACCAATTTTAGTGCCCTAAGAGGAGGTCTCAAAGAGGCGCTTCAAAGAAGAGGTAATGTCTGTTACTGATTCTTTCAACTTTATTTCTTCTTACACTTCTTCTTCTTTAGTTGTTTAATTATGAGGTAATAACATAAGTATCACTCATAAAATGGTAGGTTATTATAAGTATGAAACAACCATATTTCACCATCTATCCATTCTACAGAAAACAAAATCACCACGCGTGTGTACGTACAGAATACCGTCTCCACGCTGTGGTGAAATCAGTTTTTACACCAACACCATACATGGATGGGTATAATGGTGTAAATAATAACTATATATGTTTATTATAACATCATACTAATTCTTATATATTATACCATCCACTCAAATTCAATTCTATAATTATGGGAACGATAGCATCGCTCATGCGAACGTACGGACTACCAACTCCACGACGCGATGAGATTCATTCTCCATGATTAACGATAAACGAATGATCATAACGTTTATATAATGAATAATAATGAAATATATGAAATAATAATTCTATTGGATTAATGTATATATATATGTATGTCATCTAATTAGTTTCATTCAATTCAATAAGGAAATGAAAACAGCGTTCATGCGTACGTATGGCCTACCGTGTCCATGAACGGTGAATTTCATTCCTTTTATCGATATATAATATATATGTATATGATGAATATATATATTATATATATATATATATATCATGTTTTACATTCTGGAATTATGTAAATCAGGATATAAGTAATAATATCAAGAAACTACAAGTCGAAACACATACGATAAATGGAATGATTTTACCCAAAACGATGCTTTAACATCGAATTTACAAAACAAAGGGTAATATAAAGTCATAAGTGAAACATATATGATATCATAAAAATGAATATGATTCTTTAATAAGTCAATGACATTATTTAAATCATTATACAGGAATTTCATATACTTACGAAGCAAATCGGACCTAAGGTAAGGGATAATTTTGAAAATCTCATTCTTATTCGAGATTTATTATTTGTAAGTATTTACTGGGGTTATTTCTATCATCCATGTCCATGTTTTATAAAAGTGTTTTAATGTATTTTTAAATTCCTTTTACCCTTTTTTGACTCTAACTACATGGTATGTATGGAATCTTTCTATTACGAGGTACTTTTTGACTTTTCCAGCAAAAGTACTAGAAGAATGTTTTTTATCTTATAAGGCATGAATGGATTTTTACGGATTCATAACGCCTCATTTTAATGAAGCATACTCGACATGATTTTATGACTATTTTCAAAAAAATAATTTTCATTTAAAATTCCATGGCATTTTGTGAAAAGAAAATTATTTTCAAGATTAAAGGATATTTTCCTCAAGAATTCATTTCAAGTGCTTTATCAAAACCATTTTCCATATAAGATGACATTATTTCATATGTATAATGTCTCTATGATTTACATGTTTTCACTTTTCTTAGGATGAAATGATATCCATTTTTTATGGATTATGTGATGATGGGATGATTTTTATGAATCCTATTTTATTTTTTTGGTTATGATGAATGTTTTATGTTTATTTTGTGGCCAAAGTAAGAATGATTTCAATATGATATGGGTGGGACCTATATCTCCCTCCAATGCATTGGGTAAAGATTTATATCTCATGAGATAGACATGGCTAGAACGATAAGTAAAACCGGTTCAGTAATACAGGACTGGAATGAGGAGTGAACTCGATTCAGAAAGGGACTTTGTCCACTAATATGCTCTTGGCAGCAATGCCTTTGCTAATATGGAAATAATATCATGTACTTAATGGTTTCCACAATTACATATTTTATTCCCATTCTATTTTATCATTCTTAATGTTTCTTTATGATCTATGCCTTACGTACTTCCATGTTTTATGTCATTGCTCAAGATTTTGATGTTTACACATTATGTTCATGTTTTTAAGATCAAATGTATATGGTATGTTTTATTTTATCCATGCATACCCTTACTGAGAATTTGAGCTCACCCTTTTTATGTTTTCTATTCCCCAGGATATATAGAAAGGTTTTAGGTAAGAAAAAAAGGTAATATCTTTATGGGAGATGTTGAAGATATTTCACCAGGATTTGAAGATTGCTTTCCTAGTTTCCAATGAAACTAGACTATTACAGTCCTTGTGTATCTATTTTTGTTATGTATTAAGTATTCCGCTAAAGTAATGTAATTTCCATGTATGTCATGCTTCGGGTATCTACAGTTCATCTTCATCGGCTACAGTGAAGAGTCTAAAGCATATAATCTCTCAATACACTAACCAATAAATTAGTGGTGAGTAGAGATGTGGTCTTTAGTGTAGAAGAAACATTGAAATAGAATGATGAAGAACCAAACAAAGAGATTCTAGTCAAAACAGAAGATCCTGAAGAAAGGCGTGATCATCAGGAGAAAACGCCAGTAACACCTTCCCCAGGCACATCATCAGTACACTGGAGTCCAAGAGGACATTATATCACTCCTAAAAGGACTCCATCAACTCAAAATTTGGTAAAATCATCCTCACCCATGGATCCCATAGAAATGAAAAGGTTATGAGACATTTATGAGAAAACCGAAGAGGTACGTATTTTTTCCCTATATGTAGATCATGATCCTCTAACTTTTTAGGAAGCCACAAGGGAATAATTTTGCAGAATTTCTATGGGAGAAGAAATTCGCGCCAGAGATAAAAATGAAACGTGGAAGCTAACCTCACATCTTAATATCCATAAAACCATTGGTTTCAAATGGGTGTACAAGATCAAGTGGAATGCTGATGGTGAAATCGATCGCTAAAAGGAAAGGCTCATAGAAAAGAGGTACAAACAGAAGTATGGGGTGGACTATGATGAAGTCTTCACTTTGGTTGCTTGCCTTGACACTGTGGGAATGATTATCTCCCTTTCTATTCATCACAGTTGGATGATCTACCAATTGGATGTGAAGTCTGCATTCTTGAATGGAATTCTGGAGGAAGAGGTATATGTAGACCCGCTTGAAGGCCTTGTTATGAAAGGGGAGTAAGACAAAGTGTAACGAATAAAGAAAGCTATTTATTGGTTGAATCAGGCTCCTCGTGGATGGAATGCATGCATTGACAACTATCTTCAGGAGAAAGACTTCACCAAATGTCCATATGAGCATGCAGTTTACATCAAGAAGAATGATCCAGGAAATATACTCATTGCATGCTTGTATGTTTATGATGTTCTGTTTATTAGGAATAGTCGAAAGATGTTTGATGATTTCAAGAAGGCTATGTTCAAGGATTTTGAGATGTCTGACAGAGGTCTCATGTTCTTCTTTCTGGGCATAGAAGTAAAGAAACAATAGGGGGAATCTATATTTCTCAGAAGAGGTATTCTAAGGATTTTCTTGAAAAATTCAAGATAGCCAATTGCAATGATGTAAACACACCTGTGGAAATGAGCTTAAAACTGATAAATGATGGAGAAGGAATAATTGTTGACATGACTCTGTTCAAGATTCTGATTTAATGACTGAGGTATCTCATAATCACAAGGCCTGATATTGTCAATAGTGTTGGGCTTCTAAGCAGGTATATGGAAGCTCCGAAAGAGTCACACTTGTTAGCGGCAAAACGTATCCTTAGGAACATTAAAGGAATGGTGGATTATGGTATTTTTTATACATACAATGAAGAAAAAAATCTGCATGGATACTCAGATAGTGACTGGGGAGGTGACCAATAGGAAATAAACAGCACCACTGGGTATGTATTTTTTCTTGGATCGACTGCTTTCATGAGGAATTCAAGGAAGCAATGTGTGGTCACCTTGTCTACAAGTGAAACAGAGTACATACCGGTATCATCCACTGTTTTTGAAGGAATCTGGTTGAGAAATCTGATGAAGGAGATGAAGCATCCACAAGATAGATCCAAAGTGTTATATGTGGATAACAAGTCGGTAATAGAACTTTCCAAAAATCTGGTGCAGCATGGAAGAAGCATACACATTGACACCTGATTCCATTTTCTGAGAGATCATGTGAAGGTGAAAATGATAAAATTGGAATATTGTCATGATAAAAAATAGGTGGCTGATATATTCAAAAAGGAATTACCAACAGATGTATTCAAAAAACTCAGAACGATGCTCGGAATGAAGCTAGTTTTGGTTTGATGGGGAGTGTTGGAATTGCAAACCAAAACCATGAGTCAAAGCTGCCTGCGGTGTCATTTATTACATGAATTTTTTTCCATGGGTCCACCTCCATTTATTTTCATAGAATTAATTTAATATTACGTATTTATTTTTTGGTATCTTTTGTACCATCATAAATGCTTTGCATTTAATATTTTGGTCCTTCCTTGTATCATCATTGATTCACTGTATTTAATGATTTGGTCTTTCTTTGTACCAATATAAATGATATGCATTTAATGTTGTGGGTTTATAAATTGATGTAATTGTAGTATGAAATATCTTTTGTGAAAAATCTTGAAATCTCATTTGTGTTGTGTTGCAATTTTCTTCCTCTTCAATTTTTCTTCTCATATTTCTCAGCTTGTATAGCCATCAAACCCAGGATTCAGGTACTATGATAGGATCTTGGTTGATGTTTATATGTCTAAAACCTTGGTGGAAGAGGTGGTTCTCACAACAAGAGATGACAACCTCAACCTTGATATATAGTATGAGAGGAAACCTATCTTTTACTTGAATTGAAATTTTTTTGGCAACACCATCATTGAGTGAAAAAGGGATAAGGAGTGCATGTTTTTCCATATCAAGGGACATAATGAAATTATCTGTCTATGGAAGAATGAGATGGATATTTTACCATCTGAGGACCAATGTGATCTGGTTACTGGTCTATATAATAGAGTTGGCAACAATAAGGAAGGGATAGACTTTTGTCATTTGTGATGTGCCACTGGAAAAACCACTGGGCCATGTTCATGATGTCCATAAAAGACATGATGAGAAGCTAAATCTACAAAAAACTCTATGAAGTTTATATTCAGACAGAGATCATATATGTCATATTTTCCCACTGCCTCCTAATGGAATGACTAGGTATGACAATACCACGATTAAGGGGCAGCTTCCCCATCTCATAGGCTCACTACCCTACTTCAGTTAGTTGCCAACTGGACACTCATGACCATACTGCTAATGAAGCATGCTGTTAGGAATATTCGCATGAACCCCTTCCATGTTCCCAAGGTAACCCCAATGAGGAACTTATTTATCTTACAAGAGAAAACCCAAGGGGTGTGGAGACAGCTATCTCTGAATCTACTCCAACTCAAAAAATGTTTCTCAACAATAGTCTGAATAAGAGTGTTGATGAATTTAGAAGAAAAGTTTTGAAGAGACAATAATATTGAAGGATGAAGAAAATTCTATAGATGTTGGCATGCATGCCACCCTGTCATGTGAGAATAATGCACATGATCACCCAATACTGAATGAATAGAATGGAATGTAGTATAGACAGAATGCAGACTCGAGTTATATGGAGGGCATCTTTTCACAACCCCCACCATCGAAGGTTTCCTTGAGGAAGGAAGTTCTGGAGCAGCCTCCTAAAAAGGTGAAATCTATTAACAAATTAACCCCTTTGATTGGCTCTCTCTGTTCTGATGACAATGATTACATACAAGAGCCCCCAACACTAGATGATGAAGTATGCCAACTTACACATATAAAAGTCTCAGAAATAGGCAGCACTATAAAAGGGAAGAAGAAAAAAGGTGATGTCCATAAAGGGAAAATCCAAGTGAATGATGCACGACAAGGGGGGCCAAGACTCAGGGTAAATCCCTTAAATAATGAGGATCATCTATTAGACATGTCAAGGTATAAAAAACTCCCCAACAGCCAAAGAAGTTAGACATTTTATTATGGACTATAAGCCTGATATTTTTGTTATTTCTAAGCCAAAGATGCTCTTTGATAAATGGAAATCGTTTAAATGGGACTCGAATGGATACATTTTTGTTTCATAGGACCTCTACAACTCAAATAAGGAGTATCTGTGGTTTCTTAATCATAATTACATACAAGCTACTATTTGTAGCAATGGAACACAAAGTGTCTTAGTTTCTTGAAACATAATAGGGTAAACCTTTTCTATATCTTTTATGCGTGCTTCGAATTCCTATATAAAGATAAGATAATTATGGCATCAAATTGGGGAAATATCTAAAGGTATGGCTCATAAATGGATAATTATGGGAGATTCAAATAATTTTTTGCGACCTAATGAAAAAACTGGGAAATTTTTTAATAAAATTACATCCCATGAGTTCTCTTTTTTATTTGATCCATACAGCCTTTTGGGGTTTCTGTAGTTGGAGATGATTTCACATGGAGCTAATATAATGTAAACGAAAGGCAATCAAGTAAATTTGGTCAGTTTTTTGTTCAAATGGACGAAAGGAGTACACCGAATGTGGTCTTTGGTTTTAGACTGCCTAAGTATCACTCAGATCATAACCCCTTGGTTATGGAAGTCTTCACCTCTTTTGCAAGGTCAAATCCTCTTCCCTTTCAATTCAATAATGGATGTCTTGTAACTTCCGGATGCATGGAAATTCTCTTGGAAGCATGGAAAATATATTTCACTGGTAGCCCACTTAAAAGGATTGTTGGGAAATAGAAACATTTCAAGGGATATTTGAATGAATAGAGCTAGAAATATTTTTACGAATTGGTTGTTGACATCAAGGCTGATAAAAATTATATTCTGTTATGTCAAAAAATAATTCATGATCATAAATTTCCATATACAGAGGAAATCTAAGTTTATCAGACGATGGCTGATCTCTTGATGATCAAGGAAAGACTTGAAAAAATTAGCTGAAAGTAAAGTGGCTAGATTATAGAGATAGGAACTCAAAACTCTTTCACCAAATTCATAAAGAGAAGCATGTTTAGGCAGGAATCAAGACCATTAGAATCAATGGATGTACTCATGCTTCTAAAAATGAGATATCTGAGGCAATTGTGGAACATTTTAAAGGGATTTAATCTGATAATGAGCTGAACAACACACACAAAATGGTTAATAGCATTATGTCATTTATTAAGGGGCACCAAAATTGGACCCTCATCAGGGTCCCCTCTAATAATGAAATCAAAATGACCCTTTTCTCTCTAAACATGTAAAATGCCTCTGGCTCTGATGGTTTCACTAACTTGTTTATTATATTTTAATTTGAAATTATTTAGGATGATCTTACCTAAGTGGTCATGGATTTTTTTCCTCCACTTCTCAATGACTTACCGTATAAATTCTAGCTTCATTACCTTGATACTAAAGAAGGAAAATGCAATTGAAATCAAGGATTTCAAATCAGTTGCTTGTAAGAACTTGGTTCTTATTCATGAGGTACGGGTTTCTTCTTTTCCTTTTTCCTTTATGATTTTTGAGAAAATATGGAAAATGGAGAAAAATACCATTTTATATGTGTACACGCCAAGTACTTTTCCACATGCTCTATACTTTGATCGTGTGAGATGCATACATAGGGCGTGTAGGCCTATCGGTGATGATGAGTGTAAAAACTGACTACACGCCCTGTACTAAGTATTTGCACAATGTGTAATCAGTCGTCATGTGAATAGTTAGGCGATGGGAGTAGCCACAAGAAGAGCGACTATACATGCCATGTATTCAGAAATACACATCGTGTACTCATGTCGATAGATGAACATCGAGGCAGTGAAAATTAGCCGCCAGAGAAACAGTAAAAAAAATAAAAAGTACACGCCATGTAGTTCTTTTTCATAAAATGGGCAGTGGTATCCTCTCTCAATAGAGGAAGATATGAATGTTAGAAGATCATGGGATAGAGGGTATGAGCTTGGAGGAGCTCCCGATCGTACACCAGAACTCGGTTTCCTTTTTCGACAATCTCGATTGAACCGCGCGGGTGAGTTCATCGCTCTTCTTGAACCCTTTATTCAAATTCTTCATGGAGTGGAAGTTATTTGGATTTGAATGAATTTTCATTTATAAAAAATCTACATCGTTCCCAAGCATTTTGGATGGTTCCGTTCACATATATTGATCAGAGGAGATCAAGGTAGGTGTTATGAAAATTAATTCCAGCTGTGGAGTGTTTTTGTGTACCATTGTGTCACGCGCCCATGATTGGGGTGTCGTATGGATGTGTCCTTGATTAATTAAGATATCTATAATATCTTAGATAATCTAATGATAATTATAAACTACTTTTTGGGCTCATTTCTTGAATCCAGGGCCACCCAGTGGGTGCATTTCCCTTGTTTAGCCGTTTGGCCAGGATACCCGAGGGTATATCGTGATTTTAGAATGCTTGAGTTTTCTTGAGAGAAAATGGGTATATAATTTCATTCTTAGGTGTTGGTATCGACCAAATTTCTTGTTTTTTTAGGGTAGTGTTTCTCATGCCTGAGGGCAAGTGTTTTGTTTTGCCCGAGGGAAACTTTTCTTATGCATGTGGGCAGTTTCTTCCATGCATGATGGAGTTATCTCGTACGCCTAAGGGAAATATTCATTATGGCTATGGGTAATAACCTAATGGTTTTGATTCTGGTTACCTAAGGTTATGGTTTTGCATGTATGAGGACTTTTTTTACTTTGCATATTCACTGTGGTGATTTCACATGGTATAACTACCAAGCTAAAGCACATGCTTGGTACTGTTTTACCTTGTACTTTTTAGATAGCTTATTGTGGTCTGTGGTGCGGTATTGTATAGTAGATTGTCGGTTGAGGATGAGACTTAGAAACATATAATTCAATTATATTGAATTTTCAAGTAATAATAAAATGGAAATGGAACTGTTATGATTATCCTCTTTTGAGTACTTCCAAGTTTACTGTATTTTCATTACTGCACACTACTCTTGAAAACATTCACTGACAGTTGGGAATGAGTCTTTCTAGTTTCCAATTGTGATTTATTTCTCACACCCCATTTGGGACATGTCTTGGGCCCAAATAGATTATATTTTTCCAGGTGTAGATAAGATAAAAAATCCCTATATTAGTACTTGATTGTTGCAGAGGAGTATGAGAGTAGGAGACCGAGCTTAGGCTTTCGATGCTGCTGAGTTCCTGCTGCACTTTTTATTTTCCTTTGCTATATTTTTCACTTTTATTGCATTATTTCAGATTGTAGTGTATCCTGTTTTGGATGATTTCATAGACTTATGGAAATATTGAATTATTATATATGGTTTTTGGTATTTTATTTATTTAAGTATTATGTTCTTTTCATCATTGGTATTGTTTACTAATTCTTTATTATGTTTGTATTTTGTTCCACTGCGTTACACTTTGACAAATGAGGGAAATGTTTCCCCACTATCATACCTAGGACCTCACTGCTAGTTGGCAGCCTCAGGCATTTGGGGAAATGCGCTTGAGGTCATGTGACCAACCGGGATTGGGGAACCTGCTGAGTGACACCTGAATCTGGGATGTTAAAAAGTGGTATCAAAGGATTTTTCTTTTCTATGAATTATTTTATTATTTTGTGATGATGGAAAGAGATAGACTGTTAAGGGATTCAGTAATAACTATGCCTGAGAGTAGCTACCCCACATATAGGTAAAGGCCGGATTGCCTCTAATTCAATTGTGATTTTTATTTTATGATTATTACATCTAATTTGATTTTCACTTCTGGGTGACACACATGTTGTGTGTTGTTTATATATTTATATTTGAGTTCTATTTAGTTGCAACCTAATGAGATGAGGGTATACCATCTCATGCATCATTTAGGCACATGTTATAATCACATTCTATGCATAGTTCAATGTCATGTAGGTGCATTATAAATTAAATGTTGTTGTGATAGATTTTCTAATAGAAAATACATGCTATTGTGATAGAAGCCTTGATATATTCCTTCTATTTGATAGGGTATTATTATGTAAGGTTCTATAAATGAATAAAAGAATTTGTTTTTTGAGGAGTATATGCCCTCATCAACTAGAATTAGGTAGATCATCGACAACTTTACCTTTCTATAACATGTATAAGATGCCAATCATTGATTCATGGGGAGTATGGGCCCTCACGGATCAAAATTTGACACTTTGGTGTTGGTTTCAATGTTTTTTTATCGGCACCGGAGTAGTTTCTAAGGATTACTTTCTGGAAAAACCTAAAATACATGCATTGTACAGTGTTTTTTAATAGGCTCTGGTGTAGTTTCTAAGGAATATTGTACGGAAAAACCCATAATACACGTCGTGTAGTTCTGACTACATTCCATGTAATCTTCTGTTTGTGAAGAAAAGAAAAAATTTTAAGTACACGCCATGTACCCTATGTAAATGACATGTAGTCTCTAACTATGTCATAGGCTGTGTGGGAAGAGACACGATATGGGGAATTTATATAAGGAACACGCCGTGTACCGGTTGTACACACCGTGCATGTTGACCCAGTGTCCACCCATGTAACTAACAACACGGACAAAGGAAATCTTCATTTATACATGTCGTGTCAGTACCAAACATGTTGTGTAGCGTAACCTGGGAATCTAGCCATGTAACTAACAACACGGGTTGGTGTAATCCTTTCTTTTAAATGTCATGTCCATCTAGAACATGACATGTAGCGTGAGACATGTGTCCGGCCGTGTCACTAACAATACAGGTCGGCAAAGATCATCTAGTACATATTGTGTACCTATGGGACACATTGTGTTGTCTTGACCGGTGAAAGACCCTATGGACTTGGCTATGTGGCTGGGGAAATGGGGTGGTGTACACGGCATTTGCATGTGTAACATGCCATGTAGTGTCAGCCGAGTCGCCAACCGTGTCACTAACAACACGGGCAGTTGGAATTTAATCCATACATACCGGGTCTGTTTGGAACACGCCGTCTTGTCTGAACCGTGTACCCGGCCATGTAACAGACAACTCGGGTTAGTGGATCTCATCCAGTACACCCCATATAGATTCTATACACGCCATGTAGTCTCGTTTAAAGGAGAGCAATGTAAAAGGACTCATGTAGAGGATGAAAATTAATGTACACACCATTTGTGTGGACAACACGTCGTGTGTTTGGGGTGTTACACAACCAGTTCTGGCAGAGTACACGCCCATGTGGAAGACATAAGGGAACACACTTTGTAGTTATTATACACATTGTGTAGTCTTGTTTTGTAAAACTTGAATGTTTTATTTCTCTTATTCCCTTATTACACTCCTTGTTTTCAGTCCTTGATAATCTTAATCTGGGGTGTGGGTTTGACCTTGTATAGTCATGCCATTGAGATGACCACATGTTGTTCTACAGGAGAGCGGAAACGAGTATACTCCAGAGATGGTAGGTCGCAGGATAGAGATGGATCCTCCAGCAGAGCGAGATGACCCACCAGCCGTTATACCGAACACATGCACGAATGCATAGTTCGTTGAAGGCTTCATACGGTTCACGCAGACTTTCCAGGGAACATCGTTGACTGCCAGATCTATGGAAAACCTGACACGTATATTCCAGTAGTACCATCCGCCTATGTTTTCAGGGGATGGCAGACCATAGACTGCGGATTCTTGGCTGGGTTCTATGGATACTATCTTCGAGCATCTGGTGATGCCTCTAGGGCAGAGGGTCAAGCTCACTACATACATGCTGCGTGATTCTTCCAAGAGGTGGTGGGATGTTACCACCCAGACCGAGCATCACTGAGACATGGTGTGGGATGATTTTTAGGCAGAATTATATGACATTTTCTTTCCAGAGACGTTGTTGGAAGATCAAGACCGAGAGTTCATGAATCCGCAGAAGGCTCTATGTCAGTAATGGACTATTCTGCCCTCTTCACCATGATATAGAGCTTTGCACTTGTTCTAGTGATAGATTAGACATTGGGGGCTCGAAACATTGAGGATGGTCTTATATATGACATCTGAGTGCTGGGGAATGTTTTCAGGTGGCCTATAGCGCCTGCTATTGTGAACGAGGCACTGATTACTGAGCGGAACATGCGGGAAGCTAGTGGTGTAGGCCAGGGCAGTTTGGCACCAGGTTCAAGTAATATTTCTACCGGTAAGTGGAAGAGGCATATCGATTTCTCTCACGGTGGTAGTACTAGCCATAAGAACATTTCAGGTGGCCAGGTGAGGTGCTACCAGTGCGGGAAAGAGGGGCACACGAGACCTCAGTGTCCATGTGACCTAGTGGAGTGTCGATCTTGTGAAAAAATTGGTAATCTGCAGCGCTTTGGCAAGGAATTTCCACCAGTGGCTAGCGAGAGGGGTTTTGTGCAGACTCTGCGTGCAGGAGCAGGGCCAACAGCTTCTTACCAGTCAGGGAATTGGAATACATCGGGACATTCAGGCTGAGGTTGTGGTCATGGTCGTGGTATCCAGAAACCAAGGTCTCAGAGACAACATGGTGGGACAGATTAGGGTATCTAGGCTGTGTCACAAGGTCATGGAACTGGGAAAGCATATGCGGTGCGACAGACCTAACACGAGTAGGATCCCAAACCATCTACAGTCAGAGGTACTATTCTAGTTGCATCTGTTTTTTACTTTAGTACTTTTTGATACCGGCACTACACATAAATTTATATCTGTGCTTGTTGTGGAGTGCCTTGGGATCTGTGTTTCTCCTTCTTCTGATATCATGATGTTGGACGCTCCATTAGGGACTAAAATGTATGGTCTTCGTTAGTGTAAGGAGTGCCCCTAGAGGTTGGTGGGTGTCACTTTCTATGGGACCTCTATGTTTTAAAGATGACGAGCTATGATGTCATTTTCTGGATGGACTAGTTTGTACATTTCAATCCTTTGTGGATTTCTATGATCACAGGGTGAGTTTCAGGTCCCTAGAGGGATAAGGGTTTCTATAAAAGGGTGAATGGGATGTCCAGGCGAGTCGAGCTGGACCCGAGCATCATGGGTGAGGTGGAGTGATAACCATGATTTCATGGTTATATCTATATGATTTGGGAAATTTTCAGAAGGATTTCCCTCCTGTGGTTAATCGTTTCAGGGATGTCTTTACGAATGAATTTTTAGGACTTCCTCTTGAGAGAGAAGTGGATTTCTCTATTGAGCATCTTCTAGAAGAAGCATCATTGCCCATTACTCCTTACAGTATTGCTACACCAGAGTTGCAATATCTCAAGAGATAGTTGAAGGAGTTGTAGGAAAAGAGTTTCATTCGACCCAGTACTTCTCCATGGGTTCACCTGTCTTGTTTTCTAAGATGGCAGACGGTACCCTCAGACATTGTGTGGATTATCAGAAACTGAATGAGTTAACAGTCAAGAATCGATAACAATTTCCAAGGATTGATGAACTTTTTGATCTACTTCATGGAGCACAAGTGTTCCCGATGGTGGAGTTGAGATCCAGATATCATCAGTTACGTGTTAGACCATCCGATATATTGATTACAGCTTTTTGGAGTAGATATGGTCTATACGAGTACATGGTCATGTCGTTCGGTCTTAGGAATGCACCAGCTATTTTCATGAATATAAGGAATCATGTGTTCCACCCTTATATGAATTCTTTTGTGGTAGTCTTCGTGGACGATATCTTGGTGTACTCTCACACTTTACATGACTATGCTACCCATATTGAGATCATTATGAGTACAGTAAGAGATAATCATCTGTATTTTAAGCTCTCGAAGTGCCACTTTTGGATGTACTAGATTCACTTCCTGGGTTATATCATCCCAGAGGTAGGATTTGCAGTAGACCCAGAGAAAGTGAGAGCAGTAGTTTCTTGGGAGCAGCCTAAGAACGTGTTTGAAATATGGATTTTCGTGGGGCTATCTGGTTACTAGAGGAGCTTTATACAATACTTCTCCCGCTTAGCAGTACCATTGATGGGTTTGACTAAGAAGGGTGTGAAGTTAGTTTGGTTAAAAGATTTCGAGATAACAATTAAGGAGCTGAAGGGAAGGTTGATATCAACACCAGTCCTGATAATTCTAGAGGAGGGGAAGTGCTATACAGTTTACTGTGATGCATCAGGTATTGGGCTGGGAACTGTGTTGATGTAGGCCGATCGAGTAGATCCACACAAGTTTTGGAAGTTGAGGAAAAATGAGAGGAATTACCCAACGTATGATCTCAAGTTATTCACAGTTGTTCAGGTGTTACGCTGTTGGAGACATTATCTCCTAGGAGAACATTTTGTGGTGTTTACAGACCACAAATGTATGAAATACCTATTTACTTAGTGTGAACTGAATTTGAGATACTGAGGGTGGGTTTAATACCTTCATTCCTTCGACATTGAGTTTTCCCATACACTTGGTAAGGGTAACACAGTTTCTGATGCACTGAGTAGGAGGATTTAGTTACAAGCAGTGCAAGAGGCCACCGGTGAGTAGCATCTCATGGATTTTTTTCTCTAAGATGCATCTGGAGGTGCATGATAATAAGGGGCGGGTCTATCTTTCTTCCTTTTTTGACTTCTACCCTCCTTTCTATAGTGAGGATGAGACAACTATCATATCCGAAATGCCTAGTTCTACGGGAGTTGGTGGAAAGTGAGGACCCTCCTCCCAGTTAGACAATAGGAAATGATGAGGTACTGCATGTCCATGGACGAGTGTGGGTTTCATGGGACATAAGTGAGGAGATGATGTGGGAGTTTCATGCTTCATCTTGGGTAGTGCATCCCTGAGTTACAAAAATGTACTGTGACATAAGACATTAGTATTGGTGTCTGGGTATGAAACAGGAAGTAGCTGGTTTTGTTACGAGATGTTTCACCTTTCAGTAGGTGAAGGCGGAGCATCAGAGGCTATCCAGACTGTTAAAATAGTTACCCTTTCCAGAGTGGAAATGGAATGATTTCACAATGGAATTTGTGGCCGGGTCGCCGAGGTCACCTCGAGGAAGGGATGTCATGTGGGCTGTTGTGGATAGACTTACGAATGTAGCTCACTTTTTTTGATCAAGGAGACCTTTGGTGTTGAAGAGATCGGGAATTGGTATATCCAAGTAGTAGTACGCCTTCAAGGGGTCCCTTGTTCTATCATTTCAGATAGGGATTCCTGTTTTACATCTCATTTCTGGAAGAGTTTTTATAGAACAATGGGTACACAGGTGCTTCTGAGAACAACATACCACCCTCAGTCCGATGGCCAGTCAGAGCATAGGATACAGGTGCAAGAGTACATGTTGGGTGCATGAGTCCTCAACATTGGGGGCTCTTGGTAGAATCACATACCCCGAGTTGAGTTTTCCTAAAATAATAGTTTTCAAAAAACCATTGAGAAGAAACCATACGAGGCATTATATGGTAGGCCATGCCGATCACCCCTTTGCTGGTAAGAGGTAGGAGAGACATCTTTGATGGGACCACGTCTCGTGCAAGAGACTTTAGAGAAGGTCCAGTTGATTGAGAAGAGGATGACTACTGGTCAGTCTCGTCATAAATATTATGTTGATCGCAACAGATGACCCTTGGAGATCGTGGTCGGGGAGCATGGTTACTTATGTGTTTCACCAAGGTTGGGACACAGGCGAATTAGGAGACATGGTATACTTTCACCGTGATATGTGGGGTTATTTTAGGTTCTTGGAGAGAGTCGAGCTGGTTGCCTATCAGTTGCAGTTACCACAGAGGTATCGGTCCATGCATGATGTCTTCCATTTGTCTCGTTGTACCATTATCACTCAGACCCATCTCACGTTTTTTACCCTGAGGAGTTTGATCTTCAGGCCGATGCATCTTTTAAAGATCATCTGATTCATATTGTTGGTAGGATCATGAATTTTCTCTGAGGCCGTTCAGTTCCTCTCGTACAGGTGCTATGGAAGCATGGCCGAGTGAAGGAAAAATCGTGGGATCAGAGACTGACATACGTGCTTAGTGTCTAGAGTTTTTTTGAGCTTTATCTTCACCACTCTTGGAAGGGGAATTCAGGGACTAATTGGTATAAGGGGGGAAGTTTGTAAGAACCTGTTCTTATTCTTGAGGTACTTGTTTCTTCTTTTCCATTATACTTTATGTTTTTTGAGGAAATATGGAAAATGGAGAAAAATATCAATTTTTGTGGGTACACACCGTTTACTTTTCCACATGCCATGTACTTTGGCTGTGTGGGATGAGTACACAGGGTGTGTAGGCTTGTCGGCGATGAAGGTTGTAAAAACTATCTACATGTTGTGTACTTAGCATTTACACGCAGTGTAATCAGTCAGAAGGTGCACAATATGGTGGTGGGAGTTACTGCCAGCGGAGTGATAGTACACACCATGTATTCTGAAATACATGCTGTGTACTCACGTCGACAAATGAAAAATGTGGCGGTGAATATTTTCCACCAGAGGAACAGAGAAAAAAATTAAAAGTACACACTATGTACTTGAGATTACACATCGTGTAGTTTGGTTTTTTCTATTAAAACAATTATTACCCTCCTCTTTTAACAGATGAAGCTAAGAACATTAGAAGAGTGCAGGAGAGAGGGTCGGAGCTTGGAAGAGCTCCCGATCAAACACCTAATCTCGGTTTCCTTTGCTGACAGTATCTATTCAACCGTGCATGTGAGTTCTTCACTCTTCTTGAACCCTTCCTTCTAATTATTTCCTAGGGAGAAGTTATTTGGGTTTGAATGTGTTTTCATTTATACCAGAACTACATCATTCTCAGACGTTTCGGAAGGCACAGTTCACGTATATTGATTAGAGGAGATCAATATAGGTTGTCTGATATTTAATTCCAACTGCAGAGTGTTTTTGTGTACCATTGTGTTACGCGCCCATGTTTTGGTGTTTTATGGCTGAGGCTTTGATTAATTAAGATTTCTAGAATTTCATAGACAATCTGATGATAATTATAAACTACTATTTGGGATCATTGCTTGAATCCAGGGCTACCCCGTTGGTGCGTTTCCCTTGATTAACCGTTTGTCTAGGATACCCATGGGTAAACCATGATTTTATAATTATTGAGTTTTACTGAGAGAAAATGTGTATATAATTGTTTTCATATGTGTTGGGCTTGGCCCGGTTGCTTGTTTTGAATGAGGGTAGTGTTTCTCATGTCTAAGGGGAAGTGTTTTGTTTAGCCTGAGGGTAAATTTTCTTATTCCTATGGGCAGTTGCTTCCATGACTGAGGGCATGATTTGGTATGCCTGAGGGAAATATTCATTACACCTATAGAAAATCACCAGAGGGTTTCAATTTTGATTACCTGAGGGTAAGGTTTTTCATGTCTGAGGACTCTGTTTACTTTGAATATTCACTATGGCGTTATCACATGTTATATATTAAAAGTTAAAGCATATGATTGGTTTTGTTACCCTTGTACTTGTTAGATAACGTGTCATGGTTTTTGTTGCGGCACTATATAGGCTATTGTCGGCTGAGGCTAATTCTCTGAAAATTATAATTCACTTATACTGAATTGTTAAATAATAATTAAATGTAAATGGAATTGGTAGGAGTAGCTGCTTTTGAGTACTTCCTAGTTTACTTCATTTTCATTACTATAGACTATTGTTGCACAAATTCACTAACAGTTGGGCATGGGCATCTGGTGGTTGTCTACTGGGATTTATTCCTCACACCATATTTGGGTCATGTATTGGGATCAAATAGATTATATTGTTGCAGGTGAAGATAAGGGAAAGAGTCCCTATACATGTACGTGAATGTTGCATAGGAGTAGGAGAGAATGAGACCAATCATAGGCTTGTGATGCTGCTGAGATCTTACTGCACTATTTTATTTCACTTTTTTGTATCTGTCCCTTTATTGTATTGTTTCAGATTGTAGTGTATCATGTTTTGGATGCTTTCTTAGACTTAGGGACATATTTCATCATTATATATCATTGTCAGTATTTTCATTATTTCAGTACTGTGTCTATTTCTACATTGGTATTGTTTACTGCTTCCACTTTTGTATGCTTGAATTTTTTCCCACTGCGTTAGAGTTTAAAAATTGAGGGCATAGTTTCCCCAATATTAGACCTAGGCCCTCGCTGCTAGTCATCATCCTCTGGCATTTGGGGAAATGTGCATGAGCTGATGTGATCAACTGGGTTCGGGGCACCCGTTGAGTGGCACCCAGATCCAGGATGTTACATTACTCTTAGGAACACTATCCCCAAAATTATTAGCAAAATCATTATGAACATTATGGGAGATATTTTCAAAGTTCATATTTCTACCAATCAATTTGGATGTGTTCTTGGAAGGAAAATTTAGCATTGTCTCTTCATGGCCTCGAAGAGTGTTAACATGATGAAAAAGAAAATGAAGGAGGGAAACTTCACCCTTAAAATTGACATCTCAAATGATTTTGACACCTTAAATAGAGATTTATTTTTTCTATTTTAAGGAGATATGTTTTCTCAAAGGTGTTATCTGATTTATCAATATTCTTCTCAACTCTGCAAGATTATCTATTCTTGTTATTGGAACTCCTCAAGGTTTTTTCAAGTGTACAAGAGGTGTGTGATAGAGAGATCCACTTTTAGGGCTCCACTTTTCCACTACTGAGGATTATTTAAGCAGATGTACCACTGTTCTCACCCATTGTGGTCTTTATAAAATAATTACGGCTTGTATGAATGATTATGTCCCTTCACATGTTTTATATACTTATGATATTCTTCTTCTTGGACAAGTTTTGAAAAAAAACCATAACCTCTATTAAGGACCCTTTTTCTCATTATCAAGAGGTGGCTGGATATGAATTAAGCTGGAAAAAATCTTCTATTATATTTTTCAATGGTATGACATTTGGAAAAGAAAACATAAAAATTAGAACTATTGGAGTCAATAGAGGATGAATACTGTTCACTTATCTTGGTGTTCCTTTATTTTAGAGCAAGGAAAAAAGCAATACATGGAGAAAATTTTATTAGGCATTATTAATCGACTGGCTCGTTGGATGGGGAAGGCCACGTCACAGACAGGAAGGGTGTGCCTCATGAATTATATGATAACTGGAAATTTTGTTTACTCTTTCTCTCTCTATAGATTGCCTAGAGGTATTCTTAATGAACTTCAAGGAATGATTCTAAACTTCATTTTTGACTGGGATGGTTTAGTAAAAGATGATGGTCACTATTTCCCAAAAATAATGCATTAAACAAATTGAAATGGGTGGTCTTGGTATTAAGGACCTCAAGATTTTCAAAGATTCTCTCATTTGGAAAAGTTACATGGCATTTGATATCTAATGTCGTCTCTTGTGATTTTTATCCATTAAGATCATAGGGAAGTTGATGAATACATACAAGTACCCTCTTGAATCCTTAGTGTGGACCTTTTTAATGACCCGAACCTCTCTGGCCCATTCCATTGTCAAAAAGAAGGTCAAGAACTATTTTAGAGGGTAAAATGAACTTTTCCCACACTTTTCAAAATTTTGGAACTACACGCCGTGTAGTGTGAGTACACATTGTATACCCCCTCACCGGGTATACCCCGTGTTGAATGCCATGTCCTTTCTGTGTGATATAAATGAGAACACACCATGTATCCAATACTACAAGCCATGTAGTCCCTCCCTGCGTACGTGTTACCCTCAAACCGTGTGTTGGCCAGTCAACGACAGTGTGTCATATGGAGCCATGTCCCTGCCGTGTGAAATAAATGAGTACACTCCATGTATCCAATACTACATGTCGTGTAGTCCCTCCTCACGTATGTCTTACCTTCAAACCGTGTGTTGACCAGTCAATGGTCACTTTCCGCATTGAAGGCCGTGTTGGAAGCCACATGGTGGCCATGTGAAATGGCCAAGTACATGTCGTGTACCATAAAGTACACACTGTGTACTTTTTTTTCATGCCTATAAAAGGAGGTGTCCTATCCTCCTTTTCAACTCACCCCTCTCCTCTCCATTCCTCTGAGCAGAGCACTCCCAAGAGACTCGAAGGTTCTTTTTCTTCCATTACTTTTTTGTCCGAGCTCCGATTTACAATTCGTCAGCGGCCATAAGATCGTAACGATGAGGTGAAACTTCTGAGATTGGATCCGTTGTATTTCCTTTAGCCTTTCCTTCCCAGCTTCCACCCACGGAGGTTTTTTTTGGGTTTTTCCAGAAGCGATGGACACCGACGGACGTCTTCTAATGTTGATCCAGGGGGATCTTTATTATCAAAACCTGTTGAGGTAGGGATCTTAGATTCGTCTCTCTAAATTGCGCATCATGGGGGGTGGGTATCCTCTTTTTTTAATGAGAAACGGTTGAACCATTAAATAGAGATAATAAATTGTTAAAGAACGGGGATGGTTACGTTGTTATGTTTATATTTGTTTATCCTATTGTCATGTTGTGAATTGAAAAGGCTTATGCCTACTGAAAATGACGGTCGTTGGGGGCCTTTTCTAGTGCAATTAAATGTTACCCTATCTTTCTAGACCATTTTTGTGAATGGAACTTTCTTGAATGTGGAATTTGGATAATCATGTAGTGTTGGCTTATTTAATATCTGGAACCCTTGTGTGATCACTGCAATTGAAAAAAATGGAATAATGAACATGTGGTTGTTGGCTTGGATACGTGGCATGTGATTGGGGTGTTTTGTGGGTTCTTGTGGAACAGGAAAGTAGTGGGGATGTGGTTGGATTGGTTGTGGGTTGGTGTGAATACTATGTTGGTGATGGGCAGCGGGGCTACATTGAATGGTATTAAAGGGGTGATGATCTACGGTGTGGTTGTGGTTATGGTGGATGGCAGTAGGGCTGTAGGGTTGGGTTTCGATGTGAACAAATTATGGGTTGTGAATAATAAATAAAAAGTGGAAGAGTTTATAAATGGAGGGGCATGGAAATGGAATGGGAATAATAATCAATGGGTTGGTTGGTTAATAAGAGGGGACTTGTTGTGCAGCTTGTTTTTTGCTAACTTCGTTTGCGGATGGCAGGATATGCTTTACGAATGATTGATGTGGTTGGTTGTGGATAGTTTCCCAATAGTTAAGGAACTAATAAACTGATTCTATTGAAACATGAAAACCTAAATTGTGCTGGGGTTGTTTGTGGTATGCTTTCTTCCTAGTGGCAGTGCCGAGGAACGTGCTCAATTCTCTGATTCAAAGCCATAGTTCGGGCTGAGTGTTTTGTATATATATATCTGTATCATTGTGTTTTATCGCACCTCACCCAAATTGAGAACTTAGTGTCGAACACTCCCAATTCATGGGAAAGGGAGTTTTTCCCTTAGTTACTAGCTCCTTCCTGCTCCTTCATCCATAGGTTGTGATGTATTGAGGTGACCTTACACCCCAGACTCTTCGGGTAGGTTTCGATTGGGGTAGTTTTAGCCCAAGTCTCTTCGGGCAGGTTTTACCATTTCATAAGAACCATGGGGATGAGGCCCAGGTGTGTGCAGGCGGGATACTTGGTTGTGAGGCACAGGTGTGTGTGGAGGGATGCGTGGTTGTGAGGCCCGGATGTGTGCATGCAGGATACGTGTTTTTGAGGCCCAGGTGTGTACTGGTGGGGAGAGTATGGAAGCATCAGTATGATTTCCATTTGGAAGAGAAACTAATTAATGGGAAATGGTGCGGGGTACCCAATATTCTAGTTCATATATACTACCACCTGTTGTGATTGTGTTTTTGGTGAGTTTGGCTACTAAGGTTGGGTGGATAGAATTCCCTATTAGGTTTCTTCTATAGTTTTCACAGGACATTAGGATGTCTCCCCACATGTGCACAAGAGCTTTAGGTTTCCCTACTGAGTTTATTTTTATTCTCACCCTACGTTTACTTTCAGGTTTCCAGTAGGACTACTAGGGTCGTGCGTGACCCTACTAGTCGGGACAGTTGGTGTTGTTGCAGTTTCTGCACTCTTGTTTCTTTTTGTATTGTACTTTTGAGATTTCTTGTACTTGTACCTTGTTTTATAACTATTTAAACATGCATGTGGGATTGGTTTGGGTTTATTTATATACACTTGTTTTTTTGGTGGTTGTCTAGTCCTATTTCCTAATCTTAAATAATAAAAAGGGTAATGCCTCTCATATTTGTGAAAATCCATACTCTTGGTGCTAGTCGCCACCCCTAGGCCTACTGGAGGCAGGACTCGGGGGACATTATCTCCCTTTCGCCATTTCCAGTTCAGGAGGGGAATCTTTGCTGGGAGGGGGTCATGAGAGAATGGTATCAGAGGCTGATGGTTGAGAGATAGGATGGAGTCTAATGTTAGGCACAATTAGGATTGCATGGGATGGTAAGGAAATAGTGGTGGTTAATCTTGGTGCGTGACATAGGCCAGGGAAGACCGGCTAGGAAATGAGATTTTAGGCCCCCTGTGATCCGATGCAAGGACTCTAATCCTACCAAATGACCAAGTGAGACAACATTTATTGAATGGTAGAGACCCTAGGGAAGGTACATGCATCATCATGATTGTGTTTTACATGATTTAGGTGTTCTGGGAAAGAAATTGAATAAAATGATAAAATGAAACCCTGAGAAATTTCCATACTACTTGGTCTTAGGTGATCTTTGTTTACCGTAAAACTATGGAACATAGTAGTCATCCCCTATTGGCTCAGACGGGTGAGGACCCGCAGATTCAGGTGGTCGTTCAATCAAGGATTGACTGAGTGGTGGAAGATAAGTAGTGGTAGAGGACTCTCTATTCTTTCCAGTGATAGACCCTCTAGAATTTTGAGGGTAGTACATCAGATATGAAGGTGGAGGGGTGGATTGAGGAGCTCGGGATCACTTTTAAATTGATTAATGCTTCGAGTGAGTACTGGGTTCCCCTAGTAGTCAATCAGCTGAGAGGTGTGGCGCGATAGTGGTGGATGCTCTACCTCGGAGAGAGGAAAAAGACAGAGGTTTTGTGGGATGACTTTGAGAAGGAATGCCGAGAAGAATTCCTTTATTCGATGATCAAGGTGGAGAAGTGGAAGGAGTTACTCTCCATTCAGTAGGGGAGTATGTGAGTATGAGAGTTGGGGATCAAGTTCAAGGATCTCTTGTGCTTTGCTCCGGTTCTCTTTCCAGATGAGGAGTCTCTGGTAAGAAGATTGAAGGAGGCAGTTCGTCCTTTGCTCTAGTATGCTATCACCCCTTCACCCTTCTGACGTACGTGGTAGTACAGAAGAAGACATAGGTTGCAGAGAGGATGCACTCACTGAGAGGTGCACCACAAGAGGGGATCCATCCAGGTTCGTCGAAGGGGAAGGCAGTCAATAGTAGGTCTCCTACGACAGGACCTTCCATGTTCAGGCTGGTAGGGAGCAGGCCCCAGCAGTTCCAGTTCAGATCTTCGGGTCCTCAACCCTTTTGCACGAGCCCAGGACCGAAGTGTATTTCTGGTGGAGGTTTCAGGAATGTTTAGATTTGGTGCCTGACCAGTGCTCAGTACAGTGGATGTGGACAGGTTCAACGCCCACCACAGCAGCACAAGTTTCCGTCGTGGCCCTTCCAGCAGCAGCGGGACCCTACTCCCCCGAGGGCATACTTTGCAGGAGGAGGCTGACCTAAGGGTTATCCTCAGGGACCTCAACCAGGACATGGTTGGGGAGGTGGTCGATATCAGATAGGCAGAGGAGCTGGGTGTGGACAGTTGCATGCAGCAGAGTTGACAGCTCCAGTAGGACCAAAGGTGGTGCGAGGTATGATTTGTTTGTTCAACACTCTCATTTCTACTTTGTTCGATTGTGGAG
The DNA here is from genome assembly GCA_963277665.1 of Viscum album. Taxonomy (NCBI): domain Eukaryota; kingdom Viridiplantae; phylum Streptophyta; class Magnoliopsida; order Santalales; family Viscaceae; genus Viscum; species Viscum album. The sequence continues at coordinate 152,708,762 of OY728134.1, read as the reverse complement.
CTTCACACTCCTTTGTTGCACCCGATCTAGCCCATGCGTTGGGTCTAGATGTAGAGAGACTTTCCGTACCCCTAGTGCTGAGTACACTAGTTAGAGTCCAGACCAGTGTATCATGTGTTTGCTGGGGATGTGGGAAGACATTGGGACCGCATCAATCTAGTGGAGATATTCTTTCGCTACAGATGAACCTGTATGATGTAATCCTAGGCATCAACTAGTTGTTTTTTGTTAGTTCTGTTATCGACTGCTTCTGAATAATAGTTGTGTTCGCCGACGTGGATGAGCAGCGTGTATCTTTTGTTGGCGAGAGGAGCTATCAGGTGGGAAGCCATCATGTGGAGCCTCTCCATTCCTTGTTAGGCAGGTTATCAGTGGTTCTAGCTGATATAGAGATGATGGATGTCCCAGAGGTTGTTGTGGAATTCCTTGATGTTTTTCCTGAGGAGGTTGTGACTCTACCCCCCCCCCCCCCCCGATGTGACATTGAGTTCAGGATAGACTTACAGCCTGGTGCCTGTCCAATTTCAATGGCCCATTATCGGATGACATCTTCAGTGTTGCGGGAGTTGCGGATTCAGATTGACGATCAGATGGATAAGGGTTTTGTTTGACCAAGCGTATCACCCTGGGGTGCTCTAGTTTTCTTCATAAAGAAGGTAGATGGTGGTCTCAGGCTTTGCATAGACTACCGAAGGTTGAAATAGGTAACGACCAAGAACTGTTACCCCCTTCCAAGGATAGATGATCTCTTCGACCAACTGAGGGGAGAAGGTTGGTTTTCTATGATTGATTTAGGATCTGGATATCATCAGCTGAGGTTAAAGGAAAGTGACATCTTGAAGACGACTTTCAGGTGCAGGTTTGGGCACTTCAAGTTTGTAGTGATGGATTTTGGAGTAATGAATTCACCAGATGTGTTCATGGGACTTATGGACATTGTCTTCTGAGAGATTCTAGACCGGTTCATTGTTGTTTTTATCGATGACATCCTAATCTACTCCAGATCAGAGGAGGAGCACGTTGATCATCTCAGGGCAGTCTTTTAAGTCCTTTGACACCACCATCGTTATGGTAAATTGTAGAAGTGTAAGTTCATGACACAAGAAGTACACTTCCTTGGGCACGTAGTGTCTTAGCATGGAGTGTCAGTGGACCCGTCGAAGGTGGAGGCAGTTGTTTCTTGGGTGGCACCCAAGAGTGTGACGGAAGTTCGTAGTTTCCTGGGGTTGGCAGGTTACTATCAGAGGTTTTTTTCGAACATCTCCCGAGGTGCTGCTCCACTGACAGTTTTTACTAGGAAGAACCAAGTCTTCCAATAGAGCATGAATTGCCAGAAAGCTTTTGACTACCTGAAGGAGAAGTTGGTCAGTGCTCCCGTACTCAGGTTGCAGGAGGAAGGGTTGTTGTATGAGGTGTTTTGTGATGCTTCTGGCATTGGTTTGGGGTGCGTGCTGATGTAGAAGAAGGGTGTGATCTGTTATAGTTCTAGGAAGTTTCTCCCTCACGAGCATAACTATGCCACCCATGACCTAGAGCTTACATCAGTAGTGTTCGCACTAAAGTGGTGGTGACATTACCTCTTTGGGTAGCACTTTTTTGTCTTCTCAGATCATAAGAGCATACGTTATATCTTCTCCCAACGTGACATGATCTTGCGGCAGTGGAGATGGGTTGAGTTTCCCCACGACTATGAATTCGAGATCTCCTACACTGAAGATAAGGGCAGCGTTGTGGATGATGCCTTGAGTAGGAAGTCACATAAGGAAGTGGTTTGGGAATCCACTGATACTTGGAAAGCGATGGGAGAATTGGTTTCCATGCACTTGGATTCCAGCGTAGAAGGTGTTAGAGGCTATTTGTTTCAGATGATGGTGCAGTCCTCCTTGTTACAGCAGGTGGAAGAGTCTCAGTGGGAGGACTCCAAGGTGGATGTAATGGGGGATCATGTTGATCGGGGAAATGCTCCAAATTGATGGTCAGAGCACCTCAGAAATTGGATGTTTTTCCATGGAAGGTTCTTTTTTTCGGAGGCAATGCATGAGGGAGTTTCCCGTGAGAACCATAGCTCAGCCTTGGCGGTACATCTGGGAGTTTAAAAAATGTACCGAGGCATGAGGGAACAGTTTTGGTGGCCCGGTGTGAAACGGGCCGTGGCGGAGTTTGTGGCTAAGTGCTTAGTGTTTCAGCATGTAAAGGCTGAACAACATGTTCCCAGTGGTTTGATGCATCCATTAGATTTCCCCGAGTGGAAGTGGGATGACATCTCGATGGACTTCGTCACAGGACTACCCAGAGCTTAGGGAGGTTATGATGATATCTGGGTGGCGGTGGATCGTCTGACAAAATCAGCTCACTTCATAGAAATTAAGGAGTCGGGCCCGGTGAGTACCTTAGCACAGAGGTACGTAGATGAGGTGGTGTGTTTGCATGGAGTTCCAAAGTCTATCATTTGAGACCTGGAAACTCGGTTTACCTCATGTGTTTGGAGGGGGATACAACATGCTTTTGGCACCTAGCTATGCCTTATCACTGATTTCCACCCCCAGACCGATGGGCAGACAGAGCGGTCTATCCAGACATTGGACGACATGCTGCGAGTATGCGTTCTGAATTTCGGAGGGTCATGGGTAAGACACTTGCCTTTAGTAGAGTTTTCCTACAAAAGAAACTTCCACTCTACTATTGGCATGGCACCATTTGAGGATTTTTATGTAAGACCATGTCGTTCACCCATTTTCTAGGCATAGGTTGGAGATAATGGTACTCTTGTGCCAGAGGTAGTGCAGAGAACCACAGAGAAAGTCCAGATTGTATGTGAGAGGATGAAAGTGGCTCCGGACCGAGAGAAGTCTTATGCTGATCGTAGGAGGAGGCCCATGGTGTTCGAGATGGGAGATCATGTGTTCTTGAAGGTTTCCTCTCGAAAGGGGAAACAGAGGTTTGGGAAGGGGAGTAATCTCTCCCCTAGGTTCATAGGACCTTTCAAGGTGCTGAGTTGAGTCAGCGAGGTGGCATATCAGCTAGCCTTTCCACCTTAGTTGGAGAAGGTTCATGACATATTCCACGTCTCCCAGCTTTTTCGGTACTTACACGACGATTCTCACGTAATCTACTGGGGAGAGTTAGATATGGGCGACGACGGGACCTTTGAGGAATCACCAGTAAGAATTGAAGATCATAAAGAGAAGGTGCTCCATGGATGAACCATTCCATTGGTTCGTGTGTTGTGGAGGTGTGGTGGCCTTGAGGAGAGCACTTGGGAGTGGGAGGATGAGATGCATGCTCAGTACCCAGAGTTGTATTGACTTCTGTTTTTCCTTGTTCTTATAAGCTTTGTTTTGATGTTGTACTATGTACCATTGATATATGGAATGCTTGGCTTGTCAGTTATGAGACCCTTTTTGTTTCCTTGTTCTATAGAAATGTGTTACATGTCCGGATGTGTGGGAAAAAGGGGGAAACCTGGCCCTAAATCTCGACGCATTAATGTGGATGTGATTAAACCCATTCAAGTGAGTCAGTACCACCTAAAGCGGATAATATCTAGACATAGGAGAAGGAATTCCTAACACCTATAATTAGGGTTGATGGTTGGCTTCCTGTTATAATGAGGGACCTAAGAGGTATCTTATTGGGATCCTCTAGATTGGATTTTGAATTCTCGTGGATGAGAATGTTTTAAGAGGTATCTGATGTAATGGCTCGATCCTCTCCAGCCCATTCCTTTGTCAAAAAGAAGGTCACGAAGTGTTCTGGAGGGTAAAATGGACTTTTCCCAAATTTTTTAAAATTTTGAAACTACACGCCATGTAGTGTGAGTACATGCCATGTACCCCCTCACTGGGTATACCACGTGTTGATGTCCATGTCCTTGCTGTGCGAAATAAATGAGTACACGCTGTGTATCCAATACTACACGCCGTGTAGTCCCTCCCAGCATACGCGTTACCCTCAAACTGTATGTTGACCAGTCAACGGCCGTGTGCCCTGTTGGAGCTATTTCCTTTCCATGAAAAATAAATGAGTACACGACATGTATCCAATACTACATGTCATATAGTCCCTCCCCACGTATGTGTTACCTTCAAACTGTGTGTTGAATAGTCAACGGTCGCGTTCCGCGTTGAAGTCCGTGTGGGAAGCCACGTGGTCATCATGTGAAATGGCCAAGTACACGTCGTGTACCATAAAGTACATACCGTGTACTTTTGGTTTTCATGCATATAAAATGAGGGGTCCCCTCCTACTTTTAAACTCACCACTCTGCTCCCCATTCCTTTGAGTAGAGCTCTCCCAAGAGACTCAAAGGCTCTTTTTCTTCCGTAAATTCTTCGTCTGTGCTCTGATTTATGATCCGTCAGTGGCCACGTGATCGTAATGACGAGGCAGAACATCGGAGCTTGGATCCGTTGTCTTTACTTCAGCATTTAATTTCCAGATTCCACCCGAGGTGGTTTTGTTGGGTTTTTTTAGAAGTGACGGACGTCGACAGACATCTTATAAAGTTTATCCGGGGGAGCGTTGTAATCAAAACCTGTTGAGGTAGGGATCTTACCTTTGTCTCTCTAAATTGTCCATCATGAGGGGTGGGTATCCTCTTGTTTTCAGGAGAAATAGTTGAACCATTAAACGATGTTGATAACTAGTTAAAGAACATGGATGGTGAAGTTGTTATGTTTATCATTGTTTATCCTATTGTTATGTTTTTAATTAAATAGGCTTATGCCTACTGAAAATCACGGTCGTTGGGGGCCTTTGCTTGGGTAATTAAATGTTTCCCTATATTTCATGACCTTTTTGTGAATGGAACTTTGTTGAATGTGGAATTTGGTTAACCACATAAAGTTGGATGATTTAAAATCTGGAACCCTTGTGTGATCACCCCGGTTGAACAAAATGGAATAATGAACATATGGTTGTTGGCTTGGATACATAGCATGTGATGGGGGTGTTTTGTGGATTGTTGTGGGTCGGGCGAGTAGCGGGGCTGCGGTTGGCTTGGTTGTGGGTTGGTGTGAATACTATGTTGGTGATGGGCAGTGGGGATACAATTAATGGTATATAGGGGTGATGATATACAGTGTGGTTTTGGTTATGGTGGTTGGAAACATGGTTGTAGGGTTGGGTATGAATGTGAACAAAATATGGGTTGTGAATAATAAATAAAAAGTGGTAGAGTTAATAATTGGAGGGGCATGGTAATGGAATGGAAATAATAATCAATGGGTTAGTTGGTTAATAAGAAGGGACTTGTTGTGATACTTGTGTTTTCCTAACATGATTTGTGGATGGCAGGATATCCTTTACGAACAATCGATGTGGTTGGTTGTGGATAGTTTCCGAGTATTTAAGGAACTAATAAACTGATTCGGTTGAATCATGATAACCTAAATGGGGCTGGGGTTGTTTGTGGTATGCATGCTTCATAGTGGTAGTGCCAAAGAACGTGTTCAGTTCTCTGATTAGAAACCATAGGTTGGGTTGAGTGTTTTGTATATATATATATATTTGTATCATTGTGTTTTGTTGCACCTCACCCATGTTGAGCACTTAGTGCCGAACTCTCCCATTTCATGTGTGAGTGTGTTTTACCCTTAGTTACTAGATCCTTACTGCTCCTTCCCTATGCAGTGATGGTTTGAGGTAACCTTACACCCAAGACTCTTCAGGTATGTTTCGATTGGGGTGGTTTTAGCCAGAGTCTCTTCAGGTAGGTTTTACAATTTCCCAAGATCCTTCGGGATGAGGCCTAGGTGTGTCCGGGCGGGATACATCATTGTGAGGATAAGGTGTGTGTGGGTGGGATACATGGTTGTGAGGCCCAGGTGTGTGCGGGCAGGTTACGTGGTTCTGAGGCCCAGGTGTGTGCGGGCGGGAAGACTGTGGCAGCGTCAGGACGTTCCGTTAGGAAGAGCAGCTAATTAATGGGAAATGGTGTGGGGTACCCAATACTCTTGTTCATATATACTAATACCTATTGTGATTGTGTTTTTTATTATGTGTGGCTGGTGAGGATGGGTGGATAGAATTACTTTCTAGGATTCTTCTATTGTTCTCACGGGACATTAGGATGTCTCCCCACTTGTGCACGAGAGCTTTAGGTTTCCCTGCTGAGTATACTTGTATGCTCACCCAATGTTTACATTCAGGTTTCCAGGAGGACTAATAGCGTAGTGCGGGACCCTACTAGTTGGTATAGTTGTAGTTGTTGTAGTTTCTGCACTCTTGTTTCTTTTGGTATTGTACTTTAGAGCCTTTATGTACTTGTACCTTGTTTCAGAACTATTAAAACATGCCTGTGGGATTGGTTTGGTTTTATATCATTACACTTGTTCTATTTATGTTTTGTGGTTGACTTGTCTTATTTCCCGATCTTAAGTAATAAAATGGGTAATGCGTCCCATATTTGTGAAAATTCATACCCTTGGTGTTGGTCGCCACCCCGGGTCTTACTAGAGGCGGGACCTAGGGGTCATTATCTCCCTTTCACCATTGCCAGCTCAAGAGGGGCATATTCATTGGGAGGGGGTCGTAACAACCTTAATCAAGCAGTATTATGCTATGATCATGAATGACAGTAGGCAGATAGTCTGGAAACACTCTTATCTCAACTGCTATAGCACTTCATGGCTAGACAGAACTCTCCAAGACATATTGTTTGTATCATCTGATTTGGGTAACATGTCCATTGTTGATTTCATTTCACAGGGCTGCAATGACTACATTTTGATCCCAAGGTAGATCATAACTACCAGTCAAAACTACATTTTTATGTATATTGATACTATTGTTTGGAAGTGCAATGGTAATGGGCAGTTCAATACCATAGATTATTACTAACTGCATTGTGACAAAACCAATAGGCAACTAGCATGGTTTTCCATGGTCAAGGATAATTTTATACAGCCTTCTAGGTTTATGATTCTCTGGAGGATTAGGAAAAACTAGCTACCCCCTCATAACCAACTCTGAAAAGCTGGACAATAGGTTTTTCCATCCTGTCATATCTTCTTGAGAGCTACAGAGGATGCACAACAAGTCTCCCTTGCCTGCACAGAATTTGTGGATTTATGCTTCAGGTCAGTTTGGAATACATATTGACTCTAGCATTCCGATTGCTGACTTCCGGGAGATGATTTCTACTAGTGACTATAGTGAGCAGGTGCTGAATATCCCGCTAGCAGCCTCTGCCTCAATCTTCTCATCCATCTAGGTTTCTTGCAACACTTTCTTATGTGAAGGGAACCACATCTCAATGCGAGTGTGTATCGCTACATTGCATAGGGACATGTACACTACTTCTACACTGCATGTGGGACCTATGAATTATATCCTAATGGATATGAAAATCCTTAAAATGATTGGAATTATAGGCAGGCCAAGGAATCCTAGGATACTCATGTACATCCACTGGATCATGCCAATTCATCCATGGAACAATGTTAAAGTTGACGGTGCAGCCTCTGGCATGCCAGGTCCCTTAGGCCATGGGGGATTTTTTTTCATGTATCATGGTTTTATAAAAAGAATATTCTATCATTACCCTGTCATCAGTATGTCTTTTGGAGATGAACTATGGGTCATCATTCATGCAATCAGGTATGTTGTTCAACATTGCTAGAGATTTCTATGGATTGAATCTGACTCAGAACTCACAGTCAAGGCCTAGAAAGAAAGAACGAGGAATGTGCCTTGGATGGTACTACCTCACTGGATTGACTATATCAAGCTTGATAGTTTCCTTAATATATTTTCCTCACATGCCTATAGAGAGGAGAATCATGTTGCAGATTCTTTGTCAAAAAGAGAGGTTATGGAAATGAATTTACTGTGGTATTCTACTGCCTCAGACTACTGTGCACTGATAGTAAAGGCAGATATGCATGGATTAAAGAAATCATGACTATGTAATACCCCCTTATGATGCTTGAAACTGAATTTTTTTTATATATATCTTTTTAGGACTAGTTTGACCAGATCCTGATTTTTGCAGTAATGTCTCCTTGGAAGTAAGTTACATGAATTACCTTCAACATTACGTTTTAAAAATTCTCCTTTTTGGAGATTGAGTTTTTTGGTATTAACCAATATAATTCTCAGTGTCTTTTTATATGATACCACTCAAAAATTTTATGAGATCTATTTTATTTCAATCCGGATTTCATGATTCGATGTATAATGGATTTCATGTGACACACATATTCATGGTTTATCATCAAAAGATGGGTTGATATGTTATATCCCTCAAACACATTGGTTTTAGTTTTATGTCTCTTTAGATAATTATGTTATGTGTGATCGTTGTTTCTATGATCATAACTTGATTAATGGAAATTGTTGCAATGTTCCTAAATTAATAAATGGGAAATGTTTTTATGCTCCAATCTTGATCTGTGGAATTGGTCATAGTTATCTTGTTCCATACTATTATAACCTTTAATTGAACCTCATTTCTATGTTATATTCTTATATTATTTTCCATGGATTATGACTGTTGTATCTCATGTTTCCACAATTTTATTCTATCATATATGTTGGCTCTATTGAGGTGATATGTCCTTGTATTATTCCTTATAGCAGAATATAATTATTCAATGTTCTTTTAAATCATATATTTCTACCATTATCTTGTTTTCTCAAATAATTATGATCTAATCCATGATGAAATGTTAATACGGTTTTACCCTATTGAGCATCTAAGCTCATCATTTCTTATATTTCAAATCCCCGAGAAATGAATAAAAGTATTTGCTATGAAATTTATAGAAGGATATCATGTGAGGAGAATTTTTTGGGAAATATGGAAGAATAATTTTAAAATAATAAGATATTGTAGTTATTATCTAATGAAAACAGCCATTGGGTTATAGGATTTTGTTATTTTTGCGAGATATAATATATAAAATATAGAAATATATGTATTTGTTTCTTGAGTTATCTCACTTGTAATCAATGATGGTGTGTATAGTATGTGTTTTTATCACTTGATCTGGGAATGTAGGTTTAAGGTATCCCAATTAGTATCAGAGAGGGATTTAGTTATTTTTTTGGATTAGGAAAACAAAACATTAGGTAAAATCCATGGTATAATCCCAAATAAAGGAAAAAATAATGTGTTTTTAAATTATAGAGTGTGTGGTTTAATATAAATAACATCCCAATCTATACACAAATAAGATGATTCAGGATCAGGCTCAAATTTACATTGGGGTAATAACCCAGGGTTAGTTGGGTATTATATCGATTTTCACTTGAGGAACAAAAAATTAGCCTAAATACACCCCTAGTTTGAGACTCGTAAGTGATATTATTTGATTATTTCACTTTCTCTTGACAATATAAATGATTTAAATCCATTATTTTAGAATTTACTGATGAAATTATAACTTTTATGGATATAGAAGCTATAAGGAAAATGGAAATGGATAACCTTTATTAAAACATATAGATTCATAAGTTAATGTATACAATTCATATATATGTTAATTTTTCTATGTTTAGAGTTTTCCTTTAATATATTTAATAATTCTCATCCTAAGAATTTTATTTATTTAGGTAATCGATGGAGCTAGAAGGGGCCATGTTTACAACGGATGTGATGGGAAGTTTGTTTATTTTACCATGGTTCAACCAATTGAAATGAGAGATGGTGTTGAAAATAGTTTCTCTATGATTAACGGTTATCATGAGTTGTGATTAAAAACATGATCTTTTTTGAAGTCCCAAACACACCTCATAAGTGAAAAACAGAGTTTCATGAAAGTTAAAATGAAAAATACCATAAAAGAAATAATATCCAATTTCCAACATGGAACAATTTTGGGAAGAGGCAACCATGAAGTTTTATGTAAGGAATGATAAAGTTTTTAAAGTGTGGGAATATTGAAAATCATGTTAATGATTTTTTAAGATGGATAAAGAGGCCTATTAACACAATGAAGGATTAGAAAATCTCAACTAATACATTACCCATAGAAAATTTATTTAAATTCTTAGAATGCAGACATTATGAAAATATATTCCTCGATCCAAGTACTAACGAGGATATTTAGAATTTGAAACCCCAAAAAACAAGGTAAGAAGGAAGAGATAATGAAATGAAAACCTCCCATGTGTATCTTGATAATTAAGAGTTGAAAGGTGAAATTATCCTATACTCTAGTTCTATAGATGTCTTATTCTAATGTAATGTAATTTGGATACGAATTTTGATTCATCACCTCAAAAAGTAGATAATGAATTATTAATAATAAAATATGGTTTATGTCCAAGTTATAAAAATATTCTTTGATGTTTCTGGGATCTTACTTGTCATGTATCTAGCTACTCTTACCTTAGTTTAATTCATTTTGGTATTAAGAATTGATAAAATCTCTGTAAAAAGTGAAATTATCATTTTTATGATATGGAAATATCATTTAATACACTAAATCAACAAATTATCACATCTTGATGTTAGTATGAAGATAAAATTTATTTGGTAAAAACCCAAAATATGGGTCTTAATATCAAATAATATATGTTAATGTTCTCAACTATTTAACAAGGAACTCAATATTTAATATATTTCAAATGTGACATTGGTTGTGAGAATTAATTCACCTAGATTTCTCGGTTTCATGATTCATTCTCTCTTCATTCTCGTCATTCTCAAGTATGTCTATTGACCTTGGAAGTGATGGACATTGTTATGGTCAATTCCCTATTTGAGTGGGAGGGAATAACTTTTTCCTCCATGGGGGATCAACCTCATTTCTTTATTACTTTCACTAACCCATATTTCATCCCTCCTTTCCTATATATTTCAATCATCCTTGAAGTTCTATATTTTTTCTATGGATTCTGTTAACTTTTTCTCTCGAACATGGAGTTCACAGAAGCCTCGACCCTCATGCATCTGACTTTGGTGGATTGATTTGGAATAAACCCTCCTCGGATGAATTATTCAACATTATTTTTTTTGCAGATCTACGAGTTTCAGTAATTTTCGAATGTTGGGCCTGTTGAAAATCAACACATCTTGATTCAATTTGTGTTAGAGGATGATTTGATCTTATCCTGGTCCAACTCTCCTAGAATATATAATAGATATGTTTTATATATATTTAAAGTTTTATGATTTTCACATTAAATGTGATACTCCAACTATGGAGTTGTGGGTATTTTTCCCAGAATTTCCTCTTTATTTCTAAAATATTTCATTCATTTTAATGATACAAAATATGGTTGGTGGATATTTTTATTCAGATAGTAAAACAATCTCAATTTATCACCCTATATCCCCATGAATATTTTTTTAAGTATACATTTCTAAATCTCCAGTTGAATGTGTATGGATTTTGATTTAGTAAGAGTTACATTGTATGTAACTGGTTTTATTTGAGACTTGGGTAGATTTCTATTCTTCTTGTAAGCAGCTAGGACCCTCTAATTCAATTTTTTTTCATGGGAACACGAATCAATATGGGGATTTATATTTTTTCACTTACCAAGAGATTCTTGTTTTCACAGGTAGTATAATAGGTCTAGGTGACAACGGTCTCACATGTAATTTTGGTGCAGGAATGAAGGAACATACCCAGATTTGTGATATATCATTATGTCCAAAAGGTTTGAGGGGGTTTATGTGACTAGTCCTTTAAACATTATCATTTTCTTCTCAAAGCCTACATATCATGGATAAGTAGTGAGAAATGGCTGTGGTACTTCTCTAGATGATGTTATAAAGGTATAAAGTCAGTAAGGAACCTCTGTTCTCATGCCCCATGGAAGTCTAATTCAGGACACCCCGACATCATAATAGGAGGGCATGATGAATATTGTGAACAATATGAGTCCTAACAGGACAACTCTGATTCTAAATTTAAGCAATCATTTTGATGGTCTAGAAGTAAAATTCTTGGTTCATGAGAATGGGGAATAAAATATCTGAAGGAAAACGCATAAATTTTCTAGAATTAAATATTAAAACCCCATAAATTGTAGGGGAACAATACTAAAGTACATGGATCCACTAAAGAAGAGTTTGGTGATTATATATCTAGATGATCCTCATTAGATGATTACGATGGAATGAATCATAGAGGACTACAGAAATCAAAGATAAATAAGGGGAATATAGTAATTCGGGACATGGGGAGATTCAATGTGCATAATGGAGTGAAATATAATGGATTTAAAAACACTCTTACCTACTAAAACCCATGAAGACATGGTATTCTAAGAATTTTGGGTCCATAATGGTTCTAGAAGAAAAAACAAATGTGTAAGAAGGGGTTAATATGAAGGGTATTACTTCTTAGGGTGAAAATAAAATTTATGAGTCTGATGATTCTGAGGAAAAAAGATTAGATGGGTGACAATATTGATGTCCTAGATTAGGTGCGAGAAGGTTCTTTTGTTACGGGTGAGCCTAACAGTGTTTCCAAACCAAAACTGCATGAGGTCAATAAGAATGGATAAGTGTCTCATGAAATAGAGTTTAACGATGCTATGAAAAATGTTATAGGAAAGGAGGAAGTAGATAAATAATATTCCATAGAGATCATTCTTCACTCTAAGGAAGAAATGATGGAAGACGATCCCTCTATGAAATCTTCATAGGAGGATTCCAATAGAATTTTTTAGAGAGTTCTTTGAGTTGATACCAATGAGGAGCAAGGATTCTGGATAAAAAAGGCCAAATTTTGACACGATACATTAATGAAAGGAATATCAATACGGAGGAGTATATTTTGATTCGGTATAAGATTGATAACTATTTCAATGATCTTATTAAGGATGACTTAGATACAATGGTAACCATAATAAAATAAATCTTATATTTGGTGAAGGTTTCTAATATGATTAAACTTATCATAAATGGTCTTTTGATTTATTATGCAATATGAAGATCTTTTCATACTGAATTATGTCAGGATTCCCACTATTCCCAAAAAAGTTATTTTTTGAAATAAAAAATTAATTGACTGTCAATCATTGGTTGTGATGCCATTTTATTTTTTTTCATATTCATATGATGTTTCACTCTTATATTATTTATAAAAAACATTTTTCTTTCTATTTATGGTAAGAAACATGAGAAAAAAACTCGACACTGGATTCTTTATACAATAAGACAACTATACTATTGTATGTTTTTCAGTCAAATAATAGAGGAAAACAAATCAACATGAAAAAATATACATTTTTCCCATGCTTTGAGCGTGGAAAATTGATCCTTGATAGCAACCACTTAGGTATTAAAGGGGATAATTGGTTTAGATTTATCATTCACAAGAAATTCAAGTGATGTATCTAGGAACTCATTCAATAGAATAGATCTTCATATACTATAATGAATCATATTTATTAAAAATAGTTAAGGTAAATATATTTATATTAGGAAAGAAAATAAGAGTTTTAGAGTCTCCCCTATGATAGTAAGGTTCACATGTCATTATAAATTATATCATCATTCATAACTATCTTATGGATACACTTAAATATATTGATTAATAAAATATGATGTATATTGCGAGAAAACAATTTGTTTAGGGCGGAGAATGTAACATCCTAGGATTTTAATATATATTTCTCTATAAAAAAAATTTAGTGATTGAATAGATTACTCTACATCCAACAAAAAAAAATGAATAGCATTAAATTTTATTGATATAAACTATTATAATGAATGATAAGCTTTAATACATTATGAGAATGAATTATAAAACATCATTAAGTGATGTATATGTTGAATAAATACACAATTAAATAAAATTTCCATATACATGAAATCTTTATCTTCATGGTTTTCAATGAAGATCATTATCTTGATTGTAAGTATGAAAGAACAGAAAATAATTATAAATATAATAGATTATTGAGAGAGAAACATATATAAAAAATTCTTTTAGTGATGTATGTAAGGATATATATGGCTGAAACTTGTCTGTGATAAATATGGTAATTAAGAACATGGATTTTTCTAATATTGTCATTATAAATATGATTATTGGAGATATCATTAATAAATATAGTTATATCTAATGTGGAAACAAAAAAAAATTGTAAGAAAAATTAAAATAATATAACACACAAATAATAAATAATTACACAAAAATATAATATTTCGTAAAAATATTTGTATTATAAAAATAATTTTATGCGTTATATATTATTTTAGTGTCTTGGGGGTTATAATTAATGGAAACAAACACATAAACCCCCCCCCCCTCTAGGCTAGCATAGATCATACATCATCCCTCCCCCAAGGATAGTCCCACATCCAAGCTATCCCATTATATTTTTTAGTGGCCCAAAGGCCAAGTGGGCATGACATCTAATATATAGCCTGAAGGCCTAGTATATAGTCATGCATGTAATATTCTTATTATAACATCGGGACTATATCATGCATGAATTATGTGTATTCCATGTATAACCACCATTTTTTATCATTATCTTCATCACAACTTTCATCACCACCTTCATAGTATTGGAACAATACTTGTTCCCATCAGAGGATAAACCTAGATCCTCCTAGATGTACAGACCAGTGGTTCAGAACCACTCAACCACGATGTTGGACACAATGAATTACATATAATTATGAAAGAATTTTATAATAAAACATAATGAATAATGTTACCATTAATGAAATAATAAAATTAAATACTTTGGATATAAATAATTAATTATAATGATATTTGAGTTAAGATAATTTATTATAAAATTGATATTTTTTTTCTAAAAGTGTTATAAATTTTTATCATAATAAAATTAATCACTACTAAAGAATTATTTTTAATAAAATTTAGTTATAATATAAAAAAAAAATTATCATCCAATAGTTATTACTAGGGAATTAATGAGAATGAATTCATTTTGTTCCTAAAAATAAATCTCCTCAAAAAATTGTTTTTACTTGGTATTCCCACTTGTATTAAAGTTAAATTTTTTAAAATCTAGAAATTGAATATGATAAAATGATTTTCATATTTGGGATTTGAATTTTCAAATCAGGTAATAAGTTTTGATTTATTTTTGAGAATAAAAATTATTTTGTCGAGGTTAAATTTAATTCCACGGTAATGGTAACAGGATTTGTCTTCAAAGATTTATTTCTTAGGAGACATATATTTTTATCTAAATAAGTTGAATTTATAGATTTTAAATAATTAATCTTATTTGAAGTTTTAAATATAAATATATATCTATATTAACACTCATTATTTTGTAAATTGATAGGGAAAAATAATAAGAACAATTTATATTTAAAAAGTATTTCTTTAATGAAATATATTTTTTCAATATATATTTTGATTAATTTAAAAGATAATTTATTCATATTTAGAAATTGAATTAGAATAAATTGAATCCAAATTTTGAATTATAATATTTAAATTTGGAAAGATAGTTCAATTTATAATTTTATTAAAAAAAATTATTACAATGGTAAATATTTAATCCAGATTAATGGTGGTAAAGGGGGTAATCATAAATATCCTAAATCATTCAATATTAATATTACATGTCACCAACATGTATTTAACTAACTCACCAAACTTTAATGTGATTATATCTTATCACTCACCAAATCATAATTTCCAATTATGTATCCCTCATTTACACCTATAAAAAGATCTCAATTTCACCCACATAAATTTAATTTATTCCATAAAATTACTCATGAATCCTAGACTAGTTTACTTATCATAAAATCCAATTCTATATTTTAATATCCTCTTGCCAAAATAATAATTCCCATGCGCTATATTATGAGGGAATTCATCATGATAAGATCTGATTTCTCCAAAGTAGGTAATAAGGTATTCATTATTCCTTTCATTTAGTTTCCCGTCTCAATTATTCATAATCCAAATTATCCATTACAGTGATTTCATAACAAAATCAATATTTTTATAAAAAAGTGATACATTTATTATATAACATTATACTATTTTTCATTAATATTATAACATGATATTATATAGATCAATTTAACCACCAACATTAACGATGATATACTATCTTCCAAGTCTTCATCCTAAATATTCTTAAAACCCATAATTGTAAAGGATCATGTTTATTAAAATAGTCCCATTAAATATTTAAAATTATATATTTAGATCCATTCATGGAGTAGCTGATGCATTCTAAGCATTGGTTAGCCCTAGTGTGGTTATATTTAAATTATTAAAATATATTAACACATGGAGGCATATAATTACAGAAAAATGTCATTTATCATAAAAGGAGTATCTGATGGTAAAACCAAGATCACAGTTGAATTTGTAATGTGGTGTTTGGAATGACAAATGAATTTCTTGCATCAAGTTCATGTATGAAATGATGTTGTTAAAAGATATGTTAAATAAAATTAAATAAATATATTTATTTTAATTTATTAAAAATTTAAAAAAACATATGAGGTGAAAAAACCTCATTATATTAATATCTACGGCTATATTTATAAACCTATAATTTATAGAGGTGACATCCATGGTGGAATATATAAAAGACATGTGATTGGGGATCAAAAATGAACGTTGTGAGTATCATCATCAACAATATTGATAGATAACATATTATTCACCAATGATCAATTGAAACCTAAGGTAGGGATTTTATTGATGAATTTATTCTCATTATTATTCTTGTTGAGAAGATGGATTAATTCCACTATAATTAATCTGGTGATCATCATTTAATTTCCCTATGAAATTATATTTTTATTTCAATATTAACAATTAAGAATCCTTTATCTGGACTGTTACAATTTCACCCCATTCTATTTTTTTCGACAATGAGGCTAAGTTGAATGAAACTCTAATTGGATCCTCACTTTTTTGTTTTTTGGAATTTTCATTATATTGTACATGGATTCATCACCAGTATTCATTTGATCAATGGTTCATCCATTTCTGTGATCCCAATTTGTATAACCCAAATATATTAAATCATAAATTTTACTTTAAAACCTAATATATTCAATATATATTCATTCACATGTAAAACCAAACAAAAAAAAGAATTGTTCTATAAATAAAAAAAATTTATCCATATAATTGGAAGGTATAATTATATATAATCTAATTATGAAATATATGTAGAAATGAAATTAATGGTCATTATTAATAGTAATGTTTTGATAAAAATTCAATAAGCTTTGATAAATAACTAATAAAACTGATTTATGAATTAAAATGTTACCATCAATTTTTTCTTCTCTTTTTATATGATTTATTTTAGGAAACTAAATATAATAGCCAACCAGATTGTACCCATGTGGTACAAGATCCTTCATGGCATCCAAAATACCCCGGAACAAATCCGGGCATGGATGAATTCACGGGTTACTGTAGTAGTACTCTAGCAGCGGTAGAACTGTAGGTGTGGCGACACTACAATGGCATAGGCACTTTTGCAGGGCACTTTAGCGGCGGCGGGTGTTGTAGCAGGTACAATAGCGACATGGGTACTATAGTAGTGCTGTTCACCGAGGGGTCCATTGGGCCAAAAATGGGCTTTCAAGACTTGTATTTAGGCCACGTGGCCGTGGGCCTTCAAGTTATGTAATGGGTCTTCCTCTACCCACACTAAAGAGGTATTTCCTTTAAAAATAATAAATTTATCTTCAGCCCTAACCTTTAAAAAACTAAATATATTACATATAAAATAAATTGTTGATATGGATAATATATTAACACAACACCATCATTAGTGGTAGGATGGTTTGGGGTTTTGGGGGTGAGGGACAAGTTGTGGGGTCATGTCTTTAGGCCCATGTTTTTAATACCATTTTCATTTATTACAATTTGTTCCATAATAGAATATTTAAATAACCTTATATAATTTCACTCACTCTAATTGTTAATTAATATGAAATAAAAGTATAAATTGGTAATTTTTTAATTGGGTCATTTTCCTATGAAAATAATTTTCTTTATATTTATAAGTTTAATTTAAAATATTTATAATTTTAGTTTGAAAAAAATAACTTCTTTTTTGGATTTATAATAACTATATTATCTTAGGATAATTTTTCAGAATATTTCTAAAAGAAACTCACTTTTTAAGAGAATAGTGAAAATACCATTTTTGCCAAAACTATAACATTTTAATTATATAAGAATGTTCTAGATGTTTATAAACATTTTAATTAAAACTTTTTTATTAATTCCAAAATTAAAATTTAAAAATACCTTGTTGAATTTATAAAACCTATGATTTACATTTGAAGGACTTAAGAAATATTATCAAATATGAATAGTTTTTGAATTTTCTTTTAATTAGATATTATTTTGATAAAATCTAAATCTAGATTCTTTTTAATTCGATAATTTTATTTATAATAAACAAATTTATATCATTAAGATAAAATAATTTGATAATTTTATCCTACACGTAATGTTTTTGTTTAAAAATACACTTTTAATATGGGTTTTTATGATGTACATTCCCTAATGTTAAAATTCTGTTTTCTTACACATATAAATTTTATATGATAAATAAATTTATGATTATGAATCGTTATGTAATTTTTTTAAATATTTTACAATTTATTTTTTGGATTAAAAATATTTACTTAGGTAAAAACTTTTTACCATGGTATAACCACAAATGATAAAAGTGAAAATTCAAAGAGTGAATTACATAAAAACATTTTTAAAACATATGTAAAAATGAATTTATGTGTGCTTATTAACCTGGTCTCATCCCCCAATCAATTATTTTCCATTTTTTGGATACATTTGACATGTTCAATGTGTTATCCCTTTATATAAAGTAATTATAATTACAAAAAAACTATGATCACCCCTTATGAAAGAGACCTCTCAAAAAATCATCATGACCACCCAAAAAATTATTATTTTTCTTGAAATTATGTAATTTTCAATTCTATATAATACAATTTATTTTTATTAGGTTTCTGATCTTGAGATATTGTCAAAAGAGCTTCATTTTCAAATAGACTTCCATATAAATCCCAAATACTCACCGCGACTACATTTTTTCCGAGATTCTTTTATTTTCATTATTATTTTCCAAAATAAAATGTTATAAATCCAATATAAATAAATAAATATTATCTTTATAATGAATATTTTAAATCCATTGGAATAACTATTAACTACGTTCTCATTTTCTATTTTTAAAAAATTTTCTTTCACCCATTGTACAATCTACTACCTCTGTGAATAAATGACGTAAATTTTCCCACAACCACTCATCCATGATTATAAGGGTGAAACTAAATAATTAATATGAAATATATTTTATAATTATGATTATTAAGAGACAAATTATAATCTTCCTTCTTTGCCTCTCATTCTTTGTGAAATGAAAATGTTAATTACGTGTTGTGTGGACTGCTCTATCCACGAAGTAATGTTTCTCAATTTTTTATTAAGTTTATTATTTATTAAACCATCTTGAAATATTATTAAAAACCATATTATAATTTATGTATCATTATTCACCCATAATAATTATATTATGGACAAAATAATGAAATTATCTAACTATAATCATCCATTAATTATAGTATTTTCATGTTTGGATTGGTCAAACCACCTACTTGAACAACTCTATAAAATAATATCTTGGATTACTATGATAAATTATTATCTAAAATAAATTATATAAACAATAAAATAATTATTTTATTATGGTAATTTCGGGTTAAAAATAATTTTAAACCCATTAATTAATATACAATCATTTTATTATTAAAAATCACAGTAGCGTATTTATCACCAATTTCATTTGTTGGAATGATAATCAAAACTGTCGTTTAAAAAAATAATGACATTAAGAACAATTATAAAGAATCCTTTGTTGTATGTTTTATGATATAGTAATGATGAACATCGGGTGAGTAATGAATAACAACATTTATAGTATGAAGCTAGTTCAAAATAATCATTATTATTCACACCCAATATTGAAAATAGATAATAACTAACTTATATTAATGTAAAGAATAATTATAAATTATATTTATAAATTTATTTGAAAAGTTTTATAAAATAGTTGATTAAGATAGTTATTTTTTTATATAGGATATTCAATGACTTTAGTGGAAGTCATGAAGTAACATAAGAGGTTCCTTGTCTCAAATTTAATTTCATGAGATATAATTTTAATTGTGCACTAAGGTATATTTATTATGGTTTTATTACTACCTAATGAATTGAATTTATTATATTCATGTAATTAATTGGTTTATAATATAGATATCATTTTTTTCTTTAAATGGGTTTTGATTCAAAAGATATCAAGGTTATAAGGGTTTCTTTTTCTCTACTTCCAATTCCATGAGACATGTTTGACATTTTACACCATAATTTATTTTATATAGTATATTTAGTTACGTAATTTATTTAATTATAATGAATATTTTTAATTTCATAATATTTTTGAGGTCCATTTCATGGTAACCCTTTTTTGTTCATTGTATTCTTACATTTCCATTATCATAAGGATTTCTTTGTCTCATTTTAAAATACATGAGACATGATTAATTTTGCACAAAATATTTTTTTATGATGTGTATACAATGACCATTTAATATGTTATTTCATTAATTAAATTATATTAATTGAAATTAAATTTCAATTTCATGTCCTCTATCAAAATTGGTTTTGAAAAAAATATGACTCAAACTCTCAGGGTTTCATTGACAATCTTATTTTAAAAAAATATTTTTACTAAAATATTATCTATCTAAGGAATTTTCATTCATTATAAATCCCCTAAAAATATTAATTGTATATTCATTAGTTTTAACATTTCCCCTAAAAATTTTTTTCCCCTTGAATAATTCATTATACGAAAAAATTATTATAAGTAAAACCAACCCCATATCTTCTTATCTGTTGAGAACCTCTCTTTTTCTATTTCTATAGTAATTGGTTGAATTTGTGATTTTCCTTATCTATTCCCCAATAATTTATTAAGTTCATTTTGTACTACATTACCTTATTTAAAATTTTCACAAAAAAATTTAATGTTTTTTGTATTGAAAATTTTCATCAATGTGTAAAAAGAATATCTTTTTAACATTTTACGTGTGAACATATATTCCAAGAAATTTGTTTTTTATCAATCATTCTCTATACATTTTCACAGTTTCTAAAAAAATTATTTTCCTCCTAAATTTATAAAGTATATCATTTAGAATAATTTCAAAAGGTAAAGGATATTTCTTATTTCCAAATTAATTTTCTTAAAACTCCTAATTTTTTATCTTTGTAATTATCATTTGATATAATCTATGATTGATTAATGTTATTATTCCAGTGTTACAATTTTACTTATTTCTATGGATGCATTATGTAATGTTAATTTCTATCAAAGAATTGATCCTTCAATTCCTTTTTCTATCCTAACCATCGACCATGAATGTCCACAACTTTTCTTCCACAGCCTTTACTTTTCGAATACCCTATTTTCCATTTCTTTGATTGATGGTTTTTAAACATGAATTCATTCATTGATTGATTGGTTAAATTATTAACATAACCAGAAACCATTTATCTATAATGTTTAAATACCACATGATTTATAAATTTTTTTGAAGGGTATTTAAATAGCATATTACTAAATATCTTTCAGTTTTTATTTATATTCCACAGGTTTATCATGTTATGACTATTTATCGAATTTTGAAATATTTACTTTTGTGAATCAGTTTTAAAATGACATGAAACACATTTCTTTTCCATGGGTTCTTTGTGATGTGTGTAATGAAACCAATTTTTCATCCCATGGATGCTTTATGAGATGATGAATAATTGATTTAATATGGAACATGTAAGTATGGGTTAATGATTGGTGGGGTCTTATATCACCCTTCAATGCATTCGTTAAATATTTATATATCAAGATAATAATATTTGTGAGTATTTTGTAGTTTCTCATAAGCATGGGTAGTGATGGTGTTGATCGTGAATGTGATGTTTCCTATACTAATATATGTGCCACATTTCCAAGTTATCCTGATAATACACTCAAATGGATCATGTTAATTGACTACTATTCCCACACTCTTTTTATTCATGTACTATGTTATGATAAGACTTATTATTTGAATCAGGTTTTGTGATCCATGATTTTTTGTGTATGATTATCTTATAATATCCCCATTCACCATGATTATACCCATTTGAGAATCTTATTCTCATTTATAATCGTCAATTATTCTTACTTATGTTTACCCTTACTAAGCATATGAGATAACCCAATTCTTATTATTCTGTTTCCCAAGGTAAAGAGGATAATTAATATTTATGATGTGTCTAGAATACTATATCGTTTGGAGGAATTTTTAAGAGATGTTGAAGAATTTTTATGGATTAAGAAGCTGATTATATAATGGGAAAATGTCTTGTTTTTTAAAATGACATGTGATTTATTAATGACTATTCTCCCATAATTATCCAAAAAAATTAAAACTAAAAGTTATTTGGAATGAATATTATTCAATATTTATGTTATGTAATGAAATTGTGATGATCACATTTTTAGGGTACTATTATTGATATTAGAGTAGGAATTAGATAAATTTTGAGATTGTGATGTTATCTATTGAGGATAATTTGGGAGTTATAAATGTCATAAAAGAAAGACGAGTTACGGTTGATAATAATTTCAAAGTTATATATATCCATTGTGGTTAGTTAAGGTAATATTGAATATTTTATGTTGTTTATGTATTAGGACAGATGATTATTAGCTAAAACCGAAGGTATAAATAGAGGGTAGAATTCTTTGGGATAAGTCCAAATATAGGATAAAATCTCAATGATTTGATAATGTAGAGATTATGTGGTTCTCCTAGTAATTACATCCCTATCTAGATATTGAAATGTGAATGTGGCATAGATTCACCTCGGGGCAAACACCTAAAAACGATGGTTGAGAACTAGATTTATATTCACATTAGTGTACTATGAGTGGGCCTAAGACTGCATACCAGGTTAGAAAATCATAGGGGATATAAAATGGTTAATCATATTCTCTTTACAGAACATTATGATGAATTTATTAAATTAAGGAATTAGGTTATGAAATATGCGATAACCCAACCTAAAGAAACCATGGTTGATCTAATAGTGATTTAGGTTGATCTAAAGATAATTTATTAATTTTGAATAACAATATATATTGGGGTTTAATTTTTCATCTTACAATAATTCTATTATGGTGTAAATTTTCCATAACTCATGTTACATCCTTTTAGTTTTAGTAATAGTTAATTACAAAATCAATCATGTTAATGATTTATACCCTATACAATGATAATATTATCCCATTGAGAAACCTATAAAGATAATAGAACTAATAGAAATCTTATATTTATTCCAAATAAACTAACATGAATTATTATTGAAAACATTCACTTTTTCAAATACCAAACACACCAAAGAGTATAAGGACAATATATCATGTATTTTTTAGTGATGAAGATGATGAAGGAATGAAGATTCAATTTCCTTGGTGTAAAAATGTGGGAATAGAAACTGTGGAGAATATATCAATGGAATTGGAAGAAGTTTTATGTGTAGAAAAAGAAATAATAGATTAACAAATTTATGAGGAAAGATGATGTTTTCAGTGGACATAATGAATGGAAATTGATTTATCTTAGAGGTAAAAGTAATATTTCAATGACATAAATGTGGTGAACATAGGAATTATAGAATACCATGAGCTAATATAAGTTATAATGATGACAATAGGCATCCAAAATTTCTAATAATAAAGGAAAATTATATATGTTATGAAACAAAGCCTAATGAAATATGTTATGAAAATGATGTGGAGTTTAGAATAAAGATCATCAACTCAATAACCATGATTATTATATTTTTTCTTGTTGAAATCATACTTTTGTACCTTGTATGTTATCTTTGAACATTAAATCAACACCTAGATGACTATATGTTAAATTTTTAATAATATTTTTAGTGGAACAATTGTTGTATCCCATGATTATAATTATAGGAAAGCAACTTGTGTAAATATTAATATCTTTCTATTAAATGATTTTTTGTGACTTTTTAAATAGATTATCCATCTACATATAGCCAAAACTAAAAAAATAATGATATTATATTTTATATCACATGTAAACTTATGATCAATTATCAATATAAGGATGATGATAAAATATCTAGGATAATTGATTCCGTTATAAACATAAGTTTTATAAGTACTTAGCTTAAGTGGTTAAGAAGAAACCACATATTATGATGTTTCTAATATGAAGGAATTGAAGACTTTCCTTGGATTAACTAAGTTACTATGGTTGATATGTCTTTTGAAATAAAATCCCAAGTCATGTATATATTATCGTAATCATTAAGAATACCATTAGTATGTAATAATAAAAAAATCCAAGGACACAATTTATTTAAGGAGGGAGAATATAACAATCCAGGCTTTTAAATTATATATTTTTTTTAAAACCAACTTTGTTAAATAACATTATTCACATGAAACCCCAATCCCAAACAAACCATTAACCATTATATATCCACTAAAATATAGATATATAATTGGAGGATAATTATAGAGATAATTGAATTACGAAATATATATAAAACTAAGAATAAGTGTAATTATTAAAACTAATGAGTTGTTAAAAATTCCATTAGTGTAGTTAAATAATTATTAATATCGATTCACACTTTAAAATGTTACCTTTATAAAAATGTGAATTTTATATTCTTTAATATAACTAAATATATAATATAATAAATATAATAAATATATTAATAATATATTAACACTAATTAGTAATTTATTGAAAATAAAATAAAGAACGATTAATATTTTTAAAAGGTTATTCACCAATGTAAATAGTTTTCATTATATCAAAACATTAAATTCATAAATGTTAGAAATTTAATTTGACATAATAAACTTAATTTTTGTATTAATAATTACAAAATTATCATAGGATTATTTTTGGATATTTTTCTGAAATAATTGTTGTTTTAGGTGAATAGTACAAATACAATTTTTACCAAAATTGTTACATTATAATTATATAAAAAAATAGAATTTTATAAGCCTTTTAATTGAAAAAATAAGTTTTTAATATGTAAAACTATACATTTATAAAATAATATGAAAAATTTATATGACCTATGATAAACATTTTATTGGATTAAATATTATTTTCTAGTAATAACTGGATTTGGACCTTTGTTTTAATTAAATATTATGTTGGTATCTTATTTTGAATTACATTTAATGAAATATAAATATTATTTTTTATAATAAGCCATTTTTTATTATGAAAATCAAATATATTGATAACTTTACCCTACACATAAAATTTAATCTTAAAAATAATCATTTTCTAAAAATGGGTATTTTTAAGATAAACATAGACTAATATTAAAATTGATTTTTTCATAAAAATTCGAATTCTATATAATAAAATGGATTTAATATTTAGAACCAGTAGGTATATATTATTTAATCAGGTAAATTTTTTTCGTTGGAATAATTTTTTTTACTTAGGTAAAAACTTGTTACCACAAAAAAAAAATTGGTAAAAGTGAAAATTGTATGTTTAATGGACATAGGAACATGTAGGAAACATGTGAAAAAATGAATTTTTGAGGGATCATAGAACTTATATCACCCCTACTCAATTATGTTTTATTTCTAAGTTACTTGAAATGTTTAATACGTGCTCTGTTTAGATTAATTGATTATAATTACAAAAATTCCATTCTAAACACGTATAAAATTTGTCTTTAACAACCCCCTACAGACCAACATGAAAATTAGTTTTCATTATTAAATTTCACCTATTTTTATTTAAATATAATATTATTAATTTTACTTGATCCTCCCATAAAAAATATTGGATTAATACTTCCATTTTAAAGGTCTCTTTCCGGGTAAATCCCATGTCCTCAACATGAGTACTTTTTTCCCTACCTTTATATATTTTATTTCATACTTTCCAAAATAAAATTTGAAAATTCCTATATAATGACATAAATTTTTTTATGATTTATATTATCTTACAAGGGAATAATTATTAAAAACCATTATTCATTTCTATTCAGAAAAAACTGAAATCTCCATTCATCTATTGTGCGGACCACCGCCTCAATGAAGCAATGACTTCGATTTTCACCACTTCCTCCATCTATTCATTATTAGATTTAAATTGAATAATAAATGTGACATATTAAATATTATTATTATTATTAAGGGAAAAATTATAATCCACTGTCTTTTCCCCTCAATCATTGAGTAATTAAAATTTTTACCATGAATTGTGCAGACTACAACCTTTATAAAGTAACATATCTCGTTTTATTGTAATTTATTTACTATTTATTAAAACCTCTTAAAATATGATTTAATAACTTTAAAATATCTAAAACATATCACTATGATTATATAACAATGATATTATTTCCAAAATAAACCATATTCTTAATCATAATCATCCCTTAATTATGGTATATTTTTGTTTTGGTCAGTCTAACCACATACCTGAACTATGTTATTTAATAACATAATGGATGGTAAGGAGAAATTAATTAAAAATAATATATAATATAAATAGTAAAATAAATACTTTATTTTTGTTATTAAATGATAAAAATAATACTAAACCCATTAATTATAATGCCACCATTTGTTTATTAAAATCACTAAAACATGCTTCCCACAGATTTAATTAACAATAATTGTAACCAAAACTGCCATAAAATGAAATTATAAAATTAAAAACAATTATAAATATTCATTTATTGTACCTTTTATGATATTTTTGATGAAATTTTGGAGAATAATGACGAAAAAAATCATTAGTATGAAACCAGTTAAAATTGATCAAGATTACTCACACCTTATAATGAAAATAGTTATTAACAAACTAATATTAATATAGATAATAATTAGAGTCTAATTTTATATAATTATATATATATATGAATAATGTTTTTAAATAGATGATTAATATAGTTATTTTTTTGTTATATCGGATATTCATGTTCATTAGTGGATATCGATAATCAACTTATGGGGTTCCTTGTCTGAAATTTAATTTCTGAAGATATATTTCTTATTGTGATCCCTGATATCTTTAAAATGGTGTAATTAATACCTAATGAATTTATTTTAACATTTTAATATAATTGATGTGATTTAAATTCCATATCATATTATTTCATCAAATGGATTTTTATTCAAAGGATATGAAGTTTAAAAGGGATTATTTGTCTCTATTTCTAAATCTATGAGACTTTTTTGATATTACACTCCATTATTTCATTTATATGGGGAATTAACTACCATTTAACCTTCAATTAAAATGATTTTTTAATTTCATGATATTTTAATATCCATTTCATGGTAACCCTCTTATGTTCTTATGATTCATAAGTTACAGTCATAGTAAGGGTTTCTTTGTCTCATTTTCAAATTCAGGATACATGTTTGATTTTGTGCACAATATTTGTTTTATTTAGTGTATAAACTTACCCATAGAGAAATTATATCATTTATTATATTTTATTATTGTTCTTTTATGTTAAATATTAATCCCTATCATTAAATGGGTTTTGATGAAATATTACTCAAACTCTAAGGGTTTTGTTGATAATCATATTTTTAAGTGAAGATTGTTTTTGAAAGATAATTCAATTGTGGAATTTTTATTATTTATCAAACCTCAAATAATTTGAATTCAATATTCATGGGGTTTTATTTGTATGTTCAAATTTTAATTTCCCCCTAATTCATATTTTTTTCAAAGTGTTTCTTATAAGTGGAACTGACCCCATCTGTTCTTCTTGGTTGAGAACCGCCCTTTTTTCCATGCCGATATTCATTTGATGATTTTTAGAATTTCCTTATCCATGCATCAAGAATTTATTAAGGTAATTTTATAATAGTTTACTTTATTAAAAATTTTAAAAGAAAATTTCATTTTTTATATATGGTATATTTTTTTAGTGTGAAAGGAATTGATTATTAATGTTTTACATGTGAACCCCTCTTCCCACAACATTATTCATTTTATAAGAAGAATTATCTATATATATTTTTTGATTATAAAAAAAATTATTTTTCAACTATATTTAATAAATATTATTTTTAAAATTATTTCAAAACATAATGGATATTTGTAACATGCTATGATTTTTATGAAATCTTTCTCTTAAATTAATTAGATTTCTATGATATATTGTATTACACCAAACAACAAATTTAGAAAAACCAGTATAAAACTACAAAAATATTATATTTCCTATAATACATGGGTATTAGATTGGTGGTTATGAATGCTGATAAGTAAATTTTGAAAAATATGTAGCCTTCACATTTAAAAAAATTAATTTATCTGTTATAAAATGACTAAACTTAAAAATAAAAAAATATTTTAAAATAAAAGTGGTGTTTATTCTGAAAAATTATTTTTATGCATGAAATTTATTTTATATAAACAATTTAAATTTATTCATTTTGGTAGATGATGTTAATGAAAATTTTATATTATTTAATTGATAATTGTTTTAAAAATTGAATAAATACTTTTCTAAGTATATGATAAGAATGAATCCATTTTTATGCATAAAAATGTATTTTTTCTAAAAAATTAGTTTTTGTAACATTTTGTGCATTAAATTTAAAATTAATTATTAACATTTATAGGTATTGAAATATATGAAATTAATTACATATTTATAATCATAAAATCCATATTTTATAAATATTACCCTTTTAGTTTCGGTTAATATGAATAGTAACCATGTTAAAATTTATCTCCTCAGTAAATCAAGTTAATATAGGATCAAAATAGGTGATAATTCCATAATTATTTATCTTAATGCTTATTGTATGAGAGTAATTCAAACCAAATAAACTTATCATTCAATTCTATTTGTTTAATGGAATCTTGTCCGTGAAAATGACCTATATAATATTTAAGTCAAATGAAGTTACAAAATGCCCCTCTCTTAGTTTTAAATTTATACTTTGTGTCTAAATAAAGAAAAAAACAAGTTACGAATGAACAAAAATATCTATTTTTATCTTAATGATTTTTTACAATTTTTAGAAATTATATAACAACCATAAATTCTTAAGAAACACCAATTAAATATTAATCCAATTAATTAAAATTATATTAAATGATTTTAAAATTTTCAAAAGAAATATAATTTGAGTGAGTTAATATGTGAGACAAATTTAATAGGTGAATATAAGCCTTTGATGTTGTTTTATATGATTATATTCAACTACGGGAATAACAACTATTTACAACGGGATTCTGACCCATCACAAATAATCCATCGAAAGAGACTATTTGCAACGAGAATCAAACACCGTCACAAATTGTCGGTTAAATTTTTTTTGATGATAAGATATTCCCTTAACAAAAACCATTGGCGCACGGTGTGCACCAAACCACATGAAGACTATTTACGATGAGGATATACTCTAGTCATAAATACTATCCTGTGGTTTTTGTTATTTGCAATAGGATTAAACTCCAATCGCAAATGTTATATCAATAGGAATGTATTTGCGATGGGTCTCATCGCAAATACGTTCTGCCATTTTTTTTATGTGATATAGGATTTTGTAATGTCACAATTAATCTATTGGTATAGGGTACTTGCAATGGGTCACGTTGCAATTTTTTGAACAATCACCGTAATTAATACTGGAAGCACTATTTGCGATGGGTCATATCACAAATACAATTATTTGCGACATGAATCACATTGCAAATACTCCTGTCACAAATGATCTAAAATATATACCCCCCAATTTTTTTATTTCATTCTTCTCTGCATTCATCTCTCCTTTGTTTTTTTGTATTATTCTCTATACCTTTTTCAACGTTTTCAATTTTATAGCAGAGAAACTTCTAGGCTTTACATCCACTGAAAGATTTAGTTTTAAGGTATTTATTTAATTTTTTTATTTTTTATTTTATTTTATATATTTTATATGAGAAATAATTATTATTAATTAGTATTAATTAGTTTTAATTGGAATTAGTTGGTTTTATTTTTCCTTAATTATTTTTAGAAATAATTTTTTATAATTATCATTAATGTATTTAATTAAAATTAAATAGTTTTAATTTTTAATAATTAAGTTCAGTTAACAGTAATCAGTAATAATTAGGTGTAATGAGTAATAATTAGTGGTAATTAGTGATAATTAGTATTAATTAGTAATAATTACTATAAAATAGAAAAAATTAGTGATAATTAGTATTATAAACTATTATAGATTAATAAAAATACTTATCAACTAATAGAAATTAATAATAAATTGTAAAAATTAGTAATAATGTAACAAAAAATAATAAAATTAGTAATAAATAGTTTTAAAGATCTAAAAATCAGTGCTCATTAGTTGTAATCTGTTATAATTTGTAAAAAGTAGTGAAAAATTATTATAAATTAATAAAAATTAATAAATTGATAGAATTTAAAATAAATTCATATAAATAGTATAAATTAATATAAATTATTATAAATTACAGAAAAATTATTAATTAGTAGATATTTGTAATAAATTGTACAAATAAGTAACAATTGGTAAAAATTATTAACAATTAGTATCAAACTGTTATAAACTAATACAAATTAGTACCGATTGGTGGTAATTGGTAATAATAAGTAAATATTAGTGACAACTCTTATAAATTAATAAAAATTGAAAAATAGATATAATTTTCAATAAATTTCTATAAAATTGTTTAAATTATTATAAATTATTATAATATAATAAACGAAATTATTAAATAATGGAAATTAGTAGTAAATTGAATAAATTTTTAATATACTAATAAAAATTAGTAAAAATTAGTAATAAATTACTATAAGCTATTAAAAATTACTACTCATTAGTGGTAATTAGTAATAATTAGTTAATTTTTTTGAATAATTGTTATTAATTAATAAATATTAAAAAATTGTTAGAATTTTTAATAAATTGATATAAAATATCATAAAATATTTTAATTTAGAATCAATTATTATAAATTATTAAAATAATATATTAACTAATAGAAATTAATAATAAATTGTAAAAATTAATAATAAACCAATAATAATTAGTAAATATTTTTAATTAATTATTATAAACTATTAAAAATTAGTACTCATTATTGTTAATTAGTAAAAAATAGTATAAATTAATATTTTTTTAGAAATTAATAATAATTAATAAATTCATAGAATTTATAATAAATTGATATAATATATTATATGAAAATATAAATTATAATAAATTAAAAAAAAATTATTAACCAATAGAAATTATTAATAAATTTTACAAATTAGTAACAAACAAATAAAAATTAGTAAATATTAGTAATAAATTGTTACAAAAATATAAAAATTGGGACTCATTAGTTGTATTTAGTAATAATTAGTATAAATTAGTAAAGATTAGTGGTAATTAGTATTAAATATCTGTAAAACATATTATTTTGTAAAATTTAAAATAAATCTGTTTTAGTTAGTAAATATTAGTAAAAATTATTTGTAATGACTATAAATTAGTAAATATAGAAATGATTAGTAAAAATTATTTGTAATTAGTGGTAATTAGTAATAATTAATATAAATTATAAAAATACGCATAAATTAGTAATAATTATCATCAAAAAAAAATAATTAGTGAAAATTAATAAAAAAAAAGTTGTGGTTATTAGAAATTAGAAATTTTTTAATGTCTAAAAATTAGTAAAAATTGAGATGATTAGTAAAAATTATTAAATAATAGTAGTAAAAAAGTATAATTAGTAATAATTAGTAGTAATTAATTGAAATTAATGTTAGCTCACTGTAATTATTAAATATTGGTGGAAATTTAAAAATTTAACATTAAATTACTATAATTATTAAAACTTTATTGGTAACTAGTGGTAGTTAGTAATTGTTTTATTCTTATTTTATAAATTTCAACAAAAATGATAATGAAAAAGGTCGTAAATTTATCGGTGATGAGAAATGAAAATTTTGGACACGATTTATATAAATTAGTATAATTAAAAATTTCGATATGGTTGGAATGGATTGGATTTATCATCTATAGATTTTAAAGTCTTTGATTTACACCATTTTAATAATTTATAATATATTTTATTAATTTCTATTAAATTATACAAAAAATTAATGGTAATTAGTGGTAATTATTTTTAATTGCCATTAATTATTGTTATTTTTTAGTATAATTTAATATAAAGTAATAAAATATAGTAAAAATTAATATTAACATGAAAATAATAGAATTAATGATCTCCATGTTAATAAAAATGACCATTTTATGTGAACCTTGTCCAATTTTGTCCTTAGGTCACCATAACGAGGGAAGGCTAGATGTGACACATCGATGACATCAAAATCAATAGCAGAAGAGAAGATGCATCAACGAAACATGATTGACATAAATTTGAGAAATGATATATTTATACATAGTTGGAATAAATTTGTTTCGTCACCTGAAGATTGTAAATTCAATGATTTACACCTTTTTAGTAAATCATATAATTTCAAATCATTAGTTAATTAGAGATGAACAATTTTTGTCATATATATGATGTTTTTTCATTTTGTCACCCGAACCAAGTCAAACAGGATGTGATGCATCAATGACATCATCAACATGAGGTGGAGGAGATGCATCAATGACATGAGAAGAAACATTAGATGACTATGGAGTAAATGCAATAATTATTTTCAATTATCAATATTATGTTTTAATTAGTAAAAATTAGCAACAAAATTGTAATCATTAATGATAAATTAGTAATCATTAATGGTAAATAACTCTATTTATTAAAAATTTGTGATAATTAGAAATATTATTAAATATTAGTGGTAGTTTGTAATGATAAGTAAAAATGTACATTAAATCACTATAATTAGTAAAGGTAACCTTAATTGGTAAAAATAATTGTAAATTAGTTAAAATCATTGGTAAATAGTTAAAATTAACAATATTTATAAGTAAATCATATATTTTTAATTTCTACACTTTTTTTGGATCATATTTTTATTATATAAAATTAATCATTAATTTTTTTTATTCTTTAGAGAAATATAGAGCAAGGAAGTCTTCAAAAATATTTATTACATGATAATGATTGGATAAATTAACACAGGAATCAAAATAGTTTTGGTATAAATCCATTATATATTTAGGGTATTAATTTTTTTTTTATAATTTTCATCATTAAAAGAAGTAGTTTTTTCCGAAGGGACAATTAAGTGTCCATGTATGTAATTTTATTAGAAGAGGATTGAATAATTTTATAACATTTTGGGTTATCTATTTCATTTTGGTATTTTAAGAGATTATATTTTTTTGGTATCAACATGGTGAATATAGTTCCAGAGAAGATACAAATAATTTGGTTCTAGATGCATCATGATTTCAAAATTTAGTACATGATTTTCCTGGTCTATCTTTTCAACAAACAGAAACTTAGGATGATATTTATTTAATTCTTGATTTGGAACCATCCCAATTTTATAAGTTGTTGAAGTTAGTTGAGGATTCCTTATATCCTGGTTGCAAGATAAAAAATTTTGATGTAGTTGCAAAATTTATGGCTATTAAAGCATATAATCGAATATCAAAAAAATAATGATAAAATATTATCTTTGGTTAAAGAATTGTTACATAAAGGAAATGTGATTAAAAAAATTTCTATGAGACGAGAGGATGGTTTGTAACTTTAGTCTTAGTTATCATAAGATTCATTCTTGTTCAAATGATCTTATACTACGGTGAGAATTATTTATTAGTTAGTTGTCCTATATGTGGAAAATCTTGGTAAGAAGTGGCTCAACTAATAATGTATGAATTGATTCATGGGAAATAGTTGAGGAATTTCCTTTTTACACTTAGATTTAATCATTTATTTATGTCTTAGAATAAAACATCATTGATTCCATTATACAAACAAAAATTTTAGCTGATAAAAGCAAAAATCATTTTATTCATAGTGATTCATGGAAACATTTTGACCATATATAAGGAAATACATATAATGATTGGATTTATAGGTTTTTTGAATTCTATGATTTTGGATTCACTAATAGAAATATCTTATTTTCTCCGAGACATTTGTGTGGGGAAAACAGACTATGATGTGTAATGACCCGGATCCAGAGACACATAACTGGTGCCCCATTCCCAGTTCTCCACATAACCTCAAGCGCATTTCCCCAAATGCTATAGGCTGCCGAATAGCAGCCAGGGCCTTGGTGAGTCAGTGGGGAATCTATGCCCCCATTTGGTAAGGTATGCAACGAAAGAATAAATATAATCAACATCGGAATCAATAAATAG
Organism: Viscum album; assembly: GCA_963277665.1. NCBI lineage: Eukaryota > Viridiplantae > Streptophyta > Magnoliopsida > Santalales > Viscaceae > Viscum > Viscum album. Next base: position 152,674,415 of record OY728134.1, on the reverse strand, counting down.
CATGAAACAACTGAACTGAAAGCAGAAGTAATGCCTGCTATAATAATGATGCAGAATGGTACATGTATCTATGGAAATCGGTAAACAAAACTATGTGCTGAAATATAACTAAAACCAAAGTACTAAATTTAAATATCAACTCCAGCAGCACCACAGGCCCAAGCCTGGTCCCATGCTCTCCAGCTCCAACCAATAATCAAGTACTTGAGGTAGAAGGGCCAAAATCCCTACCTACACATGAAACCATATAATCTGTTTGGGCTGAAAGGCATGACCCAAACAGGGTGTGAGACTAATCCCAGTAAGAAACCACCACAAGATTTGTGCCGTACTATCAGTGAGTGGTAGAGAAAAAATAAAGTAAATAAATATAGTAATGAACTAGGAGTACACCAGTAAATAATCCTACCAATATCAATTCACATTAATTTAATTAAAAATGCAAGAACAACAATGAAAGGCTTATATTTCATTTTAAAGAAAATAACAAAGCAGGTATCTATAAAGACTACCTAAACACAAGAAGTACAAAACCCAAGCTTGTTCTTTGGCTTGGTGGACTCGTCACAACCAACCATCAACATTCACACTGACTCTCTGGGTGGCTCAAACTAACAGACCCCTATACTCCAGTAATCAAACTAGGCACTGACACTTTGGGAAGATCTCACATTAATTCCCCAATGGTCTTGCAACGATAGCTACAAACTCTTTGAGGAAGCACATACATGTAATTCCTCCTGCGGTCTCGAAGCGTGGGTAAACTAAGAACACTCTTTGGATGCGCAACATCCTATTCCTGTAGGTCCTGCGTACGAAACTAAAACCAACAGACCCTCTAGGGAAACACTTAATCGTTTATTCCCTCTTTGATCTCCCGCACCAGGTTCTCACATCCCTGAGCAATCCAGTCGTTCGTAATCCACTGTCAGCAAACCCAGGTAAGTCCAACGACTATTTGTATAATAGCTACCATGCATCAAAAGAATTTAAAAATCATGCAACACATGCAATTATTGAAAACAAGTAAACCAGAAATTGCAATAAGGTCTCCCTCACATGAAAATGGTGCCAAACGATAATAAATAGCCAAATAGGGGGAGAAACACCCATGGGGTGATCCTAAAACATGCAACCAAGCATATATTAGCAAAAAATAAACATTAGCTAACAATTAAACTAGGGAAAACAAACAATATGATCATAATCCTAAACTCAGGATACCCGATACATGGGTATCTGACACTTTTGCAACCAAAACTCAATGAACATCAATGTAGGGCAACAAACCACCTACCATGATCCTCAAAGATCGATATACTTGAAACATGGTCCATTAATTGTCCTAGAATGAAGTAGATCTTTAAAACATCTAAAAAGTTCAAACTCGGATAAATCACATGAGAGAAAGAATCAAGAAACGAGGCCAAAGAAGATCCAAAAACTCACTGATGCGATTCTTCTACAGTCGACAGAGTTCGATTCAGACAACTGGTGACGAATCGGTGGCTCAAAAAAGATTAGGTCTCCTCAGATGCTCTGGGTGGAAATAGGCAGGGAAGAAGATCTTAATTATCATTAGGCGCAACCCTGGGTCGATTAATGAAATAAAAAAAATACACGGTGTGTAATTTTAATGTACATGGCGTGTAGTGGGTTTTTCCGTACTCCGCCAAAATCGGCCTCCACGTCACCCCTACACAGCGTGTGTATGTCCTATACTTGGCCAGCACACGGATTTGGGCTGGAACAGAGTACACGGTGTGTACTCAAGAAGTACATGATGTGTACTTAAAAAATTTCCAGAAACATAGTTTTTGCTTAAAAATACTATAAAAGAGATCCACACCTGAAACTGAAGATCTGGATTCTCACTAACTTCCCCCCTTAAAGAAATTTGCCCCTGAATATCCCTAGCAAGGCGTAGGAGAAGAATCCTCAAATAGCTCTGGCCACTGTGATCGACCATTGGCCTCCGTCTCCCAAGTATCGTCCTGTACTCACCCGTGTTGCCATATCACCCGTACTAGAGGAACAGACCGGCCACGGAGTACCTTCGTACTATGATTGAAAATCATGATAGGATGCTCCTCGAAATATGCATCATGCTCCAGATCAACATCCTCAGGTTGAAGAACATGATATGGGTCAGAGAAATACTGTCGAAGATGAGATACATGAATGACGTCATGCATGGCCTCGTACCTCTGATGTAACTACAACCTGTAAGAAACCAACCCGACACTCTCTAGAACCTCAAACGGCCCAATTAATCTCGGTGAGAGTTTCCCCAATCTCTTAAACCTCTTCTGAATCAACTATAACTGATCTGAGGTCTCTTGAACAAGATGAGGTCCCAACACATCTTCCTCTCCTACCTCTAGCAAGAAAAAAGGTGACCGGAATAGCCTACCGTACATAGCCTCGTAAGGTGCCATATTAATAGTCGCATGAAAACTATTGTTTTAGGCAAACTCCACTATAGGAATATGCTTCTCCCAAGTACTGCCAATGTCAAGAATGCATGCTCAAAGCATATCCTCAAGCACCTGGATTGTACTCTTGGACTGGCCATCAGTCTAGGGATGGTATGAAGTACTCAAAAGTACCTGTGTACCGAAATCCCTTTGTAACCCCTGCCAGATGTGCTTAGTAAACGTGCATCCCTGTCTGAAACAATGGAGTGTGGAACTCCAGGCAGATGTATAATCTCTTGGATGTACAACCGTCCTAACTCATCAACACTGAAGGTCTCCTTGATCAGCAAGAAGTGTGTAACATTTGGGGGCTTGTCCACAACAACCCAAACCACATCATTTCCTCGAGGCAATCTCAGTGATCCTATCAAGAAGTCCATCACAACATCATTCCATTTCCACTCAAGAATGGGTAACTATTTTAAAAGCCCTACCGGTCGCTGATGCTCTTCATTCACCTTCTGGTAGGTGGGACACTACATAACAAAACCATTCACATCCTTCTTCATACATTGACACCAATACTGACAATATAAGTCTATGTACATTTTGGTGACACCAAGATGAACTTCCCAAGCTGAAGCATGAAACTCTCGCATCAGCTTCTCACATATGTCCACTGAAACCCATACGCAGCCATGAAAATGTAGCACCTTGTCATCACCCAGTGTCCACCATGGATTAGGGTCTCCATCTGACACAACCTTTTGTAGGACTAGGCCCTCTGGGTCTGATAGCTGCCTCATTCGAAATTGATCAAAAAGGGTAGATTTAACATCTACAGAAGAAATAATAGTCCAACCATGTCTGTCGTGCATCTCCAAATTCATATCAGAGAACAAAGACATGAGCTACCACTCACTGCTGGCCTCCTGAACTGCATGAATCTGAGTCCTCCTGCTCAGTGTGCCTGCCACATCATTGCCTCCCCCAGGCGTATAAGTACGTTCGAAGTCGAAATAATATAGGTACTTGACCCACCTCCGCTATCTTAGATTCAAATCACACTGTGTGAAAATATACTTGAGGCTATTGTGGTTAGTATATATAACAAAATGATCTCCCATGAGATAGTGCCTCCAACAACGCAAATCATGAAACCAAGCATATATTAGCAACAATTAAACATAAGATAACATGTAATCTAGGGAAAACAAACAGTTGGATCATAATCATAAACCCAGGATACCCGATACAAGGGTATCCAACACTTTTGCAACCAAAACTCAATGAACATCAATGTAGGACAACAAATCACCTACCTCGATCCTCTAAGATCGATATACTTGAACCTCGCCTAAGAATTTTCCTAGAACAGAGTAGATATGCAAAATCCTATAAAATTATCAATGTCAGATAACTCACATGAGAAAAAGAATCAGGAAATGAGGCCAAAGAAGAACCAAGAACTCACTGTTGTGATTCTTATGCAATCGAGGGAGTTTGATTCAGACAACCGGTGACAGATCGGTGTCTCGAAGATGAATCAGACTCCTCGGACGCTCTGGAAGGAATTACATGGAGAAGAAGACGTTAATGATCATTAGGTGTGTCCCGGAGTCGATTAATGAAATAATAAAATACACAGTGTGTACTTTTGAAGTACACAACGTGTAGTGGGTTTTTCCATAAGCCGCCAAAATGAGCCTCCACGTCACCCCTACACACCATGTGTGTGGCCTGGACACAGTCAGCACATGTATTTAGGTTGGAAAAGAGTACATGATGTTTACTCCGAAAGTACACAACATGTACTCAGAAAGTACACGACGTGTACTCAGAATGTACATGGCATGTACTTAAAAAATTTCCAGAAACATCATTTTTCATTAAAAACCATATAAAAGAGATTCGTACCTAAAACTGAAGATCCGGGTTCTTACATGTTTCACTAAGTAGACTAAATGCATATGATTTTTTTACTTCTATAAAAGTTGGAAAAAATATTCCCACATGATTTCGTTGATTCAATGGATCATTTTATATTACATTTATTAGATGAAACAAAATGATGTGGTCTAGTACAATTCTATTAGATGTACCCATTCGAGAGATGCATACATAAATCAAATAAAAAGTTACAAAACAAATAATCAGTTGAAGGATCAATTACTGAATCTTATTCATAGGAAGAAATTTTTTTCTTGTGTTTTCATTATTTTCAATCTAAATATCCATTAAAATTTAATTACATGGACTTGAAAAAGTGAAATGTTAATAATGAAATGAATAGTCAATTATCATTTTTTAATCAGCCTGAACATGGATTTCATGGAGTTCATGAAAGATGGATTTCAAATGATGGACATCATATGGCTCATACAAATGTTTTTCTCAACTATAAATAAATTCCCCCATTTGTACTATGAGAGATCCTATTACTTATTCTATATTTTTTTTTAAAAAAATTAATATTATTTTATTTCTATATTATATGATAATCATATAAAGAACTAGTTTTCACATTGGGTTTTCTCTCCTCATTTTGATTCCCCCAGCTTTCTTATGCTTTATCACATGGATTCTCCTTGGGTTCTTCCATTGTTTATATTTCATGGCCAGACCGCTCCTGATATTATCTTTGTTTCCAACACTCATTTTTTTCCTATAAAGGAACTAAGGTTCTATCCCCAACTTCCTAAACTATGCTTGGACCTTGCGTTCCACCACTCATCCCCAAGTCAGATTTGGAGCATTAGATTCTCAAATGTTTTGGCCTTTAAGTGGTTCGGGGGTTGTGGGTGTTCTTAGTGTCTTTATTTTACTCCTTTTAGGTTTCAAATCCCGGTTTTACATTCCTTTTTATTTTTTATCATGGTTTTGGTATTGTATGAGCTTCATCCCCAATTTCCTTTAGGGTTTAATCCTTAGTTTCCCCTTGTTTCAGATTCAATTAGGGGTTCATCCCCAATTCCATTTTCCCCTCTTATTTTTTCTTCTTCAATGGTGGTGTTTTTTGTTTCATTCAGGGTGTTTTTTATGGAATGATTTGGGGCCTATTGTGTTTATGGTGTTGATGATTTCGTCTCTTATGGTGGGTGTCATTGGTGAGATGTATGATGGTCGATGTCTCAACAATGAAGGATTCTGATGGGTCTCATCAGCATTCTGACTTGGAATTATCCATTTGTTTATCTGCTCTTTCTCTAGGACCTCACCAAACTAATTGAGGGGCAAATGGGTGGTGGTATTCTCAGTTCTATGGGAAATGATTTCAAGCAGCCAACTCTTAGTGGTTGATGGTGATGGCTCATCTATGTTTGATTTGGTCATCATCTCCTCAATGGAGATCATACAATGTTGATGATGGGGTTTTTTGCTAGTGGTTATTGTATAAGTATTGGATGATAGTGATGAGCCAATTATGATGTCAATATGGTAATGAGTGGATGTAAAGCCAGTGATGGTGAAGAGCTGATATGGTCAGTGAGGTGATAATGGAAGTGACAATGACATTAAATCTCTATTTTGGGTTTATTGTGTGGCTTATTTTTCCTATTATTCGAGTTTTTTATTTTTTGAATTTGAATTTTCAGTTTTGAATATGGATTTTCATAATGCTATAAGTTGTGTAACACTGTTTTAAAAGGAAAGTGTTTTAATATTGTATCTGGTGTTTGTAAGGTTCCAACTCAAAAAAGTGGTTTATTTTAGAAAATAAAAAAAATATCTTAATATTTTGGTGAATTTTTTATGATAAAACATATAAAATCAATTTAATACGTGTAATATTGATAATTATTTTGCAAATTTTCAGGTATCTCAATATGATGAAAATATTGATAATTGATTATGTGTATTTGGTAACCCACCATCCAAAATGGTTAAATATTATAATGCATATGTGGTGAATGGATTTCGATTTCATACACGTGCATATGGGGAATTTGAAAAACAATAAATAATGGTTTTTTCTTGAGAGGATCTCATTATAGAGAATGTAAAGTCAAATTTTACAACATGATGGATGAAATAATTGAAATGTGTTATCTAAGATTGAATATTGTAATGGTATTTAAATGTCATTGGTTGGATAATTATAGAGGTCACATGTTTATCTTCACCATGGAATCATTTATATTATATATAAAAACATTATTGCAGTAAATGAACCATTTTTATTGGTTCACGAGGAACATAAAATTTATTATGCAAATTATTATGCTGATTCAAAAGAGTAAAGTGGTTGGTAGAGCATAAAAAGAATGGAATCTAATGAAAAATAGTTTATGAAACGTGTGTGTTGTTCCAATGAAGTGCAAGGAATTGATAATTTTCTAGAGACTACTCCAAATCCATCTTTTCCATAGAAAGACACAAATATCGATGATGACACCCCATAGTTATGGGTAGATGGTGATGATGATGTTATTGATGTAACAAATGAATTTGAAATAGAAAATGATGATGAAGTGGAAAATATTAGGGAAATTATTGATAATGAGGAGGAATATGAAGATATTGAAGCCGTCATATATGAAGATAAGGATATAGATGAATATTAACATAGTTAAACTCTGTTTATAATCATATAATATATATATAATACTTACTTTAAAATAATTTCTAAAAATAATCATTTCATGTTTTTTATGGTCGATGATCATTTATATGGATTGTTTTATTGGTTGGAGGAAGATTCACTACCTGGTGACGAGCATGACGCTACATCATCTGACCCTTTGACTATTCGTGGTTTAGAAATAGCTTAGAGGGGTCATGGTCTTGTGAGATTGATGATTCCTGAACCCATCCTCGAGGGACATCCACATCCCGACTTCGATCCATATATATAGAGAAATGTTTAGAAGTGTATTTTAGTTAGCTTTAATTAATTTTCATTAATTTATTTATATTCCAATTATTTAATTATTTTTTATATTTTTTCACATATATTCACATATAATAATTGGAAAAGGGAGTGCTATACTACAAAATTGTTTTTCAATAGAATGGGTGACATGATATCAAATTCCAAAAGATGATCAACACTATATTTATGATTATTTTATGGTACATAAATAAATAGTATTCATTTGTAAATTTATATAATTATTAAATTTATATTATTAATTATTTTTAGGGATTATTGTATTCTATTGATGATAGAATGCTGGCATCTATTTGAGAGGCATGAGATGTCTGTATGCATGATCATTGTCACTAGATTTTTCACAATCTGAGGAGGATATCCTTGCAGAAAGTGGGAGTCATATATTTGGATTAGTCTTTCTAGGGACATCGAATAGATTTAATCTCAAATCAGGTTTGGAATAGATTATGTTCCTACTGGATGGGTGATAAATTTCATAGGAGAGAATCATTAAGTTGATAGAATCAAAGGAGTCGTGAGGTGACACATCAACTTGGTAGTTATACATTCAGTATGTATCGATGAAAAATGTTAAGTAATTTTTTTATTAATTTTTATAGCATTAAATGTAAGCTGTTTATTTTATAATCATAGTTGGTCAAACATCCTGATATTATGGAATTCTATGTTTATAAGAGGATTTACGTATATATTATCACTGGAGAGATTGCAGGTGGTCACCAGCGGTATATTGTGGTCATTATATTTTTTTTAGTTCTAAAATTAATTAAAAATAATAATTTAACTATATAAAACTATAATTGAAATTGAAGAATCCATATGAGGTTGAAACTACTCTGACATAGGATGTGTGTCAGGAAATGAAAGAGAATCATACCTATAGTAAACCAGCATTTGACGATGCTACATGGATGCAGGTGAGTCAGTATGCCTTTGAGAAAGGTAGAGTTGTTGGTATCAGATCTCGATTGATGCTTGAGAGTTATTATGGAACTAATGCGATGTCAGCATCCATATAGAGGGGAGATCATGGAGAGTCCTAATTAGAATATATATAGTATGAGGTTTAGTAGCGAACTCTCAGTGAGCTTATAGAGACCATTCATAGGTAATAGGATGATCTTCGTCGATAGCAGCAACAATAGTAGTAGGAGAAGCATTGATGGAAAGAGCAGAAGCATGAGCAGATGATGGAGTACATGCGACATCTGAATCATGGATTAGGGATGATGTTCCCTCCTATACCTACTCTATATGATCCTCTCCACTATGTGATTTATGTCTTTTTTTAAATACATATGAATGTATATATTCTTTAAATATTTTATTAATTCATATATTTATAGTTCTATATAGTGTGTATTTTATATTGTTGCAAATATATTTCTTATTTGTATCATTTTTTTATTTTTTTTTAATTTCAATGGGTGGGGACTCCAATATCAAATAATTAATTGTGATGGTAGGCCCCTTCTATTGCACATAACTTAAAAAATGGATCATGTTATTTACAAAATACTATCGCAAAAAACACTATTTGTGACACCGTTTTCTATAATGGGTTATTTGAGAAAGGACCCCATCATAAATGACTATTTGTGATGGGATCCTATTACAAATAATTCATCATAAATATTTGAATATTTTTTACTGAAATAAAAACTTTATATTTAGGTTTTTTAAGTCAATCTAATTAAAGAGTTTCTAAATTGATAATATTGATATTTTATGAGAATAATATACTATTGAGTCAAATATGTATAATGAAAAACAAAAAATAGGAGAAAGGGGATTATATGTGGTATTAAATTTATTCTCTTTTCCATTTATAGGATATTTGGTGCCATTTATCTTTAGATTGACTTAATTATATTTTAATATTTTTAGAAATTCTATGATTTATCCTTCCCTATATTATAACATGACACATCTCCTTTTACTTATTCACATAACATTTAGCCTTGTAGATCAACCATACTCTTCCACTCCCTCCCCCTGCCAGTCCCCCCTACCACCTTGCCTTCCCCCGTGCATCCCCATCCTTACAGATTCCCCCGGCTAGTCCCCCTTGCACCCCCACCCACCATGCCCCTTGCATCCCTACTAGTTCTCCCCCTATCACCACTAGTTTCCCCTCCCACATTTTAGTGCACCCCCTACTAGTTCCCCCCACACCCTACCCCTTGAACACCACGCCCATACTTGTTCCCCCCTCGCCCTGGCAGTTTCCCCTCTCCCCTGCCAGTTCTCCCCCTAACCCTACTAGTTTCCACTCCCCCAGCATGTCCTTCCCCCAGCGAGTCTCCCCTTCCAGTTCCCCCAAACCCTACTAGTCCCCCTCCCCCTGCCAACCCCTTGCACTCCCACCCACCCTTCCACTTCTACTTCCTGCCAGTCCCCTCCCTCTGCCAGTCCCCTCTCTCACCTTGTCCTCCCTTGTAATGATCCCAACGTTCATTAATTAAAATTACTCTTGATCTAATTAAATGTATTATTTTGTCATATAAAATTATAACTTCATTGATTTTATGATTTTCGAATTTAAAATACCATTATGAATTGTGACCATTTCAAATACAGTCATTAAACAATGATCACAAGATTAGTATAAATATAAGGCTTTAACGATTCAAATTTACTCACAAAAAAGTGAGAGATGACCTCATCCAGTAGACTTGACCCTTACAAAGCCCATTTTTCAAAGCTTGTAAAGGATTTGGTGTCAATGGACTTGGCTCTTGACCAAGCCCAAGCCGATCTTGAACATGTTAAGCTTGAGCGGAACCGACTACGGAAGAAGTGGATGTTAATAAAGATTACCACCCAAGCGATGTTATCCAAGCCACACCATGAGTCTGTCACCATCACACACCATACCCTTTGGTCTTATGTGGGTGTTATAAGGGGTTATGTAACATGACCGTAGCACTATGTCAATGTAAATTATTTTTGTATAATGAATGTGCATTAATTTTGTTATTGTTACATTGTAAATAGTTTTTATAGCCTAAATAGTATTTTTAGTTAATAATCAACTAAGAAGTATATTTTGATGAATTAATTTAATTTTTAATTAAATAATATTATCATAAATTATTATTATTAAATTAATGTTTATTTAATATAAATGATCATATAATATTTTGAACGCATATGTATTTTTTATTAATGTTTGAAAACTGTTTTTGTCAGAACCCAATATTTTTTGGTAAATGTAATAATTTTATATTAAAAGTAAAAATTCACATATTTATAAAATTATTTAGATAAAATGAATATTTTTTTTGTAATCATGACATCGGAATTATCCAACGGTGATTTTTCATAAATTTCTAAGACAACCATATTTTTGGGTAAAAATTAAATACCGTTTAAATATATAATGTGTTCTATGTCATCATAATAACCCAATATTGATGTAATAAAATACTATAAACATTATGTTAGGAAAATATATGTTTTTCCATTAAAATAATGTGATTTTATATTTTTTTTATTTATTTTAAAAAGATATTTTGGACCCTACAAGAATTATAAAACATTTTATCTTTTTAAATTGTTTTCCTTGAGATTGTTACTATCCTCTACATAAGAAACCATATTATTTTAAGAAGTTCAGAAATTGGACTTATAAAATACTTTTTTCCACTACCCTTTAGAATAAACCTTTTTCAATAACTATGGGATGGTTTTTTGTATTGATTAGTTTAATGTGAGGTGTCCCAAACCTAAATAATATTTAATTCCCTCTAATTCCCTATATAAACCAACCCAAGCTCCCATTTCCCCTTCAATAAAAGACTTCGATATTCGATAACTCCATGACCTCCTATCTCTATATTCCTCCCAAGGTTCCCCATGCTCCCAAGAATCCTTTCTCAAGCCTCTCCCAAGCCTTTGGGATCACACTTCTAAGTAATGAATTTCTTCCATTATCATTTTTTTTCCAATTTTCATTAAGTTGTTATGCCCTTTTGTTTTCAATTATAAATATTGGGGTATGATTTCTCACATACCCCACACTGATCTCTTTATGATTGAATGATGATAGACCCCTTTATCGTTAATTAAATTTCTCTCATGTACACCCGCTACTATGCCGAAATTCTGAAAGGAATCTATCTCTCCTCATTTATATTCAAAAAATTATTTTGTATCATGAATCTAAATTTCATTCCAATTGTTGGGAAATGTATAAATATAACCCCCTTATTGTACATTTCATGTAAATATTATTATACACCCCTTTCTCTCTCATCAACCATTTTTTGACTTCTTATGTCACATCGTTACGCTATCGAAATTGCACCATGATTTCCCAAGGCAAAGTCATTGTGTAGTGAATACCATACACATTTCTCTATCAAGGGTATTCAACTTTATGCACATTTACTTATTGTTTAATTAGTTTCATGTCTGATTTAAACACTCCTTTATCATGGAATAAATGATTATGTTTTGTTTTATAATCCATGTGGAACACTTATGCATGAAATGAAATGTTTAAGAAGGTTGTGCCGTGATAGCACTACAATGTAATGGGTAAATTATAGTATCATGATACATCATGTGAAATGGGTGTTAACTCATGATAATTAATGATCAATGGGGTTTTACTTGTTCTTCATGTGCAATGAGGGTTTACTCATGTTCCATGTTCAATGAGCCTTGGCTCATGCTAATTACATGTGAAGTGTTGTTTCCACATTACATGTTATGATTATCAAAATTTATCATGCCCTTATGTTCATGTTTATATTGTGCTCCATTTATATGACTATTGTCTAACAAGTATTGTATTTCTCATGTTATTCCTTGTTTATTCCCTTACTGGGATTTATAGCTCACCCTTTTCTTATGCATGTCCTCAGGTTATCCCATGCAATGCTAAGTACGATGGAATGTAGTGGTCATGTAAAGAAAGATTTCAATAAATATGTTGTGAGTTTTATGTTCTAAGATTTAATGCAATTCTCCTAATCCCCAAATTAGTAGACCTCTTAATCTTCTATGTTGTATCAAGTGAAGATTTTATGTAATAAATCAGGTTTAGGTGTGTAATAAAAAGTAGGGTTGTTATATCCCCCTTGCACTCCCACCCCCTACTAGTTACCCCCTTCCAGTCCCCCCTTACACCCCACCCACCCTGCCCCTTGCACCCCTCCCCCTGCCAATCCCCTCCTCTACTAGTTCCCCCCTCCCCCAGCCAATTCCCCCTCCCCCTACCAGTTTCCCCTCCCCCTACCTTTCCTTCTTCCATACACTGCCAATTCCCCCCTCCCCTACCCGGCTAGTCCCCCTCCCCACTACATGCCCCCCTTGAATCCCCACCCACCCTACCCCACCAACCCCTACCAGTCCCCCCTTCCAGTCCCCCCTACTATTTCCCCCTCCCCCTGCTGATTTCCCCTCCACCCCACCCCTGCTAGCCCCCATCCCAGTTCCCCCTTCCCCTTCTAGTCCCCATCCCCCCTCCTCTTACCAGTCCCCATCCCTAAAAACATCCAAACCTAACCCATTGTCTTGTATCCGGTTATAGGATCTAATAACCATTGGTGCAATTTCCCAGACACTAAATATATTTCATGGGATTAAAAATAATGATACAAAAATGATAATGAGTTACTCTATTTATCACAAAGAGAGTCAACATGGTACTCACTGTAAAAAATAAATTATAGACTAAAACTACATACATACTAAGAAATAATAAACTCCAAATATAAAAAAACACATAACTCCACTAACATGTGTCTTCCTATAAGACAAACTATCAATGAATTCAGTAACCAGCTCACAATGACCTATAATATAAGGTAGAACAAAGTAGTTCTCATCCAATAAAATTATGGAAAACAAAATATCTTAAAAAATTCACAATGAATATAAATAAATAAATAATAATATTATAGTAATATAACCAAAAATAATAGAATACATGCACTAAGTCCAGGAAGAAAACTTATATCCAATTGAACTAATGTGTGATAGACAAAGAATATTTCTTAAGCTGATTCACATATCTTCATACAGTAGGTTCTCATTTGGATATCCATTGAGTTTTTCTATAAATATCTATGATTAAGTCTTTCTCCCAATGTTAATCCATGGATCATTGGATGAAGTAATAATTATAAAAATTCCATGTGAAATAACCTTCAAATTAACAAAAATCATGATTGGTTCATCATAAAATATTTTTATACCATAAGAAAGGATACCAACTAGTTTTCGCTATGGTGAAGTTGGAGTAGTAGTCCAAAAGGCCACCCCCATGAAAGAGGTCATTATGATGGTCATGATGAAATGATCATGTTTTTGTGTGAAACAAAATTTCCAATATGGTTGTGGTAGTTTATGTAGTGATCATCTAGAATACTTGTGTGAAGAGGCCTAGGACAAAATGGCCATAGAATATGAAATGCTTAGAGTGGCATAATTCAGTGATGATATATAGTATAAAAAGGATAACATGGGAAGTAAGAAAAAATAATTCCTCTATATTAGATTTTAAGGTTAAATATTTCTACCCTGGTGTGAAATTGGAAATCCCATAACGCCCGTGGTAATCAGTGAAGTTATCCATGGTTTTCACGTGGTGTTTCAAGTCAAAATTGATTGAGGAATTGGACCACAACCATAGTTCACCAAGATGTGGTTGAAATTTTACATAAACATAAAACATTATTATAAGGAGTACTACACATTAGTGGATCCCATTTTTGATGTAAAAAATATCATTTTTATATAAAATGAAATTGTGTAAGCTAAGTACGGGAGTTTAGTTCAGTTAAAAATTATTTTACCAATCTGTATTATTGGAATATATAATGTCTCAAAAATGTAATCCATGAGGTTGTTTTTATAAGAATAAAATATATCTATAATATCAACATGATAATATTTATTGTACATATCTAAATAATTTATAGAAATAGTTAAAAGATGTTTGAGAATTTGAATTTGAAATTAAAATTCAAAAATAATGAAGGATACTACGAAAAGTAGTACATATACACAAAGAAGAGTAAATAAATAATTAGGACTGCATAACATAGCACTAATTTATAATATAAGAATAATAATACAGATTAGTGTGTAGTTTGGCATATCATTTATAGGATATAATTTGTAGCATCAAGAAGATAAGGATTTACACAACACCATTTATAAAATAAGAATATTTGTGTGTGTGACATGTTTGACTGTGATAATACATGGAATATAACTAGAATACATAATATTTCATGATTCCAATATGAGAAATACAATTATAATTGTTTCATACACTTATGTTGAAGAAGAGGGATGAATAACAGAGCTACTATGTAAAGTAGTCTAACAAGAAGAAGAAGAAGAAATAAAAAGGAGGAAAGAAGTTGTGATTTTAAGCAATAATGAACATTATTATTTAATTATAGGAATAAAATTAGTTTTATTGATTTTTTTTGTATACAATAAAAAAAAATATCATTACATATTTATGTACAACTTACAGTTGAATAATTAGAAGGGAAATAACTAATTAAAAAACCTATTGCATTTCTGGGGAAGACTCTTTGGTTGTTTGTAAAAATGTGAATCTATTTGGGTAGTAGTGTAAACATTTAATGTGATTATTTAGAGTTGGAGATACACCAAAAATTGGAAAAAAAGTATTAAACCTACCAAACTATGTTCATGGATTGATACTAGCCAATGATATCATCTAAATGGAATCAATGTCATTCTAGTGGATAAAATTTTATCCTGAAAGGTAAACCTTATGAATAATCATGTCTCTTGTGTTTGTATGTGTTCAGAGGTGTTGTTTGAGTGAAAAATTAACAATAGAGATAGAGACATAACAATATAAATGTTACCTAAAATTAAATGAGGAAAAAGAAATAAGGCATTGAAAAGTAATAAATTGAATAACTACAATAATTCCACCCATCTCAGTGTATAACATATTCCATCCACTCCTCCACAAATAGAAATTGAGGGTGGATACCATTTTTTGGATTCTAAATTGGTATTAAATAATATTTATTCTCCTCCAATTTAATTCCCATATTAATATATATCTCTTTGAATATTTATTTTCTTCCAATAAATTTTATAAATTAAAATTTTGGATAGGTTATTTCTATGTCATGATAGACTATTGTTTCTTCGGAGACATTGATTAACATTAAAAATAAATATAAGACAATGATGAAGAATATTTACCTCTTTTGTAAATATAAAAAATATTCATGATCTCATAGCATGTGATAAATCAATCATGGAAGGATAATAACTTGTAGTTCGATGTACCAAAAAAGATACGGACAAAACTTTTACCTAAAAGGTTTAAATTTTTTTGTGATCCTAAGACATATAAAAGTTATGATTTAAAATATCTATGAGATGTATAATGACAAACTAAATCCATTTCAATGCCCTTTCTCACTATCCATGAGAAGAATACACTGCCCACATCATCAAATAAATCACCACTAATTAATCTCCCTAAAAAACTATTCAATTACCCACCCTCAGTTGACAAATATTCAATACAAGACATGTGTCATCACATAGACCTTATTCCAACATTCAAAACTATAATAATGAAAAACATAACACTCATAATAATCCATGGATTAATACAAGATATATGATTTGAAACTTAGATCTTTTAGATGTCATATCATAACCTAGTACACTAGGATAATTTTATTTGGCATAATAATAATAATAATAATAATAATAATACTAATAATAATAATAGTAATATTAATCAGAAACCACCCAAGGTAAGAGTTGGAAAACCAATTCATAGCACAAAAAAAATTATCGTAATAAAAAAATGTACAGATGAAAACATGTGGTGAAACATGCTTTAACCAGCATAAAAAAGAACCGTAAATACCAAAAATATATTTGAATCTTGAAAAATATAACTAGCATTTATAGAAGCCACTCCTCAAAAGATTAACTTTTTTCTATAGTTGAATTACATCCAATTGGTATCACCCTAGAATTTAAATTCCATCGTAAAGTAACATCCATTTTAAGATATTAATTTATGTATCATAATCAACCATTAATCAATTTTAAACATCCATCACATCATTAAAAACCCATCCTGATTGTCATCTTGGATGATTAGCATCATTTCCTACAATATCTCTATAAATACCATTAATTGATCTTGAACTTACTGATTATATAATCCTTAAATGCATCTAGACATATCTTTTAAATAATCATCAGTATATTAAGGAGAAACATTAAACTAACATTGCATCATCAAAAAACCCGTTAAGATCATAATGGACGTAGAAAGTGAAACTCAACCATAAGGGATGAAAAGAATTGATTTTAGACTTCACATTCCATAAGAACTCAAAAATAGTAAGTAAAATTCTATAAATCATCTTTCATTCAAATTTAAAATATAAAAATGCATCACATATAACAAGAAGTCTTCTTCTCTAGAACAATTAGTGATTGAAGCATAATTAATGTGATAAACCCATCTTTAATACCACAACAGTCACCATCCCACATAATGATAGATATTTGTTAAAATTATCGACCAATTGTAAAAATTATTCTTTAATTTGGAATGAATGTTCATGTATGTCATGATTAGATTCACCAGAATCACTATTCCGCCCTCAAACATTCTCATGAGTTGGGTGGTCAGATCCTTAGATATTAGAGGCATCATCCCCTTTTAACATCACCTCGGAGTTAGTTTGAGCATTATTAACAATAATAAAAAAACCCAATCTAATGTCTCTTATCAAGGTTATGTTTAGAATGACTAAAAAGGTACCTATCCAAATATTTTTTAGAAAATATACTAAGAGATTAATTTTTACCATCCACAAAAGGGTATTACACTCCAACAGGAGTTCCAGGAGTCCCTTTTTCAATCGAAATTTCATTCTACCTTAGTAGATGTTATGAAGTGGGTTCTTTTGAGATCATATTTCCACAAGACAAAATATCATGAATGGATTTCAAATATGATAAAGAGTAATCTGTTAGATTTTCTTTAGAAATTTTTTTCTAAAATCCCTTCACCCCATTATTAAGATAAATAACTAAGAGTTGTAGTTTATAGAACTTCACATATCTGAAAATCCTCACAAGTGAGGGTCTTGAGAGATTATAGGTGGCTTAATCAAGCTTAACAGGTGTTCCAATATGATTATCAATTATAAAAATATAATTTTACTTGAAAAGGTAAAAAATATAAACTTTGAAATCCAATAAAAATAATAACCACCAGTTGTTCAACATCCATTTAATATTCTAGAGTTCATTTCTCCATATTAACCCAACATCCTATAAAGTACCACTTTCCATGAGACCAAAATCTATAATTATCCTTCCTCATGGAAGAATGAACTAGGACAAGTCAAGAATCAAGAAGCCCCTAATAAAAAGAACTAAATCAAGTACATTCAATAAACATCATGAAAAAATTATTCAAATGATGTTAGTTAAGGAACATACTGACAAGAGAGTACTGAAATTATGATTCAATAAAATTCATTTCCTTCCCCAAAAAAGCAATGAATGATTTCCTCTTATACTGAAATATAAATGGAGAAATCTGAGATGATTCATCATTCATATCACACATAAAGGATCTCATAGAAACCACATTTGTAAAAGTGTGATTAGGGTTTAATGTTGAATCACCTCTTCGATCACATTATGATGAAATTGGTTCAATACTCCAATTTGTTTCATCTAATCCATAACAACAACAAAAAAACAACAACAACAATAATCAAATGATAAAAAATAATTATCCAATATCACTTGGTCAATTATATCCTCATTTGAATGAACTACTTAAATTTTGTTATGAATTTTTTTAGTGAATTTAAATATGGCCAAGACCCTTTACCATTACAAGACCCTAAATTATAGGATATATTAAAATAACATTACTCGTATCTAATAATTAAAGATGTTGGAAAACATTATTAATAACACCTTATCAATTTATTTTAACAAAATTAATGACCACCTAACTTTAACCAATTATATAATTTAATTCAACCACACCATGACCATCAAGCCTATAACATGAAAAACCCCTATCCAAAAAATCCTAAACTCAATGATTTGAGAACTTACCAAAAAATTTTAAAACCATCATTGTATAGAAATACTCACTGAACTATGATAAAAAACTAATTGAACAAAACATTTCAAAACTATCCTACCATCAAAAGAATAATCTATGAAAAGGATTTTACAATAACAATTTAATAATTAAATCCATACTTATAAGCAATGGATTAGTTGAGGATATAAGAATAAACAATGTGAAAGAGAAATTGTGTAGTCAACTTGTTGAGGCTTTTGATATAAGAATACATTATTAATTTAAAAAGAATAAAAAATCAAGGATGAAAAGAAAATCCAAACCTAGATGCAATGAATCGATTGGGGACGTCGCTGTAGGAGAGGGAGCTGAGAGGGGGGAAGTCACTGGAGGTAAGGGAGCCGAGAGGGACTGGGGGCAGGCAGGCGGAGGATAGGACATTGAGGCAGAGTCCAGGAGGTTGACGTTAGGAGAATATGTAGGGGAGGGGAGGAGATGGTTGTGAAGTAGTGGTCGGATGGCCAGGAGGTAGAGGTTGGAGAGGGGCAGAGAGGGCCAAGAGGGGGAGCTCAAGGATTTGAGGAGATTTTTGGGAGGACGAGGTCAACAAGGCGGAGGATGAGGAGGTGATGGTTCAAACGGGGGAGCTAAATGTAAAAGTTGAGTTGGGAGGATAATTAGGACAGTGAACTATGGTTTCTATAAAACTGTGGCCATATATAAACCTATTTCCATAGTTTTTTAAAACTATGGAAATTGATGTGTGGAAATAGGCTATATTTCTAGTTGTGCTTGTGTGAGATGAAAAAAATCCCTCCCTTATTTTTCACCTGTATGCTACATTTAATAGTTAATAACCCAATAGAAACACTTCTTGGGGGACCCGTTTATTTTTATTGGATGTATCCTATAGAAATAAATATGTTCATAATGAAATGTTATGTATAAAATAAGAATTTTCTTAAAGATTAAATTGTGAGAGGATATATCGCTCAAGAGTGTATGGATTTTTTTCAATGGATTCTCTGATGTCAGAAAAAGACATAACTATCCAATAAGAAATTAATATGATTAGTATAGATAAATTCGTCCCTCATTTCCATCTCTTTCCCAAATAATGGGAGTCAATATATCATAAAAATTGGCCACATTGAGCCTTGAAGTGAAGGATATGGCACATCACACATTCTTGTTTAATTGTGGTTTGATTGATGACTATATCAATTAAGTAATTTAGATATTTCTATGTTATCTCATAATATTTAATATCAAATATACCTTTATCTTTTATTATCATTTTATGTAGGGAATATAAAAAAATTATAAATAGATATCATCAATGTTTTCCTTTGATAAGGAGAGAGGCTTAGTATAACTAAGAGTTTTCTATTTGTTTAAAATCAAAGGTATGACCATTACATTAATTAACTTAATATATATATATATATTTAACTGTATTATTTATATATATTTCAGGTATTGAGTTTACCTGTTGACTCTATTTATGAAAAATTAAGAGCATTGGATTTTTCCCCAATTCTTTGGTTCATGGATTAAAATATTTAATAATCAATTATTGAAAATTTTCTAAAACTGATTAAGATATGAATATGAGAACACAGTATTATGTCTTTATATTAACTTTTATTATATATTTTTATGTCAGTGCATCAGATAATCGACCATGATATGAAGATATGTAAAATTATGGACTTGTTGAGAAAATATTTTTAATAGATTTATACTCTTGAGGTAGAGTCACTATGATGAAATGTAAATGGGTTGACTCAATGAAGCAACATGGTGCATTTATTGATGATTATGGATTTCCAGTTACTAAAATGGGTCGATTCTTAGCTACTTATGTTCCATACATTTTACCATCAATGGAAAAAAATTTGTATTATGCAAAAGATCACATAATACCTGATTACGGTGTCATCAATGAAGTAATCTCAATACAAATTTTTCATGATGATGGAGAAAAACTGACACCATTAATGCCCCAATTAGAGTTGAACATAATATTACATTTGATGACTCAAATTGTCCCTTTATAAGGGTTGATGTTGAACCTAATGTAGTGGTGGGTAATATATAGATGCAAACATATATGTTCATAGTTCATTTAGTTTACCTTGACATGAGTTTTTCGGGTTTGTAATACTATGTTTACATTAATTTAGTTTCAGTTTGGGATGATATTTATATTTTAGTTATTCTTGGATTTGTTACATTTAATTAAATTTATATCAATTCATAAAAACGGGATTAAAAAAAGTTGTTAAAAAATATATATTGTGGTTTTAAATTATTGTTACCAAAACAAGTTGTACCATAGTTTATGACTTATATTTCCTCAAATTTGTAGAATTAGTATTAAATACTATTTCTAAAAAATGTACATTTCCTTTTTATACATATTATGAAATAATTTAGAAAGATGTGATTATTTCATATTGATCAATAGAGGTGTGAGCGTGGGTTATCACATCAGGTTCCATTAGTGAGTATAAAATTTTAATATTTTCCTTCTACATTATATAGAATAACATGGTCATATTCTTTATCAAATTTTTTAGGGACATTAAATTTCACCATATTTGAATCATACTTATTCTACAAAGATGGGTCTGAGTGGGGATGCTCTTAGAGCTAGATGGAGAACCCCTCTTATAGGTTCTTAGCCTGACCCACCAACGGAAACCCCATTTACAAGACATTTTTATCCTCCGCTTCAGCCTCCAGGGATGTTCCCATTCATCCCTACAACATCATATTATTTATCCTATTCTTCCCATACCATTTCTAAACCTCCTACATGGATGTTCCTACCCATGACATTATAATCATCTCACTTATACTTTTCTTTCCATAACTTGTCTTCATCTTATGTATGGATGTTCCTACCCACTCCTCATTCATTATCTCATTTAGCATCTTCTTCTCATACCATTTCTACACCGCCCACAGGGATGGTGCCACCTCTACCATTTCCATATTTATTGATGTATCCCCAACCCTACTACCCATATCTTGTCATGTCTATGTCACATTAATTTCTGTATACCCATATAGTATCTCATGATTATTTTACATTATTTACCATGCACGTGCATATAGATCATATATAGAAATCATTGGAACAAACACATCATTCAAATTCTATAAATCCAGGAAATCCCATTGATTCATCTAAGTATGTTGACTGATCTGGATCCGGTTTTTATATTATAAGGTTTTGAAATTATATAACATAATTATTGAACTATTATACCATGACTAAATTGTCATTTTTCCTAATTATTATCTTCTTCAGTTGTATAGACTAGTAGGGGATGTGGGAACACCTGTATACAGGAATCCTGGAATCATGAATCAACAAGAATGGTGGATTATAATCAACAAAATCATATGGTAGGTAAACATGTATGGTGTTGTAGAAGTTTCATGGACATTTTATCCATGTACAATGATATAATTCTAATGGAACCAGTCTCATGGAGACATCTTGATTATGTCATCTAGGAAAAATCATGGGCAAAGATATGGGTATAAATTTTTTGTATATTTATATATATAAATATTATTTTTTTATTTATATGAATTGAAATGTTCATTTTAGAGTTCATTTAACTTTCCCAACCCTAAAGATACCAAGGTATCAATGTTGATAGATATTGGGCAGTTATGTAGTTCTTACAAGAAAGAGTTATGTATTGGTTGGATGAATGGAGTAGGATCTGATTTATAGGGTGAACCTGTATCCCATAACTGTCTAAAAACTCAATATCAAAAAAATGATTACATATTAGAAGACTAATGAGTTTATGGTATTTCCAATATTTAATAGTTTTCAAATTGAATTTAATTCTAATTACTTGTATTTATTTTTTAGGAATCATCAGGAAAAAACAAAAAGAATAAAGAGTCAATGACGTATCTGCATACATTGGGGCACACTACAATACCCAAGGATGAGAATCACCAACTAATTCCTTTTATAGTAACCTTTCTTGAATCATTTTATTTAGAAAGAATCTTAGTTATCTTTATACTCTGTTAATATTCATTTTCAATGAAGGTTCATAGTGTTCACTTGTATTTTATTTCAATTTTATGAATTAAATAATATATGATATTTATATAATTTTCAAAATGAGTATATAAAATTAAACAGTGTTTATCATGATATTTTATTTATTACCTTTTCATAAATTTTTATCACATGTTTAAATTTATGAATTTTTCATTCATTTAAAATATTTTCCCTATTATTGTTATTCAAGATTAAAAAATTTTATATTCTAAATATGTGGATACTAATCAATAACATTTGTAGAAACCTACATTGGGTATAGAAGGTTGTGTTCCTTGAGAAAAATTATTTTTATCGAGTAGGATGAAAAAGGGTAGAAGTTAAATAAATACACAAAAATAAGAAAATATTTTAATTATTATTTATATTTCAAATATTTATATGAAATTAATAATTCAAAATCTTGTTTATATTTCCAACCATCTTCCTTGGATATCTTTAATGCTAAAGATGATGAAAACTTTGGGCCAAAAGTTCATTTGAGTCCAGTGTTAGGTGAGGATAACAAAGGGAGAGTTCAATGTTGACCATGGAAAAAATCACCCCCTCTAGGTATTGGTCCTCATCAGGCTCCTTTGAAACCTATCCAACACCCACGTTGTAAAGATCCCATATAAAATTAGTTGAGGAAAAAAAATATTTATAGGATTTTGAGCAAAGTAAGATGATCAACAAAAAAATTCTAGAAGCTATTTCAATTATTTTTCAATCAATTCCATCAAACTATTCTACTGCTATTGATTGATATATGTCACCACTGTGCTATTTAAATAATTCCATGGGTTATTCCAATGAGGGCCCCAGTGTCGTTGGAGCTGATGGTGGTGGCGATGATGATGTTTACAATGTTGTTGATGATATTGCTGATCCATATGATGCAGTTTCTTCTCCATATGATGTTATTGGTGATGCAGATATTGCTGATGTTAAGGAATATATTTCTGATGGTGAGTATACTGGTGATGGGGGAGATATTTATCCCCTCCATTTTTTACATAGTGGGAAGAATACCTATGGATTTTTTCATGACTTGAATTGATTTCTTGCATATATGTATATGTATGGTTTAGTATTGTATATGTTTGTAAATTATTACAATTAGTTGGTTGAATTTAAAAAATATAATAATTGTTCTACATTGGATGTATACTATATTTTTATTTTCATTATAGTTTTAGGTGGTGGATGAAGAGGTACAGCTACCACTATTTCCCAATGCTGGAAGGTACTTATACCCAAGATTCTCAAAACAGTGGGTATTGTTTTAATGTTGAGTTAAGCCACACACATGATTTTGAAAACTATAGTTACTGATATATCCCCATGATTTTTCATAAACAATGGGTCTCATAAAATCATTAGGACCTATACTGATAGTTTTCCTAGAAATCATGGGTATCGGTCTATACTCACACCGCCATCATCCATAGTTCCTAAAAACATGGGTGTAGCCTATACCCAATGTTTTACAGGCTATAGACATGGATGAAAACCATGGGTTTAAGGCCAATTTATTGCAGTGGTACTGGGATGTGTTTTCAAGAAAAAATAATATAGTGATAGATTATTCCTCATGAAAATTGAAATATCATGAAAATAATTACCCAAATCATGAATTAGAGATAGTTATGCAAATTTTTTCAATAATCATATGGTGGAATGATTCCTATTGAAAGAGGTGTGATATATTTATTAATTATAAAATTTAACATATATATTCACATAGAAATATTTAAATATAAGCTAATGAATATGGTTGGAGCTGATTAAAGATTAAAAATTCTCTATATATTACTAACATAGAAAGGAGAACATGGTGGAAGATGGTTTGATTCAAAAGGCTCAAGCTAGCCTATCTATTTTGCGGATAACAAAAGATCTAATATATCTAGATTTTCAAAGCATGGATCTTTAAACTATGAATTAAGAGGAGATATTTTATATTTTTTAAATAAATATTCATCCATATATCCAAGTGAGGATTAATGAGGCTAAAAAAGAATATTTTTTGTTGAAAAATAATGTTGGAATTTTTCCACATTTCAACCATGATTCTGTGGGAATTATAAAATTCTAAAATCATGTATGTAACCCCCATACAGTATTTGAAGAAAGATATATTGGAAAAAGCTCATAGTTTATTGTTCTCTATTGATCATGGGAGTAAAAGGATCTATAGAGATCTGGAAGATTATTTCTAGTGGGATGGAATGAAAATAAATATTTTAAAATATGTATCTCTATGATTGGTTTGTCATCATGATATGGCTGAAAGGAAAAATTTTAAGGGGATATTATAACTGTTAAACATACATGAATGGAAATGGGAAAAAATGACCTTAGATTTTTTATTTAGACTCCAAAAAACATCTAAAGACTATGATTCTATAGGGGTAGTATTTAATTCCCTTATGAATTTTGCAAACATCATTTCCAATAGAAAAGATTTTTCATTTACTCAACATACATGGATATAGTTTAAGGAAGTGGTATGATTTCATCCTACACTAATATCAATTATATATAATTAGTATATGAGGATTACCAAAAATATTTGATTAATTATTTAATAGGAATTAGACATAGAGTTATGTTTGAGAGCTAGTTATCATCCTCATATATATGGTCAGTATGAGATAACCATTAAAACCCAAAATGAAATGCTGAGATCTTGTTCATTGGATTTTAATTGTGGTAGGGATCAACACATTACCCTATTAGAGTATTCTTAAAATAATATATTTTACTCAATCAATAATATCGATCCTTCCAATGCCATATATGGAATGAAGTGTACAACTCCCATGTGTTTGGATGAATTTGGAGAAAGAATTCTATTGGGACTTGAGCTAGCTATGGAAATGGGAGAGAAAGTTAAAAATGTAATTAACCAAACTTTTATGAATAGAAATTATATTATTATAAATATTTTATATTTTATAAATCACATAAAATTACATAAATAACCACAAAAATACATTATAAATTAATAATGAATGAAATAAGAGGTATGTCTAGAAATTAGTGAAGTTATACCAATAGAATCGTTACACGACCTTTGGAATAGTAATTTAAACCTTATGAATAGTAAACTAACCTATAGAATAGTAGCCCCACCTATGAAAGTATAAATAAAATTTATCCATCCTATAAATGAAAATATCATGTAATTATATCAAAGATTAAGAAAATCATTTATTTGGAAAATGATAAATTCAGTGTTGGTAATTTTATAAAACATAAATATTTATTTATAATTTTTGAAATAATATAATTATTTAATAGAAAATTTTTTTCCATAAAATTTATTCTTAAATTAATAATTTTTTTCTTATGATTATAACATAATTTCATTAGGCCTTAAGTAATTTTTTAAATTTTCATAAAATCAGTTATAAACTTAAAAGCGATATTTTTCGAGTAAATTTTGATTTTAATTAAAAATTAAATTTATCATATTTATTAAATAATTTTCATAAAATATAGTTAATTTTTGAATTATAAATCTCAAAAAATAGTCTTGGTAAATTTTTTTGATTTTTTGGAAATAATTGGAATTTTATGAATAGTAAAATACGGTAATTTACGATATTTAACATTTTAAGCCAAATACATGAATTTTAACATCATGCATGATGTAAGAAACCATTTTTTTGAAATCACATAAACAAGTTACAATACATATTCTCAATAATCCACACTATAACTTATCTTGAGCCAAAATAATAAACAAATAATTTAAATAATCAAAAAACACCCCTCTACTCCACTATAAATACCACCGCTCACCACCTCTTATCCTCGCGCCTCTTAAGTCTTGAAACATGTGAAATTTATATCAAATCCTCTTCTGAAGTCTATTTTCCACATCTATGAGGTTTTTTTCTCAATAAAAAACCAAAACCAATTTCTCTAAGGAGTTTCTTAGGGATAAGAATTCAAGAGGTAGAATCCACTTTCTTTTCTTTTAATTTAATTTCAA
Source organism: Viscum album (assembly GCA_963277665.1). Classification (NCBI taxonomy): domain Eukaryota; kingdom Viridiplantae; phylum Streptophyta; class Magnoliopsida; order Santalales; family Viscaceae; genus Viscum; species Viscum album. Next base: position 152,647,928 of record OY728134.1, on the reverse strand, counting down.
TTTATTTTATTTTATTATTATATTCTCAATTAACATTATCCAAGTGACATGATAACTTCAAAATATTTTATATAATTTAATTTTATTCTGTCAATGGGACAACCCATCATCATTTCTCTTCCCCTCCTATTTTGTTGTAAAAATGAAAACGTCACCCGTGTTGTCTTGATTTATCGCAATCAAGGATAATGAGTTTTCAATTTCGATTACCACCTTCAAGGATAATCATAAATACATTTTTATCATTAAATAATATTTTTTTTATTAATTCTAATTTAATTTTTTGAAACTAGTATATATTGATATTTTTAGTTAATAAAATAAAAGTATTTCGTAATGATAAATAATTCAACAAAATAAACTAATGTTCATCATTAATATTTTATCTGATGATTTATCCTCATACCATATAAATAAAATAACATATAATAATATTTAATGTTCTAAAATTTTATTAAAATTATATACTTTTAGTTATCTACCACAATTATCATTTTACATGATTTTCCATACATGTATACATGTAAACCGATCATGAAAAACAAGGAAATGAATAATCTAGAATAATAAAATTGTATCATATAACTCATAAAAAAGAAAAAATTAATAAAATTATAATAATAAAAATAAATATAAAAAGTTCTTAATTAATTAATTTATTTATTTAATTGGATTATCTAATACACTAAATCCAATTTAGAGCACATTCATACATAATATAATAGATTATTTCTGAACCTCCAATTTTTTCATCAGGTTATGATCTCAATATATTTCCACAATTTAACTCTTATTTATTTTTATATAATTCTTATAAATTATACTTATATGTTCCAAACTCATGTATTCACATTACTAAATCATTATTTGATGTAGAAATACATGTTTCAAAAACCAACACTTCTCAACTCATATCGATAAAAAGCCCAATTAAAGGAATCTTTAGATTTCTTACCAATTTTAAATTGAACTACATAATATATTTAAATACAAAATTATTTTTATATAATCACTAATTTTATCATAAAAAACTATCTTGGTTCATTTTTAGTTTTATGAAAACAAATATTCATTTTTCATTTTAAATTCTCTTTAATATTTTCCTTAAACTGAACTAAAATGTTTCATTTATAATGTTTCCTAAAAAGTATTTTTATATGTTTCCAATTCAATTGGGAATAATTTATCATTATACATGACTTTTTTACCTTATTAATTTCCATGTATGGTTTACATCCATCATTTCATGGAAACTTTATGTTTAACCCATTTTTTATGCTCCATGGTATGATTACGATACCCATTTATTTCAATTGGTATCACTTATGTTTATATCTAATTATTTATTTTTTACACATATGAGTGAACATATTATGAAGGGAATTTCTAGATAGTTCTCCAACGTACTAGTTAATGTTTATTCTCACGAGACATCTTGTAAAATAGTCTGGGTGGTTAGCCTTTACTCATCCTCTATGTAAAAAATACATGGTGGATAGCCTTGAATCATGCTCCTCATGTGCAAAGATCCTTGACTAATTATTATGTCATGTTTTATGTGGTTTCCACATTCTCACACTTCCATGATTATATGATCACATGTTATACATGTTATTCTTTCTTATGTTTATTCATGTTTCATGCCATTATATATGATCATGATATTCCTTCTATCCCATGTTTGATTCTTTATTCATATGTTTATTCCATTAATGGGATTTTTAGCTCATCCATTTTGTTCTTGTATTCACTAGGTTATCCAATGTTGGTAGAGGAGATCAATGGATGTTATGAGCTCTTTATGGATGATTTAAATATAGATGTTTTATTCTATTTCCATGTTTTCAATTTCATGTTTCTAATCATCCAAAGACACTATAATTTATGTTCCTTGGATTGTCATTTTTTGTTTAATTATGATTAACATAAAATCATAATATGTGAAAATAGTTAGGGTCATTATATTTTGTATCATAGTGTGGTCTAGTTATTTTTGAAGATTATGACAAGAGGACTTTAGTAATAATCCTAGGGATAATTATATCACCATGGATAACATAGATTAGAACATAGGGTATCAAAAGAAAGGATATACTTTTCATTTACAAGTTTATACTTTTATATTCAATATTTTCTTTTTGACAAGATTATATGCTACGTTTTCAATACACATAATTACAAATTCTTGTCTTAGATAATTTCTAGAAATAGAAGAACCTGTGCTAATAATAAATATAAAAACTGCCCTAATTATGTTTCAAATATGATGGTAATGGTTGAAAAAAAACATCATGAAAATATATTATCAGCTTGAACAATTTATAAATAATAACTTGACTTTTGAGGAACACCCTTCCTCTCCTAATAAATAGCATGTTGAACTCAAATACTTAATACAACAAAGGCCTCCCATGATTAGTGGAACTTCAGATCCCATAATCATGTAATAATGGATTAACTCCATTGAGAAGATATTCTCTATCAACCAATGCTTAGAAGAAGAGAAAGAAGTACTGGTATTCTATCATTTTTATGGGGAAAATGATCTTTGGTGGACACTGATAAAGAATCTAAATTCCATGGAGAAAATTGATTCCATGGAATGTAATTATTTCAATAGAACAGTTTTAAATAAATATTTTCCCTAAACCCTCCATCTTAAGATGGAAAGGGAGTTCCATAGAATTGAATAAAAAGAACAAGTGTCTATTGAGCCGTACAAGGAAAAATTTACAAGTATTACTGTATACATCTCTATATTTTTCATGAACACAGAAGTAAGGTCGATCAATTATTTAGATGACCAAATATGAGTCTATGTAATGTATTGGTGATTCGAGAATTTAAAAATTATGAGGATATTTTCTATTGTTCCCATAATGTTGCAATAGAGATTAGAGAATCTCAGTATTCTCATGGAGCCAGAGATAAAAAAAAATTTAATAAGGGAGGAACTGTAGATAAATCCCATAATGTAATGAAAAATCAGTTTCCCACATGTCAAAATTTTGGGATGAATAATGTTGGAAAATGTATAACGGGAACCCGAAAATGCTTCAAATGTTGGTGATTGGGTCTTTTGGCTAATAACTAATAAATGGATATGAAGAATCCCACTAATTTAGAAGAATAAGGGAAGGTTAAATTCAACACTTAAACTATAGTGGAGTGTTTAAAATGTAAGTAACATTGGAATTTTGTGAACCATTCCCTAAGAGAAGGGTTGTTGGAGGTTGTAAACAATAACAACCACCAAGGAAGCAAGGAAGGGTATATGTTATCTCTACACCTAAGGTGGATCCTAAAAATGACATGGTGAAAGATACGCTAGTAATTAATTTAAGAATAATGAATGTAATATTTTATTTTGGTTCTATGAATTCTTTCATTTTATTCATGTTTAGAAGAACTATTCAAACCCGACCTCAAAATATGGAGGATGAGTTATACTTGAGAAAAAAATATGGAAACTATTCAATATAATGTTTTTAAATCATCTATGAATATTTTTTGTGAACTAAACCTCCCATAAAATCTTTTCATACTTCCTTTTGTATATTTTGATGCTATATTGGTCATTGATTGGACATATTTATATAAACCAACATCAATTTTCAGGAAAGGGAGATCAAACTTCACATCCTGAAGAATCCTCCAATTTTGTACAAGTGTAAGGAGGAATATGAATCTCATTATGTATCCCCATATCATTTATGGATATTAATGCCTTCTTTGAAATAATATCTAGCTAAAATTATTATTATAATTGGTAGAATCATGACACAAGACATGACCAATTTAAGGGACTACACTGATGTGTTCCCTAAATAGTTGTATGGTCTTCCTTCAAATCATGAGGCTGAGTTATCAATTGAAATTATTCACGGATCTCTACCTAAATCAAATAATCCTTATGGAATGAACAATGATGATATGGAAGAACTAAAGAAGCCAATATCATAGAATCTAGACAAGGGTTTTATATTCCAAAATGATTTACTACGAGGTGTTATAGTCATCTTTATCAAGAATAATGATGGATCAATGCATCTATGAATTGATTATTGTCATCTAAATAAAATAATGATAATGGAATGGAATCCCCTTCTACATATAGATGATTTTTATCAAATATGTGGGGAAACGTATTTCATTAAGGTGGACCTTCATTTGGGATATCATAAATTAATGGAGAATAAGAAATATTTTCACAAGGCATCCTTTCGAATGAGTTATGAACACTGTGAGTTTACAGTTATTCCCTTAATACTCAATAATTCTCCAATAATTTTCATAATTTTAATGATTAAAGACTTTATAGATTACCTCAAAAAATGTGTGGTACTCCTTATTGATAATATTTTGATATAATCCATAAGTACGGAGGGTCATGAGGAGCTATTGAATACTTTACTGAAGAATATGAAATGGTAGAAAATTTATGCAATGTATAGTAAATGTGAGTTCTAGATGGAGGATCTATCATTATTGGGATATGTTATCACCATTAAAAGAATATTTCTGGATTTTTCCAAGAAAAATTCAATCAAAGAGTGGCACATGCCAACATTTTTAATGAAGATATACAATTTTCATGGTCTAGCTGGGTATTACCAATGATGTTTGAAAAACTTATCATGATTATTAGACACACTAACCATGATAAATCATATGGGAGTAAAGTATACTTGGACCAGTGAATGTTAAACTTGATTCAAAGAGTTGAAGAAGAGGCTTATCACTACACCAGTACTCATACTTTCGATATTTGGGGAACTATTTGTGTTGTAAAATGACAATTAAAAGAAGGACTTAGGTTGTATAATGATTCATAATGATAATGTGATAGCCTATACATCAATTCATTTTAAAACTCATGTGAAAAACTATCCCACACATTATATAGAGTTGGTAGTTGTGATATTTGCGTTTAAAATATGGCTTCATTATCTCGATGGGGAGAAGTGTGAGATATATACTGATCACAAGAATCTAAAATATATATTCACAGAGAATGATATAAATATGCACCAATGAAGGCTGTTAGAACTCATCATGAATTATGACTGCTCAATCCACTACCATCTTGATAAATAAAATAAGGTGTATATTCTCTATATATAAAGGATCTTACCTCCATATTGACAATGTGAATTAAAAAGGATGAAATATTCTTATATTTGAAAAGGGTGGAAATGGTAATTATTAAGGGAGGAACATCATCAATTATTTCTAAAATGATTGATCAACCATGCATCATAGATAATTAAAAGATGCTCAATGAAATGATGTGGTAATTCAGAAAAATTTGTAAGCTATCCCAAATGAGAAATACCCAGAGTTAAAAATGTCTGACGAAGGAGTCTTGAGATTTCGTTCATGAATATGTGTACCATCCAATCCAATGATAAAGAAAGAGCTTCTGAATGACTCTTATCGCTTAGCCTTATCTATTCACCCAGGGAAAAAAAGATGTATTGGGATCTAAAAGAGAACTATTGGTGGGTTAATATGCATAAGGATATCTCTAAATATACATCAATGTTCCTGGTATGTCAGTAAGTGAAATCTGAAATGAAAAAGTCTAAAGGGTTTATGAAACCATTATCCATTCCAACATGTTAATGGGTGAAATTTACAATGGACATTGTAACTAGATTTACCATGATATCAAGAGGGAATAATGATATATGGCTCATTGTGGATCATCTTACAAAGACATCTCACTTTATCAAAATTTAATAGAAATCTTAATTGGATCAAATTTCACAGATATAAATCGGAAAATTTATACGGATACATGGAGTACCACTATCAATTATATCTATTTAGGATTGACATTCATCTCCATGTTCTGTAAAACTATTTATCACACATTGAACAATGATTTGAACTTTAGTACAACATATCATCTTCAAAATAAGGTCCAATATGAGCATACTAATCAAAAATTGGAATAAATGTTTGTAAAATTTTCTATGGACTTCAATTGAGGATGAGATCAATATCTACCTATGATAGAGTTATCTTAAAACAATAATTTATACCAGAGAATCAAAATGGATCCATATAAGTACATTTATGTGAAAATTTGAAGAAAATCACCATGATAGGATGATGTTGGTGAATGTATGTTGTTAGGACCTAAAATAGTCGAAGAAATAGTGGAAAAGATAAAAACCATTCAACAACACATCAAAGAATCTCAAAATCGATATAAGAGTTATATGTATAGTCATCAATGAGACCTTGAGATTATGGTTGGATACATGGTATTCCTTTAGGGAAGAGGATTATGAGATTTGGGAAGAAAGCAAATCTATGTCCCATGTACATCAACCCCTTTGAGATTCTTGTTCATGTAAGAGTTGTGGCCTATCGACTAGCACTTCTGCTAACCATATCATAATTACACGATGTATTACACATATACCTCTTAAGGATGTACATACTAGATACCTCACATGTACTGAATTAAAAGGAGGTAATGTTGTAAAATGATCCCTCTTATGAGGAAAAACTGGTGAATATCTTAGACGGTAGGGGAAACATTATATGCAAAAAGACTACTCACCTGGACAACGTACTATGGTGGAGCCATATATAAGAAGTTGAAACATGGGAACTAGATGAATAAATAAAGGAGAAGTACCCTCACTTGTATTACCAATAGTTTTTAAAATGAAATTTCGGGGGTGAAATTTCATAAGGGGGGGGGGTGTAATGACCCAAATTTTTATCATTGTGAATTCCCATTCATATAATATTTTTATATAGTGTAAATCACATAATATAACATAAATAACACAAAAAATAATATTAAAATAATAATGAATCAAATAATAGGTATTTATATAAATTAATGAACTTAAACAAATGAAATAGTAAAATGACATTTGGAATAGTAATGTGACCCATATGAATAGTAAACTGACCAATAGAATAGTAACCTCAACTATATAGTATAAATAAAATTTATCTATCCTATAAATGAAAATGTGATATAATTATATCCTATTTTAATTAAATAATTGTTTTGAAATTGATAAATTTTGTATTGGAATTTTTATAAAACATAAATATTTACTAATTTTTATTAAATAATATAATTATTTAAATGAATATTTATTTGTATAATTTTTTTAATAAATGAATATTTCATTGTATAATGAATATAATAAAAATTTATGAGACCTAAATTAAATTTTTATCGTCTTATAAGATAAGTTATATATTTAAAATATGTATTTTTAGAGTAAATGAAGATTTTAGTTAAAAATTAAATTACTCATATTTATGAATTTCTTTTCATAAAGTGGAGAAAACTTTTAATTTATACACATCTAAAAATTGTTAACAGGGATTTTTGGGATTTTTCTAGAATTGTTGAAATTTTTATGTATAGTGAAATATGGTAATTTATAGTATTTAACATTTTAAGTTGAAATACAAAAATTTTAACATCATGAATGATTTAAGAAACCATTATTTAAAACTAACATGCACTATTTATAATAATTAGTCATAATAATATACACTATTACTTGTTTTGATAAAAAATAATAAACAAATGACTAAAATAAACAAAAAATACCCCTCTCCCCCACTATAAATACCACCATCATGAAATCATATCATCACATCTCGTAAGTAATTAATATTGATAAATTTCTTCCTAATCATATTCCCCAGAATCTTACCCACTTTTAGGAAGTTCTAGTCTCATCAAAAGACCAAGACCAATTTCCCCTAGGATGTTCTTAAGGAGAAGAACTCAAGATGTAAAAACTACATGATTTTCTTTTATATTTTTTCAATTTCTATTCATTTAATATTTAATCATCATCTAACATTATAAAAGTGATATGATAACTCTAGAATATTTTATATACTGGAATTTTATTTTTTTTAATGGAACAAACAATTATCATTTCATTTCCTCCCTCAATTTGTTTTTAAAAATGAAAACATCATCTGTTATGTGTTGATTTAATACATTCATGGATGAAGCGTTTTCAATTTCCATTACCACCTAAAATGAAGGTCATAAAACATTTTTTTAAGATTATAAAATATTATAATATATTTATTATAACTTATTTAATGTTCTGGAACTAGTATATATATACACATTATTAATTAATAAAACAGAAGTAGTCTGTAATGATAAAAAGTTCTCCAAAATAAACTATGGTTAGTCACCAACGTTTTATCTAAGGATTCATCCTCAGGCCATTTAGAAATTACATAAAAGAAAATTTATTTTTTTGTAATTTCATTAATAAAATATAATTTCAATTCTGGATAGCTATTCTCATTTTATATTATTTTCCATACATATATACCAGTAAATCAATCATAAAAACCAAGAAAATGAATGCTCGTTATATCTTATAACTCATCAAAAAAAGTATAAATAAAATTTAAAAAATTATAATAAGTAAAAAATATATAGATAAGGTTATGAATTAATTAATTACTGGATTTAATTTGATTATTCAAGACATTATGATCTAGTGCAGAACACTTTTAGACATAAGAGATTGATTCTTTATGAATCATTGTTTTTTCCTTCAGGTTATCATTTCTCTCTCTATTCCCCAATGTAAATCTTATTTATTTTTATATAATTATTATAAATTATATTTATTTTTTACAAAATCATGTATTTATATCTATAAACCCTTATTTTATGTGGAAATACATGTTTTAAAAAGGTTCCCTTCTCAATTATTCATGACAAGCATGCTCGATTAAAGGGAACTTCATGGTTTCTTAACGATTTTAAAATTCACTACATAATTTATTCCATGCCATAATTATTTTTATAAAATCAATAATTTTATAATGAAAAACTATCTTGGTTTATTTATGGTTTTATGAAATAAAATATTCATTTTACATTTTATATTCTCTTTAATATTTTTCTTAAACCACACGGAAACGTTTTGTTCCTAAAGATTCGTAAAAACTATTTTTACATGTTTCCACTAAATTTAGACATACTTTATCTGGATAAATGAATTTTATACCATATTAATATCTATGTATCATTTAAATCCATTATTTTGTGGAAACATTTATGTTACATCTATTTTTATGCTATATGGCATCATTACAATAAACATTTATCTCCATGGAAAATAGTTATATTTATGTTTGATTCTTCATGTGGAACACATATTCATAAACATGTTATCATAAGCTCAAATATATAGAACACCAAGACATTGGTTAATTCTTAGTCTCATGAGAAGTCATGTGTAACGATCTCGGTGGTTAGCCTTGACTGATGCTCTATGTGAAATGGTCCTGGTGGTTATCCATGACTCATGCTCATCCATGTACAATGAGCCTTGACTAATGATTATGTCATGCTATTTATTTTTTCCAAATTCCAATTATTCCATGACTGTATGATTCCATGTTGTACATGTTATTCTTCCTCATTTTTATTCATGTTTCATGATTTTTTATGCCATCATGTTATGCCCTCTAACCTACGTTTTATGATTTATAAATATGTTTATTCCCTTACTAAGTTTTTTAGATCATAAATATTGTTCCTGTATTCCCTAGGAGATCCTTTGTAGGTGTAGGATCTCAATGGAAGTTAGGATCTCTTTATGAATGATTTAAATAAAGATGTTTTATTCTATTTCCATGTTTTCAGTTTCATATACCAAATTATACAATGACACAAGACATTACGTTCCTTGGATTTCAATTTGATATTTAATTATGCTTAAAATAAATTAATAATATCTAACAAGTGTAGTTATGTTATAATAAATATCCAGTAGCACATCACGGAAGCTTAGAGTCCACAAAAGAGTTATGATTATAATCATTGATGTGATTGGGACTATAAAGATGGTGATAAGGTTTTTTTGTAAATTTCTCCATAAAATAATGTTATGGGATTCATTAAGAATTGGAAGATAATAACTATGTATATTATATTCATTTATATTCATGATTGAGTAGGGATGGTATCTTATCTCATAATACTTCCACCAAACCTCTCTAATGTTCGTTACATTTTCAATGTATCTACCCAGAGAAAGTACATATCTAATATTTAACATGTACAAAATGCAGAGGTCAAACCATTGTAGAATTTTCTTTATTATGAGTAACAATTAGTATAAAAATTATATAAAAGAGATAAAATGATACTGAACAAGACTAATCATCTGATTAATTTTCTCTGGAGAAATCAAAAATTTTAAGAAGCTACTTGGGAACTTGAGGATGTAATGAAACAGAGATATCCTCATATTTTTGTATTAGAGGGATGAATTTTGAGGGTGAAAATAATTTTAATTGTGGTAGAATGTAATACCATGATATTTTTATGAAATATTTCTCTTTAAATAATCTGATTTATTCTATAGCTTGAGTCACATGCAATAATTAGTTTAGATAAACCACATAACATTATTAAAATATTATGTGTCCATTATTGCATACCAATTGGGCTAGAATGTATGAATAATGATAAATAAATTATAAAAAATATATGGTTTAAAAATATATAAAATTAAATCATTTTTATTAGATTATTACAATTAATATTAAAATTTATCTTAATATAAAAGTGATATTTTTTTAAGAAAATTATTTTTCTTCATAAAATGTGTTTTATATAAATAAAATAAATGAATCCATATCGTGGAATGATTTAATTGAAATTTTATATATTATTTACATGATAAAATATTTTAAATATTCAAAAAATATTTTTCTATGAATAGTATATGAATAAATCTAGTTTTATTCTTAAAAAAGTATTTTTTAAAAAGTAGATTTTGTCTCATTTTGAGAATTTTAAAATTTATTTATTCCTTATAAATGTTTCTAATTAGATTAAATTAATTAACTCTATAGAATCAGGTGGATCAAATTTGGTAAATATTACCCTTTTATTTTTAGTCAATGTGAACAGTAACACTGATATAATTTATCCCTTCGGTAAATGGTCAATCAGGTTAATCATGGTTAAAAATATAAGATAAGGCCCTAATAATTCATATTAATTATTATTGGATGACATTAATTCGACCCTTATCACCCTATTCCATAATATTATATTTTTTATGGACACTTGTCTTTTAAAATAACATATATATTATTTAAGTTAAAGAAAGTTTCAAAATATCCATCCCCGAGATTAAAATATCTCATATGATTCCACCTAGAGAAAAAACATGTTATGAATTAATATAAAAATATATTTTTAGATAAATGATTTTTTTTGATATAAATTTATTTATAATTTTAATTAGTTATAAAACGACCTTAAATTCTTATGAAACACTAATGCAGTATCTCTCCAATAAATAAAAAATATAATAATTGATTTTAAAAATTTTCAAACAAATATAATTTGAGTGATTTAATTTGTACCAATATTTTTATAGGTGAGAATAACATATTGTTATTTTTTATAATAATATAATCAAAATAAATCTTTATGTTTGTGTCTTTTAATTCAAATTATTTGAATAGTGTCTCAACTGACAATAATGATATTATATTTGAATAATTTATTATTAAATTGCATAAAAATAATAAAAATCATGAAATGTGATAAAGTAGATAATATATGGCCTACAATTTCACACATTATATATTTATAGGATGACTGGAACCATTTATATTGATATTGACTTTATTATACTTTAATCTTTTAAGAAATTCCTAGTGTGCCCCTCCCATATCCTATAAAAGAGAACCCATCCTTTATCTTGTTCACATCACATTAAACCTTATATATTTAATATAATCATAACAATTATCTTCTAAACTTACCTAGACACATTCTGGCGTTTATTTTATTTTCAATATACAAATACTCTGACACTTAAGAGGATATGTAAATTAGTTCTTTTCAAGAAAAGGAAATAACCTTAAGTGATAAATTTTTTTGTCCTCTTATTTACATCCTCTAAATATTTATTATTAATCATAATATAATAAATTAAATATCATAATTTTTATAAAATTTTATTATTATTTTGAAAACACAATTAAACACCCTATTTTCTATCGAACGTGAAGTGAATGTATCGCTCATGCGTACAAAAACTTATCATCTTCACATTGTGATACAATTCATTATTTGTCACAATATTTATTTGATGTGTATTATAATAGGTTTAAAGTTCATATATCATGTTTATTAAATAATTATACTTCTATAATGATAATATAATTTCTACATTCATACCATCCAATCCTTTCAGAAACGATAAGGTTTCTCATGTGTTTGAATGGACTACCACCTCCACAAAGAGATGCGATTTGTTTTGCAAATATATTTTACATGGATGTTTATTAGAATTAATTTTATGGATATATATATATATTATGATATAATTATTATCCTATAAATGTTAATTATTATTTACCTTTCTCTCATTCCACTAGTCGAAAAATTGAAACTACATTCATGTGTAAGTATGTCCTACTATCTCTATGAATGGTGTATTTAATTTTTAAGTAAATTTTTTTTATGAATTAATATAAATATCTATATAATTAATATATATTTTTTATATACCATTATTATCATTCTGGATATGATAGAACCATGTTCAAAGTGCAAGAACCTTAAATGTTGAACTAAAACATGTTTAAAAAGCAAAAGAAGTTATCACCAATAATAAGGATTTTAATAAAATCTTGATTATTAAATAAGTTATAATATATCCTAAATAAATAATATATAGTAATATATATATTAATATTATTATGGAATACATTTAAAATAAGTAAATATTTATTAAATAATAGGTTTGATCATGAATGAGTAAAGGCGAAACTTGGGGTATATGATTTGGGTTTCAATACTATTTTAATTAGGATTATTTATACATGAATTTAAATTGAAACAAATATATAATCATTTTATTAGGATTCCCTATAATTTTATTATAATATTGTTTTTTTATTTTATTATATTTTTCCATTTAATTTTCCCCACTTTAATTATTTTAGATATCAAAATAGTATTTTTAATGAAAATCAACTTTATTTTTCAATTTAGTCTAAAATAATTTTTGTTCCATATCAATATTTTAAAAAAATATCTTCAATAAATATTTAAAAATTATAAAAAGAGTTTTATATAAATTTTTACCACAAGTTGAATTTTTACAAAACTTTTTATAAGAAATATTCGTCTCATTTTCCACATGAGGCACTTTTTGACTTTTTACAAAAACAATTGAAAGGAATGTCTTTTAAATTTTATAACATGAATATAATTTTCTACCATAATGATGCCTATATTATTTTAATAGTCCATTATAATCTTACATGGTTTTATCCATGAAATAATTTCTTTATTATGTGGTAATTTTATATATTTTTAAAAATTATTATTAAATTTTAAAGGGTATATTCCTCAAAAACAATTAAGGATTTTTTAATGGTATATCTATTCATCAATCAAAAAATCACTTGATTAAAATTATAATTTAATAGGGTTATTATCTAATAAAACCATATGTATTATTTATGTAGATGTATTTGGATTATGATAAAAAATGTTTATGAAACCTGTTTCCTTGGGTTATGCTATGATGAAATGTTTATGAAGTCAATTTCTTCTCATGGGTTTTGATATGATGAAGGTTTTATGATCTAGTGAAATACATATGTATGGTTTAATTATGAGACATGTATGGCCAATATATCTATCCAATGCATTGGTTAATGTATTATGTTTCATGAGATAGTTATGGGAAATAACTCAATGTGGTTGATCCGTTATGGGAAACAAGGTGAATTTATTTATCTATTATTAGAAAAAAGTAAATATGAGTAATTCAAATTGGGAAATAGATTTTCATTCTTGACTAATTGATCTTTTAATTAAACCCTGGGCTATAAAATATTTTTTAAACTTAATGATTATTTATATATTTATGACCTGAATATATGGTTAAATATTGAGTTAAGAGGAGTTAACATTCATATGATTCATGTCTTTTAAAATGAAAATATTTTAATTCACAACTCATGTTGAAGATATTTATCATATTGGGTATGATAATTTTAGGTTATAGTCATGATAAAATACCATTATAATTATATAAATATTTCATATAATCATCAATTGATATTTCCCATGTTTTCCTTTACTATGAATCTAAGATCACACTTTTCTTATGTTTCCTTTACCATGTTTTTGAAGAAATCTTTTAATAGGATAAGAAAATTATGAGTAATATGTGGGAATATATTTAAGGTAAATGATTAATATCTTTCATAAAATAAGAATATTTTATTTTTAATCTCAAAATACACCAAAACATTAGGGTGCTGGTGTGGATCGTATTATTATTCATCTAAATAGAAGTCATATTTATGTATGAAAAGATTAGGACACTATATTATTTCTTATTTCTAATGTGAATTTTTTAAACTCAAAAAAGGTATTCTTTATCTATGTTATTTTCCTTTGACATATCAAATTCTTTATAATTTATATTCTTCATATGTTACCGTCCAAATTATTTTTCTAGATGTCTTATGTAATTTTCTATTATATCAAATATATAATCCATAATTTCATTTTTTTCCTTAATAATCATCCATCAAGAATAGGAATAATATTTATTCTAATGAATCTTATTTGTAAATACCCTATTTTTGATTTCATTGATTAATGGGTGTTCACTTACATTCCATACATGGATTGATTGGAGAAATTATTAACTTAACTATACAACGTTTATTTTTACTATATAAATATAATATGTTTTATTATCTTGATTGAATTCCATTTACCTATTAAGTTACTAAATATATTTGGATACCAATTTTTTATATATTTATAATATTTTGATTACTGATGGAATTTTGAATTATTTCTTTATATGAATCTAGTTCAAGAATATATACACTCCATTTTCATTTCATGGGTTCTTTGGGATATGAGGAATTAGACCCCATTTTTCATTCGATGGATTCTTTATGTTATAATGAGTAATTTATTTCATGTGGAATACATAAGTATTGATGAATTATGGGTGGGGTCTTATACCATAAACCAATGCATTGTTTATGGATTTATATCTTTTTATAAATTTATTCATGGGTAAATTTTATTTTTTTATCAGCATGATCACTTATGGTGTGGATCATAAAATTAATGTAACCATAAATAATGCTTTTAACAAATTTATAATGTACCCTAATGTCATTCTATCATGGATCATTTTTGTTAACTAATTCGAGTAACCATGACTCCAATAACCGAGAGTTGTTGGACACTTTATTATATTGGAATTTGTACAAGGTGTCTAATACTGAATAACCAATCATGTTAGTTTTATTAGAGATCCAGATAAATTAATGTTAAAAATTTAATATTGAGATTCAAATATAAAACATAACAAAATAAAATGTTATAAATCCCTGAAACTAATTCAAATAATACTTCATCATAATCTAGGGAAATCAGAAAAGTTAAGGATCATCTCAAATTCCTTATAAGGTTGCGTAAAATAGAATATATCATGAGTAGATAAGGCATAATCAATATGAAAATATAAATTTTTTAAAGCTCATGTCACATAATGAATAACTTGAGCATAAAATTCATCCATGGATAATATCAATAAAATAATCACATGGATAGAAATAACATAATTATAAATTAAAAAAATTATTAATATTAGTCGTCATGATCCCAAACATAATGATATCTATAAAATCAAGACCTTCTGCTAAGACAGTTTAATCGACAGATAGGTATACACCAAAAAATCGTTTAATTTAAAAAAAACATTTGTCTCATGAGACATGTTGATGCATCATGGTTCCATATATAATTAGGCCCCACCCGTCACTGCATGTTGGATGAATTCATCATATATTTAATGATAAATTAAATTTATAAACAATATTACGTTTCAATAAAATCCCATTATTAATTAAGAATACAGAATATCAACATTTCCAAATTCAATCAAACAACATTCAATGTAAATCACCATATGTAGAAATCATATATTGCTTAATAAATATTCATAACCATGATATAAAATATAGATATTTAAGGTAAATTGAATGTATAACAATCACAATAAAGTGAATGTTTTAAGATAAAGAAAGGATTATTCCTATTTGAGGACCACTATGGTCACCAAATCTCATGGTCCCTTACCTGATTATGACTGGTATGGTTATTGTGATGATTCTTATGATTTTGATATTTGATATTCCTTCGTTTCTTTTGGCATGAGGGAAAAATTCTTGTATGACCCCATCCATATCCTTTCTATTGTTTTCCTTTATATTTTTCATAAAATGGCTATGCTCTAACTTTTTTGACTAATTACCACAAAACTAATAAGTGATAATATCTGAGAAATGATTCCCTAAAATTAGAGGTATTGAAATAAAATAATTTCATTTAATGAAATAAACAAAATGGAATAAATATAATAATTAATTTAAGATATTTCTTTTTAAAACCATTAATAACATTTAGATAAATCTTAATATTGTAAAATAGATGTTATGATTGGAATGTATGTTAATGATGTATATATTAAAAAATACTCATTCTAAAATTACTAATGAAATTCTAAAACAAAACATTCACGAAAAATATAAAGATTTATTTAAAACCATTTAAAAAATTCAAAGATAAAATCATACTTCCTTAAAAAATTATTTTATTATTAAAAAGTAATTTTGAAAAAAATGAAAAAAATAGATATATAAAAATAACAAACACAATTAAATGTAAAATAAAATCATATTTTCTTAGAAGAATTTCATTTCTTGATTAAAATGAAAAATATAGAAAATATTGGAATAAAATTTGGAAACTCATTAAATATCATGAGGATAAGAAATTTTTTGGATTTTATGACTAGTAAAAGATTTGATTACTTCCATGAAAATATATGAAATACTAGAAGAAAGTGAGACGATAAAATAAATTCATGCCTCCTTGGTAACATTTGAATTGAAATCCATTTGAAAATAAAAAATAAATTAAAAATTAATCATAATGAATAAATTTTTATTCATGTTAAATATATCAAAGAGTAATCATATATACCACATAAAAGTGAAAATGTTCCTAATAATAAATATGTCTCAATAGAATGGAAATTGAGTTGAAATCCCTTACCACATGCTTCACTTAAGATGAACATTATTTAAAACAATGTATAATTGTTTTAAAAAAGTTATTAATTAAACCAGAACCATATTAATATTTATAATACCATATATGATAATTTTATAACATCTTATCACCCATTCATAAAAAATCTTTCATTATTACATGATTTTGGGAGTAAAATACAATATTTTTTCACGCATATTGTTAATCAAAGTTCTATTTAATGTGAATATGATATAGTTACATCATATATATAATTATTTGAATGTTATAAATATAATACCTATTCATTATATAAATTATTATTTTTAATAATTAATTTTGTACGTGAAAAAAAAATCACACCGCTTCGTGCGTATGGTATATCAAATGTACAAATGAGCAACATTTTCATTTCATTAATATATAAAAGGGTAAGGAAGTGGATGTTATATTAAATTTGAAGAATAAATATAATTTAATAATTTTAATATATATTCATTATTTCCATAATTATGACTATCTATATGAGCCGGTAATGGGATAAAATATACATTAGTACGTGAGGTGGTAGTCTACCGTACGAACGAGCGATTATTTTGTTTCATAATTGATGGAGAAGGAAATGGATAAATAATATTACCTGAACATAATAAAATCGTAGTATATAGGAGATAATTGTGTAATTATATTATAAATTTTATTACATAATTTATGGATGTAAATGAATATATAAAAGGAATGATCTTGGTGTAGACGAATAAATTTTTTTAGAAAACCCTCCTTTAGATCTCTTATTAAGGACCATAGGGCTGGGATTTTGGGAGAAAAATATAAAAAGTGGATAAGTATTTTTGGGCGATATTTTAGAATGGTATTTTTTTCATGTTATGTGTATTTATAGGTGTGAATAAGTGAGGGAAGTAGGATGCCATTTATAATTGAGGTGAGTGATATATTTTTAATTTGTCAATGTTTTTCAATAATTTAATGTCACATTTTTGGACATATGGAACAATAATGGTGCATATTAGGATGAAAAATATGATAAGGATGAAAAAAACAAACAAAATGTGGGTTTATTAAGTGTTTAAGTTATTTCTACTCATATCATTATAGATTAACCCCCAATAAACCCATTTTAACCTTAAGCATAATAATTAAATATTATTGTTTTTACAATTCATTATATTAAAAAATTAAGATGAAATTATTAAATAATATTAATTATTATTATTTAAAATACGGAATTCATTTTATGAAATTCAATTCATTGAAATTGTAGAATTTAATTTAAGAATAAAATCACAGAATGCGTAAAAAATGATTTTTCAAGAAATTTATTTTTCGAGCATAAGATAACATATATTTGTTATATGACTAATAGTAATTATAATATAGATTTAAATATAGATATAGATATATTATATTTTATATAAATAATTCATCATTAAATATTATTTTAAATAATTCAATTAGAATGGAATTATGCCTTAAAATGATTCTGAAAAAAATTTCTTTCTGAAAACAAATATTTTTTTAAAACATCCATTTTTACCTAATAAGGACATCAAATTTATTTCTATAAAACTAATAATAAATATATTTTAATTTATATTTATTATAAAAAAATATTATAAATTAAATAAGGGGTATTTATATACTATATTATAATTTATAGATAAAATCTTATTTCTATAGAAAAATTTAAAAAATTCATTCTAGGATTATTTTGACCAATTATGATCTAAATCGATATTAATCATAAAAATAGAATATTTTTTCCAAGAAATTCTTATATTTTAAATTTATTATATTTTTATTAGAATATAATGTTCACTTACTATATTTGAAGCTCAACTGTTACACTCCACCTTCTATAAAAATTTCATCCTCAAAATCCTCAAGGAAAATAAATTCTAAAAAAATGAGGGTGGTTATTCATTTTTACATCCTATTGTTCCAAAATTTTAATCTCCACATTATGATTTATATAATTTACATTTACAATTCAAGTCATCTAATTACTCAATACTTTCTCTCTAGTGTTAGGAACATGGATGAGGTCTTCACAGTATAATAAATCTGGTTCAAATTCGATTTGTTTAGAAGTAAGAACATGCATTGGGTCTGAAATTTAATTCATTAACAATAATATGTGGAATAATTATTAAATTTGGAGACACTTGGATGTATTTAAAAATTTTAATCCATAATACTAATTATTTCTAGAATTTCAAAAGGTCTGAAGTACTTGGGGCATTGTTTTCGATTATTACCAAACCATATAACCCCTTTACATAAAGATACATTCAAGAAAACATGATATCTCAATTAAAAATACCATTCATTTCTCTGTTTATTAACATGATTCTTTTCACTACATTGATATGCTTTATTATGAGACCAAATTTTAATGTTCCCTAATCCAAAACTCTCTCATGTGACCAGAAGAGGTTGGTTATAAAACATCAAGAGCACCTCCCTATACACCAGTGGCTATCAACTAGTAGTAGGGGTGTGATATGTATAGTAGGGAGACTATACCATATGGAACTAGAGTTTATAACACAGTAAAAAATATTTAATAATAAATAAATAAATATCAATGTTTAAAAATAATGGAAACAATATAATACATAGGATAATAATAATAAAACCCAACCAAACAATGTAATGAATTCTAAAGGAATAATGTAATGATTTGATAGAATGTAACTAAATTTCATTCTAGGAACAATAAAATTAAACTATTAAGAGAGTAAAATAAAAACTCAACAATACCCAATCCCAATCCCCATATCAGTCTCATCATTAAACTATATCCCACCCAACAAATACAATAAAAAACAAGGTCTTTTTACCATATCTAAACCTCCATCCATGTAATCTATTCGGGTACAAAATGAAGACCTGAATATGGTGTGAGTATAACTTAATAGGTCGAAACCATCATGTCTAAACAAACAAATCAAATAAGAAGAGAATGAAATAAAGTGAAGAACATATATATTAACTAATTCAACAATTTATAAAATACAACAAAAACCTATTTCTACTCAATACTACAATATATATAAGCATGTCTCATAACAATTCCAACCACAACCTTATAACAATGGAAAAATAAATTACTTTGACTCAATGTCAAAATATCTATGAACATGTCTCACAACAGTTTCCACTGTATCCATAAATGTGGCATAATCACAATAATCTTGGATAAAGACCAATAAGCATTACAATAGGAGATAGGCCCAAGCCTTTTCAAAATATTCATTACAATATCTGGATCAAATCCCTATAATCATTACAACATGTGAATGGGATAAAATTGTTGAATATAAGAATTAATGAATCCCATTGACATATTATAATCATTACAAGGTGAGACTGGGCCAAGCCTAGTCAATATAAGCATTACAACATCTAAGTGTTCATGTTCTAGGGTCATTCTTAATACATAATCATTTTAGCAAGGATCTAAAGACATGTACTAATAACAGAAATTTCAAAATATCACATCATAATCATAAATGGTAAATTATGAAAATTTCTATTTTTATTTCAATTGCCTCTTTCATTTTTAAAAAAATTGTCCTATAATCACATCAAAAAGTAGAAAGCCATAAATTTGGGATTCTAATCCAAGAAATCACTTAATGTCTGTTATCATGAAAAACACATTTTATGCCATACAAAAATTCATTTATTTTAAATTTTTCTCTCACCCAAATGATATACACAAGCCAGTTCAATAACTAGTTGGATCTGAAGGGACACTAAGGTATTAATGAACTCAATAATTCAATTTATTTAGAGAATGATATGTGTCTGCAATTTTAATATTTCATATACGAAAAAATTATCAAACCATTAGGTTATGATTTAGACCCCCTACCATTAACCAATGAAGATTTCAAAGCGTCTTATGAAAATACCCATGAAGAATAAGGTGGAGATGACATCAAATAGTATCCTAGATTAAAAATAATCAAGATAAAAAACAAAAATTCACACTGAGAAGTAATAATACTGTAACTATTTGAGAACCTTGGTGTATAAGGGACAAATCTAACCAAAACCACTTACCATGGATTGATAATGATCTTGGAATGTTCAGAAGGTAGGATAACACTCAATAATCTACTAGAGGATTACCTAGGGATGGGGCGATAAGAGTGTAATAAGATGAATGGAAAAATCATCCACAGTAAATAATTTAAAATAGAAACATGGGAAATTATAAAGTCTGTAATATATGTACACAACTTGTAATTATTTTTAAAAGGATAGGCTAAAAACCCCATCACCATAGATGAATATTTATTTCTCACAAAAATTATATGGCATGTTATTCATTTACATGGCATGTAAATGTTCTACATATGGTTTTTGAGTCCATTTATTTATTAAACAAAATGAACCCCCATTAAGGCTTCCCAACTTACCAAGATCCTATGGTAACACTTGAGCCATTTATACTCGGTCTCCAGTAGATTTAAAAAAAATTCCTCCACAAACTTTAATTAATTTTCTCCAATAAATATATTCATCTCTGAACAATTAATGACCAATAAGGCTCATAAAAAATTATAGAGAGATGTACCCGAAAAACGATGGGATCTTACAACCTCCCCATTATATACCAGCTCATTCATGAGATACTCAAATCATCACTATGAGGTATCATCAAAAAAGTCTATCCACTATGTTCATATGTGAATCTCCCTCTCCTATGACTTCTCCTGAAATCACCAGTGATTTCACTACACCTAAACAAATAGTATAGTCATACCCTGAAGATTTCTCTCACTACGATCCATAACCTATATTGGATACTCTTAAAAGTAATCATTATCACAAAGATTGATGTATACCACTTCTATCACATGTGAAGGGTATCACTGATATCTCTGAAGCTGAGATACATGAAATATGTCACGCCTGGTCCTGTATCACTCTGGAAGGGCTAAATGGGATGACACTCTATCAACCATTTCCATTATCGCAAACAACCCGAAAAAACCGGGTGATAGTTTTCCATGTTACCGGATACAACATTGCCCCAATATTGATGAAACCTAATGGAAAACATAATGAACAAAATTTAATTATAGAGTCCATATCTAATGGTCAATATATGATTTTTCTAACTCGGTGCAGTCACCAACCACTTCCTGGTCAACTGAACTTGCTCAGACTACTCTTACATGAGACTAGGCCCCACAAGCACCGAATCTCCTAATTCCATCCAAAAAAAGAGGTGAATGGATTGTACTAACATACAAATCCTCTTTTGGATATATTAAAATAATATATTATAATATAATAACTCCATGAGTTTTATATGTTTCTCCCATGAACCACCAAACTCCAAAACACAGGCTCGAAACATGTCCTCCAGAACCTGAATAGTTCGCTCATATTGAACTTTAGTCTAAGGATGACAGACTATGCTCAAAAGAAACTATGATCCTAGATCCTTCTAAATACCCTACCAGAAATGTTATGTAAAACAATGACCTTTATCAAAAATGATACTTCTCAGAATATCATGAAAAAGAACCACCATTCGCATATAAAGACTGCCCAAATCATCAACTATGAAGGTCTCTCTGATGGGTTATAAGTGCAATACCTTCATAATTTGATCCAAAATCACCTATAAAACATCATTATTATGGGTTTAGCAGGATAATATTATCACAAAATCCACAAAAACATTATCCCATTTCCACTTAAGAATGTGTACAGACTGTAAAATCCCTACTGGCCTCTATTTCTTGATTTTCACCTACTGAAAAGTGAAGCATCTATCCATGGAGCCTACCACCTCATTATTTATTCCTAACCAGTAGAAAAATCTATGTAGATCATGACTTATATTTTTTAGACCATGAATCACCAATAATATATAATAATGAAACTCCCACGTCATCTCCTCGTGTATGCTCACAGGAACCCACACACTTCCATAGAAAATATAAGAATTTCCACTACCAAGAGACCATCCTGATGGTGTCTCCCCACATATAAGTTGTATCATAGAAATGATAACTCTAGATTAGATATCTATTTGTTCTTGATATGGTCTAAGAAAATGAGTATAACAGATGTCAAAGTTTGAGTTACTCGACCATGTGACTCATGGATATCTAGTGACATGTCGTCAAAGAGATCCATTATCCACAACTTATTGAAAGACTCCCCTTATACCTCAGTCATTGTCTTTTCGATCAATTAATTTGAAAACATTTCTCTTTCCCAATGTATAAACTAAATTCATTTTGAAAGAATGAAGATACTCAAACCACATCCTATGTCAAAGGTTCATGTATCACTAAAAAAATATGCACATAAGGATCTCATGGTCTGTGTACACCAAAAATGTCTCATCCATGAGATAGTGTCTCCAACATCATAGGGAAGGTTACATTATTTATAACTATAGATCATGAGTTGGGTAATTCCTATATCATGGTCTTAGCTATTTAAAACCATAAGAAACCACTCGATCCTCCTGAATCTGAACTAATCTGAGTACAACTCCAGATACATCACGATACACTAAATATGCTTTAACTAACATAGGTAAATTTAGAATTTATTTTCAGGTCATCCTACCCTTTATCTCTTATAAGTATATTTCATAAGAATCATTCTGAACAAACTTCACCCACTTCTTAGTTATCCCAGACATTGGTGCTTCCAAATGGGAGAAATCCTGAATAAGTTGTTGATAATAACTTTCAAATCCCTGAAAGCTATGAATCATGAAGATGTTATTGGGATGATCTCAAGATAACGTGACTAAAAATTTCTCTAGGTACAATGTTAATCCTACCTCTGATATGACATAACCTTATAAGTGTACTTTATTAATCCAAAAACTGCATTTGATTATCATGGTGTAAATTTGATGCTCTCTCAATGAACTCAAGATGATTTCAATATGTTGGGAATGATCGTATGCTAACAAGGTGAACATTAATATATCACAAAAAATCCCAAACAAAACTAGAAAAGGATGAAAGATCAAATACATAAACTCCATGAATATCATTGGTGAATTAGTCAAACAAAACAGAATCACTACTCACTTATAAAACCATACCTACTTCTAAATGAAGTCTTGGGAATTTATGTTGGTATTTCCTTTAACTGGTGGTAACATGACATTAAATTTATTTTCAATAATATCTTAAAACCTCTTAACTAATCAAAAATATCATCAATATGTAGAAGAGGATAATGATTTTTAACCATCATTTAGTTCAACCTTTGATAATCCATACATATGTATACAAACCCATCTTCCTTATTAGTGAAGAGAACTGAAGAACCATAAAGAGATGCGCTAGGATGTATGAAGCCATTATAACCTAGATCATACAATTGAACTTTCAACACCTGAATCTCTATTGGTTCCATCCTACATGGATGGATATAAAATGACTTTGCTCCCGGTAGTGACATGATCATAAACTCGATCTATCAATCATGTAACTAGGTGTAATACTAGTGAAGAAAAAAAATTGAAAATTTTCCACCATGGTGGGAAAATAATACTACTAAATTCCATCATTATCTAGAGAAATTCAATGTATTTAAGCCATGATACAATCCAACCTGCACTAAATTTTCCCTATATGAACAACATGAATATCTTAATCACCTATATGAGAATATATAGCTTCTTCTGGTGATGAAAAAAGTAAATATATACCAATAATAGTTGATATGATCATGTTATTGAACTAACCAATCAATAAAAAAATCAACGTCGAAGCATTTCATTTCTAGCACAAATTTTTCCCTTATGAAATATTAACCACCAATATCTAGATAATATGCCTTGAAATGTTTGATATCCTCTAACCATGCTCCCAATGGTGTGTAAATAGTCAAATAACCATATAATATTTCCACATCCATTCCTAAACCATTTTCATAAAGAGAATATAGAAAATAATGGGATTCCCTAGTATCAAATAAAACACAAGATAAAGTAGATGATATAATAATCAAACCTATTACTATAAATGGTCATACATCAATGATAGATAGAGTAGTTTTCATAATTTGAATATGACTTTTCCCTTTTACATAGGCTCCATTCTGACTATCCTATGAAATTTCCACCACCATGTACTATCTCTCCCACACTAGGGTACCACATACCCTATATCAACTTGAACGTCTAGTGAAACTCCAAATACCATCCTATAAAGGGGTAGATGATCCCTTTCTCAAATCATGTGTCTAATATGATCCCCGACCATTGGTGTACTACAAAAAGCTCACATAGAACCTCTTAAGATGACCTAGTCTGGCACATATATGACACTGAACTATACGGTGATGACATTGTGGATACTTGTGGACAAAAATTCCACATTGATAACAATATAATATAATACAGTCCTAAGGTGGTTTCTCACTTCTTTAACTGCTCTTTCTACTACTACCATAGTGAAAACTATCATAGAGGTTATTATTGCTAATCAATGACGATATCCTAGCTTTCTCTAATCGAAAATATTGACCTCTACATGGGGACTCTCTTAGATTCCATTCTATGATGAGTGTTTAGTTAATCAAATCCTTAAAACTAACCAAACAAAAAAATTCATCTATGGACTAATCTCATAGTTAATACCATCTTGAGAATGTCTCTCCCTAGAGATCTAATCAACTTCCAAAGATGATGAAAAGTGTTGTAACTCAGTGAAACATCCATCATATTCTAGAAATAACTTGCCTTCTCATGTAAGATGCATGAATTCATGAGTGTTTTCATCCCTTGATGCCTTACGAAATAAATCACTTATGAAATTCACCTTGAATTTCTTCAAATATTCCTCATACAACTTCCCAAATTCCTCCAAAACATCCCACAATTTCTTGGGAGGTCCATAAATCTTATATGCATCATGGTTTACCATCTAATATGTGGGTGTCTCAATATGATTAAAAATCATCGGGATGGACTTGATCAAGAACTCATCAATTTTGGTTCCTCCATCCCTAGTAAATTTAGGAGGATTCTATAGCTAAAACTCTCTTATATGTTTAGACATCAAATACATAGTACATATAACCACCCATTACATGGATCACATGACCGTCAACAATCTGTCGTGATACTGAACATCTATATGATCCTTATGAATTACAAGAAGCTCGAATTCATCTTCATTAGGAGTGTTTAAATTAACACTCTCCCGATTCTCAGTTCAAAGATGTTGAAGATTAATTTTATCAACAATAAAAACACACTCTTTAGAACACTTGCGATTACAAGGTTAACCTTAATAGGTAACAACAACAAATAACCACAGACTCTTGGTCTCTGTAAACAATGATTACAAGTGTTTTTGTATGAAAAAACAATTAATTGATCTTTTTCCAAGATATAATATATATCCCATATCACAATAAAATAGGTAAATATATATCATATGAAAAATAAATATATACCTATCGTAAACAATGCATGTCCATACATCCCTATATTGTTATTATGATGCATGTATAATCATAACATGATGTACCAATCCATGAGTATAAATATCAAGAACTAATAACATCACATAACAACAATTTCACACAACATACGAATCAATCATATAGAAATAACAAAAACTATAATAAACATAATATAAACAATAATCTAACCCATGGGAACTTAGACTTCCCCTCAAACATGTGTTAGCTACTCCCATGAAAATTCTCAATAACAAGTTCTAACACATCATAGTACCCTTTCAACATTCCCCAAATTGAGAATAAATTGAACTGAAAAATGGTGTTCTATGATACCACTTTGTAACATCCCCTGATTCGACACTCTTTTACATAGATAGAAAAGTTTGGTTACAAAACCTCAAGAGAACATCCCCATGTTCTAGAGGCTATCGACTAGAAGCGGGGGTGTGATAATTATAGTGGGGGAAATATAATCCTTTGATTAAAAATTTAAAAAAAAATTTAAAACATCCAATAATAATTAATAAATTCCAGAGTTGGGAAATAATGGAAACAATATAATACACTTGAAACTAACAATAAATAAAAATTGAACAATCTAATGATTTTGAAAGGAATAATGTAATGATTTTCTAGAATGTAACTAAATTTCATATTAGTAATAATACAAGTAAAAGACTAGAAGACTCTAGTAGAAACTCCACGATCCCCTATCCCAAACCACACATTAGTCCCATCTCCATCCTCCAACCCATCAAGAAAAGACAATCAATAGCAATGTCCTTTTCCCTTGTCCAAAACTACATCCACATAATGTGCTCGGGTACCAAATGTCGACTTAAATAGTGTATGAGTATAAATCAGTACGTCAACACCACCACATCTAAACTAACTAGTTAGATAAGATGTGTATAGAATAAATTGACGAAAATCAATATTAATTAAATTAATAATTAATAAAAATATAACAATCTACTTCGACACCATGATGGAGTATCTTTGAGCATTCCTCAAAGCCATGCCAACCACAAACATATATTCACTGTAAAATAACCTATATCCCATTGCATTCTAGATTATCTCTGAGCATTTCTCATAACCATGGAAACCATAATCATAAACATAGAACTATCATAATAATCCAGTTCAAATCCCCATAAGCATTAAATCATGGGACTAGGTTGAGCATGATTAATAAAGTCATTACAACATCTAGGTAAAATATCTATAAGCATTACAATATGGGACTAGGTTAAGGATTCTCAATATAAGAATTACAATATCCAGGTAAAAATATTATAAGCATTACAACATGGGACTGGGTTGAGCATGCTCAATACAAGAATTACAACATCTAATTGTACATATTATAGGGCCATGCTCGATATATAATAAATTAATCAAGGATCACAAAATCACATCATAAGCCTCAATGGTTAATTATTCAAATTATCATTTGTGTTTCAATTAAAATTTTCATTTTTATCACAATTGAGAAATAGTAACATCAATAAGAAGCAATCCACAACAAAGGTGATTTTCATGAAATGATACCTTAGGAGATTTCATGATATATTATACATAAGTTACATTTAATCCTTCTCCATGGAGATGCATTGAGGGTATTATGTCGAGATATGGTATAATATTGTTTGAGGATGTATCCATGTTGGTTTGGTTGTGAGTGCATTGGGTGGATTTGTGGTCTCCACAAGAGAGTTTTATGGTGGCAACAATATTTGTTTCAGATCGGGTTAGTTTGTGGAAGATATTCTTTCAGAATCGATTCAGATGTTAAGGAGGATATTTTTGTGTTGATGACTTTGATCTTTGACTTTATGTTTTGTTTTTGGTGAATCCACTTCTTAATGTGAATTTTATGTTGTGGTGTGTGAATCTGTTATGATGTGATTTATTGTGTAACCTACGATCTTTAGTTAAAGGGTCTATGATTATATATTTTCATCAGAGGTTGCTGAAGATGTGGTTTAGAGATGAGATTTTTCCCCATACCATTGTGATTTGTGTTTGAATATTTTATTGGGTATACCCTTGGCTATCGTTACCAGGCCATGCATATCTGCATGATACAGCTTGCAAAGATGTTTTGGAAAGGTGGAAAATAGACTTAATGTTTTTGATGATAGGGAGGGTTCTTCTTTGTTGAATTGATTCAGTTTTTTTTGGATTTTGGATACTAAGGGAATAGTTGGATGTCTTAAGTCTTTAAAGTCACATTGGGTTCCCCATCATCCCTTAAAAGGGGACTTATGATAATAAAAAAAAAATTAATTTTTAGTAATCAAGATATGAACAAAAAATGAACACAGTTAAGGGATTACACAATAATTATCGAATCACCAAGGGGTAAAAGATAACGAATTTAACAAATCCACATAGTAGGGACAAATAATTTTCTTGGAATTTATAAAAGGTCGGACAACACTCCAAAATAACATGCAATATTCTATCAGTTCGAGTATAAAATAATACAGTGAGATGAAAGGAAAAATTAGTTGCACAACATTCATTAAAATATAAGGTTAGGGAATTACATTGTATGTAATATAACTACATGATGTGTAATTATTTTTAATTGTATGTGATGAAAAACATGTTTCCTCAGTTGAATATTTAATTATCTCAAACATTACAAGGTATCTAATCCATTTATATTGCATGAAAATGTTCCACATATGGTTTTCCATCTTATTTCCTTATTAAACAAACTCAACCCCCTTTAAGTATTTTCAACATGGAAGAACCTATGTTAACACTTGACCAATTTATACCCAGACACCCTTAGATAAAAAAACATACATCCTTGAAATTTGAGTCATATTCTCCAACAAATCTCTCTATATCTAAAAAAGACATAACCATTATTTCTAAAATGAAAAGCTCAGATAGATACATACATAAAATCTTTAGGATACTATGTGAATTGTCTTTACTTCTAAATTCCCCAACCCTATAAGCATAGATTCGGTGCATTATTTCATTACATTGGTATGATTAAATTGAATCATATCTCAAAGTATGAAACAATTTAGAAGTTTTGGAAATCCATATTACATACATGATACACATTATACATTGGTAAAATATGATAAAACATAACATAAGTAAAAGATCATAATCCTTTAAACTCCTTTAAATTATTCCTCTTCGTAAACTAAGGAATTGAAATGTAATATGGTTGACCTCAAATTTTCATTAAGTGTAAGTAAGGATGAATAAATAATGAATTAATAAGAATAAATCAACATGGAAAGGTGAATAACTGATAACCCATGCCATTTAAATAATAAAATTTAAATTAAATGCATCCATAGATTATATCATAAGATAGCCTCTTATATAATTACAATGATAACTGAAATATCTATGATGAAAAATATTAATTATTGGACGTCATGTCTGAGAAACATGAAAACTTATACCATCAATAAATTTCAAAAGATTGTTTAAAAATATAGGTATGTACCCATTTTATTCGGACAATAGAGTTTTCTCATGAGATCCTATCAATAAATCTAAGGGATATATAAAGTATATAACCCACCCATCATTTCTAGTCTAAGGCATTCCTCATATAATGTAATCAATTTAATTAATAAGTAATGCGCCTTATCAAATATTAGTATTGAATGATGACTAAAAAAGTATCAATATTTCCCAAGAGTAAGATAAATAATAAAAATGGTTTTTGACATTGATTAATGCGAATACAATTGAAATATCATTAAAAAAAATATTTTGGAAAATAATCTTTAAACATTTCAAAGTGTCTCATATAACTTTGAAACATTTGAATAATAGTCCTCATGATGTAATAACAATATATAAAATTATAATTTCATGAGAATAATAATATTTATTATATAACAAGTAAAAGGGATGTATATAGACCATATAAAAGAAACTAGGGGCATAACATTACAGTATGCCTCAATAAAATGAGATTTAGATGACATCTATTACAACATTGTAATCATTTATTTTAAAGACCTCTCATTTGTAAAAGAAAATATTTTATTTGAAAAGAACCTTTTAAACTTGTAAATTAATCTTAAACACATTATGGCTTAATGATGGTGGGAAATTATATTCATGCTCTATAAGTTAAAAAAAATTCAATTTTCTTTTGAAAGAAAAGTCAGAAAGTACCTTGTTTTGAAAAAAGATATGAAGATTTTATTTAATGAATTTTTTAAAAAGTAAAATATATATAAAAATGATTTTAAACAAAAATTTGAGAATAATAAAAAAATTGAAAACATTTTCATAAAACACTAACATGGATGTGAAATATTCCTAAGTGTAGGCTTAAACAGAAATAATCCTGAATAACAATGAGATTGTGAAATAACACAATACCATTCATTTAATTTTGGGAGAATGTTTCTTTATCCTAATGTATAATGGTTTTAATAATTTTATTAACTTATAAAAGGACCATACTATTACTTATAATATCATATATTAACTTCTTAAAATAAATCATTACTAGTTTTTTATTGATCTTCCATTATTTTCACAATTAAGGGTGTTAATTACCTATTTTTTTGAGTATGTTTTGATGTGTAACTTGTTATTCCCATTAATTATATGATTATTTTATCATCTATAGACTGTAAAAAATGATTTCAATATAAAATATATTAAGTATAAATGTATTTATAAGAATACATAAAATTTGGATATAGGAAATAAAATGCACCATTCATGGAGATGATAGGTCCTACGTACGCATGAATAATACATGCACTAATTTGATGTATTAAAATAATTAAAATTAAATGAATTATATTATAAAAAAATTACCATATTTTTTTCATATATTTCAATATTGTTTATTATTTTCATCCTTAATACATTCTCTGTGTATAGTGAACAAAAAACATCATTTTGAGGAGGTGGTAGTACACATGCCCACCAATGAATTTATTAAATTTGTACAAAATGGAAAGAATGAAGGTGTGAGTTATATAAGAATGAAATAAGTATAGATCCATTAAAAATATCACATATATCATATATTAACTATAAATGTATCATTATTTCTAACCTTTAAATGTTGTAAGAGAAGAATGAAAGACATCTCTTCAGGAGGAGGTAGTTCACTATACAAACGAACAATGACGGTGTATCCCATTTGATGGATGCGTGTAAAGATGTAGGTAAAACTATTAACATAAAAATATATCATTATATTAAATATAATTTTTTATTTTATAATAATAGAATAATAAAAATTGAATTGTTTTATAAATAAATAAAATGAAAGTGATCATGGAAGAATGTTACCTCATTTTCAGGTAACTTCTTTTGGTTTATAATAAAATAATTCTTTGGCTAGATTTATGACCAAAGGGAGGATTATAGGTTTATGGGAGGGTATTTTTGATCTTATTTTGTCAGGTTTTGGATGATAAATAATGATCAAAGTGGTGTGAGTATGTGAGGGAGGAGATTCCCTTTTATAATTCTGTTAAGGGGCACTTTTGGAAACTCTCAAAACATTAAATTAATATAAATTAATTTTCAATTCGAAATAACTCCAAATATATATATTTTTAATCTTATATGAGGTTGGGGGAAATCCACTTATCCAATATGTTTTGTACAAGTGTACATTAAATTATTACAATTATCATCTATCTTTAACTCTTAGTTAAAACCACTAACTCTAACCATGACAACATGAGTTTTTACTATTTAATGGTTAATATAGTTAGTATAAAATGACAAAAGAACTTTAAATGGATAATTGATGGCATATTAAACCTTATAAAATCCATTTGTATAAAATTTATATTTTTAAAATCATTATAAATTTTATAAAATATAATTTATTTTAAAATATGATTAATTTTAATTTTGAAACTATTCATTAATTTATTTTTTAAAAAATATCATAGAAAATTGATATATTAAAAAATCCATTAATATTTCCTTAATAAATTTATGAAATATATAAAATTTATTTATGAAATTAATTATCTCAAATTATATGTATTTTAATATTTTTAATATCATTTATATGATATTTTCATTATTTAAACAATTATTGCATCATCATTGTGTAATCCTTTAATGTAAATATTTATTTCTTAAAAATTAAAAATAAATTACCGTGAATAAGTTAAAAATATAAGATATCAAATTACTATTAATAGTAAAATTTATTTTTTGAATGACCTCATATAAAAAATGTAATACTTATTAAAAACATGAGTATGACATATTAGATTTTCCTTAGAATAAGATACTAAAAAGGCATAAAATCATCCAAGTGGATTAAAGAGGCCCTCAAATCAGCCCAAGGATAATTTTCATCAAAAATAACTCATCTAAAAAAATTAAGATAAGTGTTATTGTAATTTTATAATATTTATAATATTATTTTTAACCTTAATCCCAAAATTTAACTTTAACCATTTGAATAAAAAAACATACTAAAATTACTATTAATAATCTCAAAAAATAAAAGGAACCTATTTAAATAATTTTTAAACAATAATTCAAAATCTTGAATATATTTTTCAAAAATTTAAAGATTTAATTTTTCATAATTAATTAAAAACTAATCATGTTGAAGTGTCGAGAATATAGTGTTTTAAAAAGAAAACATTCAAAATATTGGAATGATTTTTTTAAAAACATTAATTTGAAATTGATTAAAATAACATAAATTATATTAAATGATAAAAAAATTGAACTAATTATACTTTAAAACAATTTAAAAATATAACTTAACATCATAAATTTGTAAGACAGAAAAGATGTTTTCAATTAAAATGTAATATTTTATCAATGTTCAGAAAAACATGAAACGTGTCATAAAAATTTAAAAAATTAAACCAAATACAATTTATATATTTCAATTTAATAAAAGAAGTTTATTTACCAAATATAATTTTTAAAATTTTTAAAAACTATATTTAAAAAATGGGTGCCACTAAAAGGCATTAAAACCATCTTTTTATGAAAATATATTCTTCTTTGCATAAAATTGGATTTTTTCTTATATCATATATAGAAAACACTTAGGATGAATTATAAACAATATATTAAATATTTTATGTTTATATTTCATTAATATAATCCCCAAATATGTGATTTGTTAATTTTTGTTGGTATAAAACATGATCGTGAACATTTAAATAGTTTTTATAAAAACAAATATTGTATATTAAATTGGTTTTTATATTTATTTTTAATTAATTTTGAATAAATTAATTAAATAATATATTTTCATAAGATATTTAATACTATTAATAACCACCAATATAATGGATATGATATAATTTCATTTTAAATAACAATATTAATTGTATATCATGGTTTGTTTAGGTTTAGTATTGTTTACAACATAAGTTATATAAGAGATTATATTTAAAATGATACATAAATTAAAATATTGGGTTGAAACATTATCCCCTAATTTAATAAATTTTATCCTTGAAATTTGTAATTTCACTTAAAAAAGTGGCGATACATTAATATTTCATTATTGGAAACCCACCTAAAAAATATAGTTAATAAAATATACTTTCAATAAGAGGGAAGTAAATGAGAAGGTCAACCAAAAAATAGGATTTAAAATAGGATAACATTAACTAAATTTGAAAATCAGGATATGGAATAGAATTTAATCTATCGAGTTCTGATGGATAGTGATAGAGAACTTTGTCATTATTAGACTAACCATAAAAAATAGTAAATTTGTGATCGGTTAAAATACCATTGATTTATTAGAATGAAATGTAAATAGAAAATGGTTTTTCTAATTTTTTCATAGAGTTGATAGATTATTTTACTATATAGAGAAGCACTTACTTTATTTCATTCCATGTTATAACTATAATGTCATATTTTGGTTGTGATTCGATCTATTTTCACTTCATCCCTAACAGCTGAAAACGAATGTTCATTATGAATTTTTCTCACCTGAAGCACTTTTATGAATCCTAATATTCATGAGCGATTCATTTGGAATTTAAATGTTTACTAAAACCAAAATAATTTGAAAAAGTTTTCAAATATGATAAATCATACTTTAACCTCAATAAAAAATATCCAATGTTCAACATAACCCATCCTTAATAAGTTAACTTAATAGTCATTCGAAGTAATTATATCAAAATTAAAACCCAAATTTGTTTGAAGGAAGGTCCCTAAATTTTCAAAACCAACTTAACATTCAATTCCTAAAATAAAATAATGTATCTCTTATTATCACATAGAATTATTTTATCACCTTATAACTTTAATGATAACATTCATTCATTGAAAACCTTTATGAATAAGTACTGAAGAACACACTTTATATATCCAATGATTCATATAACCAGTGTTTCATTAATGAAATTATTCTTTAATCCAAATAAAAAATAAAATTAATCATTCCACTTCATTCTTAAACCATTAACTTCACTTCATCTTATAATTCCTTATTACGCAATTCTTTTCATATTTATTTTGTAGTATCTTCATCGTCATCAGTATAATAGTAACCTGTATAACGTTTCATATTTTAACCATTGATAAAAAACCAAAGAACAATGTGAGAAACATTATCAAAATTATATAGCAAAGAAGAATTATTTATATGACATATAAATAAGTAATCTTTCTCAATATATGAATCCATTTTTTTATCATTGGTTATCAATTTTCATTACCATATCAAAAGGATAATATCCTATATATAGTCTTATCGTAAAATAAATTCATGGGGTTATATTCCCCAATCTATGTTTTCTTAATTATAGCTTCTGAGTTTTGGACAACCAGATTACAAACATGATACCCATAATACATTAGGAAAATAAAATAAAGCACAAAATAATTAAAAGATCAGCATCCTTGAAACTCATTCAATGGAATCCTCTTCATAACTTGGAGAAAGGAAACATAAAAAGTGTGATCTCAAATACTCAGTAATGGCATGTAAAGCTGATGTAATAATGGATTATTGAGAATAAATCAACATGGAAATGTAAATAACTGATAACACATGAAATTAAAATAATAAAGAATTAAATAAATTAATCCATATATTTTTTAATATGAAAACATCATGGATTCTAAGAATGATAACTGAAATATCTATGAAGGAAATGCTTAATTATTCAACATCATGTCTGAGGCACATAAAAACATATACCATCAAGACCATTCATAACATGATTTAAAACTATTGGTAGAAACCTATTTAATTTGTGAAACTAATTTGTCTCATGAGAACATTTTGATGAATCAAGGGGATATATAATGTCTGGGAACCAGTCTAAAGCATTCCTCAGAATGTGCATAATCAGATTTTTTTATTGAATGTAGAATAATAATTTTTCAATATTTCTATAGTGGAGGATAAGTAACAACAAGGGTTTTTGACATTGATGAATGTAAATACCATTGAAAAAACATTAAAAATTCTCATGATGAAAATAATCTTTAAATAATCCAAAGTGTCCCATAACACTTTTAAACATTGGAATCATAATCTACATGAAGGAATAAAATTAAATGAAAATTATAATATCATAAGTATAAGGATATTCATGATATAAAATTTCAAATATTAGTATATACACCATACAAAATAAACTAGGTCTATAACATTACAATGTGCCTCAATGAAGTGAAATTGAGATGAAATCTCTTACCACTTTATAATCATTTATTTAAATAGAGGTGCATTTATAAAATAAAATATTTTATTTACAAAGAACCTTTTAAACCTATATAGAATGATTCAAAATATTAGTTCTTTATGATGGTGTTTAATACTTTCTGTACTATATAAGTTAAAAAACACTCCTTTTACTTTTTTATGAAAATTTATAAAGTGCCCTATTTAAAAAAATGATATAATGATTAATTTTAAGACATATTGTAAAATTAATAAAGCATAAAAATGAATTTTAAAAAACAGTTAAATAGTAGTAAAAAAAATTAAAATTCTTTTAGAAAACAATAATATTGAAGATAAATATTCCCTAGTGGAGACTTAATCAAAAATAATCCTGAATAACAATGAGATTATGAAATAACCCTTTACCTTGTGTTTATTTTTTGGGTTAACATACCTCAAAAAAATATATAATGGTTTTAAGAATTATATTAAATTATGCACAAAAATTAATCATATTTATAATATAATATATTATCTTTTTATAATATCTCATTTCCCATTTTTTAACAATCTTCTATTATTTTCACTATTTTAGGTCTTAATCGGCTAGTTTTTCGATTATGTTTGGACTTATTACTTATTGTTACTATTCATTAGATAATGATTTAAACATATAATGAATTTAATACATTATTTAAACATTAAATATATTTAGTATACATTTATTTAGAATAATCCATCAAATTTGGGGATAGGAAGCTAAAATCATTATTCATGGTGATGGTATTCCATACATATGCATGAACGCTACTTCCATTTATTTTCCATATTAAAATAACGAAAATTAAATGATTTATATTAAAATTATAGTATCATTTTTATGTCATATATGTCACATATTTTTATTAAAACCATCCTAAACACATTCCATGTATAGTGTGAACTAATTACATCATTTTGAGGAGGTAGTATTCCAAACACCCACAAATGAAGTTATTGTATTCCCAAAAAATTGAAAGAATGAAAGGATGAGTTATAAAATAATTAAAAAATCCAAAATACATAATAAATATCATATATATCATATATAAACTATGAATACATCATTTTTTCCAACCTTTAAAGGGGGTAAATGGAAGAACATACAACATCGGTTTGTGATGTGTATTTCATTGTACACATGAAGGATGATTGTGTATCAGATTTGATGGATAAGCATGAAGGTGTAGGTAAAAATATTATAATAAAAACACATCAGTATATTTATGATATTTATGTTGTTATATAATCATGAAATAATATGAATATAATTTTTTGAGAAAATGTAAAATGAATGTGATCGCTGAAGAATGGTACATCATTACGAGTAACATCTATTGTATTATACCAAAATACTTCATTGGTTGAATTTATTCCCAAAGGGTGGATTTTAGGATAAGGTTTGTGATGTTTAAAGATTATTTTGGTGTAGGTTTTATGGGCTATATGGCTCAAAGTGGTGTGAGGATGTTATGGATGATGGGATATTTTATAATTGAGGTGAGGGGCAATTTTGGAAACTCTCAGAATATTACATTTATATAAATTAATTTTAAATTTAAAAATTGATCCTAATTGAGTTATTTAAAATATAAGATTATTTTAGGTCTAAATACACAAATAAAATAATTTTTGGAAAAATTTAGGTCATATTATTACCCTTATCTTTTTACTTTAACCCTTAGTGAAACACTTTGTCTCATACCGCGACAACTTAGATTTTTACCCTTTAAGGGTTATAATTGTTGTAATAAAATACCAAAAGAACCATAAATGGATCACTAGAGAAATATTTTATTTTATCCCAACCAATTTTCTGGATTTCATTTTTTTATTATTTTCATACAATTTAATAATGATTATTTTTTAAAAATATCATTAATGTCGATAGAATTTATTACTTGAATTTTTTATATATCAAACAAATATGATATCTTTTAAGAAAAACCATTAATATATCCATAATGTGTCTATTTAATATTTAAAATTTTTCAATAAAACTAATTATTTAAAATATATTTATTTTAAAAATTTTAATATTATTTATTTTATATTTACATTAATTAAACAATTATTGCATCATAATTTTGTAGGCCTTTAAGATAATAATTTATTTCCTAGTTTTATTTACAAAAATACCATAGTGAAGATAAAAAATATATCTTTCAAATTAATATTTATAGTTTTTGATATTTATTGGCCCATCGATATTGTTGGCCACTATCTCTAACTATAATGGTTTTAATTCTCACAAATCATGTCATATATTAACATATATCATACGCCATGCCAGATTCTATATTTTGAAAAAGTATCATCTCAAATATCAGATCATTCCAACAACAAACTATTTATATGTGTTCAAGTATAAAAAATATTATCTTTGTGTTTATTGATTTTAATATTCTCAGCCTTTGTTGGATTCTAAGACAGATAGAACATCTAAACATGTCTATGTATGATTCACTGACAATAATAAGCAGATAACTCACCATTAGACATATGACTCACTAATAGATAGATCAAACATGAATCTATTCTAAGGATGACACTTTTGAAAAGACTCACCATTGGACGTGACACTGATAGACAAAAGAATCACAGTCACACATGACACCGACGTAGACAACCTACCATTAGTTCAAGTGACCTACCGTGCATTGTGCTACCGATGAAAGAACACATTGTTAGTTGAAATTAGTCACTATTAGCTCAGTTATCTCAGTGATATAAAAGACGAATCACTGTTGACATGAGTCACCAATAGTACATTTTTCTCACCAATAGGACACACTAACACATATAGTCACTGATACTAATGGAAATGACTCACCAATACAAAGAGTCATTGATGCTAACTGACCGATACTTATGAATCACCGATAGTCATAAAAGCTATTATTAATTTATTAATTAAAATTTTTATCTAATAGTAATATTTTGAAAAATTAATGTTTCTAACATTATTTAATGTTTTCTATTGGGAATTTAGTAGATTGTATGAGTTTCATATACATGGAGAGATATTCATGTCTATTGGACCTTGAATTATACAAGAATTACAAGCTTGATCTTTTGAAAAGTGCTGAGAAAGGAAATAAGTAAAGAGAACTCCTATAACTCTCAAGCTCACTTCCAAAACCCATGAAGTCAAATGAAGAACATACATGGATATAAAAAAGAAAAACTAAAAGCTGCTAAGCTACGCTGAATACCTTTTGAATGAGAAGCTGAAAATTTCACACTCCTAGAAGTCAGAGCCCAGGGACTACGATACTCCATTTTTGAGCCAACATCCAGAAGAGAACTCAAACATCATTTCTACTACATCAAATGAGTCCAAATATGCACTACATAACACACAATTAATTCTAAACCTTATTATACCTCTTTAGCTCTGTTGTGTTCTTATATTCTCATTTTTCAAGCAGTGTGTGTATCTGTCTATTACACACACATTGACTCCTGTGCATAATCGTAGGATACTTGATATACTCAATTTCACACACTTTTTATCACTATTTATCCCTTATAAAACTATGGAAGAGGTCAGGTGTGACCTGGTTATTATTTTTCCCATGAAGAATTGTGGTAGAGTTTAAATGTGACCTAGACAGCCTTGTATGCTATTGTAATCCCGGATCCATGTTGAAGATCAAACTGTTTATTAATTTAAACTACTTGGTTGTAGGTGATAACCCAGTGAAGAGGACTATGTCTCATCTTGAGACTAAACCACTTGTTTATATCTACTGTGTTTACCATTTACTTTTGCTCTATTTTTATCACATATTTCATAAAACTAAAGTTAACTCCAATAGTTAGTTTCACATGTGTTTATAAATTTTTTGAGCCAGTTGGTTATTTTAAAAATTTACATTGATCTTTGGATTAAGATAATTGAGAACAAATCAATATTTTGAGAAATTAATTGAAACTTCTAGACTCATATAAATTCACTACAAAAGGACTTGAATTATATTTTTAATTGAGGGAAATTATCAATATAATTTTTTTAATAGAAATTTATATAGTTACTCAATTAAACCCCTATTATGTAACATCCTCTGACTAAAATTTGGTATTATATGTTTTTATTATTTTGATGTTTCAGTTTAAAAAACTTTTTCGAATATTTTCAACTTTGATTTTAGTTGGATTTCCAAGATCTTTAAATTTCTTTTATTTATAAATTTGTATCTCTTTAATATTTTTTTGAAATTTTATTATTGATAATAGGCTAGAAATAACTGCTACCAACATACCTCCATTATTTAACGGAACAAATTATGCAAAATGGAAAATTGTGATAAAAATGAATTTAAAAATTATGGGTTTTGAAATTTGGTCTTAAATTGTAGATGGGTATATGATTCTTGATACTACTAGAACTACATGGGATAACCCCACTAAGACTGATTATAACAATAATTGTAAAGACATGAATTCCTTATATTGTTCATTAAGAGATGAAGAATTTAACAGAATTTCTACATTTAAAAGAACTCATGAAATTTGGGATAGCATGTCTCTTTCATGTGAAGGAACTTCTAGTGTTAAGGAGATGAGACTAAAAACATATAATCTTAAATATGATAATTTTATGATGGTGCCTTATGAGATTATTTTTGACATGTATCTCAAGTTCCATGAAATAGTTAATAGTATGATCTCTCTAGGAATAGATGTTACTACAAAATAAAAATTCATGAGCATTTTCAGATGCTTAACTGATAGATAGAGAGGATCTTATATCTCAATTATAGACTCATATGACATAAAAAATATATTTTTCAATAAACTCATTGGAAAATTGATGATGTATGAAGAAGAGCTAAAAGAAAACAAAGAAGAGGAGGATGAACCTAATAGAAATTATGTGTCCTTCAATACTAGTACCTATAAGAATAAAAAAATTGAAGGTACTAGCCTCTATTGAGTGCTCCAATATAGATGAATCAATATATGAGATTGATGGAGGGATGGCTAAATTATCCAGAAGATTCAATAAATTATATAGAAACAATATGTTTTGTATGAATCCCAATTACAAAGGAAGATATGATAACAAGGGAAGCTAGAAAAAGGATTGTATGAGAAATGAAAAATTATATGAGATTGTTTTATATGAATTCCAGAGGAGAGGACATGTCAATAATGACATTCCAAAGTTAAAATAAAAAAAGAATTATGAAAATAAAGACAAGATGTATAAGAAAGATATGATGGCCACCTAGAATGCTTCTAAAGATAGATTCATTGAATCGGTATCATATAATGATGAAAACTATGACATGGAAAATATGTGTCTTATGAAAAAAATATTTTAGGTAACATTAGATTAACCTAAAAATAATTATTATTATTCTAAAAATTAAAGTGAGTATTAAAATATGAAAAATGATGAACTATTTGAACACTCTAACATGATGGAAGACACATGTATTTAACTAAAAGATAAATATAAACCTTTAAGGATACAATATGTTTTTTTGTAACTATTAAATCTGAACTTACAACTTATAAAGAGAATAATTCTCAACTTCCCAATGAAAATAATAAATTAGAAATGACTGATGAGAAATTAAATAAAGATTCAAAAAATTTACCAATGAGAAAGTCACTCTTACTCAAATTCATGGAAAATAGATGGCTCCTAAGCACACTTCTAGTATTGGATATCAGACTGGATAAAGAGAATTATCTAAAACATATTTTATAACTAAATCTAGAAAATCTATTCTTTTACCTTAAAATAAATGCTTTGGTTCTAGTACTAGTTTTGGAAAATCATTTACTACCTCTATATTTTTTGGACCAAAAAGAGTTTATTTTTAAAATATGTTACATAATTCTTACAGTAAACCCATAAGAAAAATGTGGGTACTTGAAGAATTGATTACTAATGTCACTGGACCCAAAAAAGTTTGGTTGAAAAATCTTTTTTTGTTTGATTATTCTGTAGGAAAGCTGCCTAAAGAGCACCTGCAAGAGTCAATGGGACTTAGAAAGTGCCTATTCAAGACACATGACATGATACTTATAATTATTAAAGAATATAATTGATATTGATGGTGGATATGTCACCTTTGGTGATAATTATAAAGGAAAAACAATTGGCTTAGGTCATATTGGTGACTAGGATGCTGTATTGTACACTCACTTAGAAAGATTACTAGAAAATAACTAGACAAGGATCTACCCAAACTTGAGGTTCCAAATGACAAAGTATGTAATCCTTGTCAAAAGGGTTAACAACACAAGATATATCCCAAATCGAAGAAAAATGTTTTAACTTCTCTCCTTTTAGAGCAAGTTCACATGGATTTTTCTAGACTATCTCGATTTTCTAGTTTAAATGGGAATAACTCTATCTATGTTCTTATGTATGACTATTCTAGGTATACATGGACTAATTTCTTAGCTCACAAGAGTGAAGCATCTACTTACTTCACCACGTATGCTAAAATAGTGAATGTCTAAGTGGACTTAGAATAAAATCCTTAAGAAGTGATCGTTGCTGTGAGTTTGGGAATCAAGACATTGAATATTTTTTTCTCACTTAATTGAAATAGTCATAACTTCTGCTTTTTTCTATAGGACACCTCAAGAAAATGGTGTTTTGGAAATAAGAAATAAAACCTTATAAGAAATAGCCTGAAAAATGCTTAATGAATATTATTTACTTGTTTACTTCTAGGTTGAGGTTGTGAATATAACTTGATACATAATTAATAGATTCATTATTCAACCTATTATAAATGAACTCTATAAGAGTTTTGGAACAATAGGAAACCCAAATTGAACTACTTCAAAGTATTTGGTTGTAAAGTCTATATCCTTAATACAAAGGATAATCATGAAAAAATATCATTCAAGAGTGATGAAGGAATCTCCATAGGGTAATCAACCTCTATTAAATCCTATAGAGACTTTAATAAAAGAACCAAGTTTGCGGAATAATAAGTGCATATAAAATTTGATGGAACACATTCACATAAACCCACGATATCTCTAGATAACCTTGAAGATGATATGTCAAACCTAGATATAAATGAAAAATCATAAAATCCTTCTGTTAAGCAATCTATGAAATCAAACAGTCCTGGAAATTCTTCAGAATATAAACATGATGACAAAGAACCTATAGATGAACCTAATGATACTAGTCCCTCCATTTCCATAGCAACTAAAACTCTCAAGAACAATCCTTTAGAAGTTGTTATTGGAGACTGTTATAAAAGAACTCAAATTAGAGGTTCTCTTAGAAGTGAGGATGAAAATAAATCCTTCATGTCACATATTGAACCTAAAAACATCAATGATGTAATTAAAGATGAATTCTGGGTGATGTTTATACAAGAATAACTTAATAAATTTGATAGAAATAAACTTTGAAACTTGTGGATAGACCCAAAGACACCTTTACCATAAGAACTATGTGAGTATTTAGAAACAAAGTATTTGGTAACATCATTAGAAAAAATGATATATTTGTTGCACAAGGTTATAATTAATAAGAAGTAATTGAATATAAAAAAACATTTCACCTGTTGATTGACATGAATCCATTATAATCCTACTTGCTTATGCTTACAATGTTAATTTAAAATTGAATCAAATAGATGTTGAGAGTACATTCCTAAATGGATTTATAGTTGTGTATGTTTTTGTTGAAAAGTCCCTAGTTTTACAGACCCTCATTTTCACAATCATGTTTTCAAATTTAAGAAAGCATTATATGGTTTAAAATAAGATCCAAGAACTTTGTATGATAGATTAGGTAGTTTTTTTATTTCAAAAGGTTTTACAAATATAATTGTTCATCCTTCTCTTTTTATTAAACAAATCTCTAAATATGTTTTAGTAGCTAAAATCTATGTTTATGATATTATTTTTGAAACTCTAAGAAATTAGTAATGTATAGAGTTTAATAAATGATGCAAAATGAATTTTAAATGAGTTTAATGGGTGAAATAAAACTATTTCTTAGATTTAAAATATTTCAAAATAAATAATGGATCTTTTTTAATCAAGAAAAATATACAAAATATCTTTTAAAAAGATTTTGTTTTTTTAGCATTAAATGTAGTGACACTCCCATGAGTACTAGTTGTAATTTGGATCTTGATGAAAATGGTAAATCTATTGATCAAACCACTTACAGAGGAATGATTGGATGTTTGCTTTACTTTAATTCTAGTAGGATAGATATAATTCTTAGTGTGTGTATGTGATCCCAATTTCAAGCTAACCCCAAATAACTTCACTT
This sequence comes from Viscum album, assembly GCA_963277665.1. NCBI lineage: Eukaryota > Viridiplantae > Streptophyta > Magnoliopsida > Santalales > Viscaceae > Viscum > Viscum album. Next base: position 152,603,348 of record OY728134.1, on the reverse strand, counting down.
AAATGCTGTTAAATGAATATCAAATACCTCAAGCATACTATCAATTTATGCTTATTTTACACCAAAGGACAATCATTTGATATAGCGAGTTACTCTAATGCGGGATTTGGTAGATTTAGGTTAGATATAAAGAGAACCTATGGGACATGCCACATTTTGGGAAAGTCATAGGGTTCATGGTGTATTAAAAAACAAAATTATGTAGCATTATCTACTACCGAAGCTCAATATAAAGCTACTGGTAGCTGTTGTGCACAAATCTTTTGGTTGAAACACACTCTTCAAGACTATGGATATCAATTTAGACATGTACCTATAAAATGTGACAACACAAGTTATATTAACATTTTTAAGAACCCAATTCCTCATTCTGGAACAAAACATATTGATGTGAGACATCACTTTTTGAGAGATCATTATTAAAAGGGTGATATTACTTTAGAATTTATTGTCACTAAATATCATCTTTATGACATATTCACTAAACTATTAATCTATGAAGGAATAGGTTACATTATACATGAGTTGGGATTGATCAATCAGCAATACCATGTATTTGACTTTACTTTAATATTTTCCTGTAATGTTTTCATGCTCACACCATTGTCATGCTAACACCATCATCATGAAGACACTTTTGTCATGATGGCACCATTGTCATGTCGACACCATTATCATGGTGACACCATTTTCATGTTGAAACCATTGTCATACCTACACTTTTAGTATCCTACCGAGTCTGTTATAACAACATCGATGACTCATTGTGTTTCTACATTTTATGTGTTTATCAAAATTTCAGTGTTTCCTTAATTTCACTGAACCTGGTTCACGATTTTGCGATTGTAAAATTTCAAAATCCCAAGATGATATAAATTTGAATAGATCTATTCTGCTCCTTTACCACCACTCTATATACCTCCTCTCTCTTTCTTTATATCTAATGTTTCACTATCTGACCTCCAGACCAAACTGATCCGAATGACAAGAGTGATGAGATCCCTAAAGAGGGCGAGTCTCACACATTCAAGAGACAAAAATGGTAATCGAGAAAACCTCAGGGTCCTGTAAATACTAGTATGGTAAATCGTGATGTAACTTCCTAGAAAGAAGTTTTGGTGGAATGGAACTTGGAGAGAAAAACGTTCTGTTGAAAGTATTGTAGGATCAGGGATGACTTGAATGGTTCTCTACCAATGATAGAGTCTTTTATCCAAAGCTGTTGTATATGTTTTATATGTATATGGAACATTTACTAGAATGAAGTGATGTTGAATGGGTGATGTAGACTTTGAAAGGAAATATAATATCATTTTCTTCAAGACATTAGGTTGAATGTCTTATGGTGCCTCATGAAGGATGGTTTTATTATTACCAAGTTACTTATCCTCCTAAATGTGAATTCTTATTCAATAATACAGCTCTAAAAGAGCTAACTGTAAATGAATAGCACATGAGACCCATTTCCTTAGAATTGAATGGTGAATGAAAAATTATATTCAAGTTTATTCATCACCAGATTTGTCATAAGAAAGGGTAATTTTCTTCTCTTAAGTATCAAGATATATACTTTTTTTATTTTCATTATAAAGGTCCTAAATGGAATCTATGTAGATATATAATGGTTCACATAAATGAGATGATAAAACATGGGTGTAAGTAAAATTCTCTTTTCTATTCCAGAATTATTTCAATTGTGCAGAAGGAGAAGTATGTTTAAATGAAGCTGAGGATGTGGTAGTTAGTGAATACAGTGGAATATTCTTAAACCTTGAAATCTATAAAAGAATAAAAATTAATTGGAACCCATGTCGGAAGTAATGGGTTGTTGATGAAGATAGATTTTATGACATGTATAATACCATAGACCATCTTGTTATAACAAGGGATCTAGTGGATCATGGCCTTAGTCCAGATGAACAAGTTACATATTCTTCAGATGAGTAAGTAGAGCTTGAAACATCTATTAGAGATGTGGGATCAGATGTTGATGATCAATGTGACCCTGAAACTACGGGAACAACAAAAAGAGTCTCTATTGGACCTACAAGTCCTCCTATGAACTTACCATCTCATGAACCTATTCTCAAATCCTCTGGTAGTGATGAAACCGAAGTTAAAGGTAGTGTATTGTATGTCAGTTAATCCAATGAAGAAGATGATGAACAAGAAGATGAAGGGGAAGAAGATAGTAGTGGTGAAGATGGTATAGAATCAAGAAGGGAAGAGGAAGATGAGAAAGTTGAAGATGAGCAGAATAAATATGGTAATAATGATGTAAGTAGTAAAAGTGAGAGTGATAGTGACTCTGTTTATCCTGATGAAAATACATATGCCATGAGTATGAAAGTTGCTAAAGATAATACTATTGTCTCTCTGGATTGTTCTGTTTAAGAAGAAAATGTTTCTCTTTAGGAACCTATTTCTGAAGTTGTTTATACTAGGTAAATAACTATTAATAAGGAAAAAAACCTTACCAGGATGCCTTGACCGAGGGGGAGAAATCTGTCCTAAGAGCTGACACAGAGGGGGAGCCTCAAGGTCTAGTTTCTCAAGCTGATGAAGAGAATCAAACATAAAGGATAAGGGTTGATACTATTTATACTTTGGATTATGATATTATTGTTGAATAGATAAGGAATCCTGGTTATGTAGACATGTTATTGGATTATAAATATTCTGATGATAAAATTATTTTCCTTACTTTAAGAGAACCAGTGGATGAGAACACATCTAGTGACTATTTCACTAAAGATGATTTTGAAAAATTCAAGCAAGAAATTTTTTCCTCTACCGGACACTTAGTGTAATCTCAAATGAGATATGAGATTGATGTATCATGGAGAAATAATACTGAGCTGACTGAGAATTTGAAAGAAATATGACCTGTGGATGATGGTGTAAAAAAATCTGGTGCTTCTAGTTCTTCCCCTACCTCAACTAGTATATCTCAAGTTTACACTACTTCTATTTCAAAGATAGTTATTAAAGAGTCTCATCCAAATAAAATCACAACTATAGATACCATTGTGACAAGAAATACCATGCTTGAAAATGAGATGAAGAAGTTGAAAAATGGGATCAATGCTTTGACCATAGAGTATATGAATACAATGGAAACTATCATGAAAGGAATAGAGAACCTTATTTATCATTTTTAATCTCTCGAGTTTTCCCAGATAAGAAACTAAGTTATTTATCATACCTCCTCTACTCTTGCTTCAATCTATTCTCCACCTGCACAGTCTTCCCAAACTATAGATCTTGCTACTGTTAGTTCAGTGTTAAAAGAAGAGAAACAAGATTTGATTAAAAGTATAGAAAAAGTTAAAGATACATTAGATAAAGTATATAATCATGTCAATTATTATAATAGGAGATCTTCGTACACTCAGGAAGATCTGAAAAAAAGTGTTAATGATCTTTTCTCTAAAATCACCACAAAGCATAAAAGGAGTAGTCTTTTTATGAATTTGGCCACAAATATTACTCTTACTCCAGTGAAAAAGGCATTTATGGATCAGATTCAGAAGCTCATAGAATTTTCTCCCTTATTGGACAAGTTTATAGGAAACCAAAATGATTTTGAAAAGGTTATGAAATATGGTGCAGAGATCATTGGTGATTTCATCAAGCTATTGAAACTATATCTCCATGTCCAAAGTGAATCCATTGTGCTACCTCCTGGTGCACCACTTTGCCCTGTTGGTTCTATACCTACTCAACCTCAAATGTCAGTTTCTTAGGCCTTATATTAGATCAATCTAGTCATCACAGAAACTATTCATCCCCGGATTTTTTATCATCAGAAACCTGACCTTGCTTCTGTAGTTCCTGAAAGAGTACCTCTGCCTCCTCTTAAAATCTATTTAGACCCTCTTACTTCTCTGCCTAACATCCACGATGAAACATCTATAGATCCTTATAATATTGGGAAGCAAACCCTTGATCCTGCCTTGTAGTATGGATTGATTTTAATTTGATAGGGCTAAGTCACTGTCAGTTGAATTGAGTCACTATTGGCTCAGGAATCTCACCGGTAGAAGAAAGACTCATTAATGATTTGAGTTATCGATAGTTCTTATGTCTCATAGATAGAATGATAAAATAACACCCAGAGTCACAGATACCAATGGAAAGGAATCACCAATATAGAGAGTCAATGATGCTCATAGGCCGATTCTTATGACTCACAAATTGTTATAAAAACTATTTTTAATTTATTAATTAAAATTTATATCTAACGGTTATATTTAGAAAAATTAATGTTTCCAACATTTTTTAATGTTGTCAGTAGGAAACTAATTTAATAGTATGAGGTGCATACATGTGGGGAGATCTTCGTGTCTGTTAGGCCTTGAAGTATAAAATAATTACAAGCTAGATCATTCGACAAGTGCTGAAAAAGGTAGCAAGCAAAGAGAACACCTGCAACTCTCGAGCTCAATTACAAAACCCAAGAACTCAATGGAATAACATATGGGTAGATCGAAAAGAAAAACTAAAATCTACTATGATACCATAAATACCTTTTTAAGGAAAAGATGAATATTTCAAAATCCTAGAATTAAAATCACAAGCACTACAATACTCTATTTAGGAGCTAACTTCCAGAAGAGGACTCAAATTTAACTTCCACTATATAAAATGAGTTTAGAGTTGCACTGCATAACACACAAAGACTTAAAAACCTTATTATACCTCTTTTTCTCTGTTATGTTATTTTATTCACATTTTCCAAGAAAGGTGTGTATCTGTCTATAACACACACAATGACTCCTATGCATAACTGATGAATAATTGATATCATCCTTCTAACAATCTTTTATCCCATTATATCCCATATAAAACTACAGAAGATGTCAAGTGTGACTTGATAGATTTGTTTCATACGATGAATTGTAGTAGAGGTCAAGTGTGACCTAGATAGACTTCTGTTCTATTGTGAACCCTGATCTAGGGTGTGGATCAAATTGTATATTAATTTAAACTACTTTGTGGTAGGTGATCACCAAGTTGAGAGGACTAAGTATCAGCTCGAGACTGAACCACTTTTTTTATTCTCTATGTTTACCATTCAGTTTTACTCTGTTTTTATCCAATATTTCATAAAACTAAATTGGCATCTAATAGTTAGTTTAGATAATATTTATATCTATTTTGAACAAATAGGATTGTTTCAAAAGTTACATTGATCATTAGATTAATATAACTTAGAACTAATCAATATTTTGAGAAATTAATTCAACATTCATGACTCTTAAAAATTCACTACAAAATAACTTGTATTATATTTTTAATATGGGAAATTATCAAAGAAATATTTTTAACCGAAATTTTTATAGTGACTCAATTCACCCCCTCTTAAGTAATCTACTTTGACCAACATTATTTTTTGAATAACCATGTATAAAAAAGGTAATACTTATTAAAAAATGTGTTTTACTTATTGGACTTCCTTTATAATTATATACTATAACATGAAAAAAGTCATCCATGTAGATCCAAGCGGCCATAAAATCATCCCCAATATGATTTTGGAGGAAAATAACTCATCCAATAAAAGTAATTCAAGTGTTAGGTTAATTTTATATATATTATAATATTATTTTTACACAAAATTACTCGATTGACCTTTAATTGTGTTTAAAGAAATTACTAATGTTACTATTTATAATGTCTGAAAAATAAAAATTTTATCATAATTTAAAAACAAAAATTTTAAATATGGAATCCAATTTTTGAAATTAAAAAATGAGGATTTTTCTAAATTAATCTAAAACTAATCTTGCTGACAGAATGAGAAAACACCTTTTTAATGATAAAAAGTTGAAATGTTTTTTAATTTTTTAATAACCAAATTCAATGGGAAATTGATTCCAATGACCTAAATTATAATAATGATAATAAATTGGACTTATTATTCTTTAAAACCAATAAAAATTATATTTTAACACTATAAGTTGTTAGGATAATAATGTTTTCAATTTGTAATATTTTATCATTATTCTTCAAAATATGAAACTTATTAGAAAAATACCAAAAATTAAAACCATGAAATACTTTATATTCCTGTTCAATATAATAAGTTTATTTTGTCAAACTGAATTTAAAAAGGGTAAAAAAATAAATTTAAAACAAGTGCACCATTAGAAGGATGGAAATTTTTTTTTTTATAAAAATACATCCTTTATGGGTAAAATTGGATTTGTTCTTATAAAATGTATAGAAAAGAAATATTATTAATGTTAAAAATTCCATTAAATATTAAATGTATATATACTTAATATAATAGTTTATTTTTTTACATTTTTTATTGGTATACAACACAGTTGTGTGCATTTAAATAGTTTTTATAAAATCGTTTCCTTTATATGAAATTAGGTTTTATATTTATTTCTAATTAATTAGTAATCAATGAGTTAAATAATATATTCTTATAAGTTGGATAATACTATTAATAACCACTAATTTAATGGCTATTAGGTATTTTCATTTAAAATAATAATATTAATATTATTCCAACATTCATTTAAGCTCTGTTTTGTATACAATATTATCTATCAGAGAAATTAAATTTAAAAGCATGAATACCATAAAATCATGGGGCGTCACATTACCTATTTCATTTTATCCTCAAAAAGTTCTAGTCCTACATGATTACTTTCACCATCTTTATCCCAATAAGTTAGAGTACAACATCTCTTTCAAAATAATTATTCATAGAACACCATTTAAATAATTTAATTGAAGTTATTGTTATATGAAAACATTTACAAAGCTAAATACTAATCCCACATACCATTAAAGTCATGTGATAATTATCTAATCATGTCCTATAATTGTTTAGTATTTCTTTTGAACTATCCATCAGTTTATGGATGGTAGGTGGTGAATAAATGAATATCAAATTCATGATGCTTCTTAAGTCTTTTCCAATATTTGATGTAAGTCAGCGATCACAATATGACACAATTTAAATAGATACACCATTAATACAAAAAACTTAATTAATATAGAGCTATTATTAGATTAATTTCTAAAAATTGAAGTATACTAAATTATTTATTTAAATTATGAATTTTAAATCAGAATATATAATTCTAAATCTTGTATAATATATAAAATAAATTAAAAATATATGTATTGTTAATCATTGAATCATAAACATGTTTTATTTGAGAATAAATTTAAAATATTTTAAAATATTTCTCAATAGATTGTAATTAAAATGTTAGTTAACCCAGTCATATCCTATAGGAGTGTCAAACTAGGTGTTTAGTAAGGTAACACTCCCTATGCAATAAAATAATAGCTAAAATATTCTTGACCAAATATTTTCAGGGTTATTACCTCTAGATGCATATGTTACAAAACCATGTCCAATTTTAGTATCTAGAAAGAGATGCATTTTTAGGAAAATGACAACATCTATACCTTACCAAAAAAATTAGGACATTATCCTAAACATAGATTTATCCACAAATTAGTTCATAGTGGTATATTTCTTAATTTTTGTTTTCATAAATATATATTTCCCAAGGATCGTACTAAATGTGCTCTAAATTAATATTAATAACACAACAGTAGTATCCTAGATCCATAGGTTACTTTATAATATTGGAATAGACACAATGTGTCTATTCCCAATGGAACTGACCATTTGATAGTCTTGGAGATCCAAATACATACATGATACCCATATTAAATTAGGAATAAAATATTAAATCAAATAAAAGAAAATGTTATGAATCATTGAAACTCATTCAAATAATTATTCTTTATAATTTTTTAGTAGGAAAAAAGATAAGGGTGAGTTAAATTCTCAGCAGGGTTTCTTATAGTGGAAGCCATAATTAGTAGATAATGAAAAATTAATAGGCAAGGTAAATAATTTAAAACACATTATATTTCATCAAAAACATTATAATGAAATGCATCAATATATAATAATAATAAAACAATATCATGGATAATAATAACTAAATTATTAGTGATGTAAATGCTTTGTAATGGATATCATGATCTCACACATAATTATATATACACTATCAACACCTTTTTCTAAGATAGTTTAATATATGGGTATATATACCCCAAAAACCCAATTAATTTGGATATCTGATTTTTCTCATGAGAGTTGTAAATGCATCAAGGGTCTATCTATAACTAGGAACCACCCGTCATTTCATGTCTAATGAATTCCTCAAATATTCAATGATTAATTAAATTATTAAATTATAATACTTATTTATAAATGATCATATTGAATAAAGAATAAAAAATATCAATATTACCCCAGTTAATTAAAAATCTATCAATGTAATACACTATAGCAAAAAATATTATATGATTCAAGAAATAATAATATCCATGAAAAATAATATATTCATTTATGAGAAATTTATTGTCTAATTATCATAATAAGGTGAATTATTCAAGATAAATACAATGGTAGAAAATATTAATAATAGATAAGAGTGGACTATAGATTCATCATAAATATATGTTTCGAAATAAAATCATTTCTTTTAGAGAAATAATGAAAATATAAGAAAAATAGTATTTTATTTAAGATTTATCTTTATAAAACCATTCAAAAATGTAAAAGAAACTAAATTTTGTAAAATGGTTATGGAAGTGGGAAATCCTGTTAATGTCATATACATTAAAAATCCCTACATTTGAAATTTATAAAGAATGTAAAAAATGTACCTTTTATAAAAAATTATAAATTTTTATTTCATATATTTTAAAAAAGTCATGGATAACTTGAAATTTCATTAATAAATTATTTGAGTAATAAAAAAATACGTTTGTTCGTCAATTTTGAAAAATATGAATATGGAATAAAAATATACTTGATTAAATGAAAAATAAAATCTAGTTTTCTTATGAAACATTTAATTTCTTGATTCATGTCCAATAGAGAGGAGAAGATGGAAAAAAAATTTAAACACCTTTAATATCCATAGGGTAACAAATTATTGCATATTATAATGGATAAATGATAATATTCCTAAAATGATAATATAAGCAATCCAAAAAATAATTGATATTGTAAAATAAATTCTTACCTCTTTGATATCCTTATAATTATAACCCTTTGAAATAATAAACATTAATTGAAACTTTAATAATCAAGAATAAAATGCTACTAATGTTAAATTTATTAAATGGGAAGCATATAAACAACATAAAAAATAATGGGTGCATAATAAGAAATATCTATCAATGGAATGGAAATTAAGACAAAATACCTTACCTCATACTTACATTTATTTGACTGTGTTATATCCTCATGTATAATTGTTTCAAACATGTTATTGATTTATAGAAGTAGGACATTAATATTTATAATATCATATATGATCATTTTATAACATATTATGAACTATTACAAAGAAATATTTAATTACTACTATTATTTCTTGTATTAACTTAATTGTATTATCATTTATGATTTTCGTGAATGTTATAATTCTTTAGAATAGTACATATTTAAATAATATCCAAAATTATATTAATTTCTTAAATATCATATTTATTAATTAGATAATTTTTTATTATCATTCTTTAAATTTTTAAATATAAAATAAATTGCATCACTTCATGGAGATGGTAGGTCATACATACACAGGAGAAACACTATAATTACTTTAATGGGTGTAAGGGTAAGGAATTGGATGATATATTTAATTTAAAGAGTCAATATCCTATCATAATTATCATATAAATTATATTAAGTCAGTAATTTATCATATGAATTTTCCATTCTTATATGCTTTGAAAATCACAAAACTTTTTCATTAAAGATTATTTTATTCTATAAGGAAATTTATTTTCTTAAACCCTAACATGATATTCTTTCTTAATATTAATGTTTCATATCTTATATTAACAATATTTTTCTTAAGATAAAATTATCTTATGGATAATCATATCCTTATCAAAACATCAAAACTTTAAAGTTTCATAGAATCTGAGTATCACTACTTTTAGACTTCGTTTCCATTTGTTTTCAGACTCCGTTTCATCATAAGTTTTGACTCCAAGTTTCAAAGGATCAAAACTCTAAATTCTCAGAAATCTTGAATCTAAAATCTCATAAATTTATACTTCGAACTCTTAGAAATTCAGACTCCAAATTATCATAAATTCCGACTCCATATTTTTAGGATTTCAAACTGTGAGTTCTCAAATTTTAGGACTCTGTTTCTTTCTAAAATTATAATCTGTTTCTATCAGAAATTAGATTCCATTCCTATCAAAAACCAGACTCTGAATTTGTATTTTTCAAGACTCTGTTTGTATACATATTTGAACTCCGTTTTCTACTATATTTAGAATATTATAATTCATAATTGTAAAAGTTATTTTTAATACATAATATATTGTCAAAAATTTATCATATCCTAGTTTACATTAGTTTCATAAACATAAGAATGTTTTTCTTACATGTTATAATTCCTTACACATGATTATTTTACAATGAAATGAGGTCGTACAATTTGTTTCTATGTAACCATAGGCTGAGTGATACATGTACAAGTCCCTATGAGATTCAACAAAAAATATTACTAATGGTGGAGGGATCCAACTATTAAAAACTTATCCTATAAATACCCTAGCCATTTGAAAATGTTGAAAACACGTTGAGAAGTGATGGATGTGTTAATTTATATAGAGAGAGACTATCATGCTTTGTGCAATCTATGAATATCTTGTTCATCAATGAACAACTTTCTAAGCCTGCCTAGTGCAATTTTGATTAGATGATCAATCGTGGGATTCCAAGGTTAGGAAGATAGAGGTTCTAGCTACCTTAATGTTTGAGGGATTCCAGAGATAGGAAGGTAGAGGTGTTGATTATATAAAAGTTAGAGGGATTCCCAGGATAGGAAGACTGATGTGCCGACTACTTTAATGTTTGAGGTCTTGCGGAGATTGCAAGACAGATTCCGATATTCTTATCAAGGTACTACCCTAGTTTGGGTAGGAAAAGAATTTCCTATATTTATAAATCAATGGAACTTTATCCAAGTTTTATAGATACCCTTCACTTTAGGTTCAAATATTTTTTACTTGTTCTTATTTTGTTAAATTTTTTTATTTCTACTATAATTTTGTTAAAGAAAGAAAGTATAAATTTCTTATACTCTCTTATACATGTATAATATGATAAATAAGATTCTATATGCATTAAGGTAGAATATTTCACTAAGTAATTTTTTTAGGTTTCTTTATCAGTTCCGTATTTTTGGATTCAATGAAATTTTGTTTCTTAATTAAGAAGTAATGTGGGTTTTTGAATCCATCTTTTTTAAATTTGTTAAAAATATATTTTATTAAAGAAAAAAACAAATTTTTTTAAACTTCCAATTCACCCCTACTATATTTGAGCATCTACATCTATATTTTAATCTATAATTGGTATCAAAAGAGGTCTCATAAATACATTTATATTCATATATGTTTTCTCGCTCAACTATTCTTGATTAACATTACTTGTTCATGTTTTTATTAAATATTTTTTATCAATTTTTATATTCATTTACTACTATTTTTTTATAGAAAAGATGTTTTGTTTTTTATTATAGAATGGAAGGAATGAAAATTGGTTCTATATATAATTTAATTAATACCAGAACAACAATCATTGATGGTAATGATTATGAGTACTAGATAGATATGATTAATACCTTTGTTATAAAAACTTGATTAGATAATTGTTTTGTGCTCACCGGTGAATAAAAAATTCCTGACAAGAAAATTAGAATATTAAAAAATCCTTAAAAACAATAATATCAACTAAACTACAAGGTATAAAATACTATTTTATGTTCCATGACATGAAATATTTATAGTAAAATATATTCATGTGAAGCTACCAATAGTATTTGGATGAAACTTGAATTTACACACTTTGGAACTTCAAAAGTGATAGAAACAAGAAGAGCTATTTTAAGAGCTGAATATAATGGATTCATATTTTTCTATAGAGATTCCATTTGAAATGTTCAGAAAAGAATTATGACTATCATAAATAGTCTTGAATTTATGGGAGAAATAGGAATTAATGATAAAATTCTTGTGGAAATGATAATTGATATTATTCCCAATGAGTGAGAATATAAAAGGACATCTATTGATGAAAACATAAAGGTATCTGACATTACTATTGATGAGTTATTTAGACATCTACTTCATCATGAAACATGAATGATGAGATATGTTGAATTCAATAAGAATACAAATGGTAATGGAAGAGTTCTGTTCACTATTGCATCTAAATCTATGACTCTGGAAAGGGTAGCTATATCTAAAGCTAAGAAAGATATTGTAATATCTAAATAATGTTATAGTGATTAGTCTGAGAATAAACTATCCAATATTTCTCAATGAATGAACAAGATTGTGGGAATGAAATATATTCAGTATAGATATAAGAAGAAGTACAGAAAAGAAAATAAATATTTTTTAGTAACTTGTTATGAATGCAAAAGGGATGGACATATTAGACTAGACTGTCCTATGCTCAAGAGAAAAGACATAAAGGATAAGCATTCTGAATGGAATAGGAAAAATTTCTAAAAAATATAAAGCTATGAAACTGATGAAGGCTAATGAAACATGGAGTTCTACTAGTGGTGATTATTCAGAGGAATCCTTATAATATGAATATTCTAGTCAGAAGAATTTTGTTCTTATAGTGAGATTACATATCGAAAATCATTTTTTATGGGTATGTTACACAATACGGAATCTTTAACCAATATTTCTTTAAATTCTAATTATCCTAATTAATAATATTATGAATAATCAAATAAACAATCTTCCTTATTAAAAGATAATACATTATATTTGTTTGAAGAAGTCTCTAGATTTTCTAAATTACTTCAGAATGAGAACTGTAAGATAAAAAAGAATTTCAAGAAATAAAATTCTCAAATTTATGTTTCAGAAAAAGAATTATCTGATATTTCAAATGATCTTGATCAGAAAACTCTTTATTTAGAAACTTTTTCTCTAAAATCATAAGGAAGTTAATTCTATGAAGGATAAACTTTATAAGGATCTTGAAAATGTAATTTCTAAGAAAAATGTTTTCGAGTATAACTCAAACTCGAAGACTAATGACTATGAGGATAAGAATTTAGTCATTAGACTAAAATCTGGAATATTTTCCTTAATGAAACTTTTATCAAATATTACTTCTAGAAGGAAATAATTTGATAAAATATATTCACAACTTCATCCTCTTTGGAATTGTTCAGGATTTTTTTATACTCACTCAAAACTAGTTATTAGACATAACTATTTTATTCCCCAAAGTGATCATTTTTGCGCTAAGTTTCAATGTGGTGGACATTGGGAGAAATGTTTTTCATTAAATAAAACCCAATCCTAAGGATTTCATAAATCATGATTTTCTATGAAAATGAGGATACCTAAGATTTTACTTTCCAACAATTCTGGATCCAAGATAGTTTGGATTAAAAAAGTATAACTATATTATTATTAAGAATATAATGGAAGTGAAATCAAGAATACATGGTACATGGATAGTGGATGTTACCGACACATGACTGGTAATAAAATCATTATAGAAAAGATTATCAACCTGAAAGGATGAAAAGTAACTATCATAGATAATGCTTAGGGAGAAATTAATTGTATAGGTAACATTATTCTTCTAGGAAAATCTTTAATTTAAAATGTTATATTTGTTAATGGTATTAAGGAAAACCTTATAAGAATAAACCAATTATGTGATGAAGGTCATCATGTGAATTTTAGGAATGATAAATTCCTAGTATACAATTCCAAGGAATATTTTATTCTCTCTGCCTATATGCCGTAAAATGATTATACACTAAACTTAAAAGACCTTAGAAACCAATATCTACATTGAATTAGTGAAATTTAAGATCAATCTATGTCATGGAAGAGAATACTAAGACACTATAATCTAGGAAATAATGCAGACTCTCAAAGAAAAGACTTGTTAAGGATCTATTGTTGATTAGATTTTATTCTTCAAAAGTTTTTGATCCTTATCAATATGGCATGAATCACAAGTCAAGCATTAAATCAATTAGTGATGTCTCAACATCTGATACATTATATCAAGTTCATATATATTTTTTGGTCCAACACAAACTATGAGTATTGGAGTGAAATACTATGTATTTGTTTTATTTGATGACTACAAAGGATTTACATTGGTCTATTTTATATAAAATAAATCTGAAGCCTTTTATTATCTTAAATTTATTTCATTCAATGTTATAAATTAAAAAAACTTCCATTGATAACAATTCATAGTGATCATGGGGGAGAATTTCAAAATTCTGACATTAAAACATTATTTAGTAAGAAAGACAATACTCATAACTTCTAAGCTCGACGAACTCCTCAACAAAATGGTTTTGTTGAATGAAGAAACCAAATTCATTAAGGGATAATGAAAACCATGTGGAGTGAATATTCTATTGCTAAACATTATTGGGATGAAGTTGTAAGCATTTCTTGTTATACTATAAATCAATTTTAAATCAGAAATTTTTCTTAATAAAACACTTTATAAATTGTGGACTAGTTCAAAACATAAAGTTTCTTACTTAAAGGTATTTGGTTGAAAAATATTCTTCTTCAATACGAAATATAACTGACATAAATTCTAACCCAAATCTGATTAAGGATTTTTTGTAGGCTATTCAAACACTTCTAAGGCTTATAAGGTTTTTAACAAAAAATTGTGTACCATTGAAGAAAGAATGCATGTTTAAGTTGATGAAACTATTCCTTTTGTTTTTAAAAAACCCTAACCCATATCTTCAGATGTGTTCTCAAAACTAATTATAACACATTGATAGAAGATTATTCTAATAAGTAAAATACTCAAAAAAAAATTCTGAAGCATTTACCCTAGAAGATTTTTTACCTCATGTTGATGAAAATGTTTTACAAAACCTAAATCAGTTGTTTCTTAAGAATAATACTAGGGATAGTATCATTAGTGATTTAAATCAAACTGTAATGATTATAATTTATTTAATAAATTAAGTATAACATTTAGCTTTTCTTTCCCAATTAGAACCTAATATACCTGATTAAGTATTAGGTGATGTTGATCGGATTAAAGCTACACAAGATGAACTAAATGAATATGAAAGTAATCAATTCTAGAACATGTTTGAAAGACCTAAAGAAACTTCAATAATTGGTGTAAAATTGTTTTTTTATAAATAAATATTATGAAAATGGAATCATTGTATTAAATAAATCAATATTAGTTGTTAAGTCTATAATCAATAAGAAAGAATTGAATATGAATAAACCTACACTCCGGTAGCAGGACTTGAATATATTTTTATTCTACTAGCCTTCGTAGTATTCTCCAATTTAAAAATTTTCCAAATCGATGTGAAGTGTTCTTTCCATAGTAGATATGTTCAATAGTAAGTTTATGTTAAACAAATGCATAGTGTTAAATACAAAAAACATCCTGAACATATATTCAAACTTACAAAAGATTTATATGGACTTAAGCAAGCCCCTAGAGCCTAGTATTACAGACTTAATGGATTATTGTTACCAAAAAATATGTTAAAGGAACTACTGATCCAACCCTTTTTATAAAAATAGACAAGAAAAATGTTTTTATTGTTCAAATATATGATGATGACATTATATTCAGATCAAATAATAAATATGTAATCGATTCATTTGTGAATCTCATGAAATATATGTTTAAAATGAGTATGACAGGTGAGTTATCATTTTTTCTTGGTCTTTAAATTTCTCAAAAACAAGAAGAAACATATATATCTCAAGGTAATTATATAAAAAAATTTATTAAAAAGTATGGATTTTACAACACTAAAATTATATCTACTCCAATAGGTACCTAAAATTCTCTTGATCTTGATGAAATATGGAAACTAGTAAATCAATCAACTTTTAGTGGTATGATAGGAAGTATATTATACTTAATATCTAGTCATCTATACATAATGTTTTTAGTATTATTATGTGACAAATATCAATATAATACAAATAAATATCAATTAAAAGTAGTGAAATGAATTTTTTGCTATTTAAAAGGAATAATGGATTTAGGACTTTTCTATTCTTCTAGAAATGATTTCATTTGAAAAAGTATCCAGATGCTGATTTTGGAGGAAGTAGAATGGATAGTAAAAACACATCTAGAACTGTTCATTTCTTAGGAGATTCACTAGTTTCTTTTTCATGATGAAGCAACAATCAATAGCACTTTCCACTACTAAAGTTGAATATATAGTAGTTGGAAGTTGTTGTGCTCAAGTGTTGTGGATAAAACACACACTCACAGACTATAAAATGAGTTTTACCAAAACAAAGATATTGTGTTATAGTACTAGTGCCATTTACATATTAAAAACCCTACAGATGTAACACCCCAAGCTTCCACGGTACGTTTCCTTCGAATAATGCAATGGCGTGCATTGTACGCAACTTTGAGATTCTAACACACCACAATCAATCAAACTAGCTATTATGAATAGTAATACATAATTTTTGAAATTTTATAAATTCGATCTCTAAAAATGGTAATCATTTTTGGATTTGGAATATCGAATTTATCCTATGGTGAAATTTTGGAACTTTTCGGATAACACTTATATTTTGATGAATAGTGAAAATTACTAAATTTTAATTAAAAACAACATTCTAAATAAAAATAATTTATAGTGATAAATTATATTATTGAGCGGTTTTAAAGTATAATTATAATATATTTTTACCATTTTATCCAATGGTGTTCATTAGAATTAATTTCACATTGAAATTGGACCTAAACAATTGTCAATGTTTTGATATATCTTGTTTCTTAAAAACACGGTATTTGTTGTGACAGAGGGAATTAATTATAAAATTAATTAATGCAACTTATATGTTTAGAATATTTTAAAATAGACATCATTTTTGAATTTGGAATATCAATTATATCTTAGGATGAAATTTTGGCATTGTTCTGAAAAACATCAATTTTTGATGATAGTGAAACTACAAATTGGTAGTTATAAAAAACTAAATTTTTCATAAAACTTAATTTTACCGCATCTGTGAATGGAATATCAAAAATCCGAGAGACACGGTTAATATCAAGAATTAAAATGTGGTTCAATGAGATGAAAATAATTTTTGGTGAATAGTAACTTTTTAATTTTATTTACCACGGTTAAAAGTAAATTGGGTAATTAAGGGTAAAAATGATATTAATATTACCCTTACACATGTCCTAATTCTATTGGGAAAGTGTATCTCGACCACAAACAACCTTAGGAATAACATATTATCTTTTAGGTCCACTTGGATTAGATTAGGACATTTATTATTATTTAATTCAAAGAAGCGTTAAAAGAGTTAAAATCAATGTTTATTAAATAAAACAATTTTAATATAGGGTTATACATAAGATAAATTTTATTTTAAATATTCATTAGAAATATAATAAGATTTCCTACATAATTATATTTTATTTATAATTTTTAAACATTAAATAAGTTAATATATTTATGACACGATGATGATGCAGTAATTAACGTAATAGTGACAAATTAAAATAATTTATATTATAAATACCCAAATATATATAATTTAAGACCTTTAATGAATTAGACAAATTTTATAAGATAATATGACATATTAAGTTTCATGTAATTATCTTTTATTGAAATAATCGTGCTGTTATGAGTTTCACAAAAATAAACTATTGAATAGAGTCAAAATTGACATAAAAGAGTTTTTAAAAAAATATTATATTATTAATTGATATTAAATTTCCACAAATCTACGGTTTGGCCTAGAGACTTATATATTGAATGGTATTTCATTAATGGACCACTTTGGGGTCACTTGGATGTATATAGTATGTTTATTAACTATATAATATAAAAATACAAAGTGACATGGTAAATGTCAAACTAATTAACTAAGAGTTAAAACTAAAAGATAATGTTAATATAGTAACCCAAACCTGTATAAATTCTATTGTTTGAATGTTTTTCGACCTATCCCAACCTTAACCTTTGAATAATCAACTTTGGAGCCATTATAAACAGAATATGAATTTATTATAAATTAATATTTCTAGCTTTTCCAAAGGTGCGCCTCACCCCTCTTATAAATGGACACTCTTCCTTCTCATTTATTCACACCTTCAAAGCCTTGTGGTTCGGCCTACCCCTGCCCAAATACACTCTAAACATCCCTCACTACAACCTAGATGCCTTATTTTGATCATAAAGCCAAGCTAAGGATCCCTTTTGATCAAATAAAAAAGAAGAACCTGAAGAAGAGGTAATGTTTTCATCACCCCTTTTCAAGTTCCTTTCTTCTTCCACTTCTTCTTTCATTGTCATTACCATTCTTAAATAATAACTCCAGTATCTTATATATACTGTGATGTTATTATAAATATGGTACAACCATATTCAGTATTCTATCCACCTTTTGAATGACATGTCACCATACGTGCGTACGTACGGATTACCGTCTCCACGTCGTGGTGTAATTGTTATTCAATATATTATTATTTGGGTGGGTATAATAGTGATGTGTAAATCATTTAAATAATAAATATAACATTATAATGATTATGTATATATGATATACCATTCAATTATATATTATTTTAATATCAAAAGAATGATGTTTTCGCTCGTGTGTACGTACGGACTACCGTCTCCACGAACGCGACGAGATTCATTATCCATCATATCCATTAAAGTATAATTATCATTTGATGATTTAAAAATAATGTTTAAGAACTTTATATCATTCTGGATATGAATAAGATACAACCTAACCATGACAAACATGGATTATGTAACAAAACATATAAAATAAAACGGGTAAGTAAACACATGAAACAACGATAATTCTAAGATATTATTAACAAAGCAATGTTAAAAGATCATATATGATATAATATTAATTTATAGGATTAATGAATAATTTAATAACAATTATTTAAACATTTTACAGGAGGTTAAACTACCCCCAACCAAGGAAAAGTACAAGGTAAGGGGTTTCTTATCTCACTTTTAATTCCGTGAGAATTCCTTTGTTCACCACTTATTTATTGCATGTGGTGTGTGTACTGCCCATGATTATATTCATTGTAAAATATAATTTAATTTATGGGTATTTACATCATCAATTTAGGATCCTTCTTTCATGTGTGTATGTTTCGTAAGTTATCTAATCGATAAGTGAATTTGAAATTTCAATTTCCACTTATTTGGATTTACGCATATTTCCTTGATTATATAACTCCAAGATTATGTGTGGAATCACTATTCATTTGATTATGTCCTAATTTACACTCCCCTTCTTGTGGATATACGATTGATACACATAATCACTCCATTGATAATTTCTCAAGTCATCGATATGAATTTGATAAGAGTAATTTTAACTCACTCTCCATTTGTTGAGTTAAACATCCAATTCATTGGTGTTGTTTTTATTAGATTATGTGTGAATATCCCTTGATTGTTTTACACTGAATATCCAATCATATTTAGTGTATTTATATTTGTCACACATAATTATTTCATTGATTTATCCTTAACCTAAGGATACACCCTTTATGAGGGATTTCTTCCCAATTTACATTCCATTGAGAATTCTTTGTCGTTATACACCAAATCACTTTTATGTTGTGTATATAATGTACTTTGACATAGTATATCATGAATCCCTTTATTCTCATGATATTACAAAGTTTTGATTACCTCAATTATTTGTATTCAAGTTTCTATCTTTTGGTTCGAAACTCTAACTAATATACCATTTTCAAATGTTTTAAAGAACTATTCTTCTAAATCATTCTCAATAATGTCCATGTTTTAAAAAATGATTTTAAAGATTTATTTATATGGACATTAATGTTTTAAAATTAAAACTACTTTTGAAAGTTTCAAAGTGGTATGGGACACTTTGATTCAAAAATCAATTTTTAAACGGCTTCTTGACAAATATTGTGACATTTAAAAGATTTCAAGAAAAAGGGGGATATTTCTCTCAAATAGTTTTGATGATTATTTTCATCTATGTCAACATCCTTAATTATTATTGATTGAGGTTAATGTGATACAATAAAATCTTCCATAATGTTTCGAATGAGTTATGTTTGACTGTGGATATGGTATTTTTATACCATTCATGGTTTGTGGTTAATGTATTGACATTTCATATGCTAGTTTTAATATGAATGTTTATGTTATGTTTAAACATGTTCATATGAGGAATGCATTAGACTTAATAAGATACGGGTGGAGACCGCTACACCTCCTCGATGCATCGGTAGGTCTCATGAGAGAAAATATTGTCTTGGCAGAAGGCCTTGACCAAATCTTATTTTTAGTCTTGCCACGAGGCCTTGGCTATGTGGTTATGATAGTCTGGCATTATGCATTCCATCATTATGAAAGTGATTGTTGATATTGCATGTGATTGTTCGACTAGTAGAATATCCATGTGAATAAGTAAATGGAATTACTTCATTTTATCTTTTCCATATTATGTTGAAGTTCATGTTTAAAAGGAATTTGTTTTATTTATAAATTTCTTTAAGTGTTTATGCTTATCTATGAAAGCTTCTGCTATATTGTTATCCTTACTGAACATCTAAGAACACCCCTTTCAGTGTTTTATTTTTCCAAGGATTATGAAGAAGTAATTTGTGAATGACCTACAAGGATAGTATGAGAGGATATGAAGAAAAGATATTGTTGTATTTTTTTACCTTATGATGTAATGTAAGACTTATGAATATATCTAGTGTTTCCAAGACTACTAAACTAATCGGTCTTTTGAGACTTGATCCTTTGTGATCATGCCAATGTTATGTAATAATGCACCGACTCTGGGTATCTAGGGTCGGGGTGTAACAACAGATAACTCTTATAAAAAGCACAAAGACATTAGGCATCACATTCTTAGGGATCACACACTTAAAAGAGATATTAATCTTCAATTTATCAGAATACAGGATCACCTTGTTGACATTTTTAAAAAATCATTACCCTCTAATAGATTTTAATACATGAAACGTTATAGATTATTAATGTAATGTAATCCTCTATATTAACTATTATGATAAAACCTATCTCCTTAAATTAAGAACATTTTTTTTCATGGGGGTGTATATATGTTTTCTTTTTTATTTTTCCATAATTTTTCTAGAATTTATTATTATTCCTAATTTTTTTTCAGAACCTAAAATTTTTCTTTCTTTATTAGAATTTTTTGGAAACAATGTTTTAGAATAAGAACCTTATCAATATTAAAAATCATTGCTGAAATATTTAGAAGGTATGATTCTTTATATAAATCATCACCATTTCATTTTTTCTCATTATTATTTCTAACCTTTTTTAAGAAAACCATATCAGATTCAGTTTCATTAAATCCTATATTTCCTTAAAACATAAAAATATTGGAACCGATAAATCCCTCTTTGGCATTAATATCAACCATCTGATCAGATCAAGCTCATTTCAACCGGTGGATCTATCCCAGAATTCAAACCATCGTAGGGAAACATATTTAAAGGGACTCCATGTTAGCTTCCCACATCAGTTCTCTCATCCTTTTCCACCAAAGCTCTTCCAATCTTTATGGGTGCCATTCTGTTTTTCTAGTTACCTTACATTCTGAATGTCTCTTGAAGCTTCTCCTCAGACTGTGATGCAGTCTCAATCCAGAAAGGATACCAAGTATAAGCTTATGTCTAAGTAAAGGTTAATTGATGAAAATTTATTCTCCATGTTTTATTCTTCGATTGTAAATATTATTAATTTAAATGGATGGGAAATTTTATATGTTGCTAGAAAAACAATCAAGATCCAGTCCATGCAGACTTTTTTGTGTAATTTTATGATTCATTTAATTTCTAAGAGAAAAGAGGAAAAGAGATGTTCATGTTTCGAAGCTATGCAAAATCCTACTCATTATCTTTCAACAAAGATGTATGTATCCTTGATAATCCATATGATGGAGAGGGAATTCTCAACTCTATCCATTTTTCTAATAAGGAAGGATATTTCAAGATGGTAAAGGCAATAGAGTGCCTTAGGATAAAAATTGTCAAGAAACCCAAAATTTCTCATCTCTCAATAGACCATAGGTTGGATTCATTTTTGATGCAAGGTATCCTTATCCAAAGGAATGTGATAAATATTAACTTAATATATGTTATATATTTCTCTTATATTTATTAGTGAACCTAAGGATGATAAATTTGAAGAATTAAATTCTTATGATAATCAATAAAATTAAGAACATCAATATCAAGTCTTAGATTTTGATGTATCTGTTGATTACATCGAAAATTTTAGTCTTCTATTTAGAATCATTCAATATCCACTACATCTCAAAGGATAATAATTTCAAGTTTTTTATGCTTAGTGATGATAAATTATAGAGAATAAAGATTGATTTTAATGGTGAATCAGATTAATTTGTAGATCTTCCAGATAACGATGATCATGATAAGAAATATGAAGTTAATAAACATTACAAGAAAATAAACAAAAAATAAACCAGAACCTCAGTTACACAAACATATTTGTGAACCTTAATCAGCACCGCCTAAATTAAATAAGAAAAAGAAATTTTCTGATAAATTAGTTGTTATATGGAGGGAGTAGAAGAAATATATAAAGGAAAGTGATCTTATTTTCTAGTTTGATCCTATGGAGCCTAAGGCTTTAAATATTGTTGGAAATGAAAATCCCAGAAATCAAGAAAAGGATAAAAAGAAAAAAGAAAAAGTTTCATAAGTTTAGGTTGTTCAATATTTGTCAAAAGATGTTGAGAATGATTCAAAACAAATTCATGTACTAGAAGCCTTCATGATGTAAGCTTCACTTACAGAACAGATTGTTGAAGAATAAGATATTCATAAATAAGAAGAAGAGAATGAAAGTAAAGATGTGATAAGTATGGTGGAAGTGTATCATGAATAGAAGAGGCCTTATGATAAACTTTTAATAAGAACTTCTCAATATTCATCCATCGAAATAACTTCAGATAGCCTGAAGAAACTTTATAAATAAGAGGAAGTTAACAATGTCCATTACAATGAACAAAGCAAAGATAATTATGATATTGTTTTGGATGATGAAGAGGAAGTTAATATTGAAGAATAAGAACAAGAGGTAGCCAATGATTATTAAATGGTAGTTTCTAAAAGGAAGTTATTCCTTATTGATATACCTCAGAATGATATACTCAGATTATCTAAGTAAAATAGTGTTGAAGAAGTGAAAGATACTACTCTAGATCAAGAAGATTCATATTCCAAATCATTATCGTCCATGGGACATGAATTTGTGGTGCAGTATTTGAATAAGCTTGTTGATTCAATACTGTTCTTCCCAAATATTGAATCTCACTGTCATCTTATTCAGAAATGGGTCAACATGAAGTCATATTCTAAAAACCTGTTGATAGAAAAGTTAACCAAGCAAGAAATGGATTTCAAAACATTCATGATAAACTATGAAACTAATATAAAATCCTGCAATAAATATTTAAAATTAGTTGAAGTCAGTATTTGATGATCTTAATATTGTTGGTGATTATATGGATTCAGTCAAACATGACATTAACAAGTCTTATGAGTATCTCAATAATCTTTCCAAAAGGTTGAACCAAGAGAAAGCTTCCTGAATCCAAGAGGATAAAGATCTCCATGGCAAGCATAAATATGTTTCTATTACCCAAAAGAGAGAAAAAAATAACATAGATCAATTAACAGAGACAGTCAAATTGTAAGAAGATGTTATCAAGTCATAAGAAGAAATGATTCAGTCTCATGAGAAGAATAACCAAGAGAAAGAATGCTTACTCAAGAAGTACGAAGATGATCATAAATAGATAATGAAGATGAAGACCATCCTCAAGAAGCATCTTCCAGGGAAGAATAAGGACCATTGATTATCTAAAACTCCAATCTATTTTTACTATAAAATTTCAATGTTAATGAAATATATTTGTTATACCTTGTATCATTTGAAATTTTTTCTAAACTTTCAGGTACCAAATTTGTTTCCTCTCCATTCCTTTTTGAAAACCATGAAGGGGAGAAAATCTTATTAATAATATCGTATTAAGCAAAAGTTTACTTAGAAGAATAGATTTATTATGAAAGGGGTGATTAATATTAAAGAATGATTTCCTAAAAAAAGAAACGTTATTTTGATGAAAATTTCTTAATCAAATGTGTATGAACTTTAAGGTGAAAAAACCTAAGGGGGAGTTAGACATATTCACTAAGCCAACAAATATAAGGGAGACATGTTTTTATCTCGTGTTTTCCAAAACTAATATTCTTTTTTGAAAAGTTTATTGTGATTTCCAAAATGGGGGAGGTTGTTAATTCAATATGTTATATTATGACTCTTCAATTACTTTATGTTTTTAAAATAAAAATAAATTCATTAAAGATTATTTTATTTATCTAAGGAAATTTATTTGATTAAATCCTAACGTGGTTTTCATTTTTTTCTTAATTTTAATTATCTAACCTTTACCATATTTTTCTTTAGACCAAATTATCTTAAGAATAATTAGATCCTTATCAAAACCTTAGAACCTTATAGTTTCTTAGAAATCGAGTCTTGCTATTTTTAGACTCCATTTTCATATATTTTTAGAATTTGTCTCATCCTGAATTTTGACTCCGAGCTTCACTAGATTTAGACTCCAAATTCTTAGAAATTCAAACGTCGAAATCTTAGAAATTAAGACGTCGAATTCTCCTAAATTTAGACTTCGAATTCTCAGAAATTTAGACATCAAATTCCCAAAAATTCTTGACTCTGAATTCTTATAATTTCATACTTCTCATTCATAAATTTTATGACTCCATTTCTATCTATAATCATACATTGTTTCTATACAAAATCGGACTCCATTTCTATCCAAAACTAGAATTTCAGTTTGAATTTTTCCAGAATCCATTTCTATACATATTTAGACTCAGTTTCCAAAATTATTTAGAATTTGAATATTCAAACTTGTTAAAGTTACTTTTAATTCATAATATATTGTTCCAAAATTATCAGATCCTATATTACATAAGTTTATTAAACTTAATAATGTTTTTCATACATGTTATAATTCCTTACACATGATTATGTTAGAATGAAATGATGTCATACAATCTATTTCTAACTCAAAGTTTGCGGAGTGACAAGGTTACAGGTCCCTCTAAGATTTAAGAAAAAATATAATTGTTAAAGGAGGGAGCTGACCATTGAAACATTTTTCTATAAATACCCCATCCATTTAAAAATGTTGACAACACATTGATAAGTTCTAGATCTTCTGATTTATAGAGAGGCACTCTTATGATTTGTGTGATCAATAAACATCTTGTTCAGATGTGAACAAATTGTTAAGCCTACCTAGTGTGATTCTGATTGGATGATCAGTTAAGGGATCCTATATATAGAAAGATAGATTTGATTACTACCTTAATTTTCAATGGATTTTGTGTATAGGAAGATAAAGGTGTTTACTACCTTAATGTTCGAGGGATTTCGGGGATAGAAAGATCAAGGTGCTGACTAACATAAAGATTGAGGGATTACAGTGATAAAAAGATAGATTTTGATATTCTTATCGTGGGATTACCTTGGTGTGGGTAAGATAACATTTCATGAAAGTATAAATTAAGGGTCCTTTATCCTAATTTTTTGGAAACTCTTCTCTTTGGGTTAAAATATTTCTTACACGTTCCTATTTTGTTATAAGTTTTTATTTATGCTGTAATTTTCTTTATGAATGAATGTATAACATTATTATACATTATTATACTTGTATACTATGATAAATAAGATTATATACCCTTTAAGGTAGAATCTTTCCCTATGTAAAATTTTCTTAATTTTCATTATAAGATCCATATTTTCAAATTCAATGAAAATCTGCTTCTTAGTTAAGGAATAAAGAGGGCTTGTCAATCAATCTTGTTTAACATTGTAAAACATATATTTTCTTAAGGATAAAAGTGCATGTTTTTAAACTTATAATTCACCCTCTCTTGTATTTGAGTATCTGCATCTATATTTTGATCCAACAATTCATGATTTCCAGTATTATGAAAATGCATGTGAGTCTATGAAGGAAAAATAAACTACATCGGTTCACAAAGTGGAAGTTTTACTTACACATCAGAAATGGTTTTTCCCCCATTTGATTGAGAAAGTGGGTGATAAATATTACAACATAAAAATAATAAAATCTCAATATATGGCAGATATTGGTGTTATTATATTTTTATTTTTATTAAATAATTGATGGTGGTAAAATATGATGTAAGAAAAATAGTTTGGTGAAGATGATTACCTTTGGTTTGAAACAAATCCTATATATCTCTTTTTAAATACCAATGATTTATTATTATAGGATGAAAATAATCTATAGAAAGTGTCTAATTATTTTGGAGAGTTATTTGTATAGGTTTTGGTGAAGATAAATGTCTTGATAGGTCTAAAGAGGTGAGGGAAGGAGGTTCCCTTTTATAATTATGGTGAGTGGCATAGTTAAAAATTTTCACTATTTTTTAATAATTTCATTTCTATTTATTGGACTTGTTGATCCAATAATGTATAATATTATAATGTTAGAAGAATAATTTTTAAATAAACCCAACCAATGGGGTTTAATAAAAGTTTTTAGGCCATTTTGACCCTTATCTTTAACGATTATCCCTTAGTAAACCAGTTTTAACCATAATCGTGGTAATTAATTTTTACTATTTTTACTGTTTAACATGACCAAAAATTATGATCAACCTATAAAATAGTATTAATTATTATATTTAAAAATTTTAAATACATTTCATCAAATTTAATTCATGAAAATGGTAGAATTTAATCTAAAAAATCTAAAAAATGTGAAGAAAAAGAATTTTTTTAGAAATGTATTTTTCAGGTATGAGATGATGTTATACTATCTATATGACTAATAATAATCATTATATGGGTTAATTATATATATATATATATCCTATACATTTCATATAAATAAATCATCATTACAAATTATTTTAATTAACTAATATTGATAGACATTATGCCATAAACATATATTTTATTAAAAACAATTTTCTAAAAAATATCCCTTTTGCCTCCAAATGATAATATCATTATATAAATAAAATTGATAGTGAATAAATTTTTATTTATAAATATTATAAAATATTATTATAAATCAATATAGGAATACTTAAATTTTTTTATTCATAAAATCTTATTTCTAATAGAAATTTTAAACAATTCATTATAGGAATATTTTGACCTTTAAATTTCAAAATTGTTATTTATCTTATAAAATTATAATTTATGTGACATGAGATACTAAAATTTTCATTTTATTTTAGTTTTATAAAAATATAATGTTCACTTACTATATTTCTAGTATTAGTGTTACACTAATTTTTATATACTCTTTTGATTTATGTATTTCATTAGTCCAAGACTTTTTCCATAACTCAAGATTTATGGAATGTTATTCATTCGGTATGATTATATTTTTTTAGAAACGTGAACCTTGATTACACCCATATGATCATATTATTCTAATTTATAATATTTAATTATTATTACTTATGTTTACCCTTAATGAGAATATGACCACACCACTTTCTTAGGTTTCTATTTTTCTATGTAATGAATAAATGTAATATGTATGATGTTTTTAGCGGATTATATTGTGTGAGGAAATTTGTGGGGGATGGTAAAGACTAATAACATATTAATCAACTGATTATATCATGGGGAAATGTCTATGTGTTTTAAAATACATGAGTATTGTTAGATAATTTTATTTCTTAATTATATAAAAATATAAACCTAAATGATCATTGTAATGTATATAATGAAATATTTTATCTAATTATTGTAATTAAGATAGTCATTTATCATTGGAACGAAAAAGTTCAATGAATGATTGATAATTTGTTACGCAGTTCATTATTATTGGTTTATAATTGGGGGTTATGGAATGATAAAGGTTTGATGATGACTAATAAAATATGAAGAAGGATTAAGAACTTGTGGTTTCACAAGTTAGGGGGATGAGACTTTTGGGAGACTGAGATGATCTATTTTATTAATGACATATGAATGTAATATAAATTTTTTAAAGTTGTTGATTATAATAAATGTGGTTCTCAAATTTATTTATTGTAATCATGAAGGAGGAAGTGAATCAAGAAAGGATTTTGGAAGAATCTCATCTTCTTGAAAATTCATGACTATTGGGTGTCTAGTTTGGAAGAACATGTGTTGTGTGTTTCATGATGTGACACTAGTGTTTTAGTAGGAGTTATGGATCACACACTAGTTTGATTTATGTACAATACCTCTTGTAACAACCCAAAGTTTTATCAATGGAAATTCCCTTGTTATAATTTTTTCTTGGAGTATAATCACATATGATTACTTTTATAACATAATAAAAACATTATAAGTAAATAATAAGTAAAATAAAAGGTATCTTTAGAAGTTAAGGAATATATAGAAATAGTAACTTGACCTTTAGAATAGTAATTTGACCATAATGAATACTATATTGGACAATGTAATATTATCCTCTTCAATGAATGTATAAATAAAATTTATCTTTTTACAAGTTACAATATTGTATAATTATATCATAGTATAAGTAAATGAATATTTAAAAAACTATTAATAAGGTGTTTGTATTTTTATAAGTTGGGAATATTTAATTACAATTCATATAATTAATTAAATAATTTGAATGAAAATTTCGTTTCAATAAATTTCTACATAAATTAATATTCTGATTCTGATATAATTTTACGTGACCTTAATTAATTTTTAAAACTGTTAGAAAAGAAGTATTAAATTTAAAATTTGTATTTTTCTATAAATTGTGATTTTAATTAAATATATAATTACTCATATTTATATATTTTTTTTAAAGGAGTTAATTTTTGGATTATACATATCATAAAATGGTTAGGGTTATTTTTTGGTAATATTCTTAAATACATCAATTTTTAGATGAATAGTAAAAAATAAATTTTTACATAAGCGGTATAACTTAAATTTGATCATTCACGATGTAAGGATGATATATAATTTCTATAACTCTAGATTAGTCCATGTTCTATTTAATTTCATTAATGGTTCATTAATATACAATAAACTCAATTTCCAAACCTAAAAAAAACTTTCCAAACTAATGTCAAAAATTGATTCCTTAAAATATCATTTTCTCTTTGTATTCACTTTCCTTTTATTTAATTAATTAATTAGAATTATACATATTATGTCTAAAACGAATTATATTATATTAATATATGATTTATATTTTAAAAAAACTAATATTAAAAGTCTAACATTTGATATATTAATTGATTTAATATTTTCTTCTAAAACACCCCCTCCTCAAGTATAAATAACCCCTCTCCCTCCACTAAGAGACGGTTGTGAAGATCCTTCCTCACCTCCCACTTCCATGTCACAATACAGAAATTCTAAAAGTAATGGGTGACTCACTGGGGTCTTCTTGTGTGCCGATCCATACACAATGCGGCTTCACGCGGTAGCAATCCCTTGCATTTATGAGGAGGTGGATCTATCGGTGGATCATCCATTGCATATTCTCTTGAGAACTACTGATGGTTTTTAATGGTGGAAATAGACCATCTATAAATCTCATTACAAGCTTTTTATCTTTTGTTGTTTTCATGGGAATTATTATTTAGTTTGCAGGTGGAAGCTGTCGGTGATGAGCTTTTCAGGTTCCGGAGACCAAGAGGAGAAGTGTAAGGGCATGTGGTGGTTGATGGAGGCATCGCTGCATCTTGTGGAGGATCATCTAGGCCTGGATTCCGTTATGGAAGTTTCAAATTTGAATCCATATGGTGGTACCTATGTGTCAGAGCCTTTCACACCTGATATATCCAATGCAGGTGTCCCGGTGATGGGCTTCGGTATACCGTAGGTAGATTTACTTTTCCTCTAGCTTGTTCTCTTCCCGGAGGCTCCCCCCTAGGATGATCCAGCTCCTTTAGCAAGGAACCCGGTTCGTCCATGGAGCTCTTGAAATCTTTTATCTAGTTCCTTCTAGGGCATCCTTAGATATTTTTTCCCTTCTCCTCATAACTTCTCCATTTCATCCCCACTTTCTCCAGAGCGATTGCATCAATCCCTGGTTAGAAATCTAATACCGATCTAAGATGGGGCGATAAGGTAGATTCATTCTGACCAAACCTCCATGAAATATATCCTTCTTCTCTCTCTCCATTATGGTGATCTGGTGGAGAAAACTCTACACCTTGTCCTGAGAAATAGTTAGTCCTTTGCAGAGGATCACAATGAGCCATTCAAAAAGAAGGTTCTCACACCAAAACGGGACAATCCATCAGATGGTTCATTACAGCCCCCCACCTGTGCTCTTTCTAAAGAATCAGGTGTGATGTATTTCATTTCATTCTCTAATTCCCCTATCTAGAAGAGCTGGAGTGGTTCACTCTAATGTTCTCATTGCTTATTTGGAATGAATAGGGCCTCAAGGATCAAGTCAATCACGCATTTGTGGCCAAGGAGGCCCATTATCATAGGTCATCTATTGTGGAAATTCATGAGCCAAAGTAGACTTCATGCAAGCTCCGGGGTGTGGCCAGGAAAATGGGATTCTCTCAGTTCTAGCATGGAAATATTGATAACTCACACATATGGATTTTCTATAAGTATTATCTCTCGGTGGAGCTGGCGTGTAACACCCGAGACTTTTATGTTATATAAATCATCAAAGGAATCTTTTTCTACACAACACTTGCTTGGCTTTCTTTACACGCAATCGCGACCTTCCTCGATAGCTTGCGTCGTACGCAATACCGAGTTTCACTAAACAACAATATGCTATTAAAACTAGCCGTTATGAATAGTAATAACCACTTTTTGAAATTTTATAAATTTTATTTTTCAAAATGGACTTCATTTTTGGACTCAAAATATCGAAATTAGCCTAGGGTGAAATTTTGGTATTTTTCTGAAAACTTTCAATTTTTGATGAATAGTGAAACCACTAAGTGGTAGGTTAAAAAACTGAATTTTGCATAAAACTTAATTTTACCGCTTCTGTGAATGGAATTTCGAAAATCCGAGAGACACGGTTAATATCAAGGACTAAAATGTGGTTCAATGAGATGAAAATAATTTTTTGGTGAATAGTAACTTTTTACCTTTTTTACCGCGGTTAATAGTAAATAGGGTAACTAAGGGTAAATATGATATTAGTATTACCCTAACAAATGTCCTAATTCCATTGGACAAGTGTAATTCGACCAAAAACAAACTTAGGAATAAAATATGACCATTTAGGCCCACTTGGATTAGATTAGGACATTTATTATTAATTTATTTAAAGAAGGGTTAAAATAGTTAAATTTAAAGTTTAATAAGTAAATCATTTTTAATATGGGGTTATACATAAGATAAATTCGATTGTAAATATTCATTAGAAAGCTAAAACGATTTCCTACATGATGGTATTTTATTTGTAATTTTTAGACATCAAATAATTTAATTTATTTATGACACAAAGATGATGCAGTAATTATCTTATTAATGAAATATTGACAAAATTGATAATATAAATACCAAAATAAATGTAATTTGAGACTTTTTATAAATTCCACTAATTTTCTAGGTTACTATTATATATTATTGTTGATTTAATCAACTTGGTTAGAACATATAATTCTGTTATGACTTTCACAAAAATCATATATCAAATAGTGTCAAAATTGACACAAAATAGTTTTTAAATCAAATATTATATTATTAATTGTTATTTTATTCCTAAAAATCTAAGGTTCGGCCAAATGACTTAGATAAGGATATATATATTAATAATAAACAATTTGGGGTTCGTTTGGCATGTTATAGTAAGTGTATTAACCATATAGTGAAAGAAAACAAAAAGACACTGTAAAAGTTAAATTAATTAACTTAGAGTTAAATCTAATTGATAAGGTTAAAATAATACCCTAAACTTGTCTAAATCCTATTGGTTGATAGGATTTCGACCCATCCCCACTTTATCTTCGAAATAAGACCCTTTGGAACCATTATAAACCGATTTTGACTTTAATATAAAATAATATTGTGAGATATTCCTAAGGTGCCCCTCTCCTCCCTTATAAAAGGGCACCTCCTCCCCCTCCTCCTCACACCAATTTGAGCACTCAAGATCGGCCAACCCCTGACATTTTCTCCTCTCCACTTCCCTAGAATAATCCTAGAGGTCCTGGTCTTCTCCAAAGACCAATCATAGTTCCTTAAGTGGAGGATTCAAAGAGGCGTTCCAAAGAAGAGGTAATATCGATTACCGATCTTTTCAATTTCTTTCGTCTTCAACTTCTTCTTCTTTAGTTGTTTCATGACAAAGTAATAACATCAGTATTACTTACATACTGATATGTTATTATAAATATGAAACAACCCTAATTCACCTTCTATCCATCCTACGGAAAAATGAAATCACCGCGCGTGCGTACGTACGGAATACCGTCTCCACGCCGTGGTGTAATCTATTTTTCCACCATCACCTTACAAGGATGGGTATAATGGTGTAATAAGTAACTATATATGATTATAATTAAGTAATATTGATACTGAAATAATATATATATATACTCCAATACAATTCCACGATCATAGGAACGATATCATCACTCGTGCGTACGTACGGAATACCGTCTCCACGATGTGATGCGACTCGTTCTACATGATCTTCATTTCATAATGATTATATAAATTAATTTAATGAATGAATATGGTATATACTACACTAATACCATTCTGGACATGAATTATCTATAACATAAAGATAAGAATAAGAATTTATTCGACAAAACACGCATACGAACAAAAAGTTATAAAGACCCGAGTAACAAGTAACAATGAAATATTACTAACAAGAAGCTAATAATATGACCATATATGATCTCATATCAATATGTATGATTCTGGAATAAGTCAATAACATTATTTAAACCATTATACAGGATCTTCGGACACGAACAAAGAAAATCGGACCTAAGGTAAGGGAAATATCACAATCTCATTTTTATCCGAGATTGTTTATTCGTAAGTATTTACTGGGGTGTATTTTATCATCCACATCCATGTTCCCTCAATATGTAATATTGTTTCCATCCACTTGCAATAGTTTAAATCCAATTTTACCCTTAGGTGAGTTTTTAGTAAAGAATATGAAAGGAATCTTTTGTCGTTTTTCCGTACGAGGTACTTTTTTGACTTTTCTGACAAAAGTACGAAGAATGTTTTTTTTAACTTATACGGCACGAACGGATTTCTACTGTTTTATAAAGCCTTATTTTCATGAAGCTTCCTATAAAAGATTTCATGAATATTTTCAATAAAATCTCTTTCTTTTAAAATTGCATGATGTTTTGTGAAAAGAAATTGATTTTGAAGAAGAAAGGATATTTTCCTCAAGAATTCAATTCAAGTGTTTTATCAAAATTAGTTTCCATCTAAGATAATAAAGGGTTCTGTTTCTATCCATATTTTTACATTTTTTTGACTATGTTGTGATGGAATTATGTTTATGAATTCCTTTATCTTATATGAATTGATTTATGATGTCATGATGTTTCAAGAATCCCATTTTTGTTACATGTGTTATGCAATGATGTATGTTTTATGATTATGTGGCACACATAAGAAAGGATTCATTATAAGATGGGTGGGACCTATATCTCCCTCAAATGCATTGGGTAAAGATTATATATCTCATGAGATAGACATGGCTGGAACGGAAGGTTATTTCGGTTCAGTGATACAGGACTGAAACGAGGAGTGAACTCGGTTCAGAAAGGGACTTTGTCCACTAAGATGGTCTTGGCAATGAGTCAAGACTAACAAGAAATTATTTTCCATGATTATGTGTGCATGCCACAAAGTTTCAAGTTTTATGTTATGATTATGGGGATCTCATTTTCACTTCTATGATTTATTAAGATTTTATGATCTCTTTTGCAGGTTATGATTTTCAAAAAGATATGATATGATTTTTATTTCCATTATTGCCCTTGCTGAGCATTTGAGCTCACCCTTTTATGTTTTCTTTTCCCCAGGTCAGGAAGATGGATATTAAGTAGAATATGCTAAAAAGGGACCCTAGATATGATGAAATAAATGGGAGGCACTGTAGAAGATTTATGAACCAGTTGTTTATGTTTCCCAGTTTCTAAAGACACTATACCTATACGGTCCTTTGTGGTTTTATCATATGTTGTAATAAGTGTGCTTCAATTTTGAAGTATTAACAATGTATGTAAAGTATGGGTCGTTATAGTTGGTATCAGAGGAAAGGTATAGTCAACCTTTGGAAACTAGGATGTGAAAGCCTTAGTAAGAACCCTAAGGATAAGTCTAAGCATAGAACACAATCTTAGTGTTTTAGAAATGGACTTGAATAACCTAGGATAAGACCTTAAGCATGAAAATTGTATTCTTGAATTATGTGGTTTCCTATTATAATTAGTGTTGCTCACACTATTCTTCTTGGTTTTAGTCAATGGCTGGAACCCGAAGGAACCGTGTTAATGCGGAATGCGATGGGCAATGCAATGATTGTCCCCCTGAGGAACCAAACAATATGGGAGATGGAATGCAAAATCTTGTAGCCATGCTCACACAACTTTCTCAAGCTATGAATCATGCAGGATTTCCAAACGAACAAAGAAGGGAGCAACATTCTGTTGAATCCTTCATGAGGCAGCGTCCACCATCTTTCAGCGGGTCTACTGATCCATTAGTTGCTGAACAATGGATTAGTACTACTGAAAAGATATTTTCAGTTCTTCAATGTTCTGAGCATGATAAAGTCATCCTAGCAGTGTATCGTTTGGAAGTAGATGCTGATCAATGGTGGAATCTTGTTAAGAATACAAGGCAAAGGGATGAAATTGAGTCTATGGAATGGGACGAGTTCAAGAACTTATTTTTCAATAAGTACTTCCCTTGTATTCTCCGAACAAAGATGGAGAAAGAGTTCCTTGAACTGAAGCAAAGGGATGATGAATCTGTTAGTACCTATGAAGCAAATTTTACAAGACTTGCAAGGTACGCTTCTGGTATTATTATCCAACCTGAGAGTAAGATCGATCGATTCTTTAGTGGCTTAAAACCAAGTCTTCGAAGGGCGTTAGCCATAAGGGACTTCAATAGCTACGAGGAAATCGTTTGATGTGCTCTCAAAGTCGAGATGGAGATTGGAGTAACCCATCAGTCACATGGGTTTGATAAGAAGAGGAAGATGGAATTCAAAGGAAACTCTAAAGAGCACACTGAAAAGAAGATGAACTTTCCCTTATGCTCAAAGTGTGGAAAGAAACATGGAGGGAGTTGTCTTAAAGGGACAAGTAAATGTTTTAAATGTGGAAAAGAAGGTCATCGGGCATTTGAATGCCGTGATAATGGGAAGAAGATGTCTAATGATGCAAACAAAGGAAGGGATACACAGAATGATCCTACTACACTTCAATGTTTCAAGTGCAAGGAGATGGGGAATTATGCCAATCAATGCCCAAATCCAAGGGTTGATGATGATGGTCGACGTCAACAAACTCTTAAGGCTAAAGACAAAGGAAAGTCACATGCAATTTCTATCAGCGATGTGGAGTACGATAACGATGTGGTGAAAGGTACACTTACCATCCACTCTAAAGTAGAAAATGTTTTATTTGATTTTGGATCCACCCACTCTTTTATTTCTGAAGACATTTCTAAGGGTATCACCGTATTACCTCAACAATTAGATGTTGAGTTAGCTGTGACAACACCTAATGGCACATCAATCGCATCAAAAGTTTATAATTCTTCTCCGATCGAAGTTTGTGGGAAAGTGCTTCCTGCAAATCTTGTGATCCTTCCTATAGTGGAATTTGATGTGATTCTTGGCATGGATTGGCTTTCTTTATACGGAGCTCATATCAATTGCCAAAGAAGGGAAGTCACATTTCATATTCCAGATCAATCTATGATTGTTTATCAATGCAAGGATGAACATAACCTTCCAGTGGAAATTCCTTCCATCTTATGGGTCATGATTCCACTAAATGAAGGTTATTTATCTCAAATGGTTGGAGAGAAACTTACGATTAAGAATATGCCCATTGTACGGGAGTTTGATGATGTCTTTCCGGAGGAATTACTGGGTCTTCCACCAAATCGTGAAGTTGAGTTTTCAATAGAACTCGTACCGGGTGCTTTGCCTATTTCAAAGACACCTTATAGAATGGCCCCAATTGAGTTGCAGGAATTGAAGAAGCAACTCCAAGAGAATCTTGATAAGGGATTCATACGCCCTAGT
The DNA here is from genome assembly GCA_963277665.1 of Viscum album. NCBI lineage: Eukaryota > Viridiplantae > Streptophyta > Magnoliopsida > Santalales > Viscaceae > Viscum > Viscum album. Next base: position 152,566,898 of record OY728134.1, on the reverse strand, counting down.
GTGTCACATTGGGGAGCACCTGTTCTATTTGTTAAGAAGAAAGATGGATCAATGAGACTCTGCATTGATTATCGAGAACTTAACAAGATTACTATCAAGAACAAATATCCTCTCCCACGCATTGATGACTTATTTGACCAACTACGCGGAGCTCAATACTTTTCCAAGATTGATCTTCATTCAGGGTATCATCAATTAAGGGTCAAAAGGGAGGATATACCAAAGACGGCTTTCCGTACAAGGTATGGACACTATGAATTTATAGTGATGCCATTTGGTCTTACTAATGCCCCTGCTATCTTCATGGATCTAATGAATAGAGTCTTTAGAGACTATCTTGATCAATTTGTGGTAGTCTTTATAGACGATATTCTTGTCTATTCAAAGAGCAAGGAAGAGCATGAAGATCACTTGAGAATTATATTGAAGACCCTGAGAAAGGAGAAGCTTTATGCCAAATTTACTAAGTGTGAATTTTGGCTTCAAAAAGTTGCATTTTTGGGTCACATAATCTCAAAAGAGGGGATATCTGTGGATCCAGCAAAAACAGAGGTTATCGAAAGATGGTCGAGACCAACAACAGTAACTGAGATCCGAAGTTTTCTTGGTTTGGCTGGATATTATCGACGTTTTGTAAAAGATTTTTCACGATTATCTAATCCACTCACCAAGTTGACTCGGAAAGGAGTTAAGTTTGTTTGGACAGAGGAATGTGAAGAGAATTTCAAGGAGTTGAAAAGAAGGTTATCCAGTGCACCTGTGCTCACACTGCCTTGTAGTGGAGAAAGGTTTGTGATCTACAGTGATGCATCCAAGAAGGGATTGGGGTGTGTTCTTATGCAAAATGATATGGTGATAGCTTATGCCTCACGACAGTTGAAAATCCATGAGCAAAATTACCCAACACATGATTTGGAGTTGGCTGCGGTAATCTTTGCATTAAAGATTTGGAGGCATTACCTTTATGGTGAAAGGTGTGATATTTATACTGATCATAAAAGTTTAAAGTATATTTTCACACAAAAGGAGCTGAATATGCGCCAAAGAAGATGGTTGGAGCTGATTAAGGATTATGACTGCTCAATCCATTACCACCCTGGGAAAGCAAACAAGGTGGCAGATGCATTAAGTCGACAAGACCATGCTAGTTTATCCATGATGAGGATCACAAAAGATCCAATATTTATGGATTTACAAAGGATGGATCTTGGAATTATAATGGAAGGGGAAAAATATTATCTTTCTCAAATGAATGTTCAACCATCTATACATGTGAAGATTAAAGAGGCACAGAAAGAAGATGTCGAGTTACAAAAGAAGGTGAGAAATGTTCCTGAATACAACCTTGATTGTGATGGGATAATAAAGTTCAGGAATCGGGTTTGTGTTCCTCCCATCCCCGAATTAAAGAAGGAGCTGCTGGATGAGGCTCATAGTTCATCATTCTCTATTCATCCTGGAAGTACGAAGATGTATAGGGACCTGAAAGAGTACTTCTGGTGGGATGGCATGAAAAGAGATGTTGCTGAATATGTCTCTCGATGCTTGGTTTGTCAACAAGTTAAAGCTGAGAGACAGAAGTCTAAGGGGATGTTACAACCATTACCCATACCCGAATGGAAATGGGAAAACATCACTATGGACTTTGTCACAGGACTTCCTAAAACATCCAAAGGCAATAATGCTATCTGGGTCATAGTTGATCGTCTTACAAAGTCTGCACACTTCATTCCTATTAGAGAGGATTTCTCTCTAGATCATCTTGCCAGGATATATGTAAAGGAAGTGGTAAGATTGCATGGAGTACCACTTTCTATTATATCTGATCGGGATCCGAGATTTACCTCGAAGTTCTGGCGAAGTCTTCAGCATACTCTGGATACAGAGTTGAGTTTCAGCACTGCTTATCATCCCCAGACAGACGGTCAGTCTGAGAGAACAATTCAAACCCTAGAAGATATGTTGAGAGCTTGCTCTATGGATTTCAAAGGAGGTTGGGATCAACACCTACCTTTGGTGGAATTTTCTTATAATAATAGCTTTCACTCCAGTATTCAGATGGCTCCTTATGAAGCTCTCTATGGAAAGAAATGCAGGACTCCAACTTGCTGGGATGAAGTTGAGGAAAGAAAGCTATTATGACCTGATCTCGTAGATGAAATGGCAGAAAAGGTCAGATCTATTCAACAACACATAAGAGCAGCTCAGAGTCGACAGAAAAGTTATGCCGACAACCGAAGAAAAGACCTAGAGTTTGAAGTGGGCGATAAAGTGTTCTTACGAATATCTCCCTGGAAGAGGGTTATGAGATTTGGAAAGAAGGGGAAGTTGAGCCCTAGATATATCGGTCCTTTTGAAATACTGGATCGTGTTGGGAAGGTAGCTTACCGATTGGCGCTTCCACCGAATCTCTCTCAAGTTCACGATGTGTTCCATGTATCTCTCCTGAGAAAGTACATACCAGATCCTTCACTTGTACTTAGCTCAGAAGTTGTACCGCTGGAGCAAGATCTTTCTTATGAAGAACAGCCGATAGAGATTCTGGATCGTAGTGAAAAAGTCCTACGAAACAAGACCACTAGCTTGGTGAATGTTTTATGGAGAAACCACCAATTTGAAGAAGCTACATGGGAGCTCGAGGATATGATGAGGGAGAAGTATCCTCATCTGTTTGTAACAAAGTGACGAATTTCGAGGGCGAAATTCTTTTTAAGGGGGGTAGAATGTAACACCCGAGACTTTTATGTTATATAAATCATCAAAGGAATCTTTTTCTACACAACACTTGCTTGGCTTTCTTTACACGCAATCGCGACCTTCCTCGATAGCTTGCGTCGTACGCAATACCGAGTTTCACTAAACAACAATATGCTATTAAAACTAGCCGTTATGAATAGTAATAACCACTTTTTGAAATTTTATAAATTTTATTTTTCAAAATGGACTTCATTTTTGGACTCAAAATATCGAAATTAGCCTAGGGTGAAATTTTGGTATTTTTCTGAAAACTTTCAATTTTTGATGAATAGTGAAACCACTAAGTGGTAGGTTAAAAAACTGAATTTTGCATAAAACTTAATTTTACCGCTTCTGTGAATGGAATTTCGAAAATCCGAGAGACACGGTTAATATCAAGGACTAAAATGTGGTTCAATGAGATGAAAATAATTTTTTGGTGAATAGTAACTTTTTACCTTTTTTACCGCGGTTAATAGTAAATAGGGTAACTAAGGGTAAATATGATATTAATATTACCCTAACACATGTCCTAATTCCATTGGACAAGTGTAATTCGACCAAAAACAAACTTAGGAATAAAATATGACCATTTAGGCCCACTTGGATTAGATTAGGACATTTATTATTAATTTATTTAAAGAAGGGTTAAAATAGTTAAATTTAAAGTTTAATAAGTAAATCATTTTTAATATGGGGTTATACATAAGATAAATTCGATTGTAAATATTCATTAGAAAGCTAAAAAGATTTCCTACATGATGGTATTTTATTTGTAATTTTTAGACATCAAATAATTTAATTTATTTATGACACAAAGATGATGCAGTAATTATCTTATTAATGAAATATTGACAAAATTGATAATATAAATACCAAAATAAATGTAATTTGAGACTTTTTATAAATTCCACTAATTTTCTAGGTTACTATGATATATTATTGTTGATTTAATCAACTTTGTTCGAACATATAATTCTGTTATGACTTTCACAAAAATCATATATCAAATAGTGTCAAAATTGACACAAAATAGTTTTTAAATCAAATATTATATTATTAATTGTTATTTTATTCCTAAAAATCTAAGGTTCGGCCAAATGACTTAGATAAGGATATATATATTAATAATAAACAATTTAGGGTTCGTTTGGCATGTTATAGTAAGTGTATTAACCATATAGGGAAAGAAAACAAAAAGACACTGTAAAAGTTAAATTAATTAACTTAGAGTTAAATCTAATTGATAAGGTTAAAATAATACCCTAAACTTGTCTAAATCCTATTGGTTGATAGGCTTTCGACCCATCCCCACTTTATCTTCGAAATAAGACCCTTTGGAACCATTATAAACCGATTTTGACTTTAATATAAAATAATATTTTGAGATATTCCTAAGGTGCCCCTCTCCTCCCTTATAAAAGGGCACCTCCTCCCCCTCCTCCTCACACCAATTTGAGCACTCAAGCTCGGCCAACCCCTGACATTTTCTCCTCTCCACTTCCCTAGAATAATCCTAGAGGTCCTGGTCTTCTCCAAAGACCAATCTTAGTTCCTTAAGTGGAGGATTCAAAGAGGCGTTCCAAAGAAGAGGTAATATCGATTACTGATCTTTTCAATTTCTTTCGTCTTCAACTTCTTCTTCTTTAGTTGTTTCATGACAAAGTAATAACATCAGTATTACTTACATACTGATATGTTATTATAAATATGAAACAACCCTAATTCACCTTCTATCCATCCTACGGAAAAATGAAATCACCGCGCGTGCGTACGTACGGAATACCGTCTCCACGCCGTGGTATAATCTATTTTTCCACCATCACCTTACAAGGATGGGTATAATGGTGTAATAAGTAACTATATATGATTATTATTAAGTAATATTGATACTGAAATAATATATATATATACTCCAATACAATTCCACGATCATAGGAACGATATCATCACTCGTGCGTACGTACGGAATACCGTCTCCACGATGTGATGCGACTCGTTCTACATGATCTTCATTTAATAATGATTATATAAATTAATTTAATGAATGAATATGGTATATACTACACTAATACCATTCTGGACATGAATTATCTATAACATAAAGATAAGAATAAGAATTTATTCGACAAAACACGCATACGAACAAAAAGTTATAAAGACCCGAGTAACAAGTAACAATGAAATATTACTAACATGAAGCTAATAATATGACCATATATGATCTCATATCAATATGTATGATTCTGGAATAAGTCAATAACATTATTTAAACCATTATACAGGAGCTTCGGACACGAACAAAGCAAATCGGACCTAAGGTAAGGGAAATATCACAATCTCATTTTTATCCGAGATTGTTTATTCGTAAGTATTTACTGGGGTGTATTTTATCATCCACATCCATGTTCCCTAAATATGTAATATTGTTTCCATCCACTTGCAATAGTTTAAATCCAATTTTACCCTTAGGTGAGTTTTTAGTAAAGAATATGAAAGGAATCTTTTGTCGTTTTTCCGTACGAGGTACTTTTTTGACTTTTCCGACAAAAGTACGAAGAATGTTTTTTTTAACTAATACGGCACGAACGGATTTCTACTGTTTTATAAAGCCTTATTTTCATGAAGCTTCCTATAAAAGATTTCATGAATATTTTCAATAAAATCTCTTTCTTTTAAAATTGCATGATGTTTTGTGAAAAGAAATTGATTTTGAAGAAGAAAGGATATTTTCCTCAAGAATTCAATTCAAGTGTTTTATCAAAATTATTTTCCATCTAAGATAATAAAGGGTTCTGTTTCTATCCATATTTTTACATTGTTTTGACTATGTTGTGATGGAATTATGTTTATGAATTCCTTTATCTTATATGAATTGATTTATGATGTCATGATGTTTCAAGAATCCCATTTTTGTTACATGTGTTATGCAATGATGTATGTTTTATGATTATGTGGCACACATAAGAAAGGATTCATTATAAGATGGGTGGGACCTATATCTCCCTCCAATGCATTGGGTAAAGATTATATATCTCATGAGATAGACATGGCTGGAACGGAAGGTTATTTCGGTTCAGTGATACAGGACTGAAACGAGGAGTGAACTCGGTTCAGAAAGGGACTTTGTCCACTAAGATGGTCTTGGCAATGAGTCAAGACTAACAAGAAATGATTTTCCATGATTATGTGTGCATGCCACAAAGTTTCAAGTTTTATGTTATGATTATGGGGATCTCATTTTCACTTCTATGATTTATTAAGATTTTATGATCTCTTTTGCAGGTTATGATTTTCAAAAAGATATGATATGATTTTTATTTCCTTTATTGCCCTTGCTGAGCATTTGAGCTCACCCTTTTATGTTTTCTTTTCCCCAGGTCAGGAAGATGGATATTAAGTAGAATATGCTAAAAAGGGACCCTAGATATGATGAAATAAATGGGAGGCACTGTAAAAGATTTATGAACCAGTTGTTTATGTTTCCCAGTTTCTAAAGACACTATACCTATACGGTCCTTTGTGGTTTGATCATATGTTGTAATAAGTGTGCTTCAATTTTGAAGTATTAACAATGTATGTAAAGTATGGGTCGTTATATGGTGAGTCCTACCTTATAGTGTATTAATGTCAAGATTTCTCAAAATAGTATGGTGGTTTTGATTTCTTTTTTATATGAACGCTCTAACCCATAGGAGAGGATTTCTGTATGGAAACAACTACTAGAAATTAAAAATGATAATCTCCCATGGTTCGTGGGAGGTGACTTCAACACGATTTCTCATATCTCTAAGAGGAAATAGAGTTTGGACTCCCTTAATTTTGGGTTTAAAGAGTTTATAAACATCATTTCATCAGCAGGCTGTAGTAAATTGGATTATTTGGACCTTGGTTCACCTGGTGCAATAATAGGAGACGGCCAAATCGCTTTTGGAGCCGGCTGGATAGATGCCTCACAAACATGAAGGGTCTGGATCATTTATCCAAGTTGTCGATGACTCACATTCCTCGGTCTCTCTCAAATCATGCCACTATTCTCATGAAACTCAATAAAGAGGACTCGAGCCTAGTTCCATTCATTATAACAGCTCCTTGCACCAAGAGGATGGTTTTATGTCCATGGTGAAGGTTTCATGGAATAGTGGGGAACCTAGAAGGCATTGGTGTGACTTTTCCAACCACTTGAGATATCTCAGGGGTGACATCCAGAATTAGTTGGCCAATAAACTTAATGATAATTATGGGGTGGACTGTATACAAGAGGACATTAATAAACTGGAATCAGATTTTCTGGACTCATGGGATGAAAACCAATTTATCCTTTTATGTGATATGTGTGGGCTTCTTGAGGTAAAGAATCTAGAGCTAGAGAAGGAGTACATGCAGAGGTCATTGGTCAGATGGATGAGGGAGGGAGACCACAATAGCAACTTTTCCATGAATATATGAAGGAAAGGAGATGTGTACAAATTAATATTTTTTGGGGAATGGGTCCTTCACCTCAAATATGAAAGTGGTGGGTTGCATGGTGCTGGAACACTTTGAAGGGCTTCTTGCCAGTCCAATTCCTTTTATATATGATGGTGTCCATGGAGACTCAGCTGAGGAAGGATTTATGGGGTGTATTCTGCACCTATTAGAGGACTCATACAACAATCATCAGTAATCTCTTCTATCAGAGGAGGATATCAAAGAGGTGGTTTTCAAGTTGCCTCATGAGAATGCCCCTAGGCTGGATGTCTTCCCAGGTTCTTTCTTTATGGATTCTTGGGTGGTGGTCGGACCCCATGTTACAACAGCTATTCAGGATTATTTCAGAGGAGGTTCCATGAATAGAATGGTTTGTGCTTCTATAATTGTACATAATCACAAGATTTCTAATCCCACAAGTATTAGTCATTATCGCCCCATATTCCTTTTCAATATCCCCTAAAAAATCTTATCCTCCCTCACTGCATCATGAATGAGCAGGGATCTTCCTCGTTTGATCTCCTAGGAACAACATGGTTTCATATGAGGTCAGAGCATTTAGGGTGTGGTTGTAATTTATAGTGAGATCATTAATGATATCAACCATATATCAGTGGGATCAAATGTTATTATTCCAGTGGACATGGATAATGCTTATGAAAAAATGGAATGGGGTTCATTGTGTAGGTAATGTGATGATTTGGTTTCCAGGAGAGGTTTTGTGACCACTGTTTTAGATGCTTCTCCTCTCCATGGATCCCCATCTCGATGATGGGAAAATGGTTCAGTTTTTTCAAATTGGTTCATGGGGTTCTGCAAGGGGATCCTATATCCCCAAGACTGTTTATCCTAGATCAAGATGATTTTTCCTGATGTCTTAACTATGCAGTGCAAAATGGCATGCTGGATCATTATTGAAGAAAATTGTGGATTGGAGAGAATTTCTCATTTAATGTTTGATAAATATATTTCAATTTTCTTGAATTTTAGATGTAGAATATTTTTAAATCTCATGGATATTCTGGACACTTATGGATGTTTGAGTGGATAAAGGATCAACACCTCAAAAATCCATGCATTCATCACTAATAAATGTCCCAGGCGGCGTTGTAGAGATATCAAGGCCATTCCCCAGTGCCATCAGAAGAAAATTCCAGTTGTCTACCTTAGAGTTCGTCTCTCTTATAACCTCATTATAAAGTAATATTCTAAAGAAATTGTTAACTATATTTTGGGGAAGATCGTAAACTAGAAATATAAGTTCCTCACATTCAGGGGTAGATTTATGTTTCTAAATAGTGTCCTTGTGTCCATCCCCATGCACGTCTTCTCTCTCCTAAACCCTCCCAGAGGTGTGTTCAAATAGATCAATTTTTTTATTCTTCTTTCGTGTGGGATGTCAACCATACGAAGATTTTTCTTTGGGAATCCTAGAGACTTATGGCTAGACTGGTGAGTGAGGGATTGGTGGGCCTTCAGGATATTGGAGAAGCCTTGCATGGCATGCAGAGACATTTGGCTTAGGGAATTATTATAGGAGAATCTTTATGGGAAATGTTCTTTCATGGGTGTTACAGTGCGCACTGAGAGATATATGGGGGTGGTTGTCACCTGTCTCACATGGCATGGTGCATTGGCTTGCATTTGAAAATTCTCTTGGACTCTGCTCTATGGATTATTGGAAAAGGAGAGGTTGCCTTTTAGAAGATGAATTTAGAATGGGAGAAGCTAGATTTTATCGATTTCCCTCATCTGGGGATCTCATTCAAGGAGGCCCATGATATATGTAGTTTCATCCTCATGATTCTCACATGTGATTAGGCCATGGTTTATGATGAGATTATTCTGATTGATTAACTGGATAGATGCCGCTTCATGTCATCCACTTTAGGAAAGTTCAGCTATGGGGATTACAAAACCCTTGTGAATGTGGAGAAGCCTCATGATGAGTGGGATGATAAAACCTGGTGTAAGGAGATTCCTATGAAGATGAATTTCCTGATTTGACATATAAGGAATAGAGAACTTCCAATAGATGAAAACATCCAAAGGAGGGGGATTAACACAATGTCATGGTGCTTCTGTTTTGAGAATTTCCTAACGAAATCTATCCTCTATTTATTTTTTCAAAGCAGCTCGGCACGAAACCTCTGGTATTTTTTCTCACCTCTCCCCTATTTTGATATTGAAAATCCTTCAATCCAAGGATTCCTTGAATCGTGGTTTCAAGGGGTGGATGGACGCGTTGTGGAGTGAAATACCTGAGGCATCATTTTGGCCTCAATTTGTTGGACGATTTGGGAGGCGTGTAATTAGGTTTGATTGGGTTTTGGAAGGACTTATTCTTTCATCTAGATGTTCTTAAGATCCCTTCTCTTTGAATTCAGTGCACTCTTTAATGGTATGCAACTTCTGATGATTTCATGAAATTTGTTCAATAGAATCCACATGCCTTCGAGAGAGGAAGACCTCTATATTAAGTGTATACCCCCGTAGGATGGCTTGAAAATTAATGTTGATGGATCACTCATGGGGGGTCTGAGGTGAGGTGGAGGGGTTCTTCATGATCATAGAGGCTCATTTGTAATGTAATTCAGTTCCTTTTATGGGGAAGAATCTTCCTTTTGTGCGGAGGTGAATTCTCCTTTAATAGGTATTACACATTGCAAGGAGTATGGACATCAAGTGGTAGTGCTGGAGTCTGATTTCAATGTTCTTGTGAGTGCTATCCAAGGGCAGTATCCTATGCCATGGTAACTGGTATACTTGGTTCATCGGTGTTCTATGGGGTCCAAATTTGGACATAATGTTCAAACTATTTGGAGAGAAGGAAGTTTTGTTGCAGATTACTTTTCTCAGTTGGGTAATGATGGTGAGACTCTGATTATATTTGATATCCTAGGATCTTTTCCTCTTGAGTGTAGGGTGGTTATCCAAGAGGATTCTCTTGGGATTTATCATATTCGGCCTCCTTGAGCGGTCTCTCATCTTTCCACTCTATGTACCCTGGACTTTTTTCTGTAATAAAAAGATTTCTTCAGTCATATCATTGTTTTAATAAATAGAAATGTATTATCCAGGAGGCATAGAAGAGATGAAATCAATTAGAATTTAAGGTAAGGGATCCTATCAATTTCACGTTTATTCAATATTTCCTTCTATGTTATGACATTTGTTGTATAATTCCATGTGATGGGGTATGATTAGAAACATCCACCATATTGTCCCCATAATGTATAAAATACAAGAAATCCCATTCTCTCTCATTAATCTATCTTAAGTACACCTGATACCATGCTGATATTATGTACGAGATTCTACCGGAACCTCTTTTATTTATATTGGTTACACAATCATTCTCTATTCCTAAATAAAATTACATATTCTATTTATTTACATCTTATAATTTCTGTTTATATGTCCAAACTCATGTACAATTATCCATTCATCATTAACTTTTGGGGATATACATGCTTTTATGATTTTCCCTTCTCAATACTTCTCGACAAACAAATCTATTTTAAGGGAATTTTCCAAATTATTATCCAATTTCAAGAGCACTCTATCTTCTATTTAATCCTCGATTATATTTATAAAATCAGTTTATTTTATTATGAAAACTTTCTTGGTTCACTTTTGATTGTTTATAAATTATTTTTCCTTTACTATTTTAAAGGCCCTAATTATTTTCCATAAAACCTCTGAAAAATGTTCTCATGACAAATTTATTGAATATTTTTCTTATATATTTCCACTTATAATTTAAACCATTCACCATGACACACACAAACATATATATATATATATTCCCTTATGAATATCCATGTATACTTTAGTACCCTTCTTTCATGGACACTTTTGTGTTATGCCCATATTTTATGATTTTTGTCTTGATTGTGGTACCCAATTCGTTCCATGGGTAATCCTTATGTTTATGTAAGATTTATTAAGTAAGCTTTTTAAAGTGGAAACATATTCATGAAAAGTTATGATGAGTGAACCCAGATAGTGCTCCAATGCATTGGGTAATGTTTAGTCTCATGATATGTTATGTGTGATGGTATGCCTATGTGTTTGTCATTAACAAAGAAGCAAGGTGGATGTCTTCATTAGTAGACTAAAGCAAAGTCTATGAAAAGAGTTGGAAATTGGAGACATTGGATGTTATGAGTAGATTGTCTGTTGTGCCATCAAGGATGAAATGGAGATTGGAGACTCTCCTTGGTCTCAGGGACCCAGTGATGAGAAGTGGAAAATGGATAACCACATGGGATGTTCAACAAACAAATCCAATGGTGGGAAGGAGCATGAATATACCCCTTGTAAATTTTTTTGGAAGAAGCATCCTGGGAACTATCTAAAGGGAACTATAAATTTCTTCAAATGTGTAAAGTTGGTACATAAAGATAAAAACTACCAAAGAGATATGAAAAATTCTGCTAATTTGGAAGAATAAAGGAAGGTTTAGATAAACGCTCATCTAGTGGTGCGGTGTCATATCTACAAGGAACATGGAAATTATGATAACAATTTCCCTAATACAGGGGGTTTTATACGAAATCCACAATAAAATCCATTTCAATAAGGAATTCCTTATTCTATCACTTTTTCTAAGGTGAATCTAGACAATTATGTGGTGACATGTACTCTAGTTATCCATTCAAGATTAGTAAACATACTATTTGATCATGTTTCTACAAATTCTTTAATATATATCATGTTTAGTAGGACTATTCAAACACCACCTCAATATTTGGAGGATAAAATATCTATAAAAATGGAGAATTGGGAAATTATTGCACCCATGGTTTATTACTCCTCCTTGGTTAACATTTGTGGACTGAACCTGTAACGCCCTGACCCCAACTACGCGGAGTCGGTGCATTACTTCGTAACATTGGCATGATCACAAAAGATCAAGTCTCAAAATACCGATTAGTTTAGTAGCCTTGGAAACACTAGATACATTCATAAACATTACATTACATCATAAAGTGAAAAACTATGATAACAAAGTCTCCATAGACCACACTCATATCCTCTTCTGACAATCCCTGCAGGTCATTCATAAAATACTTCTTCAAATCCTGGAAAATATTAAAACATTGAAAGGGGTGAGCTCAGATTCTCAGTAAGGATAACAATATTGCGGAAGCTTTCATAAATAAACATTAACATTTAAGGAAATGTATAACTAAAACAAAAGCCTTTTAAACATGAACTTCAACATAATATGGCAAAAGTAAAATGAGATAATTCCATTTAATTATTCAAATGGATATTCAACTGGTCGAATAATCACATGAAATATCAATAATCACTTTCATAATGATGGAATGCATAATACCATACTATCATAACCACGTACCCAAGGCCTCATGCCAAGACCACAAATAAGAGTTTGTCAAGGCCTCTTGCCAAGACACTAGTTTGTCTCATGAGACCCGCCGATGCATCGAGGAGCTATAGAGGGCTCCACCCGTCACTTATTAAGTCCAATGAATTCCTCATATGAATAGGTTTAAACATATCATAAACCATAACATAATCGTATCACATAAAACATGCGTAAAGGAAACATAACATTTCCACATTTCAATCACAAGATGTCAATACAACACATTGATATAATAAAAAGGCATTCAAAACCATTTTCAATACCAAAATAAAAGCAAGTTAAAACTTTGTATTTATTTTTCATTAAAAAAAGTGATGGCTTGTAGAGGAAGCCGAAACTCAAATAACGGTCACGACGACGGAGAAGTCGTTGTCGCCGCATAAGTACGGAAAGGAAAACATTCCCTTTTTTCGTTTAGTAAAACTCTTCGTATAAAAAACATTCCTTTTTAATAAACGTAAAAGTCAAAGGGGTTTATACACCGTATAAAAGAAAGTTTTGTATAAAACCAAATATGCCTCAATGAAAGGAGATTGAGACAATGTCCTTAAAAATATCATTTTTAAAATAAAATAGATCTATTATGTGTATTCACTATAAGTACACTTAATGAAAGTACAAATACAAGAAAGGACATAATAATATCATGACATAATTTGAAAGTAGGAGATTAACCCAAAGAATGGAAATTGGGTTAAGAAGTTCCCTTACCTTGCGTCCTGTCCTGACTCGACCATTCTTTAACCTCCTGAATAATAAACTATAGTTAATTCCTATTTACTTAAGAACCTTTTTCATGTTAATTATTCTTTTTATATCCCTTATTACCATTTTATGAACATTATGTAATTATTTAAGTTTATAATGGTCATTTTGTCGATCTTAGGTACTTGAGTCAAAAATAACATTCTTATAATTACAAGTTGTTCATGTGGTGATATATCCATTATATCCAGAATTATATTCATGATATAGATATCATATATCTCATATATATCCAGTATATACATTCATTCATAATATTACGTAACATTTAGAGGTAAGAAATGAAATGCACCGTTCATTGAGACGGTAATCCGTACGTACGCATGAACGCTACTTTCATTTCTATTTAGTATTTAATAGAATGAAATCATAATTATATAAATGTATAATAAAATTCCAGTATAATATAGCATATAATACCATTTACTCCATCCTTTATACATCCCACATATGGTATTAACGATTCAAATCACTTTGAGGAGGCGGTAGTCCGCACTTCCTAAAATGAAAATATCGCGTTTACCCATAATGGAAACCATAAAGGTATGCCATAAATGAAAAATAAAAAATCAAAAGGAAAACAAAAACATAATATATATCATATATAAAAATAGTGTCATCATAATGGCCACCATTTGAGGTGTTATATGAGTGTTGAACAATCATCGTTTCGTGAGGCAAAAATTCGCCATCCACAGAAACAGTATGTTCTTTAACCATTATATGTAGGTGTGTGTAAGTGTAGCTCGAATAATTCTTATAAAAACATCCTAGTATATTGAGGATACTGGTTTTGTTACAAAATAAATGAATAAAAAGTGTTTAGGGGGTTGGAGAAGAAAAATAAAACAAAACAACAATAGAGAAAACATTACAATAAAATCGGGTAACTCTTTTTGATTTGAGCCAAAGGCTTCCTTGGGAAGAATTCTGCCCAATGTGAGGCTTCTAGGAGTAAGGGAGGGAGGTTGGGAGGGTATTTTGGTAGAGGTTGGCCGAGCTAAATGGCTTGATAGTGTGAATGAGGTGGTAGAGGTGGGGGCCTTTTATAAGTGGAGAGGAGGGGCACTCTTGGAAAGTAAGGGAATTTTACATTATTATACAATGCTTTTCGGATTCTAAAGGTCCCACACTTATATAATTCGTCTATAAGGTGATAAGGGTTCGAAATATACCCATCCAACAGTCTTTGGACAAGTGTAAGCCTCGGATTGTACATTATCTTTTCATTTTATTAAAATCGTTAAATAATGAGGTCATCGCTACATCATAATGATGTCATAAATAATTTAATTTGTTTAATGTATAAAAATTAAAAAAAATACCATGATGTAGGAAATCGTTTTAGCTTTCAAATTAATATTTATAGTTAAAAATATGACTTGTATAACCCCATGTAAAAATTGTTTTAGTAAAACATTTCATGTTTGTGTCATTTTTTACTTTAACATTAAATAAAAGGTATTTATGACATTTTCCAACTAAAGTGGCTCCATGGGGTCCCCAAGTTGACCCATGGATTGTATTAGTCGGAAATGGAACATCCAATGAGGGTAGGACATGTGTCAAACTCATCTCATATTATTAAAACATTAATTTTACCTTAAACTACAATAATTACCTCTAATCGCGATTAAGAACTTAAAAGTTACTATTCACCAAAAATTATTTTAATCCCATTGAACCACATTTTGCTTCCTAATGAAAACCATGTCTGTCGGATTTTTGAAATTCAAATCACAGAAGTGGTAATGTTTCATTTAAACGAAAAATTAGTTTTTTTAACTACCACTTAATGGTTTCACTATTCCTCAAAAATTGAAGTTTTTCAGAATAATGCCAAAATTTCACCCTACGATATAATTGATTTTCCGATTTCAAAAATGATGTCTATTTTAAAAAATTCCAAACATATAAGTTGCATTAATTAATTTTATAATTAATTCCCGCTGTCACAACAAATAGCGTGTTTTTAAGAAACAATTTATATCAAAAGATTGACAATTGTTTATGTCCAATTTCAATGTTATATTAATTCTAATAACCACCATTGGATAAAATGGTAAAAATATATTATAATTATACTTTAGAACCAATAAATAGTATAATTTATCACTATAAATTATTTTGATTAAAAAAGTTGATTTAAGTATTTTTCACTATTCATAAAAAAATTAGAAGTTCTGTGAAAAATACCAAAAATTCAACATAGGCTAATTTTGATATTCCAAATCCAAAAATGAAGTCCATTTTGAAATATAATATATATATATTTTCAAAAAGTGGGTATTACTATTCATAACGGCTACTTTGATTGGTTGTGGTGTGTGTTAGAACTCGAAGTTGCGTACAACACACGCTACTGCATTATTGAATGAGAAGCGTATCATAGAAGCTCAGGGTGTTACATTCTCCCCTCCTTCAATAAATTACATCCTGGAAATTTGAAATTTTTCTTGGAAAATAAAAGGTTGAAAATAGAAAATACCTTTGTAGAAAATCCACATCGGAAATAAGGATAATAAAAATATAACTTTAAAAGAAAGAAAGATAAGTAAAAAGGTCACCCAAGATAGCCCATACTAGGATTCTTTGAAAATATGGATATGGAAGAAAAACAAACCATCAAGGTCTGATGGAGAGTTGTAGAAAACTGGATTAGGAGAAAGTTAACAATAAGAAAATCACAAACTTGTGATTGGTTAAACGGTCATTGAATCCCCAGTTGGAAAAGTTAACCAGCAACGTTTTTGTTTTATGTTTCCTTTTATAAAGTTAAAGAATTTATTTAGGAGATTTATTAAGAACATAGGGGAACATACATAATTGTCATGTAGACTTTCATTCTTTAATATATTTTTACCAAAAACCCATCTTTCACTCTAAAAGGTAATAGAACTCAAAAATATTCTATTTATCCTAATTGTATAAGGTTCCAAATATTAACACATACCATTTAGATTAGTAAAACTATTTTTTAATAACCAGGGACTTCCTGTAGACTAGTGGTAGGAAATAAAGGCCTGTAGCACTATGGTTGTGGGTTCGATTCCTGCAGCTTTGTCCGACGCGACAGGTTATGCCCCACCCTGCAGGTTGTCCTTTTCCTAAAACTATAGTATTATAATATTCCAAAAAATAATCTTCAGAAATGTTTTTACCTTAAACAATACTATCCAAAGATCAACTTAATCCATTCCAACCTTTATAGTTATCCAAAATACCTCTGTCCAGATGTTCTCTAAAAGGTCTCTAAATTCAAAAATCAATTGTAACATCAGATTCCCCAAACAAATTAAAGTTTCTCTTTTTATCACATACTAAAAATATGATTACCTTCATCATATTAAAACCTTACTGAAATCAACAAGTACTGCAGTACAATCCTTATATATATATCGCATTATTCTAATAACCAGAATATAATCCATGAGTCCAAAAGCACCAATAAAGTAATTATTATGCTTCAAGTTTATTAACATCATAAGATTGTCCTTGATCCCTTGGCCTTTTCTGAGGTATGTTTCCCTGACGCTTAGGACATTCATTTTCATAATGACCCATTTCCCTACAATTGTAGCATTCAACATTGATAGCCTCTTTCTTTCCCTTACAATCACCAGCCTGGTGACCTTTTTCTCCACATTTGTAACAAACTCCCATTCCTTTTAGGCAAGTACCATGGTGATTCTTCCCACAATTATCACATAATGGAAAATCCTTCTTTCCCCTTTTCCCTTTATCTGTCTCTTGTTCCACCATTATCTTCTTCTCTTTCTTTACTTTGTTGTCATAAGACTTAGAGAATTCTTTTTCTGTCTTGATAGCACATGAGACAATATCTTCGTATGTTGAGAAAGATTTTGATACTAAAGCTCGATGGAGAAATGGTTTTAACCCATCAAAAAAATGATCAATCTTACCTCTTGGGTTACGTGTATAATCTACAGCATACCTCACTAACCATGTAATGTTGGACTCATACTTTGCGACATTCTCATCATCCTTTTGTCTCAGACTCAGAAATTGCCTTTCCATATCTGCTCTATGGTCATGAGGTAAGTATTTTTCTAAGAAAAGATCTTCGAACTCCCTCCATTCCATATTCGATATTTCATCATCTTACTTTGTGTTTTGAATCAATGACCACCATTGACCAGCATCTCCAGTGAGGTGGTAAACTGCCATGATAACCTTTTCCCATTCACTACTCTCCAATGCATGGAATATTTTCTCTAAGGAGTTTATCCATTGCTCAGCTACTAATGGATTTGTACCCCCATTAAATGTTGGTGGTTGTTGGCTCATGAAGAGGTCTAACATTGATCCTCCACGTTGCGGATTAGGGTGCTCCATACGAGTAAGGTTATTATTCATAACATGAGTGAGTTGTCCCAGTATGGTAATAAGTTGATCAGAACCAGTTGTATCTCCAGATCCACAATAATTATCTTGAGCAGGAGGGCAATCCCTACACGGAGTGCGTGCATTGATACGGTTTCCATTCCTTCCACTAGGCGCCATTTCTAAACAATGGCATAAACTAGATTAGTTTATGAATCAAAATACATAATTCCATACTTGTAAAACACTTAAAACTAATTGAACTATTTATGGATATAATCCATAATCATAAAAAAAAGTTTTCTTTGAGGAGGTATATACTCATAACCCTTCATAGTGGTTTGTAAAGAAAATGAGAGTTATCCTAAGCATATCCCTTGGGAGTGTCCTAACCAAGAGTGCAGCAAGGCCCGTTGTCGTGCACCAGTTCTCCTTCGAGTCTAGCTCAAAGCGGTGTTTTCGGGTTTTACCCCTAGGTACATCTGTGCCAGAGCCTCCTCTACCTGCTCATATCCAGACAGGGATGTATTTCTTGGAAAAATGACAAAATCTCTATAATAACAAAATTTGAGGAAGTTCTTCTATACTAATCCTCAAATTCCATCTTTGGGCTATGCGCTCTAATCAGAGATTATCTAGATCTAGCTTCCAATGTTAATACTACACTGCCTCTGATACCAACTGTAACACCCCGACCCCAGCTACCCGGAGTCGGTGCATTACTTCGTAACATTGGCATGATCACAAAAGATCAAGTCTCGAAAGACCAATTAGTTTAGTAGTCTTGGAAACACTAGATACATTCATAAACGTTACATTACATCATAAAGTGAAAACTACAATAACAAAGTCTCCATAGACCACACTCATATCCTCTTCTGACAATCCCTACAGGTCATTCATAAAATACTTCTTCACATCCTGGAAAATATTAAAACATTGAAAGGGGTGAGCTCAGATGCTCAGTAAGGATAACAATATTGCGGAAGCTTTCATAAATAAACATTAACATTTAAGTCAATGTATAACTAAAACAAAAGCCTTTTAAACATGAACTTCAACATAATATGGAAAAAGTAAAATGAGATAATGCCATTTACTTATTCACATGGATATTCTACTGGTCGAATAATCAGATGAAATATCAATAACCACTTTCATAATGATGGAATGCATAATGCCAGACTATCATAACCACGTAGCCAAGGCCTCGTGCCTAGACCACAAATAAGATTTTGTCAAGGACTCGTGCCAAGACACTAGTTTGTCTCATGAGACCTGCCGATGCATCGAGGAGCTATAGCGGGCTCCACCCGTCACTTATTAAGTCCAATGCATTCCTCGTATGAATAAGTTTAAACATATCATAAACCATAACATAATTGTATCCCATAAAACATGCGTAAATGAAACATAACATTTCCACATTTCAATCACAAGACGTCAATACAACACATTGATATAATAAAAATGCTTTCAAAACCATTTTCAATACCAAAATAAAAGCAAGTTAAAACTTTGTATTAATTTCTCATTAAAAAAAAGCAATGGATTGTAGAGGAAGCCGAAACTCAAATAACGGTCACGGCGACGGAGAAGTCATTGTCGCCGCATAAGTACGGAAAGGAAAACATTCCCTTTTTGTCTTTTAGTAAAACGCTTCATATAAAAAATATTCCTTTTGAATAAACGTAAAAGTCAAAGGGGTTTATACACCGTATAAAAGAAAGTTGTGTATAAAACCAAATATGCCTCAATGAAAGGAGATTGAGACAAAGTCCTTAAAAAGATCATTTTTAAAATAAAATAGATCTATTATGTGTATTCACTATAAGTACACATAAATAAAGTACAAATACAAGATAGGACATAATAATATCATGACATAATTTGGAAGTACGAGATTAACCCAAAGAATGGAAATTGGGTTAAGAAGTTCCCTTACCTTGCGTCATGTCCTGACTCGACCGTTCTTTAACCTCCTGAATAATAAACTAGAGTTAATTCCTATTTACTTAATAACCTTTTTCATGCTAATTATTCCTTTTATATCCCTTATTACCATGTTTTGAACTTTATGTAATTATTTAAGTTTATAACGGTCATTTTGTCGATCTTAGGTACTTGAGTCAAAAATAACATTCTTATAATTACAAGTTGATCATGTGGTGATATATCCATTATATCCAGAATTATATTCATGATATAGATATCATATATCTCATATATATCCAGTATATACATTCATTCATAATATTAAGTTACATTTAGAGGTAAGAAATGAAATGCATCGTTCATGGAGACGGTAAGCCGTACGTACGCATGAACGCTACTTTCATTTCTATTTCGTATTTAATGGAATGAAATCATAATGATATAAATGTATAATATAATTCCAGTATAATATATAATATAATACCATTTACTCCATCCTTTATACATCCCACATATGGTATTAACGATTCAAATCACTTTGTGGGGGCGGTAGTCCGCACTTCCTAAAATGAAAATATCGCATTTACCCATAATGGAAACCATAAAGGTATGCCATAAATGAAAAATACAAAATCATAAGGATAACAAAAACATAACATATATCATATATAAAAATATTTTCATCATAATGGCCACCATTAGAGGTGTTATATGAGTGTTGAACAATCATCGTTTCGTGAGGCAAAAATTCGCCATCCACAGAAACAATATGTTTTTTAACCATTAGATGTAGGTGTGTGTAATTGTAGCTCGAATCCTTCTAATAACAACATCGTAGTATATTGAGGATACTAGTGTTGTCACAAAAGAAATGAATAAAATGTGTTTAAGGTGTTGGAGAAGAAAAATAAAACAAAACAACATTAGAGAAGACATTACCTTAAAATCGGGTAACTCTTTTTGATTTGAGCCAAAGGCTTCCTTGGGAAGAATTCTGCCCAAAGTGAGGCTTCTAGGAGTAAGGGAGGGAATTTGGGAGGGTCTTTGGTCAGAGGTTGGCCGAGCTAAATGGCTTGAAAGTGTGAATGAGGTGGTAGAGCTGGGGGCCTTTTATAAGTGGAGAGGAGGGACACTCTTGGAAAGTAAGGGAATTTTACATTATTTTACAATGATTTTCAGATTCTAAAGGTCCCACACTTATATAATTCGTGGATAAGGTGATAAGTGTTCGAAATATACCCATCCAATAGTCTTTGGACAAGTGTATGCCTTGGATTGTACATTATCATTTCATTTTATTAAAATCGTTAAATAATGATGTCATCGCTGCATCATAATGATGTCATAAATAATCTAATTTATTTAATGACTCAAAATTATAAATAAAATACTATGATGTAGGAAATCGTTTTAGCATTAAAATTACTATTTATAGTCAAAAATATGACTTGTATTACCCCGTGTAAAATTTTTTTTAGTAAAACATTTCATGTTTGTGTCATTTTTTACTTTAACATTAAATAAAAGGTATTTATATTATTTTCCTACTAAAGTGACTCCATGGGGTCCCCAAGTTGACCCATGGATTTTCTTGGTCGGCAATGGAACATCCAATGAGGGTAGGACATGTTTCAAGCTCATCTCATATTATTAAAACATTATTTTTACCTTAAACTACAATAATTACCTCTAATGGCGATTAAGAACTTAAAAGTTACTATTCGCCAAAAATTATTTTAATCCCATTGAACCAAATTTTGGTTCTTAATGAAAACCATGTATGTCAGATTTTTGAAATTCAAATCACAGAAGTGGTAATGTTTCATTTAAACCAAAAATTAGTTTTTTAACTACCACTTAGTGGTTTCACTATTCATCAAAAATTGAAGTTTTTCAGAATAATGCCAAAATTTCACCCTAAGCTGTAATTGATATTCCGATTTCAAAAATGATGTATATTTTAAAAAATTCCAAACATATAATTTTCATTAATTAATTTTATAATTAATTCCTGCTGTCACAACAAATAGCGTGTTTTTAAGAAACAATTTATATCAAAAGATTGACAATTGTTTGTCCAATTTCAATGTTAAATTAATTCTAATGACCACCATTGGATAAAATGGTAAAAACATATTATAATTATACTTTAAAACCACAAAATAGTATAATTTATCAATACAAATTATTTTGATTAAAAAATTGTTTTTATGTATTTTTCACTATTCATAAAAAAATTAGAAGTTCTGTGAAAAATACCAAAAATTCAACATAGGCTAATTTTGATATTCCAAATCCAAAAATGAAGTCCATTTTGAAATATAATATATATATATATTTAAAAATTGGGTATTACTATTCATAACGGCTACTTTGATTGGTTGTGGTGTGTGTTAGAACTCGAAGTTGCGTACAACACACGCTACTGCATTATTGAATGAGAAGCGTATCATAGAAGCTTGGGGTGTTACAGAACCTCCATGAAAGTATTGTCATACTTCCTTTAGTGGAGTTAGATTTTATCAAAGGCATGGATTGACTATCATTATACAATGATAACGTCATCTTTTGGGAAAAGGAGATAACTCTTCAGATCCTGAAGCATCCTCTGACTCTTTATAAGTGTAAGGAGGAAGATGAATCTCCATTAGAATCAGTGTCTCAATTATGGATATTAATTTCACATGATCATGCAATTTTAGATCAAATTATTGACACAATGGAGAGATTCATGCTTGAAGACATGCCCATTCTGGGGGATTAAAATAATTTATTCGTTGATGATTTTCCTGGTCTTTCTCATGATTAGGAGGTTGAGTTATTAATTTAACATATTATTAGACCTCTACCTATATCAAAGACACATTATAGAATTTCCACCAAAGAGCTGGAAGAGATGAATAAGTAGTTATAAGAGAATCTGGATAAGGGTTTTATATGCCAGAGTGCTTCACCTTGGGGTGTGCCTATCCTCTTCATCAAGAAAACGGATGGTTCAATGTGCCTCTGTATTGAATTACGTGATATTAATAAAATCATGATAAAGAAAAAGTATCCCCTGCCATGGATATATTACTTGTTTTATCAGCTTCGTGGGGACAATTATTTCTATAGTTTTGACCTTTGGTCAGGTTATCACCAATTAAAGGTGAGGAAGAAAGATATTTCAAAGACTTCCTATTGAACAAGGCTTGGACACTATGATTTCATAGTTATGCCCTTTGTACTCACTAATTCCCTAACAATTTTCATGGATTTGATGAATATAATCTTTAGATTTTACCTCGTAAAATTTGTGGTAGTCTTTAGTTATGATATTCTGATATACTCCAAAAGCAAGGAGGAATATGAGGCGTATATGAATAGTATGTTAAAGACGTTTCAAAGGGAGAAGATGTATGAAAAGTATTGTAAAGGCGAGTTTTAGAAGGAGGAAGTATCATTCTTAGGGAATGTTATCACTAGCGAAGTGATATCTATAGACCCTTCCAAGATACATGCAATCAAAGAGTGGCCCAGAAAAACATTTGTAATTGAGATCTATAGCTTTCTAGGTATAGCTGGGTATTATTGATGATTTGTAAAAACATTTCATGATTTTACAACACAATTTCAAAGATGACAGAGAAGGGAGTAATGTTTTTCTGGACTCAGGAATGTGTAGATTGTATTAAGGATTTGAAAAAGAGGCTTATCACAGTGCTAATACTCACTCTCACAGTAAGTGGAGAACTCTTTTGAGTGTACAGTGATACTTCAAATAAGGGCCTAGGTTGTGTACTCATTAAAAATGATAAAGCGATAGCCTAAGCCTAAAGGAACCTGAAAATCCATGAGAAAAACTATCTTACGCAGGATATAGATTTGGAAATGATGATCATTGTGTTGAAAATCTGGTGGCATTATCTCAATGGGTAAAAGTTTGAGATATATACTGATCACAAGAGTCTCAAATATATATTCTGAAAAAAAATATCTTAATATGCGCTAGAATATATGGATAAATCTGATCAAGTATTTTGACTACTCAATACAATACCATCCTTGTAAGGAAAATAAGGTGGAAGATGCTCTAAGTAGAAAGGATCCTATAACTTTATCAATGATGAGAATCTAAAAGGATTAAATCTTCATAGATTTGCAGAGGACGTAAATGTGAATCATTAATGGAGGAAAATCATCAATCCTTTCTCAAATGATTTCTCAACCATCCCTCATGTATAAAATAAAGGATGCTCAACGAAAAGATGTGGGAATTTTGAAAAGGGTGGAAGCTATCCTAAATGGGAAATCCTAAGAGTTCAAGATTGATGAGGAAGGATTTATAAGATTCAGGTCATGATTATAGGTAACATCAATCTAGATAAAAATAAGGAGCTTTTGAATGACACTCATAGCTCAACCTTCTCTATTCACCCAGGAAGCACAACAATGTATAGAGATATATGAGATAACTTTTGGTGGGATAATATGAAGAAGGAGATTTCTGAATACACATCATAGTGCATGGTATATTAGATAGTGAAGGTTGAGACGAAAATGTCTAAGGGGATGATGCAACCACTACCCATATAATCATGGAATTGGGACAACATTACCATGGAATTTTTTACTTGACTTCCAAGGACATATAGAGAAAACAATGATATATGGGTCATTGTGGATCATTTTATGAAGACAACACACTTTATCATGATTCGAGAGGACTTCTCATTAAATCAATTTGCACAGATATATATCAAAGATGTAGTAAGGATGTATGGAGTAACACTATATATTGTATCCGATCGAGATCTGAGATTCACATAGATGTTCTGGAAAAGTCTCCAACATGATCAAAGCACTAAACTGAATTTTAGTATGACCTATCATCCTCAAACTGATGGCCAATTTGAGTGGACTATTCAAACATTAGAAGATATTTTGAGTAATGTTCTATGAACTTCAAAGGAGGATGAGACCAACATCTTCAACTGGTTAAATTCTCCTACAACAATAGTTTCTACTCAAGAATCTGAATAACACCATATGAATCCCATTATGATAAAAGGTGCATAAGACCGGTGTAGTGAGATAAAGTCAATGAGAGTATGCTTATAGGAAATTAAATGGTCAATGAAATGGTTGAGATGGTGAAAAACATTCCGTAGTATATCATGACAGCCCAAAGTAGATAAAAGAGTTGTGTAAAAATTTGTAGAGGAGGCCTTGAGTTCAATGTTTGAGACATGGTATTTCACCACTTATATCATTGGAATAAGGTCATGAGAATTGGGACAATGGGAAGGTAAGTCCCAGGTACAGTGGCCCCATCAAGATCCTTGATCATGTTGGAGATGTGCCCTATTGACTAACACTTCCACCTAACATGTCCAATGTACACAATGTCTTTCATGTATCCCTATTAAGGAAGCTCATACCAAAACCTTCACATGTACTCTCTTCAGTGGTGGTACATCTGGAGGATGATATTTCCGATAAAGAGAATCCAGTGAAGATATTGGATCGTAGGGATAATCACATAATATTGCTTTTAGACCACAATAAAAACTATATAAGTAAAGAATGCGTGAAATAAATGGTATCTTCGGAAGTTAAGGAACATATAGAAATAGAAACTTGACCTTTGTAATAGTAATGTGATCCTTATGAATAATAAAATGGCCAATTAAATAGTAACCTCTACAATGAATTTATAAATAAAATTTATCTTTTAATAAGTGACAAAATGGTATAATTATATCATATTATAACTAAATAAATATTTTAAACACTGTTAATAAGGTGGTGGTATTTTTATCAATTAGGAATATATAATTAAAATTTTATGAGTGATTTTATAATTTAAATGAAAATTTAGTTTCATCAAATGTATTCATAAATTAATATTTGGATTCTAAGATAATTTTATGCAACGATAAGTAATTTTTCAAAGTGTCAGAAAACTAGTTTTAAATTTAAAATTTTTATTTTTCATGTAAATTGAAATTTTAATTAAATATTAAATAATTCATATTTATAAAATTATTTTAGAAAAATTGAGTTCATTTTTTGGACTCAACACATCAAAAAATAGTTAGGGTGGTTTTTTGGAAATTTTATGAAATACATCAATTTTAGGGTGAATAGTGAAAATATAGTTTTTCGCATAACTAGTATATCCAAAATTGCATCATTAATTATGAAATAACATCATAAACATTAAAGAACATTATATTCTTCCATGTTCTATTTAATTTCATAATTGTTTTATTAAAATAAAATATACTCAGATTTTAAACCTAAAATGAACTTTCCAAATCCTAAAGTCAAAAAGTGATTCCTTAAAATATCATTTTCTCTCTTTTTCACTTTGATTTTAGTAAATCAATAAATTCAAATTATGAATATGATTTATAGTATAAAAATAATTATATTATATTAATATATGAATTATGTTGATAATAAACTACTATTATAAGTCTAACATTTGATATATTAGTTTATTTAATATTTTATTCTTAAGACACCCCTCCTCAAGTATAAATAACCCCTCTCCCTCCCCTTAGAAAACCATTACATCATCCATTACTAACCCTAATATCTTCCCAAATTATCCTTATCAAGACTCTAAGAATACATATTGTCATTATGGAACCCTTCAAATCCATTCACAATGGTAGTTATAATTTCATGCAAGAGAAGCTACACCGAGGAGAGAGTAAGATATTAGTAAGGATTCTATCTTTTCTTATTATTTTAATTATTTTACCCTATACCTTTCATAAAATTATTCTAAAAAGTTGATTATACGGTATGATAAAATTATATTAATTATTTTATCCTGTTTTAATTATCATATTAATTGAAAATATAAATTTCATACATCACATTACCACAATATTGACAAAGTCCCGTTAATGGTCGGTTAACCATATATGGAGACATTACCGAGATAATTATTATAAACATATTCATGTATGGGAAAAAAATTATATATAATTTGTTAATATAAAATTACTTTTATTCTATGCTTCAGAATTTTTTTCACTAATTTATAAATTACATTTAATAAAAAGCGAAATCGTTGTAAGATGGGAAATTTTAAAGTAAAATATTATATCAAAATTCTTAAACTTCATTAAATAAAATTATGGAATAAAATAGAATTAATATAAATTATAGATATTATTAAAAAAAAAAAATATAACTAAATTTTAGATCATTATTTTAGTAAACATAAATTTATTATTCAGTAGGAACAAAAGAGAGGAAATTATGTAGAAATTAAGGTAATGGATCTTCTCTATATAACTTTTATTCAAGATTATCTTCTATGATATACCCTTTTATATGTAATTCAATGTGATGGGGTATGATTAAAAACCTCCACCATATTGTCCTAATGATGTATAAAAGATGATAAATTTCTTTCTATATCATTAAGACATCTTAAGTACACCCAATACAATAGTGATATTTCGTAAGAGATTCTACATGAACCTCCTTTATTCAGAAGAGTTACATTACCTTTCTATTTGACCAAATGAAATCATATATTCTATTTATTTACACCATAAAATTTCGGTTTATAATTACAAACTCATATACCAATATCAATTCATCATTCTCTTTTGGGGATATACATTCTTCTATGTGATTCCCTTCTCAATACTTCTCAATAAGAAAACAAATTTTAAGGAAACTTCCTACATTCTAACCTGATATCAAGAGCACTATATCTTCTATTTTAATCCACCATTGTCTTTATAAAATCATTTCTTTTTATTATTAAAACATTTTGGATTCACTTATGGTTTTCTATAAAGTATTTTCCTATTTTCTATTTTAATGTCCCTATAGTATTTTCCTTAAAACAACTCAAAAATATTTTTATGTCAAATTTATTGAATAGTTTTCTTACATATTGTCACTTCTACTTGACATAAATCAACATAAAACAATTATATATTTTTTCCATATTAATTTCCATGTATACATTAGTTCCCTTCTTTCATGGCCACTTTTCTACTACCCCTATCTGTTATGCTTTGTGTACTTATTATGGTACATAATTCTTTCCATTGGTAATCCTTATGTTTACGTAAGATTTGTTTTGTATGATTACATATGTGGAAAACATATTCAGGAAAAGTTAATATGGGTGTGCTCAGATAGCGCTCCAATGCATTGGGTAAATTTATGTCTCATGATATTTTATGTGCGACGGTCTTGGCGGTTAGCCTTGTCATGTGCTACTATGTGAAATGATCTTTGAAGTTAGCCTTGACTCATAATAAAGTCATGTTTTATTTTTCTTCCACATTTATATAACTCCATGTTTATTTGATCCCATGTTTATATGTTATGATTCCATATGTTCCATGACTTTTTTATCATTATGTCAAACCTTCTAACCCATGCACTAAATCCTTATTCTTATGTATACTTCCTTATTAGGATATTTAGCTCATCCATTTGTTCATGTGTTCCCTAGGGTACACTATAAAGATGTATTAGCACAATAGAAGTTAGGTTCTCATTTTCAAGATTAAATAAAGAAGTTCTTTTTAGTCTGATGATTTATTTTTTATGTACCTGGTCTTAAAAGAAACTAGACTTCACGATCCATGGCTTGTAATCTGAGGTATAATTATGATTAAAATTATATAATGTTATGTTTAAAAGGATAGGGTCTCTATAGTTGGTATCAGAGCATGGTGTAGTTATTTTTGGGAATTAGAAATAGAAAACCTTTTTGAGAACCTTAAGGATGATACGAAGTATAATAAAACAACCCTAAATTTTGGTATGTATAGACTAAGTGTTTTATCAATAAAATACATCCCTTTCTGGATACAAATAGGTAGAGGCGGCTTTGGCACAAATATACCTAGGAGTGAAAACTCTGTCATGGAGTTTCAGGCCTGACCCGAGGTATCCTGGAATACGACAATAGGTCTTAGAGCACTCTTGGTTTGACACTCCCAGGGGTCATGCATTTGTAAATTCATGATCTTAGTACAAACCTTTATTAAGGAAAAAGCACATAAGAATATAAGTTAATAAATAGATTATGGTTAACTGAGATTTAATCCTATGGAATCACAAGTTAGGATATACTTCTCCTATAAAATTTTATCCTTTTATGTTAAAATGTTAATTTTCATTATCAATACATAATTATTCAAGCCCTCTAATTGTAAATTATTTTTTAGTTAATTGATGGAAATATAAGAAATTGTGCCAACAATCAATGTGATAGGGAATGTGATGATTTCCCTAATGATATGCCTACTATGATGAGAACGGGTGATCCAAACATCATTAAAGTTCTTGCTCAGCTGGCTCAAGTTATTAAAAATAACATGAATAATTTGTAACTACCTCCTCCTCCACGGAAAGAGAATATTTATATAGAATCCCTCATGCAGAAAGCCCCCCCCCCCCCCGTGATTAGAATATTTTCGGATCCTTTCCTCGAGGAACAGTGGATTAAATCCTTTGAAAAGATATTCTCCATCATCTAATGCTCGTAAGAAAAGATAGGTTTATTAGAGGTCTATCATTTTGATGGAGAAGCTTATTAGTGGTGGACACTGATCAAGAATACAATATTCTATGTGGAAATCATTTCTATGGGTTGGGAGGGATTCAAGAGGATGTTTTCAATAAATTTTTTCCTCAAACCCTCTATCCCAATATAGAATGAGAGTTCCGTAGACTCAAGTAGAAGGAAGATGAGTCCATTGGGGAATATGAAAAAAAAATTACAAGGCTTGAAAGGTTTTCATTTGGCTTTATCATGAACAAAAAAAGCATGTTGGGTCTTTAATTTATCGGACTAAAGCCGAGCCTGTGAAAATTATTGATGATTGGAGACTTCGAAAGTTATGAAAAGATTTTTCATTGTTACCTCAAGGCCGAAATAATGATTTGAGACTCTTAGTGGTCTCATGGACCCAGAGAAAAGAATTATAAAATGGATAAAAACATGTGTGGTTCAATAAACAAATCACATGATGGAAAGAATCCCAAATATCACACTTGTAAATGTAGTGGGAAGAAGCATCCTTGGAACTCTCTAAAGGGAACTATGAATTTCTTCAAATGTGAAAAGTTATGACATCTAGCTATAAACTAAAAAAGATATATGAAAAATACTAATAATATAGAAGAAGAATGAAATATTCAGATAAATACTCATCCAGTGGTGCAGTGATACAACTACAAGGATCATGGTCATTATGCAAACCATTTACCTAATACAAGGGTTGTCGAAGGCAATCAATAACAACTTCTAAGTCAACAAAGAATGGATTATGCCATCACTACTACTGAGGTGGATCCAGATAATGATATGGCGACATGTACTCTAGTTATTAATTTAATAATAGAAAATATACTATTTGATTTTGGTTCTACAAATTATTTTATATCCTACAAGTTTAGTAGAACTATTAAAAAACCACGTCAAAATTTGTAGGAGAAGTTATCTACGATAATAGAGAATGGGAAAATTATTTCTTCCATGGTTTATAACTCCTCCCCGGTTAATGTTTGCAGACTGAACCTCCTAGAAAATATGGCCATACTTCCTTTAGTCGAGTTCGATGTTATCTTGGGAATGAATTGGATATATTTATACAAATCCAATGTAAACTATTGGGAAAGGGAGATCACTCTTCACATCCTGAATGATCCTCCAATACTTTACAAGTGTATGGAGAAAGATGAATTTCCTTTAGAATCAGTGTCTCAAGTGTGGATATTAATTCATTATAATCAAGAATTTCTAGCCCAAATTATTGAGAGAAAGTATAGAATCATGCAAGAAGACATGACCATTATGTGGATTACACTAATGTAATCCCTGAAGAGATTCCTAGTTTTCCTCTTGATCAAGAGGTTGAATTATCAAGTGAACATATTCTTGGATCTTTACCTATATCAAAGACACCTTATAGAATGTTATAGGAGAATCTTGAGAGGGGTCTTATACTCCCAAGTGCTTCATCATGGGGTGTGCTAGTCCTCTTTCTCAAGAAGAAGGATGGTTCAATGAACCTCTGCACTGATTATCATGATCTAAATGAAATCACTATAAGGAACAAGTATCCCAAACTATGGATAAATGACTTGTTCAATCACTTCGTGGGGATATTTATTTCTATAAGGTAGACGTTCATTCGGGTTATCACCAATTAATGGTGAGGAAGACAGATATTCCCAGGACTACCTTTTGAACAAGGTATGGATACTATGAGTTCATAGTGATGCCCTTCAGACTCAATAATTCTCCAAAAGTTATCATGGATTTGATGAATAAATTCCTTAGATATTTCCTCGACAAATTTGTGTTAGTCTTAATTGATTATATTCTGTTATACTACAATAGAACCGAGGAACATGAGGAACATTTGAATACTGTGTTAAAGGCTTTGTGGAGGGAGAATATATATTAAATCTATAGTAAATATGAGTTATTAATGGAGGTATTATCATTAATGGTTCATGTTATCACCAACAATGGGATATCTATGGACCCTTCCTTGATTAGGGCACTCGAAGAGAGGCCCAGGACCACATCTGTGATGGAGATCTGTATTATTCTGGGTGTAGGTGGGTATTATTGACGATTTGTGAAGAAACGTTCATGATTTTTGAACCCAATGACCAAGATGAAATGGAAGGGAGTAAAGTTTGTCTGGAATCCAGATTGTGAAGACTGTTTCAAGGAGTTTAAAAAGAGACATATCACTGCGCCAGTACTCACACTCCCGGTAAGTGGAGAACTCTTTATGGTGTACAGTGATGCTTCAATTAAGGGATTAATTTGTGCACTGATGAAAAATGATAAATAGTTATCCTATACCTTTATTTTGATGAAAATACATGAGAAAACTATACTACGTATGATCTGGAGTTGGAGGTGATGATCTTTGCATTACAAATCTGGAAGAATTGTCTCTATGGGAGAAGTGTGAGATATATACTAATCCCAAGAGTCTAAAATATATATTCTCACAAAAATATCTTAATATAATCCCAGAAATATAGATATATCTCATCAATGATTATTACTACTCAATCCACTACCATTCTAGTAAGAAACATAAGGTGGTAATGCTCTAAGTACAAATGATCCTACATCTTTATCAAAGATGAGAATTGAGAAGGATATGATCTTATTTGATTTATAGGGAAAGGACATGAAATCATTAAGGTATGAACATCATCAATACTTTATCAAATTATTTCTCAACTATCACTCATGGATAAAATAAAGGATTCTCAATGAAAAGTTTTGTAAATTACGAAAAGGGTAGAAAGCTATCATTAATGGGAAATCCTCAGAGTTGAATATTAATGAGGAAGAAGTTGTGTGATTTGGGACATGAATATGTATACCATATGATCCAGAGAAAAAGATGGTTCTTTTGAATGACGCATGTATCTCTACCTTCTCTGTATAGCCATGAAGAACAAAGATGTATTGAGATCTCGGAAAAATATTTTTGTGGTACAATATCATGATGGAGATTGCTGAATATACATCAAAGAGCCTGGTTTGAAAGCATGTGAAATATTAGAGGAAAAAGTATAAGGGGATTATGAAACCACTACCCATACCAAAATAGTAGTTGGAGAAAATTACAATAGAATTTTTCATTGTAATTCCAAAGACATATAGAGGGAATAATGCGATATGGGTTTTTGTGGATTGTCTTATGAAGACAACTCACTATATCACAATTTGAGAGGAATTTTCATTGGATCAACTTGCACAGATATATACCAAAGAGGTGGTAAGGATGTATGGAGTAACACTATATATTGTATCCAATCAAGATATGATATTTACCTTGATTTTCGGGAAATTTCTTCCACATGCTTTAAACACTAAACTGAATTTTAGTATGACCTATCATCCTCAAACTGATGGCCAATCTGAGCGGACTGTTCAAAAATTGGAAGATAAGTTGAGAGCATGTTCAAGGGAATAAAAAAGTGTATAGGACCAATATCTTCTACTAGTTTAATTCTCCTACAACAACAGTTTCCACTTAAGCATCTAAATGGCCCAATATGATGAATTTTATAGGAAAAGGGGTAGAACACTAGCGATATGGGATAATGTTAGTAAGAGTAAGATTCTAGGACTAGAAATTGTTAATGAACTGGTGGAGAATGTGAAAACCATTCAAGAACATATTAAGGCATCCCAAAGCTGATAGAAGTGTTATGTAGACAATCATTTGTGAGACCTTGAGTTCAATGTTGGAGACATGGAATTTCTCCACATATCTCCTTAGAGGAAGGTCATGATATTTAGGAAGAAAGGGAAGCTAAGTCCTAGGTTCATCATCCCCTTCAAGATCCTTGATCATGTCAAAGATATGGCCTATAGACTGAAACTTCCACCTACCATGTCCAAAGTACATGATGTCATTCATATATACTTATTAACGAAGTACATACCAGACCCTTCATATGTACTCTCTTCAGTGGTGGTACAGTTGCAGGATGATATTTTTTGTGTGGATAAGACAATAGAAGATCTTGGATCGTAAAGATAAAGTTCCACATAACATGAATACTCACCAGGTTATGATACTATGGTGGCATCATAAGTACAAAGAGGAAACATGGGAACTAGAGGGGGCAATGAAGGAAAAGTACCAGCACCTGTTTATGGACTAGAATGTAAAACAAAATTTCAAGGGAATTTTTTTTAAGGGGGGAATAATATAAAACCCAAAGCTTTAAAAATGGAAATTACCTTATTATAATAACTCCTTATAGTATAATCACATAAGATTACTTTTAAAACACAATACAAACTTTAAATGTAAAGAATAAGTGTGATACAAGGTATCATTAGAAGTTAAGGAACATATGGAAATAATAAATTAACCATTGTAATAGTAATGTGACTCTAATGAATAGTAAATTGGTCAATGTAATAGTAACATCTTCAATGAATGTATAAATAAAATTTATCTTTAAATAAGTGACAATATAGTATAATTATATCATAGTATAAGTAAATAAATATTTTAAAAACTATTAATAAGGTGTTGGTATTTTTATAAGTCAGGAATATTTAATTACAATTTTATTATTAATTTAATAATTTAATTGAAAATTTAGTATCCTGAAATGTATTCATAAATTAATACATTGATTCTAAGTTAATTTTTGCGACCTTAAGTAAATTTTCAAAGTGTTAGAAAAGCATTTTTAAATTTAAATTTTTTATTTTTCAATTAAATTGTTGTTTTAATTATATATTAAATTAATCATATTTAGGAATTTTTTTGAAACATTTAGTCCATTTTTGGATTCTACACATAAAAAATGGTTAGGTTTATTTTTTGGTAATTTTCTGAAATACATCAATTTTCGGGTGAATAGTAAAAATACTGTTTTTTCACATAACTCGTGTATCTTAAATTGAATCATTCATGATGTAATGAGGACATAAAAACTCTATTACATTATATTCAGCCATTTTTTATTTTATTTCATTAATGGTTACTTAAAATAGAATAAACTCAATTTTCAATCCTAAAAAAAACTTTCCAAAACCTTAAGTAAAAAAGTGATTCCTAAAAATATCATTTTCTCTTTCTTTTCACATTCCATTAAGTAAATTAATCAATTAGAATTATAAATTTTATTTACAGTATAAAAGAATTATATTATATTAATATATTATTTATGTTTTAAAAAAACTACTATTACAAGTCTAACATTTTATATAATATTTTATTCTAAAAACACCTCATCCTCGAATATAAATAACCTCTCTCCCTCCCCTTGGAAAACCATTAATATAATCCATTAAAATATCTAGTATCTACCCATATTATCCCTCTCAATCCTATTAGAATATGTAGGGTTGTTCTCAATCCCTTAAACTCCAATCACTAAGGGAGTTATAGTTTCGTGCAAGAGAAGTTACACTGAGGAGAGAGTAAGACTCTATTATGACTTCTCTCTTTTCTTCCACATTTTTTCTTTTAACCTATCAGTTTCAAAAAATTATGCTAAAAAATTGATTATATAGTATTTTAAAATTTGATTAATGATGTTAACCTACTTTAATTATCTTATTAATGAAAAATATAAATTTCATACTTCCCTTTCCCACACTATCGACAGCATCTCGTTAAAGGTCATTTAACCATCTACAGAGATGTTTATCCTATAATTATTATATACACCTTCATTTTTGGACAATAAAAATTATATATAATATATTAATATCAAATTACATATATTATATTTTTCTGTGATTAATTATACTAATTTATAAATTTCATTTAATAAAAAGAGAAATTATCACAAGACAGAAAACTTTTATGTAAAATATGATATCAAAACGCTTAACTTTCATCAATGAAAATTATGAAATAAAATTCAGTGCATATAATTGAATTTTTTTTATAAATTGATTATAATTCAATTTTATATCATTGATTTAATAAACATAAATTTATTATTCAGGAGGCATAGAAGAGACGAAATTAAGTGAAAATTAAGGTAAGGGATCCTCTCCATTTCACTTTTTTTCAAGATTGTCCTCTATGTTATGCCATTTTATGTGTAAGTCATAGTTATGGGGATTGATTATTCACCTCCCCATACTATCCTCATGATTTATAAAAGATTATAAATCTCTTTCTCTCTCATTAATCCATCTTAAGAACACCCGATAGAATGCCGATATTCCGTAAGGGATTCCACCCGAATCTCTTTTATTCATATGAGTTACTCTATAATTATCATTTACCAAATGAAATAATGTATTATATTTATTCACATATTCAAATTTATATTTATATGTCCAAACTCATGTACCCATTTCCATTCATCATTCTATTTTGTGGATATAAATTCTTTAAAGTGATCCCCATCTTAATACTTCTTGATAAGAAAATCTGTTTTAAGGGAACATCCCAGATTCTTACCAAATTTCAATTGCACTCTATCATCTTTTTTAATCCAAAATTGTATTTTTAAAATCAGTTTTCTTATTATGAAAACCTATTGGCTTCAATTATCATTTTGGATAAAGTATTGTTTCCTTTTCTATTATAATGGCCCTATAGTATTTTCCTTAAAACCTTTAAAAAATGTTTTTTGACAAATTTTGTGAATATTTTTCTTACATATTGTTAATTATACTTGACATCAATAACCATGATACATATATATTTATCTTATGAAGGTCCATTTATACTTTAGTTCCCTTATTTAATGGACACTTTTGTGTTACACCAATCTTTTATGCTTTGTGTCAGGATTATGGTACCCAATTCATTCCATGGGTAATCCTTATATATATGTAAGATTGATTATGTATGATTATTTATGTGAAACAAATATTCACTAAATGTTAATATGGTTTCACCAAGATATAGATTCAATGAATTGAGTAATGTTATGTCTCATGAGATGTTATGTGTGATGGTGTTGGCGGTTAGCCTTGTCTTGTGCTACTATGTGAAATGAATATAGAAGTCAGCCTTAAATAATATTAAATACATGTTTATATTTCTTCCACATTTCTATGAATCCATTTTTATATGATAACATGTTTATAAGTAATGATTCCACATGTTACATGCTTTTGTTATCATTATTTCATGCCTTCTAACCCATGTTATAAAGCCTTAGCCTTATATATAATCCCTTACTAGGCTATTTAACATATCCATTTGTTTGTGTGTTCCCTAAGGTACCCTATGAAGATGTATGTCCACAATTGAAGTTAGGGGATCTTTTTAAATATTAAATAAAGGAGTTTATTTTAGTCCCATGATTTATGTTTTATATACCTAGTCTTCAAAGACACTATGCTTCACAATCCTTGTCTTGTACACTTATTTATAATTATGCTTAAAATCATGTAATGTTATGTGTAAAATGATATTTTAACTATATCTCTGACCTCTTACCACTATTTTGAAATGCACCAAAAACAATTCCTATGGACCCATGGAGTCCCACATTCCATGAATACAAGGCCAAAACACATGTACCATTGAAAGTACATGAATTAGGAAGACTAGGTATATGATGAGAAAGTAGATAGACATGGAACACCTCATGACCCTTCTACACATCATCTAGTTGGAAGAGACACTCCATACAAAATAAAAGAACATGTCCAGATGGCTAACATAGGATAACATAATGTATACCATTAAGACACATCATTTACTTCCCCTTGAACTAAAATAGTTCATCTAGAAATGGACCCTCATTCATTATTCCTAGGTTGAGAAGGTATTTCATCCATTGGGAATGATATCCTCCCAGGGAGTCTATATTTCACCCATGTATGCATAGTACTGGGATCCTATACAGGAATAATCATATAGATTATGTATTCTACCCACATCATGCGGAACATATCCCCTATCTACGGAGTTGGTATTCCTACCGAATATAGAGCTTAGAAAAGATAGGGGTCCCCTAATGTGGTTGTTATTTTACCCATAGTCATGGGTTATGGATCCTCTATTAGAATTTGTGGGAATATCCATGAGGGTTTCTTTAGAATTATGTAATGGAATATTGGATTCCAATGTTTGTTCAGCTTGCTATGAGTTAATACTGTACTTTGGGACCTGTGTACCTACATTAAGTAAATTTGTGTTTTCCTTTCCTTTTCCATCTATGTTATGGATTTGAGATTATTTTTTTCTTTTTATTAATTACATATTAATGTTTTTGGGGTGTCATACTAGTTATTTATACATACACACCAACATGGGAATTTCAGGTATATGCCTTGTCTTATGCATAAGAGAGACTATTGGACAGAGGCCTAGTAGGACCTGGTACAAAAGGTCCTTAATAATTCTGGGTGGATATGGTAGCATTAATATTAATATAATAGTGGTTGAATTGTGAGGATATATTTAATTATCATTTTCAGTTTGGACTTATTTAATATTTATTAGGTTATATTTCTTCCCAAATTTAATTATCTTTGTACATTCATACTCATGTATGGGTTATTATTGGGTTTCAATGGATTTATTATTATACTTGATTAATATCTAAATTATAATAGTTTATATAAATTTATGGTTTTATGTGTGTAGGTGGATTATAATAAGGCCTCCCATATGTGGGATATGCCTCCTCGGTTCTAGTCATCATCACATGACCAAATAGAGGAAGGATTGAGATGGAAAACTCATCTTACTTCTGGCCATGCAGGCCCCTATGGGTTGGGTAATTTCAATTATAAATTTAAAAATATGAAATTAAATGGTAATTTATGTCATGTATATTTTTATTTAACGTTAAAAAAAATAAATAATCAAGGTAAAATTACTAAAATTACTTGAAATAAGCTTATCACAGATTCCTTTCTTGGAAACCATACACATTACATCAATTAAATTAAAATGTGATTTAATAAAACATTGAAAAAATGACTAAAATATCCTGAATAATATTTTAATGATGAAATTTCTATCAATAAACAGCATCCAATATCTCTATTATGAAACTTGTTTGAAACAAAGGATATTATTAACATCTAATGAAAGAAATAAACTACAACTAACTAATGTATGTGTAATAAATAATTTCAAATGATGTATATAAAAATCAATATAAATAAATGATGTGAAAAATATAATTTATCAAGATAGTTATTCTTATCATACAATTTTTTAGATCATGTGGTGTCTAATGAGAAACCAAGGTAAGGATTTTTCACCAAT
The DNA here is from genome assembly GCA_963277665.1 of Viscum album. Classification (NCBI taxonomy): domain Eukaryota; kingdom Viridiplantae; phylum Streptophyta; class Magnoliopsida; order Santalales; family Viscaceae; genus Viscum; species Viscum album. The sequence continues at coordinate 152,528,519 of OY728134.1, read as the reverse complement.
ATTTTCCTTTCCTAAGACATGTGGTGTATTATACACCTATGTTCACTTATACGGTGTATATAATATATATTTTACATATCATATTCTAATTATAAATATATTTAGTGTATTGAAATTTTTATTCATATTCTCTCTTCAATAATTCCTAATTCAAATGTTTCCAAAGTCAAAAGGGAATTATTTAACAAATTTTATTTCCCTTAATTTATAACCATTCATTTAGAACTCCAATATACTAATTTTGTTTCAGTTTATCCTACAATTATATACAATTATATTTACGATTTATTTTTAGGGGATTTATATTTACTTCTCATAAACTCATTTCTAGATAATTTTTAATTCAAAAAGTATATTTTTTGTAAGGGTTTTTCCCAAAACTACTCTTTTCCCTGAGTTATAATATTTTTATTGAACATTATTTTAAAATATTGAATTATTCTATCTTATGATTATATTTAATTATTTTTCAAAAATATTTGTAATTGAATTTAAAACATCAAATGAAGTTATTTTTTATGGATCTCATTCTTCATAAAAGTATGATGTTGTTAAGAATAATTCTCATCCTTACTAATGGTTAATTTCTACCATGTCTATATTCATTCTCTCCAAATAATTTATTATTTATTATTTTGAAACCTAAATACACATTATCTTCAATGATCCTCATAATTATCTTTACCTCTTTTTAAAATGTCATTTTTTAACATCGTGGTTATCAATAAATATAATTTTAAAATATTTAAATGGAATTTCATTTAATGTTAATATATTTTATATTTCATTACACCTTAAAAAAGATCACCATGTTTTTCTAAAAGTTACACTATTTAGATTTATTTTAAAGAGATTATTTTAAAATGGTATTTCATTAAACCTTTTTGAAAATGAATTTTTAATATGGCTTATAACTTTTTATATTTACGATAATGTTAGGAAATGACTTCAAAAACCTTTTTACATTTTCAATTATTTATCCCTATTTATCACTAACATTTGTATATCTTATAAAGTTATTATTCATGAATCTCCTACTAAAATATTTATAAAATAATCCTCTTGGGTGAATGATTTTTTGGTATTGACCAATCTATTTTTAATTTCATCAAATTCCAGTCCATTCAAAAATGTTATAAAACACATTTTCTTTCTAGGGGTTTTTCACAATATGATATACAATAGATTTCAAGTGACACAAATATGTAGAATTTATCATTATTCTAGGGGTGGGTCTTTTATATAATTTCAATGCATTGGTTAATTTTTTATATCTCATGAGATAATGATGTTATGTATGAGAATTATTTATATGTTATCAAAACATTGCATATAAATTTATTCTTGATCACAATATATTGCATGGGAATTATTGTTATGTTCAAAACATGATGTGTCAACTTATTCATAGTTAGCTTGGTCCATGTTGTTATGATATCCTTTTCTTGTTCATCATTTATATGTTATTTTCCTTTTTTATTATCCATTGTTTATGATTATTGTATCTCAAGTTTTCTTACTCTAATGGAATGATATATGTTTGATATTTTAAGGCGATATATCCTTATATTATTCCTTATAGAAAACACCAATTGTTCTATGTTTTTTATAATCATATTTTCTCTTATACATATATTTTCTCACATGCATATAACCCAACCCTTGATGATATGTTAATAATTACTTCCATCACTAAGTATATGAGGTCAATATTTATTAAGTTTCTTTTCTATAGGAAATTAATAAGAGTAGTTATGAAATTTTTATAAGGATATCACGTGTTGAGAATATTATTGGAAATGTTAATTTCTTATTTTGAAATAAGAATAAATTCTTGTTAATATTAAAAATAACTACTCCATTGTTATTTATGAATGTGTGTTTATTGTGATATGTAATGTTTAAATTATCGGAATATATGTATTTTTTTATTGATTTGTATCATTTGGTATCAAATAAATTCTTTAAAATACATGTTTATAGCATTGAATCTTGGAGTGTGGGTCTGAGGTGACTTAGATTTCATGGAATTCAATTAATAATTGTTTTTAATTGAGATCCTTGAACCCTATAGAGATTTTTGATAGGGATTTTTCATACTGTGGGTACTCATTAGAAAATGAGTATGAATTATCACCCATAAAAATAAAGGAAGTCAAACTAATATATATGAATTTGTGAGGATATTATCTAATCTTGTTATATTGGAATTTGATAGGTTTTGTGAGGATCATGTTACTTTATTACAAATTTCATATAATAATTTCTATAAAACTATAAATTTATATAAAACCTTATAATGAACTATATATTAAGTTTTCTAATGACCATTTTGGTGTCTTGATACTAGAAATAAATTAATTATATATCCTCATATTATTCATGAGTCATATAATGAGGGTTAGTTGATCAATAATATTATGTTAAAAAATTATGACTTACATAATTCCAATATGGTTTATCATTGAATACCAATGAATTTAATTATATTTGATAATGTGTTATTTATTGTATTACTTTAACTAGAATAAAAACAATATGGGAAACAAGTAAATCTATATTATTCTTTATGGGATAATTTTAGGTCATTGATATATTTATAGAAGTAGTTTATTTATTTTTTCAATATTCTGATTCTATTCATGATGTATTTAAAATTTTAAGGCTTATGAAGTACTAAATAAACCCAAATAATATTATTTAGTAAGAAATTATTTATTGGGATCCCTAAATAACCTTTGTTCAATGTTCAATAATAATCTTTTATGGTTTAGAATGTGTCTTGATAGGATGAATTAGTCAATGGATGTGTGTGTTGTGTAATTATAATGTATTTCAATAAGAGATTCATGAGAAAATTTTTAATTTATGGTTGAAATGTGAAAGGACTCTTAGGATTAGTGAAATCATTAGGGGGTGAATCATTGATTATTAATTGATTTTAATATTTCTTCTTAACACAAATAAAGATCTATTGGATTACTGTTGATCATTATCAATCATAGATGACCCAAAAAGGTTTATATTGAGTGAAACAAAATTTAAAATTTTCACTTATAATTCATTTTAATATTACACACCATTAATATGTTTAAGCCCTATGTGAGGAGAGAAATATCTATTGTCATGATTTCATGAATTATCACATTTTGATTCTTTAAGTGGCACTTATCGAACAAAAGATTCTCCTCTCTAATAATATTATTCCCAAGATACTATTGAGTATTTTAACTTATAATTTTACATTCTAGTATAATTTTTTGAAATTAATTTACACAGAGACAATTCTAGTCTCATTTTACACATAATCCATTAAGAAATTAGAACATTCTCTTTGATTCCTATCTTGAAATAGAAATATGTCTCTAAAATTTCTTCTTTTTTGTGGAATAAAACCCCCTAATTTATTTACTAAATAACCACATAACTTCATAATAGTATTTTTAATTTACCAAGAAGATTCTATAAAAATTATTGATGCCTCTATAATTCTAATAATACCCTTGAAATTATATATTCCTCTGTATATAGATTATTTTCCAACTATTGACCGTTGTCTTCATTCCTTATTTGAGTTAACAATACTATATCATTTTTCAAACCAATATTATTTTGAAATCTTAATGTATAATGCTTCATATTAGTATTATTTTTACACTCCCTAGAGTCACTAGTTATAGTTTTTTTAGATCAATTTGGCATTCCTAGATTTTATAGTTTTTTTGGATCACCAGATTTTTCCACAATCATGGTTATCTTCGCTTGATTATATTCCTCATAAATTTTAACATATTTTTATTTATTTCACTAATATATTATTATTTTTTCTTGTATTTATAATCCTAATAGTTCTTTTAACTTTCAACAACAAATGAATTAGATCTCTAAATACTAAATTTATAATAATTCATTTCTTCCTCTGTATTAAGAAGTATATATTGAACAAGATCTAGGTAATTCTATTTATCCTTAAATTTTTATTATATCATGATGTTTAAAGTTTTCTTATCATCTAGTCTCTTCATTAAATATTCAATTTCTTTGAACAATTATGATTTTCCTTCATAATGGATAGATCCATTAATTCTGGAAGCATTATTCTCCTCTATCAAAATTTTAATATCCTTTTCTAACTTAATGATCTTTGAGTGATACACTATGATATATATTTTCAATATAAATTCCATTTATTTAACTTATTATTCTATTAAATAGCTATTTTCAGTAGTATTGATATTTTCATAATTCACCTTATCATTATTTTTTTTCATTATCTTTATTATATGATGTATTAAATTCCTTTTTATCTATACTTCCATCCCATTCATCATACTTATAAAATTAGTTTATATTTATGTATTTAGATAAATTTTAACCCTTTAGTTTTTGTTTTATATTATTATTCTTTATGAATTATTATGATCTTTCTTCTTCTTTATCACTGAATTCTCCTTCTTTTAGTATTATAATTTTTTTTTCAAAACTGTCATATTTTTCAAAAATTAAAACATTTGAGTGGAAGACTTCCCTTGAACATTCCATTTCCTCTTATCGCATTTAAAGAGATAAAAGACATCATTTTATAAAAATTTAGGTCCGTACATAAATCATAATCTAAACAACCATTTTCATCTTCATTAAACATTTATTTATACTTCACTTGATTTGCATGCTTAAAAGTGGTTTATTTTCTCCATTATCCTAATTATTGTCAGAATTATCTTTTATCATCTCATGAGAAATTAAAATGATATGTAAGTCATTAGTGGGGCTTTAGGAATCATTATATTATAATTTTGAGATTTTAACATCAAAATTATCTAATAGGATTTAAGGTATCTTCTCAACCATTGTTGTATTTTACAACTTCTCACAAAAAATGACCGATTATAGTCCCAATATCACTTAACCTATAGAATAATACATCAAAACTTTTATCATCCTAGATTTTAAAATAATAATGTTAGAGTATCAAAATTTGTAGGTTTTTATGACTCACTTGAGTATTAAATCATAAATGTTCTTAATCATGTCCCATATACTTTTTCACTTATGGTTACTTTAAGATTTAGCAATTCCGCCTACAATAGTGAATAATACATAATAATCAAAAAACATCCATCAATTTTGATATTTTTATTATCTTCTAATCACAAGGAGGAACCTTCAACGTGGGGAATAATTTCATTAGTTATATCATTAAATACATCATAATAGATATATAAGTGGTAGGGTAATATTTTGTCCTTACATATATGATAACCGTTGCCATCAAATATCGTAACCCCATGTTGTTAATAGAATTCATATTATCCACAACGGATAAAAGAAATCAGCATATAGAAATTCAACCATGGTAAGACTCAAAACATTCAAACAATATATGAAAAATGAATGGAACTATAGCTAGAATACCTCTTGAAATAGTCCTAAGGATAAGTGAAATCACTGAGGGGTGAGGGTGAAATGGTGATTATAAATTTATTTTCACAATTCTTCTCGAAATAATGTTTTCCACCTATGAGTATTGGTACTATTATTTCTATCATGAAAACACAAGTGAATATAAAAATAAATAATAGATTTACATGGTTCACCATTCAAAATGAAGGGCTAATCCTTGGCGTGATCCAGATTTCACCAGGACCAAACAACACAACAGTATAAACATGTAGTGAAAAAGGAGTAGGGAATATCCTTTTAAAAATGTTACATGTCCCCTAATTGATATTGTGTTCTTCTCATATTGTTACAATAATAACAGATTTTATTTTTCAATAAGAATAATGTATCGTATTGAACTGGTCTTCCATAAAATATATTACAATTCTACTTTTTCTTCTTCTTCTACAACCTATATTATTACATTTTTTCTTCTTCTCTCTATATATTCTCTGCAAAAAAGCATCTCCTTATTTATCTAAAAAATGTTCTAGATAAAAAATATAGAGTATAAACAACATATTCATGCATGATAATGTATATTATCATGTAGTAGATGTAATAAAACAATTTTTTAATTTTAAATTGGAATTGAAATTAGAATAAATAACATCATATGACTATTTCTCAACCTCTACAACCTTTTCTCACTCCTTATTCTTCAATTTTACGTCTTTTATAGGTCGTCTAAGTATCATCACTTGATATAATGTGTACATAAATTTACACTGTAAAAAATACTTATTGATTCAGAAAAAATCCTTATTTATAGTGAAAAAATTCCTTTTTTCCATTGAATGAATAAAAAATCCCATTTTTTTTTATTCTTGATCGAACAACTTTATTTCCATACCAATTGTTTTTATTGCCTCTAAATAATTTTAGAAACTAGCATTATGATTCTATATAAATCGAACATATTTTCTAAGTACGTAAATCATATAATTTTAGGATAACTCATATAAAAAAGTGAAATTACTTGTAAACATAGTTAATTGTCTCTTATATAGAGGAAAATGACTATTATATAGTCAACAATGACACATACATAAGCCAAGGTGACTTATACAAAGCTCCAAATGACCCATCCATAAGAAAAATAATTACTCCCAAACAAATCTACACATAGCCAAATTTCGTCTTAACATTAAATTCTTGAAAACATTTATATTCTGATAAAATTATTCAAGACTCTTTATTACTGATTCGAAATAACATTAAATAATTTAACTCAAATGAATCAATAAACATCACTTGAGTTTTATGTTGATTTATTTGTTGACTAAAAAAGAAAAAAAGACTCCCATCCACTTTAACCAAATTTAATTATTATTATCATCATGAATAACACATTCTTGATGAATATACTCATTTTATATACTCCTTTATGGGCAAAAAATTTCCCAAAGTAATCAATCATTTTGAAAAAACATCTTGGGCTTTGTCATGAATTGAATCTGGTAGCCACTAATACTGACACCAAATTCAGACCATGACAAGGCCCAAAGGGCGTTCCATATCCCCGCAGTCTTGAACAAGTCCTCAGGTATCAATAAATTTGGTTTGGGAATTATTTATATGAGTATTAAATCATAAAACATTAAAAAAATCAAAAATATGAATATGAAATTTTCATGCCAAACAAGCCTTAAAAGAAAGAAGATCTGAATAAATGGTTTTAAAGTAACTAAAATATGTCCAAAAATAACTAAAAAAACAACAAATCAGCTACAAAGACTCCACACGTCAAGGGGTTATCACCCCCGATCCTTTTCCACACCAACACACTATTGGAGGGGACTAACAACCCGAAGTGCCTTTACCCGAGGATTTTCCTTTACATATGTCAAAAAAAATTCAAGTATACTTGCGTCCAAGGGGTGTATATAGGGTGTTATACTAATCCCAATATTAAACCACCCAAATATTCCAATGATTATGAAAAAAAGGTGAAAAGCATGTAGTTTTCGTATTTAAGGAAAAAGCCACGATAAATTCCAAGAATTGAAACATTCAATTGTAAACAGTTTTTGAAATAAAACATTCATAATTTTGAAAAAATTTAATAAGACATGTTAGATATTGTTATTTACATCCAAATAGAACATAAGAAAAGGGTAAATACCACAAATACAATGAGCACCAAAATCAGGAACACCCCTTGACATAAGATAGTCTTGGTCCCTATCTACCTCGTACCTTGGTGTGAAATATCCATGTCACAATCCTTTCCCATGCATGAGACCCTAGTATGGACCATTAAAATAACCTAGTTGTCCTAAAAAATCATCCATATAGTATTTTTAGTGTGGTAATTATAAATTTTTCTCAGAGAAACAGAGGCAAAACCCATCCAGATCACTAGCGTACTAGTACTTATCCACCCACCTAAGTACCAGGGATTCCCCCTTTGTGCTCAAACAATTTCATCATTCTACATTTATAACATTTAATATAAATATACCACTAATGGTCACATACAAACAATACATTGGCTACACACTCTTTGAACCACTTAAAACACAAAACAAAACTTTTTGATTTTCAATAAAACAACTTCTCAAATCTCGTATTGTTTTGCACCAAAAAATCCTTACAATCCCCACCTTTCACACCATATGCACACTTATATGTCCCAAAAACCAAAACTTCAGTCCAATAAATCTCAATTAATCCAAAAAATTTGTTATAGGGTAGCCACATATGAACCAAGAAGTGATATCTTTGTAAAACATCCATTTTTACACAAACATTGAACTTAAAGTTCATTTTCTTCACAAACACCATTAAAACCAATTTTTTGCATCAACAAAGAAAGGAGATAAACATTAAGAACATATTTTCAGCCCTAATACATTTCAATAACATCAACTAAGTATTTATAGGGAATCCCCAAATGAACAAATAAAATTTTTCTTCTAAAGAACTGCCAATTTTTAATAAAAATGGATCTAAAACTTCATTTGCATTAAAAATACCACTAAAACCATTTTTTCACCAATAATACAATGAGATAAACATGAAAAAAATATAAAAACGTCTATATAAGTCACAATAATTTCATACACATGGAATCACCTACCAAAATTGTTAAAACATTGAATCCTTTGTGAGAAAATTCAATCACACCAATGTTGTACCTCAAGGAAGGTGTATCATGCCAAAATCAGATGATTGGAAAAAGAAAACCCAAATTTAATGACCATGTTCGATACCTTACCCTCTGTTCATTTGGGACTTCAAAGAAAATTATATTAAACTTCATGAAAAGGGGAGGAACTAAGAGGGAGAAACAATTAATTGAGATTGTGTGAAATTCCTCCACCAAACCCCCCTTCAAAATGGAGTTCCACATAGGGTTTGTAGAACTTGGGAGGATGAAATTGATATAATGGTCGAATGGGGGATGAAATGGTTGAGATAGGATAAATTCCAGGAGGGAAAAATTAGAATTCAAAATCATTTTTATTGATATGGACATGGGTTCATTGTTTGTGTGCATGGTTTGGAAAACCATGCACCTAAATCATGTACCCTCCTTTATACCCATGAAAAATAATTAAATCCTTCCAATATATGTTAGGGATTATGGGGGAAATAGTTGGAGATGTTATGATAAACTAATATAAGAAATATAAGTACCTTTAATGAAGAAATTGGGTGTGACAATTCTTTCCACCATAAAAACTATCAGTCCTGGAAAGTCGACTAGAGGCTTGATTGGAAAACAATATTTTGTACTCATCCTCAACCCATGAATTCTTCTCCTAGGTCTCCTGTGTATCACTAAAATGCTTCCAAATAACCCAGACTAGTGGAATATACTTCCCTCGAAGCACCTTCTCTTGGGAGTCTACTCTTTTTAATGGCTACTCAAAGACTGACAATTTTGGATCTATCCCTTGTTCATCCAAAATCATCACATATGATTGATATGAGTTGTATTTCTTCAATTTGGAGACATGGTAGATGTCCTGGATGGATGTAAACTAAGAACATAGGGCCAAAATATTCAAAAGCATTCCAATATGCTCAATGATCTCAAAAGGGCCGACATATCGCGATGCTAGCTAACCATGCTTCCCTAATATATGGTGGCCTAGACGAGGGACCACTATCAAGAATATCCTCTCACCCACAGAAAAATCTTGGTCTCAACGTCTCCGGTTAGCATAATATTTATAATAACTCTGAGCTATCAAAAAGAGAAGCATGATCAACTTGAACTTATCATACGTCTCCTGCACCAGACTCGGCCCAACATTGAGGTGTCACCTACCACAGCCCAACACAGGGGGACCGACAAGGCTGACCATATAGTGCCTCAAAAGAAGCCATTCAAATTGAGGATTGGTAATTATTGTTATAAGAAAACTCATCCAAGAATTCCCTCTAAAATCTGATTCACTCACTCTGTCTGACCATCCATTTGTGGATAGTATGCTGTGATCATCATAATCTGAGACCCCAATTCCTTTTGAAGGCATTCCCAAAACCGAGAAGTGAAATAATGATCACTATCTGAGACCACTACTAATGGCACACCATGGAGCCTTATCACCCCTAGAAGATACAAATGGCCCAACTCATCCACTTTATTTGTATCTCTGATCAGAATGATGTGGGATGATTTGGTCAGACGATCAATAACCACCCAAATGGATTTATTACCTCGAGGTGTTTGAGGTATGAAAACAATGATGTACATGGAAACCATGTCCCACTTCCATGTAGGAATGGCTAATGGCTGGAGCAAACTGGGGGGCCTTTGATGCTCTACTTTCATATGCGGCCGTGTGTAGCATCTCGATACAAAGTCCTCTATGTCCCATCGCATAACAGCCCACCAAAAATGCAGATAGAAATCATAATACATCTTGGTGGAACTCAGATGGACAGCCCACTGAGACTATTGGCTATCCTCCATCACCACCTTCTATAGAGATAATGACACTACAGAGTGGCCCTTGAAGATCATGATTCATTCAGGATAAGATGACGAATCATAGGATGTCTAACCACCATGATGACACTACTTTGACTACTATCAAAGCTCATCACTAGGCTGCTCTTGCTGAATTAGCTCCACCAGAGAAGGATCCAACTGAATTCTTGACAATAATGTTCCCCCAGTTTTCTCCTTGGTCTCCATATGAATTTGCAAAAGAGTTCCATTAGATTCCACTCATCACTGGACATCCTCAAGGCTTCCACTGGTACCGTTCTTCTCATGGCATCCACCAATACATTCCCCATTCATGGGTTATAAACAATGTCAAAGTCAAACCCCTTTAAGTACTCAATCCAACAGTTTTTTCTCGGATTTAGTTCCTTCTACGAGAAGATATAGGCCAAGATTTTGAGATTTGATTAGACAACAAAATTCTCCCCAAACATGTAGTGACACCTGGTATTTGAATCATGCATCACCACTGCCAACTCCAAGTCATGGGTCGGGTAATTCATTTCATGTGGTCAGAGTTGGAAAGAGACATATGCCACCACATGATCATTATACATAATCACACTCCTAATAACCATAACTAAAGTGTCACAATGGACCACATATCCCTTCCTGTACTTAGGCAAAATTATCACGGGGGCAGTACACAACCACCGCTTCAGCTCCACTAAGGATTCCTGATATTCTGGGCCCCATACAATCTTCGCCAGTTTCTGGTTGAGTGTAGTCATCGGTGAAGCAAGTGGAGATAAATCCCAAATGAATCTTCTTTAATAATTATCCATGCCAAGTAAAATCATGATCACAACCACATTCTTTAGTTTCTCCAATGACATGAATTCACTGATATTCTTTGGGTCCACTAAAACCCCTTGATCCAATATCACAAGCCCCAGAAATTTCACATCCTTAATCCAAAAAGTGCACTTTGACAACATTATATAAGGGCGGTGATCCCACAAAGTGCCCAAAAGGATCCTCAAGTGATGTTCATGTTCCTCCTCCGAGACCGAGTATTCTATATTGTCATCCCAAAACACCACAATGAAGAAATCGAGAGTCTGGTGGGACACCCTATTAATGAGTTCGATAAGGACCGCTACAGAATTGGTCAATCCAAAGGGCCTGACCAAATAATGAAAGTGGTTGTACCTACTTTGGAAGGCTATCTTTGCGATATCTACCTCTTTCACCCTAAGTAGATGGTATCCTGAATGAAAGTATACATTTGAGAACCACTTTCCCTCCTTTAGTTGATCAACCAAATCATCTTTTCTGGGTAAAGTGTATTTGTTTTTAGTTTTATCTTTATTTAGATTCTTGTATCAATTCACAACTGGAGGGATCTGTCAGCCTTTTCGCGAACAACAATGGAGAGACCAATGGAGAGATTCTTAAGAGAATTAATCATTTGGATTATAAGTCGTACACAAATATCTTTTATTACATTATCTCCGTGGGCGCCATACGATATGAGGGAAGAGATATTAGCTATGAGCCCGATGCCATATCAATTGAGAACTCCACATATTGCTCCAGGGGAAACCCTAAAAATCATTTGGGAATACCTCCTGAACCATATTCAATACATTAGGTAGTGAACCTTTAGGGGAAATACCACCATCTTCTAGTATGAGAAATGACAACTGGAAGATAATAATTCTAAACTCTTGGAGTGGAGGTCCTGCACGACCTGAAAGAGGATCTCATTCTCCATGAAAAACCTAACAACTCCCATCAGGTTCTGTGAAACTCACTCACTGCCTGTAGTAATACACGTGTGCCTAGTATTTTACTGACTAATAAATACCAAGTAATATGTCAAAAAATTCCATATATAAGACCATGTGGTCCCACTCTATCTCAACCCCTGACATAGAAACCACACACGATGGGAACCTAAAACCCATCTCCTCTTTCTTTTCCAGTGGCGTCACCAACTCCATGGAAAAAGACCACAACTCGGATGGAAAATTCAGCGTGTCCACAAAAAAAGAAAATAATGAATGAAATAGAGGCACCAATATAAAAAAGAGTTGCAAATATAGAAGATGTGATCAATATGGTACCTCAAAAAGTCAACAATCCTTCCTCTGATCCTGCTGGTGCCTGATCCACCACATGGAGATGTTTGGTCTCTACCCTAGGATGATTGATAGTATGATGCTATTATCTAAACTGAATCTACCTAAAAGATAACCCATCACTACCACCACGGCCACCAATTCATGATCCCACCATCCTCGATGGCTTTGATTGTGATGGCACTCATCTTGAAGCCACTGACTCTACCCCACTCTGAAGTGGACGTGCCACCCCACAAAAGCGCTACAAGTGACCCATACCTCCACATTGGTAACATGTCTTAGGACGAAGTGGTAATGATAGTAGGATGTTCCCTAGCCTCCAACACTGGTTCCACATGACCTATCTCGCATCAGAAGCCATAGATGAAAACTGCCAAGAAGAGTGACTGGAACTACCACCCCACTTCTTCACCTGTTCCTCCCGCTTCCTCTTCTTCTCTGAAGACCTGCCACTTCCCACTACTAATATAGTTATGGAAAACCAGCCCTACCATTATTGTCAATCTCCCCCATACACGCACAATCAACGACCTCAATATATGTCCTCAACTTGAACAAGAATACCTGGGATTATATCTCTGGTCGTAAACCAATCTCAAACCTTTGGGACTTCGCTTTCTCGTTAGAGACGATTTCAGGAGCATACCGAACCAGCTTAGGAAAATAGTTGGAATACTTCATCATAGATGGATCCCCAAAAACAAGATCTATGAACCCTCCAGACCTGGAATAAGCCGAGATATTGGGTCAGTACTTTTCATTGAATACAACTTTAAAATCTACCCAACTCATCTCCTCATTTTTCCCAGTTTGAAGTACCGATTCCCACAACCTGTTGCTGGGAACCTCCAACAAAATGGAGGCACATTTCACCCTGAGATCCACAGGTGTATCCAGGTACTCAACATGTGCTCAATCTTTTCAAGCCATTCCTCTTATTCCTAGGGTTTTATGCTGCATTGAAAAGTAAAAGGCTTGTTTTTTCAGAAACTCTTGAGCATTATCATTTTTGGGACCCATCTATTCTTCCATAATAGGAATTGGAATAGGAGATAGTCCTTGCCATATATCTTGGAATGCCTAGAGCATAGCCTTGACTAGCCTTTGATCAATCGGTGTGGGAGAACTCTCTCCAGATTCTTCCAGTGGGTGCATGAGAGCTTTATAGTGATGTATGTTGATACAAAATGCTATAGTCACAAAAAATCTATTAAATACCAGAATTCGGATAATTTTAATCAAATAAATAAAATATAAATAATCTAGACACATTATAGTAATATAAGAAACATCTAATCCACCCCCACCGGATGTCCACAGGTGGTCTGTAATCCACATGTCTCACATGGAAGTGAAGTCAATCATACCATTCCAATGTCCCCTGGTGAATCAGGTTTTACCATAATAGGTGTGGTCCAGGAACCCTAATCACTACTAAAACCCCAAGCCCCGACAATCCTAGCTTTTTTCTATCCTGACACATCAATAAATAGTAATATAACTCGAAAACATTGGCCTCCTATGATACCATTTTTTCACGAAAGGAACATGGTTTCCATTAATACTGGCACAAAATCTATCCCATGACACAGAATGAAGGGCATTCCTTATCCCCACGAGTTGAAAAAGGTTCTCGGGTATTAATAAATTTGGTTTGGAAATGATTTACCTGAGTATGAAAGAAAAAAACATTAAAAATAATAAATAATATAAATATAAAATTTTCATGCCAAAGAAGCCTGAAAATCATGATATGAATACATGGATTTAAAAATGTACAATAGGTCCAAAAATAAATAAAAATAGAATCAAATCAACAAGAAAGACTCCACATGACAGGGGATCATCACCCCTAATCCGTCTCCACAACACTACACCATAAGAGGGGAAAAACAACCCATACCACGTTCACTAGAGGCTTTGCATTTACCGGTTTCAAACATAATAAAATATACTTACACATAAGGGTTGTATGTTGGGTGTGATACTAATCCAAATATGATACCACCCAACGATTTCAAATAGTATTTAATACAAGGTGAAAATCACATAGTTTTCATATGTATGGAAAAGAGGCAATAAACTCCATGAATTGCAACATTCAATTGTATAATTTTTTCAAAATAATACTTTCAAAGTGTTGAATAATTTTAATAATAAATTTTATATACTATAATTTTCAACTAAGAACACCCTTTGAAAATTGTAAAAACCACAAATCCAATGAGCACCGATATCAAGAAAACCCATAGGCACAAGATAGTCTCAGTCCATATCTACCTCGTACCTCGGTGCAAAATATCCATGTCAAAATCTTTTCCCATACACAAGAATCTAGTAGATAATATACACATATCCTAGTGGTCCCCAAAAATAATCAATATAGTATTTGTAGTGTTGTAATTATCCATTTTTCTCAGTGAAATATTGGAAAAATCCATCTGGGTGACTATCGTACTAGTATATATCCACCCACCTAGGTACCCGGGCTCCCCCCTTGGTGATAAAAAGATTTAAGCATGCTAAATACATAACATTGCATATGAAGACACCACTAATGGTCACATACAAACAATACAGTGTCTACACAAACTTTAAACCACTTAAAACCCAAAACAAAAAATTTTGATTTTCAATAAAACAACTTCTCAAATATCGCATTGTTTTGCAACTGAAAATCCTTGATATACCCACTTCTTACACTATGTACACACATATAAGTCACCACAAAAAAAGTAATTCCAATACCTTTCAATGAAACTAAAAACACAGTTATAGGGCAGCCTCATATGAACCAAGAAGTTATATCTTTGTAAAACCTCTATTTTCACAAAAACAGGGCACATAAAGTTCATATGCTTCACAAACACCATTAAAAGAAAATTTAGCAGAATCAATCAAAGGCTATAAACATTAAAAACATTATTTTCAGCCACAATACATTTAAATAAAATCTTCTAGGTAGTTATAGAGAATCCCCAAATTAACCAATAAAATATTTCTATGAAGAACCCCCAATTTCCATTAAAAATGAAACCTAAACATAATTTGCCTAAAAAATACCACTAAAACCAATTTTTAAACCAATAATATAATGATATAAACATGAAAATATTATAAAAACAGCAGTCTAAGTCACAAGGATTTCATACACATGGAATCTCCTTCCAACAATGTTAAAACATTGAATCCTTTGTGAGTAAATTCAATCAGACCACCACCGCACCTCGAGGAAGGTAGATCAAGCCTAAAATAAGAATATTGGACCAGTAAAACCAATATTTAAACCCTTGATTCGAAATGAAACCCTCTGGTAATTTGGTACTTCAAGGAAATTGGATAAAACTTCAGGAAAAGGGGTTGAACTAGTAGGGAGAAACACTTACTTTTGATAGTGTGAAGTTCCTCTACCAAACCCCCATTCAAAATAGATTTTCAAGGAGGGTTTGATGAGATTGGGAGGATGAAATGGATGTAATGGTAGAATGGGGAAAGAAAGCGGAGTGTTTGGATAAATACCTAGAGGAAAAAATTTGAAATTAAAATCATTTTTAATGAGCTGGATATGGGTGCACTGTTTGTGTGCACGGTTTGGAAAAATCATGCACCCAAACCGTGCCCCCTACTTTCTCCCCACAAAACATCTCCAAATGCCAGAATATTTTTGGAGAATTAAGGATGAAGTAGGGGGATTCTAGGATTAAAAATATATGAAATATAATTACCTATAATAATGAAATTGGGTGTAACAATTCCCCCCACCACGAAAACAGTACGTCCCAAAAATTCGACTAGAGGCTTGATCCAAAAACAAGAATGGGTACTTGTCATCAACCCATGAATTATACTCCTCTATATCATGTTTATCACTACCATGCTTCCAGAAAACCAAAATGAGAGGAAAATACTTCCCTTTAAGCACCTTCACTTGGGTGTCCACTTTTTGCACTGGTTGTTCAAAGACTGACAAGTCTAGCTCTCTCCCCAGTTCTTCCTAATACATCACATGGGACGAATCCAGGTTGTATTTCATCAATTGGAAGACATTGAAGACGTCATGGATGGATTTCAACTAAAAAGTTAATACCAAACTATAACCCATCTTTATAAAATGCTAGGGGATCTCAAATGTTCCGACATATCATGACGTCATCTTCCCTTACATCCCTTATCGAAGATGGCCCAGATGAGAGGCCACATTAATGAATACCCTATCACCCACATAAAACACTAGGTCTTGACATCTCCTATCAGCATATGTTTTATGATAACTCTACGCTATCAACATGCACTTCCTGGTAAACTTGATTTTCTTAGACGTCTCCTACACCACACTCGCCCCCAAGAGCGAGGTTTCACCTACCTCATTCCAACACAAGGGGGGACCGATAAGGCTGACCTTAGAGTGCCTTAAAATGAACCATTTTAATTGAGGATTGGTAATTGTTGTTATAAGAAAACTTAACAAATCCCAAATGGATATCCTAGGAACCTCCAAAATCAAGAACACATGCAAGGATCATGTCCTCCCAAATTTGATTCTCCCACTCTGTCTTACAATCTGTTTGGGGGTGGTATGTCGTGCTCATATTAATATGAGACCCAAAGGACTTTTGAAGACCTTCCCATAACTAAGAATTGAAACTGGGGTCTCTATCTGAGATAACTGCTAATGGAACACCATGGAGCCTTACAACCTTATGAAGATACAAACAACCCTAATCATCCACTTTAGTTATATCTCTGATCAGAATGAAGTGGTATGATATGGTCAGATAATCAATCGCCACCCAAATAGAATTATTACCCTAAGGGGTACGAGGTATGCCAGAAATGAAGCCCATAGAATCCTCATCCCACTTGTAGGTAGGAATGGGTAATGGATGGAGAAAACAAGAGGGACTTTGATTCTCTACTTTCACATGATTGCATGTGTAACATTTTGACACAATGTCCGCTTTGTCCCATAACATAACAGGCCACCAGAACTATCGAAAAACATCATAATACATCTTGGTGTTACCCAAAAAGACAACCCACTGATATTGGTGGCTATCCTCCATCACCACCTTCCATAGATATAATGACACTACTGAGCAGCCCTTGAAGCACAATATTCCCCCGAGAGATGACAACCAATCATAGGATGTCTCCCCACCTTGAAGAAACTACTTCAACTACTAACAAAGGTCATCACTAGGATTCTCCCACTAAATTAGCTCCACCAGAGATGGAGTCAATTAAAATCTCACCAAGAACGCACCCCCATTTTTCTTCTTGGTCTCCACATGAATATGAGCAAAGAGTTCCATCACATTCCACTCAACACTGGACTTCCTCAAGGACTGCACTGGTACCTTTCTCCTCAAGGAATCCACCACTATATTTCCCTTTCCAGGGGTATAAAAAATATAAATTTAAAACAACTTAAAGTACTCAATCAAATGATGTTTCCTCATATTGAGTTCCTTATGTGAAAATATATAGGCTAATATTTTGTGATCATAGTAGATAAAAAACTTCTCCCCAAAGAGGTTGTGATACTAGGTCATCAATGAATGAATCACCACTGCCAATTCCAATTTGTGGGTTAGGTAATTATTTTTGTGTGGACAGAGCGGGTGAGAGCCATATGCCACCATGGGATCATCCTACATAAGAACACACCCAATACCTATACCTATAGTGTTACAATAGACCACATACCCCTTCCCAACCTTAGGAAAAATCAGCACAGGGTGGTATTCAACAACAGATTCATCTCCTTGAAGGATGACTAACATTATGGGCGCCATACAAACTTCTCCCCTTTCTGAGTAAGTTCGTTCAACAGTGAAGAAAGCTAAGAGAAATTCAAAATTAATCTTTTGTAATAACCTACTAGGTCATGTAAACTTCTGATCTTGAACAAGTTATTTGGTTTCTTCCATTAAATAACTGCACTAATATTCTCAGGGTCCACTAAAACCCCCTGATTCGAGATCAAATTCCCTAGAAATTTCACCTCCTTGATTCAGTAAGTGCACTTTGACATCATTTCATAGAGGTGTTGATCTTGCAAAGTCCCCAAAATGATCCTCATGTGTTGTTTTTGTTCCTCCTCTAGCCAGAGTATACTAGAATGCAATGCAAAAACACCACAATGATGAAATCAAGATACCGGTGGAAGACCTTATTATTGAGTTACATAAAGACCTCTGGAGAATTGGTCAATCTGAAGGGAATGGATAAATACTCAATGTGTTCATACCTTCTTCAGAAGGAGGTCTTTGAGATATCTGCTTATTTCACCCTGATTTGATGGTATCATGAATGCATGTTTGTTTTTTAGAAACACATTTCCCCCTTCAACAAATCGAACAAATAATATATTCTGGGAATAGGGTAGCTGTTCTTAATTTTTACCTTATTCTGCTTCCGGTAGTCAATGCACAACTGGAGGGATTCGTCAGCCTTTTTCACGAACAACACTGGAGCAACACAAGGAGAGAAACTCAAGAAAATGGATCCTTTGGATTCTAAGTTGTCCATCTATATATTTAATTCAATCAACATAGGTGGGACCATGAGATATGAGGGAAGAGATATTGTCTATTTTCCCAGTGCCATATCAATCGAGAACACCAAATCCTGCTCTGGGGGAGAACTAGAAAAATCATCTAGGAATACATCAAAAAACTAATTTAATAAATGAGGTAGCATACCTTTAGGGGAAATAAAACCATCCCTTAATGTGAGTGACAATAACTGAAAGATAATACTTACCATCTATGGGAGTGGAGGTCCTTCACGACCCAACCATGGATCACATTCTCCAGAAAAAACCTAACGACTCGAATCAGGTGCTGTGATACTCACTCACTACCTATACCAATAAATGTGTCTCTGGATGTGTACTAACCAATACATTCCAATTATTATGTGAAATAGTTCCATATATAAGACCAAGTGGTCCAACTCTATCTCTACCCTTGACATGGAAAGCACACATGACGGGCACCTGAAACCCTACTCCTTCTTATTTCCCAGCGGCATCACCAAAACCATTGAAAATGAAAACAACTCAGTTACAAAATTCAGTGTGTCCACAAAATGGGAAAAAATGAATAAAATAGAGACACCATTATCAAAAAGTGTAGCAGGTATAAAAGATGATGTCAATACAGTACCGCAAACTATCGACGGTCCAGCCTCTGATCTGGATGGTGCCTAATATACCACATTGAGATTTTTTGTCTATGAACACAGACGACAACTAGTTTGTGGCTATGCCTTAAACTGGATCTACCTTGAAGATGAACCAGCCCTACCACCACAACCACCAAATCTAGATCCACCCATCCTTGATGGATCTGAATGTGTTGACACTCCTCTTGATTCCACTGAACCTACCCCACTCTGAAGTGTATGTTCCACCCCGAAAAAGCATTGCATGTTACCCGTACCTTCGCATTAGTAATAGGGCATCAGAGGAAGTGGGAATGCTAGTCGGATTTTCCCTATCCTCCCAAACTGGTGGCACATGATTGATATTGCATGATAGGACATAGTTGAAAACTACCTAGAAGAGTGGCTTGAACTACGACCTCCCTTATTCACCTGTTCCTACCACTTACTCTTCTTCTCTAAAGAGCTTCCACTTCCCACAATTGATATAGTTTTCTAAAAACCAGCTCTGCCATTAATTGAAATATCCACCATAAAATCCCATTCAATGAACATAGCATAGTTCCTCATATTGAAGAAGAAAAGCTGGGAGTATATTTATGGTCATCAACCTTTCTCAAACCTCTGGGGTGTCACTTTCTTATTAGAGACAATATCTGGAGCACAAAGAACATGCTCAGTGAAACGATTGGCATACTCCATCACAGATTGATCCCCCTGAACAAGATCCAAGAACTCTAAGGACCTGGAATATGCCAAGGCCTCAAGTCAGTACTGTTAATTGAAGACAACTTTGAAATCTCCCCAGCGCATCTGCTCATTCTTCGCAGTTTTAAGTACCGATTCACACCACAATGCGGCTAGGAACCTCCCAAAAAAAGGAGGAATATTTCACCCTGATCACCATAGTGTATCCAAGAACTCAAACAAGTGCTCGATCTTGTCAAGCCATTGCTATTCTTCCTAGGGTTCCATGCTTCCTCATAAAGTAGGAGGCTAGTTTTTTATAAATTATTTATCCTTATCTTTTCTAGGACCCTTATTATCTTCCCTAACAGAAATGGGAAAAGGATCTGGTCCCTATCCCAGAGCTTGGACATCCTAGACCACAATCTCAACTAGCCTTTGATCAATCGGTGTGGGAGAATTCTCTCCAGCATCCTCTCATGGGTGCATGGAAGCTTTCCAGGGAGGCATGTTTCTACAAAATAAAATAGTCAGAAAAACAATAGTCAATACCATAATTCTGAAAATTTAAATAAAATAAATCCAATATAATTAATCTAAACACATTAAAGTAATAACATAAACAACTACACCCCCCTCGACCGATGTCCATGTGTGGTATGCCGCCCACACGACTCACCTGGAAGTGAAGTCAATAAGACAATTCAAACATCCCCTGGTGACTCAAGGACTACCATGAGAGGTCTATGAAATGCACCCTACTATAGTCCAAAACCCCGAGCCCCAACAGTACTAGCCCATGTCTATCCCAACTTAACCACAAATCGTAATATAACCCAAAAACATTCACCTCTTCTGATACCATTTTGTTACGAACCGAATTTGGTCGCCCCTACTACCAGCACCAACTCCATCCCATGACAAGGCCTAAAGGGTGTTCCCTATCCCCATAGGCTAGAAAAATAGCATGGGTATCAATAAATTTGGTTTGGGAATAATTTACCCGAGTATGAAAGCATAAACATTAAAAATAATAAATATTATGAATATGAAATTTTCCAACCGAACAAGCCTTAACAGAAACCAGATCTTACTTTATGGTTATAAATAAATTTAAATTTTTCCAAACATGAATAAAAAAATATTAAAATCATCCCAAAAGACTCCACAAGACAAGGGGTCATCACCTATGAGCTGTCTCCATAACACCGCACCGTAGGAGGGGACTAACAACTCGAACCGCCTTTACCCATGGTTTTTCCGTTGTTTGTGTCAAACATAATGACGTATACTTACAAACAAAGTTTTTATGGAGGGTGTGATACTAATCCCAATATTATACCACCCAATTATTCCAAATATTATGCAATACAAGGTGAAAAGCACACTATTATAATATGATAGGAAAAGCGGTGATAAATTCCAAGAATTTTAACTTTCAATTGTAATATGTTTCCAAAATAAAAGTTTTAGAATTTTGAAACATTTAAATAAGACATTTTAGATACATTAATTTACATCCAAACATGCCATAAGACAAGGGTAATTAATACAAATCCAATGAGCACCAAAACCGGCAACACCCCTAGGCACTAGATAGTCTCGGGCCCTATGTACCTCGTATGTCGGTGTAAAATATCCACGTCACAATCCTTTTCCATGAAAAATACACTAGTATGGAACATAACCATATCCTATTGGTCCCCAAAAATTATCCACATAGTTTTTTATTATTATTTTTGTTATCCATTTTTCTCAATGAAATAGGGAAAAAACCCATTCGGGTCACTAGCGTACTAGTACATATTAGCCCACCTTGGTACCTGAGCTTCCCCCTTTGTGCTTAAAAAATTTCATCATGCTAAATACATCCCAATTAATATAAAAACAACACTAATGTTCACATAAAAACAATACAATTTCTATAGACACTTTAAACCACTTAAAACACACAATAATACATTTTGATTTTCAATAAAACAACTTCTCAAATATTGCATTGTTTTGCACACAGAACTCCTTGAAATACCCACTCTGCACATTTATAAGTCACCAAAAAAATTATAATCCAATAAATTTCAATTAAACCAAAAAATAAGTAATAGGGAATCCCCATATGAACCATGAAGTGATATCTTTTTAAAACCTCCATTTTCACACAAACATGGCACTTAAAGCTCATATGATTCACAAACACCATTAAAACAAATTTTTACATATACAACCAATGGATATAAACATTAAAAACATTATTTTAAAACATTATATAATTCAGTAAAACCAAATAATTAGTTATATGTAATCCCCAAATGAACTAATAAAATATTTCTATGAAGAACCCCCAATTTCATATAAAAATGGCACTTAACCTTAATTTTCTTTACAAATACCACTAAAACAAATTTTTTCACCAATAATAAAATGAGATAAGCATGAAAATATTATAAACCTAGAATTATAAGTCACAAGGATTTTATACACATGTAATCACCTACCAAAATTGTTAAAACATTGAATCCTTTGTGTGAAAATTCAATCGCACCACCACCACACCTTAAGGAAGGTAGACAAAGCATAAAATCATAATATTATACCAAAAAACACAATGTTAAAACCTAGGTGCGAAAACATACCCACTTTTCATTGTTACTTTGGGGAAATTGGAAGAAACTTCATGAAAAGGGGTGGAACTAAGAGGGAGTAACACTTACTTGAGATTGTGTGAAGTTCCTCCACTAAATCCCTATTCAAAAAAGAGTTACAAGGAGGGTTTAGAGAGCTTGGGAGGCTTCAATGTGTGTAATAGTAGAATGGTGGAAGAAAGGGGAATGTTTCGATAAATCCCAGGAGAGAAAAATTAGAAATAAAAAACATTTTTAATGAGTTGGATATGGGGACACAGTTTCTGTGCGCGGTTTGGAAAACCATGATCCCTCATTTCTCCCCTCCAAACATCTCCAAATGCCACAATTTTTTGTGGGGGATTAGGGGGACTTAGTGGGGATGTTGAGATAATAAAATATTATAAATATGAGTCCATTTAATGATGAAATTAGATATTATGGGCTTAAAAAATGTTAAATATATTCATAGAAGAAAGATCCCATTGACTTTTTTTGGGGTGAAAATTCCTCTTGTGGGGAGACTTATAACACCTTCGAACTAATATGTGAACTTTTCCGGGATTTTTGGTTAATTAAAGAATAAAAAATATAATATATACAAAATAATTAAATAAATATGAATCTCCATTATTGGAAGATAGTTGTTGGTACATAGGTAAGTGAATGTTTATTTACCATGCCAAAAAACCATTCATTTTATAAAATATTTGGTAAAAATAAATTCATGGTTAAATAACAACGAATGAAAAATATTAATTCTAGAAAAATTATATATTTTTATATTTTTATATTTTTTTACCATTGATAACTTCAAAAAATAAATAAACAACTATTATATCTCTTGGAAGAAATAGATGCAATTTATTTTATAATTTTTGATGTGTATCTCTTTCCTTCAATGATATATTTATCTTAGATATAATATATCAAGCTAACCCTACGATAAAAAAACAAATATATCTCTATTAATTATATATTTTTTTGTCTCTTCCATCCATATTTTTATCTTATTGGATCTAAATGTAAATATCAAATATAAAATCATCTTCATATTGAATGGATTGATTCATTTTTATAGGAATTATCGATTTTTTCTGTTGAAAAGTAATTAATTAGGACTAATCTATATATGAGTTTCTAAAATTAATCTCTTTGTAGGTGGATTCTATTTTACTCTATTTTTGTATCACCCCATTTATGCTTATATATTTTATTCATTGGGGGAAACCTATATTTTTTTACGCACCCCTTAAATGTATTCTTTGGTTTATGTGTAAATCTCATTGGTTGTGATTGATGTATGTCAAATATTTCATTCTTTTTAAATCATAATTTATATATCTATTGATGGGGATATAGTGTTGGAGATGGTGGATTAGTTCCTAATATGTCTAGTTTTAATTTCTTTTATTTTTATTACCTTGTATATTTAGTTTTTTTCATTTACATATAGGTATTTTTATATATTGTGACATATTACTACTCAATTTAAACCATAATGTATTTGTTTACTTTGGATGAGTGTTATGGAAATGTACATAAGGGTTTATAATTCATGTATGTCGGATTTTTGATTTTTCAAGGATAATTAAGAAAACAAATATTATTTATTATTTATTAACAAATTTTATTTTAATTAAATGCATAGTTCTTTATTAATGAAAATGTCAAGGGATGACTGTCTGTTTGAAAACATAATCATTCATTAGTTTTATTCTTTTCCATCCTCTCATTTTTTTCATTTTTATATATTTAGAAATAGTGGATTGAAATGAAAATAATAAAATTTATTTGTTTTTATTATTTATAAATGTAATCAACCCATATAGTTTTACAATACTATCGAAATGTATAAACATATCGTGAATCAATCCCACCGAGACCCCTCCAAAGGATGGTAAAAAAATTGAGTGCTACTCCTCAAGCCTGAGTCCAATAGGTAAGGGATTGGGTATTATCACCAGGTGTATATAATCACATTTTAGGAAATTTCATCCTCAAAAATTAAAACTACAAAAAATTTATATAAAATTATCAAATCTCTAAATTTCACATAACAATGAATAAAAACACAATGATGTCATACAAATTCAATCCTCGATGTAGAAACAAATTCACTACAATCAGATGTTGTTACACCTACCCTATATATTACAACATATCTAATACAAAAATAATAACAAATAGTATGCCACGAATCGACATGAAAAAAAACTCAATAGTAATCTATCAAAGGGTGTGTACAATGATATTCTCAACATGATATTTCCTTGAAATGTAATTATATGAACCATGTTATTCACTCAGGTATGTATCCTTTAAATTTTAGTCTCATTCACTATTTTTAGGTGTTACATGGATGCATAATGGGTTAGATAAGGTTATTCAGGTATCCATGGCTTTTCATTGCCCAAAACACATATTTTTGGAAAAAATGGTAATGTTGCATAGTTAAAGTAAACTATACGGGGAGGATGCATGGTTAAATCTAACTAAGAGGATAACATGAATTTTTAAGAAGATCCATCACACATGATTGTTTTATGGTTTCCCTAACCATGAGAGTTCCCCTTTTCTTTAGGTACATGTGCTTGGTTGGCACATGGTTGGGAAAACCATGCAACCAACCTATACATAGGCTAAATTTTATATAATTTTATAGTTTTCCTCTTAAGGATCTAATTAATCCTTCCTTCAAAAATCCATTTTTTAGTTGGAGTGGCCTGAATTTCTCCCATTTGGGAGATTCTGGAAGGCCTAACCTAGGGATCAAGAGATATATCTCATCCAGGATCATTTCAAGCTTTCGTTCATCCAGATGGATGCACAATGGTAAGTACTCAAGTCCATTTGACCCGTTCTTCATCTCTCTCACTCTTGACCTAGTTATCAAGGTGTGATAAGTTTTACCTTTTTCTCATATATAATCCATTACATGATGAATTAGAGGATAATATTTGATGTGGAGTGTCATACAATCATAATTTGGGTGGCCTATAACTCATCCCTCGTGTTCATTGATTGTGGACTTTACGTGTGGGCCCCGCTGATTTCATCTAGTGTTGTTTAATAATTTTATATTCCATGCATATATTCATTAGAGCCATATTTTATGCCCTTTTAAAATATGTGATTAGTTATTAGTGGTTACACTCATAACTCTATCCATCCCATGTAGGATGTTTTTCCACAATTTTCATTTTTTTTGTTTTGACATGACTGAGACACTATTTAGGTGTGCCTTGGCTTGACCTTTTGAAGGTTAAGACTTTCTATATTAAATGGAATGAATTATATTGTGATTTTCATAATGGAATGTACCATGTATGATCCCTACTTGAACATCCAAAGTTAATTTCATCAAATTGATAATAAAATGTGACATAGAAATTGGAAGGTATACTATGTTTATGATTTGTAATTATTAAATGTAATTGAATAATAGGTCTCATGTCCACAACACCCCTTTCAATGATAATGGAAGGTATAAAATTAAACCTTATTTTTGAAAATTCATTATTAGGATTAAATGAGTGGTTTCAAGCTACGTGGACTTATCACACTAATGAAAGGCATGGATTTAACCAAATGGAATTATTGATTAATTATTTCTTGATTAAATGTTTTGAAGCTCAATTAGCCTTGTCACACTATAGAATGGTAATGGACTGATCGTTATGAATAATATAGGACTTCATTATGAAAATAAGAGTGGTCTGACTTGAGATTGCCTTGGATTCTCATGGGAATGCCTTGAGCACTCAAGGACCCCATTTCGAATTCAAGGAAATGACTTGTTTAGGTTGATACCCAATTAGAACCCAATCATTGTATAACTTTAGATACCTCATATGGAATCATAATATCTCTCATGTAGTACTATAGGATTCCTTGGATACACTCTTTGGTTACAGTATTAACATGTTTATTTCATGGTTGAATCCCATCAGGACCCTCTATTTCAAAGCCCTCTTTTACCTTAGATGAACTCGTTACACTTATTAGGCATATTATTGTGGAATTACTTTGACTATGCTCCTTGGATAACACTCTTACCCTTATCTAGGTTACAACTATTACTTAGTGGGTGACACTCTAGGTCTAAGTTGCCTTGGTTATTACCTTGGAAATTAATTAATAGATATCATTATAGGATTCCTTGATACATCTTGTAACCTTAACTATTGCTAACATGGGTATTAATTATAAACTAGTAATAATCAATTAATGAATGGGTTACATGTTCATACACCTGCTAATGGCTGAAGTAGATACTTGGTTATTTATTGACACTGTACTACTTTACCATATAATTTAATGCATATACACATTTATATTACCATTACATGGGCCATGTGTTATAGAAACCATTGGTGGTGGCCCACTGAGATTTATCTCACACCCTATCTAGGTACTATTGGTACCCGGGTAGACTACATTATTTCAGTTGCTAATAAAGGGGAACATATGGATTTGAACACTTGATTTCTTGTCGTGTTAGTATGGAGATGGTAGTAGATGACTAGGACAGATCTCAGGACTCTTGAGATAGTTTATTTATTTCGTTTTGACTACATTGGGATTTTTCATGTATTCTTGCTAATTTGTATTAATTTTTTCTAGCTTTATTGTGAGATTCCATATCACCATTAGTTTTTTATGCTTGTTTGTTATTCTAGTTATTTTAGTTATTGATATCATTACCTATTTTCACCATGCATTCCATTTACTTGTATTGCTTCTTCTATTTTTTACTTTTTATAATTATCCACTACACTACACTCTGTTAATGAGGAAATTATCTCACCATGGACACACCCTAGGCCATTTTTACTATTTTTAAGCCTCTTACATTCAGTGAGATGTGCTTGAGGCTATGTGGACAACCAACTCGGGGAATCTATTAAGTGAAATCTAGGTCTGGGACGATACAAGGTTGTATTAAAGCAGTTCTTTTCGTTATTTACTATTTTTAGGTAATATTCTAGAGATTAGGAACACTTGGTACTTGGTTATAAAATGTTCTTGGGAATTTTGAACACATGTTAGGGGTAAAATCAGAGTTTACTATATTATAATTTTTTTCTTCTTTTTTCCTATTAAAGATGATATCCATTCACCGTTGGGTGAAACACATGCTGTGTAGAGTTTTTTATTATTATTTTGATTTATTTTTTCACTTCATTCTTGTTCCAATGATATGAGGTAAAGAAATATTGTTACATGCAACATTATAGGCCCTTATAATCAACATTTCTTGCATATTTCCATTCCATATACGTTCATTTAACTACATTTAATTGCTTGTTATGACTATGATTTTTTAGTGAGACTTGCATTTTATATATGATTGTAATGCATTTGAGCACTAATTGAGTGATTTTCTATTTCAATTCATGAGGTGTTATGGGTCATCGTGGGTTGTGATAGGCAATTTACCGAGTCAATCTATTATGATATGAATAAATGGAAAGGTGTATGGGAACTATTTCAATGGGAATATTTATCCATTTTAATGTGAAACATGACATCTAAAATGAAATAGTTTCACATACTAATCTTGCCTTTTCAGTTTTATGAAAGTTAATGGAGTGAACCTGGTAATTAAATGTTAAATGAAATGGAACTTATACATGAGTGCATACAATTACCTGACTGTATAAGAGGTTGGTTGGGTTAGTATACATTAGGTAGTGAGAATCTCCAGGTTTATTATCTATAAGCGTTGTTACCTATATTCTTAAATATTTTTTAAGGCATGTTCTTGGCATTTTTTGACCAATACTGCCACGACGTCCTCATATCGTATTCTAGGATAGTGGTGATGACCATGATCCAAACATGATGGTCCCTGGAACACAAGTTATAGATCCAAGAGTTTCACATATGGAACTACCTAATGTAGCTAATTTGTTAATAGACACCTAGGTTCATGATATTTTCCTACATCTGAACCATTCCATAAATGTTTCTCCCTGACTTGAACCTATGTTAAATGATCTAAATTGCATGTTCTAGTAGCAAAATCTTCTTACTTTATTAGTGGATGGTTGTGCATAGGCTGGTGATTCTTGGATAGAGGCCACTCTATCTATATTTGATCATTTAGATAATATTCAAGAGAGAAGGGTCAACATTTCCACTTACATGCTATGTGATTTGGCCAAGTGATTATAGGATAAGTTTACCCCAGCTAGTCATCATCCTGGCATGTTATGGGTTGATTTATAGACTAACATCTATAATCAATTATTTCCAAAGATACTATGAGAAGATAGAGATAGAGATTTCATTCATCACCTATTGGGTTCTATGTTAGTTATGGATTATTCAGTTCATTTCACAGAGTTTCAACACATTTCAGTGATTCTTTCCAGTGATGAGATAACATGTTCTAGACATTTTGAGGATGGGATTTACTACACCATCCATATGATGGTGAATGTCTTTCCCCAACCTATTATTTCTGAAATAGTAAATCAATAACTTATCACTGAGCAAAACATGATGGGTTAAAATAGCACTAGGCATAGAGGACCAATGACATATTAGTCTATTAGTTCCCCCAATGGTAGGAAATTTTACCTCGAGGTTTCGCATCTGAGAAGTGAAAAATATAGTATCTATATTGATATCTCCATAGTTTTTAATTAGTGTAGAAGATGGGTAATAATGAAGGGTCATTGTGATAGAGGCCCAATGGAGTGTTAGGATTGTGGTCGTATGTGGAATCTTCATTGATTTTATAGGACCTCTCTACTAGCTTTGAGTGGAAAAGGATCTGTCCAGGATCCAAATTTAGTAGAAGGTTCATTTATTCCGCATCATGCGGGGAGTTGGAGTAGCACCATCCGGACTGGATGAGGAGGAGGTCATGGCCATGGTAGCCTAACCCCAAATCACCAGTAGCACCAACAGAGTAGTCATGATCATGGTAGATATGATATTTCAATGGGTTGTGTATCAAGCTAGTTGCATGCACTACAGTTGATATCCAAGGATCAGGCTATGAGACCATTTAATGTACAATTGGCTATTCTAGTGGAATCTATTAGAGTTTCTACTTTTATTGATACATGCGATTTGTGATATTTCATGTCTATACCTATCCTGAAATATATCAGACTATAGAAACAATATTTCTATGGTATAATGACCCTAGATAAAATGTTGGGAGTATTGTCAGAGGGAATATTCCAATGTTGGTATTGTCTCCTTAAGGTAGATAGTAACCCTTTATTATAGAACCTCTTTATTCTCGATATTAGTGGCCTATATTTCATTACCATGTTGTATTGTTTTTTCCAGTGTCACAATTTTTTAGAACACTATCATTACAAGTTATCTTTTACATCACCAAAGGGTAGAAATTTTCTATATATGGGTGAGTGGGATGTCTAGGGTGGTAGAGCTAGACTACGGAATCATGTGCTGGGGGGAGTGATTGGACAGATCTCTTTTATCTTTATATAAGATTAGGGCTTACATCAATCTAATGTGCATGTAGTAGTGGATCATTTAAGGGGTGTCTTAAAAATGATTTTTTTGTCTTACCATATGAGAGATATTTAGAGACTATGATTGAGATTATTCTAGGATTAGATGCAGTGTCCATTCATCCATATATGATGTAACCTACTGATCTCTATGATCTCAAGAAGTAGTTAAATGATTTATAGGCCAAAGTATTTATACATTCCAGTACATCCTCTAAGGTTTCTCTTGTGCTTTTCAACAAATAGGTAGTTGTAGCCTTATTTATATGTGAGTATTATAGACGGTTGAACCATCTTATGGTCAAGAACCAACACCCACTTCCTTGAATATATAATCTCTTTGTCCATCTTTTAGGATTTTGGGTCTTCTACAATATCGACCTATGATTGGGCTGTCATTAGGTGAAAGTCAGGCTATCAAACATAACTCATAAAACGTTTTGTAGAAGCTATGGTCTGTATGAGTTCCTAGGTCTATCGTTCTGCCCCATGAATGTGCCATTTGTTTTCATGGCTCTAATGAATAGGGCGTTTCAACCCTATTTGGTTTCCTTTTTCATATCCATTGTGTATGAAATCTTGGTGTATTCTCACACTTGTAGAAACCAGGACAAGCACCTAGAGATCATGTTTAGTAGACTGAGAGAGTATCATCTTTACACCAGGCTTTATAGGTGCCACTTATGGATAAAAAAATTTAAATTCTTAGGTCATATCATATTAGAAATAAGAATATCTATTATCACAGAAAATGTTAGTTTTTTAGTTTCCTGGGAGAATCACAAGAAGGTGTTTGATGTACATAGTATCATAGGGTTGGACAAATATTAAATGCATTTCAAACAAGACTTATCAAATATTTCTTCGCCTCTTAACATTCTTACAAAGGAGGGTGTTATGTTCCTATGGTTGGAATAGTGTGAGAAATTCTTTCATGAGGTGAAATAGAGGCTTGTATCAACACCTATTATGACTTCTCCATGGAAAAATAGAGGTTATACTCTCTTATGTGATGCATTAGGAATTAGACTAAAATTAGTGTTGATGCAGGAGAAAAAATTCATTGTATATATATCATGGTATTTGTGGAATCATAAGAGAAACTACCTGACACATGACCTTAAGCTAGCAACATTTTGTCCATGGATTATATTACTGAAGACACTAACTCTAAGGTGAGTACTTTGTGGTGTAAATTGACCAAAAGAGCCTCAAATATATATTTAAACTACATGAATTAATCTTCAAAGACCATATATCAGTTGAATATCTATATTCCTTTGATTTTGAGCTAGCCTATATGTATAGGAAGTCAATGTGGTTGCAGATGCATGGAGTCAAAAAACACTGACACATACTTTATGGGAAGATACAAATGAAACAGAGTTAATAACCCTATTTTCAAAGATTCATATAGAGTTTCGTGATAGCCATAAGAATTATTACCTCTCATATTTTACATTTACCACTCCCCTCATTGAGAAGTTAAAGGGTAGACAATTTTTAAATCCATAGGTCTTGGTTCTCTTTGAGAGTATATTAAGAGATAACCTACCTCCTGATTGGTATGTGGATATAGAAAACATTCTGTGTATTCATTGGAATATATGGGTTCCTATAAATATTAGAGAGGAGATGATGCATGATACCAACACTTCTTAGTGGGGAGTTCATCCAATAATCTCCAAGATGTATCGATATATGTGACACCATTATTGGTGGCCTAGGATGAAATGTCAGATTATAGGCGTTATCACTAGGTGT
The DNA here is from genome assembly GCA_963277665.1 of Viscum album. Taxonomy (NCBI): domain Eukaryota; kingdom Viridiplantae; phylum Streptophyta; class Magnoliopsida; order Santalales; family Viscaceae; genus Viscum; species Viscum album. The sequence continues at coordinate 152,496,289 of OY728134.1, read as the reverse complement.
TCCACCTATTAGCAGGTGAGGGTGGAACACTTAAGAATTTCTGTATTGTAACAACAAATTCCTATCATAGAGTAGAAATGGGATGATATTTCTAGGGATTTCATAGTCAGATTACTGAGGTCGTTGAGGGGTAGTGACACTGAATTGGTAGTTATTGACCAACTAACAAAAAACCAATTTTATTCATATCTAGTAGAATTTCATGGCTAATGAGATAGGAAGAATGTATTTCTATTATACCATATGACTAAACGGGGTCCCACATACTATCATTTCATATAGGGACACTCATTTTAAATCACAGTTCTGGAAGGGATTGCAGAAGGTTATGTGAACACTGGTGCTTCTAAGCATAGATTTTCACCCTTAGAATAATGGATTGTCAGAATTGATGAAAAATGTTCTAGAGGACATGCTCCGAGAATGTGTCCTTGATTTAGGTGGTTATTGGGAGATTCATATTCCTCTAATTGAGTTCTTATATAATAATAGATTTCAGGTGACGATTTAGATGGATCCTTTTGAGGTGTTTTATGTTAGGTCATATTTTTCACCCTTGTGCACACTAGAGGTAGGTGAGACGATGCGACTAGGATATCGTCTCATTCAGGAGAATTTAGTGAAGGGTTAGTATATCTAAAAGTGTCTGACTACTGCTCAGTCTAGACAGAATTTTTTTTATCAATTGTTGTCAATAGCCTCTAGAGTTTGAGTTTAGGGATTGTTTTTACTCCATTTATTGACTAATCTAGGTAATAGATAGTTACATAATCAAAGGTAACTGTATCCTCATTGTATAGGGTAATTTTAGATTCTAGATAGAGTTAGGCCGGTATCCTATGAGTTGCTACTACCTTAGAGGTACTCTTCCATGCATGACTTCTTCCATGTTTCAAAGCTTCACTAATATCATGTTGACTAGTCACATACTTTTGATCCCAAGGAAGATTATTTACATGTCGATTCTAACTTTGAGTAGTATGCAATACGTATTGTTCACCATAGAATCAAGGCTCTTTAAGACTAGTATGTCCCTCGAGTACAAGAGCTATGGTAACAAAACCATGTACATGATATGTCTTGGTAGTGGTAGACCAACATACATGCCTAGTTTCCATAGTTGTTCACATAGAGTGTTTCATCTCCCATTGAATTATATCTCAGTGATTTGTTCATTTAAGGGGGGAAGGATGTAAGAATATGGTATTTCACTTAGGTATGTATCCTTTAAAGTTCATTCTAATTCTTTATTTTCGGACTTAATATGGATTCCAAATAGGTTAGAAAACGTCCCAGGGGTGTTCAAGGATTTTTAAGAGAATGAAACCCATATTTTTGGGATACAATTTTTCTTATCATAGGGTTGTAGTAAACCATGTGGGGAGGACACATTATTAGGTCTAATCATGTTTTTGGTCTGAATTATTGGGTAGCACCATTTGGCATGGTTGGTGCACAGTTTCCCTTAGCATGTGTTCTATCCATGCATGTTCCAATTTTCTCTAGGTACCCATGCATGGTAAGAACATATTTTATCAAACTGTGCAACCAAACTATACAGAGTCTATGTTTTTGGTAATTTTACATTTTTTCACTTATTGATCAAATTATGCCCTCCATATTCCCTAATCCATTTTCCAGCTGGATTAACCTCAATTTATACCATTTTGGATTTTTTCGAAGGCCTAACATAAGGATAGATCTCTCTCATCTAGGATCCATTACAGATTCTATTCATCACATTATATGATCAATGATAAGTACTGTAGTTCATTTGAGACGTTCATCATCTCTATTGCTCCCAAACTAATTATCGAGGTGTAAGCATTTTTACCTTTTCTCGGATTAACTATATTACAAGACAAATTATAGTCTAATACAAGTTGAGGATAGTTTTAAAAGACTACGGTGGTTGGTTTATAACTCATCCCTTATCTTCATAGATTGTTGAATTTACGTGTGGGGACCACCGATTTCACTATTTGACATTTATTGAATTTATATACCATGCTTATATTCATATTAACCATATCGATATTCTCTTTAAATATATGTGATTAGTAGTTAGTGGTTATTACCACAACTCCATCCACACCATGTATAATGTTTCCCCAAATTATCATTTTACTATTTTGACACATTTGAGCCACCGTTCGGTTGGCAATGGATTGAACTGTCTAGGGGTATGCTTTTCTATATTATATGGCTGGGCTTATTTGTGAATTTCACAATTGAAAGTACCATGTATTCTCACCACATGTCCTACCTAAGGTAAGTGATTCAATTTGATAATTAAATGTAAATATAAATTGGAAAGTATATTAAGTACATGACTTGGCCTTATTAAACGTAAATGAATAATAGGTTGCCTGTCTGTATCACCCATTACAATGTTAATGGAAGGTAGTAGAGTGAAACTTGATTTTATTGGAAATTAATTAAATGCATTAAATGAATGGTTGAAATATACTTGGCCCAACCACACTAATGAAAAGATATGCTTGAATAAAATGGACTTATTGATTAATTATGAATTGATTAAATGGTTTCATGCTCAATTTAAATTTTCACACTAATGAAAGGTAATGTCTCGGTCATAATGAGTTATATATGACTTCATTATCAAAATATGATTTTAATGACTCTAGATCAGCTTGTATTCTTGAGGAATTCCTTGAGCACTCGAGTACCCCTTTCTAAATTCAAGGATATTTCTTGTATAGATGGAGACCCACCTAGAACCCAATCATTGTCCAATTGTGGATTCCTGATATGTAACTATAGGATCCATAATATACTACTACAAGATTCCTTGGACACACTCCTTTGATCCAACATTGAAAATTTGGTTCCCTGGTTAATGAACATCAGGACTAGTCATTTCTTAGACCCATTTTACCTTGGATGAAATCGTTTGTCTTAATAGGTGTCTTATTATGGAATGCCTTAGACTATGATCCTATTACAATACTCTCACACTTATCTAGGTTACATTTATTACTGATTTGGAAACCATTTATGTTTACGCATCCTTTGTTATTACCTTGGATCTTCATTATTATATATCATTATAGGTTTTGTTGTTACATATTGGATCCTTCACTATTTCTAACATATGTATTAATTATTACCCAGTAATAATCAAATAATAAACTTGTTACATCTTCAGACACTAGCTATGGGATGAATTAGGTACTTGGATATTTATTTAAATAGTAATGATTTACATTATTTATGAATGCTTTTATATAGTTACATTACCATTACACGAGTTAGATGTTATATACACCATTGGTTGTGGCCCACTAATATTTATCTCATTCCCTATCTGGAAACCATTGGTACCTGGGAAGACTTCATGATTTCAAGTGTTAATAAAGTGAATCATACTATTTCAAACACATGGTTTCTTTCTATGTTAGTATGGATCTGCTAGCAGTTGACTGAGTGGGATCTTAGGATGCATAGGATAGTTCATATATTTTCGATTTTCTACATTGGGTTTTTCATGTATGTATACTACTTTATATCCATGTTTTCCATCTCTCTAGATACATGTCAGATCATCATCAGTTGTTGTATGCTTTTATTTTATTCTAGTTATTTAAAGTATTTATATCCTTGTATTTTTACACTATTCATTCCATTTGCTTATATCTCTTACACTATTTACCTCTATTTATAATTATTTATTGTTCTACACTTTGGTAATGAGGGCATAGTCTACCAAACAAACACCCTAGTCGGTGCTAGCCAGCGGCCTCTAGAGTTTGGGGAGATGCGGTTGATTCCATGTGGACAACCAGTCTCAGGGCACCAATTAAGTGGCATCCATGTCTGGGATGTTAGAGTAATCCCAGATTCCGAATGAGTGTGTGAGTTGGGAATACATATTGGTCACACATATAGTTTAATATTTGAGACATTTTTTTAATATATAAATAATTATCTGAGAAAAATATTATTTTTTTGGGTTTACAATAGAGCATAGAAAATAAGTTCCTTTAAAAAAATGAACTAAACATGGCCTATATAGGGAAATAATTAAATATATAAATAAAGTCTTTTATATTTTTGGGGGAAAATATTCATAAATTAAATTTATTGATTGATAATTTATTTTGAGTGGATTTATGGGAATTTATCTCTATATGATGTTCGAAAATGTTATATTATTGATATATGAATTGATTTTTTATAAAATACTATATAGGATGTATATTATTAAGAATAGAGAAATATTATTATTATTTAAATTGTTATTGGCTTCACAATAATTAATATGTATTATATGTGTAATGATATTACTATTATTATTATTTTTATTGTAAGGTAGTCTAATTGGTACTCATGTTGTATTAACCATTATTCTACATCATAGTGGTTTGGGGTTCAAATCATGATAATAGATTTGACCAATTTTACTATGTAAGAAATTTAATTATGAGTATTAATGGTGTTATGGTGGAAAATGTACCATATGTATTTTGCGGTCCCATTGAAACAAGAATGGGAAGATATAATGATTGGGGTTTGAACTGCGGGCCTCCGATTGGACCTAAAAGAGTTTGGGTATGCCTTAGTTAGGTCTAGAAAATTGAGTCTTGTTAGCGGGTGAGTGTGTGGGTCTTATGATAGTACTCAGAAATAATTTTAGTAATTATTATTGTGATGTTGATATTTAAAGGTATGAGGGTGGAAGATTCTATGTAAATGTATTAAATAGGAGTTAGTTAATTCGTTATATTTCTTGTCTGATTTTGTGATATTTAAATATGACGTTATGGATTTATAAAAATTATATATCTAATTGTTCATTGGTTTCTGACATAGGAAAAGGCCTCATTAGGACCATTCCAAAAAAAGGTCATTTTTAAGTGATGATAATAGCCAGTCTTCTAAATGTGTATCTTTTTACTATTATGTTGTTAAAAGTTACATTTATAGGGTTAAAAGATGCGTGTGTGCCTTTATATATATAATGTATTAAACTTATATTATGACTATCATATAAAAATATTTAAATTTTTTATAAATGTTGTGTAACCAGAAAATATATTTTATAATCATTATATGGAATTATATTAACATATAAATGTTAAAATGTTTGGTATGTTATGTTTTTGTATTATTTATTTTAGAGTTATGGATGGCCATTTTTTTGATGGAATTTATATTTTCACTTGATTTTATTTTAGTTTATAATTTTAGTACCATATATCATTAATTTTATAAATAGAATAACTTCATTATTAAATAAAATGATTGACACACACACATATTAGTGTGTGTTTTATAATGTAAAAAACATATAAAAGTGAATATTCATAGAAATATTATATAAACATAAAAAAAATCATGGATAAGAACATTGACAATTTTAGAAAAATAAGGATATTACACAATTAATATTTTTTATAATAAAACTCTATATCATTGTTCTTGTAAATATTTAACTACAATTAAAAAAGAAACACTCATTCATTTATACTAATAATAAATAGAGTTATTTTCCACCAATTTATCTTTATCCTTACGGATCCCATCCCCTTCTAATCCAATTACTAATAGACTAAAACCTACCCACCAATCTATGACCAATAACCTCAAAAAAACCTTTATCTCCAAGATATTGAGCATGATGTTTCTTGAGATAGTGATTATTTTGAGTGTCATCATAATGGTCATTGAAATTAAGATTTACATGAGAACTATGAAAACTATAACAAAAAATGTCCATTCGATGAGTACAGTGATACCATACTATCTGGTTTCTAGGGGAAATAATATTATCATGTGGTAGACATATAACTCCATGAGAATAATTGATAAAATTAGGTATAAGAGGACATGGTAATTTCATTCAATAATGTTCCAAACATACAAAACCTGAATGAACCCCATGCCAACTTGCATAAATTTAATGAAGTTATTTATCCCATATTTTTACTACCAATATTTTCCATTTTTTGTATAATAAGACATTAATTTATAATTATAATGTGTTTTATTATATATATATATATATATATATATAAATTTAATTTAGATATCAGTTTTAGTTAATATAAATGAATTATAATTAAAAAATTTTACCTACACATTCAATTCTTATTTAAGGTAAATACAATCAATATCATTTATTTTACTGATTCAGACCAGTATATTCTAAATTTTTATGTGCATTGTATACATATTTTAAAATGTAACATAAAAAATAAATAAACCAAATAACATATTTTTTTTATTATCACGCACACAGAAAAACATATATACATATATATATATATATATATTTACTAGGATAAAATAATTTTTTATCAATAAACATTGATCCAATGTTAATATATATTTATAAATTCCAGTGTGTATATATATAATGTATGAAATAACATTTTTTTTCATCATATAATAATAATTAAAATTTTAATAAATGTAATATAAAAAACAAAATGATATTCTATTTACAATATATATAAATATATAAACATATAATTGTTAATATATAAATGTTTTGATATGTCATATGCCTAATAATTTTCATTAGGGACACTATTTTTTGTTTTTTATTTGGAAGAGACATTTTTCACTCAATTGACTCCATTTAAATACATATAGGATTTTTTATCCTTATTTCTTTATATGAAAATATTTCTTTATTAATATAAATGGTATTAAAAAATATACAAATTTATGTGTGTTTATAAAAATAGAAATATGACAGTGATAATTGATATAAATATTATAGGAGTATAAATAAATTCCTAAAATGGAGATGGAAAATTCAATAAAAATAAAAATAAATTAGAAATTATTTTTTTGAGAAGTATTATTGTTCTAGTGTGCATTAAAATTTATGTAATTAAATCACACATTCATTTACACTAAAAAATTTCAATGTTATCATCATATAAATTCTCATTATCCTAACTAATTCTTTATCCATTTGATCAAAAAAATTATGTAATCGTTATTTTACACCACATTATGCACCATATACTTGAATTGAAGTTTTTGTTATATGATAATTATCACTAGTTTAATGTATAACAAGGTATGTTTGAGTGTTATAGGCATGGTCTCTAAAATTAATAACATCCTGATACCATGAATATAATAACAATATAGGTTCTATCAAAAATGAAAACTATAATGGAATATTGGGATTCTAGGTTGAAGAAAAATTTCACATGGAATAAAAAGATGACCATTAGAACATTTGGTTTAATGGTTTCTCAATGAATATGGTAGCATATATCACCAATATACTAGATGTAGTTGACAGGAATAAACCCCATCATATCCTATATAAAGTAGTTGAAATTATCATTAGTCGTATTTTAATCCCACTACCATGTAATGCAAGTGTAATATTTTATTAATTTATAGTTACAATTCAAGTAATTCTATATATAGATATAAAATCCTGATATTTTTTCTACATAAAATTAATGATTAAAAATTATAAATTTTGAACCACACATTCTATATTTTCATTTTTACAAAATCATTATTTTTTAATTGAAAAAATAATATATAATGCATAAAATATATATTTTTTGTACTATACTAACATTAAATAAAATATTTAAATTAAATACAGAACCAACATGAATACATATACATATAAGTGGTAATATATATATATATATATATTACATTCTATATGAATAGAAACATAATATTTTTTTTATTAAAAATAAATACAATTTTTATAAATATGAAAATATATAACAAAAGAATTAATTAAAATATAATATAATTTTTGTTACATACTTTTATAGTAATTTATGAAAATAAATAATAAATATGAAAATATAAATATATGTAAATATTTGAAACCACATAAAAAAAGAAAAAATCAGAATGTACCTTCATTTAATAGAACCATGAATGTTGACAATGATGTAAAAAAGTAAAGAAAATGAAAAAAATAACGATAATACCCTAAATAGATTCATATAAAAGATATTAAAACATATGTGGATATATTAGAGAATGAAATCATGGAATGAATTTAAATATGAGATTATAATTTAGAATTTGAACAATTAAACTTCAAGCTATAAGAGAATCAATAGAGGTAGGGAAAATAATTTTACACCTCTTTATTTCGATGGTTATATTAATAAAATCCATGTAGGTATCCTGAAAAAGTAATATTATACCTTTTATAATAGAAAACTTAGATTATCTATAACACTCTAATTTTTTTTATTAAATTATCTCCATATAAATACTATGCTGAAGAGATTTTTTCACATGTAACAGAAAATTAAAACAAAACAATGATACATTAAAATAAAATTATTAAAATTGACATATCTAATATACATGTCAGACTAGATGGTATAAATTTTACTAAAATACTATTAATCCTATGTAAAAATGTGAAGTGATTTCATCAATTTGTATGTTTCTTCTTTATAAATCTCACCCGTTGAAGCTTAGAAAAGAGGTGACACCACTAGGGTTTTCTCTAGAATAATTCCAATACGAACTCCAAAAGTTATGGTATAATAAATATCATATGTGAGAGATGTTTGATATTATGAAAATTTTAATAAGACACATTCTATATGAACCCCGACCCATGATTGAAACAAGAGAATATATAATTCTTATATCTTATATAGATATATTGAGGGGTTATGCAAGTAAAAATTAAGATGATATAAACATGTAATTATCAATTTAATAAATTATTTATAAATCACATGTAATTTATAAATTTCATCCATTGAATCTTAAAGTAAAATTTACCCAAATTATTATATTAGATAACTGATAAAACTTAATTATTGTAAAAAAATAACAAAAAATATAGAATTTTAAGCTTATAATTATTAAATATTAAACTTTTATGTTTTTATTTTAATAAAATAATATAATGGAGAAAAAAATATTTTATTGATATGAATAATATATTAAAATTCATTTAATATATAATTGATAATAAAAAAATAATATAAATGGTCACTATATTTAAAAAAGTTATTTTCCTATGAAAATTGTTTTCATTGTATTTGTAGGTTTTGATTTTAATGTTTAATACCATATTTTAAGATATTTAATATGAAAGTATTAAATTAAGTTTTTATATATAATAATATTGTTATCTTAGGATTAATTTTTTGGTTTTTTCTTGGATGATTAATTTTTTGGAAAATACTGAAAAATATAGTTTTTATTAATACCATATAATTTTTGATTATATCATAATATACTAATGAATTAAAACATTTATAAAACATTTTTATAACCATTGAAATTTTTAAGAAGTAAAAATATTCATTTATAAATATTTTTTTGAATTTAAATAACCCATGTTTATCATTTTGTGACTTAAGTTATCATTTATATATCAAAAAAATATTTTCTTAATATTTTTATTTTAATTATGTTTTCACATTATAGAATTGAGTTTTTACTCATTTATAGACAAAAAACTCTTATATATTTAATAATAAGCCAAATACTTTTTGGTAAGTCAACACCATTGAATATTTTAGGAAAAATAGAATTTTTATCCTTAAAAGAACACTTTAAAAAAAATGTTTTTACATTTTACAAGCATTAATATAAAAAATAATTTTTTTCCATTAATAGAAATTTAATATGATAAAATTATATCCATATTATAACTTATATTTTAAATTTTTAAATGTGTTCATTTTCCATTTTATTCATAATATTCTAATATCAAGGTTTATAATGGAGTTACAATAGTAAAGATCAACTATTGTAAAATGGATTTAAAAAAGGGTAACATTACCAAAAAATGTTAAAAACATGTCATAAAATAAAAATTTGAGGTTTGTTATAGATGGAAAATTATTTACGCTCCCTTATTCTTCACATTGGAATCCAATTTCCATGTGAAACATGTGCCTATTTTATATTAAGATATTTATAAAAAAAATTATTCCCTCCACCTATAAAAATAAGCCTTCCACCACCCCTTAAATTACATAAAAAATATAATTCCTCATGAATATATACCCATTTCAATTATCTTGGATTCATATCCCACATTCATATGCCTTAAGTGTAACACCCCAAGATTTTATGAAAAATATTATTTTAATTTCATTAATGTATTATGTTGTATTCTACACCAAGATTACCTTGCGCTATACGCAACACCGTATTAGCTTGCAGTATACGCAACACTATTCTTGGATCGTGTTACACACAATTTTGATAATAGTTATTCTACGCAACATTGAGTATATATATATATATATTAAATGTATAAATGAAATATGGTTGGATTCTGTTATACGAAACAATGAAGGATTCTTTCACAACACGCAACCCTGACTTGGCTTGCATTACACGCAATCGCGACCTTCCTCGATAGCGTGTGTTGTACGCAATACCGGGTTTTAATAAACAATGTTATATTATTATAATATTGTCATGAACTAGCCGTTATGAATAGTATTAACTAAATTTTTAATTTTATAACATTATTATTCATCTTACACATTTCTAGAACATGGTATAAGAACAAAATAAATTTTTCGGGTAAAATAAGTATTTTTAAAAAAATGCAGTTTTACCGCCTTTTGATGGCGCACCCACTTTAAATATAGTTTTTGACATGTTTATATGTTCAATTTGACAAAATAATATTCTTCTTTTGGATCAGGATGTAAAAATTTACATTAGATAAAGTTTTGATATTTTTCCGACAACTTTCATATTTTAATGAATAGTAAAAACACGCTATATTTTAATTAAAAACAACTTTTTTCATCGTAATATATTATGTGGTTAAATTATAATATTGAATGGTTTTAAAGTATATTTATAATATATTTTTACCACTTAATATAATGTTGGTCATTGGACACAATTTTACAATTAAACCGAACATAAACAAGTGTCAATCTTTTGATAGTTATTATCTCTTAAAAACACGCTTTTTGTTTTGACAACAGGAATTAATTTTAAATTAATTTCTGCCACTTCTGTATTTGGAATTTAGAAAAATGGATTCCATATTTGGAATCAGGATGTTCAAATTGTGTAAATAGATAACTTTTATTTTTAGACATTTTGAATAATTACAGCGGTAAATATTTTATTTACCATGGTTAAGGGTAAATCCGGTAAATAAGGGTTAAGAAATAATATTATAATAATATTAAATTACCCTAAAACGTGTCTTAACCCCATTGTTTGATACATGGTCGACCATGGGCATCATTGGGTCGATTTTGGGACCCCATTGATCCACTTGTAAGTGATAATGACACTTTATTTTAATTAAGTTAAAATGAATACAAAATTGACACAAGCATATATCTTTTAGCAAAACAATTGTTACATGGGGTTATATATGTTGGATTTTAGATTATAAATATTCATTAGAAAGATACAAAGATTTCCTACATAATGGTATTTTATTTGTAATTTTTAGACTTTAAATAATTTAATTTATTTATGACACAATGATGATGTATTAATTATCTTATTAATGAAATATTGACATAATTGATGTTATAAACACCAAAATAAATGTAATTTTAGACTTTTTATGAATTCCAATAATTTTCTAGGTTACTATGATATATTAATGCTGATTTAATTAACTTCCTTCGAACATTTAATCCTGTTATGACTTTCACAAAAATCATATATCAAATAGTGTCAAAATTGACACAAAATAGTTTTTAAATAAAATATTATATTATTAATTGTTATTTTATTCCTAAAAATCTAAGGGTCGGCCAAATGACTTAGATAAGGATATATATATTAATAATAAACAATTTGGGGTTCGTTTGGCATGTTATAGTAAGTGTATTAACCATATAGTAAAAGAAAACAAAAAGACACGGTAAAAGTTAAATTATTTAACTTGGAGTTAAATCTAATTGATAAGGTTAAAATAATATCCTAAACTTGTCTAAATTCTATTGGTTGATAGGATTTCGACCCATCCCCACCTTAGCTTAGAAATAAGACCCTTTGGAACCATTATAAACCGATTTTGACTTTAATATAAAATAATATTTTGAGATGTTCCTAAGGTGCCCCTCTCCTCCCTTATAAAAGGACACCTCCTCCCCCTCCTCCTCACACCAATTTGAGCACTCAAGCTCGGCTAACCCCTGCCAAAATCTCTTCTCCACTTACCTAGAAACATCCTAGAGGTTCTGTTCTTCCTCAAAGACAAATTTTAGTGCCCTAAGAGGAGGTCTCAAAGAGGCACTTCAAAGAAGAGGTAATTACCGTTACCAATTCTTTCATCTTTATTTCTTCTTCCACTTCTTCTTCTTAGGTTGTTTCATTATGAAGTAATAACATCAGTATCACTCATATACTGATATGTTATTATAAGTATTAAACAACCCTATTTCACCATCTATCCATTCTACGGAAAAAGAAATCACCGCGCGTGCGTACGTACGGAATATCGTCTCCACGCCGTGGTGTAATCTATTTTCCACCACCACCTTACATGGATGGGTATAATGGTGTAAAGAATAACTATACATAGTTATTACAACATAATATTGATTCTTATATATTGTATAATCCACTCCAATTCAATTCAATATTTATAGAAATGATATCATCGCTCGTGCGTACGTACGGACTACCGTCTCCACGACGCGATGAGATTCATTCTCCATGTTAACCATTTAAGAATGATTATAAAGTATATATAAGAAATAATAATGAAATATATGACATTATGAAGCTACTGGATTTATGTATATATATACATAAGTATGTCATCTACTTACTTCCATTTCAAGACAATAAGGAAAGGAAAACAGCGTTCATGCGTACGTACGGACTACCGTCTCCATGAACGGTGTTTTTCATTTTATTTATCTACCTATTATATATATATATACTGAATATATATGATATATAAATCATATTTTATATTCTGGAAGTAAGTAAATCATGATATAAGTAATAATGATGTCAAGAACAACAAGTCAAAACACCTACGATAAATGAAACGATTTTACCCAAAACGCTTCTTTAACATGGAATTTACAAAAGAACGGGTAATATAATGTCATAAGTGAACAATATATGATATCATAACAATGAATATGATTCTGTAATAAGTCAATAACATGATTTCAATCATTATACAGGAGGTTCGGACACTTACAAAGCAAGTCGGACCTAAGGTAAGGGAAAATATCACAATCTCATTTTTATCCGAGATTGTTTATACTTTGGTATTTACTGGGGTGTATTTTATCATCCACATCCATGTTTCATAAATAATATTATTTCCATCCACCTACAATTGTTTAAATCCATTTTTACCCTTCGGTGAGTTTTTAGTAAAAGAAATGAATGGAATCTTTTTTCGTTTTTCGTACAAGGTACTTTTTGACTTTTCCGACAAAAGTACGAAGAATGTTTTTTTTAACTTATACGGCATGAATGGATTTTTAAAACATTATTTCCAAGAAGCTTCCTATACAAGTTTTCAAGTTTATTTTTAATCATCTTCTTTTATTTTAAAGTCGTATGACATGTTATGAAAGGAAAAGTGTTTTTGAAGAAGAAAGGATATTTTCCTCAAGAATGAAGTTCAAGTATTTTATCAAAATTATTTTCCATCTAAGATAATAAAAGGGTTCTGTTTTTATCCCTATTATTACAATGATTTGATCATGTTGTGATTGAATTATTTTTATGAATTCCTTTATCTTATATGAATTGTTTTATGATGTCATGTTGTTTAAGAATCCCATTTTGATTACATGGGTTACGCTATGATGTATGGTTTATGATTATGTGGCACACATAAGAAAGGATTCATTATAAGATGGGTGGGACCTATATCTCCCTCCAATGCATTGGGTAAAGATTTTATATCTCATGAGATAGACATGGCTGGAATGGTAGGTTATACCGGTTCAGTGAAACAGGACTGAAACGAGGGTTAATCGATTCAGAAAGGGACTTTGTCCACTAAGATAGTCTTGGCAATGAGGCATGACTAACAAGAAATGATTTTCCATGATTATGTGTGCATGCCACAAAGTTTCAAGTTTCATGTTATGATTATGGTGATCTCATTTTCACTTCTATGATTTGTTCCATGTTAAGATATTATGATCTCTTTTGCACGTTATGATTTTCAAAAAGATATGATATGATTTTTATTTCTTTTTTATACCCTTACTGAGCATTTGAGCTCACCCTTTTATGTTTTCTTTTCCCCAAGATATAAAGAAAGGTTTTAGGTAAAAAAAAATGGAAGATCTTTACGGGAGATATTGAAGATCTTTCACCAGGATTAGAATATTATGTTCCGAGTTTCCAAAGACACTAAACTATTACGATCCTTGTGTGTGTGTTTTTGTTATGTACTAAGTATTCCGCAAATGTAATGTAATGTCCATGTACGTCAGGATACGGGTCGTTACAGTTGGTATCAGAGGAAAGGTTTAGTCAACCTTTGGAAACTAGGATGCCAGAACTTTAGTGAGATCTCTAGAGATATTTCTAAGGTATGTCTAGGGATGTCCCTAAGGATAAGTATACGTATAGGATACAGTCCTAGAACTACGGTAACGATCATAGAATTTAACCTAAGATGTTAGATATCGAGCATACTCCACCTTTATTATGTTGTTTTCCCTAGCATGATTTTTGGCTCTCACACTATTCTTTTTTTTTGGGTTTTAGAAAATGGCTGGAAACAAGATGTTTCACGATAATGGAGGATATGATGGACAATGGAATGATATTCTTCATAATGAAATGGGATTTGGAAGTCCAAACATCATTATTATGCCGAATCAGCAATCTCATAATATGATCAATAAAGTAAAATTTGGTAAGTTTCCTGACTCGGCTAATAAGAGAAAGATGGAGTTTCATGGTGATCATAGAGGAAAGAAAGTTCAATTTCCCCTATGTAAATCATGTGGGAAGAGGCATCAAGGAGAATGTTTCAAGGGAACTGTAAGATTCTTTGGGTGTGGAAAAGAAGGACACAAAGCAAGTAAGTGCAAAGGAAAAGGTTCAGTTAACACCATGGATGAGGATAATGGTATTGCTACGACATCAAAAATGGTTAAGTGTTTTAAATGTGAAATGTATGGGCATTATGCAAACCAATGCCCAAAGGGACAGACTCATGAAGAGAATCAGTATGGTCGTATGGGTAGTATTTATGTGGATGATGATGAAGAGACTACAAATGATATGTGAGATGAAAGAATTGTTGAATCTCGGTTAATGGTTTAAGAATGTAGTGAAATGATTACATGTTTATCATGTGTAATGTTGTATAAGAAATCTCATGGTACTATGGAATAAAGAGACATCTAAGGATTGTTACACTATTGTCTTTCCTTGAGTTATGAAAGTGTATGATTAATGGTACCACTATCCATGAAAGGTTATTCAGATATTTTTGGAATCTAGATGATATGCGCATAAGGAAGGAATAATATGATAATGAGGTGTTTGATTGTATTCATGAGATCATGACTGATATAAGGAGAAGGTTATATCATGGTTTGAGTATAGAGAATTTTTGGATTTTGATATTCACTAAGGTTCAATGGGTATTCAAGAGAATACATGATTAAGGCCTTTGAATGTTTGGAATGTGATCAACAAGACATATCTTATGATATATGGGGATTAACGACAGTATTAAATCTCTGGTAATCGTTTTCACTATATTATGAGAGTGGACTGTAGTATTATGGATAAGCCTAAAGATTAGAATGGATTACGTTGGACATAAGTTAGTATTGTTTAAGGATATAAGATTTTCAATATTATTGATGAGATGTTATAGTAATGTAGTTTTAGAAAAAGGACAACCTACAGGACGGGCGACATCCCATCGCGTCGGACAAGGCTGTGGGAATCGAACCCACAACCGAAGTGTGACTAGCCTTTATCGCCTACCACTGGCCTACAGGAAGTCCCTGTTTATTAGAAACTAGTTTTATTATATTATGCAGTATGATGTATGAAGTATAAAGTCCATTTTAGGAACCATATATGATTAATCTCACTATAGATCGACTTATGTATATAATCTTTTTTGTTAACCTTTTGTTTGAGACAGATGGAATGACCCGTCATTCTATCACATGATCTGCTAACACTTCACGAATAACAAATTCAACTTCATTTATTTAAGATATGAAGTGGAAATTGTTAAAGGCATTAACAACAGTGAGATTGTACCAAAATAAAGTAAGTATTTATTCTAATTCTTTAACTTTAGGGAAACGATCTTGAAAACCAAAAATGTTGTCCTAGTGATCTTATACCTGATGAATCAGATGGTACCTTATATCATCACAAATCTATGGATTTGTGATTACTGGCTTTTCCATAGCCATGTTCTCTACCACTCTCCATCAGAACATGACGGTTAGATTTCTCTTCCATGTCCATATTTTCACCTATGTTCTCCTATGTGGATACCCAGTGATTAGTTAACTTGGGTAACCATTACGTTTTATACTTTAGTTTTTAAAGATATGTTTTGGTATTCCTTTTTACGATGTGGGATTCTATCAAAGAAATTATCAAATAGTAAACCATTTATAACCCCGACGAATTTCGAGGGCGAAATTCATTTTAAGGGGGGTAGAATGTAACACC
The DNA here is from genome assembly GCA_963277665.1 of Viscum album. NCBI lineage: Eukaryota > Viridiplantae > Streptophyta > Magnoliopsida > Santalales > Viscaceae > Viscum > Viscum album. Next base: position 152,479,663 of record OY728134.1, on the reverse strand, counting down.
CCGAGATTTTATGAAAAATATTATTTTAATTTCATTAATGTATTATGTTGTATTCTACACCAAGATTACCTTGCGCTATACGCAACACTGTATTAGCTTGCAGTATACGCAACACTATTCTTGGATCGTGTTACACACAATTTTGATAATAGTTATTCTACGCAACATTGAGTATATATATATATATATATATTAAATGTATAAATGAAATATGGTTGGATTCTGTTATACGAAACAATGAAGGATTCTTTCACAACACGCAACCCTGACTTGGCTTGCATTACACGCAATCGCGACCTTCCTCGATAGCGTGTGTTGTACGCAATACCGGGTTTTAATAAACAATGTTATATTATTATAATATTGTCATGAACTAGCCGTTATGAATAGTATTAACTAAATTTTTAATTTTATAACATTATTATTCATCTTACACATTTCTAGAACATGGTATAAGAACAAAATAAATTTTTCGGGTAAAATAAGTATTTTTAAAAAAATGCAGTTTTACCGCCTTTTGATGGCGCACCCACTTTAAATATAGTTTTTGACATGTTTATAAGTTCAATTTGACAAAATAATATTCTTCTTTTGGATCAGGATGTAAAAATTTACATTAGATAAAGTTTTGCTATTTTTCCGACAACTTTCATATTTTAATGAATAGTAAAAACACGCTATATTTTAATTAAAAACAACTTTTTTCATCGTAATATATTATGTGGTTAAATTATAATATTGAATGGTTTTAAAGTATATTTATAATATATTTTTACCACTTAATATAATGTTGGTCATTGGACACAATTTTACAATTAAACCGAACATAAACAAGTGTCAATCTTTTGATAGTTATTATCTCTTAAAAACACGCTTTTTGTTTTGACAACAGGAATTAATTTTAAATTAATTTCTGCCACTTCTGTGTTTGGAATTTAGAAAAATGGATTCCATATTTGGAATCAGGATGTTCAAATTGTGTAAATAGATAACTTTTATTTTTAGACATTTTGAATAATTACTGCGGTAAATATTTTATTTACCATGGTTAATGGTAAATCCGGTAAATAAGGGTTAAAAAATAATATTATAATAATATTAAATTACCCTAAAACGTGTCTTAACCCCATTGGTTGATACATGGTCGACCATGGGCATCTTTGGGTCGATTTTGGGACCCCATTGATCCACTTGTAAGTGATAATGACACTTTATTTTAATTAAGTTAAAATGAATACAAAATTGACACAAGCATATATCTTTTAGAAAAACAATTGTTACATGGGGTTATATATGTTGGATTTTAGATTATAAATATTCATTAGAAAGATAAAACGATTTCCTACATAATGGTATTTTATTTGTAATTTTTAGACTTTAAATAATTTAATTTATTTATGACACAATGATAATGCAGTAATTATCTTATTAATGAAATATTGACATAATTGATGTTATAAACACCAAAATAAATGTAATTTGAGACTTTTTATGAATTACAATAATTTTATAGGTTACTATGATATATTAATGCTGATTTAATTAACTTTCTTCGAACATTTAATCCTGTTATGACTTTCACAAAAATCATATATCAAATAGTGTCAAAATTGACACAAAATAGTTTTTAAATAAAATATTATATTATTAATTGTTATTTTATTCCTAAAAATCTAAGGGTCGGCCAAATGACTTAGATAAGGATATATATATTAATAATAAACAATTTGGGGTTCGTTTGGCATGTTATAGTAAGTGTATTAACCATATAGTGAAAGAAAACAAAAAGACACGGTAAAAGTTAAGTTATTTAACTTGGAGTTAAATCTAATTGATAAGGTTAAACTAATATCCTAAACTTGTCTAAATTATATTGGTTGATAGGATTTCGACACATCCCCACCTTAGCATCGAAATAAGACCCTTTGGAACTATTATAAACCGATTTTGACTTTAATATAAAATAATATTTTGAGATATTCCTAAGGTGCCCCTCTCCTCCCTTATAAAAGGACACCTCCTCCCCCTCCTCCTCACACCAATTTGAGCACTCAAGCTCGGCCAACCCCTGCCAAAATCACTTCTCCACTTACCTAGAAACATCCTAGAGGTTCTGGTCTTCCTCAAAGACAAATTTTAGTGCCCTAAGAGGAGGTCTCAAAGAGGAACTTCAAAGAAGAGGTAATTACCGTTACCAATTCTTTCATCTTTATTTCTTCTTCCACTTCTTCTTCTTAGGTTGTTTCATTATGAAGTAATAACATCAGTATCACTCATATACTGATATGTTATTATAAGTATGAAACAACCCTATTTCACCATCTATCCATCCTACGGAAAAAGAAATCACCGCGCGTGCGTACGTACGGAATACCGTCTCCACGCCGTGGTGTAATCTATTTTCCACCACCACCTTACATGGATGGGTATAATGGTGTAAAGAATAACTATACATAGTTATTACAACATCATATTGATTCTCATATATTGTATAATCCACTCCATTTCAATTGAATATTTATAGAAATGATATCATTGCTCGTGCGTACGTACGGACTACCGTCTCCACGACGCGATGAGATTCATTCTCCATGTTAACCATTTAAGAATGATTATAAAGTATATATAAGAAACAATAATGAAATATATGACATTATAATGCTACTGGATTTATGTATATATATACATATGTATGTCATCTACTTACTTCCATTTCAAGACAATAAGGAAAGGAAAACAGCGTTCATGCGTACGTACGGACTACCGTCTCCATGAACGATGTTTTTCATTTTATTTATCTACCTATTATATATATATATATACTGAATATATATGATATATAAATCATATTTTATATTCTGGAAGTAAGTAAATCATGATATAAGTAATAATGATGTCAAGAACAACAAGTCAAAACACCTACGATAAATGAAACGATTTTACCCAAAACGCTTCTTTAACATGGAATTTACAAAAGAACGGGTAATATAATGTCATAAGTGAACCATATATGATATCATAACAATGAATATGATTCTGTAATAAGTCAATAACATGATTTAAATCATTATACAGGAGGTTCGGACACTTACAAAGCAAGTCGGACCTAAGGTAAGGGAAAATATCACAATCTCATTTTTATCCGAGATTGTTTATACTTTGGTATTTACTGGGGTGTATTTTATCATCCACATCCATGTTTCATAAATAATATTATTTCCATCCACCTACAATTGTTTAAATCCATTTTTACCGTTCGGTGAGTTTTTAGTAAAAGAAATGAAAGGAATCTTTTGTCGTTTTTCGTACGAGGTACTTTTTGACTTTTCCGACAAAAGTACGAAGAATGTTTTTTTTAACTTATACGGCATGAATGGATTTTTAAAACATTATTTCCAAGAAGCTTCCTATACAAGTTTTCAAGTTTATTTTTAATCATCTTCTTTTATTTTAAAGTCGTATGACATGTTATGAAAGGAAAAGTGTTTTTGTAGAAGAAAGGATATTTTCCTCAAGAATGAAGTTCAAGTATTTTATCAAAATTATTTTCCATCTAAGATAATAAAAGGGTTCTATTTTTATCCCTATTATTACATTGATTTGATCATGTTGTGATTGAATTATTTTTATGAATTCCTTTATCTTATATGAATTGTTTTATGATGTCATGTTGTTTAAGAATCCCATTTTTATTACATGGGTTACGCTATGATGTATGGTTTATGATTATGTGGCACACATAAGAAAGGATTCATTATAAGATGGGTGGGACCTATATCTCCCTCCAATGCATTGGGTAAAGATTTTATATCTCATGAGATAGACATGGCTGGAATGGTAGGTTATACCGGTTCAGTGAAACAGGACTGAAACGAGGGTTACTCGATTCAGAAAGGGACTTTGTCCACTAAGATAGTGTTGGCAATGAGTCATGACTAATAAGAAATGATTTTCCATGATTATGTGTGCATGCCACAAAGTTTCAAGTTTCATGTTATGATTATGGTGATCTCATTTTCACTTCTATGATTTGTTCCATATTAAGATATTATCATCTCTTTTGAAGGTTATGATTTTCAAAAAGATATGATATGATTTTTATTTCTTTTTTATACCCTTACTGAGCATTTGAGCTCACCCTTTTATGTTTTCTTTTCCCCAGGATATAAAGAAAGGTTTTTGGTAAAAAAAAATGGAAGATCTTTACGGGAGATATTGAAGATCTTTCACCAGGATTAGAAGATTATGTTCCGAGTTTCCAAAGACACTAAACTATTACGATCCTTGTGTGTGTGTTTTTGTTATGTACTAAGTATTCCTCAAATGTAATGTAATGTCCATGTACGTCAGGATACGGGTCGTTACATTAAGTCACATGATGTGGGACTAAGTCCCCTATTTTAATGAATTACTTCAAGATAAAGTTAAAATTCTCAGCATAAGTACAAATCACAATCTAATATTTTTCCTTATTTATATATGTCCTATAATCTTATCATACCCATTTAAAAGATATTAAAATCCTTATTATTTATGTACTTATATTTTTTATATTTACCTAATAAACATTACTTACCTTTCCAACTTTCCTATAGAAAAATGAAAACGTCATCATGCATACGTGCGAACTACCTCATCTACGAGCGACCCATTTTATTTTTTCTAACTGACATACACGTATTATTTACAAAAGTTATTTGATGAAATTATATTTTATTTATATTATTATTAATATTCTATAATATATAATCTATTTCCTACCCATATCATGTTCTATAGAATATGAAAATATATTCTATTTATACATACGAACTACTGCTTCAAAAAAGTTACATATTTGTTTTCAATATCTCTAGTACTTTATTATTTATATAAATATATTAAAATAGTAATAAAAATATAAAAAATTTAATTAATAAAAATAAAATAATTTAATAATGATATTATTCCAAAAGTATCATTTTATTAACCATTCTCGCCTATCAATTATAGCATGTTATTATTTAGATCAGTTTGAGAACCTACATGAATTATGTTATAAATTAATATCATGGATTAATTTGGAAACATAAATAATTGTATTATTTGAAATAAATGAGAAATAAACATTTTTTTAATGTTTTGGAATGGTTATATTAAAATTTATCTTATTATTAAAATACAACCCATTATTCATTAACAATATCTAAAAAACAAACGTATCAGATTCCATCATTATGAATCGTAACTAAAAATATTGGGTAATAAAATCTAAAATATATAAATAATTATAAAACATATATTCCATCATATTTGAATAATATAGTGATTATGAACTTTTTTAAAATGTAAAAAAGATTAACATTGACAATATAACACGTGTGAGAAACAATAAGGATTACTAACACCAGATGGTAAAAATAAGATACAACTGACCAATATATTTTTATAAGTGATTTTAAGTTATGAATATAAAATAAATTATAAGTTAATAATATTTTAAAAAGAGTTATTAAAATATTTATGTTTATTCTACATGAGTTGAGAGTATTTTTTACTAAACATGAATATAATACAAGAATGTTTCTTAACCAAATATCATTTCATTGAGGTATAATGCTTATTATTGAACTTTTTTATTATTTTTTGTGAACATCCAAATATGTTATTTTATTAGGATTTATTTCCTATCATTTTTATGGGCATTTAAATTTCTATCTAATAAATTCACTTTAAAATTATTATTACTTTATAAATATAATGTATGTTAGGTATTTCCTCAGATAAACATTCCATTTTTGAGACAAATGTCATATTCAACCCTCATTGTTTCATGTGTGGTGTTTATAATGCCTTATGGGGGATTTTTATCATAAGTCTCATGAAAAAAAATTTATTTTTGAATTCGTACAATGTTATCTTTTTAGGGGATTTTGATTTTTTGATGACAAATCTGTAAATGGAATTAATAACTGAAAACTTATTTCATTGAAATTTAATGTTTCTTCATGAACATAATTCTACCACGCAAGGCCTATTCCACCATAAAATTCTATTATAAGCTATTTTCTATTCCACTCAAGGTAAAATGTTTTTTTAAAATAAAATCTCCCTCCATGAGTAATTTCAAATAATAGTATAATGTTATTGAGAATAATTATAATGATTCCCAAGTATTCTCTTTGTCCCCCATATCAATTTTTTCTATTCTTTCTAATGTTTTCAATTTTTATTTGCAAAATAATGTATTTTTATTTTATGTCAGACTTCATATTACACTTTAACTCTTTTTAAAGGAATTAATTAATATCCATTTTATAATATGGGTTTTTAACAAATTTATTTTGAAAAATAAAAAAGTTATTTCCTTCCATAAATGAATGTATAATTTGTCATCCACTAAAACTTTATGTCTTCTTCTACAATACATTATAGATATTATTTTCAAAATAATTTGTGAAAAAATTCTTCACGTCAAATCCTATAATTAAAGTTTTGAATGTGACCCATAACTTTATATTCTTATGATATTGTTAATAATTTTTTCTAAAAACCCTTTTTAACGTTTTTCACTTGAATATATCCATTCACCATTATTATCATCATTCTAAATTAATATTCCTTTCCACTTTTTAATGTTGTTTTCAAAATAAATTTAATTCATGATTATTTTTTAAAATTAATATGGGTATTTCCACTTAATTATCTATGGATTGATTTGGTGATCTTAAAAAAAATATTCACATATATAAATATAATTAATAGTTTTTATATTACATTGAAGATATTTATTATCCCACCATCCAACTTGTTTCTTTGGATGATTTATAAAATTTTCCATGGACGTTTTCATGTACTCATCCTATTTTATATAAATTAATAGTGAAACTACTCCAGTTAAACACCACATCATTCAAAAGGAAAATTTAGGATATCATACATGATAAATAATATAATTTATAAAATATTGTATTATATAAAAATTATGCATAATTAAGAATAATTGTTTCCATGAATATTCACAATTCACTAATTTTTCTGTGAATTTACTTCCTGAAATTGTGAAATTTGATTCGTTATGTCATCAATTCCCAACACAATCACCTATTTAGAACCTACACAGAAATACATAAACACCATGGATATAAAGAGATCATATAATAATAATAATTTAAATATAATTATATATATTATAAACCCAAAATATTTATTTTCGAAGGGAGTGTCTATTGTGTAGTGTGGGGACATAGGAGGGAGATGCGATTTTTTTTATTAGAAGAGGTGATTGAGATGTTTGATTTTTGAGGGAGTAGGACGATTAAGATGGTGAGTGGGGTGATCATATTTTTGGGGAGAGATAAAGTAGATGAGAAAAATTGTTGATTGAATTGTTAATTTTCTTTGACGTTATATAAAAATGAATACCTATAATAAAAATAGTTACTTTTATCAAAGTTATAGACACACATATATTATTTTACTTAATAGTATGATAAATTTATAATTTTTTTGTATAATTAATTATATTATATTTTTATAGTGTTACTAACATATATATATATATATGATTATATGTATTTATATGTATATATCAACAATATTCAATTATATTCTGGAATTCCATTTTTTAATATTTTCATTTTATTACTTTATTAAACTATTATTTCCTTTAATAAAAAAGTATATACTATCACATAGGGTATATTTGTATATTAATTTATTAATATTAAATAAATAATAAAATTAAGTGTTATATATATATAATTTTTATTTTTTAATATTTCTGAGGATGCAATATTTTGTATTTTTTAGTGTGTGGAAACATTTTACATGTGTACAATGTACTAGTTTGTAATAAAATATTTTTATTACTTTCAATACATTTTAGCTATATATTTTGAAGGTTAAAAAATTAATTAATTAGAGGAGGATTTTTTTAACTCTTTTACTCAATCAATGATTAAATTCATAAAATGTTCCACATACCATTTTTGGGTTTTATAAAAAAACAATGATATTTTTTTTAAAATTATATCTCAGATCAAAGTGCCATCACTCTATTATTTATCAATATAAAAATTTCCATTTATCATCAAATTAATTTGATTTTGGATTTCCAGATCATCCTAGGGTAGAGAAAACATTTTATTTATTAAAAATTGCCTTCTAATTAAATTTTTTGGACTAAAAAATAATGCCATCATGATCTCCAAGCAAAAAAATTAAAATAAATTATTTATCTTTAAAATTAATACTTAAGGGTGAAATATTTAATTTTTCTAAAAACACACACACACAAGAGATATTATAATTTATTTTATGATAATTAAAAAAAATTAATTTTTAAATTGAAATAAAATACATAATGAAAACATTTGAAGAAAAAATTATTTTATAATAACAAATAATATAAATTTTTAAAATTTTTGTAATGTAATTTTTTTACCAAAAATATAACATTCTATTCTATTTAACAACATCATAAACTAATTTTATAAACTTTATTCACCTCCCATGGTCCTTGAATAAAATTGTTCCCTTCCAACTCTCAAGAGTGGAGTAATTTTTATGAATTGATATATATTTAATTATATCCTCAAATACAAAATTCTTAACCACAAATCATAATGTGTTGTACATGATTTACATATTTCAAAATCATATTTTAAATATGTTCATCATTTTTTGAATTATATCGAATATTCACATCGAGTGACTTGAAAGAGACTTTTTTCATGATTTAAAGGTCATTATATAATAGGCTTAGTCTTTAAATGATTTCAAAATTACTTTTTATAAACTACGGACTACTATAATTGTGGAACATAGGTTTTAACAATACAAATTTCTTAGGTGTATGGCCAAATAAGAAAAAACATACAAACAGAAACTAGAAAAAATCAATGGAGTATTATTTGGTGGACATTGTAGTGTGATGAGATATGTGAAAATAGTATTGATAACAAGTAGGTAGTTGAAATAACAACAAATAAGAGGAATAATAAAAATTGGATGGAATTAGGGAAACTAGAATGTACATAACCGATAGAAAATATCACTTATCTTGTAATAAAATTAGTTATAAAGGTGGTGAAGATGTTCAAAAAGATGATTAAAACACGTAACCATAATTTTATGAACATTGTTTCTATAAAAATAACTTAATATCTACTCTTCCAAGTAGATCTCAAGATGAGGATGATTTATCATTGAGAAAATATGAACTATAACACTTTTCATTTATGTACTTCAGTTTTAGTTATAAGGAAAAAAAGAAACCACTAATATTCACCTATTAATTCATGGAGTTTTTGTGGAAAATATGACCATGTAGAAAATAACAAGAGGAAATAATATAAAAAGGTAAATAAGACTCATATGATTTAATTCCATGAAATAAACTTGTATAATATTACACAATTCAAATAATGAAATTCCCCTAATCAATTATGTTAAACTTATTAGTAACACCAATAATAAAATTCTATAAAATCATTATAAAACAAAAATAAAGATAGTCTTAAAGAAGAGAATATGAATATTATCTATAGTGATCAAAGTATTCCTCTAAATTGATCTCTACTAAACTCTTTCCATAATATCATTCTAATTTCTGGGTCCAACTCCTTTCAACACTATTCCCAAAGAGTTAATGGATCATCGATTTGTCCTCATGTCCTTATCTTTTTAGGAAAATTAGCCACATACTAGATCTAGCCTCCTCATGTTCAAATGATTTGAACTCATCCCTTTATTATACACAATGAACAATTTTTTTGTGGTAATTACTTCTTCCTAAGAGATTATAGGAAAACTATATAACTGATTTTTATCCCCCACTTGTAACATAATTTCATCTGAATGTGATGAACCTAAATGAGCACCAAGTTTAGTTCAATATTTATTTTCATTATTTATTTGTATTATGAATCTTTCCAGTACACTTCATCAACCTAATCAAGAATCTTTTTTCCCTTTTAGTTTCCTAATTATTTAATTTTCCTTTTTAAATTTCAGGGCTTGTGCTTGGAATCAAAATATAATAATAATTATACATTAATTTTCCATACCATTTCAATTCAAACTATAGACTAGAAAAAACATCCAAAAATTCCAAAAAATAATAATCTATTTAAATTTCAGATATAGAAACCAATAAAAGTTTTCTTTAAAAAAATGTGAAATATGGAAAAGACAATTTTTAACATTTAAACGTAAAAACCACTAATTTTTGTAAAAATATTTAAATAATCATAATTCCATAATAATTTTACTAATATTCAATTGTTTCACATTTATAACAATGTTTCACATTAAAAATCTAATTATTACCTTTAAATTATGTTGAAAAATCAATTAAAGATAGAAAAAATAAAATTTTCTAACTCTTAAGACGTTTCTTGTCACCAAGAAATCTATTATTCAAATTCATTTTGTGAAATGAATTCTCAAGAATTAAAAATGAAGTGCTGCAACGAATCAATATTTAAAAAAAAATCCCCATAGAATATAAAAAATAGTTTATGTTAGTTTTATTATCAAATAATATTAGGCCTAAACATGGTTTCAATTTTAAAAATATGATTGAGATTTATAATTTTGAAATTGTTTAAACAGAATTAACTTTTTATTTAACTGAAACTTTAAAAATTTTCTTTTTTCAAATTTAATAGTTCAATATAATTATATATAGAATAAAGAGACACAGCCAGTTGAGTAGAGATTTTTATAAATTGAAATAATGAATAATTAAATAAATCACTAGTTTTTACTTAAATAATATAAATTTCACTACAACAAAGTTTTCATTTCAATTACTATTTAAATACATATCTTATGAGTTTAAAATATATTAAAAATTTTAAAAATCAATAATGACTATAAATCATACAATCAATGTTAGAATATAAGAATAAATTTTAAACGGTGAAAAATAATTGATGGGCCCAATTAATTATATATGGTAATAGATTAAATTAACCACCTCAATGTGGAAAATAACCATTAAGAATTAATTTTTTTCAGTAATAAAAAATGCTAAAGTGATTCTTGATAATAGATAAATTTGAAACCTTCTTAGAGGTTTTAGGGGTTTGTAATATGTACAAAATTATAGTGTAGTTAAGCATATAAAAATACACATTCCCCACACTAAAATCATAATATTTTCCCTAATTTAGAATTTGAAGGTAGAAGAGACAACTTTAAAACACATTCAGGTGATTTTTTTTGGATTTTATTAGAGAGAATTGATGTTAAGTGGTTAATAGTGAAGCTTATAAATTTATATTTTTGAGAAAATAAAACCAATTAGATAGATTATTGAAATTGTAAAATGTTTATATTGTCCACTACATGGATATTCTTGTGTCAAAACAGAATCTTATAGAGGCACATGCTCACACAATGTGTTCACATAATATTACAAGAGGAGAATTAAAATATTCATATAAGAAAATGATTTCAGAATTCAAGGAAACCACAATAATAGTAATGACCATTATAATTTAATAAAATTAAATCCTGAAACACAAACAATCGAGAAATTTTTTTTAGTATTATACGTCACATAAATATTATAATTTTTTTAATAAATCTGGGAAGAATTAAAAATATTGAGAATTGAAAAATAATTCCCATGTTATAGAAGATCTATTGATTTAATTTCATTCCAATAAATCCAACCTTTTGGAATTTAAGAATCCACCCTACTTTCATATAACCAATACCTAAAATTTTTAAAGTAAATTTACTATATAATTAAATAGTTTAACATCAATATTAATTTTATAAAAAAAATGATTTAATGGAATTTTGATCTAGATGATTCTTCTTGTAGATCTTATATGCGTTGAATAATAATTTAAATTTCATGTGAAGTGTTTAATGTGATGGTAACTTCATATGGATTCAAGTAGTCAATTGAGTGTTTATATAATACCTTGGGTCTCTTCAGGTGGTTTGTTTATTATCCACACATTCAATTAATTTCACAATTAGTTTTTTTCTTCTTTTAGTTGATTCACTATGTAACATTATAACCTGAGTGTGACATATCGATGGCCCGAGATAGTCAATCACACAATCTCAAGAATGACCCCCCATACACTAGAGGTTTCTAACTAGTAGTGAGGGTTAGATAATTAATTCGTAGGGAGACTATACCATCTTTGATCAAAGTAATACACCAACAGAAATAATAAACTATTGTGGAAGAAATATATGTCAATAAACAACTCCAATATCTCAAGGTAAATAATACAGGAAATAAAATATCCAACTAAAGCATAAAACATTCCATTCTAAAGGAAATTTCAAGTGCCTAAATTGAAATCTAGAAATATAGACACAGAAAACTATCCATTGGGCCCTGAACCACATCTGGTTCCCTCATCCGAGCTCCATCCCAACTCATCCATATAATACAGGGCCATTCACCTAAACTATTCCTAGAATAATAAAGTATATTTTTATATCGATCAAACAGCCCGAGTAGTGTATGCATATGAGTTAGTATATCACCACCAGTGGCGTCTAAAACAATATCCATTCAAATATAGTGTATGAATTTTTATAAATAAATAATTACAATGTATAATTCAAAAAGTTATCACATTACCAATAAATATTTATTTAACCACATAAACCCTAGGTTCCCATAAACACCTGTACCTTAGTACACCTGTGTCAGAATCTAAACAATCCTTGAGGGATATCACATATCTAAATGTCCATTTTACCATTCTTATTTTCAAAAATAAATGACCATGTTAACATTTATTTATTCATACAATTGAATAACCATGATACCATTCATTATTTTTAGAAGAATTTCCATGTTACCATTCACCATGTAAAAATATATAATTTAATGAACATTTTATGATTATTAAAAAAAGATTGAATAAGCATGTTACCATTCACCATTTAATAATACAAAATTGAATGTGGATGTTACCATTCATAAAGCATATATGAATGAGCATGTTACAATTCACCATTTAATAATAACATATATTATAATTACACAATAATATATATAACTAAATTTCCCATTAATTGACTAATTAACTAATTAATATTTCTCCAATATCATTATCCAATAATTAATTCACCAATTAATAAATCAAACATGCAATCTCAGTGTCTTATAATTTAATCACCTATTAATTATTCAATTCATCACATCAATATCTTATCATTAATTCTCAAATTAATTATCTCAAATTATTAAAACTAATATTCCATAATTAATTCCCCAAACCATAACTTCAATATTGAATAATTAATTTTCCCAAATTAATTATCCTCAAATCCCATAATTTTACAATTCAATAATGTTATAATTAATTCATCAATTAATTATACAAACTCCACTGTTCCATTATTCAATAAAATACCAAATTTTAATATTCATTCTTTGATAATTAATTTATCAATTAATTATCCAAATCCCACATTTCCCAATATTCAATCTAATCGCAAATTCCTCAATTATTTAATTAACCACATAATTAATTTAATTTAGAAATTCCAGTTTCTAAAAAAACTCATGAAGTTATAAAATTTTTCATACATGCATCAAATAATGACTATAGGAATTGATGATTAAAAAACCTACCTCAATTTCTTGAAGAACAATTTCCCAAAGGAATCCCAAAAATTGAGTAGCATAATGATGCTAATCAGATCCAAATATATTAACCAAAAACAATATTCAAAAATAAAAGATCCCTTAGATATAGGTATATATCTATAAGCCTAGATCTATATTCCCAAAATATGGGTCTATATCTTGAAAAATTAAATATTTCTTATACTAATAGATGGAGAGAACATAAGAGGTTGAATTGGAAAGCAACATGATATGATCTATATATCGAGATAGGAGAGGATCTTTGATTCATGCTTTAGATCCTATAGAACGGAAGTCGAGAGGGTTTGGAATTTTTTCGGAGAGATCCAATATTGGGAATGACCACCTGGGGTTGAGTGGGGGTCTACTTGTGTTTAATTTGGGGTTTAGTAAAATTTAAAAATAATTTTCAGGATAATTTAATTTTCATGCACGGTTTCCTTGGTAGGGGTACACAGTTTTCCATAACCATGCCCCAAAAGAGTGCATATTATTTCTAGTGTGTGATGTTTACATTTTTAGATTTCATTTTTTTGTAATTCATACACCATCCACATGAACCCTCATTATCCATGGCTACACGGTTTCCTGGGATGGCCGCACGATTTTCTCTAATAGTGCATCAATTTTACATAACCCTTTTTCTTCCATTTTCTAAATTTTCATCTAATGCGCCCCAAGGTAAAACCGAGTCGAGAGGTTCTTAAATAAATATTAAATTATCTTAATTTAAGCTTGTGTCAACTCCATAAATGATTGGGATTTTACATTCTCCCTACCTTATAATAGCTCGTACTTGTACTACACACCAATGATTCCATACGATTTCAAGCCAAAAAGATCCGTCCACAAAGCAGACATATCTGCTTCTATATCCCAAGTTTCCTCGTAAACATTCCCATGTTTTAATAACACATGAATGATCATCATAGTGTTTCCCCATAACAGTTTATCACAATGATCCAAAAAACAAATCACATTCACTTGAAAGGATGCATCTATCCCACTCTCTAAATCATTCACATCGATCATATGGGAATGGTCAGGGTGATACTGCCGAAGTTTTGATGCATCGAAAATATCAAGATTTGTGTTATATTTCTATGGAAGAGCCAATCGATACAACACCGACCTGATTCTCTCCACAACCTCTAACAGGCCACCAATCCTAGGTTCCAAATTTCTCTATCTCTCTATCATGTGGTCACCTAACCTAGGCGGCACCCAAACGAATACACAATCACCCTATGTAAACTCTAGGGGTTTCATCAATCAATCTGCATATGAAATTTTTCTACAATGAGTTGTAGCCAAATGTTTTTGAATCACCTGTACCTACTCTAATTTCTCCGGCATGAGACCTGGTCCCAACAACATTCACCCACCATCCTTCATCCAGTAAAGTAGTGATCGGCATATTCTACCATAATTATATTCTTATAGTTCCATATGCATATTATCCTAATAACTATTGTTATAGGATAACTCCACTAAATCCAAGTGCTTCTCCTGAGACCCACTAAAGATAAGAACACAATCCCACAACATATCCTCAAGAACCTATATATTATTCTCTAACTTCTCATATATCTATGGGTAAAAATATGTACTCTACACAACCATCATTCAAAGAACCTTTTATAATCCCTTCTAGAAGCATAATGTGAAGTGTAAGTCATGATTTAAAAAAATAGTATGTGTAAACCCAAGTAGATAGAATATCTACTGTACATACATATCTACAAACCGCTCCACTGAGAAATTCTCCCTTATAGGTAAGAAATGTTCTACATTAGTCAGTCGATCCAAAACAACCCAAGATAGCATTATTCTTCATTGGCGTATTTGGAAGATCCAACACAAAAGCCATTTTCAAGTCATCCAAAATCCATTCTGGAAAGGGAAATGGTTGTAGTAAATATCTAGTTTGTTGATGCTCTTCCTTCACCTAGTCCTTAGTGTAGCATCATTTCACAAACCATGCTTTCTCAATTTTCATTCCAGTTAACCAAAACATTGATCATAGGTCATGGTAAATTTTTGTCACATGTGGATTTACCACCCAATTCGAGGCATGAAGCTCTCACATGAGATCCTGTCTAATATTTCTAGGCATGAACACTAGATTTTTGACCTAGATGATCTCATCCTCATTTGTGCTCCAATATGAAGGTGACTCCCCACCTTTA
The DNA here is from genome assembly GCA_963277665.1 of Viscum album. NCBI lineage: Eukaryota > Viridiplantae > Streptophyta > Magnoliopsida > Santalales > Viscaceae > Viscum > Viscum album. The sequence continues at coordinate 152,463,859 of OY728134.1, read as the reverse complement.
GGACTTTACCTAAAGGTCAAACATTCCATATATTCATAATGTCTATCCTTGATCCATCTAAAAAGAGTGGACTTCATAGAAACTTGTATGATATACATATACTCCAAACTCTTCTGAACCACCACATTCATTTCATATAGCACGTTCATCATCTTCCACTCAGCACTAGACTCATGAACCATCTGAGTGTGAGTTTTTCTCATAAATAATAAAAAAAATTCATTTACATGGAATATATGCTAGAAAAAAAAATGACTCTATATACTCAACACATATCTAATGTGAGAGATTGAAATCTCATTATGAGAAGTTTTACCTTAAGATATTGTGATCAGTGAACACTGTAACCTTCTCACACAATAGATAATACCGGAAATTTATTAAAGAATGAACCACCGATGCTAGCTTGAGGTCAAGAGTAGGGTACATCCATTCATTTGGCCTTAGCTACATAGGCCCATATGTCACAATTTGATCTCAATAAATCAATATGGTTATAATTTTGATCCTAGAAGAACAAAATTACACCATGTACTCCACACCCGGCTTAGGTAGTGTCAATATAGGTGTCGATGTCAAATGCTTCTTCAACACCTTGTTAGGAATATCATAATATTATGACCACTAAAACTTTATTAACAATTTAACTAAGCCATAATGTATCACTTCCAAATGGGAAAAGTCCTAGATGAATCTTTGATAATATCTAGCTAACCCCTGATAGCAACAGATATAAAAAATTTTATTAGTCTTCTCCTACGAAACCACTACCTTAACCATATTTGAGTCCAATACCACACATTAGTCCAAGACGATGTGCCCCATGAAGTGTACCTGATTAATAAAAAATTGACACCATGATATCTTGGCATAAATTTTATTCTCTATCATTGTACTTAGGATGATGTAAAGATGTTAAGAATGATCTTCATGAGTCTTGGTGTACACTACGATTTCATCCATAAACATCACTAATAACTGACCCCTGTATGGATGTAATATCATGTTCATCAATGTCATAAGATTTTCTGGTGCATTATTCAACCCAAAATTCATTACAAAGAAATCATAATGGTAATAAATGCATTATAATTCGGTCCTTGGTATGTCAGACATTTTAACTCTCAGCTGATGATACCCCGATCTCAAGTCGATCGTAGAGAACACACAAGATCCTATCAACTAGTCAAAATGCTAATAGATATGTAGAATAGGATACCATTCATTTAGAATAATATTTTTCAACATCTAGTAATCAACACACAAGTGTAAATAACCATCATCCCTCTTTGAAAAAAATAGGTTAACCATAATGAAAAAATTCTCAGATGAATAAAACCCATATCATCCAACTCATCCAAATGGGTCTTGAGATCTTCAACCTATATCGGTTCTATTCTATATGGTTGTATAAATACTTTCTTATCCATAGACATGAGCTAAATAGTGAATTACACATCACTATCAGTGTAAAACCTCTTGAATATTTAAAATATACATCCTGAAACATGTCTACTATCGGTAGACATTTCTCTCCCGAAAAAATTCAAAACAAAATATACAACTAATACATTAAAAAATATATATAGAACACTCAAAGGAAAAATGTAATCCTGATACCGTATATTGATCATAAAATCATGATATTATCCTATACAAACATAAAATTATATACAAAACAACAGCATTTCCAAGTTATAAAACAAAATACACCTAATAATTTAATAATAATAAATATTATTAGACTTCTTAATCCTTCTAATGAAAGAGGTAGAAAGTCTATTTTAAGTAGAAAATCATTATATAAGGTTTCATAATTTCCAAATTGGATAAAATGAACACCTGAATTGGAAAATTGAAGGGAGACCAATTCTAATTTAAGCTCTTTCGGTTAGCCTATTAACCCAACCTATATAAGATCTAGTTCTGTGTAGACTACCACACTTCATTTTCTCGATTTCAAACGTCTCACCCCTAAAAATATACCAACATAGATAAAATAGTATCCCATGGTAAACTATCTATATATTATACTATAGAAATTAATCATTATCAAATAAAAATAAATCTATTGGGCCCTAATTTATACCAATTAGTAATGCTATATTGGGAAGGATATATCAAAACCAGTTAAAATATATATCCATTATGATACATACTACATTGTTTCAAGATTTCTTATTAAACAAAAAACTGTTACAATATGTATTAAAATATGAACCTAGTTCTAGAAAAATATATTCATATTTTTATCAAAATATGACAAGAAAAAAAATACAAAAATATTAATTTCAATTCCTACATAAGATCAAATAATTTTTAGTAATAGGAGAAGGGAATGTGGGAATGAGAACATACAACATGGTCTTTGGGTATACTCCATATCATTTAACTCTATAGAACATGTAGTCGGGAATTTCAGAAAAAATATATTTGTTATAATAACTATTAATATATGAATAATAATAAACCCTAGTCATTTCGATAATAATTTATTGGAAAAACAGAAAAAATATATGATAAGTAGACAGCCAACACATAATGCTTCTTAATTGACAAAATATGACATAATGAACACAAAATATTGAATACTAAAGAGAATACCATGCCTCACTTAACCTATTTTGGTTAGAAGAGAACCACAACCTCCATATGTTCTTTCTCTGTATGCACTCTCATTCTTCAACTGCACTATTTTAAACAAGTTATCATAGAAAATGGGGAAAAAAATTTCATATGAAACCCACTAAAATTATGCAATTACATGTGATAACTTCAAAAAATCCATGAAAATCATAAGTAATCCTATAATATTTAAATTTCCCTACTCGAGTACCACATAGTGGTTCCCCAAGAGGATCTATGTCATGACCCCATGCTCGGCTCCCTATACACAAGAGACAGCCGACATGCAGTGGGGGTCTAATATCAGCCATAGGGAGACTATACCCTTATTTCACGAGTAAAACACTATTAAGAAAATAATTAATAATACAAAATGTATAACCAAATGATATAATAAGGAGAACCAAACCGATAAACCAAGATAACAAAAAATTTAAATACAATATCAAAACTAAGCTGTAAATATACAATGTTAAATGCATTTCTAGTGACAAAATGAAACTCAAAATAAAGGCACTAATGAATCCCAAGGGGTACCAAACCATGTTTGTCTCCCTCATCCATTCTCTATCCCAAAAGTAGTTATCTAACATGTGATCTTTTCCCTTAGTCCTTCCTTCAACCTTATAATCTATTCAGGTACTTATCATGACACCTGAGTAGGGTTTGAGTACAACTCAGTAGTCCACCACTAATAATGTCTAAAACAATATCCAATAAAAAACTATATATGATGTTTTATAAATAAATATTGAATATATATAAGTAAATATTATTAAAATTATCAATAATTCATTATTAAACTCATAAACCTATAGGTTTTGGAGGATAGTAGAACCTCAATACCTTTTTCAGCCCACACCGGTGTCCAGCTATCCCCAATGTATATCTCATCCTTGAATTCCAAAGTTAAAATTCTTCATCTAATTTCATATTTCATAATTCCACTATTACCATTCAATATTACATGTCATATCATAGATTTCTATTGTTACCATTCTAGATTAAATGTCATATCCCATAATTCTATCAACACCATTATAGATTACATGTCATATCTCAATCACAGAAATTAATTAAAAATTAATTAATTATCTCAATAATACTAAATAATTTAAAAAATTTAATTAATGACATCAATATAATAAATTAACAGAATAATTTATTAATATTCGCAAACCTAAAAATTAACTCACCAATTAATTAATCATCTCTGTGTTATTAATTATCTCAATAAATAATCAATCATCTCAATTTCAGTAATTAACTTAAAACATAATTAATTCTCTAAACAAAATTAATTAACTCAATAATTAGTTCATCATCCCAAATTAATTACAAATTCAACATTTTGTTCACCAAAATACTATTATTTAATTTTCAAATTAATTAATCAAATCTACCATACAAATAATTCCATAATTATTTCATAAATTAATTATTCAACTCACAATATTAATATCCCCTAATTAATACATAAATTAAATTTTCACTTCAAAAATATCAATACCCACTGATTAATTACTCAATTAATTAGTCAATTCGTAAATATAAATATCCATTAATTATTAAAACAATCAATTTCTCAAATCTATAATCTAGATTTTCCCTAATACCACATCTCCCTTAATTAATTAAAATAAAAAATTTAGTTAATTTAATAATGAATAAAATTAATAATCATTAAATAAAAAATATAAAATTACATGCATCTTGTAATGACCCGTCGTCAGGGCCGGTGCCCTGACTACCCCATGCCCGCCTTCCATAGGCTAGGGGTTGGTGACTAGCACCAAACATGTAAATCACAATATAAGGAATTACATTTCCTTTATAATAGTAAAAAACACAACAGAGTACACAACAGAAGTAAGCACTAATTAAAATGAGTACAAAAGTATGTGCTGAAAGGTAAATGGACCAGAATACAAACCCAACTGAAAGTACAGTACAACTAAAAAACTAATACAACTGCAGTAAAGTAAAACAACATTCACCGAGTCATCCTCCAGGAATCCCACCTGAAGGGTGGGTACAAATAGTCCCCTCAACACCTCAAATCCATATGTCCATTCCATGTACATCTTGACAAGTAGTCTACCTTTGGGTACCGTCCAGCCCAACAAGTCTCCACCTTGATCAATGTTGTCCATCATCTGCCACGAACATAATGTAGTGCTGGAATAGCTTGTGCAGGGGTGAGTAAATGATACTCAGTAGGGACCCCAAGACACCTGAAGGTCTGCCAGATTCCATGAATGATAAACCACAATGAAAAGATACAATCACAAAGTATCAACCAACTCTACATAGGTATATGAGCATACATATACCTAAGTCATCAATTCCAGTTCGACTCCAACTCTTGAGGCCAACCAGATCCCAGTCCATACAGGAACGTAGTCAATCACACTGATGGTAATGATTTAGAATCAAGACTTAGCAAACACATGTATAAATCTTTCTTATATCAATAGAGATGTTCATATGTAGTCACTAATTCATCTAAGTTGTTGGACCGACACCTGACACCAGACCAGCTAAGCTGTCAGACCCACACAGGATACGAGACAAGCTACTCTACCGGACCCACATAGGATACAAGTACAAAGGTCAAACTACCAGACCCACACATGATACAAGACACTAGTCAATCCTGTCGGACCGACAGAGGATTCCAGTATGGTAGTCGTCATTGTCGAATACACAGAGGATTCTGGTATAGTAGTAGTCACAGTCCCAGGCAGCTTTAGGGTTCCCGCACACATCACGCTCGATTTCGAGTGGGTTCGCTCCTCGAGCAAAGGGGTTATCACATCAACTATCATGAATTCTCGAGTTGATGTACCATAATGTTCTGTCTCGTCAAATGGAACACAAGGTGACATATAGTGCATCCATCAGACGCCCGGTGTGAGAGATATTGACTTTTTCAATTCTAGGGGCACGGTTGAAAATACACTCATTCCAATCCCAGATGCTTTCCAATGACATACAAAAATAAATTAGATCATCACAAAAGGGCTGGGACATATCGAGGGTCCCAGTGCCACAGACGGCGCGTCAATTGGATGTGTGGTTTTTCAAAATATTCACCTTTATGTGGGAACAGACATGACCCATTAAACCCAATGGTCCGATGGGTTGGGTACACCCGGTCGTGGAAGGTATGACCCAGAAGTGGTTTGGATCGGGCCGGAGAATCGCTCGGTCTGGACTTTGGGGCACGACCCTGACCCAAGGGGTGCGGCCCAGCCCGGTAGGGCACGCCCCAGCGTGACGTAGCCTGGCCCTGCAGGGCATGGCCTGACAGGCCGCAGCTCGGCCAGGTGGCCGACCGGCTCGGCCCAAGGGCCGAGTGGTCTGAGGGTGGGGGGAGCTTTCCTAAACTGGGGGTGCCATGTGGCACCGCCCTCCCAACAGATCGGCCGAAGCCGTCCGACCTTCCTGACGAATGTAGCCCGCTCGGGCGGGCCGCGATTCTGCTACGGGGCACCTTCGGGTGCTGCGAGTCCTTCACCCAGCCGACCAACGAGCCAACTGATTCGCCACTGAAGCGGACAATGGATTACGGGTCGCGGTCCTCCATAGAGCGGCACCCTTATAGCGCTGTAGTTTATTTGGTTCGGCCAGCTTAGCCAACCGGTCCTTCTTCAACTGAGCGGCCTGCGGTTGTGGGCTGTAGTTCCTCCACATGCGGCTGGAACGCAGCCGCCGCCATCGATCGTCACCGCTTCCTATTGCTAGAAAAAATTATGAACAATGAAGGGTCATCGGTCCTTGTTCATTCGGCCCATGCCCTCCGCATTAGGTGGTAACATAAGGCCAATATTAATCCAGAGAAACATCACTATCGAGATAATTTATTCACTTATAATTTATACGAAACTCTTACCTCGCAAATGACGTCACACATCGTCGAGTCGCGGAAGACGAGCATCGCTGTAGTCGGGTGTCGTGGAAGAACAGTGTCGTTCTGTCAATAATGGAAGAATAGTCGTTGTAGTAGGCGACATAGACTAATTAACATTGAGGTACATCTAAGGTATAAGTGTCATTGGAGGAAGTCCTTCGCATTCTTTTTTAGGGATGTTTTTCGTTGAATAACGGTGTTCTTCATCGAAGAAGAATCACCCCTCTTCTAATTCTCCAGATCCTTTCCCCCAAAGTGATTTTCCACCACAGAAGAAATAAAAAGGCTCTCAAATTAATAGAATTTCCAGGAAATTCAATTTTACAAAAAGGTCTGCCGAATAATTAAAGTAGACATTAATTATATGAGTTGGCACAATTGATGGAGAAGAGGTAGGTGGAGAGGCTCCACCATTAATGAGGAGTTGTCAAAAAAAATAAACAGTTGGGAATTAATGGGGAGTTGAGGGGAGGAGGAAGGGTTTGGGTTTTTGTGGGCCCCACCACACAAAATCCTCTCAGGGGAGGTGATGTGGGGTGTGGGCCCACCCTTAACTTCTTCTTGTAGGTTATAAATACCAAAAATAAATTAAATTATGCTCATAATGATTTATTTATTTTATTCTAAATCTCCAAAAATCAACTATCATCCTGCATAAAATGCAACTGCAGTAATGGTCCCCATAAGTGAATATTGGGGTTGCGAGATCATTGGTGTCCTCAAATTTCAATTCTGACAACCGGTTCAAAAGATAGAAAAACCGAGTCATTCTTTTAATGAAAGTACCTGAAAAAAAACTACAGAAATTGATTCTGGGTACAACGGGCCTCAGAATCAAGTGCCGTCAGAAACCGTAGACTCGTAAAATTCCAAAGTATTTAAGAAAAAAATTCCATGAAATTAAAGGTTCTTTACATTACCCCCACCTTATGTCTTTACAGCCCCTTAAAGATACAACACACAATAGGGGAGAAAAAGGGGGAACTAATCATGCATCCGAGCCTCCCACTCCAAAGTGCTCTCATGGAGGTTCCCATGCTACCAGCGAACGCACACAAGAAGAATCGAATGTCCACGTAGGGCCCAATCCTGTCGATACTTGATCTCCACTGAGACCTCCATGAATGTCTCCCCATCATCGATGTCCAGCTCCCCATGATCGATGATGTGGTTCGAGTCGTGCACGTATCTCATCAGCTGAGATATGTGGAAGACGTTGTCCCACCAATGCAACTGAGTTGGAAGGGACAGGTGGTAACCCACCTCGCTAACTTTGTTGAGGACCTGGAATGGTCAGATAAATCATGGAGATAACTTGCCACCCATGCCAAATATCCACAGTCCTCATCGAGGTGAGACCCGTAGAAAATCATGGTCACCATCCTTGAACTACAGTGGTGTCCATCTTCTATCAGCATAAGACTTATTTGTACTCTATGCAGTCTTCATCCGCTCCTGGATGATCTGCACCTTCTATGTCATAGCCTAAACCATCTCTAGTCCTACGAGTGCAGACTCCCTAGGGTCAGTCCAACACAGAGGTGATCTTCCTGGTTGGCCGTACTGTGCCTCGTATTCTTCCATCTCGATGGTGGAGTGGTAGCTGTTGTTGAACGAAAACTCCACCAAGGGTAGGTGATCCTCCTAACTACGTCCAAAGTCAAGTACACTTGCATATATCATGTCGTCGAGAGTTTGAATGTTCCTCTAATTCTGACCATCCGTCTGAGGATGGAAGGTGGTGCTTAGTCGTAGTTGCTTCTCAAAAGCCTCCTACAACCCCTTCCAAAGCCAGGATGTGAATCTAGCATCTCAATCAGAAATGATAGACGATGGCACACCGTGAAGCCATATGATCTCACGAATGTAGAGGCATCCCAAGATCTCTATTGTGCCCTGCTCTCCGATTGGTAGGAAGTGGGCTGACTTGTTGAGTTGGTCTACATTCACCCAGATAGAGTTGTGTCCTCTGGATGTATGTGGAAGCCCCATCATGAAATCCATGGAGATCCCAACCCACTTCCACTCTGGGACCTCTAAGTGTTGTACCATGCCTGCTTGTACCTGGTCCTCCACCTTCACTTGCGGACAATTGTGGCATTATGAAACGAACTCTGATACAACATTTTTCATACCCGGCGACCAGTACTATTGTCTATGTTCCTGATACATCTTCACCACTCCTGGATGTACCGCTAGAGGGGATGTGTGGAACTCTCTTAGCACCTCATCCTATAGAGAAACTAGTACCATTGTATGTCCCCTGAAGAAGATGACGTGCTCCCCTCCTTTAGAAAATCCATCAGGAACCTGCACTGTGGATATCTGAGCACGTCGTGTCTCACAGTCAATGTCCCCACACTGCGCCTCATTGACTCGATGAAGGAGTGGAGGAGTGACTTTGAGTGAATGTAGAAAGACTAATAAATCTCTTTCCATATAGGATATCTGCAACGTTGATAGCTTCTATGTCACCTCTCCTAGTAGCTGAATGCCCGATATCTTGTCGAGATCATCAACTGCAATGTTCTCCTTCCCAGTAGTATAGACTATCTCACAGTCATAATCCTGGAAGAACTCAAGCCATCGCTGCTGTCTCGGGTTCATTTCCTTCTATGAGAAGATATACCTGAGACTCTGGTGGTCAGAGTAGACTGTAAAACAATCACCCATCAGATAGTGACGCCGCATCTTCAAGGCGAAGACCACTACTGGTAACTCCAGGTCATGGGTAGTGTAGTTTTGATCGTTCTGTCTCAACTACCATGAACCATATGTGATCACTGCTCGCTCCTACATCAAGAGAAACCTGAGTCTATTCCCTGATGTTTCGCAGTAAACTATGTAACCAACGCCGTCCTTTGGTACCCTCAAGAAGGGGACACTGTTTAGTCTTCGTCTCAGCTCTTGAAAACTCTACTTGCAACTATCTGACAAAATGAAGGGTTTCCACTTCTTCATCAATGTTGAAAGTGGTGCTTCAACTCGGGAGAAGTCTGACACAACCCATCGATAGTATCTAGCCAGGCCTAATAAAATCCAAACCTCCATCACACTCCTGGGTAGCTTCCAAGCAAGAATTTCCTCAATCATTACTATATACACTGCTACGCCCTCCTCTGAGATGACATGTCCCAAGAAGTGAACCTCTCAAATCCAAAAATCCATCTTTGAATGATTACCATAAAGATCGTGCTCTCAGATTGTGTCTAGTACAGCCCGAAAGTGATAGACGTGCTCCTCCTCAGTAGCCGAGTAAATCAATATGTCTTTGAGGAAGACTCAGAAAAAATGATCGACATAAGGCTAGAAGATCCTGTTCATGAGACTCATGAACTCTGCTAGAGTGTTGGTTATGCTGAAGGGAATAACCAAGAACTCATAGTGGACATACTGACACCTGAAGGCCATCTTTTTCACATCCTCATCTCAAATTATGAGCATGTGATAGCCTGACCTGAGGTCTATCTTTGAGAACCATCGTGCTCCCTTGAGCTGATCGAAGAGGTCATTAATCCTCAGAAGTGGGTAATTGTTCCTTATGGTCACTTTATTGAGAAGACAGTAGTCAAAACACTGTCGAAAGCTCCCATTACCTTCTTGGCGAACAGAATAAGAGAATCCTAGGGTAAAAAACTAGGTCGAATGAAACCCTTTCCCTGTGAGTCCTCTAGCTGTACCCGCAGCTCACGAAGCTCAGCAGGAGCTATCCGATATGCTGGAGTAGATATCTGTACAATCCCGGGGTACAAGTCAATGTAGAAGTCTACAACTCTATGAGGAGGTAGTCCTGGAATGTCTTCAGGAAAAATGTCTGCATACTGATCCACCACAACCAGAAAACTCAGACTCCGAACATCAACAGCTCCAAGGATGATACTAGCCAACTAATGTGTGATCGGCTGCCCTATCCTCTACGTGAGTCCATCCTGCACAACAAAGGCTCATTTCTAGCGGGTGAATGTGAACATGCTCCCATCCTTGTGGATACACCGCACCTTGCAACTAATACAATAAATCTGAGCATGGACTGTAGATAACAATTCCATACCCAAGATGACATCATTAGGACTCGATGTCGGTACAAGAATATCCCAGTCGAAGCTCTCTCCTCCTAGAGTAATCTCACACTGCCGACACCAGTGCGTAATCATCGACACTGCTCTCGTAGGAGTCTCTATCTGTAAGGATCGAGCCAACGACTCCTTCAGAATCTCTGAGATCCGATCAAGGTAAGGGACAATAAATTAATGACTCTCACTTGTGTCTATAAAAACTACAGAAAGGGTGAAGTAGCCACATATAGTACCTCGAATCATCTCAGGTGTGTTGTGGTCATAGGACATGACTGCCTGGAGCCATGCCCACCTAAATCTGCCAGCTCCCTATGGTCGTGGTGAACCTCCTGGTGGTGGTGGTGGTAGAGACTTGAAACGTCGTCCACCACCCACTGCTCGGCCAGCTCATTTACATTGTCCGGCTGCTCCTGGAGGAAAACCACGGTCAAACCTCTGCCTCTTCCTGGATGGTCCCTCTACTATCTGCTACTTTTCTGCATGGAAGGTTGTGCAGTCATGAGCCATGTGGCCCTGCCAGCCGAATGTATAGCACTGCCTGGACCTCGTAAGTATGGCTATGTTTCGGGTGCCCTGCACAACCAAACCTACATCCTGAGGTCGCTCTCGTGATGGCTTGGCCTTCTTGGACCTCTGTGACATATTTCTACTACCATCTATAGAAGACTATGCTACGTGTCACCCTGCATTGTTTCTTGCCGCTGGTGACTACTCAGCGATAAAGCTCTCCACTATAAGGGTTCGCTCCAACACCCCTGCCTGCGTTGGGATGCTGAGGGGATTCATCGAAGCCCTGATCTCATGCCTTATTCCTGGATCGATGATCTGGGCCTTGAAGAACGGGTCTTGTACCATATCAATGGAGTAGCATGAGAGGTCAGTAACTTCGCTGAGTATTGAGCTACTAACATGCTGCCCTGCTATAGATGTAGGAACTCGTGAATCCACACCACACGTAGGGTGGTTGGAACAAACTCTGAGTGGAAGAGACTCTCGAAGTCTATCCATATTAATTTTTCCTCGTCATGCAACGTGATAATCAGGCTCCACCATCTACCTGATACTACATGCAGGAGACTCGTGGCAAGAATCACCATAAGGTTGTCTGGTGTCCCTACCAATATGAAAACTCTGACGATATCCCCTAGGAAATCCTCTGCTGGCGGTTGGTCCGTCTCTCTGCAGAACCTAGGAGGCCTCTGTCATTGGAACTCTTTTAATTCACTCAGGCATCATGCATTCTCTGCTGCTAGGGCTGGTAGTATCGGTGGCTCAGCGGGTAGTGGTACTACTAGTTCCTCCACTGTGATGGGGCCCTACACGATGGCCTTGTCGCTCAGTGGGCTACCATCTCGCGTGTGACTCAGAACCCTAGCTAGCTGCCTTCTTGGGGCCATCTTGAAAATAAATAGGTGTGCCACGGTAAAAACAATATACTTGGTGAGATGAAACAAAGTAATCATAATGATAACTTTTTAAACACACTTGGAATCAGTGTTTTCCTCCACTGAGTCAGAAATCAGGGGTCAGGGTCCTGGTTTATGGATACGTCGGCCGCCGCACCAATACTGGACACCCTAGACTAAAAAGCATAGTCAATACTCTTAACACTATTGCTTAACAGAAAGGAAAAAACAGATTTCTGAGTTTTGTGGTTGAACTGACTCAACTGATACCAATTTTTCATGACCCATCCTCAGGGCCCATGCCATGACAACCCCAAACCTGCCTTACATAGGCCCGGGGATGGAAACTAGCACCAAAGGAGTAAATAACAATAAAAGGGATGGAATTGAGTTTATAATAGTAAGAAACCCAACATAGTATGCAACAGAAGTAATCACTATGTAAACTGAGTACAAAAGTATGTGCTCAAAGGTAAATGGGATAGAATACAAACCCAACTGAATGTACAGTACAAGTAAAAATGAGTAGAATTGCAGTAAAGTAAAATAGAAACCACCGAGTCTTCTTCCATGAATTCCACCTGAAGGGTGGGTACATATTGTCTCCTCAAAACCTCAAGTCCATCCGTCCAATCAGGGTACGTCTTGCCAAGTGGTCCACCTCTGGGTGCCATCCATCTCAACAAGTCTCCACCTCGATCAGTGTTGTCCATCGTATGCAACCAAAACAATGTAGTGTGGGAAAATCCCATGCAGGGGTGAGTATACGATACTTAGTAGGGACCTCGAGACCTCCAATGGTCTCCCATAATCCACGATGGATAAACCACAATGGAAATAAATAATCATGAAGTATCAACCAAATCTACTTAGGTATATTCCCATACATATACCTAAGTCATAAATTCCAGTTCGACTCTAACCCTCAAGCCCAAGAACTTCCCAGTCCACATAGGAAAGTAGTAAATCACACAGATGAAAATGATTGAAAATAAAGAATCAGTTCACACAGGTATACATCTTTCATATTGCGGTAGAGATGATTATATGGAGTCGCTGATACATCTAAGCTGTCAGACCCACATAGGATACAAGACCAGCTAAGCTATTGGACCCACAAAAGATACAAGACCAGCTACTCTGCCAGACCCACATAGGATACAAGTACATAGGTCAAACTGCGTAACCCACGGAGGATTCCAGTATGGTAGACGTCACTGTTGAACCCACGAAGGATTCCAGTACTGTAGTCGTCGCTGTCGCAGCAAGCTCTAGTGTTCCCACACATAGAACGCTTGTTTCCCAGAGGCTCAAGACCTCGAACAAAGGGGTCATGACATCAACTACCACGAATTCTAGATTTGAAGTACCGCGAAGTTATGTCTCATCAAAAGGAACCCAACACGATAGATGGAGCATCAATCAGATACCAGATCTGAGAGATATTGATATTTTTGTTCTAGGGGCCCGATTGGAAATACACTCATTCCAAACCAAGCCGTTTTCAAAATTCATCCAAAAAACACATATAGTATTGAGAAAGGACCAAAAAATCACAAGGGTATCAGTACCATAGACGATGTGTCGAACGAACGTGCGATTTTCAAAATATTCACCTTTAAGTGGAAATGGGCCCAACTAGTTAAGCCCAGTGGGCCGACGGGTCGGGTCAAACTAGTCTTGGTGGGTCTGACCCCGTAAAGGGTCTGACTGGCCCAGTGAATTATGCGGCTCGTCCTGAGGGGTGCGACCTAGCTCGAGGGGGAGCGACATGGCCCGGCCGGCCGAGCGGCCCGTTTGGGGGAGGGGGCGGCCCCCCTCCTTGCATTCCCCAACCGGCGGCACCATGCGGCATCGCCCTCCCAACCGGCTGGCCGAAGACGGTCGGCCGAGCGGGCCGCTGTCCTTCTGCGCGGAACCTTCGGGTGTCGCAGCTCCTTCACCCGGCCAGCCGGTTTTCCTTCGAAGCGGCCCGTGGATTTCAGGCCACGATCCTCAGTAGCACGACTCCCTTATAGCACCACAATTAATTTGGTCCAGCCGGCTTAGCCGACTGAAACTTCGTTGGTCATGTGGCCCACTATTGCGGACCTTGGTTCCTCCACATGTGGCGGCCGCCCTTGATCATCACTGCTTCCCGTTGCGAACCAAAAATCAATAACAACAGAGGGTTTTTTCGTCCGTGTTCATTCGGACCATGCCCTCCGCATTAGGAAGAAACGTATGGACAATATTATTCAAAAGAAACATCCCTATAATGATAATTTATTCATATATAATTTATACAAAACCCCTAACTCACAAATGATGTTGCACGTCGTCGATCCATAGAAGACGAGTGTCGCGGTAGTCGGGCGTCATGAAAGAGTGGTGTCATTCTGTTAATGATGGTGGAAGATTTGTTGTCATAGGTGACATAGACTCCTTGACATTGAGGTGTGTCTGATGAAGAAGCATCGTTGGAGGAAGTCCTTCATGTTCTTCATTGGGGATGTTCTTCATTAAAGAACAGTGTTCTTCATCAAAGAAGGATCACCTCCCTTCTAATTCCCCTTATCCTTTCCCCAAAACTGATTTTCCAACGCAAAAAAAAATAAAAAGGCTCTCAAATTAATAGAATTTCCATGCAATTCAATTTTAAAAAAGGTGTTCCAAATAATTAATGTAGACCTAAATTATATGAGCTGGCACAATTATTGGGGAAGAGGGAGGTGGAGAGGGTAAACCATTAATAAAGAGTTGTTAAAAAAATAAACGGTAGAGAATTAATTGGGAGTTGAGGGGAGATGGAAGGGTTCGGGTTCATGTGGGTCCTACAACACTAAATCATCTCAGGGGAGGTTATGTTGGGTGTGGGCCCACCCTAAACATCCTCGTGTAGGTTAGAACTACCAAAAATAAATTAAATTTTGTTCCATAAGTTTTATTTAATTTATTCTAAATCCCCAAAAATCAACTCACAACCGGCATAAAACGCAACTGCGGTAAAGGTCCCCATAAGCGAATACTGGCTCTATGAGTTCATTGGTGTACTCAGATTTCAATTTTGAGCACCGGTTCAAAAGATAGAAAAACCTGGATGTACGTTTACTGAACATACCCGGAGAAAACTTCAAAATTTTATTACGGGCATACCGGGGCTCAGAATCAAGTGCCGTCAAAAAACACAGACTCATAAAATTCAAAAGTATTTAGGAAAAATATTTCTGTGAAATTTAATGGTCTTTAAAAAAATAATTTTAATCAATAGTTTCTTATTTTAATTATATACTACCTTCCTAAATTTTTTCACAAATGTTCACCAAAACAAAAATCCAAAAAAAAGAGTGAAACAACAACATAGAATGAAAAAAATATCTAAAACCTTAAATGATGAATTATCCAATCAATATATTTCAATTATAAATCAATATTCACAATCTAAGATAAAAAATAATCAAAAAAAGAAGAACAATCTCTTATAGTATGGGAGAACAAGCGATGTGGAATGAGAAACAAATTTGTGTAGGATTATCTTATCTTGAGGGGGAAGATCATTGGTCTGAGCTTCTGATCTAGAAAAATGTAGATTAAAATTTCATAGAATCTATATGGGAGGCTCTAAAATTTTTAGGAGATGAGTTGGTCTGATATACGACCACATAGGGTTAGTTTCGGGGGTTTAACTGATTTAAAATATAATTTTCAGGTGAATTAAATTTACATGCGTTATATTTTGGGAACGAGATATCTTTTTTCTCTAATTGTGCTCCTATGTTGGTTGCCTCTTCTATATGAGAGAATTTTTACTCCTAGAATAGGTAACATTTTGAAAAGTTGTGTTCTAGCCATTAAAATCCCCACCATCTAGGGTTTCACGATTTTCTAGTCTAGGGTGCACATTTTTTCCAAATCATGCGACAACCATTCACTGCACTCTTTCTTCCATATTTATCTAATTATCACCCAAAATGTCATGGAAAATCTCAAATGAAAATTACTCAGACAAATAGAAAAATAATATAAGGCAATCTAGCCTGATTCATATATAGAAATTTTAGGATCTTAAAATCTCCACACCTTATAAAATTTCATCCCGGATTTGTACTCCAGAGTCTCATTGAGATTATGAGTCAAGTATGATCTGGCCAATGATCTCTTGTGTCTTCTCCTCATTCCCATATTTCCTTATGAACACATCTATGTTTCCAAAACACTTGAACTATCAGAATGTTCATTCCCTACAATACATTCTCTTTACAAACTCACACATGAATAACATGCTCCTCAAAGAAAACAATGATCTAAAGATCAACGTCATCCACATAGATTACATGATAAGGGTCTGGGTGGAAGAAAACTAGTTTTGAAATATGGAAATGACACGCAAAGAATAATATTTAAAATTATTTTCCTATGGGTTCTCCTCTGGCTGGATTCTTTCCACAACCTCAAATTTTTCAAAAAAACGTGGATCTAAATTGCCCCACCTCAGTATCATGGGGCGACCCAACATAGGTGACAACAAAAATATAAAATTATTACCCTCTATAAAATCTATGGTTCATTCACATCTATCAACATATGAATTCTATCAACTATGAACTATATCCACATGCTTCTAAATCAGCTAAACCAGCACTGACATATCTTTTATGAGACTCAGTCCAAATAACTCAGACTCACCTACCTATAACCATCATAAATGTAATCTGCATGGCCTATAAAAGGATCTTCATATGGTACCATCTGAATTGAATGCTGATATGTGTTTCTATTAGTGAACTCCACCAAATATAAGGTATTTCTCTAAGTCCCATCAATATCTAAAATATATGATCATTTTATATCCTCAAAAACATTTATAGTACGCTTCAAATTCCCATCTAACCGTGGGTGGAATGCCGTACACAATAACACCCATGTACCAAACCCCTTATTTAATACCTATGAAAATATTGATGTAAAATTTAAATCATGGTCTAAATATATTTTCTAGGGAACCCCATGGAGATGTAATATCTTCCAAACATACAAATCTCTCTGATTCTCCACTTAGAATGTCTCTTATAAAGACTAGAAATGTGCAATATTCGCTGGTATTTCCACAATAACCTAAATAGTGTCATTATTCTAAGACTTCATTGGTAGATCCACCACATATTATATAGTCATGTCATCCCACTTCCACTCAAAAATGTGACATGGTTATAACAATCCTCTATGTCGTTGATGCTTCACCTTCACCTGCTGATAGGTGTAGCATTGTTCCATGAACCATGATACCTCATTCTTCATGATCAACCACCAAAACTATATTTTTATGTAATTGAACATTTTGGTCACAAATGGATGTACCTCCGATTGCGAGGCCTGAAATTCTGACATCATCTATTACCACACACGTTTAGGAACAACAACTCGATTCATGTTGTAGATGATCTTGTTCTAATCTATCAACTAGTCTGAATGTTTATTCTCATCTTAAAGTATTCTCCTCAAGGATAAATATTATGTATCATCATACTATTTGTCTCTAATTCATTATAAACAAGTCGAATCCACCAAAATAGACACTAGATTCATCTAATCTAGATTTTCCTTAACCACCACATGCACCACATCAAGAAAATTCATTATCTTCCACTCAACACTATACTCTTGAACAGCTTGGGTCTGTGTTTTTTGGTTCAAATAATTTGTAATAATATTCTCCATTAAAGATATATATGCTAGCTCAAAATCAAAATACTACATATAGTCGACCCATATATATTGATAAATAATTAAATCCCATTGATAATTCATATAATTCAAGATCTTATGATATGTAAACATTATA
Organism: Viscum album; assembly: GCA_963277665.1. Classification (NCBI taxonomy): domain Eukaryota; kingdom Viridiplantae; phylum Streptophyta; class Magnoliopsida; order Santalales; family Viscaceae; genus Viscum; species Viscum album. The sequence goes on along the minus strand of OY728134.1, from coordinate 152,446,018 downwards.
ATCTTCTTGAACAACATATAATGTCTCCAATGCTTCAAATCTTAAAAAACTACAACCAACTTAGGGGAATTCATAGGGTAATTCAATTTATGTGTCCTTGACTATTATGACCCATATGATACAAATCGATCTCACTACATCCACACTTCTCCATGTCCAATCCCAGAAGCATTAGAATACATTTTATACATCAAACTTGGATCAGGTAGGACAAGGAATGGGGTAAATATCAATAGATTATCCACACTATAAGTAGAGTTGGTATCTCTCTATCAGGTTAAACATGTCCTTCCCAACCTACCCTGGGTCCCATTACAATAATTGCATGAAGAGAGTGTGTAGGATCAAAATAATGATGTAGATGCTCAATATAAAAGAGGGGGGGGGGAATTGTATACTTTAAAAATTCCTTTGGAACCTTTAAGGTTAGTTAAGAATAACTATGTTTTCCTTATGATAAGGAAAGAGCTAAGTTTAACAAAGTTAATCTATGGAAATTCACAACACCTCTAACTCCAAATTCAAACTTGGAAAGAGATTCCGAAAGTAGGTTCTAGAAATATGGTTCTGGAAAATTGAAAATTAACAAAAGATTACAATATGAGATTCTACCTTAAAGCGTATAGAAGCTAAATTAATCAGAGTACAAGTAAAGAAGTATAAGAAAGTTATACTTTCCTTATAACACAAAATGCAGCGGAAATAAAACAAGTAGTTAAACTACAAGTAATAAGATATAAGTCTTTTAACCCAAAGAGAAGGGTATCCAACAACCTTGGATAAAGGTCCCTTGATTTATACATTCAAGAAAGTCTGTCATACCCACACCAGGGTAAGCCCTCGATACGAAGATCAGAGTCTCTATCTTGCTATCCCCGCAAGCCCTCAACTTCAAGGTAGTTTGCAACCTCTGTCTTCCTCAGCAAGGAAGCCCTCGAACTTCAAGGTAGTCGGCAACCTCTGTCTTCCTATCCTTGGAAGCCCTCGAATGTAATCACCAACATTCGGAGTCGCACGAAGCGTTGAGAGGTAATAAGATCCTCTCTCTCTAGAATTCACATTAACAGCATGTATGCACAAAACCATGTTGTTCATCTGTCATCAGTATGGAGCTCTTTCAAATGAGCTCCTATTTATAGGTATGGTCGGCTCCTTCTCCAATGGTCATATTTTCCTTAAATATCGGAGGGACCTGTACACGTGTAACTTAGACAACGGTTAGTTTATAACAAAATAGACGACATCATTTTATAATAAAACAAGTGTAACAGAATGTACGACATCGTTTTAAACTCTAAAATAATAGTTTGGAATGAAAACTTTGGAGTGAAGGTTCAGAGTGTAAGGAACAATAATAAAGAGTAGACAAATTATAGAAATGTAAGTAATATAGAAGTTCGGAGTCTAACCAAAATATTTTTCGGAGTCTGAATTAATTCAGAGTGTATAAAACAAAGATGATCAGATTATGTTTAATAGGTGAATTCAGAATGGGAATTCGGAATGAGAATTCGTCATCAGAATTTGTAATGAGAATTCTTCATTAGAATTCGTAATGAGAATTCTTCATTAGAATTTGTAATGAGAATTCTTTATCAGAATTCGTAATGAGAATTAATCATTAGAATTCGTATTGAGAATTCGTTATCGAACTTCATAATAATTCGTATCCTGAATCTGGAATAGAACTTAGTCAGAGTTCATATCCGGAATTTGGAATGGAAACATCATTATAGTTCTTATCCAGAAATCAGATCCTAAAACTGAATGCTTCATATCAATGTTTCAACAATTCTGTAAAAATGAATCTGAATCTCATACATAAGAAAAATATGAATGAAAATAAGATATGGATAATTTTTCTTATAAAAGCAATTTTGCTTAAGAAAACAATTTTTCTTATAAAAGCGATTTTCCTTAAGAAAGTGATTTTCCTTAAGAAAGCGATTTTCCGTAAGAAAGCAATTTTCCTTATAAAAGAGATTTTCCTTAAGAAAGAAATTTTCCTTATAAAAGCGATTTTCCTTAAGAAAGCAATTTTCCTTATAAAAGCGATTTTCCTTAAGAAATCAATTTTCCTTGAAATAAGGTGTTTGTGATTTTCAAAACAAGAAGGAACGGAAAAGTCATAAGGAAAACCTTATTGACTCAACAATCTCCCCCTTTTTGGAAAGCACAAACATCCTTACGAAGAAGAAATTCTAAGAAGAAAGATAAACTTTAAGGCTTATCTCCCTTTGCTTTAAGGATATTGATGAATACGACTAACTCCCCCTTAGGCTTTGAAACTCTAAGGATCGTATTCAGATTTCCGGAGTGATAGATAAGAATGTATTATTTAATGAATAATCTCCCCCTTAAACAAACTCTTATTAGAGTTATTTTTCTTAAGGATCTTTTTCTTATCCCCCTTTGATAAACTCTTATTAGAGTTCTTCTTTTTCTTAAGGATCTTTTCCTTCTCCCCCTTTGTGATTTTCAAAACGAATTGGAGGGAATGGAAAAAAAATAACAAAGTACCTGAGAAATTAGTAATGACAACAAAAGAAACAAGAGGCACAATTTTCATTAGGTTTGAAATCTCGTCAACAAAGAAAATATTACAACAAAAAGATCGGATTTGGATATTTTGGATCTTTTTCCATTGACATGAGCCCCTTTAGAATAGTCTTGATCTTCTTCAGGTCTTTATGATATTCTTCAGCTTGCTTCTCTAGGACAACTATTCTTGCGGATTGAGCTTCAATTTTCTCTTCCTGGGATTTCATCTTTTCTTCATGAGCTTTGATCTTCTCTTCTTGATCCTTCATCCTTTCTTCAAAATCAATCCGATGATCCCTTTCAAATTTCCAGTTTTGAGAAACAGAATTCAGCTTCCCATTCAGATCTCTCACTTCTTGAATCTGGAAGTTCTTTTCTTCTGTCAACTTATCTTCAAGGGATGCAGTTATCTCATTTATCTTCTTGTCCTTGGTTTCAAAAGAATCCTTAACATTGTCTTGAAACTCATCAAACAACCTCATCTCTTCCAAAGTCTTCTTCGACCAGTTTGTCATCCTCTTGAAAGATCTTCTATGAGCTTCGTAACCAACAAAAAACGTTTTGAACTAAGCCTCAATCTCAACGCACTTGTCCATAACCATAGATACGGTGTCAGTTTTCTGATTCAAAGCATGTTGGAGCATCTGGCATCTTGAATCAATACTAGAGAAGGTCGAAATGGTTACCACCAACTTTTTTAAGGACTGGACAACAAAATCTTGCCCTAACGAGGATGACTCCGAATCTGAAACTTTGCTTGGTGAAATTTCTCCTTCAACAAGTTCAAGCTTTCTCTTTTAAGAGATACCAACTTCCTTCCTCTTCCACACTTCTGAGCTCGGAGTATCAGCAAGAATTTGCTTTCCCTTGCCTTTTTCCGGAATTGAATCATGTTCCGGAGTTCTCTTATCACTATCAGAAACTTGAACAACATTATCTTCTTCATCAGCGACTTCCTGAACACCAACCCCTATCATTTCCTTCTGAGCAACATCAAATAAAAGATGTTCTTCTTCTCCATGATAAGAAACTTATTCTTCTCCTTTCTCTTTTTCCATTGCTGGAGTAACTATCTTTGAAGATTCAGCTTCTGAAGTTTGGAGTGATAAGTGTTCCGAAGGTGATCCTTTATAATCATCTACTTGTTTCAGCACATCTCCGGTTTCACCACTTCCTTCGGCACCCTCTTCTACATGTTCCACTTGTTCAACTTTCTCTACTTCCTCAGTATTCTTAGCAACAGCTTCTTCCAGAGCAACTAAATTTCTTCCTGGATTCTCAGGTAGAGATTCCAAGGAAAAAGATCTCGGAACAGGAATAGTTGCTGAAACCATCTCATTGAATTTCAACAAAGCCTGAGCTACCTCAGCCTCAGAAATCTTCTTGTTGAGCTTCTTTTGCTTTGTTTGTTTTTCAATCTCATTAGCAGTTCTCTCCTTCAAGGCCTTAGTATAAGGACCCGCACTTATTTCATACATAATCTTGAATTTATTCAGGAAAACACTTCATTTTACATTGAGGATCTTTTCAAGTTTAGAGCTTTAGAGAATTAAGACAAAATATTCACAACATTACACATTGTTACATAGTGGATACCATAAAATCAGTTTCCATTTTCCTCAGAATATAAAACATTAAAACATAAAACAAGACTCCTTGACAATTCTTCAACATTTAACATGTCTTCCTTCCTTGTATTATTCATCCATTAACCTGTGAAAAATCATTTAAAAACTTGGGATGAGCACAAAAGCTCAGTAAGGTATGAAACAGAAGGAAAAATCTCATTAGTCCATGAATACACAAGACATATGAAAACATTTTCAAAATACACGATTTACACCCATAAAATCTTACTTTGTGTAACATGAGATTTACACAAGATCCACACAAACATAATTATAATCATAGAGGTATATTGGGGCATTACTTACATAATCTTGTAACCATCTTGGCTACCTTAAAATTTGTAACCCTCACGGCTACCTTACTTTGTGTAACCATCACAGTTACACTTGGAGTAACCATATGGCCGACCTCCAACTTACTCATACCCAATGCATTGGAGGGAAATATATGTCCCACCCTTCATCATAAACAATGCCCAATAACCAAAACATAATCATACAACATAAACAATAGCATAAAAACATTGCCTTTGAATCTTATAAAATAGAATTTTAAAAGAGGATTTTAGAAGAAAAGTCCCTTATAAACATCATATACTTGAATTGAGGCTTAATAGAGTGGATGGAATATGTATATACTCTGTAAATACACATAATTAAACATAATATAAACAGAACCCATCACACAAACAATTTAAATAGCACATAAATTATAAAGTATAAGGTTAACCCAAAGAATGGAAATCGGGTTAAGAATTCCCTTACCTTGGGCTTGTCCTACTTCAAAATTGTTTGAACCTCCTGTATAATGGTTAAAGGAGTGTTAATAGGATTTTAAAGAAACGTGTTCATGTTTATAACATCTTATATGGTCATTTCATAACCTCATTTCACCCCTTATTTGTCAGTATTTTGTTCCTTGCATTATTTCGGGTGAGTTCTTTTGTGATTTTTACAATCGGTTCATGAAGAATCGTTCTTGTTGATTGGAAGTGAAACTCCAGAATTGGAATGGAGTATTATTTACATAATTCCAGTACCATAAATTATACCATTCATCACTTTGGTTCTTTATATGATGATGATTTATAAGTTAAAACATTAATTATGTTCGTTTAGATAATTTAAGTGGTTCTTTGATAATTACAATTTCATTTAGTCTTATAAGTTTGAATCATGAGTACAAAAGAATTAAAGAACCTTATATGATTCATAAAACATATATTATAACCTGGTTCAACCATATAAATGGTTTCATGACCAGACTTGAAATAATTAATGGAAATTGAAAATACATCGTCCACGATATCGGTAATTCGACACAAATGGACAATGTTTTTTTGATTCTTTAAAATAAGTGAAAGAGGAGAGGAATAATGATTTGTAATTTTCCATAAACATGAAAACATCCAGAATATACATGATTCTGGAGATTTCATGCCTCTTGGATAAGAGGGGGTGAAGAAAGAAGTGGAAGGAATCATGAAATAAAGAAAACATGAGAAATTTCTTACAAAAAATTCGGCAGCCTAACGGCGCCTCTAAAAATTTCATAAAAACAAGATTGATGAGAGGAATGGAATATCTCATCAATCATACAAAATTTGGACAGTAAGGGAAATATTAAATGAAATATCCCAACAAAAGACAAAGGGAAAGGAAGAGAATAACATAAAATGGATGGAAAGAATGAAAAAGAAAGAGGATGTTTACCTCTTGATCTCTTCTCCTTGAGATCCTTCTTAAGGGCTTTGATTTTGGTCTTTTGGTGAGACCAGCAGCTCTAGGACGTGGGGAAGAAGATTGAGGAGGGAATTTGGCAGAAATTAGACAATGCTCAAGGCTTGAGAGGTGTGGGAGGAAGAGGGGAGTGAGGGTGGTATTTATAGTGGAGGAGGGGAGGTATTTTAGATTATTTTAATTATTATTATAATATTTTTATCAAGACTATGAATAATCTCAAATCAAGTGGCCTTAATTAGTGAAAATATCATGTGATTTCGAAGCAAGTGGCCTTGCATCACTTATGATGTCATCAATAGTGCATTTTTACTGATAAATTGATTATACGGTATTTTACCGTATTTCACTATTCACCGAAAATTCAAGAGTTTCAGAAAAATACCAAAAATTTACCCCAACCATTTTTCGACGTGTAGAATTCAAAAATGAACTCCATTTTTCAAAAATAATTTTCTAAATATTATTAATTTAATTTTTAAAAAAAGTCACAGTTAATTCGAAAAATAACAAAATTGAAGTGCAATTAGTTTTATGTGACATTGGAAAATTAATTAAGATCCCATTATCCTATTGCCATGGGAAAATAAAATAATAATATTTTTTACTATTCATGAGGTCATATTACTATTCATATTACTATTCATAAGGGCATGTTACTATTCACCAAAAAAACAAGTTTGTTCCATCAGACTCGAAATAACATACTGAACACAATTGTAGATGACAGTTTATTGAAATTCAAAACATAGAAGAAATAAAATTATGTTTAAAGGATACTTATAAATATATACTTTAAACAAAATTTCAAGCATTTTCAATTTATTTTTAGAAAACCTTGGGATGTTACATTATCCCCACCTTCTTGAAATTGCGTCCTCGCAATTTTATTTACTTATTAAACAACTGAGGGTATTTTTCCCTCATAGCATTTTCAGACTCCCATGTTGCTTCTTCAACCATGTGGTTTCTCCACAAAACCTTTACCTGGTGGATTACCTTATTCCGCAATACCTGTTCTCTTCGATCAAGAATCTGAACCGGTTTTTCTTCATAAGAAAGGTTCTCTGCTAGCTGAACTTCTTCCGGCCTCAAGACATGTGATGAATCTGGAACATACTTTCTCAACATCGAAACATGAAAAACATTGTGTACCTGAAACAAGCTCGGAGGCAAAGCTACGCGGTACGCAACTGTTCCAACTTTATCCAAGATTTCAAAAGGACCGATGAACCGTGGACTTAGTTTCCCTTTCTTACCGAAACGCATCACACTTTTCCAAGGAGATATTTTAAGGAAAACATGGTCACCTACCTTGAAAGAGAAGTCTTTCCTTCTATTATCTGCATAACGTTTCTGCCTGCTTTGAGCTATCCTCATGTGTTGCTGGATCATCCTCACTTTCTCAGCCACTTCCTCTACTAATTCTGGCCCCATCAACTTTCTTTCACCGACTTCATCCCAAAACGCAGGAGTCCGACACCGCTTTCCATACAAGGCCTGAAAAGGTGCCATCTGAATACTGGAATGGAAACTGTTATTATAAGAAAACTCAACTAATGAAAGATGCTGATCCCAACTTCCCTGATAGTCCATTGAACAAGCTCGAAGCATATCCTCCAAAGTTTGAATCGTTCGCTCTGACTGCCCATCTGATTGAGGATGAAAAGCTATACTGAAATTCAACTCTGTGCCCAAAGACTTCTGAAGTCCCTTCCAAAATTTAGAAGTGAACCTGGGATCTCGGTCAGACACAATGGAAAGAGGAACTCCATGTAACCTGACAATCTCTTTGAGGTACAATCGAGAAAGCTGATCTAATGTCATTGTATCTCGAATAGAAAGAAAATGAGCAGACTTTGTTAGTCGATCAACAATAACCCATATCGCATTGTTACCTCGAGAAGTCTTTGGTAGTCCCACCACAAAATCCATGGATATATTCTCCCATTTCCATTCGGGCACCGGCAAAGGCTGAAGCATCCCCTTCGGTAACTGTCGCTCTGCTTTAACCTGCTGACATGTCAAACATTTCATTGTAAAATCAGCAATATCTCTTTTCATCCCATTCCACCAGTAATACTCTCGAAGGTCTCTGTACATCTTAGTACTTCCAGGATGAACAGAAAATGGAGAACTATGAGCTTCACACAACAATTCTTTCTTCAGCTGGGAATCACAAGGCACACACAACCTTTTTCCAAACCTTAAAACACAATCTTTATCAAGATTAAATTCTGGAAACTTACCCATTTTAACCAATTCTACCTTTTTCTGTAGCTCACAGTCTTCCCTCTGCGCTTTCATAATTCTGTCTGACAACGAAGACTGCACTGAAACCTGAAACAAAACAGATATATTCCCTGCACCAACAACTTCCAAGCCAAAATTTATCAAATCATTAATCAATGGATCACGTTCCAAACGTAGCATGGTTAATGATGCATGATTTTTCCGACTTAAGGCATCCGCTACTTTGTTTGCTTTTCCAGGATGGTAATTAATCGTGCAGTCATAATCCTTTATCAGTTCTAGCCATCTTCTCTGCCTCATGTTTAATTCCTTCTGAGTGAATATATACTTAAGACTTTTATGGTCAGTATATATTTGGCATTTGGTTCCGTAGAGATGATGCCTCCATATTTTCAAAGCGAAAACCACAGCTGCCAATTCCAAATCATGTGTGGGATAATTCAGCTCATGAGGTTTAAGTTGTCTCGAGGCATAGGCAATTACCTGATCATTCTGCATCAAAACACAACCAAGTCCCTTCAAAGAAGCATCACTGTAGATGACAAACTCACCATTCCGGGAAGGTAAGGCCAAAACTGGAGCATTCACCAATCTCTTCTTTAGTTCCTGAAAACAAACATCACATTCCTCTGTCCAAACAAATTTAACCCCTTTCCGTGTTAACTTAGTTATTGGGCTAGATAACCGTGCAAAGTTCTTAACAAAGCGTCGGTAATAACTTGCTAAGCCCAGAAAACTACGAATCTCTGTAACATTTGTGGGTCTTGGCCATTCATCAACTACTTTTGTTTTGGCAGGATCAACTGTTATTCCATCCTTATTTACAATGTGCCCAAGAAAAGAAATCTGTTGCAACCAAAAATCACACTTGCTGAATTTTCCATATAGTTTCTTTTCTTTTAAAGTTTGTAAAACAACCCTTAGATGTTTTTCATGCTCCTCTTTATTTTTAGAAAAAACCAGAATGTCATCAATAAATACCACCACAAACTTATCCAAGAACTCATGAAATACTCTATTCATAAGATTCATGAATACAGCAGGTGCATTAGTTAACCCAAATGGCATAACAACAAATTCATAATGCCCATATCTAGTACGAAAGGCTGTTTTCGGGATGTCATCCTCCTTCACCTTCAGCTGATGGTATCCGGATCTCAAGTCAATCTTGGAAAAGTACTGAGCTCCCTGGAGCTGATCAAACAAGTCATCAATATGAGGCAAAGGATACTTGTTTTTAACAGTGATGTTATTCAAAGCTCTATAATCAATGCAAAGTCTCATGGAACCATCTTTCTTTTTAACAAACAAAACAGGGGCTCCCCATGGTGAAGTACTGGGACGAATGAAACCTTTGACAAGCAAATCCTGCAACTGATTTTTCAATTCAAGAAGTTCTATTGGAGCCATACGATATGGGGGTTTTGAAATTGGCTTAGCATCAGGAACTAAGTCAATTGTGAATTCAACTTCTCGTTTAGGTATGACACTGGGTAACTCCTCAGGAAAAACATCAAGGTATTCATTTACCACTGGCACATCATTGATTTGAATAGTTGCCTTGTTTTCAACAATATGAGCTAGATAACTTTCATTTCCATATTTCAGTAGTTTCTCAGCTTCTTGATATGTTATCAATTGTATGGGTTCATTCTTGTAAACAAACTGAAACTCTTTCTGAAAAACAACTTCTTTAGCTCTACAGTCAATCTTAGCATGATAACCAGAAAGCCAGTCCATCCCCAGAATAACTTCAAACTCGACTAAGGGTAAAACAACAAGGTTTGCAGGTAAAGTCTTTCCACATACCACAATAGAAATATTCTTATAATTCCTCTTTGCTATAACATTTCCCCCTGGTGTTTTAACAACAAGTTCGGGTATCATTTGTTGAGGTGATATTTCCAATTTACTAGAAAATTTCTCAGAGATGAAGGAATGTGTAGACCCCGTATCAAACAAAACTTTAGCAAAATCTGAGTGAACAAACAAAGTACCTGATACAACTTCATTGGATGGCCCAACATCTGCTGACGTAGTCGCAAAGGATCTCACTACACCTTTCTGCTTGTAGTCTGGCTTCTTTGCATCATTTGGATCCCTCTTTGGACAGGCATTTTCATAGTGACCCATCTCACCACATTTAAAACACTTTATAGTTTGCTTATCAGGATTAGTCTTTGGATCATTTTCATTGCAATCTCGGGCCATATGTCCAAACTTACCACATTTAAAACACTTCCCAGTTTTGATAAGACATTCCCCAGGGTGCTTCTTGCCACACTTTTCACATACTGGAAACTGTATTTTCTTACCATCAGATTTCATTGGTTGATTCTTACCCATTGCTTTCCAATTTGACCTCTTCTTCTCTTTGTTTCCAAATTGCATGTGATCGTCAGCAAACTCCATCTCTACCCTCTCAGCACATCGGACAAGTTTCTCGTAACTTTTGAATTCACGGGAGGCCAACGCCCTTCGATACCTTGGCTTCAATCCTGAGTAAAAGCGGTTGATTTTGCTATCGAGATCCAGAATAAGATTCGGAGCATACCTCGCCAGTCGGGTGAAGTTCGCCTCATACATAGCCACTGAATCTTCCTCCTTTTGTTTCAGTTCAAGGAATTGTTTCTCCATTCTAAGTCGCACCACCTAGGAAAATATTTTTCAAGAAAAAGACTTTTAAATTCATCCCATACTAAGGCATCAAAATCCTCTCTACCCCTGATATTCCTTACCATTGACCACCACTGATCAGCTTCCCCTTCAAAACGATAAATGGCAAGACTTACCTTTTGATTGTCTGAACATCCCATAACATCAAATATCTTTTCAAGGGCCTTAATCCATCCTTCTGCTGCCACTGGGTCAGAAGATCCACTGAATGCAGGAGGATGTTGTCTCATAAAATGTTCCACCACTGTCATGTTCCGTTGGGGTACATCTATTTGTCCTCTTGCATGGATGCCACCACCATTTATTGCCTGTGTTAGCTGAGCCATTACTATAACAAACTGCTCGGTTCCAATCCCTACCATTCCGGGATGTTGATCAGGAAGGATGTCATTCTGTCGGTGCCTATCCTCTTCAGCATCCATGTTCCTTCTGCGGACAACCATTCTAAACAAACATTTCTTAGATGAAGCAACATGGTAATCTTTAAATGCTATAACAAATTAAACATAGGGTGAGAATTATTTATGGTTTTCTATTAGCATCACCTTAACCCCTAAAGTCATCTAAACCATCCTCTGATACCAACTATAAGGACCCGCACTTATTTCATACATAATCTTGAATTTATTCAGGAAAACACTTCATTTTACATTGAGGATCTTTTCAAGTTTAGAGCTTTAGAGAATTAAGACAAAATATTAACAACATTACACATTGTTACATAGTGGATACCATAAAATCAGTTTCCATTTTCCTCAGAATATAAAACATTAAAACATAAAACAAGACTCCTTGACAATTCTTCAACATTTAACATGTCTTCCTTCCTTGTATTATTCATCCATTAACCTGTGAAAAATCATTTAAAAACTTGGGATGAGCACAAAAGCTCAGTAAGGTATGAAACAGAAGGAAAAATCTCATTAGTCCATGAATACACAAGACATATGAAAACATTTTCAAAATACACGATTTACACCCATAAAATCTTACTTTGTGTAACATGAGATTTACACAAGATCCACACAAACATAATTATAATCATAGAGGTATATTGGGGCATTACTTACATAATCTTGTAACCATCTTGGCTACCTTAAAATTTGTAACCCTCACGGCTACCTTACTTTGTGTAACCATCACAGTTACACTTGGAGTAACCATACGGCCGACCTCCAACTTACTCATACCCAATGCATTGGAGGGAAATATAGGTCCCACCCTTCATCATAAACAATTCCCAATAACCAAAACATAATCATACAACATAAACAATAGCATAAAAACATTGCCTTTGAATCTTATAAAACAGAATTTTAAAAGAGGATTTTAGAAGAAAAGTCCCTTATAAACATCATATACTTGAATTGAGGCTTAATAGAGTGGATGGAATATGTATATACTCTGTAAATACACATAATTAAACATAATATAAACAGAACCCATCACACAAACAATTTAAATATCACATAAATTATAAAGTATAAGGTTAACCCAAAGAATGGAAATCGGGTTAAGAATTCCCTTACCTTGGGCTTGTCCTACTTCAAAATTGTTTGAACCTCCTGTATAATGGTTAAAGGAGTGTTAATAGGATTTTAAAGAAACGTGTTCATGTTTATAACATCTTATATGGTCATTTCATAACCTCATTTCACCCCTTATTTGTTAGTATTTTGTTCCTTGCATTATTTCGGGTGAGTTCTTTTGTGATTTTCACAATCGGTTCATGAAGAATCGTTCTTGTTGATTGGAAGTGAAACTCCAGAATTGGAATGGAGTATTATTTACATAATTCCAGTACCATAAATTATACCATTCATCACTTTGGTTCTTTATATGATGATGATTTATAAGTTAAAACATTAATTATGTTCGTTTAGATAATTTAAGTGGTTCTTTGATAATTACAATTTCATTTAGTCTTATAAGTTTGAATCATGAGTACAAAAGAATTACAGAACCTTATATGATTCATAAAACATATATTATAACCTGGTTCAACCATATAAATGGTTTCATGACCAGACTTGAAATAATTAATGGAAATTGAAAATACATCGTCCACGATATCGGTAATTCGACACAAATGGACAATGTTTTTTTGATTCTTTAAAATAAGTGAAAGAGGAGAGGAATAATGATTTGTAATTTTCCATAAACATGAAAACATATAGAATATACATGATTCTGGAGATTTCATGCCTCTTGGATAAGAGGGGGTGAAGAAAGAAGTGGAAGGAATCATGAAATAAAGAAAACATGAGAAATTTCTTACAAAAAATTCGGCAGCCTAACGGCGCCTCTAAAAATTTCATAAAAACAAGATTGATGAGAGGAATGGAATATCTCATCAATCATACAAATTTGGACAGTAAGGGAAATATTAAATGAAATATCCCAACAAAAGACAAAGGGAAAGGAAGAGAATAACATAAAATGGATGGAAAGAATGAAAAAGAAAGAGGATGTTTACCTCTTGATCTCTTCTCCTTGAGATCCTTCTTAAGGGCTTTGATTTTGGTCTTTTGGTGAGACCAGCAGCTCTAGGACGTGGGGAAGAAGATTGAGGAGGGAATTTGGCAGAAATTAGACAATGCTCAAGGCTTGAGAGGTGTGGGAGGAAGAGGGGAGTGAGGGTGGTATTTATAGTGGAGGAGGGGAGGTATTTTAGATTATTTTAATTATTATTATAATATTTTTATCAAGACTATGAATAATCTCAAATCAAGTGGCCTTAATTAGTTAAAATATCATGTGATTTCGAAGCAAGTGGCCTTGCATCACTTATGATGTCATCAATAGTGCATTTTTACTGATAAATTGATTATACGGTATTTTACCGTATTTCACTATTCACCGAAAATTCAAGAGTTTCAGAAAAATACCAAAAATTTACCCCAACCATTTTTCGACGTGTAGAATTCAAAAATGAACTCCATTTTTCAAAAATAATTTTCTAAATATTATTAATTTAATTTTTAAAAAAAGTCACAGTTAATTCGAAAAATAACAAAATTGAAGTGCAATTAGTTTTATGTGACATTGGAAAATTAATTAAGATCCCATTATCCTATTGCCATGGGAAAATAAAATAATAATATTTTTTACTATTCATGAGGTCATATTACTATTCATATTACTATTCATAAGGGCATGTTACTATTCACCAAAAAAACAAGTTTGTTCCATCAGACTCGAAATAACATACTGAACACAGTTGTAGATGACAGTTTCTTGAAATTCAAAACATAGAAGAAATAAAATTATGTTTAAAGGATACTTATAAATATATACTTTAAACAAAATTTCAAGCATTTTCAATTTATTTTTAGAAAACCTTGGGATGTTACACTTAGCCTCCGCAGGGTCCAATCCGAACAATGGATCCCCTTCTTTCCTTTTTTCTTTATCTGCTCTCCACTTTATAACAACCTCATCAGGATAGGCTTTATTCTTCTTTGGTTTTGGAGGTGCGGAATGAACTTCCTTAGACTTAGTATTACCTGCTTCTATTTCCACTTCTTTCAGCTTTCTCTTCCTTACTGGCTTAGATGATTCCGTTTCAGCAGCCTTCGGAGCCGCTTCTTCATGATTTGGAAAATTGAAGAACTCACCAGTTTTCTTGTTGAAAGCCACATACATCCTCTTAAGAGTACCATAGCTGACCAGCATGATCTTGCAAACTCTTGGCTTAGATTTGCAAGCCTATTTGAAATACTTAAGGCACCGAACAATCAACATGGAGAGGATTGCTGGATACATAATTATCTGGGCTGTCATATTTCCTTTCTTCAAATTTTCAATAGTAATAAGAATGTGCTTCATCAAATTAAACTTCCTTAGATTTATCTGGAAATGTAAGATATAGATCTCACTTTTATTCAATCTATCTTTATCACCTTTCCTCGGTACGATAAGCCCTTGTACACATAACTCCAGAATCCGGAAATTTGTAGATAAACTGGCAATCTTTGGAGCCTTGTCATCAGCCAGTCCGAGAGTTTCTAAGGCTTTTTCCTTGTCGAAGATACCATTAGAGTCCGGAAACACATGCGAAATAAATTCAGCTTCTCCTTCATAAGTCAGTCCTACCAAGCTTGCAGCCTTGGTGTGAGAAAGCTTGTAAGTCTTTCCATAAGACATAAAAGAGAACTTCTCCCTATTATCTTCCTTAAAGAAGGAAACTGATTCATAGAACTCAACAAGTAAGTCTGAATACACTTCATCTTGGTTCCCGGTTTTTGACACCGCAACATCTTCCCAGCCATTCAACTTAATGTTCTTTGAAATAAGGGAATCATAGTTGTTGAAGAAATCTGGATGGACTAACCTTTCTCTGTAAACTAACCATTGCGAAATAGGCTTAGTGGATGACATTTCTTGAGAGGCTAACTCTGCAGACATTCGGATCTCAAGTCTTCTGGGATGTTCGGAACGGAGAAAACTGAAGACCGGAACGGAGACAACTGTAGTTCGGAACGGCTTTAAAACAGAGGGGCAGAGCTTCGGGATGCGAGAGCTTGAGATCGATGTGGGACGAGTATTTGGGTCCACTTTATATAGGCAACAAGATGACGGTTCACCTTCCACGGTTGATCTAACGGTTGGAATAAGCTGAGATCAGATCTGATGGTTGAAAATTTGAATCCGATATTTTTGAGGTTTTTATTAAAACAAGGAATTAAGAAAACTAAAATCCGAAAACATAATACCAGAAAATTCCAGCAAGTAATGTATGACTACGAAAACATGAGTACGGAAATCATACCATTCGGATTGGCTGAGGAGGATTATTCTTAATGGGTAATATAACAAAGACTAGAAAAAAAAATTTATTATGAGAAGACAGATTTCGCAAAAATTTTACTACGGAAAATAATCTCAGTACAAAAAACTTAGTACGAAAAAGTTAGTACGAAAAACTCATTACGGAAAAAAATCGGTACAAAAATCTGGTTATGAAACTGCTAGTACGTAATTTTCCATTCCGGAAATTTTTAATACAAACATTTCCATTCCAGATGTATTCTGTACGAGAATGTCAATTTTGGAAAATTTTAGTACCAGAAGTCCCATTCTGGAAATATTCGTTCCGAAACGTTGGAAAACAAATTTTGAAAAACTTTGTTCAATAAACAATCAAATGTACTCCCCCTATTAAAAGGATTTTATTACTGTAAGGAGAGTTTTTCAACAAAAAGTTACTTAAGGATGATTACCTTACGGTTATCATCCCTAACTTCTATTTAATATATTAAAATCTATCAGAAGGAAAAGATTTTGTGAAAATATCAGCAAGTTGATCTTGCGTTCCGATAAACTGAAGAATAATATCTCCTTTAATTGTGTGATCCCTAAGAAAGTGATGCCTAATATCTATGTGTTTTGCATGGGAGTGATGTGCAGGGTTCTTACTGAGGGAAATGGAACTTGTGTTATCACACAAAATTTGAGTTTTAGTAAAACTCAGGCCATAATCTGTGAGTGTGTGTTGCATCCACAACACTTGAGCACAACAATTTCTAGCTGCTACATATTCAGCTTCAACAGTGGAAAGTGCTACAGAATGTTGCATCTTGCATGACCAAGAAACTAAAGAATCTCCTAAGAAATGAAAAGTTCCGGATGTACTTTTTCTATCCATTCTACATCCACCAAAGTCAGCATCAGAAATTCTTTTTAGAACAAAATCATTTCCAGAAGTATAAAATAATCCTAGATCCATGGTTCCCTTAAGGTAGCGAAAAATTCTTTTTACTGCCTTTAAGTGAGATTCCTTGGGATTGGATAAATATCTTTCACATAAGCATACTGAAAACATTAAGTCTGGTCGACTAGCTGTTAAGTAAAGTAGACTTCCTATCATACCTCTAAAAGATGTTTGTCTACTGGTTTCCCAGCTTCATCAAGATCTAAAGAGTTTGAAGTACCAATGGGAGTACTTATACTCTTAGTGTTGTCATAACCATACTTTTTCATAAGATCTTTAATATACTTATGTTGAGATATGTATGTTCCTTCTGGTTTTTGAGAAATTTGAAAACCAAGGAAAAATGTTAACTCACCCATCATACTCATTTCAAACTCATATTTCATTAGACTTGCAAAAGAGTCAGTCAAAGATTGCTGATTTGAACCAAATATAATGTCATCAACATAAATTTCAACAATTAAAACATTTTCCTTATCTTTATTTATAAAAATGGTTGGATCTGCATTTCCCTTAACATAGTTATTTTGTAGCAAAAATCCGGTGAGTCTATCATACCATGCTCGTGGGGCTTGTTTATGTCCATACAAAGCTTTGGTAAGTCTAAAAAACTAATCCAGATGTTTTGTATCTTCAAATCCAGGAGGTTGTTCAACAAAAACTTCCTCTTGAACATAACCGTTAAGAAAAGCACGTTTCACATCCATTTGGAAAAGTTTGAAATTAAAGAATGCTGCAAAGGCAAGTAGAATACAGATAGATTCAAGTCTAGCTACTGGAGCATAGGTTTCTTCATAGTCTATTCCTTCTTGCTGATTATAGCCTTTAGAAACAAGTGTAGATTTATTTCTTACTATAACTCTGTTTTCATCACATTTATTTCTGAAAACCCATTTTACTCCAATAACAGAAGTTTCCTTAGGTCTTTCAACCAAGGTCCAGACTTTATTCCTTTTGAATTCATTTAGTTCATCTTGCATGGATTTAATCCAATCATCATCACCTAGAGCTTCGTCAGTGCTTTTAGGTTCTAATTGGGAAAGAAATGCTAGATGTTCTACTTCATTTCAAAATGAACTTCTTGTCCTTACAGGTTTATTTACATCACCAATGATACTATCACTGGGATGATTCTTAAGAAACACCTGATTTGGGTTTTGTAAAACCTATTCATCAACATAGGGTAGAAAATCTTCTGGGGTAAATGTTTCAGAAGTATCTTCTTGAATAATTTCCTTATCAGAAGGTTCTTCTATCAAAGGTTGATAATCAGTTTTTGAAAACACATCCGAAGATGTAAGTAGAAATGGTTTAAAAACAAAAGGATCTGATTCATCAAATTTCACATCAACTGTTTCTTCAGCAGAGCAAGTATTTTTATTAAAAACTCTATAAGCCTTAGAGGTTGTGGAATAACCTAAGAAAATTCCTTCATCAGACTTTGGTGCGAATTTATGTAAGTTATCTTTAGTATTCAAAATGAATACTTTGAAACCAAAAACCTTGAAGTAGGAATGTCTTGGTTTTATACCATTCCATAACTCATAAGGAGTTTTATTAAGAAAAGGTCTAATCAAAACTCGATTTATATTATAACAAGCAGTACTTACAGCTTCAGCCCATAAATGTCTAGCAATAGAATATTCACTCAACATGGTTCTAGTTATTTCTTGAAGAATTCTGTTTCTTCTTTCAACAACACCATTCTGTTGAGGAGTTCATGGTGCTGAAAAATTATGAGTAATACCTTTCTTACTACAAAAAGTTTCAAAATCAGAATTTTGAAATTCTCCTCCATGATCACTATGAATAGTTTTTAATGGAAGGTTTTTCTCATTTTTAACTTGAGCTCTAAAACATTTGAAATAAGAAAAAGCTTCAGATTTCTTTGCTATAAAATAGACTCAAGTAAATCTAGTGTAATCATCAACTAGAACAAACACATAGTATTTGCCTCCAATACTTCTTGTTTGTGTTGGACCAAAAAGATCCATGTGCACTAACTGTAATGCATCAGTTGTTGAGACTTCACTGATAGACTTAAAACTAGATTTATGTTGCTTTCCATATTGACAAGGATCACAAACTTTAGAAGAATCAAATCTAATCTCCGGTAGATCCTTAACTAGTTTCTTCTTAGAGAGTTTACATAGGTTCCTAAGATTACAGTGACCTAGTCTTCTATGCCATAACGAAGAATGATCTTCTATTGCACTTAGGCAAGGTAAATCTTGGCTTCTGAGGTCTTCTAAGTTTAGGGTGTAAAAATTCTCTTGCCTATTGGTTGAGAGAATAAATTCTTCCTTGTAATTGTGTACTAAACACTTATCATTCCTAAAATTCACAAGGTAACCTTCATCACATAATTGACTTATGCTAATGAGTTTGTGCTTAAGACCTTTAACAAAAAGAACATTTGAAATCAAGGTTTTACCTAAAAGAACAATATTACCAATACCAACAATCTCTCCCTTAGCATTGTCTCTGAAAGTTACCTTTCCTCCTTTCGTTTTGATAATATTGTCAAAAAAGCTTTTGTTACCAGTCATGTGCCGGGAACATCCACTATCCATGTACGATGTATTGTTACTGGTACATTCTTTATTATCCTGAAATCAAGAAGAAAATTAGACTTTCGGAATCCAAACTTATTTGGATCCGAGATTTCCAAACAATAAAATTTTACGTACCCACATCTTCTTAGAAAAGTAGGCTTTGTGAAATCCTAGAGATTGGGTTTTATTTAAGGAACAATTCTTTGCCCAGTGACCACCATATTGACACTTGTTACAAAATGGGGCACTTTGAGGAACAAAATAATTATTACTGAAAATAGGTTTTTCATGGGTATAACCAAATCCGGATTTATCTCTTAAAGGTCGTATTTGGGAATATATCTTATCAAAATTTTCCTTTCCATGGGTAATGATTGATAAACACTTCTTTAAGGAAAAAATTTCGGACTTGAGTTTTTCAACCATGTTTTTATCCTCGAAACCATTAGTTTTAGAACTAGAGTTAGGCTCGAAAAAAATTTTCTTAGAATTTAATTTTTCTAATTCTTTAGAAAGTTTACTCTTCTCAGAACTTACTTCCTCAAGATTTTTTGAAATATTTTCAAAATTAGCATTTTTCTTATCAAGATCTTTAGAAAGATCTGATATCTCTTTTGTAAGAATAGAATTCCTAGAGTTTGCCTTATCAAGTTTTTTATTGAGTTTGGAATTCTCAATCTCAAGAATTTTAGCAAACCTAGAGACTTCTTCATAAGTGGGTAAAGTATTTTTTTCATCAGAAGATGATTCTTCATCAGAAGAGTTATAATACTTACTATCATTAGAATTTAAAGAAACATTGGTCAATGACTCAGAATTTCATACCTTATCCATAAAACAATGATTATCAATAGGTAATCTGGCTATAAGACCAAGATTCTTCTGTCCTGAAGATTCATAATCAGAAGATTCATCTGAAGAGTCACCACCACTGGCACTCCAGGTGTCATTAGCTTTCAGAACATTCTTAGCTTTAGCTTTATAAAGCCTTTTTCTTTTCCTGTCTGAATGCCTTTCTTTTCTTTCTTTCTTTTTGAGCATAGGGCAATCTGGTCTAATATGTTCAGCTCTTTTGCATTCATAACAAGTAACTTCTCCGTCTTTATCATCTTTCCTTTCCTTTTTCTTATACTTAGATTGAAAATTTCTCTGTCCAGCTATCTTGTTCATCTTTCGAGCAAAATTGGCTAATTCATTTTCTGAGACTTCACTCTCACTTGATTCGTATTGGAAAATAACTTTCTTAGACTGGGATCTGGTTACTATCTCAGGAGTCTTAACTTTCATCTGATTTGATGTAGTAGTAAAAGCAACAGTACCATTTCCATTCTTCTTCTTGATGTTGTCTGCATCTCTCTTCATTCTGGTCTCATGTCGTAGAAGAGTTCCAAATAATTCATCAAGAGTAATTTGAGTGACCTTCCTATTCTCATCTATAGCTGTTCTTTTGTACTCCCACTAATTGGGCATAATATCAATTATCTTGTCCACAAGAGCTTCATCATCTAAACCTTTTTCTCCCACATATTGTAGACTGTTGACGATAATCATAAATCTCTGTTGGACTTTACAGATAGGTTCACCATAAAGAAAATTGAAGCCATGATATTCAGCTCTAAGCATAGCTCTTATAGTCTCAATCACTTTAGATGTCCCAAAGTGTGTAACCTCTAACTTCTTCCATATACAGTTAGCTGCTTCACAGGAAGAAATTTGGCTATATATATTTCAAGTCATTGAACAAAGTAAAGTATTGCGTACCTTATAGTTGAGTTGATATTCTTTCTTTTCATGGTTAGTAAAGGTTCTAACTTCCTTGCTAGGAATTTTATAATCACCAGTAAGCATAACAATGTTGTCTACTCCAGTGTTAATAAAAAAATTCTTCATATGATCTCTCCAATATTCATAGTCATTACCATCAAATATTGGTGGTCTTGTAGGATTCAGATTATCAATTGATCCAACATTAATTTCTGCCATACTTAAAAATAACCTTCGATACACAAACTTGTTAGTAGCAAAGATTCGTAATAACAATGTTCGGAATGAGAAAGTTAGGAATTAGAAAAGTTCGGAATGACAATGTTCGGAAAGTTAAAGTGAGCAAGAAATAATTATTTGTGAGTATAAGTATTTCAGAGACCTTTTCTGATACCAAATGTAAGATTGGTATAGAGTATGAGGTTTCCAAACTTTGATACCAATTGTAGGATCGAAATAATGATGTAGATGCTCAATATACAAGAGGGGGGGGGGTGAATTGTATACTTTAAAAATTACTTTGGATCCTTTAATGTTAGTTAAGAATAACTATGTTTTCCTTAAGAGAAATAAACAGCTAATTTTAACAAAGTTAAACTATGCAAATTCACAACACCTCTAACTCCAAATGCAAAATTGGAAAGAGATTCCGAAAGTAGGTTCCGGAAATATGGTTTCGGAAAATTGAAACTTAACAAAAGATTACAATATGAGATTCTACCTTAAAGCATATAGAATATACATTAATCAGAGTACAAGTAAGGAAGTATAAGAAAGTTATACATTCCTTATAACACAAAATGCAGCGGAAATAAAACAAGTAGTTAAACTACAAGTAACAAGATATAAGTCTTTTAACCCAAAGAGAAGGGTATCCAACAACCTTGGATAAAGGTCCCTTGATTTATACTTTCAAGAAAGCCTGTCTTACCCACACCAGGGTAAGCCCTCGATTCGAAGATCAGAGTCTCTGTCTTGCTATCCCCGCAAGCCCTCAACTTCAAGATAGTTGGCAACCTCTGTCTTCCTCAGCAAGGAAGCCCTCGAACTTCAAGGTAGTCGTTAACCTCTATCTTCCTATCCCCGGAAACCCATGAATGTAATCACCAAAATTCTGAGTCGCACGAAGCTTTGAGAGGTAATAAGAGCCTCTCTCTCTAGAATTAACTTTAACAGCATGTATGCACAAAACCAAGTTGTTCATCTGTCATCAGTATGGATCTCTTTCAAACGAGCTCCTATTTATAGGTAAGGTCGGATCCTTCTCTAACGGTCATATTTTCCTTAAAGATCGGAGGGACCTGTAAACGTGTCACTTAGACAACGGTTAGTTTATAACAAAATAGAAGACATCGTTTTATAATAAAACCAGTGTAACAGAATGTATGACATCGTTTTAAACTCTAACATAAAAGTTCGGAATGAAAACTTCGGAGTGAAGGTTCGGAGTGTAAGGAACAATAATAAAGAGTAGACAAATTATATAAATGTAAGTAATATAGAAGTTCAGAGTCTAACCAAAATATTTTTCAGAGTGTGAATTAATTCAGAGTGTATAAAACAAAGATTATCAGATTCTATTTAATAGGTGAATTTGGAATGGGAATTTGGAATGAGAATTCGTCATCAGAATTCGTAATGAGAATTATTCATCAGAATTCGTAATGAGAATTCTTCTTTAGAATTCATAATGAGAATTCTTTATCAGAATTCATAATGAGAATTAATCATTAGAAGTCGTATTGAGAATTTGTTATCGAACTTCATAAGAATTCGTATCCTGAATCTGGAATAGAACTTAGTCAGAGTTCATATCCGGAATTCGGAATGAAAACTTCCTTATAGTTCTTATCCAGAAATCGGATCCTAATACAGAATGCTTCATATCAATGTTTCAACGATTCCGTAAAAATGAATCTGAATCTCATACTTAAGAAAAATATGAATGAAAATAAGATAAGGATAATTCTTCTTATAAAAGCAATTTTGCTTAAGAAAACAATTTTTGTTATAAAAGCGATTTTCCTTAAGAAAGCGATTTTCCTTATAAAATCGATTTTCCTTAAGAAAGCAATTTTCCTTATAAAAGCGATTTTCCTTAAGAAAGCAATTTTCCTTATAAAAGCGATTTTCCTTAAGAAATAAATTTTCCTTATAAAAGCGATTTTCCTTAAGAAAGCAATTTTCCTTGAAATAAGGTGTTTTTGATTTTCAAAACAAGAAGGAATGGAAAAGTCATAAGGAAAACCTTATTGACTCAACAGAGTGAAGTTCTCTCATAACTTCTCTCCCACTTCCTGAAATGGAACAATCCGTTCCTTATGTTCCACTTTGTAGAATCCTGACCCAGGTACCACACACTTGTTTCCCAAGATGGTCGGTCATATGACCTCAAGTGTGCCTCCATGTACACTAGAGGCTACAAAATAGCAGTGAGGGTCTAATAATTCATTCATGGGGAATATTTGACCTCATTGATCAGAGTAACACACCAGTGAAAGAAATAAAGCTATATACGTCAACAAAAACACTAGTGTCTAAAGGTAAACAATATAGGAAATACAATATTCAATTAAAGTAGAAAACATGTCATGCTAATGTAAGTGTCAAGTGGAAAAAATGTAAACTGAAAATTAAGACACTAAAGACTCTCAGAATGGTCCCGAACAACATCTGGTTCCCTCTTCCAGGATTGATCCCTACTCATCCATCTAACAGAAGTCATTTTCCCTTAACATATCTTCAAATAAGAAATTCTATTCGGGTACCCATTAGGCAACACATGTAGGGTGTGTATATGGATCAATAGGCCCCAAAAAATGGTGTCTAATACAATATCCTCTAAAATATAGTGTAAGAATGTTTCTAAATAAATAATTACAATTCATAATTTAAACTGTTATCACATTACAAATTAATATATATTTAAACACATAACCCCTAGGTTCCTATAGAATAATATAAATCATTAACTAAATTTTCCTATTATAGATTCTAAATTGTCCTTGAGGGATATCACATATCTAAATTTCTATGTTACCATTCTTATTTTCACAAATTAATGACCATGTAACGATTCATTTATTCACCCGATTGATTGGCTATCTTGCCATTCTTTATTTTTTTTATGGATTTCCATGTTACCAATCACCATTTAATAATAAATAATTGAATTAGCATATTACCATTGAAAAAATTGCCCAAATGACTATATTACCATTCACCATTTAATAACACATAATTAAATGTGGTTGTAACAATTCATAAAACTACACTGAATGAGCATGTTACCTGTTACCATTTAATAATCACATATATCATTATAAAAAACTAATACATATATCCCAATTTCCTATTAATTAATTCAATAATTAATTAATATTTTCAAAATATCAACATCCAATAACTAATTCACCAATTAATTATTCAAACACATAATTTAAATGTCTCGTAATTAAATCACCAATTTATTATTCAATTAATTGTATCAATATATTATTATTAATTATACAATTAATTATCTCAAATCATTATAAAAATATTTTATAATTAATTATCATTATCCATATCATCGATATCACATAATTAGGTTCCCCAAATTAATTATCCCAAAGTACCACAATTTCAAAATTAAATAATTTTATAATTAATTCATCAATTAATTATCCCAAGTCCATAATTACATTATTCAATCGTATCCCAAATTTCAAAATTCATACCTAGATAACTTTTTCATTAGTTAATTATCCCAATTCAACAATTACCAATATTCAATCAAATCGCCAACTCCTTAACTAATTAATTTTCTACATTAAAAAAATAAATGATATAATTCCAATCACTAAATGAACTCTTGGAATTATACAACATTACATAAAAACATATTATGTCTATATTAATTAAATAATAGACCACTAACCTCGAATTTTTGATGAATGTTCACCCAATGGTATCACTAAAATTGAGTGTCACAATGACATATATCAGATCCAGATCTATTAACCTAAAACAAGATTTAAACAACCTGATCATGTACATCTAGATATAGATCCCAAATCCTAGTTCTAGGTTTATAAAATCTAGGTATAGATCAATAAAAAATAGAATATTTCATCCACCCAAAGAAGGACATAGTATAGGTGGATTCATGGTAAAGAAATGGGATATGATCCACTTACTAGTAGAGGATAATGTCATCGATCCATGATATGAATCATGTGGAACATATGTCAGGGGGCTTGGAATTCACCATAGAGATCCAAAATCATAAATGACGGCCTATGGTTGAGTGGGGGTTTACTATAGGTTAATTAAAGTGTTTTTGAAAATTATAAAAGAATTCTCAATCTAATTTAATTCATATGAAAAATTTCTAGGGTAGGGGAACACAGTTTTCCCTAACATGACGTTAACAATTGACTTGTTATTTTTTGGGTTGATGTTTTTCCATTTTTGGGTGCCTACTTTTTTAAACCATGAACTAGCCCTGTAAACCCTCACTGTTTAGATCTACATGGTATCCTAGGCTATGTTCATGGTTTTCTCTAACCATGCACCAACCATGTAGAACTCCCTTTCTTCCTTTTTTTTAATTTTCACCCAAACACACCCCATGATAAAACCCAATCAAAATGTACTTAACTAAAAAATACATGAATTTAATCCCGAGAAAACACCAAAAAATGTAAGGATCTTATAATCTCCCCACCTTATCCCTTGATGGATGGCGTGATCACTTTATCTGTTCATGTTGTTGATTGGCCTACCACATTGTCACTTCACTAAATGGTTGGTCGATCCTTATTACTGTTGATCCTTATTGAGGTATATACATCCATATTTCAGTTAGGTAAATGACCACACAATCACATCACTTCATGGTCAATCAAACCATTTCTCTTAAAATGAGATGAGGATGTGGGATACTTTTCAATGTGTATTTGACTATAAACAAGTATGGAATATTTGGAACTAGAATGATAATTTCATCATATCATGTTGTCCAATGAGGGATGAAACAAAATTTTGTGATAGAAATGTATTTGAAAATAAAAAAATAATCAAAAAATTTGAGAATAATTGGTTACATACTAGGATGTAATAATTTTAATGACCTTATATAATCATTCCTCTAAAATATGAGCATGATATTTTCGTGGGGATGATTTAATTATTATCATGCCTTCACTATTTTATGTCAAAATTCACTCATCTTCCACCACGTATTTTAATAAACTAACATAGACTATAAGTGTACTAAAATAATTCATGGATCTAGGGATAATGTTGTTTTCCACTATAAATCCAATTATTACAAGCTTACAAATAAAAAAATTTGAAGACAGAAGCCCAAAAAATCTCCTAAAATGAAAACGTCATTAACAACATGATTCTACACACTTGAGGCATTCAACAATTCTAAAATAAAATCATGTTCTTTTACACATAAATTAAGAAGATTAGAAAACTCCAACATATAGAGATCTAAATAAAATCTCATGATATACTATTCATACTCCTCACGTAACTCAAAATCAGTGAATGATCCAAAAAAAGGTTGATGATCATTAATATCTGAATCAAACACTATGGGCGATAAACTATCAGGAGTGTATACTTAGTTATAATGAAAATAATATTTATTTTTATCATATTTTTAACCAACACATTCCCTAGAATTTGAAACATTTAAACCATTGATCATAGATTGAAAAATCTCAAAACAATGTTTCACAACATTATTAAAGAAGGATTTGTGACCCTTACTCTATATTTATTTATAGTGACAGAATTTTTTCCCAATCATGTTGTCGTGAGGGTGGACTCACTGCATGA
Organism: Viscum album; assembly: GCA_963277665.1. Lineage (NCBI taxonomy): Eukaryota > Viridiplantae > Streptophyta > Magnoliopsida > Santalales > Viscaceae > Viscum > Viscum album. The sequence goes on along the minus strand of OY728134.1, from coordinate 152,419,313 downwards.
GTGATAGTATCAATGTAGAATCTTTACTCAATTTATAAAACTTCATAATTATTATAAATGTTTTTTTAAACAACACTCTGAATCATATTTAATCTCTTGATCTCTTCTATGAATTTATATTCAAAATAATTGGATCTAATGTTTTCATGGACTAATTCTAGAATTATTTCTTCATAATGGTCATAAAAATCCCTGTCTGACTCATATATATTGATTCTTTGACAAAATATATCAGTTTTCATCTATCATCCCGTTTTTATTTCTCAAAAACATGAAACTATTTTTTGTTATAAACAACTTATATGGTTAGTTTACCATTGGAAGTAGAAATTATAGAACCACTGGTAGCTAATAATGGTTTACCCAAGTGAATTTAATATTTTTTATCACATTCCATTTCAATAAAACATAAATTAGTGGAAAAAATAATCTTATCTAACTTGAATAATAGGTCATATACACCTCCTTAGGGATAAGTAATTTACTGATCATCCAACTGGAGAGATATATATGTTGGTTTCAGTTCCCCAAGACCCAGCTATTTAAACAAGGAGTAGGGTATCAGGTTGAAACTAGATTTTAATTCAATCAAACAATTTATCTATTTGATATACCATATTATATCTGATATAATACATCATATAAGGTCATTAAAAATTGGATAAAACGTATTTGACATGAAAAAATTTAACCCCTTAGTTAAATTTATGCTTACCAATTCTTACCAATATAATTTTTAAAAAAAGAATATTTTTAAAAATTTAGTATATAAAGGAATCATATTTAATTCTTCTTCAAATGGAATAGTAAAATTTATTATTTTAAGTAGTATTTTATTTATAAAGTATTTAGGTTCGTCATTTTTTCATTTATATCTTTTTTGAAGGGAATGAGAGAAAAATAATGTTGATAAATAAGTTTTTTTCACCTTTTCATAAAATCCTACATTCTTCATACCTTCCATTATTAATTCCAATTTAATTATCTATTATTACTTATTTTTTTCATGTGTAGGTGTAGTATCGAAATATAGATGTAGATGCTCAATATATAAGAGGGGGGTGAATTGTACACTTAAATAATTCCTTAGACAAGGAAAAAATCTAAGCATAACAAAGTTAAACTAAGAAAATTCACAACACCACTAATCACCAAATATAGAATTGGAACCAAAGTTTACAATATTATATTCTACCTTAAAGCGTATAGAATTTAAACTAATTAGAGTGCAAGTGTAAGGAAATATAAGAGAATTATACTTTCCTTACAATACAAAATTGTAGCGGAGAACACAAGTAGTAAAAACTACAAGTAACAAGGTATAAGTCTTTTAACCCAAAGAGAAGGGTATCCAACAACCTTGGATAAAGGTACCATGATTTATACATTCAAGAAAGTCTCTCTTACCCACACCAGGGTAAGACCTCAATACAAATATCGGAATATCTGTCTTGCTATCCCCTCAAGCCCTCAACTTCAAGGTAGTTGTATCCGCTGTCTTCCTCAGCAAGGAAGACCTCGAACTTTGAGGTACTTGACACCTCTGTCGTCCTATCCCTGGAAGCCCTCGAATGTAATCACCAACATTCGGATTCGCATGAAGAAATTTGAATGATCGGTTCAGTAAGAACAAATAATGTAAAGATTCGCTCTCTAGAAATCACCTTAACAGCGTGTGGTCTCTAGAGTGATCAAATTCTTATTGAGCTCTTTCAAATGAGCTCCTATTTATAGTATAATTTTCGAACGATCGACTCCCTCCTCCAATAGTCATATTTTCCATTAATATCGGTGGGACCTGTACACATATCACTAAACTAATGATTAATTAGAAATAGAATGGACGACATCGTTTTATAATAAAACATGTGTAACTGAAAGCACGACATTGTTTTACAATGAAACAAGTGTAAGCATAAGTAAAACTAGAATTCAAAATGTAATTAAATAAATGTTTGGAGTCTAACTGAAAATGAAATTCGAAGTCTATGATAAAAAAATATTCGTATTCGGTTTTATAGGAATTCCATACCTGATGTCTGTAGATGTCTAGAGTCTGAATTTCTAAGGAAATTTAGAGTCTGGTTTCACCAGAGTTCAGAATATAAACTTTCAGAATTTCATGTTGAACTAGTAAAAGTTCATAGTTGAACATCATAAGAGTTTGGAGTCGAACTCATGAATGTTCGGAGTCGAACTTCATTAGATTTCGGAGTCAAACTCATGAAATTTCGGAGTCGAACATCATAAGAGTTCGGAGTCAAACTCATGACTGTTCAGAGTCGAACTTCATAAGAGTTTATAGTCTAACTCATGAAAGTTCGGAGTTAAACGTCATAAGAGTTCGGAGTCGAACTCCTGAATGTTTGGAGTCGAACTTCATAAGTGTTTAGAGTCGAACACATGAATGTTCGGAGTCGAACATCATAAGAGTTCGGAGTAGAACTCATGAATGTTCGGAGTCAAACCTTATAAGAGTTCGGAGTCTAATTCATGAAATTTCAGAGTCAAACATTATAAGAGTTCAGAGTCGAACTCATGAAAGTTCAGAGTCAAACTTCATAAGAGTTCGGAGTTGAACTCATGAAAGTTCGTATCCAGAATTCAGAGTGGAACTTCATTACAGTTCTTATTCAGAATTCAGATCCTAAAAATAGAATACTCCACTTTTTGACATTATAGGATTATGGTGTTTTGGGTATGAATCTGGTTTTTATAATTAAGAAAAATATTGATATGTATAAGAAAAATTAGATTAGGGTAAATTTCCTTAAAAGAGAAAATTTCCCTTGTGGAGGTAAAATATAGATTTGCTTATGTATAAGGTGTTTGTGATTTTCAAAATAGTAAGGAATTGAAAAGACATAAGGAAAGCCTAATTGACTCAACAATCTCCCCGTTTTTGGAAAGAACAAACATCCTTATGAAAAAGAATATAAGTACTTTGAAAATTTACGTTAGACTTTAAAATTAAAACATATCTCCCTTTGTTCATGGATTAATGTTAATACAACTGACTCCCCCTTAGGCATTAAAACTCTTAGGATTGTATTCTCAAATTTCTGTAGTGGAGTTTTCATTATCATAAAAACTTTTAAATGAAACCCCCCATTACATTATGGACATTTCACTTAGAAATTTTCTTCTTCACTTCAAGTTTTTCTCCCTTTTTAATTAGTTCCTTTTCCTTCTGCTCCTTTGTGATTTTCAGAAACAATGTATGGGAATGGGATGTATGGTACCTGAAAGATTAGTAATAACACTTAAATATACAACCAACCAAACAATATTTCATTACAGTTGTCAAAAAAATTTCAAGGAAAGACAAATACAAAAAAAAAAGATCCGAGTGGGTTTATTTGTCTCCCTTTACCTTTGGGATCAGCTTCATTAATAAGGTTTTGAGTGTCTTCAAATCCCTTTGGTCTTCCTCGTCTTGCTTCTCCAATGCTAAGATCCTTTACCCTTGCACTTTCAAAGCATCGACCTGAGCCTCCATGGCTTCTTTCTGCATCATTATTAAATCATCTTGACTTTCCAAATTTTCCTTAAACTCAATCCGGATATCTCTTTCACTTTTCCAATTCTGAGCAACTGGGTTGGGCTTCCAATTCATGTCCCTGACCTGTTGATTATGAGAATTTTGCTCTTGGGTCAGCTTTACTTGATGATCGTTAAACAATTTCTACACCATGTCAAAAGCATTTTGAACTTCATCATGAATATTTTCTAACTACACTATGTATTCATCAACTCTCTTAGACCACTTTGTTACCTTACTGCAGGACTTTCTATTCACATTAAAATCAATAAAGAAACTTTTTTGTTCAACTTCAATCTTCACACACGTATCCATTAGCATGTATAGTGACTCTGATTTTTGGTTTTGTCTTAGTTGAAGCATTTGACATCTAGTGTAAATGGTGGGAAAGATTGGAATGACGTCTATTGACATTTTCATATACTCAACACTAATATCATGACATTGTGCTGATGACTCTGAATCAAAAACATTGCTTGGAGATTGTTATTCTTCATCCTACACCAACATCCTTTTAGAGGTACCACAAACTAGTTCCGTCCTTATAATATCGTTTATTGGTGTCTCCAATAGCACTTTCATCCCTTTATCATTATTTGGAATGTGTTCCCCATCAGGAGATACTTCCTCAGATTCAGAAACTTGAATAATCTGGTCTTCGTCAATTTTATCCTTTTCTTGACCCTCCTCTTGAAAATCCTTCTCATTGGATCTTTCTTCATAAAAAAATATTTTCTTGATGTTCTTCCTCAACCTCATCTTTCTCAGCTTCTTCTCCCTTTCCCAGAGTGTATATTTTTTCGGAATTTGCCTTCTCTTTATAATCTTCAACTTTCTTGACCAAGGCATCCAAATCATCACTGCCCTCTTCTTCTTCTTCTTCATCTTCTTCTTCATCAACTTCTTTTACAACTTCTTTCTCTACTCCTTCTTGAGTTGTTATTTCTTCTTCAACAACCATCCATTTACCAATAGATTTTTAATGAGAAAATAACTTCTTGGAGGGAGTCTTTGGTAAAGGTTCAGTACCGAATGTTTCCAGAAAGGCAAGCATTTAATAAGCTATCTCAGTATCTCTCAAAAAAATTGCACCATTTCAGCTTCAGATAACTTCTTTTTCATCTTCTTTTCTATTTACTTCTTTTGTAACTCATATGAAACTCTCTCTTTTAGGGCCTTAGCCTCTGTAGGGTCCAATCTGAATTGTGGATCCCCTTCTTTCCTCTTTTCCTTGTCTTCCCTCCACTTGGTTTCCACTTCATCTGTATATGTTTTCTGCTTATTCAGTTTGGGGGTAACACACTGAGATTCCTTAGACATGGGATTTTCTTTATCATCAACCACATACATAATCTTTCTAATCGTCCTTTCCTTTTTGGATGGTTCTGGAGTCTATTCATCTTTCTAAGCTGCCTCAAATTCTCCCAAAGATAGAGGGTAAAATTCTATGGATTCATTGGAAAAACCCATCTTCATCCTCTTAAATGTTTCATCACTATCCAGCATAAGCTTACAATTCCATACTTTTGAATTTCATTCAACCATGAAGGATTCGAAGCACCGGACTATCAACTTAGATAGTAGGGAAGGGTATATAATTATTTGAGCTCTCAAGTTCCCTTCTTTAATATTCTTGATCGTAATCTAGACATGCCTCATCAAATTTATCTTTCATAGATTTACCAAGAAATCTAAGACATAGATACCACTTTACTTCAAATTAACCATGTCGCCTCTTCTTGGTACGAGGAAACCATGTACCCATAGCTGTAGAATCTTATTGTTCAGAGTGAGATGATAAATCCTAGTAGTTGTAGAATCCTTAAGCCCAAGTCATTTTAAAGGATTCACCTTGTTGAAACTTCCTTAGTCATCTAAAAGCTTATGTGATAAAAACTCCGCTTCCCCTTCAAAGGCTAGACCAACCAAGCTTACGACCTTGGTGTAAGATAACTTGTAAGTCTTCCCATAAGAAAACGAATACCAGTCTCTGCCATCCTCCATCTGGGAGGAAATAGACTCATATAACACGATCAGCAGGTTGATTTAAACAAATTCCTTTTTCTCTGAATTATACAAGCATACATCTCCCAAGCCATTTAATCAGATATTTTTGGTTATAAGAGAATCATACATGAAGAAATTCAGATGTTGTAAACTTTCCCTGAAGACTAACCACTTAGAGAATGGTTTTGACATTGACATATCTTGAGATGTAGCTTCAACAGACATTCGGAGTGGAGAGTTCTGAAGGATTTTGAACAACTTTTCAAAGACCAGAACTGGTCTTAAGATGAGCAGTATATATTTGAGACACGAAATCATTGAAAACCCAATGTGGGATGAGTCTTGTAGTCCCCTTTATATAGGCGATGGATGTGACCTTTGGTGTTCCAAAAGCCATTTAACAGTTGAAAAACATTTCGATCTGATCTGACAGTTGAGAACATTCCCATAAGGAAATCATGGCTCCGATCTTTTGAGGTTTTAAGAACAAAATTCGGATTTAAGTAAAACTAAAATCCGAATTATTTTTTAAAAAAGATGATAATACCAGCAAGAAAAATATGATTACGAAAACTTAAGTAAGGATATCATACCTTTCGGATTGGCTAGAATGATTGTTCATAATTGGTAATATTCTTCTTAAGTAAATGAATTTAAAAATGAAAAGAAACACATTACGAACGTTCATTATAAAAATATCATTGCCAAATTTTCAATACGAAAATCTCATTATGAATGTTCTAGTGCGAAAATTCCATTTTGAATGTTCCAGTACGAAAATCCAATTTCGAATTTTCTAGTATAAAAATTTCATTACAAAAGTTCCAGTACGAAAATAAAATTATGAATGTTCCAGTATGAAAATTTCATTATGAATGTTCTAGTATGGAAATTCCATTACGAAATTTCTAGTATGAAAATATCATTATGAATGTTCCAGTACAAAAATATCATTACGAATGCTCTAGTATGATAATTTCATTAGAAAATTTCCAGTATGAAAATCTCATTACGAAAGTTCCAATACGAAAATTTCATTACGAAAGTTCCAGTTTACGTAAATTTCCATTCCGAGAATTTCCATTCCGTAAATTTCCATTCTTGATATTTCTATTCTGTGAATTTCCAAAACTTGTAATGAAAATTTTTTGTTACAAAAGAAAAAAAACTGTCAAAAAAATTCAATTTGTTAAACTAGCACACAAATGTACTCTCCCTATGAAAAGAAGTTTATAACTATAAGGAGATTTGTTCAACATGAAGTTTTTAAAGAAGAATTACCTTTTGGTTTTCATTCCTATACTTTGTATAATCTATTCAAATCTACAGGAGGGTAATGATTTTGTGAAAATATCATCAAGTTGATCTTGCGTTCTGATAAACTGAAGACTGATATCTCCTTTAAGTGTGTGCTCCCTAAGAAACTGATGCCTAATATCTTGGTGCTTTGAACATGAGTGATGTGCATGGTTCTTAATGAGGGAAATGAAACTTGTGTTATCACACAAAATTTGAGTCTTATTAAAACTCATGTCATAATCTGTGAGTGTGTGTTGCATCCACAACACTTGAGCACAAAAACTTCTAGCTGCTACATATTCTGCTTGAGTAGTGGAAAGTTCTATAGAATGTTTTTCTTGAAGGACCAAGAAACTAATGAGTCTGCTAAGTAATGAGAAGTTCTGTATGTAATCTTTCTATCCATTATACATCCACCAAAGTCAGCATCCGAAAAGCTTTTTAAAACAAAATCATTTCCATAAGTATAAAATAATCCTAGATCCATGGTTCCCTTCAAGTACGGAAAAATTGTATTTACTGCCTTTAAATGAGATTCCTTAGGATTGGATTGATATCTCACACATAAGCATACTAAAAACATCATGTCTGGTCAACAACCTATCAAGTATAGTAGGCTTCTAATCATACCTCTAAAATATGTTTGATCTACTAGTTTCCCAACTTCATCAAGATCAAAAGAGATTCAGGTACCGATGGGAGTACTTATACTGTTAGTGTTGTCATATCCATTCTGTTTAAGATGATATTTAATATAATTATGTTGTGATATATAGGTTCCTTTTGGTTTTTGATAAATTTGAAAACCATGGAAAAATGAAAACTCACCCATCATACTCATTTCAAACTCAGATTTCAATAGACATTCAAAATAATCAGTTAAAGATTGTTGTGTTGAACCAAATATGATGTCATCAACATAAATTTGAAAAATCAAAACATTTTTCTTATTTATCTTTATAAAAAGGGTTGGATATGCATTTCCCTTAACATAGTAATTTTGAAGAAAAAATCATGTATGTCTATCATACCAGGCTCGTGGGGCTTGTTTAAGGCCATACAATGCTTTTGTAAGTCTAAAAACATGATCAGGATGTTTTGTGTCCTCAACGACAAGAGGTTTTTCTACAAAAACTTCCTCTTGGACATAACCATTAAGTAAAGCACATTTCACAACCATTTGAAAAAATTTTAAAATTGAATAATGCTGCAAAGGCATGTAGAATACGAATAGATTATAGTCTGGCTATAGGAGCATATGTTTCTTCATAGTCCATCCCTCTTTCTGATTATAGCCTTCATCAACTACTCTAGCTTTATTTCTTACAATGACTACATTTTCATCACATTTGTTTCTGAAGACCCATTTTACTCCAATAACAGATGTTTCCTTAGGTCTTTTAGCCAATGCCAAGACATTATTCCTTTCAAATTCATTTAGATCATCTTGCATGGCTTTGATCCAATCATCATCACCAAAGCTTCATCAGTGTATTTTGGTTCTAATTGGGAAAGGAATGCTAGATGTTCTACTTCTTTTCTCAAGGAACATCTAGTCCTTATAGGTTAATTTACATCACCAATGATACTATCCCTGGGATGATTCTTATGAAACACCTGATTTTTGTTTTGTAAAACCCATTCATCAATATAGGGTAGAATGTTTTTTGGGGTAAATGTTTCAGAAATATCTTCTTGATCATTTTCCTTATTAGAAAGATCTTTTATCAAAGGTTGATAATCATTTTTTGAAAAAACATCCAATGTTATAGTTTGGGATGGTTTAAAAACAAAATGATCAGATTTGTCAAATTTTACATGCAATATTTCTTCAACAGTACAACTATTTTTATTTAAAACTCTATAAGCCTTAGAAGTTGTGGAGTCGTCTAAGAAAAGTCCTTCATCAGATTTTGGTGCAAATTTGTGTAGGTTGTATTTAGTATTCAAGATGAATACCTTGCATCCAAAAACCTAGAAATAGGAATTTCTAGGTTTTCTACCATTCCATAACTCAAAAAAATATTTATTAAGAAAAGGTTTAATCAAAACTCAATTAATAGTATACCAAGTAGTACTTACACCTACATCCCAGAAATTTAAAGCTATAAAATATTTACTCAACATGGTTCTAGTTATTTCGTTAAGAATTATATTTTTTCTTTCAACTACACCATTTTGTGGAGGAGTTCTAGGTGCTGAAAAGTTGTGAGTAATACATTTTCTACTACAAAGGTTTCAAAATCAGAATTTTGAAATTCTCCTCCATGATCACTATGAATAGTTTTCAATGGAATGTTTTTCTCATTTTTAACTTGGGCTGTAAAACTTTTGAAATAAGATAAAGCTTCAGACATCTTTGCTAGAAAATAGACCCATGTAAATCTAGTGTAATAATCAACAAAAACAAAAACATAGTATTTGCCTCCAATGCTTCCAGTTTGTGTTGGACCAAAAAGATCCATGTGCACTAACTGTAATGCATCAGTTGTTGAGACTTCACCGATTGATTTAAACCATGATTTATGTTCCTTGATGTATTTACAAGGATGAAAAACATTATAAGAATCAAATCTATGCTCTCGTAGATCGTCAACTAGTTTCTTATTAGACAGTTTACATATGTTCCTAAGGTTATAGTGACCTAATATTCTATGCCATAACCAAGATTTATCTTCCATTTCACTATGGAAAGGTAAGTCCTGGATCCTAAGGTCTTCTAAGTTTTAAGTGTAAACATTCTCTTTCCTATTGACTGAGAGACTAAATTATTCCTTGGAATTGTGAAATAAGCATTTATCATTCCTAAAATTCACAAGGTAACCCTCATCACATAATTGAATTATGCTAATGAGGTTGTGATTATGACCTTTAACAAATAAAACATTTGAAATCAATGTTTTACCAAGAAGAACAATATTACCTATACCAACAATTTCACCATGATCATTATCTCCGAAAGTTACATTTCTTCCTTTCGTCTTGATAATCTTTTCAAAATAGATTTTTTTACCAGTCATGTGCCGGGAACATCCACTCTCCTTATACCATGTATTGTTGTTGGTACTTCCTTTATCTTCCTAAAAATATGATAAGAATTAGACTTTCAGAATCCAAAATTGATTGGATCCGAGATTTGCAGATAACAAGATTTTTGGCACCCACATCTTCTTAGAAAAGTAAGCATTATGAAAACCTAGAGATTGGGGTTTCTTTAAAGAGCAATTCTTTGCCCTGTGACCACCACATTGAAACTTGGTAAAAAATGGGGCACTTTGTGGAACAAAGTAGTTGTCACTAAAATTTTGTTTTTCATGGGTATAACCAAATCCAGATTTGTTTCTTAAAGGTCGTATTTGTGAATACATTTTATCAAAATTTTATTTACCATGGGTATAGTTTGATAAAATCTTATTTAAGGAAAAAATTTCAGTCGTGAGTTTTATAATCAAGTTTTTATCTTCGAAATCATTAGATTTAGAACTAGGGCTAGGCTCGAAAACACTTTTCTTAGAAATGGCTCTTTCGAACTCTTTTGAAATTTTGTTCTTCTTAGAACTTACTTCCTCAAGAATTTTTGAAATACTTTCAAAATCATCAATTTTCCTATCATGATCTTTAAAGAGATCTTATATTTCTTTTGTAAGAATAGTTTTCCTAGAGTTTTCCTGATCAAGTTTTTTATTGAGTTTGGAATTCTCAATCTCAAGAAGATCAGCAATCCTAGAAACTTCTACATAGGTAGGTGAAGTATTTTATTCATTAGAAGAGGATTCTTCATCTGATGAGATATAATATTTCCTATTAATATAATTTAAAAGAAACATTTTTCAATGATTCAACATTGTGAACCATAGCCATGAAGTAATGATTTTTAATAGGTAATATGGATATAAGAACATGATTCTTCTATCCCGATGATTCATATTCAGAAGATTCATCTGAAGAGTCACCACCACTAGCACACCAGGTGTCATTAGATTTCAGATCTTTCTTAGCTTTGGCATTATAATAATTCTTTCTGTTCCTTTGAGAATGCCTTTCTTTTCTATAATTATTTTTTAGAAAAGGTAAATCTAGTCTACTGTGTCCAACTCTCTTTCATTCATAACAAGTTACTTCTCCATATTTCCTATCTTTCCTTTCCTTTTTCTTATATTTGGATTGGAAATTTCTCGGACTATCTATCTTGTTCATTATTCGAGCAATATTTGATAACTCATTTTCTGAGACCTCACTCTCACTAGATTCGGATTGGATAATAAATTTCTTAAACTTGGATCCGGTTACTCTCTCAAGAGTCTTATATTTCAAATGATTTAATGTTGTTGTAAAAGCAACAATACCATTTCCATTCTTCTTTTTGATGTTGTCAGTATCTCTCTTCATTCTTGTTTCATGTTGGAGAAGAGTTCCAAAAAGTTCATATAACAAAATTTGATTAACCTTCCTGTTCTCATCAATAGCTGTTCTTATTTATTCCCTCTCATTAGACATAATATATATTATTTTATCCACTAAAGATTCATCATCCAACCCTTTCTCTCCCATAGACTGAAGATTGTTCACTATAGTCATAAATATCTGTTGAACTTTACAAATTGGTTCACCATAAATAAAACTGAAGCCATGGTATTCAGCTCTAAGCATATCTCTCATAGTTTCAATAACTTTAGAAGTGCCAAAGTGTGTAACCTTTATCTTCTTCAAGATACAATTAGCTTCTTCGCAAGAAGAAATTTATCTATATATATTTCTAGTCATTGAACATAGTAATGTATTGTGTACCTTGTAATTGAGTTGATATTCTTGATTTTCCTGGTTAGTGAAAGTTCCTACATCCTTATCAGGAATTTTATAATCACCAGTAAGCATAACAAAGTTATCCCCTCCAGTATTGATAACGAAAGTATTCATTCGATCTCTCCAGTACTCAATATAATTCCGATAAAAAATTGGTGGTCTTGTAGGGTTTAGATTGTCAATAGATCCAACGTTGATTCCTGCCATCTCTAAGAAATGCTTTGACAACCAAAATTGTTAGTAGGAATAGTTCGTAACCACAAAGTTCGGAATGAAAAAATTCGGAATGAACAATTTGGAATGACAATTCAAAATGTCAATTTAGAATGAGACCATCGTTCTATGCAAGGATGAAAATTAATGAAAAAGTGAGCATAGAAAACTTATATGTGAGTATAAGTATTTCAGAGACCTCCTCTGATAAAAATTGTAGGATCAAAATATAGATGTAGATGCTCATTAAACAAGAGGTTTTGTGAATAGTACACTTAAACAATTCCTTAGACAAGGAAAAAATCTATGCTTAACAATGTTAAACTAAGAAAATTAACAACACATCCAATCACAAAATATGTAATTGGAACCAATGTTTACAATATGAGATTCTACCTTAAACCATATAGAATCTAAACTAATCAGAGTACAAGTGTAAGGAAATATAAGTGAATTATACTTTCCTTACAACACAAAATTGCAGCAGTAAACACAAGTAGTAAATACTATATGAAACAAGGTATAAGTCTTTTAACCGAAAGAGAAGGGTATCCAAAAACCTTGGATAAAGTTCCCTAGATTTATACATTCAAGAAAGTCTCTCTTACCCACACCTGGGTAAGCCCTAGATAAAAAGATCAGAGTCTCTGTCTTGTTATCCCCGTAATCCCTCAACTTCAAGGTAGTTGGAACCTACGTCTTCCTCAGCAAGGAAGCTATCAAACTTCAAGGTAGTCGTCACCTCTGTCATCCTATCCCTGGAAACCCTCTAATGTAATCACAAACATTTTGAGTCGCACGAAGTAATCTGAATGAGCGGTTCATTACGAACAAAGCATGAATATGTTATCTCTCTAGAAATCAACTTAACAGCGTGTGGTCTCTAGAGTGATAAACTTCTTATTGAGATCATTCAAATGAGCTCTTATTTATAGGATAATTTTCCAACGGTTCCCTCCCTCCTCCAATGGTCATATTTTCCTTGAATATTAGAGGGACCTGTACATTTGTCAATAAACCAACGGTTAATTAGAATCATAATGGATGACATAGTTTTATAAAAAAACATGTGTAACTGAAATCATGATTTCGTTTTACAATGAAACAAGTGTAAGCATAAGTAAAACTAGAATTCAGAATGTATGTTAAAAATTGTTTGGAGTCTAACCAAAAATAAAATTCAGAGTCTATAATAAAAAAAATGTTCGGATTCTGTTTTATAGGAATTCGGAACTCGAAGTCTGTAGAATTATGGAGTCTGAATTTCTAAGGAAATTCGGAGTCTGGTTTCACCAGACTTCAAAATATGAACTTTTAGAGTTCAAAGTTAAATTAAATAATGATCAGAGTCAAACATCATAAGAGTTCGGAGTCGAAATCATGAATGTTCGGAGTCGAACTTCATAAGAGTTACGAGTCGAACTCATGAATGTTCAGAGATGAACTTCATTAGAGTTCAGAGTCGAACTCATGAATGTTCAGAGTCGAACTTCATAAGAGTTTGGAGTCGAACTCATGAATGTTCAGAGTCAAACATCATAAGAGTCTGGAGTCGAACTCATGAAAGCTCGTAGTCGAACTTCATAAGAGTTCTGAGTCAAACTCGTGAAAGTTCATAGTTGAACTTCATAAGAGTTCAGAGTCGACCTCATGAAAGATCAGAGTCAAACTTCATAAGAGTTCAGATTCTAAATCATGAATATTCTGAGTCCAACTCCATAAGAGATCGGAGTCGAACTCATGAATGTTCGTAGTTGAACTTCATAAGTGTTTGGTGTCGAACTCTTGAATTTTTGTATCCATAATTCGGAGTGGAACTTCATTACAGTTCTTATTCAGAATTCGGATCCAAAAAACAGAATACTCAACTTTTTAACATTATTTGATTCCGAGGTTTTCTTTATGAATCTGGTTTTTATACTTACAAAAAATATTGATATGTATAAGATAATCTAGATTAGGGTAAATTTCCTTAAAAAAATTTCCTTATGGAGGTAAAATATTGATTTTCTTAAGTATAAGGGGTTTGTGATTTTCAAAATAAGAAGGAATGGAGAAGTTATAAGGAAAACCGTATTGACTCAATATTAGGTTCATTGTTCTGTTTAGTTTTGACATTTATATCCATTTTTCAAGAGTTTTAATTTTTAGTTTTTTGATTTCCAGATTTAGTTAAATCCTATATCTCATCCTCCTTAACCTACTCCTAGACATTTTTTTTATGTTTTAAATCATTACATAGTGGTAAAACTATTATATTCTATATGATATTGATTCATCTTGTACTTGATATATTTTCCTTATCCCTAAAACATTTTTCACTATCCATTTTGACAATTTGGGGTTTTTGGTTGTTAGTAATGGATTATTGGGATTCTACCTTAGTGATTAGCTACCTAACCAAGACATCAAAATCAATATTACAATTTGAAGGTACATTCATATTTTGAAACAAATATATATGTTGATTTTATTACCTAAGGATATTAGTAGTTTGTTTTATCACCCATTAGTCTCTCTAAGAATGATTAAGATGATATTTTTAGGAAAAAACTTAAATTGGTTTTAAATTGGTTTATTATTTCCATATTTCCTATCTATATAATATATGAATTGAACACTCTCATTAGTCTTGAATGTTTTTATATAATTAGGGACAATAGTTCCTAGTATGACCAGTCATATCACATTGATTAAATTTTTCATTAATTGAGTGTTTTTTAAATATAACAACTTAGTGGGTTGTTTTACACTTATGATTAGTTATCTTCCTCAAGAACATGTGTTGGGAATTTTGAGCATGTTTTTCAAAGGGTAATTTTTACAAATTTAGCTATCAATTCAAAAAAATAAATACTTCAAAAATGGTTCAAAATATTTTTATGGTAAAGAGTAAAACTATTGTAGAATGTGTCTATATGAAGATTATGAGCTAATTAGAGGTTTGAAAAATTATCACAGTGCTGATCTGTATCTATCCCATGTTTCCTGAATGTGTTCCACCAAATCATAGGAAAACCTTCTGATTTTATGCATCATATATTTTTGGATTTCCTATGATAGAACATAAGAACATATTTTTAAAAATTGGTCCTAGGTGTATAGTATTTACTCAAACAAATTATAGAACAATCCCCTAGAACAAATCATCAAGAAATATTAGAATATCGAAAAAATGAAGCTTCTATCCACTAATTCCATGGAGTGTTAACTATTTGAATAACCTTTAGAAATATATAATTAACTCTAGTAAATCCTCTAATGGATGATTTGTAATTATGGGTATCATAGACAGATGAAACTATTTAATTTTGTAGTCTATATACTTGGAGAGATCCATATACATGATGTATAGATATAAAATATAATAAACTAAAACTACCATGTATATGACTCTCCTCATCTAGGTTTATTAGATATACTAGATTTTTATTTTTATTTTAATTTTCAGATATTTCATTTTTAAGATTATCTATTTTAGATTTGTTATTCTCTATACGAGTATAACATTGTTTATTTATTTTAGTTATGAATGAATTTAGTTCTAATGTAGAACAAATAAGGTGAATTAGTGAATGATTAAAAATATTTTTAGATTAATCTATAAATAGAAAATTGAAATTCAATTTTTATATTTTCAAACAATTTTTTTTGCAGTTTTTTTAATTATTTGAATGATTTTTATTGTTTTTTATATTGTATCTTAGTTTGTAAACTTGTCTCTTCCCTAATAAAAAATAAAAAAAATTTATATGATAGTGTATTGAACATTATCCAATTTACTATCTATATCTTAATAAACACTAGAATTTTGGTTAGTATGCTTTAAACATAGTGAAGGGTTATGTGTGTGACCAAAAAATAGATAAAAAAATAGAAAAACACCAAAAGGAAATAAAAAAGTGTTATATTTATGTTCAGTGGATAATATAGTGTAAAAAGAGATGTGAAAATAGTATATATAATGAGAAATATGTAAAAAGGATAAAAAAAAGTTGAAGACTAAAGAGTAAATGAAATTAAGAAAACAAAACTAGAAAAAAGTGATATAAACTATCACCTATATTACAATTGAATAAGTCATAAATATGATAAATCTATGTGGAAATTCTATTAAAAACCCTAATTATCATAAGATAAACAATCTTATTACAGAACTCTTATATGAACTAATATTTGAATAGAAAATAAAGATGATGATGTTTCCTCATGAATAAAAGAAGAACTATAACATTTTGAAATTAATTAGATTCGTTGTAGTTGAAAGAGAAAAAGAATCCTAGAATCTTAACAAGTCAGTTTTTGGAGTAAAGTGGAAAAGATGTTAAAAAATAATAGAAGAAGATAATATTGTATGAAAAGGCAATCATACATATTATGATTTAAATACATTAAAGAAATTTAAGAAGATAATTAGTTTCACCATATCCAATTCCCTTAAACTAATTATTTTCACATAACAGTAGTAACATATACAATAATCAATAAAATCATCTCAAAACAATAATAAAAATTAATGAGAAATAGAAGAGGAAGATTCTATGATATGATGAATTCCTTCCTCAAACAAAATATATTATGTACTATTTCCTTGAAATTGGTGAAGACTCTAGGACCATCATTTATTTACCATGTTCTCCCCAAGTTAATTGTAATGCACTGACCCAAATCATCATGTCTAGACTAGAGTGCCACATGACCTCAAGTGCTCCTCCTCGTATACTAGAGGTTTCTAAATTTTATCATGGGTATATAATAAGTTGTGGGGAGACTATACCATCATAATAGAGTAAATAATATTAGATATAACTAATCATATAATGTAAACCATGCCATTGGGATATACAGAATATCAATAAACATAATGATATATAAAATGACTCTATAAAAGAGGACATACCACTAATCATCCAAAAGGAATATTATATATATATATACATTTTATAACTAGAGTTAAATCATATAGGATAATCAATGGAAACTCTTAGTCCAAAATAGTTCATATCTCTACATACACATTAATCTACCTTATCACGAAACACTTCATAACCCTATACGGAACCTGAAAATCATATGTATGGTCTGCACACAAGCAGAGGTTCCCATTTAGGGTGTGAGTATAAAACATCATAAGGGTCTCACAAATAACACATAATAATAATAGTCATATATTTGTGTGTGAATGGAAATTAAAATCACAAAAAATCAACCATATGTTTTGCTGTTATAGACTAACCAAGACACCACGAACCCCAACTGTACTAGTTTAACACTGTATTAGATGAAATATTTCATGTGGAGGTAGTCATTAGAGAAGATAGAGATAGATCCAAGAAGATAATGAGTATCTCTATTATCAATCCCAAGGAATCGAGTTATATAGATCCACAAAGTCCTCACATCATATCTCAATCATAGGTCAATCCACAATTACATCATACCCTAACACATACTTGGATCATTCCATAAGGTCTTCCTATATCGAAAATATGTTAAACGTTAGGATATGATTCTACAACACCCTTAATTCCACTACCAAGGGTCTAGCTTCAAGGACATCATGCCCATACCCTATGATGAGTTCCATCATCACCACTGTTGAATTCCGTGGACAATCCCCGTTTAAGGGACAACAATATCTTGATGGTCAACTTATTTTGAGTACCAATAGATATACCCCCAAATGTATGACAATTAAACATAATATGGTAGAGAATATATATAGGGCTAATATAACATATAAAGTTGATAGTTAGTAGAATGAAACATACAAATATGGTCATCAATAATCATGAAATAAAAAGGAAAATAAGAAAACTCATGGAATAAAGTATTATATACAGTCTCCTAGACACACACGCACACCGAGAATAGAATATTGTACAATGGATATCATATATTCACATAAATATAACCCTATGAATAACATATAATCCATGGTCACATGGGTATCCAACGCATGTCTATGCATGTCACATCACCCCAAGGATTCATGGGAAACACATACATAATAGGCATGTCACAACCACCATGGCCTAAGGGAATATCCAACAAGGTTTATGGGAATATCATGAATAATAGTATATAGAACATCCACCACTGTCTGAGGGAATATCAAGTATAGTTTTTCATGTAACATCCACTAATATATAAGGTATGGTCTTCCGAACACAAAGGTATATTACAACAATCACTAGCCTAATGTCATAAAACATGGTTGAAACATGACTCACTACTTTCGGAATCATATTCTTCAGTCCATACCTCTTCTAATGAATCAAGTTGTACCATCACATGTATTTATAGATAGAAAAATACCATGGATTCCTAATCAAACTCAGCTCATTCTCAAAGATATTAATACCCAACATCACCAAATGGTTCCAAAACAACATGTTGTATTTTCCTTACCCTAATATCCTTAAATATTGAGTCAACACTCTAAAAAGAGCTACATGAATCCTAAGCACATGTTATAAGAAAATTCAGAGGAACTATTACATGGTCACATGCCATGTATTAGAGGAAGATCATTTGATGGTTGACTACAACATTCTCAAGTCAACCTAATAACAATAGGGATTTCCTAGTAAATACCATAACCGACAAACCAAAACTGGTTACTTCATGCATCTTTTAATGAATACCACTAAAATGATATAATTATTTACTCCTTTAAATAATAGAATCCAATCCATAAGGAAAACAATATTATTTATGGAAGAATGTCTAGGATATATGAATCACATTACATGCTGAAGGACCCACCACGGTACCCTGTCAGTTGAACTGAAATTGTTGACTCATGGTGAAAAAGTATAAAAATTATATTAGCACACCCTATTTGAACAATTTCACTTATAATAGTCTTGAGTCTCATGATCATCACATTTCAAAGTCTAAGGGTCTCTCTGTATATAACTATATTACATGAACCTAATAAATTATGAAGGAACACACAAGTAATATAGAGGCATATAAGAAACATGACAATGTACAATAAATGATAAAGTATACAAGAAATTGCATATATAAATACATATGTGATTGAGTACTGAATGGTCCCCCAACATCAAAGAAGGAAACCAAGACCAAAAATCCCATGAAATAATTTCCCATGTGATGACTATCCCTATACAAGAAATTTTAATTCCTTATATATATTGTTAATACTAAATATTTCTCACAAGATCCACCATTAATGGTAGATCTGGTTTTGATCAAGGGAAAACCACCAACATGCTATATCTAGAGTAATTCTTTCTCTAAAATATGAAAATAAAATTATATAAAAAAATTATAGATATGATAATTATAGACTATATCTAAGGTCATTATATAGGGAATAATCGATGATATAAAATAAAAAAATTAGAGGAAAAACAAGTACATGTTGTGAATTCCCATCATTCAATCTCTCTAGATCTGTCGAAAATTCAAAGGAAGATATTTTATTAACTGGGAAAATAATTTAGAGTTTATATGTTTGAGAATATTATAGAATAATAATAAGAATAATGAAATTTGGAGGGTTAATTTTCATTTAATGGAGTTTTATGTCATTAAAAACATACACACATGGTTTGGTTGTTCTGTTAGACAAATCTTGCACCAATTATTCTTTTACCACAAGAACGAGATTCAAACATTACTATGAAAATAACCATCAATATAAAAACTATGTTCTTGAGCCATAATTTACCCTATAATATCCCACAATAATCCATACCTATCCCTATATATTCTACATGTTTTGGGAAAATATTTTTATAACCATAAATAATTAAAAAGGCCTTAATAAATCTCTAAAACAAATAAATAAATGTGAAAATTTTCCACACAAACCAAGTCTCCTTACCAATCATTAAATGATGAAATTAAAATATTTAATGAAAATCACAAATTTCTTAAGGAATTTCCACACATAATGATGTGGTTCATTAACTGATCTCCACCAAAAACTTTTTCATCCTCAAGATGGCTATGTGTTTATAAATAAAAAACCTCAGACGAACCATGAAATTCAACTATAATGTTTTGTAATCGAACACCCATCAGGATACTACTACATAAAACCAACTCCAAGACCTATCATACAAAACAATACAATGATACTGAGCTTAATCGATGATATTATTCTAAAACACCTATCCAAAAGGCCTAAACACATAGAGGTGTTTTCACATTGATTGATCAACATCACTGACAATAGATCCCATATCATCGTTCATATTCCATGATTGAGTTATCGACAACCTACAATTATTTTCAATTTTTCATTATTAGTGATACACACCATCAAACCATGTTTTTACCTAACTCTCTCTACCTTAAACCATGTCTGAAATTTATATGCAAATTTCATCTAATGATACATATAAATCTAATATTGTTTTCATTGTGTAACGTGTTTCAATTATATACACCAATATATTGGCTCTCATTGCTACTATAACCATTTTAAAGTCAATTTAAGTGTCTTCAATAACCTTCTAAATTAATTTCATTCACCCATGACTGATAGGATTCCCTCCACCAAGGAGTATTCTTATCACCATCAACTCGAGGTGTGGGTGGTCTATCACTGAACATAAATAACAATTATGACTATCCTTTCGTACCCGTGCGTTAACCAAAAATAAACCACCATAACTTCTATATCACACTAATAATGACCTTCTTGATGATCAAAATCTATATGAGACATACATTATATCCTACCCCAATCTATGTTGTTCTACCAACTATATCGCTTCCCAAACATTCCCCCATAAGATCAAACCCTATCTATTTAAACACTATAAGAATATTATTCTCATTGTCCATTATCTTTTTAAAAGTAATATATGAATTCAATTAAAATGGTTTTTATCCAGTGAAACCACCAAAATGATACCCTAAATCATACCAAGGTCACGTTCCACTATGAGGAGATTCATATTTCCAAAGCACCCTATAGAAAATTCTAATCACTTACTCCATCATTTATCATGAACCCAAGAGCACAAGCACTCAACATCAATATTATAATCAAAATCACCCAAAACACACAAACCATCACTAAAGGTTAGGTCACTACACTATTTATAGTGGTCCATGAACCATTCAATATGAAACAAAACTACATAAAAAGCATTCAAACCCCATGGAGTTCCAATAAATCTATCATGAAATAACTATTACGCTTTACATAAGTGTCCCTATTAAGAAGATAACATAGATTTTCACACCCAAAAAAAATCCACTTGGACACACATAAGAAAAATGACAGAACATTTTCATACAACCAGATTAGGATCCCAAGGGACATGACTCACTAATTCTATGTTTTACATGTTTATGCAACTATGGTCCACAAGGTAATTTAACCCATTTGAAAGGATTACTCTTGGAGACTCTCTTATCAATGGGATATTGACATAAGAAAAACCAATGATGGTAAATAGGAAACCAATATGATCTGACACATGTTTGATCATGCTCACTCAATATAATTTGATTCTCATGAACATAACGTACACAATATCTAATGTTCACGGAATAACTCTCATGCTACATGTCAAGCCCCAAGATTTTTACATGACCATATGGAAACCCATGATCATCCCCAAATCAACTCTCATGTATGCCTTCCCAAATTGAGGTATTCCAAGGGTGTCGAGTTCTAAAGCTATCCATAATGAGTTTCAATGCATGTCTCTTAAAAAATATACCACCATAAACATTATAGTAATGAACTACTATAGGATCCACAAGACCTACCATCAAAAAAAATACCAAGGAAAATAATCACCTATAAAATTACATGTCATGTGAGTCCTATGTGACTAGTATGACGCATGATCACATTACTCATACTAATGGTATTAAATCGAAAACACATAAATCAAAACTATTATAAAACATGATTTTTAGGAAACCTCTAAATAATAACAATATACAACAAAAATAACAATCCCCGACCATGGTATCCATGTCATTAAAGTGGAAAATTGTTCATGACTCTCCAGCCCATGGTCCATCTCAAGATACCAGACAATACTAGATCACATGTACATTGTATTCTAAAAAATTAATAACAAAATCCTTAACTTGATACCATTTTATAATGCCCTATCCCGAATCACTGTGTCTGTGCTAGAGTTCCACATAACCTAATCACCCGTCCTTGTATTCCATAGGTTTCGGACTAGCAACAAGGGTCTACTATAAGTCATGGAGATATTATAACCTCATATAATATAAAATCATAGTGGAAATAAAAAATCATATAATACACACATGAACAATAGGATGAATATAATATCAATAAATATAATTATATATCAAATGATGTTGTCAAATAGGACATTACATTAATCATATAAAGGGTTTATTATCTATATATACACATAAGATATAATAAGAGTTAGATCATACCTGAGAAAAAAAAGATAACTCCATGTCCAAAATAGTCCCAATATCCTCATACCCATTGAGATACCGGAACTTTAATCACTATACATCACTATGATCATCCTAAAAGAGAATAAGTAAGGTCTGTACATTTAAAAGGGTTCCCATGCAGGTTGTGAGCATATAAAATAAAGAGGGTCTCATAGAACACGCATAATCAATGCAGTCATATATGTGTGTATTCAAAGAATATTTAAGCCCAAAATACAACCACATGCCAGGATGTCCTTCAGTTAACAAGACACCGAGAACATAACTGTACCCGATTTAGTAACATAATAGAATACATATTTTTAGTGGATGTAGTCACTACAAAAATGAAGATGTATCCCTGAGGCTAATGAACATGTCTCTATGCTATCTTAAGGAATTTAATTGAATTATTACACAAGGTTATCAACTAACACCTCCATCAATGGTCAGTTTACAAGGCCATCATACCCCAAAAAATCATTGATTCATGACACATGGTCATAGTATGCCACCACAATGTCTCAGTTCAGGCTATAAGGTTATCACACCACTACTGTAGCTACCATATATCAATACTCGAGGCCATCATGCCCCTATCCTGTTCTCAGGACCACCACCATAATAATTTCATGTTATGAACAATCCCTCTCATATGGAAACCATATCATGATGATACACTTGTTTTGAGTAAAATATGTTATAAATCTAAATGTATTCTAATCAAACAAAATAGGGTAGAGAATATATATAGGTATAACATAACCTATAAGCATGATAGTAAGTAGAAACATACATACAAATGTGAACAGCATCAAGAATGGACTAGAAAGATACACAAGAAGACTCATGGAATAAATAAGCATATATGGTCTTAAAGGGAACACACACACACACACACCAGGTATACCATATCACATAATAACACACATTGACATTCACACATACACCCATATTAATAACATAATATCCAAGGTCACATGTGAGACATATACATGTCAATGCATTCCACATAAACCTAAGGTTTCAATGTAAACAGCTGAATAAGATGCACACCACAACCACCATGGTCTAAGGTAATATCCCTCAAGATTAATAAGCTTCTAATTCATTCTAGTTCATGGAGCATCCACCACAATTTAAGAAAAACACTAGAAATGTTTAAGTTCATCTAATGAAAAATAGTTAATTGTATTGAAAATAAGGTATGAGTAATGTTAATCCATCATCTAAGGCATACCAAACTAATCACTAGTATGATGTCAGACAACATGGTCACAACCTGATAGACTACTCATCTGATCACATGTTTTGGTTTATTCCTCTTCTAATGACTCAAGTCATAAGATCAAATATATCACCCAATGGAAGAATACCATGTATTATTAATAAAAATATATCCACACTCTTTAGTACTAACATCCAACATCACCATGGGGTTTTCTGGAACCATATCCACTAAAATGACGAGTCAATACCCAACCTATACCTACTTGGTTCCTAAATAAATGTTCTAAGGAGTCATTGAAGATGTAAACTATGGTCTCATCCCATTTATTCAGGGATGAATGATCAATTATTAGCTACAAAACTCTCAAGATAGATTAATAGAGCTAGATATTACATATCCTAAACTATAACCCACAACCCATGATTAGTTACTTCACATATCATATAAGGAAAACTGCTCAAAAAGTACAAGGAGTTACTCCTCTTCATCATAGGAACCAAATCCTATTGAAACCATTTAGATTTAAAGCACACCATCTAGGTTATATTAATATCACTAATCACTCAAGGACCTTTCATGGACCATAATTTGGTAAAATATAATTTTATTCTTTTGGCACCGTAGTTGATAAAAATTTATAAAACACCCTACTTAAAAAATAAACTAATCATAATATAAAGACCTATGGTTACCTAATTCCGTAGTCTAAGGGTCTCTGGATTTATCTATCTACTACTCAAATCCAATTAATTATAATTCTACACACTTTTAGTACAGTAGAATATAAGGAAAATGATAATGTTAAAGAAATATATAACCACAAAATAAATTACATCCTTAGGTACATATGTGATTTTTTTTTCATGGTTCTGCCTACCTAAATGAAGGAAACCATGACCATTGATCCTATATAAGTATTGATCAATCTTTTAGTATACTCATATAATCTATATTAATCCTTTTTGTAAGCCTATTTGTACCAAAAATTTCCCACATGAACATCCACTGATGTATGATTTGGTATTGATAAGTGGAAAATATCTAACATTCTAGATGAGGAGTAGATCTATCCCTAAATTAAGAAAAACACAAAAGATCAAGGACAAGACTCAAGATACAATCATTATAGACCATATCTATGCTTTTGATTTAGTGAATATGAGATGATATAAGATGAACATTAATAAATAAGGGAAAACAAGAATGTAACTTGAATTCCCAAGATCTAATCTCTCATGATCCTTTAAAAACACACTTTTAAGTGGTGAAATTCCAAAGGAAAAGATTTTGGAGTCCATATTTTTGAGTGGATTTAGTAATATAAAGAAGAACCATAAATTTACAGTACTTAATGTTCATTTAATAGAGTTTATGATCATTAAAAATACACACATGGTTTGGTGGCTCTATTTTACAAACCATGCCCTAACTATGAGAGACTCGAGACCTTCACAGGAAGGTAACATGTTTTGGTCATGTGGTTTTTTAAACTATGAACTAACCATTATTTTTCCACTTCAAATAATTCCTTAGTTACTGTTGACGCTCCTTTGGTCATGGAATCTAAAGATCGGAAAAGGGGAATATCTGAGCATAAAGTGATTCATCCTTTGAAGAAATATCAAAAATCGACAAAGGGATGAACAAGGAGTACATTTCCCATAGGTAGCGCAAGTTCCCTCATGGTCGCGCAAGTACACTTCTGCACCGCCTAGTGGATGTGCAAGTACTTGCACGCTGCCTAGTGGTCGTGCAAGTCTACTTGCGCGATGCCTTATGGTCGTGCAAGTGACTTGCACGACCTAAGTGGTAACCGCCCGGTAACCGCCCGGGGTCTTCTTTTTCCTATAAATAGACCCAGTGGGCCCCCCATTCATGAGGATCTTTTTCCAGAAACTCGGATTGATGCTCCCGACGCCCAAGTCTCTTCTCAGAGATTCCGGAACACTTCTAAGGTAATTTCTTACCTAGAACGGAAGATCTAAAGAGAAGAAGGAAGGCCTAAGTGTTGAAACTTATCAAACACTTGCGCGACGACTTATTTTCTTCAATATAACTTTTGCGTCCCTTTTCTGGAAGAACCTAAAGAGGATTCTAAAGGGTTTAAAAAAGAGTCTCTCAAGTATTTCAATGCTGTTTGAAAATCGTGCAAGTACACCATGTGTCGCGCAGGCATACCTGAGCGGCCAATACTTGCGCGCCCACGGAAGACTTGCGCGCCTTTCAAGACTTGCGCACCACTATATTTTTGGGTGCCCATTTTTACCCCTCTTAAGCCATTTCACATTTCTTTTTCAGGATTTAGTCTTCAAGACACTCTTCAAAGCCATTTATGGCATGATTTCTTGATTTGACTTCCTTATCTGAAAGGAATTCTGTGGAATATCTCTCAAAACATAGTGATTTATAAATCTTTATATCACCAAAGATTGAGAGTTCATTCATTCAACCTCATCCTTTAAGATGTGAGAATCCTTAACCTGGGTCTCCTTTTTTAGGAATAATCCCCAGTTAATAAATTCCTTAACTTGGGCATCCTCCTCAGGAGTAAGCCCCAAACCTTAAATTCCTTAACTTGGGCATCCTCCTCAGGAGTAAGCCCCAAACCTTAAATTCCATAACTTGGGCATCCTCCTCAGGAGTAATCCCCAATCAAGTCCTCTAACTTGGGCATCCTTCTCAGGAGTAAGCCCCAAACCTAAATCCCCTAACCTGGGCCTCCTTTTCAGGAGTAAGTCCCAGTCATAATCCTAGGTCTCCATTTCAGGAATAAGACTCGTGTCATAATCTTGGGCCTCATTTTCAGGAGTAAGTCTCAGTCCTAATCCTGGGTCTCCTTTTCAGGAATAAGACTCAGTCATAATCTTGGGCCTCCTTTTTAGGAGTAAGTCCCAGTCATAATCCTGGGTCTCCTTTTCAGGAATAAGACTCAGTCATAATCTTGGGCTTCCTTTTTAGGAGTAAGCCCCAAGCCCCCCTTAAATTTCTCTTAACCAGCCATAATTTACCCTTGATTCGGGCTTCCTTTTCAGGAGTAAGCCCCAGTCATAAATCCCCTCCTAACTTGGGCATCCTCCTTAGGAATAAGCCCCAAGATTAGATTATTCAAATCTCCATAAATCACATATACCTTTATGGACCCTGTTCCTGGATTTTCTCCCTAAAAGTAAATCCCAAACCATCATCTATCTGGGCAGTCATACATACATAAGCCCCAAACAAATTCTTATGATTGCATCTTTCATGGCACATTTGTCTAAATTTTTCTAATACATCTTGTTTCTCACACCGAGCATGACTCACGTGAGCTTAGAGTGTAAAAGTAATTGTGACATCCTGCTTTGAGCCATCAATCATAAACATCGTACTCCATTACTCGAACTACGTGGGTTCTCATTCCTTTTCCATAACAAAGGATACGTAGGTAGCCCATTTATGGGTTCGATCCCAACTTTGAAATAATCCATGTCCTTCTGAATGACGATAAACTTCAAGTGCCTCACTGAGTGGCTTTAAAACCAGCCTGGTCATCATAATGACCAAGAGACTTTTATATAACTTTTTTTAAGGATACCATTGACCAAGAATCTCTAAACAGATATAGATGATTCTCTATTGATGAAGAACCTCAAATACATATAAAAGAATCTCTAGATTTCATGAATATTCAATCATTGATTGTTAAAACTTAAGGAAAGATCATTTTATACTTGGTAATACAATAAGGATTCACGAACATAACTTAAATCTATAAAGAGAGTCCCGGAGTAGACAATAATTCCCCTCAAAAAGGTGTGATGAGTCCAACCTCCCATCCTCTCGAACAATGCCAATTCCTAAGCCCCATTAGCCCACAAGCTAATGAGCGCCTAACTTTGGAAAGTAGGTCCAAACGGATGTGGAATCATTGGATGTTTCCGATTCTACGAACAAACCCGTTAGAAACTGATCGGAACGTTTGAATCTCCCGTCTAGGAGGTCATCCCCGGATTCCATGCGAAACAAAAATGGTGAACCCGACGTGAATCCTTAACCAAGTTAAAGTGATTTTTTTCTTATTTGTTAGGCCCCTTGGGCCAACAAATCAATCATTGACATGTGCTCATCCAAAAGATGCAGTGGCCAGATTCATCTTGATTATGTCTGTTATATAGAACAGGCACTCTTTTCTTAAGATCCTCTGCAAAATGGCTTTCCTTAAATTCACCCCTGTGAATACTGCTGCTGTGAACACCTCTACTGTGAGGTCTGCTGCTGTGAAAACTAATGCTGCTACTCCTGCGGGAACGTCGTCCGCTCTGAGGATGACATCACCAACTCAGCGTCTTCAACGCTGGGTTTCTAATGCACTGGTTAAGGAGTACCCTCACAACGGTACTATTCCAACTCTGGAGGCCGCTCGTCAAGCCCTCCAAGTTAACAACTCTACCTGGTCGTCCGGACAACGACGACCAGCAATCAAGAAGCAGGCGGTGCTGACTACCGTCTCCAACCGTTTCGGGTCGTTATCCCCGGAACGCAATTTCCATTCACTCCCTTACTCTGAGGAAGTGAATGAGCAGGTCCCTCAAGGCCTTAGTTCATAAAGACAGGAGTCCTTCCCGAGGGCTCCCATCAACAATCGCCGCCAGACTCATGCGGTAGTGCGCCCTCAACATGATGAGGGTACCGACTCCAGGCATTCAGCTCAGGTTCCTCGAACCCGAGCAGGCAAGATGAACCTCCAGAGACGGAATCCGGTTAACAATAGGCAGGTTTTCATCCCTTCAATCTCCGGAGAAGTCCACCAACCAAACTTGGTGGCAAATAACGAGCATGCACAATCACCTGTTCGTTTTAATTCCGCTGTCCAGCAGACTCGTCTGGCAGCATCAAGCCAATCCGGCCAGGCAATTCCGGCGGAGTACTATAGGCAGGAACATGCACCTGCTTATACATCACCAGTTAGTCAGCAGGCTCATCTGACTACATAGGATGGATCTCGTCAACCGAGTTTGGAGAAGTGTAATCAGCAGGCACATACACCTGCTAAAACTAATCAAGCCTACCAACAGTCTCGCTTGGTAGTGCACGGAGAAGTCAGTCGGAAAGACCCGACGACAAACAGGAGGCAGACTCAACTCTCTGCCTACACACTTGAGTACTCTCAGGATTCACTAATAGGAAAATGAGGACAGGAGCAGGCACATACACCTACTCCAAGCCCGGAATGGACGTATATCTCCGTTCCGGCGGCTGAAGTCACCAAACATATTTTGTCAATGGTGAAAGAGCAGAAGAATATTCCTGCTCATATTCTGGATGCTTGCCAGGATATTATAACAGCTTCGGCATCATCTCAGGGAAAGACACATAAATCTATCCCTAGAAGTGGAGTGACACATCAACAATTCACTCCGGAATAGACACACACATCTGTTCCAGTCCAAGAGGGTTATGGGGCATACTCCCCCATATCAAACGGACAACCAAGTCAGGCATATACACCTGATTTTAGTGGAGATCGTCAGCCTAACCTGACCATCATTCCTGATCAGGAATATACACCTACTCCGAGCAATCACTTTCGTCATCAAGTGGTTTCTAAAGCGAGTAAGAAGGCATCTAAGAAAAAGATCCGCCCAGAACAGTCAGGAGATCAAAGGCCAATCTGTAACCAAGCCTTGCTCGATGCTGGAGTTATTGAAGCCCTCAGACATTTATCTGTCGGAATTCAAGATTATACTCCCTCAGTTCCCAATAACAGGAACATTAATTTTGAAGGTCTTCAACAGACACTTCCTCATGAAGACTTGCTTCATGAAAATTCGGTCAATCTTGAAGTTTCTTCTTCAGATGAGAACCACAGGAACCCTCTGTGTGGTCAGAAGACCAAGGAGCAAGAGATTTCATCTTTTGTTGTAACCCATTATGGTGGTCCTCCCCATGATGATGAACTTCGATGCGAAAGTCCTCTCCGCAGTAGTGATTCACGTTGTCTCAAAAATTCTTCAGAAGGAAATGTAGTGCCGAGAAAGCCCTCCTATCTCGAGGCACTTGCAATCGTAAAACCAGTCATGTCTGATGCTTTACTATCGGCAGGTGAAACTCTTTCTCCATCAGAAGATAGCCTGGGATTCAGGTTATTCTCCGAACCATCCCTGGGTCATTCATCTTCTAGTATGAATAGTGATTTCTCTACCAATCTTGTTGAATCCGATGAAGCAACAAGGAAACACCAACTCTGGTCAAAACAGGTAGAAGAATCTTCATTTAATGATAAAGAGGAAATGTTGAACATGAGAAAAAAACTGGAAAAAGGTGAAGTACCAGTCATGTTTTGGCCTTTGGCTGACTCCCAGTATGACATTCCAAAGATGTTGACAGATGATGGAATCCATGATATTCGTCTCAACATTTGGAAAACTCTTTGTCAATTAAAGAAGAAGGTATTATCTTATGATGAATATGAAAATCATCTTTAGATAATAGAAGGGCTACAACGTCAGATTTATTTGGCATCTCTATCAGTCTCTCGGTATCCGAAGGCTGAAAAGAAACAGAGAACCCTTCAATGTTCATGCCTTGGCGCACTAAGAAAATTGCGTCAGTTAATTTCCAATGCTCCATCTGATGTTCATATCAGAGGATGGGGTGTTCACAGAGCACTACATTTCATAGTGCTCTCCAATCAGCAAAGCCCGCCGAAAATGGTCTCATGCAATGTTATTGCCCATGGCCGGCCAAAGTCAATGGGCTTTGTTCATAATCAAAAGCTTGCTCAAGAACAGGCTTCAACTAGTTCCTCTCAAAATCAAGTATATAGAGAACAAGTTGTTGAATTGCTCCTACATCAAGCAGGCGAGAATATTGCACAAGCCTCTCATCTGGAGAAAACACATCATCAAATGACAGAAGTTTCGGAAATCATCCAACGGTCTGTTGAACCAGGTGATAAAAGTGGATATAGGTTAATGCATCCAGCTAATTTCCGAACTAAGCTTCGCAAGATCAAGAGAGATTTTAAGAAGATCTCAGACATATCATGTCAAGAGACACCCCATCTTGCCAGACTGGGGACTTCTCTAACCCAACCCTCAGAGTCAACAAATGGGATTCGAGGAGTTGAGCAGAAGCAGCAGAAACATCCCCAGTCCACCGGACTGAGGACTTTTTCAAATCTTCAATCCCTCCCTCTGAGAAAGTCAGTATTCTCTTTATTATGGAATAATCCTCAAGAGGAACGAAGAGCCAAGCTATCAGGAGATTCTCTCCAAGTGACGGTTCTCCAAGAAGTTCTTGAGGGATCAAGTCAACGGAATGCCATGTCTCATCATGGACATGGAAGAAGACAATATCACAGAAATGCTGATAGAAAGGATTCCATGCAATATGCATCCATTAATGTCATTAATGCCGTTGCTGCTGATTCACCAGATGAGGCTCAATCAGAGGGATCAGACGAAGAGGTTCCTGCTCAAGAAGTTGCTCACACAGACCTAAATGAAGAAGGTATACGCACACGTAATCAAAGGCTTACCCAAAATCTGGGTATTCCTTCAAGTAACCCACTTCCCCCTCTCCGAAAAGGATCCAATAAGGGGAAAGGAATAAATCAGGTTACTTCTCACCCTTCCTCTGAAGGAGGTCAATCACTCTCATTAGAGCAAAGGTTTGCACAACAGGAGGAAGAAATGAAAGAATTAAGAAGGTTGAATGCAGAACTACTTCAGAGTAGACTTCTTCTTAAGAATGCTGAAGTCAGACAGCCGAAAGAATTTGTTGTAACTACTGAGATGGATCAGGAATAACCTCCTTTATCTGTACACCCACAGAGGTCTAATCCTACGGGTCAAACGCAACAACGGTTGGCAGCACTACCATCAGTTGCAGCACCAACCACCACATCTGTCCAAGCTCCATTCATTGCACCTACCCAAAACCAAGTTCAACCTGATGTTTCTCAAAAGTTAATAACTACTATTGAGTCAGTAACAGCTCGGTTAGAAACTATGGAAGGGAAACGGGTGCAAGTTCAACCTGAAAAGAAAGCTTACCCTGAATGGGTAGATTCAATTTTTCCTCCGTCCAGTTTTGGAAACCCTGTTTTCCCTACTTTCAATGGATCAGGCGACCCTGAACAAAATTTGACACATTACGTGTCTTGTTGTGATCCTATGATGGGAACTCCAGAGCAGTAAGAAGCAGTGAAACTCAGATGCTTCGTGCGAACCTTTCAAGGTCCGGCTTTTGTCTGGTATACAAGCTTGCAATCCCGATCAATCATCGGATGGGAGGATCTTCGTCAAAAATTCCTTTTTCAGTTCAGCTCAACATTGCCAAAAACAACAGTTTTCGATCTTACAAACTGCAAGCAAAGGGAGAATGAAAGTGTCTCTGATTTCATTGCTCGTTGGAAGGGATTAACGTATTCCCTGAGTTTAGAACTCCCTAGGGAGGAATTGTTGCCAATCTGTGTGGAAAATCTGCGTGATGAATTACGCACGCCATTGATCCCTGTGAAATACACAGGAGGGTTTCAATACCTTACTTTAATCGCTTAGCAGATTGAAGATTCCCTTATACAGGCTAAGGTTAAATCTCGTGTAATTCCATCAGCTCCAGGAAGAAGAATGAGTAAAGCAGAAACTTCTACAGTTATGCTTAAACAAGCACCTGTACCTATATCTACTTCAAAACCTTCATCATCTCGAAGGACTCCACTTCCTGAGCGCCAAAAACAAAGGCCGTTTCGTCCACATGATCAAAAAGATCAAAGACGAAAACAATTTGAGGATATGAAGAGTAAAACATACTCTTTCCGAAGTGAGAAAGTTCCTGGGTACTTCATTTCAGCTCTGGAAAATAATTTGGTTCAATTACCAGTACCCAAGAGGCCAAACAAGGAAGGAGATGATGACCGTCCCAATTATTGTCCCTTTCATCAAATGTTGGGGCATCCCATTCAGGAGTGTTTTGTCTTTAAAGACCTCCTGCAAAAGATGGTCGACTTGGGACAAGTCAAATTGAAGGGTTCTTCAGCTCATATAGCATGTATTACCACTACAGATCCAGAGGAAGGAGGCGAGTGGCAGGAAGTCAAAAGCAAAACTGCGAAAAAATATGATGATTGGATGGTCAGAAAGACAATCAATCGGACCCATTCCATTTTGCGAACACAATTGAAGAAGCCAATTTTGTCTCCTACAAAAGCTACAGTAAAGCCTCCATCAAAAGACAAATCCTCAAAAGGGCAGCGGAATTCAAAGAAGAAAGAGGAATCAGGAGAATATGAGTATGTATCAAAGCCTAAATTGTCTTTGACTCTGGAAGATTTCATGCCATCTACCTCAGAGCCACGGGCACCGCCCCATCAAACGGCACAGCCTAAACAGGCTAACCAGGCAGAGTCTTTATCAGATGAAGAGTTAATCTTTGGTTCTGTTAATATGATTCAATTAACAGATCCATATTCTAGTCTTGATAAGCCTGAATTCCCTGTATCAAATAAGGGAATCTGAGGAAGTTCTAGAGGTTCAGGATATAGGGGAAGACGTGGATCTTTCCGAAGCCACTACTCTAATTCTACCCCTACTAGCACTGTATATGCAGCAGAAACTCGTGGTAGAGCCCTTCACCAAGCTCAAAAAGAACAAGCAAGTACTTATGCCAATGGCCAACTCAGTTGTGGTACAGTTATTTTGGAAGACCGATTAAAAGTTCCATCTTCTTTATCTCAGCATGTAAATGGATCTAATCAGTCTAATCTTCCAAAACCAAGGATGTTTCCAACTTCAATACAAGATGCATTAGCTTCCAAAGCATCTGCTTCCAAGGTACCTGCTAAACCGCATATTCCTATTGGGAAACGCAGACCTCTAGATCACAAGTATGATATATTGAAACACTTGGCCCAAGTACCATCCATGTTATCAATTTTGGATGCTTTGAATCTGTCAAAAGATCTTCGGGAAGCACTCATCGAAGCTTTGTCAAGTCCTCAGGAGTTTGAAGCTGAAATTGCTGCAGCTGAAATCTATCACATAGAGAATAATCCTGCAGAATGCCATGCAGTGATATCTTTTACTGATAAAGATGAAGATGATATTGTGCATGGACACATAAAACCTTTGTACAAATCTGGAAAAGTAAATGGTATAGATGTTCGAAGAGCTTTCATTGACAATGGTTCAGGAGTCAACCTCATGCCCATTCGTACACTTCGTCGATTGGGCCTCACGGAATCTGATTTATCTCCTTCTACAATGATGTTAAAAGGATATGATAAAAATGAACAAGAACCACTGGGAGAAGTTACACTCAGAACTTAGTTTGGAGATCTTGTATCCAATTCGGATTTCATGATTGTTGATCAAGACTCAGCTTTCAATATCATGCTTGGAAGACCCTGGCTACATCAGCATACAACTATTCCTTCATCATACCATCAATGTATCAAATACTGTTTCGATGGTCAAGTTGGAACATTGTATGGTGATAAGGCCCCGTTCAAGACATGTGAGTCTCAATACATTGATGCGGAATTTT
The DNA here is from genome assembly GCA_963277665.1 of Viscum album. NCBI lineage: Eukaryota > Viridiplantae > Streptophyta > Magnoliopsida > Santalales > Viscaceae > Viscum > Viscum album. The sequence continues at coordinate 152,385,267 of OY728134.1, read as the reverse complement.
ATCACATGAAGGGAAGAGAAAAATCTACAATGAAGGAAATTACCAAAGTTAATTCTCCATATGGTTTGGAGAAAATTCCAATAAATCCATTTACACATGTGAGTACAGATTATGTGTTACCTATCAGTCAAATTGACAAAATAGGCCCAAATCAAAATACTCTTATGGAAAGCTCCATAATGTCAATTACGGCGATCGAGCCAGACAACATGGGAGAAATTGGTAACCTACCAAGCAGTGATGAAAGCATAAGTGGTGACGTTTTCATTTCATCTGCTGAAGTCCAACAAGTCTATACTTCGCTAATCAGACCAGAAGAAGTTATAGCAACACCAGAGGTGAATAATGATGTCGATTCTCAATCCATCATTTCCACTTTATTTCCCAAAGAAGACCCTTTATCATCAATAGGGTCAGAAATGGAAGCTTCTTCTTCAAAATGTGAAAATTTTGACATCTCTTATGATCATGAGAATTTTGTTTTCTCATCTACTTTGCAAGTAGAAACGGAAGAAATAACACATGATGAAGAGGAAGAGGAAGATCTTAGAGATGCTCCTCCAGCATTTGAAGAGGGTATCTCTACCACTGTGGATGAACTCAGAGAAGTAAATCTGGGTACAGAGAAAGATCCACGCCCCAATTTAATTAGTGTGGCCATGACCCTTGAAGAGCAAGAGATGTATATTTCTTTTCTAAAGAAAAATAAAGATATTTTTGCTTGGAATTATACAGAAATGCCTAGGCTTGATCCTGATGTTGCTACTCATCATTTGGGTTTACCAATAGAACATCGGGGTTTTAAGCAAGCCGCGATAAGAACACACCCAACCTATGCTTCCAAAATTGAAGCTGAAGTGGATAAGATGATCAAAGCCAACTTCGTCAGAGAAGTTCAATATCCCATGTGGTTGGATAATATTGTCCCTGTAAAGAAGAAGAATGGACAAATTAGGGTTTGCATCGATTTCAGAGATCTTAATCGGTATTGTCCTAAAGATGATTTCCCAGTTCCGATTACAGAACTCTTAATTGATGCAATGGCTGGCTATGAAGTACTTTATTTCATGGATGGATATTCCGGATATAATCAGATCTGAATGGCCCCAGAAGATGAGGAATATACATCCTTCAGAGCTCCTCAAGGTGTGTTTTGTTATCGGGTGATGCCCTTTGGTTTAAAGAATGCAGGTGCAACATATCAACGCGCCATGCATCGTATCTTCAATCCTTTTTTAGGGAAGTTTGTTGAATTCAATGTAGATGATTTGGTGGTTAAATCCAAACAACGTTTTGATCACTTGGCTGATTTGGAAGTCATATTCCACAAGCTTCGACAACATAATTTGAAGATGAACCCCTTAAAATGTGCTTTTGGGGTAACCTCAGGAAAATTCCTCGGCTTTGTTGTACGCCATCGTGGTATTGAAGTCGACCCTGAGAAGACCAAATCAATCCTTGGTATGTCACCTCCTCATAATTTGAAAGAATTAAGAGGACTTCAAGGACACTTAGCCTACATTCGGCGTTTCATCGCTAATTTGGCAGGCAAAAGTTTACCCTTTACCAAATTATTGAAGAAAGGAGTCACTTATCAGTGGACTGAAGAATGTCAAGAAGAATTTGATGTTCTCAAGAAATACCTCTTGAGTCCACCAGTACTCATGCCACCTGTTGAGGGTAGACCTCTTATCCTCTATGTAACAGCTTTAGAGCGATCATTGGGTGCCTTTCTCGCTCAAAAGAATGATGCTGGGAATGAAAATAGTCTCTACTATCTCAGTAGAACTATGCTTGAAACAGAAACCCGGTATTCAAGTATTGAAAAGTGTTGCCTAGCATTAATCTTTGCAGTTCAGAAACTGAGACACTACCTGCAACATCACGAGGTCCAATTGGTATCTCGTAATAATCCGCTCAAATTCATCCTTAGTCGTCCAATGCTTACAGGACGTCTGGCAAGGTGGGCGGTTATTCTACAGCAGTTCGACATTCAGTATGTGTCTCAAAAGGCAATTAAGGGCCAAGCTCTGGCTGATTTCCTGGCTGAACATCCTTCAGTAGAAGACACGTATTCAGATATCGAACTCCCTGATGAGGAAGTTTTCTCTATTCAAGAGAGTCCTCAAACATGGGAAATGTATTTTGATGGTGCTTCTAGAAGTCCAACAGGGAAGAAAATGGAAAATCCTAAATTTAACAAAGTTGGTTTAGGAATTGTGCTCATTTCTCCAGATAATGCAGTGTTACCTTATTCCTTTTTGTTATGGGAAGGTGGTACCAATAATGAAGCTGAATACCAAGCTCTCATTACAGGCTTGGAGTTAGTGCTTCAAGAACAAGTGAATCACTTAAAGGTGAAAGGTGATTCAGACCTGGTAATCAAACAAGTCAATGGGGATTATGCCATCAGAAAAGAAGAATTAATCCCTTTGTATGATTACGTCAGAAAGTTTATGTCGGAATTCCCTTCAGAACTGACATTTTCTTATGTCCCAAGATCACAAAATGCTCAAGCTGATGCACTGGCTAATATAGCCACAACTTTAGCAGATCCAAATCGGGACGAGACAACCATCTGTATTGCCCACCGTCGTGCAATTTCGCCTTATGTTCAAGTCAGAACAGAGGAAATTAATGAAATTAGTCACATTTCTGAACCGTATGGTCATACTACAGGATGGATGTCACCTATCAGGGAATACCTTCAAAATGGAACACTTCCACCTGATAGAGCCGAGAAAGAACAAATCCGGCGACGTGTGGTCAATTTTACTCTTTATGATAGCCCAAACCACCTCAAGAAAATTCTCTAAAAACGTGGTTTTGATGGAGTTCTCTTCAGATGTATTGATGGTGAAGAGACAATGGCTATCATAAAAGAAGTGCATGCAGGAGTCTGTGGTGCCCACCAGTCTGGACATAGACTGTCTGATCAAATTCAAAGGCTTGGATACTTTTGGCCTTCAATGATACAAGATTGTGTTAATTTCACAAAGAAGTGTCATTCATGCCAAGTATATGCCAACTTCATTCATCAACCTCCAGAGTTGCTTCATACAGCTAAATACTCATGGCCATTTTCCACATGGGTAATGGATGTGGTGGGACCTTACCCTTCAGCTACGGCCAAGAAGTTTAAGTACATTCTTACTGCTACTGATTTCTTTTCCAAATGGGAAGAGGCAGTACCTCTCAAAGAAGTCAGTTCTAAATGCATTTTTAGCTTCATCAAGTCTAATATCATTACTAGATTTGGTGTCCCTCATACCATATTGATGGACAACGACACCAATTTCTGTTCTTCTGAGGTGAAGAAATTGTATCAAGAATACAACATTAAGTCCAACCATTCATCTCGATATCATGCAGTGGCTAATGGACAGATAGAAGCCTTCAAAAAGACTCTTTCAAATATACTGCAAAAGGTGGTGGATAAAGATAAGAGGTCATGGCCTGATAAACTCTTTCATGCTTTATGGGCTTATCGGACTACCACTCGCAATGAAACGCGGTCAACTCCATATTCATTGGTATATGGAACAGAAGCAGTCTTGCCAATTGAAGTTCAATTTCCCTCACTTAGAGTAGCCATTTGTGATCAGTTATCTACAGATGAGAAATCCCATAAGCGGTTGAATGAATTGGAACAGTTAGATGAGAAAAGATTGTGCACTTTTCATCACTTGGAAATCTATCAGAATCGAATAGCACGAGCTTTTAACAAAAAAGTTCGTCTTCGTTCATTCATTTAGGGAGAATTGGTATTGGTTCTCATAGCACCAATGATACCAGGAAAGAAACCTCCCAAGCTTGAACAAAAATGGGAAGGACCTTATTCAATACATAAGGTCTACTCCAATGGAGCGTATTCCCTAATCTCAATGGATGGAGAACACATCACGACTCCAACTAATGCCAGATTTCTGAAGAAGTATTTTGTATAAACACAAAATATTGTTCCCATATAAAAAACAATCACATTGGTTACTATTATGTCCTACATGACACTAAACTGTATTATGTCCGAGATGACATTAAACTATATTGTGTCCTAGCAACATGACATTAAACTGTGTGGCACTTCCAACGTCCAGCATGACGTTAAACTGTAAAAAAGTCCCCAGAACTGATATCCTCTTATTGGTTCACCTTAGTCCTAGCTATATGACTTTAAACTTTACAGCACCAGTTCGTCCTTGCTATATGACATTAAACTATACAGCAATGGTCCGGTATGACTTTAAACTGCAACTTCGTCCCACACGACATTAAACTGTGAACAAGTTCCCTAAAACCGTCCAGCATGACCTTAAACTGCATCATCCCTGGTCCATGTATATGACCATAAACTATTTATGTCCAGCTAGACGTTAAACTATGACGTCTTAACTACATGACGCTAAACTGTATAAAAGTCTCTCACGTCCGGAAAGACGTTAAACTATATAATAATCAAAGTTCCAGCATGACATTAAATTGCACCATCCACGGTCTATGCATATGACCTTAAACTATTTGCAATTTCGTCCAACATGACGTTAAACTGTGTCACCTTAAATGTCTCCGCAACATGACACTAAACTATGCGGCACCAGTTCGTCCTTGCTATATGACGTTAAAACTATACAGCAATGGTCCAGTATGACCTTAAACTGCAATTTCGTCCAACATGACGTTAAACTGTAGAAAAGAACTTGTCCCCGCAACCTGACATTAAACTGTGCAGCACAAAAATTATGTCCTGCATGACACTAAACTGTATTATGTCCTATCTACATGACATTAAACTGTACAGAAGTTCCTTATTTTTTCCGAGATGACATTAAACTATATTTTGACCGAGATGACATTAAACTATATTTTGTCCTAGCAACATGACATTAAACTGTGTGGCACTTTCATCGTCCAGTATGACGATAAACTGTAAAAAGTCCCCCAGAATTGATATTCTCATATTGGTTCACCAGTTCGTCCTTGCGATATGACATTAAACTATACAGCAATGGACCAGTATGACATTAAACTGCAACTTCGTCCCACACGACATTAAACTATGAAAAAGTTCCCTAAACAGTCCAGCATGACCTTAAACTGCATCATCCTTGGTCCATGTATATGACCATAAACTATTTGAAAATCCCTTATGTCCAGCAAGACGTTAAACTGTGATGTCCTAACTACATGACGCTAAACTGTATAAAAGTCCCTCACGTCCGGAAAGACGTTAAACTATATAATCATCAAAGTTCCAGCATGACATTAAACTGCACCATCCACGGTCCATGCATATGACCTTAAACTATTCGCACTTTCGTCCAAATACGACGTTAAACTATTTTATCCCCATCGTCCTAACTACATGACGCTAAACTGTACAGAAAATCCTTGATAGGTCCTTCATGACATTAAACTGTATTTTGTCCCTGCTACATTACACTAAACTGTGCAGCACCAATAGTCCTAACTACAAGACTTTAAACTACATAGTCCCTTTTTATGTCCTACATGACATTAAACTGTGCATCGTTAAGGTTGTTATTACCTCTTGTTTCTCACACCGAGTATGACTCACGTGAGCTTAGAGCAAACCTCAACCATAACACTTTCTTTGGGCCCCTAACCATGTGTAAGTCCCAACAACATTTTTTTTAGATCATTGTCCCCAAGAACAACTTGATCATTAATTCATTCTTTAATCGAACTACACGGACTTTGATCCTTGCCCTCCAGGCTGGGTATGTAGGCAACCTCCCAGGGTTCAAGCCCAAAAATAATCTCTTCACATCGGTTCACCACCATCTCATATGATGTTGATTCGTGAAACCGCCCCTAGAATCTATATTTTTACATTGATTCATTTTCGTCCTTGTTATACGACATTAAAACTATACATCACTTTTGTCTGGTATGACAATAAACTACAATATTCATTGATCTCCTCATTTGAGAGAGAACTATTATTGACATTGATTTGTCAATCATGGTTTTCATTTTCAAAAGACTACGTGCATACATGGTAATGCTTAAACTTTTTTATCTTAGGTTAAACCATCATTGCACTAAAGTCCCCTTTCACCCTTCACATATACGAACCAAATTTGTACAAAGGGTAGTTCTAGAACTACGTGGACTTGATTCCCATCCTTATGGGATACGTAGGAACATTCGAGTGTCCCTCGAATCCAGCCCCAAGTCTTTTGGGCCTAACCCCAAATTTCACTTTCAGTCCCTTGGCTGAAAAATCCTCATGAAAACACACACTGTGTATTCATTATTATGGTCCGAATTCTATGACCCTAAACAAATATTTCTCATACTTTCATCATGCACGACGTTAAACTACATTTCAAGAACTACGTATGGCTTGATTATCATTCTTATGAGATACGTTGTGAAGTCCATGTTTCAATTCAGGACCCAGCCACAACATGATTATGGTTTTCATTGACCTATGTATCTCTATATACATTGGACAATACCCATCTTTATGTGTTATAATCCTAACCTTAAATATTTTTCAGATCTTCATAACCCTTTTCACGACTTCTAATCACAAAAATGTCAACCTTCTGAGAATTCTTTTTCCTGACTATGCAGCACGTGCCCATAGGTGGCCTTGCATAAACAGTCCACATAACAGACTTGTCAGCCGAAAGATGCTATTTATTTAACCATGCAGCCAATGCCCATAGGTGGCCCTGCATATTTCAACCCCCTAACGGGTTTGTTAAATAATGGTAACTTCATTCTTGGTAAGAATGCCTCTTTTGTCCTTATTTGTCTTAAACAACAGTATGTAGGGATCCGCAAAAAATAGCCATCCTTAACATATTTGTCCCATATCCTTTTTCCTGATCTGAAAGTATTCCAGTCTATGGTTTATTCTTCTTCCCTACATTTGGGTCAGACCTTCGTAGGAGTGATATTCATCCAGTTCTTCGATGTTCTTGTTCGGAAATATCTTCTCCATATTCAAGTACCTATTTCCATACAACAAACTCTATACTTTAGAAAATTTGAATCTCCATAAACTTTCACTGGCTTTTAGTACTAGGAAAGTAAATTTCAAAGAGTTCTTTCGCCTGACTATGCAGCACGTGCCCATAGGTGGCCTTGCATAAACAGTCCACATAACAGACTTGTCAGCCGAAAGATGCTATTTATTTGACCATGCAGCCAATGCCCATAGGTGGCCCTGCATATTTAAACCCCCTAACGGGTTTTGTTAAATAATAGTAACTTCATTCTTGGAAACTACTTCTTTTAATGCCTTTTAGCTCTTTTTCATATCATTCCCCAGATTCAAATATTCTTAAGCCATAGTTTACATATTTTCTCTCATACTTCAGTATGGTAATATGTTTTCAGATGAACGTTCAAGGAATTGTGTCAATTCTAATCCATTTCGGTCAAAGCTATTTCGACCTTAAACATTAGCCCCTTTATGTCCGGCATGCATGACATTAAAATTCCCACAAAATACAAAGGAACTCTGAATAAAAGTCAAGTTCCAGCACACTTGCGTGCTGCCCTCTGTTCCCTGAAGACTTTCATGCCCCCTTTTCCTTTGAATGTATTCAATTTCTTCAGAGTCAAATCCTCATTTCTTTCCGGATCCAACTCTGAGGGGGGACTTTTGTTGACGCTCCTTTGGTCATGGAATCTAAAGATCGGAAAAGGGGAATATCTGAGCATAAAGTGATTAATACTTTGAAGAAACATCAAAAATCGACAAAGGGATGAACAAGGAGTACATTTCCCATAGGTCGTGCAAGTTCCCTCATGGTCGCGCAAGTACACTTGCGCGCCGCCTAGTGGACGTGCAAGTACTTGCGCGCTGCCTAGTGGTCGTGCAAGTCTACTTGCGCAACGCCTTATGGTCGTGCAAGTGACTTGCGCGACCTAAGTGGTAACCGCCCGGTAACCGCCCGGGGTCTTCTTTTGCCTATAAATAGACCCTGTGGGCCCCCCATTCGTGAGGATCTTTTTCTAGAAACTCGGATTGAAGCTCCCGACGCCCAAGTCTCTTCTCAAAGCTTCCAGAACACTTCTAAGGTAATTTTTTAGCTAGAACGGAAGATCTATAGAGAAGAAGGAATGCCTAAGTGTTGAAACTTATCAAACACTTGTGCGCCGACTTATTTACTTCAATATAACTTGCGTGTCCCTTTTCTGGAAGAACCTCAAGAGGATTCTAAAGGGTTTAAAAAAGAGTCGGTCAAGTATTTCAATGCTGTTTGAAAATCACGCAAGTACACCATGTGTCGCGCAGGCATACCTACTCGACCAATACTTGCGCGCCCACGGAAGACTTGCGCGGCTTTCAAGACTTGCGCGCCCCTATCTTTTTGGGTGCCCATTTTTACCCCTATTAAGCCATTTAACATTTCCTTTTCAAGATTTAGTCTTCAAGACACTCTTCAAAGCCATTTATGGCATGATTTCTTGATTTGACTTCCTTATCTGAAAGGAATTCTGTGGAATATCTCTCAAAACCTAGTGATTTATACATCATTATATCACCAAAGATTCAGAGTTCATTCATTCAACCTCATCCTTTAAGATGAGAGAATCCTTAACCTGGGTCTCCTTTTTTAGGAATAATCCCCAGTTAATAAATTCCTTAACTTGGGCATCCTCCTCAGAAGTAAGCCCCAAACATTAAATTCCTTAACTTGGGCATCCTCCTCACGAGTAAGCCCCAAACCTTAAATTCCTTAACTTGGGCATCCTCCTCAGGAGTAAGCCCCAAACCTTAAATTCCTTAACTTGGTCATCCTCCTCAGGAGTAATCCCCAATCAAGTCCTCTAACTTGGGTATCCTTCTCAGGAGTAAGCCCCAAACCTAAATCCCCAAACCTGGGCCTCCTTTTCAGGAGCAAGTCCCAGTCATAATCTTGGGTCTTCTTTTTAGGAATAAGACTCAGTCATAATCTTGGGCCTCCTTTTCAGGAGTAAGTCCCAGTCATAATCCTGGGTCTCCTTTTCAGGAATAAGACTCACTCATAATCTTGGGCCTCCTTTTTAGTAGTAAGTCCCAGTCATAATCCTGGGTCTCCTTTTCAGGAATAAGACTCAGTCATAATCTTGGGCTTCCTTTTCAGGAGTAAGCCCCAAGCCCCCCTTAAATTTCTCTTAACCAGCCATAATTTACCCTTGATTTGGGCTTCCTTTTCAGGAGTAAGCCCCAGTCATAAATCCCCTCCTAACTTGGGCATCCTCCTTAGGAATAAGCCCCCAGATTAGAGTATTCAAATCTCCATAAAGCACATATACCTTTATGGACCATGTTCCTGGATTTTCTCCCTAAAAGTAAATCCTAAACCTTCATCTATCTGGGCAGTCATACAAACATCATCCCCAAACAAATTCTTATGATTGCATCTTTCATGGAACATTTGTCTAAATTTTACTAATACCTCTTGTTTCTAACACCGAGCATGACTCACGTGAGCTTAGAGTGTAAAATTAATTGTGACATCCTGCTTTGAGCCATCAATCATAAACATCGTACTCCATTACTCGAACTACATGGGTTCTGATTCCTTTTCCAAAACAAAGGATACGTAGGTAGCCCATTTATGGGTTCGATCCCAACTTTTAAATAATCCATGTCCTTCTGAATGACGATAAACTTCAAGTGCCTCACTGAGTGGCTTTAAAACCAGCCTGGTCATCATAATGACCAAGAGACTTTTATATAAATGTTTTGAAGGATACCATTGACCAAGAATCTCTAAACAGATATATGTGATTCTCTATTGATGAAGAACCTCAAATACAAAATCTCATGCATATTCAATCATTGATTGTTAAAACTTAAAGAAAGCTCATTTTATACTTGGTAATATAATAAGGATTCAAGAACATAACTTAAATCTATAAAGAGAGTCCCGGAGTAGACAATAATTCCCCTCAAAAAGGTGTGATGAGTCCGACCTCCCATCCTCTCGACCAATGCCAATTCCTAAGCCTCATTATCCCACAAGCTAATGAGCGCCTACCTTTGGAAAGTAGGTCCAAACAGATGTGGAATCATTGGATGTTTCCGGTTCTACGAACAAACCCGTTAGAAACCGATCGGAACGTTTGAATCTCCCATCCAGGAGGTCATCCCCGGATTCCGTGCGAAACAGTTACCATAGAATGTACACACTATTAAAGCAACTATGATTCATAAACATTCTCTACCACAAAATCCTACAAAATAAGCTGCACTATTTCTTATAGATTTAGTGTATTTTGGGAAAACTATAATCCCAATTTGAACCCATAAAATGATCGTAAACACTCTATAAAAGACATTGAATCATTCTTAAACTTGTTACACATAGTCCAATGATCCAAAAAATTATTAAAGGTCAAAATTAATACAAACTAAAGAAAATATCAACATTCCCTAGGAATTTACATATGAAAGGATTCATTTCATTACATGAATGAATCATCAATAGTCCCTCATGTGCTCAGATTTTCATAGAAATTAGTTTCAAGATGACTATATCCTCTTTAGGATCAACTAATACAAACTCATCCCATGAGTATCCTTGTAGATCCCTATTAATGTTAATTCCTTCATCATAGGAGACTCTAGAAAAAACTCCCTACCTTATTTCACTCCCCTATGTGAAAATTTATTCATATAGGTTGATATTAGAACTCCCCAAAATTTATATAAATGAATAACATTAAATAGGTCAATGTGTTTGATATCTTGATCTACATGAATCAACAAACTAAAAAACCATGATATATTTATCCCATCAAAACGTAAATATTGAATTAGAAAGTTTCAGTAGGAGTAACCACATTATGACGAATGGGTACGATGAAAATAAAGAATAAATTTAATGAAAATGAAATTATAATTTCATATCTACAAAACATTTGAAAATCCTTTTATGCTAACATATATATTTTTCAAAAATTTGTGTTTTATTTTAAGAAACATTGTATATTATAATTAAATAATAATAAAATATATTGATAATATAAACAATACAATACCAATAAATTAATTTTTAATTGATTGATAATAACGAAAAAACACTATTTAACATTTTATAAACTTGTATTCCAATTTTTCAAATTTTACAATATATTTTGGGATTTTATTTAAATAGTTAATTATGAAATTTTTTAAATTTAATTTGAAAAAATGAACATAATTTTTAAATTATTTATAATAATATTATAATAATATTATTTTTTTAGATTCTTCTAAAAATAATTATTTTTATGTTAGTGGATTATAATGCCATTTTTAGAAATAAAATCAATTTTATGGAATTATTAGTATATATGTATGAAATAGAAATTCAAGAAATATTTTTATGAGAATAAATATGTATTTTATAAGTTAATTTATAAATTTAAAAAAAAATTACTTAATTTACATACCCATATTTGATATTTTAGAAAATTGGTAATATTTTCCCAAAAGATGTTTTTAATACATTATACTTTTTTTATAAAATTAATTTTCATATCTATTATAAATTTAATAAAATTTAATGGAATTAAAATTTAGAGAAATTGTTTCCAAATAATATAAAAATCACAACTTTATTTTTTGGTATAAATATGATGTTACCTTAGGTAATGATTTGTCACAATAGTACAAGATAAAATGATAAAAGTAATAATTCAAGTGGAAAAGGGAATGAAACAAGATAAAAACATATTTATAATTGAGTGAACGATGTGGGGACCAACCTTATATCTTCCCCAAACTATTATATCCTTATTTTGGAGCAACTTGGCATGTTTAACATGTTTTCCCTTTATATTATGTTGAAATATTATAAAAATGTCATTCTTATTACATTTAAAAGGACCTTCTCACCACCCCTTAAAAGAAACCCTAAAAAATTCAGTTTCCCCCTGAAATGATCCCATTTTCACATTCTATATAATAATATTTCACCCTATTGTGTTTTTGGTCATAAGCTATTATCCTATGCCTTCCATTAATGAGGGATTTTCCAATGAAATCTCAAAGGGATCGACATGAATAATAATTTTCACTTAAATTATTTCATTTATATATTTTTTAAAATTATAATTTTAAATACCTATGCAAAGAAATATTTATTAGTTATATAATTAATTTTTTTATTATGTGGTACTAATCATTAATCAACTCATCCATTTTCCTTTAAGAAAAATGAAACTGTCATTTGTGTGTTGTGCGGACTACCACTACCATGACACAACATGTTTAATTATCCTTAACCACTATAAAAGCATGTTATAAAAATGGTTATTTATTAAATAATTATTATATTAATATTATTTTCAGGATTATGAAACAATAAACCATATTAAACATTAACTTCATATTATGAAAATGAAATCATCATCCATGCATACGTGCAGACTACTACCTCCATGGATTGATTGAATTCCATTTTTCTCTTCATCACCACCTTAAATATATGGTCATGAGGATAAAATTAAAGAATAAATATGACCTTTATGATATTATTAGGTTTTTAAGACAAATTGGATGTACTATTAATGATAGGATTAACAAACAATTATTATTATTTATATAATTTCAAATGAGTGAACTATAAAAAAAATGATCTCTTATTTCCATGTAATGACTTTATATAAATTATATTATATTCATAAATCATTATAATTATGATATATCATGGAAATAAACACTAAATAAGGACATTATTCTTCTTTAATAATTATATTACAACTAAACAGCCTCATAATCATCCATTAATCAGGGTAGGTTCATGTTTGGGTTGGTTTAGCCACCTATATGAACAATACTGTTCAATTTTGTCATGGATGAATATAATACATTATTTAATCATATAATATTATATATATATATGTAAATAATTTTATTTGTCTTTTTAAGGTTATATCAATAATGAACTTGTTCATTTTAAAAACACCTTTCATTCATTAATAATCAATGAAACATAATCATCACAGATTTCATCTTCATGGTTTATAACAAAAAAACCATTGAATGAACTTATAGCATTATATACTATAATGTAACATGTATTATAGTACCTTATATTATATAATAGTGATTTTGTTTCAAAATTTGTTTTATACCAAAACAATTTTTATGAAACTTTTTCAATGTTATAAATCATACTTATACTCAGTGGTGAAAATAGTTAAAAAATAAATAATATTTATATGTATGGAATAATTTTAAATGAAAATTACAAATTGTTATAGTTATTTATATGTTTTTATAGTATTAATTTATATAACTAAATTTAATTATTTAATATTTTTGGTTCAAGTGCATAATGAATCAATATTGAGGTAATGACATTCTTATCATATTCTTCTCATAGAGACAGGTTTGGTATTATGCAGATAATTTTATTTATGGGGTATACATAATTTATTTTTGAGATATAATATTATGAATTATATTTTAATAATTTTGTTTTTTGTTTAATTACAATTACACTCTTTCATGGGGTTTGATTTATGTATTACTAAATCCAGATGGGATTTCATAGTCTCAATTCTAATTCGTTGAGACATGTTACATGTAATAAACCATATTTACATTTTGTTTTTTTTATATTGATTTAATATCCTATAAATGTTATAAAATATATTTACTTGTAATTAATGGGTTACAATAATCCAAATAATTATTTTTCTTCTCATGACTTTTGAATGAAGTGTTTCTCATGTCATAAGTGTTTTTGGTAACTCAATTTTAGTTCATTGAGTTATGATCGATCATTTGAACTTATTTCATATAAGTTGGTACATTATAACTTTTTATTTCATTTTATTATATTCTATCCCTAAATAAAATTTTACCTCATAACCCCCTTTTTGAATGTTCTATGCATCATGGAGTACGTTTCATGTAAGGGATATTGATAACTCAAATATCCTTTGTTAGAGTTACAATGTTTCGTCATGAACATTGATTTTACATGATTTTTTTCTTTAAACCTAATATTATAATATATTTTATTTTAAAATAAACTATTGTAAAAGGATTTTTTGATATAACTTATGGTTTTTTTAATATTCCTATAAATTTAGTTTTAAACAAAGTTAATTTGAAAATAATAAAAAATGTTTTTCCTTTCACATTAATATGTTTTTTCCTCCTGCCGTATTTATTCCAATAAAAAATTTATGTCTATTTAAGGATATATTATTGGTGATATATTTTAAAATTATAGGATTTCAAAATATTTAACATCTCATTTTTCAATGATAGCTTCGAAAGTGACCTACAAATTTTTATTTTATATTAATGATAAAATAAGTTTTCTAAAAAATTTTTATGTATTCAATTCCATTTTCCTTATCATTTTCAAAGTATTTACCCTAATATTGTTTATGTTTCATGGTTTATCTATATATATATATATATATGTATGGTATTTAAATCATATTATCATACAATTTGATTTATGATCCCTTATTTTGAGATATCGTTCAAAACATTATTTTTGTGAGGGGTTATCCATTTATATCAACACTATTATATGATTATATATTCACTAGGGTTATATTATTTTATGAAAATCCATTATTCATTTAAATATTTTATGATCATGTTACGTGTTTTATTTACATTGGAAAAACTATTGGCATTCTATACACTATTATTCCTTAATAGATTGTTATTGTAATGTTGACTATATTGTTTGACCATCCACCAACATTATCTTCATGGGTTATGATCTTGTTACCAATTTTATAAAAATGGATAAATGTATTGGAATTAAATATATTCTTATTAAAATACAAATTAATATTATTATGTTGTTAATTATTGTTTGAATATCCATCTTCTTTTTTTGGATGAGTTATGATCTAGTTATTTATTTTATTAACATGGGGAAATGTATTGACATTCATGATGATTATTGGATACTAACACATGCTGATTTATTATTTATAGTAAGTATTTATTACTATATGGATAAAAATTTATTTATTTTTCTAGAGGTACATTATAGAATATTATGGAATGTCATGTGGACTCTTATGTAGAATGCATTGAACTTAATGAACTGATGGGCGAAGCTCGAAATTATATAGCATATCGATGAATCGAAATGTCTCATGAAAATTAATTTGAGTTTTGATATATGCCTCTCCCCATATAATTATAGAGTCATGGAAGAAGTCCATGACTATATATTTTGACTTATGAAATTATGCATTCCATCAGTATATGATCCATAATTATTGATATCCATTTTCAGTCATTATTATGGATATAACATGTTCTCAATTTTATTTGATTATAGAATTATTTAGATCATATATTCCAACTATATTTTTTTTACCATGATGATATTTTGGTAGATTTAGTTACATGTTTCCCTTACTAATAATTTTAGTTCACCCATTATTATGTTTTAATTTCAATAGGATATAGTGATAATGATTGCATATGAAATGTCTAAAATGAAATCTTGTGTGGAGAGTTTCTGAGAGATGTTGAAGACTTGTTATAGATAATTTAGTATCATATATAATATAAAATGTCCTATTTGATATAAATAACAAGGTATATGTAAGTTATTATAGTAATATTGGCTTTTGATACATGGATATTACATCAATTTAGAACAATATTCAATAAATTACACAAGGACCTGTATGAGTAACCTAATAGTTTAGTGACTTTTGAAACTTAGAACAAAACCTTATTTATTTAATGAAAGATATTAATATTCTCCCATAAATATCACCCCCTTAATAATATTCAAAAACATACCCTTCTTAATCAATTTTTTATAAAACGGGGAAAGGGAAAAAAATTGAGATGAGATTCTTAATAATGGTAAAGTAAGAAGATACATAAGAATAACATAAACATAAGACCATGAGAACATGATCATAATAATTGATAATAATACCCTACATAATAGAGATTATAATAATTAGTCATGGAAAAAATATTGGTAATTTTTAAGAAATTATTCATAATGAAATCAGAGAACATGATCCATGAGTGTATAACATTGGATTACAATATAGATTTAATGAATACAAATACACATAGAAAATAATTTCAATAGTAGTCAAGGAACATTTTCAAAACATATAATGGAAATCTACGGGTGGCTACACCTCCTGGGTGAGACACACCACCATCACAAATGATATACCATCAGTCATAGTAGAATTGGTTCACTCCACAAATCATCATAGTAATCACGGTTCACTCCCAAGAACATTATAGTGGACCAAGTACCTTACTAAACTGTGTTCACTAAACATTATAGTAATGAATATCTCATAAGATATAAATCATTTAAAAATTAATTTGAGTGAGATATAGGTCCCACCTATCTTGTGTTATAAGGTAATAACCATATTTGTTATATTATAACACTCGTCCATGGTTATAACATTACAACCATTACATAATGATTATCATACATATATCATATAAAATATCATAAAACATTAATCATATAATAAACCATGTAATGAAATGGTTTTAATAAAAATTTAATTTTGTTATAACCTATGTAATATAGATAATGTTTATAATCATTTCACCATTTAATCATAGAATAACATAAGAAAAGAATAAAGTTTCTTAATTAGTTTATCATGGTATAACTGATGGAAGATAATTGGGTTTAGTAATTATAATTCCATTATAAACATAAAACATTAATGGAATGAATAATAATGTTATACTTGGATCATATTCTTAGAAAAGAATATTTAATATCAAAGGATGTCATCTTAGTTGGAAATTTACTTTGAGAGATCACATGGAACATTTGTTGAGGACGATAAATTTTCATTAAAATTACTTTTTGAAACAGAAATTCAAAAAAATATTTTTTAAATCCATTTCATTGAAATAAATATTAGTAATTATAATGAAATCTTTAAAAATTATTTAAAACATTTCCTACCAGAAATATGAATTTTCTCTTTGAAAAACATTTTTTAAATCCCAATTTTTTGAAAAAATTTCTCTATGAATATAACCATGAAAAAAATATAAAAGCAACATTAACTTAATTATTGGTCATGATATTGAAAAATACCATTCATACAATATATGTTAAAATGAATACTCATTTTACATTTTTTGAAAAAGAGGAATAATCACTATTTGGATAATAGAAATAATATTCCCTTCAAATCATTTTTGTAAAAAGGATAAAATTGGTATTTTTTTAAAAAATCAGATAATTATCAGAAAACATTGATGTTTTTTAAGGAAAACATGGTTTGGTAAGTAATGGTATTTATAACCTAAGAGAAAAATAATGTCGGATTTCATTAAATAAATTTCTCAATTAATATAAGTACTAAAGAGTTAAAAATGGTACTATTACATGAATATATCATGAATACACATATGAGAAGATAATTAAAGATATTATTGAGAGATGGATCATAATATTTTACCATAATAATAATTATTATAAAAATCCCATAAAATTATGATATTATATCATAAAATAATTACGACATTATATCATAAAATAATTACCACTTTGGTAACATTGAACTGTAAGCCCCAAGAAGGAATAACATAAAATTGAAAAATGAAATATCACAATGATAAATAAATTCATTATATTAAATTCTAAAGGGGTTTTATATACAAATCTTAAAATAATATAGAAGTATATAAAAAATAATGTTTCAATGAAAAAAAATTGAAACAAAACCCCCTTACAGATTTGTCAAATCTTGAACTATAAACCCCATAAAAGAGAGCTCCTCAAGTGGATAAAAAACACTAGTAATTTTTTAGATCAGAGTCATAATATACATTTAGTGATTGTATATATAAAACACATAACATATATTGGTTTTTAATATTCCATATGTCTCACATAAAAAAAATTGATGTCATAATCCCTTACCTTACATCATGACGAGTTTTATACTCGTTCAAACCTCCTCTTCTTCGAGTATCCTCTGTACGTTTGCACTACAGCCTTCATTGGTTGGATTTATGTATAAAATAATTATTCTAGGTTGATAGGTGGTAATTTTGGAATTGATTTGTGCATTTATTTGATTAACCAAATTGGTTTGAAGGTGTGAATATGAGAGGAGAGGGGTACCCTTTTATTAACAAGGTGAGTAGAAAACTTGTATTTTTTTGATAAGAATGAATCAAAATTAATTTTTTTTCATTTAAAAAGTATAAAAAATGTAGTATAATCGATAATATCAGGTATAATGTTGATATATGTCTATGAAATGGGGTTTGGACATGTTTTGGTTTATTTATAACACTTAGCGTTTTTTACATTATCCCCCTAATAATTCTTTTTTACCTTAACCATAGTAAATAATTCATACTGTTTTTACTATTAATTTTGGGCAAAAATTAAATTAAACAAATTAAATAATGTAAATTATTCAAATTAAAAATAAGGATTCAATTTTTTCAAATATTATTTATTTATGGGGAAATATTTATTTTAAAATTAATCCCATAGAAATGATGAGAAAGAATGTATTTAAAAATAAAAATTTCAAATGATTACCGAGTTTTTATATCAAAATTCAATATTAAATTGATTATACTGATGTAAATTTTATTGATGGATGTTTAATAAAAATAATTAATATTAAAACCAATTTGAAATATAAATTTCTTTAGAAACTAGTTATATGAAAAGGCAATTTTAATTAAATTTTTGTATTTTTCACTATTCATCAAAAAAAATTTCTATTCAGAAAATTCTAAAAAAACCCAACCTAATATAAATTTTAAATAAATATAAAAAAATAAATTCATTTTAGAAAATTGGATAAAATTAAATTCAAAATAAAAACCCACAGACACGATAAAAAAGAGGGTCTTCATGAAGTGTATTTTTTTCATGTAGAAGCTGAATTATATTTACTATTTGTATAATAATAATAATAATATGAATTTAAATTATATTTTTTGATATATTATAAAAATATAAATAAAAATATCACTCAATAGGGTTATTTTAATTAATTAAAAATTAAAATATTATGCATTTAAAAGAGTTTTAAGAAAAAAACACCTTTTCGAACCGAAGAATAAACGTACACTAAAATCCAATATAAATTTGATTCAGAAGTAATAAATTTTATTAAATAATACTAAATACTAATTAGGTTTATTTATAAAATGATTATTCATTTAAATTACAGAATTTATTGAAAAGAAATGATTGTTTAAAAAAATTGGCATTTTTCACTATTCACTGAAACATCAATTGTTTATCATAAATAAAAAAATTAACCTTATGCTAATTTTGATATGATTATTACAAAAATTAAGTTCATTTTATCAAAAAAATTATAAATTATCAATAAATTAGTCAAAATAGTTTCTCATAAAATTCAATAAAAATCATTTTATAAGAAAATGTATTTTGATGAATATGATTACTTTAATTAAAATTCATTTATTATTTGATATAAATTTATATGTGAATTGAAATTGAGTATTAAATTTATATTTATATTTAATGAAGTAGTTAATACAATTCATACTTTCCTACATAATAGCTAGATTGTAATAATATATTATCATGGTTCACTAAGGCTTGGCATCGCTTGTCAATCTGGCTATCGAAGAAACTATTTGTTTCCTATAGTGCAATATAAAATTGGGTTTGTGTATAAAGAAATATAAAAGTGGTGTTTATTATAAGAAAATATATACTCATGTTTTTTTAAAAGGAATAATATTTAAAATATTAAATTTATTTGAAAAATAATTTACCAAATCATAGTGTGTTACATTTTACCCCCCAAACAAATTTTACCCTAAAAATTAATCTCGATCATCATGCTTTTTCAAATTTGTAAACTCCATAATAGAAACCCATATTTTATATATTAATAATAATAAATCCCTAAAACGGGAAAGTGGGAAACATAAAGGTTATCTAGGTAACTCATAAAAAGATTTCCACATAAGAGAACATATGTGGGAAGTGATGAATTGGACATGGAAGAAAAGAATAAATAATTATAGAGTGTGATAGATATCAATGATCACAAAAATGGGGGTAATATATATAAGGTTAGGACCACAAAAAAAATAAACCGAATTGTTATATAAAATTTCATTGTTATCCTCTAGAATGATGATAATAGGATAATATTTTATTTCAATATTCTTTTCAGAATGTTGGTGAATTTTCATGAGAAGATTTATTTACTTTATTTTATTAAATTTCATAAGTGCAATATCACAGTTCGATTCTTCCATGATCAATTTCCACTTCAAATCTTACTCCATGAAATGAAAGAAAAATTGTAATGCCTAAAGTATTAATGGATCATAAGATCCATAAAGAATTATAATTCATTCATATTATCCCTAGTTCTAACCAAAAACCAAATGATTAGAACATGTTATCCAATATTAATAAATATTCATATGGTGAAATAATACATTAATCTATAAAACATAATTTAAATTTCAACACAAATCATTTCATAAATGGTTATCCATATGAAAAATTTGAAATATTGAATTTAATATATTCAGAAATGAGGTGCCTAAGTTTCCAAATATAAATTTCCATTCATCCCCAAAATAACATGAAATAACTCTTAGTTGTCACATACCAAACATGTAAATACATTCATCATGTATTATATTGACAACATTATTACCATTAAACATTATTAAAAACATACACACTCCCTCAATCCTTATATATCAAAATAATTTAATTACAATACAAAAACAATTCATCAATGATTGCATAAGACACTTTGAATCAAAATAATTAATCTGTTATAAGGAAATAAATCCTATCAAATTTTATTTATCCAAATAAATCATCTCTTAGTCCAAATATTATTATCTCAATATCCATAATATATTTATGGATATCTTTAAAATGTCAAATTTTTATTAAGTCATTTTTCTAGTCCATCAACATAATTCAATATATTATTTCAAATCTTTAATGATAAACTTATAATAATGAATAATTATATATTTAATGATTTATAAAAAAAATATTTTAAATCAAATAAAAAAATATTTCATTCAATTCACTTCCTTATTAAACAATTAACTATGATTTATTACCTTATTCTTTAATCCATCTTCCATTTCATATTTCATTGATACCCTCTTTATCATTAGTAATGTAACCATTATTTGTAAAACCTTACTGATTCATTTCTTGATATTTCCCCAATAGACATCAATATGAATAGTTACCAAAAATTCCACAGTTAAATCATTCAACTATCAATGATACCTTAAGGAGACCATTATTCTAATTTCTTTAATTAAATTATTTTTTCTTTTTTCCAATATAGTTACTTTCTTTGTGTCTTTTTCCACACACAAAACATATTTCTTCCCTATGAGACATTACCTAGAGTTGTTATTCCCACTTTCTAAACATATATGAAACTTCATCTTTTTTATTATATGTTATTTACAACCCAAAATCTCAAAATACTATATCCTTCTCTTATTTGGTATGTAGGATAATTGGTTAAGTTAAACATTATTAATCATGTTTTTTTGAAACTGATTAGGCATAATCATAATTTCATTCACTAAAGTAATAATCCCATTTTCCCGATTATTATAATTTTTTATCACAGTCCATGTTAATCCATTTAGTTCTGGTTCCTTCCATTGACTAAAACCAAAAAACAATGTGAGAGTAGCACTAATAATTGTTGTTTACCACATAATCATGAAAAATAATTTGTATGATGTCTAAATCATGACACCTTTTTTTTAATATATAACACATGATGTTTATACTAGTTTATTTATAGTTATCTTCTATTAAAATAATTCATGTTGGTTTATAAAGAGTTTGTGAAATTAAAATGTATATCCCCAAATAGTGCCATACCATTTGTGATTAAATGCTAGTGGTAATGCACTTGGTGGTGATTAAGTCCACATCAAGGCACAATTTTCTAAGTTATTACCCCATGGAAATTATATTCCTAGTCCCCATCCACTTTTAGTAACTAGTCATGTATTTACATTATTATAAACCACGAGCCTTATCCTTTACCAAAATCCAAGGAGAATTTTTTATATTTTGATTAATCATTAAATTTATCCTTAAAGAAATACCTAGACATTTCATTATAAATATACCTGGGGATATCACTATTGTTTTATCATCATAATTTCCAAGAGATAAATTAAAATTTCCTTGGATACCAAATAAAATGCCACATTATTTTCATACATGTATATTACTTGTTTTTAGATGAATATTAAATACATTAAACTAACAAACACCTTAGAACTATAATAGTTTAGTGGTTTTGGAATCTTTGAACATAATATTATTAATTTGGTGAAAAATATTTAATGTATCCCATAAATAATATACCCTTTAAAAATTATTATAAATATAACTTACATAAATATTTCATTATAACCATGGGAAAGGAAACAAAATAAACGGTCTACTCAGATGCTTAGTAAGGGTAAACAATGGAGATACAACATCATAAAATGAAAATCAGGGTATGAGAACACTATCCTAACTATATAAAACCAAACCCTACATATCAAAAATCATTATTGTGAGTCATGGAATAAATATTGGTAGTTCATAATACATGAATCATAATTGAATCAAATAACATGATATATGAGAGCATAACATTGACATAAGAAATAGATTTATGGAAAGCACTTAAGCATAGAAATAATTTCTATAGTATTTAAGGCTCATTTAAAAAACTAATAATGGAAATCTATGGGTGTCTAGACCTTCTAGGTGGTACACAAAAATATCCCTAGTGGTAGCCCTTTCTGTATAATGGAATGGGTTTACTCCCAAAACCATCACATTAGTCAATGATCACTCCCAAAGATATCATAGCGAAAAAATTCCCTTACATAAGTAAGATCATTCCCCATTCCAGTTCTATCTATCTCATGAGATATAAATATTTATTTAATGCATTGGGGGAGATATAGGTTCCACCATACATTGGCTATAATGTAACCACCATCCATTGTTATAATGTAGCCACCATCCAAGTCTATAACATAACCACAATCACATAATGAAAACCATACATATGTGTCTCACAAGATTATAAAAAATTCAACATATTATAACCCATTAAATGTAAGTGGTTTCAAAAACATTTCAACGAGTTATAACCTATAGAAAGGTGATGGGTTTCATAATCATGTCATCATTTAATCATAGTATAACCTAAGAAAATAATTTGGTTTAATAATTATTTTATCATGGTATTACCCGTGGAAGCGAAATCAATACTATAAAAATCATGCCATTATAAATATATACTATTCTGGGAAAGAATAATAATTGTACCCTTTTATTATATCCCTATTAAAGAATAATAGATTCAAATAATTTCATCTTAGATGGAATATTATTTTAGAACCTCAAATAAAACATTTCTTTAGAAAGACATTTTTTCTTTAAAAATAACCTTTTGAAACTAAAAATTTATGACACTTATTTGAAATAAATATCTTTGAAAATAACCTTTAAAAAATATATTTCAATGTTCAAAAATAATTTAAAATACTTCTCAAGGAAAATATAATTTCTTCTTTGAAAATAAATAATTAAAACGAATACATTTTAAAAATATTTTTATTTGAAAATAACATTGAAAACAAATAAATGATGCTTCTAAGCAATTATTGGTCCAGAAATTGAAATACTCTATTCAATGCAAATATATTAAAATTAAAATTCCTTTCACATTTTCAATAAAATAAAAATGGTCATTTTATTGAAAATGATAATAATACTAAATTAATTTTATTAATATGGAAAACATGGAAAAATTGTAGTTTAAAATTAATAGGATATTAATAAAAGATTTTGGAAGATATTTTTAGAAAACTTGGTTTTATAGGAAAATATATTTCTGATTAAAGAGAGAAACAAAGTTGTATTTCTTTAAAATATTTCTTCAATTAATTTAAGTACCAAAGAGTGAAAAATATTTCCATTACAAGAACATATAATGAATAACTAGAGGAGAATAAAATTAATGTGTCTCTTAAGATATGGATAATAATATTTTATCATTATAATTATAATCATAAACAATCTCAATAAAAAAATATTATAATATAAAATCATTACCACTTTATTAAAATTGATTCGTCAGCCCCATGATGGAATAACATAAAATGGAACTTAAAATATCATGAGGATAAATAAAATTGTGATATTATATTTCAACGGGGATACATATTCACCTCATTAAAGAATATATGTGTATACTATAACTTAGTCAAAGAAAAACAATGAGACAAAAATACAATATCAATTTGTTAACATTTGAACCAATATCCCCATGAAAGAGTGATCCTCAAATGGATATATATACCAAAATAATTTTTAATATAGGATTACTATGTTAAATTCATGGGTATTATATATACACAACATAAATAAAACTTTTGGGGACTATGGAATGAATGTCATAGAAGTAATAAGTGATAAAAATACCATACTATACATCTTAACATTTGTCATACTCGTTCAAACCTCCTCCTCTTCAGTTATCCTTCTTATTTTTTCACCCAAATCCTTCCTAGGTTAGATTTATCTCGAAAATAAACCTTATAGGATGATATTAGGGAATATTTTAAGTGATTTGGAAAGGCCTTGTCCAAACTAAAATGATTTTAATGTGTAAGGAGGGGCAGAGAGGGGCAGCCTTTTATATGTGAGGTGAGTGATACAGATTTAATTTTATGAAATGAAAGAATTCCACCCATGATTTTTTCATGTAAAAAGGCTCAAAAAAAGATTATTATCAATCATAAATGGTAAAACTTCAAAATATTTTGAAATAATTTGTTATGGAAACGTCTTAGGTTATTTTTAACCCTTATCTATTTATTATAACCCCATAGAAATCACATCTTATCCTTAATCAAGATAAATAATTTTTACAGATTATACGATTAATTTTGGTAAAAAATATATTGAACTTATTTAATAATATAAATTATTATTATTATAATTATTTAATCCACTATATAATGTTCTATTAATTGAAGTGGAAAATTTTAATTTAAAATTTATACCATAGATGTGATGAGAAAGCATGTTTTAAAGATCAAATGTTAAAAAGATTACAACGTTTTATATATAAGTTTAACATTAAATTTATTCCAAATAATAAAATTAGATAAATGGATGTATAATTGAAATAATTGAACTTTAAAAACAATTTGAAATAAAATATTATCTTTATAAATAATTTAAATGAAAAGTCCATTTTTAATTGAAATTCCATATTTTTCAGTATTTCTCGAAACAATATCAATTTTAGAAACTTATCAGACATTACAACTAAAATAAAATTGAAATAATGATTTTTAAAATGACTTTTTTTTCATAAATATAATTTTTTAAAATTTTTAAAAGGTAAATTTAAAACTAAACTCACAAATGAAATAAAAATGATGGGTTTCATGAAGTATATTTTTTTCAATTATAAATTTATTTATATTTTCAATATGTATAATAATAACCATTTTATGATTTTAAATTATAAATTATTATAATATAATATATATATTTAATTTAAAAAATCCCATATTAGAGATTATTTTAATAAATTAAAATTGAGATATATTTTTCACTTTAAAATAAATTTCACAAAACCCCCTTTTAAAACCCAAAAATAAACTTCTACTAAAATTATATATAAATTTGATTCAAAATTAATTAAGTATATTAAATATTACTAAATAAATAATATATTAATTTAAAAAATAATTGGTTATTTAAATTACATAATTTAAAAATAAAAAAATCACATGGAAGCTCGTAACATGTAATGACTCTTATATGGAATTTTTGCCAAGAATGTTAAAAATAAAGACGATTAATTGAAACATGTACTACCTTTCTCTTTATATTTTTAATTATATCTAGAAATATATCACCAATATAATGAAGTACCTAAAAGTCTTCATTAGTATGAAATCTAACCGTAACAGTTAGAACACAAATTATTCTGACGTTCTCCTCAATGAAAACATAAATGTAACTAAAAACATGTTCCAAATGAGTATTGATGATCTCCTAGATTAAAGAAACAATTATCATTACATTGTATCCTATAAACTATACTATAAATTACTAATTGTAGTTTTATGGATTCATATATATTGATTGGAGTCCCTATTCAAATGGCTTGTTCAATGTCAAAGAACAATATTGATTAGAATGTGATGGATCAAATATGCTACCACCTTGGCTACTAAAATTCAATTCACCCTTAATAAAACCATAAATTTTTATTAATTTATAGAGTATTTGGAAAAAATATATTTCCCACGCATGTTCAACTGGGGGGGACGGGGCAGTAGCTGATTTCATTATGTCATATATTCTTGGGGGATAATGGGAATGTTTAGTACCTCCTCATAGGTTGTTATTTTTTACAGGAGCTCAAGAGGTATGTTTGTAACGTATTGAACATTTACATAATCACATCAAAGAATATTAATTAAGTCATCAAGATTATAATATAAAATTGGAATAGTGACCAGATTTGGAACATGGTCTAGGTTGTAGCTCCATCTATCATTACATCGGTCTGGAATACTATAAATGAACATGTGTTTGAGCAACAACCACCCTTCATCCATATTGGTATCCTATCCAAGTATATGATGATTATTTATTATTTCAAATTATATATTATAGAAATGTATAATATTATCAATGAACTCAATACCCTTAGAATTTTGGGTGTTTATAGAAGTACTAAGAATCATTTGGTTTTAAAATGTGTATATTGCATCCTTATGATCCCCTCATAGATGAAGATAAAAATTGATGGTTAAGCCTTTGGCATGTCAATACCCTCTAGCTATGGAGGAGTCTTTCATACCCACCATGAATTTTAAAATAGTTTTTTAATTATATTATTTGAATTGGAATTTATATTTAAATACAGTTATTATCCATGATATGTTCAATCAAGATGGTTTTTAATCATAATTGGAAATTATTATGGGTTTAATTAGATTCATAACATTATGTTAATTCTCTTAAAGAAAAAAATTGGAAATACCCCATGGAAAATCCAACCTAATTGGATTAATTTTATCAATAATGAAAATCATCTCAATTTTATTGTTTAACATGTCTATAGGGAAGAAACTCAAGTCTAATATTTATTATTATATAGATCAGTCATGTAAATGAGCATGATGTGATAATTTTTTACTTTGGAATATTGTGCACTATAGGTGGATGAGGATATTTGGGTAGTTAACCACTTCAGTCTTTGAATAATATTTATATTTCTTGACCTTGTTTGTTTATTTTTTATTTAAAAATTTTTTGGATTGTATTTTTCTAGATCCTTGAGCTTCTTGGTTTATAATTTACAGAAAATAAAAGATTATGTTAGAAAAATCGATATTTTTCACCATTCATTGAAATATAGATATTTTGAAAAAAATAACAAAATTTCAACATAAGTTAATTTCATTAAGGTTATTTAAATAATTATGTTCTTTATATTAAACAATTTATTTTCTAAATTATATATAAATTAATTATGATATTTTTTATAAAAAGAAATAAAATATTTTCTGAAGAAAACATATTTTATATGAATATAATTACTTTACTAAACATTGATTGATTATTTACGAATTATTTATAAGTAAATATATACTAAGTAGAAAATTTATTTATACATTTCATATAAGAGTTAATATTATTCATAACTTCCTACTTAAAAACTAGGTTATAATAATATTTTTAATGGTTCTCTATGGCATGGTGTCACTTTTCATTCATGTTATCAAAGAAAATCATTTTTGCGCGTAACAAAAGCTAAACTTGTTTTTTCATATAATTCAAGCTAAACTCAGTGTTGTGTATAGAGAAAACTATACTCAATGTTACATGTAATGAAATTTTTTTAAAATTTTAAATTCATTTAGAAAAAAATCACAAAACCTCAAGGTGTTACATTATACACCATTAAAATAATTTTATCCCTAAAAATTAAACTTGGTCATAAAAGGATTTAACATTTGAAAATTCCTTCCAAGAAATCAACATTGTAAACATAAATAATTAAAAATACCTCAAAAGGGAATATTGGAAACATAAAGGATACATAAAGAAACTCATAACTAGGTTTCCACATAGGATATCATAGGTGGGAAGTGATGAATTGGAAATAGAGGTAAAATATAAATAATTATAGATAGTTATTGTGATTATTGGTCACAAGTGGATTAACTATAGTAGGTTAATGACTAGAAAACCACAAAAAAATATGCCTAAAAAAGTTTATTGTAATTACAAAAAAAATCAATAGGAAAAAAATTTATATCAATATTAGTTTCTTAATGTTGGATAATTTTTACAAGAAAATATTCTTACATGATTTAACTCTTTTTCATAAGAATAATCTCACCATTTAGTTGTTAATTTTTAAACTTACACTTCATCTTTGACTCAAAAAATGAAGTTGAATTTTTAATTCCATTATCATCAATAGATCAAAATATGCATGAATAATGATAATTCATTCATTTTATCTCTAGTTGTAATCAAAAACAAAATAAATAGTACATATTATTCAATATGAGTGAATCCTCATTTGGTTATTTGATACATGAACCTCTAAAAGATCACTCAAATTTCAATATAAAAAGATTCATAAATGGTTAACCTTTTAAACATTCTAAATGTTTAAAATTAAAAACCATATAATGGAGGTCAATAAATTTCCCAAATGAAATTTTCATTAATTACTCAAAAAGCACGAAATAGATCTTAATTACTAAATTCCAAATATGAGAAAACCTTCATCATCTATTCTCGTGAATCCAGATTTTCCAGAAATCCTTTTTGAGAAAATATACCCTTCCACATTACATAAAAAAAATATGATTATAGTATATATTTCTTAAATCAAAAAAATACTTCAATCTTCATCAATGATAGCAAAATCCAGTTTTTCCAAAAATAATTTATCAATTATAAGGAAATTATTACCATCTAATTTTGTTTATCATAATAACTAATCTATTTATCCCGATATCATTATATCAACATTTGGGATATATTAAGGGTTATCATCAAAATATTACCTTTCGATTAAACT
Organism: Viscum album; assembly: GCA_963277665.1. Lineage (NCBI taxonomy): Eukaryota > Viridiplantae > Streptophyta > Magnoliopsida > Santalales > Viscaceae > Viscum > Viscum album. The sequence goes on along the minus strand of OY728134.1, from coordinate 152,356,161 downwards.
ACTTTTCTAGTCCATTAGAATCATTAAAAATATTCATTAATATCTCTGATGAAAAACTTATACTGAATAATACATATATATTTAATGATTCATATAACATAATATTCGAATTTCAATTCATAAATGCTTTAGTCACTCCAATTCTTTCTCAAACCATTAACTATTCATCATCAACATTTTCATTAATACCTCTTTTATATCATATGTCATGTTTAGTCTCTTTATCATCAACAATATAACCATTTCTTGTACAATCTTGTTGATCCCCTTTACAATATTTCCCCCAAGGATATTGATTTTCATAATTCCTATGCATTCCCTTGTAAAATAATTCAACCGACATTGATAACCGAGGAAGACCATTATTCTCAACCATTTCATTTACTAAAAATTTCAATTTTCATCTTTATTTACATGTTTTTTTCGTTGTTTTACACACCTAAAACATATTTCCTCCCTCTAATAAATTTCCTTGAGTGCTTCTTCAAACATTCAAAACACATTGTAAATTTCACCATCTTTCGTATATGGTCTCCATTACCAAAAATCTCATAAAAACTGTCCATAGCTACTTTGGGGAGTCTGAGAGTAGGTTATGTTGAATGATATTAATCATGTGTCTTGAAAACTAATAATGTATAATCACAACAAACATAATACCATTCATTATCCCATTTCAATTTTCATTAGTAAATTGTCCATCACATTTAGTGTTAACCTAGTTTCTTCTTGTTCCCACAATTGAAGAAAACCAAATATCCTAATGTGATAAATAATAATCATATTCGAAAACAACATAATCATGAAAAGTTACCTATTGGATGTCAAAATCATGAATCCTTCAATTTATACTATTAAACAATATTTGTATCCTTGGTCATTCATAGTCATCATCTATAAAAAGAATTCATGATGGTTTATAAAGAGATTGCGAATTTAAAAAACATATCCCCTAGGAGTATCAAACCAGGTGTGAAATAAGGCTTGTTTTCATAAACCAGGTGATAATTAAGTACATATTAATGAACTATTTTTAGAGTTATTACCTTTGGTTACATCTATTCTAGATCCACATCAACTTGTAGTATCCAAAAAGGGATGTAATTTCTTATAAACCACATTCTCTAACCTTTACAAAATTCATGTATGTTCTCTTATACTTTGAATCATCCTTATATAAATCCTTAGAGACATCCATATAAATATCATTATATATATTTTTTTGTTTATCACAACAATTTTACCATGCTACATTTTTAAAGGTTTACTGAACCTTTTATTTAATACCAACTATATTAACATATCATTTTCATTCATAAATATTACATATTTTTATATGAATATTCAATACATTATCGAAAAAAATTCATGATGACCATAATAGTTTAATTACTTTGTAAACCTTGATCAAAATCATTTATAATTAAGGAATGATCATCAATTTCTCTCATAATGATATTCCTTTTTAATATTTACACAAAAAACCCTACATAAATATTTCTTATATCCCATGTAAAAGAAGCAAAAGAAAGGGTGATCTCAAATGAATAGTAATGGAAAAAAATTATACACATAATCCTATCATGAACATAAGGGTTAGAGAACATGAGATAAAAAATTTTAAAACTATACCATATATATCAAAGATCATAATATTGAGTCATGGAAACAATTTTTGATGTCTATAAGATAATAATCCTAATATAATCAAACTATATGATCTATAAGAGTATAAAATTTGCATAAGGTGTTGATTTGTGGCATAAACATAATAATAAATAATAATTTCATTAGTATCAAATGCTTATTTAGAAAACCTATAATGGAACTCATTGAGTGGTTACAGATCCTGGGTGGGACACACCACCATCCCCAATAAAAATGATTTCCTAATTGTCGAATCGATTCACTCTAAAAACCGTAATAGTAGTTAAGGTTTACTCCATTGTACATAATAGTAAAAAAAATGCCCTTATTAAAATGAGTTCGCATTCCATTCTAGTGATTTCTATCCCATGATATATAAATTTTTACCCAATTCGTTGAAGAGATATATAGGTCCAACTACTCTTTTAAGATCACACAGCCACCATCCTTGGTTATAACATAACAACCATCCTTGGTTATAACATAACGACCATTATATAATGAAAATAACACACATTTTCAATTAATTATCATTAAATATTCATCATATCATAACCCCTAAAAGGAAATGAATTTAATAAATATTTTATCATGTTATATCAAATGGATAACAGATAGGTTTAATAAAAATTTCAAGATTTCATCATAAAAAATACCAAAAAAGAATCAAGTTTCGTAAATATTTTATCCTGGTAAAACCCATTGAAGAGAAATATGTTTCATAAAATCATGCCACCATAAACATAAATCATTCAGGAAAATAAAAAGAAAGGTATCATAGGATCATATCACCAGTAAATCGTTTGTAACGTCAAAGGATATCACCTTATATTGGAAATTATTTTTATAGATCACATGGAATAGTTCTTGAGGAAGAAACAAATTATTTCAAAATAACATTATAAAACAAATAATCCTTAAAAAAAATTTAAAACTTTTTTATTTTAAAATAAACTTTAAAACTCATATATGATGGGTTGAAAATCATTTAAAACATTTCTTAAACAAAATATCCTTTCCTCTTTGAAAATTACTTTTTAAAAATAATACATTTTGAAAATATTTTTTCTAGAAAGTAAACTAGAAAAATAATAAAGTATTTTTCAAATAAATGGTTGGTTATGACATTGAAAAATTACATTCATGTTGTATATTTTAAAATAGATAGTCCTTTAGAATTTTTGGTAAATGAAAAACGATCATTTTTTGCAAAAGGACAAGAATATTCCTTTCAAAAGCATTTTTTAAAAACTAAAATATGTGTAAAAATATTATTTAAAAATCCTGGGAGAATAATAAAAAAAATAAAAACATTTTTATAAGGAATTTGAATCATAGAAAGCAGATTTTTCACTGTATATATAAATACAATATAATTTTCTTAAAACATTTTACTAATTAATTTATGTCTCAACGAGTGGATAATGGCACTAATATATGAAAATATCATGAATAACCAGAGGAGAAGAAAAATGATAAGTTTATTGAGATATATATTAGAATATTTTATAATTTTGAATCATAATCATAAACAATCATGATAAATGATGACATTGTAGAATAAAATCATTTCTACTTTTGTATCATTGAATCATAATACCCATGATAAAAATAACATAAATCTGAAATAAAAATAATACAAGGATAAATAAATTAATGATATTAAATGTAAAAGGGGATGTATATAACCCACATTAAAGAATATAGGTTTATACTATAACATACTTCTCAATGAAGCAAAATTGAGACAAACACATTTATTGATTTGTCAATTTTTGACCCATAATCCCCATGAATGCGATCCTTTAATGGTTATGTAAAATGCATTAATTTTTTGGATAAGAATAATAAGATAAATTCATGGTATTTAAATGTTAACCACATTACCTAAATGGTGTTTTGTTATGAAATTTTACTCATAGAAGTAAAAAGTGATACAAAAATCCCTTACCATATGTCATGACATTTGACTTACTCATTCAAACCACATTTTATTCATGTATCCTCGTTGGGTTTGCACAAGAATCCTTAATAGATAGTATTTATATAAAAAGGATTATAATATGAGAGGATGGATTTTTATTAGTGATTTCTATTGGTATTGTGTGAATAAAAAAAAGTTTTAAGGTGTGAAGCGGAGATGAGAGGGGGCTACCTTATATAAGTGAGGTGAGTGGAACACTAGTAATTTTTTGAAAATAAAGAATTAAACCGACTATATTTCATGTCATAAGGCTTATAAATGGATTATTATCTATCCTAGAATATATAACGTGGAAATATTACCATATAATGGGTTTTGGGCTTGCTTTTGATTTATTTTTAACGCTTGTCCTTTTATGTTAGCCCCCTGGTAAAAATTTTTTACTTTCACCATGGAAAATAATTTTTAATATTTTTAAAATTCATCTGGGTACTAGTTTAAGTTGAAATTAATAGAAAATATAAGTTATTTTAATAAAAAATATAGAATCAATTTTTTGAAATTCCAATCATAGAAGTGTAATTAATAAACTTAAAATTAATTCTGTCGACGCAGTGAGAAAGTGGGTTTTTAAAGAGAAAATGATAAGACTTTTACAATGTTTTTATATTTAAAATAAATATTATGTTGATTAAAATAAAATAAATTGTACTAATGGATTTATAATTTAAGTAATTTAAATTTAGAAACAATGCTAAATATAATTTTTCTTTTAAAATAATTTAAATGAAAAGTAAGTTATTAATTAAAAGTCAATATTATTTGTGTTCATAGAAAAATAATTTCTTTAGAAAATTATCAAATAATCATTGTAATAGAAAGTATACATGATGATTTAAAAAATTTATATTATTCTAGAAAATTAATTTTCGATAGGATTCAAAAATTAAACATAAAAAAACCCCATAGATATAATGAAAATTCATGTTTTTGTGAAGTGTATTTTTTCAAGCATTAGATGATTTATATTAAATACATGTAAAATAATTTTAATTGTATCAATTTAAATAATAAATTATTTATATATATTATATAAATTTAATTTATGATACCCCACATCACAGATTAGTTTAAATAATTACAAAGGATAAGCTTTATGCACTTTAAAATAGTTTTCCGAAACAACATGTTTTTAACCCCAAAATTAAACATATATAAAAATAAAATATAAGTTTGATTAAAAAGTAATTAATATGATTTAATATTAACAATAATTAGTTATGTTAAATTAAAATATAATTTTGGTGTTAAATTACTTAATTTTTTGAAAATAAATGATAGTTTATAAAAAGTTTGTCTTTTTAAGTTTTCACTAAAAAATAAATACTTTTCAAAAAATGATAAAATTTAACTAAATGTTAATTTTGAAATAATAATTTAAAAAATTAATTAAATTTTTAAATTTTTTAATGAAATCCCAATAAATTTATTATGATAATTTTTTTCATGAAAAGTGAAAAATATCATTTTTGAAATTTTTTGATGAATATAATTACTTGTCTAAAAATTGAATGATTATTTAATAAAAATTTAAAATTAAATTAATATTGAGTAGGAAATTTATATGAATATTTCATAAATTACTTAATAATATTAATACCTTCCAACTTAATAGTTATTTTATAATATTATTTTTCGTGTCTCACCAAGACACGGTTTCACATGTCATACATGCTATTGAAGAAACTCATTTTGTATATGCAATGAAATCTGAAATAACTGTTGCACATAATAGAAGATTAAATGTGTGTTTAATATTATTAAAATATTCTCAGTGTTACGTAGGAAAAAATAAAAAATATTAAATTTATTGGAAAATTTTCACTAAAACTCAGGGTCATACATTCTACCCCCTTGAAAATTTTTTCTTGAAATTAATCTTTGTCATTTTATGTTTAGCATTTGAAAATTATTTCATAGAAACCCACATCGTACAAATGAATAATAAAATATCCCTTAGAAAGGTAAATTTTGAAAATAATGGTAACCTAAATTATCTTTTACTTGGTTTTCACATAGGATAACATAGGTTGAAAGTTAATATTTTGACATAGAAGGAAAGTGTAAATAATTATAAAGAGTAATAAATATCACTAATCATATGAAAGTTGGTTATATAGAGAATGTTAATGACCAAAAATCCATAAACCAAGGTGGAATGACAAATTTCATTGATATGATAAAAAATAATTATAATAGGACAACATTTTATTTCAATATCATTTTCATAATGTTGGAAAATTTTCATGAGAAAATAAACATGATTTCATACCATTACATAAGAACAATGTTTCCTTATGTTTATTACGTGATCAATTTTCACATTATCTCATTCTCCAATAAATGATGGTGAATTTTTAATTCATAAATAATAAATGAATCATAAGATCAATGAAGACTGATAATTCATTCCATCTATCTTTATTTATAAACGAAAACAAAATGGATAAAACATGTTATCCAATATGAAGGTGTTTTTACTAGGATAAATAATACATTAATATCTAAAACCTAATTCAATGTTCAGCATAAACTATTTCATTATTGGTTAACCTTATGACCCATATGATAGAGTAAAATGAAAAACATTAGAAAGAGGTCATTAAATTCTCAAAAAATGAACTTATCATTAATCCCCTAAACAAAAAGAAAGATATATTAATTGTCACATACCAAACATTTGAATTCCATCATCATGTATTCAATTGAAAAAAATAAATACCATAAAATCTTATTGAAACCAAACATGATTCATCATTCCTTATATAAAACAATGATTATTAGATATATTCCAAAAATAAAAAAATGTTGTAAACTCCATCCATGATAGAATAAGCCAATTTACCACAAATAACTATTCATTACCAATTTAATCAGTAATATTAAATATTATTTATCAAAATCAATCATCTCTTTATCCAAACATCATTATCTAAACATCCTAAACATATAAAGGGTAATCTTTAAAATATAATCTTTTCATTAAATAACATTTCCATCCCACCAGCATTATTCAATATATTCATTACAATCTATAACAAAATACATTAATTGGACAATAATTATATATTTCATGATTAATATAACATAATATTTGAATTATAATACACAAATACTTCATTCACCCCACTTCCTTCTCCAACCATTAACTATTCTCCATCATTTAATTCATTAATAGATAGTTCCTTTAGTATATTAATTAATTTATATTTATTATCAACAATATAACCATTACTCATAGAACCATTCTGATTCCTATCATGGGATTTCACCTTGGTCACTGATTTTTATAATTACTATACATTACAAAATTAATACATTCAACCATCAGGGATGCCTTGAAGAGACCATTATTCTCATCCATTTCATTAACTGATATTTTTTTCATTTATAGTTACTTACCTTTTGATCATATTTTCAAATCCAAAACATATTCTCATACCTCTGGGAAATTCCCATGAGTTCTTCTTCCAAAATTCTAAATATATAGAAAATCATAACCTCTTTAATATATGGTGTCCACTACCTAAACTCTCACTGAAGTCCAACCTTCCCTTCTTTGGAGAGTTCATTATATTATTATGTTCCTCATTATTAAACATGTTTATCATAAAATTATTAGGCATAATGACAAAAAGATTCACTCAGTTCATCAACATAGTTGGCTATTCATTAAAAAATTATATATCACATTCAATGTAAAACCAATTCCTTCTAGTGACCACCTTTCACTCATAGCATCTGAAATAAGTAGCCTTGTAGAAAACTATATAATAATAAAAAATTGCTTGTAGGATGTATAAATCATGACACGTTATCTTTAATCTATGTCATATTTGGTTTATACTAGTTCATTCATAGTCACCATCTATTTAAATCCTTCATGAAAGATTGTATTGTGTTTGTGAATTTCAAAAGAATATCCGTTTGGATTTTCAATCTAGGTGTGTCAAAATGCCCATTTTCATCCACCATGTGACAATTATGTCAACATCAATGTTCCATATTTGTATTTATAATCCCTAGGTAGATCTATTCTATATACACATCCACTTCATGTATCTAGAGAGGGATGTAATTGCTAAAAACCCACTAACTAGACAACAAGCATGTACTCGAGCGGTAAGGGCTCTTGCTTTCTATCCAAGAGACCCAGGATCAAAACTAGGTAGGGAAGTATTTCCAGGATACTGTAGCAGTACTATAGTAGTCACTGTAGTAGTACTATAGCATTTACTATTCGGTATTGTAGCAGCCAGCACTATTCACGTGATTTGGGCCTTCAGACAACCGGTTTGGGCCTATGGGTCTTAAGGTCCTTCGAGTCATTGAAGGCCTTTAGTCCATAGGGCCTTCAGGCAACAAAGACCATGGAGTTTCCTAGTTCACATAGAACATGAACAAAAAGTAGATCAGAGCAACAAGAGTAGTAGGAACTAGAAGAAGAGCTAACAAGATTGGAAGAATGAGAGGGTATGGCAGCCGCCCATAGGACCAGGCACCATGCAGCTTTGAATAGGGAAATTCTAGTCGATCAACAATGCAAGGTGGGGAGATAGGTGATCAATGACGCTGAAGATGGCGAGGGGTAGTTCTAGTGGGTTGGGCCTACGAGTCATGTATTGGGCATGGTATGCCTATGTGCCTTTGGGACATGTATTTCAGGTCATTCGAGCTTTATTCCATGGGAAAACGAGTCTTGTACGGGTTCCCCTTCAACCCTTAAAAGTGGGACTATTCATAAAAAATAAAAAATAAGGCCTTCAGGCCATTCAAACACTAAAAGAATAGAACAATTAATATATCTTTAACCATAATCCTAGTAAATTTTCCCATATTTTAACACATCCTTAGACATATACATAGATAAATACAAACATATCCATAGAAATATCCATAAGGAACTCACTAATGTTTTTTCATCCTTGTTTCCAAAGGTTAGCTAAACCATTATTTTGATAGTAACTATGGAAACATAGGCTATTAATACATGGATATTACATCTTTTAGATCTATATTAAATACATTACACTAACTCATGCCTGAGGATCATAATAGTTCAGTGCCTTTGGAAACATGAAACAAAATGTTTTTAATTTAGCGAATGATCTTCAATTTATTCCAAAAAATATCTTCTCCTTTAGTAATCATAAAAACAATATCCCATATAAACCTTTCTTTATAACCATGGAATTAGATAAAAAAGCAAAGGTGATATTATATGCCCAGTATGGGTAAAAAAGGAGATACATAAGCATAACATGAAAATAAATTTATGATAACCTGAGTATAACAATTGAAAACCACGTTGTTCATATCAATGATCATAATCAAGAGCCATAGAATAATTATTTAAAGTCCATAATACATGAAACACAATATAAACAAATAAAATTATCCATGAGTGAATAACATTGGTATAAAACATAGATATGTGGAATAAACATAATCATATAAAATTATTTCCTTAGTATTCAAGGAACATTTCAAAAATAATAACAATGAAACTCTATGGGTGGATACACAACCAAAGAGGGAAACACAACTATCCCTAGTTGAAGTGGTTTCCTCATTGTAGAATGGGTTCACTACCTAATACATTATATTAGTAATAGATTGCCCCCAATTCCATAATTGTGATCAAAGTCACATATTATACTTAGTTCACCACTCATTACAATCCTATACATCACATGAGATATAAATCCTTACCCAATCCATTGGAGGTAGATATTGGTCAAACCCATATTTCGTTATCACGTAACCTCCATCCTTGGTTATAACATAACCAACGTCCTCGGTTATTATGTAACCGCTATCACATAATTAAAATTATAAATATGTGTTCCACAATATCATAAAACATTTACCATATCCTAAACCATGAAATGAAATGGGATTTGTTAACATTTCATCGTTTTACAACCTATAAAAAAGAGACAATAATTCATAATCATTTCATCATTTCATTGTAGTATAACCCATGAAACGAATCATGTTTCATAAGTATATTATCATGGAATAAACTATGGAATAGACACAGTTTTTTTTAAAAATAATTAAATTATAAAAATAAAACATTTAGCGAAAAGGGGATGGAGCTTTCTGAAGTGGAAACAGACTCCCTGATTGTCCACAATGCTTGGAAAGAGGAGGTCGTTTCTCCTTGGTCCATCTGCTATGTTATTAGAAAATGCAATAGCCTTATGAGACACAGAACTCGGGTCCTTCACACATGGAGTGAGGGCAACAAGGTGGCAGACCACTTAGCTTCGCTGGAGTTAGATGACTCCTTTGATTTATGTCTGCATTTTGTGGGTAGTTTGAAGGAGGAGGGGGTAAATATCATTAAAGGAGATGCCCTCAGGCTTCACCACTTCATACCTCCACAATGTCTTGGAGTTTGGTGAAGGGTGGGGCGGTTTTTTTCTTGTTCTTTCTCCCCCCCTTTGTTTAATAAAAATTGATGATGATGATAAATCACGTTCCATGATATTTTTTTTCAAAAATCACATGGAATATTTCTTTTAAAATAACAATTAAAACTTATCAAGGAATCTCTAAAAATCATTTAAAAATTTGCTTATTAAAATATCATTTCCTATTTCAAAAAAATTCCAAAAACTAAAACATTTAGAATTTTTCACTCATTGAAAACCTTAAAAACTTATAATGGAATCCTAAAATAAATTTATGGTGATAATTTTAAAAAATTTCATTCAAGATATATGCATTAAAATGAAGATTCCATTAAAAATTTTTGTAGAAGGCATTTATGTATTTCGTAGAAAATGATAAGAATATTCATTTCAAAAAATTATTGTAAAAAGAATAATAGAGGAAATAATTTCTTCTAAAAAAAGATAAAATGAAAATAAAACATTCTTTAGTTTTTTTAAAAAACAATTTTTTGTACAAAATAGATTTGGGACTGAAGAGAGAAAAAATGTCGAATCTCCTTAAAATATTTTATCAAATAATTTAAATACCAAATAGTGTAAAATGGTTCTATTATTAAAAATACCTTTATTAGACAAGTTAAAAGAAAATTAATTAGTTTTTATATATTATTAAAATAATTTTTTGAAGTATAATCATAAATATTATCGATAAATGATGGTATTGTAACATATAATCATTACCGCTTTGGTAAAATTGAATTATAAGCCTCATGAAGGTATAACAAAATTTAAAACATAAAATATCCTCAATCAAAATAAATTCATGATATTACATATCAATGGGGGAAGTGTATATACCTCAGGAAAGAATATATGTCAGTACCATAACATACATCTCAAATAAAAAAAAATTGAGTCAAAAATCCCTTACCAATTTATTATCTATTGAACCATAAACCCTAAGAATGTCAAATCCTCTAATGGAAATGTATAAAAAATTAATATTTAGGATAATCATGATAGGATACATCTATGTGTAGTATAGAAAAATCACATAACAAAAATATGTAGGGAATGTGATATGTGCCTAAAAAAGTAAAATCTGAGAAAAATATCCATTACCATACATCTTGACATCTACCGTACATGTTCAAACCTCTTCATATTAGGGCATCCTATATAGTTTTATACCAATAGACTTCATAGGTGGGTTTTCTATTCAAAATAAGGCTTATAGGATGAACCAAAAGGAGGAATCTAGGAGTTTAGGAGGGAAGTGGGGGATTTATTTGGGTAGGGATTGTATGAACCAAAAGTGTTTGAAGGTGTGAGGAGGATAAGAGAGAGGGTGTAATTTTATAATGGAGGTGATAGAGAAACTTGTAATTTTATGAAAACAAAGAATATGACACATGTTTTTTTTTCATGTAACAAGGATCCAAAATGGATTATTGTAGATATTGTAAAGAAAAATGTATAAATATTGCTATAAAATGTGTGTTGTACATGTTTTGGGTTATTTTTAACACTTTTGATTTTAGACTAACCCCTACGGTAAACCCATTTTTTAGATTAGCCACGATAAATAATTTTTAGCATTTTTACTATTAAATTTGGTAAAAAATTATGTCAGTTTTATTAGATAATATATATTATTATGATTCCCAATATGGATTCCATTTTTCCAAATTCAAATCACATAAGTGGCAAAATTTAATTTAAAATTAATCACATAGATGTGATGAGAATGAGAGGTTTTAAAGGAGAAAACGTTCAACATAATACAACTTATTTTATAGATATTAAATATTAGATTATTTCCAATGAAATAAATTGGATTAGAGGATTTATAATTGAACTAATTTAAATATAAGGCAGTTTAGAAATATTATTTAAATGAAATGACTATTTTTAGTTAAAATTTATTATTTTTTACTATTTTTAAAAAATTTATTCAGTTATGAGAATTATAAAAAAATCAAATAAATATAATTTTATCATAATGATTTAAAAAATTATGTTTATTTTATGAAATTAATTTTTTAATAGTGTAAAAATTATTTTTAAAATAAAACCCAGAGACATGAAAAATATGTGGGTTTTATTGAAGTGTATTGTTTTAAACGAATAAGATGATTTATATTAACTATACGACTAATAATATTAATTGTATGAATATAAATTTGAATTTAATGATATATAATCAATTTATTTAAATTTAAAAATTCATCATTAAGGATTATTTTAATTAATGTAAATATAGAAAAAAAATTCACATCAAAATAGTTTTTAGAAAATTCCACTTTTTAAACCGTAAAATAAAATTATACTAAAACCTAATATAAATTTATTTCAAAATTAATTATGTAGATTAAATATTAAAAAAAATATATTTTATCACTTTTAAAAAATAATTGTGAATTTAAATTTAATAATATATAGAAAATAAAACATAGTTTAACAAAAATCGATATTTTCCACTATTCTCTAAAAAACAAATATTTTTTCAATAATCCAAAAATTTAACCATAACTAAATTTTAATATGATGATTTCAAAAATTAGGTTAATTTTCTAAAATATATTTTTATAGAATATATATAATTTAATTATAATATTTTATCATAAAAAAGAATGAAAATCTTTTTTAAATATAACATATTTTTGACGAATATAATTATTTTTGAAAACATTTATTGATTATTTAATAATAATTTATAAGAACATTTATATTAATAAGGAAATTTATAAGTATATTTGTTAATTTTCTTAATAGTATTCATACAATTCTACTTAACGAATCTGTTATAATAATATTTTTTCATAGTTTATCGAGGATTGGTGTTGTGTGTCATGCATGCTATCGAAGAAATTCATTGATATGTGTAATAATATATAAACTCAGTGTTCTGTATAAAATAAGATAAAATTGGACTTCTGTATAAAAAATGATATACCATGAAACCTGAGTTAGAGGTAGACCTCTGAACATTTATTGAAAATAAAAGAAAAGTACAACAGACAGACACAACAAGGTGAGAAAATAGTTACATATCATAAAAATCAAAACCATCACCACATCCATGTCAAACTGCCTCCTCCGCGGTAGCCGATTCCCATTCCGAACTTTCATAGTGTTTCAGAATCTTGGCATACTTCCTTCTAATATTGAGCTTCTCCAAATAAAGGAGCTCTTTGGGAGAATGTGCAATCCATCCCGCCTTCCCTCTAGAAGATCTGGTAGCCATTGGGATTGGTAAGTGAGAATAATCATTCCGCAGCCTTCTTCTTGGTGGATTAGACTTCACTATCTCATTCACCGATACATTTCTTGTGAAACCATAAACCATATCACTATAGGAAGGCTGAAACACACCATAGTCATTTTCTGTCTCACTATCAATGCAATCCCCCCATTTACCAGAGATGTGCACCACCTGATACTCTTCTCTCACTCCCTGTTCCTGTTTAGACTGATCATTAGCATCCCTCACCGGACAGGGGGAAGGTTCCACCAAAACACATCCATTCTACAGGACCTTCATCCGAATACAATCTCCACCAATATTATCCAATAGTGAACTATTACCTGCATTTAGTACAGGTCCCACCTCGGCATTAGAGGGCTTCCTAGACTCCATCTCCTGTTCGCAGTTACCAATAGAAGCAGCCCTTGACGCAACACCAAAACCTATAGATGCAGAGATCTGCTCCACCTGAGTCCTGGTAGTATCCCGGTCATAGTCCAGAACCATGTCAGCAGTCACCAGGCTTGAAAAACGATTACCAAGCTCAACAATGGCAACAAGCCTCCCAAAAATTTCTTGCATCCCATCCGATCTTCTCATCGAAGCATCACACACATCTGGAATTTCCTTAACAAGTGTAATGTGTTTCTCATCCACCATCACAAACCCATTATCCAGGCGTTGAGGTTCAACCTAGACTGCATCATTCGCTGTAGGTGCACTCACAGGGCCCAGGCCAAGCGGGGCCGCACAACCATTTTGTCCGTCTGTAGCCTTCTCCACAGCATCTTCTAAATATGCATCCTCCTCAGCAATGTTACCCACTCCCCTTCGGGGAGTTTCCATCAAAGTGGACTTTGGAGTTCATCAAGTACCGCTTGCATCCTTGATAGTAGCAGGCTGGTCACCATTACCCATCATGGACCCAACCAGCCCCAAGTCCTTCTTCAGTCTGATGAAGGTCTCACTGACCTTCGGTCCAGGAGGCTCCACTCCTGGTCTCTACGACTCATTCCCCATACCAGTAACCCCACTTTCAACTAAATTCATGTCCTCATGGTGAGGATGCAACCCCCCTCCAGCTGATCATTCCCCTGTATCTGCAAACTCCACACAGAAGCACCATCATGAGAAACCAATCCATACCTTACATGAATGCGTACCCTCCTATTCAGAGACCCATTTCTGCAGGCCGAGACACCATGACCCAGGCGATGGCACAAACTGCAGTAGTCAATCCATGAATCAAACTTAACATTCTACTTCCACCGGAATTCTTTCCCATCGGTAATCCATATCCAATTCACTGGAGGCTTGGAGACATCAATCTCTAAAAAAATTCAAGGAAAGACAGGGTGACACACAACATCATTTTTAGTATCAGAACACAAGTATCGTCCGACCATGTTTCCAAGCATAGCCAAAATGGAAGGGTTCTGAAATGAGAGAGGGAGCCCCGGGAGTTGTACACAAATCGTCGTAGTCGGATTATCCCGATGCATATGAAATTCAAAATTCCATCGAAGAAGAAAGAAAGTCATACCTCCACACCTTCGAGGAGCATTATCACATGCAGTAATGAGATCATCTAGAGACCCAAATCGGATCATGATATGCCTTCGATCAAGGAGACCAATCAAGCGCCCGATCCTGAAGATTCCAGGACTCAAATACAAAACAGTCAAAAGTGTCAATTGAGGGACATGGCTGGTGGAACCGGGACACCAGAGTCAGCTTAAAAATATCTATGGAAGAGTTGAGTTCTGAAGGCGCCAGAGAGAGTTGCGGTGCGCCATGGAACAAATCTGGAACTTTAGGGAAAAGAGGGATGCGTGGGAACGAGGGCATGAATTCAGGATATGAAAAGGGGACGAAAGTAGGAGGGGGCACCCGAGACAATGATCGAGAACGATCTCCCCCCTCCATTGGGGTGGGGGGAGGAAGGACCTCCATTACCGAAGCTAGGTCATCGTCCTCGCGCCTGCTTGGGTTGAGCTCCTTTTTCTTTTCTTTATCTAAAAAAATGATATACTCAGTGCAATATGTATTGAAAAATATTGAAAAAATTAAATTTTCTTGAAAACAAATTCGTAAAATCTCAGCCTGTTATAGTTATTATTTATCATAATTCTCTAAAGATGTAAAACTAAAGAGATAATTAGGATTTAAGATATGAAATAATTTTAATTAGTATTTTAATTAAGGATAGTTAAATCTAATATTTTACAACTAGCATGAAAGTGAGTATATAATGAACTTGTTTATAGCACAAGATTCAAGAGTGTGAGTCTGGGGTGTCATAGTGATGAACCATGTTGAGTCTCTAGCACGGTTTAATATTAAATGGCTTCACTTGATTGTATACATAAGCTTCCTAACACACTTTTTATCCTTTTGTATCTCCTTTTTTTATTTCAAGTTACTTTGATTTTACAATTAGAATTTCAGATGTCAGGTGTGGCTTCAAAATACAATCAAAATTGGTCATTTTTTTTCATGCATTACTAATTAAAATAAGACAATAAAGATAAATTCTCATAATTCATAAAATAATTTTCCAATAAATTCCACCAAAACATCCAATAAAATGTATTCTAAAAAAATATGAAATCATATAATAATCATTTTAATCATTTGATCAATATAAAACATTTAATTCTATAGAAATATTCAAATAATAATAATTCCAATATAGTTTTACTAATATTCAATATTTTCGCAATAAAATCATAGTTTAACATTAATAAATCCAATTATTACTAAAAAATGTGGAAATATGTATTCAAGATAGGTAACATCGGTATACATGTATCATTTTTAATGCACATCTCTCTTTCCATTCTATGTTTTGTTTTTATCTATATTCCTTTAAAAAATTTAATGATCAATAACGAACACTATCTTTAATTAATTTACTCATGTTTTTTTATCCCAATAAATAATATCAACTCTAGATTATGTATTAATAAAACAATTGAATCATGAACAATGAGTCAATATAATGTATTCTAAAAATCAAAAACAAGATTGGATTTTTTGTAGGATAATAATAAAATACATAAATAAATTGATGATGGAAAATATCAGTGATGATAGAATTTAATTAAAGATATCCATTTTAGAAAAAATAGATATTAGTAGTTTAGATTAGTAATAAATAAGATTTTTGTCTTTATCACTAATAAGGATTGATGTGCTCATTTTTTTTAAAAACAAAGAACAAAAATATAAATCATGGATTTCACATCATGTTTGATGGTCAAGAATACATTCTCTAGGGGAATGAGAAGTAGTGGTATATACATAACTAGAATTACATGAAATTATTCAATGAACCTTGACATAAATACTAGTAGGAGGATCGATAAAAATCCACCTTCATATATTTCTAAACGATTTTAATAGTTAATCAATTTCACATTTATAGATGGTGATGAGTTTGGCCTAGGATAAAATATTGAGTTTGATGATGATCATGTAAACTATATCTAATAGAAAATGGAAATCTATCTCCTTTCATGATTATACATGATATAAAAATAATGAATAGAATATTTATAATAATGAGGAAATACCTCTTAATCATTATACACATTTAATAATAGTTGTAATGGGGAAAATAATGTTTAGGGAATGGGAGCAAGGAATAATTTTATAGAAATAATTGAATATTTTTATCAAAGAAAAATATTTTTTGATAATTAGAAAAGGTTATTATAAACATTGATCAATGATTTAAAAAATGAAATTTTTATCAGAGTATAAATTTAATATTATTATTGTTACTATGAAATAATAAATCTGTTATCAATTTATTTAATCAAAATTATTGTTATGGTTTTATTAATTAATTTTATTTAAATTTCATAAAATATAAAAATATATAAAAACGCACACACATATGTAATGAGGAAGATGCAATAATATCATCTACTGTGGTTAAGATTACATGGTTATGTAATAAAAAAATGGGGGGGGGGTGAATGAGTGTTGAAACATAATCCATAAATTAATGACTTTTTATTTTACATTTTCTCCTATTTGATGAGAAAATAATTCTCTATATATCATTTATCCCCTAAAATAGTTTATTATGTATGTATTGATATTTAATAATGAAAAGAAATAAATACAATAATTTTTTTAATAAGGTTGAACTGCAATGTGGATGACAATGTCCCTAGTGTTTGGTGGTTGTTATCCAACACATACACTGCATCACTTTTATTATCTATATAATGTTGTAATAATTATATATTCTTTGCATGATCTAGTTTATATGAAAGCACCATCTTGATATAATTAAACATTGGAAATAATTGGGTCATCATATTTTGATAACAGTATTCAAAAATATCCACTTTATGTAGTGTGAGTACAAGATTTTTGTTTAATTAAATAAATCTATTCTATTTCCTAAAATGTAGTAGTCAACATGGATGAATTTAATATAAAAATTTCATTTTGTTGTATATTTTCATTTTTACCTGATCTTAATTATTTCAAGTAGTTTATATGAACATCAGTATCTCTCTTTACTTATTATTTTTCTTCAATACACAATGATGAATCTCACACAACATAGTTAAAAACATTCTTTTTCTTTATAAAAAATGTTTAATAGAATGATAGAAACATTGAGTCCCTCTATTTCTCTACATATTTCTTCATATAATTCTCTTTTTTATTATTATACTCTCAAGAGAGCAAATAAAATAATTTATATATTTTAAACTTGAAAATCCATTAATCATTGGAACTATGATATTCTAAATATTCATACAAGAATAATGTGATTATTTCCAACCATGATACATAAATCATGTAATTCTCAATTACTAATAATGATCTCAAAATATCATTTCTTTTAATATGTGGTTTTAGTTGATTTTTTAGAGATACAAATGTTTCTCTAACAAAAATTATTTGAAAATATTTTTGATAAGTCCCACATATTTTTATCTTTATAAATGTTCTTTACAAATTCAAAAATGAATACATAATGATCCCTAAAATAATTTTTTTAATTATTCACAATTATTATCTTGAATTACTTCTTAATATCGATCACAATAATGATATTTAATATTTAAAGAACATCATAACATCATCTTATTTAATATTCATTCTGAATAGTTCTTCCATGAGTAATTTTTTTTTGCAATGAAATCATTTTTATATATTCATTGAATCTTTAAAAATATATTTCATTTGATTTTAATTATCATTCTTGTCATAAAAAATAATATATATTCTTTGAAAAACATAGTAATAACTTGGATTATGCAACATATCATCTGATATATTTCACATATCCTTATAAATATGTCACCTATTATAAATCTTATGATTATCAAAATTTTCTTAATATATTGGTCTTACATTATAAATTATTATCTTATATATCCTATTAATGATCTCAATTACATTTAAATATTTTATTAACTTCCATAATGTTATTTATAAACTAAAATATGTAATATATCATAGTGCAGGTACAGATTTTACAGAATTTGAATCTAATACCCGATACATATCATTCTTTTGTAAAAAATATATATTTTATCATGTGGGAAACCATTCGGCCTAGTAGACATGAAACGACCCATATTTTTTATCCATGGTAAAATTACACGTGAATTTTAATTATTTCATTTAGTGGATGAGATGTTATTTAAACCATGCTTCATAATTAAATTCAGCGAGTTAGAATACTTAAAATTACTTTTTTCAGACTTGGGTAAAGGCCTGAGGGGTCCATCAGGTGCCTTGTTGTGTTTTAGGAGTTTTTGGTCCCAAAAAACATAGGTTTTGTGGTTTGATAATGATATATAGTTTTTATTAAACTATATGACCCTTAAAATCTAACTATGTAGCCTAAACCAAAGGAGGTGTAGGTGTCAGAAAATATTTTCATGGCTTACCAAAACATTGCGGCTAGCTTGCATGGGAAGTGACACTTAGGAAATACCAATGGACTATTCATTATACAATTGGTGCATATTTAGGGTAACCATGATGAAAAACCATGCGATGGTAATTTTTTAAGTAGTGGGAGCCACATGGTAGGAACACAATTTTAAAAAACAATGCAAACAAACCATGCATCCCAGTGTTATATGGAGAATTTACCATTTTCCCTTAATGAGTTTTTTAAATCATTTCCTTATTTCTTCTCCTCCTGGATTCCATGTGAACACATTGTGGGTTCTTCCTCCTCCCTTTTCTAGGATTTTCAAGATCTCTTCCATACAATGTTCAAATCAAATGTCATCAATCTCTATGAATCTACATAAATATTCTCTTAATTCCTTTTGAAACTTTTTTTGTTTAATCTCTACTCGACGGATTTATCATGGTGCAAGTTCATTTTCCCTATTTTTAGAGAAATAGTTTGTTTCTTCGATTTATTCCAAACACGATTGAATCAGACCATGATATTGGTTGAGTGAGGAATCCATGTTATAAGATAAGTGGTCTACAACTTTACCTCATGGTTCCCTCATTTTATATATAACATCATGACATCGCTCACCGTCCATTGTCAAATGCTTCCAAAAAAATTCTATTAAATCCAAATTATTATACAAAATTTTTATTACTCTTATTGCGTGTTGTTATGTATTTAGGGGATGCCAACATCTAATACGAACTCCCCTTTGTTGTGAGGACTCATATTTTCCCCTTAAAGTTAAAAGATTGGATTTTTTAAATGACTCCTAAGAGTCAGATTGGGTGGTAATTGAATTTTACAACTTTATATAGTTGCTTTATTAACTCAATTAATAATAAAACCTATTAGGTTCAAGATAGAACCTTGTATTTAATTTTCCCACGAATTATTTCTTTTTAAAAAATTTATTTGATAAATATAATTATGAATCTTTAGTGTGATTCTTAGTCATGGATAAATCAATTATTGATAAATTTTTTTTTCAGATTTTATAATAAAACCCCTTAGACGAGGTCCACATTATTTAAAATTACAGAGTGAGGATTAGTATATTATGATGTGATTGGGTGTATTATATTGGAAAATTCTCATATAAGTGTCTAATGGATCAAACTCCTCCTAAATGATTAAATTACTTAATGAATTGGATTTATGATGTAGGAAATTTCTTAATTAGACCATGGTACCATATAAGTAGGTATTTAAAACTTGATTAATTTACTCCCATTGCTTGAGCAGATTAAAAGACCTATTTATAATTGGAGTAGCTGAACATGGTGGATTTCCATCCTTGAATTTTTTTTAGGTTTTTAATGTCATCTATTAATTATTATTATTGGTATACTTCAGGATGGTTTTTAAGACATAAATGAACTAAATGGTTCAATTAAGTTGGATATATTATAATGACCTAGAAGGACACACTGATCATTTCATACTTACTAGATGATTTAATTAAAATGTGATTCCCAAGTTTATATTGGTCTTATGTATTACATTATGAGGTAATCGATTGTTATTATTATCATTATATGATTATGACTTATCTATAGGTTGTGGATCGATAATATGTGTTATATTGATCATGGAAGAGTCACACTCACTTACATTAGGTGATAAGTCATAATGTCTCACACCATTGAAATTATTTGGATGGTGGGCATTATGTTCCCCATCTCTTTTGAGTTTTAACATTACAGCACACTCACTACTGATTGAGTGTTGACATGTTGACACACTCACCATATCGTGTGATTATCTTGATGTCTCCCACAAATTATGAGTTATAGGGCTTGTACCATTTATCCTGAGCTTGTAGGCTCATTTAGACTAGTTATGGATGACTTATTTACACCCCCGTCTAGCAAGAACCTAGTATTCCTGGTATATGGCCACATATGTTCGACCATACTTGGATCATATAGACGGATTAAATATATAACTATACTATATATACATCCTTAAAATATATAAATAGTTACTAATCGGAAATTTCATTATGGTCATGAGCCAAAGAAAGAAAAGCCACTTGGTTTATTTGTGGAGCCTAAGATGGGTGGTATTTACTTATACTATTTTTTTACTCATTCATATTACCTACTCATAGCTTTACTTCATATCGAGGGACTATTTTTAGTTATAGACACTATATGTGGTAACCTACTAGGATTGATATCACACACCCTTCTTGAGCCACCACACTGGGGGTACCTGAGTAGAAATCATGTTCATAGTACTATAGACTATTTATTATGTTTTTTATCATGAACATGGTGGCTAAGATAACAATACTAAACAAGTAATCAGGATGGTCATGGAGTTCACCCTCAAGGTTTTTACTTATTTAAATTATTCTTGTACTGTACTGTATATTATTTTATGTTATATGTATACTTTTTTAGTTATTTATT
This sequence comes from Viscum album, assembly GCA_963277665.1. Taxonomy (NCBI): domain Eukaryota; kingdom Viridiplantae; phylum Streptophyta; class Magnoliopsida; order Santalales; family Viscaceae; genus Viscum; species Viscum album. The sequence continues at coordinate 152,334,518 of OY728134.1, read as the reverse complement.
ATCATTTGGACAATAATTCATTTTTGTACCTTGGAATTGGAAAATTTACCTTCAGTTTACATTATTCTTCTGTTATTCCATCTTTTAATTATTACATCTTCCACTATTGTTTATTATTTATTATATAATATACTATTGGGATACTCAAATCATGATGGGTTTTCCTCCCCGCAATCACTACCTAAGACCCTCACTTATATTAAAAAGTCTCTGGGGTATGGGGAGGTATACTTGAGTCCTTGTGACCCACCAGTTCAGATACAATCTAAGTGGTCAGTCTATTCGGGAAATAAAAATTAGTACAAGAGGTTATTTTCAATTATATTACTATTTATTTTTGGTAGATCAGAGACAAGGAATGTCTCAGTGCATGGAGAATAACTGTATCTAGGATTGATCACACCACCCATGAAGAAAAGATTATGTGGTTAGGGTTTATATTGTTATTCACGATGTTTTTATTATAGTATAATATGATTTCCCCATGAGTTATTGGTGTCCTTTCCACTGGTTACTGAATTATGATGTTTATGGAGTTTTATTCTTGGCCTGGTATGGAATGAAATTATCATTACATATATTATTATAGGAACATAGATATTCACATGAAATGCCATGTAGTTTCATTGGTAGTCTTTCTACTAATTTTGATTCTGTTCCTTTGGTATTATTCCATGATTTTGTTCCTTTATCATGCTTGTTTTTATAATATTATTAAGTGTTTATATTCAATTTAGCCTATTTATTTATCATGTTTTTCCTATGTATCATGATTCTATTATTATTATCATGATTTATGTTTTTACATTTTATGATAAAACAATTAGTTGTGATTTAAATATGTAATTTATTTAATGGGATGAGTATAATTGGTTTAAATTAAAATGGGATCCAAGTTTTAGTTGTAAGGTGTATCAAAACATTATAATTGGGAAAAGGTAACCAGTATATTCAATCCATTTATTGTGATATATATATATACTATTGTTAAAATTTAAAGGTTGATAAAGTTTACATGTGAAAGTGAATTGGTTTTGAATTAAGGGGAGCCAAATTATAACCCAAAAAGTGTATGGGATCTTTATGGATTGGTAGATAGAAACTCATTTGACTAGAGAATTATATATGAGTTCCTGATTTTTAGTGTCATTAGGGTGCCTTTTTAACTAATATGACTCCTAGATTCTAAATAAACCCTTGTTTAGACGGGCAATAATGGTATCCTTGATCATTTTTGTGAGCATGATTATCGATTAATTCTCGATTTCATAGGTTATATATTCTTAGGACTTGTTCATACACTTCATAGGTTATGTGACCCTTTATTCTTCATTAGTTATTGGAGTCTTGGTATGTTGTCATCCAAATTCATATTCATATAGAGCTATATGAATCTAGGTTAAATATCTTATACATACCACTTGATACTTGGTTTCATAGGGAAGATGGAATATGGATAGTATTGATGTTGGGTTATCTTGTTTCTGAAACCTTGGGGTAGTATGCATTCATTTGCACAGTTCCCATGTAGTGCTAAATGATGTAATGAGTCATTTGAACTCTTAGAATTGTTGAGACTTGAGAAATTGTGTACATTAATTGTTCATCTCCAAAGTTGAGTGACCTAATCATTAAAGGATAAAAGTTTTACCAGTTCTAATGAGGAAATTCCATAAGGATCAGGTGATTTGACACAATAATTAGTTTGGTTTTGTTTTTCATGCCAAATTATTTAACATTTGTGTTTATGTTGATTTTGTTTTAGCACACATATGAGCTTCTAGTCTATCACTTCTTTCGATGGTTATCACACTCCTATGGTGGGGAATGTCATGGATATTATAGTTTATATATTACCATAAGATTATAAGGAATAAAACCATGGAATGCCATTTGAAAATTGTAGATCATTCTCGAATGCCTTTGATGATGGAAAGTATGTATCATGTCATTTCCTGCTTGGAGGCACATTGTTGATATAGTTGGCTATGTGAACAACATATAGAGATACTATTCATTAAGAATTGTCTATGGTGGTTGTGTTTCAATAATTAAAGGATTAAATTCATGGTGAATTCATTTTTTTGGTTAATGGTGATGCATCATTAGGTGAAACTGATCTTTTTTCAATGGAATTCGACTTGTAGTAGTTCAGCCATTCTACTTTTCAGTACTGGGTATGGTAAGAGAATGTATTGAGGACATTTCTTGGGATGTTATAGAAGTATCTCCAATATTTTGGAATGTCTTGATATCCCTTAAGAGTACTCTTTTATAGAGATGAGCATATCCCCCGATCAAGACATCATCCATGATGCGTAAATAGAATGTTGTTGTTACACTAGGATAAAGTTTTATTTTTTTGGAATTGTTTGTGTTGTATTCTTAGTGCTTCACGCTGATGTGTATGTTTTATTGTGCCATCGTTAGTCCTCAGCGATACTTGAGTTCCCATGTAGGAACACCTTGGATGGACTCTGAGACACCGTACACTTTTTTGACTTGGACTTCAGGTAGATGTATCTATATTCTCAGTCAATGTTTTATTGTTGATCTTATAGCCTTAAAAAAACATCTCCCTTGTAAATATTGGGTATATAGTACATTATTTTACTTATATTAACTATAGTAAGTTAAATCTTTTACTACCCTGGTCTTATTGTTAGGCTCGAAGGTGATACTTAAAGGGTGGAAATTATAGTGGGATGGATCTATGACACATCCTTGTTTATAATGAGGCATGATAGTTTAAATGGTCAGGTGATTGTTTGACCAAGTAAGGTCATTGGAATTCAGGTATGAGCTTTATTGAACTTTACCATTGTGAAATAGAAATACATTGGGATAAGGGGTTGAGGTTCAGTTTGAATTATATCAACCATCTAATCCTCACATTGTGGGAATGTTCATCTATAGGGGGTAAGACTTTTCACCCATGCTTTTCAATGTATACATTAAAATGGAATAGCTTAAAAACCTTTCACCAGGATAAGATGTGTTTGGTCTCAATGTCAGTTGTTTCATTCAAGGAAATCTTGTGAGGCATGTTTCTATTAGGTTGATTGGGATTCTACAATTTCATCAATATGATGTTCCTTTTTTGACTTCATATGTAATTGGATATTCCTAGTTTATGAAATCATGCCTAGAGTGTCTATAGAATTCATAGAGGCATGATTTTTAAGTAAATTTCCATAGCGGAGGTACCATGGCTCACAATTGTCCCCCATTTTTGTGTTTGATCCCCTGGTAGGGAGTGCCATTGGAAATATTCTTATATAGATGGTGACGTGATTGTTTATCTAGATAAATAAAATGATGTAAGCTCCATTTAGGTGTTTCAATCAGAAGATGAGTGTTTTCTTGGGTATTAGTTGATTAAGGGTCGTATGCTTATGATGATGCTCATATGTGTGATGGTAATTTGGAAACACAAAACGACCATTTAAATGAGACTTCACGGCCCTTGTAGGTCGGGTGACATTTTCATTGTTTCTAAAGGATTCCTGGGGATGAGATGTTCTATGGTAAGGATGTTGTTATGAACCCGGTTTTTGGGCCAAGGGAAATTCCAATGGAATTTGAATTCTGGAGTACAGTGGACTAGCCATTTTTAACTGATATTTGAAACATAATACTGAGTGTTGTAAAACTTCAATGTATTTTTTAGACTTGTTTACATACCATAGGTTTCCCTTAGGTGCCTCTTTGGGTTTTGGGGGAATCGATTCACTGAAAACATACGTTTGGGTGGTCTGGTAAGGGTGCATGGGTTATTTGAAATATTGAGGCCCCCAACATCTAACTATGTAGGCTAAACTAGGTGAGAAGCATGTATAACATAGGCTGAAGAAGCTTTACCCAAACCATGTGCCTAGCCAATATGGTTAGTACAACATGGGCAGTACCTAGGCACTATTCATCACATGGTTGGTGCATGTTTTGGGTAACTGTGTGGCACAACCATTCGTGGTTGGTTTCTTATGTAATGGGAGCCACACGATTGGTTCTTTGTTTGGAAAAACCATGTGACCAAGCAATGTGACCAAATTTTAAGGGTTAAAATTACTATTTTTACATTAATGAGTTTTAAAACCCATTTCCTTCTTTCTTCCCCTCCTAGCATCCACATGAGTCGCATCCTAAACATTGTGGGTTATTTGTCCTCCTTATGCTAGGATTTACAAGATATCCTCTATTATAAATATGTATTGAACACCATTGTCCTCTTTAGATCCACATTATTAATCACTAAAATCATTTTGAAACATTATTAATTTAATATCCCCTTGATAGAGTTATTGGAGTGCATGCTCATTAGATCCATTTTTAGGTAAAATATCTATCACTTTAGTTTCTTCCAAATCAGGGTGCATCAGATCTTGATATTGTATGAGTGAGGAATACATGTTATAATGTAGTTGTTATATAATTTTATCCTCATGATTCCATCATTTTATAAATAGCATCAATTTGATGTATGGTGATATTTCCCGTGAGTTTCCTTAAAAATGTTTTCTTAAATATAAATTATTTTACGCACCTTGAATTACTCCCATCAAGGTTTCTTATGTAATTAGAGGAAGCAATACTCTATAACGGACACCCCTTTGGTGTGATGTCTAATATTCCCCCTGTATAGTTAAAGGGGTGAATGCCCATAACACCTCTTAAGCCTTCATCATGGGATGTAATTGAATTTTCCCAGTTATATATAGTTTTTGGATGAAATTAATTAATCATGGAATCATTTATGTTCTAGGAAGAGAATTATATTTAATTTTTACATGAATGATAACATATTAAAATACTTCTTTGATAAATTAAATTACAATTCTTTTTTGTGATGCATTGTCATGGATAAATAAAATTAAGATAAAAAATCATGATTTTATAATAAAACCCCTCAGATGAGGTGCACTATATTTAAAATTAAAATGTGATGATTAATAGTTTATAATGTGATGGAATATATTTCTTTAGAACATACTTATATAAATTACTTATTGACCAGGCTTCTCCTAAGGCATTAGATTGATATATGAATTTGATTTTCCATGTAGGTAAATTTTTAATTAGACCATGGTACCTTCTAAGTACCTCTTCAGTCCTTGATAAATGAATTTATAAGATTAATTAGATTAAATTGGTTACTTATAATTTTATTGTCCTGACATGATTGAATTCATTCCTTGAATGATTTAAATTTTTTAAATATTCTGACTTGATTATTTTGAACAACATGATTCATGATGGTTTGCATTACATGACTGAATTAAATGGATTAATTAAATGTGATGAATTGTAAAAATTGGAAATCCCATGCTAGGGATTTGATGATTATTACAATCAATAATTTATACATGATATCCTTTTTATAATAGTATTCTGGATTACCTTATGACATAATGTATTTTTATTATTATCATTATATGATTACACATTTTATAAAGGTTGTGGAACGATGGTAATGGTTCCAATGAGCATGGATAAATCATGATCCCTTACACAGGGTGTTGATTCATGATGTATCACAACTCTATAATTATTGCGATTATAAGCATAATTCACCACATCCCTTGTGAGTGTTGATCTAAGTATGCAATCACTACTGATCGAGTGTTAACACGACAACACACTCACTATCTCGAGTGACAAGAATGAAATTTACATGTCCTTATGAGATGTAGGCAATGCACCCATTGTCATGTGATTATAGGATTATTCTGAAAGGTTATAGATGATCCAACACCTAGTATTTCAAATATATGGCCAATTACATCCACACATACTTGGTTTATATTGGTTGAATCAATATATAACTCTATATATCATTACTATATATATATATTTATTTATTTGTATTAAATTTAATTATGGCTATGAGCAAAAGACGATAGAGAATCCAGGTGTCCTTTAGGAACTTGAGAAAGCTGGTATTTACTTCTATAGTTTTTTCCTAAGTCATATTACCTTCTCATTTTATTATATAATATGCATGGAATAGTTTTGTCTCTAGATACCTTGGGTGGTAACATAATATTATTTATATCTCACACCCAATTCGGGACACCATTAGAATGTGGTATCCAAGTAAATCTCTAGTTCAGAGGATTGTGGACTATTTCTTGGGATGTTTAAATTACACCTAAGAGTTAGGTTCAAAAGACTAGGTAGTAGCTTAAGATGCATGTGGAGTTAACCCTTGTGGATTATTAATTGATTTATTTATTTTTGTATTTTATATTATTTGGTGTTACATGTCTACTATTTTTGTTGTGTATTATCATTTGGAAAAGCATGAATTGTTATATATTGCCATTAACCATTTTTTATTTAGTTTATATTATTATTAGGCTTCCCTGTCTTTTAATTATCATTGATTCCACTATTGTCTATTAATTATTATCATATACCCCACTATGCTACTCAGTTTATGAGGGTATAATCTCCCTACTATAACCTATTTAGACACTTTCAGCTAGTCTGTATCCTCTGGCATATAGGGAGATGTTCTTGAGGGCATGTGACAAACTAGTTCTATATCTGTCATAGTGGTCAGTCAGGTCCGCACTTTATAAGAAGTATGTTACATAAAATAAACACATATATTTATTATTTAATTTTATTCACTCCCCTTTATGAAAAATGTGTACAATGTTTGATACCAATATTCTTAGTCATTAACTAATAAACTATAATTCTATGTGATCCATTTCTATTGTATAAAAAAGTGTGACTAATTAATGTCACTAAACTCATAATTAATTGCCTTATATTCCTAAAAACATCTTATTTCACATGCCACTAATAATTCCAACATCCCCACCTTAATTAAGGAATTCATTTTTTCAGTATAAGGATGGTATAATATAAACTTACATATCATCAATAATAATTTCCAAGAAATATTTCAATAATTTTATATTTTCAAAAAACATATTGTCTTCTTGAATATTTCTCAAACTCCCCCAATTCAAGAGTTTCAATGTACATTCACTTAATAATGGTTAATATCTTTATTATATAATATTTTACATACAAAATTCTAGGATCACTTTAAGATGTAAACTACCAAACTTCTCTAAATATTCCACAACATTCTTATCTTCTTCTTTTTTCCCCTAAAATTATTGACCACCATTAATTTCATATATAGAATGAACAAAAAAATTATATTGAAATAATTTCATCTCCCCAAATATTATTTGAGAGAGTAACAAAGTTTAGAGTTTCATATAAACTAAGTAAAGATTTATTTAAATGTATTTATAAGGAACTATTAATTATTTAACTTATAAGTTTCTAGATATAATTCTCATTTGGAAGAATGATATTCCTTCATTTTTAGGTACATGTTTGCAATTAATACACTTTTTATCATATACAATAAAATCACAGGAGTATCCTAGTTCTATATTTAATTTCATCAACACCCCCAAATAATCTAGTAATAGAATCATTCACCTCTTCATCCCTGAGTTGGTTTCTTCCACCTCTACATATCTCCTGATGAACTCTTGGGTTAAAAAAATTTATTAACATATTATGATTTTTTTTATTCATCAAGTGGATTTTATTTTCTCCAAATATAAAAGTAAATTCTTTTTGTTATATTAATATTATTTCCATTACTAATTGATTTGGATAAATAATTATGAAATATATTGGAAGAATGTCATATTTCAAGGATATTCCACATCGTATCTCATAAATTAATTCCACAAATATTTTTAGTTTTCCAATATAAAAAAATAAAATTAAAGGATTTTTTCTAGTGGCTCATACCGTGTCCATTATTTCCACAATACAATTGTCTCTTTCTTATTTATATATCATTATCTTTGGTCATATTTTTTGTACTTTATTTAATATTATTCATTTTCTTCAATACCTAGGATAACCCAACTTCTTTATTAACCCGATTTTATTCAACTTTATGGTATTCTATTTTCAATGTTTTTTATATTTTCTTTGTTGACTCTGTCTAAATTTATTCTTCACTATAACCATTCTTGTTTCAATTTAGATAGATAATTTACAAATATCAAAATCTATCAGAGATGGATAAATTCATTAAGTTTACCTTATGTGTAGGCTCATATTTTCTACAACATTATGTGGATATCCATTCGTTCAATGTATTGAAATATTATACCAATAACCAAGTGTCTTTCAAGTAATTCATCCACATTAGTAAAAAAATAATGTTTTTATTATATGAATAATAATAATTCTATATCATTCTTATTGCCATTTTAATGTGATTTTCTCCCCTAGTTGTTCTTATTTGGATGAAAAATATTTATTTAACTTAATAACATAATCCATTGATATAATGGTTGTTTTATAACCATTTTATCTATCCAAATTTCCCCAAATTTTTAATCAAAACCATATTATACATGTAAAAAAATTGGGGAAATAAAAGTTTCTCTAAAAAATTGTTAATTATCAATTACTTTTATATGGGATATATAATTTGACTATTACAAGAGATTCATCCAAAATCATAGTGGAATTTTGTTATAAATATAATCATTAGATGAATATAATGAAGAAACATTTCTCATATATTGTTTTAAAGACTCCTTCTATATCTCTTTTAGATTTTCCAATTTCCCCATAAAATAAAGAAAAATTATATTAATAGTGTTATTATTACATTTAATGGCCTTCATTCATTATTCATAATAAATTTATTTTATTTTCAACTTGATCATAATGAATTTGGTTCTTCTCTTGTGAATAATTTCCCAGATCCACTATATTGTTTGATTGGATTTGAACTTGAGATTTTTTGACACCAATGATATCCTTTTTATTTTCTTTTAATGCATGAAACATATCATAAATCCCTTTAATCATTCTTATTACTATATAGTTTCCATGAGAAACACCGTATTAGTTTAGGTATCATTTCTAAAAGAACTAATTTTTTAGCACTTTTACCAACTTTTTTTATAATGATACATAACAGTGATAAAATAATTTATTCCATTACCTCCCCCAATAAATTGTAATATTATCAATATTGGGTTATATCCTCTTTCATGTCCATAAAATGGAATAAAATAAAATTGATCCTTTTATATGGAATTTTCCTAGGGTTATATATATATAAGAGTAAATACATAACTCATTTGAATTTTGATCTTCAACACTTATAATTGTTTTATAAAAAAGTCATTTTTGATAAGATGCTTCAGCTAATACTTCATTATGTAAAAATTTTGAATCACCGAAAGTAGATGTATTTTCCATCTTCTCACAAGTACATTTTCCCTCAAGACATTCTCCATCCATGAATTTTCTAAATCTTATATAATAAATACATATAGATATTTGTTTTTCCTTATCTTTCATCGATATTTATTATTTAATAATTCTTATAATGTATTTCATTTTTTAGTTATTCATATTCTTAGAAGAGTTTAAATTTTGATTCATAATAGATGCATCTTCAAAAAGTATATATTTCATGATTACATCAAAATAGATACATAAGACTTAAAAATCATTAAATTTTTATATTATTATGTATTTAATCAGAGGTGGAACTATAAATCACAAATCAATTATTAGGACAAAATGGACCTATTATCAAAACATAATGGGGTTAAATCAATGTTGATATGTTTTATTTCAATTAAAACCTTTTCATTTTACCCCATCACCTGTAAGGTGATATGATCTCTCTATATTATCCTGTCACATGGTTTTTATTGATGAAATGAAAACTATAAAATTAAAAAAATAAGGAATATGTGAATTTATTTATGATATTATCTTCTAATATTGACAGTTATATCCTTTATGTATTTTGGTTGTTATCTCACTCACATACTAATTGTTTTTGTTATCAAGATGAAGAAAAAAAATTATATTTCATTAGGCCTATATTCTAAAAACCAAAAAAATTACGTAAAATCACCAAACTTTTTGTCATTATATTCTCGCACCAACTTGGTCTTCCTATTCAAATAACTATATTTGAATACCTTCATTGGAATATTTATAAATAGTGTAAACCCAAGTATTTCATAGATTTAAATAAATATGACAACATTCCTTAAATGGAACAATATTCATCGTTTCTACATATAGAGAAATCTTGAATGGATATCTGAGTTCTTTCTCCTATCCTAAATGGTCTTCAATAGTTAGTATACACACTAGTCCCTTTCTTCTTGGTTTATTATTATTATTATTATTCATCATACAATGATTCTCTCCACTATGTATCATTGAAAAATATCCATTTCTTCAACACAAATGATTACTAAATCATAGCTATGTTGGATCTACACCTATATCTCTATTTATTAATAATTATCACTCACATATTTGATCCCATTACTCTTATAATATCATGTAAAATATTTGAAATATTCAAAATAAAGATTTACCTTAATATATAAAACTTTTATCTTTAGAATATTCTTAATGGAATCATGTGATACTTCCTTCTAGGATACATATCTACAAAAATTCTAAATTACTCCCCATAATATAAATATATTATCCTTTTCAAATAGACTATATCTACTAATTTTCTCAAAATACCCATGTTTATATTATGAAACTTTTTCTAGAATTATCTTGATAAATCATTTTTCTTTTTATATGCATAAATGGTCTTCAATTATTCATACATGAATAACAAAATGTCCTCACAATCATACACTTTTAATTTTACACAATCCATAGATTCAATAAACTCTAAATCTCTATCATCATTTGGATATTTATAATTTTAAAAATAGCTCATCATTTCCACAGTTAATCATCATTATAAATACATATTCCAAAAAATACCACATTTTTTTCAACCAAAGAATCTTATATATTATTGGAAGAAAAAACATGTCATCCATATGATTTATAGAATCTAATTTATATTCAAATAAATATTAGGCATTATTTTGAAAACATACAAAATGATGGAATATAATAAATATCATCCAAATTATATTATTCCCCTAAAAGAATTTATTTTATTTCCAATATTTTATAATTAACACTTTTTTTTCATACGTATTGACCTTTCATAAGGAAAAAAATATTATTTATCAAATATGTGAGGTTAAGTTCATTATAAAATTTAGCTAACTAGAATGTTCTTACATGTCAATTGAAATATATTACATATCATAGTGGAATAATTCCTTTTACTCAATATTGATTTATCTTAAATATATATATTCCTTGGTAATTAAGTTATCTAATATTTCTCAATGAAAAAGTTACATCACAAGACACATATGTAATATATCATTGTGAAAATTTCCTTTACCACATTTATATATGAAATATTAAATATATCATCCATTTTCACCAAAATATATTTAATTTCATAAATAAAAAATTACATTCTATTTATGAAATTCTACATATTATATTTTAAAACTCCAATACTTTCCTAATTATCTATTAACATAAGAATTTTCTATATTAAATGATTTTGAATTTTTATGGAGATCCATGGATAATAAATCCCATAATTACTTTTTATCCTTCTCAATGTTAGTCTAATATGTATCAGCAACATCAATAATTTTAAAAATACTTCAAATATTTCCAATCGATTCCACGGTCATTACCAATGTCTTCAAAAATATTCTAAGTCTCATTATACTATAAATGAAATCAACTATTATTCAAGGTAAACTGTTTCTTCTTTTATGATTCTCTTACCATCATTTAATAAATGTAATACATATTTTATCATTAACTTATCTTATTGAAAATAATCTAGCTATATATACATAATATATTTAAATATTAAATCTTGATAAATACATATACTGGTCTCATAACTTTTAGGATTAACATCATCAAATTTTTACACATCTGAATGGATATCTAATAACATATTCAATGGTATGATATTAATATTATTCATTGAAAATCATTAATTGAATCAACTTAATCCATTATTTCTCCATATCGAGAAGCTACTTTTGTATGAATAAAATATGTGATAAATTCTAACACCATGTTATATATTGATCTCCAATTTTTTTAAATGAGTGTGTGTATAAAACCATTATTGGATTCTCCAACCATCCTTTTAATCCAGTCTTAGAATATACCTTGGTAATTTATTTTTTTCTATGATTTTCTTCTGAACACATATTAATATGAATTCTTAGTGATCAAAATTACATCATAACCCAAATTTGTTCCAGAGGATTTCAAACTGAAAAAAATAGTCAATTTAAATTTTTTTAATATAAATAATAATGCTAATAATTTAAATAATTAAAATATCATTTAAAGATTTTTTTGGCATTTTAAATTATTAATTTTAATAATATTTCACATTTCATGAGAATTGGAAGGGAGAATAGTTTAATTTATTACCATATGGGGTAGAAAAAATTTTTATAAGAATAGTGTATATAGTGGGGTAATTACAATCAAGGTAAAATGTGATTATATATTTTTTCTAAAATGAAAAATTAAATTATGTTCAATGGTAAAATATTTATATAAATTTTTAAAAAAAATAAATATTTCATTTTTTCAAAAGTAAAAGGTTTATATGTATTTTGATTGAGATGAATAAATAATTTTTATCAAAAGATAAAAATATGAATGAATTTATTTTAACAAGTAAAAATTAAAAAGGATAAGTCAAAGCCATGTAATTGAGGTTATATTGGGTGTAGTTGAGGTAATTTTGGCAAAAATCATCACTTTGGGAAAATAATGGATTGGTAATTAATTAATATTTCATAAAGCCTACTACTATTTTTATTATAGAAAGATGTAATGGTGAATTTTACAATATTTTTTGAAAATATTTTTTTATTTAATGAATAAAAATACATTAAAAAATAATAAATTTACATTGGTGATATTATTTTGTATCAATATTTATGAATTATATTTTTATTTTGATTTTATGATTCATACTGTGAAAAAATATAATTTTATAAATGTATAGAAGGTGAAAAGGTATGCGATCAATGAAAAAACTATTGTTTAATTGAGAAAATTCCAATGGTTTAATGTAATTATATACATTGGTAAATGTTTGGGAAAAGTATAAGATTTTCTATGTAATACCTCTCTCCCTTATATTTATTTTCTACTATCAACCATATTATTTTTTCAGTTGAATTATCCATCATGGTATATATATTGAATAAGGAATCAAATTTTTTTAATATATTTTATGTTAATATATTTAATTAAAAGTGATCTTAATTAAATTTATGAATAAAACTAAAACGTAGACTTACAATAATTTTAGATATTCATTAATTTATAATGTGAATTTATTTATCACTAATAATTAAATTATATGTTTTTTAAGGAATATTTATTTAAAACTAAACATATTCAGTTACATAGCTTTTAACGCCCCGACCCTAGATACCCAGAGTCAGTGCATTATTACATAACATTGGCACGATCACAAAGGATCATGTCTCGAAATACCGATTAGTTTGGTAGTCTTGGAAACACTAGATATATTTATAAGTCTTACATTACATCATAAGGTAAAATAAACTACAACAACATCTTGTCTTCATATCCTCTCATACTATCCCTGCACGTCTTTCATAAATTACTTCTTCATAATCCTGGGAAAAATAAAACACTAAAAGGGGTGAGCTTAGATGCTCAGTAAGGATATCAATATACCAGAAGCTTTCATAGATAAGCATAAACATTTAAAGCAATTTATAACTAAAACAAAAGCCTTTTAAACATAAACGTAACATAATATAAAAAAGAGAAGATGAAATAATTCCATTTACTTATTCACATGGATATTCTACTAGTCGAACAATCACATGCAATATCAATAACCACTTTCATTATGATGGAATGCATAATGCCAGACTATCATAACCACAGAGCCAACACCTCGTGCCAAGACTACAAATAAAATTTTGTCAAGGCCTTGTGCCAAGACACTATTTTGTCTCATAAGACCTACTGATGCATAAATGAGCTATAGCGGGCTCCACCCGTCACTTATTAAGTCCAATGCATTCCTCATATGAACAGGTTTAAAGATAACATAAACATTCGTATTAAAAATAGCATATGAAATGTCAATACATTAACCACAAACCATAAATGGTATAAAAATAGCACATCCACAGTCAAACATAACTCATTGTATACAATATGGAAGATTTTATTGTATCACATTAACCTCAATCAAGAATAATTAAGGATGTTGACATAGATGAAAATAATCATCAAAACAATTTTAGAGAAATATCCCCATTTTTCTTGAAATCATTTAAAAATCACACTATTTGTCAAGAAGCCATTTAAAAATAGATTTTTGAATAAAAGTGTCCCATAACATTTTGAATCTTTTAAATGGAGTTTTAATTTTAAAACATTAATGCCTATATGAATAAATCATTAAAACCATTTTTTAAAACATGGACATTAATGAGTAATATTTAGAAGAATAAGTCTTTAAAACATTTAAAATGGTATTTTAGTTAGAGATTCTAACAAAAATAGAGACACTTGAATACAACTAATTGAGGTAATAAAAACATTTTAATATCATTAGAATAAAGGAGTTCATGATATAATATGTCAAAGTACATTATATACACCATATAAAAGTGATTTGGCATATAACAACAAAGAAGTTTCAATGGAATTTAAATTGAGATGAAATATCTCATAATGGTCGTATCCTTTTGTTAAAGATAAATCAAGGACATAGTTATGTGTGAAAAATATAATTAAACAAAATATGATTGGATATTCAGTGTAAATCAATCAATGTATATTCACACATAATCTTATAAAAACAACACCAATGAATTGGATGTTTAACTCAACAAATGGAGAATGAGTTAAAATTAATCTTATCAAATTCATATCGATGAATTGAGAAATTATAAATGAAGTGATTATGTGTATCAATAGTATGTAAACAGGAAGGAGAGTGGAAATTATGACATAATCAATTGAATAGTGATTCCACACATAATCTTGGAGTAATATAATCAATGAAATATGCGTAAAGCCAAATGAGTGGAAATTGAAATTTAAAATTTCCTTATCGATTCGGTAACTTATGAAACTTGAACCCATGAAAGAATGATCATAAAATGATGATGTAAATACCCATAAATTAATGTATATTACACAACTAATACAATCATGGGCAGTACTCATACACCACATGCAATAACTAAGTGGTGAACAATGGAATTCTCATGAAATTAAGAGTGAGTTAAGAAACCCCTTACCTTGTAATTTTCCTTGGTTGGTGGTAGGTTAACCTCCTAAATAATGTTGAAATAATTGTTATTAAATTATTCATTAATGATATACATTAATATTATATCATATATGATCTTTTAACATTGATTTGTCAATAATATCTTAGAATTATCGTCGTTTAGGGTGTTAACTTACTCATTTTATTTTATATGTTTTGTTACATAAGCCATGTTTGTCATGTATAGGTTGTATATTATTCATATCCAGAATGATATAAAGTTCTTAAAAATTATTTTTAAATAATCAAATGATAATTATACTTGAATGGATATGATGGATAATGACTCTCATCGCATTTGTGGAGACGGTAGTCCGTACGTACACATGAGGGACAATATCATTCTTTTGATATTAAAATAATATATAATTGGATAGTATATCATATATACAGAATAATTATCATGTTATATTTATTATTTAAATGAGTTACACATCATTATTATACCCACCCGAATAATAATATATTGAATAACAATTACACCACGACGTGGAGACGGTAAGCCGTACGTACGCATGTATGGTGACATGTTATTCAAAGGGTGGATAGAATACTGAATATGGTTGTACCATATTTTTAATAACATCACAGTATATATAAGATATTGGAGTTATTATTTTTGAATGGTAATAACAAAGAAAGAAGAAGTGGAAGAAGAAAGGAACTTGAAAAGGGGTGGTGAAAACATTACCTCTTCTTCGGGTTCTTCCTTTTGATTTGATCAAAAGGGCTCCTTAGGTTGGATTTCTGGTCAAACCAATTCCACTAGGTTGTAGTGAGGTAATTTGATGGAGTATTTGGGCAGGGTTAGTCTGAACCAAAAGGCTTTGAAGGTGTGAAGAAATGATAAGGTAGAGTGCCCTTTTATAAGAGGGGTGAGGGGCACCTTTGGAAAAGCTAAAAATATAAATTTATAATAAATTCATATTCGGTTTATAATGGCTCCAAAGTTGATTATTAAAAGGTTAAGGTGGGGATAGGTCGAAAACCATTCAACCAATAGAATTTATACAGGTTTTGGTTACTATATTAACCTTATCTTTTAGTTTTAACTCTTAGTTAATTAGTTTGACATTTACCATGTCACTTTGTATTTTTATATTATATAGTTAATAAACATACTATATACATCCAAGATACCCCCAAGTGGTCCATTAATTATATCCCTATCATGATATAAGTCTCCTGGACGAGCCTTAGATTTTTAGGAATTTAATATCAATTAATAATATAATATTTTTTATTAAAAACTCTTTTATGTCAATTTTGACACGATTCAATATTGATTTTTGTGAAACTCATAACAGAAAGATTACTTCAAAAAAAGTTAATTTCATCAATACTAATATGTCATATTATCCTATAAAATTAGTTTAATTCATTAAAAGTCTTAAATTATATTTGTTTTGGTATTTATAATATCAATTATTTTAATTTGTCACTATTATGGTAAATACTGCATCATCATTGTGTCATAAATATATTAACTTATTTAATGTTTAAAAATAATAAATAAAATATAATTATGTAGTAAATATAATTATATTTATAATGAATATTTACAATAGAATTTATCTTATGTATAACCCTATATTAAAAATGTTTAATAAATAAACATTGATTTTAACTCTTTTAACTCTTCTTTGAATTAAATAATAATATATGTCCTAATCTAATCCAAGTGGACCTAAATGATAATATTTTATTCCTAAGGTTGTTTTTTTTCGAGATACTCTTTTCTAATAGAATTAGGACATGTGTTAGGGTAATATTAATATCATTTTTACCCTTAATTACCCTATTTACATTTAACCGTGGTAAATAAAAGTACAAAGTTACTATTCATCAAAAATTATTTTCATCTCATTGAACCAAATTTTACTTCTTGATATTAACCATGTCTATCAGTTTTTTGAAATTCCATTCACAGATGTGGTAAAATTTTGTTTTATGAAAAGTTCAATTTTTTTTAACTACCACTTTGTAGTTTCACTATTAATCAAATATTGAAGTTTTTCAGAACAACGCCAAAATTTCATCCTAAGCTATAATTGATATTCCAAATTCAAAAATGATGTCTATTTTACAAAATTCTAAACATATAAGTTGCATTAATTAATATTATAATTAATTCCCTCTTTCACAACAAATAGTGTGTTTCTAAGAAACAATATATATCAAAAGATTGACAATTGTTTTGGTCCAATTTCAAAGTGAAATTAATTCTAATGAACACCATTGGATAAAATGGTAAAAATATATTCTAATTATCCTTTAAAACCACTCTATAATATAATTTATCAATATAAATTATTTTTATTTAAAAAAAAATTTAATTAAAATTTAGTAATTTTCACTATTCATCAAAATATAAGTGTTATCCGAAAAGTTCCAAAATTTCACCCTAGAAAAAATTCCAAATTCAGAATCCAAAAATGAAGTCCATTTTGAGAGATATAATTTATAAAATTTAAAAAATTAGGTATTACTATTCATAACAGCTAGTTTGATTGGTTGTGGTGTGTTAGAATCTCGAAGTTGCATACAATGCACGCCATTGCATTATTCGAAGGAAACATACCGTGGAAGCTTGGGGTGTTACATTCTCCCCTCCTTCAATAAATTGCGTCCTCACAGTTTTTAAAATTGTGCTTGTGAATATAATGGAATGTCCCACATCGGAAAAAGAGTCGATAAAACTATCACTTTAAAAGAAAGAAAGAGAGGTATAAAGGTCAACTAAGATAAACCATACTCGGATTCCATGTAGGAAAACATGGATATGGATGATAAACTAAGCATCATGTTCTGATGGAGAGGGATAGAAATCATGATCAGGAGAAAGTTAACAATAAGAAAACCACAAACTTGTGTTGGGACAGACGACCATTAGTCGCCTAGTAGGAAAGTAAACGGACAAAAATTTTTTGTTTTAAGTTACATTACATAAGGATGAGGAATTTATTTATGATATTAAATAAGAATATAAAGATATATACTTAAATTTTAAGTATAGTTTCATTCTGTAATAAATTTCATCCACTAACTCAATTTTTTAAAAGATGAGTATTCAAGAAGACTTGGTCACACTGCAAGAGCTAGAATAAACTTCTATAGAATCACATGATCCATGCAGGATGAACTATATATTTACATTATATTTAGAGATAAATCAAAACCAAAATGGTTAGTACAAGATCTAATGATCCCCCAAAAGGATATTCTTTGAGAGAAATAAACACTAATCTTAACTTCCAAAATTACACC
Organism: Viscum album; assembly: GCA_963277665.1. NCBI lineage: Eukaryota > Viridiplantae > Streptophyta > Magnoliopsida > Santalales > Viscaceae > Viscum > Viscum album. The sequence continues at coordinate 152,315,977 of OY728134.1, read as the reverse complement.
AACAATACCCCAAAGTTAAATAAATGCCATTCAATAATCAATTGTCTTTAGAATCCTTTAATATAATCAAAAATAATATTGAAAACCAAAACTTATTAAGAATGTAGTCTTCCACATTAAATTGTTTCTCCAAATTACATTAATTACTCTTAAAGTCAAATACTTAAAAGTAATTAACCTAATTATTTCCATAAATAACCCAAATCATTATAAATCCACAATAAAAACATAGATAAAAATCCTCCATTACTCCTCAAATGAAATCCCATACTACTCTATTTTCCTTTGGTATATAGTGTTCTCAACCAAGCGAACAACTTCCAAAATAACATTTATCACTTAATCAACAAATAATTTTCCTATACTAAGGGTATTCATTTGATAAGACATAAGATCCCAAATCAAATTATTATTGATCAATAAAATCATTTAACTAAAAATAATAGTCACACTAACCAAGGACTTCACGTAGTCCAGTGGTAGGCGATAAATCCTAATCGCACTATGGTTGTGGGTTCGATTCCCACAGCTTTGTCCGACGCGACGGGTTGCCACACGGTCTACGTGTTGTCATTTTTCAAAAACTATATTTTATAACATTACAAAAATGAGATAAATTTCTCAAAATAACCATAACATAATTTAACAACAAATGTTATCTCATACCTTTCATTTTCATCCCAAATTATAATAATTTGTAATTTCCTCAAACCCAATGATCATATAAAACCAAATGGTTATTTATAACTATATCCACAAGAGAAAAGATAATTCTTCCATAAATATCATTCTCACATGGAAAACGTTAGGGTTACAAATACAAGAGAAAATTATTCCAAAGTAAACCATTCAATAAGGATCACAAATAATTTTTAAACATTTATCCAACCATTTATTTCCACATAGCTTCTTCTCTGACCAAGAAAATATCCTATAGAATAGGACATTCACTCGGGTAATGGCTAGGTCCTCTACATTTACAGCGAATGACTGTAAATGGATTCTTGGGACCATTTTTTTCTTCTTCCATAGTAGTCTTCATTTTTCTTCGGCAATTCATCACATTATGTCCTTCCTTCCCACACATAAATAATTTCTTTGTCCCATTGAGACACTTTACTAGGTTTCTACTTCCACATTTCCTACATGATGGAAATTGAGGATTTCTTTCTCCATGGTCTCCACTACTGGAGCTCGTGTCATTCATCACCTTTCTCTTCTTTGTTGAGTCCGGTAATTGGTTAATATATATATTATTGATCATATTTTTGGAAAATTTATTTGTCATAAAGAAGATATCTTTTACGCCTATCAACATTCTATTTTGTTGCTCATTTCCACCACCGTTCCCACCTTGTACATCATTCTCAAAGTCACTATGACTTCCTTGGAATCCAGCCATTTACTAAAACCAGAAAGCATTGTGTGAGTAATAGTAGTCATACAATCATTTATAGATTAACATGTCACCATATTATCAATTTGAAACACATTAGGATTAAAGAAGGTCATTTACTCTCATCTTATATATATATTACATTAAATCGGTTTGTAAAGAAAAAGTAAATTATCCTAAGCATATCCCCCAGGAGTGTCGTAACCAAGAGTGCAGCAAGGCCCGTTGTCGTGCACCGGTTCCCGTTCGTGTCTAGCTCAAAGCGGTGTTTTCGGGTTTTACCGCAAGGTACATCTGTGCCAGAGCCGCCTCTACCTACTCGTATCCACACAGGGATGTATTGCTCGGAATCCTCACAAAATCTCTACAATACCAAAATTATAGGAAGTTCTTCTATACTATTCCTCACTGTTCATCATAGGTCTACGTGCTCTAATCAAAGTTTATCTAAATCTAGCTTCCATGGTTTGTACTAAACTTTTTATGATACCAATTGTAATGCCCCGACCCTAGATACCCAGAGTCGGTGCATTAATACATTACATTGGCATGATCACAAATGATCAAGTCTCAAAAGACCGATTAGTTTAGTAGTCTTGGAAACACTAGACATATTCATAAGTCTTATATTACATCATAAGGTAAAAAAACAACAACAACATATTGTCTTCATATCCTCTCATACTATCCCTGGAGGTCATTCATAAATTACTTCTTCATAATCCTGGGAAAAATAAAACACTGAAAGGGGTGAGCTCAGATGTTCAGTAAGGATAACAATATAGCAGAAGCTTTCATAGATAATCATAAACTGTTAAAGCAATTTATAACTAAAACAAAAGCCTTTTAAACATGAACTTCAACATAATATGGAAAAGATAAAATAAAATAATGCCATTTTCTTATTCACATGGATATTCTACTAGTCGAACAATCACATGCAATATCAATAACCACTTTCATAATGATGGAATGCATAATGCCAGACTATCATAACCACATAGCCAAGGCCTCGTGCCCAGACTACAAATAAGATTTTGTCAAGGCCTTGTGCCGAGACACTATTTTGTCTCATGAGACCTACCACTGCATCGAGGAGCTATAACAGGCTCCACCCGTCACTTATTAAGTCCAATGCATTCCTCATATGAACAGGTTTAAACATAACATAATCATTCGTATTAAAACTAGCATACGAAATGTCAATACATTAACCACAAACCATGAATGGTATAAAAATAGCATATCCACAGTCAAACATAACTCATTTGATACAATATGGAAGATTATATTGTATCACAATAACCTCAATCAAGAATAATTACGGATGTTGACATAGATGAAAATAATCATCAAAACTATTTGAGAGAAATACCCCCCTTTTTCTTGAAATAATTTAAAAGTCAAACTATTTGTCAAGAAGCCATTTCAAAATAGATTTTTGAATCAAAGTGTCCAATACCACTTTGAAACATTTAAAAGGAGTTTTAATTTTAAAATTTTAATGTCCATCTGAATAAATCCTTAAAACCATTTTTTAAAACATGGACATTAATGAGTAATATTTAGAAGAATAAGTCTTTAAAACATTTAGAAATGGTATTTTAGATAGAGTTTCTATCCAAAAGAGAGACACTTGAATATAAATAATTGAGGTAATAAAACCATTTTAATATCATGAGAATAAAGGAATTCATGATTTACTATGTCAAAGTAAATTATATACACCACATAAAAGTGATTTGGCGTATAGCAACAAAAAAGTTTCAATGGAATTTAAATTGAGATGAAATCTCTCATAAAGGTCGTATCCTTAGGTTAAGGATAAATCAACGACATAGTAATGTGTGAAAATTATAAATACACTAAATATGACTAGATATTAAGTGTAAATCAATTAAAGGATATTCACACATAATCTTATAAAAACAACACCAATGAATTGGATGTTTAACTCAACAAATGGAGAATGAGTTAAAATTACTCTTATCAAATTCATATAAATGAATTGAGAAATTATCAATGCAGTTATTATGTGTATCAATAGTATATACATAGGAAGGGGAGTGGAAATTATGAAATAATCAAATAAATAGTGATTCCACACATAATCTTGGTGTAATATAATCACTGAAATATGCATAAAGCCAAATGAGTATAAATTGAAAATTCAAATTCCCTTATCGATTTGGTAACATATGAAACTTGCACCCATGAAAGAAGGTTAATAATATGATGATGTAAATAACCATAAATTAAATTATATTACACAACGAATACAATCATGGGCAGTACTCATACACCACATGCAATAACTAAGTGGTGAACAATGGAATTCTCATGAAATTAAGAGTGAGTTAAGAAACCCCTTACCTTGTACTTTTCCTTGGTTGGGGGTAGGATAACCTCCTGTATAATGTTGAAATAATTGTTATTAAATTATTCATTAATCCTATAAATTAATATTATATCATATATGATATTTTAACATTGCATTGTTAATAATATTTTAAAATTATCGTCGTTTCGGGTGTTAACTTACTCATTTTATTTTATATGATTTGTAACATAAGCCATGTTTGTCATGGATAAGTTGTATATTATTCATATCCAGAATGATATAAAGTTCTTAAAGATTATTTTTAAATAATCCAATGATAATTATACTTGAATTGATATGATGGATAATGAATCTCATCGCGTTCGTGGAGACGGTAGTCCGTACGTACGCACAAGCGACAATATCATTCTTTTGATATTAAAATAATATATAAATGGATGGTATATCATATATAAAGAATCAGAATCATGTTATTTTTATTATTTAAATGAGTTACACATCATTATTATACCCACCCAAATAATAATATATTGAATAACAATTACACCACGACGTGGAGATGGTAAGTCGTACGTACGCATGTATGGTGACATGTTATTAAAAGGGTGGACAGAATACTGAATATGGTTGTACCATTTTTATAATAACATCACAGTATATATATGATACTGGAGTTATTATTTTAGAATGGTAATAACAAAGAATGAAGAAGTGGAAGAAGAAAGGAACTTGAAAAGGGGTGGTGAAAACATTACCTCTTCTTCGGGTTCTTCCTTTTGATTTGATCAAAAGGGCTCTTTAGGTTGGCTTTATGACCAAACTAAGGCCTCTATGTTGTAGTTAGGGAAGTTGAGAGAGTATTTGGCAGGGGTAGGCCGAACCATAAGGCTTTGAAGGTGTGAAGAAATGATAAGGAAACGTGCCCTTTTATACGAGGGGTGAGGGGCACCTTTGGAAAAGCTAGAAATATTAATTTATAATAAATTCATATTCGGATTCTAATGGCCCCAAAGTTGATTATTCAAAATTTAAGGTGGGGATAAGTCGAAAACCATTCAACCAATATAATTTAGATAGGTGTGGGTTACTATATTAACCTTATCTTTTAGTTTTAACTCTTAGTTAATTAGTTCATCATTTACCATGTCACTTTGTATTTTTATATTATACAGGTAACAAACATACTATATACATCCAAACGACCCCCAACTGGTCCATTAATGATATAACTATCATGATATAAGTCTCTTGGCCGAACCATAGATTTTTAGGAATATAATATCAATTAATAATATAATATTTGTTTTAAAAACTATTTTATTTTAATTTTGACACCATTCAATAGTTGATTTTTGTGAAACTCATAACAAAACGATTACTTCGAACAAAGTTAATTAAATCAATCCTAATATGTCATATTATCCTATAAAATTAGTGCAATACAATAAAAGTCTTAAATTAAATTTATTTGGGTATTTATAATATCAATTATTTTAATTTGTCACTATTATGGTAATTACTACATAATCATTGTTTCATAAATATAATAACTTATTTAATGTTTAAAAATTATAAATAAAATATAATTATGTAGGAAATCTTATTAGATTTCTAATTAATATTTACAATCGAATTTATCTTATGTATAACCCTATATTAAAAATGTTTTAGTAAATAAACATTGATTTTAACTCTTTTAAATCTTCTTTGAATTAAATAATAGTAAATGTCCTAATCTAATCCATGTGGACCTAAATGATAATATTTTATTCATAAGGTTGTTTTTGGTCGATATACACTTTTAAAATATAATTAGTACATGTGTTAGGGTAATATTAATATCATTTTTACCCTTAATTACCATATTTACTTTTAACCGTGGTAAATAAAAGTAAAATGTTACTATTCACCAAAACTTATTTTCATCTCATTGAACCACATTTTACTTCTTGATATTAACCATGTCTCTCGGATTTTCAAAATTCCATTCACAGAAGCGGTAAAATTATGTTTTATGAAAAATTCAGTTTTTTTAACTACCACTTAGTAGTTTCACTATTCATCAAAATTGAAGTTTTCCAGAACAATGCCAAAATTTCAACCTAAGCTATAATTGATATTCCAAATTAAAAATTGATGGCTATTTTAAAAAATTCTAAACATATAAGTTGCATTAATTAATTTTATAATTAATTCCCACTGTCTCAACAAATAACATGTTTTTAAGAAACAATATATATCAAAAGATTGACAATTGTTTAGGTCCAATTTCAAAGTGAAATTAATTATAATGAACACCATTGGATAAAATGGTAAAAATATATTCTAATTAATCATTAAAACCACTCAATAATATTACTTGTCACTATAAATTATTTTGATTTAAAAAGTTGTTTTTAATTAAAATTTAGTAATTTTCACTATTCATCAAAATATAAGTGAAATCCGAAAAGTTCCAAAATTCCACCCTAGGATAAATTCGATATTATGAATCCAAAAATGGAGTCCATTTTGAGATATTGAATTTATATAATTTAAAAAAGTTGGTACTACTATTCATAACGGCTAGTTTGATTGGTTGTGGCGTGTTAGAATCTCGAAGTTGTGTACAATGCACGCCATTGCATTATTCGAAGGAAACGTACCGTGGATGCTTGGGGTGTTACATAGCTCCAACATAGATTATAAGGAATGCATTATAATATTTTAAACCTCTACTAAAATGTTAAATAATAATATTTATATTGATATATTTATTCAAAAATATAAATTGACTTGTTCAACTAGTTTAGATTATATATTGTAAAAATACTCATTAACATAACCTTAAAAACTAACATTATTTTATAATTTTATATTTATTAATAACTTATTTTATTAATTTAATCAACGAAAAATATTCTATATTAAAAAACATATGAAATAAAATTTATTTTTATCATTGTGCTATAATTATTGTAGTAAACATTACTAGGGTATTGAGTTCTCTATATATCATAGATATAAAAAATAATGAAAATTTATTGTCTCATGAATTGAAGAAATTAATTAACCAAATCTTAGAAAATATAAATATGTGATATACAAGGATTGAATTTGATTCATTACATCCTCTATTGAGATATAATCCTCTACCGATCAGTAATTCTATCTACAATTTTAGCGCACATATTTCAAGATTATATGGATGGATTAAATCTTGGATTTTTATGTTGTTATTAAAAATTTATTTTTAAAGTGGGTAGTATGTTTTTGAGTTATTTTAGTTTAAAATAAATAGGGATATGTGGAGACACCCGTGAACATGGTTGTTGTAACTCCCTTGCATTCCTTCACAAACATGGGGAGCATAAATATTAGGGGATATGGGATTAAAAGGAGAAAATGTGATAGGTAAAATGTGGAATACAGGTTTTGGAGTAGGGTTCTATTAAGGTATGTCATGATAATTTAAAAGGATAATTATGGGAAATTTATCCATTAGATTTAACATTAAGTGCACAATATTTAAAAAATTATCCTATGGGAGTTGTTTCACATCCATATGACATACCATAGAACAAAAATAAACCCATTTGGATATAAATAATTATTAAAAACTTATCTTCTAATGAATTTAATTTCATATTTACCTAATATAGAAACTTATATTTTAAAAAATGGGTTAAATGGTGACCAATTGAGATGTTGATAAATTGTTTCCTAAAATACAATAAAAAATATTTTCTATCTATACCAATGTATAATATTAAAATTTATTTATGAACTTTTTCAAGGAATAAATGAAATCAATATATACATATAATTTGAGATAAAATCATAAAATATTTTTCACCATGAAATATCAAGCATAACATGGAAATTTATAATGAATTTCCCATCAAATTTTGATAAAATATTCTTTTTTAGTGTTATTTTTGAGTATGTAAAGAGAACAAATTCATTACTCTTATGAGACACTTCATTATACTAAAATGAAATTGATGGAATTAATTTGAGTAACTATCACTTGTGTACCAATTATAGGATTTTTAAACTATAATTATTCTAAAATTGTTACCTACTTTCATAACAATAATATAAGTAAAAGGATCCCAATTGATTTTCAAATTTATTAAATATTTATGTAAAACTGAATCTTTACACCTTAATAAAATATGAGGTTATTTATATACAGACAAGAAATAGGAATAACTAAGATACCGTCTCATGCAAGACTCTAGTAATAATATTTAAATGGGACATGCTCGTTATACAATGTAATATTTCACCTTATGATGATAAATTTGGAATTAAAAATAACAATAAATTAAAAGAATAATATTAATGATGTTACCCCCATAAGCATATATATAGATTTTTTGTAGGTTAATATTTGTATAAAAACTGTAACAAATAACATTTAATAGCTTTATTGAATAGGCCAACAAGGTTATTTATAGTGAAAAATTGTCTCAAAGTAATGTGGTCGGATTGAATGTGATGATGTATAAAATAAAAATCAATATAAATATGTTCAATATAATCAATATAGAAATATAATTCAATACCGGTTATCATATTATCCATTCACTTCCATGAATAGATCCATAATAAGGTAAAATTGGCCAAAACTTTTTTTATTATAATAAACCCACTTACTTGTATAAGCCCACTAAAATATAGTTTTATATTTAATTAATATTAATATTCAATGATTGTATAAAAAAATATAAATTTTCTATTTATAATAATGCGGATTCACAACTAAAAGTTATAAAAATTCATGATTATAGATACTGTAATATATTGAATATCAAAATAAAATACAACATCTCAAACAGTTAAATATTTCCATAGACGATGGAGATCACAAGATAATCCATGAAATATAGATATATTTTTAATAGTCATAGAGGAAACATGAGTATATAATTATTATGAAAAGGGATAGGAAATCCATAGATACATATAACAATATTGATATAGATGCAAATTTTGGAAAACATTACAACATTAGCGGAAGAATCCATATAGAATTTGGCTATGTAATTATTAATGTATTAATATAGGTCATCAGTCTTGTCTATTTTGACCACATTAGGGAAATAATATACATCCTTTGGGGTACTAAATTGACAAATGTGGGTCTAGGTGCATAATATGAACATGTGACATAGTAGTAGAAGATTATTCATTCGGCAAGAGATATATTAAGTGAACAAGAGATATTGGTATGGTTGTCTGAAGATCATTAGTAAAAGGCCATTGTAGTAGCACAATGAAAGAGAGAGGAAGGAGAATGATGGAATGAGAAAATGGAGATGAGGGTTTTGGGGACATGCCATAAACATCATATATATATAGAGAGAGATAAGAGGGGGTAAGGGGGAACAATTGAAAAGATAAAGGATGGGCTTGGGTGGGTAAGGATATAGATGTGATACTGTATACAATGGAATCTCTATACCTTGATATATGGTGTAATTATTTTTCTATATATGAAATATATAAATACATAATATTCCATACCATGTGAGACACTAGTAATACTACATAATGAAAATAGGATGTTAAAACAATTTAAAAATTAAATAGAATAAAATAATTTATATATATACTAAATAATCATTGACCCATGTTTTTAATCAAATTTTTTCAAATGAAAAATAACCAATAATTAAAATTCATTTTGTTTGTAAAATTAAAATATAATTTTTTATGTTATATTTATTTTAATTATTTATACTATGAAATATTTTTAATAATTTATCTAATAAAAGAGTTTCAAATTTGGATATTGTAACATATTATATGTTTAGAAGTTATATATAAAGAATGTATACTATAATATATGAATTGTTTATATTGTAATAAATTAATTATATATAAAAGAACCAAAATTTATCCTGATTACACAATATTTATTTCATTCATTTCATAATATTCCCATTAAAAATATTATTACAACTTGCATGAATTTTTTATAATAATCGTTTTCCTACATTATCATGAGGTATTAACATTAAAGGTAAAAACATAACACACATATAATCACTCAAGAATAATTATATGAAATAATTCTATTAATAATATTATTCTCAAATAAATATCTCCACGTAATTTCTAATCGCTCACTACTTTCAAAATTAAATCATTGACTCAATCTAAATAAAAATTTATGATATAAACAAAAGTTTAGAATTTATAAATTCAAATTGATGAGAAAGTTATTAGAGATTATTAAAATAATTAAAAAAACCTCACAATCAATGACTTCAATGATAACTTAAACATAGATCAACTAGATTGCTTTTGAACATAAAATTTAAAATTGAAAATATCGAATGTATAATTCATAATCATTCAAGTCAAGAATAAGATTATCATAATAAGTGGCATAAAATTTTATATGATAAACATCCAAAATAATTTAATTATTATTGAAGTTGACAACTATAATTTAACTTGAAATAACATATACTAATCAAAATTTATGTTAATTAGCCACAATTAAATGTTTACGATATAGTCTTTCATTCATATATCTTTTAAATTCACATAAAAATGATTGGATGACATATATTAATAAATATATTGGAAAAATATATTATTTAATATTTTAATTTTAATTTTTTTTATTTTTCACAATTTATTATGGAATATATTCTTTACATAAATAAATAAATAATACTCAAGATAAATAATCAACGGTTCTGAAAAAATCCCTCATCATATCATCGTAGTGGTTTTGAGATGATTGTGTTTGTGGAAAAATATGTTATACATGGTAATTTGTGGAGGTTCAGAGAAATTTGTTAACATTGAATGTTGATAAATATCTAGGAAAAAGGAATGGATTCCATGGAAGTTGCCCAAAAATTTGACTACATATGGTGGCCCTTTTTCCTTTTGTTTTCCAAATTTTTGGGGTCAATAATTTGGAGGTTGGATAAAGCATAAAAAAATATAGATTTCCATGAAGGCCTAGTGAAAATATTAAAAAGTACTTTGTTTCTTAAATAATGGGTTTAACTAAGGCCATTTCACGAAGGTTTGAATCATCACAATTGAGCATCACGAATGCATGAAGGAATGACAAAAATCTCTTTGACTATGAGAGGAATCATGAATGGAAATTTCCAATAGTGATTTTAGAAGATATGGATCATCTTAAATGAGATGGGATATATTTTTGAAAATTTTATGATGTGGATGGAAGATTATGTAATTTGAGGAAACACCCATAAATAGGCCTCTACCCCCTTCATAATAGTAGCGAGACAAAAACAATATTTTATGACTCTAGATTGGAGAAGGTGATTTGTGAAGGGTGTTCATACAGAAATGTTCATAATAAAAGGCTACTTGAGATGAATATAAAATATAACCATAAAATTTTAATTATCACAAAATGAATAAAGTTAATGATGGCTATAAAACCATGACCAAAATTGTCGAGCTTTGTGAAGGCTACATTAGATTCACAAAAGGAAGGTGCATAGAAAATGATGTCTGAGATTTAGGAAAGAGGTGAGATTAAAAAAGGTATTGATCATCACAATAGGTATAATGAAGGGTCTAAAATGTACATCAACATTGTCTGAATCCTATTTATAGTGGTGAGAAAAGAATATGAAAATGTTGATCATTTCCAATGGTTGTGAGCCAGTGAAGGAGAGATTATTGGAGCGACCCATGCGAAGCTGTGAGCCATCCCTAATTGTTTTTAATGGTAGTGAGCCTAGGAATAGAAGCATCTAGCATGAAATTTGTATTTTTGGCAGTTATTCTTAGTGGATTTGGTACATCGACACATCTCCATCATATTATCCTAGGACGTAGCCCTGTAAGGGTGAACAGAGTAAAATCGTTGTGTCTCATGTATAATATCCTTTCTGTTTATAAATTTTAATAGGAAAAAATATAAGAATATATTTTTTAAAAATTAAACATGATCTAATGGGGTGGGTGTTTTAATCATCCATACATTAATTCACCCCCCATCTTAGGTTATCTAACATAGTTGGGATTACATCACCACATACATGGTGATAATAAAATTAACTTCCATAGTAAAAAATAATTATTTTTGAAATAAACATGATTTTATTTGGTAAGATATAATATTATAATATAATAAATACATATTCTTCTCATATCATTCCATTTTAGTGGGAGTATAATACAAATATAAATAATAACTATTAACTATAAAGATAGTGAATGGATCCCCACTTATTATAAAAATTATAAAATCTATAAATGCAATAATATGTTTTTATAACATGAAATATATGTTTTCATATAATTATAATAGAAAAATTAATTCCGATATAGATCTTTTGATTTCATTATATTGAAAGACAAGTTAAAATATAAATATCATACTAAATAAAAAACATCTAGCATAATGAAGAATTTATCACATATTTTGGGCAATTTAAATTAATTAATATATAAAAAATACATTAATAATGAATTCCCTAATGATAAGAGGTAAAAATAATATAAATCAATCTGAATAAATTTTGGATAATATAGTATATCACATAAAAACATTGCCTAATTAGAGATTGAATGTGAGTGGTATATGCCCCATGGTTAACCTTGTGTATTTTAATTTTATGTTAATGATTAGTTATACATCAAAATTAATAGATTTTTAAAAACTCTTATATAGTGAAAATTTTAAGGATTAAATCACCCTAATATCTATATATTAAATTAAGGTTTTATAGTGGATAAATGAGGTCAAATAAAATTCCAACTATTAGAGGAAAAATATTATGAAAAAACTAAAACACTAGGTCATGTAAAATGTATGAAAAACATTGAAATCAATAAGTTAAGGGAGTAACTAAATAATTTTTTAAGCTGAGGGTGATTTATAACATTATCTTCTTTAGGGAAAGTGGTCATAAATTTTTTTTGATGCAATTTAAAAATTAACAATTATTATAGAAATAAAATGATTTTTCATTTAAAATGGATTTTATAAAAATATTGTAATTTAATGGGTTAGGAAAAACATTAAATATCTATATGTTTTTTTTATTTTTTGACACAACCATTCATTGTATAATATTGATCGTGTGAACCATGTTTTGGTAAACTAGTTAAATGATTATTTTTTTAATTTTGAAAATTAAATTCAAGAATTACACGCCTCAATAAGAAGGATTAAGATAATTCACTTCGATGATATTGTTCATAAAATCGTAGGGATGAATAACCCTAGAAAAGAAAGATTATGTACCTTAAAGGGTATATCAATCTCATTAAATCTATATTAACATAGTTTTCTATGTTTATCATTTATGTCATCAAGGTTCCCATGGGTGTCTTGCATCACATTGAAAACTCTATCAAAAACAACATTTAAGAACTTGAATTGTAAGGTAAATATCATTTATATTATTAAAAATTTTCTTCCATCCCAATAAATAAGTGTGGTATTAGTATTAAAAACTTATAAAAATATCTTTACTTCTAAACACACTAAAATTGAATGGGTTTTATTTGTTAAAGACTCTCAATGGGTAAATTTTGTGATAAAGGAATACAAGGTCACTCTAGAAACAAGAAGATATATTCTAGATTTATCCTCCTTGATGTGGTGAATCATCTAATTCCCCATTCATCTTATTTTACATCATTCGATATTGGTGATTTTTCATGGTGACATATTTTTCGGTAAAGAAAACTATATTGGGAGTTCCTTGTTATTTATTTATTTCCCTATATCCAATATATATTTTAAAGTATAAAAACCCTTCCTGAGTTTATCTTACTATATATTATATAATGAATGATGGAGTCTCTTTGAAAACATCATGTTATTTTATAAAGATGACCATTACTTTTTTTTCTCTATCTAGAACCAGATTTTTTATCTTTAAAGGCTACACCGAACCTACTTATGTCTCTAACAGATCTAATCCTTAGGGTAATAAATTATGGGACATCAAAATAATTTCTAAAATAAAATTTCATGTACGGAATCCACATCACCATTCTATTCCTGGGGACCTTATTTTCTAGTAAAAATGAGTCCAACATGCCTATATATTCCTTTAATACTCATGGCGTCATGTTGAATTGATGGTGAATATATTTATCCATAGGGAAATACGATAGTTTAATATATTGTTTCTTAGTGGGCAGCGTTAGATCATTCCACACAATATATTATTTGAGCTTTTATTCTATTCATAGTTTTTAGGTGAGTCTTATAATAAAGATCTTAACATGGGTCATAATGTTTCATGGGAAGCTGGATATTGGATCATTTATGAAGCTCAAAATAACCACAAATTAAATTCTATACCCACAAATATCTATTTTATAATGATAAAGGTAATATATAAAATATTTTATATCCTTGTCAATATTAATTATTATAATAATTGGTCTAGTTACTCTGGCTTTAGTAGTTCCTCCACAGTCTCCAATCTGCACCATGGCCACTAGGTCTCCTGAATTACACCAATATTAGGTCTGAAATCAAACTGAGATGTATCATATTCAAATTAAAATATGAAAGGTGGAGGAACCATCTAAGATAATTTTGGTTCTATGGTTATTTATTAAAATTCATATTATGGATAGGGTAACCCTCTTGTCATATAAGTAAAATCATTAATCGTCAATATATCTATTTTCAATGAAAGGATTATCTTGTTTTTAGTAACAGAACTAGACTCTTATTTAATTGTAAACTATATGATATGTTTTATCATACCCACTTTTATTTGTCTTACACAATATAATAATTTAAAAATCACTACCCTCCTAATACAATGATCCAATATAACTGGTATGAGGGAAACAAAGTTGCAGATATTTTTCATGAATTGGGAAGAATACTCCCAATTTTTTATTTTTAAATACTTATGATATTTAACACATGTTTTTAATGTTGTTGTGTCTGTGGATGTTTTAGGCCTATATGCTTTTTGGCCTCTCAAACTGATTCCTTTTACTATAAATTCATTATTTAATAAAAATTTATCTTTCAATCATGAACCACATTCACATCACTCATCCAATGCCTATAAAAGGCTAAATCGGCCTTATTAACATCATAGAGTTTCATATTTTTATCCTATTAAAATTATTTTGACAACATTGACAATGGTGTTCAATTGTAAATTCTATAACTAGATATCTAAAGGTATTTTTTAATTTAATTTAAAATTATTATTTAGATCTAGTTTATCCGTTATTTAGTGTTATATCTTGTTATTATTTAATTATTGATATAAAGATTTATTTATTATATAATTGAATTTAAAAATTAATAATATAGTTTGAATATTAAGTGAATAATATTAAATAGATTATTTTTTTAATTCTAAAAAAGTATAATTTTTACATAACTAAATTATGAGAAAAAAATAAATAAAAAAAATTAATTTGAATTTTAGTTAATTTTATTGAAAATTATTCATTTAATTATTATTTTTCTATATTTTGACACTATTATTTATGATTATTATTAATAGGACACTATGTGATTATTATTATAGGAATTAACTATTAAATTTTATAAAGAAATTTACATCATAAAAGTTTGTGTTTTTTGAATAGTGATATAAATTTTTATGTTTTAGTGAATGTGTTAGAATATAATGTGGTATGTTTTTTAATAATAATTATAATTTATAAAAAAACTATATATTTAATTGTTTTTAATATAGCTATGAAATTATTAAATGAAAATTTAGTTTCATCTTATATAAGAGATATTAAATGGAATAATTCATTTAAATAATAAGTTATGTTATTTGATAAAAACTTTTACTTTTTAATCCATAAAATATATGATAATATCTTTAGAGTACTTATATTAATTTATAAACAATTAATTTAATGTTTCATTTGATGGTGAATGAACATAATGTGGACTAAATTATCTGTCTTTATATTTTATTAAATTAATTATAATTATTGAATGGCTTTATATTTTGTTAATAATTATTATTAATTTAACTAATGAAAGATTATGTACCATCCCTCTATCTCCCATATAATATAAGGAAATGAATGTCTGTGATTAATTTTTTATAACCTGATATCGCCAGTGTTGGATTACTGGAGAATGATTGGGTTGATATATAAGGGGAAAGTGCTCGAGGCCCATGATAAATAATTTTCTAAAATATTCTAGTAAAGGAAATCTAATATGATATTTCTAGGGGTTCTGGGTTCACTAACCTCTAATGAGAGTGTAGTGATTGAAGCTCAATGACCAATATTTTAGTAGAATCATAGAAAATCTAACCAATATAGTAGATTGATTTGTAATTACTAAAGTATATTTATTATTAAGATCCCAACCCTATAAGATTATATCTAGAGGTAACATTATTAATTGGTACTAGATAAAGAAGAGTGTATCCTAAAGGACCAAATAGTTTAGTTTCCAACGATAACCAGATACATAATTGAATCTCATATTACTTTTGATAAAAATAAAATAAAATATCTAAATTTAGAATATAGTTATTTTCCATAGAATATCATTGTATATCTATTATAGTCAAATTTATGGAATTTTCTTGAAAAGAAAAATAATAAAGGGGTGTTCTCAAATGCTCAATAATGGAATTCACATTATGGAAGCTTAATAAGGCATGAATAATATAGAAGGAATACATGATTATCATGTAATTACATAAAAACAATCACAATTGATTTAAACATACCTATGTATATAATACGTAGTTAAATAATCATATAGAAATCCATAATCAATTTTATAATGACAAAATGCATATTTTTAGCTAACTCAAACATAACTTTGAGGACTTGTGATAAGTAATCTACATAAATGGGTAAGGCATTAGATAAAATACCCAAACTTTTTTGTCTCATTAGACCTACCAATGCTTCAAGGGGCTGTGTAATTCAAAACACCACGCATTACTTAATAAGTCCAATGTATTCATTATTTTAGTAAACAATACAAATTAATAGACATGACTTAAATATTAATAACTCTCCATATTGGATGAAATAGCTTAAAATATGTTGATATTTTCCAATATAAAACTGATCGTAAACCATATAGTTAAATACGATTGATGGTATCATTAGAGTATATATTCTTTAAAACCTATGATTTAATAAATTATGTTGTATTAGATAAAAATACTTTAAAATATCACTAGAAAATTACATAAGAAAATTAACCTTTTCACTTAGAAATAACTTATTTATAATATAAAATTTCACAAGTATTAAGGAAAAAATTATAAATGAAATCAAAAATTGAATCATTTTAAGGATTATTCTATGGAATGAGTGGTCATGATGGTAGGAAAACTTCATTATGTTGTGTATAAATACAAAGCATGTTTTCCTAAAAATAATTATTTATATATCATCAGTACATAAAGAGAAAAAAATGAAAGGAAAACTTCTCATATAAATAAATAACCATAGTATAAAAAACATATTTCATTTAATATAGAATGATCAAATAATTACTATAGTAGAGATTTAAACATCAATAATCCTGAATATTGATATGACATTGAAATAGACACTTACATTAGGCCTAACATTTTTCATATGTTTCCAAACCTTTTGTATAATGAATATTGGTTTTTTATAAATATATTATATAAACATACTCATAAATATCATACCATATATTATTTACTTATAAACTTTTATCATCAGTTTATATACAATTCTTTATTAAAATAACTATTCTAGGTCACTGCTACATAATTTTTCATGTATGTTTTGATTCAGTGGTTTTCGTCCATGTACAATAATAATGGTTCCATAATCTATATAATTTTAATTATGATATTAATAAAATTTATATTCATTATATATATATATATATTTAAATTTATCCATTAAATTTAGTGATAGAAAAATTAATTATACCGTTCATCGAGATGGTAGGATGTATGTATACATGAGAACTATTTTTACATTTCAAGGATGAAAAAAGGAACAGTAAAAAATAATTCACAACTAATGAAATATAATAATATCATAAATAAAATAGATGTTTTTTAATTCCAAAATTATAACCTTCCAATTAATGTGGTGATGAAAAATTAATTACACAACTATATAGAGATAATGTTCCATATATACCCAGATGTGATATTTCCACATTATATATACTAAAAATAAACCAGATAATGGTAATTTAATAATTATAATAATAGTTAATTATATTAATATATTGAAGTCATTATTTTATAATTGATACCGTGAATTACAATGAGGTATTATAAGAAGTAAAAATCAAAACATAGGATTAAGAATTGGTCCACTTCTTTGAGAAATATATTTTAGCATACACCTTAATCCTTGAAAGAATGGTCTTTTGGAAAAAAATAATCTCTCTGATGTATTGAAGGAATATTGGATGTAATTTTGAGAGGTAATGGATAATCAATAAGGAAAAAAATGTCTTATATAGATAGAAGAAAAGGGTCTGGGTCACTCTTGGAATTACTTAAAGAGTTAAATTAACAAAAAATAATTTTTTATAATAACGTGGATAAAAATTAATAAATTTATAATTTAAGATTACTTTAATACTATTTTATATTATTTAATAATATATAATCAAGTTGAAGTGGTGTTTTAACCTTTATCTCTTAATTTTAACCTTCATTAATCCTTTTTAAAATTACTTTAATACCAATGATTTCTATCCATTAAGGGCCAATAATGTTAACATAAATGGAAACGTGATGTATAAATAGACCAGGGATGATATTTTAAATCAAATTCCTTTAATTTTTCTGAATATAATATTTCTATGATATCTAAATCATTCAGTAAAATATTGTCTATATTAAATTATCATTAATGAAATTTTTGTAACTATTCATTTACATTGAATTTAATTTCATCATGATACTAATTGATATAAAATATAAACCTTTAAAAACCCTCATTTTTTATACTTATCTAATAAATTATTTTATAAAAAAAATTCATTCAAACTGTTTTACTTTTAATATTATTAATATCATTTACTTTGTTTTTTTATTTCACAAATAAATACTATGTCAGTTTTGTGTTAGTATTTCTGAAGTGAGGGAGTCATGGTATTGTACCTTAAGATGGGAACTCAGGAAAAATAATGATGGAATCCATATATTTTATGATTTATTGAGGGGGTTTCAGTGCTTCACAATCATTCATATTGGGTTCACCATTCTAATCTTTCACCTGCTTATGATGAGTTGGCTTCCAATGGAGCTTATTCGTTGAACTGGAAACATCCTACAATACAAATATATATAATGGTTTGTGGACCTACATTACAAAGATGTAAACTCATTGGGTAACTTGGAAAACAAAACTTAAGAACTAACATTGGTCAAGAGGCTGGGAATTTAGGGTCATCACACCATTGGGGGGGGGGGGGAACTATTTCATGTTTTGGGTCTCTCTTATAGATTTAAGTTATGTTCATAAATCCTTTTTTTATGTACAAGTATGATCTAGTGACCCCTTAATAAAAAAATTGTATTCATTTGTTCACAATCATATATATATATATGATATTCTCCATAGAAGGAGGAATATATATATATCCATGGTTCTCCATCAATAGTAGTCTTTTACTTAGAGATTAGATATTCTTTGGTCATTCATTAAGATGATGCTAGTTTTAAGACATGTAGTGAGATAGTCTTGTTTTATTGTTATATAGGAAGGTAAAGTTGAATTGATGTTGGGATCAAATTCATAATATGATCTTCCCACATATCCTAGAAAAAGCAATCAGAACCCACACATTTTTATTCCACTTAAAAGGACACATCGCCTTTTAAGGTCATGTGACGAGGACCATACCATGCAGTTTAACATCATGTGGTGAGGACATCTAGGAGAAATATTCTGAGAAAGGATGGTGTGTGATTTACACTAAGACATCATAATGGACCAACAAAAATTATCTTCTTCTATATGGGTACATTATCTTACTAAGGATATGACCCAATAAGGATGGTAGTGAAAAGGACCTATAGGGAATCTGGGCCTCTGGTTTGGATATAACCCTACCATGAATGTTTCCTAGTGAAAATAAGAGTGAATCAGGATGTCGGGTTTGGACCTGAGGGATGATTTATATGTATCCCAGTTAGTTTTAAATTAATTACAACATATTTCATAAGGGTTGGGTCTTACACCAATGAAGAAGGCCCATTATAAAAGATATTTGATCTTACATATGTGGGAGAGGCCCGTTAGAGGGTTAAAATCATGAAGATTTCATGATATCTACTAACCTCTATGCCCACATGAGTCATGATTAGTTGGAGAAGTAAGAGGAAGTAGTAGATATGAATATCAGATGATCCACTTTGTCCACTGATGGATGAATGTTGGAGACTAAAGGGAGAGGGAAAGGGATTTGAGTGTGTTCACCTACTCTCTATCTTTTTAAATCCATGATAATAACATATGGTGATCCATAAATATAAGATTTGTGTTGTTGAAGAGGAGAAAAAGTGTTACCGCCTACAAGAAAGAATAGGTAATTAGTATAGTTGGGTTGTCCTATTAGTTGTTTACTGGGCATATCCTTATTATTACCCGAGGCATGTTAATCATAGTTTATAATTCATCTCATGTTTATCATAGTAGGTATCCCATACTTTTCATATAGGTTATACTATAGTTTGAAGTCATATAGTGATGAGGATGACAATAGATTTTAATATCATATTATAGGGATGACTACAAGGAAGATTCCCATCACTGGGTTGTGTGGGACTTACAGAAGCCCAACCTTAGGGACCAAGAATATATGTAGTCTTCAAGGTGGGGGGAATGATCTTTTTAGAGATGTGACGTAATATGGAAGATGATAAAAGGGACCAGGAAAGAATGTGGCCTTTCATTTTTTATATGACCAAACCGAGAATGTGACCCAAATAACATTAGAGTGGATTTGATTTTTGGTTTTGACCACATAGTGGCTTCCTACATATCAATTTTCGTTGTGAATAAAATCCCACATAGTTCGGAATAGGTGAGGGCCTTCCTCTAGTAGGGATCCCATTTGAATTATGGTTATAGATTACACATATGGTGGAGGCCCAATAGAGGATTGGTATCATGAAAATATAATCATTTCAACTAACCTATAAGCTTATGTGAGTCATGATAAGTGTTTGAGACAAGAGGAGGCAATAGATATGAATATCACATGATCCACTTATATCCATCGACTAACATATTCAGGAGCCCAAAGTGAGAGGGCAAGGGATTTGATTGTTTATGTCTCCTATATTATTTTGGAAACAAATATTGTTATATATAATGATCTATTCAACTATAAATAGGGATGGGGAAATGGAGAAAAAGTACCACGTTCAACAATAAATAGTAGGGTATTAATCCAAGAGGGATACTGTTTGGTTCCTAGGGAA
The DNA here is from genome assembly GCA_963277665.1 of Viscum album. Taxonomy (NCBI): domain Eukaryota; kingdom Viridiplantae; phylum Streptophyta; class Magnoliopsida; order Santalales; family Viscaceae; genus Viscum; species Viscum album. The sequence goes on along the minus strand of OY728134.1, from coordinate 152,294,835 downwards.
TAAATGTGGATAATATGTGATGTATAAAAGGTAAATGAAATAATGATACCCTCTATCCCCACCTTGAATAGGGGGATCCATGTTGGAACCTCCATGTTATGGACCCTTTTTACCATGGGAATATTGACTTGAAAAAATTATGAGGGTCCACCTTGTCATGGAGGTTACCACTAGGACTCTTCTTACCATGAGTATGTAGACTTGAGGGGAAATTATAATGTGCATGATGATCTGATCACATAGTTTAGGGGTCTTTCAAAGAGGCCTTATCATGATTCCTATATATTGGTTTGTTGACTGGCTAACATTGGGCCTAATGGTATGATGGAAGGAAGCAATGGGTGCTTGAGAGTAGAACACCCTAGGTTTCCCCATTCCTTATAGCATGTTCTTATGTGAGAAATTGTTTCCTCTACATAGCATGTTGTTATGTGGGTGAGGTTATAATATACATATAATTGTGATATGTGGACCTAATATCCTCTTATGTTGTATTTTTCTATGTGGGGTTGCATTCTACTGATGTAGTATTTCACTACACAGGATCGAGTTCCTCCCATGTAAAATTTTTCTATGTGGGGATGGAATCCCGCCACATAGATTTTTTTCAACATGGGTTGGTTTTATACAAAGGGTTAATATGCATATGTTCTTTAGAGTAGTGTTTGTGAATGAGTATTGGGTTTGAAGACAATGGATGACTTTAGTATCTTCCTTAATGTTATGTGGTGGGTTTACTATTAGGGACTCAAAGGCTCTCTCCCAATTCTATTTATTCTCTCGATTATTTCATGTTTTATCCATCCAATTTTCCTAGATTTTCATTTACTTTATTGGTTCTCCTTATGGAATTTGATATAATAATGGTGTAACTAGATACTAGGATAAATTTTCATCTATAGTAGTCCGCAAGACTTCATTTTTTGGAGCCCAAAAGGAAGCTCTAGCCCATTAAGGATGTTTTCATGGGAGATGAAAAATAATATCAACAAAACCCAATGAATTTGCTTCATTAATTGTAAGGGGATGGTACCATATCATCCTAATAAATACTTATTTCCTAGGGTTCCTCATGTACTGGTGGAATTCAATGTGGAGGGGCTATCTGTGATGATATTTTCACTTACAGGGATCAATTTTTCCTTCGCGTCTTCACCACCTTTGAACATTTTATTCAAAATATTATCAAGAATTGTTCATTTAATTCTCTAAACTCATGGATTATTTTTTCCCCACGTTAGGATATCTCAGGACCTAATAAATGTCCCACATCAGAATATGCTCCAATACAGGCGAATATGAGGTAGTTACGATGATGAAAGATGTCCTATTTTGACGTTATTTTTTCAAATAAGAGAACCAAATTCTCAAATTCATTCTTTATTCTAGGGACTTAGTGATCATTATTTAGAATTTTTATAGTGTTATATGAAAACCTAAAAAAACATTGTTTATTTTTTTATTGCCCAAAATGTATCTAAATTCATCTATAGTGTGGGCTTAGTGGGCATAACTAGACATATTCTTAGGCCACCATATGTAGGTTTTCAATTGAAAAAGTTTTATTTTCTATTTTTTATTACACAACTATTTCTTAAACCATGAAAAGAATTGGTTTAGAGATCTAGAACATGACATTTATCTTGGGTTTCCTATGAGATTTTTCAACTGGGTGGTTACTATGTCTCTTTTTGTTGGCTATTTATTGCATTTCATGTCATAAATATAAAAGTGGGATTTTATGTCAAACAAATCGGACGTTAAATTATGGCATGATAAACCCATTAAGAATTACTATCTGTTATTGTCCCAATTTTTTCCATACATGAATGGGGGGTTTTTAGACAGTGGCTTTTTGGTTTTTGAATATGAAACATGATATGTGACATATATATGAGGGGTGAAAATAAAAATAGTTTCTTGAATTATGTTGTCAAGGCATATATGGATACAAAAATATATACGAAAGACTAATTTTACTTGGTTTTACAGGCTTCTTGGGGAGAAATTTTTTGTTCCAATGCAGGCATGTTGTGCATAGTCAAAAATGATGTTATCAACATAGTAACAATCAATTTCTGATAGTTAAGTATATTGTAAAAATCAGGATTTTCAAAGACCATGAAGCATGGATGGTCGAGTGAATGATTTCTGAAACTAAAGAGTTCTTTAGTATGAACTGTATCCATAAATAATAAACCACTCCTACAAAAATTTGGATTATGTGACAAATTTTTGGATCAGGGTATACTTTTAATTTCATAAATCTAGGAAATGGATTGTACAGTTTAATGTCTTATAAAAAGGATGTTCAATGGCTATATTTTAAGGTAACTTTATTTTTAATAAGTAATAAATGGTTTTTCTTTTTTATATAAATATAATCAAGATTATTCAATCATGTTTAGGTGTGAAGGGGAATGGTTGTATGTTGTAATCTAGGGGTTTCGAAATTCGAGGAGTGATATGGGATGATGACAACATTGGGGAATATTGAGATAGGAACGTTATCTCCTAAAGATGAATTCTCCTTTAGTTGTTATACCCTTTGTGTCAGTGACATATGTAGATCCAATAATTGAATATTTAGTATAGTATAATAATGGTTTTCATAGGACACTGAACCTCAATTTCTAATATCCAGGGAGGTTTATAGAGATTCAGACTTACCCAAATACAATGATTGGTTTATTAAAGAGAAATACCTTAATATAAATGGAGCACATCATGAAAAACTTTTCCATGAATGGGTTAAAATATTTCACTTACATTGGTCTGAGCCACACATAGGAAAGAATAATTTTCTCTTTTTTTATGGTTGGTCCCGAGATATAAGTTATGGGTGTCACTACATGTCTTGTGAAAATAAAAAACAAACCATACGTTGTTCAGGGAATCTTACTCATGCAGGTCTGACTCATGCATATGAAGAGTGCATTTTTAACATTTTATTCATCTTTGAACTAGGATTAGAGAACTAGGACACACTACTTATCATGATATTGTAGAAATAAATCCAAAATTAGGTCTATGATGTTTTTTCCACACATCTTTTTAAATTTTTTGTGGGAAAAGGGGAATCTTCCTTTGAATAAAAGCTCAATATTGGGGTGAGATGTGTATTGAACTCTTCTATGTAGATATAGATAATATATAGAAAAGTGGGGGAAATTGTTATGTTATGTTTTTTGATAAACTGTGACATAATATCCAGGTGTCACTATGTATCTCATCAAAGTGAGAATCAGACCACACATAGTTCTTGTGCTGGAACCCTCATGTGAATGTATGAACCATACACATGAACATGGTATAATTTTATGTGCTGGGTGGACCTATAATTGATGAACTAGGTTTCACTACTTATCATGTGATAAAAAGAATCAATCAAAACATGGTTCCTAGAAATTGTATAGTTTAGTGTCATGCAACTAGGATATCAGCTGTGTAGTTTAACATCTTGAGGTAAGGATGACTTGGTGTATCATAGTTTTAGGTCACATTATTAGAACCATATGTCATTAAAAATATGAGTAATAAAAGTATCATCGATCCTGATTGTTCCAACATGCCTCAAATGTGAGGGGGAATGAAAATGTAAACCATGATTCTAGGGTTTCTCATATTAGAAGACATTATATGGAGAAATTTTCATTAAGGATTACAATGACAAAAGAGGCCTCTCATATGGATTAATTTTACATAGATTGATAGTTTTTTTGTGGGAAACATATGAAATGAAAAATGGGGCACATTGTACATCATCAAACAAATGATTCTTCATGAAAATAACCCTCCATATTTTATGGACAGAGAAATATAATTGAGATTTGGATTCTCCCAAAAATATATAGATTCAAGAATGGATGAAATGTTTTTGAGTATATAATAAGAATTCAAAGAACGATTTTAAATTGAGTGTGAAGTTCCCTATATAAATATTATTTATTAATAGGGTTACAGTTCTATTTCCATAATAGATCCCTGAATGAGGAACCCAAATTTGAGACCTCCCGCATAGCTATATGTTTTTATACAGGATATGGGGACTTTTTTTTAATTTTACCCCTTGTTTAGGACTAGGAAATTAAGTCTAAGTGTCATTATGTATCTTGTCAAAACAAGAATCAAGCCAAACATAGTTTTGGATGGTCTATGCAGATTAATTTCATGCATCAAGGAAATTCACCATTTTATTTAACGTCATGCAGTAAGGATGTAGGTATATGATTTGATGTGAAAATATTATTGATGGACCCAAGAGTAAATACCTAGGTGTCACTACACATCCTACGCCAGTAGGAATCAAGCCAAATATAGTTATCAAAATAGACTTGACTATGTATTTTAATAGAATTTTGTAATGAATTATGGTGTTCCTTTTATGTTGTTATTACGAGTACCATACCCTGATTTTAAATGACATATCTTCACCATGTGTGGAACCCATAACCAATACCCATAATCCCATGTGAGCTATGCTCGGTGTGAGAAAAAAGGCGCGAGAAAGTTTTAATCTACCGCATAGGGGTGATAAAAACAATGGATAAGGTAATATTTATTTTGAGGTGTCTGTACTAGTATTGGAGATCTAAGAATATCATTGTATATCATTATAGTGAGAATCATTCCATACATAGTTATATAATTGACTCCCTATATATCTCTAAAACCTATTCCGGGAGGGGGGAAATTTTCCATTGATTTTTTTATTATTGCAGCTAGACCCATGATTGGAAAATCGAGAATGACTAAGTATCAAGAGGGAAGTTGAATTCATGCCACACCTAGTTCTAAGACCCCTTTCAATTTAACATCATTTGGTGAGGATGAAGGTTAATCGATCTGAAGGAGGGGGAATGTTGCTACTAAACCAGAGTTTGGAGATTCAGAAATCACTATATATTATGTGATGGCAGCAATCAATCCAAACATAATTATGGATGGGAAATATCTAGGTAGTTCTGATCCATGCATATAGGAGGTAATTTTTCCGTATTTCATGGTTGATCCCAGTATATAGTGTTCAAGAATCACTGTGAATCCCATTGTAATGAGAATCAAAGAAGACAATGTTCATTAGGAACCTTTTTGTTCAATGTCTTTCAGCTTGGACATGGGCTACCTGATGTGGAAGGAGATGAGTATTGTATATGGGACCAATATTATATTTTTGTGTGTCACTGTGTATCATGTGATTATATGAATTATGCCACATGTTTTTCATTATTATGGTATGGTATATGACTGATATGGTTTCGTGTTGTTTCATGCCATACAACAATGATGTTAATCTGAGGTTGTTTATTGTTTTTTGACCTGGGATAAATTTCATGCTTTCTAAGGTAATGAAAAATTTACCGACTGCATAGTTTATCATTATGTTTCTGGGATAATTTTCCATGCATTTAGCATTATGTGATTAGGATCATTTAATGTGTGATTAAAAAAAATAATTCTTCATGAACTGTATGTTAGTGGGATCCATGGTAAGCTATATGTCTAACAAAATTAGTTAATAAGATCCATTGGAGTAGACTTTATATGGTTTGAGGTCCCTCCCATTTTGGTACCAACATCACTAGTTTATTTTCAAGTATCGTCAGAGTACTATTGGCCGACACCATCTGCCCTTCGAGAAAAGATCATAGGAAAACCTTTTTGTTAAAGGCAAGTGTGATCTCATTTTAGTGGAATTATAATTGATGCAAGGTATATAATAATTTATAATCCAGTCACCCTAATTCATCTATCAATTTATAGGATTTATCATTTGTGGATAACTAATAACTGAGGGTAATGTAGATAGAGGGAAACTGAACTTTGATGGGTCAAACTACCTCCGCCATATATACTAATGACAATGAGGTCTCCTATGTGGTTGTGCGGGTCATGGTTTGATAATCTAAAAATTCATGCATGAGATTTTCTAGTAAATATTTTTTATCATTATCTACCATCTTATGGATTATATTCATTAGGGTCTTAAATAAATCTTTTATCTATCTATTATTTGTTGTATGGTAGAGGGATGCATGGTTGTACTTGATGTCAAACTCCTGATATAGCTTATCAAATTCAGCAGAATGGAAAGTGGTTCCATTTTATTTCAGTATTTTATGAGGGAAAACAAATATAGTAATGATGTAGGATTTCATCAGGATAAAAACCTTCATTTCGCTAGATTCTCTTTGGGGTTTAGCTTTAACCAACATTGAGAAGATGTTGGTTTCAGAATGATTGTAATTAAACTATTCGGCCATTGTGGGAGGATATGGTCCCATGATGTCCAATCCACATACAATATATTTTCCCTAGTATATAGATGTGTGAAAAAATTGCAGGGGTTGGTGAATGAAGATGGTGTGAACCTAAAATTAATTGAAATTATTAGTAAATTTGGTACTGTCCTATGTTATATAGTGATAGAAATGCCTAGTCATTTGGATTTGATGGTAAAAATAAATCCTGACGGGTGAGATCTACATGCTTTTTTGTGAATATCTTTCATGAAATCAGCAGTATCATACCCATAAATTCATTTGAGAAGGACCCAATCAAGGATCTTATTATAGAGGACCTTTTTAATGATTCATTCCATCATATAGAACAAATCAAATTTCTCATAGTAATATTTTTTATTACCCAAATATGTTTTTAGAGAGTTCTCCATTTTAAATGTATCCTACAATGGGTGTTATCATGATGATGGTAGGACCATACACTAGTGCAGAAAACGTTTTTTACATCGGTTATTTTTTATTATTTACGTCGGTTTTTAGGCGACGTTAATACGGACGACGTTATAAATAACGTTTTTTACGTCGGTTATTTAAAACCGACGTAATATCCCTAACTTCACGGTGGTTATCACGTCGGTTCATATAATAACCGACGTGATAAATATGCGCGGGGGGCTTTATCACGTCGGTTATTTCCTAAACCGACGTGATAAAACGCCTGGGATATCGTTTATCACGTCGGTTATGTCATAACCGACATGATAAACCCTTCCCCTGGCCTATTACCACGTCGGTTATTTAGGAAACCGACGTGATAAAAAGTCCTGGGAAACGTTTTAGCACGTCGGTTATTAAATAACCGACGTGGTAAATCGATTCCCAGGCCTTTTATCACGTCGGTTATACTAAGAACCGACGTGATAAAATCCCCGGGAAAGGTTTATCACGTCGGTTCTAGAAAAAACCGACGTGATAAACCCCTACCGATTTATTTACCACGTCGGTTATAAAATAACCGATGTGAAAGAAATTTGTTTTTTTTTTAAATAATTGCACTGCTCTCACCAAAAAGCAACCAGAAACCAAACAAAAATAACCATGCCATCCCTCCCCCAAGCCCCAACTGAACCCCACCCTCATCTATACCCACCTAACAACCTGGCCAGCCCTCCCCCACCACATTGGAGCCCCACCACAACCCTTGGACACCCCTCCCATATCCCTTGGACACCCTCCACCCCTTGGACACCCCCCCCACCCTCATTTACACCCCCAAGACCCCTAGTACAGCCTCAAACACCCATTGGACACCCCCCCACACCTTGACAGCCCTCCCAGACCCCTTGGACACCCCCCCCCCCCTCATTTACACCCAACCTGCCCCTTGGACACCCCCCCACCCCTTCGACAGCCCCCCCACCCTCATTTACACCCCCCGAACACTATGACAGCCCCAAACACCCCTTGGACACCCCTCCCATATCCCTTGGACACCCCCCCACCCCTTGGACACCCCCCCACCCACTGGACAGCCCCCCACCCCCTGGACACCCCCCCGACCCCTTGGAAACCCCCCTACCCCTTGGAAACCCCCCTACCCCTTGGAAACCCCCCCATCCCCTTGGACAGCCCCAAACACCCCTTGGACACCCCTCCTATATCCCTTGGACACCCCCCCACCACTTGGACACCCAACCGACTCCTTGGACAGCCCCAAACACACCTTGGACACCCCTCCCATATCCCTTGGACACCCCCACCCTCATTTACACCCCCCCCCCGACCCCTAGGACAGCCCCAAACACACCTTGGACACCCCTCCCATATCCCTTGGACACCCCCCAAACACCCACCCACCCCCTTGGAACCTCTCCTCCCATACCAAAATCCAGACCAGAAAAACCATCAACAGTAGACCAAAACAAGAAGTAGAGAAAAATTAAACATTCACTTATATAACATTCAAAACTTACAATGTCAACTTCAAAAAAAACTAAATCCAACCTAAACGACTACGAAATACACAATTACATTGACAATATTCAAAATTACATTTTACATTACAAACAACTAAAAGTCAATCAAACCTGTAAAATAATTTGACCACTCCACTTGTAAGTGTTTGATATCTTCAGCAGTAAAGGGTTGAGGGTCATCAAAAAGCTACAAAGGAAAAGGATAGTAGTCAACGTGTATAATGAATAAATCAAATTGAAATATTATTAGAAAGAGGAAATCTTACCAGGTCAAAACTCAGAACTGTCCCAGTTGTTATTATTTCATACATAAATCTTAACATGTAATATCCGCATTCGATGATGCCTTGTTGCTCATGACATTTCTGTTTGAATGAGTGTAAATTCAATATATTATTTTTATGTAATAAATCAAAATGTACAAATTATAAATGGATATTTACCTTCGCATGTACATATTTGATCTTGTAATTCCTTTTCTTTGCGCTTTTTCGAAAGTGGACCCATGCCCTGTTAGAAAATAATACGAATGGGGTAAATTTAAAATTCATTATAATATATAAAACTATTGTGAAATTGAAACTTACGTTTCCAATATATTCTTAAAACTTTCTCGCACATCATCATGGAGAGAGCATATCCAATAAAGTGTTTTCTCCCTAGGGCAAAAAACCCCTAACATCCAATGATCCCTGAGAAAAGGAAATTTAACGTTAGTGGTTTTTTATGTTAAAATATAATTAACTCTTGGAGAGGGATGTGTTTCATACCTCTCACAAAAAGGCATCATCCAACACTGTGTGATTACATTCTTTTCAAATCTATCAGCAATATAAAGCATTCTTTGTTCCTCATCCAATGCACATGCTTCAGGGGAAATCAATTGTGGGTCCATGAATCCATATACATCTGTCAGCTCATTCCTCTCACAAATTTTATACATATACCTAATACAAAGCAGACATAAGTATACATTTTTAATAAATATAACGCAAGGAAAAGGAGTTAAGACTTACATGATAAAAATTTGCACCACGTTGATGCCCATCTTATCTCCAGTGACAAACTCCATGATATCAGTTTTCATAATCCCCACACATAGTTCACGTCCACAGACATGAGCTTCCATTGTAAAGTCATAATGATCCGCCAACAAATTTGAATATCTTGACAATTTGTCAAGACTGCTAGTATCTGCATCTGATGTCATAGCTATCTGTCTTTGTTGTTGTCTATACAGTATTTCTTTACCTTTGAAGTATTCCTGTAAAAATAAATTGAAACATATATTAGTTTTCAAATGATAAAACATTAATAAAAATATAAAATAAAAGATATAACATCCATACCTCTATGGTAATGAGTCGAAGAAGTCTGGATGGCCAAAGTAAAAAATGGCCGATACTATGTCCAACTGTCGTCACCTCATCTGTAGGTAATGGTATCCGAGCTGATCTATCTATAATATCCTGTACAGTGACCCTCTGATTCTCTACCTCTAACTGTTGATGATGAACTGTATCTCCTATACAATATACCATCCCATATGCAACTATATGATGTTGAGGATCATCAACATACAACTCACAATAAGTAGGTAGCTGCGGCGGAGGAGGAGGATAAAAAATGGGGTCCGCAGGCTGAGGTGGGGGAGTGGGAGCTACTGGGAGAGGTGGAGTGGGAGCTGCACCCTGAAATTGTCTTTGCAAGTCTGCAAACATTAACTGCACCGATGCTCTAATCTTGTCCTCCATTGTCGCATTAATATTATGGACTTCAGCCTCCAACGATTCTATTTTTTTTTTATAAACTCCCTCAACGTTAGAAGTTGAGGAACGTGGCAACACTTTTCTTACCGATACACCTGCCGGATATCCTCTTACACGACCAGGATGTTCGGGCTTTCCCAATGCCACAGATAAAATATCTTCCCTCCCAGATGGTGTAAATGTCCCCTGTGAACTCTGCTCCTCAAGAGAGTCCTGTAATAATTAATTGAACTTTTCTATAATGATTGGAAATATATGACGAAAATAGTAAACTTAAATAAATAAAATAGATATCTTACAATCCTCTCAACTACGAGTCTCGATTCTTCTGAAAGATATTGTCCTTTTTTGCCCTTCCGAGCTCTTTTCCATTTCTCATGTCTAGATGGAGGGGATGGAGGGGCCACCTCTCCAGAGCTTGAAGACTCAGCTCTTAGTTGTTGAAATTTTTCTGCCATCATTTGTTCTTCCAATAATGCATACCCTCCCCGAGATAAACTATGAGGGTATACATTTTTAGATTGGATCTCTTGATGAGCTTTCCTTGTTTGCTGTAAATTAAGAATAAGTAATCATTAACAAAACAATAATAAGATCATTTATATAAGAAAGCTTATAAAAGTTTACATTGCCCTTACCAAAAATGATTCTTTTCTTCTACTTTCAAAAAATTCTCTCCATGTGTCTTCATCTATAAAAGGATATATACGACATGGATTCTCACGACTCCTATGACCATAAATGAAATCAGATGAGAGGGTTGATTTGAAATCCCTCCATCTCCTAGCAGCCAACGATAAGCATTTCTTCCTGACTCCTCCAGTGTCAGGAATATCAAATGTCATCTGATAAAAAAGAGGTTAAAAATATTATATATACTAGAAACATTTAAATAACAGTCAAACAATAGCAAAAGATCTTACCAAAATGGTCTCCCACAGCTGAGAAATTATCGCCTTATCCACACTTCTCCAATCATCATAGAGAATGCTTACTTTGCTCTTAGCCTGAGTTGCTACAAAACCCTTAAAATCTTTAGCATTTGGACCTCTAGGAAGATCATCCTCATCAAACTCCACGACTATCCTCTCCTCCTTCGTACGGGCAAGTGATAATTTTGGTAAACGTGTGCACCCACGCTTACCAACCTTTGAACTCTTTTTCGTAATAGGAGCATGTGAATGTTCCTCCCCAGATGTATGACCAATATGCTCATCTCCAGAATCATGTGGATGATCAACTGATTGATCTGTCATTTTCCTTCAAATCAAAAAAACAAACATTAGTTCACAAATAGAAAAGTGTACTAAATTACATAATAGTAAACATCAGTAATATGATAAGCATGTTAAACAATGATAAACATGGTAAACACAGGCAAAATGTTGCCAAGGAGTTGGCATAAGAAAGCTGAAAAGTGGACTCACTGATGCCACCGGCCGGCCGCTGGCTCACCACCGGCCGGCCGGTGGAGCAGACAGCCTTCCTCTGTCTGGACCACCGGCCGGCCGCTGGATCACCACCGGCTGGCCGGTGGACCAGACAGAGAGCCTTCCTCTCTGTCTCAACCACCGGCCGGCCGCTGGCTCCTCACCGGCCGGCCGCTGGTGATCCAGACAGAGAGGAAGGCTCTCTGTCTGGTCCACCGGGCGGCCGGTGGTGATCCAGCGGCCGGCCGGTGGACCAGACAGAGAGCCTTCCTCTCTGTTTGAACCACCGGCCGGCCGCTGGCTCAACACCGGCCGGCCGCTGGTGCTCCAGACAGAGAGGCTCTGTCTCTGTCTGGACCACCGGCCGGCCGCTGGCTCAGCACCGGCCGGCCGGTGGACCAGACAGAGCCTTCCTCTCTGTCTGAACCACCGGCCGGCCGCTGGCTCAACACCGGCCGGCCGCTGGTGATCCAGACAGAGGAAGGCTCTCTGTCTGGTCCACCGGCCGGCCGGTGGTGAGCCAGCGGCCGGCCGGTGGTACAGACAGAGAGGACCGGTTGCCGGTGCGCGCAGGACTTCTCCTCTTTACGGTTTTTATTGTTTTATCGTTTTGGTTTGATACATATTTTAATAAGTAAAAAATTTACAGTATCTAACATTATATGAAAAAACTAAATGTAAACAAGATATATACTTGTGTTACCTGTAATTTTAGGAATGTACAGTTGGATTGTTTTCCCAAATTCCTTCGTCGTGATCGTTCCTAATGGCACAAACCATGTCTTCAACATACTCATCATTATGTTCTGTTAATCTTTCCATGGAAGTAGGGATCTCACATAAATCAGCATCTTCATCAAATTCATCCTCACCAACATATTGGTTTTTCCCTTGTAAAACAACAGCCCACTGCATATCTGATTGATCTACTACATAGAAAATTTGTTTGGCATGTGTTGCCATTATAAAAGAATCAGCTGTGTCTTCCAATCTATTCAGATTAACAAGTGTCATTCCAAATTCATCGTGTCTGACACTGTTGTTACCGATAAACCATTTACAGTTAAAAACGGGAACTTTAATTTTAAAGTAATCAGCCTCCCATATGTCTTCAATCACTCCATAATATGCACTTGATGCCGAAATTGGGTTTCTGTCCTTAGCACTCGAAAAATGCATTGCTTCTGCAAACACCAATACACCACTATTCTGAACTGCACTTCTGTTGTCCTGAGCTTTCGTATGAAATGTATAGCCATTAATGTCATAAGCGGACCATGTTATCACATTTAAAGATGGACCACCCACTATCCATTTTAATGTCTCTGATACATCTGATCTACCAAGCAAGGTCTTTTTAAACCACGGCAAAAAAGTTTTGTTGTGCTCATTCAAAATCCACATTTCTTTCTTCTTTGGATGACATTGTTTCAACTCATTAATATGCACTGTGATATACGGTTGAACATCAGCTATGTTATTCAAGATGTAAGATTCTAACTTCTTCATATGTTCAGCTGACAGTGATTTGACTTTCAAGCCACGAATCCCCTTTCCCTCATTATTAACCCGTTCATGGCGAGATGGAGGCAAACCTATGTGTTGCGCCGTAGCCAAGTAACTCGTACAAAACTCTGCTACCTCCTCAGAAATATACTTTTCAATAATGGAGGCTTCAGGTCGATATGGATTTTTAACATATCCCTTTAATATTTTCATATACCTTTCAAAAGGATACATCCAACGAAGATATACAGGTCCACAAAGCCTTATTTCTCGAACCAGATGAATCAGTAAATGCACCATCATATCAAAAAAAGTTGGAGGAAAATACATTTCCAAATGACAAAGTATAATAATTGCATCCTTTTCCAAAATGTTCAAAGCATTCACATCAATCGCCTTGTTGCAAATTGAATTGAAAAAATAACACAACCTCATTATAGTCTTTCTGACACGGATGGGCAATATTCCACGCAGTGCAACTGGTAGAATTTGTTGCATCATGACATGACAATCATGTGATTTCATACCTATCAACTTCAAGTCTTTCAATGAGACAAAATTTTTTACATTTGAAGAATAACCTTGAGGCACTTTGATATCATGAAGACACTGACAGAAGCTACTTTTCTCCCTCTTCGATAATGTATGAAAAGCCGGGGGAAGAAATGTTCGTCTTCCTTTAGGAGTGGGAGCTAACTCTAAACGTATTCCCATTGACAGTAGGTCTAACCTTGCATTCAACCCATCTTTTGTCTTTCCTTTAATATCTAGCAATGTTCCGATCAAAGAATCACAGATATTCTTCTCCACGTGCATGACATCAATATTATGTTTGACTTCATGATACCTCCAATATGGTAGCTCAAAAAATATTGACCTTTTCTTCCAAATATGTCTATCATTACCAGATTTCTGTGTCTTTCCCAATGTCACATCAAGGTATTTCACCCTCTCAAAATACAATTCTGGGGATAAAGGTTGAGGTGCAGTATCAAATTCTTGTGATCCATTGAATGCCTTTTTTAGTCTTCTATAAGGGTGATCCATAGGCAAAAACTTTCGATGACCCATGTACACTGTTTTCCTCCCATGATGCAATTGACAATATGACGTCTGTTGTTCACAAATTGGACATGCTTTATGCCCTTTAACACTGTATCCAGACAAATTTTCATATGCTGGGAAGTCATTTATAGTGAATAGAAGCACTGCATGCAGTTGAAAATATTCCATTTTATAAGAATCATACACCCTAATACCATCAGCCCATAAAAGTTTCAAATCATCAATCAGCGGTGACAAGTATACATCAATATCATTGCCGGGTTGCTTTGGACCAGAGATCATGATACTCAACATGACATATTTGCGCTTCATACAAACTTCAGGAGAGAGGTTGTAAATTACCAATAAAACAGGCCATGAACTATGTGTGCTACTGAGGGTTCGGTATGGATTCATTCCATCTGTGCACAAGCCTAGTCTCAGATTTCTAATTTCATTTCCAAATGTAGGGTACTGGGCATCAATTTTCTTCCATTGTGGACAATCAGCTGGATGACGTATTTTTCCATCACATACCCGCTCATCAGCATGCCATCTTAACCTTTTTGCATCATGTGAATTAGCAAATAAACGTTTGAAACGAGGAATTATAGAAAGATACCAAAATACCTTTGAAGGGAGCTTTGTAATCTCTACATCAGCTTGTGATTTTTCTTTCACCTTATACCGTGATGTCACACATTTGGGACACTCTTTCAGAAATTCATATTCCTTCCTATATATAATGCAGTCATTCGGACATGCATGTATTTTCCTGTATCCCAATCCCATCGGGCATAATATTTTTTTGGACTTATAATGTGAATCTGGAAGATCGTTATCTTTTGGAAGAATGTCTTTCATCAATTGTAGCAGCTCTGTAAAACTTCTGTCACTCCATCCATGTTTCGCCTTCAGGTTAATCAATCTTAACACCGCCGACAAAACCGTAAAATCTGTACAACCAGGATATAATGGTTTTTCGGCATCACCATATAGACGTGCAACTCTCGGTTCTATCTCAATTTGTTCTGCTACAATATCGCGAATCATTTCATCAATTCCATCGGAGTTACCATCTTGCGATTCATTATCATCAGTGACATTCTGTCCAGTTTCGCCATGCCAAATCCAAGGGTTGTAACTCGGATTGAAACCATGACAAATCAGATGATCTTTTATCTCTCTACTTTTCAACTTCTTCATATTCAGACATTTCAGGCATGGACAGAAAAAAATGTCACTACTTGGAACATTTCGTTTAGCAAATTCCAAAAAGGCATCAACACCTTCCTCATATTCATTGCTCATTCGATGTGCCGTAATCCAACTTCGACTCATTATTACCTATAAAAAATAGCAAAAATATATATATTTTTTAGATAAGACAAATATATGTTTATATGAAAAAAATCATAATTTGAATATAACAATTTTGAAATATAAAACAAATCGATGTGTAAACCCCCCTGGACACCCCCCGACCCCTCTGGACAGCCCCCCACCCCTCCTGGACACAACCCCCCACCCCCGACCTGCTTGGACACCCCCCTGGACACCCCCCAACCCTCTGGACAGCCCCCCACCCCTCCTAAACACCACCCCCACCCCCTACCCCCTTGGACACCCCCCTGGACACCCCCAACGCCCACCCACACCCTTGGACAGCCCCCCACACCCACCCACCCCCTTGTAAACCCCCCTGGACACCCCCTGACCCCTCTGGACAGCCCCCCACCCCTCCTGGACACCACCCCCCACCCCCTACCCCCTTGGACACCCCCCTAGACATCCCCCAACCCTCTGGGCAGCCCCCTCACCCACCCGGACAACCCCAAATACCCTCTGGAGAGGCCGCCACCCACTTGGACAGCCCCCCACACCCATCCACCCCCTTGGACAGCCCCCCACACCCATCCACCCCCTTGGACACCCCCCTGGACACCCCACCGACCCCTCTGGACAGGCCGCCACCCCCTTGGACAGCCCCCCACACCCACCCATCCCCTTGGACACCACCCTGGACACCCCCCGACCCCTCTAGAAAGAACCCCCACCACTCCTGGACACAACCCCCCACCCCCGACCTGCTTGGACACCCCCCTGGACACCCCCCAACCCTCTGGACAGCCCCCCCACCCCTCCTGGACACCACCCCCCACCCCCTACCCCCTTGGACACCCCCCTGGACACCCCCCAACACCCACCCACACCCTTGGACAGCCCCCCACACCCACCCACCCCCTTGTAAACCCCCCTGGACACCCCCCGACCCCAAATCCATGCACCTATGCCATGGTTGTGTGTGAATAAAGTAGTAACAACTGTAAAAGGGCAACCCATCCAAATGGACACGCCCCAACCCTCTCGGGGATTTATAGAAAACGATGAAAAATTAGTGAAATCATAAAATTACTCAATATTGCAAGTCGAACAAATAGATCTAGGGATGATAAATAAGATTATGGTGCCAAAACGAGTTAAAAGGGTTCGCAATCGAAGAATCTTAGCTAGTTTCAACAAAAAAATCACAACACATATATATTTACTATCCGCGAAAAAAAACGAACGAGTGGGAGGATTACCTGAGTGCTGCGAGTTTAGATGATTGATCCGAGGAGATTAAATATGAGAAACGATGATCGCAAAACGAATCTAAACCAACGAAATGGACGAGCTGATTCGGGTTTACGCGCGAGAGAGACGAGTCGCGACTGTCGAAGGTAAACTCGCGAATGACAATCCACGGGTCTGGGTAAATTTTTAATTGAGTTATCACGTCGGTTATTCAATAACCGACGTGATAATTGTTTTAAAAACATTTATAACGTCGGTTATTTCAATAACCGACGTAAAACACTTCCTCCGATTCATTGTTTACGTCGGTTTTATAATAACCGACGTAAAAAATGGCTCAAAATCCTCGTTTTTTTACGTCGGTTATGGAATAACCGACGTCAAAAACATCTGCGGATTCTTTTTTTACGTCGGTTATTTTATAACCGACGTCAAAAAGCCTTCAAAAACCGCGTTTTTTACGTCGGTTATAAAAATAACCGACGTAAAAAACGAAGCCGCGAGATTAATAACGTCGGTTATTTGTATAACCGACGTTAAATGTGTACCGAACACAGGTTTTTACGTCGGTTAAGAAATAACCGACGTAAAAAACCTCGTTTTACATATTATGACGACGGTTTTATATAACCGACGTAAAAAATGGTGACGTAAAAAACGTTTTCTGCACTAGTGATATGGTTTAGTGATGGGACTAATTTCATTAATAAATTCCATGTTTTCTTGAACAAAAGGTGAGACCATCTGGCAGTGTGTAATTCCGATGACTATTTCACCTCTTTCTGGATCATTTAGAGTTGTGGCTAAATTTTCCAGGGAGTCTACCAAGGAATTTTGTAATCACGAGATGTGCATCAATGTCTAATCAAAAGTGAATTCCTAAATTAATCACTATACATGTTTTGGTAGGGTTGTTATATATTATATTTTGAAGGAATAATCACCATTTACATATTTGATTACAAATTTTGAATCACCAATTATCATAAATTGATTCAATTATACCTGAAGAGTCTACTCTAGTCCTAAAATGAGAGCATGATATTATGCTTCATTATTCATGCACCCTTCTGATAGAGGGAAGGAGTAAGGTAGGAATACCTTTTCTTGAGAAATGGGAAAAACTCCTAGCACCCCATTTTTATGCTTGGGGTCTTCCATTCACCTCCCTATCAGGCTTCTTGATGCACTATAAAGACGAATCAACCATATATGGGTGTCCTATTGAATATAATGGAACACCTAATTAGTTAATTCTGTCTCAAATTAATTTATTTCTACAATGTGTTTCTCTACAATAAAATCTAATAATTCTAGGAATTTGATCACTTTCAAAGGAACGAACTGAATCTCAAATTGCTTCAGGATGACTACCCAGTGTGATAATAATATGTTCAACATAGGATGTCAAAGAATGTATTTGAGTGGGTTGATACAAGATACAAAACAAACCTTGAGATGTTTCAGGTAGTGAATTATTTTCTAGACTAGAAATATTTGTTCCTGGTAGCTATTTTCGATATATGAATAATAATATTTTTCCTCGATCATGGTTTAGATGAGGTAATAAATGTTTTATTAACTATTTAAATCATTATTTATCATGGGGAATGAACCCATTGATATATCTATGGATGTCACATAAAAAATAAATGTCCAACGATTTACATGTGACATCATCATTGGTGGGATCAATAGATATTTCTTATGAATCTAGAATTATTTTTGACAATCATCAGGCCAATTATATGTAACCCATTTCTTCGTCAACCTAGTGAAGGGAAGGAATTTGGTTGAAAGAATAGAGATAAAGAAATAGACATAAGATAAGTTTCCTTGATTTCCTTTCAACTGTGTGAGGATGTAAATAGGTGATATTCTAACGATATCATTTTTTTTCTTGGGTTCGGCTTCAATGCGATGATGGCGTATGATGAAACAGAGAAATTTCCCTGAGGTAGTGCTGAAATCACACTTCTAGGGGTTTATTTTCATGTTGTGTTGTAAAAATTTGTTCAAGTGAGTTTCATAATCTCCCAAGTAGGCCAATATTTGTCATGATTTGGACACCAGATAATGAATGTAGCATTCAACAGACATTCCAAGGAATGGTTTGGTGATGTGATGCATAGCTCGTTGGAATTTAGCGCCATCATTCTTCATGAAAAAGTTAATTTCTCTATGGAAAAACACTCCCTGCAAATCCCTGAAGTGGGATTCTTTTTCATCTTCTTGGAAATTCAAAATTGAATGTATTCTAAATATCTATTCATAAAGGAGATCATGCCTGATATCAATTTGATACAACAATCAATAGTTCTATATCGGGACTGAGAAATCATCCATCAAACAGTTCCAGTTGAGATATATGAATTTGATGTAGACTTTGATTTTTGTATTATGAATCTTAACATGTAATATATTATCCAACCATTTTGGATATTAGTTATATAAAATGAATCTTGTTTTGATGATCTTTTCAACTTTGGCCATAATTCTGTAAGAATGAGTCAGGTGATTCCTTATAGTGGCATGTTTATATCCTTGGTGGACCTATGGTATGCCCATGTGATGATTGAACACCATAGGTCCAGGGCTATAATTTTTTATTTAGTTCCAAGAAAAAACATTCCAATTAATATTCAAGAATTATGTATGTACATATTTCCCTTCAGAAGATGTGGTTTCTCAGATAAAAGTGGGTTTTCGGTCTACTTATGTACCCATATTTATTTCTCTTAGTTCATTAATGGTGGTAGAGTCACCCTCATCAAAATATGGAGGAGTTTCCCTAAGGTACTCTTACTCTTCCTTATATTTATTTTCCAATTGTTCCATAGGGGAATAAAATAGTGGGGAAATATCTCTTGAGTTAGTAGACAACACTATATCATAAGATTAAATATATGATGTGACATCCATAGATCTAACTAATAGTGTGGGATTTCCTGGATACTATTGGGAGGATGGAGTAGAAGTGTCTTCATCATCATTGGATTATGAGACAATCTATTCTATCTCAACTGGTAATGAAGGGTATTTGTAGAGCTCTAAGGAAATACTATTAATTTTACTATGAGAAATAAATATTTTCTGGTGGATTCAAGAAACGTTTAAACACCTTATTACTTTGTGGTCATGAATATAATCATGAAGACCACAGAATATGTTCATGAAATTGGGATCATATGCTTGATTTTATTGATGGGTAACAAATATTCATTGAAGTACTATTTTAATGGGTTAGACTAGATCATTTACAAACTATTCAGGGTGGTTACCTAAGCAACACTATCAATTAAGTCTTGTTTTCCTCCCCTCTCATAGAAACTTACATTGATATAATGTGACACGTAATATTTAAATAGGGAATTATCAGTGTGTAATGCCCCTATTTTTCAATTAATTTAGTATTTAATGCATTGATGGCATGATGAGAGAATTATAGTGTGTTGATGTAGCTAGGTCAATCCTAGAATGACTTTGGAGGTTGTATCCTGTCAAACGACCAGAAATTTTGAGTCAGATATGAGGTCTCCAAATTGAGCCCTTGGCATGATTTGGCCTAGTTTCCATTGCTCACTTTTATCATAGACTTGTAGTGTAAGATAAAAAGATTATAGATTATCGTCATTTTAGCATGACTGATTAAGTGTATGTACTAGGATGATATTATATTTAGATATATTTTCAATGAAATATTTTCAATCATCAATACCATTTATCCAACCATACAAGTACAAGGGTTGATTGTGACCCTATATAATGAAATATTCATCTCTATTAATAAAAAAGTTAACTGCGTGACATTCCCTCGGAATAATATCAATTTTACAGACCTTATTATATGTTATATCGATTTCAAACTCTTGGGGGCTGTGAAAAGCCTCTATGAGTGCTTCCTTGAGGTCTTTTGACATGATCAGGGCATCCAGGTGCGATTTCTTGGCTAGTACCAACTAGAACTATTTTAGGATGCCATGCATCTGGTCTAATGGATTGCCTTACCTAGTGTGGGGATTCTATTTCATAGACTCTTTGGGGGGTAGATCACTTGATGTTGATGGATCAGTCCTTGAAATAAAAGTTAGAGGAGCTCATGTCCTTAATGGGTTGGGCAGGGAAGGTATGTATGCTTGAAAATGGTGATCAGAAACCTATAACCCCTATGATTGATATTCTAGATTGATTGGTTGAGGGTGTAATATGACTGGTGAATGGGGATTTTAGTTCTCATTTTGGACCCACTCGTGGGATCATCATCGAGTTTTAGCAATATTTTCAGGATGAGTAAGGATGTGGCAACAATTCCGGTTCCTACCATGTCTGGGTCTTCCCCGATATCATTGGCTATAGTGGAGTCCTACTATTTTCCCTAATAGGGTATGTGGACCTTGGATTAATATTCATACATATCATTAGATAATTGATCTATTAAATTAATCGCATTAAGTAAACCAAATTTTAACTTCCCATCTGATGATGACTTCACCCGGCTGACTATTTTTGGTGGTTCTGTTTAGCAGGGCATTACACATTGTTCCAAATTTTAGGTCATAAATTCTAAGAGATTAAAATACAATTCTTTCTTTGGTGTAGGTTCATCCTCATTTGGATTCTCCTTTTCCTTACAGCTCTCTAAATTTTTGAAAGACTGGCTTTTGGGGGTTTTGGGGGTTGATATAATTTTCAATGTTTTAGTGGAAGCATTTAGGGGAATAGGTTGTTGTTTTAAATGTTCTAGTAGAATACCATGAGTTTGGTTAATTTTATTAAGATTCATTGTATAATAATACTTATATTACCTTCTACTAATTAATTCATTCCACTCATCTCCTTCCTTAGGGATAGTAGTGGAAACATATGCTACATGGACCGGGGGAATTCCCAATATTATTTTACTAGAATCCACCATTTTTCTAGGGTATATTTTAAGATAAATCATTCTCGAGTGGTGTTCCCAAACATACTATAGATGGGTAAATAATCTAGCTAGTCTTCAATACTTACCTAGTTGGGCCTATAAGGCTCTTTCAGGTGGAAAAAACCATTTTCCATATAGGCTATAATTTATCCACATACTTGATCATTTCAAAACAAGAAACATTTTTTCCTTCGTTGATAAAATTGATATTCATGTGTACCCTTTTCAAATCCTAGTGAGGTAGGAATTTCTGTTGAGGCCCAAGGCTGTATACATGATAATGTTGGGGTTTTGGAATTAGGGCCGATTTGGAGGATGACGTAAGTGTGAAAGAAACTACCTCTATATTTCATGTTTGTGTCTCTAGGACCAGTGGAGTTATTCAGGATGTGATCTTAATATGCTATATTGAATGTTCCCCTCTTTGAGTATGGGTTGAAAAATCTTGAAATAAACACATATATTTCACTAGGATGAGATATGTTCATAGATCTCTACAATGGTTCTCAATGAAGAGAGCATGAATATCTTCTTAGGGAAGCAATATGTTTAGTGATTAAGTTAACCCTTCCCATATGGAAATGAAATTTGAGACTCTTCCAACTTCTTGTTATTTACAATTATAGATGTCATTTATTATTCTCTTTTCTAGCATGGAGCTGAACGGAAAGCGTAATTTCTGACATAGATCCTTCAATATCATGATAGACTAATCTAGAAAATTATTTTACTATACAATGGCTATCCCATGAAATGTACACATGAACAATATGAGTTTTACTACTTCTTATTGCTCAACAGTTCCCATCATGGGATCATAATTGGATGAAAAGTGTCTCAGATGTTATTCTGGGCCATCTAATTCACTGAATATCAGAAATGTCAGAATCCCAAAGTATGGAAGGTCTAGTTTTTTCTCACCCATTCAATTTAAGGTTTCCATTATAAATATATTGGTGCGCATTCCTCCTCCATGGATTTCAATTCGACAAGCAATGAATTAATTGTGTTGATAATACCTTGATTAAATTTTTGTTGAATATTATAATGAAATGGTGAAACAATGGGAAGGACCTGACACGTTGGTTCTTCAATTATTCTTGGATGATATTTGGTCAGGGATATCTTTTTAGGGTTTTTATAAACATGTTCTGGTTGTCTTTTTAATTTTTGGAAATCATGATTTCTATCTAGGAACAAGTCATAGTAAACTGATGGTCCAAGCACTAATTTGAGAGGATTTCATGGAAATAAATCAGTGACAAGGATGAACACTTGTGTAGGTACTTATGTTGTATGTATATATTAAGGCTCATTCTGTGGAAAATATTTGGTAGGAATGATTTAACAAAACAACTATTCATTGAGTCTGCCAAGCACTTTCATTTCATCCTCTTGGTTAGTGAATTGTTCTTTTACTGGATGGATACCATGCCCAACGAGATGAGTGTGTGGGTTTTATGTGTAATTTCAATTATTTATCTCTATGGTAGAGATTCAATGAGGATGTAATGAGGTATTGGTCAGGGGAGAACCCAAATTTAGAGAAATTCTGTGATTCTAGGTATGAAATATTTTTCTCAATGTTGACCATATTTTGAATGAAAAATTCCCCTCATTTATCCTATTTTTTTGACATTATTTTCAATGTTTTATGTGGGATTGATATCCCAAATGTTAACTGATTCATGATTCATTGTGGTCATTGTATTGGATATAGAGTAATAAGTGGGGTTTTTCATCCATTTTTGATCTCCTCCTTCTATTCTGGGGTCTTCTATGAGTATTCTAATAAAGAGTGACTTGGATGGAATCTCCTAATAGCCTGGTTATAATCCTCCTTTCTAGTGGAAATGGGTTTCATGGTGGAAAAAACAAGGAGACCTGACCTCTTGTTGTCCTGCATAGATGAGAAAATAATTATTTCTTTCGAAGGGGAAGAAAAGGTAAAAATTCACTTTATTATGTAGGCTAGGGATTCTCTTGTTATCATGTTGTTGTGCCTGAGGTTTGGGTTTTCAGCCTTGGAGGGGCATTTGTGTTAAAAAATCCCCCATCACTATGAGAAAAGGCTCATCCAAGATTTTGGTGGCTACTAATACTGTCACTGTGATCTAGATCTCAGGTATCCATATTTATCCATGAACAATGTGAAATTATGGATCTTTATGAGAACTTCTTGCTTCCAGGCATAGTAGTATTGCCTAATAATTATATTCCATTAGAGAAAGATGCATGATAAATTTTCATGGTTATCTAAAACAAGACGTTTTAAATGGAATGGTCTTGTTGGGATGAAATCTTTTGAGACTTTTTAAAGGTCTATTCTAGTTTATTATTCCATATTTTTTGAGCATGGATCTTAATTGGTAGGTTCCTAGGGAGAATGACATTACTTTATTTCATTTCAAGTTTGTTCTTCTAAATGGGGAATTGAGTTAAATGAAAAGATCTATTTCCCCCCATCCATATATGTGAAAACCAAGTGGGGCATCAACATTTAGATTATGTAACTCATGCAAATAATTGAGGAAATATAATTGAAGATCATCTTGACGCTTCATTGATCATGGTTACAGTAAATATGGGAGGGCTTCTAGGTTGATTTGATGATGAATCCTTCCTAACATTCTAACAAGGTTTGCATACTCAATGTATGTCACACATTATATTTCATGTGGTATAGAGTTTTCCATAGATTTATACAGATCTTGCGTGTGCATTCTTCTGATAATGTATTTTTATTTTTGAACTAAAAAGTTCATTAGGGACTTTGAATAATGGGTATATCATCCCTAAAAAATTGTCTTATCATGGGACGAATGTCCTTATGTTCTTATACTAGAGACTCTTGTATTTGATGATCCCAACATGAGCACTCATTGATGGTTTTTTTTCACAATCTGCAGGGCTAGTGGAGGTATCATTGGTATGGTAATGGTTTGGGGGTGGCTAGAAGGATGAGTTTTTCCTCGGTCTATATATTTGTTGTGAAAGGATGTGTCTTGTAATTGATAGGGTATCTAGCATGTCTGGTAACATCTTTCCATAAACCTCTGAATATGAATCATTTCTCAAATTCGACATGGGAAGGGGTGGTCCTTATTGTTGAAATGAGATGTCACTATGGGATCGATATTCGCAGGGAATTCTATCAAAGAAATGAATACCACCATTGATTGATGTATGACTATAGGGTGAATTTCTATAGCATATACCCTAGGGAGGACCTTCAATAAGGATGACAATAGGGGTAGGACCTTCTTGATGAAATGAGATGTCACTGTGGGGAGAACCTTCATAGTGAATTCCATCATGGAGATCACTACAATCATATCTTGATTTATAAATACAATGATAATTTCTATAGTGTATACCATAGGGATGACCCTAAGGGTGGATGAAAGAAAGGGGATGACCATCTTACTATTTTATCTTTTTTCAATGTGGAGGGCTAATGTGAAACGCATCAGGAGATATGATATCATGATTGACCGGTTTATTCCCATGAATGAAGACTTCATGATAGTTGCTTTGGGGAGGATGTTTAAAGTTTCTTATAAAACTATTTAGGGAGGGAATTTTTAAATGATACTATAATTCCCAAAATTTGGTAATGAATTAGATTGATCTTGACCCATAACAGATAGATATTTTATATACCCAAGAACTCCATACTCTAGCAGAGTATGGTCATGGTTCTACTCTTCATTTTCAAATTTCCTTTGGAAAAACATTTTAAGATATCCATTGAGGGTGACTAGGGAAACATGCATTAATTGAAATCATCAAATATGGGTTCTTATTGAAGTGGATCCTATGGTGCTATCGGGATATGCCAGTAACATTTTTATGTTCTTGTAAGAATACATGCCTGTCCTGGAGCGGCCATGGAAGTGGACTGATGTCCCCCAATAGGAACATGTAATGGTGCCCAATCCTATTTTACATTTATTTCATAGTGTTTCTGAAGACCCTCCATTATGGTATAAGGGATGAATATATTCTCCTGAGTGATCATATCATTGTGTGGAAGAGTCACCCCACTTGAGGAGGTGGGGTCATTGGACTGACTCCATGTTATTTAAATTTATGTGATCTGTAAGAACACATTTTTTTCTATAAAAGTCTTTAGAATGTTCTTAATGTTATTCTAGAGTATCTCCTTCAGATGGCGTGCGATTCCGAGCCCCGGTGTGGCTGGAATTAATTTTTCACTGCGTTCACACTCAAAACACCAAATAAATGGGATAACTCCTAAACGGTAATTTGGATCATAAATATGAGAGTATGGATTGGTCTGAAATGGGTTGTTTACCCTAGGATCATCATAGAACATGTCGGTGTAGGATGTTGGGACCCCCACCAGTTACCGGAACATTACACCGATAAATAAAATAATAAATTTATTTGTTTAATGGTTAAACCCAATTATCTCCTAAAAAGTTTCTCGGATAGGAAATCTGAGAGCACTGTTGAGTCTGGAGTGTGTTGTTTATCCTAGGAGGGGTGTAACTTTCACGGGTGCGGGCCTTCTGTGAAAAATGCCGCCAGGGGTGTTTTCAAAATTTAGAGGCTTTAGACGTTAAATATTATAATGCTTGAACTGAGGAAAGGATTAAAAATCCAAGAATTCCATTGTGCTAGGGAGGTGGTTTTTATACTAGGGGAGGCTTAAACTTGACCCTGTCGAGGGTTTCAGATTCGTGTTAATTTAGGGGTTTAAATTAATTATAATTTTATTTAATTTTCCCTTTATTTAAACATAACCACCTCTACTTCCCCTCACTTGTTAAACCCTGGTGAAATCCCTCCCAATGAAGGAGGATCTCATCTCCTCTCCTCCATCTCTCCATCAAGGCGCGGCGGCTCCAGCGGATCATCGTTGAAGCGTCGGGCTATGACCAACGAGGTAGGAGGTTACATTTTTTCATTTTTGAATCTGTATTTACCTTTAAACAGAATTTCGTGAGTCGAATTTCTGTCGAATTGTTGAGAGAAGGCCATTTATTATTAGAGATCAATTTGAAGTTTCCATCGCCCATTTCGGATCTAAAATCCATGTCCCAATGAGTCAAGGGTGTTCTGTTGAGGATTTTCCTGTGGATTTTGAGATTTTCTGATTGGATTTGGCGGTTCCGGCGGTGGGCTGCTTCGGATTAGTCGGCGGTGTCTCAACAATCAGGCGGGAGGCGGCAGGGGATGTTATTTGGGCAGTGGCTCCCGGGTAGCGCAGCGAGCTAGGGCTCGCGACGCAGTCAGCGTGGCGAGCGAGTTCGCGGGGCGCGATGACGAGGGGGGTTGCGGCACGTGACCCCGCACGGCGATAGAGACCCGTACACGGTGGGTCTCTGTGGAGGACAGCGACCGACCCTCATGGCCGATCAGCACTGCATGGACTAGGGGTCCACGTTCGGGGTGCACGGCTGAGCCGCGGGCTGGCCCTGGTCGGTCCAGCCCAAGGGGGAATCATTCCCTCGACTTTGGACGCCCATAAACATCACTACTGCTGTCTTTTTTGCCTGCCGTCTTCGGCAGTGCAGACCTCGGCTGGAGGTGGATAATATGATATGGTTTTGGGGGTTTATCTACTTATATGGGGGTCTCGGTGGCACAATGAGTATGTTAAGTGGATTGAAGTTTTTTTAGGGGTTTGTGTTTTGAGCGGCATAGGAACATTCGACATCCGATTTGTGCACCGTCAGCGGCATTGGGAACCTGGTGCCAAGGCAGAGTTTTCTAGGGTGGTATAAAACGTTTAAACTAGAATTGAGGCATGGTCTCCATGGCCCATCTTATAAGTTACGAGCATCGTTTTATAACTTTTTTATCGTACGTCCATCTGGGGTGTGAAAGCTGTCATTTTGGGGTGTTTTTCCAAGGGCATTGCATTGGCACAATCCACCCGCTTTCATTATGCATGATGGTGCGAGCCCCACGAGGCCCGTTTTGGGAGATGGTGGTGATTTCTAATATTATCACTGGGTATCCGTTTTGGAAAAGTTATTAGTCAATATTTTGTACTTTTTTGAGAGGATCATAATGGTGTGATCCGTTCATTGCGCTTCAGGACAAAATGGGGGTCCCACGTAGCACTGCTCGTATGTTGTATGGAAATATGAATCTTTTTCTCTAGATATCCATTCCACACAAGTAAATAGTCAATTTTGCGTGTCTTTATTAGCATATCGTAATGGTGAAATGCGTCCGATTTCTTTTGGGACCGAGGCTCGTGACCATAGGATGCTCTTCGGGCGTAAAGCGGTGCAGGTGACGTTTCCGTCGGTTATCCATTTGAGGTGAGTAAATAGTCTATCTCGCATGTTTTTTCAGAAGGATTAAAACGATATGGTCCGTTTGGGTGTGTAGAGTCTCATTCGAGATCTCATTAAACAGAGAAGCATGAAAGGTGCTCCGGTGGCAGTACTTAATGCTGTGTTCGTAAGTGAACACTAGGAATGAGATCGCTTTCACTACCGTTTGAGTGAAGTTGATGTCTAAAAAGATGAGGTTGTTCATGCTAGGGCTGTGGAGGAAGCATGTTGGCAATGTTATGTTTGCGCCTTTTTGCTTTGACATTGGGTGTCGTGTGCATGATAGCCCTTGGGCTAGAAATGTGATATACTCTGGGAGTATATGAGAATTATCAAAAGTACATGTTATTTTTTGTACGTGAGAACGTTTGTGCTTGGTTGGGAGATGAGCTGGGGCCACATATCATGTAGGCCCCATGTGTGTGTCGTGTTCTACTTTACGTACCTTTGACCTCTCGCAATGTATAGGGTTTTCCTATTATCGATGGTTTCGACCAATAGGGTTGAGTGGGTTTCCCATGGTCATGTTCACGTTGGTTTAGACAAGAAGGGTTGAGTGGGTTCCCTAGGGTTTGTTCTGGAGTTGGGTGGTTGCATGATACCCACTCTGTATTCTGTTGGCTAGTGTTATAACATTCAGTTGGGATGGCCAGATGAGTTCCGGGTTTACCCTCCAGTAGAGACTGGTTAGTGGGTTTCTAGTCGACTTCTTTCGGTTTACCCTCCAGCAGAGACTGGGCAGTGGGTTGCTCATCGACATCTTTAGGTTTACCCTCCATCATAGATTGGGTAGTGGGTTGCTCGCCGACTTCTTTCGGATTACCCTTCAGCAGAGACTAGGGAGTGGGTTTCTCACCGACTTCTTCGAGTTTACCCTCCAGTAGTGACTGGGCAGTGGGTTGCTTATCGACTTTTTTAGGTTAACCCTTCAGCAAAGACTGTGAAGTGGGTTGCTCAATAACATCTTCGGGTTTACCCTCCAGCAGAGACTGGGCAGTGGGTTGCTCATTGACCACTTAGGGTTTACCCTCCATTAGAGACTGGGCAGTGGGTCACGTGATGACCTCTTAGGGTTTACCCTCCAGAAGAGACTGGGCAGTGGGTAACATAATGACTTCTCTCAGACTTAGTCCATTCTACTAGGCTAGTCTGTGGCTTTTCTCCATGACTATCGGAGCAGTACCATGGGATTGTACGGGTCACTGATGTGATAGCTTGGACTTTGAGAATACCTCTTGACTGTGTGGCAGTGACAAGGTGTGGCGTGACACTCCCCCAGAACTCTCAAGTACGAGGGGCGTATTCCCCCGCTGAGACACATCCTTGTGAGGCAACCTAAAACCGTGCGGGTGAGCCAGTGCCTCCCAAAGAGGATATTGTAAAGGTGCGCTGATTTGATCCCCTTGACTTGTAGTTTGGGAAAGGTGTATGGATACTGGGCATCGATGGAGGTTACTTCTAGGACTATTGGCGATTCACTTTCTTGGGCTATGCTACGGGATAGAGATCCCCTTTTGAACTTGTTCAGGTTTCTTGACAGAGCATATATATATGTATACCTTGTTCCGGTACCCACTTCTTGGGTTTTGGTTACTCTCCTTCTAGGACAAGCGAAGATGCATGGGGTATGCCATGTGATTTCCGTGTCTAGAATATCTTGGTTGGATGAGTTAACTCTCCTGCAATAGGTAGCAAATAATCGATGATAAGTTCATATTCTCACTGTTTCTAGCTTCTTGTGTCTAGATGAGTCTACTTCTATCCTCTTGTTGGCTTTAGATGTACTCCATACTACACTCACAGTTGTACTCCTTTACTTTTCCCTGTTTGAACTACTACTCACCTCTTCAGTACCTCATTTGTTGCTTCCTCGAGCCTTTGGGGGATCCTACTTAGTATTTTTATACTCACCCCATCTTGGGCTTTTCATGCACTTGGTGTTCCCTTGTAGATGACAGAAAGGTTCGTCATGACGTCAGAGGTGCTTAGGAGTTCAGGAGTTTGGACTACATGCGGTTGTTGTAGTTCCTAGTGTCAGAATCTCCCATCTGAGGTACTTTTGTTTACCTATTTCCAGGTTCTGGCACTTTTCTGTTTGGGTGCATGTTTTTTCACTTTTTATTTTCAGCATACCTTCAGGTTTTACTTTGTACTGTTTAGAGGTCGACGCACATTTGTGTTTCCTTTATAGGAGTTAGTACTTTACTCTCTCTTTTACTCTCCACTATTGCATTGAGTGGGCTACGTTTGTGTGTACAGGTACTAAGGAAAAGGCCTCCCCAAGTTGTTTATCCATCAGCTCTTTTCTCCCGCCAATGGCCTATGGAGGTGGGCTTGGGGTAGTTGCGGCTTGAGCCCGGGTAGGGTCGGCTCATGAAAAAGTGGTATCATTGGTTGTTCATTCCTTGGGACATTGTTTGGACGTCCCTAAAAAGGAATTGGATGGGATCTAGGGAAATAGTGTCAATGTGTCTTGAGAGCGGCTCTCAGGCCAGGGAGTCCAGTGATGGTGCGGCAGCCGAGGTATCCATTCACCAGGACCCTGATAACCTGCTTGTCGAATCGATGCGCTAAGACACTCGTTGTAGGGAAAACATTATTGTGCATCACACAGGATTGAGTATTTAACTATCCTTCTAGAGTCAGCTCTCCATTTTAGTTAATTTTATATGCACAAATGCTCATCTGGTCGTTGCACTCCTTAATATTATTCAGGATGTTTCCGCAAAGACAGTTGGCTACTATAAAATCATTGGTTTGTGATGATGAACTTGTGAGATACAAGGCCTCAGTCCAGGACCCACAATGCTAGTCCCTTTCTCTGGGTTGGCCGGTAGTAGCACCCCCACCTAGTGTGAAGCAGATAGCTTCCGAAGAAAAGGCTGAGCTTGAGTGCAGGTTGAGAGAACTCTGTGAGTTCTAGTGATAGAGACCGCTGAGGTTCAGTGTTGAGCCCAACCCTCAGGTACCAGTGGTTTGGATGGAGGTAGTGGTCCGCCTCTTTAGGCTTGTGCAGATGTCGGCAGATATGATGGTGGTTTTGGCCGCCAGCCTTTTCCACGGAGCATTTGGGCAATGGTGGAGTCTGGTGACTCAGTTTTTTGATGATTCATCGCTTTCATTGGATGAGTTTTAGCTACCGTTCCATGAGGAGTTTCACCCCTCCTGGTTACACTCTGTTCGGATCTAGGAGCTCATGTAGTTTCAATAGGGAGGGATGACTGTGACTGAGTATGCAACTAGTTTCGCATACCGTGCACACTTTTACCCAGACTTGGTCAATGAAAGCAACTTCTGAGTGCAAAAGTTCGAGTAGGGTTTCGGTAGAGAGATGTGGGCATTCATAGTACCCTTCTACGTTTACACTTATTCAGGGGGTGCTAGAGTAGCTGTTGGTGACAGATAGCTTACTGTACCACTTTACAATTGATGGTGGCAGTAGACATGATAGAGCCGAGATGTCTGCTGTAGCTAGTGGGCGTCGGCAGACAGATCCTTGACGAAAGTGGCCTTCCACCCGCCAGTTTTGGAGACATGGTTGTACACCACTTTGGTAGCAATTTTCAGGGTCCTGGTTGAGGAGACTCTTATGTGAGTGGACTCTAGGTCGTTGTCGTACACCATAGTGGCGTCTGAGGGCACTAGTGTAGACAAGAGAGAGTCGATTTTATGCTTGCAATGGGTGAGGTCACCTGGAGCGAGACATCCCGACCAGGCATGGTGAGAATATCGGGCACACTGCGGGTGCACCACTGTGGAAGAGGCAGCGCTGTGATCAGAGTAGAATCCAAAGAGGATGTGCTTGTAGAGAAGCGGGAGGAGCTGGATGTGGAGGACGACCTTACGAGGTCTTCCCATCACCACCAGGTGGTCCACGTCTGGCTCTGGGAGATTACAGTTGGAACAACTGATAGACGCGAGCATGGGATGTCTACGATCCTACAAAGCATGAGCTGTTAAAGGGTACGCTCTGCAGTTCTTCTACTTTTTGCAGTAGAATAGTTAGACATTGTGTGTGAAATGGATTTCTCCCTGATCCTTGTTTGAGGTGTTACCAGGGTGATGCAGGGTGTCCGTGTAACGTTGTGTCATAAAGGTAGAAGTCGTGGTACCTTTTTCTTTAGTCGATGGTCATGACTCCTTCGCTCTCCGAGCGTGTAAGAGTCTGGGTCATGGGACATCAACTGTGAAATATTGTATGAACAGATATTCTTGGGGGTTTCACTATATGGATATACTGAAGGAGTGAATCACCAGGCTTCATCCCATGTCCAAATGGTGATTCCAGTTGTGGCGTGCGGCGTAGGGGTTCGGTCAGGGAGGTGAGCTACCCCTGAGAGATTTCGGGCCATTTGAGACCGTTCAAGGGGATGGCGAGGTTCCCTACCACCTTATCTTGACCCAAAGGTTAGGAGTGGGTGAAATATTTCTCCCGCATGGCTTACATAAGAATATGTGTGTGTGCTCTTATGCCTGTCATCAGGAAGTGAAAACCTCGCATGAACAGATCAAATCCTTTTGTCTGTGTGCGGTGACGCGGGACTATGCATGAGTTCTCCTTGGTACGGAGGAGCAATGTGCGGGCTTAGTACCTTGAGTTGATCCCTAGTTTTGCTTTTCTAGGATGAAAATCTTGAAGAATTGAATGATGTAAGAAACTGGATTTTCAATAAAAGACTTTTGAATATTCTTAATGTTATTCCAGAGCAGCGACTTCAGACGGAATGCGATTCAAAGCCCCGGTTTGGCCGTAATTAAATTTTTAGTGCGATCAACTAGGGAACACCAAATAAATAAGATAAGTCCTAAATAGTAATTTGGATCCTAAATCTGAGAGTACGGATGGGACTGAAATGGGGTTTTTACCTTTGGAATGATAGAGTACATGTCGACGCGGGACATTGGGACCCCTCACTCGTTACCGGAACGTTAAACGGATAAAGAAAATCATTAATTTATTAATTTAATGGTTAAAATCAAGTATCTCTTAAACAGTTTCTTGGATAGGAAAACCAAGAGCACCATTGAGTATGAAGCATGCCATATACAGTAGGAGGGGTGTAACTTTCACGGGCGCAGGCCTTCTATGAAAAATGACGCGAGGATCATTTTCGTAATTTTGCGTCTACGGACGTTAAATTATATAAATCTTGAATAGCTTCTAGGATTAAAATTCTGAGACTTTAGTTGTGCTCAGGAGGTGATTTTTACCCTAGGGGAGGCTTAACCTCGACCCCATCGAGGGATTCAGATGCGGGTTAATTTAGGGGTATAAATTAAATAAATTTTTAATTATATTTTTCTTTTATTTAAACATAAACACCTCCCCTTCCCCTCCATTGTTTATCCATGGCACAAGCCCTACCATTGAAATAGGATCTTCTCTCCTCTCCTACATTTCTCCCTCAAGGCGCGACGGCTCCAGCAGATCACCATTGAAGCATCGGGCTACGCCCAATGAGGTAGGAGGTTACGCTTTGCGTTTTTGATTCCACATTTATTTTGAAACTCAATTTCATGGATCAAATTGCTCTCTAATTGACAATAAATGGCCATTTTTTATTAAATATCAATTTTAGGTTTCCATCAACCGATTCGGATCGAAAATCCAAGTCTTAATGAGTCTAGGGTGGTCAGTTAATGATTTTCCGGTGGGTTTTGAGCTTTTCCACCTGGATTTGGGGGTTCCGGCGGTGGGCGGCTTTGGATCAGGTAGTGGTGGCTCAAAATTTATGTAGGAGGTGGTAGTGGACATCATCCGGGCAGTGGTTCCAGGGAGGTGCGGTGATCTGGGGCTCCTGACACGGCCGGCGTGGTGGGTGAGCTTGCAGCGCGTGACTGTGAGGGGAATCGCGGCACGTGACCCCACGCACCATAGGGACCCGCACTCAGTGGGTCTCCATGGAAGATTGCGTCTAGACTTCATGGCTGGTCGGCACAGTGTGGACAGCTCCATGGACGGGGTGCGCGGCTGAGCCGTGGGGCGGCCCAGGCCGAGCTGACCTGCCGACCCTGGCCAGTCTGACCCAAGGGGGGATCATCCCCTAGACTTCGGAAGCACATAAACTTCACTACGGGTATCTGTTTGGCATGACGTATGTGGCAGTGCAAACCCATGCTCTAGGGGGAGAATATTAAATGTTTTTGGGTGTTTTAACTCCATATATGAGGGCCTCTGTGGCACGACGCGTACGGTAAGTGGATTGATGTTTTTCTGTGGGTTCAAATTTTCAGCGGCGCGGACACATTCGATGTCTGATTTGAGCACCGTTAGTGGCGTTGGGACCCTAGTGCTAAGGCGTTGTTTTCCAAGGTTGTTATAGGCAATGAACTTGGAGTTGAGGTATCAGACCCACTGCCAGTCTTTTGAGCTACGAGCAGTGTTCTGTAACTTTTTCATCAGATGTCTGTTCGGGGCATGCGAGCTATCATTTTGGGGTGTTTTTCCGAGGGCATTGCATTGGCGCAATCCACCAACTTCAATTCTGCATGATGGTGCAGACCCTATAAGGTTTGTTTTGGGAGTTGGCTATGAATTCTAACTTTATCATCGGGTGTCTGTTTT
Organism: Viscum album; assembly: GCA_963277665.1. NCBI lineage: Eukaryota > Viridiplantae > Streptophyta > Magnoliopsida > Santalales > Viscaceae > Viscum > Viscum album. The sequence continues at coordinate 152,260,488 of OY728134.1, read as the reverse complement.
GGAAAAGATATTAGTCCATCTTGTGTACTTTTTTGAGAGGATTCCAATGATGTTATCCGTTTTTTGCATATCAGGACCGAGATGCGGGTCCAACGTTGCACTGGTCATGTGCAGCTTGGCAATATGCATATTTTTCCCTAGATATCTGTTCCATGCAAGTAATCAGTCAATTTGATGTGTCATTCCGAGGAGATCACAATGGTGTAATGCGCCTGACTGTTTTCAGGACTGAGGCTCGAGACCACGGGACATTGTTCAGGTGTAAAGCTGTGTTGGTGACTTTTTCGTTGGATATCCGTTGGAGGAAAGTAAATAGTCTATCTCGCATGTTTTTCTATGAGGATTACAATGTTATGCACCGTCTAGATGTGCGGAGTCTCATTTGAGATCTCAGTAAATGGAGAAGCATAAAAGATGCTCCAGTGGTAGTTCTTCTTGCTGTGTTCAGAAGCGAACCCTTAGCATGAGATCGCGTTCACACCCGTGTGAGTGAAGTTGATGTCTAAAGAGATGTTGTTGGCTGTTATAGTGTCATGGAGGAAAGATGTGGGAAAATATAAGATTGCGCATTTTTGAATTGACATTGGGTGTCATGTGCACGAGAGCCCTTAGGATGGAAATGTGATATACTCTGGGAGTATACGAGAATGTTCGGAGGTACATGTTATATTTTTTACCTGAGAAAATTTGTTATTGGTTGGGAGATGAGCCGGGGCCACATGTAGTGTGTGCCCCATGTGTGTGACTTGTTCTACATTACATACCTTTGACCTCTCATGATGTAGAGGGTCCTCCTGTTCTCAATGGGTTCGAATAGAAGGGTTGATCGGGTTTCCCCCTGGTCCAATTCATGATGGTTCAGACCAGTGGGTTGAGTGGTTTCCCCAAGTTTCATTCTGGAGTTGGGTGGTTGTGCGACACCCACTTCGGGTTCTGTTGGCCAGTGTTATACAATCCAGTAGGGATTTCCATAGCAGTTCCGAGTTTACCCACTAGGAGAAATTAGGCAGTGGGTTTCTCATCGACTACTTCATTTTTACCCTCCAATAGAGACTGGGAAGTGGGTTGCTCATCGACTACTTCAGGTTTACCCTCCAGCAGAGACTGGGCAGTGGGATGCCCATAGACTTCTTCAGTTTTACCCTTCAGCAGAGACTGGGCAGTGGGCTGCTTACTGACTTCATAGGGTTTACCCTGCAGTTGAGATTGTGCAGTGGGTTGCTCATCGACATCTTCGGGTTTACCCTCCTGTAGAGACTGGGCAGTGGGTTTCTCACCGACTTCTTTAGGTTTACCCTCCAGCATAGACTAGGCAGTGGTTTTCTCACCGACTTCTTTGGGTTTACCCTCCAGCAGAGACTCAGCAGTGGGTTGCTCATTGAACTCATTGGTTTTACCCACCATTAGAGACTTGGAAGTGGGTCACCTGATGACCTCATAGGGTTTACACTCTAGTAGAGACTGCGTAGTGGGTTACCCGACGACTTCTCTCAGACTCATTTCTTTTTACTAGGCTAGTCTAAGGCTTTTCTCTGTGCCTACCAGAGTGGGACCCTTGGATTGTATAGGTCTGTAATGTGAAAACTTTGACTTTGATAATACCTCTCAACTGTGTGACAGTGAATAGGTGTGGTGTGATTCTCCCCCAAAACTCTCAAGTATGAGGGGCACTTTCCCCATCGAGATGCATCCCTGTGATGTGACCTAAAACCGTGCTAGTGCGTTAGTGCCTCCAAATGCAGATAGTTTCAAGGTGCGGTTATTTTAGCTCCTTGACTTGCAGTTCGGGGAAGGCGAACATATATTAGGCATCGATGGTGTTTACTTTTGGGATGGTTGGTGGCTCACTTTCGTGGGCTAAGCTACGTGATGGAGATCCCCTTACAATTTTTTTCAGGTTTCATGATAGAGCATATATATATGTATACCATGTTAATGTACCCACTTCTTGGGTTTGGGTTACTCTCCTTCCAGGAGAGGCGAAGACGCACAGGGTATGCCACGTGCTTTCCTTGTCTAGAGTCTCGTGGTTGGACAAGTCTACTCTCCTACTATAGGTAGCGAAGACTCTATGAGAAGTTCATCTTCTAACAATTTCTATCTCCTTATGTTAGGATGTGTCTACGTCGCTCCTCTTGTTGGGTTGAGCTGTACTATTTACTGTACTCTCAGTTGTACTCCTTAACTTTTCCCTTTTCGATCTACTGCTCACCAATTTACTACCTCCTTTGTTTCTCCATTGAGCCTTCTTGGCATCCTACTAAGTATTTTTATACTCACCCCTACTTGGTCATTGCCTGTACTAGGTGTTCCCTTATAGACAACAGATAGGTTGGTCATGACGTCAGAGGAGATTAAGAGTTCAGGAGCTTGGACTGCGTACGGTGGCCGTAGTAGGGTTCCAGGTGCGGGACTCTCACATCTGTTGTACTTTTGTTTAACTATTGCTAGGTTGTGGCATGTTTCTGATTGGGTGCTTGTTTTTTCCTTTTTCATTTCATTTTACCTTCAGCCTTTTCTTTGTACTGTTTAGTGGTCGATGGACATTTTTGGTTCATTTATTATAGTTGGTACTTTACTCACGCTTTTACTATGCAATATTGCATTGAGTGGGATGTGTGTGTGTGTATAGGTACTCAGTAAAAGGCCTCCCTAAGTTGTTTAGTCTTTGTGGCTTGTTGCCAGCCCCGAGCCTATAAGGCTGGCTTGGGGTAGTTGTAGCCCAATCCAGGGTAGGTTCAGGTCATGACAGGATCACTTCTTGGATGTTCTGTAGGATATAATTTGGAATCAATATGTAATCCTCCATTATTTCTAGGATGTACTGAGAAACATACCTGGTGGAACAATAATATTTTCCCATTCACGTTTTGAGGAAGTAATGTGAGTCTTCTCGTGATTTATAGCAGAGATTTGTCAATTGTATCCTCTGATTACCACACAATTTTCATTGTAGGATTGATTTTCTAGAGTATGAATTTTCGTTTGCTTGTATTTTTTCATCATATTAGAAAAAAAATGGCATGGTATCACAAGAAATTGCATCTTATTATAGGTTTTTGTCATATTTATGTGGTGGTATTAATGTTAATGAGTATGAATTTGTGTCTACTCATAGTTTTCCACCATATTTCTATGGCATCCTTATTCAATAGGAATAAGGGAAATGAAATGTTCTAGATTGTTATAATGTCACGCTCTAGGAGATTATATAGGGACCTGGGTACACATGACATTTACTTGGGCCCTTGGGGTTGTTTCATCATCAGGGTGAGGATATTGGGCTGCATGGCATTGACGATGATGATTACTAATTGGGGCCCTAGGGTCAGGACCCATGTGCTACTAGGATGAAGTCACTAGTGAGAACATCATTAGCCTCAATAAGGTATGGGAGGAAGTCATTATATCATTTTAATAATTGTTTTCTCAGATGGTCTGACACGACTATATGGGTCGTCTAGTTCATTATTTCTTGTCATTGTTGGGCCGACTGCCGGAGAGGTTTCATGAGATGGAGGGCCTGTCGAGATGCATCCAGGGTGGGGTGTGTACCATTATATTGGAACACCCTAACCAATGAATTTGTAACCCAATATTAAATATGTTTTGTGGTTGATTCCGTCCTCTATTTGGTTAAGGACCTGACCTATGCTGTGGCTGATGTGCATATCGTCAAGAGTTTGTGATATGTCATTAGATAGAAGAGAGTTTTGGTGGGAATTGACTTCAGTATAAATGAGACAAACCCATACAATTATACTACATCAAATCTGTATCTCCATAAATGAACACATTCTCCATTAGTCATTCTGTTTAGCCCCCTTTTATTTTCAGATTGATATTGGAATTATGTGGCGTTGTATTTCCACCTTACTTAGGGATTCAAATTGGGTTCACCATTTTTTTATGATGAGAGGGAGTCATGGTTTTGGACCATATGATGCGAAATCTAACAAAAGGATCATGGAATCCCTTTAAGGTGTGATTTATTGTGGGGTTTTGAATATTGCACAATAATTCATATCAGGATCACTAATATTATCACACACCCTCTTGTAAAGGGTCAGTTTATAACATGGTTTGTTCACAGAACTGGGAACACCAAATTGTTCTCATTTCATTAATGATTAATGGAACTACTTTTCAATGGTATGAGATCATTTGTTAACACATCCAATGGTACTGATGAACTCACACTGGTTGATATGATGAACATTCGGGCTTATATAACCCTTTTGGGGAAAGTATTTTCAGTTTCATGACTCCCTTATAGATTTAAGACATATTCGTCAACCCTTTGTTCATTTCCAAGTATGATGCAGATCACCCTGAATTAATAACCAATTATATTCACGTGTTCAAACAGATTTTTATGTATTTTAAGTTCTCCATCAATTGAGATATCTCTTCCTATCTGATGTTCTTTATTAAAGGTGCCCTTTTATGAAAAAATTATATATTATTCAGTATTTCATTAGAATGATGCTAGTTTTAAGCCATATAGTGAGGAACTAAGGAGTTTACTCTCATCTAGGAAGGTTGAATTTGTTTCGATATTGGTGTATGAACTATAAGATGGGATTCTTGCATATACTTGCAAAATGAAACTGAATCCATATTGTTCGGTGACACTTAATAGGACACATTAAGTTTTAATGTCATATGATGAAGACCCAACCATGATGTTCAACATCATGAAACGAGTAAATCTATGATAATTGTTTTAGGCAAGGATGGTGTGGTACTTATGTCGAGCCAACCCAAGGGTCTTGGAAGGGATGTGGTCTTCTATGTGGTGGGAATGATATTACCAGGGATATGACCCAATAATTATGGTCATGAGAAGGTCTAGGATGGAAATTTTCCCTCCTTGTTAGATATCCCCCAACTGAGTATGTGGCATGAAGAACATTAGGGTGAATATGGGTATTAGGTTTGGACATCAAGTAGTTTTCCTATATATCACAGTTAGTTGGGAACCAAATCCCACCTAGATTAAAAGGGTTGGGGCTTACACCAATAGAGGATATCCATTTGAATAGAGGCTGGGAATTACATGTATAGAATAAGACCACCATAGGTCATGGATCATGTAGATTTCATGATAATCACTGAAATTTATGCCCACACATGTCATGATAAGTGTGAGAAACATGAGTAAGTAGTTGATCTGATGACCACATAATACACTTTTCCCGTTGATTGATGGATGCATGATCATAAAGGGAGAGGGAGAGGGATTTTTGTGTGACAGTATCCTCTATTATTTGGGTAACTAGGATAGTCAGACCTGGTGATCCATCAAGTTATAATCCTGAACAGAAAAGAAGAGAATAAGTGTTTCCTCCAATAATAAAGACCAGAGTATTTACCTATGAGGGTTAAGTCATTGATGTTTGATAGTCATCTCATGATTATTACAGGAGGCATCATCAGATTCAGACAAAAGGTATCACATGTTTTTAACAGGAGGTATCCTATTCTTTTCATATAGGTAGTAATAATTTTTTAATTCATTTACTTTTGACTATGGTAAAATATTTTAATTTCATTTTTTTGGGATAACTATGAGTAATATGGATAGAAATGGATAGTGTGGGACATACACAAGAACAATCGTAGGGACATAGATGAGATGTGGCCACACATGTGGTGGTATGATATTATTGGGGGTGTCAACCACTAAGGACGGTGAAGAAGGGGATCCTAAATTAATATGCCCCACCAGGTGGGATATGGCCCTAACAAGAATGTTTTCCATATAACATTACGATAAATGTTTTTGTTGGTTTTGGACCTCAGGGAGGCGTCTTAGGTATCTAAGTTAGTTGGGAATCAAATCCCGCATAATTCAAATTGTGTTGGGTCATATACCTAGTAGGAGTCTTATTTGAATGATGTTTCTAGTTTACACATATATAGAATGAGAAATGGTGGTTTGGGATCATGAGTATGTCATAGCATGTCAGGTGGATTTGGAAGAGACGTTGGCCTAATTCAATGGGTTGGTTCATGGAGGGGCTGATGTGGGGCCAAATAGTACAACTGAAGTAAGAAATGAGATATGGAAAGTAGAACACCCTATGATACTCCATTCCACATAGAATACTCTTTTGTGCAAAGGGGTTACCTTAGCATAGCATGCTTTTATGCAGGTGAGGGTATTGTCTACATTGCATTCTGTTACATGGACCTATGTTCCTCTTGCATTGCTCTTTACTATGCGAGGCTAGGTTCTTCTCATGTGCCATTTTTCTATGCAGACTCGAGATCCTACTACGTAGCATTTTTATATATGGGGTAGTTATCCCTTAGCATATATTTTTTCTATGAGGGATAGTGGTCTAAAAAAAGGTCATCCACTTATGTTCAATGGTGTGGTGTTTGTGAATGTGTCTTGAGATTGAAGATACTAGATGAATTTGGTTTCTTCATTAACATTATGTGGTGGGTTTACCTTCTAGGAATCAAAGGCTCTCTTTTAATTATCCTTTATGTATTGAATCATCACTGTCTATCCAATCCCCCTTTCCTTATTTATTATTTTCTCTTACTTCTTCTCCTGGAATTTTATTGAATAATAGAGGGACCAGATACAAGGATGGCTAGTTGTCTATAGTGGGCCATGGGGATTCATTTGTGGGATCACACAAATGATTCCTCAGCCAATGGATGATTTATTTCATGGAAAATGTAAAAGACCGTAATCACCTATGAATTATTTTAATTCATGGGGTCATTTATTTAAAATAGTTAAAAATCACTATTCATCCCTACAAATGACTTGGTTTCATTCAAGGGTGTCAGCAGTACCACCTCATCCTTTGAATGATTTCATTTATAGGGTGCCTCGTGGAGTGTCTATGTGATATAGGGGTTTAAATACACAAAGTGATTTTCTCGTAGTGGGATCAACCCTTCCATCATGACTTCTATGCCGTTGAAAATTTTCATCAAACTCATTTCTAGATTGTTTCTTTTCCTTTTCCAGATTCATGGAATATTTCTCCAATCAAGTAATGTTTTCTGGATCCCAAAGTAAATAGTTAATGTAAATATTTCATCACTAAAAATTAAAAATTAATTTCCATGATAAAAAATTAATTCTTTCCTGAAATAAAAATTTATAACCAAACTTATCGTCTTTTAATATTTATAAAAATTTATATATACTATACTCAAGAGAGTGATATTATGATTTAACATTTTCTTAAAAAAAATTTGTGATCATAATCAAAGAATAATGGAACAAAGTAGCCATATATTGTATAATTAGATTTAAATGGATGAAATAAACTCATCAAATATTATAAATCCATGTTTTAAATGAATTTTAAAGCTTTATATCAATGTTTTTAACCATGTTTTACTCTTTTTACCCATACCGATGAGAAAACTATTTACAAAGGTTAATATTTATAATGACAAAAAATGGGGAGGCTTTACCATATTTGATCCTCCTAATTTCAAATATGAAATCCATTTTTCATGATTCAATTTCTATAAATTTTATAGATTAATTTTAAAATAAAAATGGAAAATGTGATAAAACCATTTTTTGGAAAAAAACATTTTTAATCCTAAAACTATATTTATTTATCTCCAAAACCTAAATAAAAATTATATTATTTTTATATAAATTTATTTGATATAATATATAAATTTAATAAAAGAAATCACTAATCGTTTTGAATTTATTTTATTATGATAAAAACACATTGCATAAATAAAAATAATTACATTAAAAAACAACTATTTTATATTCAAATGACTTCTTTTCTAATCAATTAATAATGAATAAATTTATTTTATAAATGTTTAAGTCATAAATTTGTAATAATTTATTTAATATTATTCATATCCAACAGTATAAGGATGAGTTATAATGGTATACTATATAACATTTCATTTAGACTTAGGGCTTCATGTATCACATGTTATCAAAAAAAATTACACAAAAATATATCATAAAATATTAGGGTGTTACATTATACCCACATAAAATGAGTTTTTCTATCGAAATATCATCACATTGATATTAATAAATGAAGATATCTTTATATCATTACATCCTTGGGTTCTCGTGTAGTTTATTCAGATATATGGCTCCATCATAAAAAGTTAACTAATTCATTCATCTTGTTCCATAGAACATTATCTATTAAATTCAAGATTTCTATAAATTGTTCTTAATAAGATATATTTTTATGTATTAATATATCATCTGAGTTTAATATTTGTGAAATATAGGGAATGCATTTTTTTCTTGAGATACGAGGAATAAATCACGATCTTAAGTGTGGTTCAGTGGAGTCACCAATCATTTTGATTCCATTTCTACTAGATCAAGAATCATGAAGGAAGAAGTATACCTTGGTCTTAAATTTCCCCGCATTACATATCTCATTAACTTCTACCATGTAGAAATTCATAGAAATAACTTCATTCCAAATTTGAATTCCACTTTTTTCCAATGACTGTCATCAAAAATTTGTTTTTGACACTGAATTAAATTGATATGCTATTGAATTTTTCCTAAATTCTCTTCTATATCCTTAACAAGCTCAATACCCAATAAATTTATTTCTATAACCTTATTCCATAATGAAATAGTTCTAAAATTCATTCCATAAAGGGCTTCATAAGCACATATATAGATTATAAAATGAAATCTATTATTATAATAGAATAATATAATAGTAAGGTGTTGATTCCAACTACCTATGAAATAAATAGAATGTGATATCAGTATATCCTCCATTGTTGGAACGATTATTTCAAAATAAACACCTTTCCGAGGAAGGTAATTAATACTAAATAAAACTATAAATCAAAACCATTCTAAATACTTCTCCATAACTTCACCGTAAATTTCAGATCCCAATCACATATAATAGAATACTATACTTCTTTTAACCTTACCACAACAATAATTTATATTCTAGAAACATGAATTTGAGAGAAAAAGTTTCTATTAGCATTGTAGAGTGATTAATTAATAAGAAAAAAAATCTACAACCCAAATAGCATTATGTTCATTTGCAATTTTGGGGCATATGATGAAAAAATCCATGGGGTTGTTTATTCATTTCCATTCTAGTATGAGAAATGGTTGTAATATCCCTTAAGAAATATATATCTTAGACAAATATGAATTATATACCAAGGTCCATGATATATAATATAAAATATTTGTTTTCATTTTATCCCACCAGAAATATGCATTCTAAACTCTATACATGTTTTTACTTCCATGATGAATAGAGAATGGTGAACTATAAACATCACCCAAAAAATAATTCTTCAAGTATTGTATTGAGGAGACAATACTTGATTCTTGAACATTATTATCCTAGAATAATCATTGTTTAATTTAGGGATATTTTTTACCTTATTTTGTAATTTGACATCTTCCTTCTACACCTTCTTAATCCTCTTTTGGATAGATAGTTAAACATTCATCCAAAAAAGATAGAATATTCCCGCATTCATTATAATATCACAATCCATAATCTATAAATCCAGAAATACTAGATATCATTCAATAATTTTCAAGATAAAATGTGCATAATCATTCTGATTTAGAGCATCATCCACCTTGCATGCCTTCCCAGAGAGAAATTTTTTTGAGAAGTCATAATATTTGATGAACTACAACTATCTCTTCTAGAGAAAATTAAACTCTTCCTAGATACATATACATCAAAATTATAAGACTAGTATATATAACACACCTTTCACCACACACATAATTCCTCTATATCTTTGATGAAAAAAATACTATTTCTAACTCTAAATCTTGGGTTGGGAAATATTTGTCATGAATTTCTTATTTGTATGATCCAAATGTTATCACCATGTAATTATGAATTTATAAAATCCTCAATCAATTAATGGATGCAACATTAGAGATCATAAACCCTTCTAAATTGTAGGTTAGCTTAAAAAAATGTTAACTAACCAACCATCTTTTCAGATATTTAAAATTTTATTCATATCCATATATCAATAATAACATAAACCCATTTCAAGTAAAATTATTGAGTGGATTATATAGTTAAGAGAAATATCTCATGAATCATTTGTAGTATTTATCGAAACTAATAAAACTATTGATTTGGGTTACCCTGGTTGGTCTAAGACATTTCTAAATAAATTATTTCATTGAAGGAACCATCGATATACCCTCATGTGATATTATATGACTTATTATTGAATTATTATGAAAACAAAATTTACACATGGTAAATTTATCAAACAAATTATCATTCCTTTGTGTCTTCAATAAAACTATCAAATTTTATTCATTATCTTCCTTTATATTAGAACATATAATAATATAATATATAAATACTACTAAACTCTAATCATTGATAAATCTAAAGACCTATTCATTAATTTTATGAATATAGAAAGAGCATTAATAAGTCTAAATTGAATAACAAAGTATTCATTATGAGCATACCACATACTAAAGGAAAACATTGGTATATCATGCTTCTTGATTTTTAGCTAAAGATATCCACATGAAAGATAAATCTTAAAAAATGATATCTATATAATTGGTCAAAAAAATCATCGATATGGTGTAAATGACACTTGATTTTAAAAGTGATCTGGTAATGTTCTTCATAATAAATGTAAATAAGCATTGAAACATATTTTTTATTAATAATAAACTAGGTGCACCCCTTAGAGAAGAATTAAATCGAATGATTCACATATCAAGATTATTTTTGAGACTCTTCTTGAATTCCTAAATATTAATCTGGGTAAATCAATATGTTGTGTTTTAAAATAATAATAATAATAGGTATCAGTAATACGGAAAACTCAAATTCCTGATTTGGGGTTGATTAAGAAATTTCTGAGGAAATAGCATAGAATTTTCTTTATCAATAAGAACATTTTCAATGTTGAGTATCTCCCTAACCATTTGGAATATGTATCCCCTATGATTATATAGAAAAACTCGTATGAAGGAATTAATTTACATTGGATGTTTAGGATTATCCACAAATGTATAGATGATTTAATGTTGATTTTTAATATCAAATTTTATTTATTTTCTTAGAAAAATAGTATGGGATCTATACAGAGATAGAAAATACATTCCAAAAATTAATTTAGATTCAACTAGAGGAAGAATAATAAGATTCACTAGAAGAAAATTTCCCTTAAAATCTATAGGAAAAGAATAATATTCTTTATATTTGGTCATCCAATCTTTAGAATTTTTTATCACCAACTCAACATCTAATCATTGAGTTGGTGAAAACTATTCCGATATAAAAGAGTACATAGAAGCAATATAAAATAAATCATTTGTTATACTGGAGTGGATGATATGGGTACCTTTCACCATGATTATAGGAATATTATATTTTTCTTTAGTAATTGTATAAGCTTGTAGTTTTCCCCATTTATTCTTTTTCCGAATGTTACCTTGGAATTTAGAGATTTTATTTATAGTTCCCTATTTACACCATGTTAAATCATTGAACATTGATGGATTCTACCATAAGGTTTCCTTCATGACTATGATGGTACATTTTATTCACAATTGAAGAAAACATCTTTTAATTTTAAAAATTTACTAGGGTTTTCCATCCACAAGGATCACATTACGATAAAATATAATTTCTATTATTTTCATTATATATATTTTTGATCATTCATCAACTTCTTCCCCTACACCCAATCAAATCCATAAGACATGGAGAATACATTCTCTATCTTGATAGAACATGATTATATATTTTTATATGATAATAATTTTTGGGACAATAGTTCCCCAAAAACATTATCTTATGTCTATCCAAGAAATATAAATCATAGAATTTGTATTACATATATATTTCAAAAGATTTGAACTCATGAATAATCATAGATTCAGGAATTTCCTCTCCATATCCATTTGTTGTTAATGCGGAAAATATTCTTCCATGAAAAGTTCCATAAAATACTTCCACCATATACTTGTTATTTTCTATTCTTACATAGTGATTTGAATCAATGACCATCATTGATTCATATACCCATGTCAGGACGAATTACCATAAAAACTTCTTCATTTCCTTAAATCCCATATACAGATATAAATTTTCTACAGATCATTTCCATTTTTTAGTTATAAATAGATTTTGGGTTCCATTTAATGATGGTGGTTTTTATATCATGAAACTTTTTAGAAAATTTATACCACATTTAGGATGAGTACACTTCTTCATACGAGAAATATTATTAGTTATAACCTACTTCATATTCCCCAATATTGTTATAATTCGATCATTTCTAGCCCTATCTATAACTTCATTATCATTCCCAAGAAGAAAATACCTATATATATTTTGTGCATTGATAGTTTTTACATTCCTTCTTATAGGTTCCATTTGTTAAAAAATTCATAAACTATATTATATTATAACATTAGGAATCATAATGTATAATATTTAAACTAGTGAAAGACAAAATATAAATTTTAAAATTGTGAATAACTAAATTAGAATGATTAGCATGGTTTCTTTGGAAATATTCTGAAATAAAAAAAAATTAATTCATTCATAATGGTTTATAATGAAATATTAATTAGATCATGAATATACCCTATGGGTTTCAAACTAGAAGAAAAATAAGGTAATATTCAATAAGAACATGAATGGAAGTCGAGATATATTCAAACAACTCTTTCTAGGTTATTATCATTAGATGCCCTTGTAGAAAATTCACTTTCAGTTTTAATATATTTAATGGGATGTATTTCATGGAAAACCACAGAATATATTCCTTAACAACTATTTAGGATGTTACTTTACAAGTGAAATTATCCTTAAATACTTTTAGAGGGTTATGTTCCAAAATTTATGTTTTTCAAAATATAGTTGTCAAGGTTTCTTCTAAAATTACTCGCATACTAATAACTAAGAACCCAGACCTAGAATCCTACATCGAATGTTTTCATTATTACATTAGTACTAGATGCAAGAAATTACATCCTAATGGAAAGAATAGTATCGTAGTCTTGGAAAAAATGATATGTGTATAAAGCACACATTAAATATGAACAAATAAAATTCTAGATAATATTTTATTTGATAACATCAATATTTTATCTTGAATATCCTTTTATATAATTCATTTTACTCTTCATAGCATCCTAGTGAAGAGAATAAAAATAATGGGTTGTTATTAGATTCTTAGTAAAATAAAATGTTCATCAAAATCAAAATAAGGGATGAATAATATGTCAATAATAAATTTAAATAAAAACATTCCATATAAATAATTTCAAGTGCTTAAAACATGTTTTAAAAACATAAATATGGATGTCATAACATTTTAAATAATCACATGGACATTGATAACTGATTTCATAATGATGGAATGCATTATTTCAAACATATTAAACCTAATGTTGAGTCCGCATGTCAAGAGATATAAAAAATGGGTATGAACATAGCCAAATACGCATTCTATATCATCACTTGAGACTTACCGATTCATCAAGAGAATATTGAATTTGGGTCCTTGACCATCACATGATATTTCCAATTCATTCATCATATGAATAAACAATACAACATAGTCAACATCCCTTAAAAATAAAAAACAATTCATATTGGAAAAACAAGTATATATAATGTCAATAATTCTCTTAGTCACACTAATCATAAAATATCAACTGCAATATTGAGGATTTCATCATTTGAGTATATCCTCATTGAATCAAAATGTTCAGTAAATGATTTTGATATAGATGAAAATACGTTAAAAATATAACTATAAAATTTCTTGAGGAATGTACCCTTTTCACATTGAAATCATTTATTTAAAATATTAAATTTTCCAGATATTATAGAAAATGGTTTCCTTGATAATAAAAATTCAAACATGCAATGAAATCATCGAAATGTTTACATGTCATGATGGTATGAAATTTCCTTCATTCCATTTATGTTAAAACAATGATTAAATTCACATTTTTTGTAGAAGGTTAAAATAAACTTGTTACAAAAATGATATGAAAATTCCTCCTAAATTATTTTGTAAGTATAAAAAAATTAGAAATAATTTATTTAATAAATTATTAGATAATATTAAAAATAGTCCCCAAATAATTTTTATGTAATATAAGGTCATGTAAGAAAACGATACCTGACCATGTAGAAAAACAACGTTAGTTTTTATTAAAAGCATTATTTTGGTATTATGAGTACTTCAAGAGGGTAAAATAAAAAAAAACATTTAATTTATTGAAATTACCATCAAATATGAAAATATATTGGGTTTAATAAAGAAATATCAAATTATTCCTATAAATTCCAAGGCTCTAGTATCCAAGAGTCAATTATTACTTAATAATATTAGCACTAGATACAAGTGATCTCATCCCATAGGACCAAATAGTTAATTAGTATTTGTAACCTAGATATATAATTGAATTTCACATATAAATTTTAATACATAAAATAAAACCCAATATTTTCTTTGAGCACTCCATTATTCCCTTAATAATATCCTTATATATCAATCATAATACACTTACTATCATCCTAGGAAAAGGGAACACAAGAAAGGTGTGAGTTCAAATTCTTAGTAATGGTATGGATATAGTGGAAAATATCATTAATAAATAAGGAATAATAAGTATGAAATGGTAAATACATGGAATCACTTATAAACTAATAAATAACTTGAGAATAATGAATAATATAACATGAATAAATTATTATAAAATAACTCCATATAAATTACACAATGATCTTGAACCATGTCCATGTATATCATAACTAAAAAATAATCAAAATAAAATTGAAAAAAAATATCATGATGGGGGAATGAATAATTTTAGACATCATAAACATACCGTCATGGAATTATTCCATGACATATTACATAAATATTTAAGGCCTCGAATAAAAACCCAATCTAGTTTGTCTGAAGATACATATTAATGCATCAAGGGTATATAGTAGGCCCCTTCTATCACATATTATGACCAATTAAGTCTTAATATAAAATTTGTGAACTGTAATCAAGGTTAATATTCATATTGAAAAACTATCATATGCAATGTAAATACACTCCACAATCTATAAAGATAAACATAAACTATCAAGAGTAATACGGTGAATGGTATCAACATAGTACATCCCTAGTCAAAATATTCATAATCAATTTTTTATAAAATTATGGATGATATAATTATAACATATACATATTTTATCATAAGTAAAATAATGGTTTTTTTCTTGATGAATAGAAATACAAAAAAATTCCATTAATTTTTTTGATAAAATAACCTTTTTACATTGAAAATCACTTGGTGAAACTAAAAATTTAAATAATATTAAGAAACAATTTCTTTAAATGAATCATTGAAGCTTTAAAAAAAATCAAAATCAATGAGCAGCCATGAGGGTGGGAAATTCTGTTCCTACCTGGTATGATAAATTGAAGATCCCTTTCAAATTTTTGATAGAAAGTCAAAAATTAACTCAATCATTAAATGACAGGATGATTATTTTAAAATCATTTTATAAAAACATGCATATAAATTTATTTAATAAATCATTAGATAATACTAAAAATATTTTGTGAAAATATTTTATGGTTAATATTTATACCGAATAAAATGATTCCCGACCAAGTAGAATAATAATGTTAGTTTCCCTTAAAAAAATGGATTTGGTAATTGAGTACAGAAAGAGTAGGAAATAAAGGAAAAAAATTTATTTAGATAAACACCTAGATTATAATACAATATATTAGTTTTAATATAGAATTATTAAAAAATTCCTTATACTAAAAAATTTAACATAAACAGTCCCGAATAATGATGAGAGTGGGAAATAAAACCTTAAAACTTTAGTAAATTTGAAAACATTATCTTCATGAAATAAATAACAATATCTGGATATATAAATCCAGATGAAAATAATATTTATAATCCTAAATTCTATTCATGTGTAGTATGTACACCACATTAAAGAAACAAGTTGTAAATATTGCATGTGTCCCATAGAAATAAAAGTGAGATGAGAATCCATTATTCCATGTCCAATTTCTTTTTATGTGTTAAAACCTCTGAAATAATAAATATGGATTTAATGTAAATTTATAAAAGAACCATAATAATATATAAAATAGCATATAATATTTACTTATAACTTTTTATCACCTAGTTATGAAAAATTCATTACGAAAATCAATATTCCAGGTGATAACAACTTTGTTTATCATATATATTTTTCTTCTATCGTTTTGGTCTCTATAATTTAACCATGGTCCATATTATATTACATTTTAACCATTATATAAATATCATATATATTAATTATAAATTTATTTAGAGAAATCCATAAAATTGAGACAGAAAAAATGAATTGCATTATTCATGGGGACGATATGTCACAAAAACTCATGAACGTTGTTTCTATTTCCAATAGTTGGAATGAAATAATGGTAAATAATATATAAACTTATAGAATAATTATTATGTCATATATATCATATATATTAATTAAATTTGTCCAAATTTTCATCCATGGAAAAATTAAATGAAAAACATACCCCATCTCTTCGTGGAGGCAGTAGTCTACACATACACATGAAAGACGATATCATTTTTCAAATGGATTAGAAAGTAAGAATTTAGTGGTGGTGATATAGTTTCATAATAATAATTGTTTTATATATGCCTTATATATTAATCAATTCTACTATTATATTCATCATTGAGAGGATATTATTGAAACGGAATTACATTAGTACATGAGGTTGTATCCAATGTATACACGAATGGTAGTTTCATTTCTCATTAAATGGATGATTAGATGAATATAGATTATGGAATTGATAGAATAAAATATAATTATTTTTGGGAATGTTTTTTATTATTCTATCATATTTTATGAAAATTTAGAGGGGGTAGAGGAAGAAATTAAATGAAGATGCAATGTTAAGAACTATACCTCTTTTTAGAATAACCTCTTTAGGTTTATAAATAAAGCATTTGTTGGATGGTTTTATGAGATAAGGGAAAATAGGTGATTTTTATGCATATATTAATGTAATTTTTCATGTATTTTCTTATTCAAAAGGAATTTTAGGATTGTGTAGGAGAGGAGAGTGGGGTTTCATCTTAAAAGTAGGGGAGGAGACCTTCTTGAAAAAAAATAAAATGAATTACAAATGATAACATTATTCCATAGAAAAGTGATTAAAATGGACATATATTATTATTTGATATAATATAATGTTTAAATATGCACATATAACAGTATTTTTAGAATTTGAATAGTAAAAAATACTCTTATCTTTCAGTTTAACCATTTGTAAACACATTTTAACATTAATCAGTTTAATTAATTTTTACTTGTTTTATATTTAATTATGAAAAAATATTATGTTTTTATTATTTAATAACATTAAATATTATGATTATAAATATTTAATCCTTTATGTTAAATTCAAATAATATAAATGTAAGAATTTTAATTAAAATTAAACCATCAAACACAAAGAAAAATGGATTTCCAATGGAAAATATTTCTTAAGTATAAAACTATTATATATCAAAAATCACCATAAAATTGATTCCAATGAACTAAATTAGATTAAATGTAATATTATTTAACTAAATATTGTTTTAAAACAATTTTAAATTCTTTTTATCTTTTTAAAATACATTATTAAAAAGTTACTTTTCAATTACAATAAGTACCTTTTTACTACTAGTGGAAAATTATTCTTTTTGAAAATTTTCAAAAATGATCTCTAATATAAAGTTGGAATGATTATTTAAAAACTGAATTTAGTTTCTCAAATAAAATTTATTAATGTTACAAAAATTATTTTTAATTTTTTTTTGAAAAACGTAATAGAACCACTTTTTAGAAAAATAAAGTTTTTAGTCATAAATTATTCTTATACCATCCTTAAAAATATATAAGATGAAAGATAAAAAATTTGATAGAATATTTAGTATATAAATTTTGATAAAATAACATATAAATATTTATTAATTTAATTTAATAATATAAAAACTATTTGTGTTCAAAAAAACGGTTTAAAAACATTCTTTTTTTAAAAATATTTTTTGTTTTTGTTTATAATTAATTATTAACAAGTGAAATTATTTTATACATTCTTAAAATATATAAATTTTATAATTTTCTTAATCCCATTTGTACCCAGTAACTTTAATCTAGGTTATAATGGTATACTATATTACGATTCATTCAGACTTAGGGTTATGTGTATTATAACCTATCAAAGAGATTAAATTTATTTAAAAAGATATATACTGTAAAATATCGTTGTCTTACGTTATTCCATCCTTTAGAAAATTTCAACCTAAAAATTTCCATAATTTAAGCCCATGAATATATTTGGGTAGTTATTCATTTTAATGTATTTAGGTTCCCGCATCTCCTCTTATATCATAGTTTTTATATAAAGTAACTTTTCCAACAAAGTTTTCTAATTCCATAACACCTATTATATAGTGCACATAATTTTGATATGCACTTCAAAGTAAGATAGATTAGGTTACAATTATTTTTATTTAGAGGCATGAAAATATATTGGGAATATCATATAATTCATTAACAAAGATATATGGAACAAATCATATACTTTTTAGAGACTTGGTGGCCTTTAAAAATGGAAATCCACATATCCAATCTATTCTACACTTTCAAAAGGCCTGATGTGAATGAGGCTTAGTTTACCTTTCCTACTAAAAATTATATCACCCTTCCATTAAGATACATTCTAGAAAAAAATAGCCCCCACAATAAATTCCATGTATTACCTCCAGTTATTAGTTGGGCCCTTTCTCTTACTCTCGGATTCTTTTATATTGGTTTGAAAAGTCATTACCTATACTGGTGTCTACTCAACATGTAGAGACCCAAAGCTTAACGTACATAGACATTACATTACTTTTCCAGAATACTTAATACATAACAAAAATAGACACACAAGGACCGTAATAGTTTAGTGTCTTTGGAAACATGGAACATAATCTTCTATTCATGGTTAGAGATCTTCAGTATCTCCCATAAAGATCTTCCACTTTTGTTTTTTACCTAAAATATTACTTTATATCCTGATGAAAAGTAAATATATAAATGTTGATCCCAAATTCTTTGTAATGGTATGCATGGATAAAATTAAACATACCATATACATTTGAACTTCAAAACATGAATATAAAGTTTAAACATCAAAATCTTGAGTTGTGAAATAAATCGTGACAGTATGTAAGGAATAGATCATAAAGGAACAACAATCATGATAAAATATCATGGGAATAAAACATTTAATTATAGCAAACCATTAAGCACACAATATGATTTCTATAGTAGCCAGGAAATTGCTTCCAAGACCATCTTAGTTGACAAAGTCCCTTTCTGAATCAAGTTCACTCCTCGTTCCAGTCCTGGATCGCTGAACCGTATTAACTTACCATTCCAGCCATGTCTATCTCATGAGATATAAATCATTAGCCAATGCATTAGAGGGAGATATAGGTCCCACCCATCTCATAATGAAATCATTCTAACTTGAGCCACAACATAAACATAAATCATTTCATAACCAAAAGAAAAAAATGGGTTTCATAAACATCATCCCATCATAACGTAATACATATAAAAGAAATGGATACCAATTCATCATAATAAAAATAAAAGCATGTAAATAATAAATAAGTTATACTTGAAACATAAACATACTAAATAATGTCATCTTTGATGGAAAATAATTTTGATAAAACACTTGAAATGAATTCCTAAGGAAAATATCCTTTCTTCTTAAGAATCATTTCTTTTCTGAAAAAGCCATAAAATTTTAAAAGAAATATGTTTTTTTGAAAATAATAATTTATTAATGTAGATTAAACTTTTAGAAAATTAGGCACTATAAAACCGTAAAAATCCATTCACGCCGTATAATTTAAAAAAAATCTTCTCGTACTTTTTCCGGAAAAGTTAAAAAGTACCTCATATGGTAAATAAACGAAAGATTCCGTCAATACGATGTGGTAAAAGTAAAAAAGGGTAAAAATGAATTTAAAAATTCATGGAAGAAAATTAAACATTTTATGAATACATATTGTGAACATATGGACATTGATAATAAACATAACCCCAGTAAATACTTACTAATAAACAATCTCACATAAGAATGAGATTGGAATAATTATCCATCACCTTAAATCTGATATGCTTCGTAAGTATCTGAACCTCCTGTATAATGATTTAAATAATGTCATTTACTTATTAAAGATTCATATTCATTGTTATTATATCATATATTTTTCACTTGTGACTTTATATTACCCATTATTTTGTAAATTCAATGTTAAAGCAACATTTTGGGAAAAATCGTTTTATTTATCGAACATGATTGGACTTGTTGTTTTTATATTATTATTACTTATATCATGATTTACATACTTCCAAAATGTAAATCATAATTTATATATCATATATATTCTGTATATATATATATCTATAATAGATAGATGAATGAATTGAAATATACAATTCATGGAGACGGTAGGCCATACATACGAATAAATGCTATTTTCCTTCAATTATTGACTTGAATTAATGTAATTAGATGACATATATATATATATAAATTCAGTTGCTTCGTTATGTCATATATTTCATTATTATTCATTACATATACTTTATAATCTATCTTAAATGGTTAACATGGAAAATGAATCTCATCGCGTCGTGGAGACGGTAATCCATACGTACGCACGAGCGATGATATCATACCCGTAATTATTCAATGGAATTTGAGTGGATGATATAATATCTGAGAATAACTTTTATGGTATAATAACCATATATAGTTATTCTTAACACCATTATACCCATCCAAGTAAGGTGGTGGTGGAAAAACAGATTACACCACGATGTGGAGACGGTATTCTGTACCTACGCACGCGCGGTGATTTAATTTTCCATATGATGGATAGAAGTTTAAATGGGGTTTTTTAATATTTATAATAACATATCAGTATATTATTGATAATTATGTTATTACTTTATAATGAAACAATTAAATAATAAGAAGTTGAAGATGAAAGAAAACTTGAAAGAATCGGTTGCAGAGATTTCCTTTTCATTAACAAGCATCTTTTAAGCTTCCTCATAAGGCACTAGAGTTGGCCATTTGATGATACCATGAACCACTATAATGTTTCTATGGAAGTTGAGAAGGAAAATGTTCAGGGTTTGGCAGATCTTGAAATCTCAAAATTGTGTAATGAGAAGAGGGAGGGGGTGCCCTTTTATAAGGGAGGAGAGGGTCACCTTAGGAAAAACATAAAATATTATTTTATAATAAATTCATATTCGGTTTATAATAGCTCCAAATTGATTTATTTATAATATAATGTTGTGATAGGTCTAAATCCTCTCAACAAATAGGTTTTAGACAAGTTTAGGTAACTATTATCACCTTATCATTTGGATTTAACTCTAAGTTAAATAATTTAACTTTTACTGCGTCTTCTTGTTTTCTTGTACTATATTGTTAATAAACTTACTATAATAAGCCCAATGAATACTAAGTGGTTAATTATTAATATATATAACATTATATTATTCATTTGGATGAACCGTGGATTTTTTGGAACATAATAACAATTAATAATATAATATTTGTTTAAACAAATATTTTATGACAATTTTTACACTATTTGGTAATTTATTTTTGTGAAAATCATAGAAGCATGATTAATTCGAAAAAAGTTAGTTAAATCAATATTAACATGTAATATTAACCTATAAAATTTTATTAATTAATAAAAAGTTTCAAATTACATTTATTTGGGTATTTATAATATCAATTATATTAATATTTCATAAATAAGGTAATTAGTGCATCATCATTATGTCATAAATAACATATATTATAAAATGTATAAAAATTATAAATAAAATATATTTATGTATTAAATATTTCTATAATTCCAATGAATATTTATAGTCAAATTTAACTTATGTATAACCCTATATTAAAAATGTTTTAGTTATTAAACTTTGATATTAACAATTTTAACTCTTCTATAAATAAAATAATAATAAGTGTCCTCATATAATCCAAGGGGACCTAAAGGATAATATGTTGATCCTAAGGTTTTTTTGGTCGAATTAAAATTATCCAATATAATTAGGGCATGTGTTAGTGTAATAATAATATCATTTATACCTTTAATTACAATATTTAGTTTTAACCATGGTAAATTAAAGTAAAAAAGTAAATATTCACCAAAAATTATTTTTTTCTTATTGAACCACATTTTACTCCATGATATTATCTGTATATCACTGATTTTCAAAATTCCACTCATAGAAGTAGTAAAGTTATGTTTTATTTAAATTTTCAATTTCTCCTAGGATGTGGGTGAAAGGCGGTGAAAAGTTCATTATACTTTTTAACTATCTAAAATTATTATAAAATTACACCAATGAATTACATTGAAATTATATATGTATTATATATCAATTTTGACCTAAAATAAATTAATGAAAATAAATAATTATTTAAATAAAAAGTCGGTTTTTATATAGTAACCGAGTGTTTTCACTATTCATCAAAAATTGAATGTTTTCAGAAAAATACCAAAACTTAACCCTAGGATAATTTTGATATTCCAAACCAAAAAATGAAGTACATTTTGAAAGGTAAAATTTAAAAAATCTCAAAAAGTGTATATTATTAATCATATTGGCTAGTTCATAAAAATATTATAATAATATATCGTTTAGTGAAACTCGGCATTGCATACTAGACGTGCTATCGAGGAAGGTCTTGATTTCGTTTAAGGCAAGCCAAGACAGGGATTAGTGTAGTGAAAGATCTATTTAGTGTTGCGTATACAATAATCAAAATTTATTTCATTTATACATTAAACAAAATCTATACATAATGTTGTATAGAATCATTTCCACAAAATGAACATGAAATTGTGTGTAAAACGAGACAAGAATAGTGTTTCGAATACTACAAGCTAATACGATGTTGCGTATAGTACAACATAATCTTGGTGTAGTGTATAATAGAATACATCAAATAAATTAAAAATAATATATCTCATAAAATCTCAGGGTGTTACATTGTATCCCCCTTAAAATAAATTTCACCCTCGAACTTCGTCAGGGTTATAAATTGCTTACTACTTGAAAGATTTGTTCTTAGAAACTCACATCATAAAAGGAATACTAAAACATAATTTTAAAAAGTAATGTATAAAATGTAATGGTTACCTAGATTAACTCATCTCTGGGTTTCCACATAAGAGAACATAGGAGTAAATATGGATATTGAAGAAAAATCTTACCATCGAGTTCTGATGGAGAGTGGTAGAGGACATGGCTATGAAAAAACCAACAATCAAAAAGCCATAAATTTATGATGATTTATGGTACCATCTAATTTATAATATATATGGACACTAGGAAAACATTTTTTCTTTTAAAGATCATTTCCCTAAAGCGGAAGATTTGTTGAATTAAAATAAATACTTACTGGATTTTGCTACAATATCACTATTGTTTGTTCCTTGAACAATTTCCACTTCATCTCTTAAAGAAATGAAGTTGAATTTCCCTTCTGTGAAGTGTTATCAGATCATGTGATAGAATGATAGGACATTCCATCAGTCTCAATCATAAGGTTACCAAAATTTATATACATAAGTCCATCTATAGTGAGATTAATTATATTTTGTTCCTAAAATGGGCTTATACCTCATATATTATACTGCTTATTATAATGAAACTAGTTTCTACAAACCAGGGACTTCTTGTAGGCCAGTGGTAGGAGTGAAAGGTCTGTCACACATCGGTCGTGGGTTCGATTCCCACAGCCTTGTCTGACGTGACGGGTTGTCGCTCGCCCTTTGGGTTGTCATTTTTCTAAAACTATAGTATTATAACATTCCTGAAATAATATCGAAAAACAAGTTCTATCATTAAATAATACTATCAGATGTCCAACATAATCCATTCCAGTCGTTAGGTTTATCCAAAATACATCTGTCTGATCTCATAGTATAAAGAAAATAATTACTAGAAATGTCATCTACTGAGCATGTGAATACCATCATATATCCTCCATATATCCTAATATATATATTGTGGGTCACATTAGAAACATGTTAATACCTTAGTCATGTATTCTATTAAAAAATGAATACCAATTAAACCTTAGTGAAAACATAAATGCTCTCAAAAGATAACTATTTGCACATACCAAAATCCCAAAATTTATATATACTAAAACCATATTATAATTTTGTCATTATATCAGTTAAGAGCTAATTTCATTTTCTCTTTATCCCTTCATTATGCACATATCGTCTACTTTCAAAAAATATTTCAATCACTTTTAATGGTTACCAGTACCATAAAATTATTGAAAACCAAAATAGACTAATACCAAAATATTCCAATATACCATAAATGTACCTCAACAACATTATTCTGAATACCAATACATAAACACTTAAATCCACCCTCTTCAATGATTTTCATGGAATAAGTCCTTCCTTGATTTAGAATTAACCTCTTAGGTCAGGGCACTAAGTTTGGTAATGCCCATGTTCTCCAAAAATAAGTCATTGAACTCCATAATAGTTTGTCACTCTATGACTCTTTTCTCCACATAGATCACATCTTCCCCTCAATTTTAGGTATTCCTCAAGGTTCTTCTTCCCTTCTTTGTGAATCTCAATCTTCCTTTCTCTATACTCCTCACCATGTGAACATGCATAAAATTCCATCTTCCTCTTATTTGATGACATAGGAATACCCCCAATGTTCACCTAGTTAATCATATATCATGATGTATGATTCGGAATAATCATAATATATTTCTCTCTAGGCATTACAAAATTTTGTTGATCACAGTAACCAATTTTTCCATCAGAATCAACATTAACTGGATTCCTTCTCGTTCCCTCCATTGACTAAAACCAGGAACCATTGTGTATAAAATAGCTAAAATAACAAGGAACCACATAGTCATTAAAAGTCACCTATGGGATGTCTAACTTATCACACATTCATTAATCCACGACACCTTAGGTTCACCCTAGGTTATTCATGATTGTCAACATAACTCTAGGACTGTATCCTATAGTTATATTAATCCTTATAGACATCCCTAATCATACCATAGAAAAATCTCTAGGGATATCACTAATGTTTTTGAATCCTAGTTTCTAAAGATTGACTAAATGTTTCCCCTGATACCAATTATAGAGACCCAAATCTTGACGTACGTGGATAATACATTACTTTTGCGAAATACTTAATACATTACAAAAACAGACACACAAGGACCGTAATAGTTTAGTGTATTTGGAAACTCAGAGCATAATCTTCTAATCAAGGTGAAAGATCTTCAACATCTCCATTAAATATCTTCCCCTTTTGTTTTTTACCTAAAAACATTCTTTATATACTGGGGAAAAGAAAAAATATAAAGGATGAGCTCAAATGCTCAGTAATCGTATGCATGGAGAAAATAAAACAAACCATAAAAATTTGAACTTCAAAACATGAACATTATGTTTAATCATCAAAATATTGAGTTGTGAAACAAATCATGGCAGTACGTAAGGAATAGATAATAAAGGAACATAAATAATGATAAAATAGCATGGTAATAAAAAATATAATTGTGGAAAACCATTAAGAACATGATATGATTTACATAGTAGCCAAGGCATTGCTTCTAAGACCATTGTAGTGGACAAAATACCTTTCTGAATCAAGTTCACTCCTCATTCTAGTCCTGTATCACTGAACCACATTAACTTACCATTCCATCCATGTCAGTCTCATGATATATAAATCATTAACTAATTCATTGGAGAGATATATAGATCCCACCAATGTCATAATGAAATCATTCTTACTTGTGCCACAACATAAACATAAATCATTTATCATAACCCAAAGAATAATAATGGGTTTCATAAACATCATCCCCTCATATCATAATCCATATAAATAAATGGATATAATTTCATCATAAGAATAATCAATGAATTTAAATAATAGAGACATTGTACTTGAAACTTAAACATACTAAATAAGGTCATCTTAGATGGAAAATAGTTTTGATAAAACACTTGAAATGAATTCTAGAGGAAAATATCCTTTCTTCTTCAGAATAATTTCTTTTCTCAAAATGAAATGAAATTTTAATAGAAAAGGATTTTTTTGAAAATAATAATGAAGTAATGTAGAGTAATTTTCATGAAAATTGCGCGTTATGAAACCGTAAAAATCCATTCACTCCGTATAAGTTAAAAAACATTCTTCTCATACTTTTTCTAGAAAAGTCAAAAAGTACCTCGTATGGTAAACAAAAGAATGATTCCATCCATATGATTTGGTAAATGTAAAAAAGGGTAAAATGACATAATCATACATGTAAGGAATGTAAATATTTTATGAAAACATTTTGAGAACATATGGACGTGGATAATAAACATAACCCCTATAAATTCTTACGAATAAACAATCTCAGATAAGAATGAGATTGAAATAATTATCCATTTCCTTTGGTCCGATATGCTTTGTATGTATCCGAACCTCCTTTATAATGATTTAAATAATGTCATTTACTTATTAAAGAATTATATTCATTGTTATAATATCATATATGGTTCATTTATGACTATATAGTCCCAGTTATTTTTGTAAATTCAATGTTAAAGATACATTTTGGGTAATATCGTTTTATTTATCGAACGTGTATGGACTTCTTGTTATTGATATTATTATTACTTATATCATGATTTACTTACATATAGAATTTAAATCATGATTTATATATCATATATATTTCGTATATATATATATAATAGATAGATGAATGAAATGAAATAAACTGTTCATGGATGTGGTAGGCGTACGTACGTATGAACACTGTTTTTTTTACATATTGACTTGAATGGAAGTATGTAGATGACATATATATATATATAAATATAGTAGCTTCATTATTTCAAATATTTAATTATTATTAATTATATATACATTATAATCACTCTTGAATGGTTAACATGGAGAATGAATCTCACCGCGTTGTGTAGACGGTAGTCCGAACTTACGCATGAGTGGTTATATCATTCCCATATTTATTTATGGGAATTGGAGTGGATGATATAATATCTGAGAATAAGTATGATGTGATAATAACCATATATAGTTATTCTTTACACCATTCTACCCATGAAATTAAGGTGGTGGTGGAAAAACAGATTACACCACGGTGTGGAGACGGTATTACGTACGTACGCACGCGCGGTGATTTCATTTTCCGTAGGATTGATAAAAGGTGAAATGGGGTTGTGTCATATTTATAATAACATATCAGTATATTAGTGATACTTATGTTATTAATTTATAATCAAACAAAAAAAATAAGATGTTGAGGAAGAAATAAAACTTGAAAGAATTGGTAGTAGAGATTACCTCTTCTTCGACGCACCTCTTTTAAGATTCCACTTCAGGCACTGCAATTTGTCTTTTAAGGAGACCAGAACCTCTATAATGTTTCTATGGAATTTTAGAAGGTAAATATTCAGGGCTTTGCCTAGCTTGAAAGCTCAAAGTTTTGTAATTAGAGGAGGAAGGAGGTGACCTTTTATAAGGGAGGAGAGGGGAACATTAGGAAAAACATAAAATGTTATTTTATAGTAAAGTCATATTCGGTTTATAATAGATCCAAATTCATTTATATCAAAGAGAAAGGGGTGATGGGTATAAATCCTCTCATCCAATAGGTTTTAGACAAGTTTAGGTTAGTATTTTACCCTTATCATTTGGATTTAACTCTACGAAAAATAATTTAACTTTTACCATGTCTTCTTGTTTTCTTACACTATATGGTTAACAAATATACTATAACAAGCCAAAAAACCCCAATCGGTTCATTATTAATATATATATAGTTATATAATTCATGTTTTTAATCCATATATTTTTAATAATATAATAACAATTGATAATATAATATTTGTTTTAAAAACTATTTTATGTCAATTTTGACACTATTTGGTAATTGATTTTTGAGAAAATCATAACAGCCTGATAATATCGAAAAAAGTTAAAATAAATATTAACATGTCATATTAATGTATAAAATTAGTCTAACTCATAAAAAGTCTGAAATTACATTTATTTGGCTATTTATAATATCAATTATGTTAATAATTCATTAATAATGTAATTACTGCATCATCATTGTGTCATAAATAACTTAAAATATTTAATGTATAAAAATTACAAATAAAATATCATTATGTAGGATATATTTTCATATTTCTAATTAATATTTATTTTTGAATTTATCTTATGTATAACCCAATATTAAAAATGTTTTAGTTATTAAATGTTGATTTCTACTATTTTAACTCTTCTTTAAATAAAATAATAATAAGTGTCCTAATCTAATCCATGTGGACCTAAAGGGTAATATTTTATTACTATAGTTGTTTTTGGTCGAATTACACAAATCCAATAGTATTAAGACATGTGTTAGGGTAATAATAATATCATTTTTACCCTTAATTACCGTATTTTCTTTTAACTATG
This sequence comes from Viscum album, assembly GCA_963277665.1. NCBI lineage: Eukaryota > Viridiplantae > Streptophyta > Magnoliopsida > Santalales > Viscaceae > Viscum > Viscum album. Next base: position 152,231,842 of record OY728134.1, on the reverse strand, counting down.
GTAAATAAAAGTAAAAAGTAACTGTAAACCGAAAATTATTTTTATCTTATTGAACCACATTTTACTCCATGATATTATTTTTGTTTCACAGATTTTCGAAATTCTACTCACAGAAGCAGTAAAATTATGTTTTATATAAATTATCAAATTATCCTAGGATGTTGGTAATAGACGGTGAAATGTTCAATAAAAGTTTTATATATCTAAATTTATTAAAAAATGACTCTAATGAATTAAATTGAACTAATATAGGTATTATGTATCAATTTTTATCTCAAATAAATGTATATAAAATAAATAATTATTTAAATAAAAAGTCGGTTTTTAAAAAGTAACTCAGTGTTTTCACTATTCATAAAAAATTGTTAGTTTTCAGAAAAATACCAAAAATTCACCCATGGCTAATTTCGACATTTGAAATACAAAAATGAAGTCCATTTTGAATGTTAAAATTTATAAAATTTCAAAAAGTGGATATTACTATTCATAACGGCTACTTCATAATAATATTATAATAATATCTCGTTTAGTGAAACTCAGTATTGCGTACTAAACACGCTATCGAGGAAGGTCCTAATTGCATGTAATGCATGGAAAGACATCGATACGTGTAGTGAAATCTATGTTTGGTGTTGCATATAGCGTAATCAAAACTTATTTCATTTATTTATTAAACAATATCTATACATAATGTTGTGTAGAATAATATCCACAAAATGAACCTGAAATTGTGTTTAACACGAGCCAAGAAACGTGTTTAGTATACTACAAGCTAATATGATGTTGCGTATGGTGAAACCTAATCTTGTTGTAGTGTATAATATAATACATCAAAGAAATTAAAAATAATATATCTCATAAAATCATAGGGTGTTGCACCACATGTTCTAGGCACATAAGATTCATTTCTATAACTTTATCCCAACAAGTTTGAGTGTGGCATGTCATTTAATATAATGAATTATATGGCACAGTTTGAGTATTTTTGTGGGAGCTATTATTATAGGAGAACTTATTTAATAGTAAATACTGATCTCACATAACTTATAATTCAATTTTGCATTACCTAAATATGTCTTATAATTTATGGACTGTCATATCAGACTATGCATATATATTAGGATGATATGTGCTGAAAAAATAAATCACGGTATCCAGATCCTTATTAATACATTTCCATAATTTTAATATAAATAATTGGTGATGATCAGAAACAATTTATATAGTGGACCATGATTTCATACAACATCATTAACATTGATTCGTTATAGGAAATACATAGGTAAACATTCTCTTATAGAAAGGAAATGTGAAAATTATGTTGAGGCGATAGACAATAACCCATTTTACATAATTATTTCTAGGAACATTTTCATATACAGTGACGAAGTTCACAGTAATGTCTTCCTATTTACATATAGGAATAGGAAATAGTTTCTTTTTTCCTCAAGGATTCTATCTCTAAACCATCACCTATTGAAAAAAAACATCACAACACATAATCAACAATTTGTTACATCATATTATCCCAAAAATAATTTTCTTCAAATATATATATATCATGGTACTACCATGTGTGTCTTGTGAAATTCATGCTATGGGAATCATCCATAGTTCCCTCTTCAGCTCAGGTATATCTGGAACATGGAGTTTCTTTTGAAATTTAAAAATCACATCTTCAAAAATTATGTTTGCCAATTGCCTATCCTTCAGGACTTTAATTTTATTTATAAAAATCCCATCATTAGTTTTTAACATTTTTATATTATATATTAATGAAGGATTAGAAATAATTAGAAAAAGGGGTGATGTATCCCCTTAATTAATAATTCCCATTTCAATATTTACCTAATAAATAAACATAGGATCCCTATCTATCCTCATTTTTTCAGAACACTGTGATATTTCCTACTCATTGAATCCACTAACTTATATTCCTTCCATGGGTGTTAGTGTACTGAGAAATAATAATCCTTGAGTATCTAGAGCCATCATCTTTTCTAAATACAATGCTCATTCTATGAATTTTTTATTTACTAATCTTATGATCTGTGTCTATATCAAATATTTTTCCATAGTGATAATGTATCCATTTCATCAAAGAAATGATTACAACCAAAAAATGAAAATCATTGTTTGGATGGTTTTATTCATTAATATTTAGCTACCCTAATTCATATTAAAAAACATTAACATTTTATATAAAGACACAACAATGTCTCATCTTCGATGCATCAATATATATAAAAAATCCATTATTTCCCAATGGTATATTCAAAGTTAGAGGGTTCACCAATATCTTATTCAATTCAACAAAATCATTAATTATATTCCTGTGTCTATTGAAATTGAACCGTTTTTTATGAATCTTGGTTAACATGTTAACCAATGATGATATTTTTTTGGAAAAAACACAGAATGATACCATTAAGAATAATGAAACTACATACCTTTGTTATGTTCGGTGGTGTAAGGCATTATTGGACTACCTTTTCATACATTGGATCATCCTAGATCCCATCCATAGTGACAATATAAGAATGAAAAGAAAAATGTGATGTCAGAATTCACACCTACTAAATTTCCTAAAAAATATGTATTTTATTTTACAAGTCTAAATAATGATTCATAAGATATTATCATGGTACTCATAGATCATAGAATACCCACAGATATCATTAATATATACCAAAAAATCATTAATATATTCCTTGAATACTCTATTCATTTGATCCCTAAAAATACTGGGTACATTAATTAATCCATATAGAATTATTTTAAATTTATCATATCCATACCTCATAAAAAATTATATATCTGAAATATATTCCTTATTAACTCACAAATAATGATACCTAGAATACAGGTAAATATTTGAAAAATATAAAGCTCAGTGAATTTGATCAAATAAGTCATCAATGTTAGTTGGATGATACTTTTCCTCTATTATAATAAAATTGATTTCCCTATAGTAAATGTATAGCCTCATAGATTCATCATTCTTTTTAATTAAAATAATTGGGGCTCTCTACGTTAAAACACTACGCTGTATAAATCTATTATTATAATACCCCTCTAGTATCTTCAACATTTCCACAAATTACACAATGTCCATTATATGGGGATTCTTTGATATTGGTTTTGAATAAAATATTAAATCAATGGAAACATTAAATTCACACTATTATAGATGTCTAGGTAATTACTAAAGTAATAAATCAATAAATTCTTATAGATCATTATATTTATTTATTTACAATTTGAATTAGTATAATAATAAAGCAATGAAAATAAATAGGATAATAGTGGATAGTACTTTAATGCAGGTGGTAGTGGTGAATCCTAATAGCATCATCTCTAAAAAAATTAACCCCTATAGGAGACAGAAACATCTCATATGGATAGAATATAATACAAGTCACTTGATAAGATAAATAATCGATAAAATCCACTACCTTTTTTCATTAATTCCATGTGTGATTCAGTTCAGTATGGTTAAAAATGAGGCCCATTGACCTTTTTCTATTATAGAAAATAAACCATACATTATCATTGGTGTTATTTATAGAACTGAATAGGATTAAAGTGTTTTTTTCCACCAACATTAAAATCACATATCACTATCCTCGTATAATCAGTCCTATGAGTATCACCATAGCTTTATATTTGATGGAATGACCACACCCAAAAAAAGTAAGAAATCCAAGATGAAATTTACCATAGGGTCACAAACCACCCTTCCACCACGCATGATAACCACTGAACAAGAACCATATGTGTTAAATTTGTAACCTGTAGTAGAGGGGAGCCTTCTAACTCAGTTCCATTGTAAGGGGAGACAAATTTAGTGGGAGAAATATATGCATTCCTGGAGAGGATGGAGGGTGGTGGAATATGTCCAATTCATCACAAGATAAATCATTTCCCGTAAAATACTTTTCATTCTAATAACTGGGGTTTTACTTGTATAGAATTACTGTCAAATAAAAAAATATTCCTTTCTCACTATAAGCACTATCACCCAATAATAAAAAAAACTAATCGAGTTGTCCATTCAGGACCCACCTGCTCCACATGTCAAAACCAACTATAATAGAATATATTTCCCATGATGTCATTAACATTAAAACCTATGAAATTCCCAAATCATTAATATATATACCAACCCCATTCTATTTTTAAAATTAAGTGATTTATTTTTCCTCCAGCCCATTTTTATGTAAGAAAAGCAAGAAAATAAGCTTATACCAATTCACCTAATATTGTCATTAGTGGGTAGATAACAATTCCTTATTCACCATAATAGGAAATTATACTCTGGTGGGACATCCTTGAATCAGATAAAATATTCTTAGGGATCCTATAGATTTGAAGAGGTAAGTGTTCTATGATTATCCCTTACCAAAAAGATACCTAAAGTGGAGTTAGTCAACACATACCTATCCGGGATGTCATTGATGTCAATGAAATCAAAGGCTTCATATTGATCTTTATACAGAACTGTGTTGATGAAGGCTGAATTATTACTTCCCTACTCAAAGGTGATATCTATTACTAGAAAACCTGGGAAGTCAAGCACCAAACCAGTCCAGTTGTGGTGCCAGAAGTAGGTATAACCTCTATGTATGACCCAACATATGTGACCAATGGGAGCTGAGTATTGGGGTTGCATCACAGCAAATAATATCTTCCCATTACCACTCTTTCCCCTCAACTATATACCCCAATAGTGCATCTCCAAATTGTTCTTCCTTCAACCACATACCATGTATGATTCTCATGTATTCCTTGTAGGGTATCCAGAAAATTATTAACACTGATCCCACCTTCATAAAAGGTCACGATTTTATCCTACAGGACACCCAATGATACATATCATCAGTATTAGAGTCCCTAATATAAGAATCCATGATCCTTTCAATATTTTGAAGGATACCCTTTGGGACTCTGACCGCTGATAGAGCGCAGATTTGAATTTCTGTTTATATACTATTAAATATTTTAATCCTTACTTCGAAGGACAAACAATAATTCATCCAATTGATCACAAGACTCACAATCCATTAATTAATTTAATCAATTTGCATCATTTTTAAAAAAAAATTAGTTATATCCCCCATGTAAACCATCTGGAGCATCCTATGATGAATTCCCTATATTGATACTTAACAAACTTACCCTCCTATCATTGAAATGTTGTGAAATGTAAATGTTTCTATGGGATATAATGATGATATATCCACTTTAACTATAATATCTATAAAGAATCCCATTCATACATCTGACCGATCTACTACCAGAATTCATGAAAATAATAGTATTATATGTTAACATTTTATGATAAATGATGTTGGATAGGGCCCTATATTGACAGGGATGAATGTTGAAAAAGGATAATCCATTTTTGGTATTCCAAATAAAAACATATTTAGATAGAATAAATATATTTTTGGACATAGTTTCATGTTGACCTGGCCCCTACATCGTTTTAAATAAGTTGCAGGTCTTACCCAAGAAGGAGATCGAAAACCAAGAGGATCTCACACAACTAAAAAATGAGATTTGTAGCCCATGTTGAGAATCTCTTCCTCATTAATTCCTTAATGATAAAGTTACATTCCATTCGATCATAATTATTTTCCATGTCTAGCTTGAAAATCATGTTTTATCTAAGGGAATTTTTTTGGATGTTATTTATTGTTACTAAGTTGTACCAGCACCTCTCTATATTAACCTACCTACCAAAAAACCATGTTGTTCTTTAGAAATCCAATGAGGAATGTGGGCTGAAAGTATTCAATTGATTGTGGTGGAAAGAAAATTTTAATAAATGTTACACATGAGAATGATTTTCTAGTGAAAAACCGGGGTGGGGACTTTGATCTTAATAATGATAATATGGTCAGTAGCACCAGAAGCATGAAGAAGTTGTCTGCCCCAAAATAATTCCAGAATATCCCTCAAAAAGTCGTGCCCTACCACAATCCAAGAAGCTCTATATAAGGATCCTGAGAATCCATCATGTCCTACAGTACTCTCTGTGTTATAGACATTCAATTCCTTGGTATCTTCCTCCATATATAGAATAGCATCTAGAATAGAATTAAATTCACCACAGACAATGTGAAAAACAACATCAAGGAGAGTTAAGCATCCCCATGGGGATACCAGTCTCATATTTGTTTAGTATTATCTAAAAGGTATGTAATGTGAGAAAACACCATACTCCCTACAATATCTAGATCATCAAACTAGAAACTATCTTGTTAATGAATGTTGGGTATTTATTGGTGATACTTCTCCTTAATTAAATAATGGAAGAACTATGTGTTACCAACTTCTTCACGAAACCACTTAATGTGTGATTTCTCACGAAGCAAATGTTTGAGCACAAAAATCATGTAAGAAAAGATTTTTTTCATATTCAAAATCTCACTATACAATACTTCATTAAAATTACATTCATGGATGAGTTTATATTGTTAAGTATCATTCTCTATCATGTCAATCACATGAAAACATGGAGGATTATTATTGATCTCGGAAAAAAGATCTACCATAAAATTTCAATGTTTGTTGTGGATACTAATAAGTGCATTACCCTAGGAAGTCCTATTTCAGGATTCACTGACCACTTAGTTATATCCCTACATGTCCTTCCTGAATAAGGAGAAGATAAAACATCCACCTCTAACTCATCCAAGAACCAGAGACACAAAAAAGAGAGAGTGATTGGATAAACTACAAGCCGATGGGTATCCTTTGCATTAGGGAAGGCTTCAATTGAATGATAATTATCTAAAAACTTATCGAGGAGACTTTAGGAATGAAGGTACCCTTTTTGGTTGTTGCGCCATGTAAACTAGTCTCTAAAAAATCCCACATTTAAAATAGCACAATGTTCCACAAACTACACAAACTTCTCACTAGACTTCTGAGGAAGGACCCCCCTCCCATTATGTTTATATAGATCTTCTATGATATTGAAATCATTGCCTTTGACCAATGGTAAGGATGTTGGGTCAAGGGACTCCATATAGTTCCAAAAATACCTTCTTACATGAGAATCACAGTTTATTAAATTTGGAAAGAAAAATGGTTATGGAACCTTGAATATATCTTAACTGTAACAACCTACATAGACCCCTTAAAAAGATTGATAGTGATTGATTGATTCCAGAAATTCATAATGTACAAGTAGTACAGACTAGCATGCATGCACATTTTCATTTCAATCCAGTGTGTGAAGTATAAGAATTTTTTATAGCATTGAGGAGGTCTGAGGAATAAAACTAGAGAAAACATGTGTTTCTGGACATCTATTGAAATGAATCCAGTTTTAACCTAAGCCCCCTAGCCTCGGAAATTCCAATAAAGAAATTAATTTATGGAAAATAGAAATTCTTAACTTTGGACACAAGCAATTTTGCCACTTTCTTATAAGAATGGAAATAAAGACTCTTTTTCTTGGATATAGATATTTTTCAAACCCCAAAAAACACTAGAGAGCAATGTGCAGGGTTGGGTGAAGACTTATACTATAGTCAGATTTTTTCCTCCTCAGTTTAGTTGATATTCAATCCATGGAATAATCACAAGAAATATCATTGAAAAATAGAGTCGGTGCATGCCTAAGGGTTCCTAATTTAAAGAATATATATTATCTTTTTTCCCAAGGATATTATTTATAAGAAATATTTGACTTGGATATTTACATGACTCAGTTAATGATGTATACCTTTTAATGAAAAATAATTACACATTATAATTATAAATAATAATTTCTTAATCGTAGCAATATGTTTTTGAATCAAAATATAAAATATATTCCATTAAATTATTATATCAAAATCAACCATTGGTATATTAATGTATTTATAAAAAAGGGAACATTAATATTTCATAATGGGAACCGATGAACACATACTTGTTTATGTGAGACTTGCACTAAGATTCTTGACTGATAATTCCCTTCTTAGGGTTCTTATAAAATAACCTATTTTATCAAGAAACTAGGTAGATATAATAGAGTTATAAGATCGATAATCAAATAAGTCATTTTCTAAATTTGATGAAATTATTAATGTACCCACCATTACATCTTTATGAACTTAAACCTCTGATATTGTGAAAGCATAATCTTTTCATTGATCCCTTTTTCTTCTCTAGACAAAGTTCCCTTGACACCATGGAAAATAATTTTTTGAGTTCCCCATATTCTTATTGTTTATGAATTTCAAATTTTAAGATTCTTACTTTACATTAAAATCATGATCATAGTGGACTTTCTCTTTTCACATTCAAAAAAACTCACATCCCCTAAATTCATGTTCCACGGGTTTTTATTCCACATTTTTTACAAGATTAAAATTATATCATTTAGTTTTTACATTTTTCGATATATTATTTTACAGAGTGTTCATCTACCCTATACTTATGTTTCATTCCAATAAATTCATAATACATATAGAATTTTATCTCTTTAATGACAAAACATGACTCTATTACATCATTTTACTAGACTTTTTAAAATAATAGATCCCTTAAAAGGATTGTCTTAATACGATAAAAAAAGGTCAAAATTTCTCATTGGATTATGTATGTAGTCTAAATCATGACTAGATAAACTTATAAATTTGTCTTCATACATAGTAATTTTTTATCTTAATTTTGTACTAGAGTCAAGAATTATGTTCACATATATATTTATTACTCTTGAGAAAAATATTTTCCTAATAATAATGCCTTAAAATTTTTCAATTACATGATCATTATTTCCTCCTAATCCTTTTTTTTAATAAATGACCAATATTAATATGAATATCTTGATAGATGATAATTTACCATGAAAACCGTATCACATTCATTACTTCTCAAAGTGAGAAATGTCTTCTATGAAGAACTCATCAATTTATCTGAAAAATAGGTTTTTAATCCTATTAATTGATGGAGGTCATTGATGTATATATCATTAAAACTTTGTTACACAATTGTATGGATTATATGGTCATTACCATTAAGAGTTGTTATTGGTTATAACCTAATTTAGCTACTCCAATATAGTTATGATTAATTTAGTTGCAACTACTTCTCTGTCTCCAGCATCGTTATGATTCCTTGGATATGAATCCATTCTTGGATTATGAGAATTGATACATTCCCATTCCTTCCACTAGGATCCATTTCCAGATAATGATATACATTATATTAGACCATAAAATTATGAATCATATTATATAATCCCAATACTAGTGATATAGATAACATGGTTTTAAAAAATTTTAATAACTAATCTCAAAATAAAAAAATGGTTTGTTTGGGAATGTTTTAAAGTCATAAAAATATTTTCAATTCTTTAAAAATGGTTTATAAATAAAATTTGAATTAGCCCAAGAATATCTAGCAGACGTGTTAAACCAGGTGTACATCAAGAACTATTTCCATACACTTAGTGATGATCAAGTCAAATTCAGATGCACCCTTTTTAGAGTTATTAACCCTAGGTATAGATTTTCTAGAGCCACATTCACATCTATTATAAATAAAAGGATGTACTTCTATGAAAAATATGTAATATATTCTTTTAGAAAACATTATTATGTTATCCTATACTTAGTCTTTTCCTCAAATATATTCATAGGGTTATATTATTTAATATATTCTTTTCAAAATATAGTTCTCAATGGTTCTACCAAACTTGGTCTGATACCAACTATAAAGAGCCAAAACCCTTTAGCCTGGATTTAGTGGTTACATAATTACAATAGAACTAGATACCAACAAATGTATCCCAAAGGAACTAATAGTTTAGTATTCCTAGAAAAACAGATACATACTCGAATTATACTTTATATTTTAAATAATTAAATAAATCGTATAAGTTTTTTTTATAAAATCATTATTACCTTTATCATATCCATACATTTAAATCAAAATACACATCCTTGTATCCTAGGTAAATGAAACATAAGAAATGGTTAAGCTCAGATGCTTAGTAAGTTTATGCATACAATTGAATCTATCATGAATAATTAAGGGAGAATTAAAATTTAAATGTAAATAAATGAAAAAAAATTCAATTTAATCAATATATCTATCATGAAAAATAATATAGAAAAATAAATTATGATCAAATAATTCCATACAAACAATAACATGATATTGAAACATATAAATAGATATTATAACTAATAAAATAATCACACGAACATTAATAACTAATATATAATTTTGGAATGCATAATTTTATTCATCATTAACATATCATCAAGGAATCATGCTGAGATGTCTTATATAAATGGGTAAGGTCTCAACCAAATACTCAAGAATGTTTGTCACCTGAGACATACAAATACATTATATGATATAGTGTGCCATGACTATCACCTACTAATTTTAATGTATTCCTCTTATGAAAGAGTGGAAATATAATCCATATAAACATTTATATTGAAAACTATCTTATTTAATATTAATATATCCCCAAATCAATAAATAAAATAATAAAACATCTAGAGTAATATGAAAAATGTCATAAAAATAATATATCCCCAGTAAAACTAATCACAAAAAATATAGATAAATAATAAAGATAGTATCATTACAAAAAAACCCAAGTGGATGTTAATTAAAATCAGGGTTTTTTATGAATATAAATACTATAAAAATAAAATAAAATATTCTTGTGGAAAAAACGATTTTTAATTTTAAAAAATAAATTTTAAAACTAAAAATTTCTAGAATATTATGAAAGCATTTTAATCGAAATGAATCTTGGAAATTTATAAATGAAGATTCAAAGTAGTTAGTGTTATTGACGATAAGAATGTTCATTCAATCTTAGTATGTTGAAGCAAATATTCCATTCACATTTTCTGTTAAAATTTAGAAAGTGACTCATTTGAAAAATGTTTTGAAGATTTATTTTAAACCATTTTGTAAAAACATGTGTAGAAATTCATTTATTATGTCATTTAGAATAGTCAAAATATTGTTTAAATTATTTTTAAGGAAAATATGGATATGGAAATAAATATTCCATACAGAGTAGAAAAATAAAGTTATATTTACATAAAAACATATTTTCGATAGCTTGAGAACTTAAATAATGAAAAATTAAATAAAAATACAAATATCCATAAATAAAAAGAGTATAATAAAATATATATGTTTTAATATAGAATGATCAAATAATTCCCACAATAGATACTTTAACATAAAAAATCTCATTCCATATTGAATTATTATACATAAAATTTTGATCCATAAACGTATATATCATTCCATATATTATTTAATTATTTTTTATCACTTTGTAATTAATAATTCCTTGTTAAAATAAATATTATAGGTGAAAACTGCTTTGTTTTTCAAGTATGTTTTGGTTTAGTTGTTTTGATCCTTTTATGTTGTTCATGGTTAAATTATTTATATAATTTTTACCATGATGTAAATATCACATATTTTAATTATATATAATTATATTAAACCATACATTTTATATATAAAAATGAAATTACAAAATTTATGGAGACGGTAGTCCAAACATATGCATGCAAACTATATCCATTTTTTAACGATTTGAAGGAAATAAAGAAAAATTATATTTAAACTTCACAAAAACAATGTTATATCATATATCTTCTATATATTAATCAAATAAAACTTTTACAAGCTATTTCAAAATAAAATTAATAATTTATCACAATGATCCGTGGAGGTGGTAGTCAACATGTACAGAAGAGCAACGTTGTTGTTTTCTAATTGATTTTAACGTAAGAAGGTTGATGTTATATTAGAATTCTGGAAATATAATTATCTATTAAATTATATATATATATATATATATTAAATAAATATATCATTATTTCCATCTGAGATAGGTAGTGATGAAAAATTAAATACATCAGTCAGTGAGGGGGTAGTTCACCGTACACATGATCAAGAATTGTTTTGTATTAAATATAAGAGGAGATGAATATCATTGATTAAATTTGAAAAATAAAATATAATTATATTGAATATATTGGTTTTATGATTTTATCATATTTTTAGAATATTTGGTTGGGGTTTAAGATCAAATAAAATGAAGACGCATAGTTAATAATTATTCAACATCATCAGAGAAACACTTTAGGTTTATACATACATCATTCCTATGATGGTGTTATTATAAAATATCGGACCCTAAACTATAAGGATGCCTGTATGGAATGGATTTCGTAAATTCATGGATGAACCAAAACAGTTGTTATTTGTAGTGAAGAGAGGAGAGGTGGTGTTATTTTATAACTCTGGGAGGGGTTCTTGATGAAATGTTCCTAAAATAATAAAAAAAATTAATGTTATTACCTAAATAAAATCATTAAAATTGAAATATATTATAAGAAAATATAATAAAAGGATTAAATATTTGAAAATAATAGGAATTCGAAATGTTTTATTAGATACCATACCCTTATCTTTTGGTTTAATCCCCTTGTAAACTTGACTTAACATTAACCATAATAATTAATCATTACTAGTATTACAATTCATTATGAAAATAATTATGTTGGAATTAGTAATGAACATTAAACATCAATATGAAAAGTATTGTATCAAATTTATTTAATTAAATTCATAGAATAGGATGAATTTAATTTATAATTAGACATGCAAATGAGATGAAACAAATGGGCATATAAAATAAATTCTTTCATAAGTATACAACATTTTATATCAAGACCCAACATAAAATTGATTAAAATTATATAATTAGATTATTTATAATATAACAGAACTTATTTAATTTTTAAAAAAATTATTTAAAAAATTGGAATTTTTAGAATCATTAAAATAAAAAGGCAGTTATAAAAAAAATTAGTATTTTATAATATTCAATTAAAATATTAATATTTTCATAAAATTATAAAAATATTCAATTTAAAATAAATTTTACATGATGATATAAAAAATTAAGTTAATTTTTTGAATTATTTCTATGACTGGAAAGAAATAACATCAAAATAAGAGTGAAAACCATGACTAAACTTCTTTTTATGAAAATAATGTTTTTAAGCCTTCAATTGGATTTGTTTTTTTCCCAATCTTAGAAAAATATTATATAAATGATAGAAAATTAGATTTTATATTTAATAAATATATTTTGTTAAAATATTTCAACTATAATTATTCATTTAATTTATTAATATAAAATTATATTATGCAGATAAACGTTATTTTTTTTGAAAAAATCAATTATTTTACATTCAAATGATTTATTATAACACCCTAAGATTTTAAAAGATGAAAATATTATTTAATAGAATATATGATACACAACCAAATAATTTTAATATAATATAACATAATGAGTATTTAAGATATATTACTTTTTATATAAATTCAATCTCATTGATGGCTTGTAAGGCACACAACACTTTGTTTGCACAAAACGCGATACTATTTTAAAAGTTTATTATTTAAACATGACTATTATAATCTAGCTATTAAGATTGAGGGTATGTTTTTTATTAAGTTAATTATGAAACTTATATATTTTATAAATGTATAAATTATATTCAATGGTAATATATTTTATAATAAAATAAGAACCAATTAAAAGAGAAAGAAATATTGTTTGAAAAATGATATTTTTTTGAAAGGAACATTTTTCACACTTTACACACATTATTTTAAATAAGTTTTTACTACATTTTGAAAAGTTATCTAAATAAAATAAAATAAAATATTTAAATATACACGTCATAATTAACTTTATGTGATTTTTTAGGTTTTCTTTGAAAATATTAAATTTTTAATGAATAGTAAAAAACAATATTTTTTATTGAGAACTACATTTTAATTAAAAATATTTTAAAAGAAAAATTATATTTCAAATTTTTATTAAATAAAAATTAGTTCAATTATATTTAATAATAATTAATTTAGGTTATTTTATTCATGTTTATATTGATTGTTGATATTAAAACACAATACTTATGATAATTTTGTTAAGGGAAACTGCTCTTTCATCGCGTCTGGAGTATGGTTTAAAACTAAATTTTACAATTCATATAATTGAATTTTAAATTATATAGTAAATATTTTTAATAATAAAAATTTATATTATTTAATTATGTCAATAAAATATTTTAGCACAATTAGAAGTGAAACAATAAATATTAATTACCACAATTAAGGTAAAAATGTTTAATAGGGAGGTTAAACTAAGAAAATATGGGTTCCAAATGAAAAAAAAAATATTTCAAAACCCCATTGGATTTAATAATTAAGACCCTAAAATCATTAATTTTATATAATTACTAATTATTTATATTTTTTTCATGTGAAAAATAATGGTATCAGTTTATCTCTTAAAAAATTCCATGTTTTTCATCACCACCACTTATAGAAGGCCCCCCATATCCTCCATTATTCAAATTTACAAAGACATTTGGTTCAAAAAATACATATAAAAATAAATTTAATACTTCCCTCCCAAAATATTATTTGAATAATTTTTATTATGAATCCATTGTATGAAGGATTTAGTTATAAACCTAACGATGCTCCCTGAGGAAGAGGTAAAATTTGTAAATGTGTGTATATGTTTTATTTGTTCTTCCCCCTCATTAAACAAATATCAAAAAATTATAATATTGTATCAAAAAAATTACATATATAATGAAATTTTTATTAAATTAATGACATACCCATGATCCTTGTCTACATCTATCAAATGGTAAACAAAACCGTCAAACATGTGTGTAACAGTCTACTGCCTCTAGAACCGATGTAATTCATTTTACATACCCACCTTCTAAGATAATATATAATTATGTATCTAAAATATTTATATTATATATAAGAAAATTCTATACTTACTATTTTTTTATTTCATACATACCTTCTTACTTTCCATTCTATGGGGAATGCGATGACATTGTTTGTCTATACGACAGACTATCGCCTCGCAGTGCGATGTGGATCATTTTTCAATTACACATTACAATAAAGGATTTATGGATAAAATTATTAAATATATTCTATATTAATGATATAAAAATACTTCTTGAAATATAATATCACATCTAACTTCCTTACATTAAATCCATTGGAAGATAATAACATCGCTCTAGCCTACATGTGAACTACCGCCTCCACGTAGCATTGTGAAATGGTTTTCCATTTATTTTTACACAGATGGTAATATGGTTTTTTTATTAATATAAATTATATATATGAAATAATAATAATTCTTTAATGTTTATGTAATATTTCATTCTCTTTAATTTATCTGCTAACAAAAATAAAAATACACGTCATGTGTACGTATGACATACCGTCTCTATGAATAGTTTAATCCATTTTCTATTTCAAAAAATTAGAGATTACTATGAATAAATACATAATTACTATATATAATATTTATAAAATGTTTAAAAATATATATATTATGTAATAATTATAAAATTAAAATAAACAATTCTAATGATCTAAAACATACATGAATAATTAATCAATTATCACATAGAACAATGATTTTACCAAAGAAGCATTAATAAACTGATGTTAAAAGTGAATCATAAATGGTATGAGATATATGTTTACTATTATTATATAATTGATATATGATAAACATGTATTCATTATACTAGATGTTCATACATATACGTAGGAAGTTAAATATCTGGTAAGGGTTTCTCATCTAACATTTACTTTCATGAGACAAATTCTATATTCACCACTTATTTCATTTTCATACTATATATTCCATCCATATGATATTATATATCATGAATATATTTATATTAATTGTATTTAATGTTTCATTTTAGGTTATTTCTTTAATGGTACTTATTATTCAAAATTTACCAAATTGGTTACGGTTTATTTCATAATCTCATTATTATTCGGGATTGTGTATGTTTATGTCTCTATAGGGGGGATTATTTAATATTTATATAATAAAATCTATATATTTATTTATTATATGTTTATTCATAAAATATTTACGTAATATTACCATTTTCTCAATCTTTTGTACTTTAAATGATTGATAAAATTTTTTCATAAAAACTTAACTTCGTTTCTCACTTTAGTTAAAAATCATTTTTCATCAAAATATATGATTCCTAAAAATGTTTTTCAAGATTGATTTTAACAATATACAAATGATTTTTAATGAAATTTCTACACATTTTTTAATTTTTTTAAAAAAATTATAAGTAATTTTCATATCATTTTCCCTAAAATGTTGATTTGTATTTTACCAAAAATGTGAAGGAAATATTTATTTTAACATTTACGACATGTAACAAATTTTCCACCATCATGACCACTCAATGATTTATATATTTTGTATAATTTTCCAATTCTTAATTTTTTAAAAAATTATTTTCAATATAATCTTGTTAACTTTTTGAAATAATATTTTCAATGTGAAATGGTTTTTTTCCACAAAAATGTTTCTAATAACATTTTTATAGTATATTTATTCATAAATAATACATCCAATTTATAGTAATTATAATATTTAATGGATATATTTTATTGATATCATTTTTATTATTTATTTTTATGGATTATGATCAATTTTATTGAGTATGTTCAATTTTATTTCCATCCATCATATTACTCTAGTGGGTTTATGATTAAATTTATTTTATTAGGGTAAGTATTAACATTTAATATGTCAGTTTTTTAATAATTATGTTTATGGTGATCATGTTTTTTTCATTTAATATTGGTAATGCATTAGAATTAGTATTTTATGGGTGGGGCCAAATTATATATATACCCTTGATGCATCAATAAGTCTCATGAAAAAAAATATTTGGCCATATAAGAAAGGTTTCTACTCATAGATTTAAACATTCATAGGAATGGTCTTGACAATTTGAGTTGTCCAATATTGTGGATAACTTCATTATGAGATTTATTATTGATTTCCATGTGATTATTCTATTAGATAAAATATACATGTATAAGTTTGAAGCCCATGTGATTATTTATATGAATTTATTTTGACATCATTTAATTACCCGATTTACCTTTAACTCTTGTAAATAAAATTTACCGTATTTACTATTCATAATGTCTAAAAATAAAAATTAGCCTATAAGAATAATTTGGACCTACTAATTCAAAATATGGAATCCATTTTTACAAATTCGAAATACAGAAGTGGCTGTATTTAATTTAAAATTAATCCCGCTGTTGAGAAAATGAGTTTTAAAAGTTAAAACATTGCAAAAGATTGAAATGTTTTTATCAATGAATTCAGTGTAAAATTAATTTTAGACATAAATTATATTAAATGGTAAAAATATATTCTATTAATAATTTAAAACCATTATATATTATAATTTAACCATATAAATTATCTTGATGAAGAAAAGTTATTTCTAATTAAAATTTAGCGTCCTTTTACTGTTCCTCAAAATATGCAGGTTGACATGAAAATATTAAAATATTATCCAAATACAATTTTTATATTCTTATTGAAATTAATATGTTCATTTTTTCAAATTGAACTCATAAAAGTGTCAAAAACAAGATTTTATGTGGGTGTGCCATCAAAAGGTGGTAAAGCTGTATATTTTTTTGGAAAATAAATATTTTACCCTAAAAATTTATTTCTTTCGAATATCATGTTCTAGAATATATGTAAGATGAATGATAATGATATAAAATTCAAAATTTGGTTAATACTATTCATAAAAACTTGTTCATAATAATATTATAACAATATATCATTGTTTAGCGAAATTCAGTATTACGTACAACACATGCTATTGAGGAAGTTCACTCATGAAACACAAGACACGAATAAAATTATCATATAATACAAGATAATAAGGTGTTTCATGTATAAAAATATAATTTTGTTTTCGTGTACAACACAAGACATCAATGAAATTAAAAAGAATATTTCTCATAAAATTTTGTGGTGTTACATTCAGCTTATCTTGATAGATATCCCGATGGTGAGACCTCACATTATAAGCATCCATTTCATCATGTTTCTTTAATATCACATTATTCATGGATTATAACATGAGGCACTGAAAATCCAAAGCATCATTAAGATGCTTCTCAGACACAGAGTGCTCCTCACCACTCACCTCATTCTGAAGTGCAACTAGTTATTTTTCATCCAGAATATATAGTTTCGTTTCATGGAGAAGGATGGCCTAATGGCACCTTTTCCAGTCCTGGAAATTAGTACCGGTGAGAATTTTTTCCTTCTTGAGTATGGATCACAATGACATGATTGAATTGATTTATAATTCAATTTTTAAAAATATGATTAATAGAGTGTTAGTACATTATCAGAAAAAATTAAGAAAAAGAATGAAAGAAATCTTCATTAGTCTCCCATTATTTTATCAAAACCCAATTACCCTTATTGATGGATTCGGAATATGTTGTTGCTTGAATATTCCAGTGGCAATGATCAATATTCCATTCTCATCACTCCATATTCGATTGTTCACACAACTATAATGGTTTTAGTTAGGCATTCCAAATTCCAACCACATTAACTCACACCTCCTTTATCCATTGAGTGGACTCTCCAATAATGAAATAATTATTTTTGAATTCCTCAATACTTGCCTCTCAATTACACCAGGTATTTCTTTTTCTATCAACCATTGATGTAAACCATGTTAATTCAACAGAAAACCTCAAATTATAATTTCACATCCATTGAAATCACCCCAAAATTTTCTGGTCTAGCACTATGAACAATTGGTTTTATTCTAACTGAAGTAATGGAAAGCTATACCGACATAAAATTTTTTTGATGGATTTTATACTTTATGCATAAATTTCATTTTATTATCTTTTCACATGCTTGTTATTATTATGGGGGATAATCATAAGTGATTTACCATGTCTTGATAATATTTAACATAAAGCATTTTATTTTAGTTACATCTTGAATTTTTGTAAATTAATTAATTATGTGATCGTGACAATACATCAATAATGAATAAACATGAAAATGATAGAAAAAAATAATGGGTATGACCATGAGATTTTCTAATGGGTAGTTTATATAGCATTTGATAAAATTACCCAGAACAAGGGGAGTAACACATTGAATCTTTTAAGGATCATGTATATAACATTCCAGCAGTCCACCTTTGTATCTCGTTGGATTGGATTCTCCTCAGATCCTAACTTGGACCATCTCCACAAGCATCAGGGATCCCTTCATTATATATGATTTAAACTCACTTGTAGGTGATAAGTAAAATGAGTTTTACATAAAAGAAACCACGGGCATGAATATCCTATATATTAATTAGGAGAATACATGCAGAACCACAATTTTAATTTTAAAAATTAATTGAAAGGAAACCAATCACATAAAAAGGCCTTGTCTTGATCATGATCATCCAGAAAAATGAAAAAAATTAGACATTTAATAAAACTATCATTCAATTCATTAATTATTTATATTAAGATGAATCAAAATCATATAAATTAATTATTATCTTTAATTAATCAAAACTTCTATTGTAATCCTTTTTTTGAATTTCCTTCATACTCTCATCCATTATTATTTATATATAATAATAAATACATTCAAAATTAACTATGTACAAAACTTGTACCATATAAGTAACCTGGTGAATACCCATCCAAAAAAACACAACTAGTATTATAATTATATACACTTTAATCTCTTTGACATGTTTCATGCACACATATTAATAGTTATGACCTAACTCATACATGATGTGAAAATCATTAAACATTATGAAGATTTTAATTAAACACACACATAGAAAGAAACATATATGAAAAACCTATCACTTGTTTTGTCCCAAATTTATTCCCACATGAAGGTACATGTCTCAAGGATTACATAATATAATACTAATTATTAAATCTATGTAATCTAGAAAAATTACACAGTGTGTAGATCTGACTATATGGACTGTACCCTGCTCACCATTTATCTGAAGTACATGTATGGGGAAATGGAATGAGAGGTGTACTGCAAGAATCTTCTGAGTAACAGGCATGTCTAATGTGCCACATTCCATGTTGACTCAACATTACATGGTCTTTAGTCAGGAAAGCTGTGTTTGGGTTACATGACATAACCTTGACCCGAAGGGAATACACACCATGCCTAGTGGGCCACAAGGTACGTAGTCCAGCTAACCATGCTCTAACTTATCATGTTCAAAAAATGTGGTAATTATTAAATACACCGTGTTTAACTAATGCACACATTTTGAGAAATTTTTGAATTACTCCCGGCATGTTGAACGCAACTACACAGTGTGTAATTTAGATTTTTGGGTGTGCGTGGCAGATTACATGACATGTAATTATGAATACATGGAGAGTACTATCATGTCACAAGGATATAATTATAATCACATTCTGATGAGATCCTTGATGTAATTTTAATCAAAAAAATATTCATTTTTGATAGATCTGCGAGGAAAAAAAAAGGAAGAATACATCTAAAAATTCAAATTACATGAATGATTAATCATGAATTTACAAAAAAACTATTATATTGTAAAAATTAAATAAATTAAATAAATAATTATAAATTAAATTATGACCCTCTCTGATACCACTTGTAGGTTTCTGGCACAATAGATGCATAGCTGGGTATACACTGACCATTAAATTTTACCATGATTAATGATTAATCCAGGATCAATATGATAAAAAAAGCCAATATCTAAGGAATACAGTCAAAGAATTGGATAAAGAAGATAAATTCTAAGAGCCTAGTTATATGATGGATATATTTTCTTCTAAATTAATTAAATTAAAATAAAGAAATTCCACCAAGGTTTTATTTCTTCATTGACGTGTTTGACCACAAACATGTGGTGATCATTTCTTTGCTTTGTTGAAATCAAGATTAGATATCCTTTAGATGTAATTCACATGTGCTCTGCAAATATCTGGACATCATTGATGGATTCCTTAGGTGTTATCATGGAAGGTCCTTACACTTGCGTATTCCACCCTTGAAGGGCTTGAGAGCTGCTTCCAAAGCATTCTCTGATCTGGTGGAGGATAGACACACTCGTTCTTGGGAGTGTTCATGGAGAAAAAATCCATCAAGAATTGATATATTTTATCCCAATTGTTGTGAATAACCAAAAATTTTCTATCAAGCCTATAGGTTTCCCCCATGACTAATAAGTGAAAAATATTTAATTGAGAATTTAATTTACTAGGTAATAATAAATAATTAGCACAAGTGTTGTTAGATATTTTATTATTCCATGTGAAAAAGCCATATAAAATAATGATTAAAATACTATTATTTCCATGATATGTGATTATATTTCAAGTTACAAGTAAATATTATTTTAATAAAGTTACATTAAACATTATTTTCTCACTCGACTATTTAACTCGGTCCACCCATCATCTAAAATATTTATCGGACCTCAAATAACAACAATTTATTTATAGAATAAAAAATAAATCTAACAATATTAAACATTGATAAATAAATAAATTATTATTGAGAATAACTAATTAATTATTAAACCACAACTATGAATAATATTTATTCAACTTGATAAATAATAAATTATTAAATCGATATTCCGAATACACTTAGTGTGTGACCCTTTAGGACTCTTTTCATAGTGGCTTTAGGTGATCCTACCTAAATTCCAGGGTTAACATATAGAAACACTCCATGACATCCATATACATAGAAGTTGATTCTACAATAAAATTTCACCTCATACGAACACTTATCATGTAATATAATAGCCTTATCATAATATATCCAGTTGATAATGTTTCATGCCGATGTCATCAATCTATATGCTTGAGAACTCATTATTTGACTATTTGGAAATATAACATTACCAGAGAACAACATGGAGATGAATTGATTTAGGATATATCATTTCCATAAAAGGGTCTAAGATATTTAATTCCATTAAAGAATAGAATGGATAATTCCTTCCTCACATTATTCATTAATGCAATATTACGCATGACACACCCAACATATCCTACCTCACCACGAGCATATGTCGTCATAGTTTTCACTAATACATCAATGTGCATGACTCATTATATCCATTAATAATATGATAAATTTCTATTGAACATTACACATGTTCATAGATAGGAATATTCAATGAAACTTATAAAGTGGATTTCAAACTGTTGGGTCTCGTTCTCATAATATAATACTAAATATTACCTGGTGCGTACACCATGAGAAGGAGCCTCAATGTCCTATGAGTCTCTACCCAATATAGCCTGTATCATTTGTGTCACATCCAATGATATCGTCCAGCTATTGAAAATTTATTCTAGAATAGATTCATGGCTCTTCTGGGTTCTCATAATAGTTGGACCTGCTATGACCTTATAGTGTGACAGATACTCATGGGACATTATCAAAAGATATTTTATGAAGAAGAAAAATCATGATGTGATAAGGAATTTATTAATATTCGAAACCTTGAATATATTTTTACCATAAATTTCAAAGAATTTGGTTCTAGTTCACAGAGTCTAAAAATTACATGTTATATGTTGTCTTCAATATACCATGGACATGTGGGGATACCATATTGATCTAGCAGGTATTCAGATACATGATGTGGTGTGAAGTCCAAATATTCATGATATGTGAACCCAGGTCAAAATCCATGAGATATTTATGAAAGATATAGAATCCCAAAAGTTTCACTATTCATGATACATATAACATGGAAAAAATGAATACCTATTGGTTAGTCATAATTTTTAGATACAGAATGATGAATCCGTTATTTTTTCCAATGTAACCACTACTAACACCTCTGTCTTTGACTCAGAATCTATTTCTAACTGAATCCAATAACTTCAGGGGTTATAACCTCTCATCATTAGATTTATGATTCTATTTTTTGGTTATCGCATTACGTCTATTCATAGAACCATTACCGACCATTCTAGAAATAACATTGTGCACCCATTGCCTAAGAAGATCCCAAACCATTGGTTTCCACTATTAATTAAATCCATACATTGAAAGATACATTGTGAGGATGAGAAATGGAAGGAATTTTTTTGGCAGGGTATGTATGAACACATTGGAATCAGGTTCATGTTTTTATTAATCAAATATTATTTCAAAATAAAATGAGTAATAATTATGGGTATATTATTTTGTGTTTTATCACCAGTCATCATT
Organism: Viscum album; assembly: GCA_963277665.1. NCBI lineage: Eukaryota > Viridiplantae > Streptophyta > Magnoliopsida > Santalales > Viscaceae > Viscum > Viscum album. Next base: position 152,208,660 of record OY728134.1, on the reverse strand, counting down.
TTCTACCGTGCAGTTGGGTTCTTATCGTAGTGGAATGACCACACTATAATTTTGAATATGGTCCAAAGATTGAATCTGGGAAGCCTTAATTTTAATATTCTATGTGACTTATTCAGATGATGGTCCTCTCGGTAGATGAATTTGGTTTTGGGTGGATGGTCTCTACAATAGTCAAGTTTGATGGGTATGATATCATGTTTTGGTAGGATAGATGTCCATCAACTTCAATGATGACAGTTAGGTTTCAATGACACAAGCTCAGAAGAATGCTATAGTGATGGATCAACTTCGACATAGGTTGTGGCGGGCCTCGATGAGCACTGTCCTTGGTAACCAGATAAATGGTAAATGGTATAGTAGATGGTGTTTTTGGGTAGCTCAATGAAGGTTATGGTTCTTGTGGATGACTGGTGACAGACCGTGTAATCATGTCTATGGTTCATCGAGTTAGTGGAGGTAATATGTAGTTTTAGTTCAAGGATGAAGAATATAGAAGTGGTGGTTCACAATATAGGAAATTTGGGACAGTTTTTTTCATGGGGTTTGGACTTGGGCTATGGATCATGTTAAATGGGTTATCTAACAAGAATAACAAGAGTTTATGTATGGTTCAATAAAAAATGGTGGACTTTCCCCTTATTAAAAAATAATTTTCCATTAATGTTCATCACCATTCATCAAGAGGCAATACAAATTCCTCACAAAATAATCTTAGTAATAAGAACAATATTATTATTAATTAATTAATTTGTAACCATATAAAGGAATTAGATAACTGACATATAAAAACATCCTAAAACATTTTATTAAAAAAATAAATTAAATTCCAAATTCCATATTTCTTATTTCATAATATTATTATTTACTATAGAATCCAAAATTTGTATCCTAAAATTTTAAAATATAATATTCAACCATTCCAGTGAAATTAAAAAGAAACTCTATATTATAATTAATGAATTTAAATAATTTTTAAAAAATTTATTTAATGTTCCATTATATTAAATATGATTCCATGTTTCACCAACATGGATTATATTTAATGAAGATATATTTTAATTATGTGACAATTGAGTAAACCATAATAACAAAATCACTTATATTGATGGTAAATGGTAATATCATTATTGTTTTTATCTTAATTACTATTTTCTCACCATTATTATGAAGAATAGTAAAAAACATAATGAACACCATACTTATTATAGAAGAAAAAAAATCTTCCTTTAGGTTGTTCTCATTGAAAAAACCACCACTATAATTTTTGTATAATTATATATTTGAAATACTAATTGGTTAAGGGAGTCTATTAAATAAAATTTTATTTAAAAATCCAATAAAAATTAGTCTTCCCTTGTAGCCCATATATACAAATTATACCAATTTAAGGAAAAGTCCCACATTAAAAGCATTACCATAATGTCAGATCCTAATCCAAGTATCTGTTTAAGAGATGTTTATAGTTATCATGTGAATGCATGAGAACAATATATTAAATATAAAATTTATTTTTTAATGACTCAAGCCACAAAAAAAAATGAACCATCATTGTGACCACCACTATAAATACTATCAAAATTTTATTCCATTTTTACCAAAAATCATGGTCACTACAAAGTTTTATAGAAAAATAAATATGAAATAATTTTTTCTATATGGAATTTTTAGTTTTTGTTATTTTCGAAACATGGATTATTGTTTTCCATTCAATTATATTTGTCATATAATATCGACAAGTATGTAAAATAGAATAAATTATGGATATACAATGAAATTTTAATCATAGACCTAACTGAATTTATGATGTCAATGAATGTGTGGACCTTTTTTGGTCCAATATACCATTTTCTAAAACACCACATATTCCACTCCACCATGTACAATTGTATGACCACAACCATTTATGATTAAAAGAACATCATCATCTCCATGTATATGAGAGAAGAAAATATAATATAGTAATTTATAGTTTTTTTTGTTAAATGTTTCTATAAAAATATATATTTATTTTATATTGGAGTCTGATTTACCTATAATGAATTATTGGGATGTGGGATTGTTATTTTATTCACAATAATTGTTATTTTCATACTATACTAAATGTTTACAATCATTTAAATTATTGTATTAATTTAAATGTGTTTCCCTTATTCATTTGGTTATTTTTGATGAGTCATTTCTATTTTTTATTTGTTTATAAATAAAAAGTATTAGTAAATTATTTTAAACAATTTTAGGCCAGGGATATGCTTCTCTTATTTTTTTGGATTATTAATTTTGGGGTTACATAATCCTAGACACACATGTAGATGTACATTTACACTTACATTGGTATGAATGGATTTAATTTTAATATCTAATTTAATTATTATTTGATAATTATAACAAATTTATTATATTGAAATATAATAATAGATAAAATAAATAGTTCTATCAGTATATTAGTAAAATAACATTACAAATATTTATTTAATATAAATTTCAAAATGATATTTTTTTATACCTTATTATGAAAAATAAATTAGTTTTGATGTTAATATTACTAATATAAATAATTGAGTTGATAATATTATAATCTGATGATAAATATTTTATATGAATTTAGTACAAAATATTTTAATGACAAGGATATGTTATTATAATTATATTTATAATAAAATAAATTTTTATATAATTATAAATATTTTTAGTATTTTTTTTAAAAAATTATTGACAATGAAATATTGATCAACTAAATGATTTATCAATAAGAAAATGATATTATACTAATAGATATTTATTTGGTAAAAAATGTTAAATATTTTTCATTCCAGTTCTCTATAAATATTAGTTTCCAATATAAGGATTTCCATGTTAGATCCCAAAAAACCAACATTTAATTTAATATCCACATTAACACCCTTAACCCACACATCTATATCTTATGTGAAAATGTTACATTATTCATACATTATGTGAGAATTTAGTGTATTCAATAATTCATAAAATCATAATATCAGTGTCATTAATAACTAAGAGCACAATACTAGGGAAAATAATATGAAAAACATTATATTTTAATCTTATAAACATATCCATAGTCCATAAAACATATACCCTTCATAAAATTATCATTATATTCGGTATTTTGCATTAAAATAAAAATGGTGAACTTAAACACTCTCTAAGGGTGGAATGATAATGGAACAATGCATTAAGGATAATCCCACTATAAAGCATGGGTTATTAAATGATATAATAATAAGCATATAAAATATTATGAATTATCATGTTAGATATGTATTTTATGATTATTATATATCATAAAAATGTATTCAATGGGAATCATATGTCCAGGATAACATGAATGTAATGATATCATAAATGGATTCTTAGTCAATGTTACCATATAGTGTCATCGATTCATAATTGTAAACCATACATATAGAGATTAAATTTTAATTAATTTATTACTTGACTATATGATTTCAGGACCACCCATCAAATATATGGTTTAATTCAAAATAAAATACTTGAAAGATAATTAATATATGATTTTGTAATAAATATAATTTATAAAAAATATCAATGTCGAACCACATGTTTGGTAAATGGGTATTCCTTTAAGAGAATACCAAATTAATGGAGTTAATCAAAATGATAATTTTACCCTTTAATAAATAAGAAATCATTGTGGTAAAAAGTATGGTGGAATATTCATTTATAGTTCTAAAGTTTCTAATTAAATGTTTAACAAGGAGATACTTAATATTTCCTTAATGGTAAAGGAATTCACCAAAAAATCATCCTTATAAGTGAAAGCTAATTTATAAGGGATTAAAATAGATAAATCATAACGATATAATGAAAATATATATACAACCCATATATATGATTCACTTTAGAGATATAAATTTTTTTTTGAAATTAATCTCAATACTATCAACATCGATATTGATGGTTCATTTATATAAATAGATGAAAAAGTCCAACTAGAACCTAAAAAAGGATTAACTAGATATATCCAAAACCTATTATAATAAATCTTCCTATTAAAAAATTCACATCCACAGTAACATTTTTACATGAAATACATTGGTATTTACCAACCAATATGGTGAAAAATATATATTAGAATAAATAATTATTATTTTAATATCTGTAGGGACTCCTGAAATGTTTTTAAAGATATAATTTGAAAGAAAATTATATATATTAATTTAAAAGAATAATAATAACATGGATATAGAAACAAAAAAAGGTAAACAACAAAAATTAATTTTCTAGAAAAATGAAAAATAATGAATAAAATGAGAGAAAAAGTGGAAAATCCTACCTTATATATTTACTATAAGTTATGAAAAATTACCTTTAATCCAAATGAAATTTTTGCATTGATTATTTCAAAAAAAAATATTAAAAAACTATCACTAAGAGAAATTTATTGAATCAAAATGGATGTATAGGGTTTTATTTATAGTTAATCATGGTGAATAATTTAATAATTGTTTGTTATAAATTTGAAATCTTTGAGATATAATATTCATATCAAAAATCTGTAAATTTTCTTGTAATCATGTATTTTGATTAAAAACTCCATGTTATTTGATTAAATGAAATATTTTATTTATTTTTGAACCCTTTTAAACTCATATTAACTATTAATAATAAATAAAAAATGAAAAAAAATTAATATTGGTTTCTATGGAAAAATATTTTTTTATTATGAAATATAAAGTTGAAGGAGAAAAAAATTATGTACTAGAGAATAAGAAGAAAATTAAAAATTGACAATTAATTAAAATTTCTTTTATACAATTTCTCATATTTTTTTATATAATTTAGAATCATTGACCTAAAATTTTATTTGTAGTGTGGAATGGGGTAGGGTGATGTATGAGTGTGGGTATCCCACCCTTATTGATCTTGGAAAGATGTTGTAATGGCTTGATATTTTGTAAATGGTAATTCCCTTCTTAAAATTATGTCAGATAGTATAAATTAAAAATATCAATGAGGGGAAAAATTATTCTTTTAAATGAATAATGATGAATTAATTAGAAAAAATAATAATAATTCCTAATATTACATTGGTATAATAAATAGAAAATAACATAAGAATATTATGTAAATTTCGATCTGCTAGATCCACTAGAATGATCACACTTATGAACAAAGTTGTATAAATAAAACAAAATTTTTATAATAAAATATTCATTTTAGATATTAAATTATATATAACATTGGGATAAAATAGAGGTTACTAATGAATGAAAAAATTTGTATTTATAAAAAGTAGTAAAACCCTTATGACCATTGGAATAGTAAACTAACCGTCAAAATAGTAATGTGATAGTTAGGAATCGAAATTTCACCATAAGAATAGTAATCCCACCTATGAAAGTATAAATAAAATTTAGGTATGTTATAAATGATAATATTATATATTTATATTATGGAATATGTAAATATATGTTTTAGAAAATAAATAAATTAAGTGTTGTTAATATTGTGAAATGTAAATGTTTATTTACCATTTTATAATTAATATAATGATTTATAAGAAAATTTATTTTCATAAAATATATTTATAAAATAATATATTTTTGTCTTACTATTATAATATAATTCTATGACACATCAATTAATTTTTCAAAGGGTCATAAAATCAATTTTAATATTCAAATTAGTAGTTTTTGAATAAATAATGGTTTAATTTAAAACATAAATTTACCATATTTAGAAAATTATTTTCATAAAATGGATTTAATTTATAAAATATAAACATTGATAAATGGTTAGGTGTAATTTTCTGTAATTTTCTGTAATAGTTGAATTTTTGGTGAATATTGAAATACAGTAATTTAAGGTATTTAACATTTTAAGCCAAATACATCAATTTTTCATTGATGTATAAATTAATAACAGATTATTTCAGACTAAAATTCACTTTTTACTATATTTATCATTTAAAATAAACACTATTGATAGTCTTTATCCAAAATAATACACAATTAAACAAAATATTAAAAAACACACTTCTCCCCCTTATAAATATCACCCCTTACCACCACTTCTCCTAAAACCTTCTATTCTTTAGATATTGAAAATATTTTACCTAATTACTATTAAAAACATATTCCCAATATCCTAGTCTTACGGGTCTCACCAATATACTAATACCAATATCCTTAAGAAGGACCTAAAGGAGAAGTCATTAAAGATGTAAAATCCCTATTCCTTCTCTTTTAATTTCATTTCTCTTCCTATCCTCCCATCACCTCCACTATCAAAAAATAAAATGATAATCTAGTATCATAAATGTAATATAACATTATTTTTTTTATGTTGTATTCATCATCTAACATATTCTCTTCTCCTTTTATTATAAATATGGAAGCTTTATCCATAATGTTTAATTTCACTACCTTTGTGGATGGTGAGTTTTTTGTTTTTAATTACCACCTTCATTGATGTTCATAAACACAATTTTTTGGATGAAACATATTATAATATCTGATATGTTACTTATTTCATATTTTTTATCCAATATATATGCATAATAATAAATAAAATGATATATGTTCGTGGTTGTCTTAAAAATCCTCAAAATTAAAAGAATCATTTTCCATTTACGTTTTATCTAATGAATCATCCTCGTGTCTAAAAAAATATATTTTTGGGCCATTTAAACTATTTAATTTATATTAATACCATATCATTCAACATATGGATTTCTTTTTCTAATTTAAAAGATCATTGATAATTATACACAAGAGAACCAATCATGAAATCATGAAACAAAAGCTCCCAGAACAATGAAATTAAACATTATAACTCATTGAAATGTTAATAAATGAAAAAAATAAAATTATAATAAATAAAATATGTTCAATAGGTTAGAATTAAATTTTTAATGAATCTAAATTTAATATCCATGACATTAAGTTAATGTGCCTAAAATGTTCAGACATAAGGAAAGTGATCTCTCAGAACCTCCAAACATACTGATGGGTTACACTTGGTATCTATTTATACCAATGTTTCACTTCATTATTCTTATATAATTCTCATAAATTAGATTTATTGGTTCCTAAAAAATTATCTATATAAATTAATTCTTATTTAATGGGGAAATTCATCCCTAACAGGTTTACTTCTCATTTCATTCCAATAAGAATGCATGATTAAAGAGAACTTCCAAATTTACGACCCATTTTCATGTACACATAATAATTTGTTTTAAGAAGCAATTATTTTTCCAAAATTTCTAATTTTATCAAAAAAAATATCCTAGAGGATTTTTTTAAATAAAAAATTATTCAGTAGTCCTATTTAAGGTGTCATTAATATTTTACCTTAAACTGCACCCATGTGGATCATTTATAAAGTTTCATAGACAGCCTTTTTACGTTTCTCACTTATGTTGGACATAATTTATCATTAGATTTTCCTATTTACCCTTATTAATGTCCATTTATGATTTAAATCCATTATTTCATGGAAACCATTATAATAAGACTATTTCTTATTCCTTATGACATGATTAAGACACCCATTTTAGTCCATGGGTAACCCTTGTATCTATTCCTTATGCTTGATTATTCATGTGGAATACATATTCCTGAATTTATTATTATGTGTGTTGCAAAATAAATCTCCAATTCATTATTTAATGTTTTCTCTCATTAGATACCATGTATGGGATTGAGGAGTAAAACTAATCTGATATGGGACTTTTTCCACAGTGTGATATAGTCATAAAAGTTAACCTTGACTCATGTTTATGTCCCATTGTATGATGCTACAAAATTACTAGGTTAGCATTATTAAAAGATCCCATGTTCTACATGTTTTTTACATATGGTTCTTCCTATTCTGTTCCTTTTGTATGTCACCATGTTATTCCTTCGTACCCATGTTCTATAATTTATTCCAATTATTATTCCCTTACTGGGATTTTTAGTTCATCCCTTTTGTCTATGTTTTCCCTAGGTTACCCTATGTAGATATTAGTGATCTATGGTAGATTGGATATTATTATGGATGATTAATATATAAAGTTTTTAACATATTTCAATGTTTTCAGGTTTATGCACAGAATCATCCAAATCCACAAGGTTCTACAATCTCTGGTTTGTAATTTATTGATTATTATAATTAAAACTATGTAATAATATGCATAATATTATAAGGTCACTATATGTTTTATCATAGAAAAATTTATTTATTTATGGGGATTCTGATTAGAAACCTTTTTATGAAACGTAAGGATAATTCTATAACCATGGATAACCTAGATTGATACATAGGTAATCACAAGTTAGGATATAATTTTCATTTAAACATTTATCATTCTATGCAAAAATTTTCCTTTTTTACTTGATTATTAGCTATGTATTCGATCCCCCAGAATAAATTTTATTTTTTTAGTTAGTGGAGGAAAGTAGGAGAAACCATATCAACAAATGTGTTAGTAAATGTGATGATTTCACTAATTAAACGAAAAGTATGATGGTCAAAAGATCTCAAAACTTCTTGAAAAAACTAATAGAAAAGGATAAAGTTATTAATAATTACATGAATCATGTGGAACTCTCACACTCTCCTAGTAATTTGAATGTTATGGTCGAATCCTTAACACCACAAAAGGATTATATTTTAGTGGGTCATCGGATCCCCTCATCGTAGTATTTTTTATTAACTTCAATGAGAAGATATTATTATTCCTCCAGTGCTATGAAGATGTTAATTTTGTGCTGGTGGTCTATCAAATTGATACGGAAGATGATTAGTTGTAAACATTGATAAAAAGACACAAAGTCAAAGGATGAAATTATTTCATGGGTTTGAAGGCATTCACGATTTTTTAATATATATTTCCTTGGACTCTCTATATTAAGATGGAGGCGGTGTTCCTTAGACTAAAGCAGAAAGAATATGAATTTATCAAGGTGTATAATGAAAACTTTTCAAGACTTGCATAATATTCATTTGGAATTTTCATTAACACAATAATCATAGTGGATGACATGGATCAAAGACCTCGTAGTTCAGGTGGTCACAACGGCTTACCGCTGGACTGGAATGGGACCCGACGTGAATGAGCGACGGGTTGGCTTGAACCTCGTGGAGGCTTCCTACGTACCATGCCTTGACATTGATCAAAGACCTCATAGTTCAGGTGGTCACAACGGCTTACCACTGGACTAGAATGGGACCCGACGTGAATGAGTGACGGGTGGGCTTGAACCTCGTGGAGGCTTCCTACGTACCATGCCTTGACATGGATCAAAGACCTCGTAGTTCAGGTGGTCACAACGGCTTACCGCTGAACTAGAATGGGACCCGACGTGAATGAGCGACGGGTGGGCTTGAACCTCGTAAAGGCTTCCTACGTACCATGCATTGACATGGATCAAAGACCTCGTATTTCAGGTGGTCTTTTCAGGGTCGGTGCTCACTCTAAGCCCACATGAGTCATGCTCGGTGTGAGAAACAAGTGGTTGCATGGACGTGACGATCACGTCGCGAAGGGTGCGTCCGTGAGAAGCGAAGAGGGGCTTACGCGTTGGGCGGCCCATGGTGTTGGGACTTACTCCAGGATGGAGGCCCAGAGGGGGGTGCCTCGTTCCCTATCACGTCCTCCACTGACCTTGGTAGTGGGGAATTACAGAGATGCACGAGTGCAATCATCTGTACCAAAGGTTAAGGGCTTACGCTCTGAGGCAGCCCTTCCCCTGCGAACATACACCACTCCGACAAGGAGGATCTCAATCCATGTGCCGAAGAGTTCCATTCCCGTGGAGACGAGTGGTGTAAAGAATGTTCGAGCTGGGGGGACCCTTCGTGAGGGAGACGAGGTTGGTTCACAGTTTAACGTCATGTTTTGAGGACGTGGTGCTTGGCAGTTTAACGTCCTGCAGCTCGGACGAGGTGGGTTCACTCCACACCCCTAGGGCTTACATAACCGGTACCATCTGGTCCTTGGGGAAGGGAAGGCGCCGGTAAGGCCATGGAAAAAGGGGGTCATGGGACAAACCATCGAGGGGTCCACGTTAGCGTGGCTATGCGAAGAAGCAATAGCCGTTAGCGTGCCTATGCGAAGAAGCATTAGGCGAAGCAACGCTACGGGAGGTGTTCTCCATGGGACTTTGAAATCACATCGTGAAAACCTGGAGGGTCGCACGGAAAGAGGAATCGCTAAGCAGAGGAGTGTGCTTTGCGAAGTGGGGTGCCTTGGCCTTAGCGTGGTGCATAGGTGGAAGTGGGAGGTGCTTCGCGAAGTGGAACAGTGTTCGCAGAGCACTGCCTCGCGAAGAAGGTGTGGTTCGCGAAGCAGGGTCCTTCCAAGCAATGTGCTTCGCAAAGTGGAGCGATCCTGCCTTAGCATAGGGATGACTCGTATGGGTTGGGTGTTTCGCGAAGCACAAGTGCTCCGCGGCTGCCCGGGTTGCGTTGGGAATCCCCTTCCTTCGTGAATGCCCTTGAGCATCGCGAAGGTCATCCCTCTCGGAAGAGGGGCTCAAAACGAGACAAAGCAGAGTCGTCTTGCGAAGTAGAAATACCTCGCGGAGCTCATGATTCCTGGGGAAAAGCGTGCTTCGAGATTCGGGAGAGGAGAAGCCGAAAGGTCGGATTGTCCGTCCTTGGGACTCAGGGGGAGTCATGTATTTATAGGGAAGGGGCGCCGTGAAGCAGGGCTCGCGCGTCGCCTTCGGGGCTTCGCGGGGGCTCGCGAACGTCAAACGGGTTCGCGGAGGATTACCGCCTCCGGAGCTTCGCGGAGGCTCGCGAACGTCAAACGGGTTCGCGGAGGATTACCGCCTCCGGAGCTTCGCGGCGGCTCGTGAACGTCAAACGGGTTTGCGGAGGATTACCGCCTCTGGAGCTTCGCGGCGGCTCGCGAACGTCAAACGGGTTCGCAGAGGATTACCGCCTCCGGAGCTTCGCGGCGGCTCGCGAACGTCAAACGGGTTCGCGGAGGATTACCGCCTCTGGAGCTTCGCGGCGGCTCGTGAACGTCAAACGGGTTCGCAGAGGATTACCGCCTCCGGAGCTTCGCGGGGTCGCCATGGTTGGGGCGCTTCCCGGCGGGGCTTCGCGGCTGTGCTTCGCGGCTGTGCTTCGCGAGGCAGCGCGCCGGATGTCTTTTTTCATTCCTTCCTTTCGGGCCACATTTTTGGCGCCAACAAATGCCCCCCCTCAGACTTGGAGCCGCGGAGGGCGAAGGGTCGAAGTCTGAGGGACAATCGCCAAAACTGTCGGTGGTTCACGATGCAGCATCGCGAAGGGGGCCCACGCTGCTTGCCGGGGCCGCGGATCCGGACGCGCTGCGATGCTTCGCGCGGGTGAGGCGCGCCGCGATGCTCCGGCGTCGTCGCCTATAAATAGGGGGTCCTCCCTCTTCTGTCTTTACGTGTCTTCCTTGCCTTTTGTGCTCTTGATTTCGCGAAGCTCCGCGTACTCCGCAACAGCCCTCCGCGAATCGAGCTTCACGGCGAACCGCGGGTCTCCGACTCCGCGTCCGCGCCAAGCGAACCTTTGCTTGTCTGCCTTGGCCGGACATCGCGGTTTGAACTTGCGACCGACCTTCGCGGTCCGGCTTCGCGATCGAGCTTCGCGATCGAGCTTCGCGATCAATCCGAAAGAATCCTTTTCTGAGGACCAGAGTTAAAATGGCCCATCAAGAAGCTGTCTTGGGGGTCCTCGCAGATGCTGCTCGTCGAGATGAGATGGCCAACCGTCCAGGCTTGGGGGAAATGGTTCGGAGCCACTCGGACCACACTTCCTTGACAGACCTGCTGTCGGAAGGTCAGAAGGATTACCCGCAGTGCAAGAAACAGCCGTTGTACGGCTTCGGGCTGAGGGATGACGTCTTCATCCCTGAGGCAAGAAGGGATGAACCAGCTTGCTGGTTCAGGAGCACCCCATGCCAGCATCAATGGTTCAGGGCGGCCGATGGTCATGCGCAGGAGGATTTCACACCCGTCACTGCTGATTGCCTCTACAATCATTTGAACGACATTGACGGGAGGCCACTGCAACCAGAGATGTCCCCTCCTCTCTACCGCACCATGCTGAAGGCGGCTCTGCAGGATCCGAAGAAGGGATGGTCCGATGAGTGGGACCTGCGCCAGGGTGGCAACTTTACCGATGACTGGGCCTGGGCCTACTGGGTAGTCGCCTCATGCGAGGAGTTCGAGGCCGAGCTGAGGAGAGTGGGATTGTATGAGGCAGCATGGGCCTCCCAGTTCCACATTTACCAACCAAAGCAGCTGATGCCGGAACTATTGAGTAGATGGTCGTCCAGAACCAACACTTTTCACCTGCATCACGGGGAGGTGGGCATCAGCCTGTGGGATGTCTACCAGGTTTCTGGGGTCCCGATCTTGGGGGCCATGTATGACGAGTTCCTCTCTGTTGCCAGCGCATGGGGAGATCCGGAGCAAATTCCGCGACTGGCGTCAGCGCTGATGGCGCTTGTCCCCGGAGAGGACAAGGAGGCAGTGAGGGATGTCCAATTCAGAAGATGGTTCAAACGCTTCCGGAATTTCCCAGAAGATCGAGAGTTCCCTCCAAGGCCTCGAACCTGTCCAAGGGCAGCCCAACGGGGCAAGGGACACTCGTACTGGCGGGTCTTGGAGGACAGCCAATGGAAGACTTGGGGTTTCAGTGTTAGCACTGAACAACAGCCAATAGTCAGGCTGGCGGCGTTCATCGCGGCTCTCATCTATGGGTGGATCCTACCGGTGAGAGATACAAGCATGGGGGTACGGCCCAGATCGTTCATCATGGCATCGATGTTGGCCATGGGGCAGCGGATCAACCTGGGGATCCCGATGCTCTCCAAACTATACAGAATGTTGCGGTGTATTAGCGAGGGCAAGAAGCCGCCAAGAATATGCGGGCCCTTCCACCTCCTGTATGGGTGGATCGTGGCGCATATCAGGGGGATTTACGAGTATCCAAACCCCATTTCGCCGCCGGGATCAGACTTTCACCCCTCCATTCTGAACGCGGTCGGGAGCTTCCCGTTCAAATTGGCCGTTCCAATGGTGCTGAATAGGGTGTGGAGGGCGGACGAGTTCAACTTTCATCCCATCCCACTGCCGACGGGGAGGCTTACTGATGATGGACGGGGAACAGAAGAACATCGGGCTTACCTCCTGGCCTTCCGAGGTGGAGTTTTGGTGGCTTGGATAGATCGTGAGCCAATCTGTGAACCGTACACCCCGCATCGTTTTGCGAGGCAGTTCCGGTGCCTCCAGCGGCTGACCCCGCAGATATACTGGGAGGTGTGTCACGAGGAGCACCCGTGTGTGATGAGGCAGATGTGGCTCATGTTCACACGTGAGGATGGAAAGATGCAGATCGCATTGCCTCCGTCCACCGCCGCCTTCGGCTTAGTGAAGGAGTACGCCATCAGCTGGGAGGCCGCTTATCCCGGGGAGATACTGAAGCAGCCAACGATCCGGGTTGGTGACGGTGGGCCTCCTTTATCTCGAGGTCGGGGTCGGAGGGCAGCTAGGGCCGCTCGCGGTAGCGAGGCTACCATGGCGGCGAGACCCGCACCGGCCGAGGGTATAGCAGCAGCGGCGGATCTGGTGATTCCGGGAGAGCAGGGTCATCTGGAGAGGCGGCCACCGAGGGGATTCCGTAGGATATCCACTCAGGCTCCGGGGAAGCGGCTGCGTCACATTGACATGGCAGAAGATGCCGTCTTTCCGGAAGCTTGGGACATTTGGGATGTCAACCGGCAATTCCTCAGCCCACCTGAGATGTGGGCCCACCTGAATCGCCTCGGGATGGAACTGCCGGGCATAGGCCCAGTTCGGGCTGGATTCGTGGTGTCTCCGGCGGAGGCGGAACAATACCTGGACGAGCTGGAGGATTACGTCCACTCCAGCGGTGTTCCTTGCCCAATGACGGATTGGGTGAGGGTACTGTTGAATTAGACGGTGCCCCCACAGCTATCGGCTGCCGATCTGAGGGAGCGCTTCCCCTTGCCGGAGGAATCAGGGGACTCTTCTCGGGGGGGATGAGGCTGGAGGAGGGAGCCTGTTGGAGGAGGGCGAGGTCGGAGACCAAAGCTCAGAATCTGACGACTCCGCGGAGGCTCTCGAGGTAGCATCCCAAACTTCTCTCCTTACGACCTGTTTTTGGGTCCCTACGGACTTCTCACCAATGTTTGAGCCATGCAGAAGGAACTTGTTCATAGGCCTCGTTCTCGCTCCTTGGCGGGTGACGATGCGGGAACTTTAGAACCCGCGCATATGGCTGCGTCCAGTTCTGCGTCTGGTGGGACCAGGGGGTCTGAGGCGGCTCCTCTGGAATCTCCAGACCTTCTAACAGTATACGGGGGGCCTAGTCTCGGAGTCCCATCAGTACCGGCCCAGGAGCAGCGCTCGGAGGTCGATCTTCGTAAGTCTCCTCCACCGGTCTCCTCATTGTCACATGTAGGCCATGCCAACTAACGTTTATGTCTCTCTGTCGTACAGTTCTTCGGCTGGCATGGGCTGCTGCAGCGAGGCTGGTCGGGATGTCTGGTGGCATCCCTCCCAGGGGCATGCCGGTGATGGTGGCGATAGTCCCTTCACCTCCTCAAGCTGCGGCGCACACCATCACTGGCGGGACCACCAGCAGGGCCATACCTGAAGTCATCGAGGTGGACTCTGAGGAAGAGGATCAACCGGTCGGTCCCAGTCCTGTCGTGCCTGCGCCGGCGTCAGGTGTCGTACCAGACACAACACCAGATGCAGATCCCGCTGAGGAATTCCTGGAGGCATATCCTGCGTTCGAGCCTGCCGACCGCGCGGATTGGGACGAAACGGCCTCTGATGAGGAAGACAGCAGCATAGTCCTCTGCCGGTCGTGGAAGCTGATCACGCGCTTTATCAGGGACACTCCCCAAGCGCAATGGCTGGCCGAAATGGATAGACTCCGCTCGCGGTTGCACGAACTGTGTGCCGGGGGAGTGGATGCCCAACACCCTCACGTGCTCATCCAAGACCTCATGGCTGAGAAGATCCGGGAGCATGATCGTGGGCTGAGCGTGGGATGGCAGCGGAGGAAAGCGACCAGCATCAGGAAGCTCCAGGAGGCTGAAGGCAAGGTCCAACAGATGCAGATCCGGTCCAACGAGCTTTCAGCCACTCTCGATGCACAGTCTGAGCTGGTCTCACGATTGATGGCCCAGCTGGCAGAGGCTGAGGAGCATATGGGGCGGACATCTGGAAGGATGGCTGTCGTCCAAGCCGCGGTAGAAATGGCTGGGGCCAGAGTTGACGAATTACGCCCCGCCGCTGCTGAAGAGGAGCGGGAGTTGAATCAGCGGCAACAGGCTTTGGATGCCGCAAGTCAGCGGGTGGCGGAGCTGCAACGCTCTTTTGACGGGGTCAACCCGTCCATCGGGGAAGTCAACCCCCGAGTATTGTAGCGAACCCGAAAGAAACTTTTATTAACACTTTTGTGCTTCAACTCTTTCTTTCTCCTTTGTTTTGAGTTCCGCGGCACGAACGATTTTCACTGTTGAATTGCCTTGTTACATCCCTACAATGTATGCGGGACATTTGGAGACAATTCCCCCAAACCAGTCCAGATTCCCGAAAGATGGGGAAGGCTTGATCGGAGGTGGAACTTCCAGGATAGCCGAATTACCGTTTCTACAACGTGCTCTTATGCACGAACGGGGCAACACCAGGGGCGCTGAAATCGGTTCAAACAGATGAAAATGGGAAGTGTGAATCACGATATCCAAATTCGGAATACTGTGGGGATGGCGTGACAATAAAGGACAACCGCTAACCGTGGCGGACAAACGGTATCCTTACTGCGTTAGCCTGAAATGGGGACAACAAATGAGCATCGACCACTGACCATATTCGCAACGCGGGATTTTATCAATTTGTTGTCAATCAATCTTTCAGGACGTTGGCCCAGGACAGTTGGTGGACCATAGGTCAGACATCCAAACTGTTAGGGGGTCCTTCCAGACATGACCCGTCTTCCGGAATGTTGGCCCAGGACGGTAGGTAAGCCGATGCGGCATGTGACCAGGCCGTTAGGGGGGTTCCTTCAGACATGAAAGGGGACGAGGGTCCGAATAAGGGGCACGCAAAGCGTGGAACATGGAGTGGTGGTTTTTTCAAACAGAATCCAACACTTTGGTAGTTGCACCACCGTGGTGGGAGTACGCCAGATGGGCGCATCGGCCTGATCACGGATCATTCTTTCTTCCAGAGAGGGCCTCTCTGGTGAGGGCTGGAAATGGGGAGGAACAAGATTTCGTGATTCCAGGGGCTGAACCCTAGACAAGACGCCTGGGTGTCTCTACGTATCCCACGTGATGATGGGAATCAAGACACACGTAGTTCTGGAAGCGCAGTTTAACGTCATGTGGGACGGGGAGGGGCCTAACCGTGTTGGTACACATCCTACCAAAACTACTAAGCCCACATGAGTCATACTCGGTGTGGGAAACAAGTAGAAGTGGTGGGAATTTCCCGATACAAAGGGGGCAGGTTAGGACAAAGGGACCCTCGGTGACTACCGGCCCAATGACACTAACACGATCATTTAGCGCACCTAGATGCGCGAAGAGGAAGAGCCAAGTATGATGGAGTTCCACTTGAACATAAGGAAGTGGAAACGTGTGAATCATGACGCTCGAGATTTGGATCACGATGATGGCGGCGTGGCGATAGAGGATTACTGCTGACCATGTTCGCAACACAGCATCCTATCGCATTAGCCTAGAATGTGGACAGACAAATGAGGGTCAACCATTGACCATGTTGAAACACGGGACCATGTCACAAATGTTGTCAGATATCCATAGGGACGTTAGCCCGAAACGATTGAAGGGCCCTTAGGTCCAGCATTCATGGAGAGCCCTTAAGCTTAGTATCCACGACGTCCGAGGGTCCTTTTGGATGCGGAAGAGGATGAGGATCCAAATAGCGAGCTCATGAAGCTTGGTCATGAGATGAGAAGAATGTCCCTGTGAAAATCCCATGCTTCGGGCTCCTTGTCAAAACACATCTGAATACGGCAACGAAACGTATTAGAGAGAGGGAGCAGATTCCTTTCCCTTGGGGAGATCTTAGTTTAGGGTCATAATATTCGGACCATGGATGGGAAAAAGGGATCAGGGGATGCATGACATCAAACCCTGACGTGAATGAGGACATAGTCCTGCATACCATGCGTTCTCCGAGGAGATGCTCGAGTCGAGGGACCGAACACAAGGGTTAGGCTGGGCCCGCGGGGAAGTACCCGGGCGCTCCTACGTATCTCATAAGGAAGAGAATCAAGCCATATGTAGTTCTGGAGGGTGGCACGGTAAGGTACCAGTGCCAGGGGAAAAAGGGAAGTGTGGGCATAGCCCTTGCACTAAGAGAAGTGGAATTTGATGTATCTTGTTTGTTCTTTAAGGTGAATGGATTTTTTTGTGAAGTGACCGGCCTAGAACAGTAGGTCGTGATGTCGCCATAAGAATCAAGCCGTGATGGGCATTGAAAAATGGCATGGCACGTGACCAATACACAACGTGATGTCCTCTACAACGAGGTCACCACAATGCAGTGCCGTTCTTCGTCGTGCGGCCAGGACGATAATGTCACAGTTTAGGGTCGTATGATAGGACCAAGCATGCATTTTATCGTCATGCAGCGCAGACGTAGCAGGGACGATGCTAGGCGGGAAATGTGTGCAGTGTTATAAAACACAATTGACAGAGATATGATCCCACATCAAATTGTACGCCATCCAGAGAGGGGAACCTTAGGCCGAGGGGCCTACACGGAGGTGAAACAGGGAGAGAGACTGGCTTCCTGAATGGGTTGTACCCGGAGACAGGGCATCTGGGCGGTCCTACGTGTCCCATGAGAATGGGAATCAAGTTGAACGTAGTCCCGAATGGATCTTAGTTTTTGGTCTTAGAGCTCGGACCATGGGAGCCCCAAAGGGCACCAGATTGCAGCTTTGCCCCCCTAGCATGCAAAGGTGCACTGAGGGATAGTGCCAAAAGTGTCGAGATTCCACCTGGACATGATGGGGTGGAAAATTATGTGAATCATGCAACCAACATTCAAGGACTGAAGGAGCTGGCGTGACGATAGAGAATTACTGCTGACCATGTTCGCAACACAGCATCCTGTCGCGTTAGCCTGAAATGAGGACTATCAAAACAAGCATAGACCGCTGACCATATTCGCAACGCGGGAATTTATCGATTTGTTGTTCGAAACCCTGGAGGGTGTTGGCTTGTATCGGTAGGAGAGCCCTTGGGCGTAGTATCCAGGCCGTTCTTGGGGGTCCCTCCGGGTGTGAAAGATGATGGAAGTCCGAATAGAGGGGAACACGAAGCTTGACAAGTGGAAGGAACTTGACCAAGTTGAATCTGACACTCTTGGTCCTAGACTAGAGTGCTCTTAATACATGGGTGAACCACTGCAGGGAGCCAAGGGACTCAACCTTGAGGGGGATCGAGAGATGGAAGATTCCCAGGGGAAGGGGGCATGGTGCCCAAAACCTTGTATCATACCTACACACCCCCCGCTGGAGAGGGATGGACCAAGTGGCCTAGGTGACCGGGAAATCAAGAGATCTCCCAGAGGTGGGGCTGGACCCGAATCTTAGACACTCAGGTGGTCCAACGTATCCCATTAGGATGGGAATCAATCCATACATAGTTCTAAAGTGTGCCTTTTAACGTCAAGCAGGACAGAGACCAGGAGGACCGAACCTCAGAATGGGGGCGTGCGTGGTGCAGCTATTGCAAACCCGACGTGAATGAGGACGTAGTCCTACATCACGCCACGTAGCCCTGTGATCAGGGTCCAGAAGGCAGGATTAGAGAGGTAAATTTGCTGAACTCAAGCTGGGCCCGGAGACAAGGGGTCTTGAACGTAGTTCCAGATGAGAGTCTTAGTTTATGGTCTTAGAGCTCGGACCGTGGGTGGTGACAACACCCGAGTAAGCACAGATGTCAACCCAATCCCCAAGCCCACATGAGATAAACTCGGTGTGGGAAACAAGGGGGGTATCCTCATCGCAATACATGGGGCGTCCATCAAAGGGGAGTCAGCAGAGAATTTTGAAATACACCTTTGATGTAGCTCGTTCCTCGAACGCGCAGACGTGCATGGGGGAAAAGTACCCGGAGTCCCGAGACTCTACTTGGACATGATGAAGTGTTGAAGGGTGTGAATCGTGTACCCGGAATTTGGGCTTAATAGGTTGGCATGACGACAGAGGAAAACTGTTATCCATGACGGAAACACAGCGTCTGTATCACGTTATCCTGAGGTGGGAACAACAAATGAGCATCGACCGCTGACCATATTCGCAACGCGGGATTTTATTGATTTGTTGTCCGAAACCCTCGGGGGCGTTGGCCCGTATCGGCAGGAGAGCCCTTTAGCATTGTATCCAGGCCGTTCATGGGGGTCCCTTCGAGTGTGAAAGATGATGAAAGCCCTGATGCGGGGATACGTAAAGCCTGGAAAGCGGGTGCAGACGTGTCCGAGTAAAGGTTGGCATTCCAGGTAATAAACCAGAGTACTCTTAAGCAAATTGGTGAACCGCCGAAGAAAAAGGATCGATGAAACAGCTCAGTAGGGTGGGGGGATCATGGCGTAGTCATTAAGAGATCGTCGTGAATGAGGACATGATCCCACACCACACCATATGGTCCCCTCATGAGGGAAGGATAGGCCAAGGGGCCAAGATGGGATAGGGATTCCTGGGAGATGGGGCTGGACCTGAAGCGTAGACGTTCAGGTGATCCTACGTATCCCATTAGGATGGGAATCAAGCCACACGTAGTTCTTGAAATGCAGTTTAACGTCATACTGGACGAGGAGGGGAGTAATATACCCCTAAACAAGGGAGGTGTATGGCATGGTAAAGAAGCCATCGTGAATGAGGACGTAGTCCTACGTCACACTATACGATCCTATAAGATAGGTCCTGGGCCGCGGCCCGGAAAGGCCAAGGGGCCTGGGGCTGAGCCTCGGTCAGGAAGGCCTGACTGGTTTGTAGTTTAACGTCTTACATGAGGACAGGGGTTGGGGACCCGAGGAGGCCAAGGGGCCTGAGGCTGGGCCTCGTAAAGGGAGTTGCACGGCATGGTACATGATCCCGACGTGAATGAGGACGTAGTCCCACACCACACCGTACACTCCGGGTAAGAAGGGACCTAGGCTGTGACCTGGAAAGGCCAAGGGGCCTAAGGTCAAGCATCAGTCAAGAAGGCCTGACTGGATTGTAGTTTAACGTCTTACATGAGGACGGGGGGCCAGGGGCCCAAGGAGGCCAAAGGGCCTGAGGCTGGGCCTCGTAAGGGGAGTCGTACGGCATGGTACATGATCCCGACGTGAATGAGGACGTAGTCCCACACCACACCGTACACTCCAGGTGAGGAATCCTAGGCCGTGGCCCGGAGAAAAGGGGAAATTATCAATCAGAAAGGCCTGACTGGTTTGTAGTTTAACGTCTAACATGAGGACGAGGGTCGGGGACCCGAAAAGGCCAAGGGGCCTGAGGCTGAGCCTCGTAAAGGGAGGGAATACGACATGGTACATGATCCCGACGTGAATGAGGACGCAGTCCTACATCACACCGTACACCCTTATGAGGAATCCTGGGTCGTGGCCCGGATCGCTAGCACCACCTGGGGGAAGTTTGTCACCTTGGGATGGGGCAGAGGGGATCACTGTTCTTGATGCCTGGGGCATCTCGGGGTGGACCCGAAGATCCAGGACACTGTTGACCATGTTCGAAACACAGCGTTCCTATGGTGACCCGCATGGGGGAAACAAATGAGCATCGACCGCTGACCAAATTCGCAACGCGGGACTTGTATCGACTTGTTGCTTAAGAAAACCCTCGGGGGCGTTGGCCTGTATCGGTAGGAGATCCCTTGGGCATTGTATCCAGGCCGTTATCAGGGGTCCCTCCGGGTGTGAAAAGGTGACAGAATCCCAATCAAGGAGTGGGTGAAGCTCGGTTTCGTTCATCCACGAAAGGGGCAAACACCTCCAGGGGGAATGTGCAGCCAGGTCGAGGCTTGCTCGACGTGGGTCGGGGCAAAAGTGTGCACCCTGCCATGTCTTGACCCGAAGGGAATATTTTGGCTTTTGGGCTGGGCCAACAGACGAAATGTCCGGGCGTTCCTACGTATCTCATAAGGATGAGAATCAAGCCATACGTAGTTCTTGAAGGCCATGCAGTTTAGCGTCATGCGGTGAGGACGTGGGAGGGTAGAAGAATGGGAGTGGGCGCATGGTGCGACCTTTACAATCTTTGCGCGAGTGGGGTTGCATGAGCGGGGCCAAGAAAACCTACTCCCTGCTACACAAAGATCCTCCAAGGAGACTATCCCCAGGGGGAATAGCGGAATAGAAAAGCTTGGGGCTGGGCTCAAGACGAGGCGTCCGAGCGTTCCTACGTATCCCATGAAGATGGGAATCAAGCCATACGTAGTTATTGACATGCAGTTTAACGTCATGCGGGACGAGGGGCATCTCATTCGGGGATGTGTACGGTATGGTACATGATCCCAATGTGAGGATGTAGTCCTACACCGTACCGTACGATCCCGTAAGAGGGTAAGTCGGAGAGAAACGAGGGGGCCTGGGGCCAGACTGCGGTGGAGACGGGGCCAGGGGCCTAAGGAGGCCAAGGGGTTTGAGGCTAGGCCTCGGTCAGGAAGACCTGACTGGATTGCAGTTTAACGTCTTGCAGTGAGGACGGAGAGGCAGTTTAAGGTCATGCGGGACCAAGTCGCAGTTTAGGGTCGTGCATGACCCTCTCGCAGTTTAGTGTCGTGCAGGACCCTCTCGTAGTTTAGGGTCGTGCAGGACCACTTTTTCCCTAGGAAAAATATCGCTTGAGGAATCTGGCATTGGTGGGAGGAGTTACACGCTCTCCATCTGTGGTCACCAAGGAGTATGCTCCGTTGGGGTAAACCTTATGGATTATATAAGGCCTTTCCCATTTGGGTTCTAACATGGGTTGTTTCCTACCGGGAATCATTGGCGCTCGAAGGGCCAGTACCAGGTCACCCTGTAGAAAAGAGCGGAGATGAACCTTCTTGTCAAAAGCTCTCGCTATCTTGTCCTGATGCCTTTCCAGATTGTGCAGGCCACGAAGCCGGTTCTCGTCCAGTGCCTCTAATTCAGCTAGACGGATCTCAGCTACCTCATCTGATGTCTGGTGATCATAAACTGCAGTGCGTAGTGACGGCAGCTGGATCTCAATGGGTAGGACGGCCTCAGATCCATACACCAGGGAATATGGGGTCACCTGGGTAGAGTTGCGAGTCGTCGTCCGGTAAGCCCAGAGGGCGTTGGGGAGCTTGTCTGGCCAACTTTTCTTGTTCTGACCAACCATCTTCTGCAGAATGTTAGAGAGGGTCTTGTTAAACGCCTCGATCTGTCCATTCGCCTGCGCGTGGTAGTGGGAGGTATGGTTTGACCGGATGTCGTACTTAGTGTACAATTTCTTCAATTCAGCTGCTCGGAAGTTGGTGCCGTTGTTAGTGAGGATGGCGTGAGGGACTCCAAACCGGTGGATAATGTTGGAGCTCACAAAGTCAACGATGGAACGGGCCTTGACCTCTTTGATCGGAACTACTTCTGCCCACTTGGAGAAGAAATCTGTAGCAGTCAGGATGAACCTAAACTGGCGGGCTGTTGCTGGTGGATACGGTCCCACTACATCAAGTCCCCATACCGCAAATGGCCAAGAGTACTTGGTGGGGTGGAGGGGTTCTGGCGGCCGATGCAAGAAGTTGGCATGTACTTGGCACGCGTGGCATCTCTTGGCATATCCAATGCAATCGTGGATCATGGAGGGCAAGAAGTACCCTAACCTCCGGATTTGATGGGACAGTTTCGGCCCAGCTTGATGGGCGCCACAGGAACCGGCATGAACCTCTTGCATAACTTTAGGTATCTCTACTCCTTGGATGCAACGGAGGAGGACACCGTCGAAACTCCGCTTATAGAGGATCTGCTCAAGACTAGGGCCGCTTTGGAGGGTGAATTGAAGTGTGCGGCGTCGGATTCGCTCGCGCTCGGCCCGGTCGTCCGGGAGCTGACCATTTTGAAGATACTCAACAAAAGGTGCTCTCCAGTCGGGGGTGGTTTCAACCACTACGTCTGACGAGCCCAGAACTCCCGATATGGAGGGTCCGGCGGTGAGATGACTTACCCGCAGGCCATCACGGTCCTCTTGGGTGACGGGAGCAATGACTCTCCGGTGGGCCACGTGTATGACCAAACCATCTTGCTCGGGTTCTGCGAGCGACGGGGCTAAGCCAGCCAGGGCGTCCGCTTGGCCGTTCTGTGACCGTGGGACATGGGTAACCTCTGGCTGAGAAGAGAACATGGCCATTAGGAGGAGGGTGTACTCCAGCAACGGTGCAAGCTCTGGCTTCCTGACGACGTAGTCGCCATTAACCTGTTTGATTACCAGCTCGGAATCTCCCTTCACATGTAGATGGGGAACATGGATTTCAAGGGCCAACTCGAGGCCGGTAATGAGAGCTTGGTACTCTTCCTCGTTGTTCGTACAAACTTCTGACAACAGGAATGAGTATGGCAGGATGGCTTGCGCCGGGGTAATGAAAACAATGCCCAGACCCACTCTGTTGAGCTTGGGGTCGTTGAGCCTTCTACCGATGGGACTCCGGGAGGCGCCGTCGAAATGCATTTTCCAACACGGGACAACATGACCGACTGAGAGGATCCTCTCGTCGGGGAAGTCCAGGTCCGGGGATTGATCCACGGGGGTTGGATGGGAAGCTAAAAAGTCTGCCAATGCCTGTCCCTTAACGGCCTTCTGAGGCACGAACCTGATATCAAACTGCTGGAGAATCACCGCCCACCGTGCTAGTCGGCCAGTCAGCATGGGGCGGTTCAGGATGTACTTCAGCGGATCTACCCGAGAGATCAATTGTACCTCGTGGTGTTGCAGGTAGTGTCGCAACTTCTGCACAGTGAAGACGAGCGCAAGGCAGCTCTTTTCGATAGGGGAGTATCTGACCTCCGTATCGAGAAGCATGCGGCTGAGATAGTAGAGACTGTTCTCAGTGCCCTCGTTATTCTTCTGGGCGAGCAGCGCACCGAGGGATCCCTCTAGGGCGGTCACGTAAAGGACCAGCAGCTTTCCGGAGAAGGGTGGCATCAAGACCGGAGGTTGGAGTAGATACTGCTTGATTTCCTCGAAGGCGGCCCGACACTGCTCATCCCATTCGTAGGCAGCGTCTTTCTTCATGAGCCGGGAAAAGGGCTTACACTTGCCAGCGAAATTCGCAATGAATCGGCATATATAGGCTAAGTGGACTTGCAGGCCTCGAAGCTCCCGAATGTTGCTCGGGGGAGGCATTTGGCTGATGGCCTTGATCTTCTCTGGGTCGATCTCGATACCTCGGTATCTGACAAAGAAGCCCAGAAACTTCCCGGAGGTGACTCCGAAGGCACACTTCAGCGGGTTCATCTTCAGGTGACGGGAACGGAGGAAACCGAACAATTTCTCAAGGTATTTGAGATGGTCCTGGCGCTGGCGTGATTTGACTACAAGGTCATCCACGTAGCAATCCACCAATGTCCCGAGGATCGGTTTGAATATGCGATGCATGGCCCTCTGATAAGTGGCACCTGCATTTTTCAAACCGAATGGCATTACCCGGTAGCAAAAGGTACCCTGGGGAGCCCTGAAGGCAGTGGACTCCTCGTCTTCGGGGGCCATCCGGATATGGTTATACCTGGAATACCCATCCATGAAAGAGAGGGCTTGGAACCCGGCCGTGGAGTCAATCAACAGCTCCGTCCCTGGGAGTGGGAAGTCATCCTTTGGGCAGTGGTGATTGATATCGCGGAAGTCGATGCAGACTCTGATCTGCCCATTCTTCTTCCTGACCGGAACAATGTTGGCGAGCCATTTGGGGTACTGGACCTCCTTAATGATGTTGGCTTTGATAAGCTTGTCAACATCGGCCTCAACCATAGCACCATGAGAAGGGTGCATTTTCCTGGGAGGCTGCTTGAACCCACGGTGTTTTGCCGGGAGACCCAGACGGTGGATGGCCACTTGGGGATCTAGCCCTGGCATCTCATCGTAACTCCAGGCAAACACATCGCGGTGCTGTTTGAGGAAGTCTACATACTGCTGCCGCTCCTCGAGGGACATGGCCACACTGATCAATGTGGATCTTGGATCTGCCTCGCTACCAAGGTTCACCTGTACCAGTTCATCAACCGTGGTAGAGACGCCTTCCTCAAAGGCTGGGGGAGCATCCTCCAAGTCTTCCTCCCCAGCCATGGGGGGACTTCTTGCGACGGAAGTTGCTTCTGGGCTCTCAAAACCCGAGGGGCAGCTGGTGCCGGCTTGGGCAGCAGCGTTCATCAAATCAGGAGACTCACTTGTCGTTGAGACCATAGCAATGAATGCATTTGATCCTATCCCATCCGGCCTTCGTCCTAAGGGGCCACGCTTTATGATATCAAAGAAGTGGTGACGTGTCGGCCTGAGTCGGTTGATTCCAACCCGGCGGAAGAGACGCGTTTGGCGCACTGCCGTTGTCATCAACTTGACGTCCCGGTACCGTACAGGGGTAGGAGGTTCCGGGATCACCTGAGCCTGGTTGATGTAGGAGTACGAGGTGACTTTCCGCCGTCGCTTGGACACGGGAACATGCCTTCCTTGCGTACCCGAAACCACGAAACATTGCCCCATGTCGGGGGTCGTGGCCTCCAACCGGTGGATCGAGAGGATGTAGGCGTCATCCATGCTTGCCCAGGGATCACTCGTGATCGGGGCGGGATCATCCTCTCTTACCAGGATTTGCTTGTCTTTACTTTTGTAATAACCCGCATCCAGATAGCGGGCCTCACAAGAAGCGAAAGGGGACGCGTCTCCTTGGAGCACGCCTCCTCGACCATTGAGCGAGTACTTGAGGCACTGGTGATACGATGAGGGGACCGCTGCATGCAGATGGAGCCAAGGCCTACACATCAATTCGTTGTAGGCGGTGTCCTGAGAAACAACCATGAACTCGGTGCTGGCAATTAAGCCACCGAACTGAGTCTTCAGGAGGATCTTGCCGACCGGGGTTTGCTCTGTTCTGTCGTACCCCTGGATCCTGAGATCAGAGGGAGTTAAATCTCCTTTGGACAGACCCAGTTTTCGCAGCGTCCGGGTCGGAATTAGATTGATTCCAGAACCCATGTCAACGAGGCATTGGCAGACTTCCACACCGTTGAAGTGGACAGTGATATACAGCGGGCGAATGTGCCCCCGTATGGGAGGGTCTTCATCTTCACCGGAGAACGAGATAACCGCCTGACATTCAGAGTTTTCAATCGTCTCAGTATGGAAGGCTTCCGCAGCTGCTACCTCCGTCTCGAACTGGAGGGGACTCCTCAAGGCCTCGGCAAGTGCCTCGCGCATCTCGGATGACAGGAACAGGGCCTCAAGGATGGAAAGCCTCACCGGGATGCCAGCCAGGTGCTTCAGAACATCGTACTTTCGTGCCAAACGCGAACCTCTGCTTACAGGAGGTCTTTCGGCATTTGGATGCACAGCGGGTCCTGCCGGTTGAACTGGCGAGTAACTAGTACTGGGTACATCTTGCTGCCTACGAGTAGAAGCCTGAAGAGTAGTCGCCGGGCTAGGATCGGACAGCAGAGGCTGGCCTGTAGCCGAGCAAGACTGACCATGATACGGACGAGGCAGCTCCCCCCGATCCAGTAGCATGAACGGCGGTGGAGGCAGAGCCGAGGGTGTTGGATGGGTTTGCACGTGCTGAGATCTGTGCTGAGCCTGCTGCCTGGTCTCGGCAGCGTGCACGGCTTGGCCACAAGTGCCTACTGGCATGCCTCGATGACCGGCGCGATTGCGATTCCGCTGACATTGACGTCGACTGGGAACGTTGGGGAGGTCTGCCTAGGGTTCCCCCTCGTCGGGGGTCATATAGGGCTTTACTAGCTCCACGGTGTTAACCGAAGCATACCCTTGACTATCGCTCGAAGAGTCATCCACCGCTGGGCGGATTCTGGGATGAATCCCCATTTCGGGAGGCATAAAGTCGCCGAGAGTGTGGGACGACGACGGCACTGGCGGTGCACATTGCTTCTTCTGGCGTCGCCGCTGCATTCCCTTTTGGGCAGAAGTTGACTGTGAGGACGACGCGGAGGCACCAGCTACTTCTTCTGAATGTTCTAACTGCTTCAGGCATGCCCGGATGATACCCTGGGCACGGACGGCAGTTTTTCGAGCCATCCAGTCGTCGTATTTCTGGGATCCGCGTCTAGGGACCTGCTGCCCCTCACCTTCGCTGTCGCTGCCGATTTCTGATCCTGCAAAGACGCCTGCCACTTGTGCTGGCAATGGGCCCAACTTGACTATGTTGTTGTTGACCTGGTCCTGAAGCCAGTCTTTAAACACATTGCATCGCTTGAGGGTGTGCCCCAGGATTCGATGATAAGGGCAGTAGTTGGGGTGATCAGTGAGATGCGCCTCTACCGGCCTCCTGCACTCAGGCAGACGCACGATCCCTTGCTCTAGAGCACTTCGGAAGTAGCCAGGGACCTGATTTTCGTTGAACGAATAGGTATGGTACTTTCTTTCCGGGTAAGGGGTCCTGGGGGCCTGGTCCTGTCGAGGGACCGGAGGGGCCTGCCGAGGAGGCGGCGCCTGGTTGTCTCGCCTAGGTGGCGGGTGGCGCATTGCGCGGGGGAACCTGTCGGTTCTAAGTCGGTCGTTGCTAGGCAGGAGCATGTGCTTGAGGTGGAGGACCACTGCGGGGTTGCGGGTGTGGTGCCGCAGGTAGCAATTCCAGCTGCCTCGGGGCTTCTATTTGAACCACCGCGGCGGGTTCAGCCTTGGCGGCCCTCCTGGCTGGGATCATAGTGGACAGCAAACGTGCCTGACTAGCCTGTTACAGGGCCTCCTCGAGGCGCTGGGACTGATCCGAGAAATCTCTGAACCCTCCAGGGTATTTCTGGGTAATCAAGGAGGGTACCAGCTCTGTCTTGACGTTCCCCACACACATCGTCACTAATTGCTCCTGAGTCAGTGGCATATCGAGGGAATACGTAAGTCCTTTCCACCGGGAGACGAAGTCTACAACCCGCTCATCAGGCCTCTGTTTGCACTTGAAGAGGTCCGCAATGCTGGTCTTTCGCGTGGTGGAGCTGAACTGGTATAAGAACTGCCAGCGAAGATCCTCCCAACCGGTCACTGATCCGATAGGGAGCTTGCTGTACCAGACGAATTCCGGACCTTCCAATGTCTGTACAAAACATCAAAGCTTAGCGGCTTCTTGTTGTGTCGGGGTCCCCAGCATGGGGCCACACTAGGAAGAGAAATGAGCCAAGTGCTGGGGTGGGTCCCCCGTCCCGTTAAAAGGCGAGAAAGTGGGGTTCCCAAAACCTGGAGGCACTGGCATATCATCCACCCACGCGGGATAAGGCTTGCCATCCGGTGGGACCGCAACCTGTCGTGTTTCCAATGCCTCGAGGCGGGCTGTGAGTGCCGCAATAAGGTCCTACGGGTGGGGGTCCCTGTCTTGACGGGGATCCCTAACCAGAAGCGCATTTCCAGGTTCTTCAACACGGTAGACGGCTTCGGCTACTCGCGGGTCGACTGGCTGGACGACCTGCTGGGCGACTGGGGGAACCCGGGTTGGATTCTTCAGATTTCCCCGTCGCTCAGGGGGGTTTGGCGAGACGTATCGCACCCTCTTGCCGTATGTTCCGGCTTCCGCCCTGTCCGCTGCAGTAGCATGATCAGGGTTTCCCGGAGGCATCTCACCGGGGGAAATTGTTCCTGCCCCTGCTGCCCCGGCCTGGGATTACCATAGTCGGGTCACCGCTCTGCGGCGCGCTCAGCCAATAGTTCGTCAACCAGCCTCTTCTGCTCAGCAAGCTGCTGGCGTAACGCGGCCTTCTCAGGATCCTCGTCTGTTTTCTGCACAGAGGCGGACGGGTCGGAGTGCTTGACGGTTCCGACGTGCTCTTTACCTTTGCCGGTGTTTCGACTGAGTACCAGCGACTCTGTGGGTGCGGGCAGGCCAAGAAGGTTCCTCTGCTGACGGGTGACTCTCCCTGATGGGTCGAGTAGTGGCGGTGCACCCTCTGGGGGGAAGTCTCCATCAAGGAGTTCCAGTTTGTCTTCCCTGTCCACAATGTCGGCCATGTGGACCGCGATTCCTCTCGAGGGCATGTCCTCGATGTCGCATAGCGAATCGGGTTGTCATCGAATAGGATCGAACAGAAGGGCAGCATAGTGTCCCCAAACACGGACTTGCACATGGGGGGTGGCTTCCCTGACGATCTTGCGGAGTGCCTTGAAACTCTGAACGCATTTTC
Source organism: Viscum album (assembly GCA_963277665.1). Lineage (NCBI taxonomy): Eukaryota > Viridiplantae > Streptophyta > Magnoliopsida > Santalales > Viscaceae > Viscum > Viscum album. The sequence continues at coordinate 152,179,300 of OY728134.1, read as the reverse complement.
GTTGGAGAGAACTCTGGTGACCGACTGACTCGGGGTGCTGGGCCACAAGGAGCGCCGCTGCATCAATCAGGCGGCACTGTTTTCCAATCTCCTCGAAGTGCTCTCGACTCCTGTGGTATACTACCCGTTCACAGCGGAGGAGGATGTGCGTTTCCCACAGGGTTCAACAAAAGCATCCCACTTCTTCAGGGGTAAGCGACTCGGGTACGTGGAAATTCAGCGCCGCCGTAGGCCAGAACTTCTCTGGGATGTAGTCCGCTGCAAGAATACTCCAGAAGCTCCTGGGTTCGTCCTCGAGGTTCGGCCGTAAATTACCCCACTCATCAACCGGGGGCGGCTGAGGGACCGGTAGCGGTACCGAGGCGGACCTCTGGGATAGCAAACTCGGCGGTGGAGAATACGGCGAGCGAGAAGACTGGCCACCGAAATCTGGGCCTTCCTCTGAAGAGCGAGGTGACCTGACCACAATGTCACGATAGGACGGGCTAACAACCACTGCTTCGGGTACGGGAATCACCATTACCGGTGTCCAGTCATGTCGTGGATCTACCACCGTTGACCCCCAAAACAGCTCCTCGTGATCCCGAGTAGAGGTAGAGGGTGCTTCAGGTTACGATGGCGGTGACTGCGCGGTCGAAGCCTGCGAAGTTCTCAGAATCTCTTCCTCCGGGATGTACCTGCGGAGAGAGATGGGAATCCGGTGGACCTCAAATTCTAGGAGAACGAGGCTGACGCGTCTGGTTCTTGCCCCAGTCCTTGATACGGAGGATCTGGGAGAAGGTTCCATCGCTGAATCGCATTCCACTTCCGAATTGGAGAAGCGGACAGGTTTGATCTCCACCTGGGCCTTGCCAGGATTCTTCTTGTGGCGGTGACGACCCGCTCTTCTGCCCCTGGGTGGCTCTTCGGGACAGGGTTGACCCCTATCAGGCAGCCTCGGGGCGGCGCTGGCGCCGTGGCGGAGAGGGCCCCCACTCGAGACAGCCGGGGTGCGAGGGGCACCAGGGCAAATGTCGAAGGTTACATAAGGAAGACCTCCATGAACAGTACCCATGTGGGAGGGGCCTCTGTTGGAACTGGCAGGATCATGGGGAAGACCTCCATGGTCGATGCGAGTGGAGCGAGGCCGACCTTCACTCCTCGGGTTGCTGGGGTGAGGAGGACCTTCACTGGTTGCAGAGAGGACATAGGGAGGACCCCCACGTTGAAGAAGGACCAGATGGACGGTGTCTTCAGAAGGATGGACTCCATACCCTGTACAGCGGGCGCGGGAAATGTTTCCGCGCTGAGCATCACTGCCGCGGGGCAGGTCTTCCTGCAGGATGGGGGCAACACGAGGCATGCCTCCATGACGAACCTCGGGGCGGGGAAGGCCCACGCTCTGTGGAGTAGTGGTACGGGGAGGACCTCCGTACGGGGTGGCATCACCGCGGGTTAGCTCGCGGCGATCACTACTTGGCCCTGCAACCCGGAGAGTCAACCCAGCCTGCCCGTGGGGCGGTTGGGGTCTCGATCCTGGTTGGGTGAAGGGGTGCCCCTGCTCAATGTACGCGGGGGCTTCATAATGTACGTCGGCGGTGGCTCGGGCCACTGTAGCTGTCGACGTGGACGTGCCTAGGCGAGCGTCCTCAGCCCGGGCCCGATGCTGGCATCGGGTCAGGCAGGCCGGTGCAGGCGGTGCAGGGACGTAGTCCGCCTGCTCTTCCTACGGGACCGGACGGCGGTGCTGATGCGGCCGGACAGGAGCTCTCGCCTGGGGGCCCCGAGTCGGGGCCCTGAGCGGACTGAGCCGGACATCGCCTACCTCTTCAGCGTAAGGCGAGGAGTCGTTAAGGCGTTCTGGGGATAGGCTCCCGAAACAGTTGAATGTCGGGGTGGGAGCAGGGGCTCCCTGCGCGGCCTGTTTGGGCAACATTGACAGCGGGGCCTGGAGGCCTCCAGGTCCAAGCGGGCCATATCCCTGGTCGGGATGACCCCTTCCTCCTCGTACCTGCGCACGAGGCTGTTGATCACCCTTCATTGGATGACCTCTGATGGGGAAAGGGGACGTGGACGTCCCATATTCCGTGATGTGGCAGCCGTCGTGGCGGTAGTGGCGCCATGTGGGGTGGCCGTCGTGGTGTTGCCCCTGCCCCTGTGCGGGAGAGGAGCGGATGGTGACCGCATCTCTGAAATAGCAACCTGGTTCCTGGAAAACGAAGGGATCAACTCATCAGTGCTGAGAGAAAAATGATTGACAGCTAGTGCCCCAGCGTTCTTCCATCCTCCATGTCTGTGAGAAGGATCCACGCCAACACGCTGCAGAGCGGAGTGCCCCACGTTCTCCTACCCCGACTGCCGGTGAGTTTCACGACAGGCCCGCCATTTGCTTGGTGGGACCAGGCAACGGATATCTGGATCCGGTGACACGTCAATCTACTGGTGTCTCGAACGCTACTAATCTCCATGTTGAGGAGAAGAATTTCACGTCGGGTTCACCATTTCTGTTTCCGACGCTTTCGCCGGGGCGCGCGCACATCCGTCCGTCAGGAGGACGCGCGGCTTTGTTGCCCCGCATTCCCGCTTTCCAAAGGCGGGCGGCATTCGCTCCTTATTCAGGGACGTCCGCTCCTTGATCGAAACGGGATGATGGGATGTCGGTTCTTCCTCCTGTGGATTCCTCCTCAGAACTCGTCACCTAGTCCGGGTCTCCCTTTTAGACTTAATACGTAGTTCGTGAAACTCTTCCCAGTGCCATGTTTCCATTGACGCCGGTTAATTACACTGCTTCTGTCGGGACATTCCAAAGGGTCCAGTCAGGGCAGCAACCTTCGGTCAGGGGAGTAGTCACGTTGAGGCATCAGTAGCGTGTCTGGATGCTGGGGTACCTGGCATGTCTGTCTGTTATCCTTGACCACAAGGCTTCTCGAGGGCGTGGAAGCCCGAGGCATCCCACATCGGGCGCGTTGAATTACATGTCGTAGACACATATCTGAGGTTTTCCTCAGCTTCCCGTGCTCAACACAGGGTATGCCGCGAGTTTAACGTCCAGCGGAGACGGATGAGAGTGAAATGGGACCATCGCAGGGGGCGACAGTGAAGTTGGGCTTTAACTTCCAGCGGAGACGGATGAGAGTGAAATGGGACCATCGCAGGGGGCGACAGTGAAGTTGGGCTTGAGCCTTGAAGAATCTTCCTACGTATCCCCGTGGCAGGGAATCAAAGTCCGCGTAGTTCGAGATGGTGCCATTAAACCGACGTGAAGCTGGACCTTGGCCCGATGAATGTCGTCAGTGTACCGACGTGAAGGTGGACCTTGGTCCGATGGGCATCGTCAGCGTACCGACGTGAAGATGGACCTTGGTCCAAGGGGAGTTGGGCTTGAACCTCTGGGAGGATTCCTACATACCATGCCTTGACATGGATCAAAGACCTCGTAGTTCAGGTGGGTTTCGCCGGTGAACCGACGTGAAAGCAGACCTTGGTCCACTGTTGGTGGGCTTGAACCTCGTGGAGGCTTCCTACGTACCATGCCTTGACATGGATCAAAGACCTCGTAGTTCAGGTGGTCACAACGGCTTACCGCTGGACTGGAATGAGACCCTACGTGAATGAGCGACGGGTGGGCTTGAACCTCGTGGAGGCTTCCTATGTACCATGCCTTGACATGGATCAAAGACTTCGTAGTTCAGGTGGTCACAACGACTTACCGCTGGACTGGAATGGGACCCGACGTGAATGAGCGACGGGTGGGCTTGAACCTCGTGGAGGATTCCTATGTACCATACCTTGACATGGATCAAAGACGTCGTAGTTCAGGTGGTCACAATGGCATACCGCTGGACTGGAATGGGACCCGACGTGAATGAGCGACGGGTGGGCTTGAACCTCGTGGAGGCTTCCTACGTACCATGCCTTGACATGGATCAAAGACCTCGTAGTTCAAGTGGTCACAACGGCTTACCGCTGGACTGGAATGGGACCCGACGTGAATGAGCGACGGGTGGTCTTGAACCTCATGGAGGCTTCCTACGTACCATGCCTTGACATGGATCGAAGACCTCATAGTTCAGGTGGTCACAACGGCTTACCGCTAGACTGGAATGGGACCCGACGTGAATGAGCGATGGGTGGGCTTGAACCTCGTGGAGGCTTCCTACGTACCATGCCTTGAAATGGATCAAAGACCTCGTAGTTCAGGTGGTCACAACGGCTTACCGCTGGACTGGAATGGGACCCGACGTGATTGAGTGACGGGTGGGCTTGAACCTCGTGGAGGCTTCCTACGTACCATGCCTTGACATGGATCAAAGACCTCGTAGTTCAGGTGGTCACAACGGCTTACCGCTGGACTGGAATGGGACACGACGTGAATGAGCGATGGGTGGGCTTGAACCTCGTGGAGGCTTCCTACGTACCATGCCTTGACATGGATCAAAGACCTCGTAGTTCAGGTGGTCACAACGGCTTACCGCTAGACTGTCATGGGACCCGACGTGAATGAGCGACGGGTGGGCTTGAACCTCGTGGAGTCTTCCTACATACCATGCCTTGACATGGATCAAATACCTCGTAGTTCAGGTGGTCTTGTCAGGGTCGGTGCTCACTCTAAGCCCACGTGAGTCATGCTCGGTGTGAGAAACAAGAGGTTGCATGGACCTGACGATCACGTCGCGAAGGGTGCGTCCGTGAGAAGCGAAGAGGGGCTTACGCGTTGGGCGGCCCATGGTGTTGGGACTTACTCCAGTATGGAGGCCCAGAGGGGGGTGCCTCGTTCCCTATCACGTCCTCCACTGACCTTGGTAGTGGGGAAGTACAGAGATGCACGGGTGAAATCATCCGTACCAAAGGTTAGGGGCTTACGCTCTGAGGCAGCCCTTCCCCTGCGAACATACACCACTCCGACAAGGAGGATGTCATTCCATGTGTGGAAGAGTTCCATTCCCGTGGAGACGAGTGGTGTAAAGAATGTTCGAGCTGGGGGGACCCTTCGTGAGGGAGACGAGGTTGGGTCACAGTTTAACGTCATGTGTTGAGGACATGGTGCTTGGCAGTTTAACGTCCTGCAGCTCGGACGAGGTGGGCTCACTCCACACCCCTAGGGCTTACATAACCAGTACCCTCTGGTCCTTGGGGAAGGGAAGGTGCCGGTAAGGCCATGGTAAAGGGGGGTCGTGGGACGAACCATCGAGGGGTCCACGTTAGCGTGGCTATGCGAAGAAGCAATAGCCGTTAGCGTGCCTATGCGAAGAAGCATTAGGCGAAGCAACGCTACGGGAGGTGTTGTCCATGGGACTTTGAAATCACATCGTGCAAACCTGGAGGGTCGCACGGAAAGAGGAATCGCTAAGCAGAGGAGTGTGCTTTGCGAAGTGGGGTGCCTTGGCCTTAGCGTGGGGCATAGGTGGAAGTGGGAGGTGCTTCGCGAAGTGGAACAGTGTTCGCGGAGCACTGCCTCGCGAAGAAGGTGTGGTTCGCGAAGTAGGGTCCTGTCAAGCAATGTGCTTCGCGAAGTGGAGCGATCCTGCCTTAGCATAGGGATGACTCGTATGGGTTGGGTGTTTCGCGAAGCACAAGTGCTCCGCGGCTGCCCGGGTTCCCTTTGGAATCCCCTTCCTTCGCGAATGCCGTTGAGCTTCGCGAAGGGCATCCCTCTCGGAAGAGGGGCTCAAAACGAGACAAAGCAGAGTCGTCTCGTGAAGTAGAAATACCTCACGGAGCTCATGATTCCCGGGGCAAAGCGTGCTTCGCGATTCGGGAGAGGAGAAGCCGAAAGGTCGGATTGTCCGTCCTTGGGACTCAGGGGGAGTCGTGTATTTATAGGGAAGGGGCGCCGCGAAGCAGGGCTCGCGCGCCGCCTTCGGGGCTTCGCGGCGGCTCGCGAATGTCAAACGGGTTCGCGGAGGATTACCGCCTCCGGAGCTTCGCGGCGGCCCGCGAACGTCAAACGGGTTCGCGGAGGATTATCGCCTCCGGAGCTTCGCGGTGGCTCGCGAACGTCAAACGGGTTCGCGGAGGATTACCGCCTCTGGAGCTTCGCGGCAGCTCGCGAACGTCAAACGGGTTCTCGGAGGATTACCGCCTCCGGAGCTTCGCGGCGGCTCGCGAACGTCAACCGGGTTCACGGAGGATTACCGCCTCTAGAGCTTCGCGGCGTCTCGCGAACGTCAAAAGGGTTCGCGGAGGATTACCGCCTCCGGAGCTTCGCGGGGTCGCCATGGTTGGGGCGCTTCGCGGCGGGGCTTCGCGGCTGTGCTTCGCGAGGCAGCGCGCCGGCTGTCTTTTTTCGTTCCTTCCTTTCGGGCCACATTTTTGGCGCCAACAGATATTTGAAGGATCCTTTTTGGTGGGACATTATGGAGAGGGAGATTGCTGATTTTGTGTCAAGATGTATGGTTTTTAAACAACTGAACGCTGTAAGGAAACAACCTGGAGGAGTCATGAAACCTCTTCCCATACTTGAGTGGAAATGCGATAATATTACAATGGAATTTTTCATGGGACAACCAAAGACTCCTATAATGAATGATTCAATATGGGACAATGTTGATCGACGTACCAATTCAGAACATTTTCTTGCAATAAGATAAGATTTACCAATTGAACGTCTAGTAAGACTATATATTAATGAAGTTGTAAGACTTCTTGGAGTACCCTTATCAATTGTTTCTGATATTGATCCCCATTTTACATCAACATTCATGAAAATTATTCAGTAATCTATGGATACTGATCTTCATTTGAGCACTGCCTACCACCCCAAAATTGATGGAAAATCAAAATATACTATTAAAACCTTAGAAGACATATTGAGATCATGCTCATTTGACTTTCAATGTATGTTGGATCAATATTTACCATTGGTAGAATTTTCCTATAATAATAGATTCCATTAAAATATTCATATGGCACCATATGAAGCATTATATAGAAAGAGATGTCGGACACCAACCTGTTGGGATGATGTTGGTGAAAGAAAACCCATAGGCCCAGAATTAGTGTAGGAAACGATGGAAAATGTGATGGTAACACAAAAACACATCATAACAGCTCAATGTAGAAAGAAGAGTTATGTTGATATCCAAAGGATGGATTTTGGCACTTTAGGTAGGAGGTCAGGTTTTCAAAAAGGTATCTCTATGGAAGGGTGTTATAAATTTCAATAACATGGGTAAATTGAGTCCCAGGTACATCGGACCTTTATAAATTCTATAACGAATTAGAGCGATAACATACCGTTTGGAAATTCCACCAAGTCTCTCAAAATTTCAGGATTTGTACCACATATCACTATTGAGAAAATAGATTCCTGACCCAACACATGTACTCACATATGATGAATTAGAACTGGAACCTTATATGTCTTATTTCGATGAGCCTGTCATGTTTTTTGATATAAGAGAACACGTGCGAGAACCTGAACGACTCATCTGGTAAATGTTCTATGGAGAAAAGATAAGATAGGAGAGCCAACATAAGAACCTGAGTAACTTCTGATGAAGAACCACATAAGTCTTATTATGAAGTAATATTCTAAAAATTTTGATGGAGAAATTACTTTATGTATGGGAGAATGTACCACCCCAAGCTTCCACAATACGTTTCCCTTTGAATAATGCAATAGCTTGTATTGTATGCAACATCGAGATTCTAACACATCGCGACATATCAAACTTGCCGTTATGAATAGTAATTCCCACTTTTTGAATTATTATAAATTTTTTCTTTCAAAATGGACTTCATTTTTTGATTTGGAATAACGAAATTAGATTAGGGTGAATTATTGGTATTTTTTCGAAAACATTCAATTTTTTATGAACAGTGAGAAACACAAACTGAATTTTTATTTAAATTATTATTTATTTTATATAAATTTATTTTCGGTCAAAATAGATATATAATAACTATATAAGTTCAATATAATTCATTGGAGTTAATTTATTATAATTTTAGATATATAAAAATTTTATTGAACTTTTTACCCTCTTTTACAGACCTCCTATGAGCATTTAGAAATTTACATAAAACATAATTTTACCACTTTTGTGAGTTGGATTTCAAAAATTCAAGAGACACAGTTGATATCAGTAATTAATATGTGGTTCAATAATATGAAAATAGTATTTTTATGTATAGTAGATTTTAACTGTTATTTACCAAGATTAAAAGTAAATAGTGTAATTAAGGGTGAAAATTATACTATTATTAAAATAAAACATGTCGTAATTATATTGGATAAGTGTAATTCGACCAAAAACAACCTTAGGAATAAAATATGATCCTTGAGGTCCAGTTGTATTAGATTAGGACAAATATTATTATTTAATTCAAAGAAGAGTTAAAAGAGTTGAAATCAATGTTTAATAACTAAAAAGTTTATAATATAGGGTTACACATAAGATAAATTAGACTACAAATATTCATTATAAACCTAAAAATATTTACTACATAATGGTATTTTATTTATATTTTTTAGACATTAAATAATTTAATTTATTTATGAGACAATGATGAAGCATTAATTACCTAATTAATGAAATATTAAAATAATTGATAATATAAATATCCAAATAAATGTAATTTTAGAATTTTTATGAATTCCACTAATTTTATAGGTTAATATGACATATTAATATTGGTTAGATAAATTGTTTATGTAGTTATGAATTAAACAAATACCATATAGTGTCAAAATTTACATAAAATAGTGTTTAAAACAAATATTATATTATTAATTGATATTCTATTCCTAAAAATATATCGTTCAAACAAAAGACTTATATAATGATAGGTGTAAAATTAATGAACCACTACGGGTTCTCTTGTAATTATATTGTATGTTTATTAACCATTTAATATAAAAATACAAAGAGACATAGTAAATGTAAAACTATTTAACTAAGAGTTAAATCTAAAAGATAAGGTTATTATTGTGACACAAACCTATCTGAAAACGACTGGTAGTGTGGTTTTAATCTATGAATAAACATATAATATAAATAATTTAGTTTGGATCAATTCGAAAAAGAAAATTATTTTAATTATAAAATAATATTTCTACATTTTTCTAAGGTTCCCCTCACCCCTCTTATACAGGGGCATTCCCCCTTCTCTCGAATTCACACCATCGAAGGCATTTGGCATGGGAATCCCCTTCAAAAATACCCTCAAACAATCATCCATTCATCCTCGTGGTCTTTATTTAGTCAGAATCCATCTTATGGATCCCTTTTGATCAAATTAAAAGGAAGAACCCGAAGAAGAGTTAAATATTTCATCACCTATTTCAAGTTCCTTTCTTCTTCCACTTCCACTTTCATTGTTGTTTACATTATAAAAAGACTATAGTATCTTTTCTATAATATGATGTTATTATAAATATGGTACAACCAAATTCATTATTCAATCCATCTTTTGAATGACATGTCACCATACGTGCGTACGTATGGCTTACAATCTCCACATCGTTGTGTAATTGTTATTCAAGACATTATTATTTGTATGGGTATAATAATGATGTGTAATTGATGTAACTAATAAATATAACATGATAATGAATCTGTATATATGAAATAACATCCAATTATATATTATTTTAATATAAAAAAATTATATTGTCACTCGTGCGTACGTACGGATTATCCTCTCCACGAACGCGATGAGATTCATTACCCATTGTATCCATTCAAAACTAATTTTCAATTGATGATTAAAAATAATGTATAAATACATGATATCATTCTGTATATGAATATGATGCATCCCATTCATAATAAATATTACTCACATAAAAAATAATATAAAGTAAAACGAATCCGTTAACACGTAAAACGACGATAATACTAAGATATTATTAACAAAGTAATATTAAAAGATCATATGTTATATAATATTAATATATAAGATTCTTTTATAATTTAATAACTATTATTTCATCATTATAAAGGTGGTTAACCTACCCTTGACCACATAAAAGTACAAGGTAAGGGTTAATTCTACAGTCTCTTCATTATCTGAAGTTGTTTATACGTAATTATCTACTGAGACCTCTTTATTATCCACATCCAATTTCCATAAAAATTTATTTCAAAAAATTCATACTATTTACTAAACTATGGGTTAAATTAATTTATACCATTTATTGAATTTTATAATATGTCTATAAAGGAATATTTCTATAGTTTTCCAAACAAGTTTCATTATAAGCTTTTCGACAAAATTATGGTAAGAGTGTTTTTAACTTATACAGCGGGTGCAGCTATTTTCCACTATTATAACATCGTTAAAGCTTCCATTATAAGCTTATAAATATATTTTCAAAATAAATGTTTTATTTATAAATTATGTGAATATTAAATTATTTCAAAATATAAAGAGATATTTCTCTAAAAAGGTTTTTATTTCTTCTATGTCAACATCCTTTGATGGATTTTAAGTTTATTTGAAGTTGATTTGTTATGATACAAAACATACATATTGTATTTAAGGTTTTTTGATATGTTTGACTATGGATGTGTCATCTGTATACCATTCATGGTTTATGGATAAAGTATTGATATTTTGTATGCATGTTTTCATATGAATGTTTATCTTATATTTAGACCTTTTCATATAAGGAATGCATTGGACTTAGTATGTGACGGGTGGACCCACTATAGCTCCTCAATGCATCGGTAGGTCTCATGAGACAAACTAGTGTCTTGGTATAAGGCCTTGACAAAATCTTATTTGTTTTCTTGCCATTAGGCCTTGACTATGGGGTTATCAAAGTCTGGCATTATGCATCCCATCATTATGTAAGTGTCTCTTGATATTAGATGTGATTATTCGACTAGTAGAATATCCATGTCAATAAGTAAATGGAATTATTTTGATTTATATTTTCCATATTATGATGATGTTTTTATTGAAAATGATTTTTTTTAGTTTTATAAATTTTCTTAAATGTTTATGCTTATTTATGAAAGATTCAACTATTTTGTTATCCTTACTAAACATCTGATCTCAACCCTTTCTGTGTTTTATTTTTCCTATGATATGAATAAATATATTATGACTGACCTACAAGGATGGTCTATGGGATCTTAGTGTTGTCTTTGGAACAATGTTGTTATAGTTTTCCATTTTATGATGTAATGTAAACTTTATGAATGTATCTAGTACACCCAAGGCTACTAAACTAATCGGTCTTTCGAGACTTGGTCTTTTGTGATCGTGCCAATAATACGTAATAATACACCGATTATGGTCTTCTAGGGTCAGGGTGTTACAAGTAATATAAGATATATACTAATCATAGGATCTTCAAATATATATTTATATATAAAGAGATTAATATGTTCCAGAAAGGATGGTTGTAGATCATCAAGGATTACGATCAGTCAATACACTACCATCTTGGTAAAGTGAATAATGTGGATAATGATCTATGTAGAGAGAATCCTTTAAATTTATCAAGTATTATAACTGAGAAGGATCCAATGTTCATAGATATTAAAAGTATGGACATGGGAATCATTAATGAAGGAACATCATTAATCCTTTCTCAAAATACTATACAATCATCCTTTATGGAGAAAATAATGGATTCTCAAAGAGATGATTTGAAAATTTCAAAGAAGGTGGAAGATATCATAATATAGAGATCCTTAGTGTCTAAAATTGATAAGTAATAAGTAATAAGATTTTGGTCAGGACTATGTGCACAATACAATCCAGAGATAATAAAAGATCATCTCAATGACACACATTTCTCAACTTTCTCTCTCCACCTAGGGAGAACAAATATTTATTGAGATCTATGAGATAACTTTTGGTTAAAAAATATGATGAAGGATATTGCTGAATATATATCAATGTTCTTTGTATTTAAGCAAGTGAAGGTTTAAAGAAAAAATTATAATGTGATGATGTGACCCTTACCCATACCACCATGGCAATGGGAAAACATTACCATGGAATTTGTTACATGACCTCCGAAGACATCTATAGAAAATAATGCAATACGGGTTATTGTTGATAATTTAATCAATAAGACTCACTTTTCAATAATTCGATGAGACTTCTCAGTTAATAAGAATTCCCTGATTTACAAAATAGAAAACATGAGGCTTCATGGAATGCCATTATCGATTATATCAGATCAATATTCAAGACTTACATCCTTTTTATAGAAAAGTATCCACATGTTAAAAAAATTAGCTGAAATTAAATATGGATTATCATCTTCAAACTGATGGATAATCCGAGTGGAATTTTCAAACACATGAATACATATTGATAGAATGTTCTATGGACGTTAAAAGAGGATGAGACCAACATCTACCTCTGGCCGAGTTCTCGAACAAAAATAGTTTACACTCAAATATAAAAATGGATCCATATGAATTCCATTAAATGAAAAATAAATAATACCTTAATGATGGTATGATGTAAATGAATGCATGCTACTGGGACCAGATATGGCTAAAGAAATGGTAGAAAATGTCAAAACCATTAACAGCAACATCAAGGTAGCCCAAAGACGATAGAAGAAATATTCATATAGTATTTGAAGAGGACTAGATTTTATGGTTGGAACATTGTATTCCTCCACATATCTCCATGGAAATGAGTAATGATATTTAGGAAGAAAGGTAATCTATGTCCCAGTTTATATGAACCTTCAAGATTCATGATCATGTCATAACTATGGCCAATTGACCATCACATCAACCAAACATGTCTCAAGTACCTGACGAATTCCATGTGTCACTATTGAGGAATTACATACCAGATCCATCATATGTACTAAATTTAGAGGTGGTATAGATGGAAAATGATCTCTCTTGTGAGGAGAACTGGTGAAGATCTTATACCCTAGATATAACGTTCAACATAACATGGAAACTCACATGGATGAGTTAATAGGGAGGAACCATTAGTGCGAAGAGGGGAAATGAGAATTAGAGGAAGTGATGAAGGAAGGGTAGACTCACATATTTTCACCATAGTATGAAGAATTAGATCATGGGAGAAAATCTTATGGGGTGAAGAATGAAAAGACCCATAAGTTTATTAATGAAAATCCCCTTCTTATAATTATATCACATAGTATAAATCAAAAATATCAATGCTCGAAAAAAACATTATTAACATAAATTTATAATGATATAATATTCAAAAAACAAAACAATAACAGTAAAAATATTATAGTAGTGCGTAAATAAATAGAAAATATGATAATAAGAATATTAAAATTAGGATCTTCCTGATTAACTTGCATTACCACACACATGAACAATGTATAAATAAAACATAGTACTAATAATAAAATATTAATTTTAAATATAAAATTAAACAAAATATTACGTGAAAATATATATGACTAATGAATTTAATAAGAGGTACATAGAGGAAGCAATAATACTTTATAACCATTGGAATATTAACTTGACCGTCAAAAAAGTAATGTGAAAATTAGGAATAGTAATCAAGATATAAGAATAGTAATCTCACCTATGAAAGTATACATAAAATTTAGGAATCTTATAAATGAATGTATTTTATATTTATATCAACATATGAGTAAATATATATTTTTCAAAATGATAAATTATCTGGTGGTATTTTTGTTAAATGTAAATATTTATTTATATATTTATAATTAATATAAATATTTAAAAGTTTTTTTTTCTTAAAACATATTAATAAATTAATACTTTATTGTCTTATGTTTAAAAGATATTTTTATGAGAACTTAATTAATTTTTTAAATAGGCTATAAAATCTATTATAATATTAAAAAATATATATTTTTAATAAATGGTGGTTTTATTTAAAAATTAAATTTTAAAATTTATTTATTTTTTCCATAAAATGGATTTCACTTTTTAAATATAGACATCGAATAATGGTTAGGATGATTATTTTATTTATCTATAATAGAGTATTTTTTTAATAGTGAAATATTATAATTTATGGTAGTAAACATTTAAATCCAAATACATGATTTTTTTAGACATGGATTATGTAAGAGCCCATTATTTCAAACTCACATGAACTATTTACTTTATTTATTCATGGGAATCAACAGTATTTATAGCTTTGATCCAGAATAATAAACAAATGAATAAAATTATAAATAACACCCTCTCATTCCCTTATAAAAACCACCACACAACATAATCACCTAACACCTTCTAATAATAAGAAATTTATAATGTTTTACCCAATTCTGCTCCTAATACACTTACCCGAATCATGGTCTTTATGGTCTAACCAAAAGTCCAACTCCAAGTTCCATATAGAGGTTCTCAATAAGATGACATTCATAAGGTAAAATCATTCATCTTTCAACTATAATTTCTTTTATTTTCCCACCCTCCTATCACCCCTATCCTAAATATCATGATAATTCAAGTATAATAAATACACTAAAATGAATTTTTTAAATTTAATATACATCATCAAATCTTTTATCTCCTAATTTTATTCCAAAAATGAAAAAATATTCTCAATTGTGTAAATTCACCACCTTCATGGTTGATGAGTATTAATTTTTCATTATCACCTTCATGGTTGGCCATAAAACCGTTTTTATAGTTATGAAAAATTATAATATGTATAACATAACTCATTTATATTTTTAGAACCAATATATAAAATTAATTGTAAATAAAACAATACAAGTTAATGATGGTCGTAAAAAACCTCCAAAATAAAAAAATATTTTTTCATTCACTTTTTAACTAATGAATCATCATCATAATAGGAAAAACATATTTTTGTGAAAAGTTAAACTTATAAAAGTATATTAAAATCATCATATTCTAATTATGGAGTTTATTCCATTTTAAAATAACTTCACAATTATATATAAGCAAGCCGACTGTGATGTCATGAAAAAACACTCCCAGAACAACAAATTTAAACATTATAACTAATAGAAGTATCCATAAATGATAATAATAAAATAATAATAAATAAAATATACGTTTAAGATATTTTAAATTAAATTATTAATTAATTTTATTTTATTATCATTGATATTAATTGAATGTGCATAACCCATTTAGGAAAAAGTTAAGGGATCTATCCGAACCTCCAAACATTCTGATTAGTTACACTTTTTCTATCATTAATCCAAAGTATCTCTTAATTATTCTTATATACTTATGAAAAAGTATATTTATATGTTCCAAATTATTTTTATCCAGATGAATTCATCATTATTTTATGGGGAAATTCATGTTTAAAAATGTTTCTTTCTCAATTCCTCCATATTGGTAAGCCCGATTAAAGGATGCTTCCTAATTTCATACCCATTTTCATGTACACTACACAATCTGTTTTAAGCCACCATTTTTTTTATAAAATCATTAATTTTATCATTAAAAACTATCTTATATCTTTTTTGGTTTTATACAAATCATTGGTGCCACTTTTTATCTTTATGGATTCTTTAATATTATTTAATCCGTACTAATGTAGTTCATTTCTAATGTTTCGTAACCACCCATTTCACTTATTGTCACAAAAGTTAGACGTAATTTCTCATCATTTATTCCTATATTAACTTACTAATTTTCTTTTATTATTTAAATCCATTCGTTCATGGACACTATTTTGATACACCCAATGATTGTGCCTTATAACATGATTATGATCCCATTTATATTCATGGGTAACCCTTATGTTTATTCCTTATGTTTTATTCTTCATCTGGAACATGCATTCATGAATATTTTATGATTTTTGTTCCCAAATAGCTCTTTAATTCACTGGTTCATGTTTATTCTCATGAGACATCATGTATGGGACTGGGGAGTAAATCTAATCCATTAAGGAGGTTTTCCACCATGTGATATAGTCTTGGTAGTTATCCTTGACCTACGATGATATCATATTTTATGTTTATGAAACATTCCAATTTTTATATGATTACATTATCCCATGTTCTAAATTTTATGATTCAATATATTTATTCATATTACATGACTTTTTTTCATAATGTTATGCCTTCTAAACCATGTGATATGAGTTATTCCAATGTTTATTCCCTTACTGGTATTTTTGGTTCTTCAAATTTGTCTATGTATTCCCCCAGGTTATCCTATATAAAAATATGAGGTCAAATGATGTTAGAAGACCATTCTGGATGATCAATATAAATTTTTTTAATCTGTTTCCATTTTTTCATTTTTATATACCTAATATTCCAAAGACACTAAATTTCATAATCCTTGGTTTTTATTTTTTAGATAATTATGCTTAAAATTATGTAATAATACATATATAATCACCTGATAACTATATATTTTGTATTATATTTCTTAACACCCATCTTGGGATGAAAAAAATTTATAAAGGGAATCATGGTTTGATGCAACCTCATTGAAAATGTTATTTGGAAAATCCCAATGGGATAAATAAAGAAATATGCAAAGAGTAAAACAATATAGTCTCTAACTAAAAGTCATATGGCGTAATGAAATTTTAAATATTATAATCTCTACATCCCTATATCATGTAAATGTTTTATAATGATATATAGACTCCAAATATAAGTCATATTAAATAATTAAATTCTAAATATTTAAATATACACATGACTATATCTTGTAAATGTTTTTAACAATATTAGGTTATATCACTATTGTAAATAAATGAATAATGTTGTCACATGATCAAAATTATTTAATATAAATGTCACCACTCATAATTAATTCTTATGTGAAGAAGAATTTTTTTTGGTATGTGTTTCTTTGATCATTTTTTAGGAATCCTTCCTTTAACTGTGTAAAGCATGAAAAATTAACCTTTAATAATATTACTAGACTAATATCTATAAGCAGTCAACTTATATCTTGAATGTTTTGGTTTATATAGGATTAACAAACACATTCTCTACAAACCTCATGCAATGTTATCACTTCTTCATTATTTAAAGATGATAGGACAATATTCTTCTTCTATGATATCGACGATAAAGAAGAACCTCTAAATAAAAACATGTAACAATTATATTATCACTCATTATTAAGATATAATAAGTAACCAATGTCTACAAAAAACGTTCTTTTCCTCTATTTTTTATAATAAAATAATCCAAAAATAAATAGACCCACAAAAATAATGAATTTTTTTTAATTCCATTATAGTGAATTCGTGTAGGATTTATAATAAAATCATATAAGAAATTAATAGTAAAAGATATATGAGGATGAGTAAAATTATAATGACACATAGGTACCCCTTTGACCCTGATGTATGGTAATTATTCCCCAACATGCTCATTATATTCTTCATAAGGATAGATTTGATCTTTCTCAATATTTAAATATAAAAAAACAATTATAGTGCCTAAAATATTCTCATTCACATTAATGTTTTTTACTCTTTTCAAAATAATTTTTATAATGTAAAAATATACCACTTGAGATATGATCAATTTTTTATCCAGGAAAAAATGATCTTTCTCCTAGGTCATTAATTTCGAATTCATCCTTGAAATTCTTCATTTCTTCATGGATAAATTTTTGGATCATGATGATATTAAAATCATTGATATAAAAACACAGGATTTATTTTCTAGATATTTTTTTTCTAAATAAAAACACAATGGAATATATAATAATTAACATAACCAATATTTAATAAATATACACTCATGTTATTTTACCAAATAGGTCCATATTGTTTTAATCAATATAGGTATTTCTATAATTTTATTTAATAATGGTCTTTAGTATTTGAATTCAATGACTTATAAATTTGAATCCTTCATGGATTCTGTTACACACACACACAGAGATATATATGATACTATAAAGTGGACAAAATAAATAAGATATTCAAAAATCTATAAGATACATGTTATAATTTTCAGCTACTACATGGTTGATTTGATATCATAATGTAATTACATATACAATAAGAGAATATTTATCACCATTATCAATTTTGGGAATTTTGAAAAAACCTTATGTGACAATTTTATATTGTTATATTAAAGTATATCTTTTATCAATTAATTTACACAAAAACCCAATTTTATATAACATTTTATATTGCTTTTGGAATGCACATGATGCATCCAATGAATATTCATCTATTCAATAAATTTTATTAAAATTGCACCCCACATTTCCTTTTATTTAATTTTTTACATTTTTTACATTTCATTATATGTCATTGCTTCAGTGTCTTCATTCTTAATAGAATTTCCCAAATAATATAAAAATATATCATCAATATTTTTCACTTTACTTTTATTTCATATATCACAAGTACTAGTATAATTAAATGAGATTTATTTATTTCTAAAACATTTTGAGTTTTCTATATCATTTAAATTATTTTTATGAACTTCACCAAGTTATTCTACAAAAAAACTTAAATTACACATTTTTTATGTAAAACTAACACCTTCAAAATAATTAATTTAAATCATACTGACTCTTTTTATTTTTTATGTATTTATGTACTTCGATACAAATGATCATTCATGATATAGGTGTGTTTTCTTCCTTTCTATTACATCATTATTTAATTTTGTGTTTATTTAATCAATTCTAGAATGTTCATTTATAGTTAGTAGATGTGAATTACTAATTCACTTTTTATCAAAAAATACATTATGTAATATTTTTATTTGTTTTAGAAAATATTTAATATTATTCACTAATATATCATAGCTAATGCTGGGTGGATCAGGAGAATATATTCTTTTATATTCCATAAAATCTCCTCCCTTTGTTTCTTTATCGGCCTAAGGAAGAAATTACTTTTTCACTAATGTGATAGTTGAAAAAACATGTGATAAATAGATTACTAATTTGATACTAAAATTACACATTATGTATCGGGATTAATATACCACATACATTGTCAACATCCTTTTGGTTCTAATTTTTTTCATTATTGGTGGGAAATCAGTTTATATACTATGCAACAAAAAATTCTTAAGTGGGAGATGTCGAGATCTTAGCAGAATTCAAATTGTAGTGGAAGGTTCTTATAATATTAACTTGGTATGATATGAAATAATTATAAATATAGTAATATTTTATTGTCCTATATAGATATCGATAACTTTTTTCTCATTTAAAATAATATAGTAATAATCTACATGTGTTTTATTAGTGAATCAGCTAAACCATTTTTTGTGTTAATACGTGGGGTTAGAAGATCTATAGTATAATCTGTTTCTATAGAGTAATAATTGATAACTGAATTGTATATACTATTTAATTAACAATCCTTAAATTATTGGTGACATAATGATTAAGTTATTCACTCAATTTAATTATTTGAACAAGAAATCAGGAAAATTCTTCATTGTGTATGGATAGAAAACTACAATTGATCTTTTTCTAGATGTATTTATTAATAATATAAAATATTTCAATTGTCTATAAAATGAATTAAGTGTTCCCCATATATCTCATTTAATTCATTTAATAAAGGTGGGGATCTCAACCTTAATTTTTACTGGTGATTATCTCACAATCATCTTTCCTAGAGAAAGAGACTCACATGAATTTTTTCTTAGTGGAAAGTTCTTTTAGACCATTATTAAATTTCCATAATGATATTTATTTATTCTTAACATCATTCTTGAACAACGATTACCGAATAAATCATGCTATAAATTAATAATTTATGATATATTTTTTACTAAAAGATGTGTTTCAGTGAAACATATATATATATATAATGTAATCTAGATGATAATTTTGAGAGTTTTTTAGCACATGATACTTACTGAATTTATTAATGGTTGCACACATATATCCTTCAATTATATTAAATATAGTATCGGTGTAATACCTATTCTAGTATATATCATCAAATAAAAATAAGTATCCTTTGGACTCTGTGAAATTTAAAAAATAACTTATATTGAACTTTAACCATTTAGGTAAAGGAAAACACACCTAAATAGAAAATTTTATTTGGTATAAAAGGCTTGATATAATATATATAAATAGTCATGTACGGTTATGATTATTTTTTTATAATTATTTTTTCTGCTGTGAATCTATTCATTAAGATAATATTCTTTCTAATTAAGAAATAAATTTTAAAATATTTAATTTAATAATAATATTATTTATGAAAAACACATTGTAAAAATTTTAATGTGACAACATAAGAAATAAAAATCAAGAATAATAAAAACCGTACTATATATCATAAAAATTATAAATTTTATAAATTATATCCATATTTCATCTCATAAATTCACAAGTAAAATAAAAAATATTGAGGCTGTGAAATCATTATTTGATGGATTGTGATTCTAAATAAACATATACCCCCTTTAATTCCCATTACAGGATTTATGAACGATGTTTCATTCATTATTATTTGCTTGAAGATATAGATTAGAGATCTTATATAGTTTCTTTAGGGTTTGAGATACATGGGGCCAATTTTACTTTGAACCACACATGTAGTAGAAATATTAAGGATTCCTTATAGTTCTTGAAGTAATATTTTATGGTTTTTTATATTTCTTTCAACCTTTACCATTGTTAAAAAAATTTGATGGACATACCTACCTATAAACAAACATCTACCATGAGAATAATGTCCCAATATTTTACCACATACTTGATTGTTTTTATAGAATGTAACATTTGTTTCAAGAAATTATATTGTTGAATGAATAAAATGATATATATGTTTTTTAATCAAAATTTTATTATTCTTATCTACTACAAGTATTAATGATATGAGACTGGATTATTTTTTTATACACATAAATGACATAATGCTATTGTAGGGTTATATGAGATGACTGAAAGTTCATATATATATTTTCAAGAATATCACCACATGTAACCTCAATACCATAATACATTAATTTTGATAAAAATATATATATAATATAATTATAATCATCAGACCTATAATAGTCTAAGATTCATAATGTAATCCATTTATCATGGTTCACATGAAGAACATTATTTTTGATAATCATAACTCTCTTTAAATTTCTTCTAGAGCTTGCATAGATATCTTTCTTTGAGTTATTCATGTTTTAATCCCTCTTTTAGATGTATTCTGAATAATATCATCACATTTTCCGTATTATTTGTGCTTTTGAATAATTTTCATTAATTATTTCTATGTTATCCATCAATTTGAAAGGTATTTAAACTTATATTTTATATGAAATTTAATAAGATAAAATATTATAAAGAGTAGTTAATTCATGTTTTGTAACAATTTAAATTATAATAACTATATAAAAAAATTATGTTATTTATTATAATTATACAATAACAAGTACCATTTTTTAAAAAAATTGATAAATAATGTGTGTAACTATGTAAATTTTATTAGAGATTTTTTGTATATTTATATTGTTAATTTTTTTTCAATAAAAGTGTAACTATAGTTGGAATGAGTACACCCATCCAATTTAGGCTCATAAAATTTAAATTATTACTTAATACAATAATTGGTGAATAAATATTAATCGTGGAGGTTAAAAAAAATACATCATGTAGGTAGTTTTTATGAATTCTTATATGTATCATTTTATTAATTTGGTTGTCAAATTAGGTGTTGTAAAATAAATAAAATATCTTTTTTTGGGAAGGTAGAAAGTCAACCATTATATTATTAATTAAATAAATTACATAAAATATTCTAATCCATACAAATATATATAATATTGTATAAATAATTGGAACTGTCCAACTAAGCGTTGAAATCATTGCTTAAAATTAAAAAAATCCATTTTCCCTTATTGAGTGTTCTTGTTGATAATGTGGTTTGAAAATTAAAATTGAAATATATATAATTTAAACATAGAACTAAGTGATGAAATTGAAAAAGTGTAATAAAATTATTGTCACTTTCCAATTTACCCTTTCTATCCATTGAATTATGAAGGATTTCAATTCCTTTTCATATGTAGTGCATTGAGGTGTAATGGGGATTGGTAGGGGTGGGTATCCCACACATGTTGAACTATGGTAGCTATTAAACACAAGTTTTTAATAGTTTTAATGTTTTAAAAATTATACTCTAATTGAGAAGTTTATTATAATAATTCTTAACAAATATTTAAACTCATATTCATATTTTATAAAACACAAATAATAATATAAATTATTTCCAAAAATTTGCAATATAATATACTCATAAAATCTATTTCATACATATATCATATTTTTAATATTCTATTACAAATTAGTTATTTCAAATAACTAAAAAATTATTAATATTACGTAATTTTATTTTTCTCATCATAAATGTGTTACTAATTTTAATAAATATGAAACTAAAAAATAATTGTGAAATAAAAACTTGAATAAATGTTTTCAGGTTTAAATAATGTTACTTTAAATGAAAATAATATTATTTCAAAAAATACATTATTTTATAAAAAGTAAATTATATATTTTTAATGTTAATTTTTTATCCACCAAACTCATATTACATCATTTCAATTATATATATTCTAATGATACTTCTCATTATCAAATTCTATAAAATACATATTTAATAACTTATATAAATTTTCTGTTATAACAAATTTCATGTAGCTATAGTTTTTTCAGAGACTATGAATACAAAGTGTTATTGAGATGGCCTAATAACATCATACAAAAATATTATATCATTTAGGTGATTATTCGACAAATCACAAACAATACATTTCTTAGAATTATAATTATTTTGTGTCATTGAAGATTATATACATAATCAACATATTTCGTGAATGATCTTTAACATCTCCCACAAAGTAATTCATATATTTTACCATTCAATGAAGTACCCCTTTTAAACAGTTCATAATAACCAAAGTAAATTGAATCAAAATAAAGGGTGACATTAGATTCTCAATAAGGGTAAACATAAACGATATAAATAAATGATCATATGTGACTGTAAGATAATTAAAATGGTATGATAACATGATCATAAATATAAAAAGTCATACCCAATTATTTGATGATCAATAATCATGAATCATGGAATACAAATTTTTTTTATAAAAAATACATAATACAAAAGAGTGTGTGACCATCAAAAATCAATTATGAACCATGAGATCTTATCATAATCATAAGGTAAAAGTCGTTGTCATACACAATGTATAGAAAATAATTTTATTATTCAAGGATCACATTATATAACATAATAATGAACATAATCTAATATTGGGCTAGGTTTACACCCTATTACATCATTTACTTAGTCATGGATCACTGCAAAAACATTAATAGTGGGCATAGACCCTTACTTTAATGGGTTCACACCATATTCAAGTTCACATTATCTAATCAGATATCAATATTTTCCCAATTCATTATGGGGGTATATAATTATTATTAGACTAATCATATAATTAAAATAATATATAAGTGTTTCATAATATCAAAAAAATTTCCTCATTTAATCCTATCATAACCCCTAGAAGAGAAAAAATTTTCATTAATATTTTAAGCTAACAAAATAAATCCCTTGGAATGAAATGTGTTTCACAGAATAATACATAAAATATCGTCACAAAAAACAATATATAGAATGAAAGTGGATGGTATCATAATATCATGCACTAGTGAATAATAATATCCTTATAGGATCATTTTATATATGAACTTTTTTTATAAAAGTATTTAAAACATGATTTGATAATCAAGATAAAAAATCCCTCTGCATTTGGTAACTATGAAATCTAAAATTACAATAATTGGAGAGATAATTTTTTGGACAAACCGTTGAATAATTTAATGTAAATTTTATAAATAATGAATTAAATTATTTAAGTAGAATACATTCATACTATATACATTAAAATAAAACATTCATTTGACACATTTGTAAAAAGTCAAAATTGAGGAATATGATATTTTTTTTGAAAATAATCAATTAAATAAATTTTAAAGAAACCAAAAGGTTATTGTTTAAGAAATATTTAGGTATTTATGAAAAAATTATGAAAGAAGTTTTTAAAATATCGAAATGGATGATAATGATAACTAACCATAACAGAATAATTGAGGTCATTTTTTCAAAAAAAACTTTTCTAAATAATTTAATATACCAAAGATCAGAAAATGGTAACAGTAAGTTAAATTTCTTGAAAACATTATTAGAGAATATAATATATGGGGTTTAAAGGATAATGCTTATATAATTTCCTCCAATTTAAATTTAACATAAACAACCCCGAAAATATATGATATTATAGCATTAAACATTACTACTTTGGTACCTTTTGAAAAATAATCCCCCTAAAAAAGAAAACATCAAATGAAATTTAAAATAACATGAATGTATTTATATTAATGATATAACATATTAAAGTTTTAGAATATACACTACATAAACACAACTAGGTGCATAACATGAAACACGTCTCAATGAAAAATATCTAGATAGAGAACTGTTACCTCAAGTCTCATTTTTTTTATACACACTCAATCATACATTATATTAAAAATATATTTATTAAAAATATATTATATATCCATATCCATATATATATATATATTATTACATATAATTCCCTTACATTTTTTAATTACCCTTTTATTAGTAATTCTTCTTTAAAATTAATATTTGTGTGAAAATATTTTTGTTTTTCATGCATGTTTTGGTTTAATGGTTCCAATAATGGAACCTTGGTATTGTTTTCATAATTTCCATAATATCAATCATGTAATAAAATTAATATTTAATCATTATATAAACTTTTATAAACTTCCATATATGGGGGGATAAAAATTGATGTACTTCAGTTCTTGGCAAAAATACTTCGTATGCATGCACGAGTCATATTTCCATTTTTATATGGTTGGAGTGAAAGAATGTTAATTAATAATTGAAATTTATAATATAATAATTATATCATAAATATAATATTTATATATTAATTAAATATATCTTTAGTACCATCCATGTTAATTATAAATAAAAAAATTACATAACTTTATAGATGTGGAAGACCACACATATGCATGAGTAATATTATCATTTTTCAACAGATTGGAATGTAATAAGGTAAATAATATTTAATAATTAAATTATAATAAATATTTTGTAATATATATATATATATCTATTAAATAAATATATATATAACCATATATGATATGTTGTGATGAAAAATGATACACATCACTTCGTGGATCAGTTTGTCCACACACACACACACAAACAATGTTTTCATTTCCTATAGGATGAAAAAAGAGATGAAAAGGAGTGTAAAATAATGAATTTAATATTTATTCATATATGATTAACAGATTAAATTATACCATATTGGTAATTATAGTGTATTTTGTGGTATTAGAAGAAATAAATATGAAATAACCCTGTCAGGAGTTATACATATTCATTTGAAAACCTCCATTATCTTACAACTTAATACTTCTAGGTTGGTATTTTTGATAGAATAGGACATATAGGTTTTGGGAAGATTTTCTTATTGGTATTTGGGTATATCTTGGTTAATATAATGGATTGAGGGTTTTGGAAAAGTGAGTATATGTGGTTACCTTTTATAAGAGAGGTGAGTAAAAACATGGAAAAACATGAAAATTTATTATAAAATATACGTCTTACTCAAGTAATGTGAATAGAAATGAAATATATTTTAATATAATAATTTTAAGTTCAAAATAAAATTGATAAATAAAATTATTTATTTTTTTGAGGTTTTAAACATTATCTCTTAGGTTAACCACTTTTTAATCCATTTTAACCCAACCATGGTAAAGGGATTTTACCGTTGTAATTATTAATTATTTCCAAAAACTAATTTGAACATTTAACCTAATATTAATTTTGTTGATTCAAAATATGTTACCCAATTTTAATGTTTCAATTCTTATAAGTGGATGAAGTTATTTATAATATCCATGAACAAAATGCGCAAAACTGTTTTTTAGAGAAAATGTAAGTTTAAGCATAAAAATGATTTTATTCTAATTCCTTATTTAATAATAACAACTAAATTAATTTTAATATATTTTATTGAATATATTATTTAAATAATTAATTTAGATAATTTTAATATATTTATTAATAAACTTTATTTAGATAAAATAAATTATACACTTAAAAACAATTTTATGAAAATTATATATTTTTTCCATCAAATGATTTTATCATCACTTATAAAAAAATGATAATAAAAATTTTAATGATTAATAATTTTTCAAACTCAATATAAATATATTTCATCTATTTTCTAGTTAAATAGTGATCATGTTTTACAATAATTTGAGAAATTGATCTGTATAAATAAAATAATATTATTTATTTCCATTTAAAATATAGAAATTAATTTCTTACAATCAATACATAAATTTTCATTAAGGAAAACTCATAAAAATATTTTTAAAAATTTATTTATTCATATTAATATCCTCTAATTAAATATCTCAATGATAACAGTCACAATTATTAACAATATTTCAATATTATATCGTGGTTTGTTTAATATTAGATTCGACATATGAGACAATAAATATAACAATTAAAATTTAATAAATGGATATATATATTCTATAATATTGGGGTGTTAAATTCTAACCCCGTATAATAATTTATCCATAAAAATAATTTTAATCTGATACAATCAAATTAGGATTATTCTTCCACATCATATTTGCTAGTTTCCACATAACGTATTTAAATTTATGGTCTCTACACAAAACATTAACTAGGTGAGTGTTTTATTCCGAATCACTTTATCTTTATAATATAGAACATCCAATTTTTTTCCTTATAAGAAAGATCATTCTTTAGCAATAAAACCACTATATTCAGTTCATTCAAAGGATTAAATTTGTACTTTATCAAAATTGATACATGGAACACATCATGAACTTAAGAGAGGTTCGATGGAAGCACTAATAGATAAGATAATTTATTTATATGATCAAGAATATAAAATGGGGTTATATATTTAGTGATTATATTTATATTATTTCAATATATAAAAATCATTTATCCATTGATATATTTGAAGAAATACCTTTCCACCAACTTCGAACTCAAAATATCACTGACATAGTTAGTAGAATTCTTCTCTCAACTCTAAGATATCATGATATGCATCTAAACATCTCTTATCATAGGTTATTTTTAATCATCTATCGTAGGTCCTAATAGAATTATTTCTCCAACATAATCCAATAACATTGGAGTTATAATCTTACATCAATAAAGGGAAACACAAAGTTATATCTGATTGCTATAGGGATTGCTATTTTTGTAATAAAATTAAAATATATGAAGGTTTAGATCCGAAGAATATATTAAATCAATTCAATATTATCTAAAAATAAAATTAACATATTTTAAAAGATGATTTATTGTGATAAAGATCAACTCTATATTCAGTGCATACTAAATAAATTAACAGAACATCAAGGAAAACATTCAATCCATAATAGATACAATAAAATTTGGTAATATAGGTAACATTACAACTTAATATATGTCCTGAAATGTTTATCTAAAAAATTTTGTTGATAAAAAAAATTTATGACTTCGTATGTTGATGAAAAAATCCCAAATAACATTATGTCCTTTAGATCATTTTGGGAGTATGATAGGGAAATCCAAAATGATTATTCCATTAGAATTATAATATTTTTAATAATATTACCATCCCTATAGAATTATATATATTAGATTTAGGAAACTAATATATGAGGTATTGGGATACTAATTCTATAATATATTTTAACACTAGAAATGTTCTTTGAATTCCTAATACATCTTCATACTTATAGGGTGAATGGAGAATTTTTTAACTATAAGATTCATCAAAAAGATCCTTATTCGTGTATAGTATTGATAGGAAACATACTAGGTGTGTAAAATTTATAATAATATCATAATCTTGGTTGAAATAATAAATATTTCTCATTATTTTCTATATTTAAACATCCCATATTTTGACCTCTTCTGTCATTACATGGATAAATTGTTGAAAACTCCTTTAAGAATGTTTTAAACTTCTCACTTTCCACTAAATTTCTTGAAGAATCTTATTAAAATGCATAATTATTTGTTCCATTTAAATCATTATCATTGAAAAACTAGCATTGTCATTTTAACTCATAGATTTGACATCATTGTTCACCTTATGAGGGTGGTAGTGTATTGAGCATTCATATTCTCTATTCAACTCCAGAAATTTTTTTTGAAACATATTCAATACTAGATTATATTTAAATCAAAAGTTTATTATATTTATATATATAACACCTTTCACCATATAGATAATTTACAAATACATTAAATATCTAGTTTCTCCTAAACTATTAGAGATTTGTGCCACTTCTGAATTGGTAGTAGAATCTATATAATGGTAGTTATTTCCATTGGAAGATAATGATATTACTTACATCAATAAAAAACAATTGCTTTCCTGAAAGAGTTCTGGCCACTGCTCTTTCATTTGATTCTCGCGTTCCCGTGTGTCTTTGGAAATCGGACAATGCTGCCATAAAACTCGCACTAGAATGATGATTTTTCCATGCAAGAAATTCGATTCCCTTTCAAAAATCCATACCAGGATATGTATCAACGAAGCATCCAGGTCTAGGTTAACATCATCCCAGCTGACCACATGGTCAGGTTCAAGCTAATACTTTTTCAACTAAGATACATGGATCACAATATGCACCAAATTGAACTGTGGAGGTAATGCCAACCGATATGCCACCTCTCCCACCCATTACAGTATCTAAAAAGGGCCAATGTATCTAGGTTTAAACATACACTACTTCCCAAAATGACGATGTCCAAGCCTTGGAGAGATCCCCAAGAAGACATGATCACCCACAACGAATGACAACGATTTTTGACAGTGATGTGCAAAAGATTTCGGATGACTCTGAGCCATATCCATCCTCTTTCTAATCAACTGGGTCTTCTAGTTTGTCCCTTGGACATGGCCTGGCCTGACTAGTGATGTT
The DNA here is from genome assembly GCA_963277665.1 of Viscum album. Taxonomy (NCBI): domain Eukaryota; kingdom Viridiplantae; phylum Streptophyta; class Magnoliopsida; order Santalales; family Viscaceae; genus Viscum; species Viscum album. The sequence continues at coordinate 152,150,378 of OY728134.1, read as the reverse complement.
TCACTCGTTTCCACCCAGCATAGTCAAGAACGACATGAACACCCATACAATGCTTCCAACAGAGCCATGCGTATCGAGGCATGATAGATGTTATTGTATGAGAACTCCACTAAGGGTATATGATCCTCCCATGAGACACCAAAATCCGTTAATCAAGCCCGAAACATGTCTTCCAATGATTTTATCGTCTTCTCAGATTTCCCATCTATCTAAGGATGATATGTTATGCTCATCGTCAACTGAGTCCCAAGGGATTGCTGTAATGATTTCCTGAAATGAGATATGAACCTTAGATCATTATCTGAGACTATAGAAATTTGTACACCATGCCTATTTACCACTTATTGGATATAGATTTTTTAAAGATCTTTCACTATATGAGTTTTATGAATAGGGATGAAATGGGCTGACTTGGTTTGACAATCCACTATTACACAAAGGGCATCGTGTTTCTGGAACGTTCTAGGAAGACCTGTAACAAAATACATTGCTATCTGATCCCATTTCTACACTAGGATATGTAAATATTATATTATACAAGATGGTTTTTGGTGATTTTATTTAACATGTAGACTTGTTAAGAACTACGAGACAAACTCGGCCACTTTCCTTTTCATGATGCTCCACCAAAACTACACCTTCAATGCATTATACATCTTCTGTGTACCTGGATGTACAACCCATCTTAAATGGTGGTAAGCATGAAGTAGTTGTTCCTAAGCAGTTAATGGTACCACCATCCGATCTCGAAACCATAAAAAGTAACTCCCATCCAGCTTCCATCCCTCAGTGGTCTCCCAAACATTAAGTTTTTAACTCATTGCAACACAGTCTACATTAGATGCATGTGCCTCCTTTACTATCTCCACCAAATCAGGAACAAGCGTAACTGAAAAGTAAACTACCACATCAGCTCGTTCATCACATTCCAAAGGCATGTCGGCTAGGAACGGCATCAACTACCAGTCATCTTATGATTCTTTCACCAACTGTGTCTACGACTTCCCGCTTAATGCATAGGCCACTAAATTTCCCTTACTCGGTGTATACATCAAGTCAAATTCGAACAGTTGAACATACTCCATCCATCTCCTCTATCTCAGATTCAAATCTCAGTGTGAGAAAATATGTTTCAAACTTTTTTAATCCATAAACACATTAAATTTCTCACCAAGGAGATAATGTCTCCATGTTTTCAAAGACTGGAAGACTACAGCCAACTCCAAATGATGTGTTGGGTAATTTTTCTAATGCACCCTCAACTGTCTTGAGCCATAAGCAACCCCATGGTATCCTTGCATGAGGACACAACCCAACCATGTTCCCAAAGCATCACAATAAACCACATACCCCTGCCCTGATTCTAGCAAGATCAAGTTAGGTGATTATGTATTGTGAACCCTCAGTTCCTATAAAGACTTCTGATATCCTTTTTTCCATTGGAATAGATCATTCTTACTTGTCAGAGCTATCATTAGTGACACTACTCGTGAAAAATCACACACAATGCGTCATTAGTAACCGGCTAGTCCAATAAAACTGCATATCACGAACACATTCTTCAGTGGTTGCCAATAGTTAATGGATTCTATCATTTTAGGGTCAACTGAAATGCCTTTCTTGGAAATGAAATGGTCATGGAAACGTACTTCCTATATCCAAAAATAACATTTTGATAATTTGAGATTCAAATTATGATCCCTCAAGATTTGTAACATTGTTTCCAGGTATTCCTCATGATCATACCTTGTCTCTTAATACACCAAGTTATCATCCACAAACACCACAAGAAAAGAATCCAGGTATCATTGAAATATCTGATTCATCAAAGCCATGAGGACCGCTAGTGAATTAATCAGACCAAAAGGCACGACTACATATTCGCAGTGGCCATATCTACTTTTGAAAGCAATCTTTGTAATATCCTCCTTCCGAACTCACAATTGGTGATATCCTAATCACAAGTCAATCATGGAGAACCAGTGATCTCCCATTAATTGATCGAAAAAATCATCAATGTGTGGAAGTGGATATCTATTCTATATCGTAACTTGTTTAAGCCTTTGATAATCAACACACAGCTGAAGTGTTCCATCTGCCTTCTTAAAAAAACACTGGTGCTGCCCATGGAGAAGTACTTGGTCGAATGAATCCCTTAATTTCCAGCTCCTCTAACTGAACCTTAAATTCCCGTAACTATTTTAGTACCATCCTATATGACAGAAGGGAAATAGGACTAGTCCCCGAAAGGAGATCAATTTTAAACTCCACTCCCTTAGAGGTGGTAACCCTGAGAAGTTATTGGGAAAGACATCTGAAAATTAATCCACCACATATAGAAAACTATCTCTATCGATCTCTTCAATTGATTCTAAAGTCAACGATGCGTGTTGGTAAGATATTGTTCCCACCATTGGTTCCAACAAGCACTTTTCAGTTTTCATTACCATCCTCTCTTCTCTAAAGAGATGGTTGATGCTATCCTCAGTCATGAAACAAACTGTTCTCCTATAATAGTCGATGTAATCCTTAAACATTTTCAACCAATCCGTACCTAGGATTACGTCATAGACATCCATGCCCAATATTGAGAAGTCCCATTTTAACTCAGCTCCATCAACAGTTGTAGCACATGCTCTACAAATATAGTCTTGACATTCACTTTCACTAATAAGAGTTTACTGTTTCAAAACATAATGCTTCATTTCCAGTTTTAAACATATCAAGTCAACAACACTAGAAGCAATGAAAGAATGTGATGCACCAGCGTCAAGGAGTAGTTGCACAAGGGTAGAATTCAAAAGAATTGTACCTCTCACCGTAGATGGTCCATCCTGATCCTTAACCGTCATCTAGTCAGCTCCATACAATTGGTTCGTCACTGCACAATTCTCCTTGTTGCCTTGCTGAGATTTCCCTAGTTGAAAAGTCATGGTTTTTTGAGAATCACCATGGCTAGCATTGTTATGCTGATGAGACTGATTCTGCTGTCCACATCCTGTCAAGTCATATAATGCTTCTGATGCCTGAGAAGTGTACAATGTACCAGACCTAGGAGCACTGCGACAATAGTTCTTAAGATGTCCCATATTGTGGCAATTATGACATTCTCTGGGTTGCACTGTACACTCTTGCTTTATGGGGTCAGTCGATCCACATTGAAAGCAACATGCTTTTCTCTGGGATCATAGATGAAGGTTCATTGATCCCATCGTCTATTTCTAATTTCCAATTGGACCATGGAAATAGATTTCCCTTTTCCTCTTGTTCCTAACGGTTGAGTTCCCACCATTTCCCGAAGGTATCATCATGCCTCCTCTCATTGATCTCGAGATATCACATTAATCAACAGTCGCTCGGTTGGCCATCTTTGTATAATATGTAATATACAGAACTTCTATATTCGATCGAATCTCTTTCCTTATCCCTAATTCGAAGATGCATGCCTTCAACGATGCACTTGATGATACCTCTGGTGAAAAATGGACTAAATTCATGAATTTAGCCGCATACTCTGTGACAGAGAGACTCCTTTGTTTCAAGCTGAAGAAGTTCGTCCTTTTCTGGATCTTGAAAGTGTGAGGATAAAATTGTTTGTTCAACAATTCTTCAAAATCCAACCAGGTAAGTCCTTCATCTAATTTAGCATGCACCGTTAAATCTCACCATTGACGTGCAAGATCCTAGAGCATATAAGTCACCAACCTGACCTTGAGCTCTGATGGTATGCTGATGAGATCAAAGATACAATTCATCCTACATAGCCACACCTCCACCTTTTTGGGTTCATCATCACCCCGAAAGCTCGATGGATTTTGCTTCATGAACTGGATGGTATGATCCTCATGCCTTGGTTCATTCCTCAAGTTCACTATATCCACAACTTGGAAAGCCTAGACAATACTCTAAACCAGCTCTTGGTTAACACATGGTTCTGGTGCAACCATATTTTTTGCAGCTTCTTCGGGTTGGTTTCAACGATGGCTACCGGGCTCCATTTTCTAAACCAATAACAATATCCGTTAATCTCACTCTCTAGTAACTGATGTCATAACATTCAAATTCAATCACATCATCTATCACAACATTGTTTTTCCAAAAACAACCATTTTCCATGTTCAACCACTTTTAAAAACATTCGACATAGTTTTGGAAAATCAACCCATTTTCAAAATACAAAAAATACCATGTTTTAAATGACTTTCACTTGAAAACAATTTCGGCATTTTCCAAAAACTTTCACCTTTCACAAAATCCTTAAACATTTTTCACAATGAGATATGCAATCCTAGTGGGAAGGAATTCATCTACAATGAATGTCTTGTTTTTCTCATTGGTTAAACCCATGACAATGAGATTTACAACATTCTAGAAGTGTATCCAAAACACTTACGTACCCAATACCCTGGTAACTTGAAGTTCAGAAAAAAATGGGTTAGCTACGTCCTTTTATTCTATACATTTCAAGTTCCGAAAATCCTAATCATGTCTAAGATTTTGACCCAATGAATAGATAATAATGAATTTAAACTCCAAGACCAAGAACACTGATGACTACTTGTTAGTCAAGGACCGAACAAGCTGATACCATTTGTAATGACCCTTGTCTTGAGAGTAAAATGAGTCATTACTAGGCCTTATGCGACATCCCCAAGGCGCCAAAGGCAGGAAATAAATGCTGAAGGGTTGGAAACCAAGTGGGGGATGATTTACCCTTATTGAACATACCACAGAACCAACAAACATAACCAACTAATCGAATAAATGATTCATGATAAAAGCTAAGACAACACAACCATTTATTTTTTCATAAACCAACCAGAAGTACCATAGTAGAAACCAACATGAAATCAGAGTAAATAGCTGATAGAAAAACTAAAAGACTACTAGACGACATCCCAGCTACATGATCCACAAGATTCAAGCTCCATCATCACAAACCAGCCCAAGCATCAAGATGCAGTGCTATAAACATGTGACGCTTTACCTTTGCCAACATCCTGGTATATGACATCTGCAAAAGCACCAACGTGCCAAAGAAGGGGGTGAGTAATGAAACTCAATATGTTTTCACCGATGACTTCCCAACCCATGAATCTTGGATAAAACATGTAAGCACATTTATAGAAAACAATTTATATAAAACAATTTCCATAACAGTTTATAATATGAAAAGTTCCATGTCTAAACCATTTTCCAATAAAACCCATCTCTCTCAAGAAAAGACACCTGGCAATGATCCTAATCAAATTCACATTTCAATTTTACAAAATCCCTTTTTTCCACACCTAACCATTTCACAACCCGTGAAATCAATGATACATGCTTCGTTATGACAGTTCCATAACCATGAGAGGTTTCTTGTTGATCTACCAAGTAACCAAAAGGTAATTGTTTCCCATGTTCCATTATCCTTTTGGCACTGAGTACAAGGTAATCTTCCAACCAAGCCCCATATTTCCATGTGCCATTATCTATTTTGAACCGCGCACGAGGTCATCTTTCAACTAATCCCTGTATATGATTTATGAACACACACTACATATTCCCAAAAATCATACCAAAACCATCTTTTCAATAAAACACCTTTTATTGAAAACTATTTCCATTAAAACCAAGAGTGTTCAAAACCTTTCAATAACGAATAAAACCTTTTATTGAAAACCATTTAATTCAATTAGTAAAACCATAACTAGTTTAAAGTCACCATTTTAATTTCACGTCAACAAACACTTTCCAAAAGCACAAAATGTACATCACCAGTAACTAAAAATGGGTTTCAACCATTCTTTAACAATAGATAAACAAACCATTTAAATCAAGAAAAATAATTTGAAACTAAGCCATCATGTTCTATGAAAGATGGATCGGGTCTGAAGCCACCTACCTCAACAAAATTGGCAAAATCAACCAAGAACCATGTCGAAACACCATGAAAACTCCTTAGATTCCTTCCCCTATCACCAACAAGAACAAATCCTGACTTAGAAATCTTCCAATACCTTAGATATACCCACCATCGGCGTATATCTAAGGATCCATCAAGAGGGAAGAAGGATATCTAAGAAAACTAAAGTAAACGAGGCTATCCTCGATCAACCGGCTTCTAAACGCCAAGGTTAACCTCCAGATCGCTTCCAAAATGCCTAGTAAGTGTTCTCCAACATTCACCAGAGATAAATCCCATGTTAGGGCCGTCTTGGAGAAAAAACGAGTGGGTTTAATGATAAAATGGATTAAATCCCTAAAAATAGGATCTATGTTGACCCCAAGCACGGTTAGTCCGCACGATTAGTCAAATCATGCACTAACTATGTGGTAGTCACTACATAGAAGGGGAGCTCTGAACATACTCCTAACATGGTTTCCCAAATCATGGGCACACCGTGTGGTCTCCATTGTCCAAAGTGTCACCAGCTTCGTGGCTTCCGCACAGTTTGGGCAACCCATGCGAAGCCAATGCATCACCACCTTTGTGCCAATTGACACATTAAAAGTCTCCAAACATTACAAACCATTTCTCATATGCTTCATGTACTTAAAAAGAATAAAACAAGGGTTACTTACTAGAAACCGTGGGTAATATAGTTACCAACCCCATATATGGGTCACCTACACCCCATTACATTTGGGAGTTCCATTACCTATCTACGAAGATGGACAACAAAACACATTAATTGAGAAAGGACCAAAATGGAATTCCGATGAATTTAAATTATCTATGGGATGAAATAAACCACTTTCTAGGTGTATAACCACCCACATAGCTTCTATTCACAAAAGTAGTATTCCAATGGGGAACTGAAGTCACCTTATGAACAACTAAGATATAATAATACAATCTATTTACAGAACATAAATGTCACTATCCTAATGGATACATTCCAAAAATAATTACTAGGATCCCATATATTCCCAAATTGTGGAAATAGAAAATGGAGTTAGTGACTACCAAAGGGGATCTCATGCCTCACCAAGCTCTAATACCGATTAAGGAAAGTATTGTTTTATTTCCCATAAGGGTCAAACAATAACATAAAGAGAAATATAAGAAACTATATCTATAATATTTAACTAAAATTATACTACATTAGGGATGTACTTACTTCCTAAATATAGGGATGAAAAACACCATGACAGTGATGATAAGCCTAGAAGATTACTTGAATCATATCATTACAACACTCTCTCATTATATTAATTAGAACCATGAGTATGATGAATGGTCCACTAATAATTGTTTGATACCATTACTCAATCTCCTATGAGCACCCATTGGGTGATGCATGGATGAGATGATTACAACTAAACACGCCATAATGAGGCTACAAAGACCATAACATAAAGAGAGTGAACAAATAACTCCCCATCCATCTAATCAAATCAAATACACTACCTTCAACAATGGTGTTGATGAGGAGATGGAAATATCCATGAATTATAAATTTATATATAATTACCACCAAGATTTCATACAACAATGAAGATACCACAGAATACATTCCCTAATATTTCATTTAAGAAACATTGATTGTTTGTCAAATAATATAAAATGGACTCCACATTCTTGCAGAATATTGAGCTTTAAATTAAATTAAATGATCCCATTCCCCAGTATTTTATTACTAATAGGGGTCTAAAATCCATATTATATCCTAGAATCATAACCTTGGATTTAATATTAATAAAAAACTCAAAAAAACTATATAAAATTTTATGACTGAAAAAAAGGACCCCCCATCATGATCTACCTAAAAGGGTAATCAGAATAGGCTATTCACTTGTCCAAATCTAATACATAGGATAGAAAATACCAAATAATCCCTGAGGGTGTAACGTCCCGATTCCAGAGCCCCTCCACCGATTCCCCGTACACTGTTCGCCAGATGACCTCAAGCGTGTTTCCCCGAATGCCAGTGGCTGCCGACTAGAAGCGAGGTCCTTGGTGAGTCGGTGGGGAAACTATTCCCTCAATCGGTAAAGTATACAAGGTAAGAAAACAACAATAAACAGCTAAAGCAGTAATCAACATGCATAACAAAAGAAACCAGACAGTGGAAGAAATGCAGATATTTAACAATGATTACAATAATGTAGCAGGTACAATTATATATGGAAAGTAGCAACCACAACAATGTTCTGGAATACAACTGAAAACAAGTGCAAAAGAAAAACAAGAAATCTCCTCAGCATCGCGAGCCATGGCTCGGTCCCATGCTCCCCAGCTCCTGATGCAATCAAGATCCTAAAGTAGAAGGGAGCTTTCCCTTATCAATACCTGCAGCAACATAGTCTGCTTGGGCCCAAAAGCATGGCCCAAATAGGGTGTCAGATACATTCCCAATACGCAATCACCCAAATATTTGTGCCTAATAGATAATGAATACAAGGAAGTAAATAAACAAGAAGCAGTAAACAGGAAAACACAAGCAGCTAAAATCAACAGTTCTAAAAAGTAGAGCACACAAGTAAGCAGTCAACCACAAGAAGAAAACAAGTAACCCTCTAGGTAGATCTCATTATTTAACCCCTATGGTTCAACCTCTAAGTACAAGCACCCCTCTGGGAGGCACACACAGTCTCACCCCTCTGGTTTAGCTACGTAATTAAACAGACTCTCTAGGGAAGCACTCAGCGTCAATTCGCCCTATAGTCTCGTATCGTGCTAAAAGCTCTCTAGGGAAGCACTAAACATAAATTCCCCCTGTGACCCGCGTCATAGTTAAAGACACTCTGGAGAAGCACTTCCGTCAATTCTCCCCTTGGTCCCGCATCATGATTAAAAAGAAACTCTAGAGAAGCCCTTCTGTCAATTCTCCCTTTGGTCTACTACTCTATGTTCTCACAGTCCAGAGTATAACTAAACATTCTCAGTGTGTGTATATCATCCAAGTAAACCTCAATAACTACTTGGGTATCAACTAAGGCTCAACAGTAATAATAAAACAACAGTACACAATCCTACAACTGGGGATGGAAAAAAACTGAGCACAACCAAAATACTCTACTCACATGAAATAACCTCTACTAAAGCAATAAAGAAAAGCAGGCAAGTAAAAAGGGAAAAACAGAAAACACTTAATACCCCATTTAAGGGTATTGGTGGAAATTGCACAAAATATTCATCAAATTTCTATGGAAAGGCACAAACCACCTACCGCGATCCTAAGAGATCGATATACATGAATCTCGATGATATATTCCCCTGATAATGACATATATCTGAGAAAAAATAGAAAAAATTCATCCCAAAATATCATCAAAACGAGGAGAAATCCTGAAACAAGGCTAAGGCAGAAAGAAGAACTCGCCGATGCGATTCCAACACAATCGACTGTGCTCGAATCAGAGAACGGACAGCGGGGTGGATGCTCGGAGAAGATTCGGTCGTGTGGTCACTTCCAGGTGGACAAAATCTAAAGAAGAAGACATATCTGGGGGTTAGACCTGACCCCGGTCCGTTTAATGAAAAAAAAGAAAGTACACAGCGTGTACTTCTAGAGTACACGGCGTATAGTTCAAATTTTTCCGTACTTCGAAAAACCTGCCTCCACCTCAGCCTTACACACCGTGTGTGTGCCCCGGGCATGGCCAACACATGGCTTCGAGCTGGGAAGAGTACACGGTGTGTACTCAGAAAGAACACAGTGTGTACTTCTGAAATTTCCAGAAAATTCATTTTTCTCAAAAACTCCAGAAAAGGGAAAACATACCTGAAAAGAGATCCGGGTTCATATAAACATCCCCCCTTAAAGAAATCAATCCCTGAATTTCCCTAATGAGGTGGAGAAGATGAATCCCCGAACAGCTTCGGACACTACGATCATACATCGACCTCCCTCTACCAGGTCTCATCCTGTACTCGCCCGTGCTGCCATAGCACCCGTACCAGAGGAATAGACCTCCCGCGGAGAACCTTCGTACTATGATCGACAATCCGGATAAGAGGATCCTCGAATGACGCATCTACTCCAAGCTTGACTTCCTTGGGCTGAAATATGTGATATGGGTCTGAAAAGTAGCATCGGAGCTGAGAGATGTAGAAGACGTCGTGCATGGACTGATAACTCTGAGGTAGCTGCAACTGATAAGTGACCGACCCCACTCTCTCCAAGACCTCAAACGGCCCGACGTACCACGGTGAAAGCTTCACCTGTCTTTGAATCCTCTTGTGTCCCAAACTCGGTGCAACAAATAAGAAAACATGATAACCAACCTCGAACTCCAGAGGTCGTCTCCGCTGATCAACATAAGACTTCTATCGAGACTGCGTTTTAGCCATCCTCTTCCGAATAAGCTCTATCTGCTCTGATGTCTCATTAACAAGTCGAGGTCCCAGCAAAGCTGCCTCTCCTGCCTCCAGCCAGCATAAGGGTGATCAGTATGGCCTACTGTACATAGCCTCGTATGGCTCCATCTGAATGGTCACCTGGAAACTATTGTTGTAGGCGAACTCCACCAGAGGAATATGTTTCTCCCAAGAACCGCCAAAGTCATGGATGCAAGCTCAGAGCATATCCTCAAGCACCTGGATCGTGCTCTCAGACTGGACATCAGTCTGAGGATGGTATGCTGTACTCAAGAGTACCTGCGTACCCAAGGCCTTCTAAAGTCCCTGCTAGAACCGAGAGGTAAAGAGCACATCTCTGTCTGAAATAATAGAGAGTGGAACTCCATGCAGACGAATGATCTGTCTGATGTAAAGTCATCCAAGATCATCAACACTAAATGTATCCTTAATCGGTAAGAAGTGAGAAACCTTCATAAGTCTGTCGACGACAACTCAAACAACATCGTTCCCCTGAGGTGATCTCGGAAACCCGGTCACGAAGTCCATCGCAACATCGTTCCACTTCCACTCTGGAATGGGTAACTACTATAAAAGCTATGTTGGCCGCTGATGCACTACATTCACTTGCTGACAAGTAGAACATCTAATGATGAAACCAGTAATTTCCTTCTTTATACATGGACACCAGTATTGGTGATGAAGGTTCCAATACATCTTGGTGATGCCACGATGAACTGCCCAAACAAAGGAATGGAAATCCCGCATCAGCTTCTCGTTTATGTCTGCTGGCACCCATTCATGTCCTAGAAAACGCAAGATCTCATCCTCACACACTATCCATCCAGGAAGAGGGTCCCCTCCTGAAACACTCTCCCACAGGACTAAGACTTCCGAGTCTGATAGCTGCCTCAACTGTACCCGATCAATTAGCATGGAGTTAATAGCAACAAGAAGATAGAAAAGTCTGTCCCCATCTGTCGTGCACCTCCAGATGCATCTCAGAGAACAGAGCCATCAGCTGCCACTCACTATTGGCCTCCTGAACTGACTGCATCTGAGTTCTCCTGCTCAACGCATCAGCCATGGCGTTTCCCTTTCCCGGTGTATAGGTATGATCGAAATCAAAATACTGTAGATACTCAGCACACCTACGCTGCCTTAGATTCAGATCACGCTGAGTGAAGATACACTTGAGACTCTTGTGGTCAGTCAAGACCTCAAGGTGCTCTCCTAGAAGATAGTGTCTCCAAAAGCACATGGCATGAACAAAAACAGCCAACTCTAGATCGTGCGTAGGGTAGTTCCTCTAATGTGGCCTCAAATACCGAGACCCATACGCAATGGCTCCATCTACCTTCATAATCATAGCTCCCAGCCCGATACCCGAAGCATCATAGTAAACAGTGTAGCTCTTTCCTGGCTCTGGCAAGACTAGTATCGGTGCTGACGTCAACTTCCCTTTCAACTCCGGAAAGGCTAACTCACAAGAATCTGACCATAAGAACTTTACCCCCTTCTTGTCCAGACCTTTCAATGGTGCTTCTAAATGGGAGAAGTCCCGAATGAAGTGTTTGTTGTATCCAGTCAGCCCTAGGAAGCTCTGTTCATCAAAAACATTCTTCGGCTGCTCCCATGAAACTACAGCTCTAACATTCTATGGGTCCACAGATACTCCTGCCTCTAAGATGACGTGACCCAAGAAGTGAATCTGATCCATCTAGAAGAGGAACTTCAGGTGTTTAGCATAAAGTCATTGCTCTCTCAGTGTACTCAGAATGATCTCAAGATGGGTGGCATGGTTATGTCGACTGTGAGAGTACACCAAGATATCGCCCATGAAGACCACGATGAACGAATCCAAGTAAGGATGGAACAATCGATTCATCAGTGCCATGAAAACTATAGGTGCGTTCGTGAGACCGAACTACATGACTGTACACTCGTATAGACCATACCTACTCCTGAAGTCTATCAGAGGTATATCTGATGGTCTAACACGCAAATGATTATAACCGAACCTCAAGTAGATCTTAGAGAACACCCGGTATTGAAAAGGTCAACAATCTACGGCACGAGATATCAATTCATGACTATCAACTGCTTCAGCTTCTGATAATCCACACAAAGCCGAAGGGTACCATCTTCCTTCTTCACGAACAGAACAAGCGAACCCCAAAGAGAAGTGCTGGGTCGAATGAAATCCTTATCCTATAGCTCCTCCAACTGCTTCATGAGCTCCTGCAACTCAGTTATGGCAATCCTATAGGGAGGAATGGACACCGGTTCCGCTCCTTGCATGAGCTCAACAGAGAAGTCTACCTCACGCTCTGGAGGAAAAAATAAAAAGTCCTCTGGAAAGACATCCCTGAAGCAATCCACCACTGGAGGAAAGTGAATCTGTGGAGTCCCCTGGCCATCTAGATAATGACTAGCAATCTAGGTTGTCACCCCTCCTAGCCCAAGATGCTCAAGTCCCGCCCGACTCACCCGAACATCCCATTCGCCTCTATGAAGGAAGGATTCACCCTCCGGTGAAATGAAACTCACTCTGCGGCGATAGCAGTCGACGATTTCCTGGAAGGGAATCAACCATTCCATGCAATGGATGACATCATAGCCTTTCATCTCTATGAAATAAAGATCCCATAAGAAGCGATACCCTACAATCTCAAGAGGGCACTCTCTACATTGGCGTACACTAGATGTCCTCGTTCCCAATGGTGTGTCTAGTGTCAACGAGTCGACAGAAGAAAAGATGCAGAGTCCAACGCTCTCCACAATGGAAACAGAGATAAAACTATGCATAGAAACAATATCGAAATGAGCTGATGATAAAAATGAGGCTACTAAAATCTTACCTCGAACAGTAGAAGGTCCGGGATCTTGCTCAAGATAAGTCTACTCTACAGCGAAAGACTGGCCCATGCCTCGGCCCTACACCCCTGGATGACCACTCTAAGCTGAACCACCCTGCTGGTGCTGAGGATCTGGTGGCTGACCACCACGACCTTGACCTCCACCTTGGCACGAACAACTAGAAGAACTCCAGTTCCCCGACTAGTGAGAAACTGGCGGTGCTGCTCCTCAACGAGGATTCAGGGATAAACCCCAGTCACCAACCACTGGTTAGAAAACCTTGACGAACCACTGAAGGTGACCCATATTTATACAAGATCGGCACTCCACGGGGTCTCTCTGGCACTACGGCCTCGTGTTCCCTGTCCGACCACAATGATAGCACGTCACCTGGCTGCCTGATGATGCATCTCGCTTCCTCGAATCACCGCGCGTAGGCTGCCTATAGTGATTCTTTCTATCATATAAAGTATGTCTAGATCTGGGAGAAGAACTGCCCTGGCTCGCAGCTCTAGTGTCTCTCAGATTTCACTCCTCAATCAGTGCTTGGTTGACGATGGATGTGATGGAAGTCACCTATAAGATGATCACCTGCGAGCAGATTTCCCGCCTGAGTCCATCCTCAAACTTCCTCACCAAGAACACCCCAGTGCCATCCTGAAGGGTTGTAAAACGCTACAACTCAATGAAACGAGAGGAATAATATATGACAGATAGAGTACCTTGCACTAAGCTCATGAACTCCCGGGCTCGATAGGCCCTTAGGGTCTCTGGGAAGAAGTAGTCATAGAACATGCGCTCGAACTCCTCCCAAGTCATAGCCTGCTGCTGACCCGCCTGTGAGATCACGTCCCACCACCTCTTGGCGGAGTCTCAAAGAATGTAGGAGGTGAGCTTCACCCGCCTTTCTGGAGGCGTCTGTAGATGCTCAAAGATAGTCAGCATGGCATCCAGCCATGACTCTATAGCCTGAGTTCCTCCCTCCCCCGAGAACGTGGGAGGATGGTGCTGCTAGAAAACCTGCATCAAGTCTTCCATAGAGAAGGCAAGAGGTGGTGCTCCATGGAAGGCCTACATCATCCCCATGAAACCTTCACTGAACTGCGCATCAGCGCCCGTGACTATTACAACCACCAGTGCCAAGGCTGGCTCGACTGGGGGATCGATAGGAAGTTCTCGATCACCCATATTTGGCGTCTGATCACTGCTTAACGACAGGCGTACGACCGGAGGAATTCTCAGAGGAATAGCTCTAAATGATCAAAATCACACCTCAGATCAATAAAAACAAGGACAGAGAACATAAGAGCACAAAATGGGAACAGAGGATGAAAAAAATACAAGACTAGAAAACATGACTACACGGAATGTATAACACTACATGGCATGTCTTTTTAAACCACTGGCATGGGTGTGTACCCCTGAACTACAAGTCATGTACACTTCAAACTACACAGCATGTTGGCCCCCACACATAGCGTGTACTTGAAACTATTCCCCTGACTGAGTATCCATACACGACTAACCCACACGGTCCGACTCAACCCAAGATTACACGGCGTATTCGAAACAACACGACGTGCACTGGATAAGGCTTCAGCGGTCCGTGTTGTTGAGTACACGGTCGTCTACACGGCTGGATCATATACGGCGTGCTCCGAACAAGCACGGCGTGCATAGGATAAGGCGACATCGTCCCGTGTTGTTCGTGACACATCCGAGCAACTGGAAAGGACTACACAACGTGTTCCCTATGAACACGGTGTGTTCTACCCGAGCTTCCCCAGCCTTTGTTATTAGTGACATGGCCAGGTGCATGACTCTGAACTCACAGGGCATTTACCAATGGTACATGATGTGTTCTTAATGTAACTCCCACAACACCATGTTTTTCTCACACGATCAGTGACACGGCCTGAAAACTACACGGCATATATCTAAAAAGTACACACCGTGTATTCTGGGTTTTCTGTGCAGTAGCTCCAAAACTGCGCAGAATTCCAAAAACACTAAAAACAAGGGAAAGGATGCCAAAATATGATCCGTGAGGGCCCATAACACCTCAAGAACCAAATTTTTGGCATTCAATTTTAATAGAGAACAAAACAAAAGTTTCTAACATAGCAGTACAGAATCTATCAAGCAAATGTCACAACAGCATGCATAATCTACAGAATGTCTATCACAACAGCATGCAATCGCTAATGCACCCTAGATGGCATGGCAAGAATTCATGACATGTGATTTCTACAAGTTCCTATATGATGCATTAGATGGAATACCCTCATCTCAATGGGTTGCGATAGAAATAGAACTGAAATATCAAAAAAAATAAATGCACAAGTCATGTGAATCACTCTAGGTGAAATCAGGTCAACCATAAAATCTCAACACCAGAAACTGCAATTAACGAGGTGTTATGGATTTTCCCTGTACACGGGTTAGCTACACCCGAGCACAACTTAATTCCAAGTACCGGATCAATCATATAAATGGATAAGGTCTCTAAATAGTAATGAAAGAGAAAATAACTCCTCTGATACCACTTTCTAATGTCCCGAGTCTGGAGCCCCTCCACTGGTGCCCCATACCCGGTTCGCCACATGAACTCAAGCGCATTTCCCCGAATGCAAGAGGATACTGACTGGCAGAGAGGGCCTTGGTGAGTCGGTGGGGAAACTATTCCCACATTAGGTAAGGTATACGAGGTAAGAAGACAACAATAAACAGCGGAAGCAGTAATCAACACGCATAACAAAAGAAACCAGACAGTTGAAGCATTGCAGATATTTAAAAATGATGACAATAATGCAGCAGGTACAAGTATCTATGGAAAGAAGCAAACATAACAACATGCTGGAATACAACTGAAAACAAGTGAAAAATAAAAACAAGAAACCTCCTCAGCATCGCGAGCCACGGCTCGGTCCCATGCTCCCTATATCCTGATGCAGTCAGTATCCTGAAGTAGAAGGGTTCTTGCCCTGATATATACCTGTAGCAACATAGTCTGCATGGGCCCAAAAGCATGGCCCAAAATGGGTGTGAGATATAATCCTAGTAGTCAATCACCCAATGATTTGTGCCTAACAGTCAATGAATAAATGGTAGTAAATAAACAAGAAGCAGTAAAAAGGAAAACACAAGCAGCTAAAATCCACAGTTCTAAAAAGTAGAGCACACAAGTAAAAAGTCAACAATAAGATGAAAACAGGCAACCCTCTGGGTAGCTCTCATATTCTAACCCCTATGGTTCAACCTCTAAGTACTAGAAATCCTCTAGAAGGCACACACAGTCTCACCCCTCTGGTTTAGCTACGTAATTAAGTAGACTCTCTCGGGAAGCACTAACCGTCAATTCACTCTATAGTCTCGTATCGTGCTAAAGGCTCTCTGGGGAAGCACTCAACGTCAATTCCCCCTATGACCCGCATCGTAGTTATAGACACTTTGGAGAAGCCCTTCTGTCAGTTCTCCCCTAGGTCCCACATCGTGATTAAAAAGACACTCTAGAGAAGCCCTTCTGTCAATTCTCTCTTTGGTCTACTACTCTAGGTTCTCACAGTCCAGAGTATAACTAAACATGCTCAGTGCGTTTATATTGTCCAAGTAAACCTCAAGAACTACTTGGATATCAACTAAGGTTCAACAACAATAACAAAACAATAGACCACAATCCTACAACTAGGAATGGAGAAACAAACTAAGAACAACAAAAATACTCTACTCACAAGCAATAACCTCTACTAAAGCAATCAAGAAAATATGGAAAGTTACAAGGGAAAAACAGGAAACTTGTAATACCCCGTTTAAGGGTATTGGTTGAAATTGCAGAAAATATTCATCAACACTCTATGGAAAGGCACAAACCACCTACCTCGATACTAGGAGATCGATATACGTGAACCTCGACAACAGATTCCCCTTAGAATGACGTAGATCTGAGAAAAAGCACAAAATGTTCATCCCACGATATCTTGGAAATGAGGAGGAATCATGAAACGAGGCTAAGGAAGAAGGAAGAACTCACCGCTACGATTCCAACACAATCGACCGTGCTCGAATCAGAGAACATACGGCGGGGCGGATGCTCAGAGAAGATTCGGATGTACGGTCACATCCGGGCAGATGAAGTCTGATGAAGAAGATAGATCTGGGGGTTAGACGTGACCCCGGTTCGTTTAATGAAAAAAAAAGTTCAAGGCATGTACTTCTAGAGTACATGGCGTGTACTTCAAATTTTTCCGTTCTCTGAAAAACCGGCCTCTACCTCAGCCTTACACACCGTGTGTGTGGCCCAGGCACAGACAACACACGGCTTCACGCTGGGATGAGTAAACGGCGTGTACTCAGAATGTACACGGCGTGTACATCTGAAATTTCTAGAAAATTCATTTTTCTTAAAAACTCCAGAAAAGGGAAAACATACCTAAAAAGAGATCCGGGTTCTTATACAGGGGAAAGGTATAATCTGTCAAAAAAAGTAAAAGGAATTGTGTATATCCCGAGCCTCAATCATTGCATGTACTAGTGACATTTATTCTTGTACTCAATATTCATGTTGTGTATACAAGAATACATAATGTGCAATCATATAGGTTAATCGACATGTATAACCAAGATCCTAGGTCATGTAGTATTATACTACATGGAATATATTCTTAGACATACAATTCTTGGAACTTAATAATGCTTTGGATATATACCAAGAGTCTAGAAATGTCTTGTATACTACCATGGAGTGTATTACTGTATTCCATGTACATAAGATTGACTGTTTGTGAATGTACTATACCAAACCATGGGATGTGTACTCAATGACCTACTAAATTTTTTATATGAACTATAATCTATGTGGTTCATATTTTATAACCTATCATAAAAATGGCACTACATGAATTTTTTTTATAGTATTATATGTGATGTGATTAGAAAATAAATGAATGAAAACACTAAAAAATATCTCAATCCACCCATTCCATTTAAATCCAATCCCCTACAAGTCATAATCAACTAAGATGGTAAGAAAAAACGAATAATAAAAAAATTCATCTAAAATAAAAAACATATCCTTACCTCATAGAGAAATTGTAGATGATTTAAGGATTTTATTGACATTCCTTATTTGGTTCATCCCAATTCATCTTTGATATTCAGTATAGGAGAATCCCAGATTATCTCCACCACCTCCCATTTTATCATCATGTTAATTAATGGAGGCCACCCCTTTCCTCAACGTGAAAATGGAGGAAGTCCAAATGGAGAGGTAAAAACAATAATTAAAATAATAAACAGAGACTTGAAAATGACTCGGCCTGGGACCCAAAATGCAATTTAAGTTTATAGCATTCTTGGTAAAACAAAACATTCCATACTCAACCACATACTCAAAATTCATATATAGTAGACCATTTTTAATATATCTATATTTGAACATGGAATATAACAAATATTTATTTAATAAATATTATATATCATACAAATTAAACAATATCACTACCTCCTTAAATTCTATCAAAATGGTAAATTTCAAATACCAAGACTAGTAGAACCACCGATATATATTGAGAAGGCTTAATTCTAATTTTTTTTATAATTTTACCATTTTTTAAGGATTGAGGATCTAAATCTAAAAATTGATCTAAGTCTTCCATTGGAGAAAACCTATATTGCTATATCCTCCAATCCATAAAAAATATTCTTCATCAAAAAATAATATTGCAAGCATAGACCAATAAAAAACTGACAAAGAATCCTAATATGTGAAGATGAGATACCCACACAAGATCTCCCTTAACATCTGATGATTTGAAAATCTATAAAGACCTCAAACAAAATAAACTTTTAAATGAATCCTACTTTCATTACTAAAAGAAATGGTTTCACATTTGATATTCTCATTCTATTATGAATGATAAACATATTCAACCCATCATAAATGTAGACATTGATATAATTAATACCATTCCATCCATGAATCTTATCAGAGATTTTAACCACAAATCCTCTCTCCTCTAATGATTTGACACCCATCAATTATAGTAAGGGAAAATAAAAAAAGCTTTAGTATCATCCAATTGTACTTCATTCCACATGGATTTTTTGTAGAGGGAGCCAAATCCACACATTCCAAAGGAAGAACTAGAAGAATATAATGTGGATACAATCTAATCATATCAAATATTGTTATCAATCACCTTATATTGATAATCTATGCCCATAAAATGCGACTACAAGCACTCATCATTATCAAATTGCAAGAACACACATTCACAATTTCTATATCAAGACATGAAGGAAACAATTATAAAATAATTCATTAAATTTAGATATATTTATCGATAATATTCCTCCACCACTAACCATATAATGGTTCTTATCCAAAATAGATGAACTCATCCCTCTTTATACCCTCCAGGTGGAAATCTGTTGAAAATTCATGTGATCAAATATATAACACTAATAAGAATTTCATCTCATATAATATATTTGGATTCCATATAACATATCCAACAAAAACTCTTCATATGGTATAATGGTTTCCATATAATAGATAATGGTTGACTACTCAGTCTGTCAGATAATCAAAATAGTTGTACTCACAACACCAAACATACATCATTCATTGCTCATATCCAGGTTTACCTTTAAGAATATTGTAGAGAAACAATCAAAATACTATAACCTTCTGAAAACATTGAATAAAACCAAAATAAACCTCTACTATATATCCTTAGTGTCCATTATTGACAGAAAAAATAATATTCCCAAAATCTCATTACTCAATTATATGATCCCAATTATGGCACCCAATGAAATAAAATTGGTATAAGATATCTCTCAATATAAATAAAAACAAAGGTGAAAACCTTGATATGGATAAACCCTATAACATTCCTCTTTGAAAAATACACCCCAAGATAAACATGAGTAGGATTAATTCTATAAGATAACCCAAATTCATATAGATATTATCCCAAATTGTTTGAATAAACAAGAACAATTTCAATATGGATGACCCCAATCAGCACATATGTATTACAATTTTATAGACCTAGAGAATAAACTGACCATTCCTTATAAAAACATTAGACAATTAAATCTTCCCACCAAATATTCGACTATAACTTACTAATCCTAAATAATAATATCATCAATATTTTTCTTTTCACAATGGGGATATCGAAAGGAAAACCTCCTTGTCAAAGCTGACTCACACTAATGACATGAATCAGGTATATTTTCAAATTAAGTAGTTAATATATATTATTAAGACTTTATTTGGATATTTATCTCTATGAAAAATTATGAAAAAATTAGGGGATAAATATATTCATTCTAAGAAATACAAATACTAAGGAAAATTACACAGATTGATTCTTGGTCCGCATCGAGTGTTTTTTGATAAAGGCCTCTATAGATAATATGTATATATGGAAATGTCTTACAACTCCCTATGAAAATTAAGGAATAAATATGTAAGTGTAGACATGATTTTTTTTGTTAAAATTTTCATCTCAAACTAGGATAAAATCATTACAATCATCATTATCTTCAATTTTATAATGATAAAAAATGATATTTTCATAACGGATGGATCACAAAAACAATACATAAGACATATAATCATAAAACAAATAAAATAATCCTTATAAAAACATCATAATCATCATAAAAATAATTATCTTAATACAATATCTTAATAGGCTACATTGACCATATACAATGGAACATCATGTGGATACACTCTTGGTAAGGATATCACAAATATTAACCATGCATCAGTTCTACTCAAATCAACCATTGAATAAGGGAGAGGGACCCAAACCCCACTTAGAGACTATAGACATATCAAGGGGGTAACTAACCATAGTGGTGGGGGACACACACCACATATTACAGGTGGGTGGATTACCAAACCAAAAGTGTAAAAAATCATACTCTATATCATGTAAAACATCATACACTATAGGTAGAGGGAATATTCCCTTTACCATATGGGAGTACTAAATCCAATATAGTATATTAGACCGATACATAACTAGGGTTTAAGAAATACTTGACCCATGCATTAAGGAATGACCCATAATCTATGAATGGTGATGTATACCTCTACATATATGGGGTATCATCCAAATCAATAACACATCATGATTTTATGAAATGTAATTCTATAAATTAAATTTAATATTTAAAATATTTTGAGATACACAAAACAATGAATTCATCTTTTATCCCCTAAAATACATTGTTTTTCCCTCATTACAAGCGACAATATGTTTAGCTTATGTTTTTCAAATACCTCGTTTAATAGTAATGGGTCATATTTTTAAAATATTATTATATGATAGTTTCATCCGAGCCATTGGGATGATGGGTATGAATATTATTAAAACAGTTATAACAACATATGGTTTGAAAATTTATATAAAACAAATTAATTAGTGACTAATATAGTAAAAATGAAAATAAAAAACTATTTGAAAATAATGGAAACCTTTCTTAGAAAAATATTTTTATGCAGAAAAACAATTTTTAGAACAATGAAATTTAAAAAACTTTTGGTGAATGATCTTAATTAAATTTACATATTATATATTCAATTAATAATTGAACATTAATATTATGTGGTTTTTATACAAGAGATAATAATTATTCTATTTTTATGCATAAAATCTATATTTATTTAAAAATAGTTTTTCACCTTTTTGTGAAATTATTTTAAACATATTTTTGAATCATTTAAGAAATTTATTTAAACAAATAAATTTATTTTTGTAATCATAATTTCAATATTATATTAGTCTCAATTTTTGAAAATTTTCTGAAAAGACTATCTTTTTGATGAATAGTGAAAAATATTGAATTTTAATTCAAAACATCAGGTTCGTTTAAATTATTTATAAAGTGAAATTATATTTTATATTGGTTTTAAATTAATATTAGATAAATTATACATATATTGAAATTATTTTGGTTATTTGAATCAATTAAATTTTGAATATGGATATAAGAAACTGGTCAATATTGAAACATTTTCTCTTTGAAAACCTACTTTCTCATCGCGTTTGTAAGATTAATTTTAAATTAATTTTTTTCACTTATGTGGATGGAATTTGGAAAAATGGATACAATATTTTTAATTAATATGGTTTGTTTTATGTAATAATTTGGATTTATATTTTTATTATAATTAATATTAAAAATTTAAAATTGTTTACTGTGGTTAAGGTAAAATGTGTCTAATAAGGGGTTAAAATAAAACTTTAATGGTTAAATTAACCTAAATACTTTTTAAAAATATTTATTATGTAACTATTAAACCATATAATTTATAATTATCTATTATAGTCTATTCTTGACCCTTTTAAAATGTGAAAAACGTGGATACATGTTTTTCTTTTATAAAATTACAAGTATGCCACTCTCTTCACTTATAAAAGGCCACCACCTCTCTTATCTTCTTAAAACATCAATTTTTTCAATATAGACCAATACGTGATAAATATCACATACTGAATTCCCTTCTATCATCCTATAAGCCTTATTTTTGAACTAAATCCTATCAATAATTGATTTCACTGAAAACAAAAGGTCAATTCATGAAGAAGATTCAATTCACATCAATGATCATTTTTCTTTTATTTATTTTATATACCATTAATTTTTAATTAAATCATTATTATAGTATAAAATTAGTATCATTGATACACTAAAATGAATTTAATTTATATTATATTCCAAAAAACATATCCTCTTTCACAAAATGGGTAATGAAATCATCATTCATGTGTATAATGAACTACTACCTCACAAAATGATGGCATTTTTTCTATTACCACCTCTCAAATATGGTTATGATGATGGATATAACGTACATATATGATATTTATAAAAACATTATACAGCTATAGTTATTATATAATACATTACCTTTTAATTTCCATTTCATAGAGGATACGACATCATCACTCGTGTGTACGGCATGCTTCCTCCCCATGAAGGGATATAATCGGTTATTCACTAATGAATTAAATGTGAGACATTAAGGATATATTTAATGAATATATTTGATATAAATTACATAATTATGATATTAATTAAAAATATATCATTCTTAAAAGATAATATATCATATCATTTCTAATATTTTTACTTAGTGAAACATGATAATGTCTTTTGTGTACGTATGGACAAAAGACTTCATGTGGCGAAATGAATCTCTTTTCATAACTATACCACATGGATTATATGAATAAATTTTTTTTAATGAAATAATATTTTATTAATAATATTATAATCATTTTTAAAGAATACACATTACATAACAATTTCTATAATGATCATTAATTAATGGAAATGTTACCCATGCATACGTACGACCTAACATCTACATGATCATAACACACATAATCTATCAAAAAATAAATTATGTTAATTATTAAAAGTTTAATTGATGTCTAAATATTATAATTATTTCTGGAATATCAATTTGTAGATGATGGATCTTTGATCCTAGTAAGTGGACTGAAAATAAAAAATCAAAGAAAAACAAAGCGGTTATTACCTAAAAATTTATTTGAACAAGGAATTGATATCAAACAAGAAATACATTTTCCTCAGTAAACAATATATAGTATAATTTATAAATGTGGCTCAATAATTGATTAACATTGAAATACTATTTGTTATATAAGTGGTTCAAATGTGTATGAATTAAGTTGAGACATAAGGTATATAAGTTTTAGTCTATTTGTTATTTATAAGAGAAATTTAAAAAATAAACACACATTTATTTTTTTATAAACTATCCCTTTGATAGGTCATATAATGTTTATCCACATTTTCATGATATTTATAGTGTAAGAGTTTACTAAAGTATTATGTGATTTCTAGTATCTCTTTTATTTCTAGTTCAACTATTCGATTTCACAACATGGTTATTTTATGTGGTGTATATAGTTTAAATTTGACATTTTATATCATGAATATACATATTTTCATGTTATTTAATGGTTTATTTGTTTTTATGATTTTTTGGGGCTTATGATCCAAAATAATACTAAAGTTGTTAGGAAATTCTATCTAACCTTTTAGTTCTATGAGACACATGCCATATTTACCCACTATTTATTTTATGTGGTGTATATAATGACCTTGATTTCATTTTATAATGATCATATGGGAATTTATTTTTATTTTTATATCCAATTTATTATCTATATTTCATGGGTATTGTGATTCCAAATATACAAAACCGGTAATGTATTTTTCTTGTAATTTTCCTTCATTGAGATATATGTTATGTTATGAAATATATTCATTTATGAGGTGTATACACATCCCATTTTATATAAAATAACATGAATTTAATTATTCTTAGGATAATTTATGTCTCATTTAATTTTATTCTTTCATGGGTATTCTAATTAATAGTAACCAATGTGGTAAATATTTTATATTATAATCCTATCATTTATGAGGATTATTTATGTCTTTGTTTTTGATGATAAAATATTATAATTAGTATCTCATAAAAATAATTAATATTATTATCTTATTTTTATTTCATTAGAATACATTTTCCCTTCATTTTCATCCAATTATGTACTCAAGAGTTCAATATAATGTTTTTAAGAAAAATAATCCTTATTTTTCACTTCAGTTGAAAAACCATTTTAATCCAAAACCATGTTTTATAAAATTAATTTCATAAATTCTTTTATAATTATTTAATTGATTTATTTTATAAGTTTTTAGCCATGTTTTGATTTTATATTTTATTTCTGAAACGAATATTTATGTCATTTTCTAAATAATGACTGCCTGGAATTTATCAAAAATGTGAACATAATATTTGTTTTAACGTGTATGTCATGAATGAAATTTCCCAACATCATGATAATTATTTTCTTTGAAGTTTAATTTATTAATTTTCAATTTTAATTTTAAACTATAATATTTTTTAAATATTTTATGTTTTTATAACATTTATTTTAAAAGTGGAAATGATATTTTCTTTACGAAATAGTTTAAATGATTTTTAAAGATTCAATTATAAGTTTTTAGGTTTATTTTCAAAGAAACAGATTTACATAATATTTTATGTGATTTTACATTTGAAAATAGATATTCAATGAAATTAAATAACTATTGAATAAATATTTAAAATTATCTTTAAAAATATATTTCCATTAAATATAATATAATTTGATGCAACTTATATTTTACTGGGGATATAATCCAAGGATATAATATGTTTAGTAATCCCATTTCACTTCCAAGAATTATACCATGAGAAAAAACTAATCAAACCTGAATAATTTCATGATTTATACTATGATGTAATATTGAAATGATTACGAAACTTGACGCTTTTCTACAAGTTCTTATATGATGAATATTTATGAAACCCATTTAATTTAATAGCTTATGTTATCATGAAGGGTTATTGATTTTGTAGCATAAATACGTATGATTTTAAATATATAATAAGTGATACCTAAATCTCTCACCAATTAATTGGTTAATGATTTATATGTCATGTGATATACATTGTTAGAATGTGGATTAAACCTGGTTAAGAATAGGAATTTTTCTATAATGATAGGCTTGGAAGTGAACCTTGAATAGTATGGTGGTTTGGGTTGTGATCCAATTCCAATATGATAGTATTGATAGGTTGAATTTACTACTATGGGAATAATTTTCTATTTACTAAAGATTTCTATAATTCAATGTCTTATGCTAATGTTATGTTCTCAAAACACATGTTCTTGGATTTTAATATGATTCATGTATTATAAAATGCTTGTCATTAGGTCATGATTCAAGATTATGATCTTTGACATGAAGGGCATGGTTTACACATATTATTATTTTGTTCCCACACTCATATTTTCATGTTATGTTTATACTTCTACCTTATTTATCCTTACTATGAATCTCAGCTCACCATTTCATATATTTTTATTCTCAAATTTATAAATAATGGTATTTAGTAGGGTATGTTTGTGAATGGTAATAACGTGGAAGAACTTTGTGGGAGATATTGAAGTTTTTTCAACAAATTATGATATTTTCTTCCATGTCTCTAAAGAAACTAAAATATTATAGTCCATAGGTGTGTTTTTATATAATATGTTGAATATTATTTTAAATAGAAGGAATATTTAAAAATGAAAAGCCTAAGTCTCTATTATTGGTATCAGCAGAAAGGATCATGTAACCTATTCATTCTAGTTTGTGAAAACATTATTAAGACGACTAGGAATAGTTCTAAGTATATTTCTATGTATATATATAAGGATAATTATAATTATGATTAAAAGTACAAGGAAATGTTGTAGAATAATTGAAAATTATGCAACATTTTTTTATAATAAATTACATTACACTATGGATACTAAAGTTGAAGTTGTTATGAGACAAATGTATCTAGGGATAATTTATCTAAAAGAAGCACATTGAGCTATAATTTATCATCGCTAGGTGCTTGATAATGGGATTTCTTCACACTTGGTTTGACACTCTTGATTGATGTACATAAAAAATTCACAAACACTTTATAAAACATCATAAAATTATTATGTAGATGATGAATACGAATGTCGTAGGTTAAACATAAGGTGTCTAAGTTTAAAAATAATTTTTCCTGAATCAATCTTTTGATAATTTATTTTCATTATTATTTAGTTTAGTATGATTATTAAAATAATTTCTAACTCAATTATTTTTGGTTTTCATCAATAGAGGGAACCCAAAAGTAAATGCTTTAACAATGAATGTGATGGATAATTCACTGATGAGTAGAAATTGGAATGACGATTGTATGGAAAGATATTTTGATTATGTATTATAAATTTTCAGGTAAAATGATTATAAAAGTGAACCTTTACCAACTCATAGACATATCAATGAAACGAGGGATAGATTTCTATGAGTGTTAGGGTAGTGGAGACAATAGAGGAATGAATATTCAATTTTCTATATAATGAGATTGTGGGAAGAATAACTCATGAGAATGTCTTTGAGGGGACAGTAGATTTTTTTGTGAGGAAATGAAGGTCACAAAGAATGTAACATTAACTGAAAAAATATAATTTATTGACAATTCAATGTAAGGGAATATTGTTCTCTCTTAGGTATTATCAAATTGATGGATGCTTTAAATTTATATTGTTAGGGAATTATGAAAATTTATTTCCTAAGGGGAAATATCATGAAGGGAATCTACTAGGTTGTGTAGGTAATGGACTTGGTGTTGAAAATGAAGAGGCTATAAATTAAATATGAATGTAAAGATGTATTATGTAATAAGATTATGGATCCTTGTTAATGCTTTACTAATAATGTTGAATGATTGAGTTTTCATATATTTTAATTCAATAGTTACGAAATATATAAATATTTTCATTTTTTTCATGAAAATATTTAATGGTGATGATGAACTAAATCATTTATTTAATGGAATGGTGATATTCAAGTAAAAAACAAGATTAAGGGAAATATAATCCTTAATATGATATTGATGTTGATATAATGATGTTGGGATAAATAAATGATTGATATAGAAAGAGTAAATTGGATAATACTAATTTCTATGCATATGCATAACAATTGGATGTCAATGTGGTGTATGATATATTATGTAGACTTCAAATCATCTTTGGATTTAATTAATATAACCAATAATATGTGTTTCATGAACATAATGAGGGAACATGCAGGTTATTAAAAATGTTTAATATTAATTTATGTCATTACCATGTTTCAAGTGAAAAATGATAGAGGTATTAACATGTTTGGTATGTGACAATCAAGATCCACTGGATAATATATGGGGATCATTATTATTCTAATTTTCATAAATTTTGTGGAACATATTTAAAAATATTAAAATTGTGAAGGGTTTTAAGGTTAGCCATTTAGGGAATGGTTTAAGATAAACTTTTTGTGAGGCTTTAGATATTAATGAATTACTTCACGATAAGAGGATTAATCAATATTGGATAACCAATATTAATTTTTTAAAAACTAACATAAAGAATGGATTATCATTGTTTTATTGATATTTTAATACATTTAATCATTAGGCATAAAATAAATTCATCTTCATTTATTATAGTACGAGATGAAAAGGATATTGATCAAAGCACAAATAAATGATGAAATTATGCTTTTGAGTCCAAGGAAAGCTATGTCCTAGGAATATCATTCTATTTGAAAATATTGATCCTATTAATGTGGTATCATATTGATTGGTGATTACAAGAAAACGTCTCATAGGTTCAGGTTGTGTCCATATATATCTTATCCATACTACATACCTGATCCATCACATGTACTAAACTTAGGGGTTATACTGCTAGATCATGAAATTTATTATGAGGAAAAATCTATAGAGATTCTTTATTGAATAGAGAATGTTCTAAGAAATAATACTACTTACACGGTTTATGTTTTTGGGTAGAAAAACTAGTTTGAGTAAGATATTTGGGAACCTAAGGATGCAATGAGGAAGAAGTATATTTAGTTATTTCTACCTAGGTGATGAATGTTCAGGAAAAAACATTATATCTTGGGGGGTTAATATAATAGCATAAGAATTTTTGAAATAAAATTTTATGAATTTAATTTAATTTTTTGATATTTTACATTACAAACTACACCAAGTTTATCTTTAATTACATGAAACACTAAGATTGGATTTCCTTATATGAAACACTACGTTTTAATCAAAATGGGTCATATTATTAAAATATAACTATATATTAGTTATCACCTATTGACTAATATAGTGGGTATAAATAGGATTAACTAAAATATGAGATTATATGGTTTACATATATATATAAAATTAATTATATTGTGACAAATTAATTAAAAATTTAAATAAAAAACTATTTGAAAATATAGGAATTATATATTTGAAAAACATGTTTTACACAAAAACTTTTACATTATTAAATTAAAAAACCATATTTCAAAAATTAAAATAAAAAAATGATTCTAAAAAATATGAAATCAAATATTTAAATTTTATCAAATTTATTTTCAAGATAAGAGATAATAATAAATTTAATTTTACACTTAAAAACTGTATTTATCTAAAAAGTTGTTCTGTCAACGTTTTCACAATTATATTAATGTTTATTTAAGTAAAATTTGTAAAAATTATTTGAAAAAATAAATTTTATTTTGAGGGTTAATCTTTGAAAATTTTATGAAAATATTATTTTTTTTTATGAATAGTGAAAATACTTAATTTTAATTGAAGAAAATTTTTTTCATTAAAATTATTTAGAATGCTAAAATATATTTTAAAATAAATGTTATATTTTTTACAATTAAAAATCTATTAATACAATTTAGATAATTGGAATCATTTTGATATTGAATTTTTATATAATAACCTTTAAATCTGTTGAGCATTTTCTCTTTGAAATATCACTTTCTTATTGTATCTGCAGGATTTAGTTTTAATTAAAAATTTCAACTTAAGTGAATAGAATTTTAAAAATATTGATTCCATATTTGGAGTCATCGTAATTTATATTACCTTATAAAATCGTATTTTATTTAGAAAATAATTAATGGTAAAAATAGTAAAAATTATATAGCATGGTTAAGGAAAAATGTGTTTACTGGGGGATGGGGGGTTAAACTAAAAAGATAAGGGTTAAGTTAACCTAATAAATTGTATAAAAACTATTATATTGAAATATTTATACCCTATCATGTCTATTTATTTATAAAACTCTATTTTTGACTCCCAATGACTTGTGAATAATGTTGTTGCTCCAATTTCTTTTCCAAATTTACAAATGTGCCAATTAACTGAATTATAAAAGGTCACACCCTCCCTTAACATCTTCAGATAATAAATTTCTTTTTTTCATCGAGTAACTTCACAAATCACTTAACAAATTCTCTCATACAATACTATATTCCTTATTTTTGGAGGTAATCAAACAAGGGAAGGATTTTAGTGCAAACCTACAGAGGATACCCAAAAAATGTAACGATATTCAACAAGAATTTTTATTTTAATTATTTAACCATCAAATTCAATTATTATTAAACCATAATGATATTAATAAATTAAATAGATTAAATGTACTTATATGTTGTTATCTTAAGTGAATTATTAATATGAATCTCTAATTTCATCAAATTTGTTACAAAATCATCATTAATGTGTACAACAGACTACTGCCTTGTGAAATGATTTAATATGATTTTCCATTTACACCTATCAATGCTGTGTACGATGATGGATATAAAGAATATATATAATATTAATATCATAATTATCCATCTTGATTAATTATATAATATATACCTATTTTTAATTTTCATTCTATAGTGGATACGATAACATCACCCGTGTGTATGACAGACCACCACCTTGCAATGTGATGTGATATTATTTCACTATTGCTTTTCATAAAAGATAATAGCGATAAAGGTAATACGAATATGTGATATAATTTAAATAATAACGATATTAATGAAATATATAACATTCTAGATATATAATATATCATCTTCTTTGTATCCATTTAACTCAATTATAGATGATAATGTTATTCAAGTACGTGTGGACTACCTCCTTCACATAAAGATGCCCACATATTTTCATCCAAATATCACATGGATGATATGTATATGTATATGTATATTTAAATAAATATTATTTTATTTAATATATTTTCATCATTATTAAAAGATAAATTATTATTACCTCCTTTTTATAATGATTATTGAAAAATTGAAATGTTACTCAAATGTTTGTAAAGCAACCGTCTCCAGGACTGTAACGTACATTGTTTATCAAAAATTAAATATAATTATTGGTATTAAATTTATAATTTACTAATAAATATAATAATTATTTCATGAATATTATTATTGAGATGAGGTAACCACGATCAAATTAAGAGGATCGATAAAGAATCAAAACATATAGAAAAAACAAAGAGATTATTAAACGAAACATGATTTTAAGAAGGAATTATTAATAAATTGATAATAAATGGTAATTAGTAAATAATATATGTTATAATATATATTATTTCTCGTTGATAATTTATTTTTAATAAAATTATATTTATTACCATATATATTTTATTGTGAATGAAGGAAGTTGAGATTAATATAAGTAATTTATATCGTCTCTTTTATTTCTGGGAGATATATGAAAATTAACAACCCGATTATTTTGTATTGAATATATAATAACTATAACACCCCGGGTAAATAAAGATTATGATATTTTTATTTGTATCCATATTTGTGAATAAAATATTGATATGACTTTAAAGGGGACACTATGCTCGATGGCGTACCCAACACGCAATAAAGAGTTTCATTGAAATCTTACGTTGCACTCTAATAATAAAATAATATTATTTTAAATGGTAGTTAACATGTAGCCATTGTAATGGAGGGAATGGATAGAAATAACTAAAATATTATTATATATGTTTTTAAATGTTTTTACATTTATCCAATAAAGGATAGAGGCTTAAAATACAGAAAGAATTCAATTTTAGGCGTATGTGCCCTAGTTTTCACTAAAGGTTCACTTATCACCTTTTGATGGCGAACTGTCATTAAATATAGTTTTGATCACTCTTATACATTATTTTGGACCAAATAAAACTCTTATTAAGAATTAGGACATCAAATTTTAATTTGTGTAATTTTTTGGTATTTTTTCGATAAAGTTCATTTTCTAATGAATAGTGTAAAATGTTGTGTTTTAATTCAAAACCTCTTTTTAATCTAATTTATTTATATGATTAGATAATATTTTGAATTGGTTTTAAAGTGAAATTAGAAAATATTTTTACCATTAAATCCAATAGTGGTCGTTGGAATTAATTTCACTTTGAAATTAGACTTAAACTAGTGTCAATCTTTTGATACTTATTGTTTTATAAAAACACGCTATTTGCGCTGACAGCGGGAATTAATTATTAAATTAATTAATGTGACTAATATGTTTTTAATTTTGTAAAACGGACTTCATTTTTGAATTCGTAATATCAAATATAGCTTAGGGTGAATTTTTGGGATTTTTCTGAAAAACTTCAATTTTTGATGAATAGTGAAACCACCAAGTGGTACTTATAAGAACTGATTTTCCGTTTAAATGAAATTTTGCCATCATTGTGTTTTGATTTTCAAAAATCCGACATACATGGTTGTCATTAGTATGTAAAATGTGGTTCAATGGGATGAAAATAATTTTTTGTGAATAGTAACTTATTAAGTTTTTAATCGCGATTAGTGGTAATTAGTGTAATTTAAGGTAAAAATGATATTATAAGAATGAGAAAACACCATGACACTTGTCCTACACCTATTGGGTGAGTCATGGCCGACCAAGACAAGCCATGGGACAACTTTGGGACCCCATGGATCCACTTCGGTTGGGAAATGACATAAATAACATTTATTTAATGTAAAAGTAAAATTGACAAAAACATGATATGTTTTACTAAAACAATTTTTAAGTAGGGTTATACAAGTCATATTTTTTATTATAAATAGTAATTGGGAAGCTAAAAAGATTTCCTACATCATATTAATTTTTTTATAATTTTTAGACATTAAATAAATTAAATTATTTATGACATCATAATGATGCAGTGATGACATCATTATTTAACGATTAAAATAAAATGGAATTATAATGCAATATCTATAAACTACACATGTCCAAAACTTATTTTATGGGTGGATTTAGAACCCGTATAACCTTATCCACGAATTATATCAATGTGGGACCTTTTAAAACCGAAACACATTTTCAAATAAAGTAATATTTCCTTACTTTCCAAAAGTGCCCCTCCTCTCCTCTTATAAAAGGCCCCCACCTCTACCTCTTTTCACACACTCATCAAGCCTTTGGCTCGGCCAACCCCTTCCCATTTACTCTATATCCATCCCTCTCCTCATCCTAGAGGATTCCCTTTGGGTAGAATCCTTTCAAAGGAAGCCTTTAGGCTTAAATAAAAAGGAGTTACACTTTTAAAGGTAATTATTTCTCTCATGTTCATTTGTTTTATTTTGATTCTCCAAACCCATAAACTCTTTTTATTTATTTATTTTGTAACATCACCAGTATCTTCAATATACTAGGATGTTTTTATAATATTTATTAGAGCTCCACTCTCACACAACTACATCAAATGGTTAAAGAACATACGGTTTCCGTGGATGGTGAAATTCTGCCTCCCGAAACGATGATTGTTCAATACTCATTTAACACCTTCAAAGGTGGCCATTATGATGTCACTATTTTTATATATGATATATAATATGTTTATGGTTTCCTTATGCTTCTGTATTTTTCATTTTTGTCTTACCTTTATGGCTTCCATTATGGGTATACACGATATCTTCATTTAAGGAAGTGCGGACTACCGCCCCCTCAAAGTGATTTGATTCGTTAAATACCATATGTGGGATGTATAAAGGATGTAAATATGATATTATATAGGATATTATACTGGAATTATAATATACCTTTATATCATTATTATTCCATTCTATAAAATACGAAATAGAAATGAAAGTAGCGTTCATGCGTACGTACGGCTTACCGTCTCCATGAACGGTGCATTTCATTTCTTACCTCTAAATGATTATGTAATGTTATAAATGCATTCATGTACTAAATATATATGACATATATGATATCTACATCATGAATACAATTCTGGATATAATAAACATTTGGCCACACGAACAACATGTAATTGTAAGAAGTCCACTTTTGACTTAAGAACCAAATATCGGCAAAACAAATATTATTATCTTAAATGATTACATAATATTTATGACATGGTAAAAAGTGGTATAAAAGGAATAATTAACTTGAAAAAGGTTCTTAAGGAAGTAGAAATTAACTCATGTTTATTATTCAGGAGATTAAAGAACGATCGAGTCAAGTCGGACCCGAGGTAAGGGATCCTACTCCTCTCTTTCTTTTTAAGTACACACTTTTATGTCATTACTTTTAAAGCTCATCTTTCTTGTTATTGGGATGATATTTTATATTAAACGTACTGTAATTTTTATGTTCATGTGATGAGAGACCCTATTCTCTCTCATCAATCCATTTTGGAAGTTTTTAGTGGCGCCGTTAGGCTGCCGAATTTTCGTAAGGGATTTTTCATCTCACTTTTATTCTCGTGAGTTTTATGCTACATTTTCCACAAATTCCATTGATTGGTGTATGTAATTCCCATTATTCTACTCTTTCTGTAATATACTTTCATTTATGAGTATATACATCAATGATCTATTGTCCTTCTTTCATGGGGTGTATGTTTTGAAAGATACCCAAGTCGGTAAGGGAACCTTTCACCCTCCTCTTTTTTAAAAGACTTATCTTGTTGGGTCTTTTAATTTACATATTTTTATATTGGGATATGTTCTAATATATCCTTGTTGATGTAAATTTTATGTCCAAGTAATGAGATACTCTTTTTATCTCTCATCAACTCTTTTTGATGTGATGCCGTTAGGCTATCAAGGGAACTTTTTAACCCAATTTCGATTTCTTTGGGTTCAACATGTAGTCATTGAATATGTCATCCATTGAATATGTGTGAATGACCTTTTATTGTTTTACACTTAATATCCACTTATATTGGGTGTATTTATATTTGTCACACATATTTTTGAGATTGATTTGTCCTTAATTTAAGGATACCTTCTTTATAAGGGATTTCATTACATTTTACATCCCTATTGAGACTTCATTGTTGTTATGCAGCAATTCACTCTTATATGGTGTATATAATGTCCTTTGGAATATTATATCATGAATCCACTTATTCTCATGATATTATAAATTTCTGATTTAATGTTATTCCTCAATTATTGTATTCAAGTGTCTCTAATTTTGGTAAAAACCCTTTAACCAAAATATCGCTTTAAATGTTTTAATTAATATCCATGTTTTAAAAATGGTTTTAAGGATTTATTTATATGGATATTAATGTTTTGAAATGTTAAAAGCTTCAAAGTGGTATGGGACACTTTGATTCAAAGATCTCTTTATTAAATGTTTTAAATGGTTTTAAAAATGGTTTTTTGAATGGGTTCATTATTTCAATATCTTAAAATGTTATATTGTTATTACAAAGTGGGAATGTTATGTTTACTTTATGCATGTTTTATGTGATACGATTATGTTGAGGTTCTTGGGCATTATTATGAAGACGGGTGGTTCTGTGATAGACTAAGGGCAGGTGAGCCTGATATAGCTCTCCAATGCATTGGGTAACGCGAAGGAGTGAAACATTAAGGTTTCTCCGAAGAGATTTTAGGGAATATACTGTGATGGGTATTCCAAATGTAACCAAGAGGGTTACTTCCTACGTAAGAATGTTATGAATGCCTCAAGTTACCTTTATGTCTTATGATTTTTATGATTTATTCATGATTTGATGAGGTAGGTTAAAGTGCCTATGTTTTATGGGTAAATTATGATTTCATTCTTATGTATATATGAACTCATGTTTCCTTTCCATATTTTTATATCCCTTACTGAGCTTTTTATGCTCATCCCAAGTTTTTGAAATGTTTTTCACAGGTCAAGGGAAAGGTACATAATGTGATGATAGTGTCAAGGATGTGTCAAGAAAGAATCTGTGTTTAATTTTAAATAGGTTTACGTTGATGGGAAGAATGAATATTGTCTTTTATATAACCACTTTGTTTAAATGTGGAATGTAATGAATGTTTCATGATCTAATTCTCTAAAACTCTAAACCTGAAAAGATCCTCAATGTGTAATCTTGTAATAACTCAAGATTAAGTAAGGTTTAAGGTTGGGGCCTTATATTTGGTATCAAAGGGAGGTTTAGATAACTTTAGAGGTTAGGGTATTATTTAAGCATAAGTGACATTACCATAATTGTTAGGATTTCAGAAAGAGTCCTAGTTTTAGATAAAGTGAATGAGTAAGTGTATCTTAGTGTTTACCTTCCTCATTAGTACATGATGGTTTTTTTGATATACTCACACTGTCCTTTTTGGTTTTAGTAAATGGTTGGATCTAGCAGGCACCAAAGTGACAATGGGTTTCAAGGAAACTGTGGTGGTTCTCTGATTAAGATACTGGATGAGATGGGGGATTCAATGAGGAATCTCATAGTTGTTCTAAACAAACTATCAAGGAGTCATGATCAACCACTTCAACCTTGGTGAGTTCTCTAATGCATCATGTACGAGATGACCAACTCGATGTGGAAATTCCGGTAATAATTATTACGGTAACCATTAGGGTTTATATGATCCTTACTTTTTAGGTAATTGTGGGTTACTCTATGATATGATAGAAAATGAAAGGAATGAGATAAACTTGAGGTTAAAATATGTTATGATTATTCTTGAAGATTTTATCTCATTTTGGGGAATGTTTTAAGAATTATATAGTTTTGGAAAAAGGACAACACACAGACCGTGTGACATCCCGTCGCATTGGACAAAGCTGCGGGAATCGAACCCACAACCAAAGTGCGACTGGTATTTATCGCCTACCACTGGACTACGTGAAGTCCCTGGTTAGTTTGAATGATTCTTTCTGGTTATATGATTTTATGAATTATGAGTAAGATGATTTTGGGTTATTTATGAAAATTATTAACCTATCATGGAGGATATGTGATTAGGTTAATTACTTTTCAATACGGGACTTTAGGAGCAACTGATGTTGTTTGGAGATAAATGTTACGATTTAACTTGGAAGACTATATGACTAAATCCTTAAAATGTTTGGGTTTCAATCTTAGATTGGTTTACTTTGAGGAATTTTTATGGACAAATTTGTTTATCGGATGGTCCTCATTGAACTTTGGATTTTGTTGGACAAATTTTGGAGGTTAAGAATAGATTTTCTTTTTTTATAAAGGGTTATCCTTTTCTGGATTATCTGATCTTGTAATAACCTTTTTGGTTTTGGTTAAAGTATAAAGACATGGGAAGTATATAGATCTATTTTGTGGATTAGGTGATTCTCTAGAAGTTGATTATAGTACTCTTAATGCAAACAAGTCTCCCTAAATACTCGTCTTTTGGAAAAAAATATGAGTTTGACTATGGAATCCAATAAAAGATGAAAGTCAACATGATAAGTGATTATGTTTCCTTATGAATAAATTCCTCAACAAAAAGTAACTTAAAACAAAAATGTTGTCTATTAACTTTTCCTACTGGGGAATCGAATACCGTTTAACCCATCACAAGTTTGTGAATTTCTCGTGGTTAACTTTCTCCTAAACATGTTTTCTATCACTCTCCATCAGAACATGACTCTTTGTTTTTTCCTCCATGTCCATATTTTCATACTTGGAATCCTAGTATGAGATAAATTAGGTGACCTTTGTACTTATCTTTCTTTATTTTAAAGTGTTTGTTTTATAGACTCTTGTTCCGATGTGGGACTTTCAAGGATGTTTCCAAGCGCAATTTTAAAATTGCGAGGACGCAATTCCCAAAAGGGGGGAAGGATGTAACACCCAGTGTAAATAAAGAATATGAAATTTTTATTTGTATCCATATTTGTGAATAAAATATTGATATGACTTTAAAGAGGACACTATGCTCGATGGCGTACCCAACATGCAATAAAGAGTTTCATTGAAATCTTACGTTGCACTCTAATAATAAAATAATATTATTTTAAATGGTAGTTAACATGTAGTCGTTGTAATGGCGAGAATGGATAGAAATAACTAAAATATGATTATATATGTTTTTAAATTTTTTTACATTTATCCAATAAAGGATAGAGGCTTAAAATACGAAAAGAATTTAATTTTAGGCGTATATGCCCTAGTTTTCACTAAAGGTTTACTTATCACCTTTTGATGGAGAACCGTCATTAAATATAGTTTTGATCACTCTTATACATTATTTTGGACTAAATAAACCTCTTATTAAGAATCGGGACATCAAATTTTAATTTGTGTAATTTTTTGGTATTTTTTCGATAAAGTTCATTTTTTAATGAATAGTGTAAAATGTTGTGTTTTAATTCAAAACCTCTTTTTAATCTAATTTATTTTTATGAATAGATAATATTTTGAATTGGTTTTAAAGTGAAATTAGAAAATATTTTTACCATTAAATCCAATAGTGGTCGTTGGAATTAATTTCACTTTCAAATCAGACTTAAACTAGTGTCAATCTTTTGATACTTATTGTTTTATAAAAACACGCTATTTGCGCTGACAGCGGGAATTAATTATTAAATTAATTAATGTGACTAATATGTTTTTAATTTTGTAAAACGAACTTTATTTTTGAATTCGGAATATCAAATATAGCTTAGGGTGAATTTTTGGGATTTTTCTGAAAAACTTCAATTTTTGATGAATAGTGAAACCACCAAGTGGTACTTATAAGAACTGATTTTCCGTTTAAATGAAATTTTGCCATCATTGTGTTTTGATTTTCAAAAATCCGACATACATGGTTGTCATTATTATGTAAAATGTGGTTCAATGGGATGAAAATAATTTTTTGGTGAATAGTAACTTATTAAGTTTTTAATCGCGATTAGTGGTAATTAGTGTAATTTAAGGTAAAAATGATATTATAAGAATGTGAAAACACCATGACACTTGTCCTACACCTATTGGGTGAGTCATGGCCGACCAAGACAAGCCATGGGCCAACTTGGGGACCCCATGGATCCACTTTGGTTGGGAAATGACATAAATAACTTTTATTTAATGTAAAAGTAAAATTGACACAAACATGATATGTTTTACTAAAACAATTTTTAAGTAGGGTTATAGAAGTCATATTTTTGATTATAAATTGTAATTAGAAATATAAAAAGATTTCCTACATCATATTAATTTTTTTATAATTTTTAGACATTAAATAAATTAAATTATTTATGACATCATAATGATGCAGTGATGACATCATTATTTAACGATTAAAATAAAATGGAAATATAATGCAATATCTATGAACTACACATGTCCAAAACTTATTGGATGGGTGGATTTCGAACCCTTATAACCTTATCCACGAATTATATCAATGTGGGACCTTTTAAAACCGAAACACATTTTCAAATAAAGTAATATTTCCTTACTTTCCAAAAGTGCCCCTCCTCTCCTCTTATAAAAGGCCCCCACCTCTACCTCTTTTCACACACTCATCAAGCCTTTGGCTCGGCCAACCCCTGCCCATTTACTCTCTCTCCATCCCTCTCCTCATCCTATAGGATTACCTTTGGGTAGAATCCTTTCAAAGGAAGCCTTTAGGCTCAAATCAAAAGGAGTTACACTTTTAAAGGTAATTCTTTCTCTCATGTTCATTTGTTTTATTTTGCTTCTCCAACCCCCTAAACTCTTTTTATTTACTTTTTTTGTAACAAAACCAGTATCTTCAATATACTAGGATGTTGTTATAAGATTTATTCGAGCTACACTCTCACACAACTACATCAAATGGTTAAGGAACATACGGTTTCCGTGGATGGTGAAATTCTGCCTCCTGAAACGATGATTGTTCAATACTCATTTAACACCTTCAAAGGTGGCCATTATGATGTTACTATTTTTATATATGATATATAATATGTTTATGTTCTCCTTATACTTCTGTATTTTTCATTTTTTTCTTACCTTTATGGCTTCCATTATGGGTATACACGATATCTTCATTTAAGGAAGTGCGGACTACCGCCCCCTCAAAGTGATTTGATTTGTTAAATACCATATGTGGGATGTATAAAGGATGGAAATATGATATTATATATGATATTATACTTGAATTATAATATACCTTTATATAATTATTATTCCATTCTATAAAATATGAAATAGAAATGAAAGTAGCGTTCATGCGTACGTACGGCTTACCGTCTCCATGAACGGTGCATTTCATTTCTTACCTCTAAATGATTATGTAATGTTATAAATGCATGCATGTACTGGATATATATGAAATATATGATATCTACATCATGAATACAATTCTGGATATAATAAACATTTGGCCACACGAACAACATGTAATTGTAAGAAGTCCACTTTTGACTTAAGAACCAAATATCGGCAAAACAAATATTATTAACTTAAATGATTACATAATGTTTATGACATTGTAATAAGTGTTATAAAAGGAATAATGAACCTGAAAAAGGTTCTTAAGGAAGTAGAAATTATCTCAAGTTTATTATTCAGGAGATTAAAGAACGATCGAGTCAAGTCGGACCCGAGGTAAGGGATCCTACTCCTCTCTTTCTTTTTAAGTACACACTTTTATGTCATTACTTTTAAAGCTCATCTTTCTTGTTATTGGGATGATCTTTTATATTACACTTACTATAATTTTTATGTTCATGTGATGAGAGACCCTATTCTCTCTCATCAATCCATTTTGGAAGTTTTGAGTGGCGTCGTTAGGCTGCCGAATTTTCGTAAGGGATTTTTCATCTCACTTTTATTCTCGTGAGTTTTATGCTACATTTTCCACAAATTCCATTTAGTGGTGTATGTACTGCCCATTATTCTACTATTTGTGTAATATACTTTCATTTATGAGTATTTACATCAATGATCTATTGTCCTTCTTTCATGGGGTGTATGTTTTGAAAGATACCCAAGTCGGTAAGGGAACCTTTCACCCTCCTCTTTTTTAAAAGACTTCTCTTGTTGGGTCTTTTAATTTACATATTGTTATATTGGGATATGTTCTCATATATCCTTGTTGATGTAAATTTTATGTCCAAGTGATGAGATACTCTTTTTATCTCTAATCAACCCTTTTTGATGTGATGTCGTTAGGCTGTCAAGGGAACTTTTTAACCCAATTTTGATTTCTTTGGGTTCAACATGTAGTCATTGAATATGTCATCCATTGAATATGTGTGAATGACCTTTTATTGTTTTACACGTAATATACACTTATATTGGGTGTATTTATATTTTTCAGACATATTTTTGAGATTGATTTGTCCTTAATTTAAGGATACCTTCTTTATAATGGATTTCATTACATTTTACATCCCTATTGAGACTTCATTGTTGTTATGCACCAATTCACTCTTATATGGTGTATATAATGTCCTTTGGAATATTATATCATGAATCCACTTATTCTCATGATATTATAAATTTCTGATTTAATGTTATTCCTCAATTATTGTATTCAAGTGTCTCTAATTTTGGTAAAAACCCTTTAACCAAAATATCGCTTTAAATGTTTTAATTAATATCCATGTTTTAAAAATGGTTTTAAGGATTTATTTATATGGATATTAATGTTTTGAAATGTTAAAAGCTTCAAAGTGGTATGGGACCCTTTGATTCAAAGATCTCTTTATTAAATGTATTAAATGGTTTTAAAAATGGTTTTTTGAATGGGTTCATTATTTCAATATCTTAAAATGTTATATTGTTATTGCAAAGTGGGAATGTTATGTTTCCTTTATGCATGTTTTATGTGATACGATTATGTTGAGGTTCTTGGGCATTATTATGAAGACGGGTGGTTCCGTGATAGACTAAGGGCGGGTGAGCCCGATATACCTCTCCAATGAATTGGGTAACGCGAAGGAGTGAAACGTTAAGGTTTCTTCAAAGAGATTTTAGGGAATATACTGTGATGGGTATTCCAAACGTAACCAAGAGGGTTACTCCCAACGTAAGAATGTTATGAATGCCTCAAGTTACCTTTATGTCTTATGATTTCTATGATTTATTCATGATTTGATGAGGTAGGTTAAAGTGCCTATGTTTTATGGGTAAATTATGATTTCATTCTTATGTATATATGAACTCATGTTTCCTTTCCATATTTTTATATCCCTTACTGAGCTTTTTATGCTCATCCCAAGTTTTTGAAATGTTTTTCACAGGTCAAAGGAAAGGTACATGATGTGATGATAGTGTCAAGGATGTGTCAAGAAAGAATCTGTGTTTAATTTTAAATAGGTTTCCGTTGATGGGAAGAATGAATATTGTCTTTTATGTAACCACTTTGTTTAAATGTGGAATGTAATGAATGTTTCATGATCTAATTCTCTAAAACTCTAAACCTGAAAAGATCCTCGATGTGTAATCTTGTAATAACTCAAGATTAAGTAAGGTTTAAGGCTGGGGCCTTATAATAACAATTTGAAATGTATATAATAAATATTAGTATTTTTATTATATTTAATGTTTCATTTAATTTTATTCATTATTAGGGATTACAATTCAAAATATTACTAAAGTAGTTATCGATTTATATTCTATTTTTATGAGAGACATATGAAAATTCATCAATAATTAATTTTTTTGAGTAAATAATAAATATTTGACATGTTATATCATATTTATATATATATATATATTAATGATATAAAATTTTTCATTCAATTTTATTATTTACTGGTGTTTATGATTTAAAATATTATTAAAGAGAAAAGGGAATTTAGTATAACATTTTTAATTTTATGATACACATGTTGTATTCACTACCTATTTATTTTATGTGATGCATATAATACCCAT
The DNA here is from genome assembly GCA_963277665.1 of Viscum album. Classification (NCBI taxonomy): domain Eukaryota; kingdom Viridiplantae; phylum Streptophyta; class Magnoliopsida; order Santalales; family Viscaceae; genus Viscum; species Viscum album. Next base: position 152,107,688 of record OY728134.1, on the reverse strand, counting down.
GAATGTATTGTATGATTATTATAATGATAATTATTGTACTCTATATAGATAATTTAGGGTATATATTTCATGGGGTTTATAATAAAAATGTTACCAAAGCGTTAAGGGGTTGTTGTCTCAAATTGTTTTCCTTGAGATATATGTTATGTTATGCACCAATCATCTTTTATGAGGTGTACATATAGACCCGTATACATTTAATATCTTGAATATATTTATTCTCTTGAAATTTTATGATTCATTTTATTTTAACATTTCATTGGGATTACATTAAAAATTTACCAAAGTGGTAATGATTTTAGGATACAATCTCATCATTTATTAGGATTGTTTATGACAACGGTTCTAATCATAAAATCATACAATAAATCTATCAATAAACACATGAAATCTATTAAAACTTATTTATTCCCTGATATTATATTTTATTGCTTCATTTTACTCTTTTCTAGTACTCAATATATCTAAATAATGTTTAAAACTCTTCATTATTTCACTCTTCAATCGAAAATCCCTTTTCTTCTGAAACTATATTTCATAAAAATGATTCCTAAAATGATTTTATCATTCTCTAAATATCTTATTAAAAACAATTACCCATGTTTGAATTTTTTATTTTTTAAAAATAATATTCATATCATTTTACAAACAATTATATTTTGGATTTTACAAAAAATGTGAATGGAATTACTATTTTAACATGTGAAATATGTTCAAAATTTCATACCATCATGAATATTATTTATATTATAATTTTTAAAGTTTATTTTCAAATAAAATAATTTCAAAAATATTTTTATTATTTAAAACATTCTTTCAAATAGAAAAGCGTATTTTCCTCATTAAATAGTTTAAATGATTTTCAACTCATCCATTATGGGTTTTAAAATATATTTTAAATTAAAAATATTTAAAAAACATTTTATGAGTTTTTTGTTAAAATAAATAATTTTCAAAGAAATGTTATTTTCCATAAGAAATGTTTTAAATGATCTATCAGAATCATTTCAATCATATAAGGCATCCTTTAATGCAACTTATTCTTTATTGGGGTTATGATCTAAGGATATAAATATTACTCTTTATATGGATGGTTTATGTTATTATGAAAATTATTTTATGAATATTGTTTATCTTATACAATAAAAAATGACTATGAATCCTTCTTCCTTTAGTAGGATATGATATATTGAAATGTTGAAATGATTATGAAAACTCAATCTTTTCCATAGGTTATGATATGATAAAATTTTCATGAAACCCTTTTAATTTAATTTGTTATGATGTGATGAATGATTTATGATCATATAGAACTAATATGTTTTGTTTTCATTATTCAAAGGGTGTACCTGTATCTCTCTTTAATGAATTGGGTAAATATTTATATCTTATGATATATATAGGAAAAAATAGGGATTTAACTAATTTTAGTAAGGGAATTTTCAACTATGAAGGTCTTGGAAGTGAACCATGACTACTCTAATAGTTTGTGGATAAAAACTATTCAAATGTGATAGCTTTATAAATGATCATTGACTACTATGGAAATAATTTTAATTGCATATGTGTGTTCCAAAATTCTATTTGTTATACAAATGTTCTTCTATCTTGGAGCATGTTCTATGATTTCCTTTTGACTGATGTCATATGAACTGCCAATAACTTTTTCATGAGTCAAGATATGTTCATTGATAAAAATTTTATGGTTTTAAAATGATCTGGTCATATTCTAATATCATTATGTTCATGTTATGATTATGTATATACCTTTTTTACCATTACTGAGAATTTGAGCTCACCCTTTCTTATGTTTCCCTTCCCTAGGGTAAGAAGAATGGTTTTAGGTAGGGTATGTATGTGATGAATACTAAGGAATAATATGATTATGGGATATGTTGAATATCTTTCACTAAATTAGGTTATTATGTTACAAGTCTCTGAAGACACTAACATAATATTATTTTTGGACGCGTGTTTATGTAATGTATTGAAAATGATTCAAAAAATATGTAATATCTTTGTGTGAAAATCTTGGATAACTATTAACTATATAATAAATTTAGGGGGAGTCACAATTTATTAAGAGGTGTATTCCAACTGAGGGAGTATCTTCCCCTCTGTTGAAGGACCTAAAACCCACATTTTTTGGGGAGTACCAACTCGCATGGTTATAAAACCACATCACATCTAATAAATAACACAAACAGGTACTGTTGGAGGACAAGTACAATATATAGTAGTGTAGTACTATCTCCTTAATATTATTGGGTACCCGCACCATATTGAGGTCAACAGAGTGCTAACCCAATGCCCAAATAGTGGAATATCACACCCAATGATGGATATATGTACCAATGTATCCATAGGAGGGGGTACTGAAATCTATAATCCCAAATGGTGGAACCATACACTATAATAAAAATGATTTTAGAGGATTTAATAACCCTAAGAGTGGATTACTCAAGCCTCATACCATGAGGGAGTAACAAAACACCCTGACCACACTATTGATCATATATGGGATCCTCATCATGATATCTATATAACCATGGGTTTACTAATCCCATCCAATCTAACAACCCATAACTATAAAGATATTTGTTCTAGTTGTAGTGTCATGTTGAGAAAATTATGTTGGAACTAACCCACTATAATATCAAGAGATAATCACATGATACCTCACACTACTATGATTAGTCCCATTAATCTCATGAACCATAGAGGGTCTATTCAACACATCTAAAGAAATTATTTTCAAGAGGTTAAAAATATCCTTTTTAGATGATGAGAACTATAGAAATGGGGTGTCATGAGGAAAAAAATGCACTGACCACTATTTGATGCATAGACCTACTAAAATATACCATGCATGTGATTACATAAGTACATAAGTTTTTTAACATATAATTAGAGTTCTTTAATATGAATACATTTTCTGCAACACTCTTGCTAGTTTCCTTGATATGAATATTACATGTAAAAACTCTAAACATTGTTTTCACTATATTTCACAATAAAAAGTTCCAAAAAAACAAAATGAAAATCTATCTCTATGATAGAACCTCTCTAATAAAAATCTGACATTATTTCTCCCACTAGGTCCCACATGGACTGCGGTAAGCCATGTTTTTCACCCTCATCACACTTCTAATAAGCCACAATTTGGGATTAACACATAGAACACAAATCAAATACAAGGGATTACATAGCCTAAACAACCTATAACAGATAGAAATCAACATCCAAACATAATATCCTCAACTGATTAGGGTATCTACAAAGAATATAAATAAATCATGCATTTAGTACATGTTAAACATCCAAATTGAAATTCAATACAAATTTCAGTGCACAAGGGGAAAATAAATGACCCAATATCCCAAAAATATAGACTGATCATGAGTAAATGACAATGTAGATTTAAACATCATTAAAGAAGAAAAATATTAAAATATCAACAACATACATCATAGGTGTCCACTAAGATTTATCTCAATCAGCACCATACCTACTAGAATCATGATAAAATCTGGAATTTTCTACAAATACAACATTTGTGGGACATAATACTGTGTAGTAATGAGTATGAAAATATCATTTATTAAATGTTAAAAAAACTATATATTATATATATTATCTCATATATAAGGGATGATTTATATAACCTCCCAACTCACACCAAGTGTGAAAATAAAAAATACGAAATAAGTTTTGAATTCACTTCTTAGAAAGGCCCAAATAAAAACCTCATTGTGGTATAAAAGGTAACCATATATTCAAAAATTCCTTAGAATTGCGATTACAGCTATTAATAACATTATTTTTGGGGAATATCAACCTACCTACTCATATATAATAAGCTAGATAAAATAGTTCTCAGTTAACGTGAATGTTAACCTAACCCAAAAAAACACATCAAATATATGGAATCAAATCTAGATTATTCCAACCCAATGGATCAATTAAAACATTGTTCTATACTATATATAACCCCATAAATACTAGCCCAATAAAAATGGTGGAATACCAAACATACTTATGTATCAAAATTCCTGGAACATTTATTCATTCCATAGAATACACTTCTTATTATCCCACTATTTAGAATCTAGTTTTGAGAGTTTCATCAATCTAAGGGACCTAAACCTCACTAGAATTGAAGAATATAAGAAAAGGGAGTTCATGATATCGAAGATTGATGAAAATAACACATTCATTTGGGATGTTTACTACCTCATCTCACAAGAAGGAATAAACACCACCTCAAAAATCAATGGACTAAAAATAACGTCTTATGAAAAAATAGAAAAGAGGAAATTAATAAATATCCCAGGGAATCATTGCCTAAAAGCATTGATACACAAGTGTAGTACTAAAAGGAGAACACAGAGAAACCAATTCACTAAAAATCATAAATAATTCAAACAATATACACATATCAAAATCCCAGACCATCTTTCCACCATTCCAAAATCATTATGGGGGACCCAAGCCTCAATAAATTGAAAAAATAAGACAAGGGAGTTATAAATATCTATGGAGGACATCATGCCTTACTAAAGGACATTATTGATATGGGAGATTACCACCTACATTCACATTTGAATTAAACGACATTATAAAGGTGGATATGAGAAACTATTTATGGCCTGGAGAACCAACATTGCACATCTCTAGGAAAGTACTAAATCCATAAATATAAGGGAAGAATTGTGACTCGACATTGATGATAAGTCTAAGAGAGTACCTAAATATCTTCTCTATCCACCCCTTCCAAATTCCTTTTTGAAATTTTGGGTCTAACAAATAGGTTACTAATATTAGTGGTAAACTGCTACACAATCCCCCATGGTTACTCAACGGGAAGTGCATTTAAGAGATGATTTCCAAAGAACAAACCATAATGAGGCCCAAAAACCATAAAAAGGGGGGTGAAAATGAAAAATCCATATTACCAAAAAATATGCATGAAAAAAACACATTAATGAAGCCCATAGAAAGAATTTAATATTCATAAGATCCATGTTATTCTTGACTACAATAATAAGAGAACAACTAAAACCATATTTGGTACTTTTGAATTAAAAAAATTTCCTTACACAATCAATGAATCCATAAATTCAAAAACTAAATAAAAGAATGAAAAAAATTTCAATCACATGAGAGGGTCCCATTGCTGAAACTTTGAATTCTTACAAGGGTATTAACTAGCACCTTTTATCCTATAAATCATCATTATAGATATATGGTATGAATATAGTCCCAAAAAAAATTCATTTGCATATGATAGGTAAGAGGACCCCATCATCTTAAAAAATTCATAAATTTACTCAAAATAGAAAATTTACTTATGAAAATATGCCACCTAAGTGAGAAAATACAAAAAACACCTTTGAGAGGAATCATACATGGGATGCACAGTGGAATAAATAGTGTGTACACCTAAAGAATAACTATCGGCATGTAACAACACCATCTCATCATGTACCTAATATAAATTGTGTATCTATTGGATTAAATGTTATTTATGTGTCGGGAATTACTAGGCATGTACATCCAAGACCCCAAGTGATGAAGTCTCATATTGGAAGTGTTTTAATCATATATAGAATATCTATGGAACATAAGAAATTCCCTTCTTTTGTACCCTAGAAATAGATATTTTGTGTAGACTAACATGGAATGTATAGCCATATTATATGTACATTACACGAGGTATATGCGCATGTATTATTCAAAAATCAATGATGTCTAATCAATGATTTAAAATGAGTTTTTATAATAACTACACACTATGTTGTAGATTTATTCGAGCAGAACAAAACAAAAGAACTACAAAATATGTTCTCATAGAATCACATACAATGTGATCCAAAATTTGAGGTGAAAAAACTCTATGAAATTTTAAGAATTTTCCCATTTTTTTTAATTAACTAATTCCCCAACCATTTTCCATCATGTGGGAATAAAAATGTTGAAAACATGTATTAAAATCTAGAAAAAATGAAAATGTGCAAAAATCAATATAAAGACTATGTATCTCACATAAAAAGAAGTGAATCTTCATGGTTTAAATACGCATTCCTTAATAATTATTCCCATTATAGATTTGATCATCAACCATGAACAAAGCCCAACATCAACTATTACTCATTCCTTAATCCCATTGCATTAACAAAAGAATGTATCTATATTCCTTCATCATACAAATGGCAGAAGTCCAAAGGGATGGAGGAAAAAAAATAAAATTAAATACAATGAATAAATAAATATTCATGAATGTCTAAACACATGACTTGGAAAATATAAAAATTGTATACCTCACATAGGTAAAATTATAAATTTTAGAAACAAATGTATATTCATGAATTACCTTATAGAGATCAATTTATGAAATATATATGTTTTCCTATGTGAAAATATGTAACATTTATTTAATAACAACTTAACATACTAAAAAATTGAATACTTTAGAATCATTATTACTTCTATTGAAAAGTTATAAATCCTATCTAAAGACAAATGGAACCATCACAAAATATTTACAAGGTCAAATGCTTGAATAAATTAATATTTTACCATTTTTTATGGTACATGGCTCCAAAACCCAAATACGAGCAACATCTTATATATTGAAAAACCTGGATCATTATAGGTTATTTTTTAAATAGTAATGACATGAATATATCGAGGCAGTTGTACGGAACAAGTGGTAGTGACATAGTAATGAGGAAGTGGTATGTAGTATATAGATGTGATGTAGTATGTGGTTTGAGGCTATGTCTATGTAGTTACTATCAGGATGTGGCTGTGTAGTATATGGTAATATTGATACATTAAAGAAAGAGGAATCCAGATACAATTTGTTTGGGAATAAGGGTGTTTAGTTTAGTGAGATAATTATTGTAGGGTTATATATGTATATATTTTCTTTTTATTATTGTATTATAATACTTTTATAGATATTTTTTTGTCATAGCATTAGTGATATTAGAGTGAAATAAAATAATGTTTTGTAAAAAGTTGGTTTCAATTTTTAAGCACCAAGGAATTTTTAAAGAACGATACTCAAGTAGCCTAGAATTAGATGTTACTTTATTACATTGGTATATGATACAATAGATCACATCCTGATGTACTAAATTATTTATTAGTTTTATAAATATACATACATAAATTAATTACAAATTAAATTTCAAATAATAAAATACAACATTGTATTTTCTTAAAGAACACAATTATTTCAATTAAAAAGTAAATGAATATAAATCCTAATAAAATTCTTTGTTTATTGAGGAAAGGAAATACAATAATATTTTGAGCTCAGATGTTCAGTTATCATATTTACATAGTCGAATATTTCCCGAATAAATAAGGAATAATCAATATAGAAAGGTAAATAAGTAAAAAATATTGCAATTTAATCATTAAATTTAGCATGGAGAGTAATATGTAAGGAGTAAGTAATGATCAAATAATACTATATAATGCATCACATGAGCTTCAAACATATCCATGGATATCATATATAATCAAATTATAACATGGATATCAATAAATCGTATCATAATTATGGAATTCAAAATGTTAGTCACTATGAACATACAATGAAGGTACCTTATTAATAAATCATATATAAACAGGTAATAAATTTCTCTATATTTATTTATTTCCTTGCAACACTTTGAAATATTTCTTTATATATTTATTGATCTAGGGGTTGAGTAGACATGTGATTCGAAGGCCCAGTGTGCCAAGAAATGATTTAATAAAAAAGATAAATATATTTTATATTATGTGTGCCTATATTATTTAAGAAAAATGTATACATTTTAAAATTTATCTCATATTATAAATATAATATATTGGTTGAGACTAGAATGTGGTGTTTTTCCTAGGTGCGTCATAAAATGTGTTGGTGTGGGGCGTTCTGACTCCTCCCTTGATAGATGTACGTTTAATGGATTAATTAATTAATAAATTTATTAAATAATCCCTTTTTTTACATAGGGGAATTTTTTATAAATATACAACCATATTAATATTTCTAGGGTAATACATATAATCACGGAATCATAAAAAATTATCTCTTTCCTCCTCTATTGTGGAATCATATTCGACAATGACAAAACCATGAATCAGAGATGATCGATGTACAATGAATGTAACGACTTCATACATCTATTTTCAAGAAAATTATTTAATGATGAATGATCCAGTCTCTATGAATGACAATCCAATTGGTTATTTACACTATTTGATTAAATTTTTCTTAGTAGATCAATCTTTGTTCTTGGTTATTTTCCAATTATGGATTGGGCATGTCCTCATGTAATAAAATCATAGTTAATATGAATTGTTTTCTAATCATGGTTCCCCATTATTATTATATTGACCAAGAAAACATGGAATAAATCCTTTAACTTTTGTTTTTCTTCTTTTCCCCCTTTTTTCTTCACATTCTTCACCAGTTTGACCACTCGTTCCCTGTTAAAAATTATTTTCTAGTACCAATCCCAGTTGGATACCAAGAATTGAAAAGAAATTATGATAAGGTAAAAATCAAAAAATTTGGAATATATCTAAAATTTTTATAGGTTTTTGATGATTTATTGGATGATATATTAGGGATGAATCAAATACAGAAGGATTGAAGCATGTGTGGAATGAAAGGCATGTATAGGTTCATTATAAATCAAACTGTATTCATGTTTCCTGCCATCAAAGATCCAGAATTAGTTGACCAACAATAAAACCACAAATAGTGGGAGGGACTAGACCCAAAATTGACATCACAATGTAATATATACTACACGGATCACAAATCTATGTTTATGGTGAAAACCTGATTACAAAATGTGTACAGGAATGGACCCAAGTAATGTAGCCCGTTATGTTTGATAGATAAGGTTTGGAAAAAATATATATATGGAATTGTGTATAGTGCACCTACATTTTTTATAAACTTTCCCCATATTGGGAACCCATGTGGAGGATCACATGGGAGGGATCCCATGTGGAAGTACATAACCAATTACATGTATACATACCTAAGTACACAAACATGAGGTCATTACTTGAACATGGGGTCCAGTACGCACACATGATCATAAGGGGATGGATTCATACCAGTTGGCTTGGACACACAGTGTAGAACACCAACATGGAATTTTCAACCACATGGACGTAGAGACCTGTACTGTACTGAGAAAAAACTAGGTAGTAAAGTGGAACCATATGCCTTGTGGGTCCCCTCAAACACTATGTTTCACATTCTTCGCTTTTAGGAAACTTCAAGGTTCATTATCTCCTTCGTTTGAACTAATATTTTGTCCCATGAGTAGATCATCCTAAGTGTTTGTCACATAAAAAATAATTGTTCCCTATTTCTTGTATTTTTATTTATGATGTAAAATATTTCAAGTGTATTTATTATTTATGAAATTCTCAATGATGGAAAATATTTCACAAGATTATTAGAGACTATTGACTGCCACACTCTACCAGGGACGTGTCGTGAAGTTCCTAGACACATTTTGAGTGGTACCCTCAAACATGGATAATAAGTTGAGCTCCATGGTGACTATTGAGTGGTTCCTCAAGTAGGGATGGGTAGTGGAGTTCCTTAATGCTTTTAATGTGGTACCCTCCAACAGGGTTGGGTAGTGTAGTTCCTTTACAAATATCAAGTAGTACCCTCCAATAGGGTTGGGTAGTGGATTTTCTTGATGCTTTTTGAGTGGTAAACTCTATCAAGGTTGAGAAGTGGAGTTCCTTGAAGGTCACTGAGTTGACAATATATTTGATTTGGGTAGTGGATTCCCCAATGAATAATATATTGGGACCCGCATCTGTATGGGCGTAGGTCCTCTATGGACTCATTCTATTTGTCACCCTCTAGCATGGCAAGGTAGTGGTGTCCTTGATGGCTATCTGAGTAGAAAACTATTATTGTACTAGGGAAAGGGTTCCCTGCCTAATGTTCTTGGCCACGTAACCATGAAACATAGGGAAAATGCATTGTTTGACATGTACAATTACATCTAGGAAGATGTGTGAGCTGTTGGTCATGATTGATGGACTTTGGGAACTATTGGATACACTTATTCATTAGTTGAATTGTGATATATTGATCCCCATAATCTATCACATGGGTTTGTTTTGGATGAGTTTATATATATATATCATCCTATGAATCTATACACTTGGATTTGGTTACTCTTTTTATAGGAGTGGTGAAGAAGTGCATGGTATTCTATGGGCATTCTGTTTATAGCATCATGGGGTTCAGTGAGTTTAATCTCCTACTATAGTTGGAGATAACTTGAAGTGTAGTTTATGTACACAATTTTTCATGAACCTTCATCTTGGATGAGGTTTCATATACTCTTGGATTTATTTGAGTTGTTCTCTTTTACTGTATCTTTCATCTTTTTTTTCATTCAATCCCTATTGCATCTATTACTTCTCTCACATCAAATTTTGAGGCTTCTTACTAGGTATGTATTTAATCACCCTTGTATGGGTTGTGGCTACACATGTCATGTCTTATATTGATGATCAACTGGCTGATCATGATAATAGATATGATTAGGGATACCTTTTAGAATAGACCACATACAGTGGTCCCAAATTGGAATTTAGGTTCTTGGATCTATCAGTAGTTAACAATTACTATTTTTTCAGGTTGGGACATATTTCTGGTTACGAATTTATTTTTCCCCTTTTAATTTTCATATTTCACTGTCTTACTCTTATACACCTTAGATGATATTCAGTCATGGTTTATTTTATAGTTGTGTATCATATTTTTCTTCTTCCCTCTACATTTATGCATCGAGATGGCCATTTGTGTGCATATAGGTACTTATAAAAAGGACTTCCCGAGTTAGTTATACCTTTGATGCTTATTTTCTCCCCTAGCCAATGGAGGTAGTCTTGGGTTATTGAAAGATTTCATCTTAACATGGCTCGATTCATAAAATATTGGTATCAAATAAATTTATTCCCTTGGATGTTGTTTGGACTTTTCCCCTTATGTGGATTTGGTTGGGTTTAGTGAAATGGTGCCAAAGCATCATCAGAGTCGCTCCCAAGCACTGACACAAAATAGGATTTTTTCCAACGCTAAAAAAGGCCTTTATCAAAACTCAATAAGTGATTTTAATCAATGCACTATTAGGGGGTCCCCTTTATCAGTGTTATTTGAAGCACTGATAAAGGATTCCCTATATGGGTGTACTATTTATAAAATAGCAGCCACAAAACCTGCAAAAAATAATATGAAGACCAAAATAACCAAACCAGAAAAACTAGACTCCATGAACCAGAAAAAACCTAATTAAAAATAACCACTCATTGTATGTACAAAAGGAATATATACATGATGTAAATGTAGAAAAAACAAGAAGCACACCTAAAAGTTTGGTAAACAATGCTATATAGATTTAATTGACACAATGAATAAAAAAAATTAACTCATGGTATATACCAAAAAACAATTCTAAATACATTTTAAAAAATGTTTTCTAAAATTAAATATACCAAAAACCAATAAACAGTAAAAAAACATTAGTTTTTTCTCTTTTAACATATGTTGTCCCCTTTAAAAAGTGTCATCTGATGGTAATAGTCGCCCAACAAATCATCCAAACATGAGAAAAAACATTCCAGCTATATAAGAAAACAAATATTACATTATTAATTATATAAATAAATAAATTAAACATTAATAATAAGAATACATTAAAATTTTGATTTGTTTAATAAAAATGACACATTTAGAGTCATACTGGTCACACCGTGCGTCGTATTGAGGTGGGGTTGATTTGTACACATCACAAATGAATGATGGGTCATTTTCATAACGTATCAAAACAATTGATATGGATTTACTCAGCATTCAATATGTTAGTCATTTTTTTTACAAAAATGTCATTCAAACTGTAAAAATGAAATTTGAGTCATACGAGTGGAATCATGCGTCAGTTTTACATGAGACTAATTCATACACTCCATAATGGACATATGAATTGTTTTACTAAATTTATAAGACAATCAGAGTGTGTTTTCTTGGTTTTCAGTGAGTGAAACGTTTTGACATAAAATGAAAATTTTAAACTGATAGTGGATACCTTTTGTAATACCGGTCACAACATTCGTTGGATTGAGGTGGGCTTGATTCCTATAATTCACAACTAACTCATTGATCCTTTTCATAAAATATTAAAATAATTCGAATGTGTTATCCTGGTTTTCAGAATGTCAGTTGTGTTTTTTTTAGTTGAATTAATTTCAATTTTAAATAACAGGACAAATTTGTAGTCATACCGGTGACACCATGTGTTGGATTTAGGGGCGTTTGATTCCTACACATCACAAGTTACTGATAATCCATATTCTTAAAGAATCAATAAATTGAAAATAATTTTCTCGGTTTTCAGTAAGTTAGTTGTGTTTTTTTTACAAAAATATCATTTCAAACTTAAAAAATTGAATTTGAGTCACACCAGTCTCATTGTGCATTAGTTGGATTTGATAATTATTGATACATGTCCCAAAGTACTTACAAATCATTACTCTTAATTTGGAATTAAATTGGATTCGGTTTTCTTTTTTTATTTAGTGACATTTTTTGAACAGAAATTATTATTTTTAACTTTTAATAGACTATTTTAGTCATACTAATCACATGATCTGTCAAATTGAGGTGGGGTTGATTCTTATACATCATAAATTACTCATTGAATTTTTATCATAAAGTATCAAAACAATAATAATGCAATTGCTCGGTTTTCAGTATGCAAGTTGTGACACCTTACTTGAATTAATGTCAATTTTAGATAACAAAGAAACATTTGGAGTCATATCAGAGGAACCATGTGTTTAATCGAGGTTCAGTTGATTCTACACTTCAGAAGTGACATACATATCATTTCTCTAAAGTATCAATACAACTATAATGACTTTCCTAGGTTTCTAGTATGTTTGTTGTGTTTTTCTACTAAAATGAAATTTCAAAGAAAAAATCCGCACTTTGAGTCATAACGATCTCATCATGTGTCGGTTTGATGTGATACAATGTGATACATATTAAAACAGAGTTACGAAGAATTTTCCATAACATGGAAGTCAATTGGAGCATGTTTTAATTGCTTTCAGTCAGTGACATGTTTTGAACTAAAATGAAGATTTTAAACTCGCAACAGACACTTTTAGTCATACTGATCAAAATGTGTGTTGTATTGAAGTGAGGATGATTACTAAATGTCACAATTAAAACATATATTGTTTCACTAATGTATCAAAACAATCCAAATGCATTCGCGCAGTTTTCAGTATGTTAGTTGAGTTCTTTACTTGAATTTATGTTATCTTTAAATAACAACACACATTTGGATTTATACTGGAAACATTGTGCATTATATTAAGTTGTGGTTGATTCTTACGTATCACAAATTACTTATAGATCATTTTCTTAATGTATCAAAACAATCATAATGAATTTCCTTGGTTTTCACAATTTCTGTTATGTTATTTTTACTAAAATATCATTTCAAACTGAAAGCATGCAATTCGAGTCATAGTAGTCGCATCGTTTGTCAGATTTTCATGATACGACATCATAAACATAGAAAAGGACATAAAAATTTCTATCATTAATTTCGAAGAAAATTGGAGCATGGTTATATGGTTTTTGGTGAGTGACGTGTTTTACAATAAAATATCAATTTTAAACTCATAGTAGACACTTTTTGTTATAACGGTCACAACATTCATTGGATTGAGCTGGGGTTGATTTCTACATGAAAAAATAGAATCATGTTTAGTTTTCCTCAAATATAAAAACAATCCAAAGGCGTTTTCTTAGTATTTAGTTTGTTAGTTGTGTTTTTTACTTGAATTTATATAAATTTTAAATTACGAGACACATTCGGAGTCATAATAGTGACACTGTGCATTATATTGAGTTGCTGATGAATCCTTTATTTCAAAAATTACTGATATATTGCTTTCATCTAGTATCAAAACAATCATAACTCATTTCCCCTGTTTTCAGTATGTTTGTTTTTTTCTTTTTATAAAAATGCCATTTCAAACGGAAAACATGAATTTTGAGTCATACTGGTCGAATTGTGGGTTGGCTTGATGTGATATTGTTTGATACATGTCCAAAAAGGACTAAAAATGTTTTTAATTAATTTCAAAGACAATGGGAGTGAGTTTTAATTGTTTTTAGTGACTGACATATTTTGAACAAAAATGTCAATTTAAAACTTGTAACAGACACTTTTAGTCATACTGACCACACTGTGTTTTAGATTGATGTGGGTTGATTCCTAAATGTCACAACTCTGTCATGGACTTTTTTCCTAAACTAAAAAAAATATGAATTCATTTTCTTAGTTTTCAGTATGTCAGTTGTGTTTTTTTACTTTAAGTAATGTCAATTTTAGATTACAAGACACATATGGAGTCATACAGGTGACACCGTGCATTGTATTGGTGTTCGGTTGATTCCTACACTTTATAAATGACTGATAGATCGTTTTACTAAAGTATCAAAATAATTGTAATGCATTTCCTTGTTTTTCACTACGTCAGTAGTGTTTTCTTACTAAAATTTCATTTCAAATAGAAAACATACAATTTGAGTCATACAACTCACATCGTGCATCAGTTTGATGTCAGAAATCTTGATACATGCCTCAAAGGTCTTATGAATTGTTTTCTTTAATTTTGATGATAATCTAGGAAAGTTCTCTTTTTTTAGTTAGTGACACGTATTGGACTAAAATGTAAATTGTAATCATTTTACAAGAAATGTTTCTCATACTAATCACATGGGGCATTAGATTGAGCTGGGGTTGATTTCTAACCATCACAAATGACTCATAGATCATTTTCCTAAAGTATCAAAACAATCTGAATGCATTTTATTACATTTTGGTTTATTAGTTATGGTTTTTTTCTTGAATTAATTTTAATTTTAAATAAAAAACACATTTGGAGTTATACTGGCCATACCTTGCATCATATTGAGGAGTGATTTATTCATACACATAATGAAAGATAGATAGATCATTTTATTATTGTATTAAAACAATCAAAATTAATTTCCTCAGTTTTTAATTTTTTAGTTATGTTTTTCTTACTAAAATGTCATTTCAAACTGAACAAATGAAATTTGAGTCGTATTGATCACATCGTGCATTTGGTTTTATGTGAGACAACCTCATAAAAATCAAAAGGTAATTAAAAATTTCTATCCTTAATTTGGAAGACAATTATAGCATGTTTTTTTTTAATGAGTGAAATGTTTTGAACTAAGATCGAAATTTTAAAATGATATTTTTAACATTTATTCATACTGGTCACATCGTTCGTTAGATTGAGGTGGGGTTGATTCCTACACATATCAACTAACTCATGGATCATTATACCAATGTAAAAGAAACAACCTGAATTCATTTTCTTGGTTTTCAGTATGGGAATTTTTTTAGATGAATTAATTTCAATTTTAAATAAAAAGACGCATTTGGATCATTCTGGCAAAACCGTGCATCATATTATGGTGTGGTTTATTCCTAAACATATCAAAAGACTATTAAGTCATTGTTCTAAAGTACCAAAATAGTTATAATGAATTTTATTAGTTTTTAGTATATCAGCTGTGATTTTTTACATGAATGAATGTCAATTTTAAATAATGGCATATTTAGAGTCATACCAACGACATTATGTGTCTTATTGAGGTATGGTTAATTTATATACATCTCAAATGACTCATGAATTGTTTTCTTAAAGTATCAAAAACAAATCATGTACATTTATATTCCAAAAAATCAATGCCCCTTTCCTATAAAACTTAAAAAGGAGGCATGAACTACTCAATATGCTCAATCTACATAGTTAAGAAGAATTATAAAAAAACCTTTGATCCATGTACAGTTGACATCGAATAACATCCTCCTTCAACAACATATATTTAGTAGACCTAATGGAGTACCAATTATCATATATTTAGGAAATCAAAATGAGTATATGATAGTTGGTTCTTCCTTAGGTCAAATAAAGAGGGGAACATCCAATGTTGCATATTGAATAGATGTTGTTTTGGAGAAAAACCCTTCTCATTATTGAAAACGAGAATGGTGGAGTAAATTCATGTGCCCGTTATGTCTCAAGATATCACAAAAAACTCAAGGGATAGGGAAACCATTTCTGGATACTCGTTATAGTTTGTGGTCTATCAATAAAACACATACTCAGTAAATGAGGATGACTAATTTCATTCAAAAAACCAATCAATGTGGAATTCATTTAGTACGTACTCCAGGACCATCAACAACCATGATTTTCTGCCGGGCTTTTATCCTGTAGAAATCACAATATTACCATCATACAAAGAGAAATATAAGGCATAGACGATTATTAATGTCAAAATTATTTTATAATCTTTCCATCTTCATTCAATATTTGTACATTCTTTCATCAATTAAGATTCCCATTAATTTCTAAGGTTATTTATATCTTCTTGTTGATATGACTATTTTGAGTAGTCATGCTAGTACTAAAAATTTATAAATACACAAAATATTAATAATTATTTTAAATGAAATAGAAATTATCATAAAAAAATACCTCTTTAGGGATGTGGGTTTGTTCATGGAATATGATCTCTTTCATTAATTTACAACATAATAATAACATTATTTAGTGTTTTTTTTTATTCGGGAACTGTAGAAACATTGTAAAAAGACATAATTTTTTGTTTGTGTATGTTTAGTGAAATATTATTACATATAACTGGTACTTATCAAGTTGTAGTACTTTTATGTTTCTTGTTTGTTTCCTCTAGCCTCATTCCATGATTTAGATGATATTCATACACTACCCTATAATAATAGAATAATCATTTAAAGATAATATAAATTATATAAATGGATGTTTAGTTCTAAAAAATTGGTTTTTGTTTATTAAAAGTGGATATATTCCAACATTTTTGGTTAGTTTTTTTTATATCCATGATTTGAATCTAGAAAATAAATTTTTGGAGTATCCAAATTGACTGCAATAAGCATCCAATGCTACATAAGAACAAAAAAATGAATAAGTAACAAATGAAATTAAAATATATATGATATGACTAAATTGTAGAGTTTTACACTTGCATTGATGGTATTTAGAAGAGTCTATCATCTAAAATTTTTTTGTTAAACAATTTGTGCAGTCCATCAACAATTTTACCCCGTTTCGTGGAATTTATGTCCTCTCATTCTATAGAGGTGACGTGAGGTCTAACGAGTCTAAATTTTTTTCATGGGGAAATACCATCAAATATTTTCATATATATGCATTAAAAACATATGAAATGTATTTATTCATAATGAACATAGTATAGAATCTATTTTAAAGTCATGTCTTGAAAATATACCTCATGTAAAAATTTACATTCGATCAACCTTAACAATTATAGTCAAGGATTTCAATTGCACTCTGAACACAAATTAATTATGTATCATCCCCTCCGTATTTATTTTCATCAAAATCAATTATGTTATTACCACCACATTTGAATTTCATATCCACATGAGCCTTCAATGATAATAAATGTAGATTTGGAACCATGGGGGGTTAAGGTGTTTTGGGTTGATCATTTGGATATGTTTGTTGATCCTTGAGATAGGTTTGAACTAGACATTCATTTCACCTCATTCCTTTTGTCCATATATAATAACATGCACTGATTTAGACCTATTTTCATTAAATGTTTGAGGATGAACTTGAAAATTTAATTGGAAATGAATACCTCATTGTTAGAATTTTTTTACAATATTTTATAGCCATGTGATTAATGTTCCTAGAGATTGTTCGACCATATGAATATCTTAATCATCAATTGGAATAGGTAACTCTAAAATCAGCTATATGGATATAGTAATTGACACTCTGACATGATCTGTCAAAAGTGTTCTTTTGTTTGACATGTCATTCTAGCTATTGAGCACCATTTCCCTTGCTAAAAAGATATAGGTGGGTGTTGATAGATATAAATCATAGTCATTTTCACCCTATAAAATATCAATAATTGAAAGGAATAAGTGTCTAGTGTCTATCTAATTCACATTTCATAGAAAAAATTATTATAAAATTTACTATCTTAGTTAAGAATTGTTTTTTAGGGGAATGGCTCATCTAAAAATATTTAGGGTGGGTTTGGATATTCACACATGGGTTGTTCTTGAGTAATTTCTTCTCTTTTCCTCCTCCAAATAATGCTTAATATCATCTAACTATGTATTTTAATTAATTTTTAAACATAGATAGTGATTCTATCATCTTATTCATTTCTTCATTTTGATCACCCACATGCTTTTTTCTCAAGATATGTTTGGGGTGTTACCCAAAATCCCACACCTCTAACATAGACATTGTTTTTTGGCTTCTTGAAGGCCCCTTAAAGTATGTCTGCATCTATTGTGGGTGTGGTTGATTCATGTTACTTGGTCGAATAGAAAATATTCGAAAATAAGTAATCATTGTTTTGTAATGGTTATTTAATGTAAAACGATTTTTTATTATTTCATACATAATCATGTTTCTCACACATATTTGTGTTTTCATCTATTAGTTTTCCATGATAAGTTACACACTTCTCCTTCCATAACACATGGTGTAGGATGTAAGTGGCTATGCATTTGTACACTTCATGGTTCATATAAACAAAACAAAACATAGTTATTGTGTTGTTTTATGTCACATAAAAGTATTTTGGATGATTTAAAATATGTCCCAATTTTATTAAGTGATATGTACCCCATCCATGCTTTATGGTAGGGGTACACAAGTTTTAATTTCTATTTTTTATTTTTAGCACTATGTTGATATTTCATAAATTAAACACCTTCAAAAATAGTGATGAATACACATACCATCAAACAACTTGTTACCAGACACAATGTACCAGAAAAGACTACTTCGCATGACATCCAGTAAATACATACCATGATGCTTAGGATATCAGGTGTGCATAAATAAGATGTAGGTGCGTTTTTATGTTACATTATTCATAATTAATATGATATTTCATTAAATGTGTGTGAAAGCCCCTGTTAATACTTACAGTAACCCTTAGAATATAGTCTTTGTGTGAGTTATCTACTATAAATGCACTTTTCAAGATATGATGATGTGTAGGTGAATGTTTTATTATTTAATTTTTTGTAAAATACAAAAATGATATCATAATTATACCATAATATATCCCTACATCGGTGTCTTAATATCATCCTCAACATGGTTCTGTGAAGTTAAATCAATCGCAATGCATTGCCAGATTACAATTCTAATGTAACTATTGAACATAGTATTGTTGGGGTTAGCATGTTGGCCCTGCTTATTACACACAATCTCGTATTTGATGACTTTCTCTTTAGCCTTAATTATTTTTTCTAATACTATAAAACTATGGTGCTCCTATGTTTTCTACATCATCGGTGTTTCATTACCATTTATTTCATTAGATCCACCATCATCAATATCTTCTTCTTGCTCCGAAGGTCCAGCATCAGTATGTGCAGATGTTGGCTGTACCTATACACTGGGAGTAGTAACATGTTGAGGATCCTATTGTTTCTCTACACTATGAGAAGTAGTAGGTTGAGAAACTTTTTCTTCTAGGGTATTGGGGGGATCATCACGTAAAGAAGTCATTCTTCGATAAATTGGTTTAACATTTAATTTGGATAACATAAAACAACCATGGAAAATATATTAACATATGGTAATCGGTTCAAAAACATATTGTTCTTCGGCAATGTGAGCACTAGAAGGTTGAGAAAACTATTGTACATAGGGATTTGGAGCATCAACACATACAGAAGTCATTATCTTCAAATGTGGTTTATCATTTTATTTAAATAACATAAAAAAATAGTGAATAGATATTAACATAAAGTAACACAATGTCTATTAGAAAAAATATTACCTGATTATTGAACTCCCTTTTTTAAAGGTTGATGGTATTTGTCCCCTCAATCTATAATACAAATCCCTTCATTGTGGTCTCCTATAACATAAAAACACCATCTACACTGGGACCATGACCAATTGTTTTTTCGACATCGCAATGAAAGGGTCATCCACTATAGAATTTTTATTTGACTCTTATGTGGTTTGGGATGATAACAGAATAATTGAACAGTTTTGGTATGCAAGATCTAGAACATGATATACTTGTACTGTTTGTGATTAAATTATAAATGGTTAATTATTATATTATTCCTCCCTAAAATCAACTTTAACAAATCCCAACATATAAATTTTAACATCACTTCTGTTATCAAGCAACTTTCACTGAAACATCGACACTCGAAATGTTGTATATTACAAATCCAATATTTTTTTTGATTAAGACACAATAAGACATACTCTCGTAAATTAGATTTCTATTCTTAGCACTAAAAACATGCATCACTTCAACCCCATGTGTAACTCCACTATTCTATTTGGTACTGTCTTCATCATGTTCATTAGTATAGAATGTATAACCATTATTTAAATATGCATTGTAAGATAATAAATACACATTTGGTCATTCGAATATCCATTGAAGTCATTCTGAAATTGTGTCTGGATTTTAATTTGACTCCTTAAAAATATTTTTCTAAAAACTTCCAATAAACCATTTAGTATGTTTATTTTATATCCATTTTTCTACACTTAATGGATTCTAATTCATAATAATTTCATTGTGGGTTTTAACATATGGGTTAACATCGAAAATATTACGGAAAACATAATGGTGGGCCTACTCCCAATCTATAATATTGATTGGGATGACCTTCTTTCCAAAAAATCCTTCACCCAAAAGTCACCCAGTGTGATGAGACATCATTAGACAAATTATTTTCACATCATATAGGTATTAAGTACAAAATTCAATAGAATCCTCAACAATATATCGTTCTACAATACAACATGTTGGCCAACTTCGATTTTTGACACACCGTTTCCAAATCATCATATACCGTTTAATGGGGTACATCTATCTATATTGAACAGGACCACATAGTCAATCTCCCACACTATGTGAGACATCAAATGAACCGTCATATCAAAGAATTTTGGTGGAGAAAACATATCCAATTCTCTTAACAGAACAGCAATTTCTATTTCCATAGTCGGCAATTTCTTTGGGTCTATAACTTTTTAACATGTAGCTTTGAAGAAGAAACCAAGCATCGTTTATGTATGAAAAAAATTCTAAAAAAATGAAACTAAAAGATATAAGAATTATATTTTTCATCCAAACATGACAGTCATATAATTTCATACATTTTAACATTAATTCATTTATCTAAATGATGCTCTTTATATTCGATGAATACCAATATAGAACCTTTACGTCATTCATGAAGTTTCAATACCGATATCTTTCCTTCCTGGAAAGAGTGTATGCTCCAAGATGAAGAAATATTAATTATTCAGCCTTCACTGGTGCCAAATCTTCTCATATACCCATTTCAACCATGTCTAACCTAGCCTAAATTTCAACCTTTGTGTTTCTGGGTGAATTTAAGAACATTCCAATTACACTATCACAAACAATTTTTTATCAACATGCATAACATAAAGAAAATTTATGACGTACAGACAATTCAAGTTGATTATTAAGAAAATGATTTGTTTTTCCAATTAGTTTTTGTAACGTCATTTGAATACAATTTACCAAGAGAAGTGTCCATATCATAAACATTCTCATACAGTTGATCACCTGTTAGTGGAGATCATTGTGTATGTTCTTCTGAACATACATCAAATGATGTCGTCCAAGATTAGTACAAATGTCATTGGGGTAGAAATATGCGATGACCTAGAAACATTGTTTTCAATGAATATTTCTGCATAATTGATTGAGTACCTTGTTCAAAGATGGGACACCCAAGAGTTACTTTAATGCTATATCATACAAATATTTTATAAGAAGGAAAGTCATTTATCATCTTGTATGACATTGATCTCAACATGAAAACTTCATTTCTGTAAGAATCAAAGATTTTAACTCCGGAATCCCACAATAATTTCAAATCCTCAATCTATAGAGCCAAATAAACATCAATATCATTACCAGGTTATTTTGGTACAAATATAATCATATATAACATGATGTTTTTTCATTTCATGCATAACCATGGTGGAAAGTTATAATTTACCAACAAAACCGGCCATGTACTGTTAGTTCTTCTTTGAAAACCAAATAGATTCACTCTGCCTATAGATAACACAAGGTGAAGGTTTATCGGATCATTTTCAAAGTCCAAAAACAGATTATCAATTATCCAATACTAAGGAGAGTCTACTGAATTCTGTAGTTTTCTATATTTATTTCTTCATTCTACGTGCCACGAAAATTGACTTGGTGTCACCTCACTTCCATATAGGCACCTAAACCATGGAATGATTGGAAAGTACCCTGAAATATTCGTAGGACCAGATTCATCATTCTTGTTTCTATAAGAACCACATATTGGTAATTATATATATAATTTTTAGTCCTTATGAAATAGTATACAGTTTTTTAAGAGACCATATATTCTTTCAGAGATCATACCCATCGAGTTTAGTATTTGTTTGGCATCATATGCTTAGCTCGAGAGCTCATTATCATTTGGGAGCAATACATTCATGTGAGAAAGTAATTTTGTAATAATGGCGTCACTCCATTCATTGCCTACTTTCATATTATAAAACCTTATTATGGATGACAATACTGTTTATTTAGTTAAACCATCATACAATGGCATATTTTCACAACTCTTCAAATACTCAAACAATTTTGGGAAATCAAGAAGTTCATATTCAACTCCTTAATATGATCTCCATAAAAATTCACATCTATAATCATGTCCTCAATATGGTCTTCTTCATTTTCCATAGTTGAAATCATATCAAATGATCCATAAAATGTAGTGTTATCCCACTCACTAGAAAAATTCATATTTTTCCGTGTTTATTCAAAAATTTATAGCATCGATCTAATTTGTGATAAATAAAGTGTTCCTCCAACTCCACTGGACTAAATTTTCATTAACAACAATAGCGTAGACAAATGAAAAAGATTGGAGAAGGAATATATTCAAGATCTTTTTCAAACATGATGAACACAATCACTCCATCTTCATAATATTTTTTCAAATAATTTTCTTGCATCCATTATTTATTCATATACACTTAATTTGATATGGTGATATTAATATTTAACCAAATAAATACAAAAAGGCTGATATAAAAATTTACCAAGGATAAAATATTTATAAACATTAAATTTCATATGAAAACTATTTATAAAATCATAGTTGGAATCACATTAGAAATCCAACCATTTACACAAATTCCTCTTTAAAATAATAAACCCATTTTAATACAAACCAATTATTTCCAAAAATACATTCTCAAAACACAAATTATTTTTTAATTTATTTTAATGGAATTTAAAACCAAAAAACGGCATATTAAACACATATAATTTTTTATGAATAATTTTAAAAGTGAACCCCTAACAAAATACCTTGATTTCATTGTCACTACCCTTTGTCTAGTTGATGAAAATAGTTGATGTACGAACAACTTATATGTTACATGAGACACCCTATCTATCTCTAATCACTTTGTTTTGTTCCTCTATTCAACCTTATGGACTAGCCAACCCATCACAGGTGGGTGAACTCCTTTTCTGGTGTTCTGACCCACAACTAGCTACTCAAAACCATATTCACATTTAATTTTAGGTTTATAGATTTAGACCATCATAATCACCCATGAACATAGAATCTTAATAACTTATTCACATGTATTATTATTAGAAGAGATTAACGTAATCACACTCAACATTTTCAAACCTATATAATTACTAAAATATTCACATAACATTTATAGATCATGATATATAATCTTTTACCCAGTGAATTGGTGGGAAATATAGGTACTACCCATCTCATAACACATAAATTTATTTTCCACTTGAAAATAAAACATTCATTATCTCATAGAGAACCCATATCAACTGGAGAAAATAAATTCACAATAAAGAAGGTAACCATGTGATCATGGAACAATACAATAGTAATGTATAAAAATATTAATAGTCACACTAATAAAACATTCATAAGGGTGATGTAGTCATTAAAATAATTTATTCCTCTATATAGAACACCGATCAAGGAACAAAATGTCATGGGATATACCACAAGTACTAGTGTGTGATGATCCAAAATAGAACTATAACTACATGGACCAATATCTAATATATGATTCATCCAAAAATAACATAATACACCCAATCAAACCACACCTAAATCGTCATAATGGAACCATTCCACTAGCCTTGTCTTAAACACAACTAGGGGGACCAATGAAGTGTGTGTACCAACTAGGGTAGTATGAATCATGACCTCCCACGTAGACACCTCAGATACCATAAATAAAAAACCATGGATGCGAGAAACAAATCATAATAATTACAAAACAAAATTCCCACACCTCACCTCCAATGCCATCACATATAAAATCCAATTTTCACATCATAAAAACATCATACAAATAATCAATAACCCATAACTGTTGAAGCAATTTTATGGGAAATCATTTAGGTTCACATGAGGAATAAGCAACATTATTTCTAAAGTAAAAAATGGGTCTTCACATGAAAACTAACATATTATGTAGAGTCTCACTCCCCTTCTTTAAAGTCCCACCATTTCAATTATTTGGGAAGAACGTGAAAAAAAATCATGTTTTCTTTCCAAAACATTATTCAAGAACATGGAAAATTCATTTGAAAAACAACTAAATTCATATGGCCTAAATTTACTATAAAACATTTAAATGTCCCTATGAACCTTTTAAAATATTTTTTTCATGAGAATTAATCTAACTTACAAATAGTACATGAAATTCTTATGAAAACCACTTATGTAAATCCTGTAATTGAAGAATAAAATTTATAATTTCAACCAACAACCAAAACATTACTATACATAAATTGAAAATATATTTATAAAGTATTCACAATAAATTAATTATAAAAAAATGAACAGAAAAGAAATACCTACATCAAACTGAATGGTATCTAATACACAATATGTCACCTTCCATAGAAAACATTCAAAAAACCTAATACCCTAAATCCTCAAGAAAAATTAATTTCAGATCTTGGGGGAAGGATAAAACTATAGAAAATGGAGAAGAGAAGAGGGATATGGGAGATAAATTATAAATAGTGGGAATAATTCTGGAAATGGGAAATTTATTTTTTTCTTTAGTAAATAAAAAATATTCACATAATACAACCATAAAAAATCATAGAATATTATAATTCTAATTTATCAAAATTAATAATATCAAACCAACATATAAATTCAGACTAAAATATCACAACATGAAAAACAACCCTAAGATGATAAATATAAGAGAAAATAAAAACTGTTTCACACCAATATTTTAAAACATTGATGTTAAAATTATATTTAATTTTTCTGAAGCGTAATATATTACTATTTAAAAAATAATAATTAATAGTTTCTAAAAAAATAATTATTAAATATTCATAAATGTTTTAAAATATAAAGTTAAAATAATTTATAGATGTTTAATTTTAATATAACATTTAATAACTGAGACATGTGAAATACTTAATGTATTTATAGGGATATGCTTTTTTAATGTCGTAAATAAGAGACACCTAAGTCATGGTGTTATAGCTGTCTGAGACTATCAGTTAATTTGGGGAATTATCTATGAATTATTAAGGGATGAGTAGTGTGGTGATGAAATCCAAGATTGGGAATTCGTTGTAGGTATTAGATCATCCTGATAGTTTCTAATTTTATTAATGATTAGATGTGTTTCATAAATATCCTATCATTGTTTTGGTCAATAATAAGCCCATGTGAGGACGTGTAGAGTCAAACAGTATGAAATATTTCTAGGTATGTGGATTGTTCCTTGAGTTATTCCATTGGGTTTAGTGATGTGAGCATGAATTGAGTTGTTGTCATTGATTGTGAGTGTCGATATTTAGATGATAATTAGATATGTTCATGCTTATGTTTTGGTAGTGATGTAGTTTCTTAATGCACAATGGGATTGGTGTGTATGTGAACCTAACCCGTAGGTAGTTGTGGTTGGTTTTGTGTGGGTAAATAAGTGGCTGAGTTACACTAGTAGATGATATATACTCATGTTAGGGTATCAATTAGAGGAGATCAAGAATGAATCAATTATGTCAACCTACAGAGCGGATCTTAGGTTGATAGCTTTACTTGGTGATGGGAGAATGTATGGTTTTGCAATTAGTTCATGGGTTGGATCATGTGATAAATCATAATGATGTTTTATTTAGTCATCTACGCTTGGGAGAGTAATAAAACAAGGTATTATTTTAAAATCGTTTGAGAAATATATATACTGAATTATTGATTGGATTGAAAATGTATTGGGGTGGAAGAAGGTTCCTAACATTTTAGTTTTCTGAATCATGGGAATACTCATGAATAAAATTGGAATCGAGAGTTTTATGCATAGTCTCAGTGGCCCAAGATGGTTGATCAAGACCTCATGAGACACTTCTCTATGATGAAAATTCCTTATAGGGGGAGATTTTAATGGACTCATACTATCTAGGTGTGTTATTCCTTATTTGTATTGGTTATTTTAAGTGATTTCAGTTATTATCTTTTAGGGTGAATTCATTCCCATAGTTATGTATGTCGATACCCATTTGGTTATCGCCAACCCATGGTGATCTAGAATGGGCTTCAGGACTTGTACCAAGCCATCTTGGGTGACATGTAATGTTGACCTGTGTTTTTTTCTTACATATATTCACTTGAACACCTATATAAAATAAAAATTTTCATCACTATCTGAATATCATTTACTTATGAAACTGGAGGCTCAATATTAATATATTAAATGGTGTGATACACCTTATTATAGAATGTAATTGGTAACCTCAAAATTTCATAGCTCACATAGAAAAACCATGTTATATAGAATATCTCAAAATTAAAATTTTACTAAAACATGAAAACACAACTTTATCAATAATACTGTTTTCAAATGGACTCCATTTATACCTAATCATTTATACCGAGATGTCCAATATGGCATGGAAATCACAAATTAGGTAGAACCACCAAGGTCTTCCTAAGCTACTTCACGAAATGTATAAACTCCCCATGACATGAATAACTCATACACATTCTACTCATTGTGTGGCCATCATTACCATTACATGAACAACTATTATATATAAATAGAATTATCTATATTCCCATTAAAAAGATAAAAAAAATTCCATCTCTCATAGTGTGATCAACTAGTCAACATCAAAACATCTTGGATATTTATTCTAATTGGTACCTCTACATGGTGTGAATTATTCCTCGTGACACCAACCATATAATGGTGTTTATTTATTAGAGTGAATTAGCATGTTAGGATGTTACTTATATCCTATATATATAATTTCTATGACTGCTTCCTATAACCATACAACACTCCATCAACAATCTCAATGAAATTATATTCTTTTTTGGAAGTACCTTACATATTGGTACATGGGAACCTCATGTATCACTATAAGGTTATCCATAAATTTTCATTTCATTTAAAATGTGGCCTGAATTATTTTATATATACAGGGATTATTATGCATTTTTCAATTTTTTTGGAACTCTACTCATGGTGTTACACTTATACACATTATGTTCTATTTTTATCATCTTATAAAATTTATCAAATGAAATCCATCTAACTTCATTGCATTATAAAAATTCAAGTATTATTATTTTGAACTTATTCATCCCCTTATATAGAATATCTTCCAAAAAAATATCTAATACGTATTTTATAATAACTTTTAGAACAACCATATATCCTTCTAGACATCTACTTCCAGAACAACATCCAATAAACAATCATGTGTTGATAATAAATCCAACACCAATTATCAAAACATGAGGATAACAAATTTATCACTATCCATGATTATAAAAAATAGTTTTATAATTTTTTTTCCAATTAATCCATCCCCAACATGTTACCAATCAATACAATACTGACCTATATCTAATAAATCCAATATTAACACATTTCTAATAATTATAATACAACAACAATTTTTAATTAAATCCTAAAAATTTTAATTTTAATTATTTGGCACCACTATCATGAATCAAAAAAATCATCATATCATGCTTACTACTAGGTATTTAATATACCAATAGATTCTATTATTCATCATGATTCCTACTTCCAATTTCGCAAAAAAATCCCATGAAATCACTAATCATCAAGAAAAATTATAGAGTCTTTGATAAATACCCAACCTTATGAGAGGCACAATGAAGGATAGGCTCAACAGATGAGATACACAAGTAGAGGAGAGGCACAATGGTGGAGAGCTCCGTGGTGAAGCTCAGATCAGAGTGATAGAGGATTTGGTGGCTGATGAAGAGGAGGAGGGAGGATAGTATGGTGAAGAGGAGGTGGAAACAGTAGCGATAGTAGGGATTAGGTTTCGTAAGATATTGTGCATTGCTATGAAGGAGGAGAAATTTGGTGTTTATTTATAAAAAACAACAACGATTTTATCAGTTCTATATAAAAAGTTCTAATTAAAATATTTTTCATGAGTGCTAAATTTGATACCACTGATAAAGGACCATCTTTTTCATCACTAAAAAAGCTCTGAGAAAGGAATATCTTTATCAGCACTAGAAATCACTGATAAGGTACCACCATTATCATCACTATGAAATCAATGATAATAGTATGTTTTATCAGATCTGAAAATTGATATCACTGATAAAACATACCTTTATCAGCACTTTTGTTGCCCGGATAAATGGATGTTTTTTCAATGCTTTTTAATTAGTAGTGATAAAACATACCATTTATTCATAATTATAAAATTATAACCAATATATTTATTACATTTATAATTTAAAAAAAATATATATATATATAATTATTATATTTATTATGATTTAATAATTTATGTTATAATTATATATATAAATATATTTGTGCTTGTGTTTGTGTATAACTTATAGGTAACTATATATATTATTTAATAATTTAAATTATAAATAAATATATATAAATATATATTGATATATATTTTTATTTTTAATTTCATAAATATTTAAATATATATATATATATACATGTTTCTGAATTTGTATATATTCATTAAAGACATATATTTATAAAGAAATATATTTATCATGATTTTAAGTATTTATCAGAAGATAAAGCTTCATATAAATAGAAAATGAATGAATACACCAAGTATATATTATACTAGAGTATATATAACCTACATTAAGGTAATTAATAATCATATATTCCTGAGAATATTAACTTATTCATCAATTGACACATTAATTTGGAAACATAAATTTATTTCAAATAAATAAATATATATATATATATATAATAAGCATTTATGTATTTATATATATAAACGTATTTATATACAATATTATAAACATATAGTAAAATAAATATATAATAAAGATATATCTAATAAAGATAAACATAATGAACATAAATTAACCATAAATATAATTGACATAAAAACATGAATTTTTTATTTTATGTATATATATATACATTATTTTTGAATAAAATTAATATAAATTAATATAAATTAATAATGTTTTATATAAAAGTTTTTTATCAGTGCAATTATTAGTGTCGATATAGTGTATATTTATCAGCACTTTTTTCTAGTGTTGATAAATGTTCCACATTTATCAGTGCTTTCAGATTTGCGTTGATAAAACCCAATCACTTACTTTGCTCGCATTAGATTTAGTGAATCTAGGGAATCTGGTTATGGTGTAGGAAACCAACATATCCATTCACTATGACCTTGATTAAGTGCTCGTCAACATTTCATACTATGAAATTGGTTACAGTTTTTAATGGTACATGAATCATGTAAGATTTATTCTTTGACTATCATTCTTTAGTAAACTCCCTATTATTGTTATATAAATATATATTATCATCCAACCATGGTACATTTTGGTAAATCTAATGAATCCATCATGGTGAAAGAGATCTGTGATACTAGTTCCAGATAATGATAATGATATCATATGCAATGAGGCCTTAGTTAATGGTCCATCCCGTGACCCCCTCCCTCTAGTTTGATAGGTAGTGGTACCTTTACCTCTCGAGTAGTAGGTTGTACTAGTTGTGCGTGATGAGGATGCACATGGGTTTAGTGCACTCTATGAGTTCACAATCCATATTCCATTGAGGTTATATGATGAACCAGATCCTTAGGGAGTAGAGGATTTTCTATAGTTTGTGGTCTATATCTTCATTCTTGTTCGGACCAGGATGGATCACACGGTTGCACTAATAAAAGCCTCTTCAATGGAGCAGCTGGGTGTTGGTGGAGCCTCGTTACATAGCGGGATGATGAGTTGACACTCTTGTGTCATGTCTTCCTATAGGTATTCTTTGAGGATTACTACATGTATTTCTTATGCTCAATCTAGATCTGAAAGCTTATAGAACTGCATATAGGAGGGTTGTTGGTGGCTGAGTAGCCAGTGAGGGTCACAAACCTTACATGGTACTCCTTTGACAGGATTTTTAATTTCTAATTCATTGTATCTATGTTTGATCAGGAAATTTATAGATAAACCTATACTATTATTGTTTAGTTGTTTATCCACACCCATTCCATGAAACTAGAGAGGATACTAGTGATAGAGATATATCGGTTAGAGGGATGCCAGTCAGCTTGGATTTGATGTGGGTGTGACATAGCTATGTTGTTTTTCATAGGTTACAGATTCCCATTAGTGGGATAATGACATAGGAAACACATTCATGAGAAAACTCAATCACATAGATTATGGTAAAGAGACATCGTAGAGCACCATGATATCTCAGATATGGGATGTTCTTCCCTTATGACATGCAAGGTCGTATGGAGTGTGACTATTTGAACAGACATATCGAGGAGTGTAGGTAGGTAGCTTATGGACAACCATGGAAGAGGAAATTTCATGATTATAGATATCCTAGGTGTAGACAGGGTGTTACCCATGGAGTTGGATCTGTAATATGTGAAGGATGAGCTATGGGTGGTGGAAGATGCTATGATAACCTTCCACACCACCACTATGAGGTGCACATTAGGCTCAAGGTGCTGGTTGTCGGAGACATAGCCAGTTATAGGATTTGGAGGTTTATGACCTTGAAACATATGAGATGATTAGATATATAATATATGTTTATTATACTATTTCATTAGTAGTATTGCACATAAGTTCAATTCATTCCTTCATATCTACACTCATGCGAGATCTAGTGCTCCCGGTATAGGCAGTAGCTTAGTAGCTTTGTATTAAGGTTCTTACATGGAACAATTCTTCTGTATCATTCATCTAATGGAAGTGAAAGATATTTCTTGGAAGATATTGGTTAACATTGGATCTTATGTTCATCATTATGAATCTGTATGATGTGATATTCGATATGGATTGGTTGTCCATAGTTTGATCCAAAATTTATTCTCACCAAAGACCAGTTTGATTCCTATGCACTGATGGAACAAGATTCTACTTTTGGAGATAGAGATCTCATGGTAGGGAGAGTGGGTTCTAAGAGTAATAGGCTCTATAGAATTACCAATTAGTTATTGAGTATAATCCTTAGTGCAAATATTTCTTCAAGAATATATATTCTTCTAGTTTTGTAGGATTATATAGATTTCTTCCTTGAAGATGTTTTATAACTTCCTCCAATGAAGGATATGGTGTTTTTATAGAATTATAACCCAAACAAACTCTAATATATTTTTTTCTTATTAGTTTAAATTTACCAATATATACAAGTTGTAGTTCCTATTCAAGGACATTCGAGATAAAGGTTTCATTAGGCTCAGTAAGTCATCTTGGGACGCTCTGGTCTTGTTCTTGAAAAATGATTATTAAATATTTTGGAATTTTTTATACTAACAATGAATAAATAACTCCATGAAAAGTGAACCACATAATGAGGATTTATGACCTCATTTACTAGTTTTGAGGTGTGAGATGGTTCTTGAAGATCGATCTCATGTCCCCACTAATAGTAGTTGATGGTTTACAAGGCTGATAATCCAATGTTGTAATTTTAATATCATTATGGACACTATGAATTCCCAGTGATTCTCTTTGGTGAGATTAATTACTTTATTGTTATTATGGATTTCATGAACAATGTTTTCCATCCATATTTGTACCATTTTTTTGTTTTGTTAATCGATGAAATACTCATTTACATTCATTTAGAAGAGGATAATGTAGATCACTAGAGGAGGGAACTATACATACTCTGAGAGAACCAAATTTATGGGAATATCTCAATGTTCTAGTTCTAGATATATGTGGTTCAAATTATAGGGAATGAAATTTCTAGGAATGTTTTATCAGTAAACCCAACAAAGTTCTATGTAGTGCTTTCTTGGGATCCACCCATGAGCATTTCATTGGTTAAGGTTTTTCTTGTCTTGGGGGTGGGGTACTAGAGTAAAATTTTGGAAAACATCTCCCAAGTTTCACCCCCCCCCCCCCGACCACCTTTTCATATAAATGGAAACCATTTACCTGGTATGAGGAGTGATAGAGGGAATATAAGGAGTTGAGGCTCAGGAGGAAAAGCGATTCAGTATTGAGAATAATAGATGGAGGTGTAGAGTACATAGTTCTTTGGGATGCCTCATGATCTCCTCTCATATTCATGTTTATGAAATGGAAAATAGTTATCACATATAGGTCTGGGTAGTTGATATCGCATGAGCATAACTATGAAAATCACAAACTTGAGCTGGTTTCAGTAGTGTTTTCGTTGAGGTTGTCAAAACACAACATTCTAGGAGAGTGATTTGTGGTTTACTCATACCACCAGAGTCGTATTTATGCCTTTTATAATAGTGACCTAAATCTAAGATAATTACGCTAGTTGGATTTGTTGAATTTCTATGAAAAAATAGAATATACTCTAGGGAAGGATAATTTCGTAGGATATTCCCTTAGTAGAAAGTACTGGGCTTGTTTGGTGGAGGAGTCTTTAGAGTAGTTGGCCTTTCTATATGTGAACCATGGGGATAAGGATTATTTTTTATAGTCAATGATATTGAAACATCCAATTTTCAGGAATCTGAGTGATTCCCTGTTAGAAGACATTGTGTTAGAGGTCGTAGATAACCAGATATCAATATGTGAATCACTATATGGATATTCTAAAGGATGGAATCATTTCATATTTTTCTAGGTATGGATGGTGTTTTTGATTTAAATTATAGAGAAGCATATGTGAGACTTCCACACTTATCACATAACTATACATCGTGATAAGGAGAATCTGTTCAAAGGCCTTTAGCAGTAGTTTTGGGTTTTCATCTTGATATAAAGTATACTCGTGTTTGTATCACGGTGCCTCACCTATCAGTAGGTGAAGTATGAGAACCAATTTTAAGAAGTTTATTTAAATACCCTTTAAATCTTTCAGGCAAATCGGGTTGGAAAATCCATAGTCTTTGGGATATGGTTTATGCACACAGAAAAGGGATTTGACTCCATCTGGTTAATATTTTACTAACATGCAAAGTCATCACAGTTCCATTATATTAGGGTGAATAGTCTGATGGATAGTTTTGGGTAGTTCTATGTATAGAAGATTATTTTTCTTCATGTGTTACCCTAGATTAATATCTCCAATCTAGACACTAAATTTACGTAAAGATTTTGAAGACGCTTGTAGGAGGAATTTGGGACCCAAAATGAGGCTGAGTACATCCTTTCAACCCCAAACTAAAGGGTAGACTAAGCGTACTATCCATGAGTTGGAGGAATGTAGATAAATCACATATTATACTTTGGATAGATTTGGGAGGATTACATTACCTTGGTAGAGTTTTCATTGAACAACATCTACCACTTTACTATTGACAAGACACCTTTAGAGGTCCTATATGGGAGGCAATGTAGGTCATCCTTATGCCAAACATATATCAGTGTGACATCTCTTGTGGTCTCCTAGATGGTGTAAATGATGACATAAAATCTCCAGGTCATCTGTGAGAAAAAGAGGATGGTATAAAGAAGACAAAAATCATACGTAGATTTCTCTCATAGGCCATTGGGGGCTTGGAAGTGCAATGATGTATTCTACAGAGTCTCCCCATGATGTGGATTGTAGAGGTTTGTTCTAGGAGTCATGTTATCCCAAAAGTGCATCGGGGCATTCAAGATCATGTAGAGGGTTGGTGAGGTTGCATGCTACCTCGCCTTACCCCCATAGTTGGATCGATTTCCTGCCATCTTCCATGTGTTATAACTAGAAAAGATACATGCATGAACCTACACACATCATCGACTAGAGAGTGTTAGATATCAAGGATAGATCCACCATTGTGGATAACCTAGTGGCGATCTAGGATCCATAAGTGAAGACCCTGCAGGGATGAACCATCCCCTTGGTTTACGTGTTGTGGCAACACATAAATGAGTAGGAGAGTTTCAGGGATCATGAGTTCCAAGTGAGGGATCAGTATCCCAATTTGTTCGTTTATGTTTTTATTTTTTCTGATGAAAATATTTATGGAGGGAATGATGTAGATACCCCATATTTTCATTTTAAGACTTTGAAATATTATATTATTCATTTCTTGGGCTAAGAGTTGGGATGACAATCAATCCTGAGGATCAAGGAGCACAAAATTAATTTTATAAAAATATTTATTATATTTTATATTAAATGCAATAAAATAATTTAATACAATGAGATACATTTAAAAAAATATTGGATTATAAATATGAAACATTATTGGAGTTTGAAATGCTGTGTTTATCCAAGCTGTGACATATAATGATTCGGTGTGGGGCGTTCAGACCCTCACCCATTGACGGTAAGTTCAAAGGATTAATTAATTATTAAATAAAATAATAAATACATTTTTAACAGAAAAAGAAATATTATTAATATATTTCAATAGATATTCACGAAGGGTAAGACTCGTAATATTGGAATCGTTGAAGACGTTCTCTTTCCTCCCCTATTGGCGAATCACATCTAACAACAATGAAATCCCAGATTGAACAGATCGAGATGCACCAAATTCAAAAAATTCTTCCATTCATTATAAAGTTAATTAATTGATAGAAAACAATAAAATATCTAGTTTGGACATGTTAATTAGTGATTTATACCCTTTGATTAAATTATTTAAGCATATGGAACATTTTTGTTGTATATGAGCCACTTTTTTATTGAGAATTCACAAGTGTATTGAAATATTAATTAATATCAATTGTTTTATAACCATGGTTTCTCAATTATTGATCGATTCAAAAATAACACTTGGCCATGATCATTTAACATTCAGTTTATTTCTTTTCTTCATCACCGGCTTTGTGTTTTTTTGTGGTTGGACCCCAAGGTCCCAGTTCGACATTTCCGAGCAGTACCATGTCCGATCAGATCCCTGTAATCATAATGAAATTAAAACAAGAAAAAGATCAATTAACATATAATAGATTTATGTTTTATAAGGGTAGGTGATGATCTTTTAGATGATCAATTTAATGATTAATTTATGATGGAAATATTGGGGTGTGCACGATATGAGTGGAACACATAGGTTCATCCAATATCAACCTATATTAAAGTTTTCAGCCACTAGAGGGATGAAATCAGTTGGATAATGATATATCAAAAAGTCATAGGTGGTTTTGGAGTTGAAATCAAATATGAAAAGGAAAATTTACAATGTGGATCACATATATATATTTTGGGTGAAAATCACACTACCAACTATGTACAATGATGAGGACACGACAACTTAGCCTTAATGGTGGTGGGTAGGGTTAGGTAAAAAGATAAGGATGGAATGGAATATAGTCCACCTACATAAAATATACCCCTTAATGGGATGAAAAACCTATGTGGTGGATCACTTGGGTGGAAATCCATGTGGATGTGTTTATCTTGGTACATGGCCATGTACCCATGTTCCTAGATATGGGGTCTATACATGGGCATGAGGTTTATTTCACATACACAACATGAAATAAATTACCAAATCCTAATTTTCTTAGACAAACCGTGCAATACACAACCATGATGCGTACTACCACATGGATAGGTAACTATGTATTATACTTGGACATAATGAGGCGATGAACCAGGACCACACACTCTGTGGGTCCCCTCATGTGTCATGTCCCCTTGTATTTTTTTTCAAGAAACCTTAATGTTCCATATCCACTTCATTTAATATCATATTTTGTACCATAACTAAACTATCCTAAGTTTCTCCCTTGTTGAACAACATGGTTCCCTCTATTGTGGATTTTGAGATATGATGTGAAATATTTTCATCATAATGATTCTTTAGGGAATGCTCGTTGAAAGCTCACACAAGATCATTAGTGACTATCAAGTGGTACACCCCCTCCCCACAAGGGCTATGCAGTGCAGTTCCCCAAAACATTCCAATTGGTAAAATTCAAATGTCTTGGGTAATGGAGTTCCTTGATGACTATCGAGAGGTACCCTCCACAAGGGCTGAGTAGTGAAGTTCCTTGATGTTTTCCCAGTGGTACCCTTGAGTGGGGCTGGTTAGGGGAGTTAATCACTGAATATCTAGGGTTACAAACTATAATTATGGGAATTGAAGTACCTCTATTATTTCTGAGTGGTACCCTCCACTAGGGCTAAGATGTCAAGTTATTCAATGTAAATTTAGCGGTATCCTCTAGATGTTTTTGGAAGTGGAGATCCTTAATGATTTCTGAGAAATATCATCTAGTAGGGGTGGGATATGGACATCCTTATGATTACCAAGTTAAAGCTCTTATATAATTGGGTCGGGATTCCATGATGATTACAAGAGTGGGAACCCCTCGGCTTGGGTTTTGGTCTTTTACGGATAAATTCTGAGTGTTACCCAATATTAGTAATGGGTAGTGGAGTTCATTGATGATTGTCAGAGTAGAACCCTCTTATTGTACCAGGTCATGGTTTCTCTACCTAGATTTTGTAACCTCTTGACTTTGTAGGACAATGATGATGCATGGTTTTACTTGGATGATTACTTCATGAAATATGTGTTAGATATTTGGCCTTTTGATTGAATTTTGGAATTATTGGCTATTATTATTCATTGGCTGAGTTGTGATCTGGATATCCCCTTAGTCCTTTTTGAATTATTTTTCCAGATCACACACATACATACAGAAATATATACATATATTCTTCCATATCCTTACACTTGGATTTGGTTTGTCTCTTTCTAAGAGTGGTGATGAAGTGAATGGTATGCCACATGCTTTTTGTGTTTAGATTGATGTGGTTGGATGAGTCTTCTATCCTACTATAGGCACATAATACTCAATGTGTGGTTTGTATACTCACTATGTTGAGCCTCTTGTGCTTGGATGATGTATCTTTTACTCTTGGTTTGGGTAGATATATTCTCTTTTACTGTACCATGCATCAAATATCTTTCTATTCATATTTTATCTCTTACTACTCCCCCTTCATATTTTTGGTTCATCATAATTGGTATTTATATACAAACCCCTAATTGGGATTTCCCAACAATTGTCATGTCTTTTGAAAATGAGAGATGAGATAACCAATATTACAGAAATGTTTATTAATACCTAAACCTCTGTGTTGTGTATAATGAGAATAACATGTGATTTAAAAGTTGGGCTCCATTAGTAGTTAAATTTTCCAGTTTTTTGGGTTGGGACATATTTCTGGTTGGACGTGTCTTTTTCTCCTTTACATTTTAGTTTACACTATTGATCTCTTGTACAACCTTGAGGTTTTGCATGCTTGGATTATTTTCAAGCTATGATTCATCATTTACCCTTTCCCTATATAATTCTACATTAAAATGACTATGTGTGGGAATATATGTTCTTAGGAAATGACATCCCCATGATAGGAATGCCTCTGGCACTTGTCACCACCCCTTGCCTATGGAGGCATACTTGGGGTTGTTACAGCTCAATCCCTTGCTAGGGTCATGTCATGACAACTTTGAATAAATAGTCAAGCTAGTATGTCTCATGAGATATTTCGATGAATCTAGAGGCTATAGTAGGCGCCGATCATAATTTTATAAATATAATGAATTCTTCTTAAAAAAGGTAAAAACATGATCAATTTAATTATTTTTATTAAAAAAACTATCATATGATATGTGAATAATGTAAGGAAATAGAATTTTTGAATGATTTTTTTCCTAAGAAAATGGTTGTTATATTATATAGTAATAAAAAACCATATATATTTATTAATTAAGTGAGTATAAAATGAAATTTGAGTGCTAGATTTTCATAATTAGTTTATATGACCATTTTAAATTATACTACTGATAATAATTCTAATGTCATAATTTGTCTTTATAAGTAAAAAATGAAAAAGGATAATTAATTTTGAAGGAGACGCAATACCCTCAACCAGTACGTTTTTTTCATACTAATCCAATTTTCCGAACATTGGAGGGAGGTAGAATCACTGGTTTTTCCCTTCAGCATACCCAAGATGAGCTTCAAAATGTGATGCTTAAAAGGAATCACCTATGGAATAAGTTCAAGTTATAGGAAATTAACACTCTGACGATGTTAGTTAAGCCACACCATTAATCTATCACCATCAGACACCATACCCTTAGGTCATACAAGGGTGTTATAAGGGGTTATAAGTACTAAATATAGTAACTTAATGTGTAATTCCTTTTTATAAAAAAATTCTTATTTAATCAATTACGTTTTAAGAATAGTTTTTCTTAATAAAAAAAAGATGAATTTGATAAATTGATTTTTTTTGGAAAAAATGAACTTTTTTGGAAATATATAAATTCCTTAATATACTATGATATGATTAATAATATTTATTTTAATGAAATAGCATTATAAAAACACTCTTATTTAATTATATATTATAAAATAATTTTATTAAGTATATGAAAAATTGTAAGGGTCATAAATTTTACTATGTATTTTTATCACAAAATTATTTTTTATAAATATAGATTTTTATATTTAGAAGATAAAATTATAATATTAATATAATTTTTATCATAAAATTAAAATCATTCTCTAACTTCGAATGTTTATATTAGTTTAGGGTGAATTAATGAGATATTTCGAAAAAAAAATTATTTTTTTGTGAATAGTAAATATACATATTTGGATTCGTAGGTTTGTTTAATGACTTCAAAATTATTTCTTAATGATGAAATAATTATTTTACTATAATCCACGAAAAAAATGTTTTATTTTATTAATAAAATTTATTTTAATATATATTAATAAATTTTGAAATCTATAATTTACTTTTGAATCTATAAAATGGAAGCACAAACATTAAAAATTTTAAATTTTTGGAATCATTAATTTTCCCTAACAATAGAAGTAATATAATAATACATTTGGTTATTATTGGATAAAATAACATAAAATATGTCCCAAATGTAAAACAAATGGTGAAAAATAATGAGCAATACCATGGTCATTCATTTTCCACAATCAAGAATTCTAATCCCCATATTTGGAAATTATTAAACAAAATCCTCCACTTTTATTATAAATACCCACCCATTTATCCATTTATACTCACCTAGTATCAATAATCTACCAATTTATGGATGGTTTACATGCCAAGGAGTCCTACCAAGGAGTCCTCAATATCCCAATGTTCCATTCCTCAATATTTAGGAGTAACTCTTCGGGGGAAGGGAATTATCCATGTTTTCTCTTCAATTAAAGAACCCCTTTTTGAATATGTCTTCAAAAGTTGTGGATACGGCCTCTTATTACAAATTTTTTCATTTCATCACCTCAAAATTACATATTTTCAATGGTATACCCTTTTCCCCTCCCATTTTACCAGTTTTCAAGACCATGTTTTGTACCCGTAATCCATCCTAATTTACATATCAAAATTTCCCTCTTCTCCATAAGAAATTGTTTTTTTGAAAACCAATTGTCTTTATGTTCCATGTTTCTTCAAATTGATATAAAATACTACTTATTTTATTCTAAAAATAACATACATGAATCATTCATACATTTTCCATTGGATGAAAATGACATAATGATCATTTTTAGGCAATTTTGAAATGCCATGATTTGGTTGTTAAACTTGATTTTTATTTCCACATGCTCTTTAGAAAATAAATGACTATAATCTATGAGGTTCACATTACATAAGACATATGATGTGTGAAGTCTTATACAACTCTAATTAATTAGGAAAATAATTTAATAAGTAGATATGATGTGTTTTATGATATATTGCTGAACAACCTTGGTAATTTTAATTTGCTACACCGTAGAGATTAAAAATGGCGATTTGCTTATAAATGTATAAAATAAATGTTTTTGGCAATTACATGTTGTTATAAATGTCCTATATTTTCTATTTTTAATTCAATAATGATATTTATCATGTTTTTATTGATATTCCCTATGATCAAATGTAAATTATTTCCCTTAATATGCCTCATGGTCACCCTTTTCCATTGATGTATGACCATAGGTTATGAGTTATAGTAAATGAACTTAGTATGCACATAAGAAAAATTATTTAAAGAAGACTATAAATATGATTCACATTTCAATATATTATCTACCATATTTTCATGGAACAAAAAATTAAAATATAACTTGTTTGTATAATGTTAATGAAATTTTTATGTAATAAAATGGTGGATGTTTTTGTTGGCATAAAAGGAAGGATTAGTTATTTATGGAAATTAGGATTTTAAAATATTAGGAATAACCCAGTGACAATTTAAAATATATAAAAACTTCTTAGTATTTTGGGGAAGTATTATGTAAGTGGTTTCTAAGAAAGGAAAATATTGATTGGATATGAAAAAGTGTATGTGGAACTAGACCAAATGTATCTAGGGGTAAAAATTGAAAACACCACTTTGAGCTAGACTCTAATGGGAATTAGTTCCTGATAATGATCATTGCTACACTCCTGGGTTGACACTCCTAGTGGATATGTTTGGTTAATCACATACTTTTTATAAAAAATTAAGAAGGATTTTTAGAAAATAAATTTATAGTTGAGGAATAAAATGTTTAATCATTATGTTTTTAGACATAATGTTACTTTAAAATTTACTAGATTCTTAAATAAAACCTAAATATCAAAAAGGGTTTCTTCTTTTATAAAATGGATCAAAATAATAGGAATGATTTAAAAGATGAAGGCAAGGAACAATGTTCTAAAATCCTGCATATGGAATCTGGAGTAGAAAACATTATGAGTACGACGAATCAACAATCTTGAGTTATGAATAATAACGTAAATCATGTTGAGAAACTGAATTCACCTTTAAGGAAAAAACTTTTTGTTGAGTCCTTCAGGAATCAACAACCACCTTATTTCATAGGATCTACTAATCCATTTATTTCTGAACAATAGATAAGTGATATTGGAAATATCTTTTCTATAATACACTATTCGGAGAATGGAAATGTCACCTTGGATGTTTACAACTTAGATAGTGAAATCGATCAGTAGTGTAAAATGATTAAAAACCCGAATCCAAGAATCATGATTGATGCTTTGGAGTGTGTTGTGTTTAGGGGAATCATTTATAAAAAATATTTCCCTTCTTCTATGAGAACCAAAAAGGACAAAGAATCCCTAGAGATGAAGAAAAGGGAAAATGAATCAATGGGAAGCAATGAGGTAAAAAATACAAGACATTCCCGTTAAACCTATATAATTCTTATTGATCCCAATGGATTATATGATTGATTTTTCAGTCAATTAAAACCACATCTATAGAAGAATCTAGCCAGTGAAGACTATGAAAGCTATAAGAAGGTAATGTTGAGTGCTACAAAGGTTGAACTAGT
Organism: Viscum album; assembly: GCA_963277665.1. Classification (NCBI taxonomy): domain Eukaryota; kingdom Viridiplantae; phylum Streptophyta; class Magnoliopsida; order Santalales; family Viscaceae; genus Viscum; species Viscum album. Next base: position 152,065,716 of record OY728134.1, on the reverse strand, counting down.
GATTGGAAGGATACGGTGGAAACATAAATCATATTAGTAGAATAGATATTTGGAGTCAAACATATGTATGAACAATTATCATCGAAGATGAGGAAAACAAGGGATACTTTCCACATGCATCATATTTGGGAAGAATCATTCATGGAATTAATTTCTTAGGAGTGTAAAATGATACAAGTGTCGAATAGTTGTTTATATAGATCAAAAATATCATTGTTTAGTGACACATCAAATTTTAACAGTAATGGAAAGGGATGATATCATAGGCCCATCCTAAATCACAGCTGCATAAGTGTGTAGAACATGGGCAGTTTACAAATAACCATTCAAATTAGAAGGAAATAGAGTGGAATCACTATCAAACTCATCATAGGAGAAGGGATAATGGTCGGGAATTTTCTATAATACTGGATCAAATATAGTATCCAAATTATGTGGTTGAAGGTACTCTCATTTTTCTCTCAAATCAATCAAGTAATTTGTTCGATTTTGGTTCAACACATTCCATTATTTCCTCCAATCATTTCAATAATATAGAATCACTCCTAGAATATAGATAAGAGGAGTTATCATCCAAGAATCTTTAGATATTATCAAAACATCAATACTATAATGAAACTCTATTATTTATTTTTGAGATAAAAATATCTTCCCAAATATAGTAGTCATTCCCATGTTTAAATTAAATAGTATACTAGGTTTGGACTGGATCACAAAGTATAATTCTAAGATAAAATATAGAAGCTAAGACATATTAGTAGCCTTGAATGGAAAACATATATTAATTTTTAAATGAGTGATATCACAATCCGATCATAGTCAAGAAGAAACTCATATAGCCTTTTTTAAAGAGACGTTCATTGAGAAGGAAAAATTAAATGAAATGAAAATAACATAAAATGCCCCCATCATTCAAGAAATCATTGATGTATTTCCTAAGTAGTTAGTTAGACCCCCATATAAATAGAGATAGAGTTATCCATTGAACTCATACCTGTATCCATGCTGATAGTATATAAAACATATAGAATTACAAATTTGGAGCTAGAGGAATTAAAGAGACAACTTCAAGATATTTTTGAAAAGGGTTTTTTCTAACCATGTGTGTCTCCTTAGGGGCCATCTATTCTCTTCGTAAAGAATAAGGATTGATCAATAAATCCCTACCCTAATTATAGAGATCTTATTTGGATCATAGTAAAGAAAAATTACCCATTCTCAAGGATTGATGATTTATTAAACTAGCTTCATGGGGATCAATTCTTCACCAATGCTAATCTTAAATTGAGTTTCCATTAATTGAGGGTGAATAAATAATATATTTTAAAGGCCACCTTCCAATCATGTTAGGGGTGTTATAATTTTTTATTCCCTTCAACATGACTAATTATCTTGCTGTATTTATGGATTTTATGAGTGGAGTCTTTAAGGGCTACCTTGATAAATATTTGATAGTTTTTATTATTGATATTATGATATATTCTAAAATTCATGTAGTATATGAGGATTATCTATGATTTATATTAAAAACTCTAAGGAAATAATGGTTCTTTGGAAAATTTAGAAAATATGAATTTTGGTTAAAAATGTTACTTGATTGGGGCACATTGTGACCAATGAAGTTATATAAGTAACTATTACAATTTAATGGTTTTGTAGGAGTAGCCGCATACTACAATAGATAATGATACATATAATTTCCTTGGTTTGTATGGATATTATAAGAGGTTTGAGAAAAAAGTATCATTAATTTCTTATCCACTAAACATCTTAACTTGAATAAAGGATATGTTCGTATGGACAAAGGGGTATGAAGGTTATTTCCAATTACTGAAGAGGATATTAGGTGTTTCACCTATTATAACTCTACCCTCTATTAGATATGGATTCTTTGTTTTTATTGAGGCATCTCTTAATTGTCTTTGGTGAGTCATCATGAAAAATTATTAGGTGATTACTTATGAATCTTCAAAGTTAAATAATATTGAGAGGAATTATCCTATTCCTGATCTAGCTGTGGTAGTTATGATTTTGAATATATAGAGGCACTATATTTATTGGGATGAATGTTATAGATATAGAGAGAACACAAAATATTGAAATATATTTTCACTAAAAATGAATTGAAGATGAGAAAGAGGATGTGGTTGGAAGTTATAATGACTATTATTGTTTTATTCTTTTTCACACAAGAAGAGAGAAAATAACGCTAATGGATTAAGTAGGAAAGATCATAATGTGATGAAAATCATGTTGATTAAAGAAGATCCATTAACCAAGTACGTAGAAATTTAGAACATGGGAGTCATGAAATAAGGGACATCATCAATCCTATACAAAATTATTTTTCAACCATCATTACTAAAGAATACCCTGAAATATCAAAGAGAATATCTTTTGTTATAATAGAAGGTAGAGGCTCTGAATATTGGTTGATTTATAAGTTGAATATTGATCAAGAGGGTTTACTAAAGTTTTATACAAGGCTATGTGGTCAATCTATTGCATAGATAAATAAGGATATAATGGATAAAGATCATAACGATATATTCTTTATACATTCTAAATTCACTAAAATGTATGCGGATCATTGTGATCATTATTGATGGGATAACGTGAAAAGGGTGATTTCCAACTAAACTACAAGGTGTGGTTTGTGTCAATAAGTGAAGTAATAGTGACTAATTACAAAAGGGTAATTACAACCAATACGTAGACAAATATGAAAGTGGTACATTATCACTATGAAATTTATCACTTTTCTCTCAAGAGATTCCAAATTAAACAATACCATATGGGTTATAATGGACCGACTCACTAATACCTCCCATTTCAATGCTATTCAAGAAGATTTACCTCCATACCAACTTCCACATATTTATGCAAAAGAAGTGGCGAGGTTTCAAGAATTCCCAATTAATTTCATTTCTGACCGTGATCCAAGGTTCATATCAAGAATATTAAGAAGTAAAAAAAATCCATGAATATAGAATTTAATTTCAGTGTGTCCTATGACCACCCTAACTATTTCCCAATATGAAAGGACTATAAAAATAGTCTAGGAAATGTTGAGAACATGCTCAATAAAATTTAATGGTTTATGGGTCAACATATACAATTAGTATAGTTATAATACATTAAAAAAAACTCAATTCTAGTATTCAAATTGAATCCTATGAAGATTTATCTGAGAATAAATGTTCAAATTATACATTTTGGGATGAAATTTGGGATATAAATATTATTGTTATTGATCTTGTCCAAGAGATGATAAAAAAATGTTCAAACCCTATAACAGCACATAAAGGCTACTAAGTGTTAACAGAAGGGCTATGTTGACAAGTGTGGAAGGGACTTGGAGTTTAATGTTAGAGACAAAATTTTCCTTTGTATATCACTATGAATGAGATTCAAGCAGCTTGGGAAGAAAGATAAGCTTAGACCTTGTTATACTAGGATATATAAAATTCATGATCACATTGGAGAAGTGGACTATTATTTATAACAATAACCAAATCTATCTCATGTTCATGATTTTATTCATGTATATATCTTGATAAAGTACATAACTAACCCTTCACATGTACTAAATTTGGATGATGTATAATTGGAACATGACCTATATTATGATAAGCATCTAGTGTAGATGTAGAACCATATAATTTTTTTTTAAAGAAACAATACATCCATAATCATAAAAATGTTTTGGAGGGAACTTAAAAATTGAGAAGATATGTGGGAACTAGAGGAAACAATGAGACAAAACAGCTGACACAATTTCTCAAAAAATAGAATGACTTGTAATTTCAAGGATGAAATTTTTTATGGGTGAATGAATGTAACAACCCAATTTTTTATTGGTATTTTTTCCATAGGAAATGTGAATTATATTATAATTTACTCAATCAAACCATATCTATTTAATAATTAATTGAGTATAAAAGGAAACATATCGATCAAGTTTTGATCATTATATAACCGTTATTATATATTTCCAATGGTCAATATGACCCTTGTAAACAATACTCTTGATAATATTTGTAACATTATAATTAGTGTTTATATGTAATAATGAAAAAGGATAATTAATGAATAAAGGAGAAGCAATGGCCTTGGCTAGTTGAGTCTTGTTATATATAGACCATTGGTTAGAACGTGGGAGGGAGGTAGCATCAAAGGGGTTCTTCTAGGGAGAATACAAACTCAAGCTTCAACAAGTGAATCTTTGATGAAATAGCATATTGGATAAGTTCATGATAATGAAAATTTCTTCATACGAAATGTTTTCTAAGCCAGACCAGGAATCTATCTCCATCGCATAACTTACCCTTAGGTCATACAAGAATGTTAAAAAGTGATACATGTACCATCCCTAATTACACAATGTGAATCTCCTTTTGATAAATAAAATTGATATTCCATAAATCCAATTTTAAGAATGGTTTCATTTAAAAAACAAATCGAATTTGGTAAATTGATCTTCGGTACAATATTTTGTTTTCTTAATCCATATAAATTTTTATAATAAAATATGATATTATCAATAATATTTATTTTAATGAAATATTGTGATAAAAAAGTCTTATTTAAATATAAATGATAAAATAATTTTATTACGTCTATGAAATTTTTTAAGCTTCATAAATTGTACTATGCATTAACAACAAGCTATAATTTTTAAAAAATAAATATTTTTATATTTAAATGATAAAAATATCATATTTATACAACTATTATGATAAAATAAATATCAGTTTTTAAATAATCACATTGAATTTAGGTTTGGTTGAATTTATTAGAAATTTTTAAAATGTATTATTTTTCAATCAATAGTAAAATTAATGTTAGGTATTTATGGTATGATTAATGAATTTATAATTATGTCATAATGATATAATAATTTTTTAAACAAAATCCATGACTCAAAATATACTTTTAATGTAAAATATTTTAATATATTTTAATCAATTTCCAAACCTATAATTTACATTCTGAAGTCTTAAATGAAAACATTAACATTAAAAACACTATTTTGGTGGAATCATTATTTTCCATTCAAAAATAGTAATATAATAACATTATTTAATCTTGTGGTTTAAAATATCATAAAATATTTACTTTATTAAATAAAAAATTAGTAAAACCCCATTGTAAGGCCCACAGTTTTTTAATTTCTACATTCTAGATTCCAAAGGCCTATATTGGAATCTTATTAAACAAATCATCCATTTTTTCAAAAAATACCTATTAATTTATCCATTTAAATGAACATAAAATACATAATAAATGGAAATATGGTAGTATTACCTCCCACGGTTTTCTCAATCTCCCAAGGCTTAATTACTCATTATTTTGGAGTAACTCTTCAAGGTAAGGGATTGCACTTATTTTTTATTCAATTCACAAACCTATTTTTTATATGTTTTATCAAAGTTATGGTCACTATCTATTATTTTATTTTTTATCAGAAAATTACTTCAAAATTATGGTTTATCAAGGAGATTCCCTTTTCAACTCCCATTTTACAATTTTTCAAAACCACATTCTTTACCCATTATGCTCCTGAATTTACTTCTCAAAATTTCCCTCTTCACCTCAAGAAATTATCTTTTTTATGAATACCCAAACCTATTTATAGCCTAATGGTGTTGGCCAATATGTAAAATGATTTATTTTATTTTTTTTATTAACTTAAGTTATCCCACATTCGTTTTCCATGTGTCTAAAATGACATAATTACCATTATTATATGATTTTTTTGAACACCATGATTTTAATATGAAACCCATCCTTTCATTCTATAAAAATTATTTTTGAAATGTATTCTTATAATATATATAGATAATATTAATTAAGAAATTTGAATGGTTAAACCAAAGAGAACAGAAATTCATTGGTTTATGAATTTAATCACTAGATATGACATGTTTTATATTACCTTGGTGAATAACCATCGTAATTTTCATTCACGAAACCTTTGTTAACAAACATAGCGATATGATTTTGAATGAGTAATGAAAATGTTATAGCCAAATATCCATTTTTTAATTCATGTAATTTTTATTATTATATTAAACATATTACATTTATCATTTCCTAATGATATTCCTCATGTTCGTACTGATATTCCACATAATCAAATGTAAATTGTTTTACTTAGAGGGCCTAATTCTTACCCCTTTACATTTATGTATGTCTCCATGTTATGATATTGAGTAAATGAAATTATTATGAAACTAAGAAGAATCAGTTTAGCTGGATTAAAATATTGTTTTATGTCATAATTTAATATGAACCATAGTTCCTTGAAACTAAACTTTAAAATATCCGTTGTTTGTATAATTTAAATGAAAATTTAATATAATAAAAATGTGATATTCCATTAATACATTTCACAATAAAAAACATAATCATAAAATATTTAAATTAATATGGTATGTGGTATCAAAACATTTCATCCACAATCAGACTAATTAATATACATCTTTATAAATAATTAAGATTATATCATCATGAAAAATCCCCAGTGGATCATAAGTAATATACGAGTTTTTTTCAATCATAAAAATAAATACAGTAAAAAATTACTTTAAAAAATTACTTATATAAATATAATTTTAAAAAATTTAAAATAATTAGAAAATACTTTCTTCTGAAAATATTATAAAAAAATTTCTTATTGAAAATAATCATGTAAAATTTTCAAGAAATATTTATTTTGATGTGTAGTCATGTTGGGGGGAAATTCGGTTCATGTCAATTACATTTAAATAATATTATTGACACATTTTTTTAAAAAATAAAAAAAATACTCCATTAAAAAAATAGGAATATTAATTATTGAAAATTATGTAAAAAAATGGGTATAAATATCTTTATTATATCATTAAATAATATTAAAATTATCATATAAAAATATTATAAGGAAAATAAGAATATGGAAGAAAAATAATCCATACAGAGTCGAAAAATATATTCAATTTTCCTTATAATCATGGTCTCAATAAAATGAGAAAACAAATAGTATAAAATTGATTAAAACATGAAGTTTCCATAAATAACTATATTATATTAAAGTGTATTGTTTTTATCATAAAAATATCAAATAATTCCCCCACAAGTTAGGTAACTAATAAATCATAAGTACCATGAAAAAAAGATCCTTATATGCACATTCAAATGACCATTAATTTAATAATAATTATAATTAAATTAATTCATGGGTTTTATATATGCCTTATGTAATAAGTGACTGAGTATTATGGCATATGACCCACAAAAATAAATGTGAGACGAAATTCTCTTATCCCAGGTTCAATTTCAATCATAATTTTTTGAACCTCTTATATAATAAAAACAGAGTTATTATACATATATGAAATAAAAACAATCATATATAAAATTAATTATATTATTTAATTATAACTTTTTATATCTTGTTTAATAACAACTGTTTATTAAATTCACTATTCTGTGTGATAACAATATCATTTTTCATATTGGTTTTGGTTCAGTAGTTTTTGTCCTTGTAATTTGATCAAAGTTTAAAAATATATAAATTATTAACCATGATATAAATATTATTTATATTTAATATATATGTTCTGATTGTAAACCTTAAAATTTATATAGAAAAAAATGATTGACACTTTCCATGGAGACTGTAGGCTGTACGTACACACGAACGCTGTTTAGTTTTTTAATGGTTGAAAAAAAGATAAATACTATTTAATTTTTTGAATCATTATTATATAATATATATCATATATTTTCAATAAATGTATCCTTATTACCAACCAGGATAAAATAAAATTAATAACATATCACATCACTTCGTGGGGTGGTAATTCACACAAATACATATGTGACATCACCATCTTCCAACATATTGAAATGTAAGAAGTTCGATGTGATATAATTATTCATGAAGTGTAACTATTTCATAAATATAATATATTTAGATTTAATATATCATTAAATAAATTAGACAGTGGTAGTAATGGAAAACGAATCACATCGGTTTATGTGGTTGTAGTCCATTATACACAAGTTCAATAGTTTAATCATCCCATTAAATAGAATAGTAAATAGATATAGGTTATTCCATTAACATAATAACATATTTTTATATTTAAATCATCGGTTATTTTATTTTATTATTATTTTATAATATTTTTAGGGTGAATAGTAAGAAATAAAATAAATATGTGTCGTTTAAAAGTATACATCTTCTTCAAAAAACCCTAATATTTTCATACCTATAGCCTTCACATGATGGTTTTATGATCCAAAAAGGGAATAAAAGTCATAATTAGGGATTTAATAATGGTATTTTTTATTCTAAAAACCAAAAGGCCTTTGAGGTGTGGAGATTAGTAGAGGGAGGGTGTCTGTTTATGATTGGGGAAGGGGACTTTCTAGGAAAAATCCTAAAATAATAAAAAATGATAAAGTAATTTCCTAGAAAAATGCTTCCAAATATACATATATTAGAATTTGGATAAATATACTATTTAAATATGGAAAAAATGTTATTATTATAATTTTAATTGGACATGGTATCATTATATTTTAGTTTAACCCATAGGTATACCTTTTCTACTTAAATTAGAGAAATTGAGTTTTACTAGTTCTAAAATTCATTGTGACAAAAAATTAAGTTATCATTATTTACAAAAATAAACTATTTTCATTCAAAATTTGGAATATATTTTACTAAATTCATTTAATATAAATTTTAGAATTTAATTTATATTTAAACCTATAGCCGCAAAGAAAAAATTGTATTCCCATGAAACAATTTTCATAAGTATAAAGAGTTTTCATATAACAAATCATCCAAAACATGATTATAATGAATTCAATTTGATTAATAGTAATATTTTTGATCAAATATAATTTTTAAAATAATTTTAAATAAATATTTAACTTTATAAGTGATTTTAAAAATTTATTTTAAAAAAAATCAGTATTTTTCACTCTTCATCAAAAAACTAATCATCATGGAAAATTATAAAAAATTCAATATAAGATAAATTTAATATGATGACTTCAAAAAGTTATTTTATTTTTAAAAATAAATTTTTCAAAATTATTAAAAAATAATTTAAAAATAAATGTGTAAAACACAATGAAACCATCTTAAAGAAAAATATAGTTTTTATGCATAAATTGTATTTATTCTTAACCAATGATTAGAAAAATTATTATTTGAATGATAAATTTTTAATTGTATATATAAAATTAAAATTTCAAAAAAATCATGAAAATTTATAAATTTAGTTTATTAATATTAAAACACATTATATTTAAAAAATCATTTCTTCTAAAAGACATTTATTTTACTTTCATGAAATTTTAATTTTTATTTATAATCAATTGATAGAAAATGAGTTTATTTTACATATTTATAATCCATTTAATTCTCATAATATTGTTCAATTCATACATTCCAATTGAATGTATAATTCACAACTGTATACTATATTTCAGTTCATTTAAACTTCAGATTACTTGTTTTTCAAGTTATAGAAGTGATTTAATTTATTTAAAAGTAGTATTCCATAAAATATTATGTTGTTATAGATTTAGTGTAATTAAAAATAGATTTCATGAGGGATTATATGGATTAAAATAATTGCAAGATATATTTTATCACCATTATTTTCTATATATACATTTTAAATATTTTATGGATTGATATGGTGATTTTGATAATCATTACTAGATCATAATATGGATTATTCAAGAGTTTGAATGACTACCATATAGGTTGATATTGAAATAATTTTACTTTGAAGAGCTTTTTGTGGCATTACATGTATATGGTTTATATTTTTTATCCCAAATTGTTTTTAGTGATTCAAAAAAGAAACTTCGTTTAGTGGTTATGTGTGAACTGGTTATAATAATATAGACTCAAACCCATATAATATTTCTAATACTAAAAAGAATAATGGGTTGATGATAAAAAATAACCACACAAAATAATTATGGATCTAGGTTTACTTGCCCTAATATATGTGATTATGAAACCTCAAGTGTTGTGTGGCTCGAGCCCAACATAGAAAAACATCTTCCATAGAAAATTTAGGATTAATGTCGAGTATTATAGGAATAACCATAAATATTATAATGACCCATAATTTACATACATTGTTATTAATTTAGAATTGAATCATACTTATTACGACATATAACAAAACCATGAAAGGACCATATAGGTATAGTGTCATTAGAAACTGGGAAACATAAATAACTGGTTCATAAATCGTCTATGTTGTATCCCATTTATTTAAAAATATCTAGAGTCTCTTTTGGAATATCCAACTTAATGACCTTCTTCCTGACCTGGGGAAATAAAACATTGAAAATGGTGAGCTCAAATTCTATGTAAGGATAAACAAAGGAAGTATCATAACCTAAAAAAGAGATCATAATATCATAACATGGGATAAATCATAATTGTGAAACGTAATCCCAATAATCATAACTTAAAACATGAAACTTTGTGGAATACCGACATAATCATAGAGAATCATTACTTATTAGTCAAGACTCATTTCCAGGACTATCTTAGCAGATGAAGACTATTTCTGAACTGAGTTCACTCCTCATTTGAGTCATGTTTCACTGAACCGGATTAACCGGTCATTCAAGCCATGTCTATCTCATAAGATATAAATATTTACCAAATTAATTGGAGGGAAAATAGGTCCCACCAATCTCATAATGAAACCATTCTTATGTGTTCCATAAAATAATAAATCATACATCATAGCATAACCCATGTAATAAATATTAGATTTTTAAACATCATGCCATCATAACATAATCCATATAAGATAAAAGGTCTTCATAAAAATAATTCCATCATAACAAAATAAAATCAATGTAAAAATATGGATTGAAACAGAACGCTATATTGTCTTAGATGGAAAATAATTTAGATAAAATGCTTGAACTCCATTCTTGAGGAAAATAGCATTTCTACATCAAAAACATTTTTCTTCCTTAAAACATCATATGATTTTAAACTAAATTAAGTTGATTAAAAATAAACTTGAAAACATGTAATTTATGATTCATGTAAATAATGTTATATGAAATTATTAAAATCCAATCAAGCCGTATAAGTTAAAAAAACATCCTTATCGTACTTTGACGGGAAAAGTCAAAAAGTACCTCGTACTAAAAACGACAAAAGATTTCTTTAGTATCTTTTACTAAAGACTCACCGAAGGGTAAAATTGGTTTTAAAAATTGTAGGAGGATAGAAATAATATTACATATTGAGGAAACATCGATGTGGATCATAAATATATCCCAGTAAATACCAAAGTATAAATAATCTCGGATAAAAATAGGAATGTGATATTTTCCCTTAGCCTAGGTCCGATTTGCTTCGTACATGTCTGAACCTCCTCTATAATGATTTAAATAATTTTATTGACTTATTCTAGAATCGTAATCATTGTTATGATATCATATATGGTCATATTCTTAGCTTCTTATTAGTAATATTTCATTGCTACATGTTATTTGGCTGTTTATTGCTTTTTGTTCTTATGCGTGTTTTTTCAAATAAATTATTATTCTTCTTTGTAGGTTATCGATACCTCATTTATAGAATTTTATTAGTGTAATATATATCATATTTATTCATTAAATTTATTTATATAATCATTATGAAATAAAGATCATGTAAAACGTGTCGCATCACATCATGCAGACGGTAGGCCGTACGTATGCACGAGCGATGATATCGTTCCCATGACCGTGTAATTGTATTGAAGTGTATGTATAATATTTCAGAATCAATATAACTTTACAATAATCATATATAGTTATTCTTTACACCATTATACCCATCCAAGTATGGTGGTGGTGGAAAACAGATTACACCACGACGTGGAGACAGTATTCCATACGTACGCACACGCGGTGATTTAATTTTCCATAGGATGGATATAAGGTGAAATAGGGTTGTATAAAATTTATAACAACATATCAGTATATTAGTGATACTGATTTTATTACTTAATAATGAGACAACTCAAGAAGAAGAAGTAGAAAAAGAAATAATGTTGAAAGAATCGGTAACGGATATTACATATTCTTTGAAGCACCTCTTCTTAACCTCCTCTTAGGGCACTAAAGATGGTCCTTGAAGAAGACCAGTACCACTAGGATGATTCTAGGGAAGTCGAGAGGATAAATTGTCTGGTGTTGGTCGAGGTTGAAGCCTCAAAATGGTGTTAGGAGGAGAGGGAGGAGGTGCCTTTTATAAGGGTGGAGAGGAGAACCTTTGGAAAAACAAAACATATTATTTTATTATAATGACATATTTGGTTTTTAATATCTCCAAATTGATTTATTTCTAAGATAAGGTGGAGTTGGGTAGAAATAGTCTCATAAAATATAATTTAGACAAGTTTAGGATTCTATTTTAACATTATCATTTAGATTTAACATTAAGTTAAATAATTTTACTTTTATTGTGGCCTCTTGTTTTCTTACACTATAAGGTTAATAAACATACTATAAAAAGCCAAACGAACCCCATGTTATTTATTATTAATATATATTACCTTATTTAAGTCATTTTCCAGATCCTTTTATTTTTAGGACTAAAATAACAATTAATAATATAATATATGTTTTAAAACAATTTTATGTAAATTTTGACACTATTTAGTAATTGATTTTTGATAAAATCATTAAAGAATTATTAGTTAAAAATAAGTTAATTAAATTAATAATAACATGTCATATTGACCTATTAAATTAGTTTAATTCATAAAAAGTATCATATTACATTTATTTGGGTATTTATAATATCAATTTTGTTAATATTTCATTAATAAGGTAATTACGACATCATCATTGCGTCATAAATAAATTACATTTTTTAATGTCTAAAAATTATAAATAAAATACAATTATCTAGGAAGTCTTTTTTAGATATTTATTTTATATTTATAGTCGAAATTATATTTTGTATAACCCTATATTAAAATAGATTTTTTATTAAACATTGATTTTAACTATTTTAACTCTTCTTTAAATAAAATAATAATAAATGTCCTAATCTAATCCCAGAAGGCCTAAATGGTAATATTTTATTCCTAAGGTTTTTTTGGGTCGAATAAAATTATCCCATAGAATTAGGACATTTGTTAGGGTAATAATAATATCATTTTTACCCTTAATTACCATATTTACTTTTAACCGTGGTAAAAAAAGTAAAAAGATACTATTTTCAAAAAATTATTTTTATCTTATTGAACCACATTTAAATCTTGATATTAACCTTGTCTCTCAGATTTTCGAAATACCACTCATAGAATCCCTAAAATTATGTTTTATGTAGATTTTTAAATTCTCTTAGGAGGTGGGCAAAAGACTGTGAAATGTTCAATAAAATTTTTATATATCTAAAATTATTATAAAATGACTCCAATAAATTAAATTGAACTTATATAGGTATTATGTATCAATTTTTTCATAAAATAAATTTAAATAAAATAAATAATTATATAAAAAAAGTTGGTTTCAAAATAGTAACCTAGTGTTTTCACTATTCATCAAAAAATGAATGTTATCAAAAAAATACCAAAAATTCACCCTAGGCTAATTTTGATATTGTGAATCCAAAAAAAAGTCCTTATTGAATGATAAAATTTATAAAATTTCATAAAGTGGTTATTACTATTCATAATGGATAGTTTTAATAATATTTTAACAGCATATCGTTGTTTACTGAAATTCGGTATTGCATACAACGCAAGCTATGAGAGGAAGGTCATGATTGTGTGTAATGCAAGCGAAGTCAGAGACGCATGTAGTGAAAGTTCCTTTTGGTGTAGCGTATAGCAGAAGACATTGATGAAATTAAAAAAACATTTTTCATAAAATCTCGGGGTGTTACATTCTACCCCCCTTAAAATGAATTGCACCCTCGAAATTCATCACATTGTAACAAACAGATGAGGATAATTATCCCTCATCATATCCTCAATCTCCCATGTAACTTATTATAATTGGTGGTTCCTCCATAAAACATTCACCAAGTGAGTGGTCTTTTTCTGTAGAACTTTTTCGCTACAATCCAGAATCTTTATCAGATATTCTTCATAAGAAAGATCTTTCTCCAGTAGTACAACTTTTGAGTGGAGTACATGTGATGGATTAGGTATGTACTTTCTCAGGAGAGATACAAGGAACACACCCTGAACTTTAGAGAGATTCGTTGGATGCTCCAATAGATAGGAAACCTTCCCAACACAATCAAATATTTCAAAAGGACCAATATACCTAGGGCTCTGCTTTCCCTTTATGCCAAATCTCATTACCCTCTTCCATGGAGATATTCGTAAGAACACTTTATCACCCATTTCAAAATCTAGGTATTTTCTTCGGTTTTCGGCATCACTTTTTTGTCGACTCTGAGCTTCTCTTTTGTGTTGTTTAATAGCTTGTAACATTTCTACCATCTCATCAACAAGATCAGGTCCTAATAGCATTCATTCCCCAACTCCATCCCAGCAAGTTGGAGTTCAGAATTTCATTCCATAGAGAGCATAATAAGGAGCCATCTGAATACTGGAGTGAAAGCTATTATTATATGAAAATTACACCAAAGGTAGGTGTTGATCCCAACCACCTTTGAAATCCATAGAGAAAACTCTTAACATATCTTCTAGAGTTTGAATTGTCCTCTTAGACTGACTGTCTGTCTGAGGATGATATGCAGTGATGAAACTCAACTTTGTATCCAAAGTATGCTGAAGTCTTCACCAAAACTATAAGGTAATCCTTGGATCCCGATCAGATATAATCGAAAGTGGTACACCATGAAATCTTACCACTTCCTTCACATATACCCTGGCAATCTGATCTAGAGAGAAATATTCTCTAATAGAAATGAAGTGTGCCGACTTCGTAAGAAGATCAACAATGACCTAGATAGAATTATTTCATTTGGATATTTTAGGAAGTCCAGTGACAATGTCCACAGTGATGTTTTCCCATTTCCATTTGGGTATGGGTAATGGTTGTAACATCTCCTTAGACTTTTATCTCTCAGCTTTTACATGCTGACAAACCAAGCATCGAGAGATATATTAAACAACATCTCTTTTCATGCCATCCCCCCAGAAGAACTCTTTCAGTTCCCTATAAATCTTAGTGCTTCCATAATGAATAGAGAATGAAGAAGTATGGGCCTCATCCAGTAACACCTTCTTTAATTCTATGAAGTGAGAAACACAAACCCAATTCCTACACCTTATTATCCCATCACAATCAAGGTTGAATTCAGGAACATTTCTCACCATCTTTTATAACTCTACATGTTCTTTCTGTGCCTCTTTAATATTTACATGTATAGATAGTTTAACCTTAATTAGAGAAAGATATGATTTTTCCCATTACATTATGATTCCAAGATCTGTCCTTTGTAAATCCATAAATATTGGATCTTTTGTGATCCTCAACATGGATAAGCTATCATGATCTTGTCGACATAATGCATCTTCCACCTTCTTTTCTTTCCTAGGGTGGTAATGAATTGAGCAGTTGTAATCCTTAATCAGCTCCAACCATCTTCTTTGATGCATATTCATCTCCTTTTTTGTGAAAATATACATTAAAATTTTATGATCAGTATAAATATCACACCTTTCACCATAAAGATAGTGCCTCCAAATCATTAATGCAAAGATTACCGCAGCTAACTCCAAATCATGAGTTAGGTAATTTTTCTAATGTATTTTCAACTGTGATGAGGCATATGCTGTCACCAAATCATTTTTCATGAGAACACACCCCAATCCATTCTTGGATGCATCAGTATAGATCACAAACCTTTCTCCACTACAAGGTAGTGTCAGCATAGGTGCACTGGATAACCTTCTTTTCAAGTCCTTGAAATTATCTTCCCATTCCTCCATCCACATGAACTTAACTCATTTTCTAGTCAACCTGGTGAATGGATTATATAATCTTGAAAAATGATTCACAAAACGTCGATAATATCTATCCAGACCAAGAAAATATCTGATCTCAGTTACTGTCGTTTGCCTCGACCATCTTTTGATAACCTCTGTTTTTGCTAGATCCACAGAAATACCACAT
This sequence comes from Viscum album, assembly GCA_963277665.1. Lineage (NCBI taxonomy): Eukaryota > Viridiplantae > Streptophyta > Magnoliopsida > Santalales > Viscaceae > Viscum > Viscum album. The sequence continues at coordinate 152,049,579 of OY728134.1, read as the reverse complement.
TTTGAGATTATATGACAGAAAAATGAAACTTTTTTAATCCAAAATTCACTCTTGGTAACTTTTTCATAAAGCATCTCCTTTCTCAGGGTCTTCGATACAATTGTCAAGTGATATTCATGTTCTTCCTTGCTCTTTGAATAGACAAGAATATCATCATTAAAGAGTACCACAAACTAATCATGATAGTCTCTAAAGACACTATTCATCAGATCCATGAAGATAGTAGGGGCATTAATAAGACCAAATGGCATCACTATAAATTCATAGTTTCCATACCTTCTACAGAAAGTCGTGTTTGGTATATCCTACCTTTTGACCCTTAATTTATGATACCCTGAACGAAGATCAATCTTGGAAAAGTATTGAGTTCCACTTAGTTGTTTATATAAGTCATCAATGCATTGGAGCAGATATTTGTTCTTGATAGTGATCTTGTTAAGTTATCGATAATCAATGCAGAGTCTCATTGATCCATCTTTCTTCTTAACAAACAGAACAGGTGCTCCCCAAGGTGACACACTAGGGCATATGAATCCCTTATCATGATTCTCTTGGAGTAGCTTCTTCAATTATTGCAACTCAATTGGTTCCACTCTATAAGGTGTCTTTGAAATAGGCATAGCACCCGGTATGAGTTATATTGAAAACTCAACTTCACAATTTGGTGGAATACTTGGAAATTCCTCTAAAAAGACATCATCAAACTCCCATACAATGGGAAAATTCTTAATCGTGAGTTTCTCATCAACTACTTGAGATAAATAACCTTCTTTTAGTGGAATCAAGACCCATAAGATGGAATAAATTTTCACTGGAATGTTATGTTCATCCTTGCATCGATAGACAATCATAGATTGATTTGGAATATGAAATGTGACTTCCCTTCTTTGGAAATTGATATAATCTCCATATAATGAATTCCAATCCATGACAAGAATCACATCAAATTCAACTATAGGAAGGATCATAAGATTTGCAGCAAGCACTTTCCCACAAACTTCAATCGGAGAAGAATTATAAACTTTTGATGTGATTTTTGTGCCATTAGGGGTTGTCATAGCTAACTCAACATCTAATTCTTGAAGTGATACGGAGATAACCTTAGAAAATTATTCAGAAATAAAATATTGGGTGGATCTAGGATCAAATAAAACATTTTATACTTTAGAGTGGATGGTAAGTGTACCTTTCACCACTTCGTTATCATACTCCACATCGCTGATAGAAATTGCATGTGACATTCCATTGTCTTTAGCCTTAAGAGATTGTTGGTGTCGATCAACATCAACAACCCGTGGATTAAGGCATTGATTAGCATAATTCCCTATTTCCTTGGACTTGTAACATTGAGGTGTAGGTGGTGCACTGTATGTAGCTTGTTCTTTGTTCACATCACTAGACATCTTCTTCCCATCATTGCGGCATTCAAATTCCTGATGACCTTCTCTTCCACATATGAAACATTTACTTGTCCCTTTAATACAAATCCCTCCTATTTCATTACACACTTTGAGCATAAGGGAAAACTAATCTTCTTTTCAGTGTGGTTTTACGAAAGTCTCTTGAATTCCATTTTCCTCTTCTTATCAAACCCATATCACTGATGGGTTACTCCAATCTCCATATCTACCATGAGAGCACATCAAACGATTTTTTCGTAGCTATTTATGTCCATTATGGCTAAATTCCTTTGAATACTTGGTTTTAAGACACTAAAGAATCGATTGATCTTACTCTCAGGTTGGATAACAATTCCGGAAGCGTACATTGTAAGTCTCGTAAAATTTTCTTCATAGTTACCAATATATTCATCATCCTTTTGCTTTAGTTCAAGAAACACCTTCTCCATCATTGTTCGAAGAATACTAGGGATGTAATTATTTAAAAATAAGTTCTTGAACTCTTCCCATTCTATGGACTAAATTTCATCACTTGGCCTCATATTATTGATAAGATACCACCATTGATCAGCTTCATCTTCCAAAAGATATACCACTGAGATGACTTTATCATGATCTGAACATTGATGAAATGAAAATATCTTTTCAGTGGTACTGATCCATTGTTGAGCCACTAATGGATCAGTAGACCCACTGAATGAGGGTGGACGCTGACTCATGAAGGATTCAACAGAATGTTTCTCCTTCCTTTTCTCGTTTGGAAGTCCTGCATGATTCATAGCTTGAGAACGTTGTGTGATCATGGCTACAAGATTTTGCATTCCAGGTCCCATAATGTTTGGTTGCTTATGGGGACAATCATTTCATTTCACATCACATTCAACATTAACATGGTTCCATTGGGTTCCAACAATTAACTAAAATCAATAATCATAGTGTGAGAAACACTAATCATAGTAGGAAAACCACATAATCAATAATAAAATTTCACACTTAAGGTCATTTATTAGGTTTTTCATGGCCATTTCTAAATCACAATGATTGTGTTCTATGATTAGACTTATCCTTAGGGTTCTTTGTAAGGCTTTCACATCCATGCATCCAAATGTTGACTATACCTTTCCTCTGATACCAACTATAATGACCCATATATTATATAAATTGTTATTACATCAGAATTGAAGTTTACTTATTACAACATATAACAAATCCATGAAAGGACCGTATTGGTATAGTGTCTTTAGAAACTGGGAAACATAAACAACTGGTTCATCAATCATCTATGTTGTCTCCCATTTATTTCATCATATCTAGAGTCCCTTTTTTCATAACCTACTTAATAACCTTCTTCTTAACCTGGGGAAAGAAAAAATTCAAAAGGGTGAGCTCAAATGATCAGTAAGGATAAACAGAGGAGATATCATATTAATAAGTACATAGCATTTGGAAAATATTAACCTGCAAAAGAGATCATAATATCATAACATGGGAAAAATCATAGTATTGAAATGTAATCACAATAATTATAACTTAAAACAGGAATATCTGTGTCATTCACAGATAATCATAGAGAATAATTTCTTATTAGTCAAGACTCATTTCCAAGACTATTTTATCGGAAAAAGTCCATTACTGAACCAAGTTCACTTCTCATTTCAGTCCTGTTTCACTGAACCAGATTAACCTATCATTCCATCCATGTCTATAACATGAGATATAAATCATTACCCAATAAATTTGAGGGAGATTCAGGTCCCACCCATCTCATAATGAAACCATTCTTATGTGTGCCACAAAATCATAAATCATACATTATAGCATAACCGCTGTAATAAAAATGGGATTCTTAATCATCATCCCATCATAACATAATCCATATAAGATAAAAGGTATTCATAAAAATATTTCCATCATAACATAATAAAATAAATGTAAAAATAGGGATAGAAATATAACCCTATATTATCTTAGATGGAATATAATTTTAATAAAACGCTTGAACTCCATTCTTAAGGAAAATATCCTTTCTACTTAAAAAAACATTTTCCATTCTTAAAATGTCATATAATTGTTAAACTAAAAGAAGTTGATTAAAAATAATCTTGAAATCATGTAATTGAAGCTTCATGGAAATATTTTTATATGAAATCATAAAAATCCATTCATTCCATATAAGTTAAAAATAACATTTTTCTCTAAATTTGGCCAGAAAAGTTAAAAAGTACCTCATAATCAAAACAACAAATGATTCCCTTCATATCATTTACTAAAGACCCACGGAATTGTAAAATTGTTTTTAAAAAATTTTAGGAGGATATAAATAATATTACATATTGAGAAAACATGGATGTGGATGATAAATACACCCCAGTAAATACCAAAGTAAAAACAATCTCGGATAAAAATGGGATTGTGATATTTTCTCTTACCTTAGGTCTGATTTGCTTAGTACGTTCTGAAACTCCTATATAATGATTTAAATAATAATATTGACTTATTCTAGAATCGTACTAATTGTTATGATATCATATATGGTCATATTATTATCTTCTTATTAGTAATTTTTCATTGCTACTTTTTATTCGGGTGTTTATTGTTTTTTTTTCTTATGCATGTTTTGTCTAATAAATTATTATTATTCATTTAAGGATATAGATACCTCATTTCTATAATGGTATTAGTGTAATTTATATCATATTTATTCATTAAATTCCTTTATATAATCATTAGTCAATGAAGATCATGTAGAACGAGTTTCATCACATCGTGGAGACGGTAGGTCGTACGTATGCACGAGCGATCATATCATTCCCATGATCACAGAATTGTATTGAAGTGAATGTATACTATTTCAGAATCAATATCTCATTACAATAATCATATATTGTTATTCATTGCACCATTATACCCATACAAGTATGTTGGTGGTGGAAAACAGATTACACCACGGCGTGGAGAAGGTATTCAGTACGTACGCACGCGCGGTGATTTCATTTTCCGTAATGGATATAAGGTGAAATATGGTTGTTTCATTTTATAATAAAACATTTTTATATGAGTGGTACTGATGTTATTAATTCATAATGAAACAACTAAAGAAGAACAAGTATATGAAGAAATATTGTTGAAAGAATCAGTAACAGATATTACCTCTTCTTTGAAGCGCCTCTTCTTAACCTCCTCTTAGGGCCCTAAGGATGGTCTTTAAAGAAGACCAGGACCTCTAGGATGTTTAGAGGGAAGTTTATTGGAGAAATTGGAAGGGGTTTGTCATGCTTGAAGGCTCAATGTTGTGTGAGGAGGAGATGGATGAGGTTTCCTTTTATAAGGGAGGAGAGGGGCACCTTTGAAAAAACTGAAAATATTATTTTATTATAAAGTTATATTCGGTTTTTAATAGCTGCAAATTGATTTATTTCGATGATAATCTGGGGATGGGTCGTAATCCTATAATCCAATTGAATTTAGACAAGTTTAGGTTTCTATTTTAACGTTATCATTTAGATTTAACTTTAAGCTAAATAATTTTTCTTTTACCATGTCTTCTTGTTTTTCTAACACTGTAATGTTAATAAACATACTATAACAAGCCAAAAAAATGCCAAGATTTTTGTTATTAATATATATATCTTTATATAAGTCATTTTTCCTAACCATAGATTTTTATTACTAAAATAAAAATTAATAATATATTATTTGTTTTAACAACAATTTTATGTCAATTTTGACACTATTTGGTAATTAGTTTTTCTGAAAATCAAAACAGCATTATGAGTTCAAACAAAGTTAATTAAATCAATATTAACATGTCATATTAACCTATAAAATTATTTTAATTAATAAAATGTCTCAAATTACATTTATTTATGTATTTATAATATCAATTGTGTTAATATTTCATTAATAAGGTAATTATTGCATCACCATTGTGTCATAAATAAATTAAAATTTTAATGTCTAAAAATTATAAATAAATATAACTATGTAGGAAATATTTTTATATATCTACTGAATATTTATTGTCTAACTTATCTTATCTATAAACCTATATTTAATATGTTTTAGTTATTAAACATTAATTTTTACTATTTTAACTCTTCATTAAATAAAATGATAATAAATGTCCTAATCTAATCCAAGTGGGCCTAAATGGTCATATTTTATTCCTAAGGTTTTTTTGTCGAATTAAAATTATCCAATAGAATTAAAACATGTGTTAGGGTAATAATAATATCATGTGTACCGTTAATTAACCTATTTACTTTTAACCGTGGGAAAAGAAGTAAAATGTTACTATTCACCAAAAATTATTTTTATCTTATTGAACCACATTATACTCCTTGATATTAAAAATGTCTCTTGTATTATCTAAATTCCCCTCAGAGAGGTAGTAAAATTATGTTTTATGTAAATTTTCAAATTTTCTTAGGAGGTGGGTAAAAGATGGTGAAAAGTTCAATAAATTTTTTATATATCTAAAATTATTATAAAATGACTCCAATGAATTAAATTGAACTTTTATAGGTATTATGTATAAATTTTGACCTTAAATAAATTTAAATATAATAAAAAATTATTTAAATAAAATGTCAGTTTTTAAATAGTAACCTAGTGATCTCACTATAAATAAAAAATTGACTGTTTTCAGAAAAATGCAAAAAATTTACCCTAGGCTATTTTAGATATTCCGAATCCAAAATTGAATTCCATTTTGAAATATATAATTTATAAAATTTCTAAAAGTGTGTATTACTATTCATAATGGCTAGTTTTAATAATATTTTAATAGCTTATCGCTGTTTAGTGAAACTCGGTATTGCATACAATGCAAGCTATCGAGAAAGGTCGCGATTGTGTGTAATGCAATACAAGTCATATACGTGTGTAGTGAAAGATCCTTTTGGTGTATCGTATAACACAGGACATCGTTTAAATTAAAAAGAACATCTTTAATAAAATCTTTGGGTGTTACAGATATGTTAGAGTTAATCGAACATCATGGTTGATAGAATTACTATAACACACAAAAAATATTCCACAACCAATCCAAAAACTCTATATATGTAAATGATATAGGGAGGATTAAAAAAATAATAAAATATATATGGAATGTATCTACTATCACTAGAAAAAGGATTCATAACTACCAAGAAGTAGCTCCCATTATATCCACCTCTATAACACCGACATCAAAGAAAACCTTTACCACTATGAAAACTAGCATTTAAAAATAACACACTCAATACTTTTATCTACATAACCACCACAAAAAATATAATGTAGAATATTTTCTATCAATACTAAAATAGTAAAATATATACCACATGAATCATATAGAAACATGAATCTTTTTTATGGGATTATAGAATTATTTTATATGAATTATTTTTTATTGGTAATTTATTCATTAATGTCACTACAATTTTATGAGGCTAATGCCTCCCATATGTGTGTTTTATAAGTGATCATCAAAAAACATGGATTTTTGGGGTTGGGATTTAGGGGTAAAAATTTGCATTGGTATTATTATTGGAGGTATTCTAGAAGTTATGGGTCAAGATATAATGAAATCATAGCTTTATTTGAGACATAAATAAAGTATGAAGTTATACATTGATAGGGATTACATTTGCTCATAAGTAAACAATACTATTCAAATGTTGTATATTATATATGAATGGAAAATTTACTAGGATACGATTTCGTATTCTATGATCTAATATAAGGTTCATAAGCTCAATGAACATTCCAAAGTGATATGATCTTGATCATAGGGTAGAGACTTTGTTGTGGTACATTAGTTGTGACTTCTTTTAATTTTTATTAATTTGGGGATATGTGGGGAAATTAAAATAAATATATATAATTATATTATAATACATTTTATATATTATTATAAAGAGTTATTTTTTTATAGAAATGGTTTTTGGAAGGTTTAATCATGTGTTCTAGGATGGGGAAGTATAGTTTGATACTCTAGTTCATTGCATGAGGGTTGATACTTCAGAACAAATTATAGAGGAAAGAGTAGCGCGAGTTTCAAAATCAATGTTTACTAAACTTTTATTGGACTATATCTAATTAAGAGATAGAGTGGTATATCTATATATTAATTTCAGTATTATTATTTTAAATAAGTATCAATGGATTAAATTTTCTATTAGCTTATAGAGTATTTTTGTCAAAAAATGGTGAGTTTTATTTCTGGGTTATCATGATGAATCTGAGGTGTTGTGGGTGGTGTTTTAGAATATTTTTAAGGTTAGGTTTTCTATTTTAAATGATATAGGTATAAAATTAAACATGAGTTCCATTATCTTTAATATAAGATAATGAGTGTGCAAGAAGGTTGGAGTTTGGATTATTAATCATCTTTTATATGCTTCAAATGATCATTTAAATAATTTTTCTTAGGAGTGAAATTTTATGGAGTTGTTTCTTCTAGATATCTACAACAAGATTAAATATTTAACATTATTGATGTAACATGAACTGTTGGGTAGGGTTGATACGATATAGAATATTTTATCCCAAATAATATTTTATCTAGTCCAAATTCATTAGAAATTATTTTGGAGTAAGGATGTGGACATAGGTTATCATCTATCTAAGAAGTTAGGATTCCATCTTGTTAGTTTTCAGTCAAAAATTTTATCCAATTATTTATATATATTTATATATTATTATACCACTTCTTGGAGTACTCTTGTTGTTATATTTTCTTATGGAGTTATTGGTCATCGAATATTCTAATTTCCCACTATCATTGGTAGTTTCTGTGGGATAATTGGACAGTTTCAGGTGAAACCCCAATAATAGTAACATATGTGTCTATATCATTATAATTTTGGTTATTAGTACTTTTTAAATGTAAATATATGTATTAGTATCATTAAAACCCCATGATGTTCATATTTCATTAATATATATGTCTAAGCATGGTTTAAATTATGGTCACCTTCAGTGTCAATTCAGAAGAGGGGTTGGGCATGATCAGATACATTATATGGAGTCTTTGGTGATGGGTAGACCAAAATTTTTTCAAGGTTCCATGTGTTGATATTCTACCATGGATTATGTATTTTTTTATTTGTTATCCAAGAAATCTTTTTTTCAACTAACATAGTCTATGAATTGTTTCTTAATTTAGAGTGACTTTAATTTTCATAACACCTTTAGATTTGGTGAATTTTTTTGTTCAATTAAATTTAATATTTTTGATATTTTACCGTACACATAACATTTTTTATCATTAATTAAGTGAAAAAATATGTTTATATTATATTTTATGCAACACCAAGTGTATCATGTGTCACAATTAACATCGGGTTTAAAATAAATGTGTCAAATTAATAAAATATTACAGTCAGTACCTAGCCATTGTAAAGGAGGGTATGAATAGGATTAATTAAATCCTAAATATTTTTTGTATAAAAATTTATATAAACTTAATTCTTTGGTGACCAAATAACTAATTATGAATAAAAAAGTATTTTAAAATAAAGGAAATCATTTTCTTAAGAAATATTTTCATGGGAAAAACATGCTCTACCTTAATAAACAAATCAAATCACTTTTTAATAAATCTTTTTAATAAATTTATAATTATATATTCAATGAAATTATTATCATTCATTATAAGAATTTTCTAGACAAGAGATAATAAAAAATCCAATTTTATACTTATAAATGGTATTTTATTAAAAGATGTCTTTGTTTATTTTTTTGAACTTATTTTAATGTTAAATTTAGGCCCTTATAAAAAATTATTTTAAAAAATAAATATCATTTTTGAGAGTAGAATATCAAATTTATCTTAGCATGAAATTTAGATAACTTTTTTTGTCAAGAATAATTTATTGACTAATACTAGAAAATAATAATATTTAAGTGAAAACTACATCGGATTTGAATTTATATATAAATAAAAATTATATTTCATCATGGTTTTAAGATATCATTAGTTAAATTATATTTCTATTAACCTAATCCACGTCACTGTAATAAATTTCATATTGAAGTTTAATATAAAAAGTTTGTAAACATTTAAAAAATTTCTCTTAAAAAACCTATAGTCTCTTTATGTATGTTGGATTAATTATAAATTAATAGTCCTTTATTAAAGCCTTGTGACATGAATTAAACATGGATTAAATTCATTCTTTCAAAAAATTAATATTGTGATAACAACTTCACTTATAAATGTTAACCCTTGTCCTTTCCTATTCACACCTTTAGTCCATTTTTTCAGCCAATACAGGTACAAAACACTTCCCAACATACCAAACTCCCCCTATCATCCTAGAATCCTTATTTTCGATATTAATACAAACTTGGAAGGATTTTGGTGCAAACCTAAAGAGGATACATGATGAATAGGTAAATTTAATCAATAATCATTTTTGTTTTTTTATTTGTCGAACACCTTAAAATATTAAAAAAAATTATATAATGTCATTAGTATCATACATATAATAGTTTTTTTTTATGTTGAGGTAATGAACTAAAAAAATATTCACATCAATCAAATAGAATAAAAAATTATCAATGATGTGTATGACATACTACAACATTGTGAAAATATGTTATTCATTCACACATAACATATAAGGAAATAATGATGGGATTAAAGAAAATATATGACCTACATGGCATAAAAATTAGTATTAATGATAATATATCAATAAACATTATTTATTTCAAAATGTAAATTAAATGGTAACAATAATCATTCTTTACGAATAGTCTACTATCCCCTTGAATGATGTATTTATTTTTCAATTTCAATATTTCAATTATTACTATGAAGAAATATGTTCTTATTATATATATATATATACAATATCAATGTCATGGTTAAAATTATGATTATTATGGAACTCTGATCAATGTATGAGGACAAAAAATAAAAAATCGATACAAATATGAAAAACAATGTGATTATTACCCGAAACACAACCTTGACATGAAATTATTGATAAAGTGTAATAAAAGGTCATAAGAAAATAATATATGGTATATTGTATATATATGTGGTTATTTAATATATGTATAATAATCTTATATTTATTTTATAGGATGTTTTAAAATGTACCACATAATCCAATACATAATGTATGAGATTTCTAGTTTCCCTATTATTTCTAGGTGGCATATGAAAATTCACTACTAGTTTTTTTTGGTGTTTATATACTACCCATTTGAAATATTATATCATAAATATCTTTAATTTAATAATATTTATAATTAAATTTATTTGAATTATTTATTGGAGATAATGATTAAAAATATTACTAAATCTATGATGTATTTTTCTCTCACTTTCTACCTCCATGAGACACATGTCGTATCCACCACACGTTCATTTTATGTGAATTATATCCTTTATATGAAAATATTTTATGATTCCTATCAATAAAATTATGGGGATCTACATATCTATTTTAGGATCTATATTTCATAGGTATTACAATTAAAAGTTACCAAAGTGGTTCGTTTTTTATGTCATAATCTCATCATTTTTTGGGTTTTCTCATGATTATACTTAAAATAATGAAGTCATGTGATATACCTCTCTATAAACTCATCAATTTTATTATCCTCTGGTTATTTCTTGATAATACATGTTTAACATAATATTCATCTATTTATTTACTCAATAAATAAATGAATGTTTAAAAGAAAAATCAAATTCCTGAGAGAAAATCCATTTTCTTCAAAAATCATGTTCTATAAAGACATTTTAAAAAATATTTTATTATAATATTAGGATTTTTTAAAATAATTTTTTACCCATATTTTAATTTTCCCTAAATTATTAGAAAGGAATAGTCATGTCATTTACAAAATAATCCCCATTGGGATTTTACTAAAAATGTGATATGAACCATTGTTTAAACATGTACACAATGAATAAAACCTCCCAAAATCATGACCATTATTATATATAGTGCTTCCATTATAGGGTCTCATTGTTAATTTAAAAGGAAATTACTTTCAAATTTATTTATGTTTTAATTTTTTTTTATTTTATAATGTATATTTTCTTCAATAAATTCTTTAATTTCTTTTAAAATAATCCTTTTTATGATTTCAATTTTATTTTAAAATGAAAATATTTTTAAGATATTTTATTTTTAAAAAATATATTTTCAATGAAAGGTTATTTACCTTCTTAAATTTTCCATGTGATCATTCAAAATCATTCTTTATCTGAGATGATATACAGGGTAGTCACTTATTTTTTATTTGGGATATGATTAAAATATTCCATTGTTATTCATTATATGATTGTTTTATCTTAATAGTGATATGATATTTATGAACCCCATTTCTCTTCCACAGATTATACCATGATATATCTCTAATTAAAAATTATTATTTTCATTAGTTTTTATATGATTAAATGATGAAATTATTATAAAAACATTATCTTTTTGCTATACTATTTTATGATTAAATGTTTTTGAACCTCATTTCATTTAATATGTTATGACATGATGAATGGGTTTTCATCTTGTGGAACACATGTGTATGATTTCAATTGGGTTATGAGTGTGACATATATCTCAGTCCATTGAATTGGTTAATGATAAATGGTCAATGGGATCGGTGGTTACGTGGGTGGATAACCGAAGACTGAAAAATATATTTCACAGGTGGATAGACTATATCCAAAAAGGGGGGCCTATGAATGGTTAACCCAATCCTGAAAAATATTGTACATAGCTTATTAACCAAAGCCTAAATTAAGTACATCTGTGTTTATCCAAATCCTAACATGTTCTTAATGTCTTGGTTGTTATATATGAGCTATGATTTTCTAGGCTTATGTGTTAGCCCTAATTCTATGTATTAGACCAATGTTATTCTATTAGGACTCATGTTATTTTATTTCCATATGACTAATGTCCTATGAACTACCAAGATATATTCCATGAATCGTGTTTATTTTCAATGATATGTGCGGTATAATTACTAACTATCATTCTCAATTTATCATACCACTATGATCACATTATGTTTATATATTTCACTTGTTTACCATTCATGAGAATCTAACATCACAATTTATTATCATTGATTTCCCCAGGTTATGTAGAATGTTTTATGTATTATTATATATAAATATAACTAGATGAAAGATGTATGTTGGTAAATTTCAATATCATTCACCAGATATAAATAATGTGTACCTGGTCTTTAATGTACTAAACTGTTTTTGTTCAAATGTGTGTGCTTCCATAATATATTGAATATTTATCTAAAGTGATGTAATATATTTATATTAAATGCATAGGTTAAATTAGTGGGTATCAAAGGACATGTTTAGTTAGCCTTTGGAAACTGGTATGAGAAAACATCAGTGATATCGTTAAGGAAATTTATAAGGATATTTCTAGGTATGTCTCTAAGTATAAGTCTAAGGATGAGTAAAATTTTCAGAAAATTTCCATTAATTTTGTCAATGGATAGAGCAAGTGGTTACCTCGAAATGACATCCCTATCTAGATACTACAATAGGATGTGGCTCTAGCATAAAATAATGTTTGGGTAATTACTCTAAAAATTTTCATTGAACTGGACTCAATCATCCCCTAGTGCGTGACAATATTATTTTCTATAAACATAGTTTGACATTCTCAGGGTATATGATTTTGAAATTCACTAAATCATTATGATCGATCATGAAGGATTTAAATTGTTGAAAATAAGTGACAAAATAGTTTAAGCTTATGTTGTAATATATTTAAAGAAAGGTGTAATTATTTATACATCCTATAAGTTATTTTCATGATTATTACATTTTCCACTATAATTAGTATTACTAAATTTATGTTTTTTTATTAAATGGAGGGAACCCAAAGGAACTTGTTTAACAAAGAATACGACATAAATTTTTTTGATTAACATCTAAATTGGATGATTATTAGAGTGAAGGATATTTTGATTATACCAAATTAGTTTTAACTAAACAAGATTAAAAATATGTAACCTAACTAACTCTCTGAATCACCAAATAAGGAAAAAATATAGTTCGTTTAAAATTTGGGTAGTGAATGAAATTTAGAAATGAAGATTATGATTCTTATATGTTAAGAATATAGAAATAAAAACTCAAGGTAGGTTCTTAGTGGTATGAAAACATGTTTTAGGGGATGAAAAGATAAACTATATGAAATTAATAACAAAGTTAAAATGGTGATTTTAGTTAATGTAATGGATTGTAATATTGTCCCATATATGGTATTATCAATAGACTATTGTTTTAAATGTGTAAAATATTGGCATTCGAAAAACTGGTGACCTAAGGGGAAAGTTCCTGAAGAGAATCAGTAAGGATGTATGATTAGTTGTTTAGTTTCTGATAATGAAGAGACTACAAGTGATATATGAAGTAATAATTTTAAAAAAAATAATATGAAAAATCCTGGTTTCTAGTTTTAAAAGGATTTGGGATGATTTAATTATTTATGTATTGTTAATAATGGATTACTTTATCAGAATTATTAAATATATAAGTATTTTTTGGAACATGTTTTTTATAATGATTTTGAGAAAATATGTTAAATTCTACATATAAAATATAATTGTAATTTAATGAAAAGGTTATATTTAGATAATATGAAGATAACCCTTAAAAAGTTCCTAAGGTTGAGAAAATGGTGTCTAGTTTTGATAAATAGATGATTGATAGGGATAATGTAAATTGGATAGCATTGATGACATCATAAGTGATAAAAGACATGTTGAAAAGTACTTTATGTTATCATAGATAGACATTAAAGCAATATTGGATATATGGAATTTGTTCTATAATATATGGTTTTATTAAACAATTGAGGATGAATTCTTGGTTTACTTCAGGTTTTATGGTAATTTTGGTCTATAAAAGGATTTGGAGAATGTATGATGAAGGTATTCACATATTTGTCATGTTTCCATTAGGATCGTCTCAATGATATTTAGATGAATAATTTCATGTCGATTTTGATTGATTTTGTGTCCATCATTACAAACATTGAATTTTGGAAGGGTTATAAGGTTAATTATTTATATAATAGTTTATGTTTTAATTTGGATGAGCTTTTAGTGTCTAATTTATTTCTTAAAAATATGAATATTTTTCTATATTGGATAATATTTGTTACTTTTTTTGTTTTAGAGATATAAGGAATCGCTTATCAATATTTTATGGATCTTATTTAGTACTCCAGACATGATAAATTCATCTCATAGAGTAAGATATGAAGAGGAAATTAATAAAGTAATAGGAGAAGAATGAAATATTACCAATTAAATGAAAAGATATCAAGTATGTAAATTTTATTATGTTCTAAGACTGCGTGAAAAAGTAATTCCAGAATATTAGTAAATTTATCTTGAAATAAATTTTCCCCTATTATAATTATTTTTGAAGATATTAATGATCATTTCTGGCCTATTTGGTTTTTTCATTAGAGGATATTATTGTTATCTGGATCAACACATTTTTTATCAATATTTTCTATCAATCATCATTAGAATTTGGGTTTTACTTTTCTCTTATATATCCATGTTTTCACTTATAACCTATGTTATCCAATTTGGAAACCTAATACATACCTTTTCAAATGAGTTCCACTCATTCCTTTCTCTTATTCAAGAGGATGTTTTATTAAACCTTTTAATGATGTAGGTTTCAATGATGGAAGTTTCAAATGACAAAAATTGGATGTCCTATATAATTTTTAGGGTATAATTCATTTTATGGGGGGGTAGAACGTAAAAAAACCATGATTTTTGATATATTTTAAAAATTGAATTTATTCTTTTCTATATATATATATATATTAAAAACTAATTTTATCATTTATTACATGAAACACTAGGTTTATATTGTGTAACAATCAACACCATGTTTAGCTTACGTTACACCCAACACCAGGTTTAAATGAAACAAGTCATATTGTTAAAATATTTTAGTTATTAACCAATCATTGGAATGATAGGTATGAATTTGATTAATTAAATTATAAATATATTTTGTTTAAATATGTATATATAAATAATTACTTAATAAACAATAAATTCAAAATCCAGATAAAAACAATTTTAAAATAAAGAAAATCATTTTCTAAAAAGCTATTTTTATTCATACAAACATGTTTTAACTCAATAAATTAATCAAACAAATTTTGGTGAATGATTTTAATTAAATTCACATACTTGATAATCTATTTAAATTTTAACATTCTTATTTTTTTTCTAGACAATGAATATGAATAAATCTAATTTTATGAAAAAACACTAAATTTTTCTAAATAGCAGGTTTGTCACATTTTTGAAAAATGTATTTTTAAACTAAATTCTGAAATATTTATAACATAAATTTTGAATAATAAAATTAATTTTTGAAATATTCATGTCAACAAGTTCTTAGGGGAGGATTTTTTATAATTTTTCAAAAAAGTTTATTTTTTATTAATGTCGTAAAATAATGATTTTTAATTGAAAACAAACTTTTCATTATATTTATTTATATATTTATATTATATTTTAATTTTTTAAAGTAAAATTAGTTCAACTATAAATCCATTATTACAATATAAATAATTTAAATTAATTTCATATTGAATTTCAATATAAATTTTTGTAATCTTTTGAACATTTTACATTTAAAATCACACATTCTCATCATGGATAGAGGATTAATTTCAAATTAAATATTTACAATACCATGAATGAAATTTGGAAAAATGTATTTTAATTTTGGTTTCAGAATAATTTATTTTATCTAAAAATATTAATTTCTTCTTTGACTAAAATGAACAGTAAAATCAGTAAAATTATTTATCGCGGTTAAGATAAAAATAGGATTACCCGGTGGTTAAACTAAAATGATAATGGTTAAAAATAACATAACACATGTAAAATACACATTGGATGGAATTATTTCACCCATATATAAAATATTTTTTATAATCGTCTATTATTGAAGACTTATGACATGAAAAAACAAGGATGAACATCAATCTTCTAAAAAATTACAAGTGTACCAATCACCTCATATGTAAAAGGCCAACCCTTATATTCTTAACATAACACCTTAAAACCCTTTCTGATCCACCAATACCTACAACAATCACTTCCCAGATTCCCTCCTCTCTTCATAGAATCTTTATTTTGAAGAAAATGAAATCTAGGAAGGCCGTTGGTGCTTACCTTAGGAGGATACCAACAGTAGAGTTAATGTTCATCAACATGATTTTTTTATTTATTCCTCAACCTCATTAAATTAATATTAATGCTTGATTATATAATAAAATATTTATCATTATTAATCCTTTATGTTGTTATTTTATAGGAATGATCTACAACCATCTCTACTTCCATCAAATGAGTTATGAAATGATCATCCTTGTGTACCGAGGACTACTGCCTCACGAGTCGATGCCATTTGTTTTTCTATTACAACATCCTATGGATTTAAATAATGACATATTTATTTTTTTATATATAATAATAATGATTTTATTATTATTAATTAATTAATATATCAAACATACATCCATAATTTACATTTTTTTGGGAATACGATAACATCACTCGTGTGAATGACATACCACTACCTCGTGAAGCGATGTGAATAATTCACATTTTACATAGAAGGTAATGGGGATTTCTTTAATTTATATATGTAACATATATGAAATAAAAATTATTTTTTAATGATAATATATCATTTAACTATCACTTTTTAATACATCATCAAAATGGAAACTACAATCATGTATACATACTGCCTGATGTCTCAATGAATATAATATTCCGTTTTCTATCACTATATTTTATAGATTAAGATAAATATAAATATAATTAATATATGTGATATTTATTCCAATTTTAACATTAATGAGATTTTGGAACCCTTATCAAAGTAAGAGGAACAAAAAAATAAAAACATAAAATAAAACAATGCGGTTGTTACACGAAATGTAACTTTAATAGGGATTTGTAAATTATATCATCCTAACCTATGATCTACTAAATTGTACCTCAATTTGGGGGGTCACATGGCCCTAAAAACACATCTCTATACACCAGAGGTTTCTGATTATATTTAAGGGTTTATGATGGTATGATGGGGAGACTACATCCTCTGATCAGAGTGACACATTAGTATCATAAATGAATAAAAAGGTGGAATGATAATATCGACCAAAAACAGAATGAAAATCATATAGAAAACAACATTAACAATTTAATCCAAGGTCAGTGTCATATATATAATGATGAGCATGTCATGGAGCTAATCAAATGACATGAAACCCATAAAATATAGAACCATGTACAATACATGTATCAAAAGTACAAAATGAACAAAAAAAATTATCCCCAGAGAGTATAATGATCCATAGCCCGATCATGTGATCCCCTAATCTAGTGACATAATCAAACAAGAATCACTAAGTTGGAACATTCCCCAACACCTACCAATGTACATGATGTCTGTTTGGTTTGGAAACTAAATCCCAAATAGGGTGTGTGATAATAGTAAGTTGGACACCACCAATGGTTCTATAATGAGTCCAGTCAGGGCATATAAGATAAAAAATTGTTCATGTGTGATATGTATACCAGTATAATCTAATATATCTAGTCTAAAAATGATCATGATGATCAAACAAACATTGAATAAAGGATAACTGTAAAGCATGGTAATCACCAACATCAAACAACGCTGAGTGATCATGTATCAGACTTACATGGGTTAGGATCCATGGAGTAGAAATATTAAAGACATCCATGTAATCATTTTATACTAGATCCAAGGTGTATTAATTTCTATAAAATCCTAGCATGTAATGTATAATGGTTGAAATGAGTATAAATAACCCCATAATCCTAATAGGTTATCAGATAATAAGAGTATAAATTTCACTGAAATCCTAATAGGTCATCAGATCCAAGGTGTATAATTTTTCAAGTCATCCTAATTGGTCATTAGATATATGGATTAAAAATGTCTATTATATCCTAATGGGTTTTCAGATATAGGGAATTGAAATTTTTATGGAATCCTCAAAGGTCATCTGATTCAAGTATTAGAAATGTTCAAGGCATCCAAATAGGTTCTAAGATCTAAGTAGTTGAAATGTCCATGGAATCCTAATATATCATCTTTACCATACCACGAACCATCCATTTTCATCATAACTAATTCATTCACCATTTCATTAATCATTTCACATGTCCCTTCATAATAGTATACAAGAAAAGAAATTATCAATTTCATATATTTCATATAGAAATTAAAAAGGTTCTTTATTGGGATGACAACATTGGTCAATCCACTTCCTTATAGTATTCAATTCCCAATAATGAAGAGAAATCATAACTGACCCCAATGGTTTAATATTCATAGTAAAGGTTAATAACTCACCACATAGGGATTCCAGGTTTAGTTAACTTACCAAACACCATATACAAAAGTTTCAAAAAAGGAATTAATCATGAATTTAACATTTAACTCAAGGGATTGTTAATTTTGGAAATAATTCCATAAAGGTCTGGTGTACAACCCCAAAATGATAATGTATTATACCACTATAATTTTAGTGAAGATTTATAAACCATCTACCTTATTCATGTCGATGAGTACTAGTGATGTATCATCCTGTTATTCAGTCCACATAAGATGAAAATGTAATAAATGATGAACACCTTGAAAATAATAAAAAATAGCCTCCAAAAAATAGTTTCATTGTGGGAAAAAATGATGAATGGTGCATAATAAATGAAGAAGTCACTAGTGGATATCCAATGAGACAAACTACTATTGATTTTTATAAGGAATAATTTAATGGATTCAAATCCTAACATTATGCTTGAGATATGAGGGGAAATGCATCCACTAGAAAAGAAAAAATATGTATATTTTAAAAAGGTGAGGGGAAAATGCTAAAAAAAATAGATTTTAAAGGGAACGTGGGTTTTTTTCATGGTATAAAAAACCATGTTCCAACCAGGTGATTTCCACTGTCCTAGTGCAGTAGACCACATGATTATGGGGGAATAGTTTTCTGAACTAATCTCTCCCTATGCATCCCTCTGCCTGAGGTGCACATATGACATGGCATGAAGTGCATAGTTAGATAAACCATCTGCAGCCTGTGTGATATCTTATTTGATGCCCTACAACACCACACACCATTTTTACGAACCATGTGACCTCTAGTGAATAGTTTTGTCCAACCATGTACCAACCATATTCCTTATAACTCATATTTTTGAGCTCCAAATAGTCCCAAACACTAATGATTACCTCATTAGGTGATTAGGTACAATAAAAAGGATAAGAAAAAGGGATCAAATAAATTGAAAAGATCTGTACCAGATTAAAAATTTAATATCTTTAAAAACTCCCTCTTATAGAAATAGGTCCTTGAAATTCCATTATATGGGTGGTCATGAATCATCTAAGAATAACTCTTTCCACTGAGAACATACGTCATCCTCCCCTACCAATTCATATCCTATACATGTAAGTGTTTCCATATCTCCCGTAATAAAAGAAATGACTGGCCTTAGAGATCCTTCAAGATTTAGTCAACAATATGGACATGATTCAATTCAATGGATGCATCTCTTTCCATATCAAACTCATCAGGATGATGAACGTGAAATGGATGAAAATGATAGTAGTGAAGATGAGATATGTGGAAGATATCGTACATAGACTAATACCTTTGAGGTAACATAAACTGATAGGTTACCATCCAGAATATCCAAGGGCATAACATAATAATGTTATATCTTAACATATTTCCAAATCCATTATACCCTAGTCTAGGTGAGGCGTGCAAGAAATCTCATCCACAAATCTAGTGACAAATGGTGATGATTATAGTAAGAATTATTTCTAGAATGAGAAATAGATTTCTACTCACTAATAAGATGAACCACCCCCAGTGTCTAGTAACAAGGAATATTTTATTATATTCTAACTAAATGATAGGTAAGTGTTTCTCACAATATCATTTGAAATGAATGAAATATGTGTGGATACTATCCTCAAAATCCTATATCTTACTCTTACAATGACCATCGTTATATGTCATAGAGGATGTATGTATCAATACCTATTAGTCAAATTCCCTCTAAACCCCCATCCATAACTATGATGTGAAAGGATAGTATTTTTCTAATATGATACATTGTGGAACCCCATTTTTACACATTGCCTCATGAATTTAAATCCTCTAGATATCATTCACTAATAGAGTCTCCTGAATAGGGTGAAAATTGGTGAATTTTTCAACCATCTATGATCACCCATATGATGTCACTACCCTGAGATGATGTAGAAAATCCAATCATGAAATCTATGGTGAAATCATCCCATTTACAATTAGTAATAGGCAATGAAAATAAAATCCATGATGGATGTCAGTCCTCCTCTTTCACCCATGAACAAGTGGATAACTAAGTAACAGACCCATCTATCTGTCGCTTCATCTCCAACCAATTGTTTGTATAGTGTAATTCATGATACATATTAGTAAGTCTAGGATGGAAAACCCAAATAAGGTCATGATACTCTTAAATCAACTCATCTCAGATGTTTGTAGGAACCCATATTCATCCATAAATGCTCAATATCTCATCCTAATAAACTATCCAAATAAATGGTGGGTCATAACATACACCACCTCCCGTAAGAAAAATCCCTCGAAATATGATATACGCCTCATTCTTACTCTCTCCATAAGTGAAGAGGTCACTGATAATGCTTCAAGTACAGACTGACCCTGAGAGTCATGGACCTCTAGGTGTATCTCAAAAAAAGGTCCATAAGCTTCCACTCACCACTGAATCCCCTATGTATTACACATCTATCATAATGCATTGAAATATAAATTTCCCATTCCCTATATATAATAATCCTTGAAGTCCAATTTTTATTTGTATTCAAACTACTTTCATTTCCTATGATTCAAGAAAAATTATGGAATGATATTTTTAATGATTTTTTAGTCTTTATACAAAAAAAACACTTTCCAAATATTTAGTGACTCCAATAGAACAAGGCATAAAAACATCTAACTTGAGATCATGTATTGGGTATTTCCACTCATGTGGCCACACCTAACAAGTCTTGTATGCCATGAATCACTCCTACTTCATCAAACCTACTTCTATCCTGATTATTTATGCATCAAAAATGACTATATAACTTATTACCTACACTATGAGAACTAGGATCAATTCTGAAGTCAATCTACCATTTATGTTTTGAAATGATGTCTCATTGGAATTTGACTATACAAACTTCACACCCTTCTTATTCAACCCATAAGAGACGTTTTTAGTGGTTATAAGTCTTTTATGATATTCCATTAATAACCAGCTAGCCCTATGAATATCTATATATCAGATATGTTCTTGGAATAATCCTTGGAAACCACATCTCTCACCTTCTCTAGGTCAATATTTACTCATGTATTAAGGATAATATATCCCAAGAAGTATATCTTATCAATCTAATGTCACACTTTGTGATATTATAACATAACTATCTATCTCTTAGATAATATAATATGATCTCAAGATGTTTTTCAGGGCCATGATGAGTTTTATAATACATCAATATATTATCCATAAATACCACCACAAACGAATCCATAAATTGATGGATAACCTTGTTCAACAGTTCCATGAGTATTGTTGGTGCATTAGTGAGACCGAACGACATGACCCAGTATTTTCACAAGACATTAATAATACGAAATGTTTTACATAGTATGTCTAATTTTTTATGATTCACTAGTTGACAACACAATACTATATCAATCATAGAGAAAACCCTTTCTCATAGGATCTATTCAATGATATCATCTATATGAGGAAACGAATATAAATTATTACTCATTAATTGAATCAGTTTATGGTAGTGCAAAAATAAATGAAGGGTTTCATCATCCTTCATAGGAAAAGGGATTGGTGAAACCCACAATGAAGTATAGGGTAATATAAACCCCTTTGATTACATTCCTATAGCTACCTCTTGATCTCTTTTAACTCCATAGTGTCCATCTTTTAAGGATGAATGGATAGTAGTGCATCTCCAATCACAAGCTTGTTGGAAAACTCTACCTATCACTCATGAAGTATTCTCACAAAAAATATCTATGAAAACATACATGAAATGATCTACGACTATAAGGAAATATTATTGATTCAAACCTATCCTCTAATGGTCCAAAGGCCTTAATTTTTTTGATTTTGATAATGCACCTTTCAAGGGGTGAGGTGGAACCCTAACAATGCATGTAGGTGTAAGTATTACATGGCCCATAGGCCTTAGAGGAATTCATTGCCCACAAGCTTCAAACATTACATACAACCCAGACTAACTACTTGGAACTGCTCCTCCCAGTATCTTCATCGTGAAATCAGCTCTCCTCCATCGAATGGTTGTTCGGCTAGGCATTCTCATGCATGCACAGGCTTGTCCCGATGGCAGGTGTCATACCCTCTCATTCTTGCAATCCATTTAGGTTTTTCTTTTGTGCAGGCTCTTTTCTCATCCTCCTGGTGGAGTTTATTCCTTATAGGTTGTCTAGTTTATATCTACACCAGGGTGGCCCAAAGGCCTTGAGGTGGCCCAAAGGCTTTACTGACCCAAAGGCCTGGGTAGAATGAAGGCCTTACAGGCCTCAGGGACCAAATTAGTTGCCCGAAGGCCCAAACGGGGACATATTCCCAACTGCTGCAGTTCCAGATAGTGTCTGCTATAGTGCCAAATAATACCTTCTACTATTCCAAATAGTGCCTCGTCGGGTCCATCTCATGTCAATTGGACATCCCATTCAACCATGTTAACAAAAAATCCACCATATGGTGATGTTAAAGTCACCATTCGATTGTTGAAACCACCTGATGAGAAAACAACTAGTCCATATAAAGAATTATATGAAACCAAATATAAATGAGTAAAAAGTTTTCTCATATAAAGTGACACCAACATATCCCAAAGGGGGAACTCCCAGCACAAGAGTATACTCCCTGGTAAAATACCCAACAGAGTATCGAGTGTAATAACATCAATGGAAGAGTAAAAATAGATCCCAATGATCTCCGAAATAGGAACATATATGAATAAACAAGAATAAATTGTATTGAAAATATTTGATACTAATGTAGAGGCTACTCATATAGTACCTCTCTCAACTGAAGGTTAGTAACTATGCTTCTTAGGTAATCATTGTACTACAAAAAAAATGGTATGATCAATGGTCCTAAGATATAGAATAGATACCCTGACAAGGTTCTCTCTGCTAGTGCAGTATGCCTGGCTTCTTCAGGTCTCATCCAAGACCCACACCATTTCCTAATCTTCCTGTCACACTCTAGCTATATACCGAATGAGAAGCTACTGATCCCACTCATGAACATGGATTTGGTACTGACCCTCTATCACTACCTATTATAGGATATTTTCATTGAAACTATCATACACAACCAATCCATTTATAGGTTCTACAATCAACATGATTTATATCACAATGGATCCTTATGTGTCCTTCCCTCCCAAACTAATAAAAAAATAGAACTACCAGAATTAATTATCTAACTAGTATTCTCCTCATGAGAGACCCTTAAACATCGCTTCTAGCCACCTAACATAGAACCATTTGGTCAAGAAGCTAAAATACCCAACTCTATGCCCCCAATACCATTTAGATTACATTAAGCAACAATCGCATGATTTACGATTATTGATGATGTAGGAAGATAATGGAAATTCACATGTGATGGGTTTCAATATCGTATACCATCCTAAAATTACCATGCTTTAGATAACACCTCACCCAATTAAATAGGTGGGAAATATTGGATCTCCATGAAATTGGATGAATATTCCATGACTGATACAATGACATTCTCCAAGAGCATAAACTGTTTCAATATATCATCCCTCAACATCTGCAGATAAAAATAATCATATAAAGCTATCTATAAATCTCTCTAATCCATATGCTCATGATGATTTGTCTATTTAATAATGTCCCACTATCAATTGGAGGAATCATGAAGCAAATACTTGGAGGGATTTACTCTCATATATTGATGTTTCTTTAGATACTCCAAAATAGATACTATGGCCTCTTTCCATGACTTTTCAGTTGGGGGTCCACCATCCCTTGAAAATGTTGGTTGATTTTCCTACTAAAACTCAAGAATAAAAACTTCCATATATAGGTTATGTTATGGGGATTACAATATAGTCTATATAAAGTATATAAAAATATCTGAAAACTATGTAATTAACAACCGTATTGAGTAAAAATTGAATTTCCTCAGTTGTCACTACTGGAGGTTCTACTGTTGGCCCATGGCCCACGAAGTCCGAGGCGTGGTCATCACCACCCTCATCGATTATGACTCCTAGAAATAATGCTGGATTATCACTATAAATGCCAAACACACACCTCATGAAAATATTTGGTACCCTTTGATAGAGAAGATATTAGAATAAGATAGGTACAAGATTCCCTATAAAAAAGTTACACCCCTATAACTTCTCCTAGAGCATGCAATCAATAGACACTACGCAAACCCACTAGTGAGGTTGGGTTAGGTTCATGTTCTATACAATAATCCAAAGATCTTATAATACATTGTGTCAATTTGAGTTTATAGAGGAAAATTGATTTTTAATTGCAATTGAAATCCCGATTTAATGGTGACAATTTTATTTTACCATTCAATTTCATTTAAATACTGTCTCATTTATATAACAATTCTCTTAAAATGTTTGAACTATATGGATCACTATTTACTATTTATAAGGGATCACACTCATTATAAATTGAAATGTGGAATATATTTAATCAAAATAAATTATTTATAATGTCCATGCAAGAAACAATATGATGATTACATGGAAGAAACGTTAAAGGCAAGAAAAAATTCTTTAGGAAATGAAAAAAGTAATTAAATATGATATGGAATAATACCTGACATAAAAATATTGAACTACCTATAATAATTCATCATGAAATAAGTCATTTCTATATTGAGTAAGGTTAAAAATATTCAGTCATATGGAACATAATACCCCATTTGAAAATGAAAGAAATGTTGATAAGCTCCATCAAGAACAACATATCCTATCCGATGTAAATTTTATTTTCACTATATGTGGGGAAACTTCTCCCAAACACAAGCCCATAAAAAATTACACATCATATTTATCAATTATACCATACCAAAATATTAAGGTAATGAAAACATCATTCTCTAACCCCACATTGTATCATACTGAACAGGGTGCCACTAAATAATTCCTCAAACCGGTGGGTAACATGGACTCAAGCACACCTCCTCATAAGCTCAAGGTAGTTATTTATAAATAAGTGTCTATGATGGTATAGTGTGTGAGACTACATATTCATGACCAGAGTAACACAATGGGATCATAAATTAATAAAAACACATATGCATAATATCAACAAGAATCATTATGAAAATCATCTAGAAAATTGAAATAGTAATCAGAGCCTAAGGTAGTGTCATATAAATAATTATGATCCCATAATAGAGATATATGAAAGACATGAAATACATATAAAATTCATATAGAAAAATACATGTATCAAAAGTTCATAATGACCAAATTAATCTACCCCCAAATATTATCATGATCCATATCACATTCTTTTTCCCCCATGCTTCTATGAAACAATAAATCTAACATCATAAAGTAGGAACATTCACTATTCACTAGCTGCATCCAAGATGCTTGTTTGTGTACCAAACTACTACCCGATCAGGGTGCGAGAAAACACTCAGTTGGACACAAAAAATGTGTCTATAATGTGTCCAGTTTGTGTATATATTCTAAAGTAGTGTCCATGTAGAAAAATTTTAAAAGTTTAAAATGGTGAAGTTAATCTATCCATTCTAAATAGCCTCACTGTGAACATGTTTCAATAAGGTATTTATGACCTTTAATAATTCTTTTCATCATCACATTCAATTACCAATAATTTAAAGCAATCTCATTCCACTCCAAGTGTGGAAAATTCATGATAAAATTTAAAAACCCACACCATGGGAAGTTTAGGATGATTTCAACAGCCTAAAACCTTATATAAGGGCGACCGATCATATATTAAACCATAATTTAACATTTATTTCAAGGTATTATTAATTATTATGTGATTCTCATAATGTATGACATGATGAAAAATGAATAAAGGGTTTAAAACAGCTAGAATTTGAGGGAAAAGATATAGAACATATTCCTTATATCTAAAAAATAGTAATACTCAAGTCTCATCCAATGAATCCATCCATATTAGAGGAAAACAAAAGAAAATATAAAGTCTTTGAAAATCGGGAAATATAGTATACAGTAAAACAACATCGTCGAGGGAAATAAAGATGACGAAAAAAACTATGGAATGAAGAATACACTAGTTGTTATCTAACAAGATGAATGAATATTGATTTAGAATTTATATGTTGAAATGAATTAAAAACCTAACTCTATGATTAAGAGAGTTCATAAGGGAGGATGATATATTTTTCATGCATAGGGAAAAAGGAAAAGAGGGATCGTTTAAAAGGGTGAGGTAAAATTTTTAATAATGCCCATGTTTTAAAGGGTGCATGGTTTTTCGAGATGGTCATCTAAATCATACACCAACCATGTTCCAACCACTATCCAAGAGTTGCGAACCACATGATTTGGGTAAAAAAACGTACCCAACATTTCTATATACATGAATCTATTACCTCCCTATGTTTACACAATGTTTTTACTATATTTCATGGTTAAGAAAACAATGTGTAGTCCATGTAGTCTCCTATTTGGTGCATGTAGAACCCCAAATGGGTTTTCCAACCCATGTGGCCTCCATGGTATGGTTTGGTAAAAACGTTTACCTACACCTCCCCTCCATAATCTAGTGTTCCTGGATCCAAAAATACCTCAAACACTCATAATTAAATCCATAGGTTATTAGGCACAATTATAATGACAAAAATAGGGTTCAATTTAATTTAAAAGGATCCTAACATTTTAGAAAATCCATGTTCTTACATAAAAAATTAGGAAATAAAAGGACTCAAGAAAATAATATATAGTATGATATATACAATTATAGTTCTGTAATTGATGTATATTAATCTTTATTTATTATAGAAGTGGTTTGACCATGTATGATAAAATTCAAGGAATATGTTAAGTGACTTATAGTTTCTCTTTTATTTTTTCGATACATATGTAAATTAATAACCCATATATTCTATGTGGTGAATATATATAATCCATTTGACATGTTATATTTTGAATATAGTTATTTTTAGGGAATTTAAAATATTTTTTGTTAATATTTATTGGGTATTACAACTCAAAACATTATAAATGTAATAAGGGATTCCCATCTCACTTTTTTACTTCCATGAGACATATGAAATTTTCGACACATGTTTATTTTATGTAGTTTATATACATCCCATTATTTTATTTTATGATGTTTATACATAAACATATGGGGATTAATATATCTATTGAAGTATATTTCATTCATGGGGCTTACGATTCAATGTTACCAATGTGGTCAGGTTTTTATGTTACAATCTCATTCTTTATCAATATTTTCTCATGGTTATGCTTCTAATGATAAAATATTATCATATAACTCCCCATAAAATAATTTATTTTATTATCCACTGGTTATTTCAGGTTAATACATGTTTGCCCTTCATTTTACTCTCTATATGTTCTGAAGATATCAAAAGGAATGATTTTAAGAAAAATCATCTTTTTAGTCGAAATTATGTTTTCTTCCAAAACCGTGTTGTCTAAAAATGTTTTCAATTTTTTTTATTATTATACTGTAATATTTTAAAATTTATTTTGACTCATTTTTGTCATCTTACCAAGTGTGATTAATGTATTATTCATGATATTTTACAAAAAATTATGATTTTGATTTTACAAAAAATATGAAAGGAACTTTTGTTTTAACATATATGACATGAAAGAAAATTTTCATCATTATGACCATTTTTTTCATTGAATAATCCCTTATATGTTTTAACTTTTATTTATGATTGGAAATAGTTACAAATATTTTTTGTTTTAATTTATTTTATGCTGAATAAAGGATATTTCACTTATGAAATGTTTTAAATGATTTCCAAAATATTCATTTATAGGTTTTATATGTTTTTTATTAGTAATAGTATTTTAAAAATATTTTATGTTTTGAAAAGGGATCTAAAATGAAATGTTATTTTCCTTAAAATAATTCAATGAGACATTTTAAAATTATTCTCTATCTATGTGTATAACTTTCGAGATGACATATGCATTATTAGGGATCTGATTAAAGGATAAAAATTATATTCTTTATTTTAATGCTTTATGTTTTTAATGATGTGTTGTTTATAAAAATATTTTCCATTACAATGGTTATTACATGATAGAATTATTATTAAACTTGCTTCTTTTAATGGTATATTCTATTATTAAATGATGAAATTATTATTAAACCTATCTTAACTCCATTGTTTATGATATAATAAAATTTTTATGAAGCCCATTTAACTTGGTTATCATTTGATGAATATATTATGAACATGTAGAATAATTGTGTATATTTTTAATTATGTCAAGGGTGGGGCCTATTTTCCCTCCAATGCATTAGGTAATGATAAATGTTCTATTCTTTTAGATGGTACACATGTGGTTTCCACAAGATAAAAAAAATATGATACACAAGTGGTTAACCCAACCAAGAAATAAGGATACATGAGTTATTATCCCAATCGTGAGAAATAAGGAAATGTAGAGACACAAATGTTTACTTACATGGACATTAATTTAATTTTCTAGAATACTTAATACATAAAAAAATAGACACACAGGGACCATAATAGTTTATAGTCTTTGGAAATTCAGAACATAATCTTCTAATCGTGGTGAAAGATCTTCGACATCTCCAATAAAGATCTTCCCCTTTTGTTTTCGTCCCTAAAACCTTTCATTAAATCCTGGGGAAAAGAAACAATATAATGGATGAGATCAAATGATCAGTAAGGGTAAACATATAGATAATAAAACCAATCATATTCCTTTTAAATTAAAAAACATGAACATAATGTTGAAACATCAAAATCATGAACAATGACATAAAACATAGATGTACGTAAGGAATATATCATAAAGAAAAAGTAATCATGATAAAATAGCATGGGAATAAAACATGTAATTGTGGAAACCATTAAGGACATTTTATGATTTTCATAGTATCCAATACATTGCTGCCAAGACCATCTTAGTGGACAAAGTCCCTTTCGGAATCGAGTTTACTCCTCGTTCTAGTCCTGTACCACTAACATGATAAACTTGTCGTTCCAAACATGCCTATATCATGGGTACAAATATTTACCCAATTAATTGGATGGCGATATAGTTCCTACCCATCTCATAATGAAATCATTCTTTTGTGTGCCACAAAAGAAACTTAAATCATTTATCATAAACCAAAGAATAATATGGGATTCATAAATATCATCCCATCATAGCATAATCCATATAAAATAATTGGATATCATTTAATCATAAGAAAAATCAAACCATATAAATAATAGAGACATTATACTAGAAACATAAACATACTAAATAAAGACATCTTAGATGGAAAATATTTTTGATGAAACACTTGAAATGAATTCTTGAAAAAAATATCATTTCTTCTTCAAAATAATTTTATTTTCTCAAAATTCCATGAAATTTTAAAGGAAAAAGATTTTGTAGAAAATAATCATAAAATATTTTAGAGGAATCACCATTTAAAAAATTTGTTATCAAACTGTAAAAATCCATTCACGCCGTATAAGTTAAAAAACATTCTTCTTATACTTTTCCAGAAAAGTCAAAAAGTATCTCGAATGGTAAAAAAAAGAAAAATTACTTATATACCATGTAGTAAAAGTAAAAAAATGGGTATAAAATACGTTAAAATACATGAATAAATTTATAGAAAACATGAAATGGATGATAAATATAACACCCGTAAATACTTACGAATAAACAATTTCGGATAAAAATGAGATTGGAAAAGTTATCTACTACTTTAAGTCTGATATACATTGTATGTATTCTAAATCTCATGTATAATGATTTAAATAATGTCATTGAATTATTATATAATCATATTAACTATTATAATATCATATATGGTTCACTTATGACTTTATATTACCTTTTCTTTCGTAAATTCCATGTTAAAGCAAAATTTTGGGTAAAATCATTTCATTTATCATACGTGTTTAGACTTGTTGTTATTGATATTATAATTAATTATTTCATGATTTTATTACTTCCAAAATTTAGAACATGATTTTTATATCATATATAATCAGTATATATGTATATAATAGGTAGATAAATTAAATGAAGGACATCGTTAATGGAGACGGTAGGCCGTACTTACGCATGAACGCTATTTGTGTTTCTTTATTGACTTGAATAAAAGTATGTAGATGACACACAGATATATATATATATATATATACATATATACATACATAAATCTAGTAGAATTATAATGTTATGTATACTATTATTATTCATTATATATACTTTATAATAATTCTTTAATAGTTAACATTGAGAATGAATCTCATCGCGTTGTGGAGACAGTAATCTGTACGTACGCACGGGTGATGATATCATTCCCATAATTATTGAATGGAATTAGATTGGATGATATAATATCTCAGAATTATTATGATGTTATAATATCCATATAGAATTATTATTTAAACCATTATACACATCCAAGTATGGTGGTGGTGTAAAATCATATTACACCATGGCTTGGAGACGGTATTTTGTACGTACGCACGCGCTTTGATTTCATTTTACATAGGATGGATAGAAGGTGAAATGGGATTGTTTAATATTTATAATAACATATAAGTATATTAATGATATATATGTTACTACTTTATAATGAAACAACTAAAGAATATGAAGTTGAATAAGAATGAAACATGAAAGAATCGGTAGAAGAGATTACCTCTTCTTCGACGCACCTCTTTTAAGATTTCTCTTAAGGGAATAGAGTTGGTCTATTGAGAAGAACAGAACCTCAAGAATGTTGCTAGAGATTTGTACAAGAAAAATGGTCAGGTTTTGTCCGAGCATGAAGGATCAATGTATTATGACGAGGATAGGGAGGAGGTTCCCTTTGATAAGGGAGGAGAGGGGAACCTTTGGAAACATAAGAAATATTAATTTATAATAAATTCAAACCCC
The DNA here is from genome assembly GCA_963277665.1 of Viscum album. Taxonomy (NCBI): domain Eukaryota; kingdom Viridiplantae; phylum Streptophyta; class Magnoliopsida; order Santalales; family Viscaceae; genus Viscum; species Viscum album. The sequence continues at coordinate 152,017,854 of OY728134.1, read as the reverse complement.
ACATACAATCCTAAAAAAATGACTCAATTCAAATATTAGATGAGATAATATTGTAATCTCATCATCTAATAAAATTTATACATGGTTCGAAATTAGTTTAAATCTTCTCAATTGGATTTATCCATATTTAATTTATTTAAACTTATTTGTGGTAATAATATTATAAATTTTATATTGTTATAATTAATTACTTATGTGTTGTTCACTATCAATAATTGTGTACTTTATTAAATTTTAAACCATATAAATTTCAATTTATAATTTTTAAATATTTATGTAATTTTTAAACGATTTAATAATATCTTATTCTTATAAAATATTAATAGTGTTTGTTTTGACATTGTTCATTTATTTGAATTTAAATAAAACCCACACAGAGGATATATTCAAACCAAAATGTTTAATAGATTCCTAACATGTCATATTATTATAGAAAATTTGTGTAGAACATTAATTAGTTCATATAATGTATATTTTAATATTTATAAAACCATTAATTTGATATTTCTCTTAAGAAAACAAATTACTACATCATTTTTTGTATAATAATTTAATATACTTATTATTTTCATAAAAATTAAAATAAATCATATGATGATGAAAAATATTATACCTTTCATAATAATATTTTTACTCGAATTTATCATCTTAAAATCAAAAAAAAATTTAATTTTTATTTTTATTAAATAACGAAGGTGACATCTTTGACATCATTTAAAATAAAATAATATAAATGTCATAATCTTTTTTATAAGGGTCCCAATAGTCTAAAAATCGACCCTTGGAAGCTTAGGGTATATATATACTCGACCAATAATGTTTCGTCATGTTCCCAGTCATTTTGATAGGTATTTTTATTTTAATAAAAAGTATATTATTTATTTTTCATTAAATAAATAATTTCTACATCATTAATGTATAAGATAATAAGATAATTAAATATTTCCGAAAAATAACAAATAAATTACCATGATATATAAATTCATTTTCAATTTCAAATTAGTTTCTATAATCGAATTTAAATTTTGTATAACATTATATTAAAAATAGTATAATTATTAAAGTTTGAGTGGGATATATTTCACTTTCCTTTAAATAAAAAAATATAAGGTCTGAATCAAATACAAGTGGGTTCTATTAGATTTCATTTCGACCCAAGTATTATTTAGGGTAAAATATAATCATCCAATTATATTAGGCCATGTGTTAGGGTAATTTTATAATATTATATTTACCCTTAATTACCCGATTTATCTTTAGCTATGGTAAATAAAATTTACTGTAGTTACTATTCATTAAGACTGAAAATAAAAAATAGATTATTAACATAATTTGGACCTTCTGATTCAAATATGTAGTCCATTTTTCCATATTCAAATCATAGAAGTAGTAGAAATTAATTTAAAATTAATCACGTTGTTAAGAAAACGAGTTTTAAAAGTTAAAACATTGTAAAAGATTGAATTGATTTTACCTATGAATTCAATGTAAAATCAATGATAATTACATACATAATATTAAATGGTAAGAATATATATTATATATACTTTAAATCCATTCAATATTATAATTTATCTATATAAATTATTATGATTAAAAAAGTTGTTTTTAATTACAATATAGCGTATTTTTACTATTCTTTAAAATATGAAAGTTGTCATAATAATATGAAATATTTATACAAAGTAAATTTTTCTATCATGACTCTGAAGAAGAATTATATTTTTCAAATTGAACTTATATACAGGTCAAAAATTAATTTAATGTGGGTGCACTGTAAAAAGGTGGCAAAACAGCATTTTTAAAAAAATACCTATTTTACCTAAAAATTTTATTTTGTTCTCATAACAAGGTATATAAAATATTTAAGAGGAATTATATTGTTATAAAATTCAAAATATAGTTAATACTATTCATAATGGCTAGTTCATAATATTATAATAATATATCATTGTTTAGTAAAACCCGGTATTGCGTACTACACACACTATCGTGGAAGGTCATGATTGTGTGTTATGCAAGCCAAGTCAAGGGTGTGTTTAGTGAAAGCTACCTTTTGGTTTTGTGTATAACATGATTAATACTTATTTAATTTATACATTAAACAAAATCTATACTTAATATTGCGTAGAATAATTTCTACTAAACGAACTGAAAATTGTGTGTAACATGAGCCAAGAATAGTGTTGCGTATAGCACAAGTTAATTTTGGTGTAGCGTATAAGAGAAGACAACAATGAAATTAAACAGAATAATTCTCATAAAATCTTGAGTTATTTCATTCTACCCCATTAAAATTAATTTTTCCCTCGAAATTTGTCATGGTTATAAATGGTTTATTACTTGAAATTTTCTCTCATTGAATGCCACAACGTAAAAAGGAATACTGACAATTAATTTTAAAAAGTGATGTATGAAACAAAATGGTTACCCAAATTAACACATCATTGGGTTTCCACAATGAAGAAAATAGGTGAAAATATGGATATGGAAGAGAAATCCAATCATCATGTTCTGATGGAGAGTAGTAGTGAACATGGCTATGAAAAAGCCAACAATCAGAAAGCCTTAAATTTGTGATGATCTGAAGTAACATCTGATTCGTCAAATATAAGAGCACTAAGGCAACATTTTTGGTTTTCAATATCATTTCCTTTAAGTTTCAAATTTTAGATTAGAAGAAATACCTACTTGATTTTGGTACAATCTCACTGTTGATTGTGCTTCGAACAATTTCCACTTCATCTCTTAATGAAATGAAGTTGAATTTGTCTTCTGTGAAGTGTTAGTAGATCATGTGACAGAATGATTGGTCATTCCATCTGTCTCAAACATAAGGTTAGAAAATGTTATATACAAACATCCATCTATGGTGAGATTAATCGTATATGGTTCCTAAAATGGGCTTATACATCATATATCATAACACTTAATTAATTATAACTAATTTATACTAACCAGGGACTTCCTGTAGGCCAGTGGTAGGCGATGAAGGCTTGTCCTACTTCAGTTCTGGGATTGATTCCCGCAACCTTGTCTGACGTGATAGGTTGTCTCTCATCCTGCAGGTTGTCCTTTTTCTAAAACCATACAATCATAAAATCTCATAAATAAAAACAAAAGGTTATATCCTTAAGCAATACTATATGATGTCCATTACAACTTTTCAGCTTATCAAAAATAATTCTTTACGATGACTAGAAATGCCATCTACTGACCATGTGAATTCCTTCATTTGTCCCCCACATATCATAAGATATATATTGTTATTGGTCACATTCCAAACATTTGAATACCTTAATCATGTATTATCATGAAAAATGAATACCCATTGAACTTTACTGAAAACATAAATGATGTCAAATGTTTACTCTTTCCACATACCAAAATCTCAAAATTTCTATCCACTAAAACCATGATATCACTTGTCCTTATATCAGTCACAAGCTCATTAATACCATCAATCATATTATTTTATCCTTGTCCCTTCATTATGCGCATATCATCATCTTTCAAAAATATTTCAATCACATTCCATTGTTACCAGTACCATATAATTATTGAAAACCAATATATTGATATTACAAAATTCCACGATATTATAAATGAGACTCCATGATACTATTTTGAAATCCCATTACTTAAACACTTAATCCTTCCACAACATCATTATCATACTCAACATCACAAATAGTGATCGCATGTGACATCCCTTTATCATTTTCCTTAAGAGGTTTCTCACGTTGATCATCATTAACCCTTGGATTAGGGAATTGATTAGCATAATGCGCCATTTACTTGAACATGAAGCGTTGAAGTGTTGGTGGAGAGTTCCTTGTATTCTTTTCTCTATTCACAACATTAGATACCTTTTTCCTATTACTTCAATACTCAATTGCTCGATGACCTTATTTTCCTCACCTAAAACATTTTCTAGTAACTTTTAGGCAATCTATACCATGTTTCCTTCCACACTTTTAGCATAAAAAAAATTCATCTTCTTTTCACCATTTTTCTATGATTTTTCCTTGAACTCCATATTTCGTTTTTTTTCAAAACCATGAGATAGATATTTTACACTGATTTCTAGTTATACATAGATAGCACAACGCATAATTTATTCATAGCTACTAAAATCTCTTATAGATAATACCCTTCTATGACATGGTTTCAAGCCACTGAAGAATCGATCAACATTACATTCAGGTTGGATGATAAATCCAGATACATACCTTACCAGGCTTGTAAAATTCAATTTGAATATTCCAAAAGATTCATTATCCTTTTGATTAAGCTCAAGGAACTCCTTTTCCATATTTGTTCTAAGAATATGAGGGATGTACTTATTGAAAAACATGTTCTTGAACTCATACAACTCCATTGATTCAATTTCCTCTTGGGGACTTGTATTCTTAACTAGATTCCACCACAGGTCTACATCACCTTCTAAATGGTAGAAAGTCAGAATGACTTTTTCATGTTCTGAACATCGATGTATGGAAAATATCTTTTCAATGTTACTGATCCACTGTTTAGCAACAAGTGGATTAGAAGACCCACTAAAAGAAGGTGGACATTTCCTCATGAAGGAATCAATAGAATATTGTTCCCTTTTCTGCTCATTTGGATGTCCAGAATGATTCATATCTTATGTAAGTATAGCAATAAGATTGTGCACTCCATCTCCCATAACATTGTTTTGTTACATTTATCAACACGGTCCCTTCGGGTTCCATCAATCTTCTGAAACCCTAAAAGAATAGTGTGAGAGGAAAAAATCATGCCTGGGAAAACAACTTAATAAATGGGGAGTACATTCAATATCAATCATCTTAGGTTTAACTATAATATCATTACCGTAATTCTAGGACTATATCCTATACTTATACTTAACCTTAGGAATATCCCTATACATACCTTATAAATATCTCTAGGGATCTCACTAATGATTTCGCATCCTAGTTTCCAAATGTTATCTAAAACATTTCTCTGATTATAACTATAGAGACCCAAGGCATTATGTACATGGGCATTAAATTACTTTTTTATAATACTTAATACATATCAAAAACAAAAACACATGGACCGTAATAGTTTGGTGTTTATGGAAAATTGGAATATAATATTCTAATCAGGGTTAAAGATCTTCAACATCTCCAATAATGATCTTCCCCTTTTGTTTTCTTACCTAACACCTTTCTTTAAATCCTAGGGAGAAGAAAACATATAAAGGTTGAGCTCAAATTCTCAATAAGGGTAAACATGGATAAATTAAAACAAATAATATTCATTTTGAACATAAAAAACATGAACATAATGTTTAAACATCAAAATCATGAGCAATGACATAAAGCATGTTAGTGCGTAAGGCATAGATCATAAAGAAACATTAATCATGATAAAATTTCATTTAAATAAAACATGTTATTGTGGAAACCATTAAGAACAATTTATGATATTCATAGTATCCAAGACATTGCTACCAAGACCATCTTATTGGACGATGTCCCTTTCGGAATCGATTTCACTCCTCGTTCCAGTCCTGTTTCACTGAACCTGATTAACTTGTCGTTCCAGCCATGTCTATATCATGAGATATAAATATTTACACAAGGCATTGAAGGGAGTTATATTTCCCACCCATCTCATAATGAAATCATTCTTTCATGTTCCACAAAATAAACATAAATCATTCATCATAACCAAAAGAATAATATCGGTTTCATAAATATCATCCCATCATAGCATAATCCATTTAAAATAAATAGATATAATTTAATGATAAGAAAAATCAAACCATGTAAATAATAGAGACATTATAATTGAAAAATAAACATAATAAATAATGTCATCATAGATGGAATATATTTTTTATGAAAGAATTGAAATGAAATCTTGAGGAAAATATCCTTTCTTCTTCAAAATCATTTTCTTTTCTCAAAATTCGATGAAATTTTGAAAGAAAACGATTTTGATGAAAATAATAATAATTTTTTTAGTGGAAGCATCATTGAAATAATTTGTTATGAATTTGTTAAAATCCATTCACACCGTATATGTTAAAAAACATTCTTCTCGTACTTTAGCAGGAAAAGTCAAAAAGTACCTTGTATGGTAATCAAAAGAAATATTCCTTAAAAACCATGTAGTAAAAGTAAAAAAATGGGTAATAAGACATTAAACATACATGAAACCATTTTTACAAAATAGGGTCATGGATGATAATTATAACCCTAGTAAATATCTACGAATAAACAATCTCAGATAAAAACGAGATTGGAAATGTTATCCCTTACCTTAAGTTTGATATGCTTCATATGTATCCGATACACCTGAAAAATAATTTAAATAATATCATTTAGTTATTAAATAATCACATTCATTTTTATGATATCATATATTGTTCACTTATTACTTAATATTACATGTTCTTCTGTAAATTCCATGTTAAAGCAGCGTTTTGGGTAAAATCGTTTCATTTATCGTACATGTTTGGACTTGTTGATCATGATATTATTATTACTTATATCATTATTTACTTACTTCCAGAATTTAAAACATGATTTACATATCATATATATTCAGTATTTATATATATATAGAATAGGTAGATAAATAAAATGAAACACACCGTTCATGGAGATGGTAAGTCGTACGTACGAATGAACGCTGTTTTCCTTTCCTTATTGACATAAATCGAAGTAAATGAAATATATGTATATAAATAAATCCATTAGCATTATAATATTATTTATACCATTATTATTAATTATATATACTTTATAATAATTCATGAATGGTTAACATTGAGAATGAATCTCTAGCGTCGTGGAGACAGTAATCCGTACGTACGCATGGGCGATGATATCGTTCCCATAATTATTGAATGGAATTGGAGTGGATGATATAATATCTCAGAATCAATATGATGTTATAATATCTATATATAGTTATTATTTACACCATTATACCCATCCATGTAAGGTGGTGGTGGAAAAATAGATTACACTACGGTGTGGAGACAGTATTTCATATGTACGCACACGCGGTGATTTAGTTTTCTGTAGGATGGATAGTAGGTTAAATGGGGTTTTTTCATATTTATAATAACATATAATTATATTAATTATACTTATGTTATTACTTTATAATGAAAAAAATAATTAATAAGAAGTTGAATAATAATGAAACTTGAAAGAATCGATAGAAGAGATTACCACTTCTACGACGCACCTCTTTTAATCTTCCTCTTTAGTGACTAGTTTTGGACTATTGAGAAGACCAGAACCTATAGAATGTATCCAGGGAAGTGGATAAGAGAAATGGTCATGGTTTGGCCGTGATTTAAGGCTAAATTTGTTGTGAATAGGAGAGGGAGGAGGTTCCCTTTTATAAGGGAGGAGAGGGCACCTTTGGGAACGTAAGAAATATTAATTTATAATAAATTCAAACACAACATAAAAACCTCCAAAAATGAATCAATTAGAATATTGGATGAGATAAGATTGTAATATAATCATACAATAAAATTTTGACAGGTTGGTAAATTATTTTAATCATTATCAATTTGATTTATCCTTAATTAATTTATTTATTCTTATTTGTGTTAATAATATTATAAATTTAAAATTGTTATAAATAATTACTTATGTGATGTAAATTATCTATAATTGAATACTTTATGAAATTTTAGAACATATCAATTTAAATTTAAAATTTTTAACAATTTATGTTATTTTTAAACAATTTAATAATATGTTATTTTTATAAAATAACAACAGTGTCAATTTTGACACTATTAAATTATTTGAATTTAAATAAAATCCACACAGAGGATATATTCAGACCAAAATGTATAATAGATTCCTAAAATTTCATATTCATCTAGAAATTTTTTGGAGAACATTAATTAGTTTATATAATGTTTATTTTAATATTTAAAAAACCATTTATTTGATATATCTCATAATAAAACAATTACAACATTATTTTAGTATAGTGATTTAATATACATATTATTGGAATAAAAATAGAAAAATAAAATCATAAAATGAATATAAAATTAATAAATTTCATAATAATATTTTTATTCGAATTTATCATCTCAAAATCAAAACATTAAAATTGTTATTTTTATTATATTATGAATGTGACATCCTTGACATCATTTAAAATAAAATAATATAAATGTACTAATCAGTTTTAGAAGGATCCAAATGGTCCAAAAATAGACCCATAGATGATTATGGAACATAAATATACCTGACCAATAATGTTTGGTCATGTTTCTGGTCCTTTTGAGAGGTATTGTTGTTTTAATAAAAATTATATTATTGATTTTTCATTAAATAAATAATTTCTACAACATTAATGTATAATCAATTAAGGTAATTAAATATGTCTTAAAATTTTCAAATAAATTACCATGATAAATAAAAACATATTTTCTTTCAAATTAGTATTTATAATCGAATTTAAATTTTGTATAACCTTATATTAATAATAAACTAATTATTAAAGTTTGAGTGAGACATATTTCACATTCCTTTAAATAAAATAAATAAAAGGACTTAATCAAATAATAGTGGGTTCCATTAGATTCCATTTTGACCCAAGTATGATTAAGGATAAAATATAATCATCCATTTATATTAGAACATGTTTTAGGGTAATTTTATAACATTATATTTACCCTTAATTACCTGATTTACCATTAACTATGGTAAATAAAATTACCGTAGTTACTATTCATAATGACTATAAATAAGAATTATATTATTACCATGATATATATTTATTAATTCAAATATGGAATCCATTTTTCCTAATTCAAATCACATAAGTTGCAGAAATTATTTTAAAATCAATCCTGTTGTAAAGAAAACGAGTTTTAAATGTTGAAACATTGCAATAGATTGAAATGATTTTACCTATGAATTAAATTTAAAATAAATTATAATGATATACATTATATTAAGTTGTAAAAATATATTCTTTTTATAATTTTAAACCATTCAATATTATAATTTATTTATATAAATTATTATGATAAAAATTTTTGGTTTTAATTAAATTATACCGTGTTTTTCTAATTCATTAAAATATGAAAGTTATCGGAATAATATGAAAAATTTATCCAAAGAAAATTTTTATATCCTGATTCCAAAGAAGAATTTTACTTTTTTCAAATTGAACTAATAAACATGCCAATACTAAATTTAATGTGGGTGTTCTATAAAAAGGTGGCAAAACTACATTTTTTTAAAACTACTTTATTTACCTGAAAAATTTATTTTGATCTCATACCATGTTCAATAAAATGTGTAAGATGAATTATAATGTTATAAAATAAAAAATGTAGTTAATAATATTCATATCACCTAGTTCATAATATAATAATAATATATCATTGTATAGTAAAACCTGGTATTGCATACTACACACACTATCATGGAAGGTCGCGATTATGTGTAATGTAATCCAAGTCAGGGATGTATGTAGTGAAAGCTCCATTTTGGTGTTTCATATAACATAATCAAAACTCATTTCATTTTTACATTAAAAAAATCTATACATAATGTTGCGTAGAATAATTTCTACAACACAAACTTGAATTTATTTGTATCATGAGCCAAGAATAGTTTTGCATATACTACAAGCTATTATGGTGTTTCATATAAGACAATATAATTTTCGTATAGCGTACAACACAAGACATAAATGTAATTAAAAATAATAATTCTTATAAAACCTCAAGTTGTTATACGAACACTGGTTGTTTTCCTAATCCCAATGTAGTTACAAAGGTTGTTATCCAAATCCTATCATTTTATGAATGTCTTGTGGGGTAGCCTTGATTTAATATTTTTTAAGATTATTTTTTTTCTGCAATTGTATGCCTTATACCAATGTTATGATCTCATGACCGGTGTTCTTTTATTACAACATGATTCATGTTTATTTAATAATAATTTTATATTTCATTACTCATGTTTATGATCTATGATTTGCATAATACAGTTTCTACCATTTATTCTCGCATTCTTATACCCTTATGTTCACATTATATTAAATTATTTCCCTTGTATACCCTTACTTATAATCAGATATCACCCTTCCTTATGTTTTATTTCCCTAGGTGATGAAGATTGTATGTATTTTGGGTACATCTATAAATCATACTATAAGGGAATATCATTTTGGGAATTTTTTTATCATTCATTGGATAAGAAAATTTTGTACCTACTCTCCAAAGACCATAAACTATTACAGTCCTTATGTATGTGTTTTGTAATGTATTGAATACTCATTTAAATAGATTTAATATATTTGTATCAATATCCTAATTCAATTTTTTTTAATTTTTTGTTCAATATAATAGTTTGAGTTCGACATATTTTATCTAATATGTATTATGGATGTTAGATGGTGATACTGTAGCATGATTCATTAGATTATTTCACATTATTTCATATAAAAATATAAAATCCCATAATTTTTATGTAATAGATGTATTGTGTGTATTTATTAAATATTTAATTAAGAAAAAAATAGTATTATTCATTTGGATGAAATTTACATATTTAACATTGATAATTAGGATCATAAGATAGATCATTGATACATGGATACATTTTCATCTTAGCTATATGAGTAAATTTATAGTTACGAAAAAAATTTAAGTGGTAGTGTTTCAATGATTTTTTATGAATTATTTTTGGTTTTCCTGAGATAGGTTATAATACTCCATTCTATATGTGAAATTGAGTTTTAGAATGAGTTTTTATGGTACTGGGGGACGTAGAGAAAGTACATGAGTTGGTGTTTTAAAATTTTTCATCACTACAGTGAGGAACCTTTTTTGTCTCCGGTGACATATTACTCGGTAGAGGACTAAGGATCTCACATGAAATTAATAAGGAGAAAAATTACATTTATGTTTACCTCCATGGAATTGGTGATGTGTTTCAGTACACCATGATGGTAATGCATGTTTCTCAAAGGATCCAAGGAATAACCCCTCAATATCATCCACACTGGCTACAATTATCTTCATTCATGTCATTCATCAGAATCCATGCGATAGATTGTAATTATGATTGGGGCATTATTGTTTGGATAATACCCTCATACCCCCTCCTTTGATTTGGGATGGTTTTCATGGATAGACCACTTAGAAGAAGTCTTCCTCTCCCTAGGATGTCGGGGCAAATAATATCTATGGATTATATTGGAATGAAATGTAGTGGAATAAGAGTCTATAATCTACTTATATATCAGGAGGATCAAATACCAAGAAAGGGTTCCTCAACCCCTAAGAATAAAACAACTACTATATGTGAAGAAAATGGCACATTATGATAAACTAATTATTTCATAATTTGATTTATATTTTTATCACAATCCTATAATTTATAAATAATGTATTACATGATAAACCCAAGCCATTAAATAAAAATTTATTTTTAAAAAATATTAAATGAAAAATGAATATTCAAATAATATTCATTCATATAATGTTTTCCCTGTATTCAATTAATAAATTACAGATAAATTTCATAAAAAAATTACCTAATTAATATATACTCAAATATTAATGAATTTATTTATTCATTTGTGAGAAAATATACATGGCCACATCCCAACCCCAATGGTGGGACCAACCATTTCTTATACAGCTATTCAACAGAATAGGGAAGACCCCTCCATATGATATTATGTGGGACACTCTCAGCCAATATATTAATAGTGTGAAAAATATTAAAAATCGTAGAGTGCAGTCTAGTAGCCCATCGACACACCAAATGATATAAGGAAAATTAATTTCAATGAAAACCATTCCAATAAACACACGTTGTGTAATATAATCTCTTTGTATCTTATATATCATAAATAAGGATTTAAAACGTGTTCCATTATGTATTGATCATAACTATTTTTGGATCAAATTAGATATACCTAACTCCATGTAACATGGAATAGGATTTATGATGGTTCTAACATCCTGTTCAACTATACCTGAGATATATCATTCTCGATTAAGATGAATAAAATTCTATCCAGACAATTAAAAAATTGCCATACCACCAATGACACACCAACAAAAAGATTCCCTCCACGAAATAAATGTCATCTTTTTATCATTACACTAATTTACTTGATTAAATGGTACAAATTAATAATAATTTAAATTAAACAGACTAATTGATCAATTTGTATATAAGAACATCTAATGGTACCAGAAATATGTGGTGTTCATACATTAGGTCTATCCTCATGATCTATCATACTAGAGACCACCAAATACGAACATCATGAGAATAATTTCCAATTCTCATGAGCCTTCATTACTATATTTTCAAACATCAACTCATCCCAGTCATGTTGATATATCTATACCATAGGATATATTTTAAATATTAAGTTCATAGTATATTTAGGTTCTCATTATTTCATGGATTCTACTTTGACCATTTGAAATAAAATTTAATCTATGGAAATTACAACAAAAATTGTAGATACAAAATTACTAAAACAATAATAGATATTTAACACCCTGTATAACTCACTGTATAAATGGTATTATAATTTAAATGTAAAAAAAATGTTTGGTCTTGGGTACCCACTTTTAATGAACAACTACTTAGACTAGATCCAACTTTCTAACCATGATTTTCCACACTCACATAATAAGAACATTTTTTTTGCAGATTTTTAGTTTTAATCATGGGACATCCACATTTATGCTATGTGGCTATTATACTATCAGTGACCTTCCCTCCTTGATAAAGACTTCTCAAGAGATTTAATCATTGATCAAAAATCATTTTTTTTGAAATTGATGACTTTCAATCTTAGACAGTAATATTTCTAGAGTTATCATAACATATATTCTCATAAAATATTTCATAATAAGTGTGATTCCATGAACATTGAAAAGTCATTACATATTTTAGATTTCTTTTTAGAAGCCTTTTAATCAAGAACATAATTGATATTTGAATATATGAATACCACTGGCATAAATGATCTCATCCTACTCATTACATTATCTTAACTAAAATTTTAGATGATATCTATCAAAAGGAATAGTAGTATGTGTCCACTTATAAATAGTATCCATTCCACTCCATGTACTAGGTAAATATATTTTTCTAATCACTCAAGTACAAACAGATAGTTGTGACCGCTTCTCATGCAATTATCATGGATTTAAGTGATAATTTCCAACCATGATGTTTATGTTGGAAATATAAAATCCTATACATATAATAGAATATGTGATTATTAAATTAATGAATAATATGGAATACAACTAACCACATTAATATCATACTATGATAATTCATGTCATATTTGAGATATTCATTCTATGTTACTCTGTAAACAATTTTCTGTCAAATTGTTCCAAATTATATTTTTATTAGTACCTTTTTAGCACATGTACTATTTTCTAGGTATAAGAAATCATTAAATCTAACTCAAAATATCTTATTCTCTATAACATCTATTTCTAAAATAATTTATAATCAAGAAAGTTACATTCTTTCGAGTCTTAACTATTTTTGAATGAATTACTATTTTCCATATGTTATAAAACAAATTTTACTTGGAATAAATATTGTTAAAACTAATCTCTTGTAGACACATGACATCAATTCATTCCAAATTAATATTCCATGAATTTGTTTCATATGTCAAAACAAAATTTTATTTCAGTAATTTTATCATGTTATTTTATTCTATTTTGTGACCAATCTGTTCTGGTTTCATTATATAAATGCCTTCCCGGATTGGTTTTGGAGACATCTGATTCCAAATATAATGATCACAGATGGTATTTAGGACAATTAAAATTCTAAGGGATTTAGGTACAATAACGTGGTAGAACTAGTCACTCTTTATTGCTACCACACATATAACACCCATGCATTATCTCACTTAAATACCCATTATGGTATTCAATATAATATGCACACATACCTTAATATATGGAATTGATTATTTATTCAAATTTGGTATATTTTATATTGTCATGTTTAAATATACCAATTACGTACCAGATTCATTATTCTTAAATAATAATTTATCACCCTCCTTGTTTAATATAAAACCTTCACCATGGTTTTATCCATCATATATAGTATGTGTCTTTGGAACATTCTTATTTCAATATGCTCTTGTTGAACATGTTCCAATTAAAACTATTTGTACATATTAAATATTGATTGAATTCTTGTCAAACATGTTCCCACTATCTAAAATAGTGATATTCATACTTTTATATAAATATAGTCTATAACATGACTATCTATTTTCTATATTATAGACTTATGTAATATCAATATTAAACGTTAGGATAACTAATATATTTGCACATTATGTTTCACTTGTTGAATGTTTTTATATCGTTAATATTCCCTTTAAATTTAACTCACATTATTATGAAATGATGGATTTATATCATACTATAATTCATAATATATCTTGTAGTAAATGTATTTGGAATATGGTTATCAGATAGTATTTTTTTAGTGAAAAATGCCTCGAAAATAATGTATGTCACTATAATGAATATAAGTTATAACATTGATTCTCCTTTAAAATTTATAATGAATCTGATGTGTATAAGGAAATGTGTATTTAGAAAATTCATCCATGCTACATTTAATTAATCAATGTTAATAGGTTATACTAATAATCAATCCCCCTTATTAGCATTATTTTCATGAAGTGTATATTGTAATTCATAGTTATAAAGTACTCCACATTATAATATAATAACTGCTGAATTATTGGTCAAGATATTATTTAGAATGTGGGCCTAAAAAATTCATATCTTATATACAGTCATATACTATACATAATTTTCATGTTCCTCAACCAAATCTTAATGGAATACTATGAAGTATATTTAACACAATATAAACATTTGAATATATTACACTCTCTAGTTGAACTATTTTCAAGATCATTGTGACTTAAAAATATTTTAATGGTATTTTAAAAAAACTAATTATGTATGTGTGTCAATAATACCTAAGTTACTCAACTCCAAAGAGTCTAAAAATGTACTAGGTATATTATTGAAAACAAAATAGTTATTTTTTTGAAAAACTTTTATCTTTCCATATCTGGATATATAATTATTAGATTTTTGATTTATCATATATTGAATCTAATCCATGTATCACTAATATAATGGTTGATTACTTGACACTACAAAAAATATTTATTCCAAAAATGAAATAATTTATCCTTGTTTCCAATAAACAAATTGGATGAATGTTTTTTGTTAAACTCCATTTTTAGCTATAACCCTACACAAGGTAATTAGAACTTGTTTAATTCTCACCGTTGACAAAGTAATCACCATTTATTTAGAATTTTGAGAACACACATGACTTATTTTATTGTTTATATACTTATGTTGTTATTTTATTTCAATAAAAAAATGAGATAAGAATATTTCATTTAATGCATATGAAATATCCTTGAAACATTACATAAAATTGATAAATATACATGATGAGGAAGTGAATTAAAATTTCTTTTATTCAGTTCATTTAATTAAAAATTTCAAGGACTTATTTCATGAAATGTGAAGAAAATAAAAAATTAATTATTGACCGTTTTCTTTGAAGTTTGTTGTGAAGGTCTCTTTGATGTAACAATTTCCATTTATATTTTATAATAGTCTCTCAACTAGTTCTCCATAAGAACTAAATTTTAAACCTTAATTATGCTCTTTATTTATATAGGAATATTTACCAAAATGGAAATGAATAATTTTAACCATATTTTTCATTTTGTTAATATAAATTGAGAAAAAAGAAAATTGGTGAAAATATGTATGAAATTGACATATTGAAATATGGAGATCCACCCTCCAATTTAAACATACCTAGTGAAATCATTATTTTTCCATTTCAAGATTCACTTTATCTTTAAAAACATCTTTGAGATAAGATAACATGGGAAATAAACAATGTCTTAATTTGTATCAACAAATAAAATTGGATTTTAATGATATAATTATGACATAATCATTATATATTACATAAATGAGTCTCATGTAGGCTTTTTTCACCCTCATACCCTGAGGGCCTCAAAAGGTATTGGGGACACCAAAACCTGGAATTTCCAACATTGAAGTAATGTATGCATGTGTCTATAAAACTATAGTAAAATCATTCCAGGTTTTACATGTTTTGTCTAATACTATTCACAAGGTGTTTGTGGTATTACTTTTCATTTTGAACAAAAAAATCTACTAGAATATTACTTTTATCTTGAATGCTGATTAGACATTATTGATTAGTTTAATCATAAAATAACTCCCACAAGATTATCAACTCTAGTATCCATTAATACTAGACTCAAAATACTCTGTTTCATGATTATTCTAGTGGAAGGGGTTTGTGAAACCTCCACTAACAGTCTAAAAGAATTGGCCACACCACCACTTAGGTATTTTCATGGAAATTACAATATTGGAAAACCAAATTAACTAATGCATCCCTGATAAGTTGGTAAACATCCCAGCTATTAAACATCATAAACATGATTTACTTAATGCATTCCACTAATGTTTCATAAAGATATATTTTATAATACATTTCCATCCAGCATCATTTTTTTAACCCATCAGTCTAATAATAACTCTCCTGTAATATGATGCACCATAATCTATGGATTATGAGTACCATGTACACGTAGTTTTGTTAAAATTTGTTTGATGGAAGGAATTCACATGTAAATATTTCTTTGAGGTGATTTTTATATTTTAATTTAATGAAATATTTTTATATTAAATAAGTTAATAGTCAATTATCACCCTCAAAACTAAAGTTGAATTAATAGAATACATTCATCATATCCTTAATCATTTTTTATTTACTATTTCATTAGTTTCTCACTTATATAAAAAAGCCTAAAATTATATAAAATTCACAAAGAAAATAAATTAACTGGTCTTAAGCATCTAATATTAGTTAATCCATTAAAAATGTATCGATCAACCCTGACCTTGGAGAATAATACACGAGTTATGCCATGAGTCATAATGTAGGTAACCCACTGTCCATTTTTTTCAATTCATGTTTTCTATACCACATTATCTTGACATGGTATACATCTTATAACATCATCTTAAAAATAAAATTATACTCACACATAGGTGAGGGGTACCAGAAAGAAGAATGTATATAAAGTAAAAAACCCAATTGATGAAAATTCCCTTATACATATTTAAATGAATAACAAACTGTTCACATAATCAAAAAAATGAATTAAATATTATAAATATTTCACATAGTTGTAACAAATAAATAAATAAAAATAAAACCATCCACATATTTTTGATGGTAAAAACTATACTACCGGTGAATTAAAAGTGCGATAATAATTTAAATGATATGTTCTAACAAAATAAATGCTTCATAATGTCATATGTATTTTTAACATTCTTGTAATATATAATAAATATATTACATGATTAACTCGATTAATTAACTTGATGTTTAATTTTGTCAAATAAGAAATGGTATTTTAATATTAAAATAATATTTTTTTGTATAATATTTTATGTGTGTTCACTTAATGTTCGGGGAATAATTTTCAAAATTAAATTAATCCCAATTATGCAATACTTGAATAATATTGAATTTATTTATTCATTGGGGATTGATAATACATGACACATGTCTACCCCAGTGATGGTCCTACAATGGCCTATAAACCTTTCCACTAGAATAATAGAGACTCATGAATATGCTATTGTTTACAACCTTATCAACCCTTTTCTTGATGGTAGTTAAAACTATTCCCCAACCAAGAGCAGATTCGTGAAACAAATCAAGTCCCCTAAGGATTTAGTGATATTTCATAACAATGAATACTTATCAAACTATAACATAATTTGTAATATAATCTATTTATCTCATGATATATCATTAATAGGAGGCACAACTTCTGTCATCATCCATTCTTTTTGTATTTTTGATCTAACTATAATGACATGCCTTCAACTACCTTTTTCAAGGATTGATGAAGGTACTACCATCCTGGTCATCTTAGCCAGAGATATCGCCTCATTAATTTGGAAGTGAAAAAATCTATCTTGACTATTCAACTAATGTCATAACACCAAAAACCCACAAAACACAAGATACCTTTCCATGACATAAATGTTATGGTTTTTTCTATACATTAAATTATGTGATCAAATGATACACTATGATAATGATCTCATGTTAGGAGACTAATAAAAATGTTTTTAGATAGAAACAACCAATGACACCTAAAACAAGATGTGTTTCTGTTGGTCGGTCTATCCTTATGATCCAACATGCCAGAGATCACCAAGTGAAAACTTCATGAGAAGAAATTTCACTACTATAATTCCAGGTTTTCGTAGCACTGGCCTTTAATAGAGCTAAAAAATCCCTAATAATGGGGTGGCTTAATCAGTGCTAAAAACACTATTAAAAGTGACCTTCTATTGGTGTTTTATAGCCCTGATAAAGGAACCCCATTTATCACAGCTTTTTTAGCTCTGTTAAAGGGCCCACCATTATCAACACTTTTTTAGTAGCGCTTATCTGCGCTTTTTCCTAGCGTTGAAAAAAGTGTTTATTTAAAAAAAAAATCCTAAAAAATAATATATAGAAATATATGTATATTTATATGGATATAAATATAATATATATTTTTTAAACTATGTTCTAGATAAGATAAATATGAATATACAATTAATATAAAAGATATTCAGTGAAATTGGCATATAAAATAATTAAAGAATATTCTTAATTAATAATTTGATTATCATTAACAAGGAATAGTAATTTAATATCAATTTAAAGATAAAAAATAAAATGATTAATAAAAGTTATAAAAAATGTTGAAATTGTAACTCAAACATCAAACAGTTATAACTTTTGATCCTGGTGACCGTTTGAGGTCTAAAACATATCCAATCGAAGCCTGCGACAAGATCTATGCATTGTCATTAACATTTATTTTTCATCCATTTTTTACATTATATTTTTTATTTTTTATTTTCATCTTGATTTTCATTTTTCCACATCTATTTAACTTTAAAAAATCTATTTGAAGGTATTTACTAGTTACTTAAACTCATATTTCTTATATCATTTTTGAAAATTCTCATGATTAAAATACATGATTATAAATTCAATAATCTGGTGTGGGAATATTTAGTAGATACAAGAAATCATATTTTTTAAAAATTTAATTTTTTTATTGATTTAAAATTATAATTTCTGGTTATATTTGAAAATTTTAAATACATACATATTTTTAGGGGATATGTATTTAGAATTTCAATTTCTTAACTTTTATGATGCTTCAACTGTGAAATGTGTTAATTGAAATTGTGTGCATGAATTTAACATTAATTAAGTTATATAATGTGTAGACATGATTTAATTGTCAAATGCATGTTTTAAATGCTGGATTTTGTTTTCTGTGTTGGGCATTGCTGATTCGTGTAGCATGTGATGATTCTTTCGTGTGCACATATTTCCATTTGTGTGTGTATGTTGTATCAATGTATTTATTTATTTATAGACACACATAAAAAGAATATTTTATAAAGGCATTCATGACTGATCTTATAAATATATATTAATATACGAATGAATATTTTAATATAAAAATATAACTATATATATATATATTTATGGATATATATATAATCATTAATGTATATATATATATATAAATATAACTATATATATTAATATAACTATATATATTAATATAACTATATATATTAATATAACTAATAAATGTTAATATAAATATATATATATATATATATATATTAATATACTGATACATATATAAATACATATATATATTAATATACATATATATATACATATTAATATAACTATATATATATTAATATATATATATATATATATATATTAATATTCAGATATATATATTTTTTAATATATAGATATATATATATATAACTATATATGCATCTATATATTTATATATTTATATACGAGTAAATATAATTATATATATATATATACAAATATATATTTATAAATGAATAGAAAATCAATATGCTGGAGTGGTAAAGGAATAGGCGCACATGCAACATGTCATGGGTTCGAATCCTGGGGGTGGTAGGTCACGCGCACAAGTGGGGAAAAATACCTAGAGCTTTTAATGGGGTTGGGGGAGCTGTAAAGGCTGGTGTGGTGGCTGGGGTGTTTGTGCTGTGGTGGGGGTGGGGTGCTTTTGAAGGGGGGATTCAAGAACAGTTGAATCCCCTCAATAATTTTTTTTTGTTTTTAACTTTTATCAGTGATTTTTGAAACGTTATGATAAAAGGGGTCCTTGAATAGCAATAAAAAAGAACTGGTAAATGAATCCTTTTATCTGCATTTTTTAGTACTGATAAAAGGGACCTTTATCAGCACATTTCTATGAGCTGATAAAAGGGACCCCTCTTTATCATTGCCTCAATTAACAACACTTTTTTAGAGTTTTTAATGCTATTTCTAGAGCTAATAAAGGCCATATTTACAGTACTGCGTTAATTATTATGATCCCCCCAACACCTAATAATCAAACATCAATTATCTTTATTCAATTTTTTTGTATCTAGACCTTATGAAATATTTTTATGATTAATTAGATAGAATCATGGGTTTCTCATTATATTCTAGGAACTTCTATGAACAATTGATATGAAAAGAAAACTGTATAAATTACTATTAAAATAGTGGATACAGAAATGAATGCACAATAATGGTAAGTGTACATAATGTATAAATAACTATATACATGCTCCGATAATCAAATTGTTCTGATAAAGTTGGGTCCAGGTATCCCACATTTATTTTAATTTTATTCCAATGTTTTTATTATTATTTTTGTCTCAATATTTTATTGTTCATGTTGATATGTTAGAGTGGTAGATTTAAATTGAGATATTATATAATAGATTTTCATCTAGCCTAATGTTTCACCTGGTATTTTTCTAGTATTGTTTATAATAAAGGAATATTATATCATTAGGTTGTGTATTATTTACCATCAATTGAATTTTGTTATGGTATATAACTTCTATCACTTCTTTAGGATTAAATATTTTTCCACTCAACACAATGTTTGTTCTTAAATATTTATTTTTCACTGAGATGTCATCAGATGAGATTATAGGAGTAAGATATCCCTAATACTAAATTCAGATATCATCACATACCATATGATTTTGTGTTTATTTTTTAGGGGGAGGAATTACAATATCTATTTTCATGGGACTGATTAACTCATTATTTTTCATGCTAATAAATGAATTTATGATAGTTCTTATTTATGACACATAGGTGATTTTAAGGTCTTATGAGGATTATGTTGAGTATTTTAGTGATATTTTTTAGGTCCTTAAACAACATATATTGTATGTGATTTTATTAATGTGGAAGTTATTAACCCATAAGGTTCATTTCCTTAGGCATGTTGTGTTCCAAAAGGGAGTATTATCCTATCATTAGACGACTAATCTTGTAATTTCAAGGGTGGTCCTTAGTAATATTGTATATATTTACAGTTTCCTTGGTGTTATAGGTTATTATAAAAGATTCATGAGATAATAAAACCATAACTTACATACATACAACATTGATAAAAATGATTATTAAATGAAACTCACAATAAATATCATCCCCAAAACCCATTGTATTTGTGATTTTAACGATTGAATACAAAATATTACTATTTTATAATATAGAGAACATTTATCGATAAATTAATGACAGTTGAACCATTCAATAAAAAAATTAATTATACACTTAACTATATCCTATGGATTCAAAAAATAACAAATCATGAGATAAAATGCTCAGTAAGGGATATAATATATCAAAAAAATTATATAAGTGACCATAATAATGATAATAAGTGAGACTAAGATGAAAATGTGGTTATGAGAACATAATCCAGGTATATGGCCATAAAATAAGGAAATCTTACACAATAGAATAATAATGAAAAACATGATTCATATAACAAATTTTTTTGTACATAATAAAAATGTATAATAGTAATCAGGTATAAATATAGGAATAAAAAATGAAATATTATGTAAAGGATCACATTCAAGACTATGATCACATAGTGGACAAACATTCCCCCTAAAATAATTGCCTAGGATAAACTACTCTACCCAATTAACATAATATATCATGATTTAAGTGCTTCACTAAAATCATTATAGGGATATATAATTTTGGTAATACTCTTCAAATAATGATAAACCATACATACTTATTCATCCTGAACACAAAGAAAAATCATAAATCCAATATAGCATAGATAAACTGTGTGTGTAAATTGGTTTTATATAACTATCACGTAACATAAATAAATTAACCAGTGAAATAAAGGAAATGATATTATTAAAATATATCCCAATTTATTGATTAAAACATTATTAAAATATTATAACATTAAAGGATATTTACATTTAATAAAACCATTCATAGTATAATAATTTATTTAAAAATATTATAAGTGATCCATTAAATTTTTACCCTTTTCTCCATGAAAAAAATATTATGAATACTTTTCTTAAACCGGGACATTAAATTGAAATGAAATTATTTTTAAAATATTGTTGTATTTATTAAATGTTAAATGTACTATTTTTAAACAAAATATAATAAAATGGGGGATGAAAGAAACCATGTAGAAAATATACTAGAATGTAGTTTAAAAGATTCCAGTCACACTTTTTAATGTAATTAAAAATCAATATAAAGAGACCTTAAGATATCATATAATTATATATAAGTACGTAAATGAAAAAATTTAGGGAATATGTAAATATAATAGAAATATTACCAAATGAAAATATGATATAAATACAATTCCACTTACAAGATTCATTCTAGGTGAATCAGTAGTCAACGGGAGGGGACTGGGTAAGATTTCTTTTAAACCTAGTAATAGACATATGAAAATAAAAAATTGTCATTTAGAGATAAATTACAAAAAAAATCCCCATCAAAAATTTAAACCTAGGAAATAATGATTTTAAAGCGAAATTGGTAAAGAAACCCTGACTTTTATTTCAAACTTCATAAAGAACTATAATACCATAAATAACAACTATATCTATCCCGATCAATTATTATTGAACATTTTGTTTGAAATATTACCTTTAATACTAATACATTATACTCATTTATTATGTATGTATTAGTTAATTATTATTTTTTATCATTTGACTGTAGTAATTTAGACTCTATCATACAAGTATTAGTAAAGTGATGTTGATCACCATTTATTTTATAAAAAGCTAACAAATAATAAATATATAAATATATTACTGTCATATTATTATAATGATTTATTCAATATCATATTAATTGTATCGAATATATAAGTATGATTTATAAGAATGTAATTTAGAAAATATATATTTTGAGTGATTTTATAAATTGAAATGAGATAATTCATAATGAAAATTCACATTAGTTTAACCCTTAAAACCCATAATAATAAAATTAATTAATATTTAATACCATATTTTTCTATTATAAATGTATTGATAGTTATCCATGTTGAATATTATGGTGTTGGTATGACATAGTTCATGTTCCAGGTTGAACTAACCAAAACAATAACATGTGGTATTAATGAATTTGATGAGTATAGAGTTATACAATATAAATATATTTTTACAATGAATAAAGATGTTAATAAGATATAATTATTGTGTTGAATAATATTTTTAGAGAGTAGAGATGACAATGTAAAATATATAAAATACATAACTACATATCTTGAGGGACATTATCAATCTCAAAATATGTTCCTTTATAATGAAGGATTTAAACCTCTTTATTGGGACCAAAAGCTACCCAATAGGAATTAATAATTTTATACTTGGAATTTCTATAGAAATTAAGGCTTAAATAAAATAAAATGTTTTATTTTATGTGGGTAGTGTAGGGTACCTTTTAATGGAGAGTAAGAGTAGGGTTTTTTTTTCAAATACTAATTAATTAATGTGTAAGGAATTCCATTTTTAAAGGAAAGTTGATCCTCGAGAGGAAAGTAATGGATATGGCTCATGAATTTCCTCATTTGAGAAAATTATATATTATTATAGTGATATTTTATTATTTATTTGTTATTTTAGTCCTCTTACATCATTTTATCTTTTAGCAAGATAGCTCATGATACCACTACAACACATTTTTTCAATAAAATAAAATTGTACTAATTTTACATAATATTTAAATTCTAATTCTAAATATATAATCCATTAAATTTTATTTTATTTTAAATATATATTTAAATTAATTTTTATAAAATAACGAAAAAGGCAAAAAAAAATTAGAAAAGTATTCATTTAAACAATATATTATTTTATTCCTATTTATAAAAAATTACTTATAATTTCATGATTTTTAATTAATTATATATATATATATTAATTTTCATTAAATTCACTCAAAATATGAGAAATTTCACTATTAGAAAAAAAATATAACATATAATAAAAAATAAATTTTATATAGAATAAATTTATTTGACCATGAATCATTAATTTTTTTATTTATTATTCTTAATTATTTCTTAATATCATTATATTATTTTACTCAACATTGATTTATTTTTATATTATATTATATAAAAATAGTTAAGTTAAAAAAATACAGTGTACATCAATATATGTTTTTTTTAAAAAAAGATAATTTAAAAAATGAATTAGTATATTTTTATTTTATTACAAAAATATTATTTATAAAAAATGTGTTACATAAAATTATAAAATATTTAAGATACCTTATTAGTTACATGTACACCCATCAGACAAAAATCCAATCCCCATATATCCAACAAAATTACAACCAATAATATTAAACTATTCTAGCACTATATATAACCTTGTTTTTTTTAAATTTCATTCAAACGATTTGTCTCTTTATCTCTGAAAATGTATATTATATTTCTAATACGTTGAATTATTTTCATATTTCAAATTATAATTGTGATTTTTAAAGAAAACCATGAGGGTGATGATTTCACATTCCACGCCTTTTTTTAAACGTGGTTTTATTCAACTTGTAATTTTCATAATAATGTTTCAAATTATATTCTCACTTTATATTAGTAATTTTATTATAATATAAAATTTTATCATAATAAAATAAAATATTTTTTCAATTTAGTTCATTTATTGAAATTAAATATGTTATTCAATGTATTTAGGGAAGAAAATTTTGAGGTGTAACATTCTACCCCGACAAAAAAATTTCACACTCAAAAATTTCATATATGGAAATAGATGAGTGTACTTTTTATTAGTTACATATTTTTGTTCTAATTTCACATCCTTATATATATATGATTCCACTAGATAACTCTAACAAGGTGATTAGTCTTTTTTTATAATAAATTATCTCTATGATCTAATATTTAAATTATTTATTCCCCGTAATAGATATAATGTTCCATTAATAAATCCTTTTAGCTGTATAAATTTGATGAATCAATAATTTAGATTCATGAATGTGATACATTTAACACATTGTTCCCTTTGGAGAGGTTTTGTGGAAGCACTATAAAATAATATATTTCCCCCATGT
Source organism: Viscum album (assembly GCA_963277665.1). NCBI lineage: Eukaryota > Viridiplantae > Streptophyta > Magnoliopsida > Santalales > Viscaceae > Viscum > Viscum album. Next base: position 151,992,208 of record OY728134.1, on the reverse strand, counting down.
GATCTATGATTTCAAAGTGGAATACATATCTAGTGCTCAAATTTTTGTTGTTTCTAAATATTATAACACTCATCCAAGATGATATTATATGTAATTCCTTATTTCAAACATAAAATTATAAATTTAAAAAATCACAATCAATAAAACATTTTTTCAACATTGTTCTACTTTAATATTGGATTGAATGATTCTAACATATTCCACTATCTAACCGATTCCACAACAAAAATTCATCTCAAAATGTTTGAATTTTTAAAATATAAGACACTTAATCATTTGTGTGAAAGTGTATAATGTGCCTCAATTTGTGTACTACTCGCAATACTGGGATTGAAAATAACATTGATATACCATTAAAATATTTTTATTTTAATATTACCATTATAAAATTGCTGTTATATTAGTGGGTGTGAAATGGTTAATGTCATTATGAAATATATATATATTTTAAAATTTTCCATAATATGAAGTTATTGATTAATTCCTAGGAAATATGAAAAATTTTTAATTTACAATTAAATTTGTTTAAGGGAGAAATGTTTTAGAATAACAATTTATATGTGAGGAATATTTTATCAAATTAAATTGAGTTAATAAATATAGATGATTAATTTTGAGAAATTTATAGATAATATATTTAATAATGTCTATTAACATTTCCCTAATGGTAATTTCTTGGTAAAAATTTAGCATAAATTCTTTTTATAATTTAACTAACATTTTCAAAAAAAATGTAACTTATTGAAATCTGTGAATGGATGTTATGATTAATTTTTAACATTATAAAAAATAATTTGACAAAATTAAAATCAAATTTGAAACCATAATTTCAAAATAATTTTATGATAAATGTATGGTATCTTTTGTGAAAATGGTTATTTTTATGTGAATATTAAAAAAATTATAGATCTTACAAAAACTCTTATTTCTATTCTTTTAATCAATGTAATTTCAATGTTCATTTGGTTTATATTTTTTCTATAAGAAACACATATTTTATTTTATTTAAAATCATATAATTAATACCATGAAAAATAAAATTAATTTTTATTTTTTGTATATACACAATTTAGGCTTAAAAGGCATTTTTCTTAAAATTTATTTTAGTGTGTTTTAAATGATTATATTAAATCTAATATTGACCACATATAAAGATTTAATTTTGAAAAATAAATTTCATATTATGAATTACACGGGTATAATTCAAAGAATATTTACTTTTTTATGGTCATATATATATTTTACCTAGGTAAAATATTGATACTACAATAAGTGGTACAGTGAGTTAAATATGGTTAAATCTATGTGACTAGTACAAAAAATATTATCTTCAAATTGGTTATGGAGTCATTATACACAGATCTATGATCAGTTTTCATCCATTGAGGATCTAAATTATATGATTATGACTTCTCTATTTTTATTAATATACTCATATATAGAAAATATATTAATTTCTCTCATTTAATAACTTTAATATGTTTTCTTAGAAAAGATGAGAGTAAATATACATTATAAATGAATAAATATGACTATAATTGTAGAAAATACTTTATATTCATGTTATAATTTATTTTTAATTTCTAAAATTATTACAATTGACTAAAACAAATAGGCTTCTTTAATGTAGCCATTATAAGAAGAAGAGACAAATCATATAATTGTGTTTTAAAAGATTAGAAGTTAAATGTGTTTGATTAATTATTATAATAAATTACTTTTATTGATATATATAAATGATAATTCATGATTATTGTTTTCAAATAAGAATTCCATTGTTTTCCTAAAATTTTTAAATTCAAATATTATAAATAGTCATTAAAAATAACCTTAAATGGTATAAAATGATAAAAATACATTGAAAAATAATAAAAAACCCTATATAATGAAGATTAAATGAGTTATATTCGGGAATTCCAAGAATATTAAATGTATATTACACTTGAAATTTTCTCAATTACATTCAGCATTCATAAAGATTGATTTTAAAAAAAACTTCCATTGATTCTTACATATAATTAGAGATAGATTTTCAATTGTTTTAAAATAAAACTAATGTTTTGTTCTCTCACAATGATCGTACAAAATCCCTATATTAACTTACATTACCATGTAACTAATCATTTGTAGTCACTATATAAATCAATTTCAAAATCCTTAATCTTAATCGAATGAAGGATATAAAAAGTTGAATAATGTAAAGGATTCATGTGACAAGTCGGTAGAAGAGGAACATAGATTTTCATTAAAATGTTATTTTCAAAATAATAATTCATTTTTATTTAATAAGTATACTCTATTAAATTTCAACATAATGTTCATATTTATTAACAAATTATTTGTAAATTCAATTTTTAACTACTAGTTAGTATTTGTATAATTGTAAATGAAAAATTTCCCTTATTTTCTATAAAGGTGATTTTTTTTCATTAAAAAAATAAAAAAACATTTTTTATAACATATAAGGCCTGGAATTATTTTCAAAAAATGATTTCATTTCTTTTTTATCAATAATTATCTACATGTTTCTATAGTTATTCAAAAAAGTTCATATTCCCATGGTTTTGGGAGTTTTTAGTTTTTGTAAAACATTTTAAATAAAAATAATTTTCATTCACATTTTCATTATAAAAGTAAATTTTCATTTTATTAAAGTTTAATATTTAAATTTTTATGAGTTATGATGAAACACAATGATTTTATGTGATTAATTCATGTTATGGTTCTTGGACATTGTTGATGGAGGAATTTGGGTATGATATATACCTCTAATGTGTTGGATGTTGTATATAGATTTAATTAATTATATGTCACTATGATGACATATACACTGTTGACTATTTATAAAACACATCGATGAAGTGAATATAGCTAACTAATTACGCATTAGTCCAATGAAGCTGAAAGAGTTAACTATTTATTAGATACCACTATAAAGTAATTGGAATTAACTAGGATAGTTATTCCTTTAAATTTTTCATTTATCATTTCGTATAAAATGTTTTAGGAAAATTTTGGAATTTTATGATGATTTAATGACTTAATAGATTATTAATTTGACAAGAACAATTATTTTTTGAAATGAATAATTTATTATGGGAATTCTTGAATTTAAAATGGATTAATATGATATATTTTATTTTTTATATCCCTTTTTTAGGTTTATTTGTTTCATACCACTTTTTCCATTAGTTATCACATGGAATAAGGATATTTAGGGTTTATAAAAAGTTTATTAGTGATTCATATTAATTCAATAATATGTTACAGTAGTTAAACATAAATATTAATATAAGAATTTTTTTTGTTGAAAAAATATACAATGTGTGAAAATTATCAATTTCATATATAATTTTGTTTCTTCATTTACAAAAAATAAAATCTAAAAATATCTTATATATTTAATAAATTAAAAAATTGTTATAAAATATATAGTTTTGGGTTTATTTTTATATGATAAATTATATTTGATATCATATAAAATGTTTGGACAATAATAGAAATTATGATATTCTTTGAAAAATACATTTTATTGATGATAATATATACTTATATTATCATGAGATAGTATTTGAGGGTTACCACGTTTATTTGTAAATCTATACTTTTTTCATAATGGTTTTCCATATAATAAACTTTATAATTGTGGTAAGAAGATACCAAGGGAAAGTTAACCTTTCATACGAAAAACATGAGATAATTGGAATAATATATAAATAAATTTGGACAAGGTAAATTCAATTAAGACAAAATATATATCAATCCCATGAAAGTTAATGAGAAAATTTCCATTTCGGAATATGTTAATACTGGAAAATTATGTTAACAAAATATCCTAAATATGTTAATGAAACATCATAACTAGTGGTACCTAAAGGATAGATCAATGTATTGAAGAATAATTTTCATGATTTGGGATGTTTTGAACTCCAGATGACATGTATTTATATTTCTTATCATGAAGATAAAGTTGACTAGTGGTGGGATTTAATTATGAATTCTGAGGAGAATAATAATATTAATTCCATAGAGTGGAATTTATTTAAATATATTTTCATTGAAATATATATTCCTAAATTTATTTGACATATAATGAAAGACACTTAATGGACATGAAGCAAGAGTAAGTGGAATAAATAACGATTTATAAGAAAACATTTACTACTTTTGAATGATAAGAACTTAATTTTATTATATACATGTAATTTAATATTTATATATTTTACACTTGTTTAAAAATAATTTTACTAAGGCCTTGATTACTCATGAATTTTGGAGCTCTTATGAATTTTATCATATGAAGATAGATATGGAGTTTATTTTCAAATTTGTATCCCATAACAACAAGGACAAAAATTGGAAAAGGTAAATAATGATGGTCAAACAATTGATTAGTAATTATAGAGGATAATTTCTACCATTATATAATTTTGGAAGGAATATATATAGGGATCGTCTAATGGTATCAGAGAAGTGTTATTATTATGGTATGATATTATAAATTTTATTATAAATAAATGGTATATAGTAAATTTCAGACTAATAATGGCATGTCAGTAGTGAATGTTTTAATTCAAATGAGATGAGACATTTTACTAATGTATTCTTTTAGATAGTTATGAAAGGTTGAAATCATCCATAATATAAACACAATGTTTTAGAAAATATATAAGAAAATTTGAATAAGAGAAAAACTGTCAAAGACATATAAAAGTTAAAAATTAATTTAATAGTTTTTCCGTCTTATTATATTGAGATTGACGAATATTTTTTTAATATTAATATTGTTAATAAGAGTTTGGAATTATGTTGTAATATGTTTTAAAATATTGTTTAAAATTTACAATGATAGTTGAATAATTATAATGTCTACATGTATGGTCTCAAGAGGTATTATGAAGTGTTATTTAATTTAATAGATGATAAATTTTAGGATGACCATATATTTAAATGGCTTGATATCCTTTTTTAGTTTAATATGATTGAGTATAGACTATTTAAGGAAAGATGTGGAGAATGTATTTTGGTTACAATGCATTATTAAGCTATAAATAACTTGTATGTTTATCATGTGATTTACTATGAAGGTTATTTAGGAAGAATGTTATTAATTTTTAAGATATAAAGAAATCCATTAGGCTTAATGTTTCATTTTATGTTGAGGTAATTATGGTTAATTGAAGAAATGATTAATTATATTCAATGAAAATATATTTTTTCATATAGATAACCATGGGATTGAAAATTTACTTGGTGACTAACTAATTAGTGTTAATTTTTAATAGGTTACCTATATTTTTAATATTATATTATTAAGGTAAATTTAAATAAATAATACTAATTGAGTTAATTTATGGAAGAATATATGACTTTATTTTGTATATTTTATGATCTAGGTTGTTTACGGAAAATATTAAAATATCATGAAGATTATATGATTAAAAAATATACATTTTTAGTATGTTACTTCATGATTAATTGATATTTCATAGAGATAAATTTAATGCTAATTTGGGAAGATTATTTGGTGTAATCTTTCAAATATTTAGGTTCAATTTTGGTCAAGTGTATTTGGAAGAGTTTTATGATTATATATTTTTGGAATGATTTTAATTGAACTTTTATTTTTATTTTAGTAGTTTTGATGATTAATGTATTTTTTCATATGAAGGATTATTCAAATTGGATGTTATCTTAACCTATGGTAACCATTTTGGTTTTGGATCATGGATAAAAATAAGTGGAATAAATTTTCATAAATTCATAGCTCTTAAGATTCATATAATGTAAATTTTTGTTCTTTATGCAGGAAAAATTCATCATGGTTATATATAATCCCGAACATGAATTGATGATGAGGTAAAAAACTAACTAATACACAATCAAAGGATTAAATTATGGATATAAATGAATTACATTTATTTTATCATATTCCCAATCTTGATGGTAATTAGAATTTCTCAACCCATGAGGGAGTAAGGAAAATCTATCAAGTATTATCACAATTCTATCAAGGAATTATTTTGGAAACACTTTACCAAGTGTGATTTTGGAAAATTATTTATTTAATTTATAAATTATTTTTCATTATAAAAAAATATGTATATTATATTATTTATAATATCATGACACACAATTTTCGAAAAGATTATTTAAAAATTTTGAGGATGAAATTCCATTAGTAGGGAAGGGATGTAACACCATATACTTTTATTTTATAAAAAATTATAATATTGATTTCATGTACCACACATAATATTGAAACTAAAATGAAATATAATATACTATTAAGGTATTATTATTTAAATATGACTATAATGACATACATGTTGGATTGTTGGGTATGAATAAGAGTAACCCTATGTGTTCTTCAGTTGGTGAGGGATGATTCAAGAATGGTGGGATGAAGGTGGCTGACAGCCATAAGGGAATATGATTGCCAAATCCAATCCCTAGGTGACACAGGTAGATGATGGCCATTGGGAAATGAGAAAAATATGATGGAGCATAAGGTATGCACCGGTGGGGGGTCATAAAAAGGGTGGGTAGATATACATGAAAATTATTACTTATATATATATATATCAGGGTCATAAGATATTTGATTTTTTCCCTTCGGAATATATACTTATGGAACATCCATCTACTAATTACATTATGCCTGATGGATTTCAAACCACAAAATGGGTTTCCACTCATCCCAATTAAAAATTGGTATATCTTCCTTAATAAACAAGGGTAATTGACACCAACCTATTTCGAGTTATGATTAAATGATACTTTTTTTCAAACAACTAATTTATATGCCCATTTTATTATTATTATTGTTAATTATGTTAATCTAAAGAGATAATTGATTTTAATGAAATTTATTGATCATTTATTTAACAAAACAAATTATGATTTACATAATGGTGTATACTAGATAATAAATAAGAATAAATACATTGTATACTTTAAAAATTCAATTAATTAAAAAATTATTTTTTATGCATTTTGAAAGTAGACAACATGATTAATTTTTTACAATATTTTAAATATTACTAGAATAAATTAGAATCCTTTTTAAAATATTAATGTCAACAAAATAAATTCATAAATTATTAGGGATTTTTTTGAGAATGTTTATTTTTAGTGGATTGTATAAAATGCATATTTTATATAAAGTATCATTTTTTTTCTTTTAATTAAAAAGCTTCAATTGTTACAAATGGTTTTTGATTAGATATAATAACAAATATGTTTCTCTTTATTAAAAATAATTTTATTAATTCCCGAAGAATCAAAATTATACAAGAATTTATAGAATAATACATTTATCTCTCGAAAAGTATTTTTCTAAAAATTCATTTTTCATTCTGTTTTGAACACTGATATAAAAATATATTCGACCAGTTATAAAAATTGGATATTTTTAAATATATTTCAAAATTCAAATTAGAAGGTGAAATTAGGAAAATACCTCACATTATTTTTGGCTATATACTAGATATACTGAGGTAAAATTTGGTCACCATGGTAAGGAAAAAATGAGTACATTAAAGCTAAAACTATATAATAAAATCTCAATATTCAATATAAAATTGTTTTTATGAGTATTTATTATCCAATACATTTTCCCTATTCATATTTAACCAATTTGGACCCACATAACATGGTTATGTATTACATTTTTATATTATTAAAATTATATTTAAAATTATATTAGTTTCTTTCATTTAATATATTAAGTTTTTTATCCCAATTAAGATAATTGTAAATATAAATTATAAATAAATATTTATTGCTATAAATATGGTAAATAAAATATATTCATGTTTATAATTTATTTTTAATTTTTAAAAATAGTAGAATTTTCTAAAATTCTTACAATTCTCTAAGAAAACATTTATATAAACAACATAAAAATTTAGTAAATGATTTTAAAATATTAAAAGGAAATTTTTTTGGATGACTTATAGTGTTCCATTAAATTTATATATTATGTGTCTAAAAATGTTATAACATATGTGTTTGAATTATAATTCCATTATTTTGTTGATATGTTTAAAGTTATTTTTTAATAGTGATCCAAACGACATTAAATAGTATTTAATATTGAAAAGTAATTATTAGATCATAAGAAATCATAAAAAACATATCTTAATTCATTTTTAGGGGAATTGTTTTATATATAACAAATTATAAATTTATGACCCACTAGGATTTTTAAAATTAAATCCATGACTCTTAATGATTAAAAAATTATAAATATGCCCTTGTATTTTTCCTTCAAAAAGTGACTCACTTAAACATTTTTAGAACCCAACTCATTTTCAATTTTCATTCATCCTGTCACCAAATATCTCACTGAAATCCATTCGTTGGTCATTAGGACTTTATATTTACCATAAAACTACCCATAAAAATCCTTAAGCACTATCAAAAATAAGATATCAAAGAGGATAAAAGTAGAGGACATATGTGGTGAGTTGAGAAACGAGGCATTCCATTTTAATTTAAAATGATATTTTAAATGTTATAAATTAATTTTTTCCATGTATATAGTCATTTAAATGATTTAATAAAAAACAAATTTATACATAAAATATTCTTTAGATTAATATCAAGTACTTTTTTACATTTTTAATAAAGGATTCAATTGCACATTTGGAAAATTTTATATAAATATTATTTTTAAATTTATTTACAGAAGTGTAAAAATATTCTTTTAACATATATGGAATGAATGAATTTTCCAAATTTTATTTAATTTATTATTTAGAAAAATTACTTTAAAATTTTATGAGATTTTTCAAATAAGCTCATTTTCCATATGTTCTGTGATTTTTTAGTTTTTTAAAACGTTTTCAAAAGAGATAAATATTTATTCCTTTTTTATGAGATAACTAAAATTAGTTTTTTATGGGGTAAAATGACAATTATTATGAGTTTGATGATGAAAAACAAATATTTTATGGTTTTATTATAGTTTTGGTTATTAGAAATTGTTTATAATGATTGGTGGGTCTAATAAATACTTCTAGTACATTGGGTAATTTGGATGGAGTTAACTGGTTAAAAGTTTCTCCTATGAAATGGAAAAGGTTGACTATTTTAAATTTAATTACCTAGGTTTGGATAATCCAATGAAAGGGATAGGTTGAATGAATAATGTTTTCTTATAATTTATCCATTACAAATAATCCTCTATGATCAGTTAAGATCTTAATCCCGCATATCTTAACGTCCAACCTCTCACATATGCAAAAATAATGAATGATTAAAAAAGAACGTGAGTTTTTTTAAAGGATCAACCAAAAAGTGTGTGAATTATTTTATTAAATGTTTGTAACAATATAATACACAAATTCTAGAATATTAAAAATAGGTGATTACAATTACATAAAATAACTTGAAATGGCTAATCAACGATGATTACATTGGGAGAATATATCAAAAACTGACATAGCTATCTGTTGACATTATATTTATACTAGATTACCAAAAGTTGATATATCTCTTCAAATTAAATGGGTTTTTTATATTGGCATAGCACCAGTTCTTCAAAGGTCTTATCAAACATCTATTAACATTTATTCAACTATTTCTACCTATTGATATAGTCTGTATGCTGGCCTCATTCAATTTTAAGCCCCAATAGTTATATCATCTTCTATATAATTTCTAGCCTTTATTCATATAAAATATCAGAACATTTCAGCTTATGAAAATTCACTGATATATATTGTACAATGAATCTATGAACTCACATTGCAAAAATATTGTAATACTTTTTCTCAAATCGGTTCTATATAAATGAATAAAAAAATTTATTCACAGAGAACTGCACTAAAGATTCTGGTTGTTTTCTAATTCACAACTTATAACCCATGCATTTATTTTATATATCCAATATAAATAATTCTCTAATTTCATCATTGAAAATCAATAAGAAGAAAACCTCACTGTATTTATAATAATATTAATTTTATGATTATAGTCTTCTCAAATGTCTCTTCAATATATTCTCATAGTGTATTTTCACATATCCTTCATGAAGTTCCATCCTTGTGAAACTATCTCAATTCATTCATGAATGTATATAATTACATTCATGAAATACTAAAATATCGTTACCTAACCAAAATTATGTAGTGCATTTTATTTTTATATATTTTAAATAATAACAATTTTTAGGAAGGATAGCCATTTATGATTCTCCCTCACAACACACAACACTGCCACTAAACATACAAAAAATTATACAAATTGCATTTTATATATGAATAATTTAGTTCACATAATTTAGTGCATGATATATCATTATCATTTTTTGTAAAAGTATTATAAGAACTTAATCAAACATCAGACTATTTTTTCAATCCTCAAGGATTTTTACTATAGATGTGTGTGAGTTATATATTATCTTTAGGAAATTGTAAATGCATGAAACTCACGTTATTCATCATGAAAAATGGTGAATTTGTTTCTAAAAAAGAAATTGTCCAAAAATTTAATCAAATATCCTATGGCCATGAGGGATATGGCACAACACACAAATGAAAAAAATACTTATATGAATACAAATATAATTAAAAACTATATTTTATCTCTCAGATAACTCTTTATCTCTCCTTTTATATGATTTGTTATAAAAGAAAAGAAATACTATAATAATATTTATAGACACTTGTCCGTTGAATTTCCTGACATATGTGCACCACCATACCTAACCTATGACGTACGACCCATATTTCATTACACAAATTTAAAAAATCCTTATTAAACGTCCAAAATATATATCAATTATTATAATCATCTTACATGTGATTAGACATTCATTTTACCTCCAAATAAAACATTTATTATGTTATTTTATTAAATGATGATTAAATACACTATCATAAGATCAGATTGATATCTTTGTTACGTGGTCTGATAGTTTCACACATTTAGTAACCCCTTATATGAGGCTTGATGATGAAGATGATCATACTGCTGATCAGATGACATAAATCGATCTCATCGAATAGATGAAATTCCAGTCATAAACATTCAAGGTAGATCTATATTATTTAATTAAGCTTAGTCACACATAAATATTTTGAAATCCTATTAATATATTAATTAAAAATCAGGATTTTTCCACCACTTGGGAAAGCATTATAATCGTCAATTAGATATTATTTAAACACACTCATATGTGTTCCCCCTACTACATTCCCTCTTCCTACCACCATGTCGCATCTAATTAAAACTATGCATTCACATACATATTCCTCCCCCTACAACATTCTAAGATATATTGGATCCATCTTCCAAAATCATTAGTGGATATTCATTGTTCCCACATTTATCTATATGGATTTAAATTTTTGTTAAAATATCATTAAAATAGTTAGCAAGACAAACATCTAAATACCAAGAAAAAAACGCGTACTAAAATCATTTCTAAAAAAACAATTCTCATATTTATCATATTTTGGAATTAAATTATAAATTATAAAAAACATCTTTATTCACATCATTATTTATGGAAAACAATTTCATTATATTAATATAATTAAATATTTATTTGAGAATTATGTGGAAAACATAAATATAATATCAATTTACATTGACATTTCTTCAAAAATATTATTGAAAAAAATAAAATTTAGTCTTCACTAATCCACACAGGTTTTTCAATCTCCCCATTTGTATTTTTCAACACCAAATTTAATACTAAAGAGAACATAATCATCTTGCACTTATTGATAATAAATGAAATGATACAATAATGATATGGTCTTCTCATTTATATTATCAAAACTTTCATGTTTTGAAATATGACCAGATCTTTGAAATGTTTTTCCTTGATTTTATTTATAAAAAGATGGTATCACTCCTTTTAATGAAATTATTTAAAATTAATTAGATCAATGTCTACTTGGGAGAACCCTATGTAGAAAACAAGTGTGATCAATCTTGAAAAAATGTTATTATTAGCAATACAACATGTGATATAATTTTTTATATTATCTATGGAAAAATTATTTTCTTATAATGGCAATCACTTACATTAAACTCAACAAATAGATTAAAAAGTGTAAAATGGAAGAGTTTATTACCACCTTTTAATCTATTTTCCTTTTATTAACAAAAAATATTTTCCAATTTCCTTTTATTTAAAGTCTTTATTTTTTCTATAATCATTGTATAATATATTCAATATATCTAAATGATGACACATTTCAATTTCTTGAATTTTAATATCTAGCATCTATAGATACAACACTTACTAGTATAAAGAAATTTTCATGGTATAAATATTGTGAGATATATATATATATATTTATGGGATCCACTAATTCAATATACCCTTAAGGGATGTACAATATACTTGTTCACAATGATGAAATTTCATTCAATAATGAATAGAAATCATCACCCAATAACAATGAAAATTTTTCATGGAGGAAACATTATTACATCTGAACTATTGTACACTATGAGTGATATTTTATATTACTTATATTTTAAAATATTTTATCATGTTTGGGTACCCACTTGAATATTTTGATCACCTATCATTCAATTAATAAAAAAACACATAATATACATGGGAATAAGCTAGTTCTTCAATGGTTATTAATTAGAAAAAGAAAGATTATATTTTCTCAACCTGAAAATTCTCATTAATTCAACTCTAAATCTCTTCTTTTCTAGGTCCTCCTATGGATTTTTTTATTAGATAAATCATATGCATCATTTTATAATTTCCTTTTCCAATTATTTTTTCCATATTGTGTAGATAGACTAGTAATATTTTTTCAATATGAACTACATTTCTATAACATCTATACAAAATCTCTTGATCTTTTTGATTATATGATTTTTAAATAATCATATGAACTTTGTATTCTTATGATGAATTCACAGTTTTTTCTTTTAGCATAAACATTTTCTTATGCTTCCTTCATTGTCCCCTTATGAAAAATTTATTTAATAAAAATTTTCATAAATAATTTCTCTCTTTTAATAGTTTTTTTATTGTAGAAATATATACTTTTATACTTGGATGTGATTTCGGATAGACTTTAGTATAATGGACATTTTATCCACATATTACATTGTTTTCTTTTACACAATCAAGATTATTTTCAGTAAATAGCCTTTTTGATTTCCCAACACCAAACATAGATATTATATGAATATCCCTTCATTCTATAGATGTGTTCCTTTTTATTCATTGACTTCTCCCCTTGATGAGCTAAAATTATCTGGAAGTGAAATATGTCGTAATTGTTTTTGTCTTTGTCCCCAAATTTAGCCCAACATCAACAATAACCTCTGATAATTCATGTTTTATAATTATGACTAATTTTGAGTATAAAACACATAGTATTTAGAAAAACTTTCATTATTATTTTTCCATTTTCTTTGGGAATATTCTAATTTAAACTAATATTAGTTCTCACTATCATCATATATTTTTATAATTTTTTATTTTTTATTAGAAAAAAATCCACTAGATTAATAATAATTATCATAACTAAAATAATAAAAAATAACATTTTCGTTTTTATTTGGATTGGTCATCATATTAGATTTAGATGATTCAACATGAACATCAACTACTTTATGAAAATATTCCCTCACTATTTCATGGTGTTTTTGTCTTTAATACAACAACTCTGTCTCATTGAATTCTACTTATTTTCAAAATAGTTCTCATTATGGTCTTTCAATATCTTCTATCATTTTACAATTTTCACCTTAGAATTGTTATCTCAAAAATAATATTAATAATGTTATTTTTATTTTTATTTTATTTATCCAACAATATAATTTGGTTCTAATATTATGTTTTTATTATGAAATTAAATAATTTTTCATGTCTAAATGTATTCATTATAGGTCTCTTCATATTTCTAATCATATATTGATGACTCTTCAGGTTTATTAACTTCTTCTTTGTGAGTTTGATGATTTTAGTTCCACATTTATCTTTTTAGTTACTCCATGTGGATGAGTATTCATATCCTTTCCTACTCATAAAATTTTTCTTATACTTCTTCAAAAAATTATTATTCTTTGTAGTATCACATTTTCTAGTTTTTCCAGATCTTGTTTTAGAATAGTCTTCTTCATCATTATCACTCTCAAAATAATCAAATTATTTTTTTGAAAGTAAATATTAAAATGTCCAATTTAACCAAAATTAAATTATATTAATTGATGAAAATATTTATATTTCCCCATACTATTATAATTTATTAGGAAATAAATAACATGAATCATTTAGGATTAAAAAAAATTATAACATCCTCATTATAATATAATAATGGTTTATCTTCATTTTTAATTAACATGAGACCATTCATTTTTTAAATATATTTTCTCCTTGTTATTCTTTTTGAACAGATGAATGTTTATTTTGTAATAATCATGGAGTGTATTATGAAACACACTATGAGTCAGGTATCCAATTTCATCTATGGTATAAATAATTCAATCAAATATAGTTGGTAAATTTATTATCGATAATCTTCCAAAGAACCACCAAAACCCCTAATATTACTTACTATCTAATTTACACCGGTAATGTGGTATATAATAGTTCATCACTAGTCAGTTTGATATCTCCGTACATTGCTCTCTTCATATGTTTATACAATTCATTGACATTGAAATTTTGTTCATATAGATACAAAAATTTATCCCATGCCTCCTTTCCTTTTGCTAGTCCCATAACCTTTCTAAAAAATTTATCCTAAACGGATGAAAAAATCACATTAATGGATTTCCCATATAATTACATATTTTACTTATCATTAAATATTTTTTAATAATCTATTCCTAGTAGGATGACATCCACTATTATAACATCGGTAACATCATGTCCTTATGAAAAAATACTTTGAAGCAATCATTTAATCCTTTCATACATGTTATTATCATATACGAAGGAGACTCCTCTATTTCTTTCTAAATTCAAATTCATAATAATTAATCTTTATTAAAGTTAATATTTTTTCATAGAGACCCTCATACATTGATAACACATGATATACCCAAGTTTGGATATATCCCAAAGAGGGGAAGGTGTGAATCTGTGATGATAATTTTATAATTTATTCATTTAAAATCATCCTTTGTGAATGGATATCATCATTATAACTCATTATGTAATATCAAAACAGTCTAGTATGAAGAAAACTGAAAGCATTGAAATTTACATGAATATTTTTACATGGTTTACCATAATGTGGGTGACTTTGACCTTGCTATTTTCAGCAAGAACCATGAAAAAAATTCTCTATTAGTAACAAAAATATATTAATAATAAAGAAATAACATAAAATTATTAATCATAAATTTTTAAATAGGTGGGATATCTCTAAAAAATACATATTCTTATCTCTACATGATCTTTATACTAGCATCCCATCAATTGAGATATTTCCCAAAATTATTTGGTGGTTTATAATAGCATCCCAAAAGCTCTTAAATGGGATTATAAATCCCTATTAAACCTTTCTCCAAAGTAATCTTCCTTCGAATGTAGTGTTCATTTTGGCCTTATTTTTTTTTTGAATTCCACACAGTCAAATAATATTTAGAATAGATAATAGAATTTCCAACCTTCAACTATCAATAATTTTTTAGATTATGATAGCTCGGTGACACATCTAGTACACTAAATTTCTAGTATGACTTTCTATAAAAAAATTCATTACATCTTCTCTGCTTTTCTCCATACAACTAACTACCAAAAAATTTTCACACACATTTTCTATATAGTCATGGGTTCATTTCAAGTGTCCAAATCATACCTCATCCTTGTATTTTATATGTCTCATTCATGGATTTTACAATTTCAAATTTTTACAACTCAAAAAGTGTATCTCATAATTATTTTGATTAAATATTTTTTTATTATTATGGAATACTCAAATGTTTCATCAACAAATTTTCATATTACTATTTCACTTATAAATTTTTTATTTTTAATCTTGCAAAGATATCCCACTTCATTAATGAATTTATATCATTTCTTTCATTTGATAATCAAATATCATTGTATAACTAGATTTAAAAATTTTCTCATATTCTTCTAGTGTTCAAATAAAAACAATATTTGTGCATTGAAACCATTGATGGAACTATCTCACTATATAAAACAATAAATAAAATCATTAAAAGATTAATATTAACTAAAAATAATATATAAAAACTTTATTTCATTTAATACAATACTTGATTTATCCTTATCTTTAATCATGTAAATGTGATAAGTGAACAACTCATCCTACCCCTATTTGTTTTCTTAAAATCACTACTTTGTGCAATAGTTGTATGTTAGATATTCATAATATAAATATAATAAAAAACACAAAAAATCACTTTTTTCATCATGAAACATGGTAAATTATTTATACATAACCAAAATAAACTGGACCATATCAAACATCATGTAGCTAAAAATTCTAAAGTACAATATTAAAATGAAAAAACACAAATGCGAATACATTGAACATTCGAGTATATATATTATCTCTTAAATATCTCTATATTATGATAATCGATACAACTATATATAATTAATCTATTAGTATTTATAGGAAATGCTCTAGAGAAATACCTCGTCTGCATACAACTCAATACTTCACCAATACATATAGACTAATTTCATTTTATTAGACTATGGGAAAGTAATATCAAACTACCAAAAATCTGTATCAATAAAATTTAGAATCATCAATGTGGTTCAACATTCAACCATGATTAGACTATGTAATTCAGTAAATGGTGTATTTAACTGATGACTCAAAACATTATCTTGAACTCATTCTCATTGATGATAGTTTTGGCATAATACTTCTACAAATATAGGAAAGCTTCAGAAATGGCTTGACAATATAGACAATACCAATAAAAATTGGATGACACAAATCAATCTCATCAAATTTATGACAATTGTTACATAACATTTTATGATAGAGATAATGTTTTTGAATAATAAAAAACCGACATTGATATTTTTTTCACCTTCTCATTAATAAATTATATATAGTGATATATACACAACTCGAGCTGACATATGGTTCATCACCTAGATACACTTCAAATACACTCATATGGGGTGATCATTCATATGTACCTATTCACCGCACCTAATCATGCCCATCACATGCTTTGATTGAACAAGAATATACCTTTAGAATTTTCTTTGGAGGTTGTGGTCAATCCTTGTACACACTTATATAGTGAAATCACATGGTTCCCTAGTTTAGAAAAATATATGTACAAAATTATTAATCTCTCATTAGAAGATTTAGAGGAACAGTAATATATATTACATTCCAAACACTAATATTATAATCATTAACATACTGGACATGTCATTATACTCCTTTTATGATGGAATTAAATAAAAAATTCAAAAACACTTCAACATTCAGTTCCATATTTTTATAAAATAATGTTAAATCTCTAAATTCTAAAATCACATGTATTATGTATTATGAGAATAAATCCAGGATTATCAAAGTTAACATTGACACTTATTCACACATATTATTTACAATAAATAAAATTTATATCTTCACACTCCCACTTTGATTATTAAATATGTTACTGTTATGAAGTGGATGATGATAACTATATAATGTTTACTCATATAAATTGGATAGAGTTAACTAATTATATGTTACTATTATAAAATAATTTTAATTAAATAGGATGTTCTTTCAATTATAAGAGTTATTATAAGAGTGATATATTGATAATTTTTAAACGTACCTAAATGTTAATGTGGGTTTTATATAAATTTATTTTCATTAAGAGGTAATAAAATGGGGTCATTATTTAAATGAAGTATTATGATAATCTTTATATGAATGGTTTTTTTCAAGGAATTTTTTTAATGTTTTTCAATAAAACATTATGGATTTATTTTGTCATTCTTACTTACTAAATGTTTTCTAAAAAAATTGGAATTTAATGTTGATTTCATGAGTTAGAAAATGATTAATTTGAGTTATAATTTTATCATGTAAAAGATAAATATTGATATAGGTTTTCATGAATTTCAAATGGATTAACATTTACCCTTTTTATGTTCCTTACTATGATTTTTTTCCCATCCATTATTTAAAATGAGTTTCACCACGCTAAAATATTATTTTTAATTATAATAGGGTCAGTGGTGGAATGTATTAAATGAATAATAAATTTCAACAATGAAATAGTAGGGTAAACATAAGAACATATTTGTGAAAAAATCTAAAATGTATGGAAATTTACACTTTTTAATGTAATGTTTTCCAACACATTTAAAATATTGAATAAAACATATACTAGAAATGTTAAAATGTTAATCACTTTTATAAAATATTTTTTATTATTTGATTATGATATTTGGTGTAATAAAATAAATCTATAAAAATCTTCACATGATGTCATTTTAATGCTTGAATGGAAACTATTGTTGTATGAGAACTCGAAGAGAGGTTGTTTTTTATACTAATAATAATTTCAATCCAATGAGTTGGATATAAAAATTTCTTCTTGAGTTTGAATGATTCATTAACATTGATTATTAGTTTTAGGAGTATATTAATTATTCAATATCCACTATGTATTTAATTTTTATAGAATAATTATATATAATTCTACTATAATCCATTGAATTTGACCATATAAAATATATTGAGTGAAAAATCCTCTTAAATTGAAATGAAAATTGAAAAAATTGTAAGGAGGTCAAACACAACCCTAATGGAATTATGGTCTTTATGCATCTTAAAAATATCTACAAAATATTCATAGTTTTGTCCTTCTAATTTCAAACAAGAATAATTAGTGGTTGTTTCATCTTCTTATAATTTAATCATTCAACCTTACCATTATTGTAACACCCCAGGTAAATTAAGAATATGAAATTTTTATATTTATCCATATTTGTGAATAAAATATTAATATGAATTTAAAGGGGATTCTATGCTCGATGGCGTACCCAACACGCAACAACGAGTTTCTTGGGAATCTTACGTTGCACTCTAATAATAAAATAATATTATTTCAAATAGTAGTTAACATGTAGCCATTGTATTGTTGGGAATGGATAGAAATAACTAAAATATGATTATATATGTTTTTTAATGTTTTTACATTTATCCAATAAAAGCTAAACGCTTAAAATACGGAGAGAATTAAATTTTAGGCGTATATGCCCTAGTTTTCACTAAAGGTTTACTTATCGCCTTTTGATGGAGAACCGTCATTAAATATAGTTTTGATCAATCTTATAAATTCTATTGGACCAAAAATAACTCTTCTTTATAATCGGGACATCAAAATTTACTTTTTGTGAATTTTTGGTACCTTTCTGATAATGTTCATTTTTTTTAATGAATAGTGTAAAATGTTGTATTTTAATTCAAAACCAATTTTTAATCTAATTTATTTATATGATTAGATTATATTTTTAATTGGTTTTAAATAGAAATTAGAAAATATTTTTACCATTAAATCCAATAGTGGTCGTTGGAATTAATTTCACTTTGAAATCGGACTTAAACTACTGTCAATCGTTTGATACTTATTGTTTCATAAAAACACGCTATTTGCTCTGACAGCGGGAATTAATTATTAAATTAATTAATATGACTTATACATTTTGAATTTTGTAAAATAGACTTCATTTTTGAATTCTTAATATCAAATATATCTTAGGGTGAATTTATGGTAATTTTCTGAAAAACATAAATTTTTGATGAATAGTTAAACCACTAACTGGTACTTATGAAAACCGATTTTCCGTTTAAATGAAATTTTTCCATCTTTGTGTTTTGAATTTCAAAAATATTACATACATGGTTGTCATTAATAAGTAAAATGTGGCTCATTGGGATAAAAATAATTTTTTGGTGAATAGTAACTTATTAAGTTTTTAATCGTGATTAGTGCTAATTAGTGTAGTTTAAGGTAAAAATAATGCTTTAATAAAATAATATGAGCTTGACACATGTCCTAAACTCATTTTTTGTGTCATGGGCTACCACGACAAGCCATGGGTCAACTTGGGGACCCCATGGAGCCACATTTGTTGGGAAATGACATAAATAACTTTTTATTTAATGTAAAAGTAAAAATGACACAAACATCATATGTTTTACAAAAACAATTTGTACATGGGGTTATAAAGATCATATTTTTTATTATAAATATTCATTGGAAAGATAAAAAGATTTCCTACATCATAGTATTTTTTTTAATTTTAAGACACTAAATAAATTAAATTATTTATGACATCATGATGATGCAACAATAACCTCATTGTTTAACGATTTAAATAAAATGGAAAGATAATGTAATATCTATGAACTACACATGTCTAAAACATATTGGATGGGTGGATTTCTAACCCTTAACACCTTATCCACGAATTATATCAATGTGGGACCTTTTAAAACCGAAACACATTTCAAATAAATTAATATTTCTTACTTTCCAAAAGTGCCCCTCCTCTCCTCTTATAAAAGGCCCCCACCTCTACCTCATTTCACACACTCCTAAAGCCTTTGGGTCGGCCAACCCCTGCCCATTTACTCTCTCCACATCCCTCTCCTCATCTTAGAGGATTCCATTTGTGTAGAATCCTTTCAAAGGAAGCCTTAAGGCTCAAATCAAAAGGAGTTACACTTTTAAAGGTAATTCATTCTCTCATGTTCATTTGTTTTATTTTGCTTCTCCAACCCCATAAACTCTTTTTATTTACTTATTTTGTAACAAAACAAGTATATTCAATATACTAGGATGTTTTTATAAGATTTATTCTAGCTAAACTCTCACACAACTACAACAAATGGTTAAAGAACATACGGTTTCTGTGGATTGCGAAATTCTGCCTCCCGAAACGATGATTGTTCAATACTCATTTAACACCCTCAA
Organism: Viscum album; assembly: GCA_963277665.1. Lineage (NCBI taxonomy): Eukaryota > Viridiplantae > Streptophyta > Magnoliopsida > Santalales > Viscaceae > Viscum > Viscum album. The sequence continues at coordinate 151,971,286 of OY728134.1, read as the reverse complement.
AGGTGGCCATTATTATGTCACTATTTTTATATATGATATGTAATGTGTTTATGTCTTCCTTAAGCTTCTATTTTTTCATTTTGGGCATACCTTTACCGTTTCCATTATGGGTAAACGCGATATCTTCATTTAAGGAAGTGCGGACTACCACCCCCTCAAAGTGATTTGATTCATTAAATACCATATTTGGGAAGAATAAAGGATGGAACTATGATATTATATATGATATTATAATGTTATTATAATATACCTTTATATCATTATTATCCCATTCTATAAAATACGAAATAGAAATGAAAGTAGCGTTCATGCGTACGTACGGCTTACCGTCTCCATGAACGGTGCATTTCATTTCTTACCTCTAAAGGATTATGTAATGTTAAAAATGCATGCATGTACTGGATATATATGAAATATATGATATCTAAATCATTAATACAATTCTGGATATAAAAAACATTTGGCCACACGAACAACATGTAATTGTAAGAAGTCCACTTTCGACTTAAGAACCAAATATCGGCAAAACAAATATTATTAACATAAATGATTACATGATGCTTATGACATGGTAATAAGTGATATAAAAGGAATAATGAACTTTAAAGAGGTTCTTAAGGAAGTATAAATTAACTCAAGTTTATTATTCAGGAGATTAAAGAACGATCGAGTCAAGTCGGACCTGAGGTAAGGGATCCTACTCCTCTCTTTATTTTTAAGTACACACTTTTATGTCATTCCTTTTAAAGCTCATATTTCTTGTTATTGGGATGATCTTTTATATTACACTTACTGTAAATTTTATGTTCATGTGATGAGAGACCCTATTCTCTCTCATCAATCGATTTTGGAAGTTCTGAGTGGTGCCATTAGGCTGCCGAACCTTCGTAAGAGATCTAACCTCTCTCTTTATTTTTAAGAACTCTCCTTTATGTCACTTCTTTTAAGCTCCTCTTTGTAATGTTGGGGATGTTATGTTATATTAATCTTGCTGTACATTTTATTGTAATGTGATTAGATACCCTATTTGATCTCATCAATCCATATTCGGAAGTTTTATGTGGCGTTGTTAGGCTGCCGAGTTTTCGTAAGGGATTTTTCATCTCACTTTTATTCCCGTGAGATTTATGCTACATTTGCCACAAATTCCATTGAGTGGTGTATGTACTGACCATTATTCTACTCTTTGTGTAATATACTTTCGTTTATGAGTATTTACATCAATGATCTATTGTCCTTCTTTCATGGGGTGTTTGTTTTGAAAGATACCCAAGTCGGTAAGGGAACCTTTCACCCTCCTCTTTTTTTTAAAAAAAAGACTTCTTTTGTTGGGTCTTTTAATTTACATATTGTTATGTTGGGATATGTTCTAATATATCCTTATTGATTTAAATTTTATGTCCAAGTGATGAGATACACTTTCTATCTCTCATCAACTCATTTTGATGTGATGCCATTAGGCTGTCAAGGGAACTTTTTAACCCAATTTCGATTTCTTTGGGTTCAACATGTAGTCATTGAATATGTCATCCCTTGATTATGTGTGAATGAAATTTTATTGTTTTACACTTAATATACACTTATATTGGATGTATTTGTATTTGTCACACATATTTTTGAGATTGATTTGTCCTTAATTTAAGGATGCCTTCTTTGTAAGGGATTTCATCACATTTGACATTTCTATTGAGACTTCATTGTTGTTATGCACCAATTCACTCTTATATGGTGTATATACTGTCCTTTAGAATATTATATCATGAATCCATTTATTCTCATGATATTATAAAGTTCTGATTTAATGTTATTCCACAATTATTGTATTCAAGAGTCTCTAATTTTGGTAAAAACCCTTTAACCAAAATATCTCTTTAAATGTTTTAATGAATTGTTCTTTTTAATATCCATGTTTTCAAAATGGTTTTAAGGATTTATTTATATGAACATTAATGGTTTAAAATGTTAAAATCTTCAAGGTGGTATGGGACACTTTGATTCAAAAATCTCATTATTAAATGTTTTAAATGGTTTTCGAAATGGTTTCTTTTTGAACGGATTCATTATTTCAATATAATAAAATGATATATTGTGATTGAAATGTAGATATGTTATGTTTCCTTTATGCATGTTTTATGTGATATGTTTATGTTATGGTTCTTGGGCATTATTATGAAAACGGGTGGTTCCGTGATAAACTAAGGGCGGGTGAGCCCGATATAGCTCTCCAATGCATTGGGTAATGCGAAGGAGTGAAACGTTATGGTTTATCTGAAGAGATTTAGGGAATATACTGTGATGGGTATTCCAAACGTAACCAAGAGGGTTACTACCTACGTAAGAATGTTATGAATGCCTAAAGTTACCTTTATGTCTCATTTTTTCTATGATTTATTCATGGTTTGATGAGGTATGTTAAAGTGCCTATGTTTTATGGGTAAAGTATGATTTCATTCTTATGTATATATGAACTCATGTTTCCTTTCAATATTTTTATAACCCTTACTGAGCTTTTTATGCTCATCCCAAGTTTTTGAATTGTTTTTCACAGGTCAAGGGAAAGGTACATGATGTGATGGTAGTGTCAAGGATGTGTCAAGAAAGAATCCATGTTTTATTTTCAATATGTTTCCGTTGATGGGAATAATGAATACTGTCTTTTATGTAACCACTTTGTTTTAAAGTGGAATGTAATGCAAGTTTCATGATCTAATTCTCTAAAACTCTAAACCTAAAAAGATCCTCAATGTGTAATCTTGTAATAACTGAAGATTAAGTAAGGTATAAGGCTGGGGCCTTATAGTTGCTATCAAAGGTCGGTTTAGATAACTTTAGAGGTTAGGGTATTATTTAAGCATAAGTGACATTACCATAATGGTTAGGATTTCAGAAAGAGTCCTAATTTTAGATAAAGTGAATGAGTAAGTATATCTTAGTGTTTACCTTCCTCATTATTACATGATGGTTTTGTTGATATACTCACCCTGACCTTTTTGGTTTTAGTAAATTGCTGGATCTAGCAGGCACCAAAGTGACAATGGGTTTGAAGGAAACTGTGGTGGTTCTCTGATTAGGATACTGGATGAGATGGGGGATTCAATGAGGAATCTCATAGTTGTTCTAAACCAACTATCAAGGAGTCATGATCAATCACTTCAACCTTGGTGAGTTCTCTAATGCATCATGTATGAGATGGCCAACTCGATGTGGAAATTCAGGTAATAATTATTAAGGTAACCATTAGGGTTTATATGATCCTTACTTTTGAGGTAATTATGGGTTATTATTTGATATGATGGAAAATAAAGGGCATGAGATAAAATTGAGGTTAAAATATGTTATGATTATTCTTGAAGATTTTATCTCATTTTGGGGAATGTTTTAAGAATTATATAGTTTTGGAAAAAGGACAACACGCAGACCGTGTGACATCCCGTCGCGTCGGACAAAGCTGCGGGAATCGAACCCACAACTAAAGTGCGACTGGTATTTATCGCCTACCACTGGACTACGCGAAGTCCCTGGTTAGTTTGGCCGATTATTTCTAGTTATATGATTTTATAAATTAAGAGTATGTTGATTTTGGGTTATTTATGAAAATGATTAACCTATCATGGAGGATATGTGATTAGGTTAATTACTTTTCAATATGAGACTTTAGGAGCAACTGATGTTGTTTGGAGATAAATGTTACGATTTAACTTGGAAGACTATGTGACTAAATCCTTCAAATATTTGGGTTTCAATCGTAGTCTGGTTTACTTTGAAGAATTTTATGTACAAATTGATTATAGAATGGTCCTCGATGAACTTTGGGTTTTGTTGGACAAATTTTGGAGGTTAAGAATATATTTTCTTTTTATAAAGGGTTATCCTTTTCTGGATTATCTGATCTTGTAATAACCTTCCTGGTTTTGGTTAAAGTCTAAAGACATGGGAAGTATATAGTTCTATTTTTTGGATTAGGTGATTCTCTAGTAGTTGATTATAGTACTCTTAATGTGAACAAGACTTCCTAAATACTCGTCTTTTGGAGAAAATATGAGTCTGTGTAAGGAATATATTAAATGATGAAATTCAATATGATAAGTGATTATGTTTCCTTATGAATAAATTCCTCAATAAAAAGTATCTTAAAACAAAAATGTTGTCTATTAACTTTTCCTACTGGGGAATCTAATACCGTTTAACCCATCACAAGTTTATGATTTTCTCGTGGTTAACTATCTCCTAAACATGTTTTCTATCACTCTCCATCAGAACATGACCCTTTGTTTTTTTTCCTCCATGTCCATATTTTCATACATGGAATCCTAGTATGGGTTATCTCGGGTGACCTTTGTACTTATCTTTCTTTATATTAAAGTGTTTGTTTTACCGACTTTTGTTCCGATGTGGGACTTTCAAATATGTTTCCAAGCTCAATTTTAAAAATTGCGAGGACGCAATTCCCAAAAGGGGGGAAGGATGTAACACCCCAGGTAAATAAATAATATAAAATTTTCATATTTATCCATATTTGTGAATAAAATATTAATATGACTTTAAAGGGGACGCTATGCTAGATGGAGTACCCAACATGCAACAACGAGTTTCTTGGGAATCTTACGTTGCACTCTAATAATAAAATAATATTATTTCAAATAGTAGTTAACATGTAGTCGTTGTATTGGCGGGAATGGATAGAAATAACTAAAATATCAATATATTTGTTTTTTAATGTTTTTACGTTTATCCAATAAAAGCTAAAGGCTTAAAATACGGAGAGAATTCAATTTTAGGCGTATATGCCCTAGTTTTCACTAAAGGTTTACTTATCGCCTTTTCATTGAAAACCGTCATTAAATATATTTTTGATCAATCTTATAAATTCTATTGGACCAAAAATAACTCTTCTTTATAATCGGGACATCAAAATTTACTTTGTGTAAATTTTTGGTACCTTTCTGATAAAGTTCATTTTTTAATGAATAGTGTAAAATGTTGTATTTTAATTCAAAACCTCTTTTTAATCTAATTTATTTATATGATTAGATTATCTTTTGAATTGGTTTTAAAGGGAAATTAGAAAATATTTTTACCATTAAATCCAATAGTGGTCGTTGGAATTAATTTCACTTTGAAATCGGACTTAAACTAGTGTCAATCTTTTGATACTTATTGTTTCATAAAAACACGCTATTTGCTCTGACAGCGGGAGTTAAATATTAAATTAATTAATATTACTTATATATTTTGAATTTTGTAAAATAGACTTCATTTTTGAATTCGTAATATCAAATATAGCTTAGGGGTGAATTTTTGGTAATTTTCTGAAAAACTTCAATTTTTGATGAATAGTTAAACCACTAAGTGGTACTTATAATAACTGATTTTTCCGTTTAAATTAAATTTTGCAATAATTGTGTTTTGAATTTCAAAAATCCAACATACATGGTTGTCATTAAGAAGTAAAATGCGGTTCAATGGGATAAAAATAATTTTTTGGTGAATAGTAACTTATTAAGTTTTTAATCGCGATTAGTGGTAATTAGTGTAGTTTAAGGTAAAACTAATGCTTTAATAAAATAATATGAGCATGACACATGTTATACCCTCATTGGTTGTGTCGTGGCCGACCAAGACAAACCCTGGGTCAACTTGGGAACCCCATGGAGCCACTTTGGTTGGGAAATGACATAAATAACTTTTTATTTAATGTAAAAGTAAAAATGACACAAACATCATATGTTTTACAAAAACAATTTTAACATGGGGTTATAAAGATAAGATTTTGATTATAAATATTCATCGGGAAGCTAACAATATTTCCTACATCATAGTATTTTTTTATAATTTTTAGACACTAAATAAATTAATTTATTTATGACATCATGATGGTGCAACGATAACCTCATTGTTTAATGATTTAAATAAAATGGAAAGATAATGTAGAATCTATGAACTAAACATGTCCAAAACTTATTGGATGGGTGGATTTCCAACCCTTAACACCTTATCCACGAATTATATCAATGTGGGACCTTTTAAAACCGAAACACATTTTCAAATAAAGTAATATCTCTTACATTCCAAAAGTGCCCCCCCTCTCCTCTTATAAAAGGCCCCCACCTCTACCTCATTTCACACACTCCTCAAGCATTTGGCTCGACCAAACCCTGCACATTTACTCTCTCCACATCTCTCTCCTCATCCTATATGATTCCCTTTGGGAAGAATCCTTTCAAAGGAAGCCTTTAGGCTCAAATCAAAAGGGGTTACACTTTTAAAGGTAATTCATTCTCTCATGTTCATTTGTTTTATTTTGCTTCTCCAACCCCCTAAACTCTTTTTATTTACTTCTTTTGTAAAAACAACAGTATCTTAAAAATACTAGGATGTTGTTATAAGATTTATTCGAGCTACACTCTCACACAACTACATCAAATTGTTAAAGAACATACGGTTCCTGTGGATGGCAAAATTCTACCTCCCGAAACGATGATTGTTCAATACTCATTTAACACCCTCAAAGGTGGCCATTATGATGTCACTATTCTTATATATGATATATAATGTGTTTATGTTTTCCTTAAGATTCTGTTTTTGTCATTTTGGGCATACCTTTATGGTTTCCATTATGGGTAGACATGATATCTTCATTTAAGGAAGTGCGGACTACCGCCCCCTCAAAGTGATTTGATTCGTTAAATACCATATGTGGGACGTATAAAGGATGAAAATATGATATTATATATGATATTATACTGTAATTATAATATACCTTTATATAATTATTATTTTATTCTATAAAATACGAAATAGAAATGAAAGTAGCGTTCATGCGTACGTACGGCTTACCGTCTCCATGAACGGTGCATTTCATTTCTTACCTCTAAATGATTATGTAATGTTATAAATGCATGAATGTAATGGATATATATGACATATATGATATATAAATCATGAATACAATTCTGGATCTAATAAACATTTGGCCACACGAACAACATGTAATTGTAAGAAGTCCACTTTCGACTTAAGAACCAAATATCGGCAAAACAAATATTATTAACATAAATGATTACATGATGTTTATGACATGGTAATAAGTGATATAAAAGGAATAATGAACTTTAAAGAGGTTCTTAAAGAAGTATAAATTAACTCAAGTTTATTATTCAGGAGATTTAAGAATGATCGAGTCAAGTCGGACCCGAGGTAAGGGATCCTACTCCTCTCTTTCTTTTTAAGTACACACTTTTATGTCATTCCTTTTAAAGCTCATATTTCATGTTATTGGGATGATCTTTTATATTACACTTATTGTAATTTTTATGTTCATTTGATTAGAGACCCTATTCTCTCTCATCAATCCATTTTGGATGTTTTGAGTGGTGCCGTTAGGCTGCCGAACTTTCGTAAGAGATCTAACCTCGCTCTTTATTTTTAAGAACTCTCCTTTATGTCACTTCTTTTAAGCTCCTCTTTGTAATGTTGGGGGATGTTCTGTTATATTAATATTTCTGTACATTTATTTTAATGTGATGAGATACCCTATTTGATCTCATCAATCCATATTCGGAAGTTTTATGTGGCGTCGTTAGGCTGCCGAGTTTTCGTAAGGGATTTTTCATCTCACTTTTATTCCCATGAGATTTATGCTACATTTTCCACAAATTCCATTGAGTGGTGTATGTAATGCCCATTATTCTACTCTTTGTGTAATATAATTTCGTTTATGAGTATTTACATCAATGATCTATTGTCCTTCTTTCATGGGGTGTTTGTTTTGAAAGATACCCAAGTCGGTAAGGGAACCTTTCACCCTCCACTTTTTTTTAAAAAAAGACTTCTTTTGTTGGGTCTTTTAATTTACATATTGTTATGTTGGGATATGTTCTCATATATACTTATTGATGTAAATTTTATGTCCAAGTGATGAGATACACTTTTTATCTCTCATCAACTCATTTTGATGTGATTCCGTTAGGCTGTCAAGGGAACTTTTTAACCCAATTTTGATTTCTTTGGGTTCAACATGTAGTCATTGAATATGTCATCCATTGAATATGTGTGAATTAACTTTTATTTTTTTACACTTAATATCAAATTATATTGGGTGTATTTATATTTTTCACACATATTTTTGAGATTGATTTGTCCTTAATTTAAGGATTCCTTCATTGTAACGGATTTCATCACATTTGACATTTCTATTGAGACTTCATTGTTGTTATCCACCAATTCACTCTTATATGGCTTATATACTATCCTTTGGAATATTATATCATGAATCCATTTATTCTCATGATATTTTAAAGTTATGATTAAATGTTATTCCTCAATTATTGTATTCAAGAGTCTCTAATTTTGGTAAAAACCCTTTAACCAAAATATCGCTTTAAATGTTTTAATGATTTGTTATTATTAATATCCATGTTTTCAAAATGGTTTTAAGGATTTATTTATATGGATATTAATGGTTTAAAATTTTAAATTCTTAAAGGTGGTATGTGACACTTTGATTAAAAAATCTCATTATTAAATGTTTTAAATGGTTTTGGAAATGGTTTCTTTTTAGACGGATTCATTATTTCAATATACTAAAATGATATATTGTGATTGAAATGAAGATACGTTATGTTTCCTTTATGCATGTTTTATGTGATATGTTTATGTTATGGTTCTTGGGCATTATTATGAAAACGGGTGGTTCCGTGATAAACTAAGGGTGGGTGAGCCCGATATAGCTCTCCAATGCATTGGGTAATGCGAAGGAGTGAAACGTTAAGGTTTCTACGAAGAGATTTAGGGAATATACTGTGATGGGTATTCCAAACGTAACCAAGAGGGTTACTCCCTACATAAGATTGTTATGAATGCCTCGAGTTACCTTTATGTCTCATGTTTTCTTTGATTTATTCATGGTTTGATGAGGTATGTTAAAGTGCCTATGTTTTATGGGTAAAGTATGATTTCATTCTAATGTATATAGGAACTCATGTTTCTTTTCCATATTTTTATAACACTTACTGAGCTTTTTATGCTCATCCCAAGTTTTTGAAATGTTCTTCACAAGTCAAGGGAAAGGTAAATGATGTGATGATAGTGTCAAGGATGTGTCAAGAAAGAATCCATGTTTTATTTTCAATATGTTTCCATTGATGGGAAGAATGAATACTGTCTTTTATGTAACCACTTTGTTTAAAAGTGGAATGTAATGCATGTTTCATGATCTAATTCTCTAAAACTCTAAACCTGAAAAGATCCTCAATGTGTAATCTTGTAATAACTCAAGATTAAGTTAGTTTTAAGACTGGGGCCTTATAATTATGTTAGACTAATCATATGATATAGAATCTTTAGTCCCCCTCTTTATATAGTACTAAAAAATGATCTTTAATATCTGTTTAAATATTTTTGATAATGGTATGGATAACAACTTATGTGAAAAATATCATCTTAAAAAAACATTCAATTTTGGAACTAAAGGGACATATATTAATTTCTTGAATGTTATGATTCTATCCTTTTTAATTCTAAACTAATTAATTTATGTTACCTTATTATCTTTATATTTATGATTTATATGAATATATCTTAGTAACCACATTGTATTGTCTATATTAGTAAATATATTGGTTAAGTTATCACGATCCTATTAGCTTTGAGAATCAACCACATTAGTGGCCACTCCACGGTGGAAATTTGTTGATAATTTATTGTTCTTACCCAATTACAAACATTACATTTGGATCATATTAAAATCTTTCTATGTGAATTTATACTTAGAGATCTTATGATTTGTATATACATGAAAATTATCTCCATTGAGATTATTCCTCTATTTCTCTGATTTAAATATTTATATTACTAGTTCTAAATAATACATTGGGTAATTGTTTTTCATGAAATTTAATGACGAATAAGCTGAAACCATAGCATTTGTCTTACGAACATACCCTATGAAATTCTTTAATTGATCAATGTATATGAGAAACCCTGTACCGCTATATGGAAGTGAAAGTATGGGTGTAGTTACCTATAATCTCCTAATCTCTTAGAATCTTCCTACCTATTCATTTGTTTAGAGGAACTCAAATCTCAATCTGGTTAGCTTGGTTAGTGGATTTAATAGTCATAAATAAATTCTCAATAAAAATTGACAGTATCTTGATATAAAAAGAAATCAGTAGTTCTTATTCATAGTGGTTAGTCTTATAAAATCTTCAATCACATATTCTTTTGAAGAATATATATATATATATTTACTCTCTTCTGATTACATGTCCCAATAATGACACATTGTTTAAAAAAAATTCAGACATTCTAAATTTTGAATACTGTTTCTCAATGCTTATAGTAATTATCAAAATAATTAAATTGTTATAATTATCTTCTCTACTCCTGAAATATATAAGAATGTCAAATATAAATTCAACCAAAATTTGATTAGGTAATATCAAATTACAATAGTCATTAAATACAAGAAGATAGAGGGAAAATTTCTAAACTTTAATGGAATCAAAATGAATTTGTAGCCTACATATTTTTTATGGAAGGATGTTTTAAGTATATCCTATAATTTCACATTTAAATGATGATATCTAGGGAGAAATCCATTATATGATAAGTATTTATCTCCTCACTAATTATTGAAAACATCATAAATTTGAGTTAGATGATACTTTTTATTGGACATGATTCTATTAAGATCGTGTGGTTAATGGAAAGACATATTGATCAATAATTATTTTTAGAAAGTAGGTCTATTTTACACTGTGCTGAATTTCACAATATATAAATCCAAATTCATTATTCTTTTTTATTTTTTTTCTTAAATTCCTCAAATTATATAGATTACATTATATGTTGAGTCTTAGATATTGGCATAGAACAATATATGACATAATTTTAAAACTCAACCACACAAACTACGAGATGATTAAGAAACATATCGAAAAATAAATCAACATAATCATGTATAATTATCATATATTCAATGTTGAGTTTCATCCTAACCATTTATGATAAATGTTCCTAATTATTAATTTTCAATTCATAAATAAGATAATTAATTTTAATTGAGAGTTCATAATGGTATTTTCATTGATATATTTTCATGGATTGATTTAGTATATGATATTCGATTTGAAAATTTCGAAAATTAATGTTGGATCTTTATATGTAAGGAAAATACATGATAAAAATTACATAAAACATTACCAAATAATGAATAATAATATTTTGTAAAAGCATATTCCAAATATCAGAAAATATAGATGATTTATAAAATTGATTTAAAACGATTTTACCACTAATAATAATTAAATATCAAGTAAACATAGTAGTGAACTAATGATTTTAGAGAAATTTATTGATATGATTTAGTGGGTAGTAATAAAATCAAATAAGATTTTTTTATATCTAATTTAAGTGATGAGTGTACCTTTCACCACATAATTTCATTCCCCACTTAAAATGTTGTAATTATATATGTGTGTACTTTATCAATTGTCATTGTTAACCCATTCATTGGTGTATTGGTTGAAAAATTGTATAATCTCATTATTATAAAAGCAATGACATGTTATTGGTTCATTAGGTTTTAATTTATTTTCATCCTTTTCAATGTTTTAACTCTTATTATCTCTTAGGAGTTCATTTTTTTATAGAATAACTTATCATGCATCAATTATTTCCCCATAATATTGAGGTAATTCATTCAATTAACATCCCAATTTTTGACCATGTAAGATGTTCAATCTTCATTAATTCATGTGATTTATTTTTTCAGTCACTACAAAAGTCTATTTTACTATTAATGTCCCCAAATCCATGAAAATAATGAGTCTATATTTTTCATGTCCACATTGAGATCACATTATATTGTGTCTTTATAGCTATAAAAGTACCATATAGAATTTTATTTTAAAAAACATGGTTTTAAAGCACTAAAAATGAGTGAATGTGTTTTTGTTCTCATTGTTAAGAAAAATTTATTAACTTTCATTTATAATGAATTTTGTATTTCCGATACCTCCATATTCATCCTCCTAATTATTTAGAATAATGACTTCTCTCCTTATTTTAACGAATACAGCTAATTTAATATATTTTTTATGTAATATTAAATTTATTATCTCATATTTCATGGAGACTATTTATTCATTTTTCAACATATTCTAAATTATATTCCATAATTTTTCTGATATTCCTCCAAAAATATAAATATTTAATAGAAATATTTTTTGATATTTAAACCATAGAATATAAAATTTCAATTCAGTTTTGTTAATGAAATGTTGTTTAAAAAGTTGACCAAAATATCCACTAACGGATGGTGGATATTGACACATAGACAACTCAGAAACATGTTTTCATTTCTGTAGTTAATTCATGAGATCAACATAGTTCATGTTATTTTTCATATATTAAGAAAGTTGGGTGGGAATCTTCATCGGGGTTTTCACTCCACACCCCATCCAGTAGGGTTACTCATTTTGTAAATCATTTGATTTTACATCACAATCATTATTCACTTGATTGTTCTTGGTTATATTCATGGAATAAAACCAATAAAATTTATGAGACTATAAAATAATAATATTCAGAATAAAAAAACATATGATAATGAAATCAAATTCAATGATTTCATAACTTATTTCAAATTCATTGAAACAAATGATATTTTAGGATTAGCCTTGGTTGATTTAGATTTTATCCTCTTATTATTTATAACCTAGCCCCTAAATTGAACTATACCCCAATATGATGCAAAATAAGAAGACCTAATGATAAGATATAAAAATATAACATTAATACACTTGGTTATTAGTTATAACTAAAAATAATTCACACCACTAGAATATGTAGGTTTAGTGTCCAAATATATTTGAAACATAAACATATTAATTAATGATATAGTGATAATATCTCCATAATTACACAACACAAGAACCTATTAAAGACATATCATATCTTATGCACCCAAAAAGTGGCTATTTGAAAATACAAAAAAATGTTTTTTGGATTTATCATGTCTTATTCACTTCATCCTAACCATGTTAATGGAAACATAATAATGAATGAGTAGAGATTCTCAATAAATGGTAACAAATATTAGTTGTCAATAAAAAAAGTAAGAGACAATAATGAAGATCATAAGTGAGCATAAGATGGAAATTTGGAGAGGTTAACATGATTAACATACATGATAATCACATAATGAAGTTATACCCAATTGAATAAGAATTATAAACATGAATCACAACATAAGTATATTTTCATCATATAATAATATTGTATAGTAATGTGAAACACACATAAGCATAAAAAAGCACCTATGAATTTATGGCTCATTATAAAGACCAAAATAATATAGTGGATGAACATACCCCATAACGTAGTAGGATTTTTTGACTCCCTTGTATTATAATATAAATAATCCTGACATATAATATCTATTAAATGCAGTCGATGGATATATAATTTTGGGACCACTAATCACATAATGATAAATAATAAATTAGGGCCACATGAACATAGAAACACTGAGTGAACGAGCATCATGAAATTTTATAATAAAATAAATACAAAATTTATGGAATATAAATTGTAATATTTTACTAAAAAATATCCCTAATGATTTCTGAGATATTTACAGTAAAAATATAACATAAAAGGATATTGGAAAGGATTAAAACCATTTATAGAAAGAATATTTTTCTATAATATTAGAAATAATAATTTTTTTTTCTAAAAAATTCCATAAAAAAATTGATAATGAATAAATGGATTAAAATGATATGGAAAAAGGTTCTGATAATTTTTTTCCAAAATTCATTAAATTAAGAATTGTCAAATGGAATCTTTTAAGTTAATATATAGAAAAACAGTGGAAGAAAGTCATTTTGCATAAAATATAAAAGAATATAGTTAAAAAGAATAATTTCACACTATTTAATTTAAGTAATATTAAATAGAAAGTGCCCTTATAAAATCTTAAATGTATTGATAAGTCATCCTTGGAATAATATAGAAAATATTTATGTGCAAGTGATATATTCCTTTCAAAAAAGAAATGTTAAATTCAATTTTAATTATAGATTATGTTTTTGCTGAGTTGTCAATAATTGAGTAGGGAAACTCCAAGAAGACTTATCAAACATAGAAATAAATAGTTTAGAAATAATATAATTTATTCTTTTAATAAATTATTAAAAAAATTGAATAATAAATTTTTTTATTCAATAAAACCAAAATTTAGAAGAGATATTAGAAAGTAAATATTTACCTTTACTTATGAATTAATCGAACATGCACTAAAATCATGTATAATAAACATATATATCTTGGTAAATTATTTATGAACCTTATTCATAAATAACATATTATTATTATTATTTAATATTTATCTTCTACATATATATTATTTACATATATCTTATTAATATATCAAATGCTAGAAATTATTAATTTTTTTGCACATATTTCTGGATAACTTTTAAAATTTTATACGATGAAGTATTTGAGATGAGATTTATATAAATCCTAAATTATTATTTAAAATGAGTTATTTCTGGTAGAATTTATTGGCATAGTATTTTTTATTCTATGATGACTATTTGTGACAAATATAATGTATACCACAAATTATTTTCACACAAATGCATGTGTGATACCAAGTAAGGGTTGTTTGTGATGAACATTTGTAGTCCATTGAAAACCCTATGATGCATAATAGGTTATTCAGGTTCAATCAACTTCATCAAAAATAAACCTATTGATATTTTTTTTGATATAATGGCTTGGTCAGAAATAGTTTCCCAATGGGATGGAAAAATTTTATGGAGAAAATAAATCGCAATAGATTGTGATCTCGTCACAAATAGATTTCGTAAAAAGGTTGTTCCATTGTGAATATCTATAGAAAATAATAATTTTTTTATGAAAAATCTGCTGCTAATGCACTACCGTGAAAAAACATACTATAAGTTGTAGTACACCTGAGTTATTCAATATAATATTCAAATCATCTCTTCCCATGTTCTTTATCAAACGTATTTGTATTTGAAGATTTTTTGGGAGTTTTAGGTATCTATTATATGATTTATGCTTTAATTTTATGATTTTTTTAATTATTTAAATTGTTATTTATTTAATTTTTTGGTTTAAAATTATATACTTTTTGTTAAATTATTTTATTATTATTAATTAGTAATAAATATCATCATTTAGTTATAATTAGTATCAATAAGATATAATTAATATTATTTTGTATTTAGTAGTAGTAATTCGTAAAAGTTAGGGATAAATAAAAAAATTATTTATACTTAGTAAATATTAGGTATAATTAGGGTTAATTATGAATAATTAGGGTTAATTATGAATAATTAGGAAAACATAGTAATACTAATAGAATTAAAAATAATTTACCCCAATTTGTAAACATTAGGAATAATTGACAACAATTATGAATAATTAGTAAATATTAACAAAAAAATAATCAAATAGAAATAATTGCGATAAATTAGAAATAATTTAAAATAATTAGGAAGAATTACGAATAGCTAGTATTAATTATAATGAAATAATAATAATTAAGAATAAATAGTAATAATTTTGAATAATTAGAAATTATTAATAAATAGTAACAATTATGAATAATACGTTATAACAAATGATAATAAGGAATAATTGGAAAATTAATAATAACAATTTGTAAAAATTATGAATATTTAGGTATAATTAAGATTGATTAGGACTAATTAAGGATAATTATTCATAATTAGAAATAATTAGAAATAATTAGTAACAATTAGTGGCATTATTGATAATTATTAACATTTAGTTCAAATTATGAATAATTATTCATAATTACTAATAATTAGCATCAATTATGAATAATTATTATTAATCATGAATAACTAGTGACACTTTGTATTAATTATGAATTACTAATAATAATAAGAAATAAATTGGAATAATTTAGAATAGTTAGTATTAATAAGGTAAAATTTTAAATGATTAGGATTGAATTCGAATAATTGTGAATAAATACATATAAAGAAATAATCGATGGAGAGTATTCCTCCGATGTTTTCTGCACTTATATAGATTACACCCAGGTTTTCAATTTTCTATGGCTCATCTAAGCTTCATAGGATAAGAATTAAATTCTATTATAAAGCCACTACTGGGCGCTCAACCTAAGGATGTCTCAGTATGATATAAAGTGGTTCGTGTTAAGTAGGTTATTGGAATCTTTTTAGGTGAAGATTCCAAGATTCCCCCTTATTTAATATCTCCAAACCTTGTAATTTTCTTATTGGATATTCTCCTATAGAGGTGATCTTGAATTATGATGATTAATTTAAGACTTTTAATTAAAAATTAATTTAATCCCCATCCACGATGTTAATTTTGGTCAATTATTTAAATAAAGGGGATAATTACTGTGTGTTTGTGAGGAAAGTTGTAGTATCATGGAGACATTGGTTTTTTCATCATTCTATCATTGGGCATGTTGTGATTTCTAAGGAGAAAATTACATGAGATCTAAAGGAATTAAAAGGTAAAATTTCATGGAAATGGGATTCTTCTATCTGGAAATGGATTCTAAGGGGGTGTGGATTCTAAAATATCCTCTTCCAAAATTCGGATTCAATAAATAATGAATGTGTATTTTTTTCAGTGAACCCATAAGATCTTTTAATCAAGTATTGGAATCCCATATTTAACCTCGTTAATGTTAGAAAACAATTTTTTAAATTTTTGTTAGATTTTTTAGATTAAATTGGATCTAATAGAATCTAAATATTCTCTATGATATTTCTTTGTAAATTATATTTAATATAAAAATAGATATATAATTGAACTAGATAGATTTTGTTACTTTTCCTATGTATTAGTTGAGGATGACACAATTTCAATTTTAACTAATATGGTGTTGATTTCCACTAAGAATGATGATATTAATATTCATGATGAATACAAAAACATACCTAACTTCTACTTTGTGTGTAATGGAACTGTACATGATAAAAATTCATGTATAAAGTATCTAAATTGTACTATCTATATCATCAGTGGACATGATGCCTCTAATTTTAAGATATAAATTACTATTCAAGAAGAAATGATTGATAATATTAAGACTAATAATAATAAGAATGACCATTATTCTGATTTCTATGATAGAAATGATAAATAATCATATAAGAATAATATATCAAATTTTTTTCATTATGGAACCGATGCTTTGAAGGGAAAATACTCTTCCATTTCAGTGTGCATTATGTGATTGATTGTAAATATTTCATTTTCTATGGATGTATTGAGTTTTCTGTTGCATTTATAAATCTAAATGAATGCATAAATACTTGTTCTGAGCCTAACATGAATTTGAATCTAGTAGGTAGTATAGTGTAACATCCATTTACTAGTCCTGTCACAAATTGGAATGTGTAGGGGGGCCCACATGTTATTGAACATGGTGGTTCCAGTATGTAGATGGAGATGGAAGTTGGGGAAGCCATCTAGACCATGGTATTGTCTTCCAAGGTTGAAGATGTTAGGTCTAGGGTTGTTAAAGATGATATTCATAGTCTTGAACCCACTTGGCATGGTGATGTAGGATCATTCACCTAAAAACTATGATGGTCATTATAAAGGTGTTGTGAATATGGATTTTTATCACACTGAAAAAATTTATCATGAGGCTTTTTAGTGTGCGGTATTAGATAAAAGATATACATAGCCTAATATTTTGGTGGAAGTATGAATACACCTGGCTGAATCCAATATTTCACGATAGTCTCAACATGATGGTTGTCTAAGAAAACCTAATTCCCTACAGAATGGTTATTTTCCTAGGTAGATCTAACATATATTCAATTCTTCATGAATATCTTACTAGTGGGGAAATATATTTGATGGTGAATGGGTGAATGATAATAATCCCATCAAAAATTTGGTTAGTGGTTGACATGCCTTATTTAAGTATTCTATTACACCTCGTTGGAAGAATGTGTTAGAATGTGAGGATTTCACTCCCACTCATTCGAGGAGAAATCCAAAAAAACTCTTCCAACTATAGAGGAATTTTGTCTAACAAATCAACTTTTAAGGTGCCAAAAATTCAAATGTAGAGATCTTTAACATCTTCAATCAAGGTTATTCTCAGTATGATTGGGAAACTATTAATGATTAATATTATGAAAATGAAATTTCATATTATGATATTTAACTCTATTGTTTGTTAGTTGATGGAATATACCTTTTCTTGACCCATATAATTCTGTGTTTACTTTTTTATTTCATATTTAATAAATAGTTAGAAGCATTTTATTCAAGGAGGTATTTTTTGGTGAATGTAGATAAATAGGAATATTTTAGAATAATTGAGAATCATTAGTTATAACTATGAATAATTATAAATAATAAGTTTAAATTATGAATAATTAGTAAAAATTATCAACAATAAGTAATAAATATAGATAATTAGTTTTATAAATAATTTTAAATTAAAATCAATTATGTACATATAATGATTGATAATTTGGTATATAGGGTGACCATGGGATATATGTAGTGAAAATTGAGAATACTTAATTATAATTATGAATGATTATTATTAATTTTGAATAGTATTTTTTTGCATTGCTCAATATTTTCCTCACCTTCTCACTTATATTAGATTAATATTATAAAACATCAATTACCTTTCATTATAAGGTAATAATAATTATTGTTATTATTAGTTAGTTTTAATTATTATTTATGAGTTTATATAATACTGTTATTACAATTTTATTTTTAGTAAAATAATGACCATTGATTTTGACAAGAGTTTATTTATGTTATATTGATTGTATAAATCATCAGAAAAAATGGTTTTGGTATAAATATTATCTTTATTGAGGGTCTTGGAATATTTATATCATTTTCATCATCAAATTTAGAACTTCTTTGAAAAATTGAAATTATGTATTTGTATATTAAATTTAATCTCATGAGTTTTAAAACATATGAAAATATTTTAGTTCATTTGTTACATTATTTTTTTCAGATAGACTATATTTTTTAGTATCAATTTGGTGAAAAATTCAAGAGTAGATAAATTTTTTTGTTATATATTCAACACAGTTTCAAATATTATTACATGAGATTATTGTCCATTGATTTCAAAAATAAAAAACATCAAAATAATAATTATATTCTTGAATTAAAACCATATAATCATTACGTGTCATTTAAATTTACAAAGGAGGAATTATATCTCATATCTGAGATAGTAAAAATTCTATTCTTTAAAAAAAATCATTTTATATTAGATTATTAAATATCAGATAATGTTTCAATTCAATATTTTTTTTCTAAAAAATCATTTCTACCAAATTTAAATGTATTACAAACAAATTTATATGAATGTACTAATTGAGAAAACAATTTGATTATTAATTATAAGAATACCCCTGCGATTTTATATGATTACATATCCTATTATTGTGAAGGTGTGTTATTAGTTAACTATCCCACATATGGAAAATAATGGTTAAAATAGGCACAATAAGGAAAATCCATATATGATTTAGTTAAATAGTTGAGTTATTTTGGAACTAGTCATTTATTACATCATTTAATTATATCTCAACACACAACTATATTGATGACATGGTATAGATCTAATATTTAAGTCCTAAAAACCATAAAACATCATCTAAAGAGTGATTAGTGGGGAAGTATTGATCATGTTTATCGTTTGTTTTGTTTATAATCTTATAAAAATCATTTACGTATTTCTATTGTTGGATTTTCTACATTTGGTTTTTATGAAAGTCAATATTCTTGTTAGAAAATATTCAAAACTCTGTAAAATAAACCACCTTTTTATTTTTAAAAAATGAACCATATATCTATTTTAAATTACTAATTCCTAGATGAAAAAATAATAATTATTATTATTTTTTAAATATAATTATTATTGGGTTAAATTTATTATAGAGTGATTGAGTAGCTAAAATTAATTTAGTTTCAAAATAAATTTTCTAATTAATGCCTCATTAACATGGACTTTTTGTGAATTTGAAAAATATGTAATGTTATCTAAATGAAGTGCACATGAAACAAAATTATTTCCATATATAATGAGTGAAATTAAATCTTTTATGTGTGTCAATTGATGAAAATATTTTTTTTAGAGATTAGAACATGATAATGTAGTGTATTGTTTTAGGATTTACCATATTGGTCAGACTTATTAGTCTATGACATGTTAGTTGTTAAGCATATTCAAAGGAATTATATAGATAACATATTTTCAGAAATATTTTAGACACCTAGAAAGGCTACATCTACTTTAATGATATATTTAGATTATTCCTAAATTTTAAAGTACCACAAAATTGAGTTATTGGATAATAAAAGATAATAAATTAATGTTTCAAATAGTAAAATTTGAAAAATCTAAATATTTTCATTTATTATTTTGTTAGTGGAATGTATATTTGATGTTACTAGGTGAATATACACCAGGTTTGGAAAGATGTTTCAAATATAGGCATATTAACCAATTTGGAATTCATGATTTTCATGTCACGATGGAATGAATTTTCCAAATTATCCATATCGAATTATTGGATTATTTAATTTATGATGTGTTGATAGAAATATTCTTTATCTATAAAAATTTTTTAGTGGAAGATGACTATGATTGTATTATTACGTTGAAACAATATATTTATATAATTTTTTATAAATTTAGAAAAATTTTAAATAACATTATTTAATTCAAATAGAAAATATACATATACATAATCCAATGAAGAAAAATATGGACGTCTGGTATAGTTCTAATGGATGTACCCATGTGAAATATGTTGAGAAATTTTGATGAAGAAATTAAATAAAAATACTTATTTGAGGTTCAATTATGGAAGCATATTTTAAAGGTGAAATTTTTAATTTCTATGTTTATTATTTTCAATGGGATCAACCTTAAAATTATAGTCAATTTTTTTACAATGAATGAAATGTTGATAACATCATTAACTGTTGATTATGTGTATTTAATCATCTTAATCATTATTTTAGTTCTCTTATTGAATTTTGGATTTCTAATAGCCAAAAACTAAAAGCATATACATTAATTCCACTCAATTTGTAATAAATTATGTGATTTGAGTAGTAAGTTCTTATTTTACCATTTTTAATTTTTTTTTTTTAAACTATTTTGTATAAATTATTTCACTGATTAAATGGTTAATATTTCAAACATTTCAGAAAAATAATATCAACTGATCTTGAATTAAATCGAGCACATAAATGTTCCCTCTCATTTAAAATACTATGAATTAAAATTTTTTATTGGTAAAAATATGGAATAAAATTATAATTTTATATGTTAATAAATATTTTTTAGTTTCCATAGTACCAAAAAATGAAAATAAAGTTGATAGTCGATTATGTGCCTTGAGTAACCCACCATATAAATTATTTAATTCTAATTATGAGTATATAGTTAAAGTATTTTTATTTCTTAAACATACCTTTGGTTAATAAAAAATCAATAAAAATGTTTTTTTAAAAGAAAATCATCACTAGTAAAGTGGAGTTTACTTTTATGCTAAGCTAGATGAAATAACCATGTTATCTTATCTAGTAAAAAATTATTGAATAATGATTCAATTTAATGGATTTGATACTAATTATGGATTTCACATTAATAAATTATATTGAATCATTAACATTAATTATAAAATCCTTATTACAACAAATGAACCATTTATGATGGCACATCATGAACATGAATTGTATTATAAAAATTATTATGATTACTTGATAGTTTTTACTAACTAGTTGAGTTTAATGAAAATGAATTCTTATGAAAATATATTAAAATAAAATGAATGTAGTTCAATTTAAGTGAACAAAATTTCAATTTTTCCTGAAATATCACCAAAAAAATATTTTACTTCTAAAAAATTGATGTCGATAATGAAACCTTATTTTCGAGATATGAATGTGTTGATAATGTTAACGATGTAACGTTGAGATAATGAAATTTAATTTTATATGTAATTTTTTGACATTGAGTAGTAATATGAATACAATAACAACAATGAATATTAAATTTATGACGAATAATGATGCAATTAATTTTTTATACTCGTAACTAATATATATCGTTTTTCCAATAATTATTCTTCTATTTTTTGTTATTTATATATGAATTAAAAATCACTTGTAGGTATGTTTTTTAGATGATAGTTGCAGATGATTTTGAATAATGCCATCGAGGAGGACAAGCTTCCTGATGATTAGCTTGATATCCTACCATATCACTCACAACTTAATGCAACTAAACCATCAATTATGAGGGGGTTGAAAAATTGTGATAATAATGATTCTATACACTATTCTTCAGAGGTGTCTATCACTTTATATTGATCCACACTTGTGGTGGTTTATTAAATTATATACATTAATTATTTAATTTAAATATTATTCTTTGAAATCTTTACTCAAATTTTAATAATTGTCAATATATAACTATTTGAAATGTGTGTACAGTTTCCTAGAATTAATTTTTAGGTAAATGGGTGATAGGGGATAATGTTTTCATCGATGTTCATCATGGAATGTTAAATAGATGGATGGTACATAAATGATTATTTATATTGAACTTTTATATTTATTAACATGATATTATTAATAATTTATAGAGTTTATGGTCCCACGTAAATGGTTGCATGACAGTCTCCATTGGGGGGTAAGGTATAATTGTATAAAAGAGTGGTTCAATCAGTTTTTCTATGATTATAAAAATATGGGCACGAAGAGATCATTTTAAATAGTTTTTGATCAGTCTTGTGTATTTTATCAACCTGATTATATGCCTTCCTAGGATTGGGATGGATTTTTCTCCAACTTGAGAAGAGAAAATTTTAGAGGAGATCATCATCAGGCTGAAAAACTAAGGGAGGTAAATGGTCTGATATAGATTTTAGATCTATAGATTTAGTCTTCATCCGTGAAATATGAAACTAATTTTATTTATTAATTTATATTTACTTTTAAATGAAATGGTTTTTTTATATTAATGTAATACACTAATCATCATAGTGTTTTAGATTATTATTTTAACTAGATTATGTACATTGATCATACTACCACAGAGATAATAAGCAATAGACAATTCAAAATTATGAATATATTTTTTTATAATAAATTATCTTAAATTAATTTTGATTACCATTTTAATTTGTATTAACATTTAAAAGAGAAATATGAGGCCACATATTATCAATGATGAGAGATTTAGTCTATGAACAAGGGGAATGTTTTCAATGAGTTGTGTTTTGATGGTGTATATTAAATTTTGGAAACCATGATGGGTATCATGAAAGGAAGGAAAATTTTTATTGGTTCATGATCGAGGCCTAATTGATGTTATATTACTTATATTAAGTACTCATTTAGATATATGAACTATAAAAAAATGTTTATGTTTTATTAAAAATATATTGATAGACTTCATGATCAAGATATGATTATAAAGAGCATGTATAAAGAGAAAAAATAGAACAGTCGCTAGAAATGAAAACAACACGAGGAGGGGAAACTACAATAGTAGAATATGATGGAGTACATGTATCAAATTTCATAAATTTTATGGATAAAGTATCCTCCATGAACGTTGATCTATCCCCTACAACACATTGAATTTTTTTTATTAATATGTGATATAATAAATAATTATTATTTTATGCATAAAAGATTTAATATATATATATTTTTTATTTAATTAAATAATTTTTAATTTTTTTCAAATAAATTTTCTCCTTCAAAATAGAGCATTTTAAACAAAAATATTTATCCACATAAATTACTATGTTCTGATTAAGATTCATTTCCATTATAATAATCATCTTTCCTTTATTTTTAAGATGATATCTATTTTCATCATAAATAATATTTGTGATGAAAATATAAATCTATCATAAATTATTTTTTCATAATTAACCATCAAAAATAAGAATCCTTGGGATACCATTTTTCACCATGTGTTAATTATGAATGTTTCCTTTGGAAATTTATTTAAAAAAAATAGTTTTTTAGAATTGGGAGATGTAGATCAACATTCCTTGAAAATAATTTAATCAATACCTGCTTTTTATTTTTAATGCAATAAAATTATTATAGTAATTTTTATAGTTCCATGTTAGTGTTTTTGAATATATATGTTTGTTTCAATGGAATTTAAATTATAACTGTAACACCTGAAAACATTACAAGATCTTCCTTTAAGAAAAAGAATTTTGGTTCTTAGATTTATTTAATCAAAACCACAACTTAATATTATGTTACATAAAACTTATTTTTTGGTTTTCTTCTTCACGGAACAACTAGTACTCCTTTTGCTACACATAAGACTGGATTTCCACAATGGTTACCGTAACACACAAGTAAACAATTTACAGAAAAATAATATATTATTAAAAATATTATTATTTAATATAATAAGATACAACCAAGATGTTGAATTTATGGAAATGAATAAGAATAATTTTTTTAAAAAAAAATATATTGTTGAATTCATTAGTAATACATTACATATAATTGAATATATCAACTAATTGAATATAAAGTGATTTTTTTATTCTTATCCTCGAAAATTCGTTTTGTTGTAATTAATAAAATTATTTAAAATTAGTAAGTGATATTATTGTAGTATATATATTATATATTCAATAAAATCATACTAAAATTTATCAAATATATATGATAAGAATAAGATTGGAAAAAACACAAAATTACACTACAAAAATAATATTTTTATGAAGATAATTTTACCACTATTTAATTGAACACCCACATTCAATATAAATTTGGACACTATAATGCATTTAATATGACAAAAAAACATTATTTTTAAAATATGAACCCCAAAATTCGCATTGGGTGAATTGTTTATATTTTTTATGAAGTCTCATTTTATATGAATAGTGAAAAATATTGAATTTTAATTAAAAAATGATTTTTCATATAATTTATTTATATTGATAAATTATATTGATGTTTTTCACTTTAATAACATGCATTGTCATCCCGTCTACAGTATTAATTTTAAATCAATTAATTTTCATTTATGTGATTGGACTTTGAAAAAATTTACTACATATTTTGAATTATAATAATTTATAATTTCTAATAAGTTCAAATATTTTTTTGACCAAAAATATTTGTGGAAGTGATTACAATTAATAACAACGATTAAGAGAAAAAATATCTTTAAGAATGACCAAACCATAAACTTATGGAAAAATTGACCTATAAATTTTCCAAAATAAATTTTATGGTAATATTTCAAACATATAATACATTTTCTCTAATATTTTCCATTATTAGAGCCACATTATATGGAAAAAAATGGATTAAATTCTCTTTCCAAAAATTTACAAGAGTTCTACACCTCCTCCACTACAAAATGAAAATCTCCCCATCCACTTCCTCACCCCAATCAAAAAACGTTTCATTGACATAGATATATCCAAATAGATCATCAAAACCACTCCCCTTAACCTTTAATCCTTGCATTGGGAATAAATCCATATGAGGAATCCCATTATTGCTAATGAAACTTAGTCACATGAATAAGAGGTGACATCATTCCTAAAGCTCCTTAGTATTATTTCATCCCCCACGATTTCAATTATACATCTTACATGCATATATAAATACAAATGCATCCTTAATAAACTATTTTTTATTATAAGGGTTTTAAATAAACTTATAGACACTTCTATATATAGGGTAATGGACTTATCATTCTTGTGTATGGTGAACTACCGACTCATGAAACAATGATGTTCATTATTTTCATTACCACATTTCATGGTTGGGAATTATGATGTAAAAACTATTTATATATGATATATATGATATTTATATTGTATTTATTATTCTATAATTTGTTATAGAACATAACTTTATGTTTTCCTTTTTTCGGGAATACAATAACATTGTTTATGGAAGTGTGGACTACCTCCTCCTCTAAGCAATACGATTTGTTCATGCTATAAATGAAATGTACAAAGGATGATTTTAATTAAAAATATATGAAATAGATTAAATATATATTATATTCATTATGTAATTTCATTTAAAGAAATATAATATATCATTTTATATATTACGATTTTCACACATTAAAAAGTTATAATGTTAGTCGTGGATGTGTGGACTACCACCTCCTTGACACAATGTGATTAATTTTACATCAAAAGAATTCTATATATAAGTATATATTAGTAGAAAAAATGTCATTTATTTTATATTTATCATTATGTATATATGTAATGTTACTTAAATTATTTTCATAATTATCATGTAAAAATGGTAACGTTACTCATGCGTACATATAACATACCATCTCAATAATTGTAACAAGGGTTTTTTACATAACTATATTTCATTATTGTTTTTAAATGATTAATTGATTTATAAATATTATAAATATTTAATTATTATTATTCAGGATATATTTATATAATGATCCCATGGACCATATTTGACCTACAAAAGACATTTTTAGAACATAGTCAAAATATTGTCCACACACCAGAAATAAAAATAATTGGTTATGTAGTAGTATAAAAAACTATAATAACTGAAATAAAATTATTTATTAAAATAATAATGGTTCTGAGTCAGGTCAATAATAAACATAAGTTTAATATTCTGGATTATAATGATAGATGTGACTAATCTGACTCATGTTATAGTATTTTATCCCAATTTACATTCCATTGATACTAAATTGATTAAATTTATTAATTAAAATTTATTTGGTGTATATAATACCATTTTAAATGTAATATTATTAATCTATTTATGCTCAAGATTTTTGAATTGTTTTTTTTGAGTTTTGGAAAAAACAATTCAATCCCCTTAAGGGTGTAGTATGAGTGGTAACCATAAAGTCATTCCTCTAAAGAATGTAGTTTAAATCTTTGTGTTACTTAGTAAATATAAATATTTAAAAATTTATTAAAAAAAGATTTTTGTTAATTTAAAATGTGGGATAAGTGATTTTATTCATGTTGGATTTTCCTGTTTTTGATGTCATCATAGTTTTTGAGAAAAAAAATGTACCATTTGGTTTTAGAGCCAAATAATTAGATGTATTAAATAATTTTTTTTGTTAAATTTACCATTTATTATATTATATTTGAAAGTGTATAAATATAAATTGACTACATTTAATTACTTAGTAAATACCAAATCTGGTATTGATTTTCCTGAAATTATGAAATTAGTCCACATTAATTTTATCATGGGTATTAGTAATTTCTAAAAAACTCCCATAATTTCCTTTCATTATAAATTTACCAATTTCAAAAAAAAATAATTCATTTCAGGGTTGAATAATATTAAAATAAATATGATTATATTTTTATGAACAAATTGAAATACTATTGTTTTTAATTAAAATTTAAAAATAAATTTAATTAAAAACCATAAAATTAAAATGAAAATAATTATCTTTATTTAAAAATTTAGAAACACAAACATTACAAAATTGAATCTCCCTTCCATTTACCCAATAAAAAAATTATTATCTTCCATGGAAGAAGAGTTCATAGTATTTGAAAAATAAGAATACATTGGAGAATAAAAATAAAAAAATGATGAAGGATGAGGAAGTCCTCCACTTCTTGAAAGAGTGTATTAGATTTATTATTCTCTTAAATGAACCATGGTGTTTATTCTAGGATTATTTGAAAAGGAGGTTTAACCTTCATTTTTTGTTGAGGTTGAAGATTTATTATCAAGACTTATTCCTCCTAATGATTACACATTCTTGAACATATTAATGGATTAATTGGAAAATGTTATGTTCTTGAATGTTCATTCAAATTCAGTAATGTTTATATAATAAAAATTAAATTGCATCCTCTATATGTAGTATAACTTTTAAAAAATGTACTCCAACATTTTATTCTATCCAAAATCTTCCTGAATCTTTTATCAATATTGGGAATTTAATAACCCCCATTATTGTGATTAACTCCTCAAAGATTAATAAAGAGTGCTCCTATAAGTCCTGTTTTGAATCCAACTATAATCACATTATTTGGAAGCATGTAACAGGATTTATACTTCATTTATGTGGTTGGGGCCACTATATCTTCAAAAAAGGTTTCCCAAAATGATTTATTTTTTAGGCCTTATATGTTCGAATTAGCTCAATCTTGATAAGGGAATGTTGTATCCCACAAAACTAGGAATCTAAAAACACAATAAAATCAATTGGATCAATAATTTAAAATATATGATCAAAATGCCAATGTTGTAAAAATCAATCAAAATTATAGAATTAACAAATTTTAATATTTTAGCTTATTTCTATTATATAATTCAAATTACCAATTAATTTAATAAAATATTGAAATACATGTTTTTTATCATTTAAAATCGTGATTAAATAATCACAATTTGAATAAACAATTGCTCTCAATTTTGTTCTATCAAATACCCCACAAATAAACCATATTGTTCCTCAAGCATGAAACTTCAACAAAAATATAAAGTGGAAAACAATGTTATAAATATTCAAATTTCAATGAAATATAATCAAAAAATTATCAGAATAAAATATATATTTTTAATTGTACATAAAATATAAACACAATTTCACATTTTTTCAATAAAACAATCAATTCCTATATTTTACATTTCCCCATTTGAAGAATTATGAAACGTATCCTATCACTAAATGGATCTTCTTAATTCATTATCATTAAACATTCCAAATCACAATCTTCATCACTCTTTCAGTATAATCTCTAATCAACCATTATAAAATTATAGTATAGTTATGCTCATATCTATATAACATTATCATTATTCTTAATCTTGAAATAGATTTATTTTATCCACTATACAAAGAAAAAAAAGAAAATAAAATCAAGAGGGATTGTAATCCTGGTTCCAATGTATATGAGGCTTGTGGTTGGTAGGAAATGATGTTATAAATTAATGCTAAATGTGGTGGATTATCACTTAAACCATAAAGTGTGATATTCAAAGTAAATTTTTAAGGACATTATCCCTTTTAATTTATATCTACTCAAAACATCCCCAAAAGAACAAAGTAAGGATTGTGATTAGATTAAGCATAGTAAATTCCCTTTCCCTCTCTTAAATATATATATATTTATTTTTATATTTTTTTCGTTTTTAAAGAACCTTAGTAATTTTTTCTTTTTTCAAATGATTCATATTATAATAATACTCAAATTAAACACCTAACCACATATTATAAAACTCACTGGTATAGTAATGGTGTTTTTTTGTTTACCCCAATCACAACATTTTTTTCTCAATTTTTTGGTTTCATAGTCATTTTTATTTGTTTTATATCCATTAAGGGGAAAGCAACAGAGTATAATGAATAATTTCTCAACCATATATAATTCACATAATAATCACCCCCACACTTATTCCTTACAATGTAAATCATATAATTTACAATGAATTCCTTTATCTCCACACATAAACTTTAATATAACCTAAAATTACTAATATTTTTGTAGGAATGTATAATAATGGATTGAAACATGGATTATCCCAATAATGCTCATTCATAGTATCTATTATCTAAAAAAGGATTGATATAAATGTGTTATTTTAAGGATTATTGGTTTTTTCAAAAGTTACCTCAGTTGTTTTAAATTTGATTTTGTACAATCATAACATCGATTACTGAAAAACCAAGTTCTAACAGGTGACATGTCCCAAAATCGCCTAATAAATATAACCAAGATAAAATATGAATTATATGGTCTATAAATCATCTCAAAAAATGGGAAATATGATTTGGGAATAATCACGAATTTCTAGATTAATAATAGAAATTTAATTCACATTTATTTTTGAAAATTAAAACATGTACAATGGTTAAAAAAATATAGTTATGTGAATCAATAAATTTCATAAAATCATGAGTCCTAATTTTAGTATATATTATACACATTAATAATTTAATTCCATATTTTACTCATTAAAATTATTTTACATTAAAATCTAAAACATAAAATAAGAGGATTCCTAGGAAACTATCCTCTCTTAGATTGATCAAGTAATGTATAATTCCTCGGTGGGAATGAAAATTTTCAATTAATATTAAAAAAATGGTTGGTAAAAAAATTAAGGGACTTTAAAAGAAAATCATAAAATGTATTCCACCATTTGACATAAATAATTTGGTTTTCTTGTTCTTCTTTTCAGGCCTACCATGTGGTTTCCATCAATAATGGTTCTGGAAAAATCAAAACCACTCATACCAGTGTAACAACCATTAAATTAAATTTCAATGGGGTTATGTAAGAGGTAAATGAGTCCTAAATCCTATGAAAATATTCAATCTCATGTTTCCTTTCAGAAGATCCTTTTGTTAATGTCGCTGGATCAACATAACCTAATGAGAATAAATCAGTGGATGGGTTAGAAAAGATTGAGATCCACCACTGGTTCTTGAGTTATATTTTCATGGATCTTTATAACCCATTTCCATTTATAGTGAATTTTTTTTCCACTCTCTATTTTCTTGACTTGAATTTTGTCAAAAAGAAATACATTAGTAATAAGAAGAGAGTCATATCATGACATTAAATTCTATTTAGAAATTTATATTAGAAGATAGTCTCTGGGATGAATGGTCTTCAGTTGAATCATTTTTTCATGTTCCACCTTGATTATTTCTTTTTAAATTCTCTACTTTTAAAAAGATTATCTTATGATATCTTACAACTCCTATAATTGAGGTTTTATTTATTTACCTAAACTCTCCAAATCCAAATTCACACTTTTCATACCCAAGTATGCTTGGTGCTCTTATTACAGTAGGTGGAGATCTCATTTTCTATAAATCAGTTGATACATGATCAAAACAATTGGTGACTTGTATATTTCCCAATATTACCATAACATGTGTTAAAGGCATTAGGGCCAATATATTTAGTTGTGTTGACGTTTTTCATAAATATTAATTTAATCTCTCTATTTTACACTTCAACTTTTCCATTTATTTGTGGATGGTATGTTGTAGACATTTTTTGGTCCACCCAATAATTTTTCTACAAAACCTCTATTCATCTATTTCAAAAATATATCCCCTCGTCATTAATGACGGACTTCTTCTCTACAAACCTAAAAAATGTTTCCCTAATAAAATTACATAGAAATATAGCATCATCATTCTTGGTGGCATTGGAATCCATCCATTTGGAGACATAATCAATAGTACATAAAATACAATATTCCTCAAAATACATGAGACAGGGTCCCATAAAATCAATTCCCCATACATTAATTATTCCACAAAAAAAGTATTAGTTTTTTTAGAAAATCTCCTGTATATGTTAATTGTTTCTAGAAAATTTATATTTTTCACTAATTTTAACCAAATTTTGAGAATATTCAAACAATTTAGGCTATTAGATCTCATACTCAAAAACATTCGTTGATATTCATTGAGGTCCAAAATAGTCCCCAAAATAAAATGTATTGAAAAAATAATAAATATATTCTATTTCACATACCAAAAAATATCTACTTATGACTTGATCATTGTAAATTTTCTAGAGAAGGGGATGCTCCCACATATAAAATTTAGATTCATACATGAGTTTATGTTTCTGATGGGTGTTAAGGGAATAAGGTACTTGAGATGTGGCCAAATAATTTATTATATATACATATCATGGTTTTTTACCCTTTATGATGTAGAGATGCTCCCTTGTTATGTGATCATTGAGTGGTCTCATCTCTGGATTTTATGTTTCAGCAGTGTTGGGTAGCCTATTGAGGTGGTCTACCACATAAATTTTATCTTCAATTTTGTCTTTAAGGTTCAAATTGAACTTTTATAATATTATCATTCATATCAACAAACATTAATTGGCATTAACCTTCTTCATCAAATAATCAAGTTTGTATGATAAGAAAATAAAACTACTTTAGTTTCATGTAAATATGAAATGAATTTACCTAATTAAAAGATAATGGAATGAAACTTCTTTTCAGTATTTTTTAGTTGAATTGACTGAAATTCATGCTTCTTGAATCATATGATATGATTTATGGGTTTCCATTAAATATTTGGGAAAATATAGTTAGAACATCTTGAATTGATTAATCATAATGCTACTCAAATGGATGTTCCCAATTTGGGAGCTGCATTACTGGTGGGTTTATTTTATTTACATAATAAAATGACTTAAAAGAATTATTATTAAAAACGATGTATTCATCTTTTATGATCAATCTTGGCAGTTGAAGGGAAATCTTTCTGAAATTTTTATGAATCTCCAATAAAACCAAACAGGCCCTAAAAATTTTCTAATGTGCCTCACACAGGTTGGGTATGAATAATAATTGATCATTTGAATTTTAGATTTACATACCTCATTCCCATTTTTTGAAATAATATTCCCTACCACTATTACTTTGTCAACAATAAAGTGACACTTTTCAATGCTTAAAACTAATATTTTTTCTATGCATGTTTTCAAAACATTCCCAAGATTTTCCAAGAAATTATCAAATGGATTCCCGAAAAAAGTTATGTCAGAATGAAATACCTTCAGGAAGTCATCTATGTGACCAGAAAAAATGATTACAATACATATATAAAATAAACATTGGACATTTCATAATTTGAAAGGCATCCTGTTATAGAGAAACATCTTTAAAGTTTAGGTAAAGGTTGTATTTTCATGGAATTTTTGGGAAATTGAGACCAAAAAATATCTATAAAATCTCTCCAAAAAGCAATAATGTGTTCTACCTACTAGAAATTATAAAATCTGATCTGTGAATGGGATTGGGAAATGATATTTTTAGTTGGCTCGGTTCATCCTTCTATAATAATTGCATACCCTATGACTGTTCTGGATTCTCATTGGAATTAATTAATTATTCTCATTTTCAATAATGTTCAATCATATTTATTTGAAACAACATGGATGGGATTGACGCATTACGATTCCGAATTTGGGTAAATTATGTCAAATACCAATAATTCTTTAGCTTCTTTCTTTACATATTCCATGATGGTGGGGATCAGTCTCTTATGTGGCCACCTAACTGGATGAGAATCGTCTTATAAAAAGATTCTATGTGATTAGTCCCTGGGATTGATCCTTGGTATATCTCTTATAATTCATCGTATGGTTTGCATATTTCATTTTAGAAGGTCAATATGTTTTTTAAACTAGGACCCTAACAGAATATAGGCAATGATAACTGAAAAAGTTTATCCCTCCAACAAATACACATATTATAAATCACTTGGGAGGTATTTTAACTAAATACATGGTGGATGTTCTATTGATGATAATGGATGTGACATCCCGGACCCAGATGCCACATAATAGGTTACCCGATCCTGGTGGGCCACATGGCCTCAAATGCATCTTCCTAGATACAGAGGATACCCAATAGAAGCGAGGGACTTGGGTGTGTCCGTGGGAAGACTATACCTTCAATATAATAGTGTATCACAACATAAGGAATATAAAATGAATAGTAAACAGCATATGCAGTTTAAATAAACAGTGGAAGAAAAATAAAGCAATAGATAAAATGATAATAATAATAATTGTATCAACTAGAACAATGTTAATTTAATTTTATATCACTATAAAACTAGAAAACATTGATATAATACAACATTCATAATAGTTCCACAATGTAAAAGAAAAATTAAGGCTACTCAAAACATCCAGAGATCCAACTCGTTCATCTGCTATCAGGATCCATCCAAAATCGCAAGAAATAAAGTGTTTTAAGTCGTATGCTTCCCTTTGTCAACACCTACATCAATGTAATCTATTCCTGGCACCAAATAACTCCTAGAGATGGTGTGAGAGTAATCTCAGTGGACCACCACCAATGGTTTCTATAACATACAACATGTGAAATGGAATATAAAAGTGTGCAGGAATTACTATATAAGTAAAGATAGCATTCAAATATAACTAAATACCCAAGTACCTTCTTTATCCCTTGGTTGATGTATAAACATGTAACCAATTCATTAATTATGTAATTAGAATTTATTTTTAATATGTCACTTGAGTTATATCCAACAGTGACCTCAACTCATGATAGTATATGTAGTTAAGTTCCCAAGGAGTAATATGGAAGCCTAAAAAAGATATCCACTGAGGGAGTTCTAGGATAATAACCAAGGTAACATAAATCTCTTGGAATAAAAACAAATTTGAATCTGAGTTTTGATTAGGGTTATGAGTGTAATCCAATGAGTGTAATCTATAGAATACCATAATAATGTGCCAACCGCGTCTAAGGAGTGGATCCAAGGAAAAACAAGGCTATGTAAGGACTGGGTCCATGGAGTGTATCCAAGGCACCTACTTGTCAATGTTGGATCTAAGTAGTGTATCTAAGAAATCATATAACAATGAAAATGTCTCTATAGTAGTATAATGGGAATTTGAGTAATAGACTAGAACTTGAGTCTAGGTGGGTATCAACCTAAAAAAACGTCATCCTTGAATCATTAGGTGTTCTTGAGTCTGAAGGTATTATCCTCTCAGAATCCAAGGTGATCCCGAGTCACACCATTCTTATTAGATATTATAATAATGTAATAATTCATTTGGTTTATGTCTTGACATCCATTAGTGTGGATAGGTCAAGTACAGTTTCAACCCTTTATTTATAGGTCCAAGCCCTGTCTTCAATTAGTGTGGATAGTACATGTATCACTTCAACCATATATTCAAGTCCTTATTAACCATTAAGGAACATTGATTTATTTGGGTTTAGTCTTCTACCATCCATCTATATGGAAAGGCATACTTAGGATAAGTAACCCTTATTTGATGGATTTTAATGAGGCCAAGTTATATAATTGTTATACATTCCATTTCACATTTCAAATTTCATAGTCAATTTTAAGAACATACATTAGGTAGGTCAAGTGGTGAGCATAGATGGTACAAGTGATCAGAAAATTTTCATTATAAAGAAAACATTTATTATGAGAAGGCTCACCTTTAGAATGGTCAAGCAAGGGAACATTCGGATACTTGATCAAAAGTGTCAAAATCACTAAAAACCCAATTAGGGCATAATGTTCAAAATTATTCCGATTGATTTTTAGGTGTTACCACTAACAAATAATTAGATATTTGGAAAGATCGTACAAATAAGATTCTAACAGGTATAATCATGGAATGAAAAATTATGAAATGATCTTCGATGGAATCTGTGGTCCCCACATGAATATTCCAAAATCAATAAAAATTAGTATAGATTTATTGACCACCAACCTTAGGGTTGAATGATCATTCCCCTCTAGTATCAGCACTTGATTTATATCGGATTAGAATAGATCTATGAAAAGGTGCAAAAAGATCAGATGACAATAACTAGTACAAGAGTGAAAAAGAGGAATAATGGATAATGTTACATGAGTACTTACTATTGAACATCCAATGTGACAAACAAAATCTCGATCATATGCCAGGTGAAGGAGATCACTGGATTCCAAGGATAGATCTTTAAAAAGCCCCAAATTGAGAGAGAAAAATTTCAATCCCGCATAAACTCAAATTTGGGGTGAAAGGGTTACTTAATTAGATCATTAATAAAATAACTAGAAACTTACCTAGAAAATTATCATCTGCAAGGTTTGTCAAACCATGCACAAACGGTGAGGGATGGTTCTACCTGAACGGTTTGGACTCCAAGACTTTCCAAACAATGCACAACCCATGCACATATACCTAGGAAAAACATGAGTGTTCACATAGTTAGGTAGCATGACCATGCACCAATAGTGTTAGATGGAACTATCCTAAAAACACTATCTTCACATTTGGTGAAACAATGTATAATTCCACAAGTTTTATTGTAAACTATATGCAAGGTTTGTTTTATAAAAAATGATATGTTCTGGGCTCTGAACAATCCCCTAACACCCTTGAAACCACTACTAACTCATTATGAATCTATATTAGGTCCAAAGTAATGATTTATACAAAAAATTAAAGGATTCGTACCTATGTGAAAAACTAGGTTCTTATAATGAATTCAAATTTTCTATCTCAATATCTTGAGATCCCTTAGAAAATGAATCATACTTATTTATTATGTCAAATTATAAAAGAATTCAATGGTGATTTTAGAATTTTATTATTTTTTAGTACTCTACCCGCCCATGGTGTGATTATCTAAAGAAAATAATTCTAAAATCATTCCTGAATCTGTGAAGGGATCAGTTCCTTCTCCGTGGGAAAATTCAAAGAGAGAATGGTTGTTTTATGCTATTCATTTTGAGTCATAGACTTTGAAGTCCACCTTGTTATCTCTTAGCTCTATGTTCAGGGTTATATCATTCATATTTATGACTATTTAGGTTTTTTAGGAATAGAATTCCCAAAATTATGGGTGAATAATAGAGAAAATTTTCTTTGTCTATGTTTTGTATGTAAAAGTATACCAGAAAAATGAGTCCTTTAACTCCCACTAGCACATTTTCTGCAACTCGAGATGAAAAAAATGGTGTGTTGTTTTGTAATTTGGAAATCAAATCTAGTTGAACACAATTAACATATTTTCCAGGATGAAAATATATAATTATAAATTACATTTTTGGAGGCACCAAGGATAGACAAAAAAATAAGAACCCATTATGTAGGGAATAGAAGTTTCCATGGATCTTGACATTTTTTAGGTAATGTTGGTGTGATAAGAGGTGAGACACTCCTTACAAAGTTTATTATTTCATTCTAATCATGATTAATTATCATAGTTTATATTTCTATGAGAATATTCACATATTTTTGTAATTAGAATATTTCCTCCAAGAAGGGGATATTGGTTTCAATTATCATGAAGTTTTCCTGAATCTATTTTTGATGTATTTTTAATTCAGTCATTGAGGACTAAGTCAATACTGAAAGTAATGATACCTTGTTGCCCCATTTCATAATTTGTTTCCATTGAATTATTTTTATGTCTTCTTTTTGTGGTGTATGAGTTTTTCATTAGGTTTGTGGGAATCATCCAACTTAGTTGGCTTAGGTGGTTAAAGTTCCTAGTCTCATCGAGTCATGATTTCCCGAACATTCTCCATTAGATCAAGGACTGTTTCTTCTAGGATTGTTCCTCGATTTATAGTCATATGGTCTTAAAAGAAGTCAAATTTATTTTCTATATTTTTTAATAAAATCTTCATCTCTTAAATCAAAATTTCTAAACAACATGTTGGGGGTTATTTAACAATCTTTTGCGAGAAAGGTGGTGGTTGAGAAGTTTTTTAATTACTATAATCATTGCATATAAGATTTTTTGAGTGGTATTTTGTTCAAATATTGTTGATGAAAATTTGGTATGGACGGGTAACATTGACCTTCAAATCCCTATTGGGATCTCCCTTTTAACCAATATTGCTTATGTGGAAATTTCCATCAATGAAATGAATCTTCATAACATGATGTAACTTGTATCTCAACACATTGATCAGTATAATGATTGGGTTATGAATATAATATACATACCTAAGGTGGATATAGTTTATCAATTTATTATTAACTTACATTTATCTTAGATACCTCGT
Organism: Viscum album; assembly: GCA_963277665.1. Classification (NCBI taxonomy): domain Eukaryota; kingdom Viridiplantae; phylum Streptophyta; class Magnoliopsida; order Santalales; family Viscaceae; genus Viscum; species Viscum album. Next base: position 151,933,647 of record OY728134.1, on the reverse strand, counting down.
CATTTCATTAATTTGTGTTGTAAGGATAGGTGATGATTCATGAGTCCTTACCTCTTGTATTAGTATTTTACCTTAGATTCTTATACCGAATTGTTCTGAACTCTGGGATATCTTCAAAATGGGTATTTGAGCTCCTGTGGTTTATTTTTTAGCTAAATATCCTCTATAGTATTCCTTGAAAATATTCTTATCATTTTCAAGGAGTCCTTGGTATAAGTAGACCAAGAAGAGGTGATCCTCAACTGTTTGTTGTGGGTAGTTTTTACAATGATTATTGAATCATTCCCAATACACCTAAAGAATATCACCAATATCTTTTCAAATGGATCATATCTTTTTCTTGATTAATATGATCTAGGAGGTTAGGAAAACATTTTCTTGAATAATTTTTGAATATCATCACATTCCATGATCTCTTTAGGTTGTAAGGTATACAATGACTCCATAGCTACTCCCTCAAGGGATATGTGAATGGCTTCCATTTGTCTTTCTCCACTTCCACTCCACTTGGTTTAAATCATGAATAAACCTAACCTAATTTATCAATATGATAATTGAGATCCTCACCTATAATTCTATGAAATTTATGTAGCATAGAAATCATCCTAATTCATAAATAAAAAACATTTTTTGTTTACAAGTGGTCAATCAATTTTTTTATTTAGAAAATTGTGGTTCATAGTGTTCCCTCAAGGTTTGTTTTTGGGATAATTCCATTATTAGTTGTTATTATTGGTCACATGGCTCTTCTAAATTTATTTCTTCAAGAAAAATTGGGATTAAAATTATTATTCCTTTCTAATAATGTTATTTCCATTTTAGGATTAAATTGAATAGTTCCTCGTTAGAGGACCTATTCATTTAAATTTTTATAATTTCACTTTCTCTTTAGTAACGATACCGGTTTTGAAACAGTCTAGTAATAATGTGTAGAAAAAACCTGAAATTACCCTAAGGGTGTAGTATAAGTGGTAACTAGAAATTCATTCTTCCTACGAATACCAATTTAAAATAGGTTTCAAATTAAAAATATCCTGATTGAAATATTTAATAATACATGATATTTTGGTAAATTTCAAATGAGAGAGAAGTAATTAGATTCATGTTGGGTTTTCCCTTTTGTGATGTCATCATTGTTTTTGGGAAAAAATACTTTTTTTGTTTATATAAAAATAATTAAATGAAATGAATAATAATTTCCACTTTGATTCAAATTTTATTTAATTATATACTAAAGTGTCAAAATATAAATGGACTACTTTTAAGTACTCATGAAATTCTAAATTTCTTATTTTTTATTCATAAATATTAAAAACAATTCCATAATAATTTCATCGTCTGTTTTAGTAAACACTAAACCACTATCTTACATGATTTTCATTATAAATTAACAAATTGCTGTAAAAAATAATTAAATCTGGTATGGGTTGATTAATATGTATTTCAAATCAATATAATATTTAAGAACAATTTAAATTTCGATCATGTTTAGTTTAAATTAAAATTTTAATTTAATTTAAATCAATAAAATTAAAAAGAAAAAATTATATTTATTTTAAAACATTCAAAAACTCAAACATCATTAAATTTGATATCCCATCCCTTTAACCAATAATTAATGATTCTTCCCCTCTATACAATATGGGGACATTGAATTTAAAAAATTGCATGTCAAGGGTGAATAAAAACAAAGAGAAAATAATTAAGGAGGCTGAAGGCCTCCTCTTCTTAGTAGAGGGAATTAGATTTCTTCTTCCCTGAAATGAGCCATGATGCTTTTTCTGAGATGATTTTTAAAATAGGGATTCACCTCATTTTATAGGAGACGGGATTGATTATTTTTCGGTAGTATTATTTCAAATATTTTCCTTGCAATGTACGCCCTATTAATGGGTAAATCAGAGATTGTTGTCCTCTAGAATGTTCTTCCGAAATACGTCACTTGTTTTTCATCAAAATTTAATCTCCATCCTTGATGAATAGAAGCTTTTATTACCAAATTCATCATGTATTTTATTCTGGTTGAATTCTTCCTTAATCATTCATTAATATTGAGAACTCAATTACCCGTCTCATGAGTGATTACTCTATCACATTTAATGTAAATATGATCATATGAGTTCTCTTTAGAATTCAGATAGAATAAAAATAATTAGAGGCATGGAGTATGATTTATTCCTCATTTATGGAGTGATATCCTTTATGTTCCCCCAAAAAAATTTTGTATCATGATTTATTTTATTAGGCCTCTTTCAATTATATTTATATTAATCTATATAAAGTAATGATATAGCCGAAAAATTTATAAATACTGAAAAACACCACTTGCATGGGATTTGTCATTTAAAAGAAATGATCAAAATAACAAAGTGATTAAAATTATTTCAAAATTCCAAATTTAAAAATTTTCATATTTTATCCAATTTATATTCAATAATTCAAAATACCCATTGTTTGAATAAGAAGCTATAGTCTATTGGTTTTATCCCTTAAAATCATTATGAAATCATCACCCTTTGAAAAACAATTGAAGATTATTTTGTTCATTCAATGTTATAGGTTTTTTAACACCATTATATCATGGGGATTATGATTCATTGGTTTCAAGGTTTTATGAGAATCTGTTTAATGAGTAAATATTATTTTCCTCAAGAATATTCTTAATGATTATATATTCAATCCCACTTATTTCTTTGATTGTTAAACTTATATTAAAATAATCAATTCCTTTTGATCATTTTTTTGTTCATTACACTTATCATAAATATCCATATTATCATGCAATGAATATTATTATTTCCAAAAATGTATACGGTTTTACATTTGGTTTTTACGTTAACATATATTTCATGAACTAAATAATTATTGATAAAAACATGTCTTTTTTTTCAACACTGATATTTGATGATGTATAATATTTATTATTTTATCATATGTGAGGAATTATTTAGAAAGGTATGAAATAGGTGGGGCCCTAAAATAGATAGCCCCATATTGCATCGGTTGTCTCATAAGATGAAATAAGTGGCCAAAATAGATAGGGGTTTAAGCGTTAATCTAATTAACTTGTGAATGGTATTGATGATAAATTTTCCATTTACCTCGGTAAAATGGAATCCAATAATTAAGAAACTCCCTAATTTATACTCAGATTTTATTTATCCATGTAATTTTTCATCATTATATCTATAGATTCCTTTCATACCCAGTTTACTAATTTATAGGAATGTGTTTCAGTTTTTTACAATATACTGATTATGATTTATCTAGATATTTAAATGGAAAGTTTTTTTAGTTTCATAACATTCTATATTGATAAATTCATTTTTTAATCAATTTTACTCACCCTTACTGATCATTTGAATTGACACTTATTCTGTTTTCTTTTCCTAGGTTTTGAAGAGGAATCCTTTGAATGAATTTATTTGATGTTGTGAATTATGGGTATCCTATATGTAATATGGTTTTCAAAAACTACTACCCTGATTATTTATTTAGTATTTGATTCCTTAAAATCATGAAAATTTAATAAAATAATGCACCACCTTTGGGCTTCTCTGGTTGGGGTGTTATAGTTTGAATCAAAATAAAATTAGTAGAAACCTTGGAAACATATTTCAGAGACATAAATTATAAACTAACCCTATGATTGAACTTGAAAATATTTATAGAATAATATCATAAAATATTTGTAAGGTATACATTATATGGGTCTTCCTAGAAATACATCTCCATCTAGAAACTACAAGTAGAAATTGATCAAGAAAAAATGTTCCTTGGAGTAACATCTCTGAAAAGGTGTATTAGGCATGACTCAATGAATCTTGGTAAACAAATAGACGCCTTAATGAACACATGGTTTGACACTCCTAGGGGATACAATTAGGATAGTTCACATTTTCATTACAAAATATTTTTAAGGATTTTAATGTAATGATATCCCCAAAGACATCTTCTTCATTTTTATGAGATTATTTTAGAAAAAATTTCCTAATTATTAGTTGTCTCTCACTAGTTTTTTTTATTAGCAATTATGTTCCATAATATAATGATCTAATCAAGTTTATTTGATTATTTAGAAATAAATAATGGATAGAGGAATGGTGTTAGTTCTTCCAGAAAATGTATAGATTTCCCTGATGGGGAAACCAATATAGTTGGTATTATAACATAGAATGTTATAGAAATATAATGGAAGCATAATAAGGTTATGACACATAACCATTCCTAGATGGATAGATCTATTACACTGTGGGATTCATTGATATTGGATAATATTATAATATAGATACTTCTATAATTTATAGGTAATATTGATGAAATAGTGGTTGAGAAGTGGATTAAGTATTTGGATAAGATATTAATTTAATTAGGATGTGGTAAAAAGGAAAATGTTAAACTTGTAGTATATTTTCCAAAAAGAGATTTGGATCAATGGTGGTCATTTTTCTAGAATTCTAGAGGGAAGAAGAAATAGAACTCATTGAATTGATAACTTTTACAGTGACATTTTATAATAAATACTTCCCTCATGAGAAAAAAATTGAGATTAAGAGAATTTTACTTAGTTTAATCTGAATAAGGAAGAAATTTAAGTTGGGTATGAATCTACCTTTACAAGGATAGAAGAGTATTATATGGACTTCATTCGCACATGGAATGAATGATTTATCATTTATTTGAAGGAATTATAGAAATTAATTGAAGGGTGTTGATGTCTCAAACCTTTTCCTCAAACGATGTCATAGTTTTACATGATATCAAGATAGAGAAAAAATTTTCCATGTTCAATGGATTTAAAGAGAATCATGAAATGAAGATAAATGAAGAGAAAATGAAAGAATAGGGAATTACTGAAAGAAGTATTTTATCACATTTGATAACTATGGATGAAATCTCCCTGATAAATTCATGAACGAATTAACTATTTGTTGTTAGTATAGAGAAAATTATCACCAAGGAAAATAATGAAACATGAAGAAGGAAAATATTTCTATTCCGTGTTACAACATCAAGGATATTTGGCATTGTGCAAATGATTTCTCGTGGCATTAATAGAATATACCTCAAAAGGAGCTAAGAGTTCATGGTCAAATATATGTTATTGTCACATCTAAAGTGGAACAATTAATGGTCATATGTATTTGGATCAGTGAAATATGTTCTAAAATAATTTTATATATGATATTCTCATAATATGATTTATGAAATATGAAATTATCATACTATAGTAATTTATTGTTATGGAATTGAGAACATATATTGAATGGTACCAATAAAAAATATTCAGTACAAATTTAATTATTCCGAAATTTCATGGTTGAGGGAAAGAAAACCCTTATTATTTTCCAAATTTTATGATAATGATGTTTGGAAAAAATCAATTATTTGTTTGTATAGCGTAAATCAAATATGTGATGAATACCTTGAAAATGAGTAACAATTTATTGAAATATTGGTTTATTCTATCATTGATGGAGTTTACATCATTTTTTAATAGATTTTATATATATAATATTGTATATTTGATTTAAATAATTAATCATTCATGTATTCAATTTTGTTTTATAGAAATTCACGTTAATAACAAATTCACAGGTTAGGTTTGTGAAGATTAAAATAAACATCATGTTATTTGAAAAGTTAATTTGGGAAATCTGTTCACCTTTTTAAAATAGTTTGATTATATTTTTTGGGATAATGAATCCATTTATGAAATTGTCCATATAGATTATTGGACGAGGTTTTAGATGTCAATGTATAACATCACCATATGATGCATAGTGTTCTTCGACATGAAAGAAAAATAGTTCAAGTCACAACTATTGTATACGAGTGTGTTTATAAAATACAATTGTATATTTATGTATCTTTTATAGATTAAAAGAATTCTTTAACTGTTGGAAAATAGTCTTCAAAAATAATTTCATATTATAATCAGTTTTGATGATATCAATGAACTTTTTATAATAGTGGATTAAAGATTTGTGGTTATAAAAATTATGATAAACATGTTCTCTATCAATCTCCACAAGTACATTATTATTATATTTTTTCTACTATATACACGTTTCCATTTCCCACCTATGTTCTCATATAAGAGGACCTAGTTATGAGACCATTGTACGTCCCTTTATCTATTATTAAGAAGATAATTTATTAACCATATTCATGATGTAGGGTTTTCAAAATTAGTTTATTTTAAAATACCAATCTCTTAATTATTGAGATCATATCTTAATTATGAGAACATAATTTATTTAAGGTCAAGAGAATATAACACCCCATGACATTATAATATCTTCCTTGTAGAAAAAAAATTATTTTTTTTCATAGATTGATTTAATCAATATACAACAATTAGATTTTGTTACACGAAAAATAAAGTGGATCTTTCCCTTGACAAAACATAGAGGATAGCTAATGTTACAGAGAAGACTCACATTCTGCAAAGGATTGTGAAAAATAGGAGACCAATTTTTACAAAACAATAATATATTATTAAAAATATTAGTATTTAATATAAAAAGATGCAACCAAGACATTTAATTTTAAATTATGTGTAGTATTATGTATGGTTTTCGAATATATGGTTGATTAATTGTTTACTAAATAATTATAAATGAATATAAGAACCAATTGAATTTAAAGGGAGTGTTTTTATTTTTATTTTTACAATGTCCTTTTATCCTAAATAGTTAAATTAATTATAGTTATTGGGTGATATTAACGTAATATAAATATATATATATTATATCCATTAAAATTTCTTTTTCATTAAAAATATATATTTTATAATAATAATATTAGAACATACAAAATATTACACATAAAAAGGTATATTTTTAAAATAGAAATTTTACTGCATTTTAATGTAACACCTAATATAAATCCGAATAGTAAATATTTTCTGAATATTAAAAAAAAATATATGTAAATATAAATATTATATAAGGATATAATTTTGGTATTTTTTAAATGAGATTTTATTTTTTGATGATTTGTGAAAAATACTGAATTTTAATTCAGAACTTCATTTCAATATAATTTATTTTTTGTGTTAAATTGTGTTTTAATTTGTTTTAATGTAAAAATACACATATAATATATAAAATAATCCAATTTACGTCATCTTAATCAATTTAAATATTAAATTAGATATAAAAACGTCTCAATCTTTTCATCATATTTACTTTGAGAACATGGATTGTCATCCCGTATGTGGGATTAATTCCAAATTAATCTGTGCCGCTTATGTAATTTAAATTTGAAAAAATGGATTCCATTTATTGAATAAGTATAATTTATATTTAATACAAAGTTCAAAATATTTTTTGAAAAATAATATTAGTGAAGTTTATCATAGTTAATTACAACAATTAAGAGAAAACCAGCTTAAGAAAGGACAAAACATTATAAAAAATTCAAAAAATGACCTAAAAACTTTTCCAAAATGAATTGGATGTCCAAAATTCTACATATTAATCCATATTATCAAATTATTAACATTATTGTATCAAATTTCCTTTGAAAAATTTGGGTGTAATTCACTTTTAAAAAATTTAGCAGAGTGCCACTCATCTTCCACTATAAAAAGGCATTGAACCCCTAAAACATCATCAAAACTCTCAAGAAAATTTTTATAGACAAATATATGGAAAACATATATCATAAAAATACCTCCACATGACCATGAATATTGAATTTGGATACAAATCCATACATGGAATACCATTGCTGCAAACAAAAAGGAGTTACCTGAATAAGAGGTAATATCCTTCATGAAGCTCTTTTGTTTTATGTCTTCCTCTGATCTATAAACACTGATTATTTTATGATTATATGAATAAAATATTATGATAAATATAGTAGGATGTTTTTGTTGAGTTTTTTATCAACAAATATGCTCACTTTTATTTAATATGTAATGATCATACTCTTCTAATGTACAATGAATTAATGCCTCACAAAATGTAGTTTTTCTTTTTTCATTTTCTATATTTCTTTATTGTGAATTAGGATGGACATGGTATTAACATATGACACATAAGGTATTTTTAATTTATTTATTCTTTTATAATTTTTATATATAGCATTCCTTTTTACTTTCCATTTTTTGGGAATACTATAACATCGTTTGTGAAAGTGTGGACAACTGCCTCCTTAAAGTGATGTGAAACATTCACATGATTCATGGAGTGTATAAATGATGGTTTGAATTAAATATATATGAACTAGATGATATATATATGATATTAATTAAATAATTACCTCTATGTAAATATAATATATTAATTTATTTATAAATCATTTAGCATACTAAAAAGTGATAATGTTGATCGTGAATATGTGGACTGCATCCTCCTCAAGATAATGTGATTCTTTTTAACAAACAATAAATATATATGTAAGGATATATGATTAAATAACATGGTATTTCTGATATAATGATCATTCTAGAATGTTGAAAGGTTACTTACCTTCTTTCCGAAATGATTATTGAAAAATGGGAACATTACTCAAGCACACGTATGGACCACCTTATTATTATTTCTTATGTTGGTTCAAATTTCATATAAAAATTTTCATTATTGGTTTTAAAAGAATAATTTATCTATAAATATGATAAATATTTCTTGATTATTATTCTTTATATGTTATTATAATGACCACTTTAACCATGGTTGACATAGTGAAATCATTTTTGACACAGAAACTAAATATGGGAAAAACACCTGACGTAATCTTAATTGTTTAAGTAGTTCTTCACAACATTGTAATAAATTAGATAAAATTAATGATAAACCTTAAAATTGTTACGAATCATGTAAATAATTCACATCATTCTTTTATTTGTGATTATAAAGACACATGTGACAAGATGGACTCTATGTAAAGGATTTGACCTCAATTTACATTACATTTAGAGTTATTTCTTGTTATCCACCAATTAACTTTTATATGGTGAATATATTAGCATTTTAAATGTTTTATCATTAATATCCATAATATAATTATATAATGAGATTTTTTTCTTAAATTTCATTACTTCATTTGGATTATGATTCAAATGTTTCAAAGTGTAATGATACACTTTGTAATTTTTAAAGAATAATTTCATTAAGAATATTCATAATGATTATATTTTAAATATCACCGCTTTTTTTGATATTTAATGTTATTGTAAAAAAATTACATCATTTTGATCATTTTTCTGTACATCACATTTATATTGAAGATCCATATTCTGATGAAATGGATATATTATTCCCTAAACCACATATCATTTTACATATGATGATTAGATTGACATTTATTTGATCCACATGGGAATTATTGATAAATTTTATCTTTAATTAAATATTTAAATTTTTTAAGGAGTATTTTTAATATTGTTCTATAAATAATGAACTATATGGATAGGTATGACATGGGTTAGGCCCGGATATAGATCGCCACTCAATTCATCGGTATCCCCATGAGATAAAATTTTTGTCCAAAATAGATGGGTGTTTACCAGATAAGCTAAAATGAATTAGAAAAGGTCTCAACAATATTTGTTTTGTGTACCTAGGAAACATGTTACCCAAAAATTAAGAATATAACTCATTTAGAATATAAGATTAAATACCATGGTATTTATTGAATTAATGGCACGTGTTTTAGCTATTTACCTTTCCATGTTAATTATTTATATTTTAATTGATTAAATTTAATATCTGCTTGGTTATTTACCTTTAAAATTTTATTTATACAATATTGATTCCATTTTACATACCCTAACCATGCACTTGAGCTCACCCTAATTTTTTTTCTTTTCCCTAGGTTATGAAGAGGAATCCTTTTAATAAATTTAAATGATGATGAGCTTTTACTCATGTTATTATTTACATTATTTTCACAATTAATTATGGGTGTCACTTGTGTAATATATTTTTCCAAAACGTCTGAAGTGATCAATACATTGGGATTTGATTCCATGTAATCATGAAAATGTGATAATGTAATGCATCAACTCTAGGAATCTATGGTTGGGGTGTTATAATATAGTGTATGGATTATGGTATTTTATAAAAAAAATCAGATTATTTATAATGAAAATAATTTTATTCTGACTCTTCCAAAACTATAAAAATTAAAATAAATTAATATTTAATATCAAATATTAATGTCTTGACACCAATTCAAGATAAAAATTATGGTTTATTATAGAATTGTTCTTATAGGTGGTCGAAATTCCCCAAATACGAATATGATATACTAAGGAATAAGTATGAATATTGTGTTATGTTAAATAAAAATAATTTTTAAGGTATCCTCATGATGTTAATTTAATTTTTTATAGTGTATAATTTTATTAAAGTATAGAATAGTTGAAATGGTAATTGAGAAAATAAAGAAGAATTAGAGACAATGTTTGATGTTGTTTCTCTTATTCATAATTTGTTATTTTGTAATGAAGTATGTAGGATTATTATTGCGAAAAAAGCTATCAAATGAGAAATATAAAATTTGTATATTGAATCTCGGAAGGTATTCTGTAGTAAACTAAAGGAAAAAATTGTTTCTAATTTTGTAGAGGTGAGGTTATTTCATTGTTTTATTTTTGTTTCATTTCTATAAATAATCAATCCTTAATGTGTAAATATTTTTGAATTTATAATTAAATTTTATCCAATGTTGAATCATAATGGATAAGTGTCATCGATACATTGATTTACAATAATAAGTGATAATATTAATGATATTTTAGGATATTACTTCTCATTATAACTCTCTAACCTCATTTCAACTTCATTGTAGAAACACATCTTTACCTCATTAAATTATTTTTTATCAAAAATATTATATGATTATGTAGCATTGACATTATTGATTAAATCACATGTGTTTTAGCTATTTACGTTTCCATATTAATTATTTATAATTTAGTTTTTTAAATTGAATGTGTGTATGGTTATTTACCTTTAAAAATTGATGTATACATTATTGATTCCATTTTACATGCCCTTACATAGAACTTGAGCTCACCCTTATTTTGTTTCCTTTCCATAGGTTATGAAGAGTAATCCTTTTAATGAATTTCCAGGATGATGAGCTTTTATTTATGTTATTATTTATTTTATTTTCACAATGTATTATAGTTATCATGTTTGTAATATATTTTTCCAAAATGTCTGAAGTTATCATTCCTTTGGGATTCGATTCCCTATAATCATACTAATGTAATAAAGTTATGCATCAACTCTATGATTCTGGGGTTGGGGTGTTATAATATTATGTATGGATTGGTGTATTTTTACAACAAAAATGAGATAGTATATAATGAAAATAATTTTATTCTGACTCTTCCAAAACTATAAAAATTAAAATAAATTAATATTTAATTTCAATTATTAATGTCTTAACACATATTCATGAGAAAAATTATGGTGTTATTATAGAATCATTCATATAGGTGGTTGAACTGACCCAAATATGAATATTAAATACTAAGGAAGAAGTAATAATATAGTGTTATGTTAAATCAAAATAATTTCTAAGTTATCTTAATGATGTTAATATAATTTTTTAGAGACTAGATTCATATACAAGAATAGTATAGATGAACATGTAATTGAGAAAATAGAGAAGAACTAGATACTAGGTTTGATGTATTTTCTCTTTATCATAATTGGTTATTTTATAATGAAGGATTTAGGCTTGTTATTGTGATAAAAATATATCAAATGAAAAATAAAAATTTTGGAGAGGGCATCTGGGATGGTATTCAGGAGTAAACTAAAGGAATAAATTGTTTTTAATTTTATAGAGGGGAGGTCATTTCATTGTTTTATTTGTGTTTTATTTTTATAAATAAGCATTCTTTAATATGTAAATATTTTCAATTTATAATAAAATTTGATCCAATTTTGAATCATAATGGATATGTGTCATGGATACCCTGATATACTAAATTATGTCCTAATATTAATGATATTCAAAGACTTTACTTCTCATTTTAACTCTCTATCCTCATTTCAACCTCACTGTGGAAACTCATTATTACCTCATTAAATTATTTATTATTGAAAAATAATTAATTTTATTAATTAATTTTTAGTTACTACTTCGTAATATTAAATAAATATAATTCAGCATAATTTTTAAAAGTGATGAAATTAATTTTAATAAAAGACCACATATGGTATAATATTTTTAAGATAATTATCCATTTAAATCGTAAATTATATTATTCCTTTTTATTACCAATTAAAAATAATTCCTTGGTTATTAATTCATATATAATTATATATAATAAATTTTATTATAAAAATTTGAGAAGTGTATCTTTTATGTAAAAATATATCGAATATAATAAAAACCATTAAGTTAAATAAAATATAATTAATGACCATGAGTCCTAAATTTTTTATTCCATGTGATTATTTAATTATATATTGGATGTTAATTTCTCATTATACTATTAATTCCCTAAATTTTATCATTACAATTTATTTAAGATATTTATTTCCAAAAAAAGAATATGTAGAAAAAAATTCATTAAAATTCAATATATTTTAAAAATTAAAAATTAAATTTTTATTTTATTATCAATTTGATTGTATGATATTTGAAACTTACAATTATATTTTTTAAAATTCAAATAAATGGATACATTTACACCCAATGACTTTATATTAAATTATCATATATATAAAGACAAAATATTCAGTGTCCAAATAACAATCATATTTTCCTTTTTTACGAATATATATCACAGTGCAGACATGTATAAAATTTATTTAAAACATTATAATTTAACCCTCTAATTGTTTTACATTTTTAATTATTTTCCATTTTTCTATAGTTTAAATTGGGTTGATAATATTTATGGTAAAACATGCAGATATAGTTTTAATATTCATGGTATTTTATTTAATTTTATTTTTACTCATCTGATAAATTTTCTAATTCTAGGAAATATTAATGTCTCAATCAGTGTTAATATTTATATTATATTATCTTATATTATCTTTAAAAAATATATCATTTTTTAGTTTGATGTTGTGTGTGAAATAAGTTATTCAATAGATTCAAGGAATAAAAGTGTGGGGTGTGATTTTTATGTGATTTATCTTGGATCGTGGCCCCTTTTGTTGATTTATTAATGAAAGATCTTGATTTCGTCTAGATATATCAGTGTCATGAGGTATTTTTGTACCATAAATAGATGTTGATCACATCTCTTTTTATAAATTACCAGATAATAGTGTTATGTTTAGGGTATATTATGGTTCTTATTTTCGTATTCATTGTTATTTTATAATATTATAGAGAAAAGTGGTCTTTTATAGGTCCCAAAAGTTATATACATCTGAACATAATTACACTATTCATTATCTAAAGCTTGCAGTAATGGTACTTTCTCAAAAACATTGGAAGAAATATCTCATTATTTATATCATTATGATCAATATAGATCACAAGGTCATACTCAATATATTTTCAAATTGATATTTGAATTTGTTTTAGTGGAGATGCAAGATGTTAACATAGGATTATAACATTAATATATCTTATAATATGGAGGGGTTATAATGTCATAATCGATACAATATTGGTAAATTCACCTTGATATGTTTCTTGAGATTCTTAATATATATATATATATTGTATCTCCTTACACAAATATGGAATAAGTTTATAGTACAGTTTTCCTAAAAATACATTATATTTCATTCGTTATTTCTTAAACACGAGGAAGAGTCTTAGATAGAACATCCCATTGAAGAGGTGGGGAGAAATTATGTAATTTATGGAAATTCTCATGGGGTGGTTAAGGATGATCATTATTGGGTTTTATTTTAGTGGAGGCTCATTGTCCCATTTTTTATTTGAGTCTTGGTTCTATATATTCTTCAAAGATTAACTTTAGATTTATATATATATATATATTTGTATATAAGATGTACTAATCGTTTGGGAATCTGTTTTTATGGGTGGGGATAAAGTGGTCGATTACAGAATTTATTTATCAACATTAGGTTTCTCATTCTATAAAGCACAATAATTATTGTTCTTATGGTCTAATGCAATCATTACATTTTCCTCAATGGATTTTGGGGGACATATCAATGGATTTTGTAACTATTTTCTGACAATATTAACTTGGATATGATTAAATCTATGTTATTATTGATTTTTTAATAAAGTCATATAACTTCATGTAATAAAATAGTTGAATATATTGAATGAATTGGAGAGACTATACATGAAATAGGTTGTGAAATATCTAGGGTAGTTTTTGGATGATCATTTCTAATTTATATCCTTGTATAATCATGTTGTGTTTTTTAGGAATCATTGAATGATCTAATAATGTGAATAAAAACCCATAAAAAGTAATTTATCATCAAAAAATTAAATTTATAAGAAATTAAAAGAACCCAATATACATGTATATCTTATTCTACTGCCTCTATTATAATTCAGGGAGGGATTTTCATTATGATAATCCAAATGAAAAAGAGAAAAACATTTTTCCACTAAGGGATTACTCCAGCTGATGGGGTCTAGTCCACAACTAATGGATTCCAAGAATTAAATAATTGTATATAGTTCCTTAATAGGGAGTAATGAATTATCTTTGGGAAAGAATGATATTATTGGAACATTTCATGTAATAGATGAAAATGAGGAGCATCAAATTAATGGATGAATGAATGAATGAAGACCCATTTTCCTATCAACAGAGGAACTATATATATATATATATATATTGATTGATTGACTCTCCTTCATCAGTTATGAATGTGTCTAGTGCATCTATTGATATCTAATGGAGCCATAGAACTATGAATCATTGATGATAACATTGATATTATCAAGAGATTGTCTTAAAATTATATTAATCCACTCAAAATGGATTAATAATATAAGTAGAACCACATGAGAGCATCAAACAAAATTAATTCATTTCATGTAGTGTATAACACAACCAATTGTAAAATATGATATTGGATAATGATTCATGACATGAATCTATTGTGATATACACTCATCATAGCTTATGTTAGGAATAAATTATTAACATAGAGTTTGATTTTGGATATCATATCATGTGACATAGTTTTTTAATTAACATATAACAATATTCCACTTGCACTGAAATCATTAAAGGACATAATTAAAAACATTATAACTCTTTTTGATTCCTTATTAAATTATTTTTTGATATATTTATTTCAAAATCACATTTTCAGTAGTAAATAATTTCCCCAAAGCATTATATTTATCCAAGGCCTTATCATATTGACCTTATAGGTGATAATATCTTGGGAAAAATATTTTAAATCCTTATTTCATTGATGTAAGAAAAGAGTATCAACTATACAAACACTAGTGTTATATAGGATTCTACGGGGTTTGGTGTAATTTCCATTAATTATACCCATATCATTATACATACATGTCCACCACAAGATGTATCATATACATCACATATAAAAATATAGAATAAATTTTTTTTACATCGTGATTAGTAGACAGGAAATATATAAATATTGTGTATGCCAAATCATATTTTCTCAATTTTCTCAGATAAACTAACCAAGTTGATAATTACATGGAATGTACTTCCTCTAATTGATGAGAACAACATGTGTCACTCTTCCAGGTTTTTGAACACATTAAAAGGGAATAAACAAAATATGAAAATTTATTTTCTTATTTAAATTATATAATGGGCCAAATGTCATTACTCATTATACTAGTTGAAAAATCCCATCATGGTTACACTCTAATAGATTACATGATCACCAAAATCCATAACCAACCAATAATAATATAAGTCTATTTTGAATATTTATGTAAGGTATCAAAGAAAAAATGTTATTTTGTTATGTATCACACTAACCTTAGGTAATGGGGACTCATAACAAGAATACACCCAAAATTATATCAATAAAAGTATGAATTTTTTTTTAAATATACATTATCATTTCAATCTAAGTAAGATGTTTAAACTTATTACATCGTGAATATATTATTTTTTTATCATATATAACCATTGGTAATGAGTATAAGAATATATTAATTATAATCCTAACTTATGATCACAACTGATTATACTGAGTGATTATCATCAATTTGGGTGAACTCAATGACATACTTTGAGGTGAAAACATCTTTAGAAATTCATTTAATGTGTAATGAAACATATAAGAATGAATAATAAATTTTTATTACCATTATTATAAAATCATAATACCTTTACAACCATTTCGACCAATATCCCATGTGTTCAACACCCAATGATTTAATATGATAGACATGTTGGTGTTGTAGAATGGGTTTTTCAGTAGGTCCACTATATTGTCATATATAGCCACTCATCTAATAACAAGATCACCCCTCTAAATTATCTTTGAAATGTGATGAAATTTAAAAGGATTTAATTTTCACTTTGGTTATATTAGGGTTCCCTTTTTAAAATATAACACAGTTTATGTCATAGTAAATTTTGATATCGTCATTAATTCTAGAAACCACATCAAGTTCAGATATGAATATTCCAATTTAATTAACTTCATTCATAGTATCTAAAGTAGTGATGTAATTTACCTCTATTTTAGAGTTCTTTATAGTTTCATATTTGGATCTCTTCCATGAAATAACTGTATAATAAGGAAAACCCATTACAAAATTAGTGATGCTTGTCTTTCCTATGTAGATTAGAAACGAGAATATGTTTACAAATTTTCATAGAGAACATTTTATTCCCAAATTATCTAGAATATATTCATAGTCATTATAATGTACATAAGAATGTTCATCATGGAAATCAATATACTCTTATTTGGATTTTATTTTTATCTACTAGGTACTCTATTATTATAAATGAAATTATGTCATGTACACAACATTACATACAAGATAGAAACTAAAATAGATTCATAGGGAATTCCATCCATCATTGATAAATATTTAAAAGGATCCTAAATATTTTTCATATTTTCTCCATGCATAACTAGTAAATACCCCATTTTGGGTTCTCAATGTTAAACCTATTTATCCCTTTACCAATGTGTTAGGACTGAGACCAAGAAGCCTCTATGTTTAATCTATATATATTTTCATATCGTGTATTTATGTTACAATATCTATACATTTCATTGAAAAAAAGTAATCACCCATATCATAATAGATTGCTTATTCTGGATATCATTTTTGATAAGAAGTATTTCATATATGTAAAATATAAAAAAGTCCTATATTCTAACAAATCCACATTAATTAAAACAAATATTATATATTCTTTATGAAAATAAACTATTAGATTGAAGCATAAAAATGAATAATGAAACATTGAAAATATTGTTTTAATTGATAAATAAACCATTGCAACACTCATAATTTACCATTCCCATTTTGAAATTTTAAATATTTAAAAGGTACCTTATCCACATCATTAACTAAATTATAATTATAGAATGTTATGTTGAAATCCATCTGATATATCTTATAATAAAAATTAGATTCAGTGGTGAGAACGATCTAAATAGACATTACCATTTCGACTAGTGAATAGGTTTAATCATACTCAGCACAAACAATTTTTATGAATCCTTTTACTTTTGAGAATTATTTTCATGTGGAAAATCTACCATAAATGTCTGCTTTATATCGAGAAGCCTAATTTTTCCATATAGGAATACCACCTTCAAGATCATATCCCAAGTTGCAAACATGGTTACTGTACAAATATTTTATTTCATATTCCCTATATTTTAACTATTTTTTGAGAATTATAACTCTCAATTTCCTTACTATAGGAATTTGGGTCAGCTACTATGATTGTTACTCCATCAAAATTTTCTATGAGAAATAAAAATCTCTCGGGTTCATGTTCACCCAAACCAAAACTTATAGGTTTTTTGTAACATAGATATTCTCTTCTTTCAAAAATCATTATGAAACTGACTAAACCATTATTTCAGGAACACTTCATGATTATATTTTTTAAAATTATCCATGTTTATCTATTTTACCACAAACTATGTAAGGAATTTAATTGTCATTCAAAAACTTTTGACTATTTCATGAAAATGTTTTGAGTATGTCACATAAATGGAATTGTATTTTTTGGGCCATTGGATACTTGATATTGATATATTAAAAATTAAAAATATAATATATAACACATAAAAATATTTTGTAACATAATTTAACAACAAGAATATGGTATCTCATATAGGAAAACATAGGCCACTACTAAATTTAGAGTGTGGGTTTTACCATAGGTGTGACATAAGACTTTTATACATCATATGCTTCATTAGACTGATGTCATGGGACGATTTATCGAATGAAATGAATTAATTAATTTAATTGTAATTTAATTGATGAATGAAAAATACCAATATATTATCACATATATGTCAAATTTCATTGGGTTTTCCAGATAACCCTAGAGGGATTGAAAGGTTGGAAAGGACTTCAGTGGGGATCACGTTGGTAGATACTCATAAGATCATGGATCGATGATCAAATTAGTTCAAGAATCATCATCATCGATGGGATTCAAGGGTATTTAAAGAAATGATCATGTAGAATATTTCTTTATCCTTGGACGACCCAAATGCATGATAAGGTGATTTTTGTAATTTAATCCCTATTTATACATTGATATGAATTTGTCTTAATTCCTACTATATTAACCCATAGATCTCTCATAATTGGTTTTTCCATTGATTGATTTACCATTCCAATATTTACTATATTAAGGATTATTATTCTTTAAAATCACTGATTTGTCAGTCCACCCCATTTATTTTATATTGATTATGATAAAAAAATTAACATAACAATCAATCAAAGCTTACATTTTGTTGTGTAGCTTTCACCCACCATTATTAGATTATAGTCAATAATATTTTGGATTTCCAATGCTTTGATGAAACTGAAGAAGACCCATCAATTTGAATCATTTCTTTAGAACAATGGATCACAGTCTTGAGTTGAGTTTTTGGATTGGGTGACATGAAATTGGTTTTTTAGTGATGATTGGAATTTTATAATGGTTTTGGTGATGGTGGATCTAAGAGCCAGATTTATGGTATCTCTCTAGTGGTGTGAGGAAGTATGTATCCATGTTAGTAGTGGGCAAAATCAATCCTCGTGCATTGATCGATATCTTGTGTTTGTGTAGAAAAATAAGTTCCCATGATTTGGGTTGTTCGGATACATTTGAATGGAAGTGATGATGGATTTTCTAGAAAAAAATGGTACGAATAAAAGGTTCAATAGACCATAGATGGTGTCGCTTCCCATTATGGGTGTTATAGAAGAGATTGAATTTGAATCTGAATGTAATAGATGTGTGGTAGAATCCACATGATAGAGATAATGTTTTATTCAAATTTAAATATACAATTCATGATGTTTTGAAAAACACACATTGTGTAGTCCCCTATGTGTGCTGGATAGGGTTTCACATTGATTTAAATAACACACACTGTTTTTGTAACCCACATGTCATCTTAATAATTATTGGCTGGTTCAACATGTACGTAGTGTACATTAATAGGAGATAATGCGACCCCAAATTAAACTTTATAGGATCACATGTCATGTGACCTGTTTTAGATAAGTCGACATGGATCAGGGAGTACACAAAAATAAATATAGATGACTATACACATTGTGTGTTAGAGTACACCCCATGTACATTGAAAATAGAAAATTATTATCAGCTAGCACAAACTGAGTACTGGAATCTCCCCATAACTTTTGTGTGTATTAACAACACACACTACATGTTACTAGATATTTTATGTGTGATACTATATTACATGAGTAGTTCTAGGCATAGGGAGATAAACTATGTACCTCATGGGACAGAGTATGTTCTTTTTCAATGGAATATTGTAGGCCTTATTCTTCCTAGATCAATTGTGATATGAGATATGGTGTGATCCCTCTTTCAAATATGTTCTCATGTGTTACCATTACAATATCTGTGTGGGTGAGTCCCCTTATTCTATGATGAGTTTCCATCGTCCATTATCCTAAAGGTTTTATGTGGCATTTAGTCTAGAGTATCAGACATAAGGTCACCATGGTAGATTTGATCAGGAATCCCTCCATAAGGCCCAAGGGTAGGTACCTCATTCTTTAAATCCTCCCTAGGATGGATTTGGTATCACATGAACAACATAAATAGGTGTTTGATCCATATTTTATAAATTTATCCATGTTAGGTTAAGGTATCCCTATTGGGACATAGGTGTGATCCCCTATTTGTGTATCAACATTTGTTCTCTTATTTCTCGATGAAGTCTAATTCAGTGAATATATCAGATGAAAGCCCTCATTTTATTCATTCTCCATCACATAAATACTTAATGATTATGTCTTCTGAGATGATTTACATTAGTATAGTGATATCTATTGGGCGAGTTCTCCTAAAATGATGTTACAATTGATCCCCTAGTAGAATCCTAGGTTGGAATAGGTAATATGACCTCTTATTGAGATTTAATATTTATCTTAATCATACCAAGGATATTGTATCTTACTTTTCAATAAATATATTTGTGATATTATGCTTGCCTCACACAACAATTCGTTCTGTTTGGGGATTTCGGGGTGTCTAACTGAGTATGTGGATACTCACCCCTGCATGGGTTCTGTCTGCACATTCCATATCTTATGCAGATAAAACAACTTTACTTGGATTACTAGGTGGATTTAGATAAATTAGATAATTGTTTAAATATACCAACCTCAGATGGATGGAAGAGTTTTTTTCGGTAGCTACCTCCTTGTTGTATGTAGGTTGAGTTATTTTGTTGTTTTTTCATATATTATTTGGATTTTTTTCTCTTATTGTAATTCATGGAGTATAATGATGTGTAATAGTTTGTATTTAATAACTTATAATATCATTTTTTTCATCATTCATAATTATACTAGTGTGTGGATGTGTGTTTGTGTGTGTGATACAAGTACATTTTGTTTTGGCTTCCCACGTGTAAGATATTCCCACTCAACACTAGTCATACGGTCTTGGCCTATTAATGTTGGTCTTTGGGAGACATTCACGACATAATATTGTCCAAGAGATCCCTAGTTGGCTGGGTTATGATAGATTAGTATCATAAGATTTCACCTTTGGATATTAATTTAGATATTTTTTAGTTGTGAGTATCAGTTTCAAAATAAGGGAAACAATGTTATAATGTGGTGTGTTCAGATCTCAGGTCAAGGAACCTAGTGATGGTTGAACTAGTGATGTATCCATTCACACAGACTCTATAAATATATTGTTGTTTTATTATATTTAGAAACTATTATCATGGTAAGTAATGGTAGATTCATAATATAAGAATGGATCGTGATTTTCATGTTGTTCATGAGTCAGTTCCACAAATAAGCTCTTTTTTGAATATGCTGTGTTTCTGCTGTCACTAAATCCCTCCATGATGATATATATCTATGATTACCTTGAAGGATTATGTTTATGATACTCTTGGTGATGAGTCATCATCCAAATACCATTACAATTGGTGGTTCCTCCACATAGATAATGTGTAGTCACTCTCAACCCATGTTCGTAAAAATTTGATTAAAATTCTATTAAATGGATGATAAGGACTATCCACACCTAAATTTATAAATTTTTAAACATGTTATTCCCTTTACTTCCCTGGTTTGTAACTTTTACTATTTTACTATTCAATATTTTAACTTTTTTAACCATGATAATTTATCCATTAAGAGATAAATAAAATGGTCTTTATTAGTTAATTTGGACCCAAGGTATATAAATTTTAAATATAGTTCATTATATAAAAATTATATGTTTGCATAAATTAATATTAACACCAGAATATGTAACACACAAACCCCCATTTGAACATTAACAATAGTTATTAATCGCGAATATTTTTTACCATACATTATGAAAAAAAATTCAAGTGAACCTAATAAACTAAAATTAATTATTCATACTAATAATATAGAGTCCATTTCTATCATGCTCAATATATATAAGTTGAAAATTTTAAATTAAAAATGAACCCAAAAAATGTAAAAGAACAAGTTTTCAATAAATGTATTTTTCACATATATATAATCTATAAATTTTATTTCAATAACTCATAATTATTGGTTATTTTAGTTAATTAAATTGTATTAATATTCAATTACTAATTTGTTTTCAAATAAAATGTATTTTATGCATAAACATAATCTTATTTTGAAATTTGATATAAACAAGATTGTTATAAACTTAATATATTAAATATAGAAATGGAAAAACAATTTTAGAATTTAAAATTATTCTAATAACATAATGAGTCGTATAATTATTTTATTTATTAAAATAATTTATTGTTTTCAAAGGAATCGTATGTTTCACTATTCACTAGAAAATAATTCTTTTTAGATGTATCCCAAAATATGACCAAAATTTGACAAGATTGTTATAAAAATTTAATTCTTTTTTCACATTAAAAGTTTTAAAATAAAACGAAAATAATTATATAATTGTATCAAAAATATAAAAAACATATTTTTTGATGAAAAAATATATTTTTTAAAGCATGTAAATAAATTTCTAAAAATTGAAACATATATTTACCAATAAATTTAATACATATTTATATATAATTTTTAAAAAGGGTTTATTTTATTTCATATATACAATTTTAATAGCTATGTCATAATAGTAATTTTTAAATAGTATATTAGGATTCATATAGACATAGTGTATCATTTTTCATATGATATCCAATGTAATTTTATGATCATAAAATCCTAGGTTGTTCCATTCTCCCCTCCTTAAATAATTTGGTTACACATAATTTTTAATTTTCCAAAAAAATCGGTGTTTGATATTTGAATATTCTTTTTAGGAAAACCCATAAAAAAGGGATAATAAAACTAATTCATAAAATGTTTAGAATGAGAATTCAATGTTCATAAGAAACAAGGATTCAAAATGGAATCAAATTGTTAGGAATTAAAAATATGGAAATAGAGAAAAAACAAACATTCATGGACTAATAGATATTGATTGATAATATGGTTAAGAGAATGTTAACAACTCACAAATTATGAATCTGTGATGGGTTAAATTACTATAGACTCATTGGATATAATTGTAATAGGATAAAATATTTTTCATTATCCTTTTCTTGGAGTATAGATTTAATTTATTATCTTGACTTAGAATAAAAAGAAATATTCTTACATGAAAATTATAATTTTACCCTTTAAATAATTTCCACTATAATCTCATATGTTACTCTAAATGAAGAATATCTGTGATTATTTTTAATGCATCATTCACTAATATCATGTTCTAACATATCACATGATTCCACTAAATGATATGAAATGATACCCCTATATTTAGACATTAAACAAATCCCAAAACTGGTTATATCAAGTTATGATAATTATGAAAAGACTACACCCTCATATCAATATCTAATGAAAAATTTCATCTTAAATCAATATATAAATAAATAAACCTAAATAATAAGTAACCTCAACATTACCAATCCATTTTTATTTTTATTTATTGAAAAAAAACTATAAAAACATATACTATTTGATTTAAAAATTAAAAATAAAAACTTTAAACCATTTCAAAAAATGAGCACATACCATCATCACTGCATGATACCATGATGTGCCTCATTATACACACCCTGACACAAGATGAACCCTTTGATAGCTCCAGTTATGAAATTCCAAATTCAACACATCTCGGGGATCCTACGATTAAAGTCTCAGTTATCTCCACCAAAAACATCACCTACGTTCACATAATGTAGATATTGTACACTAAAATCATCATCATCATCATATCCTATTGAGAGAAATGAAAAATCCACACACTGATCATCTTTACCCTTCTTTTAACATTACTGATGAGGAATGACACTAGATTCCATCATCATTATCCCTAAGGAATGACTGTCATTGAAAAAACACCCCACCAAACACCCCAGGATGAGCAGAACCTCAAGAACCACTATAAAAAACTCCTTTCTTTGATCAAAATTGACCAAACAGCAAAGGATCATCAGAGACATCATAAGAGAAAATAAGAAGAATGTCGTAAGTGAATCCTATGAGGAAACCTCCAAAGACACTGAACTGCATGGCCTAAAACCCTTATGTGAACATCAATACAAATACAACATGTAGAGGATAGATGTAGTGGTAGGTTAGAGAAAGGTTATAGTTTTCATGTAATAAGAACAAGATACAGAGGAAAAGGGGAAGAAACCTAAGAAAAATAAAAATCCAAGAATGTGGAAGGGGAGACTGGGGTATGAAACACAAGAGAAAAGAGATAATAATTCCTTGAATATTCACACCCACCATGATGATATGCCCAAAACCACAGGAATTTAAATATACCAAATTGGCCAGGATTTGGGTGAAGGAAATTGAGGTCTGAGAGAGGAGTGGAAACTAGGGAAAAGGTATAGCGCCTTCATTAAAGCATACCAACAATCAGAGAGAGGAGTAAAAAGATAAGAGATGATGAATAAGTAGAGTGGATTCCAGAGGAACCTATGAAATGAGAAGCAAGGGATTTGATCACCAACATGTCGAGAGATGAATTGTCACCAAGAAAAATATGGGTAAGAAAACTAGAGATCTGCTATCAAGAATAGATTGTGATGGAAACTACAGATGAGAGAGGCCAAAGAGTCGGGATGTGTATTGAAATAATAGCATCACCAGAATACTATTGAAACCCTAGAGGAGGTAGATATCAATGGAGGAGTAGAGGGAAAGAGTGGATAACCTTGAAAGTGAGGGGCATCTATAAAAAATCAACATTTAAACAATAAAATTTTCTTCTTCTAAAAATTTATATCATATTAAATCAAATGATAGAACTATGGGTTAAATATACCATAACCCAATGAAACATTTCCTAAAATATAATTAATAACAATAAAATTCTATGCATTAAAAAATATTTAATCCCATAATATGTTTCCCCAAAATAAAAATCATATTTATCCAACAAAGTATTTATGTACTGTCATATTAACCTGGATATCACAAAGGATAGTGGTTGGTGAATCACCCTTTCCTTCCTTCAGTTGTGATTTCAATCCATATGGCCTTGTCAGATGTGATGGGTTCTCATCCAACATGTCAGTTATATTTTTTATTTAAATATATTATTAAAATTACTAAAATATTATTAAAAATAATGTGAACACCCTTGAAATAAAATTAAATATAAAAAATAATCTAAACCACTGTGATTTTCTAAATCAATTTTCCCAAAAAATGAGATAATATTAGTTGAGTTGTATTACATTATCATTAATGATAATATTGAAAATAACTATTATCAATGAACTGAAAATTATATTCATAAAATATTAAATAATTATCCACAAAATAAAAATAATAATCCCAATTGTTTTATTTCCAAAAATGAATTACCAATTGTGCCTTAAATAATGTAATATTCACATCAATCAAATTCTAAAAAGTATTTTATATGCCTCTAAATATATGATCAACCATATAATTATCATCCTAAAACATGTTATGTTTATCCCATATAACAGTGAAATATTAGAAGTTTATACATGAAATATTCTTTAATACATCAAAATTGATCACATAGAAAATGTGAATTTAACCAAGCATATCCGCAATGAATGTCAAATTTGGGGCATAGTAATGAAAAACTCACCATGAACTAGAATAATGGCCATGATATATTCTAAAAATACTTTTTGGGATTATTACCCTACTATGAATCTATACCAAAATCACATCAACTTATAGTTTATAGATATTGATGTATTTCATGGAAAACCACATAATCTCTATAATTCCAATACATTATGATGTTATCCTATAATTAGCTCAGAGATAGTAGTTACATTTTATACATTGGCACTAGAAACAAGAAATCTCATTCCAATGGAAAAGATAGTTTATTAGTTATAGTACACTAGATACAAACATAAATCACATAATTTTATTTGAAAACAAAATTAAAATACATCATGAATGAAAAAAATCTACACACATGAACCCATTTGGAGATACATTTTTCATATCCTAGGGAAATCAAACCAAGTAAGGGTGATCTGAGAAGCTCATTAATGTTTAGGTAATGTGGAATCCATCATTACTAAATAAATTATTATTTACATGTCATGGAAAATTACTAAAAAAACATTCCATTTTATAAATAAATTGAAAAAAAATTAATTTATGGATAATATTAATGTAGTGTTCTCTTGGATAATAATAACTATATATCCAATGTTGAAAATTCCATACATTAGATGTCATGATTTCATACATCATGATATCTATAACATCAAATCATTATTCTAAGAGTGTTTAATCAGTAGGTTGGTAAAGACCATAGACCCATTTAATTTGTATATCCAAGTAATTTTTCTCATGTGACTATCAACACATCGAGGGGTTATCTATAACTAGTCCCCACTCGTCACTACATGTCCTATGAATTCCTCATATATTGAACAATATTTTAAACTCAAAAATAATATGCATTATGAAGATATATATGGATTGAGTAAATAATTTATAATATAATTTTTACACCATTTATATAAATGATTTAAAATTTGGTGAATATAACCACTCTTGATACAAAGGATATAAAAATTAAGGGAAATTTAATGTCATATGTTCATGAGAAAGTGAATGATTCAGGAGAATTTTAATGACCACAAAATTAATAATTAAATTGAATATTAATACCTTTTATATTCAAACTGATCCTAATCTATAAATCAGAAAATAAGGATTCTATCATTATTACATATCCCCAGTATATTTTAATGAATATTAACACAATAAAAATATTTTAAAAAACATTCTTGAGTAATAAAAATTCATAATCTGAAAGTAAATTTTAAAAAAATTAATTTCAGGAATATTCGAATAAAATAAAACTAATAATATTTATCAAAACATATAAATTATGATTCAATGTAATGAGAGGTCATTATGGAAATAATTTATATTCATGTCATGTTTGTTAAAACAAATATTCAATTTTAATTTTTGGTATAATGTAAAAAAGTACCTTGTTTCGAAAAAGATAAGAATATTCATTCTAATTTTATTAAAAAATTATAAAAATGGTTATAAACATCTTTAATTAATCATTGGATAAGTTTAAATATATTATGTAAAACATTTTTTTAGGAAAAAATCGATATTGGAGAAGAAATGTTTTTCATCAAAAAGAGAAATAATGTGGCATTTTTTTGTAAAACATTTCATAATGCATTGACATGACAATAGGGGTTAAATGGAACTATTACATGAAAACATCATTAATAACCAAAGTATAATAAAATTAAAGAATTTTATTAAACAATGATCAAATAATTTCCTTTAAAATAAATTCAAGAATAAATAATTACTATTAAAATTTTATTGAAGAACAAACCCTTAACACATTGGTAACTTTTGAAGTATAAATAACATGAATGACATAACATCAAATAATATAAATATAAATATATCCATGATATATAATATCTCTAGGGAAATATATACACATAAAAAAAATATATAGGAATATATTACAAAATATTTTTTCAATGGAGTGGAAATTGAGAAGAAGTCTATTAAATAGATCATGTCATTGAAGTGAAGGTTAATCAATTTTTTGATCATGTGTTTCAAATTTAAATTCAAAAATTCATGTTTAATTTCAATATAAAATAATTAAAGGTCATTATGACCATAATCATAGAACACCAAAGATAATGAATAAGTAATATAACCAAATCATATGAAATTGAGATATGAAATTTCTTACCACATGGTAAAATTCATTTCAAATCCCCTTGGATGTAATTTTTAAAATTGGAACATAACACATATTGAAGTAAAAATAATTCATGATATTTTATGTAAAAGGGTCAATATAAACTCCATATAAATTAATTTAGTTTCACAATAATAAAATATGCCTTAATGAACTGGTAATTATGAATAAGTTCATTATCTTATGTTCCCCATTAATATAACATGATGTAACCTAACATATTATCATTTTAAAAATTTTATTAATTTATACAATAACTATATTCATATTCTAACACCATACGATTTTAAGAAATTTTTTTTTAATTAAATTTATGATTTTGATGTTTTACATTACAAGCCACAGAGAGTTTAGATTGCATTATTAGAAATAATGAGTTTAGTTTTCATTGAATAACACTAATTTTAGCTTGTGTAACAT
This sequence comes from Viscum album, assembly GCA_963277665.1. Taxonomy (NCBI): domain Eukaryota; kingdom Viridiplantae; phylum Streptophyta; class Magnoliopsida; order Santalales; family Viscaceae; genus Viscum; species Viscum album. The sequence continues at coordinate 151,905,371 of OY728134.1, read as the reverse complement.
GAAACATCATGTTTATCATGAGTTATATGTAATGTTGAGTTCAAAATAATGGTGGCATATTAGTAAAACATTTTAATTAAATACGATTGTTATCAATAAAATTTTGGGATTGAGGGTACGAATATTATTTAAAATATATGGAAAATATGGTTTACACATGTATATAAGATGAATTATTTGGTGACCAATTAATTATAAATGGAAATATAAACCATTTAAAAATAGAGAAATTCATTTTTTAAAAAAACCTATCTTTCATTATAGAAACATGATTTACCTCAATACAATTAAAAAAAATTATGATTAATGTTATTAAAGATATTAATATTTTATATATTAAATAAAACAATTAATAACAATATTATGGGTTTTCATGAAATGAAATAATAATTACTCCAATTTTACTCTTAAAAGATATATTTTTCTATAAAACATTTTTGTTGCATTTTGGAAATTATTTTCCATATAAATATTAGATAATTAAAATTTTATTTTAATATAATAAATTAAATTATTTAAATGAGTGTATTAAATTAATTACACGGTGAAATATTAAAAAAATTCTTCATAGATTGATTTTTTGATATTTTGTAACATACTGAGTTTTATTGAATAATTCCATTTCGATTAATTTATTTATAAAGTTCAATTTTAATTTTAAATGGTTTTAAAGTAAAATTAGATAAATTTTAAATCAATTAATTTCATTAAAATAAATCTTATATTGGTTTTTTATATAAAATATTTTTAAACTTTTAAACATTATATATATAAAAATCGGTTTCTAAATGAGTTTGTTGGAACATGAGCCTCAACTAGTTTTGTGTGGAATATTCAAGTGAATCTGAGTGAACTAGAATCAAATCATGGTGGAGGAATATTTCTAGCAAATGTATTAGTTATTGTAAGAGCTAAAATAATTCATCCAATTCATCCTTCAGGACACCATTTGGGTCCTCGAGTACTTTAGTACATTGGTTCACCCAAATTATTTGGGTTAATCAGTCCTTAGGGCCACCTCAAGGCCTTCAATCCACCACATGGACTTCGGGCCATGTCAAGGCCCTCGAGCTGCATAAAGTCCGAATACAACCATGAATACTCTATAAGGCACAAGCTCCAGATTAAGAATCAGAGAATGCACATTCCCTAGGGTAGAGAAATCTGGATTTGGAATAATGATAGGGTATGGATCATTGCATTGGTACCTAGAATTTTCACCTCTGCACATGACAACTAGCAGAAAAACCATGCGATTTGGGAGAGTAGATGATGTGAAAGGGATGTTTCAAGTAGTATTAGTTTGGGAAGAATTACATTAAGACCTACGGGTTATGTAATGTGTCACTAATCCCACAATCATTGTACTGGTTCCCCTAAACCATTAAAATGATGGATTAAAATAAATTCGAAAAATTATGGTCTCCGGCCCATCAGGAAGAAAATGAGCCTGTAAGATTAATATTAATTTATATTTTTTTACTTATTTGAATAAAATTTGAAAATTTTAGTACATTTTTTTATTAAGATTAATTTATATTTTTCATTATATTCTACATAAGTTTTTTTTACCAAAATTAAGGGTAAAAATAGTTAAAGTTATTTAAACTGGTTGAGATAAAAATGGTTTTATTTCTAGGGGTTAAACAAAAAAGATATGGGTAAAAAGTATGCCAAAAAATGACCAAACCCCATTTTATAGTAATATTTAATCATTATACCATATATTTTTTGGAATGATCTACTTCATATCATTATGACATGAAAAATATGTAATGTTCATCAATGATCTATTATTTGGAATGATCTATTTCATATCATTGGGGCCATCGTATAGATGATACCAGAAGAATATGTAACGTTCATCAATGAGACTGACTTGGTATAGTGGAATTATTTTTTTTCAAAAAAAATAAAATTTTCTATCCATTACATAGGGGTACTGTAAAATAAAAATGAAATTCCAACCATATAAACTTTGAAAGAATAATTCCCATGGATAATAATAATTAAAGTGTATATAAATTTAATTCATAATTATTGGATATCATGTTGCCCAAGGAAATGATACATTTACTATCAATATTTATCCTTAAGACAGTTTAAATCATTCTGGGTAAAAATCCATCTGATTTGGCCAAATAATTTCATCTCATGAGACTGACTTGGCATCGTGGGGATTTCATTAACTAGTCCACAACCCATGTATTATATGTCAAAAATAATTCCTCATATATCAAATAATCAATTTAATTAAGGAGTTGTATTATTTATCATCTAATATACATATTAACTAAAAGATACTGATTTATCATTATTTTACCAATTAATCAAATAACAATCAAATTGAACAAAATATATAAAAATAGAATAAGATTAAGGAAATATTTCTATACATTTAACGAGAATATATATATTTAAGATAAATATAATTCATAATAAAAAATTATCATAAACAAGTAATTTTTTCTATATAATGTTTTCAATCATAAAATAAATTAATATTACCAAGAAAACATTTCCACTTAGAAATTTCTATGTTAAAATCGTTTAAATGAATATTACTAACAAAGAAATAAAATACCATGATTATGAGTGAATAATGATATTTAATGAATAATGGGTAGTATATATATCCCTTTAAATTTAATTAGTTCTTAATAACAAATTTCTTTCAATGGAATGTAAACTTAGACGAAATCCATTACCTTATGCTTCCTTTTAGTTCTGTGGAGATTAACCTCTTGAATATAGGTTTTAAACTGGTTAATAACCTATAAATTAACCATTATAATATTTAAAATATCATATATTATATTTTTATAATATCCTATTACACTTATTGTTAACAATATTTCATTATGTTCATCAGTTTAACTGTTAATTGACATGTTTTTTAGTATGTTTTGAACTATTATCTTTGATATTATTATATAGATCATGATTTCATCATCTAAAATATTAAATACATGAATTAAATATTATATACAATCATTATATAAGTATTTATAATAATCCAAAAAAATTGGATAATGGAAATGAAATGCACTATTTTGGGATATGGTAGAGCATACATATGCTTGAATGCTACATCCATTTCCTTATCATTATTAAAATAATTAAAATGTAATTATATATATATATGTATATTATTATTAAAATATCACATTTATTTCAAATATATCACATATTTTTATGGAATCTATACTTAGTATACGTCATTCAGCGTGTGAATGAATCACATTGCTTGGAGGAGGCGGTACTCCACATATCCACAAATGTTGTTTTCTTATTCCCACAAAAATATAAACCATGAAAGTATGATTCATAAAATAATTAAAGAATAATAAATAAAATATAAATAATATATATATATACTAATAATAAAACATTAATCCCAAATACTAATGTTTGTAATAGAAGAACGCATGACTGGTGTTCGTGAGGTTGTAGTCCTCAATACACACGAACAGTGATTGTGTATCCCATTTTATTGATATTTTTGTGAGTATAGGTAATACCCTTTACATTAAAAAAATCTCTTATACATATCATAATTATGTTATTATATGACAAAAATATTAGAATAATTTATAGGGTAGAGAAAGAAATGAAACTTAAGTGATCATTGAAGAATAATACCTCTTTTCCAGGTAACACCTTTTGATTTATAAAAAAATAATTCCATGTATGGGTTTTTTTGAAAAAAATTGGATTCATTTACATTGGGTGGGATGTTTTGAGATAATTTAGGTATTTTTCTGGATAATAAAAATGGCTTGGGAGTTGTGAATAAATTAGATAAGTGAGTGTCATTTTACAGGGGAGGAGGAGTGTCATTCTTGTAAATTATTGAAAGAGGGAATTAAACAAAGGTTTATTCCAAATAATGTGGACCCAATAATGATACGAATTCTGGAAAATGAATTATATTTAAGAAATATATCAATCCAATGGGTTTTTTTTACATATTTATAGGTTATATTGAGCATTAGGTTTAAGGTTTAGTACCAAGTTATGCTTGTTTTTCTCTCAAATGATGTAATTAATTTTAATTACGTTCAATGATATTATTAATAAAAAATAATTTTTAAATTATTATATATTATAAATTACTATTATTCCACATATGGAAGAAATTTTTAAAATTTCCATTGACATAATTGGATGAAATTATTTTTGATTTAATCCTGTAAATGGGAAGACGAAGCATGTTTATAATGTAAAAATGTTCAATATTTTCAAATATTTTTCTATCCAATATCAATGTGAAAATGGCTAAAATGAAATAAATTGGATTAATATATTTAAAAATTATATAAATAAACTTTTAAACTAATAAAAATGTAATTTAACCTTATAAATAAACTTATAAGAAATATAGTTTTCAATTAAAATTCTATATTTTTCAGATCTCATCACATAATTAAATATTTCCAAAAAATACCAAAATATAGATATATGATCATTTTTTTGTTTTTATTTCTTAAATGATTTTTTTTTTTAGAAATAATTTTTAACAAATAGAAAAATTTGTTTCTAAAATAAGTTTTCCATTAAAAGTTAACAAAATAGTCTTTAAAAAAATATCAACATTTATACATAAAATTAGACTTTTTCTTATCTTATTTTCATAAGATATGTTGAATTAATTATAAAAATATTTTATTGAATATAATATATATATTTTCTAAAAATTATTCAATTACTTTAATTATTATAATTTTTTAGAAAACACTTTTGAGAGTATAAAAGTAAATTTTTATCGTATTGTTCCATTTATATTCAAATGGTTTTCTATATATTTATAGTTAATTGGTAACCATTGAATTCAACAATATATTTACATATGTTATTTAATAATATTTATAAGGAATAATTTTATATCTATGAAATATCTTATTTTATTAAATCCTATGATTTTCATAATATATTTTTGTTTGTAAAACTTAGTTTTTCTTGTAATGAAGGATAAATCTGTATTTCATGTAGCATAAGACCAAAATTATTTTTCATATAAATAATGATAGCCATTAAATTAAATTTTTTATAATAGATAAATAATATAACATCTTGGGGGAGTTACATTGTAATCTATGGGTAACTATTTATGAATCTTATGAAGCGTGCTCAGTCTGCACACCTCATCCACTTGTATGGACTGTACCATATGATATATGACAGGTTGTGGTAAAAAAGATTCACCATCAAGTGTTAACAACTCTTATAAAGGATAATGCATCTAATCCTCTCCATTTATGGGTTTATCATCATGATCTTGATGAATAATTCTTACTTAAAAAATTTCATGGAGGAATACTTAAATAGACAATATGTACAATGGTCAATGAGTATCTAGGGAGGGTTGACTCAAGAAGGAAATAGATACCACAACCTATTACTATATGATGGATGTACCAAATTTTCCCCATAAACTTGTTTCTAAATGTACCAAGTCAAATGGCGGGTGTTCATTGTCCCTTCGTATCCATCCATAAAATATATATACTTTTTATTGCAAGGAGTAGTGTGGTCGAGACCCAAAATGATATTGAGGGACAAAAATAGTGAATTCATTGGGCATAAAATCTAGAAATATTTATTTACTATGGGGGAAGATAATATTTATTAGAGAATAAAATACTCGGGATATCTAAAGTATCTTTAGGAAGCCAATAAATCTATGACCACGTTACCCTCTCTCCACGTATGGGTCATCTATATGACACTTTTTATAGGATTCATTACTTTTTATTAATAGTATAACATTTTTTCTATGGGATTTAACCATGACCATGGATTGAGTTGAGAAGAATCAATGAGTCAAGTTATACCCTCTAAATAAGAACACCATTAGAGTGACATGAAGATAGCCCATTAATCATTATAGAAGCTTCTGTTTGGAGGGAGTCAACGTAACCTTAGAAAACACTAATGGAAAGGTTAAATGATTTGTTATGGTGGCCGACCAACCCTCCACTGCACATGAGACAATTTATGTATGAGTTTTCATTTTTTAGATTTTGTACTCACTAAGGTGGAGACCCCCTCAACCACTTATCTTCAGGAGGTCATTTAGGAACTAAGAAAACTATACTTCTACCATCAATGAGGAATTTCATGGAAGGTGAAATTTTCCACTACATGAGTAATGGAGAGAGTTTCTCCACTAAAGAACCAGATTTTACATTCAATGGAAAATGAGACCTGCAGAAACCTTCATGTTTGGACTTATTGTGAGTGAATAGATGACTCAATCATCCAACTGAAAAAAGAATTAATCTTTCCATACAATCTAGGGAATTAATGTCTAATCCATGAAACAAGGATCAACCAAAAGTATCACCTAAGAGGGCCTATACATCCCACCCAGTGAAACTACCATTGTCTTTTCAAATCCTAGCCACCCATTCACTCTCAAATAAAATATTATTGGTCTTTTAAACTTTTGGGGTGTAACAGCATGAATACATAGAAAAAATGGAACCCCCCTCACACCACACCACGTAATTAGTGGGAAAATAATTATTTTGAATTTTTCAAATAATAATGTCGAATTTATCAGGGAAGTCATTGAACAAAAGAACATCTCCCCATTTATCAATATCCCAACCCACAGGAAAAACATAAATGTATTCTATTTAAAATAACACACAAGAGGTAGAGAAAGTAAAAACCAACCATTCGACTTCATTAGTAATTTAAATTACATGAATATTCTCTTATTTTTGTGAGATTATAAGATCCAGAGTAATGATAGGGAAACTGATAGTATATATAAATTGACATCTGACACAAAGAATCCATGAAAAATCATGGAAATCCCAACCTAATTCTCATACCTGAGATTGCATGATCCGTTTCCCACAATCCAGATAGAGTGATGTTGATGATTAGGAATGTGATGGAAAGTTACCTTCAAGATCATGGATCATCTTCCATTAGTATCTTAAATAAATTCCCCCTATTTTATACTGGCGAAACATTCTTAAATATTCTCTCTCATATTTCATTCCATGAAGTCTTTTTCTATTGAATTGTCATGGTGTCTATGAAACACTTGATATTGATTCCACTGCCCTCAAAATCTAGTTTCATTCTATTCCACAAGGACCATTGGTTCCTCCCCTATGCCTGTGCATCCCATATAATGTTATCCAATATATTTACAATGTTACGAGTTACCATATTTAGTAAAATTGTGCATGATTAAACTTTTATAGTGATTGAGGATAATAAAAGGATGATCAAGGTGATACCCTATACAATATAGAGAAATCAAGTATTAGAATTGTGTATTCGAGAGGATATATTATCCAAACTAACATCAACATGGAGATTAAAAATCCTTCATGGGAATATTGGGGGCCGTAAATACTCCATGTAAATATGTATTTTAGTTATCCCATTCATCTATTCAATTTTATTCCCCATTATATTTGAAAATAACCTTGAGAGTTTGATTCATATCATACCACAGTTAATGTGGTAAACACTTCATTTGTAAAAAAAATCATTAATTTGATTGAGTTCCCAGATATTATGGATTTTTTCAAAAGAAAAAATGATTATATCATCATCAAAAAGTGTTGTGTAATACCACTGAAGTTTCTTCTTCACCTGAAAGTCCGAACATGTCCATCCCACCTACAATGTTTCAAATACCCACTAATGGCATATAGGATCATAATGAAGACACTAAGGGGTAAGGGATACCCCAGTCTAATCCCACTATATTACATAAAAAATACATTTTTTTCTTCAGAAGGTGATATAAAACCATGGAGATTCAATACATCTAAAGAATAGTTGAACCACAATTTATAAGAATCTAATTCACCTCATTAATCTGATGATGTTGATCGTCTCTAATCAATAATTGGTATTACCCAAGTATAGATTAATGAATATGTTTGACCCCAATAAATTCTTATGTGTGACATGTACTATTTATTGGGCCCATGATATGGCAGTTTGAGTGGATATAAACCAAATATAACCTTGATGATCCTTAGAATACATTAATGTGGATTCCATAAATGCTTTATATTGATAAATAATGTAATTATTTAACATGTGAAATTACATATACTGATTGGCCTGAATTTTTTTAATGTATAAGTGTCCTTTCCCTTAGGAATAAGAATCTATTTGGTGCCACAGGACACACCAGAAAGACTGCCTCCTCAAAAACATTCTCAGATAATTCCCCAAAACTCGTTCTTGTATAGCTTCCAAAACGATATATAGAAAGTGATTAGAAATCCATCCATCATAGCAAATCTCCCAATGTTGAGTGATGTGACTTTCCCAAGATCTCATGTTCATCAGGGACATTCTCAAGGAAAAAAATGATATCTAAGGAGATCACATGTGGTACAAAGTTGAAAATGTCATAATGTCCATTAGGGTATCCATCCTAGATGTGAGGGAAATATTCAAAAATCAAGAAATGAAAATGTGACATGGATGAACCTCCAATAACATAGGCATCGTTAGTGAAGGATCCATACACAAGGAAAAATGTGGTGATTTATACCATTTCCTATCCTTAATGAATGATTGGAAGAAGGAATTGTTTTTGTACACTTCATTAAGAAATATCACATGTGATCAATAATAGGGAATGACTTCATATTCATGAATAATAATAGTGAGCTAGTTCTTTAATAAACCCATCTTATTAAACTTAACATCACCCCTCCTTGCTCAATATTATATTTTTCTTGTTCAATATTATCGTTGAGAAAATCCAAATCGAGGAAAATGGAAGGTTTCGAATTAGGTCATATATGGAGGTCCTGTTTCAATATTCTATATTTATTATGAAAACCGAACCATGATACATCATTCATGAATTTCTCCAAGGATGCCTGCACTATTGAAGAAAATCTTCGGTCGACCTCCAAGTAAATTCTTTTAATGAAATGCATGCTAAGATAAATCATACAACCCTTCATAAAAAGTATCCATAAGAAGGTGTGATGGGAGTTGATGATGGGGAAACTACCTATGTAGATCCTTGAATCTATCCCAAGAATCATGAAAAACATCTCTATCATCTTGATAAAAACTATCATTTTTAGTTCTAAGTTATCCTGTTAATATTTGGGGATATAATTTCAGAATTAAAGAGTTATACACTCGATCCCAGTTTAAAAAAATGTTCTCATCTAGACTCAGAAAACAATTTTTAGCATTCAATTTAAGGAAAAATGGAATTAAAATCATTCTTAGTTCATTTTCCATGAGTATTAGAAGAGGTAATTGTTGTACAATGTTATAGAAGTCACTAATGAAGTCAAGGGATTCCTCATTAGAGAGTCCATTAAAAGCAGGCAACAAAGAAATGTGTGACTATTTCAATTCATAGTTTAGGAGTCTAGGACTAAGTTTGATGGATGATGGATTTCTTGAAACTTTAGGGAGTTGAAATTCCCTAAGCCTTGGTCTTTCATTTTATTCTAAGTGTTCTGGATGATTTGGTATGACGTTATTATGAACTCTATTATCCAAATTTTCCATTTCAGTTTTTTCTTCTTTCTCAGAGAAGTGAGATGTTTATCTAATTCAAGTTTTATAGGTTCTATTCTAACACCAGAAGTTCGTGTGCTCATGCAAACAACAATAACAGACCCCACTCAGTAGTAACAATTCAGCAATAAATGAAACAATTTTTATTTTAATTTTCAAATTTTTCAAATTTTTAAGGATTTTTATTTAACTGTTTTTTATTTAATGTAACGGATCATGCCTTCCATGGAAATAGAGCCAAAAACATTACCTAAACCTTCGTTGAACTCTGTAAAAGTTTGAAATTTATATTGCTACCGACTACTGTATATGTGGAAAGTAGGGTCGAACCCACATGGAAGGAAAATTTGGACACTAGTCTTTTAAAAAACATGGTTTGCTCTACTATTATTAGCAGTTGAGTGATTTTTCTATTTTTTCACATTTTATATATTTTTTATATATTTCAAATAAGCAGTAGAGCGACAAAACATTGGAAACATGTATTTAAACTACATTGAGGCTAGAGATAGTATAAAACATGGAATAATAGGGATATAGAACACTGATAAAAGGACAATCTATTAAAACGCTCGGGGAGTAATCTATATTCTACTGGTCTTGAGGGTGTTTCAATTCACATATAGGTTGTTGTAGAGTACCACTAAAAGGAGTATTACTCACTTCCTTTGCTAGGAGTTAAGTCACACAAGGCATCCAATTTAAGAGTTCACCAATACGAAATTAATCAACTGTAAACTACTTTAAAATTAACAACAAGACAATCTCACCATAAGTGTTGAAGTATTTTGAATATATTATCTTTTGAATAGTGTTTCTGTAATCAATCTCACCAACCGAATGTGAAATTTTTAAATGAAACGTTTGTGGAACAATGTAATTGAATTAATTCTGTATCGATCTCACAAATAAATATTGAATACATTTAAAGATGATGTGAAAAAGAACATTTAAATTTAACTAGTAGATATTAAAATTCTCCCCGAACTAATAGTTTTTCTAGAAATCATCTCTATTACGTATACTAAAATAGTTCAATTATAAAGGAGAATAATTGAAACAAGACAAAGGAAGTAAACTCCCTCTCCTAGTATGAACTGTTGCTACTCCTGGACTCTTCCAGCTCCAGGAAGTGGTTCCAGAGTCTCCCTCCGGTCTCCTCTCCTTATCATTGGCTCCTTCAATGTGTCGAATCAATGTAACTCAATAATATCACACTCAAATCAATGTCTCTCCTTTATATCCCGTTATTCTGCTTTCTCTGCTTAAGTATCAGGCTGTCTTCTGCTACTTGTCACTAAACACTTACCACTAACTTCAAAAGTTCTTCACAAATGCACCGCACAAGTGTATTTTTTTAGCGACCGGCACGTCATGTGAGTTTTCCTCACGTATCTATCTTCAGTTGAGTTAGTAAAGTGTACATGGATGTGTTTTTAACTCTTTAATGAAGTTGTGTAAGAAAAACAAACAAAAATATTAAAATGCAAAAAAATTAATGAATTATAGATTAAGAAATTATTTTATTAAATATTTTTTTATGAGAATTAATAAATTTTTAAATAATTTCATTAAATAAATTATTTTACTACTATTACTATAAACTAGTAATATTATTTTAATTAATTATTATGAAATGAAATTTATTATTAAATAGTTAGTATTTAATTATAAAAGATAAATTATGATAATTTTTGTATTATATATTGATCAAATTTTTTAATAATAGTGTTAGTATTATTATTAAAAATAATATGATTTATTAATTATTAATTTTGATGCTAAATTGTTTATAATTTATTATTATTTTTTAATTAATAAACAATACAAAAGTAAATTATAAACATTATGTTTATTAATATTTTGAAAGTTTACTTTATTAACATTTTATGTTAATTAGTTTAGTTTAACTGTAATATAATTTATAAATTCTTTTCAGTTTTTTATTATTTATAAATAATGTATTATTAAATTATTATTAATATGTATTATTAAATTTTAATTAATACTCTTTTTAATAATCTATTATATAATTATTTGATAAATAACTATCAATTAATTACAAAAAAAAATTATTTATGATTAAAAAATCTGTTTTATTAAATATTTTATGTAAATTATGTATTTATTATTATTAATATTTATTATTTTTCCGTTTAAGTTCATATTTTAACTTTTTTAAATTTATTAGTTAGTTTTTTTAGTTTTATTAACTTCTTTCTCCTCCCCATAATATTGGCAGACAACAATATTACGGGGGAGTGTTTCTTCGGCGCAGAAACCAGGAAGTATCCTCTTACCCTACAAGTCACGATGATGGAAACCACTAGTAGAAGCTGACAACACTCCTTGGATCTCATAGTACCGATGGATCCCTCCTTTGATAAGCTCATCAGACCACACAGGTGCGGCACGACTCAAAGTCTCGGGTGGCTTTAGGTTCTCACAGTGGTGTGGCGATTATTCCCCTATGTTGCACGATGGCTTGGCATTGGTACTTCCAATATAGTACACTCCTCCTTGGTAGGTCCTCTCAAGCGGATCCACTTTGCAGAGGAATCCCGGTCAATAGCGAATAGGACTACATCAATGTTCGGTGCCCCAGCTCCCCCACGCGGATCCAGTTCATGGTGGACATATATCATGGAAACTAGTGGGGAGCCATTTTGCTTCAGTGGATCTAAAATGGTGGAATTTCATGATCCTTTATGGCTTCAACGGGCGGTTCAAAGGCCCAACCCCAGCAGCTAGTGGAGGGGGTCACAAACTAAAGGTGGAAGTTCTGATTTTATCCATGAAAGTTCAAGGGTTTATGTAACACCCCAAGATTTTATGAAAAATATTCTTTTTAATTTCATTAATGTCTTCTGTTGTATGCTACACAAAAAGAGCTTGCACAACACGCATCCTTGACTTGTATTGAATTACACGCAATCACGACTTTCCTCGATAGCGTGTGTAGTACGCAATACCGAGTTTCACTAAACAACGATATGCTATTAAAATATTATTAAAATTAGCCGTTATGAATACAAATAACAACTTGTTGAAATTTTATAAATTTTATTTTTCAAAATGGACTTCATTTATAGATTCTGAATATCGAAATTAGCCAAGGGTGAAATTTTGGTATTTCTCTGAAAATTTTCAATTTTTGATGAATAGTGAAACCACTAAGTGGTAGTTAAAGAAAATAGAATTTTTCATAAAACTTAATATTACTGCTTCTGTAAGTGGAATTTCGAAAATCCGAGAGACATGATTAATATCAAGGACTAAAATGTGGTTCAATGAGATGAAAATAATTTTTGGTGAATAGTAACTTTTTACTTTTTTTACCACAGTTAAAAGTAAATAGGGTAATTAAGGGTAAAAATGATATTATTATTATCTTAACGCATGTCCTAATTCTATTTGATAATTGTAATTCGACCAAAAACAACCTTAGGAATAAAATATGACCATTTAGGCCCACATGGATTAGATTTGGACATTTATTTTTAATTTATTTAAAGAAGGGTTAAAATAGTTAAAATAAAATTTTAATAAGTAAATAAATTTTAATATGAGGTTATACATAAGATAAATTAGACTATAAATATTAATTAGAAAGATAAAAATATTTCCTACATAATGGTATTTTATTTGTAATTTTTAAACATTGAATAATATAATTTATTTATGACACAACGATGATGTAGTAATTATCTTATTAATGAAATATTGACATAACTGATGTTATAAATACCCAAATAAATGTAATTTGAGACTTTTTAGGAACTACACTAATTTTATAGGTTAATATTACATGTTAGTATTGATTTAATTAACTTTTTTCGAACTAATAATTATGTTATAATTTTTACATAAATTAATTACTAAATAGTGTCAAAATTGACATAAAATAGTTTTTAAAAAAATATTATATTAATAATTGTTATTTTATTCTTAAAAATCTAAGTTTCGGCCAAATGACATAGATAAGGTTATATATATTAATAATAAAATACTTGGGGTTAGTTTGGCTTCTTATAGTAAGTTTATTAATCTTATAGTATAAAAACACAAGAAGACACGGTAAAAGTAAAATTATTTTACTTAATGTTAAATCTAAATGATAAGGTTAAAATAGGAAACTAAACATGTCTAAATTCTATTGGATGAGATTATTTCAACCCATACCCACCTTATCTTCTAAATTAATCAATTTGGAGATATTTAAAACCGAATTTTACTTTACAATAAAATAATAGTTTTAGTTATTCCAAAGGTGCCCCTCTCCTCCCTTATAAAAGGGAACCTCCTACCTCTCTTCCTCACACCACTTTGAGCCTTCAAGAACGGCCAAACCCTGAAAAATTCTCTTCTACACTTCCCTAGAAACATCCTAGAGGCTCTGGTCTTTCTCAAAGACCAATTTTAGTTCCCTAAAAGGAGATCTCAAAGAGGCGCTTCAAAGAAGAGGTAATGTCTGTTACCAATTCTTTCATCTTTATTTCTTCTTCCACTTCTTCTTATTAGGTTGTTTCATTGTGAAGTAATAATATCAGTATCACTTATATACTGATATGTTATTATAATTCTGGAACAACCTTATTTCACCATCTGTCCATCCTACGGAAAACGAAATCACCGCGCGTGCGTACGTACGGAATACCGTCTCCACGTTATGGTGTAATCTATTTTCCACCACAACCTTACATGGATGGGTATAATGGTGTAAATAATAACTATATATTATTATTGTAAAGTGATAATGATTCTGTAATAGTATACATACCCTCCAATAAAATTCCACGATCATGGGAACGATATCATCGCTCGTGCGTATGTATGGAATACCGTCTCCACAATGCGATGAGATTCATTCTCAATGATCAACCATTCATAAATGATTATAAAGTATTTATAATAAGTAATCATGAAATATATGACATAATAATGATACTGAATTTATGTATATACATATATGTATGTCATCCAATTAATTCCATTCAATTCAATGAGGAAACGAAAACAACGTTCATGCGTACGTACGACATACCGTCTCCATTAACGGTGTATTTCATTCCATTTATCGGTCTATTAAATATATTTATATTCTGAATATATATTATATATAAATCATGTTTTACATTCTGGATGTATGTAATCATTATCTAAGTAATCATATGAATAATTACAAGTCAAAACACGGACGACAAATGAAACGATTTTACCCAAAACGCTCTTTAACATGGAATTTACAAAAGAACGGGTAATATAAATTCATAAGTGAACCATATATGATATCATAACAATTAATTTGATTCTATAATAAGTCAATAACATTATTTATATCATTATACAAGAGGTTTGGATACATACGAATCATATCGGACCTAAGGTAAGGGATAATTTTGCAAATCTCATTTTAATCCGAGATTGCATATTTGTAAGTATTTACTGGGGTTATTTATATCATCCATGTCCATGTTTTATAAAAGTGTTTTCATGTATGTTTAAAGTCCTTTTTACCCATTTTTTGACTTTTACTACATGGTATGTAAGGAATTTTTCTTTTGTTTACGTTACGAGGTACTTTTTGACTTTTTCCGGCAAAATTAAGAAAAGAATGTTTTTTTAACTCATACGGCACGAACGAATTTTTACGGTTTTATAAAGCCTTATTTTCATGAAGTTTCCTCCAAAATATTTCATGACTATTTTCAAAAAAATCACTTTCTTTTAAAATTGCATGAAGTTTTGTGAAAAGAAATTGATTTTGAAGAATAAAGGATATTTTCCTCAAGAATTCATTTCAAGTGTTTTATCAAAACCATTTTCCATCTAAGATGAAATTATTTCATATGTGTATGTTTCAAGTATAATGTCTCTATGATTTACATGGTTTCAATTTTCTTATGATGAAATATCCATTTGTTTTATATGGATTATGTGATTATAGGATGATGTTTATGAAACCCATTTTATTCATTGGGTTATGATGAATTTTTTAAGTTTATTTTGTGGCACAAGTAAGAATGATTTCACTATGAGATGGGTGGGACCTATATCTCCCTCCAATTCCTTGGGTAAAGATTTATATCTCATGAGATAGACATGGCTGGAATGGCAGGTTAAACCGATTCAGTAAAACAAGACTGAAACAAGGAGTGAACTTGATTCAGAAAGGGACTTTATCCACTAAGATGGTCTTAGTAGCAATACCTTGGATACTATGGAAATAATTACATGTGCTTAATGGATGCCACAATTACATGTTTTATTCCCATGCTATTTTATCATTCTTAATTTTTCTTTATGATCTATGCCTTACGTACTTCCATGATTTATGTCATTTCTCAAGCTTTTGATGCTTAAACATTATGTTCATGTTTCTAAGTTCAAATGTATATGGTATGTTTTATTTTATCCATGCTTACCCATACTGAGCATTTGAGATCACCCTTTTTATGTTTTCTTTTCCCCAGGATATAATGAAAGGTTTTAGGCAAGAAAAAAAGGGAACGTTCTTTATGGGGGATGTTAAAGATCTTTTACCATGATTAGAAGATTACGTTCCAAGTTTCCAAAGACACTAAACTATTATGGTCCTTGTGTGTCTGTTTTTGTTATGTATTAAGTATTCCGCTAAAGTAATGTAATGTCCATGTACGTCAAACTTCGGGTCTCTATAGTTGGTATTAGAGGAAAGGTTTAGTCAACCATTGGAAACTAGGATGCGAGAACTTTAGTGAGATCCCTAGAGATATTTCAAAGGTATGTCTAGGGATATCCCTAAGGTTAGCTATAAGTATAGGTTATAGTACTATAATTACAGTAACCCAAGATGTTAGATATCAAAGGTACTCCTACTTTATTGTATTGTTTTCCCTAGCGTGATTTTTGCCACTCACACTATTCTTTTTTGGTTTTAGACGATGGCTGGAACCCGAAGGAACCGTGTTGATCAATGTAATGGATAGTGCAATGATTGTCCTCCTGAACAAACAAATGTTATGGGAGATGGAGTGAAAAATATTATTGCTATACTTACACAAGATATGAATCATTCTGGACTTCTAAATGAGGAGAGAAGGGAAAAATATTCTATTGAGTCCTTCATGAGGCAACACCCACCTTCTTTCAGTGGGTCTTCTGATCCACTTGTTGCTGAACAATGGATCAGTACTACTGAAAAGGTATTTTCAGTTCATCAATGTTCTGAACATGATAAATTCATCTTAGCAGTGTATCGTTTGGTAGGTGATGCTGATCAATGGTGGAATCTTATCAAGAATACGAGGCCAAGAGATGAAATTGAGTCCATGGAATGGGACGAGTTCATGAAATTATTTTTCAATAAGTACTTCCCTCGTATTCTTCGAACAAAGATAGAGAAGGAGTTTCTTGAACTAAAGCAAAATAATGTTGAATCTGTTGGTATATACGAAGCGAATTTTACAAGACTTGCAAGGTATGCATCTAGATTTATAATCCAACCTGAATGTAAAGTTGATCGATTCTTCAGTGGCTTAAAACCAAATCTTTGAAGGGAATTAGCAATAAGACACTTCAGTAGCTATGAAGAAATTGTGTGTTGTGCTTTCAAGGTAGAAATGGAAGTTGGTGTTACTTATCCATCTCATAGTTTTGACAAGAAATGAAAGATGGAGTTCAGGGAGAAATCTCAGAATAATGGTGAAAAGAATATGAATGTTTTCCTTATTCTCAATGTGTGTAAAGAAGCATGGTGGAGATTGTCTCAAAGGGACAAGTAAATGTTTCAATTGTGGAAAGGAAGGGCATCGGGCATTTGAATTCCGCAATGATGGGAAGAAGATGTCTAATGATGCAAACAAAGGAAGGGATACACAGAATTAACTTACTACACTTTAGTGCTTCAAGTGCAAGGAAATGGGGCATTATGCTAATAAATGCCCTAATCCAAGGGTTAGTGATGATCGACATGAGAAACCACTTATGGAAAAGGAAAAAGGGAAGTCACATGTGATCACCATTGGTGATGTTGAATAAGAAAACGATGTGGTGGAATGATTATGTGTTTATGTAATGGGATTCCAGAATAATGTTGTATATAGTATCGTGGAATATTGGAATATTTATGTTTTGGTCTATTGTGGTTTTCAATAATTTTATGGCATCGGTAACCATGAAAAGTGATTGAAAATTTTTTGGAAAGCAGATGATTTGCACATAATGAAGGGAAAAAGAGAATCTAATATGTTTGATAGTATTCATGAGCACATGATTGATATAAGGACTAAGTGATATCATGGTTTGAGTATATAGAATTTTGAGGATTTTGGTATGTGGAAAGTGTTAACTTTTAACTGCATTCATATTTTCACTAAGGTTCAATGGGTATTCATTTTTCAAGAGAATACATGATTAAGGTATTAACATGATTGTAATGTGAACAACAAGATATATGGTGGAATAAATGATGATATTCGCATGCTTGGTTGATGACATTTCATGTAATCATTTTCTTAATACTATGAGCTTGGACCGATGTATTTTAGATAAGCCTAAAGATTGGAATGTATTATGTTGGACATAAGTTAGTATTGTTTAAGGATAAAACATTTTTTCAATATTATTGATGGGATGTTATAGAAATGTAGTTTTAGAAAAAGGACAACCTGCAGGATGGGCGACAGCACATCGCGTCGGACAAGGCTGTGGGAATCGAACCCACAACTGAAGTGCAACAGGCCTTTATCATCTTCCACTGGCCTACAGGAAGTCCCTGGTTAGTAGAAAGTAGTTTTATTTTATTAAGCGGTATGATAAATAAAGTATAAGTCCATTTTTGGAACCATATATGATTAATCTCACAAAAAGATGGACTTATAACTTTCGCTAACCTTTTGTTTGAATTAAATGGAATGACCCATCATTTTATCACATGATCTGCTAATGCTTCACGAATAACAAATTCAACTTCATTTCACTGTGATATGAAGTGGAAATTTTCAATTCACGAACAACAGTGAGATTGTACCAAAATAATATAAGTATTTCTTTTAATTCATCAACTTTAGGGAAATGATCTTAAAAACCAAAAATGTTATACTAGTGCTCTTATATCTGATAAACCAGATGGTACCCTAGATCATCACAAATATATGGCTTTGTGATTGTTGGATTTTTCATAGCCATGTTCTCAACCACTCTCCATTAGAACATGATGGTTAGATTTTTCTTCCATATCCATATTTTCACCAATGTTCTCCTACGTGGAAACCCAGTGATGAGTTAATTTGGGTAACTGTTACATTTCATACATTAGTTTTTAAAGCCATGTTTTGGTATTCCTTTTTATTATGTGGGTTTCTATTAAAGAAATTTTCAAGTAGTAAATCATTTATAACCCTGACGAATTTTGAGGTCGAAATTCATTTTAGGGGGGGTAGATTGTAACACCTCGAGATTTTATGAAAAATATTCTTCTTAATTTCATTAAAGTCTTGTGTTGTACGCAACACCAAAAGAGCTTACACAACACACATCCTTGACTTGCCTTGCATTACATGCAATCGCAACCTTCCTCGATAGCGTGTGTAGTACGCAATACCGAGTTTCACTAAACAATGATATGCTATTAAAATATTATTCAAACTATCCGTTATGAATAGTAATAACCACTTTTTGAAATTTTATAAATATAATTTTTAAAAATGGACTTCATTTTTGGATTCAGAGTGTCGAAATTAACCATCGGTGAAATTTTGGTATTTTTCTGAAAACATTCAATTTTTGATGAATAGTGAAACCACTAAGTGGTAGTAAAAAAACGGAATTTTTCATAAAACTTAATTTTACCGCTTCTCTGAGTGGAATTTCGAAAATACGAGAGACACGGTTAATATCAAGAACTAAAACGAGATTCAATGAGATGAAAATAATTTTTGGTGAATAGTAACTTTTTACTTTTTTTACCACGGTTAAAAGTAAATAGGGAAATTATGATTAAAAATGATATTATTATTACCCTAACACATGTCCAAATTCTATTGGATAAGTTTAATTCGACCAAAAACAACCTTAGGAATAAAATATGACCATTTAGGCCCACATGGATTAGACTAGGACATTTATTATTAATTTATTTAAAGAAGGGTTAAAATAGTTAAAATCCAAGATTAATAAGTAAATCATTTTTAATATGGGGTAATAAATAAGATAAATTAGACTATAAATATTAATTAGAAAGATAAAAAGATTTCATACATAATGGTATTTTATTTTTAATTTTTAGACATTAAATAAGTTAATTTATTTATGACCCAACGATGATGCAGTAATTATCTTATTAATGAAATATTGACATAATTGATGTTATAAATACCCAAATAAATGTAATTTGAGTCTTTTCACGAACTACACTAATTTTATAGGTTAATATGACATGTTAGTATTGATTTAATTAACTTTTTTCGAACTAATCATTCTGTTATGATTTTCACAAAAATTTATTACTAAATAGTGTCAAAATTTACATAAAATAGTTTTTAAAACAAATATTATATTATTAATTGTTATTTTAGTCATAAAAATCTAAGGATCGGCAAAATGACTTAGATAAGGTTATATATATTAATAATAAACCACTTGGGATTCGTTTGGCTTTTTATAGTAAGTTTATTAACCATATAGTATAAGAACACAAGACGATACAATAAAAGTAAAATTATTTTACTTAATGTTAAATCTAAATGATAAAGTTAAAATAGGAACCTAAACTTGTCTAAATTCTATTGGATGAAAGGATTTCACACCATCCACACATTATATTAGAAATTAATAAATTTGGAGCTATTTAAAACCGAATTTGACTTTATAATAAAGTAATAGTTTTAGTTATTCCAAACGTGCCCCTCTCCTCCCTTATAAAGGGCACCTCCTACCTCTCTTCCTCACACTACTTTGAGCCTTAAAGCTTGGCCAAAACCTACCAAATTCTCTTCTACACTTTCTTAGAAACATCCTATAGGTTCTGGTCTTTCTCAAAGACCAATTTTAGTGACCTAAAAGGAGATCTCAAAGAGGCGCTTCAAAGAAGAGGTAATGTCCGTTACCGATTATTTCATCTTTATTTCTTCTTCCACTTCTTCTTAATAGGTTGTTTAATTATGAAGTAATAACATCAGTATCACTTATATACTGATATGTTATTATAATTATGAAGAAACCTTATTTCACCATCTATCCATCCTACGGAAAACGAAATCATCGCGCGTGCGTACGTACGGAATACCGTCTCCATGTCGTGGTGTAAACTATTTTCCACCACCACCTTACTTGGATGGGTATAATGGTGTAAATAATAACTATATATGATTATTGTAAAGTGATACTGATTCTGTAATAGTATATATACACTCCAATAAAATTCCACGATCATGGGAATGATATCATCACTCGTGCGTACGTACGGAATACCGTCTCCACGACGCGATGAGATTCATTCTCAATGATTAACCATTCATAAATGATTATAAAGTATATATAATAATTAATCATGAAATATATGACATAATAATGATACTGTATTTATGTATATATATATATGTATGTATTTCTTCCAATTAATTCCATTCAATTCAATGAGATGAAAACAACGTTCATGCGTACGTACGGCATACCGTCTCCCTGAATGGTGTATTTCTTTCCATTTATCGATCTATTAAATATATGTATATTCTGAATATATATTATATATAAATCATGTTTTACATTCTGAATGTAAGCAATAATTATCTAAGTAATCATATGAATAATTACAAGTCAAAACACGGACGACAAATGAAACGATTTTACCCAAAACGCACTTTAACATGGAATTTACAAAAGAACGGGTAATATAAAGTCATAAGTGAACCATATATGATTTCACAACAATTAATATGATTATATAATAAGTCAATAACATTATTTAAATTATTATACAGGAGTTTTGGATACGTACGAAGCATATCGGACCTAAGGTAAGGGATAATTTTGCAAATCTCATTTTAATCCGAGATTACAAATTTGTCAGCATTTACTGGGGTTACATCTATCATCCATGTCCATGTTTTATAAAAGGGTTTTCATGTATGTTTAATGTAATTTTTACCCATTTTGACTTTTACTACATGGTATTTAAGGAATCTTTCTTTTGATTATGTTACGAGGTACTTGTTGACTTTTTCCAGCAGAAGTATGAAAAGAATGTTTTTTTAACTCATACAGCACAAACGAATTTTTGCGGTTTTATAAAGCCTTATTTTCATGAAGTTTCCTCCCAAAGATTTCATGACTATTTTCAAAAAAAATCTCTTTCTTTTAAAATTGCCTGACGTTTTGTGAAAAGAAATTGATTTTGAAGATTAAAGGATATTTTCCTCAAGAATTCATTTCAAGTATTTTATCAAAACCATATTCCATCTAAGATGAAATTATTTCATATGTGTATGTTTAAAGTATAATTTCTCTATGATTTACATGGTTTAAATTTTCTTATGATGAAATATCCATTTGTTTTATATGGATTATGTGATGATGGGATGATGTTTATGAAACCCATTTTATTCATTGGGTTATGATGAATGTTTTAAGTTTATTTTGTGTCACAAGTAATAATGATTTCACTATGAGATGGGTGAGACCTATATCTCCCTCCAATGCATTGGGTAAAGATTTATATCTCATGAGATAGACATGGCTGCAACGGCAGGTTAAACTAGTTTAGTAAAACAGGACTGAAACTAGGAGTGAACATGATTCAGAAAGGGACTTTGTCCACTAAGATGGTCCTGGCAGCAATGCCTTGGCTATTATGGAAATCATTACATGTGCTTAATGGATGCCACAATTACATGTTTTATTCCCATTCTATTTTTTCATTCTTAATGTTTCTTTTTGATCTATGCCTTACGTACTTCCATGTTTTATGTCATTTCTCAAGCTTTTGATGCTTAAACATTATGTTCATGTTTTTATGTTCAAATGTATATGGTATGTTTTATTTTATCCATGCTTACCCTTACTGAGAATTTGATCTCACCCTTTTTATGTATTCTTTTCCCCATGATATAAAGAATGGTTTTAGGTATGAAAAAAAGAGAACGATCTTTATGGGAGATGTTGAAGATCTTTTACAACGATTAGAAGATTACGTTCCAAGTTTCCAAAGACACTAAACTATTACGGTCCTTGTGTGTCTGTTTTTTTATGTATTAAGTATTCTGCTAAAGTAATGTAATGTCCATGTACATCAAGCTTCGGGTCTCTACAGTTGGTATCAGAGGAATGGTTTAGTCAACCATTGGAAAATAGGATGCGAGAACTTTAGTGAGATCCCTAGAGATAATTCTATGGTTTGTCTAGGGATGTCCTTAAGGATAAGTATAATTATAGGTTATAGTACTAGAATTACAGTAACCCAAGATGTTAGATATTGAAGGTACTCCTACATTATTGTGTAGTTTTCCCTAGTGTGATTTTTGCCAATCACACTATTATTTTTGGGTTTTAGACGATGGCTGGAACCCGAAGGAACCGTGTTGATCAATGTAATGGACAGTGAAATGATTGTCCTCCTAAATAAACAAATGTTAATGGGGGATGGAGTGCAAAATCTTATTGCTATACTTACAAAAGCTATGAATCATTCTGGACTTCTAAATGAGCAGATAAAGGAACAATATTCTATTGAGTCCTTCATGAGGCAACGCCCACCTTCTTTCAGTGGGTCTTCTGATCTACTTGTTGCTGGACAATGGATCAGTACTACTGAAAAGATATTTTCAGTTCTTCAATGTTCTGAAAATGATAAAGTCATCTTAGCAGTGTATCGTTTGGAAGGTGATGCTGATCAATGGTGGAATATTATCAAGAATATGAGGCCAAGAGATGAAATTGAGTCCATGGAATGGGATGAGTTCAGAACTTATTTTTCAATAAGTACTTCCCTCGTATTATCCAAACAAAGATAGAGAAGGAGTTTCTTGAACTAAAGAAAAATGATGATGAATCTGTTGGTATATACAAAGCGAATTTTACAAGACTTGCAAGGTATGCATAGGGATTTATAATCCAACTTGAATGTAATGTTGATCGATTCTTCAGTGTCTTAAAACCAAATCATCGAAGGGCATTAGCTATAAGAGACTTTAGTAGCTATGAATAAATTGTGTGTTGTGCTATCAAGGTAGAAATGGAAGTTGGTGTTACCTATCCATCTCATAGTTTTGACAAGAAACGAAAGATGGATTTCAAGGAGAAATCTCAGAATAATGGTGAAAAGAAGGTGAATGTTTCCTTATGCTCAAAGTGTGGAAAGAAGCATGGTGGAGATTGTCTTAAAGGGACAAGTTAATGTTTCAAATGTGGAAAGGAAGGTCATCTAGCATTTGAATGCTGCAATGATGGGAAGAAGATTTCTAATGATGCAAATAAAGGAACGGATACACAGAATGATCCTAGTACACTTCAATGCTTCAAGTGCATGGAAATGGGTCATTATGCTAATAAATGCCCTAATCCAAGGGATAGTGATGATCGACATGAGCAACCACTTAAGGAAAAGGACAAAGGGAAGTCACGTGTGATCACCATTGGTGATGTTGAATATGACAACGATGTGGTGGAATGATTAACTGTTTATGTAATGGGATTCCAGAATAATGTTATATATAGTATCGTGGAATATTGGAATATTTATCTTTTGGTCTATTGTGGTTTTCAATAATTTTATGGCATCGGTAACCATGAAAAGTGATTGAAATATTTTTGGAAATCAGATGATATGAACATAATGAAGGGATAAAGAGAATCTAATATATTGGATAGTATTCATGAGCTCATGATTGATATAAGGAGTAAGTGATATCATGGTTTGAGTATATAGAATTTTGAGGATTTTGGTATGTGGAAAGTGTTAAAATTTAACTGCATTCATATTTTCACTAAGGTTCAATGGGTATTCATTTTTCAAAAGAATACATGATTAAGGTATTCACAAGATTGTAATGTGAACAAAAAGATATATAGGGGAATAAATGATGATATTCGCATGCTTGGTTGATGACATTTCAAGATATCATTTTCTTTATACTATGAGCTTGGACCGAAGTATTTTAGATAAGCCTAAAGATTGGAATGGATTGTGTTGGACATAAGTTAGTATTGTTTAAGGATAAAACTTTTTTTTGATATTATTTATGGGATGTTGTAGTAATTTAGTTTTAGAAAAAGGACAACTTGCAGGATGGGCGACAGCCCATCGCGTCGGACAACGCTGTGGGAATCGAACCCACAACTGAAGTGCACCAAGACTTTATCATCTACCACTGGCCTACAGGAAGTACCTGGTTAGTAGAAAGTAGTTTTTTTATTAATAGGTATGATAAATAATGTATAAGTCCATTTTTGGAACCATATACGATTAATCTCACCATAAGATGGACTTATAACTTTTGCTAACCTTTGTTTTGAAACAGATGGAATGGCCCATAATTCTATCACATGATCTTCTATTGCTTCACGAATAACAAATTCAACTTCATTTCATTGTCATATGAAGGGGAAATTGTTCAATTCACGAACAATAGTGAGATTGTACCAAAATCATATAAGTATTTCTTTTAATTCATCAACTTTAGGGAAATGATCTTAAAAACCAAAAATGTTATCCTAGTGCTCTTATATCTGATAAACCAGATGGTACCCTATATCATCACAAATATATGGCCTTGTGATTGTTGGCTTTTTCATAGCCATGTTCTCTACCACTCTCCATCAGAACTTGATGGTTAGATTTTTCTTCCATATCCATATTTTCACCAATGTTCTCCTACGTGGAAACCTAGTGATGAGTTAATTTGGGTAACCGTTACATTTCATACATTAGTTTTTAAAGCCATGTTTTGGTATTCCTTTTTACGATGTAGATTTCTATTAATGAAATATTCAAGTAGTAAACCATTTATAACCCCGATGAATTTTGAGGGCGAAATTCATTTTAAGGGGGGTAGAATGTAACACCCCGAGATTTTATGAAAAATATTCTTTTTAATTTCATTAATGTCTTGTGTTGTACGCTACACCAAAAGGAGCTTGCACAACATGCATCCTTGACTTGCCTTTCATAACACGCAATCGCGACCTTCTCGATAGCGTCTGTAGTACACAATACCGAGTTTCACTAAACAACGATATGTTATTAAAATATTATTAAAACTAGCTGTTATGAATAGTAATAAACACTTTTTTAAATATTATAAATTTTATTTTTCAAAATGGAATTCATTTTTGGATTCGGAATATCGAAATTATCCTAGGGTGAAATTTTGGTATTTTTCTAAAAACTTTCAATTTTTGATGAATAGTGAAACCACTAAGTGGTGGTTAAAAAAAACTGAATTTTTCATAAAACTTAATTTTACCACTTCTGTGAGTGGAATTTCGAAAATCCGAGAGACATTCTTAATATCAAGGAAAAAAATGTGGTTCAATGTAATGAAAATAATTAATGTTGAATAGTATCTTTTTACTTTTTTTAACCACGGTTAAAAGTAAATAGGGTTATTAATGGTAAAAATGATATTATTATTACCCTAAAACATGTCCTAACACTATTGGATAAGTGTATATCGACCAAAACAACCTTAGCAATAAAATATTACCATTTAGTCCAACTTGGATTAGATTATGACATTTATTATTAATTTATTTAAAGAAGGGTTAAAATAGTTAAAATCAATGTTTAATAAGTAAATAATTTTTAATATGGGGTTATACATAAGATATATTCGACTATAAATATTAATTAGAAAGCTAAAAAGATTTCCTACATAATGGTATTTTAGTTGTAATTTTTAGACATTAAATAATTTAATTTATTTATGACACAACGATGATGTAGTAATTATCTTATTAATAAAATATTGACATAATTGATGTTATAAAAACACAAATAAATGTAATATGAGACTTTTTATGAACTAAACTAATTTTATATGTTAATATGACATGTTAGTATTGATTTAATTTACTTTTTTCGAACTAATCATTCTGTTATGATTTTCACAAAAATTAATTACTAAATAGTGTCAAAATTGACATAAAATAGTTTTTAAAACAAATATTATATAAATAATTGTTATTTTATTCTTAAAAATCTATGGTTCGGTAAAATTACATAGATAAGGTTATATATATTAACAATAAACAACTTGGGGTTCTTTTAGCTTCTTATAGTATGTTTATTAACCTTATAGTATAAGTACACAAGAAGACACGGTAAAAGTAAAAATATTTTAGTTAATGTTAAATCTAAATGATAAGGTTAAAATAGGAACCTAAACTTGTCTAAATTCTACTAGATGAAATTATTTCAACCCATACACACCTTAGGTTCGAAATGAATCAATTTGGAGCTATTTAGAACCGAATTTGACTTTATAATAATATAATAGTTTTAGATATTCCAAAGGTGCCACTCTCCTCCCTTATAAATGGGAACCTCCTACCTCTCTTCCTCACACCACTTTGGGCCTTCATGCTTGGCCAACCCCTGACAAATTATCTTGTACACTTCACTAGCACCATCCTAGAGGTTCTGTTCTTCCTCAAAGACCAATTTTAGTGCCCTAAAATGTGACCTCAAAGAGGCGCTTCAAAGAAGAGGTAATGTCTGTTACCGATTCATTCATCTTTATTTCTTGTTCCACTTATTCTTCATAGGTTGTTTCATTATGAATTATTAACATCAGAATCACTTATATACTGATATGTTATTATAATTATTAAACAACCTTATTTCACCATCTATCCATCCTACGGAAAATGAAATCACCGCGCGTGCGTACGTACGGAATACCGTCTCCACGTCGTGGTGTAATCTATTTTCCACCACCACCATACATGGAAGGGTATAATGGTGTAAATAATAACTATATATTATTATTTTAAAGTGATAATGATTCTGTAATAGTATACATACACTCCAATAAAATTCTACGAATATGGGAATGATATCATCGCTCGTGCGTACGTACGGAATACCGTCTACACGACGCGATGAGATTCATTCTCAATGATTAACCATTCATAAATGATTATAAAGTATATATAATAAGTAATCATGAAATATATGACATAACAATGATACTGGATTTATGTGTATATATATATTTATGTCATCCAATTAATTCCATTCAATTCAATGAGAAAACGAAAACAACATTCATGCATACGTACGACCTAACGTCTCCATGAACGGTGTATTTCTTTTCATTTATCAGTCTATTACATATATGTATATTCTGAATATATATTATATATAAATCATGTTTTACATTCTGTATGTAAGTAATCATTATCTATGTAATCATATGAATAATTACAAGTCAAAACACGGATGACAAATGAAATGATTTTACCCAAAACGCTATTTAACATGGAATTTACAAAAAAACAGGTAATATAAAGTCATAAGTGAACCATATATGATATCATAAAGATTAATATGATTCTATAATAAGTCAATAAAATTATTTAAATCATTATACAGGAGGTTCTTATACGTACGAAGCATATCGAACCTAAGGTAAGGGATAATTTTTTAAATCTCATTTTTATCCGAGATTGCATATTTGTAAGTATTTAATAAGGTAATTTCTATCATCCATATCCATGTTTTATAAAAGTGTTTTCATTTATATTTAAAGTCTTTTTTACCCATTTTTAACTTTTACTACATGGTATGTATGGAATCTTTCTTTTTTTACGTTACGAGGTACTTTTTGACATTTTCCGGCAAAATTACGAAAAGAATGTTTTTTAACTCATATGGCACGAACGAATTTTTACGGTATTATAATGTCTTATTTTCATGAAGTTTCCTCCAAAATATTTCATGACTGTTTTCAAAAAAATCTATTTCTTTTAAAATTTCATGACGTTTTGTGAAAAGAAATTTATTTTGAAGAATAAAGGATATTTTCCTCAAGAATTCATTTCAAGTGTTTTATCAAAACCATTTTCCATCTAAGATGAAATTATTTCATATGTGTATGTTTCAAGAATAATGTCTCTATGATTTACATGGTTTCAATTTTCTTATGATGAAATATCCATTTGTTTTATAAGGATTATGTGATGATGGGATGATGTTTATGAAACCCATTTTATTCATTGGGTTATGATGAATGTTTTATGTTTATTTTGTGGCACAAGTAAGAATGATTTCACTATGAGATGGGTGGGACCTATATCTCCCTCCAATGAATTGGGTAAAGATTTATATCTCATGAGATAGACATGGCTGGAAAGGCAGGTTAAACCGGTTAGTAAAACAGGACTGAAACGAGGAGTGAACTTGATTTAGAAAGGGACTTTGTCCACTAAGATGGTCTTGGCCGCAATGCCTTGGCTACTATGGAAATCATTACAATAGCTTAATGGATGCCACAATTACATGTTTTATTCCCATGCTATTTTGTCATTCTTAATGTTTCTTTATGATCTATGCCTTACGTACTTCCATGTTTTATGTCATTTCTCATGATTTTGATGCTTAAACATTATGTTCAAGTTTTTAAGTTCAAATGTATATGGTATGTTTTATTTTATCCATGCTTACCCTTACTGAGCATTTGAGCTCACCCTTTTTATCTTTTCTTTTCCCCAGGGTATAAAGAAAGGTTTTAGGTAAGAAAAAAAAGGGAATGATCTTTATGGGAGATGTTGAAGATCTTTTACCATGATTAGAAGATTACGTTCCATATTTCCAAAGACACTAAACTATTACTGTCCTTGTGTGTCTGTTTTTGTTATGTATTAAGTATCCTGATAATGTAATGTAATGTCCATGTACGTCAAGCTTCGGGTCTCTACAGTTTAGATCTATAAGTCTTAAATCTTGTTCTGTAGAGATATCAATGCTTGGATCTGGTTTGAGTCAAAATATGTTCTTCTTTGAATGTATAAGTTTGTTAAATTTATATGCATTGGTGGAAGAGATGCTGGGATTTGTTGTGGCGTGAGTTATTGAGGCTCGGTAGAAGCTATGGTAGCGGTGTGGATGAAAAAGTGAAGTATGGATGGAGGCTAGGAAAAGGGAGGGAATGAACTTGAACAAAATGGTGAGGTGTAGTAGGAGATATCCTAACAGCGATGTAGAGGGGATTTAATGTGTGAGGAGTAGTAGTGTGGGGTTATCAATAGACCAAAATAGAAAACCTTAGTATTAGTATAAAAAATTGGTGACCGATAAAATGAAAAATTGGTCACTGTTAGTAAAAACTAAAGGCTACTGTTGGTTAAAAAAATGTAAAAGGTCCTTGTTATCTTAAAAAACAATATTAGAGGAGGGGCATGTGGATCACTAGTTGTACAAAATAAAAGGATACTGGTAGATAAAAAAATAAAATAAAAAGGGAACCGGTGGTGTTAAAGGTTACCGATACAAATAAAATATAAACTCCCTATCAATTATAAATTATTAGGTCACCGTTAGAACAAAAATAAACAACTAATGGTGACATTCAAAAATTTTAAATGTAATCATTGATCTTAAATTTAAAACTTAAGTAATCAAGATAAAAATATTGAAAAGAAAAAATTAAAAGAATTATAAACTCTATTAATTTTAAACATGATGTTTATTAACCTTTAACACATTAAAATTTTTAATTGTCAACACTTAAATAATAAACTAATTAACCCCTTATTTATCTAGAGTTCATCATTCC
Source organism: Viscum album (assembly GCA_963277665.1). Lineage (NCBI taxonomy): Eukaryota > Viridiplantae > Streptophyta > Magnoliopsida > Santalales > Viscaceae > Viscum > Viscum album. The sequence goes on along the minus strand of OY728134.1, from coordinate 151,875,087 downwards.
CCTCACCTTAATGATCTTTTTTTTGACCCTAGACACTTTAATTTTTTATTCCAAGTCATCTATCATGTGGTAAGAACTATGTAATTCACTTATTGAAGGTGAACATAGGGCTTAATGTTAACAGAAAGACACCCAGTATCTCGGGTATCAAAGACTCACCATCGGATCCCTAATGACCAAACTACTCCAGTTTCAAAAGTTTTATATAATAAATCATTTCCATTAGTACATTAAAATGATTACTTTTAATAACTAAAAGATGAATGGGGACCCTATAATAAGAATCAAACATCTAGTTCCAAGGGTTATGATCACAATTCCTTTATAAGGATACCCATATTATTTTAAGATGTAGTTCTTAAACCGAATTTCCATAAAATCACTAAGTAAGATCACTCAGAAATCATCCATTATCATTAATTTCAGACTCAATGCACATCTTAACTACCAAATATACACTATCTATAGTCACGAACCATTTGTGTACAATGTACAACTTAAAATTGTGCAATAATTTTGAAACAATTTACCCATTTTTTTGACAATAAGTTTCAAGTAAAATGGGAATTTAAGGGCTTACAATAAATCATAGTTTAGCATAGTAAAGACTTGACCCCCTCCCCCACACTAAAAACCCAAATTTTTCCCCAAGTTGACTTTCAAATTGGAGCAGAACAATTTGGAAATTTAAGGTTCAAAACCGATTTTCAATTAAGTAGATTTATGACATGTATAAATGGTCTCAATGAAGTAAAAAAATATTATTTGCCATAATGAATAAATAATCAATATGTTCATATGAAAAACACACATTATCATTTTACTTAAGTAATACAGAGTTTCAGTTAATGTTCAAGTGAGGCATGAAACCCTTGGGTGAATATTGAATAGGGTGTAACCATGTTCAGAACTAGGATTTAGATAGATGTTCAATAACACATAAGGCACGAATTCTTAACACCCCATAGAAGAGCAAATTAAACAAAAAGACCAAATAAATAGCCAATATGTAACCCCCACAATTAATTTTCATAAGTAATAAAATTTCAATACAACAATGAAATTTCAATTTTCAACCAGAGGTACATGCATATTTTTTTAATTTCAACTTAGTGACATGTATAAAAAGTTTTTTTATGCAATATATGCAGTAGAGTTTCAGAAAATATATAGTAGAATACCTTATAGCATAATTTTTAAAAGATGGTATCAAATAGAGTTGATTTTTTATCATGCAAAACAAGCAACATTGTTTTTTAAAATTAATAAGGAGATGATTATAAAATATAAATTTAATAGTAAGATACATTCCAAACTAGTTTTTCATTATTCATTCAACATGATAATTTCAGTCTATTAAAACATAAAAAAGAATCTTCTTGATAACTCTGAAACTAAAAAAGAGACTAAGAACAAACAATAACAAGGGCTTCCCAAAAATATAGCATAAAACCAACACATTATTCAATGATTAAAAGAAGAAAATAAAATTCAAAAAGGATCGTGGTTTTCATCCCATGCAGTGCTATGTTTTAAAGTATTTATCCAGACATTATTCAAGAAAAATTTTCAAGAAATGTGAAAGTAGAAAAGCCATTCATCTCTCCCTAAAAAAAGTTTCACTCTCTAACCATTGAGTAACATGTGTTTATTTTCATCACCTACAATTTCTAAAGCACCATTCTTTAGAACTCTCATAGTAGTAAATGGTCTAGACCACATGGACATAAACTCTCCAGTAAAGAGTTTAAGTCAAGAGTTAAAGAGAATGACCTTTTTTCCAGGGTTGAATTATTTGTTTTAAATGATAGAATCGTGAAATATTTTAGTCCTCTAATTATGAATCCTTGAATTATAATAAATCTCTCTCGTAATCTCATCAAGTTCACTCAGCTCAAGTAATTTCCTCTCACAAGCACAATTAATCTCAATGTTTAAAGCCTTAAATACCCAATAAGAATTAGGTTTCTACTCCATAAGTATATGACAAACTTTCCTATACAATAGCCTATAAGAAGACATACCTATTTGGGTTTTGAAAGCAGTAATATAAGAAAATAAAGCTTCATCCAATTTAAGAGACCAGTCTTTCATAGAATTTGACATAGTTTTCTCAAGTATTTGTTTATGTTCCTCGTTATAAATTTTAACCTTTCCACTGGACAGTGGATGATAAGGTGTACTAGTTTTATGAACAAGACCATATTTCTCCATCAAAGCTTTAAATTTTTAATTCTTAATGTGTGTTCCATTATATGTGATAGTGGCTTTTGGGACTCCTAATCTTATAAATGTGTTCTTCATCACAAATTTTATTACAATTTGGCTTGATTGTTGGGTAGTGCCACGACCACAATCCATTTCGACACATAATCTACAACAACATGAAAATATTCATTCCCATGAGATGATGGAAATGGGCCCATAAAATCTAAAACCCAGACATAAAAAATATCTAATTCTAGAATTCCTTTTTGGGGTAACCCTAGCTTCCTACAAACATTTCCTAGCCTCTAACACCTATCTCATCCAACCACAAAACTTCTAGAATCCTTAAAGAGTGTAGGCTAATAAAAACCAGATTTTAGTACTTTGTTAGCTGTCCTTTCACCACTGTGGTGTCCTCCCAATGGTGACGAATGACAACTATCTAATACATGCTACATCTCTTACTCAGGTATACATACCCTATGAATACCATCTTTGTATCTCCTAAATAGAAAATGATCATCCTAAAGATAATATTTATGTTTAGAAATAAATTTTGTTCTTTGGTTATGGGACATATTTTTGGGAAAGACACCTACTACAAGGAAGTTGGAAAAATCAGCAAACCAACCAGATTGCCTGATTGACATAGTGAGCTGCTTTTCATCTGGAAAGGAAGAGTTTATATACATAGGATATTCAGAATGGGTAAGAGGAATCCTAGAAAGGTGTTCAAACACTAAATTTTCAGCTCCCTATTTATCCATAATTTCTAAATCAAAATCTTGTAGCAACAAATTCCTTCAAATTAGCCTGGGTTTGGATTCCTTCTTTAACATCAAATACTTTAATGTAGAATGATTAGTGAAAATGATGAATTTTGAACCTAACAAATACTGTCTAAATTTTCCTAAAGAAAACAAAACATCTAAAAATTATTTTTCAGTAGTTTTATAAATATTTTGGGCATATTATAATAGTCTAATATCATAGTACACCACATTCAGTTTCATATCGTTCCTCTTTCCATGGACATCACCTACTACCATGTCATTAGCATCACACATAAGTTCAAAATGTAGTTTCTAGTCTATTGTAGTGATGATAAGTGATGTACTGAGTTACTATTTATTTATATTAAATGATTTCAAACAATTTTCATCAAAATTGAAAGGTACATCCTTAACCAGCAAAGAAAATAAGGGTTTAGTTATTTTAGAAAAATATTTTATGACACTCCTATTGAAACTGGTATGCTCAAAAAAACATATAACTCCCTTGACATTTACAGGGGGTAGCAATTTCTGTATAACATCAATTTTAGCAGTATCAACTTCTAGATCTCTCTTTAAATCTTTTTGACAAAGCACTATACCTTATATAACCAAGAATTTACATTTCTACGAATTATGTACAAGGATAGTTTCAATGAATATTTCTAGAAATAATCATTATTTCCAAGACAAGTATCATAAGTACTACCCAAATTGAAAAATTCATCCATGTCTCTCAATTATAACTGAATAGATAGAAATCAAACAGATTTAAAAGGTGGCTGGAGCTCCACACATCCCAAAGGGCATCTGCCTGTAGGAAAATTTTCTAAAGGGACATGTGAATGTGGTCTTTTCCTGATCCTATGGATCAACATGAATCTAGTTGTAACCAGAAAACCCATCCAAAAAACTGAAATACTCATTTCTAGCAAGGCACTAAAGAATTTGATCCAAAAAGGGCAATAGAAAATCACCCGTCCTAGTGGATTCAATAAGATTCCTATAATCAATATAGACTCTCCTTTTTGTGGCATTCCTAACTAGTAATTCATCATTTTTTTCATTTTTTTCTACAGTGAAACCATCCTTATTGGGAACAAGCAGGACTGGGCTGACCCAAGCACTATCATAAATTGGATATATCATTCTAGTGCCCAGCAATTTATGAACTTCCCCTCTCACAAATTCTATCATATTTGGATTTAATCTTCTTTAAATTTCAACCCTAGGATTATAGTCAGGCTCCATAGGTATTTTATGCATACAAATATAGGGGATAATACCCATGATAATAGCTATTGTCTAGAATATGGAAGATTTAAACTTCTTCAAAATATTAAACAATCTTTATTTTTGGTCTTCGTTATGTTCAGAAGAAATTTTTACAGGCGAAGTGGAGTTCTCACCGACAAATTAATATTTAATATGAGCTGGTATTGATTTTAGTTCAATAGTTGGTGGTTCTACACTCGAAGGAAGAATCATAGGCCTAGGAGGTCCAAAATATTCAACATATCATTTGTAAGGAGTACTAAATGATGAAATATTTTAAATTTCATGTTCAGATTTAGAAGTAATAGTGTTGCGGTCAAAAGTGGGTAGTACACTGTCCAAATTTTCCAAATCATATTTCAAAAAGTGAATCAATGAAGAATCATCTAGTTAATTTACATGTTCTCCCTCAATATCATAAAAGTGTTCAGCATGGTTAGTGTTAAAAGAAACACCCTAAAATTCACGCAAAAAAGCACCCATGTTCAGGAAAGGAGGACTCTTCCACTACAGAAATTGGACAAATATGACATTCTAAAAAAATTTCATGATTCGGCATTTGAGAAGAATATTTAGTTTCTAAAACAGATTCAACAGGATCTTCAACTTCAAAATTAAGTTCTTTAACAGAGGATTGATATTAAAATTTATCAGAGTTTCCAATTGATTTATCATTCTCTAAAGACTGTTGCATTGAATAGTTTTCAGAAAACATTGGTCATTTGACATTTTTAAAAACATTGTACTCTTTATGTTGTTCTCCGATTTTGAAAATTAACTGACCCTTAGAGACCTCAATAACAGCACCACATATGGCCATGAAGGGCCAACCCAAGATGATGGTCACCTCTTGGTCACACTCCATATCTAAGACTAAAATGTATTTAGGTAAAAATAACTTCCCAACTCCAACTAGTAAATCATCTACCCTACCCACAGGATGAGTGAACGATCTATTAGCAAATTGTACTATGACTGTGGTGGGTTGAAGGTCACATATCCTCAAATGATGAAATAGTGAGTATGGGAAAATATTCTTGCTACCACCTAAATCACATAAACATTTTAGTTGATCAGAGTTTCTTATTGTGAAAGGTATGAAAAAACTACCTCGGTCATTGATTTTAGGTGGGATTTTTTAGGATTATAGCAATGCACTCTTTAGTGAGGCTTTATGTAGAAAATTCTTCCATGGTTTTTTTGTTTGAGACAATTTTATTATGATATTTAAAGTAATATTTGATTTCAATCTAAGTGTGAACAAAAGGAATGTTCACTTGGCGTTTAGAAAGGAGACTAAGGAACTGAAGATGCTTAGCCTTAGTATTACTTTGTGGTTTCAGCTTCTTAGGGAAAGGGATGGGTGGGGAAAAATTTTTAAGGACAGTTGGAATATCCCTCACCACTTCTTAGAATTTTGGTTTTCATTTATAATTTTTATTTTTAAATGATGTTTCAGATTGAGTTTCAAGTGATAAATTCAGATTTAGGTCAATTTAACGACATTTCTGTGAATTTACAACATGTGTGAAAAGTAGATTTTTTTAACCAGATTGAAGCAGATATTCATTTTGGGTATTTTCTTGGACTTTTTTAGTAACAATTTGTGTTTTAAGCCCACTTCTAGTGACGACATCCATGTAATTCTCTCTAGGGATCATTTTTGTTGTACTAGGAATTCTACCTTTTTCTATAAATGAAAAATCTCTAGCAAGATGACCTAATTGTGTTTCCATGTTTTGAGTTCTAACATCATATTTCATTTTATCAAACTCATATTTATTTTTAGGTTTGGTTTTCTAAGTCATGTATCTTTCTTCTTGAGAGTTGATTTTATTAAATATTAGATCAATATTTGAAGACATTTGATTATTATTGTTTCCTTGTACATTTGACGACTCACCCCTTTGTTGATTTTGAATGTTTGGTCTTAGTTGATTAGAGTAATTAGGGGTAGTAGATTTTTTAATTATGTCTTGATCATTCCGAGACAGATTAGGATGGTTCCTATAGACATGGTTTTTTTTTGAAATTGGATCTTATTTAGGAGGCATTCTAGGACCATAGTTAACAAATTTCTATTATTCTTGTTGTTGAGCCGGCATATCAATGTTAGGACAAAGGTTTTCAGTATTTCCAAACATACCACACTGGACACACTATTTCCTTAAATATTAGATGGTATTTTGACATCCTGGTAGATTAACATTTTGTTTTGAGTTCTAGTTCATTAAGGATTAATGTTTTTTGGTGATTTCATCAAGTTGAGCTTGAGTTTCTTTCATTGAACATGTGTTTGGGTTAACATTTCTATTAATTTTTTTTCTTCTTGAATTTTTATATTGTGAATTCAGTGTAAGATTATTAATGATTTGTTTTTTTTTTCTTCATCATTTTTATCATTGTAATTACCCCATGCAGCTTGAACTAAAAGTTTCTTTCCAGAGGTGGACAACCCTTCACAAAAATTATCCATAAGAAGGTGTGATGGGAGTTGATGATGGAGAGGTTGCCTAAGAAGATCTCTGAATCTATCCCAAGCTTCATGAAAATATTCTCTACCCTCTAGATAAAAACTAGTGATTTTAGTTCTATGTTCACCTTTTCATCTCTAGGGATAGAATTTCATAATGAAATAGTTATACACTTGATCCCAATTTTTAAACATGTCCTCATCTAGACTCAGAAACCAATTTCTAGCATTCCCTTTAAGGAATAAATGATTGAGTCTCATTCTTGCTCATTTTCTTTGAGTCCTAGAAGTGTTAATTGCAGCACAGTATTATCGAAGTCTCAAATGAAGGCAATAGAGTCCTCATTAGAGATTCCATTAAAATCAGGCAACAATGAAATTTGTGACTATTTCAATTCATAGTTTTGGGCTCTAGGAAAAATTATGATGGATTTTGGAATTCTTGAAAAATGAGGGATTTGAAATTCCTACATTCTAGGCCATTAATATTTTTTATGAGTTCTGGATGATTTTTAATGTTCTTATTAGGAACTCTAATATCTAAATTTTGCATTTCAGTTTTGTTCTTCTTTCTTAGAGTAGTGAGATGTTTTTCTAATTCATGGTTCATAGGCTCTAATCTTATACTAGAAGTTTGTGTGATCATGTAAACAACAGTAACAGACACTACACAATAGTAAAAATTCAGCAAGAAGTGATACTAATTTTTTTACAATTATTAACTTTTTAATTTTTTTTAAAATATTTTAATTTTTTTGTTTTTTTATTTAAAGATATTTCTCGTGCCATCCCCGGAAACAATGCCAAAAACATGACCTAAACCATCATTGAATTTGGTGAATGTTTAAAATATATATTCCTACTAAGTACCGTATATGTGGAAAGTAGGGTCGAACCCACATTGAAGGAAAATTTGGCCACTACTTTTCTAAAAAACATAGTAAACTCCAATGTTGTCAGTAGTGGAGTGATATTTCTATTTTTTCACATTTTATAATTTTTATATATTTTATTTAATAATATTTAGAGTGACAGAACATTTCAAACAAGTATTTAAACTATATTGATGCTAGAGACAGTAGAAAACATGGAATGACAAAGCTATAGAACTCTGATTAAAGGACAATATATTAAAACGCTCGAGGGGTAATGTACATTCTACTAGTTTTGAAGGTGTTTCAATTCACATATAGGTTGTTTCATAGAACCACTGAAAAAAGTATGACTTTCTTCATTCGCTAGGAGTTACGTCACACAAGCCAACCAATTTATGAGTTCGCCACTCCGAAACTAATCAACTATGAACTATTTGAAAATTAACAGCAAGAAAAACTCACCATAAGTCTTGATGTCTTCTGAATATATTATCTTTTGAAAAGTGTTTCTTCAATCATTCTCATCAAATGAATGTGAAATTTTGAAATTAAACATGGGTGGAATAATGAAATTGAATGAATTCAGTATCGATATTGTAACACCCTGAGATTTTATGACAAATATTCTTTTTAACTTCATTAATGTCTTCTATTGTATGCTACACCAAAATTATCATGCACTATATGCATCCCTGACTTGGGTTGCATTACCCGTAATCACGATCTTCATTGATAGCGTGTGTTGTATGGAATATCGAGTTTCACTAAACAACGATATGTTATATAAACTAGCCGTTATGAATAGTAATACACTATTTTTAAAATTTTATAAATTTTTTCTTTTGAAATGGACAACATTTGTGGATTTAGAATATCCAAATTATCCAAGGGTGAATTTTTCGTATTTCTCTTAAAACATTCAATTGTTGATGAATAATGAAAACAAGGGGTAACTATTTAAAAACAAATTTTTTATTTAAATAATTATTGAATTTATTTAAGTTTATTTTAGGTCAAAATTGATACATAATACCTATATATGTTCAATGTAATTCATTGGAGTCATTTTATAATAATTTCATATATACAACAAACTTATTGAACTTTTCACTGTCTTTTACCCACCTACTATGAGTATTTGAAAATTTACATAAAACATAATTTTATAACTTCTGTGAGTGGAATTTCATATATCCGAGAGACAAAATTAATATCAAGGAGTAAAATGTGGTACAATAAGATAAAAATAATTTTTGGTGAATAGTAACTTTTTACTTTTATTTACCACGGTTAAAAGTAAATAGGGTATTTGAGGGTAAAAATGATATTACTATTACCCTCAAACATGTCATAATTCTATTGGACAAGTTTAATTCAACAAAAAATAACCTTAGGAATAAAATAATACCCTTTAGGTCCACTTGGATTAGATTAGGACATTTATTATTATTTTACTTAAAGAAGGGTTAAAAAAGTTAAAATCAAAGATTAATAACTAAAACATATTTTATATTGGGTTATAAATAAGATAAATTAGACTATAAATATTAATTATAAATCTAAAAATATTTCCTACATAATAGTATTTTATTTATAATTTTTAGAAATTAAATAATTTAATATATTTATGACAAAATGTTGAAGTAGTAATTACCTTATTAATGAAATATTTACATAATTGTGTTTATAAATACACAAATAAATGTAATTTTGACTTTTTATGAAGTCCACTAATTTTTTAGGTTAATATGACATGTTATTATTGATTTAATTAACTTTTTCCGAACTAATCATGCTGTTATGATTTTCACAAAAATCAAGTACCAAATAGTGTCAAAATTGACAGAAATAGTTTTTAATACAATTATTATATTATTAATTTTTATTCTATTCATAAAAATATGTGGATTGGAATAATGACTTAGATAAGGTTATATATATTAATAATGACCCACTTGGGGTTCTTTTGTTCTCTTATAGTATGTTTATTAACAATATAATGTAAGAAAATAAAAAGACAGGGTAAAAGTTAAATTATTTATCATAGAGGTAAATCTAAATGATGACGTTAAAATAGTAACCTAAAAATGTCTAAAACTTATTGATCGAGATAATTTCGACCCATCAGCACCTCAGATTATAAATAAATCAATTTGAAGCTATTAAAACCCAAATATGACTTTATTATAAAATAATATTTTACGTTTTTCCAAAGGTGCCCCTCTCCTCCCTTATAAAAAGGGCACCTCTTCCCTCTTCTCTACACACCATTTTGAGCCTTAAAGCTCAGAAAAACTCTCCCAATTCCTATTTCCAACCTCTCCAGTTATATCATAGAGGTTCTGGTCTTCTCAAAAGACCACCTCTAGTGCCATAAGAAGAAGTTTAAAAGTGGTGCGTCGAAGAAGAGGTAATCTCTTCTACCGATTCTTTCATGTTTTAGTTTTTCCTCAACTTTTCTTCTCTAGTTGATTAATTATAAAGTAATAACATCAGTATCACTAATATATAGATATGTTATTATAAATATGAAACAATCCCATTTCACCTTCTATCCATCCAACGGAAAATGAAATCATCGTGCGTGCGTACGTACGGAATACCATCTACACGTTGTGGTGTAATCCGTTTTTCCACCACCACCTTACTTAGATGGGTATAATGGTTTAAATAATAAATATATATAGTAAATATAAAATTATTCTGATTCTGTGATATTTTATCATCCACTCCAATTCAATTCAATAATTATGGGAACAATATCATCACTCGTGCGTATGTACGGATTACCGACTCCACGACGCAATGAGATTCATTCTCCAGGTAAACCATTCAAGAATGATTATAAAGTATATAAAATTAATATCAATGAAATATATGACATGACAATGCTACTTGATTTGTGTATATATATATATATATATGTCATCTACATACTTCCATTAAATTCTATAAGGAAAGGAAAGTAGCGTTCATGCGTACGTACGGCCTACCGTCTCCATGAACGGTGTATTTCATTTCATTTATATATCTATTATATATATATATACTGAATATATATATGAAATAGAAATCATGATTTAAATTCTGGAAGTATGTAAATCAAGATACAAGTAATAATAATATCAAGAACAACAAATCCAAACAGGTATGATAAATAAAAATATTTTACCAAAATGCTTCTTTAACATGGATCTTACAAAAGAACGGGTAATATAAAGTCATAAGTGAACCATATATTAAATCATAACAACGAATATGATTCTATAATAAGTCAACGATTTTATTGAAATAATTATACAGGAGGGTTGGATACGTACGAAGCATATCAGACCTAAAGTAATGGATAATTTTTTGAATCACATTTTTATCTTAGATTGCTTATACGTAAGTATTTTCTGGGGTTATAATTTTCATCCATTACCATTAAATGTTTTTCATAAAGTGATTAATATACATCCATGAATGTTTAATTTAATTATTACCACTATTTGACTTTTACTTTGTTTTATGGAAGAAATCATTCTTTTGTTTACAATATGAGGAACTTTTTGACTTTTTAGACAAAAGTATGAGGAGAATGATTTTTTTAACTTATACGGCGTGAATGGATTTTTATAGTTTCGTAACATCATATTTAAATGATGGTTACTATAAAAAATATCATGGTTATTTTCAATAAAATTCTTTTCTTTTAAAATTGTGTGGCTTTTTCGGAAAAGAAAATGATTTTGAAGAAGAATGCATATTTTCCTCAAGAATTCATTTCAAGTTTTTTATCAAAACTATTTTCCATATAAGATGATTTTATTTCATATGTGTATGCTTCAAGTATAATGTCTCTATGATTTACATGTATTCAATTTTCTTATGATGAAATGATATCCATTTTTGTATATGTATTATGTGATGATGGGATTATTTTTATGAAACCCATTTTATTCTTTGGGTTATGATGAATGATTTATGTTTATTTTGTGCCACAGGTAAGAATGATTTGATTATGAGATGGGTGGGACCTATATCTCCCTCCAATTCAATGGGTAAATATTTATATCTAATGATATAGACATGGATAGAACGACAAGTTAATCTGGTTCAGTAATACAGGACATGAACGAGTAGTGAAGTCGGATCAGTAATGGAATTTGTCCACAACGATGGTCTTGGAAGCAATGCCTTGGATAATATGGAAACCATATCAAGTGCTTAATGGTTTGTGTAACATCCCATGTAAAGAAAGAATAAAAAATTTTCCTATTTATTAATATTTACGAATTAAATATTGATTTTACTTTAAAGGAGTTTCTATGTTCAATTGTGTAACTGATACGCAACAAAGAGTTTCTTTGAAATCTTACGTTGCACACTAGTAATAAAATAATATTATTTTAAACGGTAGTTAACACGTAGTCGTTGTATTGGCAGGAATGAATAGAAGTAACTAAAATATGATTATACATGTTTGTTAAATCCTTTATCATTTATCCAATAACGGATAAAGGCTTAAAATATGAAAAGAATTCAATTTTATGCATATATACTCTAATTTTCACTAAAGGTCCACTTATCGCCTTTTAATGGCAAACCATCATTAAATATAGTTTTGGTCACTCTTATAAATTCTATTGGACCAAATAAAATTATTCTTTAGATTCAGAAAATCAAAATTTACTTTGTGTATATTTTTGGTATTTTTCTGATAAAGATCATTTTTTAATGAATAGTGAAAAATGTTGTATTTTAATTCAAAACCTCTTTTTAATATAATTTATTTATATGATTACATTATATTTTGAATTTGATTTAAAGTAAAATTAGAATATATTTTTTACCATTTCATCCAATTTTTGTCGTTGGAATAAATTTCACTTTGAAATCAGACTTAAACTACTGTCAATCTTTTGATACTTTTTGTTTCATAAAAACACGCTATTTGTTTTGATACCGGGAATTAATTATTAAATTAATTAATTAAACTTATATGTTTTAAATTTTGTAAAATATACATCGTTTTTGAATTCAAAATATCAAATATATCTTAGGGTGAGGTTTTGGTATTTTTCTGAAAAACGTCAATTTTTGATTAATAGTGAAACCACTAAGTGGTACTTAAAAAACTGAATTTTTGTTTAAATAAAACTTTACCACTTATGTGTTTTGAATTTCAAAAATACTGCATACATGGTTTTCATTTTTAATTAAAATTTGGTTCAATGGGATTAAAATAATTTTTTGTTGAATAGTAACTTTTATGTTTATTAATCGCGATTAGAGGTAATTAGTGTGGTTTAAGGTAAAAGTAATGTTTTAATAATATGAAATGACCTATACACATGTCCTACCCTTATTGGATGTGTAATGGCCGACCAAGAAAATCCATGGGTAACTTGAGACCCCATGGAGCCACTTTGATAGGAAAATGACACTAATATCTTTTTATTTAATGTTAAAATAAAAATGTCACAATCTTGAGTTGTTTAACTAAAACAATTTTTAAATGGGGTTATACAAGTCAGATTTTTTGCTATAAATATTCATTATAAAGATAAAAATATTTCCTAAATCATGATAGTTGTTTTATAATTTTTAGACTTTATATAAATTATATTATTTATGACACCATGATGATGAAGCGATTACCTCATTATTTAACGATTTAAATAAAATGAAAAGATAATGTAAAATATAATACCTACACATTTCAAAAACCTATTTGATGGTTTATTTAGAACAATTAGCACCTTATCCTTTAAATATATAATTTTGGGACCCTTTTTATATGAAATGCATTTTATAATAATGTATCTTTCCTTAACTTTCCAAGAGTGCCCCTCCTCTCCTCTTATAAAATTCCCCCACCTCAACATCCTTACCCACACCTCTGAAGCCTTTGGTTCGGCCAACCTCTTCTATTTTTGTCTATCCAAATCCCTCTATTACTCCTAGAAGCCTCTCTTTAGGCAGAATTCTTCCCAAGTAAGCATTTGAGCTCAAATCTAAGAGAGTTACCCGATTTTAAGTCATTGTCTTCACTTGTGTTTATTGTATTATTTTTCTTCTCCAACCCACAAAACTCTTTTTATTAATTTATTTTGTAACAACTCCAGTATCTTCAATATAATAGGATGTTTTTATAAGAAGAATTAGAGCTACACTTACACAAAACTAAATCTAATGGTTAAAGAACATGTTGTTTCTGTGGATGGGGAATTTCGGCCTTACGAAACAATGATTGTTCGATATTTTTCTAACTCTTTCAAAGGTGGCCATTAAGATGTCACTATATTTATATATGATATATATTATGTTTATGTTTTTCTTAATCTTCTGTATTTTTCATTTATGGCATACCATTATGGCTTCCATTATGGGTATACGGGATATCTTCATTTTAGGAAGTGCGGACTACCGCCCCCTCAAAGTGATTTGATTCGTTAATGCCATATGTGGGACGTATAAAGGATGGATTTAAAGTTATTATATATGATGTTATACTGGAATTATAATATACCTTTATATCATTATTATTTCATTCCATTAAAGTTTGAGATAGAAATGAATGTAGCGTTCATGCATACGTACAGCTTACCGTCTCCATGAATGGTGAATTTAATTTCTTATCCCCAAATGTAATGTACTATTATAAGTACATATATATAATGGATATATATGATTTATGTTACATCTAAATGATTAATATCATTCTGGAATTAAAATATACATATCTCTCATTTAGTTTTAATTCCATTAATATGACATAGAAATGAAAGTAGCGTTCATGCGTACGTACGTCTTACCGTCTCCATGAACGGTGCATTTCATTTTTTACCTATATATGATTATTTAATATTATAAATAAATGTATATTCTGGATATATATGATATATATGATATCCAAATCATGAATATCATTCTGGATATAATAATCCTTTGACCACATGAACAAAATGTAATTGTAAGAAGACCACTTTTGACTTAAGAACCAAATATCGACAAAACAAACATTATTAACTTAAATGATAAAATAATACTTATAACATTGATATAATTGATATAAAAGGAATATTAAGCTTGTAAAAGGTTCTTAATCAAGTATAAATTAACACTAGTTTATTATTTAGGACTTTAAAGAGAAATTGAGTCCCGTCAGACACAAGGTAAGGGAACTTCTAAACCCAATTTCCATTCCTTTGGTTAATCTCCTCCTTTCAAATTATGTCATGATATTTTTATTTTATATCTGGTATTTATACTTTATTTATGTGTACATATAGTTAATACACATAATATATCTATTTTATTTAAAAAATGATATTTTTATGGGACTTCGTCTCAATATCTTTTATTGAGGCATATTTTGTTTTATACACCACTTTATTTTATACTGTTTATCAAACCCTTTGACTTTTACGTTTATTCAAAATGAATATTTTTATATGAGGCATTTTACTAAATGGAAAAAGGGAATGTATTTGTCGTATGTCTGCGGCGACAACGACTTCTCCGCCGCCGTGACTATTATTTGATATTCAGCTTCCTCTATAAGCCATAACGTTTTTAATGAAAAATAAATAACATGTTTTTATTTTCTGTTATTTTGGTATTGAAAACGATTTCTATAATGGATTTGTTATGTCAATATATTTAAGTGATATATTGTGGTCAATGTGTCGAAATGTTTTCTTTCCGTTATATTTGTTTTATGTCTTATGATTTTATAATGGTACTTAGACATTTGATGGGTGGTTACATGATAAACCATATGACGGGTAGTGCCGTGAATTCCAGGATGGGTGGTTACGCTATAACATCCAATGCATTGTGTATGGAAGTCAGCCATATGGCTATTCCATTAAGTGATATATGTGGATGTCGACCGTATGGTTATTCCATTTAAGTATGATTATGCCCCATGTTACCTTTATATGTTATGTGATCTTTATATGGGTTTTATGGTAACCTTTTGGATACAAAAGGGTAAGTAATGATCTTTTATTCCGTGAAGATTTTTTACTACTTTATAAAGGTGAAATTTTATTACTTTGATAAAGTATACATGGTTTACTTGTTTTTTTTTTTGAAAAACTAACATTTTTCATTCATTGTGTATCCCTTACTGAGCGTTTTATGCTCACACCACGTTTTTTGAAATGTTTTTCACCAGACTTAATGTGGAATAGGTTCACAGATGGTATCAAGGGAAATTCATGCTATCTAAAACATGGAACTAGATATTTTTCATTTTAAGATATTTTATTTTATTGAAACATAGTAGAAGTGTCTACTTTGTAATCTTTTTAGATGTAAAAGTTATGTCCTAATTCTATAAAACTCTAAACCTAAAAAGATCCTCAATGTGAATTATTCATTTTATTCAATATTCAGTAAGGTTTAAGGGCGGGGCCTTATAGTTGGTATCAGAGGTCGGTTTAGACAACATAAGGAGTTAGAAAAGTGTTAAATTATATGTTAATTTATGGTATGATTGAAATGATATAGCATTTAAAGATTACCAAGTTGTTTCACCTAAGATATTTTTGTGTTCAGAATGGTTTTCTATAGAGGAAACAAAGCAGCTATGTTGGGACGACATCAGGAGGAAGACAACCTTCCAAATCAGCAACCCGAGATGGTCGGAATTGGAACTGAATTAGTTACTGCAGTGATGGAACAGTTTACTCAGGCTATAAATTATGGTTGTATCCATGCATGAGATCAGCTAGATCTGCCACAGAGGGACATGTCAGTGGTGGAACATTTCATGAGGCAACATCCCCCATAATTCAGAGGTTCATTTGACCCCGTGCTAGATGAAGGGTGGATTAAAGCACTGGAGATGATTTTGGATGTTATGGGGTGTTCATAACATCAAAAGGATAGTCTTGTTATTTACCGTTTCGAAGGTGATGCTGATCAGTGGTGGTCGATGGTGAAAAATATTAGGGATAGTGATGAGATTGATGATCTTCCCCAGGATAAATTCAAAGGTATGTTTCTTGAGAAATATTTTCTTAAGGTGGTTCGTCCTAGGATGGAAAACCAATTCCTAGATTTGAGGCAGGAGGATAATTCTGTGGCTATTTATGAAGAAAAGTTCACGTGACTGGAAAGGTATGCTCCATACATCATACGAAATCTTGATTGTATAATCAACCATTTTTACTCATGGTTAAAGCCAAAGTATCGAAGGGATTTATCTTCTCATGAGTTTAAAAGTTATGAAAAACTTGTTCGTTGTGCGGAGAAGATGGAAATGGAGTTTGACGATGATCAGGTGTTCTTTGACAAACAACATAATAAGAGTTCCAGTTGGCAGGAGAAGGGGAAGAATTCATCAATGAAACAAGGAGGTAAGAAAACCAAATATATATCTTGTGAGAAGTGTGGTAAAATACATCCTGGAGATTGTTTATCCCAGTATGGAAAGTGCTTTATGTGTTGTAAGTCAGGTCATATTGCTCGTAACTGTATGGAATATGATCAAGAAGGAAATGAAAAGCCGACAATAATATGTTTTAATTTTAATGAAATGGGTCATTATGCAAATGCGTGTCTAACTAAGAACTCAATTGGGGAAAAGCAGCCAGACTACAACCAGAAAGTGGTGGTGAAATCCTTTGCAACTACTTTCGCAGATGTTGGGCTGTCGAATGAAGTAGTATCATGTACACCGTTTATTTGTTCATATTATGGAGATGTGTTGTTTGATTCAGGGTCTACACATTCTTTCATTTCTATGAAGTTTTCTAGTAAATTGGTAATTCCATCTCTAGATATGAATCCCGAACTTATGGTAAAAACACCCGGAGGGAACGTTGAGACAAAAAGATATTATAAGAACCTTCTTATCCTTATGTGCGGAAAGAATCTACCATAAAACCTTATTGTATTTCCTCTAGTAGAGTTTGATGTTATTTTGGGCATGGATTGGATTTTTGTTTATCATGCAAAGATTGACTGTAGAGCTAAAATGGTTTCTTTTCAGAAAGATTTTCAGTTTGTGTACAAGAATTGTCCCTTGGTTTTGATAACATATCAGGAAGTTGAGAATCTACTAAAAGATGGAAATGAATGTTACCTTGCACATATTGCTAAAAATAAAGGAACTGTTCATATTAATGATGTGACAGTGGTAAATAAGTATCTTGATGTTTTTCCTGATGGGTTTCTTGGTATTATTCATTATTGGGAAGTTGAATTTACTATTGACTTAGTTCTTGATTCTAATCCAATTTCAAAACCCCCTTATCGAATGGCTCATGTTGAACTTTTAGAGTTAAAGAAACAATTGCAGGAGTTATTAGATAAAGGATTCATTCGACCTAGCACATCACCATGGGGTGCCCCTGTCTTGTTTGTTAAAAAGAAAGATGGATCAATGAAAATTTGCATTGATTATAGATCCTTAAATAACAATATTGTTAAGAACAAGTATCCTTGCCTCATATCGATGATTTGTTTGATCATCTCCAGGGAGGTCAGTATTTTTCGAAGATTGACTTGAGGTCAGGGTACCATCAGTTGAAAGTAAAAGAAGCAGATGTTTTGAAGACTGTGTTCCGTACTAGATATGGCCATTATGAATTTCTAGTTATGCCTTTTGGGATAACCAATGCATCTGTTGTATTCATGGACCTTATAAATAGAATTTTCCATGAGTTCTTGGATAAGTTTGTGGTTGTTTCCATCGATGATATTTTGATGTTTTATAAAAGTAAAGAGGAGCATGAATGTCATTTAAGGGTTATTTTTCAATCCTTGAAAGAAAATAAATTGTATGGTAAATTAATCAGGTGTGAGTTTTGGTGGCAATAAATTTCTCCCAATGGTCACATTGTTTCAAAAGATGGAATAACTGTTGATCCTGCTAAAACGAAAGTTGTTGATGAATGGACAAGAACCCAAAATGTAACTGAGATCAGTAGTTTCCATAGTTTTGCAGGTTACTACCAAAGGTTTGTTGAAAATGTTTCATGGTTATCTAGTCCAATGACTAAGCTAACTCAGAAGGGGGTTAAGTTTATCTGGACAAAAGAATGTGATGATTTTTTTCAGGATTTGAAAAGAAGATTGGTGAATGCTCCAGTTTTGGCACTTCCTTCTAGGAATGGTGAGATTGTTATATACAGTGATTCTTCATTGAAGGGACTTGGTTGTGTCCTTGTGCAGAATGATCAGGTAATTGCATATGCTTCACGTCGATTGAAAACTCATGAGTTATATTACCCTACACATGATTTGGAATTAGTTGTTGTTGTTTTTGCATTAAAAATTTGGAGGCATCATTTGTATGGAGTAAAGTGTGAAAAATATACTGATCAAAAATTTATAAACTATATATTCACTCAGAAAGAGTTGAACATGTCCGGGAAAAGCAAATAAAGTGGCTGATGCTTTGAGTAGAAAAAGTAACGCTTCATTAACCATGCTACTTTTGGAATGAGATACTTTGGTTTTTGATTTGATGAACATTGGAATAGAAGTTGTGGGTGCACAAAGTTTTTCTTTTTTGTTTCATGTATCAGTGTTATCATCTCTATCAGATAGAATTAAGCAAGCACATAAAAAAGACTGTGGGATTCAGAAAAAGGTAGAGCTAGTTCAGAAGGGTAAGTTGCCTAAATTTAATATTGAAAATGATTGTGTTTTGAGGTTTGAGAAGAGATTATGTGTGCCTGGTGATTCATAGTTGAAGAATGAGTTGTTATGTGAGGCTCATAGTTCCCCATTTTCAGCTAATCCTTGTAGTACTAAAATGTATAGAGATCTGCGAGAGTATTACTGGTGGGATGGAAAGAAAATAGATATTGCTGATTTTACTATGAAGTGTTTGACTTGTTAGTAGGTTAAAGGAGAACGGTAGTTACTGAAAGAGATGCTTTAGACTTTACCAGTGCTATAGTGGATATGGGAAAATATATCCATGGACTTTTTTGTCATATTACCAAAGACATATCGAGGTAATAATGCAATCGGGGTTATTATTGATCGCTTGAATAAATCTACTCATTTCCTTCTTATTCTAGATACTTTCTCTCTAGATCAACTTTCTCGATTGTATCATAAAGAGATAGTCAGTTTTCATGGAGTTCCCCTCTCCATTGTATCTGATCGTGATCCTAGGTTTACTTCTAACTTTTGAAAAGGCCTTCAGAAGTCATTGGGTACTGAATTAAATTTTAGTACAGCTTTTCATCCTTAGTCACATGGGCAGTCAGAACGAACAACTCAGTCCTTGGAGGATATGCTATGTGCTTGATCTATGTATTATCAGGGAAGTTGGGACCAAGAACTTTCTTTGGTTGAGTTTTCTTATAATAACAGTTTTCATTCCAGTATACAGATGGATCCATTTTAGGCATTATATGGGAAGCAGTGTCAAACTCCAGCTTTTTGGGATGTAGAGGGTGAAAGAAAGCTAACAGGACCAGAATTGGTAGAAGATATGGAAGAAAAAGTTCAATTGATTCAGAAACACATGAGAACAGCTTAGAGCAGACAGAAAAAGTTATATGGATAACCGGTGGAAGGATCTATCTTTCAAGGTAGGTGATCATGTTTTTCTCAAAGTTTCACTGTGGGAAAGTTGATGCGATTTGGTAAGAAAGGAAAGTTGAGTCCAAGGTTCAATGGACTATATTAAGTTCTGGAGAGAGTTGGATCAGTTGCATACAGAGTGGCATTACCTTCGAGTTTATCTCATGTACATAATGTTTTTCATGTTTCTATGTTGAGAGAATATATGCCAGATCCATCTCATGTTTTGAGCCCAGAGGTAGTTCAGTTGGAAGAGAATCTCTCTTATGAAGAACAACCAGTCCATATTCATGACCGAAGAGAGAAATTGTTAAGGTAATTCACCACGTAAAGGTTTTGTGGAAAAACCATATGGTTAAAGAGGCAACATGGGAATCTGAAAATTCTATGAGGTATAAATACCCCCACTTATTTTGATAAGTGAATAAAATTGTGAGGACACAATTCCCAAAAGGGGGGAAGGATGTAACATCCCAGGTAAATAAAGAATAAAACATTTTCATATGTATTAATATTTACGTATTAAATATTAATTTTACTTTAAAGGGGTTTCTATGTTCGATAGCGTACCTGATACGCAACAAAGAGTTTCTTTGAAATCTTATGTTGCACACTAGTAATAAAATAATATTATTTTAAATGGTAATAAACATGTAGCCATTGTATTGGCAGGATTGAATAGAAATAACTAAAATATGATTATATATGTTTTTTAAATCTTTTTACATTTAACCAATAAAGGATAAAGGCTTAAAATATGAATATAATTCAATTTTAGGCATATACACTCTAATTTTCACAAATGGTCCACTTATCGCCTTTTCATGGAAAACAGTCATTAAATATAGTTTTGGTCACTCTTTTAAATTCTATTTGAGAAAATAAAATTATTCTTTAGAATCGGGACATCAAAATTTACATTGTGTAAATTTTTGGTATTTTTCCGATAAAGATCCTTTTTTAATGAATAGTGAAAAATGTTGTATTTTAATTCAAAACCTCTTATTAATCTAATATATTTATATGATTATATTATCTTTTGAATTGGTTTTAAAGTGAAATTAGAATATATTTTTACCATTTAATCCAATTTTTGTCGTTGGAATTAATTTCACTTTGAAGTCAGACTGAAACTAGTGTCAATCTTTTGATACTTTTTGTTTCATAAAAACACGCTATTTGTATTGACAGTGGGAATTAATTCTTAAATTAATTAATGAAACTTATATGTTTTTAATTTTGCAAAATATACATCATTTTTGAATTCGGAATATCAAATATAGCTTAGGATGATGTTTTGGTATTTTTCTAAAAAACTTCAATTTTTGATGAATACTGAAACCACTAAAAGGTACTTAAAAAACTGATTTTTTGTTTAAATGAAACTTTACCACATCTGTGATTTGAATTTCAAAAATCTGACATAAATGGTTGTCATTAAGAAATAAAATGTGGTTCAGTGGGATTAAAATAATTTTTTTGTGAATAGTAACTTTTATGTTTATTATTCGCGATTAGAGGTAATTAGTGTAGTTTAAGATAAAATTAATGTTTTAATAATATGAAATGATTTAGACACACGTCCTACCCTTATTGGATGTTGCATGGCCGAACATGAAAATCCATAGGTCAACTTGGGGACCCCATGGAGCCACTTTTGTAGGACAATGACATTAATATCTTTTTATTTAAAGTTAAAATAAAAATGTCACAAACATGAGTGGTTTTATTAAAACAATTTTAAAATGGGGTTATACAAGTCACATTTTTTACTATAAATTTTCATTATAAAGCTAAAAGGATTTACTAAATCATGATATTTTTTATATAATTTTTATACATTAAATAAATTCAATTATTTATGACACCATGATGATGCAGTGATTACCTCATTATTTAACAATTTTAATAAAATGAAAAGATAATGTAAAATATAATACATACACATGTAAAAAAAATATTGGATGGGTGGATTTAGAACCCTTATCACCTTATACTATAAATATATAATTTTGGTACTCTTTTTATAATAAAATCATTTTATAATAAAATAACTTTTCTTAACATTCCAAGAGTGCCCCTCCTCTCCTCTTATAAAGGCCCCCACCTCTACCTCCATACCCACACCTCTCAAGCATTTGGTTTTGCCAAGATCTACTCTTTTTGTCTCTCCACATCCCTCTATTACTCCGAGAAGCCTCACATTGGGATGAAGTCTTCCCAAGGAAGCATTTGAGCTCAAATCTAAGAGAGTTACTTGATTTTAAGGTAATATCTTCACTTGTGTTTTTTTTTATTTTGCTTCTCCAACCCCTAAACTCTATTTATAAATTTATTTTCTAACAAATATAGTATATTCAATATAATAGGATTTTTTTATAATAATAATTCGAGCTACACTTACACACACCTACATCTAATGGTTTAAGAACATAATGTTTCTGTGGATGGCGAATTTCTGCCTCACGAAACGATGATTGTTCAATATTTTTCTAACACTTTCAAAGGTGGCCACTAAGATGTAACTATATTTATATATGATATATAATATTTTTATGATATCCTTAAGCTTCTGAATTTTTCATTTATGGCATACCTTTATGGCTTCAATTATGGGTATACGTGATATCTTCATTTTAGGAAGTGCAGACTATCACCCCCTCAAAGTGATTTGATTCGTTAATGCCATATGTGGGACACATAAAGGATGGATTTAAAGTTATTATATATGATTTTATACTGGAATTATAATATACCTTTATATCATTATTATTTCTTTCTATTAAAGTGTGAGATATAAATGAAAGTAGCATTCATGCGTACGTACGGCTTACCGTCTCCAGGAACGGTGCATTTCATTTCTTATCCCCAAATGTAATGTACTATTATATGTATACATATATAATGGATATATATGATGTATGTTACGACTAAATGAATAATATAATTATGGAATTAAAATATACATATCTCTCATTTAGTTTTAATTCCATTAATATGACACATAAATGAATGCAGCGTTCATGCGCACGTACGGCTTACCGTCTCCATGAACGGTGCATTTCATTTCTTACCACTAAATGATTATGTAATATTATAAATACATGTATACTCTAGATATATATGATATATATGATATCCAAATCATGAATATCATTCTGGATATAATGAACCTTTGACCACACGAACAACTTGTAATTGTAAGAAGTCCACTTTCGACTTAAGAACCAAATATCGACAAAACAAACATTATTAACTTAAATGATTACATTATGATTATAAAATGGAAATAATTGATATAAATGGAATATTAAGATTGAAAACGGTTCTTAATCAAGTAGAAATTAACACTAGTTTATTATTCAGGCGATTAAAGAGAAATCGAGTCACGTTAGACATGAGGTAAGGGAACTTCTTAACCCAATTTCCATTCTTTGGTTCAATCTCTTACTTTCAAATTATGTCATGATATTATTATGTTCTATATTTTATTTATACTTTCTTTAGGTGTAAATATAGTGAATACACTTAATAGATCTATTTTATTTAAAAAAAGTATCTTTATACTGGACTTCGTCTCAATCTCCTTTCATTGAGGCATATTTTGTTTTATACAGCACATTATTTTATACAATGTATAAAACCCATTGAATTTTACATTTATTCAAAAGGAATATTTATATACGAAGCATTTTACTAAATGAAACAAGGGAATGTTTTTGTCGTACGTATGCAGCGACAACGAATTCTCCACCGCCGTGACCATTATTTGAGATTCGGCTTCCTCTACAAGCCATAACGTTTTTAATGAAAAATAAATACCATGTTTTTATTTTATTTTATTTTGTTATTGAAAATGGTTTTTATAATGGATTTGTTATGTTAATATATTTAAGTGATATATTGTGATCAAAATGTGGAAATGTTTTCTTTCCATTATATTTGTTTTATGTCTTATGATTTTATAATGGTACTTGGACATTTGACGGGTGGTTACGTGATAAACCATATGACGGGTTGTGCCGTGAATACCAGGACCGGTGGTTATGTTATAACCTCCAATTCATTGGGTATGGAAGTCAGCCGTATGGCTATTCAATTAAGTGATATGTGCGGAAGTCGACCGTATGGTTATTCCATTTAAGTATGTTTATGTCCCAAGTTACCTTTAAATGTTATGTGAACATTATTTTGGTTTTAGGGTAACCTTTTGGTTATAAAAGGATAAGTAATGATCTTTTATTCATTGAAGAGTTTTTACTACTTCATAAAGGTGAATATTATTACTTTGATAAATTATACATGGTTTACTTGTTGTTTTGAAAAACTAACAGTTTTCATTCATTGTGTATCCCTTACTGAGCTTTTTATGCTCACCGCATGTTTTTTGAAATGTTTATCATAGGACTTAATATGGAATAGGGTCAAGGATGGGATCACAAGAAATTCATGCTATCTAAAACATGGAACTAGACAT
This sequence comes from Viscum album, assembly GCA_963277665.1. NCBI lineage: Eukaryota > Viridiplantae > Streptophyta > Magnoliopsida > Santalales > Viscaceae > Viscum > Viscum album. The sequence continues at coordinate 151,850,466 of OY728134.1, read as the reverse complement.
GTTTTTTAAGAGTTTTTATTTTTTGGAATATTAGTATAAATGTCTACTTTGTAATCATTTGAGTTGTAATAGTTATGTCCTAATTCTCTAAAACTCTAAAAATGAAAAAAATCCTCAATGTGAATTGTTCATTTAATTCTAATATTAAGTAAGGTTTAAGGCAGGGGCCTTATAGTTTACCAAAACTACATGTTTTTTCCCAGGCTATTTTATGAGGATTGATGTTTTATTATGATATATGCCTTACGTACATTCAATATTAATGTCTTTCCTCAAGATTTTGATGTTTAGATTTTATGTTCATGTTTATGACTTCAAATGTTTATGGATTGTTTTATGTCCACTATGTTTACCCTTACTTATCATTTGATCTCACCCATTTTATATTTTCTTTTCCCTAGGATATAAAGAAATTTTTCAGGTATGAAAACAAAAGGGGAAGATCTTTATGGGAGATTTTTAAGATCTTTCAACATGGTTAGAAGATTATGTTCCACGTTTCCAAAGAAACTAAACTATTACGGTCCTTTGGTGTTTATTTTTTTTATGTATTAGATATTCCTCAAAAGTAATGTAATGTCTATGTAATTCATGCTTTGGGTCTCTATAGTCGGTATCAATGCAATGGTTTAGTTATCCATTAGAAACTAGGATGTGAAAACATTAGTTAGATCCCTAGAGGTATTTCTAAGGTATGTCTCGGGATGTCTGTAAGGTTTATTATAATTATTGTTTATAGTCCTAGAATATTGGTAAAAATCATATAATTAACCATATGATGTTATATATTCATGTTACTCCCCCTTTATTATGATTTTTTCCTTAGCATGATTTGTTCATCTCACACTATTCTTTTTGGGTTTTAGAAGATGGTTGGAACCTGAAGGAACTGTGTTGATCAATGTAATGGACAAAGCAATGATTGTCCTCCTGAACAACCAAATCCGATGGTAGATGAAGTGCAAAATCTTATTGCTATACATACACAACCTATGAATCCTTCTGGATTTAGAAATGATCAGAGAAGGGAAAAAATATTCTATTGAGTCCTTCATGAGGCAACGTCCACCTTCATTCAATGGGTCTTCTGATCCACTTGTTGCTGAACAATGGATCAGATCCATTGAAATGATATTTTCCATACTTCTCTATTAGGAACATGATAAATTCATTATAGATGTTTAGAATTTAGAAGGTGAAGCAGACAAGTGGTGGACTCTAATTAACAATACAAGGCCCCATGATGAAATTGAATCCATGGAATGGGGCAAGTTCAAGAACATTTTTTTCAGTATGTACATCCCTAGTATTCTTCTAATGAAGATGGAAAAGGAGTTCCATGAGCTTATACAGAAAGATGACAAATCTATTGGTATATACGAAGAAAAATTTAGAAGACTTCCAAGCTATGCATCTGGTTTTATCATCCAACCTGAAAGTAATGTTGATCGATTTTTAAGTGTCTTAAAACCATGTCTTTGAAAGGCATTAGCTATAAGAGATATCAGTATCTATGAAGAAATTTTGTGTTGTTCTATCATGGTAGAACTGGAATTTGGTGTAACATATATATATCATGGTTTTGGCAATAAAAGAAAGATGGAGTTCAAGGAAAAACCTCAGAACAATGGTGAAAATAAGGAGAATGATTCTTTAGGCTCAAAGTGTTGAAATAAGCATGGTGAAGATTTTATAAAATGTAATAGAAAATGTTTCAAGTGTGGAAAAGAAGGTCATCAAACATCTGAGTGTGGAAGTAATGAGAAGAAGGTTTCTAATGACGTGAATAGAGAAAAGACTATAGAGAACGCTCCACCAACACTTCAATGATTCAAGTGGAAGGAAATGGGGCATTATGCTATCCCATACCCTAATCTGAGGGTTAATGATTATAGATGTGTGAAATCTCTTAAAACAAAGGACAAAGGGATGTAAAATGCGATCACTATTAGTTATTTTGAGTATGAAAATGATGTAGTGGAATGATTATGGGTTTATGTAACAGGATTCCAAATAATATTGTGGAATCTAATTTATATTACTATGGAATATTGGAATATCTATGTATAGGTTTATTATGGTTTTCAATAATTAAATGGAACTGGTAACCATGAAAAGTAATTCAAATATTTTGGAAAATAGATCATTCGATAAGGAGAAACTGAAATGTTTAATAGTATTCATGATCTCATGACTGATATAAGGACTATGTGATATTATGGTTTGAGTATATAGATTTTTTGGGATTTTGAAATGTGGATAGAGTTAACTTTTGACAACATTAATGTTTTCAATATGGTTCAATGGGTATTCATTTTTCAAGAGAATACATTATTAAGGTATGCACACGTTTGTAATTTGACCAACAAGATATATAGTATGATATATGGGGGATAAATGATGGTATTCACATGCTCAGTAGATTAAATATCTAGTAATTGTTTTCTTTATACTATGAGCTTTGGCAGAAGTATTTTGGATAAGCATAATGATTATAATGGATTATGTTGGACATAAGTTAGTATTGTTTTAGCCTATAACTTTTTTCGCAATTATTGATGGAATGTTATAATAATACAGTTTTTGAAAAAGGACAACCCATAGGACGAGCGATAACCTATCACGTCGGACAAGGCTGTGGGAATCAAACCCACAACCGAAGTGCATCATTCCTTTATCGCCTTCCACTGGCCAATATAAAGTCCCTAGTTAGTAGAAACTAGTTTTATTAAGCGATATGATAGATGAAGTATAAGTCCATTTTTGGAATCATATATGATTAACCATACCATAGACAAGATTATGTATATTTGATAACTTTTTCTAACATTTTGTTTGAGACTTATAGAATGACCCATCATTCTGTCACATGATTTGCTAAAACCTAATGAATTAAAAAATTCAACATCATTTCTTTAAGAGATGAAGTGAAAATTGTTCATGGAACGAACAACGATGAGATTATACCAAAATAAAGTATGTATTTTCTTCTAATCCAAAATCTTCAACTTTAGGGAAATGATCTTGAAAACCAATAATGTTATCCTAGTGCCATTATATCTGATGAATCATATGATACCTTAAATCATCAAAATTTATGGCATTGTGATCTTTGTCTTTATCATAACCATGTTCTCTATCACTCTCCATCAGAACATGATGGTTAGATTTCTGTTCCATATCCATATTTTCACCTATGTTCTTCTAAGTGGAAACCCAGTGATTAGTTAATTTGGGTAACTGTTATGTTTTATACATAATTTTTTAAAGATAATTTTTCGAATTCCTTTTAAGGATGTGGGTTTCTATTAAAAAAACTATTGAGTAGTAATCCACTTATAACCCCGATAAATTTCAAGGGTGAAATTCATTTTAAGGGGGGGTAGAATTTAACACCCCAAGATTTTATGAAAAATAATACTTTTAATTTCATTGATGTCTTGTGTTGTACACTACACTAAAAGGATCTTGCACTACATGCATCATTGACTTGGATTGCATTACAGGCAATCGTGACCTTCTAGGATAGTGTGTGTTGTACGTAATACCGAGTTTCACTAAACAAAATATGTTATATAAAGTAGCTTTGATGAATAGTAATTTCCCCTTTTTAAAATTTGATAAATTTTATCTATCTAAATGGACTCCATTTTTTGATTTGGAATATCGAAATTAGCTTGGGGTGAATTTTTTATATTTTTCTAAAAAGATTCAATTTTTGATGAATAGTGAAAACACTGGGTTACTATTTAAAAACTGACTTTTTATATAAATAATTATTAATATTATTTAAATTTATTTTAGGTCAAAATTTATACATAATACCTATATAAGTTCAATTTAAATCATTGGAGTCATTTTAAAAAAATTAGATATATAAAAATTTTATTAAACTTTTCACCGTCTTTTACCCACCTCCTAGGAGAATATGAAATTTCACATAAAACAAAATTTTACCACTTCTGTGAGTGGAATTTCAAAATTCCTAGAGACAAAGTTAATATTAAGGAGTAAAATGTGGTTCAATAAGATAAAAATAATTTTTGTTGAATTGTAACTTTTTACTTTTATTAACCATGGTTAAAAGTTAATAGGGTATTTAAGGGTAAAAATGATATTACAATTACATTAACACATGTGCTAATTCTATTGGATAAGTGTAATTAGACCAAAAACAACCTTAAGAATAAAATATAACCCTTTTCATCCACTTGGATTAGAATAGGACATTTATTATAATTTTATTTAATGAAGAGTTAAAATAGTTGAAATCAAAGTTTAATAACTAAAACATTTTTAATATAGTGTTATACATAACATAAATTACACTATAAATATTAATTATATATTTCCTACCTAATATTATGTTATTTATTATTTTTAGAGATTAATTATCTTAATTTATTTATGACACAATGATGATGCAGTAATAACCTTCTTAATGAATTATTAACATAATTGATGTTATAAATACAAAAATAAATGTAATTTGAGACTTTTTTTGAATTCTAATAATTGTATATTTTATTATGATATGTTATTATTTATTTAATTTACTTTTTATAATTAATCCTGCTATAATAATTTTCACAAAAAACAAGTACCAAATAGTGTCAAAATTGACATAAAATAGTTTTTTTAAAAATATTATATTCTTAATTTATATTCTATTCCTAAAAAAATAAGGTAAGGCCAAATGACATAGTTAAGGTTATATATATTAATAATTATCCACTTGGGTTTTTTGTGGCTTGTTATATATGTTTATTAATGATATAGTGTAAGAAAACAAAAAGACACGGTAAAAGTTAAATTATTTAACTTAGAGATCAATCAAAATGATAAGGTTAAAATAGTAACATAAACTTGAATAAAACCTATTGGTTGAGAAACATTCGACCCATACCCACCTTATCCTTGAAATTAATCAATTTTTAGATATTAAATACTGAATATGTCTTTATTATAAAATAACATTTTATGTTTTTCCTAAGGTGCCCCTCTCCTCCCTTATATAAAGGGGACCCCTTCCCTCTTCTCTTCACACCATTTATAGCATTGATGATCAACCAACCCATGGAAATTACTCTTCTAGACCCTTGTAGATATATCATAGAGGTTCTGGTGTTCTCAAAAACCAACTCTGGTGCCCTAAGAAAAAGATTAAAAGAGGTGCATCGAAGAAGAGGTAATCTCTTCTACCGATTCTTTCAAGTTTTCTTTCTTTTTAAAATTCTTCTTCTATAGTTTTTTCATTATAAAGTAATAACATCAGTATAACTAATATACTGATATGTTATTATAAATATGAAACAAACTCATTTCACTTTCTATCCATCCTATGTAAAATGAAATCACCGCGCGTGCGTACGTACGGAATATTGTCTCCATGCTGTGGTGTAATATGCTTTTTCCACCACCACCTTACTTGGATGGGTATAATGGTGTAAAGAATAACTATATATTGTCATTATAACATCATACTAATTCTGTGATATTATATCATCCACTCTGATTCAATTAAATAATTATGGGAACAATATCATCCCTTGTGTGTACGTACAGATTACCGTATCCACAACGCAATGAGATTCATTCTCAATGTTAACCATTAAAGAATGATTATAATGTATATATAAAGAATATAAATGAAATATATGATATTATAATGCTACTGGATATATATATATATATCATCTACTTACTTCCATTCATGTGAATAAGGATAGGAAAACAACGTTCATCTGTACGTACGGCCTACCGTATCCATAAACGATGTATTTTATTTTATTTATTTATATTATATATATATATATATATATACTGCACATATATATGAAATATAAATCATGATTTACATTCTGGAAGTATGTAAATCAAGATATAATTAATAATAGTATCAAGAACAACAAGTCCAAACACGTACGATAAATAAAATGATTTTACCCAAAACGTTGCTTTAACTTGGAACCTACAAAAATAACGGGTAATATAAAGTCATAAGTGAACCATATATGATATCATAACAATGTATATGATTCTATAATAAGTCAATGAAATTATTTAAATCTTTATACACGAGGTTCAAATATGTACGAAGCATATCAGAACTAATGTAATTGATAATTTTGAGAATCTAATTTTAATCTGAGATTTCATATATGTAATTATTTACTAGGGTTATATTTTTCATCCATGCCGATTAAATGTTTTTCATATAGTGTTTAATATTCTCCAAAGTATGTTTAATTTCATATTTACCGCTCTTTGACTTTTACTTTCTATTATGGATGTAATCTATCTTTTGTTTACTATACGAGGAACTTTTTGACTTTTCCGACAAAAGTACTTAGAGAATGTTTTCTTAACTTATATGGTGTGATTGGATTTTTACGGTTACATAATGAATTATTTCAATGATGATTCCTATTCAAATTTTAACGGTTATATTCAATAAAATCATTTTCTTTTAATATTTTGTGGCATTTTGTGAATGGAAAATGATTTTTTAGGAGAAAGGATATTTTCCACAAGAATTTATTTCATATGTTTTTATCAAAACTATTTACCATATTAGATGATATTATTTCATATGTGTATGTTTTATGTACAATTTATCTATGATTTACATGGTTTCACTTTTCTTATGATGAAATGATATCCATTTGTTTTATATGGATTATGTGATGATGGGATGATGTTTATGAAACCCATTTTATTATTTGGGTTGTGATGAATGATTTAAGTTTATTTTGTGGAAAATGTAATAATGATTTCATTATGAGATGGGTGAGACCTATATCTCCCTCCAATTAATTGGATAAAGATTTATATCTCATGATATAGACATAGATGGAACAAAAATTTAATCCGGTTCAGTAATATATGACTGGAATGAGGAGTGAACTCGGTTCAGTAAAGGACATTGTCCACTAAGATGGTCTTGAAAGCAATGCTTTGGCTACTTTGGGAATCATACAATGTGCTTAATGGTTTTCCACAATTACATGTTTTCTTCCCAGGAAATTTTATCATGATTGATGTCCCATTCTGATATATGCCTTACGTACTTTCATGATTAATGTCTTTCCTGAACATATTGATGTTTAGATTTTATCTCCATGTTTTTACATTCAAATGTTTATGAATTGTTTTATGTTCACAATGTTTACCCTTACATATCATTTGAGCTTACGCTTTTTATGTTTTCATTTCCCCAGGATATAAATAATGGTTTTAGGTAAGAAAAAAGGGGAAGATCTTTATGGGAGATGTTGATGATCAGTCACCATGATTAGAATATTATGTTCCATGCTTCCAAAGACACTAAATTATTACGGTCCTATGTTGTCAGTTTTTGTTATGTATTAGATATTTTGAAAAATTAATGTAATTTCTATGTAAGTCAAGCTTTGGGTCTCTACATATCTTGCCAATCAATTCTGAATACATCTAAAGATGAAGTCAAAAGAAACATTTTAATGTAACCAGTAGAACATCAATTTATCCCCAAACTAAAAGTTTAGCTACAAATCATATTTATTACATATAATAAAACAATTCATTTAAAAAGGAGATGAATTGAAAGAATACGGAGGAAGTAAACTCCCTCTACTAGCGTGAACTTTTGCTTCTCCTAGATTCTTCCAGCTCCAAGAAGTGGTTCCCATGTCTCCCTCTGGTCTCCTCTCCTCGGCATTGGCTCCTTCAATGTGACGAATGAATGTTAATCAAGAATATCCCACTCGACTCAATGTCTCTCATCGATCTCCCATTCTGCTTCTTTCTCAGCATATGTATCAGGCTCTCTTCTGCTACTTGTCACCGAACATTTACCACCGACATCAAAAGTTCTTCACAAATGCACCTCACACGTGCGTTTTTTAGCGACCAGCACATATTTTTAGTTTTCCTCACATAACTAACTCTGGATGACTTAGTTAAGTGTAATTGGACTTTGTTTTTTATTCTTGAATGAACCTGTTTAAGAAAAAAAAACAAAACATTCAAAATGCTATGGAAATAAATAATTATAGTTTAAGAAATTAGTTTAGTAATGGTTTTTTAAGAAAATTATTAAATATTTAAATAATGTTATTAAATAAATTATTTTATTACTATTACTAAATACATGTAATTATTTTTTAATTACTTATAATGAAATGAAGTTTATTATTAAATAGTTATAATTTAATTATAAAAGATAAATAAGGATAATTTGTGAAATATATGTTGATCGAATTAGTTAATAATAGAGTTATTATTATTATTAAAAAAAAGTTTTTATAATTTTTTATTTTGATGCTAAATTTTTTAGTAGTTATATTTATTTTTAATTATTTAACATTACTAAAGTAAATTTTAATCATTAAGCTTATTATTATTTTGAAGGTTTACATTATTTAAATTTTATGGTAACTAGTTTAGTTTAACTATTATTTAATATAAAACTTATTATTAGTATTTTATTGTATAAAAAAATGTATTATTGGATAATTATTAATACTTGGTATTAAATTATTATTAATATGATTTTTAATAATCTATTCTAACTTAAATTTACAAATAACTATCAATTAATTACATTAAATATTATTTGTGTTTAATGATTATTTTTTATTAAATATATTATGTAAATTATTTATTTATAATTATTAATGTTTATTATTCTTTATTTCATGATATTATTTTAACTTTTCCTTAATTCATTTGTTAGTTTTTTAAAATTTGTTTACTTCTTTCTCCTCCCCAAAATATCGGCGCACTATAACAGAGGGAGGGTTTCTTCAGTGCTGAAACTAGGAAGCTGCCTCTTCCCCTAAATGTAATGGCGATGGACACCACCAGTAGAAGGTAGAATCTCTCCTCAGCTCCAGTAGTACCGACAGCTCCCTCATCTGAAAACATTATTTGACTACTCAGGTGTGGCATGACTCCAAGTATTGAGTGGCTTCAGGTTCTCACTACGGTGCGACGATTCTTCCCCTATGCTCCATGGTGGAATGGAATCGATTCTTACTTAGAGGAACACACCTCCTTGTTATCTCCTCTTGTGTAAATCCTCTTCGGGGTAGAATCCCAGTCATCAGCGAACAAGACAACAACGATGTTCGGCGCACCGGCTCCCTCGCGTGGCTCCTCTTCGTGGTGGACATAGATCATCTAAAGCAGTATTGAGCCGGTTGGCTTCAGCAGATCCACAATTGTGGAATTTCATATTCTGTTATGGATTCAGAGGGTGGTGTAAAGGCCCACCCTCGGAAGTAGGTGATAGTGGTCAGATACGGAGGGAGGCAATTCTGATTTCATTGACGAATGTTCTAGGGTTTAGATCTATAAGTCTAAAATCTTGATCTTTAGTTATATTAAAGAATGGATCGAGTATGAATGAAAATATGTTCTACTTTATATGTGGGATTTGGTTCAATTTATATGTGTTGGTGGAAGAAATGCTGGGGATTTGTAGCGGCGTGAGTTTTTGAGGTAGGGAAGAAGCCCTGGTTGCGGTTTGGATGAAACTGTGAAGTAAGGATGGAGGCAAGGAAAAGGTAGGGAATGAGCGTGAACCGAATGGTGAGGTGCAATGAGAGATAGCCTAACAATGAGGTAGAGGGGAATAACTATGTGAGGAGAAGTAGAGTGGGGTTACCGATAGACAATAATAAAAAACCAAAATGTTAGTTTAAAAAAATGAGGTGACCGATAGAAGGAAAAAATGGGTCACTGTTATTAAAAACTAAATATTACAGTTGGTTAGAGAAAAGGGAAAAGGTCACTATTATCTTAAAAATACAAAAGAGGAGCAGCGGCGTGGGGGTCACTGGTAGACAAATATAAAAGGTTACTGGTAGAGAGAAAAAATAAAAAACAAAAAAATTAAAAAGGGAACCTGTTGTGTTAAAGGTTACCGATACAAATAAAATAAAAACTCCCTATAAATTTTAAAATATTGGGACACCAATAAAAAATAAATAAATAACAAATGGTGACCTTAAAAAATTTAAATGTAATAATTGATCCTAAAATTAAAAAATAAGTAATCAAAATAATAATATTAAAAATAATAAATTAAAAAAATTATAAACACTGTTAATTTAAATTAGTATTTTTATTAACCTTTAACACATTAAATTTATTAATTGACAACACTTAAATTACAAACTTATAAATTTCAATCTAAAATAATAAATGGTATAAGTTTAAAATACTATATAAATTGTTTACAAGGTAGCAGCGAATAAAAATGAAGAGCATTGGTGACCCAATAGGTTACCGATAGCTCTTGTCTACCTTAGCGGTAGACTAAAATAAAAAATTAGTGAATGAATAATAAAATTTCATACATAAGATTAAATAATTATTGTTTAAATACACAAAATAAATTAATTCAATAACTATTTGAATACATAAAATTAAAAACGAACTAATTTATTTAAATAAAACTAAAATTCAATACTTAATTAACTAGAAGGACGACTAAACATATTAATAAATAAAGTTAAAATATTTTTGAGAATCCATATTAATGAATAAAATATTAGATTCATGTATAATTTTAATAAAACAGAAAAAAAGTTGATAAGGGATTATTTATTATTAATGTCAATTTATTAAATAGTGAGCAGATTGGCATTAACACAACTAATAAAAAAATAATAAATTTTGATAATATAAGTAAGATAAAAATGATTAATTTAAAGTCTAAAAATGAATAAATAATTATAAACAAGATTAATTGAAAATGTTTTTCTAAAAATACGAAAGTACATTTATTTATTAAAAATTGATTAAATAATTAATTAAATCTCTAAAAATTGTGTAAATAGATGTGGCAAAACTATGTAAAAATATAGCAACATCAACCTCCTAGTAAATTTCATAAAAGAAATGTGTGGTATGAGAGTTGATACCTTACAAGAATATTAGAAGAAGATAGTGATTAGGGATCACAAAAACCAAAAAATACACTTCATCATTGTATAAGGAATATATGAACTATATGGTATCTAAGATGAATTCAAAGCGGTTATATGCAAGATGGTACCCATTTGAATTATTAATCCATTTGAACCCATCCCATAAGTACCCCAAATATTGTAGTACATTTTGAGATAAAAAACTTCTGAATTATTTCCTATCTTTCAATAGGATGATCCCTCCTCCATTACATTTTGAAGAGTCAATGATTTCATTAATGTATCCCCCTACGATCCATGAATCCACTCGAGGATTGAATCTAATTCGGTCTAACCATAGGGCCTCCCACTATCTCACATATCATTTAGAATAAAATATATTCATGATACAAGTGAAGCTCTAGAGCTTGAACGTAGTCAAATCATGTTAACTCAAGGTAGTAAACATTACAATAGAGAGATAATCCTTATGAAAAATCCATATATTATAGTTTTTTGGATATCTATGCATGTAATTTGTATAACCAATATCTATTGTAATGTCTTGCATTTTATATGGATGTTTATTGTTCTTCACCACACCCACTAGAGGAACATTGGATCAAGAATACTAGAAAAAATAAATTTAGACTTTATCCACGCCCCAAGGCCCTTGGAATTCCAGATGTGAAAACATATAATAGAAGGAGGGGTCCACCAACTATGGACCCTGACTTTGATGAGGAAAAGGATTGTATAGAAGAGATATATTAATCATGTTTGGAACATGCATGAGTATTAAATACAATAGAGGATTAGAAAGACAAAATAACTCCATACAGGGGTCCATAAATGATAATACAGTAAAACCATTTGGGGTGGAAATATGAAAAAGAGGTTGGGTGGATAAAAATAGTAGTAAAGGGACATAAATAAGAGACAAGAGATCTCACCATGTGATGATCATATTGATAATGGCTTATTCAGGAGCCATAGGTCTAATACAAATTTTTCATGACCTAAATTATTTTCCCCTAAAAACACGAAATCCCCAATCCATCATCTATTTGGCTAGGGAATGGTGAACAAACATGAGAAGTCATATAACTCACATAGTAGGACTTACCCTTTTGTACAATTATACATATATGCATCTCCATGAGAACCTATTTTTTAAATAAAAACAATTGATAAATATACATTCATACATCTCTAAGCCTATAACACATGTACAAAAAACATGGTAATGAATGGAAAAGGACAAATACAATCCCACCAAAAAAAATTTAGAACAACTCTAACCTAAGAAGTTGTTGATGACTGTTATCAATGTAACCAATTGAAAAAAAAATCATCTATATAGCTGAATAAGCTCAACCTATCCCTGGCCCCTTTTGGTCGGTGTCAACAATTGAGCCATCTTTAGAAGACTTGACTTTTGAGGAAACATTCCCTGCATGTATGAGTATAAAAAAACATATAAGGACACCCTAATGTCACTAATCATATAAGATAAATAATAATTATCTAATCAGAGATATTCATCTCAAAAACAAATACAATAATAATATCCAGATATATTCCTAACAGACACCATGTCTCAATGTAAATTCACAAACGTAAGGGCTATACAGGATTCTTGCACAAATGTTCCATGTAAATCTAATTGATGAGAATACACTACATGTGTAATATATAATATATGGAGTCCACCCAAGATGTAAATATTGTCAGGTCTCACCAGAATAATTACATGTTGTATGTTTATAGAAATCAATAAACAGATGAGGATCACACCCAAGGACATGGGATTTACTTACAATACAATCTATATTAACATTTTATGTAGGGATTGATGATTACATAGTATTTGTCATTAAGATAAAGATAACCCAAACTAAGGTAATGATAATAATATATAATCACACTCTGGGCCCTATGGATTTATTCCCAAAACACTATCAAATACTAAAGTTCATCATAGTTAATAAAGATCCAATTAATAGGACATGACTTGATACCAACCTGCATGGAATTGATCAATGGAATGCAACCTAAAAAACTAATTCAAGGTGATATGGACATGGGTTTCAATTATTCTTTGTTGATTTACACATCATGCACTATTGGTACACAATGTGTTCCTATGGAAGTGGGATCTACCTATATAATATGGCCCACTCTCAAGCAAAAGTACACAATGTGTTTGAACGTGCATACTCTTAAACATGTCCACGAATAGCTGAACATGTCTATTTATGGCTGGTCATGTCTTTGTAGGACTGCATGGAATGTTTGATACAATGCACTCATGGGCATATCTGTGTACTCTATGAGTTACATGGAAAGCCCTTGGTAAGGGTCACACATCATGTGACTATTATCACTTGTTGTGTGATATTTTCTTCTCATATACACCCATTTTCCACATAGGGTGTCCCACATGGAATGAAATTCAAGATTACACACCATGTAACATTTTATTTTTTTAGATTCTAGGATTCTTCTTCCATGTGCCCCCACATTATCGTTTCCTCTAGTTATGCCTCCATCCTCACCTAGAGATCATGAATTTGGTCTGATTGAGCCTCCCCATCACCTAATCATTGAAAAATTTTCCACTATTTTTTTTATAAATATCCCATTGTGTTGAAATGTCCCCAAATGACGAAGTTATGAAGAACTAGTATCCCTAAATCCATCAACGATCGATCATCCTTCATCGCAGCTTAGTCCCAACATCAAAACAAAACATGGTCTATATAATAAATCGGTATCACCAATAAATGGTTGTGCAATGATTTATTTCACATGTATTCATAAAAAAATAAGTTAAATGAAACACCAAAGATAAATGTATGAATAAATTTTTAAGAAAACCAAGAAACACACAACATGAACCAACATTGGATGTGTTCAATTTCGAATTAATCAATTTTCATTAAAATGATGAAAAAATTCTTAAAAAAATTAAAAAATTCTCCAAATTATATGAATATAAACTCATAACTACAATCATATTGATCCAAAAATCAATTTTTTGGTTGATTGATTCAAATTTTTTATAGAATTAGAAATGTGAGATAAATCCCCAAAATGAAAATTTCCTAAATTGAAAGTAATCAATCAATGACATGGAATGAATCAAAATCAATTTTTTAAGAGATATCTTCGAATCATAATGCACACTGATAGTCATTCCCGATCTGATATGATGTGGTCCTCTAAGAAAAATCAACTATAATTCTCTCTCGAAAATTTTAGGTTTATTTGGATAAAAAAATAAATCAGTCATAATAGAACATTATTTGACAATGATATGTTGTAGTGAACAAATTATATGAAATCAAAAATTTAATTTATTCGTTTAACAATATAAATACTACTATGCTCAACCCCAACATCCAATGTGCTCCATGGTTAAGTTGTAACCAAGGTAAAACCCATTACATGAAATTAATGGATGTGTTAGATAAATAAACCAATAATTTATGTTAGATTTATTCTTAGTTTTAAGATAACTAATCACACGCCATTTTTAATATATTTAATATATTTCAAAAATTGAATTTTTTCCCAGTAGGGCTTGAAATCACACATTTATTTAGTTTATTGATATAAAAATAATCTATACAATATTTAGTGTTATTTTATAAAAAAATTAGTGTTGTTTCATATATTTATTGGGATGTCTATAAGGAAAAATCATTAGATGAGTCAATGTATTGGAAAATGTTCTAGAATATAGGAAAAGGAGAGAGAATGAGAATTCCTACCAATTAAATAACTACCATGATAATAAAATTTATTTGGGATTTAGAAAATAGGTTCTTAGGTGTAATAAATCGAAAAAGGGTGCATTAATCTAGAAATTATCATCACCTGGTGCATGTATGTAGGCCATTTTATACCCCTAGTTTGATGCTCCTAAGTTGTAATCGTTATAAATTAAAAAACTCTTTACAAAATATAATAAATGATTTAAAAAGATGATGAATATGAATTAACTAGGATAAACCTATGGATTCATAGATTAAAAATTAGGATTCATGATTTATAAATCATATTAGTGTACTTTCAGAATATTTTATTTCCAATTATTATTATCATTACTCACACTATGGTTTTTGTTTTTAGTCAATAAAAGTAAATAGAAGAAACTAATTTAACTTGGAATGTGATGGATAATTTTATGATGATTAGAAAAATGGAATGATTATTGGAGTGAAGGATATTTTGAATATTTCAAATAAAATATCATGGAATATTATTAACAATTTTATCTTTATCCAACGATCAGAATCACCAATGTGTAGAAGGGTTGGCATCACATAGAGTATAGGTTGTGGAGACCATAGAAGAAAGAAGATTTAATTGTGTACATGTTGATAATGTGGGAATAATCACTCTATATACAATCTTAAAAGAAAGAGATGTTTTTTATATGTGGATTATATGGTCAAAGGATAAAAATTACAAGGGAAAGAAAAATTCAGTTGATGAACTGAATGGGAAGATTGGTTTTTCTATGGTATTATTAGTCGATGTATGATAAAATATTGAAATTCTTGGAATTCTGAAAATAGATGTCCTTGGGGGAAAGAATATGAAGAGAAACGACTTTGTGGAACAACTAATGGTTACATCATTGACTATGAAGTTACTAAGTGTTATATATGAATTGAAAGAGGTATTAGAGAATAATCTGAGGAACACTGATAAATGTTTTTAGGATGAGTTGGAATAATAAATGTTTTTTTGTATTGGAATTCAGAATTATATTATATGAATATATATAAGGAATGTTTTTCGATATTTTTTCCCAAGGAGTTTCATGAATACATCAAATGGTACTGATTGACTAGAAAAGTGATTTAATGGAAATGTGATATTTTGATTAAGGGATGACAACCCTGAATATGTTTGGGAGGTTGATATAATGTTTTTTTAGAGAAATTTATGTTGGATATGAATAAGTAAATTAGATATTACTAATTACCATATAAATAATTAAATATTTATCAAAAAAGTGGTATATACAATTATTGATAATGTTCAAACCATTTTATGATTTAACTAATATGTCTAATAATCCATGTTATATTTTAATAATGAGGATGCATGAATATTTTAAATATGGAATTTTGATAATTAATGATATTACAATGTTTAATGTGAATATATGATGAAGGTATTAACATGTTTTGTATGCAACACTCATGATATAGTAATGTTATTTTAGGATTAATGATATGTTCATTCATGAAATTTATTGACCTTTGTCTAAATGTTTTGTATGTATATAATCTTGAAGGGTTATATGGTTAACAATTTATTGAATGATATATGTTTAAATTTGGATGTGGATTTATTTATTAATGTGTTAAATCACCATGTGATGATTTATCCATATTGGATAACCTGTAAAACCATTTTTTTGGGATGAAAACTTATGATAGTAGAAATGACTTATCTTTTTATTTAGGGATATTATGATCCATTAGCTCTTCAAGCAGATGAAATTCTCCAACTTTTCATAGAGAAAGTGATCAAGTAGAAATTAATCAAGTCACATCTATTGGATGATATTGTGAATATTAAATTCAATTAAATCAAGTAATTATATATTATCGATAAAATTATTCAAAATTAGAAAAAGTTATTTAAATAAAATGTTGTCCGGTTATCATCATTTATGATGTTATCAATGTCCTTTTTAATGCCCACTGGTTTATGAATTTTTTTGACTAACCATATCAGGATCAACCACATTATTATGATCAATGTTCTTTTTCGCTCTCTTTTAGTATTTGGGAGTTACGTTTCCCTATTATGGTGATATTATCACTTCCAACCTATTTTCGTGTTTTTGGAAACCTATTATGTGTTATTTTAGATGGATTTAGGAAATACCAATAAATTTTGAAAGTGTATATTTTTTAACACTTTTTAAAATGTGGGTTTCTATGAATGAATTTGGAAACATTAAACCTTTTTTGATTAAGATAATTTTTATGGAGAATTTTTTTAAGTGGGGTATAATATAACACCTTTATATTTTATAAAATAATTTTTTTTTTCAAATTAATTTATTCATTTGGATAATATTAAATAAATAAATAACGAGTTTATATTTTGTTAAATGATATAATGAGTTTGGATTGATTTATACAAAACACCTAGTTTATCAGGCATTATGCATAACACCTTGTTCATATTGCATTATATGCACCCCTGAGTTTAAACGAAACATGAAATATTATTATTTATTTGAATAGTTATCACTAAGAAATTGGAATGTAGGATATGAATAATATTAACTAAATTATGGAAATATGGTTCATAATTGTATATAATATAAACTATTCAATGACTAATTAATTATAATTGAAAATTTGAACCATTAGAAGATAAATAAAACATTTTTCAAAAAAATATTTTTCTATGCACAAACATGTTTTACATAATAAATTAATAAAATGAATTAATTTAATTACATTTATATATTATATATTCAAAAAAAATTATATCAATCGTATTCTGTGTTTTCTGGAAAATCAATTAGAATGATTCATATTTTGTATTGAATATAAAATTTTTCTAAGAAGATGTTTTGTTTCATTTTCCCCATAATATTAAAATTTATTTTTCAAAATTTTAGAAAATATATTTTATAAATTGAAAATAATTTCATCAAAAACAATTTCAATCTTTTTATATGGACAATTTTTACGAATGTTATGAAAAAACATAATTGGTTAATGAATAATGGAAAGTAATGAGATTAAATTGAAAACTATAATTTTGTTTAAATAATTTATACTGTTAAATTATATTATTAATTTTCATTAAAGTAAAAACAATTAAATTTTACATAAACTAATAAATTTTGGATAATTTTAATATTCCTCAAATTGAATTTCGATATAAAAGTTTTGTAATATTTTAGGCATTTTCTCATTAAAACCCATATTACACATCGTGATTGAGGAAATAATGCTACATTAATTTTTTTCCATTTTTTGATCAAATTTGAAAAAATGTAATAAATATTTTCAATATTAATAGTAGATATTTTAAAATATTTTAAATATAATACTTGACCAAAATTATTAATAAAAAAACAAATATAAATTACCATGGTAATGGTAAGAAAAGTTTTACCTCGGGGTTACCTTAAATTGATAAATATTGAAAATAACAAAAAACATATCCAAAACTATATGGGAGGTCATATATCTTCCTTAAAAATTATATTTTATACAATAATAAATTTTTTACCGTTATGACTTGTCACAAATGTTTTTGGAATTCTTTTTTTTCAAAAAAATATAAGTGTGCCACTCACCACAGTTATAAAGGGTGACCCATTCTCCTCTCTTCAACACTCATTCAAACTATTTTATTTGAAAAAAAACTATACTCTAATAACTTCCAAAATTCCATCCAATCATATTATAATCTTTATTTGGGATATAAATCCAAACTAGGAAGTATTATTCTGCCATCCTGAGGTGGATAGCAGAAGAAGAGGCAACATTAATCAATAAGTGTTTTTGTTTTATTTTTTCATACACCTCATAGAATTTTATTATAAAATAATGATATAATAACTTCATTATATACCAAATTAAAAAGTTATTTTAGGTTAATTTTAATACCTACAACCATCTCCACTTCCATCAATTGGGTTAGGAAATCTTCCCTCATGAGTGTGACAGACCATTGCATCGCGAACCGTTGTCCTTCATTTTTCCATTACCACCTCTCACCATATAGCATAATGATGTATATAAAGTAAATATATGATTTATATGTAATAATTATACCTATATATTAATTATATCATAATTTACTTTTTTTATTCCATTCCATAGAGGACATGAGAACGTCGTTCATGTTTACGACACACTAATACATTGCAAAGCATTGTACTTCATTTTTATGTACCTCTTTACATGGATGATAATAAATATTAGAATATACGATATACAAGACATAGTTATAATAATAATGACATATATATCATTTTTAAATGTTAATATATTAATCAATTAATTAACTTTACTAATGAAAAGATGATATCGTCATTCATGTACGTGTGGACTACTGCCTTCATTAAGCGATGTGATCCCCTCTTTTCATCACCACACTACATTGATGATATGTATATGTATATAATAAGGTATATATATATATATGATATTTTTATCATTAATTAATTATTTTATAAATAACAACTTATTTACAGAATGATCATTGAAAAATGGAAAGGTTACTCAAGCGCAAAAACATCCTACCATCTCCATAATCATATCACACTTCATTTCTCAAAATAATAATTAACTATTTTGATTTAAATTAAAATTGATCTATAAATATTATAATTATCTCATGATTAATATTTTTGATATTATGTAACCAAGATCAGTGTAGGAGTACCAAAAAAAATAAATCAAGGCATATAAGAAAAATAAAGTGGTTACTACATGAAACAAGATTCTAACATGGAATTGTTAATAAATGGATAATAAAGGGAAATAAGTTAATTTCATATGGTATGATATATATAAATATTATTTTTTTAATATATTTAATTTAGAAATATATTTATTTTAAAGGTTTTTTGAATGTATGACAAGGAATTCATGGTATACGATTGGATATTTATAGGCTCTCTTTTACTTTTGGGATACCTATGTAAATTCACTACTTCCTTATTTTTTGTGGTGTATGTACAAAACATTTGTAATGATATATCATTATTATATTTAATTTCATGATATTTAAATTTTCATTTGATTTTATTATTTATTGGGTATCGCAATTCTAGTGATTACTAATATTGTAAGATAATTTTTTCACAATTTTTTTCTTTGAGACTTATGTCATGTTATAAACCTATATTCATTAATTAGGTATATATAAACCCCCTTTTAAATTTAATATAATTTATTAATTTATTATTGGAATATTTTAATTTTATTTTAATGGTAACATTTAATGTAGTTTAATATTCATAGTTACTAATATTGTAAGGGTTTTATGTTATTATCTCATTTTATCAGGATGGTTTATTATTATTATTCCATTTAAGAAATATAACTAATAATATCATAATAAACTAGTTTAAATTAATCTAAATTGGTTATTTCATGATAATACCTATTTTATTTCCATTTTCATCTCTATATATACTCAGTATATAAAAATACTTTTATTAAAAATAGGCCTTTTAGTTGAAACCCCTTTCTCTTCCAAAACCATTCTTTATAAAAATGTTTTAAAAAATGTTGTTAAAATTTTTAAATTGATATACTAAAAAAATTTACCAAAATTTTAATTTATTCAATATTTTTTTGAATAGAATTTCTAAGTCATTTTCTAAACAATTCATATTTGAGTTTTACCAAAAATGTGAATTAAATATTTATTATATGATGTATTTCATGAAAGAAACATCCCATTATCATTACCATTATTTTATTAGAATATTCTTCTAAAATATTTAAAGGTTATTTTAATATATAATGATTTTAAAAATGTTTTATGTTTTAATTTTTTTTCAAAAATGAAATGATATTTTACTCAATAAATGTTTTGAATGATATTTAATGATTACTTTATTAAATATATTGGTTATTTCTAAATAAAATGACTTTAATAAAAAATTTATGTTATAAAATTCTTTTTATAATGTGAAGTTTTCTTCCTCAAAAAATCATCCAAGTAATTTATCATTAAAAACATTTTCAATCTGTGTTGTTATCTTTTATGTAACTTGTTATTTGATGAGGACATGATCCAAGGTAACCATAATTATTATTTCACAAAATGATATATTGTATAATGAAAATATGTTTTTCAAACCCATTTATCTTACTTGGGTTATATCATAATAAAAATCTTATGAACCATCCTTTTTTTTCCCTGAGTTATTGTATGAAAAAATAGTGAAATGATTATGAAACCTATGTCTTTTACATAAGTTATTGTATGCTAAATGGTTTATGAAATTCTTTTCATTTCATGGGTTATTACATTTGAATTGTTTATGATATTGTAAAAAAATTTGTTTTCTTTGTGAGATGGGTGAGAACAATATCTCCCTAAAATGCAATGGTTAGATATGAATAACTCATGAGTAAATATGTTAGTCAAGATCCTAATTATAGGTTTACAATATTATGAATGAACATGATTTCATATTCCTAAAGTTATTCATGAACATGATTACATGTTTATAGTGTTATGAGTGGATATGTATTTAATTTCCATAATGTTATGTGTGGACCTCGTTTCATGTTCATAATATTATGATAGGTCACGATTTAATTTCCTCAACCTAATGAGTGAACTTGTCTCTATTTACACACGTTAAATGTGTTATAATCTAACACATATGACAAAAGTATATGTATTATTCCATTGTTATGCTCTCATGGATCATGTTATTCATTATCCTTAAAATTACTTTCTTATGAACTACCAACATTGATTCCATGACTAGTAATTATGATATTTTTCTATACACTGTGAAATTAAAAAATGATATAATCTTGTTCTCATACCCATATTTCAATGTTATGCTTATTTATTTACTTTATTTACCTATATTAGTATCTGACATGACACTTTATTTTTTGTCTTGTTCATAGGTTATATAGAAATGTTTTAATGTATTATTAATAAAGAGTATGATATTTATGGGAGGAATTTAAGGCCATTCATGAATTAGGAATATTATATTTAATGTTTCCTAAGTCACTAAACTATTATAGTCCTTAGGTAGGTGTTATTTTAATGTAATGAATATCTATATAAAAACATTTGATAAAAATGTATGAGAATAATATGTTACTATAAATATTTGTAATATCATATATTATCTTATAATAATATCTTATCACCCATATGGTAATAATATTCTATTATTCCCCTATATTCAGGTGTTAACTCCTTCATTTTCTCAAATAATTTTTATCATGGTTGTCAGGTTTATATTTTAAACATATATAGTACTATAATATCTAAAATTGTTTTAAGGTAATAAACATCATATTTATTAATTGGATGCAGTTTCTCAAAAAAAATTTGAATGTAGGACATGGAAAACGTATCATATCACTTTGTGAAGATGATAGGTCAAGACTGATGCTATCATTTTTTAACGGGTGAAAGGGAAAGGAATTTGATGAAATATTAATTTTTAAAAATAGCTATAATTTCATATTTATCTTATATATTTAATATTTCAATAATTATTAATACCCATGTGTGTTGGTCATGGGAATCAAATTAAATTGGTTTGTGATGTGGTAGTACGTTGAACACACATGTGATAAGTTTGTTTCTCTTTTAATAGAGTGAGTGGGAGATAAATATTTTGAAAAAATATAATAAAATATATTTATATGTGTTAAATTTGTGTCTTTTTATTGAAATTTTATGACATAATTTAATGTGGAAAATGAATAAAAAAGTTTTAGTTATATTGAATATGTTTTCTTTGAAATCCTCCTTTTGATCTCTTATTTTTAGGGCACTAGGGTTGGTATTTTTAAAATAACATAATATCTATAGGATGGATAAGAATTTTTGAGAGATAATGTTTTATAAATTTTTTAAGATACATTTCTTCTCATGTTAGAAAAAATGGTGGTGGTGGTTCCCTTTTATATATGAATAGAAGTGATAATTTTGTAATTACCCAAAACAATTCAATAATGGGAGGTCACTCTCAACCCAAGTGCTTCCAAAATTCATAAATAATGGATTTGGGATGAAAAGGTTAAGAAAAACCACAAAAACTAAAAGTAATATTTTTTAAATATGTTATTCAATTTACATACAAGGTTACTCACTTTTACCATTTTAGTTTTCACTACATTAAACAGTTTTTTATCTTATGTAACTTATCTTGTATGCTCAAAATAATATGATTCCTATTTGATAATGTAAAACCACTTATTTAAAATATAAAATCATATTTATGAAATAAAAATTCAAATTTTTTGGACGATTAGTTTTAACACAATAACATGTTACGCAGAAACCAAATTTTAATCATAGCCATAATAATAAATTTTAACTATTTTTACAATTATTTTTTTACCAAATACTATGTATTTATTATTATATAAAACTAATAATTATGATAAAAAAATATATAATCCATATTATCAAAATAAATTTTAATAATTCGGGAACATTAATTTTAAATTAAACACGCAAAATATGTAGATAAATGGGTTTTCATAAAATTTATTTATCGAGCAGAAGAGGGTCTTATATTAACATTATGACTTGTAATCATCATTATATAAATTTATTATCACATATATAGATACATTATCAAAAAATTATATTTAAATCATAACCGAAAATTTTTTATGTTAATTAATTAAAATGGATAATCATTGTACACTTAAAAACAATTTTTAGAAAAATTGAATTTTATGTCTAAAAACAATCTTAAAAAAATTGTTAAAAGGTGAATAAATTTAATTAATAAGATTAAATATTTATAAATAATAATTTAGAAACATTTAAATTAATTATAAATCAAAATTATAGTTTACAATAAATAAACTTGTTGAAATGTTATGGCTATTCTACCAAAAGTTTATTTCCAATATTAATTGAAAAAATATTCAATTTAGAAAAATAAAATCATTTCAACCAAATTTATTTTGGGAATGATGATTTTAAAAAATAATATATTTTTTTACAATAAAATTTATAAAATTATACTAAATGAATTTTATTATTTTCTCATAAAAAGTGGTAACAACATTTTTTATAAAAAAATATAATTTTTTGATCATGAACAAATATAAAAAAAAATTGAGTCCTTATTCATCAAATTATTTATTTCATGATTAAAAATATTTTCTAAAAGTGATTATTCTTATTAATTATACTAATTTTAATGTCCAGGATATAAGAGACACTTATATAAATCCGGTTGCAGTTCTCTAAGGATTGATATTGTGTTCCCTATATGATATAAAACAAAATATCCTTAATTTAAAATATTATGGTTTTATAGTCATAAGAATTAGTTGGAAGTGATATGATATGTGGGCGTGATATTTTTTATGGAAATTGTTATTTTGGTTTTGGTTGTGATGTCGTTTTGTGGTTTGTGCTTATATGAAAACATAAGTTATAGAAGCTCTACGATGTAAGTTGTCTCGGCATTCGGTGAATAGTTCATGGGGAAGTCGGTGAGAAAATGTTAAATATAAATATATATATGAATCTTATATTATGAAATATTTATGTATATCTAGTGTTCATACATTGGTGATATTTCTGTGGTAGTAGACAAAGTTAGGAAGTAAGTCATTTATTCTATTTAGTCTCTAATGTTTATGTTTCCTACTTATATATTTTTTCAAGATTGTATATACAGGAAAATATTGAGTGTACTTATATGATAACCTATATTCTATATATGTATTTTGAAAGATTTAGTATCAAGTTAATGATAAGGATTATTAGCTCATGATGTGGGGTTTTCTATATTAGAAGTTTATGTCATATGAGTTGGTCATCATTTTTTTATTGTTTAAATGAATTATATTATTAAATCCATTGATTATCACCAAGGATAAAGAATTAAATCTTATTAATATAAATGAAAGAGTTATTTAATTCAAACACATGTGCAAGGATCAAAATAACAATAAACACGTAGAGTCCACCCCAATTGATACTATTTTTACATTCTCTAAGAACAAATTCCAATTAATTACCTCATTCATTCATGAGTAATCAAAAGATATTTGAAAAATTAAATTTTAATATATAGTTCTAGGTTATTGAATGAAGGTAATTCATCCAAATAAATATTCTTTAATTAGTATTGTTTTTTTCATTCTGAAACTAATTTTTATGTGAATAGTAACTATGCCCTATAGATTCCCATATTCCATCCATATTCAACCCTTCACATTAGCACAGTGCGAAAACCAAATTTTTCATTATATCTTTTTTGTAACTAAATAAATTTGTTCATATAAATTTTGGGTTAAACTTTTTAAAAATGCTTTTATCAAAATCCTTTATCATAGATAAGTAATTTGAAGAGTAAAAATAATCTTCCATTTACATTTTGATTACTCCCCTTCATAAAAATTCATGACCCATATTACTATGCATAACAACAATTTTGAATTCACTTGTTATATTTATTAAAATGATCCTTACAAGTGAATAATAGAAGTAATGGGAGAAAAATTTAATTCTTTATTGACTGAAGCCTTCAATCTATAAAATAGTATGTTCCCCTTAAAATTAGGATTATGAGAACTATTAATCAAAAACAAATAGTGGATTAGAAAAACCATGACCTCTATAATGACCAATTTTCATGGATATTTCTTCCAAAATAGAACCATATAGTGATCTTATAAATGAATATAATGGATTATGAAATAAATTGAAATTATAAAATAGAGTGATATAGTGTTGAGTATGGATTAATTAGTACATCCTCCATTAATAAAAAGATCATTGTACCGGTTTTTAAATTGAACAGATTAGTGGAATGAAATTGAACATAACACATTTTTGAGATATTTAATTTATAAAACTATAGTATTTGTAGTCTGTAGATACAAATATTCATGTTGTATCATTTTAACTAGAGGGATTTGATTCCTCTCATATTACAATTTATTTTCTATTTTTAGTTCTCTCTATCCCGAATATAAAATTAGAATCATTGATGTGTACTATTTTGAATATCAAAGGTTCTAAAGAATTTTGATTCCTATTCAAAGTCCATGCTATGAAATTTTATTTTATGGTTATATTTGAAAAATGATGTTTTAGAGAAGTTATTGAACATAATTAATATTTAAGTTGAGAAGAAATTTTTAGGCAATTTTATACAAACACATACTATTATTCTATATGTAATTAACCAATATTTTTTCCATTTATAATACATACTATGTGATATAACTTATATAACACATGTCATGACTAGACCCACTGGGGCCAGTATGGCTAATGATATGAAGTGCATGGCTACAACATGACCACATCTAATTGCCCATGGGATGATGACTAGTGTCAATTAGGCATAACCCATATATGGAATACAAAAAATAATTTAAATTTACTCATGAACATGTCTCCAAGCCCATAAAATGTTGAGAGAGTAAAAAACAATTGAAACCATAAATTCAGGTACAATATATGTCCCATGTCCGAGTATCAAAAAAGTACTGAATTCAATTAACTAACTATATTTCATACCAATAACTGAAAATATTCATACTTACTAAGGAGGGACCCATATAAAATCCTACCACCATAAAAACACCACATTTTATCTTGACTAAATATTCTCTAATTTTTTTATCCTTATAAGACACCCTAAAAAGGGCTATCATATGCATAAGAAATGGCATGTGTAGGAGGATCCCATCTAGGGGTGACTATAAAAATATCCAGTATGCCCACCATCAATCAAAAGGAATAAAATATTAGAATTATTGAACTATTAATAGTATCATAATAATTAAAAACCCTATATTTAAACATAATAGGCAATGAACATCAAAAACATCTCAACCAAAACTACTTACAACACAATTCTACTTATATCTTCTAGGTAAATATTATTTCAATACTATTCACTAAAGTATCTATGATATGTCTAATAATGATCATCCAAGAACTCGTGATCATTAGTCCCCACCCAATAATGACTCATTCAGTCTCTAAGGTTATTGATACACAGATAGGGGATCACACACAGAGGTACATGAGCACATTGAAAACCAAATATAGGTCACACAAATTTATGTGATCATATTCTTAATTAAACTAAAAAACAAATTAAAAATTTCAACTATATGGAATAGTTATGACCTATTTAGTGTTGTTGTATCAATTAGACATACCCTATTTGAATTTATCAAGGTATTTAAATCAAATGAACGAGGATTAAAATAAAGATATGAATGGATCCAATCTATCTCTATTGAGGTACATGGTGTTTACAATGGGTACATGACGTGTACCTGTAAATATAGATCTTCCCAAATCCATGTCCATTTTCCTTTTCCTGTACCCATTTACATTTGGTCATTCAAATTTACACCTGGTTGTGTCCAAGTATTTTACTCAACCCTGGAACCCTGGCCGTGTCCGAGTACACGCCTTGGCCCATGTAGTCAAATAATATTCCCTTATATCTTCTGAGTTATACAAAATTATTCCTTCAAAAGCTCACACAATGTGTGGAATGGAACAAGTGAGTTGAGATCATTATCTCTTTTATAGAAATCTGAGATTTATGGAAAGGGGTCCCAATGACATGTATCATAAGGTTATATATGTTTTACCATGGAGATTATATAAACCATTTGTCACTTGTCCATGTACACCCACAACATTGTTTCCTATGGGTCCATTGATAATCTAAATTGAAATGGTAGATTTATGTTGACTCCTATTAATGGTGCCTCTCCATATAATCAGTGCATCATCCTCTCCTAAATTATCCTATCGAGCCAAACCATCACCACAACAATCTGTTGTCATTTATCCATCGAGAAAATAGAATCTGTCTATCAAATAATTTTCCACCTATATAAATCCTCTATTATCAAACCAGTAATTGTGAACCACTATAATGGTATTAATATATTGTACTTATTAATGGTCATATAATTAAAAATTATGGGGTATTTGTCTAAAAAATGAAAATAAATTTCTTGTAATAAACAAGGAACTAAATGGGGGTCAAATCCACATACCATAATCTGGAGGAATGTTCCTTGACAATTGATCATTCCAAACAAAATCCATTTTTTTAGAATATTTTAATGAATAGTAATAACAAAAATAAAAATCATCCATAAAATAAATCTAAAATTAATTCCCAAATCAATTCATGATTGTGGAATTGATCTATGATTGACATGGGATAAAAAAAATTTGATAAAACTACATTAATAAAAAATAAAAAATAGAGTTTTTCTCAATATTTGAAGGAGGATTTTGTGTTGATTTCATTCGAGGGATCCATGAACTCTATTGGTGTAGATAATATATTTAGTATCAGTTTGATCCTCCAATATGAGATCGTTCGACAATGTTTCTCCTATAGCTCCTCTGTAGGTCTCAATGATTTTGTCTATAACCCTTAGACTTACCCATAATGGGGTATTTATAGATGATTTGTTCTGGTATCTATGATATGTAATTAAAATAAATTAAACAATTTAATTATCTATTTTTAGCCCATGTGAAAACATTTTAAAAAATATCTGACAACAATAATGGTTATATAACTCCTAGGGTAAAATAATAATCTTAAATAAAAAATGGTCACATATTTCTGATTAGAGGTACTAATGTATATTTATTCGAAATTTTTAGTAAAGCTATGTGCATGTGATACTCATATATTTATATTTTTTAAATATTAGTTATGAGTTCATTGAGGCTCATATTCATACACTATCTCAAGACCTGTCTCCAGAAATATCACATGATATATTTAATATATTTCCGTGAAAAAAATAATATAACTCATTCTCATAATAATAGGGATTTCTATCTTTAAAAGTTTTATATATTATAAAATATGAATAAGTGGGTATAGATCTCACATATGGGTCTCCCTCTCCTAGGTGCTCAACTAAATATTCATGTGTGACTGCAAGACATACAAAAACGGGAATTTCTCACCCATATAAAATCTTGATTTTTGAATACTCAATAATCACTTTGTAATCTACAATGTTTTCTCCATCATCAATATCTAGCTCACCCATGTTGATATCATGTGACATCATGTGCACATACCACCTTAGTTACTAAATGTAGAAGAAACTGTGCACCCAATATAAC
Source organism: Viscum album (assembly GCA_963277665.1). Classification (NCBI taxonomy): domain Eukaryota; kingdom Viridiplantae; phylum Streptophyta; class Magnoliopsida; order Santalales; family Viscaceae; genus Viscum; species Viscum album. The sequence goes on along the minus strand of OY728134.1, from coordinate 151,821,694 downwards.
TAGGGTGGTAGGGCCAAGAGGTATTCTACCACTCCAAATATAGAAAGTATCTCGAAATATCGAATTAACCATAGTGATAAAAAATCTACTTATCCAAATATCAATAATCCAATTTGTCTTGAGACATTCAAGAACACATGGTCTCACTCCTCAAACTCTAGAGGCCTCATTCATTATTCTCTATAGTAATTATGATGGATCTACGTAGTACGCATCCTATCATGGAAGATCTACACCTTTTATTTTATATCTCTCACTAACTTTGGGAACATGAGTTCTAACTCACTAGGATCCATCGAACAATGTGGGGTCCTGGAGTGTCTCCCAAAAAATACCCCAAATGGGTCCATATAGATGGTGGAATGGTTTATATTATAACTCAAAAATCCACCATGGGAATGTGATCTTCTAAATCATGGAATAAGTCGACAATGTAATTAGAAATATTTCCTATCGAAACAGAAGGATATGCTCAGTCTGAAAATCAATCTAGGGGTGAAATTTCATGATCGATTGGAAATTAGTGATAAAGGCCTCATGTATTCCTCTTTATAATCTTGGAAATAAGAGAGAATCACATCAGGAATAATCATTATGTGGACACCATGAAAATGGATTATCTCTTACAAGTATTATCGTCCCATGTAATCTATTGTACTCTACAATTATATTGGTTTGAAGTGGGAAAAAATGTTGAGTTAGTCTATGATCAGGATAATGAAATTGTATTCTATAAATGTACTTTATACCCACATCATTGAGCCTATGGAAATCTCATCCCAATTATAGTATATAACACCAAGGGGTTGATATAAACCCGCTAGAACTAGGGGATTACCCTTCACCAATTGAAAATTGAGGCATCAAGAGACAAAATCTACTACTAACTTGATCATTCCTTACAACTAAAACAAATTTTGGTGGTATTTTTAAATCTTCTACACACCTAGATGTACCTCCAATGGGGAATAATGAAAATCCTTCATCAACTACTCCCCCAATTTCACAAGTATCATCAACCATTCTATTAAAAGTTTAACATTATCCCCATGTTCAAAAAACCATTAGGAGCACGTCTAGTGGATATATGAGCACAAAAATTATTCTAATCATTACCTCCATGATAATATTATATAACATGATATAAAATATATATAGTAATAACCATCGACTAATGATATAATGAATTATCTGTGTATTCTAATGAAAATATCAATGAGGATAACTACTCTGAATCTTTGAACAACAATAGAGAACATGATCCCGGGTTGGTGGAATATGTAGCCATATCCTCTTTACCAAGAGTATAGAATATATTGTAGTAATACTAATGAACCAACTCAATAAAATTCCTCTACCTCTAGTTATAATCTTTCTCATACAAGGTATTTTTGAGACTCTTGTGGTTATAATAGATGATAAATCACTCATCCTTAAGGTTGTGTCACCACATATTTGAGTATAATTATGTAATTGATAGTCCATGATCATGGGTTGTGTAGTTATACTAATGTGGTCTCAAATATTGGAAACCATATATAATTAAAACCTACATATTAAAGAAAACACAACCATGTATGTTACTTGAGGTATCATATAACACGAAATACTTGACAATCTCCTCTAGAAATCTTGAGACGGATGATCTAAAAAACATCTACCTAAAATTCTGAAGATCCCACTATCACGTCTCCGTAATATATAATGGCTACCCCATACAAGTCAATAAAGACAATGGTTTTGATACCACATAGAAATTGGGAAACAATATCCTATAGTGTCCCACAAAACCAAGGACTCTTTTCAAATATATCATTCTCTTTGGTGTATCTCAATCTTATACTCCCTCAACATTTTTAGATTTTACCACTACACCGTCATCTAATAATCCATTCCCCAGAATGTGAAACTCTTGATTCCTGAACTAAAACAAATAGAGCCTCAAAACAATATTGTCTCATATAGTGTGTATAGAACCATTCAATGTTTCTATTCATGATCCACCATGGATATAGAGTACAGTAGGATATCATCAATGTAGACCCAGATAATAGGTCTATGAAATACTAAAATATCCTATTCAGGATTTCCAAGAAAAATGTTGGGTTTTTTTTTCAAATTGAATGGAACAACCATGTATTAATAGTGTCTGAAGAAACACAATAATGTATTCTTCTATATATACTCACCTCGTACATTCAACTAGTGAGAGCATGATATGAGTTAAATCATTGAGAACCATCACTCCCCTCTAAAATGAACAAAGAGGTAATTGGTCCTCGGTGGTGGATACATATGTTTTATGGTCACTTAGTTAAGCAACCAATAATCCACACAAAACATCAATATCACATACACATTCATAGAAAAAATACTGGGGTTTCACAGGGGGTATAATACCTATCATGATTCCATTCCTCTATATGTTCTCTAACATCACCCTCATCTATTAGATATTTTTTGAAGCCATCCGATATGCTGGTCCATACACAGGTGTCATCCAACTGTTGTAGTCAATATAGAAGTCAATATCATGGTGGGGTTATAATATTTTCATGTCTTCAAGAATGAAATCCTCATAGTCCAACACCACCCTAGGAACTTGGTATCCCATGTAATACACTTCACTAAGAGTCCTTCTATCGAACTATTGAGTAATCTTCTGTACTCACCTACAGATGTTCCTGAACTTATGTTTTTATGTCTTTTTCTCACTCATAAAAGAAAACATTGATAACTAATCATGGATATAGTGAATCCCAATCTTGATTTAAAAAATCTCTCTATAGACTATGGAAACCTGGTTCTTTCCTTCAATGAAAAAATTATTACTATTCAATACTAAAAATATATCCAATAAATATCCCTCATTTCTATTAGATAGGTCACAATATTACTTGACGTGTGTGATTGTTGAGTCCCCTCTGGTTGGAGTGTACAGGTGCAAAGGCCGATCAAATATATTAACTAGAATATCTATTCCATGAACTAGGGATGTGGTAGGAAGAGAATGACTAACAAATATATCTATCATTACAACATATAAGTTAGATAAGAAACATATCATACCTAGAACCTTGGGGTTGTAGGCCTTCTCTACCTACACATGTCCCTACCACTTCCAACTAGCTTTCTGGGAATGAAACATACCACATAAGGTTAGAGGTGGATATAATTCATCCCCCTACGACCTCTATAAACAGTAATATATTCTATTCCACATACACTACCCTATGGACCTCCCTGATTCTACATCTATAACTTTCTAGGTGGTCCCTTTACCATATACGTATTAATTATAGAAGTGGTTAGGAAATCTCAGGAAAAATGTCCCCAACTGTCACAAAAGTAACGCCATATATCCATTGGTTGAATAAAGACATACTGCGAGCCATGAATTATCAATTCTTCATCGTAGGATAACCTTATAATTCATCAAACATTTTTTTCCTTGTTAATGTCATTGAATTCCTTCTATCGAGTTCTCAACTTCTTGGTTCCCCCCGATAAAAATCCACTATTAACATCTTCTCGACGAGGATGAACTCCAAATATAAGTCACTTTGTTGCACTCCATCATATGTGTAAATGATAGGATATATCACCAATGTCATTATATAATGATATAATCCATGTTCAAAGGTATTCTCCCCGAATAAATAATATAACAAAATATTTGGTTAGTATCGTGATAGATTAGTAAATCTCACTGAATAATCTATCACAACCATATTACACTACTGTATAACCGAAGCTCCTGAATGCAAACAAATCAAAACATGTCTAGATAGAAATCCTCTTAAAAGATTATCTTAAAGTTTAATCAGGAGAGAGTTGTATCATCAAGTGAATGATTCACAAAAATCCACGATGACCCAACATATCCTAGAGTGAAACACTCTTCGAGGGTCATCATTTGATCTGTATGTATCCTCATAAGGTAGAAAACTCAGGTGACTACCATGAGGAAGTGCATATCAATGTTGGGGACTCAATTATCATAAAACCAAAGATGTATCAACCTCTAAAACTCATTTACTGCACTTATCCAGCATACATCATCATTATTCTCAATTAGTACTAACTTATTCTTCATCGGTGATGGGATGATAAGTAAACCACTCCAAGGTTACACTTCATATATAGGCCCCTTTATTGAAGCCTCATCACATGGTGTATTATCCTAATGATCACTCAGTGGAATATTGGATGGATATCTACATGGAGGAATCCTAAAACAAATGAAACATAACACAGTCGAGTAGTATATATAGGGGGATTACTCAAAAGAGAAATTGAAACAACGAACCATTTTTATATGATTCATATAAAAATGCATTTTATTGAAATATGTCTCAACGGTAATTATGCCTATAAGAATATTATCAGTGTTATGGTGATTGGATATGATGGCTACTATAATAACACTGTAGTCTTTGTCTAGAAAACAAAATACACAACACCTTAACACTATTTTAATAATTCCCAAAGCAATCGCACAGCTAGATAAAAAATCTATGGTTTGGTACTTCAGTATAACCAAATTATTTGATAATAATCTATCATGAATAGACCAAAAAATGCCTAAAAAGATAGAGATATGCCGAATTTTTCTACATTATACCAACCTCCAATACTCAGGGTTCTAGAAAATAGAACTGACTCTTCCTAACCAATTCATGGGATTCATTATCCTAATGTACATGTATTAAAATTCACATATACATTCTCATTCAATTTCAATAAAGTAAAAACAACTAATACAATAAATTCATTTAAAAAATCTATCCCTCATAAGAGTATAAATAATTAAATGAAAACAATAATGGGGATAAGTACATGGCCATCCAAAACCATAAAGTGTCCACCTTTCATAAAATATTACCAATACAAAATGAAACCCCTCGAGAAAACCTATGTCTGTCTTATCCAACTATGCTTTAGTAGTTTATAATCCTCCTAGGATACCATCAAAAGGACAATAACCTAAATAATACATGTCACATGTGGGAACATTACATGTTTGAGTGAGTATAGAAATACCCATAAGGACACACCAAAATCATATTGGTGAAAAATCAAGGGTAGTCATATCATAATAATAACATAGTTATAAAAAAACAAGATATACTCATAAAAGACAACCAGTCTCAAGAACATCTCAACCATTATATCCAACTAGCGGATCATGTGTGAGGTTTCTATGTAATTCTCATTAGAGGAGTAACCAATCAACATTCCATGTTATCACTGGTGACACTCTTCCAATAAGTCCTAAATTTTGGGCCTCTCCTATGAAGTACTGACTGGATCTCTAAAGATATTGATTTGCATACAGGGGATCACTTCATTATCCAGTGGTGGACACCTCAAAACAGCTATGGATCACCCACTATGTAAGGTATCGTATCCCTAAAAATAACATAATCCCTAATAAAATGGACATCTAGGTGAATGATATACACCTGATGCAGTGTAGTCACACAAATCACATGAAATCCACCTAAGAATGATAGAGGATACATCTCTAGTCCCATATAGGAATTAGCCAAACATAACACAATATTGTAACTATCTAGGGTGTCAAAATTAAATTCCAAGGATATAATGCTACACTACATTGTCTTCTGAATCGAATATTGTATTAGACAAAATTGAACCAATTTTAATAGAAGAGAAGAAGGGATCCAAGCCATCTCCCTGGAACTACTAGGTATGCACATTGGATATAGGGTGATTCAAACTAGATTTATACATTATCATGATAGTGACCATGTTACTCTTCCTAGGAAATTCTACCCAATGATGCGTCTATATAAATACAGCCAAGGATGTGTAAATGTTCCATACCTTGTACCTTGGCTATGACAAAGTACACGGCTTAGCCCATGTACTCAACCCATAACTTTGTATCCTATGAGAAACATGACATGATACAATGAAGATTTCACCTGAAATGTTGTAGGTACCACATGACATGTGATCTAAATCACTTACACATAAACCCTAGCACCATGTCCAGGGGTTCCGCATTGTGTGTATCACCGGATTACATGCCCTGTACTGTGAGATTTGTAGAAACCCAATGTTACTTTTTAACATAAACATTGGATGTTGTTAACTCATGACACAAAACTAATATGACTATAATTAGTGGATATATACTAACTTACCATCTCCATCACCACTCATCCAAAACCATTTTTTGATCAAATCAATTTTTTTATCTAAATTATCACCACACCAAGCCATCGCTACAAATCCTTTGGGAAATTAGAATATATTTAACCGATCTCAATACACATACTATTTTCATACATCAATCGCACACTGATAAAACCCCAAATTTTAATCCAAAACCATGGTATGAATTTGTTTCACCGAATAATAATTCCTCAATGATCAAATACCCGATACTCATTTTATCATGGAATAATTATATTATATGTGATGAAAATGTGAATAAAATGGGTAAAAAACATAAATCATATACATGAAGAACGAACCACATTATTTGTTAATTTTTACCATTATATTTTGTCATAGACAATATAGATGTGGAAAAATAATCATTAATAAAAAAAATAAATGAACTATAACATAAATCAAGCATCGATGCATGAATAAATTATCATTCATGGAGTTGATCTCTGTTCAACATTAGATTCATAAAACATGATGAAAAAACACTGAAATAAACTACATGGAATTTTGATCTATCACAAATGAAGAGAGATTCAGTGTTGATATCATTAGTGAAATCCATGAGGCATAGATGATCTATTCAGTGCCAGTCTGATCCTCTAATCTGATTACATTCATTGGAATTTCACCAAACGATCCTTGCTAGGTATCTAGGGTTAAATAGATAACCATGAGACTTAACAATAATTTTTTATTTATAAAGGAGGTATTTAGGTCACTTTGTCAATGAAATAATATTAAAATTATAATTTATTTATTTATATTTACAACCTGTAATAAGATTTTCAAAAAAATCTGGAGCTAACAAAGGTAATGTCATATATAAGATTTAACCCACATTCTAAAGTCAACAATGGACTCATATTTCCAATCCGAGACTCCATTAAGTATATCTTTACCTTTTTTACTAAAATATCATGTTTGAAATATTAATATTTTTAATATTTTTCTTATATGAATTTTTTTCTCACTGTGCCTCGGAGTCTTGCTTCATCTCAACACCAGGATTCCGAAATATTCTTCAATATACATCAAAGATTTAAATAGAAAAAATAAAAATAATAAAACACACTATATAAAATATATAAAAACCAAATCATATGAATAATTCATTATCAATAAATCTTTAATAAAAAAATATGGTTAACCATTAATAGTTATTATCTTTAGAAGGTAAATAATTACTATATTAATATTGAAAAGATTGTATTAAACAAAATCCATTTTCCTTATATTAAATTATTTTTATATAAGTGTTGAATTTTAAAAAAATTTAATTGATACTTTATAATGTAAAATTTATTTTTAAATTCCTTACATAACATTTTATGAAGAAGTATTTTTTAGATAATTAAAAAATAATATATTTTTATGTGAATATTATTATATTTCTAATTTTTCTAATTATGTCAATTTTATAAAATCTATAATGCTATGAAACATTTTCCTTATACAAATATATATTTCCCATTAGAAATTAATCTTTTAAAAATAATCTGTAAATTTATAATACCGATGAATATCAATTTAGAAAATTAAAAAATTATTATATGAATACTTTTTTTCTAGTTCTCAAATTAAATCTAAACATGTTAAAATTAGGTTTTGGATTAATTTTAATGACATATAAATCTTCTTATTATATATCAATAATAAATATCCTTGATAATTCATTCTTACATAGAATCTTTTTTCTTAAGAACTATATTTTCACAAAAATGGCCTTTTACATGTTACATGAAATAACATTATCTTTAATTTATCTATATTTTGAAATTTAATTTTATAAAATTCATATTATATTAGTCAAAAAAATTTCATATTAGATAATATATATAATTACATTTTGGGTGTAAAATATAGATTTTTAGGATTAAGGATAATAAACGTGATAATTCTGATTCAATTGTCATAAAATTCTTGTTTTTAAGTAACATAAAATTAATATCGAATAAATTAATATTTAATAATTAAAATAATTATTCTAAAATGATTTATATGAAAATAATTAAATATACTAATATTAATTTATTTGGTAAAGTGTACTAAATAACATTTAGAATCTATATTGATGAAAATGATATTATTCTACTAAAATGATTTATCTACACATAATCTATAATAAATTTGGAGTTAATTTGAAAATGTTTTAAAATTTATTTATACAATTTTTTTTTAAATTTTGTTCCCTGACAACAATATTTGGTAATATGGGTTATTTTATATGTTTAATAAGATATAATATCACTTAGATAAGAAAAAGTTACATTTTTTAAAAGTAAAATTGTAAAATCTATACATGTAATGGTAAAAAGAATATAACATGGTTAAAACAAGTGTGGAAACAATATTTGAGCCTTTATTAACCAATATACTCTCCAAAATAAATTATTTGTAAACACTATATCCACTAACCAAGCAATAGTGTGATGAAAATTTTAAAATATAAATAGCGATTCCTAAAGTTAACTTTTCCCCTCTTAAAAAAAAGAGGAAACTTACTCCCTTTCCAAAAAAATATCCTTAAAATTCCTCCTCTAATATATTATCTTTAAAAATCCTTAGACCTATATCATAAAAACAAGGTCCCCAGGTTAGTTGATGTTATCCTAATCCCATCAATTTCAGGGGAACTTCCAATGAAAATTTAGGTTTTCAACATCATTTATGTCTCCTAAAGCTTTTCTTCTTAGTATTAATCATCATAATATCTTTTCAACCTAACAATATAATTTATTTTGTATCATTATTATACATATATATTTTTTTATTAATAATACAAATATTGGCAATTAATTTCCATCAACTTATTAAATTAAAGGAAAAACAATCATTTATGTGATTGAATTTCTGCCTCAATAAGGAATAATTTTTAATTTTCTTCTTGTAGATTTTCATTCTTTATAAAAGGCATAAAAACTAGTTCAGCATAGTAAAAATTAAAAATAATATCATTAAATTTATGTTACAAGAATATTATGTCAAAATAAATACATCCTTAACCTAACTCACCAATAAAGTGAGTGTGTGTTTAGGTTTGGGTACGTCTAGAAACCTACATGAACGGGATGATAAGACTATTTTATAGATTAATATGGGAACATTAAAATTAATTTTATTTCACTATAATTATAAAATAATAATTTTTATATTATTCTTTTAGTGTTATATTAACATCATTGAAAATAAATAAAGTAAATTTGTATTAACACTAAAATGACCAAAATAAAACATTATCAATTCAGTTTTGACATAATATAAGAAAAACAAAAATGGAATGAAACTATAAAATTGTAAAGAGATATAAGTCATCTATTAAATAATATAAAATGATATATCACTGTTTGATTTTTTCATAAATTATGGGTAATGATGTCAATATTTTTAAACATTAAAAAATTGTTAAAGTTATTAAGACTCGAAGTCATAATTCAGTCAAACAAATTAATATAATCATCATAAAAAATTATAATAAGAATTATAAAATGGTGATACTAATGATTATTTCTATGAAATAGGTTATGAAGTTAGTGATTTTTTTATGTTAATTTATAATCATACATGATAAACTTTGAAACAATGTCAAGGTTTTTCATCTCCAAATAGCTCACTTGGAGACATGTTTGGTGTTATCCTCATAATTTCATTTATGTGAAGTATACAATTACTATTTGAGATATCATAACATGAATAATATATTAATTATGGAATATTAATTACAATAAAATCCATATTTTTCAATGTACCATAATTATTAAATTTCTAATGTTTTAAGTTTCCTTTTTATTGTGGTAAATAATAACCTCATTTCAATTTTCATTATGATACTCTCAAAAACAATTATATTTATTATGATCTTTAATGAAACTACTCTCATGTAGTCTTGATTCTGTCATTACAAAGGGGTTATGGGGTTTTCATGACTAAAATCTCTTAGATGGGTCATAATCACTCATGTTTTTCTAATTTTTTTAATATTGATATAACCTAACCTATAATAAATGTAGGATTTATTTACACATTCATTTATAAAGGAAATAAAATTTCACACCAATTTTTTCGTCCTTTTTTATTATTTCATTTTCGTAAAATCAATCTTTATTAATAATATTTCTCATTTATTTAATTGGGTTTTTCATCCATATCCATTTATCTAATTCAACAAATTTTCTCCCATACCTAGTGGAAATCACATGATTTTTATCCAAATGATGATTTTATACCACTTAAATTATTTTAATGAAATTGTTTCTCCATCTCTTTAATGATTTTGGACATATAAAAGTTTATATAGAAATTTTCAAAAGGTTTTTATACCCATTCAATATAATTTATTTTATCATCTACCCTATATTTTATTTTTGATAATATTTTTTTTATTATTCATGATTCCATTATTAAATTTTATTTTAATTGAAAATTTTACAACGTATTATAACATTCTCATTTCAAAAAGTGTATGTATTTATCAAGATTCAATTATTAAATATTCTTTTCAAAAATAAAGGTTTTAATGTATTTTCCCATATTCTTTTTGAGGCCATATGATTTTTAAGGATATATATTTTGGAATTATTTACAATATTTTTTATAAAAATTATTCTCAATATCTTCTCAAAAAAGGGTTTATGAATGTAATTTTACACCTCATATTTTATAATATTTTTTGGAAAATATTTTTTTCACTTAATTTTTCACTCTAATGTTTTAAATCGTTTTAGGTGATGTTTTGATAATATTATATATTTTATTGTGTTTCAATATTTTTGGGAAATGATATTTTTATGATTTGTCATGTGAAAATTCTGTAATATATTTAAGAAACCCAATCCATATCATTAGGTAATTTATGATGTGATGATGAATGATTTTATGTGAATCAAATATATAAGGATAATGATGGTGAGGACCTATATATCCCTCCAGTTATATGAATTATATTAATATATTATAAGATATTATGGTGGGTATATAATGAGGATTTCACATAGGTGCGGGCAAGTTGGGTTTTCCCACATTTTGAGGCATGGATATATTGAGTTTATTCACATAAATATGGACATACTGAGTTTGATCCCATAGGTTTTCATATTCTTGTGGTTGGGAAAAATTCCCATGTTTATCAAGATATGAAAAAATTACATGTTGTTCATTATGTCTTGCTAAATTTTTAAGATACATTTCATTTCCATGAAATGTGATGTTTTCAACATTAGACCTAATTTTTTAAAAATATTATACAATTTTATTTTAAGATATCATGATATATGACCTGTGAGATATTTTTAGAATTAGTTCATTTAATTTATATTCACATAATGATCTTTTTATGATATTTTATTTCTCTAACATGTTCTCTGATTATCATATAAGGTCTCAGGACTTTCAAATATGATATTTATGCCTCCCTCATGTTCTCAATTATGTCAATAAATTTTTTTCCTTACTAAGATTGTAATATCATATCAATCATATGATTATTCTACTGAGGTTTTGTATAAGATTAAACACAATGGGATGAAAAATAATGGTTCTATTAGATAATTATCTGGGAGAAATCTTCTCCACTGTAGTAAAATAAGATATCTATTTATCTAATCTTCAACAACACAAAACCTATTGGACCGTGGGTTAAAAAACAATTTTTTAGATGTATTATATAAATATTGATATTATTGTACAAGTTATTTTACATTTATAATGGGTCTCTATTTTTGGCATCTGAGAAGGGTTTAGTTATTTTTGCGATTATTTAAGTAATTTTAATGATTTGTTTAGATAACCACAGTAAAAACCCAAATCATGAGTCTACATAATGAATGATATCAAAAAATAATTTTAATGTATTAATTAAATGTGTTTTATAGAAATAAACCAATATATTGGTACTATATTTGGATATAGGCTCATATATAGATTTTCCAATGGTTTATAGCACGAAAGAGGGAAGATTGAGTTTTAACTTTTTCATCAAACGGTACCTGAAGAAAGGATTAACTACACGCATGGATTGACACTCCTAAAGTATATGGTTCGTTTGATCATATTATATTTTGAAACGACAACGAATTATTTATTTCCCAGTTACATTTAGTGATTTATGTGGGAAGCATGGATATCCTAATTGAAGTAACATACGACACATGAAAATTGATATAAATTGAATTAATGGGAATATAGAAAAAATTGAAATTTAAGAGAAAAAGATGTTTTTTGAAAAATTTATTTTTATAATAATATAAACTACACAATATTGTTAATTTATTTTCAATCATATCAAGTATTGTGAATTTTTTAACAAATGGAACTAGAAGGAACTGTGTGTGAGAGGCCAATGCCTAGATTTCCTCAATGAAAAGCTGATGTGGATTAGTGTTGGAATGAGAATTATGAAAATTATAAAAAACCATATATCAAATAATATAATAAATAAATGTTAACATGGACAACATATTAAATACTTAAAAGAAGTTAATGATGGAGTCTCACGAATGATCACATGATGATAAAGATGAAGGAATTTTTTTTCAATTTTAAATACATCAAAAATATGGAATGAATTACTAAGGGATTATCCTTAATAGGACTATAAGATGATTTAATTATGGTAAAATATGGAATCAAGAATCATATTGTCATGGGAAAATGATTAGTATAGTTAACATAAGAAAAAATATACCTCTTCTAAGGGAACCAAAAAAAATTAAATATACTATATTTGAGAACTCATGAATTATCTAATCTAATTACCTAATAAATGGATTGATAAATATGTTATAAAAATAAAATATCATAGAACTATTATTGAAGGAATAACCTACACATTCAATATCATTAAAGACTATAGAGGTAATTATGATTCACTTACCTAGAACCATGAATTATTGGATATATTCTAGTTTGATCAACCTTATTTTATCTTAGAAATTTTCAAATCATATCAATTCACTAATATCAATAATATGTATTTAATGGAAATATTTTTCTGGTATTATTATTATGCTAGTGGTTTTACAATTGTAACATATCACAATATCCTTTGATTAAATGAAATTTTCATTATTTTTAAGAATATCTTCCCTATGGATCCACATTAATTTCCAAAATAGGGGAAATAAAATTCGAAAAAATTTATGACCATATATTTGTATGAGGAAAAATATTTATTATTAATGAATAAAATTAAATCCTTTATATAGTCTTAAATACGTTGTTATGAGAAAAACCTCCATGAAATTATTAGGGAAAACAAGGGATTAATAGTATTCAGATAATGTTTTGACATGAAATCTCTCAAAACATTTTAATTAAGTTCAACACATCAACAAACCTAGGTCATTACTTTGAACGACCATTGTGATCAATCAATCACTAATTCTAGTTCACTGATTTTTTTTAATTTTTTATTAAATAAAACTATGATAATAGAGTTTTGAGAGTTTAGAATGAAATAATGAAATAAAATATGCATATATTTATCTTAATACACTATAAAAATTTCAACAGCATTGATCTTATCCTTTGACCACATGCACTATAAAAATTCCATCATTAATTGAATCCAATGTTTGGTGTTATGGATGTTTCAATATAAAAATTTAATTTATTTGGGGAGACTCTTATCATTCACCATCATCAATTTCACTTTCATTTATGTCCTTAATGAATTAGTAATCATACTTGTTCACCTTAATAAATATAGTTAAATTCTATGTTATATATCTTCTTGTATAATTTCACCTATATTAATTTTTTTATTCATGTGGTGTGGTCCCAACCTCCAAAATCTCTACATTTGTGAATAGATCATGCAGCCTGAATTTTGAGATGATTTTGGGCCACTAAATGATGGATTGAGATTTGGTTCAGGAAGAATGCAACACATTCCAAAAAATAGAGAATCCTAAAATAGAATAATTTTTGAATTTGGATTAGTATAGAAAAAGTTATATCTCAAATACATATATTAATTGAAACAGTTAAAACCCATAATTAGTCCATTTTTATAATTATGCTCAATATTCTTCTGAAACCATAAAATGTGAAAATTACAAATAAATGAACTCTCTGATGTGATTAAAAAAAATTTAATTAAATGTAAATTAACAGAAAATATTTTCTCTCTCAATTCTACCACACATGAACATTGAACTCCAATGTAGTAATATTTTAGCATGGTGTATACAAATGTCCCATAATTTAAATGAATACACAACCCAACTATCGTATAATGAAAAATATAATTCTTCTTACATTGATAAATATTTTATATACTCCCAAAAAACATAAAAAGTAAAATCACTATTATATTAATGCTCACATTATATATGTAACTACCTCCTCATAAAAATATTTTTTTCATTACTCAAGGATTTTTTGGAGTTTTTTTCATTATAAAGAACATTTTTGTTCTCCATAGGATTTTAATTCTCCCATTATCACCAATTTATAGAGTTACATATGTTTCAATCATGATGTTTTTTATGTGTTGTTTTGAGGGTGGGGTTCGACATTAAATAATTTTGAAAACATATAAGGAAAAATAAGGATGTTTATGCTCTAAAGTAAAGTAAATTCATGAAAATAGTTTTTCTCACAAATGGTGTGCTACATAATAAGATTGAATGGAAATCATGGAAAAATTGATATTTATATATTGGGATGTTAAAACCATAATATTTTAGCATCAATGAGAAATTTATTCACATATTTCCCAAATATGTAGCATTGTTTCAACTTGTTATATGATATGGATTCTCTTAAGTATCAAATTTTTGATGAAAATAGAGCCATAGTCACTTCTTTAATATTTGGATAACACTCATCCAAAATTTATAATGATATTTTGGTCCACTCATCAATATTTCCATTATGAAATTTCTTCCCCTGATAAAGAAATATATATTATTGAATCTTAAATTCATCTCAAAAAAAATTTAGAAAAGAAAAACACAACTCATCTTCTCCCCCCGTACTAGAGTTTATTAATAATCATGCATTTAACATCTAGAGTCTGTTGGAAAGGGATAAATGTATTTTAATGTGGCTTATTTATATTGTATTTCCTTGATTCTAGGGCTTAATAAATTTCAAATTTAAATGTAGGCCAAGATAAGCGTAGAATGTAAAATTAGGCCTTTAATGTGGTACAAGAATCATACATGAAAAATTCCACAAACTGTAATATATTTCAAAAAGATAAAAATAAAATTATTTGGAAAACAAAAAATGTCTCAAGTATCCTAAGAAAAAGTGAAATTTATATAATATTTCAAAAATGTTTACAAACATATTGGGTTAGGGAATATTTTTACATTTTTGAGTACTAATACACATGTGCTTAAAAATTAATCAAACATAATTAAAGGAGAATATTGGAACTAAAGAAACAAGATCTAATAAAAAATTATTTAAATCATAAATAATTCAAATAATGATATGATTCAAACACCAAATGATGGTTTTAATTTTTCAATGTACTTAATTAACCTCATGAATCCTAAAAAACAAACCAAAATGAAAAAAAGGAAAACCAGAAAATTTCAAAAAAAGATATTATAAATAAAATAGACGCTCAAATATCATCCTAAAATTTAATTTAAATCACTTCAAAAGATATTTAATTAATAATTCTCAATTTGTTTCAAATAAAATCATAATATTTTTTCACAAATAATATTAGTTGGAAAAAAATTGATATTTAAAGGCACAACCTTCTTAATTATTTAGTGGCATCCATGTGCTCAGATCATAAATGATACCACTTTAAAAAAACAAGAAAAAAAATATTAAAACATAACCAAAATAATGGATAAGAAATATATGGTATAAATAAAAAGGTTAAACAAGGGTTTAGAACCCCAAGTATGTTCCCAGGTTGTAATTCCCCTAGTCTGATAGTTGTAGTTGATTATCCCTGATTAGATGGTGGGTGTGGGTTCTTTGAGATAAACCACCACATGTGGCTATTACCAATTTCCCTAAGTAGACACCAAAAATGGATAAATCCACAAAATATAGGAAAATATCCAAACCCAAATAAATATGAAAAGTAGAATTTGAGGTATAGAGTGGGAGGGAAAATGATTGGGGTGATCCCTCTTGAATTACGTGGCGTCTGCCTCCATTTGGTATACAAGATTTTGTAGAGGACTTAGTCTCATAAATATAATATATTCTATCACTTCTCCTATATCCCTAAATCCATGGGTTGATTCTTACATAACAACCAAGACCTTATACATTTTTATAATGTGAGAAATTTCAGAAAATGAGATTTAAGAAAAAAGTTCATCTAGAATAATATTAAAACATGAAGAATCAATATATAAAATTTTCTTTCATATAATCCATCTTTCAAATTGATCTCTTCTAGTATTTACCATAGAAACTAAATATCAATATAATCAACATCTTATCTATCATTATATGTAAGAGAGGGGAATTGAGTTTCTATTTTCTTATTTTCATGATTGGGTAGATCAACTACAACAATGTTATTCAACGATTCTTCCAAAAATGATGATATCCATGGATTTAATCATATTACATTCGATCATCAGAGTCCTTCTCATGAAATTGTTTATTGTGGAATTATGTTATTAATTACACTGTATTACATATCTCAACCATATCAGTTTCATTGATAAAAAAATTTTATTGGGGAAATCACTTCCACCACTCAATATGGTTCTAGTTCTAGCTCTGGTTATAACTATTTCAATTGAAATGTATGTACATATTAAATTATATATTCAGTTTTTTATCTAAGACCTATAGTTATTCTATAATTTCTTTTAATTGATCCCTTTTTAATTTATTATTCTGGTTGAAACTGAGATTATCCATTCCATGTATTGTAATCATAATTAGAATACATTATGAATAAAGATTATTTTTTTATAAATTTCTATTTTTTGTGATTTTTATGAAACAAATAAGTTATTTAAAATATTTGAGCAAAAATAGTGAGTGAGTATCACTTAGAACCCTTGAATTAGAATAAATTTGATGAAGCACTGTCTTCAATTCGCTAAAAATATTTTATCTTTGTGCAGCACAGGGGCTGACCGTGGTCATTCCCTAGGGGAGAAGTTATAGTCAATTACTCCCTATATCTACTTAAAAAATTTATTTAATATTTAATTTATAAAAATAAAACTAAATATATTGTTGTTTTGAAAATTTATAATGAATATTAATATTAAATATATAGATGAAATGAAAATTAAAACGAATAAAAATAGAATAATGCTTTAGAAATGACATATTCCTGAGAGAATCACCCTGAGTGAACCTTTATTATCTAATTGTGTGTTTAATGTTTACATAATGACCACAATCAATAATATGTGTGAACATCCTCTTCTACCTAGGGTTTTTAATTTAAAGTGAACTCAAAAATCATCAAGGAACTGCCCATCCAACTCCTCAATTGAGGGATAATGTTTTTGAAGAGAAAGTTAAGCCTTAGGTGGAAAGTGGAGACACATCAGTTCCTTTACCACTAATATCCCCATCAACATTTATTGAAGGAAATTATAATTATTAATAATGATATCTCAAAAAAATTGGGTCTACATTGGAATTCTACCTAAGGAACTTCCATGAGTGAGTTACTCTTGATCATGAGTAATAGATATCACTATAGAGAATAAAATGAAGTAGAAAAGACAGATGATGAAATTATAATAATTAGAGGAAGACATATACTTAAATATATTGAAAATTTATACTATTATTATAAACAATAAAACACTATAATGATATTGAATATTTTCTCTTATAGTGGAAACCTTTGAAAATGAGAAGAGATACATTTTTATGTTAAAAAGTGGTGATGTATTTGGCTCTAAATTTGTCCACATAATAATTATATGTGGGATCCCCATTTAATAAAATAATTTGGAATTTATTTATTCAAAAAAAAATTCATTATTAATTTATATTCACAGTAAATATTTCATCTTTAATGGACATCGAATGTTGGATTCATGGATGTTTCAGTTCAAAAATTAAATATTTCTTGGTTGACTCTTAGAATTCCCAATGTTCGATTTACCATGAATATATAGCCTTGAAAAATATGTAACAACGCATGGAAACCATAATGAAACTTGTTAATTTAATGAGAATATGTATACTTGTATAATTTCAGACCCATTTTTTTCTATTTATGAGAATAGGCCCTATAGAAAATCTTCAGATCATTGCACATATTACGATTCACAACTTCTATCCAAATTTTGAGATTTTAAATGATGGATTGAGCATTGGTTCTATAAGATATATTTGAATATAAAAAAACATTAAAAAATAAAAATTAAGAATTTTTCATGTTTTATTATTATAGAAAATTGTATTACTTATATAAAAAAAATAAAAAAATTTGAAATCCATAAATTTTCCATTTTTTCTATAAGATCAAAATTATTCTAAAACCATAAAATGTGATAGTTACCATTTAAATTATACTTTTATGGGATTAAAAACATTTATATTCTACATAAAATAATTGAAAATATATTATCTCTCATATTCTTAATAATATTGAGGATAATATTTCATTAAAGATAATTTCTTGTGTCATGTAAATCCTTTCTCATCATTTATGTAACATGATGAGAATTTATGATATAGTTCTATAAATAATGTGGGTTAATTTAAAATCATGCAATACACACAGCACCGAGTTTAAATAAATAATAATATATTAATAGAAATAATATTATTTAATGGGATAGTTATCGTCTAGACATTAGATTGGAAGGAATGAATAGGATTAAAAAAATTATGAAAAATTTATGGTTTAAAATTTTATAAAATATATTCTTTGGATATCATTTTATTTGAAAATAAAATAAAAACATTTAAAAGTAAAAGATTTGATTATATGAAAAAATCATATGGTTTAAAATGATTATGAGAAAAAATGGTCAGCAAAAGGGATACTAAAAATGATATGGTTTAAAATGAAAAAATAACCTATATAATTATTATTTTAATATATTATTTTGACCATAGACAATTTATATTTTCATTTTGATCTATTTAAAATCATACATCATGATAATTAATTTATTAAATTTTAATATTTTAATAAATTCAAAGTGTTTCCTCCCCCTTCTAAATGAATTCCATATTGTCTCTTATTTACACCATTTTGAACCAATTTTATCCAGAAAACCCTTTACAATTACATTAATTAATTCTAAATACATAAATATGATGTTTTGGTCTTCTTAAAATACCATTCTAATAATCGTTAAGACATGTTCCCAGAGAGGCCCACTAAGAAAGAAGTATCCATTCTACACAACCATTTTCAAATTATTTTTTATTATAACTCCTCTAATTATAGATTAATCATCATTATATTGTAACTTCATTATCCATTATATAATTAAAAGTTGTTTTTATTATGGTATTACCATTATCTTTCTTATATTACATCAAATAGGGAGTCAAAGTATCATTGATGAATATATGTGGACAACCACCTCCATGTAGTGATAAAATTCATTTCACAACATCATATTTCATGAATGTTTATTATGATGGTTTTAAAGTTTATATATATATATATATATATATATATATAATATTTATGATATATTTATTCTTATGTAATTATAAATAATAATCTATGTTCTGGGATAAAAATATATTAGAAGTTGATAATATCACTCATGTGTATGGGTTGACAACCACTTCTACTAAGTGATGTGGTTTTTTTCATTTATACTAATCATGGATGTTAATGAGGATATATTTAATGATTATATATCATATATATGAAAGAATAATGTTTCTAAGAAGGGGATAAATTAGTTACCTTTTGTAACACCCTAGGTAAATAAAGAGTATGAAATTTTTACATTTATCCATATTTGTGAATAAAATATTAATATTACTTTAAAGGGAATGCTATGCTCGATTACGTACCCAATATGCAACAACAGTTTCCTTTGAAATCATACGTTGCACTCTAATAATAAAATAATGGTAGTTAACACATAGTCGTTGTATTGATAGGAATTAATATAAATAACTAATTTACGATTAAATAAGTTTGTTTAATGTTTTTACTTTTATCCAATAAATTTTAGAGGCTTAAAATACAAATAACTCCAATCTTAAGCATTGAATACACTAGTATTTTTAAAAGATTCTTTACTACCATTTGATGGAAAACTATTTTTAAATAACACTTTTGACTATTTTATAAGCTCTACTTTTCAAAATAAACATATTATTTATGATTGGGACATTGAAATTTACCTTGGGTTAATTTTTGATATTTTTCTGACAATGTTCTTTTTTTTAATGAATAGTGAAAAATACTGCATTTTACATCAAAACTGCTTTTTCATATAATTTAATTATATGGTTATATTATCTTTTTAATTTTATTTAAAGTTTAATTGGAATATTTTTTTACCATTTAATCCAATTATGGTCATTGGGAATACTTTCACTTTGGAATTGGGCATAAAAAAGTTCCAAACTTTTCATAAATATTGTTTCTAAAAAACCCGCTATTTGTTTTGACAACGGGAAGTTTTTTTTAAATTAATTAATTGAATTTATTTGTTTGGAATTTGGTAAAAATATATTACATATTTGGAATCAGAAGGTCCAAATTATGAAATTAAGACTCTTTTGTTTTTGGACATTATGAATAGTAACAACGGTAATTATCTTTAATTATCATGATTAATGAATAATCAGGTAGTTAAAGATAATAAGATAATATCATAATAATAAAAAATGACCACAATATACGTCATAAGGATACTGGTTCTCTAATGGTCAACCATGGTATGCCTTGTGCCAAACTTGGGGGCCCCATGGAATCACTTTTGTGAGAAAGTGTCTTTTTATCTTTTTATTTTTAAAGAATGTTAAATGTAACAAAGAATGTATCACCAAAGTAAAATATTTTTAATTTTGTCTACATAAATGATATTTTGGACTATAAATATTCATTAGAAATCTAAAACTATTTCCTACATAATGATATATTTTTTATAATTTTTAGACATTATATTTATTAATTTATTTATGACATCATGATGATGCAGTGATTACCTCATTAATAAATAATTTAAATAAAATAGAATGATAATGTAAACTCTAAGACCTAAACATGTCCAAACCCTATTTTATGGGTGGATTTCGAACGCTTATCACCTTATCCTTGAAACAAATTAATATGGGACCATTAAAATCCGAAAATCATTTGAAAATAAAGTTACATTTTATACCTTTCCAAGAGTGCCCCTCCTCTCCTCTTATAAAAGGCCCTAGCCTCTACCTCCTTACCCACACTTCCAAAGCCTTTGTCTCGGACAAACCCTGCCCATTTTGTCTCTACATATCCCTATATAACTCCTTGAATCCTCACATTGGGCAGAAGTCCTCCCAAGAAAGCCTTTGAGCTCAAACCAAAGGGAGTTACCCGATTTTAAGGTAATGTCTTCACTTCTGTCCTTTTGTTTTATTTTGCTTCTCCAACCCCCTAAACTCTTTTTATTAATTTATTTTGTAACAAATAAAGTATCTTCAATATACTAGGATGTTTTGATAAGAAGTATTCAAGTTAAACTTACACACACCTACATCTAATGGTTAAAAAACATACTGTTTCCGTGGATGGAAAATTTCTGCCTCTTGAAACGATGATTTTTTAACATTCTTCTCACACCTTAAAAGGTGTCCATTAAGATGACATTATATTTATATATGATATCTAATATGTTTATGTTTTACTTAAGCTTCTGTATTTTTCATTTATGTCATACCTTTATGGTTTCCATTATGGGTAAACGTGTTATCTTCATTTAAGGAAGTGAAGACTACCGCCCCCTCAAAGTGATTTGATTCGTTAATACCATATGTGGTATGTATAAAGGATATATTTAATGATATTATATATGATAACATACTGGAATTAAAATATTATTATGTATCATTATGTTTTAATTCCATTAAATATGAAATAGAAATGGAAGTAGCGTTCATGCGTACGTACGGCTTACCGTCTCCATGAACGGTACATTTAATTTCTTATCTCAAAATGTTATGTAATATTATAAGTACATATATATAATGGATATATATGTAATATATTACATATAAATTATGGATATCATTATTGAATTATAACATATATATATCTCTTTCATTTTGTTTTAATTCCATTAATATGACAAAAAATGAAAGTAGCGTTCATGTGTACATACGGCCTACCGTCTCCATGAACGGTGCTTTTCATTTTTTATCTCCAAATGATATGGAATAGTATAAAATGAATATTTACTGGATATATATGATATTTTAATCATTAATACTATTCTGGAAATTATTTACTTATAACTACATGGGAAATCTTTTTTCATACAAGTTCATTTTTGACTCATGTACCAAACATCGGCAAAAACGCCTGATATGAACTAACATTATTAAACAATTATTATAACATTATAATATGTGATATGAACTGAATAATAATCTCTAAAGGAGTTACTTATGAAATTATTAATTGACTAATGTTTATTATTCAGGAATATAAATAAACGAACAAGACAAGTTGGATTTGAGGTAAGGGATCCTACTCCTCTCTTTCTTTTTAAGTACACTCTTTTATGTCATTACATTTAAAGCTCATATTTCTTGTTATTGGGATGTTCTTTTATATTAATATTACTGTAATTTTTATGTTCATGTTATGAGAGACCCTATTCTCTCTCATCAATCCATTTTGGAAGTTTTGAGTGGTGCCGTTAGGCTGCCAAATTTTCGTAAGAGATCTAACCTCTCTTTCTTTTTAAGTACTCTCCTTTATGTCACTTATTTTAAGCTCCTATTTCCTATGTTGGGGAATGTTCTTTAATATTACTATTTCTACAAACTTTATGTTAATATTATTAGATACCCTATTTGATCTCATCAATCCATTTTTGTATGTTTTATGTGGCACCGTTAGGATGCCGAGTTTTCGTAAGAGATTTTTCATCTCACTTTTATTCCCGTGAGGTTTATGCTACATTTTCCACAATTTCCTTTGAGTGGTGTATGTAATTCCCATTATTATATTCTTTGTGTAATATACTTTCGTTGATGAGTATTTACATCAATGATGTATTGTCCTTCTTTCATGGGGTGTATGTTTTGAAAGATACCCAAGTCGGTAAGGGAACCTTTCACCCTCCTCTTTTTTAAAAGACTTCATTTGTTGGGTCTTTTAATTTACATATTGTTATGTTGTGATATGTTCTCATATATCCATATTGATGTAAATTTTATGTCCAAGTGATGATATACACTTGTTATCTCTCGTCAACTCATTTTGATGTGACGCCATTCGGCTGTCAAGGGAACTTCTTAACTAAATTTCGATTTCTTTGGGTTCAGCATGTAGTTATTGAATATGTCATCTTTTGAATATGTGTGAATGACCTTTTATTATTTTACACTTAATATCCACTTATATTGGGTTTATTTATATTTGTCACACATAATTTTGAGATTGAATTATCCTTAATTTAAGGATACCTTCTTTATAAGGGATTTCATCACATTTGACATTTCTATTGAGACTTCATTGTTGTTATGCACCAATTCACTCTTATATGGTGTATATACTGTCATTTGGAATATTATATCAGGAATACATTTATACTCATGATATTATAAATTTTTGACTAAATTTTATTCCTCAATTATTGTATTCAAGTGTCTCCAATTTTGGTAGAACCCCTTTAAACAAAATATCACTTTAAATGTTTTAATTATTTATTCTTATTAATATACATGTTTTAAAAATGGTTTTAATTATTTATTTATATGGATATTAATGGTTTAAAATTTTAAAAGCTTCAAGGTGGTATGGGAAACTTTGATTAAAAAATCTCTTTATTAAATGTTTTAAATGGTTTTTTGAAGTGGTTTCTCGTTGAATGGATTAATTATTTCAATATACTAAAATGTTATATTGTGATTGAAAGGTGGAAATGTTATGTTTCCTTTATGCATGGTTTATGTGATACATTTATGTTATGGTTCTTGGGCATTGTTATGAAAATTGGTGGTTCCGTGATAAACTAAGGGCGGGTGAGCCCAATATAGCTCTACAATGCATTGGGTAACGCGAAGGAGTGAAACGTTAAGGTTTCTCCGAAGAGATCTTGGGAATATACTGTGGTGGGTATTCCAAATGTAACCAAGAGGGTTACTCCCTATGTAAGAATGTTATGAATGCCTCAAGTTACCTTTTATGTCTTATGATTTCTATGATTTATTCATTATTTTATGAGGTATGTTAAAGTGCCTATGTTTTATGGGTAAAGTATGATTTCATTCTTATGTATATATGAACTCATGTTTCCTTTACATATTTTTATAACCCTTAAAGAGCTTTTTATGCTCATCCCATGTTTTTGAAATGTTTTTCATAGGTCAAGGGAAAGGTACATGATGTGATGATAGTGTCAAGGATGTGTCAATAAAGAATCCGTGTTTTATTTTAAATATGTTTCCATTGATGGGAAGAATGAATACTGTCTTTTATGTAACAACATTGTTTAAATGTGGAATGTAATGCAAGTTTCATGATCTAATTCTCTAAAACTCTAAACCTGAAAAGATACTCAATGTGTAATCTTGTAATAACTCATGATAAAGTAAGGTTTAAGGCTGGGGGCTTATACCTTTCATTCTTTCCATCAACCAAAATTTGCAAACAATATTTGTTCATATATATGTCCTACTATCTCTAGGTATAGGAATATTCAATTAACTGTCAATATATTCTATGGTTCTCTCTATATATATTTATATTATATAAATATTTAATATCTTATAAAATATCTCATGATCATATTATCTGAATCACAAGGTCATGTAGCACTACGTGCACCACCCAATACACAAGAGGCAGTTGACTATCACCAAGAGTCAAAAATGTTGTTATGGGGAAACTATACACTCATGATCAAACTGTCAAATAATAGAATATATATTATTATAAGTATTTTATATAATAATAAAAAAAATTAAATAAAAAATCAACTATATATAATACATAAACATGTAGATGTTATATCCAACTCTACATATGAAATAATGCTGATCATGTCATATTGACAAACTAATAGAGGGTGAAATATAGGAAATAGGGTAATATGAATATACCAAAATAAAAAAAGACCAAAATATATATCCACCACAGAATTGAGAATCGGATCAGTCATATGATCCCATACTTCAACATAGCACTAATGATCAAGATCTAATGATGGATTATTCCCTTTGTCCTTACCTATATCCATGAAGTCTATTCGGGTACGTACCAGAAGCCCAAACAGTGTGTGAGATATAATCCACAGGCCACCACCAATGTTTCCTTGTACTATCTATTATATTCATTTAAAATGGTTATTTTTATGGTACTAATAAATTAATAACAATAAATATATAAAACACATTGTTCTAGGTTCCTCACAAGACACCTGATCGATACATCCTTCTTCAACCTTCATTGAAATGTCACTGAACCAATGTCACCCAGAATGTGTATATATTTAAAATGTATTTCTATATAAAAATCATATACATAATAATATATATATGTATATATATATATGTAATATCATATTGGACCGGAGTTGTATACCGAAGACGAATATACATAAATTTAAGTGATTTCACAATTTCCAAGGTGTATATTCACGGAACGAATATATCAATAGACCATTCTTAATGTAAAAATAAACCAAATTCATTTATGTTATTTATCATTGAATATGTTTTACTTATTTTATTTAATTATAATCATTTCCCCCCTAAAATTTGTTCTATAAAAAGGATTCCAAGTATCGCTCTAAGGACACTAAAAAAACACATCACCATAGGATTTCGACAAAGGAATTTGGTAGGAGAAACCCATGTATCAGTCATGGAATTATTATAAGGAATAAACCTCTAAGACCCTCCATGATTAACAAAATAGGGAACTCAATACCTCTCATGGAATGCTATAACAACATTTCATACCAACTTTATCCTAAGTAATCAACTAGAAATCCAGGTGTCGCTCTAGTGTAGCATAATGAAATTTTCCTATTGAGATCTTCAAAGGAGTTCTATGAATAACACATGTATCACTATTAATATGTGTCATTAATTTAACAAAAATCAAATGAGAATGATCAATTATATCATCCATGGTGTCCCAAATCGAAACCCTCATATCACCAATGGCATGCCATATGGGAATGGTCATAACTAGTTTTTAACCCATTAGATTTAAATAATTCACTTAAGTCATTTTGGAAAAATCATTTAATATGTATATGTAATGTTATAAACAATATGTAGTAAAGGGAAATGTACATGGACTACAATTTTACTTTGCTATAATTCCAATTATGATTCATTCATAAGGGCAATCTAAACAAACCATTATTGGTTGTTTGAACTCTACCAAGGAATAAATCTTAACAAACATTAAAAGAGAAACACTATAATGGGTGGGATGAGTTAAGGTGGACATCCCATGATGTTAATTTTTGGTTCACAAGGGCTAGTATGATCCTGGAAATATAATATTATTTATTTAATTAGTCAATTAGAAGGTGTAAAGTTGAAGGTATTCTAGAACAAATAATGAAACAAGATATAAGAATCTAGAAATTAGGATAATAGTATTTAGACTGCCTAAGGTAGCATCAGATAACTCTCCACATCCTTTATTATCATTTCGATTTAGGAAAAAATTAGACAAAATAAATGAAATAGAAAAATTACCAAAAATATAATTCATATTAAATCACCATAGAAATATCATTCTATATAGATTGGCAAATGAGGGAAAGAAGGATCAGGAATTAGGCTCTTACAATTAACTATTTAATAGAACCAATTGAAAAAGAATCAGACCCCAAATTATGGTCGTATCACAAGTCCTACCTTACAAAAATAGGGATAGATATAATAGTAGTAGAGATTGGTGTGTGTAGAGAAGGGAAATTAAATGAGAAGATATATAAATGTATGGAGGGGAAAAAGTAATTTCACTTAGTATTATGGGGGGAATGGTTTGTCCATGATGTTTTCCAAATTGGGAACCCAACTATGTGGAACCATTGGTAATGTGAAACTATGAGTTTCACCTTAGGTAAATTTTTTTGAAATACTGATTTGACCTCAATAGATTACTACCAAATTTCATATAGTTTAGTGGAATAGTTTTTATTAACCATTTTTAAGCATGCGGGTGAGTTTACCTTTCTGAAACTAAGAGTATTGGGCTCTGAACAAGCCCTCGACTCTTTTAACCCACTACATGTACCCTTAATAACTACCATTAAGAAAAAATTAAATGATTTTATAATTTTTTTGGGATTAAATATCATTTTAAAAGTCTAGATATTACAATAACCCTTCTATAAAACAACTCCTCCTGGAAATTTCATTTAGAGGGTGGGAAAGTATCATCAAACAATAGATCCAGCCATTGAGAACATACATTAGAATCTCTCTACCAGTTGTCATCCTACACATGGAAATGCAATCAAAGAACCCATTCCAAGGTAAATGAGATTATAAAGATATCCTTTGTACTATAATAAATGATCCTGATGTGGTACTAATCAATGGAATATTCAACATTAAATTCAACATCCTCATAATAAAATATTTGAGGTGGGTCCAACAAATAGTAGTAAAATAATAGATATATGTATGATTTTATTCATGGATCTGTACCATGGAGTTATGCCAAACCGATAGTCTACTAGTCAAAATCTTCCTATGATTTTGAAAGGCTTGACATAACGAGGGGGTATCATTCCCTAAAACTAAATCCATTTATGACCCAACTTAGGAGGAGCTCGTAGAATGACATAAAATTACACAAAAAAATTCTAATGCTCAATAGAAACCATTGATATATGATTTTTTCCTAAACACAAATTTATCCATTTTCTTATGGATAAGATCCACCTACATCCATGATTCCTGGACTAGATGTTGTTCAAATATAACCGCATATTCTATAACTAATCAATATATGAGAGAATTACATGACCAATTATATAGGACCTCATAGGGATCCATCAAAATAGTTTATAGGATGATATTTTTATAATAAAATTAAAAAAGATGTTGATGTTTTTCCTAAAGACCTCTATAATAAAGAGATGATTCTTGGATAATATCCTATAATATTTCAATTGTATTCATGGAATTACCATTGGTCTTTGGGTGAATGGATGGTCTAAGAAGAAATTATATACTGAGATCGATATGTTATCCCATTATAAAAATTGATTTAAACTAAGAATACCTATCATATATGATTGAATATAGAACTCCATGAAGTTGTATAATCTCCTAACTATAATTTCTTCCATGACTATCTAATGAAAAAAGTATCTCAGATAAGTAGAAAGTTGGAAAACATGGTAAGCATGTCAATGATAACTCATATAATGTCACTACCTTAATTTCGCCTTAGTAAAACCCTAACTATGTCTATGATGATTTCACTCCATTCCCACTTGGTAATGGTAAATGACTACCAAATACCCACAATAACATTATTGTTATTCCATTATCTCATGAATGGTGGACCATTGAGTGATAAAACATACTCTCTACCTCTCCCTCACCATCCAATAATACTGGAAGCGTAAGTCAGGATACATCATAGTAAACATAAGATGTACTTCCCAAAGAGAGGTAGGTTGCAGTTGCATGAAATCCACCAACACCTCCATGGAACCCATATGTTTCCATTAATTTTTAATACCAAATTCACAAAAAAAACATCTAGATTGTGGGTCTTCATTATAAGCACTCTGTCGTACGAACATTCCATTAGGATTAGATTGATTCATTACCTTCACACTAAATATAAGTGAATTGGTTACTTCTAAAGATATTAAACAGGCTCACCATGATACTCATGAACCTACAGATACATCTTACAACACTTTTCCGTCAACACCAATCAATACTAGCATCCCAATCAACCTATTTCTGAGTTATCCAACTTAGAGTATAGTCAACAACATTGTATTTTCAAGACATTTAAGAATTATAGAAGTCAATGGAATATAGATATTCGACCCTATTCAATACATGAGATTAATTTCATACTGTTTAAATATGTATTGGAGGATTTTTTTTGTTGGTATACACAACAAATGGCTCTCCCATAATACAGTTCCATAAAAAATGTAATACACGAACCAAAAATGCTTATTCGATATCGTGAATCATGTAGTTAAACTCAAGAGTACATAACTATCATGACCCATATTCCACAACATGATATCCTTGAATTATAAATACTCCTAGCATGATGCCTAAGACTTCACAGTGAGCTATATATCTTCTTCCTAGATCTAGAACAATCATTGATTGGTGTTAATTAAAATCATTCTTTTATCTCATCAGTTGCACTCTCTCATACTTCTAGCCATGTAAATATGACCCATTTCTTGGTAAAGATTTTATGTAGAACTTCTATGTGTGAAAATTTATGCACAAAACACATATATCATGTATCCATCTCCATGAAACTCCATATTTCAAAGATTTTCTTAGGTTTATCCTAAGGTACTATAGTGGTCACCTTCTCTGGTTCAAGTGAAAATCAAGAATCTAAGAGGTTGTGACCCTAGAAGTGAACTTTATTGAATCAAATGTACCATTTTTTTATTATTAGTATACAATTAGACCTCTATCATTATATCCAGAATGATATCAAATATATTTTTATTGTCATTTATGGTTTGATAATACACCAAGTTAACTCCCATGAAGATAACAACCTTGGAATCTAGATATGGGTGGAATGCTTGTTTCAATAGATCCAGAAAAATTTCAAGCTAATTTGTGAGACTAAATAGTTTGAAAAATTATCCATAAAATACATATATACTATATAATGTTTTAAGTGGTATATTTGATTGTCCCACATGCACCTGGTGCTATACCTACCTCAAATTATCCTTTGTAAAAACCCATGATCTGCTGATATGGTCTAATAATTCATATATACAAGGTTGTGGGTAGCAGTTCATGACCATAATATGATTCAACCTCAGGAAATAAAACAAATATATGGGTACTATAGGTCAACCCTATTATTTAGTACTGGGTCTTATAAAACCCTTTGCTTCAAAATTCTCTACACTATCTCATGTGCTCACTAGTTCGTAAGTTCAATCATATAAGAATGAATGGACACTAGTGTATATTTTGACACTAAGTCAATAATGAAATCCACTTCCCCCATAAATGGTAACCTATAAAAGTCATCTGGGAATTCATCCATAAAACATTCTACCATAGAAGGGAAATAAATAACCCACATTCCCTATTTCCTCATAAAATTAATATAAATATAGGCTCTCACACTCCTTTATACCCATGATGCTCAGGTCCAGCTCGACTTGGCTGGAAATCCAATCCACCCATGTGAAAATAAATACCACACATTGGTGATGTAAAATGGACACTCTAAAAATAATAACCATCATGACCATAGAAGGATATTAGCCAGTCCATCAAAGGTATTCTATTGAAACCCATCATTTATTGGAATGAATGACTTTATTTAAAAAGTTAACAACCTATATATAGGGGAAATTCAATAAATCAGCATATACTCTCAATTTGGATCCCAAACGTTGTGTCAAGATACATCAGATAAAAAATGTCCGATATTTTTGTGATAATAATTTCTATAATTCCCATCCATAAAAAAGAATATGAGCTTCTTATTTTGAATAAAGGAGATTGTAAAGTAGAGGCTACTAGAATAATACCTCAAACTATAGAATTCACATTTCCCTACCCCATGGTAGTCGGCTACACTACTTAGATATGGCCAGACCCCAAGCATTGATACACATTATAAATACCTTTGGAAGGACCAATTAGCTAGTAATGTATATCTAAAGGCTAGATACATATTCCAAATCCACCTCCTTGGACTGATCCATTAGTAGCAGTCCATATCCCATCTTGAGGTGGAGCTACTAGTCCTTCACCCAAATATGGATTCGGGGAAGATCTGTTCTCAATAGGCACTGGAATTAATTTTTATTAGAAACATTGATGGCCCCAAATCTTACCGAAAACCCAAAACACAATTGTGTGCTTCATATATGGGTTTATATAATAGCCCAAATTACCTCACTAGGGTCACAAAATATAACTATCAGTGTAGGTTAAATAACTTTCATCACCCCCACAAGACGTATCTAGTGTCGTTTCCTACCACTAGAAGATTCGACACCATGTCTCAATGCTTAACTACATTATCCCACACAAGCACCTAACATCATGTAATACAAGATGATGAGTTACTATCTCGCTATCATAGTTCCAATGGTCATCTAGAAGATATTCAACTACAATTATACAGAATACCCAAAAATTACATGAACTATATTACTATACTAATTTTTTCACATGCCGGTGTCCGTTAAAAGAACAAATGCTTGGTCAAATGAGCTGATTAATCTATCAAGTACATAACAACTGAATATTGGACTTTAAATTAACTAGAATTGTGTAGTCTTTGTGTTTGTGGAGATAAGTTGTAAAATAATGTTTATTAAATGTCCTCAAAGAACATACCATGATGTCGATCTACCTACGTGATCACATCCCAAAAATGTTGGGTTGAATCATGAAGCATATAACTTTTAAACTTTACCCTCCACCCTAGATCCATATCTAGATCCTCAATGGCGATTTTCATGGCCTCTAATAGTGAATCAACAGCCTATAGACCGCCATCCCCTGAGAAGGTGGGAGGATGTTGCAGTTGAAATTCTTACATGAACTTTTCCATGGTTGGGGATGGTCATGGAGATCCCTATATAGACTTGCTAAATTATATGAATATCACTCGGAACAAAACATCGACATCTATATGATTAACATAAAGTGGTTCCTCAAGTGTAATTTTAAGATGAAATACTAATGGTGTATGGCCAACCACCTATAGAGGATGATCTTCATGACCATCTTGGTGTACAACCCAAGTATGTTTTGGTGGAATATATCTAAATATTATAAATTCACACCTCGAATAAGGTTTAACAGTTGAGAATATCACATATAATAGAATAGGGTAGGTAGATATATTCATATATAATAGTCATAACCCTCTACTTACATTGGAAATATAGGTCTAGGTGTTAAAGAATATTATAATGGTCACAATATATATTTTCTACTACCCACAACCATGTATGGGTCAGGGTCATGTCTCACATCACAAAAAAAGTCCCCAGTATTTAGAGTGTCAATAGAAAAGTATATATTAAAAAAATGTTACATTGTAATTGATATCCAAATTAATGGTAATGATTTAATTCAATAATTTAGTTTCGTTTAATCACATACTAATATATATATATGTGTGTGTGTGTGTGTGTGTGTGTGTGTGTGTACATCATATTCCATTTAAGTGAGTCCGGAATCCCATGAAATAATGAATAATCTTTATAAGATGCAATGTCATATCACATAACTACGACCTGGACCTTCCAAAATACATCAGTATATTACAAGTCATATAAATGGATTTTATTAAATAAGTTACAATTCCCAATTTATTTAAGTAGATTATTCAAATGGGATCTTTTTTTCTTCAATATTTCAATTATTTTATTTTTTATTATATTTTATTGCATCATTTATATAGGCCTTCCTACTACTTCTTATGGGTGATGGGTATAAATAACTATTGTTTTCTAAAGAAAATCCATCTCGTTGAATATTTGTGGTTAATTTTTCTAGGAAGTGGAGGGAGACCAGGTGCGAGTTGATTGTTTATTTTATGGATTGTATTACTAATTATATTTTTTTATTCATATAAATTATTATTATGGATGTCTGACATGTACAAAATCCACGATATCCTTTTTTTAAATTTAAATTTCCTATAAAAATGAATGGGTATATTTATCATAATTTTTAATGAAATGAAAATTTAAAATATAAGTAATTTAGTGATTTAATATTTTTAAATTTGGAAATTAATTATAAAATATAAATAGGGATATATAAAAATGATTTAAAAATGATATCAAAATGATGAAAATCTAATCCATTTTATATAATATAATTTAATACTATTGTTTATCTAAAATAAAATTTTATTGAAATTACGAAATTTTTTGTAAATTTTTTTTCAGAAACAATTCAACGATGTTAATTTTTTTGTAAAAAATTCATAAATTTTCAAGTTATTCAAAAAATAATAATTTGATATAGTAAACAAAATTTTGTATGAAATAGTAGATATAAATGATCAAAAAATGCATATATACATATTTATATAAAAATACACATGATTTTTTATTTTTTTATAAAAATATATCATACTAATATATATTCATGTAATTAATGTTAATTAATTATCCAAAACATTTCTATAACTAATTAATTTTCTTTTGTGCAATAAAATAGTAATTCAAGATAAATAACGTGAAATCATTAATCTTTAAAAAAAATTACATGTTTTAGTGTAAATTAAAACACTACATCTGTTTCTAAAGTGGAAAAAAAGTTGCATATAAAAATCTAAGCGAAGACATATAATTTTTATAAAAATCGGGTTCAATCTACTATAGAATTGGGTAAATTTTCACACAAATTAAAACCCCAAAAAATTATAACAATTTACAAAAAATATAAAAAATAATAAAATTTTGTTAAAATGATTAAAAAATATTGTTAACAATGGTATTTTAAGAGACATTACATAATAATTAAGATAAAATAAAAGTTTCTAATCCTATGTAATTATAATTAAATGTATTTATTCAATATTGAGTCAACTAATATCTCTATATTAATTGAAAGGAAACCATGTAATCAAAAAATATTATTCTTAAATTTGTAAAAAATTGTAAAACACCTTCCTTAACAGGAAAAACATAGAATAAATGAATTATGAAATACCATTTTTTCATTGAAAGCAATTCACTATGGATAAATAAACAATGAATACCGTATTGAGAAAGCATTGGTCAAATATAAATCATAACAATGCAACCCCTACCATGTTATCTAACATGTGCGACACTATATTGTGTAAATGAAGGTTATGAAATATTTAAAGAAAACAATTTTATAAATAAAAATGATATATGAAAGGTTTAGGGGTATCATTTTTTTTTTGTTCATCTAAAAAAGGTAAATCACGTTCTTTATTTTTCCTCTTAACATATTAACTAGTTCTGAATCAAGAAAGAGATGTATATTTTAGACCATAAGACTTATTTGGTCAATAGATGGTATTTAAGTGAACCTGGGGATGATATGTGTAGGATAAGAGGAATTTATATTAGGGAAAATTAAATGATTCAAAAATGGGTAGAATCTAATCTTTGTGATTTTGAATCATTTAATTCTAGGATGGGTCTAATCAAAGATGAATAAGTAATGATCATGGAGATCTATGAGTTAACATAACGAAAAGTTCTATGAAATTCAGTAATAGTTGACTTTTCATCACTTGATGATAATGGTCGATCGATGAAAGATATCTTAGTTGGAAAACAATAATCGAATCATGATGAATAAATCCCCAGTAGTTTTTAAGAAAATAAATATTTGAAGGTGGGAAGATAGATTGAGAGTGTATAATCGTGGGTTTCACTAGTGGTTTGTGGGGGTATGATGGATGATTGATGTCCTAGGAATGGAAGTCAAAATTTGAGAGTTAGATCAGGAGGGTTGTTTGTGTGGATGTCGAGGGGGAGTTATGGAGGGAGGGGTAGATGAGGTTGAGGGAGTTGGAGGATGTGAGAGAGGTGGTGTGGGTGGGGAGTCAGGGTGTGAGGAGTAGGTTGAGGTGGAGGTGGAGGTGGAGGCAAAGTCCAAGGGAGAGAGGGGTGTTATAGGGGGATAGGGAGTGGAGCTGGAGAGGGGAGTTGGGGAATGAGAATGACTGTTGGTGGAGAGGGGACGTTGGGAGGTAGGGATATCTAGATGAGTGGGATTTAAAGGTGGGGCTATATAGGGAGTTCAAGAGGTGGAGGCTATGATGAAGTGGAGAGGAAGTTAGGGAGGTTGTGACAATGTGGGTATTTGGGGATATATAGGGGATCTGAAGGGAAGGGAGATTGGGAATCGAGATGGGAGGATAGGTGGAAGGTAGAAAAATTTAGGTGAAAAAATCAACAGAGAATTCAACATGCATATATGTGGTATAACCCACATTATATATATAATTGATTTATGCTGCATATTTAATATATATTTATTCGAAAAACTATTTCCAACTAATGCTTCCTTGAATCCCATGATCTTGTTGTAGCATGTGGGGACCAAGATTTCCCATCATGACTTTTCATGGGCCATCTTGCGTACCATATAGAGTGATGAATCATGTTGTTTCATGAAAAAAAAAATTATTTTGGAATATACATAAGAATTTAAAATAATAAAATATTCTCCAGACTCTCTATAATGACCATCATAACATAATGATTAATGATAACTACATCATGTTTCAGAATAACACTCTGAACAAAGCTAACCACATAATGTCCTTGAATAAAAAGAGATATATTGAGATATAATTATTCACCCAATGAAATGGAGGGATATTTAATTCCAAATAATCCAATTTTATAATGATGTTACAATATATATATTTGAAATAATAAATCCATCATACTTCATTAATATAATGCCATGACAAATCATTTGAAATAAAATGGGTTATATAGAATTTTTAAAATTTACTAAATGAGAAGTAAATGAAATATTTGATAGGATGATAAAAAAACATAACATATTATAATAGAATTTAATGGGAGATATATTTAAATAATTTTCATAGATAATATATCTTCTAGATAATATGATGAAAATTTAAGATAAATATTCAAAAAGTATTTTTCTATAATTTTTATATGTTTTCCATAAGAACAAATATATATGTAACATTAGAAGTCATTTTCAAATGATAGAATAACTATTTTTTATTAAATATAATTAAAATACAATTTTCAAACAATGTTAGTTAAGAAATTACTATAGGTAATGTATAATAGTCATGGATAATTTGACAAAACGATTATAAAAGATGAAAAAAATCTCATTTTAAAACAAAAATTAGTTCAAAGTAACCCACTTTAATGAAAAATATGAAAATTGTAAATTCTGTATAATTAAATATGAAAATGAGAGTTATATAATAGATTATATATTAAATATAAAAAAATATAAATATAGACTTATGCTAGGAAATAATAGAGGGATGAGATTAATATACCCAAAATAGAGAGTGAAAATTATCCTTTTCAGATTTAATTTATGAGTGAAGAGTTAATCAAAAAATTAATCCTAAGAATTAAAATTAGGCTATATATATACAATAATATATTATAATATTAAATTTTGAAAAGAATATTCCTACTGAATATGGATTTAGATTAAAAAGGAAGCATAAAACCCAATAAAAAGGAGGCTTAGTTAAGAAAACGCTTAGCATGATTCTTTCTTGATCAGACACACTCTAACACCCAATATAATAAACTTATTTTTTTTAATCTACATAAAAACATTATTTATATCTCTTTTTCTATTTACAATAAAATTAAACGTCATTATTTCATTTTTTATTCATTAATATGCAATAGTATTCCTCGGGTGTCAGCTGTTCCATTAGTTATGGGCATATTTCTATATAATGGTATTAGTATTTACATTCCATTACTATAATGCCTATGAAATATTTAGCAATAAATATGATTTATATATTTATAGAGTCTAATTAATATTTCATTGATGTTACAGTAATGACATGTAAATAATAAATTGAAATTATCATTTTTTTATTAACTCAATCAAAAGATTGATTTTTATTAATATATATATATATATATATATTGTAATTACAAAAAATAAATAAATTCATAAATAATACCATATATTAAAATAATTTATATTTTTATAATAATTCACAATGAAAATATTATAGGACCATTTATGAGAGTATTTAAACAAACACAAATAAGAATACATAATAATTTAATGGATGCGTATATACATATTATTTTTATTATATTCTTTTAAATAAATTATAATAACATTATTTAGATGATATAATGGTTTTAAAATATTTTTATTAATATTATATTATAAAATAAAGGGATAACAAATAGTGGGTGTTGTTATATACTAAGTAAAAATGTAATATCAACTCTAAAACTTCTTTTATCTTTAAATATATAATGATTCTTATTGATAAGAGTGGATTATAATTAATTGATAGGTTTTAAAAAGGAAATATTTGGTCAATATTAGAGTGGAATATTTTTTTATAAAATTTGTTTCTAATCATTTGAGTAGTGGTCTATTATTGGTGAGTTTAAATGGAATATATTCAAATGCACATACCATGATGTACAAGGAATGTAATTATTAATGAAATGTGACTAAAAATAGACAATGGATGATGATATATCTCTATTGACACATATTAGTGATTATTTATAAAGATACTTCTTTAATTTACTCATTATTAATCATTTAGCTCATCATCCCATTAGCAATGTGAGATACCTGTTTACCTCAATAACATATATTTCTGAAAAAAAAAATAATAAAAATTCATAGATGTTTTTAACAAAATGATTTAAAATTTGAAATTGAATTTATAAATTAAATTTAACAAATGAAAAAAGAATAAATTAAAATAAAAACATATATAACAATGATTTTTGATAAATTTTATTTAAAACATAAATGATATTATTCTGATTTTTGTACAATTAATAATCATCCAATAGATTTTAATATATATATATATATATTTTAAAGGACTTCAAAAAAAATTATGTTTAATAATTCTAAATTAAATAACAAAGTTTATAAAAAGAAAATTTTTTAAAATACAATATTATTTTCATGATTAATTTTCGTTTAATATTATTAAATAATTATTTATTATATGTTAATTTTGTAACAAATATATATATATATTAATATATTTTTTATATTGACTTAAATGATACATTTCAATATACATATTGGAAACATGTATACCCTATGACCAAAATCCAATAATATATATCAAGTAGTCAAATATTTAGTGGCCATTTAACATGTTCCATTCCCATATACAACCTTACACACCTAACTAAAATCATTTACATCCTTAAAATTTTAACTATTTTAATATTGTTTTAAATTCCTTCTAGTGTTATAATTAGTGGTATTTGTTTCTAGGAATATGACATGTAACACCATAGAAATTGTAATGTTTTAATGTTGTGATTACTGGGTTTACAAGTAACACTAAAAAATAAAGCATTCTATAATTAAAATTTGGAAATTATGAAATAGTCATTGAATTAATTGGTTTTCAATAGATGTATATATTTTATAGAATAAATATATAAATATAAAATAAATGGAATCATGTAGTTGATATCTTCCTAATATGGCAGATTTATCCAAGCATCGAAAGGAGGTAACATCACTAGGGTTTTTCACAGACCAAGATTAATTGAATCTTAAACAAGTATTTTTGAGAGGAATAAATTGTGAGATATGTTAATGATCATTTAAATAATTATTATAAATATTCTAAAGAAATATTTGTCAAATTCTACCAAATATGGATATCTTATCCTTATATTTTACATGGAAATCATGTGTTGTTTTTTAAGGAGATGTTAGGATTATATAAAACCTAATTATAATATAATCATAAAAATAACTTTATGATAATGAATTTTTAGAATAAATAATATAAATATTTCAATTATCATTAAAGTTTCTCACAATTGTTTCCTCTAAAAAATACTTGTTTATGTTTCAATTAAGTTTGGTTTAAGGAAAACCATAGTGATGCTAATTCCTTTATCGTGTTTCGTAAGTAGATGCTAGGATTATATAAAACGATAAAAGATAGATATCTGTATATCATATATTTTGTTAAAAAAATTAAATACGTATAATTTTCATTATAATTAAATGATATTTTTAGCATGAATGTGTTGATAAAATTAAATTAATAATTTTTAATCAGATAAAATCATTTTTTAAAATTATCCTTATATTTACTATGGATTTTTATTTCATGAAAGTAAAATTAATATTGTTTAATTATAATGATAATAAAATATATTTTATATATGAATAATATATTAACATTCATTTAATCACTAACATAAGTGAACCAAGAACTAGTAAACTTAGTATTTTAAAATTCCTTTAACTAGAAAATCATTTATATATATATCATTTGTTTTAATTTAAAAGTTTCTTTTAAAACAAATTGATTTTTAAGTACAGAATATGGTGTCTAAATTTTGGCTCATGATGTTTAAATTAATTAGGGAGATAAAAGAAATATTTTTATTAGAAAAATAATTAATGCGGTAAACATTTAACCAAGTTTGATAAGTGTACTTACAAGCAATCAATACTATAATTAGTTTTGTTCTGTTTATAATAAATAAAAACATATAGATGAATTTTTTTTAAATTTAAATCACACATGGAATACTAGTATTTATACATGCAACTAAAAATATCCCATGTGATTCGATCATCACCCCTCACGAGGATTTAGTTTTTCTAGGAATGTCTCCCACATTCACCTATAAAATTAGTTTACTTCTACATAGTTCAAGAACACTTATATATAGAAACTTGGTTGAATATTTTCCTATTTTACCTATTCAAAAATAATATTCTATTTTTTAAATTTTTTGGAATAAAGTGTATTATATACTCTATTTATAAGTAGTCTTTTAGGTGAATATTCAAGCCCTTAATGTGAGTATTATCCCCTCCTTGAACTTTTATCATTATATTTCACATCCAAACCGCTCCAAACATATTCAAACCATAATATTTTAATCAAATATATAAAATTAATATTATTAATTGTTTTTATCTTAATTTTATAATTATTATTTACCTTTATTTATTAGTTGAAGAAACAAAACGTCAAATGTGTTATGTGTAGACTGATTCCTCCATTAATTACATTTTTTTATTTGTAATATTAACTTTTCATTGCTAATCAAAATAATGTATTCACTGAATAAATATTAAATTTTTCATTGGGTTAATATTTTTTTATTCTAAATTATGATTTCTATTAATATATTATCCCTTATTAAAATTCCACATCTTGTTTGATCAAAATTACTAAAACAAGATCAACAACTATTTCATTTTCATAATTGGTAATTAAAGGTAATGCCTCGACCTTAGTTACCCAGAGTTGGTGCATTATTACATAACATTGGCATGATCACAATTGATCAAGTCTGAAATGATTGATTAGTTTAGTAGCATTGGAATTACTAGATACATATATATGTTTCACATTAAATCATGAAATAAAGAAAAACAACATTATGTCCCCTTTGAACACACTCATAACCTTTGGAATATCCTAGCATGTTAATCATAATATAATTCTTCACATCCTGGTAAAAAGGAAACATAAGAAAGGGCTGAGCTCAGAAGCTTAGTAAGGATAACAATTTTATGGAACATACATAATAAGAATAAACATTTAAGGCAATGCATATGACTAAAATACAATCCTTTTGAAATTAAACATCATTATAATATGGAAAAGATAGATCAAATAATTCCATTTACATACTCAAATGGATATTCAAATAGTTTAATAATCACATGTAATATCAATATATATGTTCATATTGATGGAATTCATGATACCAGACATCATAACCACATAGTCAAGTACCCGTTCAAAGTTTACAAAAATGATTTTGTCAAGACACTAGTTTGTCTCATGATACATACTGATTAATTGAGGAGATACAGTAGGCTCCATCATTCACATACTAAGTCTAGTGCATTCCTCATATGAAAAGGTTGAAACCTATTATAAACATTATTATTAAAACAAGAAAAATAAATTTCAATATTTTTACCACAAACCATGAATTGTATAAAAATAGATCACCCAAAGTCATACATAACTCATTCAATTCAATATGAAAGAACTTTTTATAATAATTCAACCTCAATTAAGAATAATTAAGGATGTTGACTTAGATGAAAATAATCAGTAATACAATTTTAGATAAATATCCACTCTTTCTTGAAAACATTTAAATGTATCAATATTTATCTTGAAGCTATTAAAAATTGATTTTTTTAATCATAGTGTCCCATAAATCTTTGAGACTTTTAAAATGAATTTTAATTTTAAAGCATGCATGTCCACAAAAATAAATCCATAACACTATTTTTAAAACATAGACATTAATTAGCAAGATTCAGAAGAATAAATCTCTGAATCATTTAAAATAATATTTTAGTTAGAGTTCTTATCCAATTGAGAGATGCTTAAAAACAGATAATTGAGGTAATAATATATTTATAATATCATTAGAATAATGGGATTCATGATACACTATGTCAATGTATAGTATGTATACCATATAAAAGTGAACTGGTGTATAATAACAAAGAAGTCTGAATGGAATATAAATTGTGATGAAATCACTTATATGATTGTATCTTTAGGTTAAGGATAAAAAATGAAATAATTATTTGTGAAAAATATTAATAAACTCAATATGATTGGATATTCAATGTTAATCAATCAGAGGACATTCACACATACTCTTGTAAAAGCAACACCAATTACACTGATGTTTATCTCAATGAATTGAAATTGAGTTATGATTACTCATATCAAGTTCATATGGATTACTTTAGATTTTATAAATGGAGTGATTATATGAATAAAATTTATATTGGCACAAATTTGAGTGGAAATTAGTAAATAAATAAATAAATAGTAATTTGACACATAATCATGGAGTGAAATAATTAATGAAGTTTGTGTAAATTCGAATGAGTGAAATTTGAAAATTAGAAATTCCCTTACCGATTTGGTATCATATGAAACATAAACCCCATGAATGATGTATCATAAAATGAATATTTAAATACCCCATAAATTAATGTATATTACACATAGACTACAATCATGGGAAGTATATATGCCACACAAAAGGAAATAGTTTCAATATAACATGAATCTCACGGGAATAAGAAGTGAGATGAAAACCCCATACCATTTACTTGTCCTTAGTAGAGGGTTGGTTAAAATAATGTATAATGGTGAAATAATATTTATTAAATTATTCAAGAACCACATTTTTAAATATGGTATCAAATATGAAGTTATAATATTGCCTTGGTAATGATATTTTAGTAGTATATTTGTTTTTAGTGTTAAATGATTTGTTTTCCTTTATATGGTTTGATACATAAGACCAATTTGTTATGTATAGAATGTATTTAATTCACATCCAGAACGAAATTAAGTTCATAAACATTATTCTTAATCATCAATTGAAAATTATTCTTGAATGGTTATGATGTGGAATGAAAACTCATTTCGTCATGGAGACGGTAATCCATTCGTACGCACGAGCGACAATATGATTCTGTTAGTGGTGAAATAATATGAAATTGGATGGTATATATTTTATATAAAGAGTAATTAACATGTTATATTCATTATTTACATCAATAAAACTCATTATTATACCCATCCATATAATTAAGTGTTGAATTACAAACTACACTAAGACGGGGAGACGGTAAGCCATACGTACACACGTATGGTAACTTTGTCATTTATAGGATGGATAGAAAGATTAATATGGTTGTACCATATTTATAATAAAATCACATTATATAGAAAATACTATATTTATAATTTTTTACGGAATCGATAATGAAAGAGGAAGTGGATGGAGAAAATAACATTGAAAGAGGTGATGAAATTATTACCTCTTCTTCAGGTTCATCCTTTTGATTTGATATAAAAGGCTCCATAGGTTGGCTTTATGTTCAATGTAAAGCCTATATGAGTAAGTGAGGTTAAGTGGGAGGATATTTTAGCCTGGGTTGGCTGAAAAACATGGCTATGGGGGTGTGAAATTATTTGAAGGGGAAGTACCCTTTTATAAGAGAGGTGAGAGGCACTTTAGGAAAATATTGAAGTATTAATTTATTATACAATCATATTTGGTTTATAATGGCTCAAAAATTAATTATTGCGAGTTTTAGGTGTTTTTGGGTTGAAAAAGTCTAATCTAATTGGTTTTAGAAATTTTTAGGTCACCATATTAACCTTATCTTTTAGATTTAACTCTTAGTTAAATAGTTTCACTATTACAATGAATTATATTATTATTATTATAAATGTAGAAGAAACATACTATAAATAGGAAATTGAACACCTAGTGGTTCATTATTGACATATATAACCATATCAAAGTCCTTTTCATGATCCTTAGATATTTACATATATTATATCAATTAATAATATAGTTTTTGTTTTAAAAATTCATCTATGTCTATTTTGACACTATTTTGTATTTCGTTTTTTTGAAAGTCATAAAAACATTGTCATTTAAAAAAAATTATTTATCCAACCCAAATATGTCATATTATCCCAAAAAATTCGTGAAATAAATCAAAATACTCTATTTACAAATATTTTTGTCTTTATAATACCAATTATTTTAATCATTCTATAATACGGTTATTATTGCATCATCATTGTGTCATAAATTAAATTTATTATAAAATGTCTAAAAATTATAAATAAAATAAAATTATGTAGAAAATATTTTTATATTTCAAATTGATATTTATATTCCAATTTATCTTATGTATAACCCTATATTAAACATGTTTTAATTATTAAAATTTAAAATTAACAATTTTAACTATTCTTTTAATAAAATATAATAAATGTAAAAATCTAATACAAGTGGACCAAAAGAATAATATTTTATTTCTAAGGTTGTTTTTGGTCGTAATATACTTATCCAATTGAATTAGGACATGTTTTAGGTAATTATAATATCATTTTTACATATAATTACCCTATTTACATTTAACTGTGGTAAATAAAATTCAAAAGTAACTTTTTCACGAAACATTATATTCAACCTATTGAACAACATTTTAATTACATATTTTAGATTTGTATCTCATATTTTTGAAATTTTATTCACAGATGTGGTAAAATTACGTTTTAGGCAATGTAGAAAATGTGACTAAAAGGTGGGTAAAAGACGGTAAAAATTTCAATAAAATTTTATAAAACTAATCTTATTCTAAAATGACATTAATGAATTAAATTGTACTAATATATTTATAATGAATATATTTTGAAATTAAAAAAAAATTAATTAAAATAAATTGTTATTTAAAAAAAATTCTATTTTAAAAAATAACGCAGTGTTTTTCATTATTCATCAAAAATTTAATGTGTTCAGAAAAATAAAAAAATACACCCAAAAATAATTTTGAAATTACAACATCAAAAATGATATATATTTTACCAAATTTAAAAAATATAATTTGTATTAATTAATTTTAAAAAAATATTCCCTTTGTCAAAACCAGAAAGCATGTTTTTTAGATGTAAACACTATCCAAATATTGAATTGAGTTTATGTTCAATTTAATTGTA
Source organism: Viscum album (assembly GCA_963277665.1). NCBI lineage: Eukaryota > Viridiplantae > Streptophyta > Magnoliopsida > Santalales > Viscaceae > Viscum > Viscum album. The sequence continues at coordinate 151,776,945 of OY728134.1, read as the reverse complement.
AAATTACTTCCAATGACCAACATTAAATTAAATGAAAAAATATAATATAATTATATATCAAAACCATCAAAATGTATAAATTAATAATATAAATAATTTTGATTGAAAAAGTTGTTTTCCATTAAAATTTAGTAATTTTCACTATTCATCAAAATATGAAAGTTATCAAAAAAGCATCGAAAATTTATATGGACGAAATTTTTATATCTTGATTCTAAAGAAGATGTTTATTTTATCAAATTGAATATATTTAAGTGTCAAATATTATATTAAAAAAAGGTTTCTCCAATAAAGGTGGTAAAATGTTATTTTTATTAAAATACTCCTTTTATCTAAAAAATTTAAATTTTTCTTATAATATGTCTAAGAAACACATAATATGGATGTTAAAATTATAAGCAGTATTTAAAATTCAAAATTTAGTTAATACTATTCATAACTGTTTTTTGAATGGATAGTTTGGTAAGTTGTGTAGCACACAAACTCAGTGTTGTGTGTAGGGAAAGCTATTGATTTACTTTAATGAAAATTACTTTCTATGAAATCATGGGGTGTTACATTCTTCCCTTTTTTCAGAAATTTTTCCATCCAAATTTTAAAATTGGGCATGGAAACATAATTGAATGTCCCAAATTGAAAAAAGAGTCAATAAAGCTATCACATTAATAGAAATAAAGAGAAGTAAAATGGTCACCAGAGATAACCCATACTAGGATTCCATGTAGGAAAACATGGATATAGAAGATAATATAATTGTCATGTTTTGACGGAGATTGATAGAAAACATGATCAGGAGAAAGTTAGAAACACAAAATCCACAAACATGTGATGGGTTAAATAGTCATTAATTCCCCAGTAGGAAAACTAAAAAGATAATTTTTTTGTCTTAAGATCCATTTCATATAGTCCTGGAAATTATTTATTATATTGTCTATGATCAAAAAGAGATAATATTACATTTAATATAGACTTTCATCCTTTAATAAATTTCTAATAGTAACTAAACTTTTCTCTAAACGATTAGTATTCAAGATAACTTGGTCACACATAATGTTCTAGGATCATCTTTAAGAGAATCACATAATCTACAATGGTTTAACTATATATTTTCATTGCCATTAATGATTAACCAAAACCAAAATGATTAGTACAAGATCAGATGATCCCCAAAATGGGTAATCATTTATAGGAAGAAATACTAATCTTATTTTCAAAAGCTAAATAATCAATACCCAATGTTCTATAATAACGATTCAATAAACAATTACCCTTAAAATCCTTCAATATAATCCAAATGAATATTGAAACCCAAAACACAAAAATCTTTAGTCACATAATCGTTCAGAGTAAATCATAACAATTATCATCGAACAATATGAGATACTCTTAAAATATCATAGAGAATTTTAATTAACCAAATCACTTATTATCTTTGATAGGTTATTCATTTCCATTAATAACCTGATTCTCTATAAAAAAACATAGATTCTTACAAAATACATTCCACAATTACCTCAAAAATGAAATCCCATAGTTTTCTATATTTATTAGGCATATAATGTTCCCAAAAAAGTGAACAACATCCCAAATAACATTTATCACATAATCACCAAATCATTTTCCTGTAATAAGGGTACCAATTTCATAAAACATAAGATCCCTAATAAAATTATTATTAACAAATTTAATGATTCAACAAAAATTTACTATTCCCACAAAAATTAGACTTCATGTAGTCCAGTAGTATGTGATAAATCACAATTTCACTTTGGTTATGGGTTTGATTCCCATAGAATTTTTCGAGACGATGGGTTGTCACATTGTCTACGTATTATCCTTTTTCAAAAACTATATTTTATACCACTCTAATAATAGATAATGTCATAAAAATAACCATAACATAATTTAACCATAATTTGTGTATAATAACTCGCATTTTCATACCAAAAATTAATAACCTGTAATTTCCTCAAAATCAAGGATGATATAATCACAAATAGTTCTTTGTAACTATATCCAAAAAAGAAAAGATAATTCTTCGTCAAATAGAATTGTCACATAATAAACTAAATGGTTACACATACAAGAGAAAAGTCTTCCAATGTAGTCCCATCAACAATGACCATTAATACTTTTAAAAATTTCTCCATCCATTTATTTCCTCATAGCTTCATCCTTACCCAATTGATTATCCTATAGAATAGCTCATTGACTCGAGCAATGCTCATGTCTCCTATGTTTATATAAAATTACTGCAAATGAATTATTAATATATTTTTTATTTTCTTTCGTAGTACTCTTTATTTTTTATTAGTAATTATTAACTTTAGTTCTTTCTTTACCAAACATTAATAATTTTTTTGATCGATTGAGATACTATCCTGGGTGTCTCCTTCCAAATTTCCTACATAATGGAAATTGATATTTCTTTTCTCCACAATCTCCACCACTGTAGCTCTTATCATTCTCTGCCATTCACTTCTTTGTTTAGTTTGAGAGTTGGTTAATGTATATGTTTTTGATCATATTTCTAGAAACCTACTTAGGCATGAGCACGATATCATTTACGTCTACCAAAATTACAATTAGTTTATCATTTCCACCATTGTTCCCACCTTTTACATCATGTTCAATATTTCTATGACTTCCTTCGAATTCATCCATTGACAAAAATCCAAAAGCATAGTGTGATTAAAAATAATGAAAAAATAATTTTGAGAATATGATGACACCTTATTTTCAATCTAAAACACCTAATGATTTACCAAGGATATTTATTCCCATCGTGTATTAAAATAAATCAAATCAGTTTGTAAATAAAATATGAATTATTTAATTTATATCTCCCAGGAGTGTTGAAACCAAGAGTGAAAAAAGTCATGTTGTCATACACCAGTTCCTATTTGTTTCTATGTTAAAGAGGTGTTTTTGGGTTTTACACCTAGATAATAATCCTCAAAGTCTATCTTAGGGTAGTATTTTCTAATAAGAGTTTTCTTAAATCATGCTTCCAAAGGTTTTACTATACTTCCCTCTAAAACCAACTATAATTCCTTGACACTAGTTACCCAGAGTTTGTGAATTATTACCTAACATTGTCATGATCACATGACATCGTGTATCAAAATACCTATTAGTTAAGTATCCTTAGAAGAACTAGATACATACATAAGTATTATTTTACCTAATGAAATAAAAAAACTAACTTTTTTACCCTTGAACACACTCATATCCATGAGCCTATCCCTACAGGTTAATCATAAAATAATTCTACACATCTAGGGAAAAAGAAAACATAAGAAAGGGGTGAGCTCAAATGCTTGATAATGATAACAATATAGCAGAAACTATCATAATAAGAAAAAAAAATTAAGGCATTGTATAAGACTAAAAAACAAGATTTTTAACAAAAAAATTAAAATAATATGCCAAATATAAATCAAATAATTCCATTAACTTACTCACAGGGATATTATACTATTCAAATAATCACATGTTATTTCAATAGCTATGTTTATAATGATGAAATGCATAATGTTAAACATCATAACAACATGGTCAAGCCTCGTGCCAACACCACAAATAACTTTTTTTCAATACTATGTGTTAGGAGACTAGTTGGTCTAATGAGACCTACCAATGCATAGAGAAGCTATAATAGGCTCCACCCATCACATACTAAGACTAATGCATTCCTCATATGAAATTGATGAGACAAAATATAAAAATTTGTATTAAAACTGGAATATAAAATTTCAATAATTTGACCACAAACCATGAATGGTGTAAAAATAGAACATTCATAGTAAAAAATAAGTCATTCAATAAAATATTGAATATTTTATTATAATAAATCAACCTAAATCAAGAATAATGAATGAAATTCACCCAGATAAAAATAACTATTAAAACTATTTTAGAGGAATATCCTCTTTTCTTGAAACCATTTAAAAGTCCTCTATTTATCTAAAAAGCTATTAAAAATAGATTTTTGAATCAAAGTGTCCAATACCAAATTGAATCATTTAAAATGAATTTTAATTTTATAACAATCATGTCTATATAAATAAATCCTAAACAGCATTTTTAAAACACATACATTAATGGGAATGATTCAGAAGAATAAATCTCTTAAATATTTACAATGTTATTTCAGTTAGAGTTCCTAAACAAATGGGAGATGATTGAATATAGATAATTCAGGTAAAAAATTTATTATATCCTTAGAATAATGGGATTCATGATATAATATGTCAAAGTATACTATATAAACCATATAAATGTAAATTTTTTCCAAATAACAAATAAGTTTCAATGTAATGTAAATTGATATGAAATCCATTATAAATATTGTATCCATAAGCTATGGATAAATTAAGGACGTAATTATGTTGGAAAAATATAAATACACTCAATATGATTGGATATTGAGTGAAATATATCAGAGAACATTCACACTTATCCTTATAAAATCAACAGCAATGACTTGGATGTTTAACTCAATGAATGGAAATTTATTTTAGATTACTCTTATCATGTTTGTATCAATGACTCGAGAATTTATCAATGGATTGATTATGTGTATCAAAGGTATACACAAACAACGGGTGGTGTAAATTATTAGATAAATAAATAGATTGTGATTTCACACATAATCCTGGAGTAAAATAATCCATGATGTTTGCGTAATACCCAATGATTGGATATCCAAATTAGAAATACCATTAAAAATTTGGTAACTAAAGAAACATAATCCCCATGAAAGAAGTATAATACAATGAAGATTTAAATTCCCATAAATTAATGTATATTACACAGAGAATACAATCTTGGGAAGCACATACTCCACACAAAATGAAATAGTGGGAATATTTCATGAATCTCATTTGAATAAGAAGTGAGATAAAAACCCCTTACCATGTAATTTTCCTTAGTAGAGGGTAGGTTAAACTCCTATATAATGGTGAAATAATTGTTATTATATTATTAAATAACAACAAAAATAAATATTTTATCATATATGATCATCTAGTTTTGCTTTGTTAATGATATTTCAGTAGTATCATTGTGTTGGGTGTTTACTAATTCATTTTCCTTTATATGATTTATTACATAAGTCCTATTTGTTATGGATAGGATGTATTTGATTCATATACAGAATGATATTATGTACCTAAAAATTATTTTTTATTCATAAAAAGAAAATTATTCTTGAATAGATACGATGGGGAATGAAATCTCATCGCATCATGGAGACGGTAAGCCGTACGTACGCACAAGCAATAATATCATTTCTTTAGTGGGGAAATAATATCAAATTGGATGGTATTTAATATATATACAGATTCATTAACATATTATATTTATTATTTACATCAATTATAATCATTATTATTTTCATAAAATTAATGAAGTGTTGAATAACAAACTACTCCACGACATGCAGATGGTAAGACATATGTACGCACGTATGGAGAAATTTTCATTCAGAGGATGGATATAATAAAGAATAATGTTGTACCTTATTTATATAAAAATCAAAATATATAGAAGAAATTAGAGTTATTATTTCGGTATATAATCAACAAACAAAGAGGATGTGGAAGAAGAAAAGAACTTTAACAGATATGATTAAACTATTACCATTTCTTCGGGTGCTTCTTATTGAATTGATCAAAAGGGCTCCATAAGTTGTATTTATTATTAATGTAAGGAGTCTAGGATTATGTGAGGGTTGTTGGGATGATATTTGGGTAGGATTTGGCTGAGACAAATCGCATTGGAGGTGTGAAATTAAGATAAGGGTTAGTACCCTTTTATAAGAGATGTGAGAGGTAATTTAGATAAGCCTGAATTATTAATTTATTATACAATCATATTTGTTTTATAATTTCTCTAAAAGGATTTATTTCTAGGATAATGTAGATTCAGGTCAAACACCTCTCAACCAATTGGTTTTAGACAATTTTAGGTCACCATATTAACCATATATGTTTGATTTAACCCTTAGTTTAATAGTTTAACTTTACCACATATTTTTTTATTATTATAATAAATGATTAATAAACAAACTATAAAAAGCCAATAGAACCCCACCTAGTTCATTATTTACATATATATAACATTATATATTTCTTTTTTCCGAACCATATATTTTGAGGAATATTAAATCAATTAATAATATAGTATATATTTTAAATATAAATTTATGTCAATTTTGAACCTATTTTTTATTTTGATTTTTTGAAAGACATAAATCTTTTTAAAATCGAAAAAGATTATTTAATGAACCCTAATATGTCATATTAACCAAAATTATTTTTGGAATACATCAAAAGATTCAATTTACAATTACATTAATATTTATTATATCAATTATTTTTATCATTCAACAATAAGGTAATTACTACATCACTATTGTGTTATAAATATATTTAATTATTTAATGTATAAAGATTATAAATGAATAACCATTATGTAGGAATTTTTTTTCTTCCTAATGATTATTTATATTGGAATTTTTCTTATGTATAATCGTATATTAAAAATGTTTTAGTTATTAGAATTTAAATTTAACCATTTTTACTAATATTTAAATAAAATATAATAAATTTAATAATCTAATTAAAGTGGACAAAAAATATAATATTTTATTCCTACTATTTTTCTTGGTAGAAATATTCTTATCCAATAGAATTAGGACATGTTTTAGTGTTATTATAATATAATTTTTACCTTTAATTACCCTACTTACATTAATCTGCAGGAAAATAAAATTCATAGGTTACAATTCCCCATAAATTATTTTCATCCTATTAGACAAAATTTTACTTTCTGATGTCTAGAAAGATTCTTTTATTTTTGAAAATTAATTCACAGAAGCGGTAAAATTAGGTTTTATGGAAATTTGAAATTGTTTCTAGAAGGTGGGTAAAAGACGGTAAAAAGATCAATAAAATTTTATATATCTTATATTACATTTAAATGACTTCAATGAATTACATTGGGCTAATATAATTATTATGTATCTTTTTTACTTTAAAATATATTTTAATAAAAAATAAATATTTAAATAAAAAGCCTATTTTAACCAATTATATCATGTTTTTAGCTATTCATAATAAATTTAATGTTTTTAGAAAAAAAATCACCCAAAGATAATTTTGATATTAAAAATTCAAAAATGATTTATATTCTACCAAATTTAAAAGATATAAGTTGTATTAATAAATTAAAAAAATTATTCCCATTATCAAAACCATAAAATTGGTTTTTGTGATGTAAAAACTATCAAAAGATTGATATGTGTTTAGGTCCTATTTAAATGTAAAATTACTTCCAAAAAAATGGGATTAAATGATAAAAATACAATATAATTATACTTCTAAACCATTACAATGTATATTTTAACCCAATAAATTATTTTGATTAAAACTATTGTTTTCAATTAAAATTTAGTATTTTTCAGAATACATCAAAATATGAAAGTTATCAGAAAAACACTGAAACTTTATCTGAACTAAATTTTTATGTACCGATTCTAGATAATATGTTTATTTGGTCAAATTTAAAATATAAAATTGTCTAATATTTGATAAAAAAGGGTTCTCCATTAAAAGGTTGAAAAATATCATTTTTTTAAAAAATAATTATTTTATCTGAAAAATAGAATTTTTTCATATATTATGTCAAAAAAACACATTATATTGATTTTAAAATTATATGGAGTACATAAAATAAAAAAATTAGTAAATAAAATTCATAACTATATTTTTAATGTCTAGTTTGGTATGTTGTGGTCCTCCAGAACTCATTGTTGCGTGTAGCGCATGCTTTTTAATTACATTAAAGAAAATAACTTACTATTGAATCATGGGGGTTAAATTCTACCCCATTTTGGAAATTGTGTCCTCAAAATTTAAAAATTGGGCTTGTTAATGTCATTGAAAGTTCCACATCAGAGAAAGAGTCAGTAATGCTATCACATTTAAAGAATGAAAGAGAAGTATAAAGGTCACCTAAGATAACCCATACTATGATTCCATGTATGAAAACATGGATATTCAAGATAAACTAAGTGTCATGTTCTGATGGAGGGTGATAGAAAACATGATCAAGAAAAAGTTAACAATAAGAAATCCAAAAACTTGTGATGGGTTAAATGGTCCTTAGGTTCCCATTAGGAAAACTAAACGAACAACTTTTTTTGTTTTAAATTCCATTTCATAAATTTGAATAATTTATTTATGAGATTGAAAAATAACATAAAGAGATATACTTACTTTTCAAGTTAAGTTTTATCCTTTTATAAATTTCGACCAGTAAATTGGCATTTGTCTAAATGAGGATTATTTAAGATTACTTGGCAACACCAAAAGCGCAAGAATGAACTTATAGAGAATCACATAATCCTTGAAGGCTGAACTATATATTTTTATTTCCTATAAAGCATAACCAAAACCAAAATGGTTAGTATAAGATCAGATGATCCCAAATATGGATAATCCTTTACGGAAAGAAATACTAATCATAATTTATGAAATTAAATAAACAATACCCAAAGTTCAATAAAGACCATTCAATAGACAATTGTCCTTAAAATCCATCAAAATAATAAAAAATAAGATTGGAAGTCCAAACTCGGAAGAATTTAATCACATAATTATTTATATTAAATCTTAACATTTATTTCCATATAACATCAACTAATATAAATGTCTCATACATAAGTGTAATTATCTAAATCAGATATTCTCAATAATAGGTTAATCATTTTCACTAATAACCTGAATCTCTATAAAAAACAAAAATTCTTCCAAAATTAAAATCCACCATTACTCCTAAAATGAAATCACATAGTATTCTATTTTACTTATGAATATATTATTCCCAACAGAGCGTACATATTCCAAAGTAACATTACTCACTTAATAACAAAATCATTTTCCTATACTAAGGATATCCATTTGTTAAAACATAAGATCCAAAATCAACATATTATTGAACAAAAATATCATTTAAATAAATATAATAAGTCACACTAACCATAGACTTCATATAGTCTAGTGGTAGGTGACAAATTCGAGTAACAAATTGGTTTTGGGTTTGATTCTAGCATCATTGTCTAACGCGACGGGTTGTCACGTGGTCTGTGCCTTTTCATTTTTCAAAAAACTATATTTTATAACTTTCCAAAAATGAGATAAAATCATCAAAATAACTATAACATAATTTAACAAAAAAATTTAAATTATACCTTTCATTTTCATCCCAAAAATTATTAACCTATAATCTTTTCAAATTCAAGGATCATATAATCCCTAGTATTTATTTATAACTATATCCATAAATGAAATTATAATTCTTCATCAAATATAATTTTCATATATCAAACTACAGGGTTGCACAGACAAGAGAAAATTTTTCCAAAGTAATCCCATCAACAATGATCATTAATACATTTTAAAATTTTGCAATCCATGTATTTACACAAAGGATCTTCCTTGACCAAGTGGTTATATTAGAGAATAGGTCATTGACTCGGTTAATTCCCACGTCCCCTATATTCATAGCACATTACTAATAATTTATTCTTAGTTTCATTTTTATTTTCTTACATAGTACTCTCCATTTTCCCTTGAAATTTTTTACTATATGTCATTGTTTCCCACACATAAATAATTTCATTGTTCCATTGATACACTTTCCTAGTTGTCTAAATCCATATTTCTTGTATATTGAATATTGATCTTTCTTTTCTCCATGGTCTCTACTACCGGATCTCTTCCCATTATCGGCCTTTCTTTTCATTGTTGTGTTTGGGTGTTGGATCATGTATATGTTGTTGATCATATTTTTAGAAACCTAATTCAGAATGAACATTATCTCTTTTATACCTATCAATATTCGATTTTGATTCTCATTTCCATCTTCATACTCACATTGTACATCATGTTCAATGTTACTATGTCATTCATTGAATCCAACTATTGACTAAAACAAAAAATTATAGCCTGAGTAACAATATTAATAAAATCATTTAGGTAATATGATAACACATTATTTTCAATCAAAAAAGCCTTATGATTTACCAAGGTAATTTATTCTCATCTTGTATTAAAATCCTTCATATCATTTTGTAATGAAAATGTGAATTATCCTAAGCATATAAATTGGGAGTGTCATAACCAAGAGTGCAACAAGGCCTATTGACAAGAACCAGTTTCAGTTCATGTCTAGATCAAAGCGGTCTTTTCAGGTTTTTACCCCCACATACATCATCGCTATATCCACCTCTACCTACTCATATCTGGAAAGGCATGTATTGCATGGAAAACACTCATAATATTTAAATTACGTTTTTTTTATGTTCTTATGTACTAATCCTCAATGTCTATCACAGAGTAGTGTTTTCTAATTAGAGATTCTCTAAATCTAGCATCCTAGGGTTGTACTAAACCTCCCTCGGATAGCAATTGTAATTCTATAACCCTATATATCCATAATTGGTGAAATATTACATAATATTGGTATGATCATAAGAGATAATGTATCAAAATACTTATTAGTTTAGTAGCCTTGGATGTAATAGATACATACATAAGTTTTACAATACGTCATGAAATAATGAAAAACAACATTGTGTCCCCTTTGAACTCACTCATATCTTTTGGCCTATCCATGCAGGTTAATAAAAATATACATCTTCATATCCTGGGAAAATGAAGACATAATAATGGGGTGGTCTCATATTCTTAGTAATTATAAAAATATTATGAAAGATATCACAATAAGAATAATCATTTAAGGAAATGTATAAGACTAAAAAACAAGCCTTTTAATCTTAATCTTCAGTATAATATGACAAGGATAAATAAAATAATTACATTTACAAACTCAAAAGGATATTATACTAGTCTAATAATAACATTTAATATCAAAATATATGTTTATAATGGTGGAATACATAATGTTGTACATAATTACCACACAGTCAAGGCCTCGTGCGAAGACTAAAAATAAGATTTGGTTAAGGCCTTATGCCAAGACACATGTTTTTCCCATGAGACCTAACGATCCATCGATGAGCTAGATTATGCTCCACCCATAAATACTAATTCCATGTTATTCCTCATATGAAATGTTTGAAACATAATATAAACATTATTTTTAAAACTAAAATACGAAAAGTCAATAATTTTACAAATAACCATGAATTGTATAAAAATAGAACATGAACAGTCTGACACAACTCATTAAATACAATGTAAAAGATTGTATGAAAAATAAATCAACCTCAATAAATAATAATGAATGATATTGACATAGATGAAAATAATCAGTAAATATATGTTAGATAAATATCCCCTTTTTCTTGAAATCATTTAAAATTCTCACTATATATTAAGGAGATGTTAAAAATAGATTTTTGAATCAATGTGTACCATACCACATTGATACATTTAAATGGGATTTTAATTTTAAAACATTGGTGTCCATATAAATAAATCATTAGCACCATTTATAAAACATGTACATTAATGAGAAAGATTAAGAAGAATAATACTCTAAAACATTTAAAAGGATATTTTAGTTAGTGTTTCTAACCAAATGAGAGACTCTTTAATATATATAATTATGGTAATAAATAATATATAATATCAAGAGAATAATGTTATTCATGATATACTATGTCAAATTATATTATGTACACCATATAAAAGTGAATTGGCGCATAACAACAAAGAAGCCTCAATGGAATGTAAATTGAGATGAAATCTATTAAAAAGAAGATATCATAAGGTTAAGGATAAATCAATGACATAATTATATGGGAAAAATATAAATACACTAAATATGATTGGATATTAAGTGTTAGTAAATCTAAGGACATCCCAACATATTTTTGTAAAAACAACACTAATGACTTGGATGTTTAACTCAATGAATGAAAATTGAGATAAGATTACTCTTATCATGTTCATATCGATGAAATGAGAAATTATCAAGGGTGTAATTATATATACCAAAATTATATCCACACTAAGATGATTGGAAATTAAAACATAAATAAATAAATAGTTATTTCACTCATAATCTTGGAGTAAAATAATCAATGATGTTTGCATAAAACTGAATTAGTGGAAATCGAAATTAGAAATTCCATAACTGATTTTGTAACATACGAAATATACACCCCATAAAATAGGTATCACACAATGAAGATTCAAATAATCTAAATTAATGTATTTTACAAATACAATCCAATCATGGCCAGTACATACACCACACAAAAAGAAATAGTGGCAACATAACATGAATCTCACTGGAATAAGAAGTGAGATAAAAACCCCTTACCTTGAAATTTTCCTTAGTAGAGGATAGGTTAAACTCATGTATAATGGTGAAATCTTTTTTATTAAATTATACAAGAACCACAAACAAAAATTTGATATCATATATGATCGTTTAATATTTCTATGTTAATGATATTTCAGTATTATCATTGTTTTTGGTGTTATCTAATTCGTTTTCCATTATATGTTTTGTCACGTAAGTGAAGTTTATTGAAGATATGATGTATTTGATTCATATCCAGAATGATTTTATGTTCTTAAAAATTATTTTTTATCATAAAATAAAAATTATTCTTAAATGGTTATTATGGGGAATGAAATCTCATCGCATCGTGGAGAAGGTAAGTCACACGTACAAACGAGCGATAATATCATTCTATTATTGGTTAAATAGTTTGTAATTGGATGGCATATAATATATATAAAGAATTATTAATGCATTAATTTCATTATTTTCATAAATTATACTCATCATTATACCTATACATATAATGAAGTATTGAATAACAAACTACACCATGACGTGGGGACGGTATGTAGTTCATATGCACGTATGGTGACTTTTTCATTCATCGGAAGGATATAATATGGAATATGGTTATACCATATTAATAATAACATAAAATTATATAAAATTTACTGGTTTTGTTAATTTTGGTATTGAATGTATATAGATATAAGAAGTGGAAGAAGAAATGAACTTTGAAAGAGATGATGAAATTATTACCTATTCTTTGGGTCCCTCCTTTTTATTTGATCTAAAGGACTCTATAGGTTAGATTTATGATAAGGGTAAGGCCTCTAGGTTGAATTGAGCGTATTTGGGAGGATATTAATATAGGGTTTGGCCAGGATAAATGTCTTTGGAGGGGTGAAATTAAGATAAGGGGGTGCCCTTTTATAAGAGAGGTGGGGGGATCTTTAAGAAATGCTTGAAATATTAATTTAGTAGACTATCACATTCAATTAATAATTTCTCAAAAATGATTTATTTTGATGATATGGCGGTTTTTGGATGAAAAACGCTCATCCAATAGGTTTTATATAGGATTAGGTAAACATATTAACATTTTATTTTAGAATTAACTCTTAGTTAAATAGTTTAACTTTTTCCATGTATTCTTTTATTATAATAATAAATGGTTAATAAACATTCTTTAATAAGCCAATCAAACCACATGTGGTTAATTATTTATATATGGAACCTTATATATGTCTTTTTTACTAATCATAGATTTTTAGGAATATTATAGCAATTAATAATATAGTATTTTTTTTATAACATCATTAATTTCAATTTAGAAATTATTTAGAGTTTGGTTTTTATGAATGTTATTAAATATATATCACTTTGGAAAAAAAATTTAAATCAACCCTAAAATGTTATATTAACCCAAAAAAATAATGGAATAGATCAAATGTCACAACATATAATAATATTAATATTTAATATATCAATTATTTCAATCTTTCAATAATAAAGTAATTACAACATCTTCATTGTGTCATAAATAAATTTAAATATAGTGTATAAATTATTTAAGTAAAATACCATTATGTAGGAAATATTTTTAGATTTTTAATGAATATATATAGTCAAAATAATCTTATTTATAACCATATATTAAATATGATTTAGTTACTTAAATATTAATTAAAAACTTTTAATTATTAATTAAATGAAATTTATTAAATGTCCTAATCTAATAAATGTTGACCAAAAGGATGATATTTTATTCCTAAGGTTGATTTATTTGACATATACTTATCCAATAGTGTTAGGGTAATTATTATAAACATTTAATAACCTTATTTACTTTAACAATGGTAAATAAAATTAAAAAGTATTTATTCACACAAAATATTTTCATCCAATTGAACCAAATTTAACATTCTTATGTCAACTGTGTCTCTCGGTTAATTAAAATTCAATTCATAGAAATTGTAAAATTACGTTTTATGAAAATTTGAAAATGTTCCAATAAGGTGGGTAAAAGATGGAAAAAAGTTCAATAAAATTTTATATATCTAATATTATTATAAAATGACATCAATAAATTAAATTGGACTAATATAGGTATTATGTATAAATTTTCACTTTAATATAAATTTCAATGTAATAAATTAATATTTAAATAAAATGTCTGTTTTAAACAATAACGTAGTGTTTTTCACTACTATACAAAAATTGTAAGTTTTCAGAAAATATACAAAATTTACCCAAAGCTAATTTTGATATTACAATTTCAAAAATGATTTCTGTTTTACATAATTTAAAACATAGATGTTTTATTAATTAATTTTATGAAAATATTAACATTTTCAAAACCATAAAGCTGGTAATTGAGATGTTAAGACTATCAAAAGATTGATTTCTGATTATGTCCAATTTAAATGTAAAATTACATCCAATGACCAAAATTTGATTAAATGAAAAAAAATATAATCTAATTATATTTCAAAACCATTCAAATGTATAATTTATGATTATATATTATTTTGATAAAAAAATTGTATTTAATTAGTATTTACTATTTTTTACTACTAATCAGAATATCAAAGTTATCAGAAAACCACAAATAATTTATCCAAACTAAGATTTTGTGTCCCAATTTTAAAGAAAATGATTATTTTTTCAAATTGAATTTATAAAAGTTTCAAAAATTGGATTTTTAAAAAAGGATTCACCATTAAAAGCTGGTAAATTTGATTTTTGGAAAAATACTTCTTTTATCAAGAAAAAATAAATTTGTTCTTATATTATATCTAAGAAACTCATAATATCGATGTTAAAATTATATGGAGTATATAAAATTAAAAATGTTGTTAATACTCTGCATTATCATTTTTTAAACAGCGAGTTTGTTAATTCATGGTGTGCACTAAATCGGTGTTGTGGGTAACACAAGATATCAAATTACTTTAAAGAAAATAACTTACTATGATATATTTGGGTGTTGCATTCTTCCATATTTTGGAAATTCCATAAATAAAATTTTAAATTTAAGATTGGGAACTTTATTGAAAATCGCACATCAGGAAAAAAGTCAATAAATCTATTATAGTAAAATACAGAAAAATAAGTACAATGATTATATGTGATAACAAATCCTATGATTCTATGTAGGAAAACATGGATATGGAAGAAAAAAACGTCCAAGTTCTGAATGAGATTGATTTAATATATGATCAAGAGAAAGTTTTCAACAAGGAATCCCCAAACATGTGATGGGTTAAACCGGGATTAATTTCTTAATAGAAAACCTAAACACAAAATGTTTTTTTATTTGATGTTCCATTTCATAATGTTTTTGAATTAATTTTTGAGATTCACTATGAACATAAAGAGATATACATACATTTCAATTAGATTTTAATACATTAATAAATTTCTACCAGAAACTCATCTTTTCATCAAATGATGAGTATTCATGATGACTTGGTCACAACTAAAACACTAGAATCAACTTCTAGAGAATTAAATAATCCTCAATATCTGAGGAATATATTTTCCTTATATTTAGAGATTAACCAAAACCAAAATGGTTAGTACAAGATTATGTGATCCCCAAAATGGATAATCCTTTATAGAAAGAAATACTAATATTTATTTCAAAATCAAACAAACAATACCCAAAATTCAATAAAGACAATTAAATAAACAATTTTCCTTAAAATCCATTAATATAATAAAAACTAAGATTGAATCTCAAAACTCAGAATAATTTAATCGCATAATAATTCATATCAATTCTTAACATTTAACTCCAAATAACATCAACTGGTCTTAATTTCTCATACAAGAAAGTGTAATTAACCCAATCACATTTTCTATATCATAGGTTAATCATTTCCATTAAAAACCTGAATCTATAAAAAAACATATATTCTTCTAAAATAGAAATCCACCATTACTCCTAAATTGATATCCCATAGAATTGTTTTTTCTATAGGCAGATAGTGTTCCAAACATAGTAAATGTCTACCAAAATAACATTTTTCACTTCATCACAAAATCATTTTCATATACTAAACATATCCATTTGATGAAACAGAAGATCCTAAACCAACTTAGTAATGATAAATTAAATAATTTAACTAAAATAATTAGTCACACTAACCATATACTTCACATAGTCTAGTGGATGGTGAAAAATCCCCATCACACTTTGGTTGGGGGATCGATTCCCATAGCTTGGTCCAACATGACGGGTTATCACAGGGTCTACATAATGTCTTTTTTCAAAATCTATATTTTATAAAATTTCCCAAATTGAGATAAATTCCTCAAAATAACCATAACATAATTTAATCACAAATTTTATCTCATAACTTGAATTTTCATCCCAAAAATTAATAACCATTAATAGCCTCAAATTCAAGGATTACATAAACCCAAGTGGTTCTTTATAAATATATCTACTAATGAAAAGATAATTCTTCCTCAAATTTCATTTTCACATAACAAACAGTATGGTTACACATACTAGAGAGAAGTCTTCCAAAGTAATCCCACCAACAAATATAATTAATACTTTTAAAAAATTCAATTCCATTTATTTCCACATAGGTTTTTCCTTGACGTAGTGGTTATCCTATAGAATATGTCTTTGAATCTGGTAATTCCCAGGTCCCCTACATTTATGAAAACTATCTAAAATGGATTTTTAGGATCATTTTTATTCTCTTCCATAGTAATATTCATTTTTCCTCACTAATTATTTACTTTACATCATTCTTTCCCACAAATAAGGCATTTCTTGGTTCTATTGAGACAAATTCATGCGTGTCTCCTTCCATATTTCCTTCATGATGGAAATTGATCTTTCATTTATCCACGGTCTTCAGTTCTGGAGATCTTATCATTATCCTCCTTTCTCCACTTTGTTGAGCTTTGAAGTTGGTTAATGTATACGTTTTTATCATATTTTTAGATTCCCACTTCGGTATGAACACGATATCTCTTATGCCTATCAACATTCTATTTAGTTTCTCATTTACATTATCATGCCCACCATATACATCATGTTTAACGTTACTATGGCTTCCATAGAATCCATCTATTCACTAAAACCAGAAAGCATCGTGTGAGTTTCAATATTCATAAAATAATTTAGAGAAAATGATGACACCTTATTTTCAATATAAAACACATCAGGATTTACCATGATTATTTTGTCTCCTCTTGTATTAAAAACCATCAAATCAGTTTGTATGGAAACTGTGGATTATCCTAATAAAATCCCCTTGGAGTGTCATTACTAGGAGCACAACAAGGCCCATTCTCATGCACCAGTTCTCATTCGAGTCTAGCTCTATGTGGTGTTTTCCGGTTTTACACCTAGGTAAATCTGTGTTGGATCTTTCTCAACCTACTCATATCTAGATAGGGATACATTTTTTTGGGGAAACCCACATAATATTTACATAACTAAAATTTCTAGATTTTCATCTATAGTAATCCTCAAATTAGATCTTAGGGTAGTGTTTTTTAATAGGAGTTTTTCTAAATCTAGACTCTAAGGTTTTTACTAGATCTCCCTCTCATATAAACTGTAACGCCCCGACCCTTGTTACCCATAGTTAGTTCATTGATACATATCATTGGCATGATCAAAAGTGATATTGTCTCGAAATACCTATTAGTTTAGTATCATTGAAATTACTAGAGACATACATAAGTTTCACATCACATCATGAAATAATGAAAAACCATATTGAATCCCCTTTGAACACAGTCATATCCTTTGGCATATCCTAATAGTTTAATTATAATATAAATTTTCAAATCCTAGATAAAATATAACAAATTAATGTGGTGAGATCAAATTCTCTATAAGGAAAACAATATAGCTGAAACTATGATAATGAGAATAAACATTTAAGGAAATGCATAAGACTAAATCACAAGCGTTTTAAATATAAAATTCTTGTATAATATAGAAAATACAAATCAAATAATTCCATTTACCTACTCAAATTGATATAGTCGAATAATCACCTATAAAATCAATATTTATGTTCATTATGATGGAATGAATAATGTTGGACATCATATCCACATATTCAAGGCCTCCTACCATGACTACAAGTATCATTTTGACATGGTCGTATGCCAAGACACTAGTTTTTCTAATGGTACATATAGATGCTTCGTGGAGGTATAGAGGGCTCCACCCGTCACTTACTAAGTCCAATTCATTCATCATATAAAAAGGTTAAAACATAATCCAAACATTCGTATCAAAATTAGAATATGAAATGTTAATATTTTAACCACAAACCATGAATAGTATAAAAATAGAAAATACATAGTCCCACATAACTCATTAAAAATAATATGGATGATTTTATTATAATAAATAAAACTTAATCAAGAATAATAAAGGATATTGACATAGATGAAAAAAATCTGTTAAATTATTTGAGGGAAATATCCCCTTTTTCTTGAAAACATTTAAAAGTCTCACTATTTATCGAGATGATGTTAAAAATTGATTTTTGAATCATAGTGTCCCATACCACTTTGAAACATATAAAATTAATTTCAATTTTAAAACATTTATGTCCATATAAATAAATCCTTAAAGCCATTTTTTAAACAAGGACATCAATGAGAATGATTCAAAGGAATAAATCTCTAAAACATTTAAAATGATATTTTAGTTAGAGTTACTTACCAAATAAGAGATGATTTAATACATATAATTAATGTAACAAAAAAATTATAATATTATGATAATAATGGGATTCATGATATACTATGTCAAAGTACAGTATGGACACCATAAAAAAGTGAATTAGTGCATAACAACAAAGAAGTATCAATGGAATGTAAATTGAGATGAAATCACTTAGAAAGACTGTATCCTTAGCTTAAAGATGAATAAATGACATAAATATGTGTGAAAAATATAAATACACTCAATATGATTGGATATTCAGTGTAAATAAATTAGAGTACATTGACCCATAATCAGGTAAAAACAACACTAAAGACTTGGATGTTTAACTAAATGAATGGAAATTGAGTTAAGATTACTCTTATCAAGTTCATATTCATGACATGAGAATTTTTATATAGAGTTATTATGTGTATCAAAATTACATCAAAAAAATGGGGAGTGTAAGTTAATATATAAATAATTAAATAGTGATTTCACACATAATATTGGACTTAAATTATCAATGATGTTTGTGTAAAACCCAATGAGTGGAAATCGAAATTATAAATTACCATACATATTTGGTAATTTAAGAAACATAAACCCCATGAAATAAGTATCAAAAATGAATATTTAAATACCAATAAATTAAATTATATTACAGAACGCATAAATCATGTGCAGTATGTACACCACAAAAAAGGAAATAGTCGCAATATATCTTGAATCTCTCGGGGATAAGAAGTGATATGATAACCCATTACCTTGTACTTTTCCTTAGTGGAGGGTAGGTTAAATAAATATATAATGGTGAAATCATTGTTATAAAATTATTATAGAACCAAATACATAAATATGATATCATATACGATCTTCTAATATTTCTTTTTTAATGATATTTGAGTAGTATCATTGTTTGGGGTGTGAACTGATTCATTTTTATTAATATGTTTTGTTATGTAAGAAATATTCATTATGGATAGGATGTATTTTATTCATATCTAGAATGATATTATGTTACTAAAACTTATTTTTAATCATAAAATGAAAATTATTCTAGAATGGTTATGATGGGGATCAAAATTTCATCCTGTTGTGGAGACGGAAAGTCATATGTACGCATGAATGACAATATCATACTATTTGTAGTGAGTTAGTATGTAATTGGATGGTATATCATATATACATACATAATAATAAACAAGTTATATTAATTATTTACAAAAATTATACAAATTATTATACACATCCTAATAATGATGTCTTGAATAACAAACAACACCACGACATGTAGACGGTAAGCCATACATACAAATGTATGAGAACTTTTACATTTATAGGATGGATTGAATAATGAATATGGTTGTAAAATATTTATAACAACATCACATTATTTATAAGTTACTGATGTTATAATTTTGGTATGGAATTGAAAAATAAATAGGATGTTGAAGAAGAAAATAATTTTTGAAGGGGTGATGAAATTATTATCTCTTCTTCAGGTGTTTCTTCTTGATTTGATCAAAAGGGCTTCATAGGTTGGATTTATGATCAAATAAAGGCATCTAAGTTGATGTGAGGCCAGTTCTTAGGATATTTGAGAAGTTTTGTGATGAGACAAAGGGATTAGGATTTGTGAAATTAATAGAAGGGGATGTACCATTTTATAAGAGAGGTGTGGGTCACTTTATAAGAAGCTTGAAATATTAATTTATTATACAATCATCTTTAGTTATTAATGAATCCAGAAATATTTTTTTCGAGATAGAGTCTGTTTGGTTCATAAAACTCTCAAACAAATGGTTTATGATATGTTTAGGTTACCCTATTAACTTTTTATTTTAGATGTATCTCTTAGTTAAATAGTTTATCTTTTACTATGTGTTCTTTTATTATTATAATAAATGGTTAGTAAAATTATTATAAAAAGGCATTCGAACCCAATGTGGTTTATTATTGACACATATAACCTTCTCTATTTCCTTTTTCCAATCGTTATATTTTTGTAATATTATATCAATTACTA
Organism: Viscum album; assembly: GCA_963277665.1. Lineage (NCBI taxonomy): Eukaryota > Viridiplantae > Streptophyta > Magnoliopsida > Santalales > Viscaceae > Viscum > Viscum album. Next base: position 151,755,898 of record OY728134.1, on the reverse strand, counting down.
ATATGGTATTTTTTTTTAAATTCATTTATGTCAATTTTGACACTATTTAGTATTTAGACTTTGTGAAAGTCATAGAAACATTATCACATTGAAAAATTTATTAAATCAACCCTATAATTTCATATTAACTGATATAATTCGTGGAAGGCATCAAAAGAATGAATTTAAAATTATAGTAATATTTATATTATCAATTATTTTAATTTTTCAATAATAATTTAATTACTGCATCTTCATTGTGCTGTAATTAAATTTATTTATATTATGTCTAAATATTATAAATAAAATAATTTTATGTATGAAATTTATTTATCTTTCTAATGAATATTTATAGTAGAATTTATCTTATGTATAACACTATATTAAAAATGTTTTAGTTATTAATATTTGAATTTAATACATTTAACTCTTTTTTAATTAAAATATAACAGATTTTCTAATATAATTCATGTGGACCAAAAGGATCATATTTTATTCCTTGAGTGAAATTGTGTTGAAATATACTTATCTAATAGAATTAGGACATGTTTTAGGGTAATTATAATATCATTTTTTCCTTCAATTACCTTATTTACTTGTAATTGTGGTCTATAAAATTCAATAGTTGCTATTAAAAAAATTCCATTATATTGAATGACATATTACTTACTAATGTCAAATTTATCTCTCAGATTTTTGAAATTCAATTCATATAAGTGGTATAATTATGTTTTAGGAAAATTTGCAATTGTGCATAGAAGGTGGGTAAAAGACTGTAAAAAGTTCAACAAAATTTTAAATATCTAATTTTCTTAAAAAATTATATCAATGTATTAAATTGGACTAAAATTGTTATTATTTATATATTTTTACATTAAAATAAATTTAAATAAAAAGTCAGTTTCAAATAATAACATAGTGTTTTTCACTATTCTTCTTAAAATTGAATGTTTTAAAAAAAATGCAGAAATATCACCCAAAGATAAATTTGATATTAAAAATTCAAAAATTATGTCTATTTTACCATATTTAAAAAATATAATTAGTATTAATTAATTTAAAAAAATATTCCCATTGTCAAAACCAGAAATCTGGTTTTGGAGAAGTAAACATTATCAAAAGATTTATATGTATTAATGTCCAATTTAAATGTAAAATTTATTCCAATGACCAAAATTGGATTAAATTATTAAATAATTATCTATTTATACTTCAAAAACATTAAATTGTATAATTTAGCACTATAATTCATTTTGATTAAAAATCATGTTCTTATTTAAAATTTAGTATTTTTTCTATTGAGAAAAATATGAATTTTATCAGAAAAGAAATGAAAATTTATCCACACTAAATTATTATGTCCCGGTATTAAATAGTTAGTTTATTATTCAATTCTAATATATATATGTATTAAGGATTGTATTATAAAAACTGGTTCTCCATTAAAATGAGGTAAAATTTCAATTTTTTAAAAAATAATTCATTTATCTGAGAAATTGATTTTGTTCATATATTATGTCAAAAAACACATAATATTCATGTTAAAATTATATATTGTATATAAAATTCAAAATTAATTTAATACTATTTATGAATGGTTTTATTGAGTGGCTAGTTTTGTAATGTGTGGTGCGCACGAACTCAATGTTTTATGAACCACATTCTATTGAATAACTTTAATGAAAATAACATAATATGAAATATTGTGGTGTAACATTAAAAAATCATGGAGTGAAATTACTACATTACAATTTATTGGGTAATGTAATTTTTAATAAATTTTAAAATATAATAATTTTTACAAGGTATTAATATTTTAGGATTGACATTGACATTACAAAGAATGTATGAAACAATTAATTTTACATCCATCTAATGAAGGAAATAAGATATAACTCCCTGATAAATTTAAAATAAATGATTATAATAAAATATTATAAAAGGTAATATTTTTCATGTATCTGAAATAACTAATTTATATGGTAATGTTCATTATATATATGGTTAATGAAATTTCATGTATTTAAGGAATAAAAATAATTTTCTATTGTTTTAATTTATTTATATTGAGGAATGATTTCATATTATAAACCCATTATTCATTAAAAATGTTAAATAATTCCCCCAGTTAATTATTTCTTCTTAAAAATTAATTTTATGTCAGATATTATTTCACAATATTTCTTTCTTGATATTTTAATTTACATAGTACCCATGTTTTTAGGGATTTTTCCAACTAAACCACATTTTTTGGAGATAAAAAGTGTTTTCTTAAACAAAAATTTTCTAATGTTCTCTATATTATTCTATATAAAATTTTATATGATATTAAAAAACATATCACTATGTATATTGAAATTTTTTTACCAAATATTCTTCTTCGATGAATTTCTTATTTATAAATGTTTAACATTTCTGAGAATAATTCTCATCATTTCTTATGGTTATTTCCCCTATATACACATATTATCCCTTCCTTCCAATGTTAACCTTTACTGTTATAAAACACAAATATTTATTACCTCTTATGAAATTTATAATTATTTTTAAATCTTTTGAAAAGGATTTTTATTACATTTTGAATGATATAGGTTTCAATAAAGATATTTACAAATATTAAAAATGTCTTTCTTATCACACTCAATTTTTTTATCATATAAATTACATTTCAAAACATTTAATGTATTTCTATTAAATTTTTATATAAATTAAATTATTTTAAAAATATACTTTTAATTATATTGATTTTACCCATTTCAATTATATTTCTTACGTGAATTATAAGTAAGTTTTTAAAACATGTCACAAGAGATTTATAAAAGTTATTTTTAAATATTTTCTTCAATTTTACTCTAAAAAAATAATTATTTTTCATTTGGAGTTATTTTCCATGAATTACCAATCAAATAATCTTATATTAATTTTTTTGGTTTAAATGAATTGTTTAGAATGATCAAATTCTTGATCCCTTCTTATTTGGTACTGTTTGAAATTTTTATTCTATTAAATAATTTTTATCACCCTCAAGATTCTTCAAATTAACGTATCATTATTTGGGCATATTATTTAATAATTCCATCAACATTATTTCTCTATATGACTTTTGATATTGTTATTATACTTATTGAATTAATAAATTATTTATATTTTATTTTATTTTTACTCTAATATAGTTGTTTAATGAATACTAAGAAAATATAATTATGTATTAAATTGTTATTAATTTATCTCACATGTTAATAAAACAACATTATTATGTAAAGGGTATTCCTGGAATTATATCACCCCCTTTCAGAATCAGTAGGTCTCATATGAAAAATAAGATGGTGTATTTGGTGAATATCTACTAATTAATTAATAATTTCTTGTCATAATTCCATGATATTATGTATGATTTAATGACATGTGGTCGTGATGATATAATTAATATGGATGAAATTATTAATTCTATTACAATAACAATAGATATTATAATCCATGTTGAAATCTACATTACTATATATTCCATGGATATGTTACATTACAATGTTTTCAGTTATATAGAATTATTAAATTTTTTTTATTCCATCCAAATTATTCTTTTCTTATCTATTACATAATATCTTCTATTATATGCCCCCCCCCCTTTCTATGAATCCTAGAAAAACATTCTTATGTCTTCATTTCCCCTTGGTTATGAAGAAGGGAATTAAGTATGATATGTCAAGATGGATTTAACCTTTCTAAAATTTCCGGGTATTAGTTTAAGACACATTGTAGAATAATGAATATGTGGCTTAATTTAAAAATCACATTTGAAGTTAAATTTATGTGTTATATTAGTTAAAGATTTTTAATAACCAACTAAAACTATATACATAAAATATATTGGTCGTGAATGTGATTCCAAAATATTTTATAGATTTTTTATGTATTAATAGTTTTATTTGGACCACTTATATTAGTTTTAATAAGGGTGAAGAAAAAAATAATTACTTTCATCAGATTAGGGAGTGCATGTTCTAATAATTAGACCATGAGGATGAATAATTTATGCTCATAACATTTTTTCATTCATTTTTATTTCTCTTATAAATTTCAAAATTATGTTTCATTTTTATAGAGGACCTAATTTATTGTTGTCAATTTCAAAAATAATAAAATAAAAAAAATTTTATTTTAACATAATATTAAATGAGGTGATTATTTTTGAAATTATTAATGAATAATAAATTTTAAAAATATTGGTGGTCAAATTATCCCCCCTAAAAATATTTCCTACTAAAAAATTTACATCTTTTTTCATAAAATATTTTTGTATTTAGAAATCATCAAATATTTAATTTCCCGCAGAACTTCCTCAAACATGGGATTTCAACATAGAAATTTAACTATATTGGTTGTCTTCATTAATAAAACATTTTCTCTATGATCTATGATATAAACCATATATTCCACATATGATATCTCGTGTTCAAATTTGACTGTGACTAACTTCACTACACGTAATAGATGTAGTATGTGTATCGATATATAGAACTCATTGATTAATTTAGAGAGATTGAATGGAAACACAACTAAATATGATATTTTCCACATTCTGTCATGAATCTTGTATGTATCTAAAAATTGCCTTTCATTATTAAAAAATATCATAGCCCTATTTTATATTGATATTTAATGTAATAAAATATCCCTCAAGAGATCCAGTATTTACTAGTTAACAAAATATTGTTTTCAAAAAATTACCCTAAATAATATAAAATATTTTCTATTGATTGATTTATGTAACATTTATAAATTTAAACATTAAATGAATAATGTACAAAAATATTATTTTTAATGGTTTTAATAATTCATTGATTAATTGAGAGGCCATAATGATATTTGTGATTTATAAATTTAATTTTTAGAATATTTAAATTATGTAATTAGATATGGTTATTATTTTTAATCATAGATATATAATATAACAATAGTTATTTTTTTATTTTTGTAAGTTGATGTTGACTGTTGGGACAGTACTACCTGTATAGTTGTCATTCAATACCAATATACATGTGATTATCCTATCAAATTTATCATTTATAACATGTGTTGGTTTCATTTTCCCTATATTGGTTTGATTTATATCTATATAACTGTTGTCTCACAAAAAGTTACCTACCTAAGGGTATTCTTTCTTGAGTAGTAAAAAGAATACATGATTTCCTAAAATGGAAAGGCACTTATAAAAATAAATATCAGATTTTATTTTTCACAAAACAAAAGTGGAAATTATAAAAATGAACTAGATAATGATACTATTAAATCTGAATAATATTAGATATAAAAAGATAAATATTGAGTAAATCGAGATGATTTGAGATACCCATCTTAAACAACCAGGATCCACAAATATTTACACCAAGAATTGATCTGATGAAGAATAAGATTCATGCAGGATAATAAATTCCTAAAAAAAGAAAAATGTTCTATGATTCCTATATATGTTTCATGATCCCCATTTCAAATAGTATTTGAACCATGAAAATTTTCAAAACTAGATAATTTATTGGTTTCTGTGGTTTATTCAGTCTTTTAATTTCAATTTTGTGCTACTCATTTACATACTATGATTTATCCTTTTCATCCCATTATATTATGTCTCACAACCACAATGAAATTATATTTGTATTGAGATACTATATTATATACGGGTAAACCCATTGTGGCTGGTATGAGGGAAAAAGAGTGGGAAATCAAGTATTTTTTCAATTGGATTCCTAAAATATATTCAATGGTTCTAAAAAATACTTATAGAGAATGGTAGGTTATGTTATTTCCACATCATATATCATTTTCAATCTGGTATTGAGCTTTCTATTTAACATTATAAAAAATAGTTAATAATTTTATTGTTGGTATTCAAAACTATTTTCATTCTCATAAATAAAATACTTGTTTGAAATAAGTAGGTAAATGATATTGTGTCTTCTTACTGTATTAGATGATTTAAAAAAGATTAAATATAGATATACTCCATTGGAATTAAACTCCATGCCATATAATATTAACACTAAATTATCAGGATTTAAATTTTCATTCATTTTAATTTCAAAATATCAAAATCAAATTCATTTCCAAAATTTTATGTTTAAAAAGAAAAAATAAAAAAATATAAATGAATGAGTAAATAATCTCAATTCTCACCTATTTATGAGTGTCAATGGTTATCCACTAGAATATATTTAATGTTTTATATATATAATTTTATAAGAACCCCATGATACAGACCTTATCGACCTAGAAAAATTTATGGGGTGTTATTTAATTTGTTCCCCATTTTATCACATGTGTAATTAATTATTTTCATTTTATCATTTTTTCTGATTTTTATTTTTTCCATTATTTCCCATATTAAAGAGCATACAAAATGTGAGTGGTCCATTAATATCATAATATATTGCACTTATGATTCATAGTTATAAGATTATTATGAGATAAAGGTTAAACACATAAAATTATGATACAAAAGTTTATCTAACCAATATTTCTACCCACAAGTGTAGGAATAAATGGGCGAAAAATTAGAAAGTAGGGATGAACTAAGAAATACATATAATCAAGATATATAAAATTTTCACCATCCAATAGATAATATTGTCCAAAATTTGGAAGAATTATATTATCCAATGATTTAAACCTCACAATCTCAACAGTTGGGGATGGAGGAAGAGTTTAAATATGATACCCCACAATTGATTAATATTGATAACATTTTTTAGTGGCCCTACACATTTATGATTAATTTAAAGATGACACCAAAAGGGATGAATTATTTGGTTTGAAATTTCATTTATTTTATATTAATAAAATACAATTGTATACTAATATCCATTATATTTCAAATGAAAAAATAGATGTATTATTTCATTCCATGTATTATTATTATAAAAAAATAATGAATGTGATATTATTTAAAAAGAACATGGAATTTCCTCTTCTACCAACATCAATAAAATTATACTTTTAACCGGTTTTATATTATAAAATCAAATACATGATAAAATATAAGATGGATTTATCTTTAAAATAAATTCATTTTATTCATATTTTAAATATAATACTTTAAAATACAACCACCTTGATTTTAAAATTATTGATTTTATAAAATATATTTTTTAACCATGAACAGACATTACAAAAATTGAGTCCTTATTTATCAATATATTACTATAATGTTTATAACTAATTTTAAAATTAGATTATTCCTTTTCAATCTATTAATTTTAATTTCTATGTAAATAAAGAAACTTTTATAAATCATATTTTAGTTCAATTTGGATTTTTTTGCATTCCATATACGCTATAGAACAAAATATCCCTCATTTAAAATATTGTGGTGTTATAGTGGTAATCATTTTATGCATGTGATATGATATATGGGTGTGATATTTTTAGGGGGATATTTTTTGTGGTTTTTGTTGTGATTTTGTTTTATGGATTTTGGTTCTATGAAAACATAAGCTATGAAAGCATTATGATGTAATTCGTCAGGGCATTTAGTGAATAGTTCAGGGGGAAGTCATTGATGGAAATGTTAACAATATATATGTATATATATATATTGGAATATTTTATTATGATATTTTTATATATATCTGGTGAGTGTTCATTGGTGATATCGGGATGGCAGTAGATATAGTTACGTAATAATTCCATTTTTTATTTATTCTCTAATATTTATGTTTACTTTGGATACGTTTTCTTGAGATAATATATAGTGAAAAATATTGAGGATTCGTATAATCTAACCTATCTTCTATATATATATATTTTGAAAAATTTATTATCGAGTTAGTGATATGGCTTATTTGCTAATGATGTGGAGTTTGCAAGATTATGAGTCATTTACATATGAGTTTGTCATCATTTTAATTTTTATTTTTTACATGAATTATTTTATTAAATACATTGATTATCACGGAGGATAAAGCATTAAATTATAATAATATAAATGATTTATTGATTTAAATAAAATAGGCATGGAAAGAGAAAATTGAAAATAAAAAGCTAGTTTCCACCCAAATTGATACTATTTACACCTTCTCTAAGAAAAAATTCCCATTAAAACACCTCATTCATGAGTGAGTAATCAAAATATATTTGAAAAATTAAATTATAATATATAGTTCTAGTTTATGTAATTAATTTAATTCATTATAATACTTAGTCCGTAATTAGGATTATTTTATTGATTCCAAAATAATTTTTATGATAAATAGTAAGTAGGCTAGATTGTTTACCATATTCCAACCATTTTTATCCCTTCACATTAGTACACTGGGAAAAACCATTTTTTCAGGATAACATTTTAGTAACTAATTCAATTTGTTCAGTTAAATTTGGGGGGGAATGTTTATAACAATTATTTCTTACAAAATTATTTATCTCAAGTGAGTATTTTTAAGAATAAAAATAAACATCCATTTAATTTTTGATTACTACACCTCATAAAAATTCATGACTGTATTACAATGCATAAAAACAATATTAAATTGACACATTAAATTTATTAAGGTGATCCTTAGAAGTGAATAATAGGATTAATTGTAGAAAAAAGTATATCTTTTTTGAGTCAAGCATTAAATATCAAAAATAGTGTGTACCCTTTAACATTAGGATTTTGAGAACAATTCACTAAAAAAGCTAGTGGATTAGACAAACCCTGAAATCTTGAATGATCATTCTTAATGGATAATTCTTCCAAAATTGGAAAATATGGAGAACTTATAAAAGAATATAATGGATAATAATATAAATATAAACTATATAATAAATAGATATAGTGTTGAGTAGTGTGTAATTAGTACCTCGTTCACTAATAAATTGATCAATTTACCAATTATTAAATTTAATAGAATAAAGTACAGAAATATAACATAAAAGTTTAATGATAGATGTAATTTATAAACATATAATATTTGTTTTTCAAGAAAAAAATCATCATGTGGTATCATTTTTTAATAGATGGGATTTTTTACTATTATATTACAATTTGTGTGTCCTTTATTTCTCCCTATTCAAATATTACAATTAAAATCATTGAAATCAACTATTTTTAATTTTAGGGACTCCGATGAATGTTGATTCCTCTTCAATATCTATGCTATGAAATTATATTTTATGGGTATATATGAAAATTAAAATTTTAAAAAAGTCAGTGAAGATAATTAAGATTTAAATTCAAAATAATTTTTAGCTATTTTATATGAATACATTTTATTATTCTATATGTAATTACCAAATATTTTTTCCAATTATAATACATACTATGTGATATAACTTATATAACACATGTCATGACCTGACCCATTAGGGCCAGTACGACTGATGATATGACGAGTGTGACTACCACAAGGCCACTATTAATTTCCCATGGGATGATGACTCGTGTCGAGTAGGCATAAACCATACATGACATTCAATAGCATAATTTACAAGTACTCGTGAACATGCCTCTAAACCCATAAAAAGTTGAGAATGTAAAAAATAAAATGATACCATTAATTAATTTACAATTTATATCCCATGTCCGACTAAAAAAGTACTAAAAGCGATGATATAACTTCATTCAAGAACAAAAAATGAAAATATTCCTTCATTCTTAGGTGGGACCAATATCAAATCCTACCACCAAGAAAGCAACACATTCTATCAGACTAAATGTGCTCTACTTTCTCATTATCCTCATAGGACACCATCCAAAGGGTTTCCATATGCATATGCAATGGTATGTAAAGGAGGAGCCCATCTAGGGGTGACTGTAAAAATATCTTGTAAGAAAACCATAAATCAGAAGGAATAAAACATTAGAAGTATTGAACTTTAAATATTATCATAGTAATGAAAAACTAATATTTACACAAAATAGATAATCAGTCTCAAAATGTTCTCAACCAACACTACCTACCACAGGATATTACTTGAGGGTTCTTTGTAAAAATCAATTTTGTACTACTCAATAATTTATCCATGATATCTATGGTGATGATCTTCAAATAAGGCATGATCATTAGGCCCCACCATATAAAGACTCATTGGGTCTCAAAAGATATTGATACACAGATAGGGGATTACACACAGAGGTATTTGGGTACACTACTGAAAACGAAATATTGGTCATAGACAACGTATATGATCATATTCTTGATTACATTAAAAACCCTATTGAATTATTCAACTATAAAGGATATTTATTCCCATTTTTGTGTAGTCATTTCAATTACACATACCCCATGTGAAATGATCAAGGTATTTAACTCAACTGAACAAGGTCTGTAATAAACATATGAATGGCACCAATCCTTCTATAAGAAAGTACATGGTGTGTACATTGGGTACAGGATGTGTACCTCTAATTATAGATCATTACCTATCCATGGACATGTTTCTTTTCCAGTACCAATGTACCTCAGGTCATTCTCATTTACTCCTGGTTGTATCTAAGTACTTGAATCAACCCATATACCCTGGTCGTGTTTGAGTACACGGCATGACCAATGTACTCAAAACGATTCCTTTATAACATCTAAGATATACAACATTATTCCATCCAAAGTTCAGACAATGTGTGGAAGGGAACATGTGACATGATATCCTAATATCATCCATATAATCCCTAGATTTATAGAAAGGGGTCTCAATGACATGTATAATATGATTACCTATCATGTATGGTGGAGATTATAGAAACCTTGGGTTACTTTTCAGTGTACGCCCACACCATTGTTTCCTATAAATCCATTGATAATCTAAATGGAAATGGTGGATCTATATTGAGTCCCATCATATGTGCTTCTCCTTCGAAGTTGTGCATCATCCACTCATAAATCATCTGATTGAGCCAAACCATAACAACAAAAAGCCATTGTCATGTACCCATTGGGAAAAACAGAATCCCTCAGTCCAATACTAATCAACCTATATACATCCTCCATTATCAAACCCTGATCAAACCTTCAATTGTAAATAACTTTGATGGTATTAATCTATTGTACTAATTAATGGTCACAAAATTAAGAAGTATGGGGTATTTGTTGAAAAAAGGAATTTCTTGTTATAAAAAATGAACTAAATTGTGGGGAAATCCATAAGCCATAATCACGAGGAATGTTCCTTGGATTTTGATCATTCCAACTTAGAACCATTTTTGAAGAATTTATGAATGAAGAGTAATAATAGTAAATACAAAAATAATAATCCATAAGTTAAATCTATAATTGATGACCGAATCAATTCTTGATTGGCGAATTTATCCCTGATTGACATGGGATAAACAAAATGGGATAAAACCCCATAATTAAAAAAAATACCAAATAGTGTTTCTATAAATATATAAAGAAGGAACGATTTGTGTATATATCATTGGATAGATCCATGAACTCCATTTGTGTAGATGATCTATTTAATATCAATTTGATATTCCAATATGAAGTTTTTCAACCATGTTTCTCATATAGATCCTCTATAGGACTCAAGGGTTATGTATCTTACCCTCATACATACCCATAATGTAGTATTTATAGTGGTTCGTTTCTAGAATCTATGTTAGTTAATTAATATAAATTATTAAAAATTTAATTATCTATTTTAGCCCATGTGAAAACATTTTTACAAATTCCTGACACAGTTAATGGTTATCTAACACCTAGGGTAAGAATCATAATCTAAAAAAAATGGTCACATATTCATGATCAGATAGTCTATTAATGATTTATTCCACTTTTTTAGGAAAACTATGTTCATGTGATATTTATATATTTAACATTTTTTAAATATCAGTAATGAGTTCATTAGGGATCATATTCATACATTGTATCAATAACTATTTGTAGAAATATTACATTGTATATTTAAAATATTTACATGAAAAAAATACAACTCATTACCCTGACCATAGGGATTTCAATTGTGAAAAGGGAGAAATACTATAAAAAATGACGAAGTAGGTATTTATCTCACATTTGGGTCTCCCGATTCTATGTGATCAACTAGAGATTCATGTGCGGCCACAGGACATACAAAAAAAATAATTTCTCACATATATGGGATCTTCTCCTGCCAATCCTCAATAATCACTAGGTAATCAACATGGGTATCTCCATCATCGATATCTGGCTCACCCTGGTCGATATCACATTTCATGATGTGCACATACCTCCTTAGCTACTACATGTAGAAGAAACCATGTGCCCAGTACAACAATGGTGGTAGGTCGTAAATGTATTCCACCAATCAAAATATAAAAAGTATCCAGAAATGTCCAATTAAACATAGTGATAACAAATATACTAATCCAAATATCAATAATCCAATTTATACTAAGAAATTCAAGAACACATGGTCTCCCTCCTCAAACTCTAATTGCCTCCATCTCCTATCCATGCAGGACTTCTGATGTCTCTATACAGTACTCGCCCAATCTTGGATGATCTCCACCATAAATTTTATATCTCTCACCAACATTAGGAACATTATTTCAAAATCACCTGGATCCATCCAACAATGCGATGACCTAGAGGGTCACACAAACATGGCCTCAAATGGTTCTATATAGATTATCAGATAGTTTCTATTATAACTCAATTCTCATACATGGGTATGTGATCCTATAAATCATGAAATATTTCCATAATGTAAGTAAAAATATGTGCTATAGAAACATAAATATATGCTCAGTTTGGAAATCAATCTACAGGTGAAACTTCATGAACGATTGTAATTTAGTTACAAAGGCCTCCTATAGTCCTCTTTATAACCATGAAAATAAGGGAGAATCATATTTAGGAATAATCATTAAGGAGATCCATTTAAATAAATTATCTCTTAAAAGTAATTTCTTCCCTAGTTATATGTTTAAATTTACTCTTATATAGCTAGGAAGTGGAAAAAATCGGGAGTTAGTCTAGGATCACAATGATGAAATCGTATGCCATAAATGTACTTGATAACCTCTTCATGAATCCAATGGATATCCCATCCCAATAATAGTATATAAAATCAAGGGGTTGATCTAAACATAATGGAACTAGGTTCTTATGCTTCACCTACTGACAAGTGTGGTATCAAGAGACAATATTTTCTACTAACATCATAATTCCTTACAACCAAAACTAATGTTGGAGGACTTGGTACATCTTCTACACACCTAGATGTACCACCAAGGGGGATTAATGAAAATCCATCCCCAACTAATCCACCAATGTCACTGGTATCATCCTCCATCTTATTAAAAGGATATCTTTCTCCCCATATGGAAAAAATTTTCTCGAGCACGTGTAGTGGATATCTGAGTACCTATGTTCTCCTAATCATTACCTCTCTGATGATATTTTATAACATGATATAAAATAGGTATTACAACAACCATCAACTGATGATATAAAGAATTATCTGTGTCTTCTAAGGAAAATCTCAATGAAGCCAACTGCTCTAAATCATTGATCAAAAAATGAGAACAAGATCTCTAGTTGGTGCCATATGCTGCCACATCACCCTTACCTAGAGTATAGAATATATCGATGTCATAGTAATGATGTAACTAAACAAAATTCCTCCATCTCTTATTTTGATCTTTCTCAGAGAAGATATACTTGAGACTCTTGTCGTCAGAGTAAATGATATATCACTCAACCATAGGGTAGTGTCACCACATATTTGAGGATAATTATACAACTAATAGTCTATGATAATGGGTTGTGTATTTCTACTCATGTGGTCTCAAAAATTGGTAACCTTATATAATTACAACCTATATATTCAATAAAATAGAACTAATTATATTACATGAGGCATCAAATAACACTACATACTCGACACCCTCCTATAAAAATCCTGAGATGTATTACCAAATATTCCTCTACTTCAACTTATTATGATCCCACTATCACCTCTCCATACAATTTAAAGGCTACCCCTTACATGTCAATGAAGACAATGGTTTTGATACCATATAGAAATTGCGAAACAATATCCTATAGTATCACAAATACCCAATGACTCTTATAAAATATATCATGATCTTGGGTGGGTCATAATCTTATCCATCATCTGCCTTTTTAGAGTTCACTACAACACTATCATATAAGAATTTATTCCCCAGAATTTGAAACTATTGAATGCCAAACTGAAACATAGAGAGCATCAAAAAATTATGGGCTCTCAGAGTGCATCTAAAACCTTAATAATGTACCTTTCAAGATACACCTGGGATACTGGAACACTAGGATATCATCAATTATGACCAACATAAGAGGTCTAAAAAATATTGAAATGTCATATTCAAGAGTTCCATGAACAATGTTGTGGTGTTTTCCATAACAAAGGGAACCAACATTTACTAATAGTGACCAAAGAAACACATGAATTTCTTCTTCTATATATCCTCAACCAAAACTCACAACTGGTGATAGCTTGAAATGAGGTCAATCTTTGAGAACCATCACTCCCCAATAAAATGATCAATGTGGTCATTGATCCTTAGAAGTGGATAATTATTTTCAATGATCACCATTATTAAGAACATATCATCAACACAAAACCTTAATCTCTCATCAGACTTTATAGAAAAAAATACTAGGGATTCTTAGGGGGGTTAAAATAAGTATCATGATTCAATTCCTCTATAAGTTCTCCAACATCAGATTCATCTCGTAGATATTTTTCAAATCCATCTGATCTGCTGGTCTATACTTAGGGGTCATCCAAGTGTTGTAGTCAATATATAAGTCTATATCATTCTGGGGTGGTAAGATTTTCATGTCCCTAAGAATGAAATCCTCATAGTCAATCACCACCAAAGGAAATTGGTAGCCCATTTAATCCACTTCTCTAAGAGTCATTCCATCCCACTATTGAGTAATCATATATACTCACATACACATGTTCCTAATATTATCTATCAATGTTTGTTTCTCACTCATAAAGGAAAACATTTATCCCTAATCAGGGATATGGTGAATCCTTTTCCTGATGTAATAAATATGGGTATATACTATGGAAAAATGGTCCATACATTCGATGAAAACATAATTACTATTCACTACTAAAAATATTTCCCTTAAAAATCCATTATCTCAAATAGATAGGTCAAAATTTCATAAGAGACGTGTAATTATTGGGTCCCATCTTGTCGGAGTTTCTAGGTGAAAAGGCTGATCCAATATATTATCTAGAATATCTATTTCCAGAACTAGGGATGTAGTAGGAATTGAATTAATCATGCATATCTCTATCTGTACTACATATATGTTATAGAAGACACATATCATACCTGGATCGTTGGGATTTTAGGCATCCACTGCATGCACATGTCCCCACCAATTCCAACTTGCTCCCTAGGCATGAAGTGTACCACATGAGGTTAGAGGTGGAAATAATTCATCATGTCTTCCACCTCTAGATACTCTAATAGATTCTCTTCCACATCTAATAACCTATGGAACTCCCTGATCTTACCTTTATCACTACTTTGGTGGTCGCGTGACCATCTACTGATTGACTATATGAGTGGTGAGTAAATCTCAAGCAATATATCCCCAACCGCAACAAAAGAAACTCCATCTCTCTATTGGTTTAATCAAGCCATCCTGTGAACCTTAAATTATCGATTATTTATCTTATGATCATATCATAAAGCAGTAAATCTTATTATATCCTTGTTACTATCATTGAATACCTTTTACCATGTTTTTAGCTTCTTGGTTATCTTAATAAGCAGTCACTATCAGCATCTTCCCTATAAGGAAGAACTCCAATTATTAACCTCTTTGAAGCACTTCATCATATATGTAAAAGTGAAGATATATCACTAAAGTCCTTATATGATGATATAATACCACATTAAAAGGTATTACCCTTTAAGAAAGGATCTCATACAATATATGGTATGTATTGTGTTAGATTATTAAATCTCCCTGAATACTCAATCTCATCAATACTACACTACTATATATAAAATAGTTCCTGGAAGCACACAAATCACAACATGGCTAGACATAAATACCCTCAAATTAGTTTGTTATTGTTTGATCTGGAGAGATTTTTCTCTTTATGAGAATGAGTCCCCAAAATCCACAAGATCCCAACATATCCTTGAATAATACTCCCTTCGAGGATCATCATCTGATCTGGAGGTGTCCTCATAAGGTAGAAAACTCTTGTGACTACCTCTGGATAGTCCTCATCAATGTTGGGGACTCAATTCTCATATAACCTATGATGTATTTAAATTTGAAACTCATATAGTGCACATATCATGTGTGCATCATCAACCTGTGCAATTGGTACTAAATTCTTCTTTAAGGGTGATGGGATGAAAATAAAACAACCCAAAGGTACCACCTCTAGTATAGGCCCCTATACTGAAGCCTCATCACATGGTGGATTATCATAATGATCACACAGTGGAACATTGTATGGATATCTTCATGGAGGCATCACATAATAAATAACACACATTAAAGTCTATTATTATATATAGGGGGATGAATCAAGAAGGTAATGGAAACCTAAAAACATTTCTTGATGATTCATAAAATAATTTTTTTACCTGTAATAAGTCTCTACATGAGTTATGTCAATTAGAATGTTATCAGTGTACTAGGGATTGAATATGATGGCCACTATACAAACATTGTAGTCTTTGTCTAGAAAACAGAATACATAACACCTTTACACTATTTTAATAATTAAAAACCATCCACATAGCTAGAAATAAATATTGTCTGATCCTTCTGTAGAACTAACTTATCTGATACCAATCTATCATGAATCATCCCACTAGTTCCTACCTAGATGGAGATAAGCCTATTGTGACTACCTTATACCTACCTTCAATACTCCAAGGGTATGAAACCGTCACTGACACAAACTAAAAATTCATGGGATTCATTATCCTAATGTACATATATTCACTTTCCCATATACAAGCTCATAAAATGTTGATAAAGTAAACACAACTAGAACCATAAATTAATTTACAACTTATACCCCATATAAGAGTATAAATAATGTACTGAAATCAATAATGGGGATAAGTACAAGCCAAACCAAAAACCATAGAAATTCCAAAATTCTTAGGAGGGGACCACTGTCAAATGAAACAACTCGAGAGAACCTATCTTAGTCTTGCCCAACTAGGCTTCGGAAGCTCATAATCCTTATATGATATCTAAAATAGAACCATCACCTACATATTAAATAACATGTGTGGGAATATTCCTTGTCTGGGTGAGTGTAGAAATAGCCATAAGGACCCTCCAAAATCACATTGAAAAAAAACCATGAGCAGTCATCTCATAATAATAACATAGTAATAAAAAACCTAGATATACTCATAATAGACAACCATTTTCAAGCAAATATCATCCATTATTTCAAGCCACCTGATTCTATTTTTGTATTCTATGTAATGCTCATTCCATGAGTATCTAATCAACATTCCTTGTTTTCTCTCATGTCACTCATCCAATAGGACATGAATTTTGGGCCTCGCATAAAATGTACTGACTAGATCTCTAAACATGTTGATATGCATATAGGGGATCACATCCATAACCACTAGTGGACACAAAAAAAATTATGGATCAACCACTATGTAGGGTATCATATTCTAAAAAATAACCTAAACCCTACCAAAAGGAAATATAGGTGACGAATATACACCCTATGCATTGTTGTCACACCAATCCCATGAACTCCGCTTAGGAAGGATAGAGGATCCATCTCTGGTCTCATACGGGAATTCCCAAATCATACTCCAATACTACACCTATTTAGGAGAACGAAATAAAATTACAAGGATGTAATGCTATATTACACCATCTTTTGAATTGACAAATGTATCAAACTAAACTGAACCTAGTCTTTACATAATAGAATAAGGTCTCTAATCCATATATGGGGAAGTACAAGGCACATATATTGGGTACAGGGTGTGTCAAACTAAATTTAGACTTTCCCATTTTAGTTACTATGTTTATATTCCTATGAATGTCTACCTCCGGATCTATCTATATAAATCCATACATGGATGAGTACACAGTTAATCCTATGTACTTAGGCTATGTTTGAGTACATGTCTTAGCCCATACACTCAACCCATACCTATGTATCCTATGATATACAAGAAATGATACCAGGGGGATGTATCATTAAATGTGGTAGGTACCACATGACATGTGAACTATATCACTTACACATAGACCCTACCACCACGACAAGGGGGTTCTACATTGTGTGTATCATTGGATTACATGCCCTGTACCGTAGGATTTGAAAAACCCAATGTTAGTTCCTAACATATATATGGACCATTTTTAACTCAGGATAGAAAATGAAAATGGATATAATTATTGATATATACGGACCTACCCTCTCTATCACCACTCATCCTAAACTAGGTTTTGATCAACTCAATTGTTTTTAACTAAATTGCCACCACACCAAGCCACTTGCAAAAATCCACTGGAAAAATGGAATCTTCTTGTCTGATCTCAATCCACCTATTATTTTCATACATCATTACACCTTGGTAACGCCCCAAATCATTATCTAAAACCATGATATGTATTTGTTTAACTGAATAATAATCAAACAATGATCAAATAACTGGTATTAATTGAATCACGAGCCAATGAAATTACATGGGATGAATGTGTGAAAAAATTGGGTACAGAATCATAAACCATATACACGAAGAACAAACCACATAATTGATTACTTTTGGACTAGATATGTTGTCGTAGAAAATATATATGATGAATAATAATCATTAATGAAAACAATATATGAGCCATAAAATAAATCAAACATTTATTCTTGAATCAATTATTGTTTGTGGAGTTGAACTGTATCCAGCATCATATTCATAAAATAATATGAAAGAACATTAACAAAATACTACATAGAATTTTGATCGATCACTAATGAAGAGTGATTTTGGGTTGATATCATTAGTGAGATCCATGAACTCCATTGGAATAGATGACCAGTTAAGTACCAGTCTGATCCTTAAATATGATTTTATTCTCTATCATTTCTCCAATGGATCCATGATATGTTTTTAGGGTTAAATGGATGACCATGAGACATGCCCATAATTTTTTATTTATAGAGGAGGTATTTAGGTTACTATGTAAATGAAATAATTTTAAAATAATAATTTATTTATTTATTTTTATCACCTGTAATAACATTTTCACAAATATCTGGAACTAACAATGGTAATTTCACACCTATGATTTAACCCACATTTTAAACACAACAGTGGAATCATATTTCATATCAGAGAATCCATTATGTATATATTTAACTTTTTCAATAAAATATCATGTGCAATATATTAATATAATAATTTTTTTTTTCATATATAGAATATTGTATCATTATGTCTAAGAGTATAGCTTCATCTCAAAAGTGGGTTCCTAAAATACTCAGATATATATATATATACTTCAAATATTAAAGTAGATTAAATTAAAAAAATAAAAAATAATATAGAAAATATATACCAACCATGTCATATTAATAATTAATAATTAAATAATCTTTAATAAAAAATATGGTAAACCATTAATAGTTATTTTTTATAGAAGGTAAATAATTACTACAAGTTAATTTTGAATATATTATTTTAAACAAAATCAATTATCCATATATTAAATATTTATTATATAATATTGTATTTAAAAAATATAGAATTGATATTTGATAATGTCAGGTTAATTTTTAAATTCCTAAAAAAACATAATATAGGGAATTATATTTTAGATAATTATAAAAGAACTTATTTTTATGTGGATATTAATAGATTTCCATTTTTTATAATTATGTAACTTTTATACGACACAGAATTTTTTGAAAAATTTTCCAAATAAATATATATATTTTTTAATTGAAATTAATATTTTATAAGAAATATGAAAATTTATATAACCCATGAATATCAATTTAGAAAATTAAAGAATATATTATATAAAAACTATTTTTGGTTTATATCTCTAAATAAATATAAAAATTTAAAAATTGGGGTTTGGAATAAATTTAATGAAATATAAATATACATTAAAATTTAATAATATTCTCTTTATAACAATAATAAATCACCTTGATAATTTTATCCTAGACATTAACTTTTTTCATTAAAATAATATTTTCTTAAAAATGTCATTTTACATGAATCATTCACACAAATTATGTTTAATTTCCATAAATATTGAATATAAATTATAAAAAATTCATATTATATTAGAGATTGTATTTTTTAATATTATATATTATATATATATTTTCTTTTCAGGGTGTAAAATTTTGTTGGTTAGGATTAAGGATAATTACCATGATAATGGTGATTCATTTATCATAAAATTCATGTTTTATTCATACCATAGAATATAAATTTAATTAATTAAATATAAAAAATATAAAAAATTATTCTAATATTTTTTATAAACACATGGTTAAATATATTAATAATCATTAATCTGGTGAAAAACCCCAAAATAAAATTAGGAATCCATAATGATAAAAATGTTATTATTCTACTAAAATTATTTTTCTACACATTACTTATAATAATTTAGAAGATGATTTTATAATTATTAAAAATGGAATTGTATTAAAAAATTTAAATTTAGTTCCCTTGAACGAATATTTGGTAATATGGTTTATTTTATATGATTAATAAGATATAAAATAACTTAGTTAAGAACTAGTTACATGGTTTTCAAGTAAAATGGTAAAATCTAAACATGTATTGGTAAAAACACTATAAAATGGTTAAAATGGGTGGAAACAATAAGTTGAGAATTTATTGACCAAAATAATCCCCAAAATAAATTATTTTTAAATACTAGATCCACTAACCAAGAAATGGTGTGAGGAAATTATTAAAATAAAAAGGGTGTTTCCAAAAGTTCACGTTAACCCCTTATAAAAAAGAGGGAAACTTACAACCTTTAAAAAATCCTTAAAATTCCCTTATTAATATCTTCCCATTAAATATACTTAGTTGTATATCCTAAAAAATGATCCAATGGTCAATTGATGTTATCCTAATCCCATCAATTTCAAGGGATCATCCAATGAAAAATCATGTTTTCATCATTATTTTTGTCTCCTTCTTTACAATTTCTTCTTAGTAATACTTGTCATAATAACTTATCAACATAAAAATATGATTTATTTTATATGATAGTTATAAATATATATATATATATATTTATATTTATTAATGTAAAACCATTAGTAATTAATTTACATCAACTTAAAAATAATAATTGAACAACAAAAATTTAGGTGTGTGAATTACTGCCTCAATAATGAATCCTTTTTTTCTTTTTTCATGTAGTTTTTCATTCTTGATAAAAAACATAAATTCTAGTTCAGCAAAGTGAAAAATGAAAATAATATCTTTATTTTTATATAACAATCATATTATGTCAAAATAAATACCTCCTTTACCATACTCACCAATAAAGTATGTATGTGTTTTTTTGGGTACACAAAGAAGCCCACTTGAACAAAATGATAAGAATCATTTATGGATTACTATGAGAACATTAAAATTAAAATTATTTCAATATAATAATCAAATAAAAAATTAATATTATTTTGTAAAAATTATATTAATTATTTTAAAAATAAATAATTTTAATTCTTATATCACTAAAATAACCAAAATAAGACATTATCAATTCGGTTTTCACATAACATAAGAAAAAAACATATTGAATGAAACAATAAATTTTTAAATAAATATAACCCATATATTAAATAATCATAAAAGTTATATCAACGTTTAATTTTGTATTAAATTATCGGTAATGATATCATAATTATTAAACATGAAAAAACATTTAATGTTATTAAAACTCAAAGTCATAATTCAGTCTAATGGGAAAATATAATAATAATAAAAATATATAATAAGGATAATAAAATGGTGATATTAATGATTATGTATGTGAAATAGGTTATGATGTTAGTGATTTTATTTTACTAAAATATAGAATCTTACATGAAAGACATGGAAACAAGGTCAACTTTTTTCTTCTCGAAATTGCTTTCTTTTAGACTTGTTTGGTATTATGATTATAATTTAATTTATGTGAATTATATAATTAATATTTGAGATATCATAACATCAATAATATATTAATTAGGAAATATTAATTTTAATGAAAATCCATATTTTTTAATTTATTTTATTTATTATATTCCCAATTTAATATGTTTTCTTTTTAATGTGGAAAATAATACCCTATCTTCATTTTTCATAACGATCCTCTTAAAACCCATGATATTTATTATGCTTATTAATGTTACTACTCTCATGTGGTTTTGATTCTGAATTTAAAGTATCTATAAGGGGTTTTCTTGACTCAAATATCTTTCATAGGTCATAATTGCTCTAGTTTTACGATTTATTTTAATATTGAAATCCCCTAACACATAATAAATTTAGGATTTATTTAGAAATTCGTATATAGGGGAAACAAAATTTCACACCAATGTATTCTTCATTATTTGTTCTATTTTTTAATAAAAAGAATTTTTATTAATAATAATTATCACTTATTTTAATGAATTTTTCATCTATGTCCATATTTTTAGATTAAACTAATATTTTCCATTGCTTAGTGGAAATCACAATTTTTTCCCAATGATCATTTTATTCCCCTTAAATTTTTTTAATTAAATATTTTCTCCAATAGTTTAACGATCTAGGACTACAACAAGGTTATTTCCAAATGATCAAAAGGTTTTTATATCCTTTTAATGTAATTTTTTATTTCTAATAAATATTTTATTTTGATGATATTTTTTCAATATTTAGGATTCCATTATTAAATAATATTTTTAATAGGAGAAGTTATAATTTATTTTAACTTTCAATTTTCAAAAATTTTATGTATTTATTAAGATTGCATTATTAAAGATTATTTTCAGAAAAAAAATATGTTAATATATTTTCCCTTATCCTTTTTGAGACTGTACATTTTTAAGGATATATATTTTGGAATATATTGTTATATATTTTATAAAATTTATTCTTTAAAAATTCTAAAAATGTTTTTAGGAATATAATTTTACACTTCATATTTTATATTGTTTTTTAAAAGGTTTTGTAGAAAATATTTTAATTTTCATTTCATTTATTACTCAATTTTTTTTCTCATATTAAGTGATGTTTTGATCATCTTATATATTTTATTCTGTTATGAATATTTATGGGAAATTAGATTTTTATTTATTTATCAAATTCATATTTTGTTATATGTTTAATAAACCCATTCCTTACCATTCGGTAATTTAAGATATGTTGATGATAGATTTTATGTGGAAAAAATATTAATAAATAAGGATAGTGGGGACCTATATATCCCTCCAATTAATTTATTTACATCAATATATCACGAATTAGTAAGGTGGGGAAATAATGTGTTGGTTCACATAGGTGTGGTCATGTGGGTTTTTTTTCAAATTTTGAGGCATAGAAATATTGAGATTATTCAAAAAAATGTAGACATACTGAGTTTGATCACATAGGTTTTCCTATTATTATCGTTGGTATGAATTCACATGTTTATCAAGATATGAAAAAATTCCTTTTTTTCATCATGTTATCCTATATTTTTTTCATACATTTCATTTCCATGAAATATGATGTTTTCAAATATATATCTAATTTTTTAAAATTATTCTGCAATTTTAATTCATGATATCATGATATATTACAATTAAGGTATTTTTTAAACAATTTCATGTAATTTATATTCCCATAATGATCTTTTTATGATATTTTTTTTCTCTAACATGTTATATGATTATCATATATGGTCTCATGACATTCTATTATGATATGTATGCCTCCCTCATGTTCTCATTCATGTCATGAATTTTTTTCCTTACTAAGTATCTATGTTCACACCAATCTTATGATTCTAGTACCCTAGTAATGTATAAGATTATATCATATGGGATGAATTGTAATGGTTCTATAGGATAATGATTATGGAGGAATCTTCACCAGTGCAGTCAGGTAAGATTTCTATGTATCTAATCATCATGACACAAACCAAATTGGACCTTGGGATAAAAAACTATTTTGAGATATATTTTATAAATATTGATATTATTGTACTAAATATTTAAAATATATAATGGGTTTCTATATTTGGAAACTCATAAGGTATTAGTTATTTTAGAGATTAGTTAAGTCAATTTGGCGATTTGTTTAGATAACCATAGTAAAAACAAAAATCATGAGGCTAGATTATGGATGTTGTAATAAAATACTTATAATGTCTTTAGTAGATAGATTTTCTAGAAATAAACCAACATATTTGTAATATATTTGGATTTAGGATCATACATAGATTTTCCAAGGGTTCAGATCCCCAAAAGGGAGTATTAAGTATTTACTTTCTCACCAAATAGTGTATGAATAATGGAATAACTACACAGTTGGATTGACACAGATAGAGGATATGGTTTGGTTGAATATATTATATATTGAAAATAAAATAAATTATTTATTTACAAGTTACATTTTGGTATTTTTGTGGGAATTATAATATAACCCAATTGATGTAATGTACGTCACATGCAAATTGATATAGACTGAACTAATATGAATTTGGAGAAAATGGAAATGAAAAAGAAAATATATATTTTATGATTAATTTTTTTATAATTATATAAATTACTAATTATTGTTAATTTTTTACTATCATATCAACTCATTTTTATTTATTAATGAATGGAACTAGAAGGAACTATGTGTGTGAGGATAATGTGATGATTTCCTCAATGAAAAAATGATAAGAATTACAGTTGGAATGATATTCATGATAATTATACTAAACCATATATCACATAATGTAATAAAAAAATTTAAACATAGTCAACATATTAGAAACATAAAATAATAGAATGTTGGAGTCTCACGAATGATCATGTGGTGAGGACGATGAAGATTTTTTTTCAATTTTCAATATGCCAACAATATTGAAATAATTAGAAATGAAATTTAATTAATAATACTAGAGGATGATTTAATTATGCTAAAATAGGGAATAAAGAATCATATTGACAAGGGAATATAAACATTATTGTTATCATAAGAAAAAATAGAACTCTTTTAATGGAAACACTAAAATTTAAATGTGTTATGTTTGGAGAAATAGAGAATTATCCAATCCAATTACCTAATTAAAAGATTGATAAGGATGTTATAAATCAACACCTCATAGAAACATGGTTAAAGAAACAACTTATAAATTTAATATCATTAAATATGATAGTGGTAATTATGTTTCACATACCATACACCATGAATTATAGGATATATTCTAGTTTGATCAACCTTATTTTGTTAAAGGAATTTTCATATAATATTAAATAACCACTCTCAATAACACGTATTTTATTGAAAAACATTAATTAGTATGACTATTAAGTTTGTGGTTTTAAAATTATTACATATCACAATATATTTTGTTTAAATGAAATTTTTATTATTTTCAAGGATATCTACACTATAAATCCACATTATTTTCCAGAATATGTAAGATAAAAATCTAAATCAACAATGAACATATATTAATAAAAAGAAAATATTAATTATTCATGAATAAAATTTAATCATTCATATAGGTCTGAATAAATAGTTATGAGACAAACATCAATAAAATTGTTAGGGAAAATGAGTGATTATTTTATTATGATGATTCATTATCCTGAAATCACTTAAAATAATATAACTATGTGCAGCATAGTGGCTGGCCTAAGTCATTCCCTTAAAGGTCCATTATGATAAATCAATCACTAATTGTAATTCACTTATTATTTTTTAGTTTTTCATGAAATAGAACTATGAAAATAAGGGTTTGAGTGTAAATAATTAAATACTAAAATTGAATATGCATAATATTTTTCTGGATACACTATAAGAATTTCAACAACATTGATATTATTCTATGTCTATATGAAATATAAAAATTACACCATTATTTCAATCCACATGTTGGTTTTATTGATGTTTCCATATGAAAATTTAATATCTCCAGGGAGACTCTTAGAATTCCCCATCATCGGTTTCCAATGAATTTATGTACATAATGAATAATTAATCATACATGTTCACCTTAATGAAGGCAGATAAATTATATCTTATATATCTTCTTGTATAATTTCACCTCCATTGGTTTTTTCAGTTATGTGATGTGGTACCAACATCAAAAATATATCTATTTGTGAATAGATTTTAATGCATGAATATTGAGATGATTTTGTGTGACCAAATGATTTATTGAAATTTGGTTTCATTATAATGATATTCATTCCAAAAATTAAGGAAACCAAAAACAAAATAATTTTTATTTTTGGATTAGTGTAGAAAAAGTTATATCTCAAATACATAAATAAATTGAAATAGATAAAATCCATAATTAGGCCATTTTAGTAATTATTCTCAATATTATTATAAAACAATAAAATGTCAAAATTAAAAATTAAATTACACATTAATGTAATAAAAATAATTTAAATTCAAGGTAAATTAAATGATAATAATTTCTCTCCAATTCTACCACACTTGAACATTGCACTCCTAAATAATTAGTTTATACCATGGTTAAAACAATCTTTCAAATTTATAAATGACTACATAACCAAATTATTGTATGATGAAAAATATAAATCCTCCTACATTGATAATTAATTTATATCTTCCAAAATATCATAAAAAATACATTTATTATCATGCTAATACTCACATTATTTAGGTACCTATGTCCCTAGAAAAATATTTTTCTATTTACTTAAGGACTTTTTTGTGGAGTTTTCCTTATTATCAAGAACATTTTTTATATTCATAGGATTGTTATCCTCCAATTATCTCCAATTAATAGTATTATATATGTTTTAATCATTATGTCTTTTTGAAGAGGATTTTTGAGGCTGGGGTATGATATATTAAAATTGTTAAAACATCTAAGGTAGAATGTGGAGGGTTATTCTCTAAAGTGATATAAATGGATGAAAATAAATTTCCTCTCAAGAATGATGTTCTATTTAATAATCTTGAAAATTAGTCATGAAAAAACTACTATTATTTTATTGTGATGTTAACAAGTTAAATTTTTAACATCAATAATAAATTTCTTCCCTCATTTCACCAATATATATCATTGTTTCAACTAGTATATTGTATTAGATTCTCTTAATTATAATATTTTTGACGAAAATAGAGGTTGTTTGGGTTTTTAATATTTGGTGGACACCCAACACATATTTATACTGATATTTTTTTTAACTCACCTATCTTCCCATCATGAAATGTCTTTCACCAATGAAGAAATATATACTAAAAAAATTTCAATTCCTCTCTAAAAAAAATTTGGAAAGAAAAAATACAACTCATCTTCTCCCCCACCGCATAATATAGGTTAAAAATAATCATGAATTTAACATCTGGATTCGGTTTGAATGGGATAAATGGATTTTAATGTGGCTTCCTTACAAGGGATTTCATGGATTCTAGGGGCATAATAAATACCAAATTTAAATGTAGTCCAAGATAAGAGTTGAATGTATAAAGAAGCCTTCAATGTGGTACCACAATCATACCTGAAAAATTACATGATCTATAATAGATTTCAAAAAGTGAAAAACAAAATTTCATGGTAAACACAACATGTCTCAAATGTCCAAAGAAAAATGAAAATTTAAATAATATTTCATAAATGTCTATACACATCTTGGGTTAGGAAATATTTTCAGTTTGCTGGGTACTAGTACACATGTGATTCAAAATCAATCAACCCTCATTAAATGAAAATATTGGAACTAAAGAATAAAGATCCAATGAAAAAATAATTTAAATCCTAAAATATTCAAATCTTGATATGATTCAAGAACTCCATAATGGTTGTATTTTTTAATGTAATCACTTCTTCTCAAGAATCGTAAAAGACACACACAAAAAACGAAAACATAAAAATATCATAAAAGTCATTATAAATAAACTAAAATCTCAAAAAAAACATAAATATTTAATTACATCACTCCAAAAAAATATTTCATTAAATACTCTCATTTTACTATGAATCACATCAATACTTTTTTCTCAAAAAAATTATTTGGGAAGAAAACAAAATAATGAAAAGGAATGGAGCAACCAAATTTATTTTTCAGTGGATTCCTTGGGATATTATCATAAATGTTACCACATTAATACTACTAGAATGATATAAATAAAACATAATAAAAATAACGAAACATAAATATAAGGTAAAACTAAAAGAGAAAAATAATTCTTTAGAACCCCAAGTCGGTGCCAGGTTTTTAATTCACCTAGTCTAATAGTTGTAGTTGATTATCCCTCATCAGAAGGTGGGTTTGGGTTCTTTGAGATAAACCAATACATCTGAGAATTACCCATTTCTATGAGTTGAAAACAGCAAAGGATAAATCAATAGAATATAGGAAAATATCCAAAACCCAATAAATTAGAAATGTAGAATATGAGGTATAATGTGTGGAGAAAAGAAGATAGGGATGACTCCTCTTGACTTCTATGGTTTCTACCTCTATATGGTATACAAGTTGTTTTAGAGGAGGTAGTCTCATAAACATAAGATATTATATATCTTATTCTATAGCCCAAAAAAATAAGTGGGGATTCATACTTAACATCCAGGACCTTCTCCATTTTTATAGTGTGACAAATTTTGGGAAAATAGAAATAAGAAAAACTTTCATATTTAATAATATTAAAACATGAAGAATCAATATTAAAATTTTCCTTTTCATGAAATCCATCATTGAAATTGATCTCTTCTAGTAGAAAACATGTAAATTAAAAACCAATATATACATCATATTAACTATCATTTCATGTAATAATGAGGCATAGAGTTTATTTTTTTCATGAATGGGAATATTAATATCAAAAAAGATATTCCATGATTCTTCCAAAAATGATGATCTCTAATGATTGAATCCAATTACTTTTTCTTGTTAGATGCCTCCTCATAAAATTGTTGAGTGTGGTATTATGTTACTAATTCCATTAGATTATACTTCATAACCATATTAGTTTCATTGAAAAAAAATATTATTGGTGAAATCACTTCCACCACTCATTATGGTTCTTGTTCTAGCTCTAGATCTAACAATTTCTCTTGACATTCATTAACATATTAAATTATACATTGATTATTTTATCTAGCCCCTATATTTATTCTCTAATTTCCTTTATTTATGGCCTTTTTTATTTATTATTATTATTAAAACCAATATTATCCATTCAATGCATAGAAATCATAATTGGAATAAATCACGAATAATGAATATTATTTTAGTTTCATAATTTTTTTATTTTTTGGGAATTTTAGGAAAAAACATAATTCTTTATAAGATATGAGTAAAAATAGTGAGTGAATATCACATAGATCCATTTAATTTTAACTAATTTGATAAAGTTTTATCTTACATGCTCTAAAAATATTCTAACTTAGTGTAGCACATGGCTGACCATGGTCATTCCCTTGGAGAGCTGTTGTAGTCAATCACTCAGTATATCTAATTAATATTTTATTATTTTTAAAAAAATTATTTGTGAAAATAAAACAAAAGGTAATGACATTTTGATAATTGATAACGAATATTAATATTAAAAATTTCAATTCAATGAAAACAACAAGAATGAAAATATAATATTGTTTTAAAAGATGACAAATTATTATGAGAATCACCTTGAGTGAACCTTTATAATATTATTGTTAGTTTAAAATTTACTTAATGACCACACTACATCATATGTGGGAACATAATCTTCTATCTATGTTTTTTAATTTACAATTACCTCAACGATTATCAAGAAACTAAAAATCCAACTCTTCAGTTGGGGGATAATATTTTAGAAGAGAATGCAAAGCCTTAGGTGGAATGTGGAGACACATAAGTTCCTTTACCACTATGATCCCAATCAACATTTATTTAATAAAATTAGATTCAATAAGAATTATATCTCAAATAAATTGGTCAAAAACTGGATTTCTCCCCTAGGAACTCCATGAGTGAGTTACTCATGATCAAGTGTATTAGAGGTCATAATGGACTATAAAATGAAGTACATAACACAAATAATAAAAATATAATTATGAGAGGAAAAGGTATAATAACATATACTAAAAATTTATAATATTAATAGAAAAAATAAAACCCGACATTTCTACTGAATATTTAAACTTTGAGTTCCATCCTTTGAAAATGAGAAGAGATATATTTTTATGGGAATAAGTGGTGATGTTTTTGGAAAGAAATATGTCCAATAAATAATTATATGTGGGATCCACATTTAATAAAGGAATTTGGAATTTATTTATTCAATAAATAATTGTCATTATTAATTTATGTTCACCCTCAATATTTAATCTTTCATGGAAATCATATTTATGATTCATGGATATTTCTATTCTTAAATTTAATATATCTTGGAAAACGATTAGAATTACCAATATTCCATTTACTAAGAATTTATTTCATTGAAAACTAAGTAAAAACAAATGGAAACATTAATGAAATATGTTAATTTAAATATAATATAGCTCCTTGTATAATTATATAGCCATTGGTTTTCTAGGTATGAGATATGGGCCCAATATGAAAACTATCTAGATTTATGAACATATTACGATGCCCCAAATCATTTAAATGATTGATTGAGATTTGGTTCTAAAATATTTACATGAATATCAATAAACATTAAAACATAAATAATAATAATTTTCATGTTTTAAGAGTATAGAAAATGTTAATACTTATATATAAAAATAAATTACAACATTTTAAATCCAAATTTTTTCCATTTTTCCTATGAGATGAAAATTATTCTAAAACAATGAAATGTGATAATTAACCTTAAAATAATACTTTTATAGGATTAAAAATAGATATATTTAAAATAAAATTATTGAAAATATCTTCTCTAACATCTTCCCTATAATATCGATGATAATATGTCATTAATGATAATATCATGAGTCATATAAATCCTTTCTAATATTTTAAGTAACATGATGATAATTTATGATATATTTCTATAAATAAATTCAGTTAATTTAAAATAATGCAATACACACAATACCTTGTTTAAATAAATAATAACATAATATAACAAATAATTTTATTTAATCTGATTGTTATCATCTAGACATTCAATTAGAAGGAATGAATAGAAAGAATAAAATTATGAAAAAAATTTGGATTCAAAATCTATCAATTATATTCATTAGCTATCATTTCATTATAAAATAAAATAAAAAATTTAAAGTAAAAGAGATGATTATAGGGAAATAATGCTTATATTCCCAAAATTCGTTTTTATCATTATATATTAAATTAATCATTTCGAGTGAGTGATTTTAATGAAAATAATATGTTATTAATTCAATAAAATGGTTTAATTTATTTTAAAATTGTTTAAAATCATGATATAATAATATATATATAGTTTCATACTAAAAAATGTATTTTTCAGAAAAAACATTTCATCATGTTTGTGTATTTATTTTAAAATAAATATACACCAAATATAAAATATGAATATTGAAAATTGGATTCTGTATTTCAAATCAGGAAGTCACAATTTTATAATTTGGGAAGTTTTATTTATGTGTATAATGAATAGTTACAATATTCATTTTTTCCAATGCTGTGAAGCTAAAATAGGTAATATGTGGTTAAAATAATTGTATATGATTTAAAAGCGCTCTAAAATGATCCATTATATTATTAAAATACTATAGTTCATCTATTTTAATCCAATATCTAATTTATGGTCGCTTAGTGGCATGTTTTTTTATTATTACCTTTACATTAATTTAAGAAAAGAATAAATACAAAAATTCACTATTTTGACATTAATATCTCTATATTATTTATATAAGGATAAAAAGAGGATAAATTACAGTATAAATTTTAATTTTAATGATAAATTATTTTCAATCATATTATTTTATTTCTAATTTTTTATTGAATAATTACCTTAAAGGATTATGAAACAACAATATAATATTCACTCAATTAATTGAAATAAAAAATAAACTATTTTTTAAAAAAATAAATTTTTTAAATAATTTCCATGTTCTAGTTATTTTTTATATAATTGAAACATCTTATTGATTTTTAAAAGGATTAGATTCTAATTATGTCTTTGTCTTGGTACCATGATAGTTAAAGTAAATGAATAGTTCTAAAATTGAAATTAATGATAATTAATAAGAAATAATATGGTATTAAATAATAACAAATTTAAAAAATCATTCTCTTCATTAAGGTGATTGTCATATTTTTTAATGTATCATCCATGGTTCATTTATGATTCTATTATCCATTTATGGAAACATTTTTTACCCTGTATGATTCAAATAGTTGTTAGTGTGATTACGAAAAAAATGGTCATTAAAGGGGATAATAAAAATGAAAAGTTTTTAAATGACACAATCACCAATATAATTTGTATTTTAGTATATTAGTTCAACCATTCACTGTTTTTATTTTATTCATGACATATTTAAAATCATCCTTACAGATAATTACTTTATTAAATTTTAATATTTTAATAAATTCAAAGTGTTTCCTCTCCCGCTTATAAATGAATTTTATATTGTCTTTATTTACACAACTTTGAACATACTTGATCCACCAAACCCTTCCCAAATAAATTCAATAATTCTATATAAATGAATTTGAGGTTTGGTCTTCTTAAAATGCCATTCTAATAATCCTTATGAAATTTTCTATGAGAGGCCCACTAAAGAAGAAGTTTCCATTCTACACAGCCTTCTTCAATTTATTTTTTATTCTACCTTCTATAATTATAGATTAATCATTTAAAAATAGTAACTTTATCATGATAAATAGTATTTAATGTTGTTATTATTATGGGAATACAATTATCTTTCTTATATTCCATCAAATGGAGAGTTAAACTATCAATCGGGAGTATATGGGGACTACCACCTACACGTAGTGATAAAATTCATTCCACAACATCATATTACATGAAAGGTTATTCTGATGGTTTTAATGTTTATATATATATTTATATATTTATATTTTTGATATTTATAATATAATTATTCTTATCTAATTATAATAACTCATCCATGTTCTTATAAAAAAATCTATTGGAAAATGATAAAATCACACATGTGTATGGGTAGACTACCACTTCTAGAAAGCGAAGTAATTTTTTTATTTTCTACAGAACATGGATAGTAATAAAGATATATTTAATGATTATATATCAGAAATATTACATAATAATATTTCTAAAAAGCAGATAAATTATTTACCATTCTTTCTCTCCATATACCAAACTATGAAAACAATATTTGTTCGTACATATGTCATACTATCTAAAGGAATAATTAAATTCCATTATCTATAAATATATTTTATTGTTTACAAGATATATATTTATATAAATTAAATATGTAATATCTAATTCAATATCGCATGATCATATTATCTGAATTAGTGGGTCACATAGCCCCAAGCGCACTAACCCATAAAACAGAGGTTGTTGACTAGAACCAAGAGTCAATAATGTTGTTATGGGGATACTATACCCACCGGATCCCAGTGTCAAATTATAGAATTCATATAATCATTAAATGTTGACATAGTAATAAATAACAATAATTTTAATAATAAAATCATCCAAATACCATACATAAACATGTATAAGTTATATCCAACCCCACATATGAAATAATTTTGTTCATGTCAAATTGAAATTGTAATAGAGGATGAAATATTATAAATAGGGGAATATGAATATAAAAAAAAGAAAAAATATTTCTCCAGAATAAAAAAGAGAATCTGATCATTCCTCTAATCCCATAATTCAATGTAGCTCTAATGATCAGGATCCTATGATGGATTATACACTTTTCCCTAACCTATATCCACAAAATCTATTCGAGTAACAACAAGTAAGCTGAATTGGGTGTGAAATATACTCTGTAGGATACCACCAATGTTTTCTACTACTATCTATTCTATTCATATAATATTATTACATTAATGGTCATAATAAGTTACTAACAATAAATATATAAAACACTTCGTTCTAGTTTCCACATGGGACACCCAATTGACACTACCTTCTTCAACATTAGTTGAAATGTATATGAACAAATATCTCAATGTATTTTTATATATATGTAATAAGTATTTATATATAAAAATCACATAAATATTAATATATATCTGTATATATAAATATATATAATTAATATTATACTCGACTTGAGTTGTATACCGATGATGTCTTTACATAAATTTAAGTGGTTTCATAATTTATAAGGTGTATGTTCATGGAAAAGATATATCAATGGGCCACACTGATTATAAAGAATAAACAAAATCCATGTATGTAATTTATCATGGAATATGTGTTAACTATTTTAATTAATTATTTTCCTTATCTCCTCAAACGTGTTTTGTAAAACAAAATTCATGTATCCCTCTAAAGACAATACAAAAACCCATCACAATTGAATTTTGCCTAAGGAATTTGGTCGGAGGAACCCATGTATCAGTCATGGAATTATTATATGGAATAACCCACTGAGCACAACAATGATGTACAATATAGGGAACACAATATATCTTGTGGAATGGTATAACAATATTTTCTACTAATCCCATATTATGTAATCAACTAGAAAATTAGGTGTCGCTCAAGTGCAACATAATGAAATTTCATGGTGAGAATGTCCAAATATTTCTATAAAGAACCCTTTTATCAATTTTAATATGTGTAATTATTATAACAAACATCAAATATTAATGATCAATGAGACCACCCAAGTTTTTCCAATCGGAACCCTCATATCGACAACGACATGTCATATTGGAATGGTCATAGCTAGTTTTTAACCCATTCCATTTAAATAATTCACATAAGTTAAATTAAAAAATTACATTAATATGTATATATCAGGTTATAAAAAATATCAAGAATGGGACTATGTACATGACCTAACATTTTACATTAGTATAATTCAAATTATGTTTCATTTATAAGGACAAATTCAATAAACAATGATTGGTTGTTTATACAGTATCAAAGAATAAATCTTAACAAAAATTAAGAAGGGAAGAACATATGGGGCTGGATGTGTCAAGATGGAAATATATAGAAGTTAACTTCTGGTTCACAAAGGTTAGTATTATCATGATAATTTCTTATTATTTGTATAATTAGACAGTTATAAAGTATCATGTTGAAGGTCTACGGCAAGACACAATTTAAACATGATATATGAATTAGGACATCAGGAAAAAAAATTTAGACCAACTAACATACCATGGGACCAGTCTCTTAATCTTTTATTGTCATTTTTAATTATAAAAAAAGGATGAAATCAATGAAATAAAAACATTACCTAAAATAGGTCATATTAGATCACCATGGAAATATCATTCAATATAGATTGGGAAATAAAGGAAGGAAGTATCAGGAATTAGGATATTATAATTAGCTATCTAAAAGAACGAATGGAAAAAGAATTAGACCCCAAATCAAGGTTGTATCTCAAATCCTACCATACAGGAATATGGAGAGATCTAATAGTGATAGGGATTTTTATGTGTACAGAGGGGAAAATAATGGAGGAAATAAGTAAAATGAATGGAGGAGGAAATGTAATTTCATCCAGTTTTATGTGGGGAAAGGTTTGGTCACAATTTTTTCCAAATAGCGAACCAATCAATGTAGAACCATTTCTAATGTGACACTCTGATTGAGGCCTTAGATGCATTTTTTTGAAAAACTGCTTTTTCCTCTATAGGATACTGGAAAATTTCACATTGTTTGGTGGCATAGTTATTGTTAACTATTTTTTAAACATGTGACTTAGTCTACCTTTCAAAAACCAAGAGTTTCATTCTCTAATCAGGCCCTAGATTCTTCTAAACAACAACATAGTCCTTTAATAACTCCCATTAAGAAAAAATAAATTATTTATCTGAATTTTATGGGATTAAATATTATTTTAAAATTCTAGATATTACAATAAGCCTTCTATAAAACAACTCCTCATGAACATTCCATTCCGAGTGTGTTAAAGCATCATCCAACAATAAGTCATCCCATTGAGCACATACATTTGACTCTTTATCCCAGTTGTCATCATGTACTTGGAAATGCGATGAACGAACCTCTACCAATGCAAATTAGGTTATAAAGATATCATTAATACTATAATAAATGATCCGAATATTGTATTCCTCAATGGAATTATCAGCTCTAAATTCAACATCCTCATAATAAAATGTTTAACATGGGTCCAAAAATAAATGTAAAATCTTACATATATGTAAGATTTCATTCATGGATCTGTACCATTGAGGTAAGACTAACTGATTGGCTACAAGTAAACTTTTATATATGATCTCGAAAGGCCTGGATTAATGAGGGGATATTTTTCCCTATGTTTAAATCCATCTATGACCCAACCTTGGTGTAACACCCCAATATTTCATAGAATGTTATTTTTCAAATTAATTCAATAACTTGCACTACAAACAACATAGAGTTCAAGCACACTACAACATACCAAACTAGCCGTTCAAAAGCAGTTATAAATAATATTAACTAAATTTTGAACTTTATATAATCCATAAAAATTTAGAATCAATATTATGACTTTCTTACACCTAATGTAAGAACAAATTCATTTTTTTAGAAAAAATGCATATTTTTCAAAAAAAAATGCACTTCTACCGCCTTTTAATGGTGAAACCTTTTTAAATCCAATATTTGAAACTATTATATATTCTATTCAACAAAATAAACTTCTTCTTTAGAATCGGGACATACAAATTTATTTTAAATAAATTTTTGGTGTTTTTCTGATAACTTTCATATTTTGGTGATTAGTGAAAAATGTTATATTTTTACTGCAAATTTTTTTTAACCAAAACAATTTATATTATTAAATTATACATTTAAGGGTTTAGAGGTATACATAGATTTTATTTTTACCATTTAATCCATTTCTGTTTGTTGTAAGTATTTTTACATTGAAATTTGATATAAACAAGTGTCAATCGTTTGATAGTTATTATTTCTTAAAAATACGCATTTTGGTTTTGACACTGAAAATTAATTTTAAATTAATAAATGAAACATATATGTCTTGAATTTTTTAAAATAGAATTCATTTTCGAATTTGGAATATCCAAATTATCTTAGTGTAATTTTTTGGTATTTTTCTGACAGCTATCAATTTTTGATGAATAGTGAAAAATATTGAGTATTGTTTAAAACCAAATTCTTATTTAACTAATTATTTATTCTATTTATAATTAATTTAGGTCAAAATAGATATATATTACATATATATATGTTCAATTTATTTCTTTTTGGATCCATTAGAAACAGAAAATGAATTTTTTATACAGTAATATTTTATGTTTTTCCTAAGGTGCCCCTCAACCCTCTTATAAAAGTGCACTTCTCCTTATATAAAATTCAAACCTCCAAATCCATTTGGATCGGCCAACCACTGCCCATATATCCTCCAAACTATACTTACTTCATCATGTTGTCCTTCATTTGGTCAAAAAGCCAAACTAAGGAGCCCTTTTGATCAAATCAAAAGGGAAAACCTGAAGAAGAGGTAATTATTTCACCTCCCTCTTTCAAGTTATTTTATTCTTCCACTACCTATTTCTTTGTTGATTCCATTATAAAATAATAACTTCAGTATATTCTATATACAGTGATGTTATTATAAAAATGGTATAACAATATTCATTATTCTATCTATCCTATAAATGTCAAAGTCACCATACGTGTGCACGTACAGATTACCATCTCCACGTCGTGGTATAGTTTGTTATTCAAACACTTCATTATTTGGATTGGTATAATAATGATTATAACTGATGTAAGTAATAAATATAATAAATGATAATGATTCTTTATATATTATATACCATCCAATTACATACGATTTCTCCATCAATATAATGATATCTTCTCTCGTGCATACGTACAGATTACGGTCTCCATGATGTGTTGATATTGATTTCCACATTCACCATTCAATGATGATTAAAATATATATAATTAATAAGTATGTAATATATGACATAATAATGATACTGGAGATATATATATATATACTTACATAATTATTAAACCAGAAAACACATCCCCAATATTTTCAAAATGCTTCCATACATGATCGAAGACCATAGCACTTTTTTGAAGCTTCGATTTGGTAGGTCGTAGGGCCCTAATGGAGTTAGGGATTAAGATTTATGGAAATTTGATGTTGGGATGGAAAACAGGTTCATGGAGCCCATTCATGAATCCCCCTCCGTGATCGCATAGTGCCTCCTCGAAGTAATGAGGTGGGATGCTCCATGAACCCCTTGACATTTGGGAACCCGTCACGAAGTAAGGAGGTATTAATGCTCCACGAAGTCCTCTGATGATCGTGATCCATTGGGATGAAAGGAGGTGGTAATGCTCTACAAGTGGCTTTGATGTTTAACATCCGCCACGGAGCAAGCTCTGTCTTCGCACCGAGCGAGCTCTGCGTCGTGACACATCTCCCTTATAAATACCCAGCTCACCCCCATTCGCTGGAGGGCCACATCGCCCCTTGGGAGGCCGATCACCCTATTCGCGGAGATCCACTTTCCTTCGCGAAGCAGCTCAGTGATGCCATGCTCTGTGAGCAGTGTCCTTCATGATGCTACTCCGCAAACCCATGCTCCATGAGTAGCTTCATTGGCATTTATGATCCGTGAGTCCATGCTCTGCGAGTAGCGTCCTTTGCAATGCTGCTCTGTGAGTCTATGCTCTGCAAGTCCATGCTTCACGAGACACCATGTTCCACGACCCCCTTTGATCTACGATGTCACTTTGCAAAGAACTATCCATTGTGAGGTTCCTACCTTCACGGCAACCGGTCCATACCATTGAGGCGGTACCCACCCACCACCACTTGGGGTATGTGTCGGGCTGTGGTCCCAAAACATGGGGCTGGTCCCTTCAGTACAGTCTCTGACCCCCATGAACAATGGAGAGTCACACTGCAAACTTTTGGGATTGGGATGTCAAGATTTTCCATTGTTCCCTTATGCGTACCCACCTTCCACCTGTGAAATACCATGATTTGAGATACTACTCAGCACATCGTGAAACACATTGAGTTGATGTATTCCTCTATGTTTGTTTCCCATGTCATTATTTGATATTCTCATCATCAATTCCCCGAGTACCTTGAGTCGAACCACTCCTCAAGAAACTCATCCAAACCCAATCACATGGCTCCTAAGCCAGGTTCAACCCGAAAGGGCCGACCTTGTGTAAGTCCCAACACCAACCCTTGCTAGGCTCCTTATGCCTAACATTAATATCTACATGACTTTAAACAATATAATTCCCTATGTTCCAAATATAGGATGCCTTTTTCTTTAAATTAGATATACATTATGCTCTATGAATAAGATGCCAATATTCATATCTACATGACATTAAACTATATTAATCCCTATGTTCCAATCATAGGATACCTCTTTCTCCAAAAAAGAGATGTCTTATTCTACAAGAATGTGATGCTAGTAGTCTTATCTACATGACTCTAAGCTGTAGTACACCCTATGTTCAAATAATATGATTCATCTTGCTCCAAGTAGAAGATGCATTAAGATCCATGCATGACATTCCATCAGTCCTATCTACAAGATAGTAAACTGTAGTACTCTCTATTTCCCAAAAATAGGATGACTCTTCCTTCAAAGAAGAGATGCCTTATGATCGAAGCATGAGATTCCAATAGTCCTCTCTACATGACTATAAACTGTAGTACTCCCTTTATAACAAACATAGGATGCCTCTGGCTTCTAATAAGAGATTCCTTATGATCAAAGCATAAGAATCCATTTTCCTATCTACATGGCTATAAACTGTAACATTCTATATGTTCCAAACATAGGATGCATCTTTCTCCAAAAAATAGATTCCTTGTGAACCAAGAATAATATGACTAATTCCATGGGTATAGTGGCTTAATTTCAAGAGCGTTAGAATCTGTTCAAACATTCCATCACTCCACCTAACTCTTTGTATGTATTTCATTCGAATCGTCATCTTCTTCCATTTCTGAAGGGACCCCCTAATTGCCTGGTCCCATGCCGCATTGGCTCAACTACCTTCCTGGGCCTACGTCTAGGAAGACATTGGACAACACTTCGAGTCTGGTCCTCTGTTTCAAACATGGTCAGCAGTCGACCCTCATTTGTTTGTCCCCATTTCAGGCTAACAT
The DNA here is from genome assembly GCA_963277665.1 of Viscum album. Lineage (NCBI taxonomy): Eukaryota > Viridiplantae > Streptophyta > Magnoliopsida > Santalales > Viscaceae > Viscum > Viscum album. The sequence goes on along the minus strand of OY728134.1, from coordinate 151,715,528 downwards.
GAAATGGATGATGTGTTTCGAAAACAACAATAATTTATAATCTATCTCCACCCCACCCACATTATATTCCAAATTTCACGGAAGTGATACACACATTTCATCTCCCTTTGTTCGCAATGATTACAGCGCCCTTGACGTTATCCCACTTGTGCAACAGCGCATAGGTGTCAGCCTCAATATTATACCTCAACCCATAAGTGAGTTAGTATTCCCTCATTGATATACATCAGGAAGACATTACGGGAAGCTTCAATGTGTATCCCCCATCCATCATAGTCCCTCCATAATGGCACCTGGGGCAGCTTCCTTGCGTAATCCCCTTCAACCATTTTCCCTCCATAGCGGTACATAGGAAGCTTCCTTGAATAATCCCCATTCACCATAGCCACTCCATAGCAGCACCAGGAAAAATTCCCTGCATAAGCCCCATTCACCATTTCTGCTCCATTGCGGCACACATGCAGCTTCTTTAAGTAAACCCCATCCACTACTGCCTCTCCTTAGAGGCACCCAAGTAGCTTTCTCTCATAATCCCCATACCCCATTGCTACACTAAAGCAGCACACGGGAAACTTCCTTGTGTATGCCCCATCCACCACTACCGCTCTGTAGAGGCACACGGGTAACTTCCTTGTGTAAGTCCCATCCACCATTGCCACTCCATAGCGTCACCCAAGCTGCTTCCTCACGTAAGCACCATTCACCATTGCTTCTCTATAGCGGCACACATGCATCTTCCTTGCGTAAGCCCCATCCACCATTACCGCTCCCAAGAGGAAAACAAAAACTTCTTTAAGTTATCCCCATCAACCATTTCTTCTCCATAGAGGCACATGGGCAGCTTCTCACGTAATCCCCATTACCCATTGCTGCTCCATAGTGGCACACAGGCAGCTTCCTTACATAATCCCCATAACCATTGCCACTCCATTGTGGCACCCGAGCAGCTACCTTGTGTAAGCCCCATCCACCAGTGCTTCTCTATAGCGGCACACGAGCAGCTTCTTGTGTAAGCCCCATCCTCCATTTCCACTCCATAGCGGCACACATGTAGCTTCCTTACGTAAACCCCATTCACCATTGCCTCTTCATTGCGGTACCCGAGAATCTTCCTTGCGAAAGCCCCATTCACCAGTGCCGCTCTATAGAGGCACCAGGGCCTCCATCCTGGAGAAAGTCCCATCCTCCTTGGCCAGCTATCTAGGCGTGAGCCCCTATTTCCTATATGGGTCACTATCCATGTGTAAGCCCCACCCCAATTCCAATGGACACACCTTTCATGACGTGATCATCAGGTCTTTACTATCTCTTGTTTCTCACATGGAGCATGACTCACGTGGGATTAGAGCAAGCACCGATCCTGAAAAACACCTTGGGCAGCCGAGAGTGTATGCCCCACACTAACCTGAACTATGTGTACATTGTTCCTTGCCAAGGAACGGTATGTACGAAGCCTCCACGAGGTTCCATCCAACCACCCGGTCATTCCGGCCTCCTTCGTGTTAGTTCACCAACAACTTGGGCCGCCTTAGTGCATAAGCCCCAAATGCCCCAATATTCTAATATATGAGGAATATGATATTTTCCAAGGAAAGGTACATAAGAAGCCTCCACGATGTTCAAGCCCACCGCTCCCGTCCTTCTTCCCTCCTTCACATCGGTTCACCCCTATCCCACATGACGTTAAACTGTAACCACCATTCTGAACAACTTTTTCTTTGATCCTTGTCAAGGAATGCTATGTAGGAAGCCTCTCTCAGGTTCATGGCCAACACCATCCATTGTTCCAGACCATCTTCATGTCGGTGCACCATACCCACCACTCATGGAACCCCAGGTCCTCTGTCATGTCAGTTCACTATCCCCTTCTGAACTACGGGGAATTTGATGTTTTCCAAGGCAAGGTACGTAGGAGGACTCCCTAAGGTTCAAGACCAAAAACCATTGGACCCCAGGTTCACCTTCACGTTAGTTCCCAACCACCTGAACTACATGGTCTTTGATCCTTACCAAGGCAGGGTATGTAGGAAGCCTCTCTGAGGTTCAATCCCACCAACACCAGGTCCTTCCAACAATCATCACGTCGGTCCACCAACACCCTAGGCAGCCTAGAGTTTAAGACTCACTCCAACTTGATCTACGTGGTCTTTGATCCTTACCATGGCAAGGTACGTTGGAAGCCTCCCTGAGGTTCAAAACTACAATCCACCTGGACCGAAGGTCCTTACTCAAATTGTTTCACCGACTCTTGCCCCACCTTAACTATGTGGTCTTTGATCCTTGCCAAGGTAGGGTACGTAAGAAGCCTCAATGTTGTTCAAGCCCAACACACAGACATTTCAACCATCTTCACGTCGTTTCACCAACACCTTGGGCCCCATCAGAGTGTAAACCCCAAATTCCACCATCCTGAACTATGGGGACTTTGATCCTTGATATGTTAAGGTACGTAGAAAGCCTTCATGTGGTTGAATCCCAAAAACCTAATAGTTTTGACCCCCTTTCAGGTCGTTTTTCCCCCATCCTACATAAAGTTTAACTGTGGGCCTCAATCAGTGGTAAGTCGTTGAAACCCCAGCCACTGTTAAGCCACAGTGACCTCAATTAGTGGTATGTCGTTAACATCCTTATTTTTCATTAAGACGTTGAAGTCCATATTCAGTGGTAAGACATTGAAATCTCCATTCGTTGGTAAGCCGTTGAAATCTGTATCCAGTGGTAATCCGTTGAGACCTCATCCAGCGGTAAGGCATTGACACCCCTATCAAGCGGTAAGCCATTGCAACCTCATCCAGGGGTAATCCATTGATAACCGTAATTAACAGTAATCCATAATTAGATGAACTATGGTAACATTGATTCCCTACCATGGGGATACATAGAAAGGCTTAATGAGGTTCAAGCCCATCACCCATGCCTCATCGTGATATATCCCTCAATCCCATGTGTTCTGGGAAGATCATGTCCCAATTCGAAGGTTCTACTTCTTTTGGGTCCCATCCATGCGTCCATTCTCACGAGCTACCTCCATAGGTGTCTCATCGTCCCACCGAACTACACGGACATTGATTCCCTACCACTGGGATACATAGGAATTATATTCAAGGATCAAGGCCATAACAAGTTTCACATTCATGACAGTCCCATATCATTCCCCCTCCACTCCATTCATCTCCCCACCATCCATCCTAATTCTGAATCGGGTTTCCACATCCTAGTGGGATCATGACATCCAACTCCTCAATGCTCCTAGCAGTACCTGGGCCATAATCCACGCGTACGCCCCAACATGTAACCAGGTCTTTGTCCTTTGTGTACACCCCGACTCATCACCCATTCGAACTATGTGGGTTTTGATCCCTGTGGTCTACACATGGAATTTAGGAAACCACTATGAGGTTCAATCCCAGCCAATGGTAAACCTTGGTGTCCCTCATTCTATGGTGAACTCTCCCTGATCCACCCTCAGTGGTGTTCAGATTAGCCATTACTTTCTGACATCTTCCCTCCATGGGTCACATCACCTTGGATCCGTCCTCCTTGGGTGTTCTGATCCATCCATCTTCTAGGTGTTCCCTCCTTAGGATATACCAATCTGATTCATCTCTATGGTACATTATGTTCACTCTCATTCTGTCTCCGCAAGACATTACAAGTGTAGCCTACCTCATGATAAACATGAGTTGACTGAGGAAAACCTCAAAAGACATGCCTTTGGTGTAACCGTCTCTGCAAGACGTTAAAATCATAGAATACCCTGTTTTAATCATGGAAATATGAGGAAAGCCTCAGAGACATACCCCTGACATAAGATACCCCACGACTGACGTGGGATTCCTTAGGTTCTTCACCCTTTGAGATGCCTTCTTATGAGTAAGAATATAAGTTCTCCTATGTACACGCATCCAGAGATTCCCTTACATGATCGATGTTACCATCTTCCCTGATCAAAGGATGCTACCATGTCAATACCGCATGGAATGTCCTGACGGAACTAGTGTAATTAACCAGCATCCATAAGGATAAGGCACCGGGAATGAGAACCACGAACCACGACATAATCTATGAGGGAGAACCTAACTAGGTAATGAGTTCTGAGGATGAAACCATGGAAGGAAGAACCGATATCCCATCATCCTGTTTCAATCAAGGAGAAAACATCCTTGATCAAGGAACAGATGCCACTCAACTTTGGAAAGAGGGAATGTGGGGAAATAGTTGTGCATCCTCTAAAGACAAATCCACTCACCCCGGTGAAATTGTTAGGAACACAAATATCTTATTCACATAGTTCCATTCAATACGATATGAAAACAGATATAGTGTTTATGCATGCGTACGAACTCCTGTCACCATAAATAATGTTTTCCATTTTATACATTTATCTATTATACATATTTATTTTATAAATAGATATAATATATAAATCATGTTTTATATTATGGAAGTATTTAAATCATGATCTATGTGATACAATCAAGATTAACAAGTCAAAACAAGTACGATAAAAATTCAATTATTATCTGGAATGTTAATTTAACATGGAAATTATTATTAAATATGTAGTATAAATTCAAAAATGAATCATGTATGAAATAATAAATTTTAATATGGTTTGGGTATAATTTAATAACATACTACAGTCTTCATACAGAAGGTCAAATGCACTCTCAACCAATGGAAAGTCCAAGGTAAGGGTTAATTTAACAATATATTTATTATCCGAGATTGTTTTTATGTAAGTATCTACTGGGACATCATTACTATCCATGTACATGTTTCATAAAAGAGTTTTAAAAGGGAATAGTTTAATGTAATTTTTAATAAAACATCATTTTGAAATTTTTTAAATATTTATTCTTTTAAACCTTTATCATTAATGTTAATTATTTCAAAATGGTTTTAAGGATTTATTTGTATAGACATGAATTTTTTAAAATTTTAATTCTTTTAAAAATATTCAATGTAGTATGAGAAACATTGATTCATAAATATCTTTTAAATGAATTCCTTTATAGAATATGTGACTTTTAAATGATTTCCTGAATAAATTGATATTTCTCTCGATGATTTTTACTAATCATTTAGAACTATGTCATCAACCTTTAGGGGATTTTATTCTTGATCCTGGTTGCTTTATTATGATACAATTCTTCCACATTGTTTTGATGGTTTTGTGATATATTTGACTGTAGATGTGTTATTTTTATACAATGCATGGTTTATGGATAAATTATTGACATTTCTTATGGTATTTTTAATACGAATGTTTATGTTATATTTAATCCTTTTCAAATGAGGAATGAATTGGACTTAGTATGTGATGGGTGGAGCCCTCTATTACTCCTTGATGAATTAGTAGGTCTCATGATACAATCTACTATCTTGGAACAAGGCCTTTAAAAAATATTATTTCTAGTCATGACACAAGGCCTTGAATATGTGGTAATGAAGACTGAAATTATGTATTCTATTAATATAAAATTGAATATAGATATTTCATGTGATTATTCGACTAGAATTATATCAATGTGAATAATTAAATGGAATTATTTGATTTATCTTTTCCATATTATACAGATGTTTAACATTAAAAGGCATTTGTTTTAGTTATATACCCTACCATAAATGTTTATATTGATTTATGAAAGTTTCTTCCATATTGTTATCCTTACTGAGCTTTTGAGCTCACCCCTTTCTTATGTTTTATTTTCATAGGATTACAAGAAGTATATTATTATTGATAAGAAAGGTTAAGATACCAGATTAACGGCATTCTCAATGAATCATTTATGTGGTGTTTTATTTTCTATTGTGAAATATAACTTTCATGTATGTAATAAATTTTCAAAGACTGCTATACTGATCAGTCTTTCAGGACATGATTCCTTGTAATCATGACAATGTATTAAAAATAATGCATTGACTCTGGGTAACTAGGGTCGGGGCGTGACACTGGGAGGATATTTTAGGAATACATATTGCTCTAAATGAAATTACAATGGATAATGGAATGTATCGATATACGATTTCATCTAAATATTTGTATAACCATTTTTATGGATAAAATGTAACTTCTTTAAAGATTCAAGCACTAGATGAGGTCCTAATACAGCAAGCTATCCTATAATTAACCAGTATTGGGGTGAATGAGATGTCCAACTGTATAGGACATTATAGGGAGACATTCAAATAGTTCATAGGATGATATTTTAATAATATATTTTAGAAATATGTCATTTTTTATAAGAACCTCTATAAAAAAGAGATGAATCTTGGATCACGTCCAATTATATTTGAATTTTTTTCTTGGATTTACCATTGGTCTGTGTGTGAATGTATGTGCTATAAAGAACTTATATACTGAGATATATATGTAATACCTTCATGAAAAATGATTTAAATAGATAATACCTATCAGATATTATATAGTATGGAACACCTTGAAGTTTTATAATCTCCCAACAATAACGTCTTCTATGATTATCTAATTAAGAAAGTATCTTAGATAGGTAGAAATTGGGAAAACATTAAAAACATGCCAATGATAACCCATATAATGTTACTACCTTAAGGTGACCTTGGCTAACCAATAACTAAGTCTGTGGTGATTTCATTCTATTCCCACTATGTAATGGAAATCGACTACAAAATACCCACTAAAAATTACTGTTTTCGTATTATCTTCTAAATGTTGGAACATCGGGTAATTAAACATTCTCTCTACCTCCCTATCACCATCCACTAATTCTGGCAGCGTAAGTCAGGAAATATCATGGTATACCTAGGATGTACTTCCCAAATAGAGGTAGGTGAAACTTATAAGAAATCCTTCATCATATCTATAGTAACCCATATGATTCCATTAATTTTGAAGACCACATTCTCATCACAAACCCATCCATGTAGTGGTTCATCATTATAAACACTCTCTCTTATAAACATTCTCTCAGGATCAAATTTATTCTTCATATCTACACTATCTAGAAGTGAACAGGTTACTTATAAAGATATTAACACATGATCATCCTGATAATAATGAACCTTCAAATACATCTTATAGAACTAGTACATCAACACCAATCACTATTGGTATCCCAAACTACCTATTTCATTGTCATCCAGCTTAGAGTAACATCAATAAAATTGAATTTTCATGACATATAATAATTGTATAAGTCATAGGAAATAATATATTCAACCCATATTCACTATCATACATTCATTTCATATTGTGTAAAGATGTATTTGAATATTTTTTGGTTGGTATGCACCTGAAATAGATCTCACAGTATATATTTCCTTCAAAATTGCAACACATGAACCACAGTTTCTTGCTCGATATAATGCATCATGTAATTAATCTCATGAGTACATAAATGTCAATACCTATATGCCAAGACATGATATCCAAGCATTATAAAACCTCCATGCAAGATACCAAACACGTCACAATAAAATAAATATATTGTTCATAGATGTATAAGAATCATTGATTGTTTCTAAATAAAATCTTTACTTAATCTCCTCAATTTCTTTCATAAATGATTCAAGCCCTATAAATATGACCCCTTTTACGGAAATGTTTGTATGTGGAACTTCTATGTGTGAAAATTAATGCACAAAGCACATATATAATTTATACATCACTAAGAAACTCCATATGTCAAAGATGTTCTTGGGTTTATCCTAAGGATCTATAGTGATCACCTTCTCTAGTTCAAGTGACACACCAAAATCTAAGATGTTGTGACCATGGAAGTGTTCTTTTTTTATTCAAATATACCATTTTTTGAGATTATTACAAAATTTTATCTCTCTCTTTATATCCAGCATGATCTCAAGGATATTTTTATGGTCATGTCTGGTTTGATAATACAAAAAGATATCTCCTATGAAGATAACAACATTGGAATCAATATATGGATGGAAATCCTGATTCAATAGATCTAGGAAAATTTCAAGCACATTCTTGAGACCAAATGGAATGAAAAATAAGTCATACAATACATATCTAATATAGGATGTTTTATGTGGTATATTTGATGGCCACACATGCACCTAGTGATATACTGACATCAAATTAATCTTCTCAATTTACATGATCATATAATCCAATATAATAGTTCTTATATAAAAGGTATTAGGTACTAGTTCCAAACCATATATTGATTCAACCTCTATAAATAAAAAATAATCTATGGTTACTATAGGTGAAACCCATTATAAATTACATGGTATTATAAAACCCTTAGCATCAAAATCCATGACAAACTTTCATGAGCTCCAAAGGTTCATAAGTGCCATCATGTAATAATGAATGGACAACAGTATATATTCTAACACTATGTCAATAGTGAACTCCACTTCCCCCATAAATGGATCCCTATAAAAGTCCTCTAGGAAGTCAACCCAAAAATATTCTACCATAAAATGGAAATAAATAATCAACATTCCCAATTTTCTCATAAAAAAATAGAAATATGAGCCCTCATAATCCTATATCCCCATGATTCCTAGGTCCAGCTTGACTCTTCTGGACATTGAATCCACCCATGTTAAAAAAATTAAAACCATTTGGTCATTTGAAACAGAAACACTACAAATAATATTCATCTTGAGTGTAAAAGAATATAATCTAGTCAATCATAGTTATGCTGTTGAAATGCATAATTTACTAGAATGAAAGACATTAAATAATAAGATAATTGCATATATCTTGGGGAATTACATAAATCAGCATACACTCTCAATTTGGATCCCTAATGGTGGGTCAAGATATATCACATAAAAAAGTACTCTATCTTTATGATAAAAATTTCTATAATCTCCATCCATATAAATAATATAAGATCCTTGTTTTGAATAAGGTATATAATAAAGTTGAGACTATGAGAATAATTCCTCGAACTATAGATGGCATAAGACCCTACCCCATGGGAGTAGGCTATGCAACGTAGATATGGTCATACCTTATGCCTTGACACACACACTAAGTACCTTTGGATGGACCAATTAGCAATAAATGTATATCTGAATCCTAGATACCTAATCCACATCCACATACTTGGACTAATCCATTAGTAATATTCCATATCCCTTCCTGAGGTGGAGATATTAATCCTTCACCCAAATATGGAGTTGGTGTAGATCGGTTCTCACAAGGCACTTGAGGTAATGTTTAGTAGAAACATTGGGGGTCCATATCTTACCAAAAACACAGAACACAATTGTGTGCTTCATACATTGGTGTTTATTATGGCACAACATTCCTTACTAGTGACATAATATATAACTATCAGTGTGTGTTAAATATCCATCATCGCCCCCACAAGCAGTATCAAGTGATGTTTCCTGTCACTGGATGAGCCGACTCTATTTTTTGATACTAAACTACCCTATCCCACAAAACTGACTTACATCATTTTCTACAAGATGAAGAGTTCATGTCTCACTCTAATAGTTATAATGTAAATCTACAAGACATTCAACTACGATTATATGGAATACAAAAAAAATACATGCACAATATTAGTATCCTCATTTTTCACATGCCGGTGTTAGTGAAAATAACTAATTCTTGGTGAAATGAGAAGATTAATCCATCAAGTACCTAACACCCAAACATAGGTTTGTAAATTATCTAGAATTAACTACTCGTAGTGTTTTGGGGAAGTAGTTTTCAAAGAATGTTTCCTACAATTCCTCCAATACCGTACCATGATGTCAATCTACTTGGGAGATCACATCCCAAAAATATTTCGTCGAAGCATGAAGCTCGTAATTTTAATGCTTTAACAACTACTATGGATCCATATATAAACAATAAATGATGAATTTTATGGCCTTAATATATGAATCAATAGCCTATGGACCACTATACATTTAGAAGGTGGGGGTGTTGCTTTTGAAATTCTAACATGAACTCTGCCAGGTTTGGGGAATGCTATGGATATCCGTACATAGACTGGTTAAATTATATAAAGATCAATCAAAAATGAACATCAACACCCATATGATTAATATCAAGAGGTTCCTTATGTGGAATTATAAGATGAAATACTAGTGTCTTAGGTCCTACAACTTGTATAGCACGATCATCATCGCTAGCTTGTGTACAACCTGAGCATGTTTTGGTGGAATATATCTACAAATTATAAGGCCACAACTCCAATATGTTTTACTATTTGAAATGATAACATAATATAGAATAGGGTAGGTATATTCCTTCATATATAATGGACATGACCCTTTACTTACTTTATAAAAATAGTTCTAGGAGATAAATAAGATCATCAATGTCATAATAGAAATTTTCAACTACCCACTATTAAGTATGGGTCAGGCTCAAAGTCTCACATATCACAAAAAAGTTCCTAGTATATAGTGTCTCAATTTTATGGAATATATTTAAATTCCTTTTCATTATAATTCATATCCAATTTAATGGTAACCATTTTATTCAATAATTTAAATAAATTTAATCATGTACAAATATATATATGTGTGTGTGTGTGTGTGTGTCTATGTGTGGGTGTGTGTGTACATCATATTCTATTTTCATGAGTCAAAAATCCCATTAAATAAAGAATACTTATTATAAGATGGAGTGGAACATCACGTATTTGTGACCTGGCCCTTACATCCATCATCAGTATATAAAATGTCATATATAAGGATTTGATTAAATAAATTAAAATCCCTAATTTATTGAAGTACATGATTCACATGGGTTAATTTTTTTCAATATTTAAATTATTTTATTTTTTATTTTCTTTTATTGTATCATTTATGTTGGCATTCTGACTACTTCTTATAGATGATAGGTATAAATAACTATTGGTTTCTATGGAAATAATATTAGGTGGTATATTTGTGGTTACTTTTTCTAGGATGTGGAGGGAGACTGGGTGTGAGTTAATTGTTCATTTTATGTATTATATTACTACTTATTTTTTTGTTATTTATTTGTTTATATCTTTTTTTTGGTATGGATGTCTGACTTATAGAAAATCCATGATATTATTTTTTTTTGAAAAATTATATTTCTCGTGATAATGAATGGGTATAATCATCCTATTTTTTAATAAAATAAAAATTTATAATGTATGTAACTTAAATATTTAACTTCATTAAAATAAGAAAAAAAATTATAAAACATAAATAGGGATACATAGGATTGATATAAAAAAGTTGAAAATTTAAACCATTTAATGTAATATAATTGAAAAATAATATTTATCTATTATATAATTGAATTGACATTACTATAATGTTTGTCTATTTTTTTAAAAAATCATATAACATTGATATTTTTTCAAAAATAGTCATAAATTTGCATGATATTTATAATAAAATAATTTAATATAAAAAATAAAATGTTGTATAATGTAGTAGATTTAACTAATGGGAAAAATGAATATGTACATGTTTTTATTAAAATGTAATTGATATTTTCATTTATATAAAAATATATCAAAGTAAAATATATTCATGTAATTAATGGTAATTATTTATTCAAAACATGTATTGAAATAATTACTATTACTGTGTGAAATAAAATAGTTAAAACCCATAAATAATGTAACATCATTATACTTTAACAAAATAATTACTTTTTTTCAAGGAAATTAAAACACTACTGGTGTTTCTAAATGGGTGAAAAGATACATATAAAAATCTAAGTAAAGACATAGAATTTTTCAAAATTGAGATCAGTTTAGTACAAAATCAAGTAAATTTTCACACAAATGACAACCCAAAAATATTTCAACAGTTCTAAACAAAATATAAAAAACAATAAAATTTTGTTAAAAATGATTAAAACATAGAGTTATAAATTTGAATTTAAAAGACATTACATAATAATGAAGCTAAAAATATATGTTTCTAATCCTATGTAATTATAATAAAATTTTGTTTTTCAATAATGAGTCAATTAATATATCCATTTTTTTGGAAGAAAACCTAGTAATCAAAAAATATTATTATTAGATTAAACAAATTATAAACTACGTTCATTAATGAATAAATGTAGAATAAATGAATTAGGAAATACCATTTTTCAATGAAACCAATTCACCAAGTATTAATAATCATTGAATATAGTATTCAGAAAAAATTGGTCCAATATAAATCCAAATAATGCAACCCCTAATATGTTATATTACACATGTGTCACTACAATGTGTATAAGATGGGTATTAATTATAAAAATAAATTAAATTTGTAAATGAAAATAAAAAATCAATGGTTTTGGGGGTATTTTTTCATTCTTCCAAATAAAGGTAAATCAAATACAATAGTTTTTCCCTATTAACACATTAAAACGTTTGAAATCGAGTGAGACATGAATATTTTAGACCATAAGATTTATTTCATAAATCAATGGGATTTAAGAGATATCTGGGACGATATTTGTTAGATAAGAGGAATGTAGTAAGGGGAAGAGTATTTTTTAGAGGTGACAAAGTATTATTTTTTTCATCCAGAAAATAAATATATTTCATGTAGTATTCTCCATTTTTTCAGTCATAACATAATTTTTATTATTATTTAAGTATTTACTTTAAATGGTATCATTATTTATAATTTTCTCTTTATGAATCATATCAGGTGAATTAATATAGCAATTAAACATCCATTTAAAAATATTAATGATGAGAGGAATCGAAACATTATTAACCTAGAAGTGAAACAATAAAAATTTGTAGATAATATTATTACTCCATTCAGTCTCCAAAATATTTAAAATAACATGACATTAAATCCAAATAATAAAAAGAAATGGTTAAAAAATATTATGATGTAGTAAAAACATTCACCAAGTTTAAAAAACAAATATCATTCACTAGGGTTTTCCTTAGACCAAGCTTAATCTAAACATAAACAAGTATATTTGGGAGGAATAAAATTTGAGATAAATAAAAGATCATTGAAAGTATTATTATATATATTCTACAAAAATTTGTGTCAATGACTACCACATATGATTATCTAATCTTTATCTTTTACATGGAAATATTATGAATTATTGTAAGTAGATGTTAGGATTATATAAATAATTAAATGATATATATATATATCATATGTATTTTTATAAATTAAATAACTATATTATTAATTAAAATGAAATGACAATTCTAACATGAATGTATTCAGAAAATTAAATTAATCATTTTTAACCATAAAAATGTTTTTTAACATTATCCTTTTATTTAATATAGATTTTTATTTCGAGAAATAAAAATTAATATAGTTTGATTATGATGATAATAAATTATATTTTATATATGAATAATACATTTACATTCATTTAACCAATAACTACAGTTAAATGAGAATAAGAAAAATTAATAATTTAAAATGATTTTATCTACCAAAACATTATTTATATATATCATATGGTTTAATTTTAAAGTTAATATTCAAAAAATTTAGATGTATAATTACATAAAATGGTGTAAAAATTTACACTCAGCATGTTTAAATTATTTAAGGAGAGAAAACATACATTTTAATTAGAAAAATAATTAACACAGTAAATAATTATTCAAGGTTAATAAGTGTACGATGATATAATACAATATATCATTAATTTTGTTTTGTTTACAAATAACGAAACACATATAGATGAAATATTTTAGGTATGACTTCAAATAACACTTGACTTAAAAATATTTCCACATACAACTAAACAAAATCACGTATGATTCCATCTTCGCCCCTCATTAGGATTTAGTTTTTGTGGGAATGTCTCTCACTTTCATCTATAAAAAGAGTTTACTTCTATATAGTTCAAGAAAAAATATACATAGAAACTCTCTTGAATATATTCCGATTTTACCAATAATCAAATAATATACTATGTTTTTAGTCCCTTTTTTAGAATAAAGAGTCCCATTTTCTTTTTTAAAAGAAGTATTTTAGGAGAATATTCAAGAACTCAATTTGAGTGTCATCCACTCCTTGATAATTTATCTTTAGATTTCTCATCCAACCTACTCCAAAAATATTCAAAACACAATATTAAAATCAAATAAGTAATATTATAATTATTAAATTTTGTAGTCTTAATTAAATAATTAATATTTACCTTCTTTTAATCAGTTGAAAATGAAAATATCGCATGTGTTATGTGCGGACTAATGCCTCCATTAATTGAATTTTTCAATTTGTAATCTCCACCTTTCATTGATAATCTAAATAATGTATTTAATGAATAAATATGTTATTTTTTACATGGTTAATATTTATTAATATTAAATTAAGAATTCTGTTAGTATATCACCCCTTATTAAAATTCTTTATCTTCTTTGATAAAAAGTACAAAAACAAGATCATCACCTACTTCATATTCAATGTTGATAATTAAATGTAATGAACAGACCCCAATTACCCAGAGTCAGTGAATTATTACATAACATTAGAATGATCACTAGAGATCATGTATCGAAATACACATTATTTTAGTATCCTTGTATGTACTAGATACGTACATAAGTTTTACACAAAATCATGAAAAATGAAAAACAAAATTGTTTCTCCTTTGAACACATTCACATACTTTGGACTACCGTTGTAGGTTATCATAATACACTTCATCAACCAAGTAAAAATAAAAAAAATAAAGGGGTGAGATTATATTCTTATTGAGGATAACAATATAGAGAAAACTATCATTATAAGAATAAACATTTAAGGCAATGTATAACACTAAATAAAAGACATTTAAAACAGAAACATCTGTATAATATGGTATACATAAATAAAATAATTCCATTGACATACTCACTGGGATATTATAATAGTCAAATAATCCCATGAAATATCAATATCTATGTTCATAATTATAGAATTCATAATTTCATACATCCTAACCACATAGTGAAGGCCTTATGCCAGACTACTGATAAAATTTTCTCAATGCCTTGTTCCAAGACACTAGTTTGTCACATGAGATCTACTGATGAATCCAGAAGCTATAGAGGGCTCCACTAGTCACATAATAAGTCCAATTAATTCCTCACATTATAATTATGAGACATAATCTGATCATTTGTATTAAAACTAGCGTACAAAATGTCAATATTTTAACCACAAACCATGAATTCTATAAAAATAGAACATCCACATTCAATAAAAACTCTTAAATACAATATATAAGATGGTAATATAATAAATAAAACTCAATAAAGAATAATTAAGGATATTTACATTGAGGAAAATATTAAGTAAATCTATTTAAGAGAGATATCACCCTTTTTCTAGAAAACATTAAAAAATCTCACTATTTATCAAAAATCTGTTAAAAATGGATTGTTAAATCAATGTATACCAAAACACTTTGAATTATTTAAAAGGAATTTAAATTTTAAAACATTAATTTCCATATAAATAAATCCTTTACACCATTTTTTAAACATGGACATTAATGGGAATGATTCAGAAGAATACATTTAGAAAAAATTTTAAAAAATATTTTAATTATAGTTCCAAACCAAATGAGAGACACCTGAATAAATATAATTGAGATAATAAAAAGTCTTTAATATTTTGAGAATAATGTTATTATTGATATACTTTTTCAATGTACATTATGTAAACCATATAAATGTGAATTGGTGCATAATAATAAAGAAGTCTCAATAGAATGCAAATTGAGATGAAATCCCTTATAAATACCCTTTCCTTAAGTTAATTATTAATCCATGACATAATTATGTGTGAAAAATACAAATACACTAAATATTATTGGATATTACATGTAAATAAATCAGATAACATTCAAACAAATTCTTGTAAAAACAACACTAATTACTTGGATGTTTAACTCAATGAATTGAAATTGAGTGAAGATTACTCTTATCAAGTTCATATCGATGACTTGAAAATTTAAAAATGGTGTGATTATGTGTATAATAAGTACATAAAAACAAATTGGGGTGAAAATTACTACATAAATAAATACATAGTTATTTCACACAAAATTTTGGAGTAAAATAATCAATGAAGTTTGCGTAAATCCCAATGAGTGAATTCAAAATTTGAAATTCCCTTACAAATTTGTTAACTTAAAAAAAATAAACCACATTAAATTAGTATCATATAATGAAGATTTAAAAACCAATAAATTAATGTATATTAAACAAATAATACAATAATGGGCTATACATACTCCACATAAAATGAAATATTGGCAATATACATGAGTCTCACGGGAATAAGAAGTGATATGAAAACTCATTACATTGTAATTTTCCATAGTAGTGGGTAGGTTAAACTCTTATATAATGGAAAATAATTGGTAATAAATTATAAAAGAACCAAATATATAAATATGATATCATATATGATCTTCTAATCTCTCTTTGTTAATGATGTTTTAGTAGTATCATTGTTTGGGGTGTTTACAAATTCTTTTTCCTTTATATGTTTTGTTACGTAAGACATGTTTGTATTGATAGGGTGCATATGATTCATATATAGAGTTGTATTTAGTTCTTAAACATTAGTTTTAATCACCATATAAAAAATATTCTTGTATTGGTACGATGGGGAACGAAATCTCATCGCATTGTGGAGAGGGTAAGTTGTACGTAAGCATTAGGAACAATATCCATCTATTAGTGGTGAACTAAAATTAAATTGGATGGTATATAATATATATACAGAATATTTACCATGTTATATTAATTTTTTAAATCAATTATAATCATTATTATACCCATCAATGTAATTATGTGTTGAATAACAAACTACACCACGACAAGGAGACGGTAAGCCATATGAACGCACGTTTGGTGACGTTGTCATTCATAGGATGGATAGAAAAATGAATATGGTTGTACCATATATATATATATAATAAAGCTATATAGAAGGTACTAGTTTTATTATTTTGGTATGTAATCAACAAAGAAAGAGGAAGTGGAAGAGGAAATGTACTTTGAAATAGGTGTAAAAATTATTACCTCTTCTTCGGGTGCTTCCTTTGGAATTGATCAATAGGGATCCATAGGAATGATTTATGATCAATGTATAGACTCTAGGCTTAATTTAAGGTATTTAATAGTATATTTGAGCAGGTTTAGTCTGATTCAAGTTCCTTTGGAGGTGTGAAATTAAGGGAAGGGTATGTACGCTTTTATAAGAGAGTGAGGGGAACTTTAAGAAATGCTTGAAATATTATATTATTATACATTAATATTCAGTTTATAATGGCTCCAAAAGGACTTATTTATATGATAAGGTGGGTTTGGTCAAAAACCTATCAGCCAATTGGATTTATATAGGTTTATGTCATCATATTAACCTTATATGTTAGATTTAACTATTAGTTAAAAAGTTTTACTTTTACCATGCATTCTTTTATTATTTTAATAAATGGTTAATAGAATTACTATAAAAAGACAATAGAACCCCAAGTGGTTTTTTATTGACATATATAACCTTATCTATGTTCTTTGTACAAACCATAGGTTTTTAGGAATATTATATCAATAAATAATATATTATTTGTTTTAAAATATCTTTTATGTAAATCTTTACACATTTTAGTATTTGGTATTTTTGAAAGTCTTAAAAACATTATCACAGAAATAATAAAATTATTTAATAACCCATAAAATATCAAATTAAACAAAAAAAGGAATGGAATACATCATAATTCTCAATTTACAATTAGTTTAATATTTATAATATCAATTATTTTAATTATTCCATAATAAGGTAATTACTACATCATCATTATGTCATTAATAATTTTAATTATTTAATGTCTAAAAATTTTTAAATAATAATCTATTATGTAGGAAATATTTTTATCTTTCTAATGAATATTTATAGTCGAATTTATCTTCCATATAACCCTATAATAAATATGTTTTAGATATAAAAATTTGAATTTAACAGTTTTAACTAAACTTTAAATAAAATATAATAAATGTCCAAATCTAAAAATGGCGGACAAAAATGATCATATTTTCTTCATATGCTTTGTTTTGGTCTAAATATATTTATCCAGTAGAATAAAGACATGTGTTAGGGTAATTATAATAATATTTTTACCTTTAATTACCCTATTACTTTTAATCATGGTAAATAAAATTCAAAAGTCATTATTTAACAAAAATTATTATGATCATATTAAACCACATTTTTCTTATTGATTTCAATAATTTCTCTCAGATTTTTGAATTCAATTCATAGAAGTGGTAAAATTATTCATTATGTAAATTTGTAAATGTTCCTAGAAGTTGGGTACAATATTGAAAAAGTTCAATAAAATTTCATAGATCTAATGTTATTATAAAATGGTGTCAATTAATTAAATTGTACTAATATAGTTTTTATGTACCTATTTTGGCATTAATGTAATGTAAAATAAAATAAATAATTATATAAATAAAAATTTGGTTTTCTAAAAAAAACACAGTGTTTTTCATCATTCATCAAGAATTGAACTCTTTCAGAAAAATATAAAAAATTATCCAAAAGCTAATTTTGATATTAAAAATTAATAAATGAGGTCTATTCTCCCAAATTTTAATCCTGTAAGTTTTTTTAATTCATTTTAAATAAATATTCCCATTTTCAGAACAATAAAAAAGGTTTTTGAGAAGTAGAAACTATCCAATGATTTATATGTGCTTATATTTTATTTAAATTTGAAATTAATTCTAATAAACAACTTTGGATTCTATTATAAAAATATAATCTAATTATAATTCAAAACCATTGAAATGTATAATTTGACACTATCGATTATTTTTCATTAAAAAGTTTTTTTCAAATAAAATATAGTATTTTTCACTATTCGTCATAAATGATAGTCATCAGAAAGGCACCAAAAAATTATCCAAAATAATTTTTATGTCCCTATTATAAAGTAGTTTTTTATTTTCTCAAATTAAATATATAAAAGTGTCAAATATTGGATTTAAAAAAAGGGTTCTCCTTTAAAACGTGGTAAATTTTCAATTTTTTTAAAATACATCATTTATCAGAAAAATTTAATTTGTTCTTATATTATGTATAAGAAATAAATTATATAAGGGTTAAAATTATATAGACTATATAAAATTTTGAATGAATTTTATACTATTCAAAACCGTTTTTTGAACAGCTAGTTTAGTATGTCATGGTGCGCACAAATATAGTGTTGTGTATTGCGCAAGCTATTGAATTGATTTAAAGAATATAACATACTATGAAATCATGGGATGTTAAATTGTCCCCTATTAGAATTTGCGTAATCACAATTTTAAAATTGGGCTTGGGAACTTCATTTAAATTCCCACATCAAAAAAAGAGTAAATAAATTTTTAAATAAATTAATCAAATTAAAAGAAAGAAAGATAGTACAGAGGTCACCCAAGATAACCGATATAGTGTTTTTATGTTGGTTAAAATGGTTATAGATGATAAACAAAGTGTCAAGTTCTAATGAATAGTGATAAAAACATGATTAGGAGAATGTTAACAACAACAAATCCACAATCATGTGATTGGTTAATCAGTCAAAAGATTCTTGTAGGAATACTAAATACACAATGTTTTTTCCCATTTAATAATGTTGAGGAATTTATTTATCAGATTGAATATGAACATAAAGAGATATACTTAATTTTCCTGTACAGTTTCATCATTAAATAAATTTCTACTAGTAACTCATATTTTATTCAAATGATGTGTATTCAAGGTGACTTGGTCACACTTAAAGCCCTAGAATCAACTTCTAGAGAATCACATTATTCACAAAGGTCATACAATATATCTTATTTGTCTTTATAGATTTTACAAAACCAAAATGGATAGTAAAAGATCAGATGAACCCAAAAATAGAAAATTCTTTATAAAAAGAAATACTAATCTTAATTTCCCAAATTAAACAAACAATACACAATGTTCAATATTTACCATTCAATAAAAAATTGTCCTTAAAATCTTTCAATATAATCCAAACTAATATTGAAACCCAAAATGTAGAAGATTATAATCACATAATCAATAATATTAAATCTTAACATTTATCTCAAACAACATCAACAACTCTTAACATTACATAAATAAGAGTAATTCACTAAATCACATACTAACTATGATAGTTTGATAATTTCCATTAATAACCTTCATCTCTATAAAAAACATAGATTCTATTAGAATAAAAATACACCATTACTCCTAAAATAAAATCCCATTGAATTCTATTTTCCTTTAGTAATATAATGTTCCCAATAGAGCGAACATCTTCCTAAATATCATTTATCACTTAATCACAAAATCAATTTCCTATACTAATGATATCAATTTGATAAATATAATATCACAAATCATCTTATTATTGATCAATAAAATAATTTATCTAAAAAAATTAGTCACAATAACCATGTGCTCCAAAGAGTCCAATGGTCGGTGATAAAACCTAGGCATACTTTGGATATGGGTTAAATTCACACAGCTTTGTCTGATACTAAGGGTTGTCATATGGTTTGCATGTTTTCCTTTTTGAAAAAATATATTTTATAACATTTCCAAAATGAGATAAATTTATCGAAATAACCATAACATAATTTAATCACAAATTTTATCTCATACCTCACATTTTCATCAAAAAATTTAACAACCTGTAATTGCCTCGAATTCAAGGAACATATAAACCCAAATTTTTCATTATAAATATAACCAAAAAAGAATAGATAATTATTATTCAAATAGAATTTTCATATATCAAACTGCAGGGTTACACATACAAGAGAAATGTATTCCAAACTAATCCCAACAACAAATAGGATAATACTTTTAAACATTTCTCCATGTATTTAATTATATATAGGTTATTCCATGACCTAGTGCTTATCCTATAAAATAGTGCATTGACCCAATTAATACCTAGTTACCCTAAATTTACCGAAAATGACTGTAAATGTATTCTTAGAATCATATTTTTTTCTCCCATAGTACTCTTCTTTATTCCTCAACAATTTATTAAAATATATCCTTATTTTCCACACATAAAGAATTACTTTATTCCATTGAGATACTTTATGAGGTTTCTCCTTCCATATTTCTACAATGATGGAAATTAATCGTTCTTTTCTCCACTGCCTCCAATACTAGAGCTCTTACCATTCTCTGCATTTCTTTTCTTTGTTGTGTTTGGGAGTCGGTTAACATATATGTCATTGAATATATTATTGGAAACCAACTTCGGCATGAACAAGATATCTTTTATGCCTTTAAACATTCAATTTAGTTTCTCCTTTCCACCATCATTTCCACCTTGTACATCATGTTCAACATTACTATGACTTCTTTGGAATCCATCCATTGGATAAAACCAAAAATCATAGTGTTAGTAATAACAGTCATAAAATAATTTTGGGAATATTTTAAAAACTTATTTTCAATCTAAAACACCTTAGGATTTACCACGGTAATTTATTATCCTCATATATTGAAATCCATAGAATCATTTTTTAATGAAAATGTTAAATATCCTAAGAATATCCACCCATAGTGTCATAACCAAGAGTACATCAAGGCCTGTTGTCTTACACATGTTCCCTTTCGATTCTAGCTCAAAGTAGTGTTTTTGAGTTTCACCCCTAGGTACAACTGTGCTAGGTCTGCCTCTACCTTCTCATACCCAGAAAACATTGTATTGGTTATAAAACCCACATAATATTTAAATTATAAAAAAATTTGGATGTTCATCTATACCAATCCTAAAATTATATCTTAGGGTTGTGTTTTCTAATTATAGTTTTTCTAAATCTATCTTCCATGCTTTGTATTAAATCTCTCTGTGATGCAAAAAGTAATGCCCCTAGCCTAGTTACCTAGAGTCGGTGAATTATTTCATAATAGTGTAATGATCACAAAATACCATGTATTGAAAGACCAATTATATTAGTATCCTTCAAAGTACTAGAAACATACATAAATTTTACATTACATCATGAAATAAAAAAAATTGTTTCCTCTTTGAACAGACTCCAATCCATTAGCCTATCTCTACATGATAATCATAATATACCTCTTCACATTTGGAGAAGTGGAAAACATAAGAAATTGGTTTTCTCAGATACTCAGTAAGGATAACAATATAAAGATAACTTTCGTTATAAGAATAAAAATTTAAATAAATGTACAAGAATAAAACACAATCCTTTTGAACATAAAATTCAGTATAATATGGAAAAGATAAATCAAATAATTCCATTTATTTACTTGGATGAATATTCTACTTCTTGAATAATCACATGTAATATCATTAGATAAGTTCATATTGACGAAATGCATAATTCCGGACAACCTAACCACATAGTCATGGACTTATGCCACGACTACAAATAATATTTGGTCAAGGCCTTTTGTCAAGACAATAGTTTGTATCATGAGACCTACTGATACATCAAGGAGCTATATTAGAATCCACCCATCATTAAAATCTCCAATGCATTCATTATATGAAAATTTTGAAACATAATCTAATCAATCGTTTTAAAACTATCATACTAAATGTCAATATTTTAACCAAAACAATGAACGATATAAAAGTAGATCATCTACAGTCAAACATAACTCATTCAATACAATATTGATGATTTTATTATAATAAATCAACCTAAATCGAGTATAATGATGGATATTGACATAGATGAAAATAATCAGTATAACTATTTGAGAGAAATAACCCTTTTTTCTCGAAAACATCTAAAAGTATCACTATTTATCTATAAACTATTAAAAATATATTTTTTTAATCAGAGTGTCCCATACCACATTGAAACAATTAAATAGAATTTTAATTTTAGAACATTCATGTCTATATAAATAAATCCTTAAAAACATTTGTAATAGATGTACATTAATGAGAAGTATTTAGATGAATAAATCTCTAATACATTTAAAATGATATTTTAGCTAGAGTTCTTATCCCAATTATAGATACATGAATATATATAATTGAGGTGATAAAAAATTTATAATATCAAGTGAATAATGGGATTAATGATATACTATGTCAATGTACAATATGTACACCATATAAAAGTGAAATGGTGCATATCAACAAAAATGTCCCAATAGAATGTAAATTTAATTAAAATCTCTAATAAAGACCATATCCTTAGTTTAAGCATAAATAAATGACATAATTATCTGTGAATAATATAAATAAACTAAATATGATTTGATATTATGTGTAAATAAATTATAGGACATTCAAACAAATTCTTGTAAAAGCAAAACCAATGACTTAGATGTTTAACTGAAGGAATGGAAATTGAGTTAAGATTACTATTACCAAGTTCATATCGATGACATGGGAATTTATCGAGTGAGTGATTATGTGTATAAAAATTATATCCACACAAAGGGGATTGGAAATTTATACATAAATAAATAAATAAGGATTTGACAAATAATCTTGGAGTAAAATAATCAATGAAGATTGTGTAAAGCCCAATGAGTCGAAATCGAAATTAGAAATTCCCATACCAATTTGGTAACATGTGAACCATATACCCCATTAAATAAGTATCAGAAAATAAAGATGTAAATACCCATAAAATAAATTATATTACCCAAATAATGTGATCAAGGGTAGTATATACACCACACAAATAGAAATAGTTTCAATATTGCATGAATCTCATAGGAATAAGAAGTCAGATGAAAACCCCTAACATAGTACATTTCCTTAGTTCAGGGTAGGATATAATCTTGTATAATTGTTAAATAATTTTTATTAAATTATAAAAAAACCACATACATAAATATATGATATCATATATAATCTTCTAATATTTCATTGTTAATGATATTCCAGTAGTATCATTGTTTTGGGTGTTACCTGATTCGTTTTTGTTTATATGTTTTGTTATGTAAATCATGTTTGTTATGGATATGATGTATTTGATTCATACTCAAAATGATATTAAGTTTTTAACATTACTTTTAATCTTCAAATGAAAATTAGTCAGGAATGGTTACGATGGGAAATGAAATCTAATCACGTCATGGAGAAGGTAAGTTATACATATGCATGAGGGAAAATATCATTCTATTAGTGGTGACATCGTACATAATTGGATGTTATATCATATATACATATATAATAATTAACATATTTTATTCATTATTTACATCAACTAACGTCATTACTATACCCATCCCAATAGTGAATTGTTTAATAACAATCTACACCATGACGTGGAGACTGTATGATGTAAATACGCATGTACGATGACCTTGTCATTCATTGGATGGAAAGAATAATGAATATAGTTGTAAATAATTTATAACTAATCACAGTATATAGAAGGTACTGGAGTAATTATTTTGGTATGTAATCAAAAAATAAAGAGGAAGAGGAAGAAGAAAATAGCTTTGAAATAGGAGATGAAATTATTACCTCTTATTCAAGTGATTCTTTTTTATTTGAAGAATTGGGATCCATTGGATGTATTTCATATCAATATATGGCCTTTATGATTGTGTGAGGTTAGTAGGGAGTAATTTCGAGAAGGGTTTTGCCGAGAAAAATGTATTTGGATGTGTGGAATTAATAGAAGGAGAAGTACCCTTTTATGATAGAGGTGAGGGGCACATTAGGAAAATCTTGAAATATTAATTTATTATACAATCCAATTCAGTTTACAATGCCTACAAAAGGATTTATTTCAAGGAAAATTTTGTATTGGGTCGAAAAACAATGAAGCAATAGGTTTTATATAGTTTTATGTCACCATATTAACCATATCTTTTAGATTTAACTCTTAGTTAAATAATTTATCTATTACCATGTATTATTTTTTTATTATAAAAAGTGGTTAATAAACATAATATGAAAATGCAATAAAATTTCCAGTGGTTCATTATTGAAATATCTAACCTTATCTATGACTTATGTCTAAACCGTAGATTTTTAGTAATTTTATATAAATTAATAATATAGTATTTGTTTTAGAAATTCATTTATGTCAATTTTGTCAGAATTTAGTATTATATTTTTATGAAAATCATAAAAACATTATCACTTGGAAAAAAATATTTAATAAACCCTAACATGTCATATTAACTCAAAAATTTCGTGGAATAAATTAAACTTCTCAATTTAAAATTATTTATATAATTATAGTATAAATTATTTTAATGATTCAATAATAAGGTAATTACTTCATCATCAATGTGTCATAGATACATTTAATTATTTAATGCCTAAAAACTAAAAATAAAATACCATTATTTAGGAAATATTTTTTTCTTTCTAATTTATATTTATAGTCTAATTTATCTTATGTATATCCCTATATTAAAAATGTTTTAGTGAGTAGAATATGAATTTAACACTTTAAACTATTCTTTAAATAAAATATAATAATTGTCATAATATAAATCAAGTGTAAAAGGATCATATTTTATTCTTAATGCTGATTTTCAGGGAAATATACTTATTTAAAAGAATTACGACTTGTGTTAGGGAAATTGAAATATAATGTTTACCCTTAATTACCCAATTTACGTTTTACCGTGGTAAATACAATTCTAAAGTTACTATTCACAAAAATGATTTCCTTTCAATTTGATCACATTTTACATACTGATTTCAACTATATCACTCAGAGTTTTGAAATTCTATTCATATAATTAGTTAAATTACTTTTCATGCAAATTTTAAAATGTGTAAAAAAGGTGGGTAAAAGACAGTAAAATGTTCTATAAAATTTTAAATGTCTAAACTAATTATAAAACTACTTTAAGAAATTACATTGGAATAAATTAGGTATTAAGAATCTATTTTTACTTAAAAATAATGTAATATAATATAAATAATTATTTATATATAATATCTAATTTAAACAATAACATAGTGTTTTTAACTATTCATCAAAAAGTGAATGTTTTCAGAAAAATACAAAAAATTCACCAAAAGATAATTTTGATATTAGAATTAAAAAAATATTTCTATTTTACAAAATTTAAAACAAAGAATTTGGAATAATTAATTAAACAAAATTCCCGTTGTCAAAATCCAAAAATTGGTTTTTGAGAAGTTAATCTTTCAAAAGATTGAAATGTGTTTAAGTCTAATTTAAATGTAAATTTAATTAAAATAATTAAAATTTAACTAAATGATAATCATATAATCTAATTATACTTCAAACCCATTAAAATGTATAATTCAACACAATATAATAATTTTTTTTAAAAATTTGTTTTTAATTTAAATTTAGTACTTTTACAATTAATAAAAATATGAAAGTTATCAGAAAAGCACTGAAAACTTATCCAAACTAAATTTTTATGTCCCTATTCTAAAGAAGAAGTTTATTTTGTTGATTTTAATATATTAATGTGCCAAATTTTGGATTAAAAATGGGTTCTCTAATAAAAGGAGTTAAAATTGCATTTTTTTTTAAAAATACTTCTTCTATCTAAAAAATTGAATTTGTAATTATGTTATGAATATGAAAACCATATCATTGATGTTAAAATTATATGGATTATAAATAATTCAAATTATATTTAATACTATACCTATTTTTTTTTTGAATGGCTAGTTCGGTAAGTCGTGGTGCACACGATGTTGGTGTTGCGTGTAGTGAATGATATTGAATTACATTAAAGAAAATAACATACTATAAAATCTTGGGTTGTTACATTAAAAATATCATGGAATGAAATTACTACATTAAAATTTATTAGGTAATATAATTTTCAGAAAATTTAAAAATATAATGATTTCTTACTTTGTATAAATGTTTTAGGATCGACATTGAAAATACAAATAAAGTACGAAACAATCCATTTTACTAACATGCGATGACAAAAAAATGCCTAAAAATGTATAATGGATGATTATAAAAAAGGATTATAAAATGTAAATTTTTTTAGTGGATATGAAATAATGGATTTATATGGTTATGTTTATAATATATAAGGTTAATTAAATTTCATGTAATCAATGAATAAAAATAAGTTCTGTTATTTTAATTACCATATATTGTGGACTGATTTCGTATTATAAATGTATTATTCATTAAAAATGATAAATTATGCCCCAATTCAACTATTTCATCCAAAAAATCCATTAATAATTTTATTAAAATACAATTTCACAACATTTCTTTCAGGATCTTCTAATTTACATAGTACACATGTTTTATGGGATTTTTATAACTATTCCTTGTTTATTTTAGTTAAAAAGAATTTTCTTAAATACAATTTTTCCAAAGTTATATATATTATTCTATAAACAATTTTAGATGATATTAAAAATTATATCTCTATGAAAATTGAATGTTTTTAAAAAATATTCTTCTTAAATGAATTTCTTTTTTTCTGAAATTTTTAACATTGTTGAGAATAATTCTCTTCCTTTATAATAGATATATCCCCTCCATATCCATATTCTCCCTTCATTCCAATGTTATCCATTATTTTTTAAACTAAAATATTTAATATCTCTTATGATATTTATAAATATTTTTAACTCTTTTTAAAATGATTCTTCATTACTTTTTGAATGATCGAGGTTTTAATAAGGAGATTTGAAAATATTAGAAAGGCATTTCCTATCACATTCACAATTTTTTATAATCTACTCTACATTTGCAATCAATTTATTTATTTTATTTCAATGTTTATATACATGAAATTATTTTATAAATTTTTTTATGTTCCCTATTTTTACCCCATTCGAATATATTTTTTGAAGTGACATGTTAGTATGTTTTTATAACATGTTACAAAAATCATTAAAAAAATCCTTTTTAAAGATTTTCTTCAATTTCAATCCCAAAAAATAAATTTTATTTTTGATTTGGAGTTATTTTCCATTAATTACCATTTAAATACTCTTATATTAATTTTTTGGTTTAAAATAATTTTTTTGAATGATAAAATTATTGATCCCATCTTCTGTGGTACCGTTCCAAATTGTTCTTCTTATAAATATGTATTATCTAACTCATCATCCATCAAATTATATTAAAATTATCATGGAATATTGTTTAATAATCCCATCAACATTATTTATCTATATGACATTTGATCTTGTTATTATATTTATTGAAATAGTAATGTATTGATATCTTATTTTCTTTTTATTCTAATATTTTTTTAAATAATACTAAAAATATATGAGTAAGTTTTAAAGGGTTTGCATAAAATTATTCCACCTTTCTAAATTAGTAGGTTTCATATGAAAATTAAGATAGGGGTATTTAGGGAATATTTTCTAATTTATTAGTAATTTCTTGTCTTAAGGCCTTGATAGTATGTAAGATTTAGTGACATGGGGTTGTGCTGATATTATTAAGATGGATAAAATTAGGCATTCTATTACTATAAAAATATTTATTAAAATCCATTTTATAATATACATTAATATATTTTCCATGGACATGGTACATTACCATGTTATCAATTATGTATAAATATTAAATTATTTTCTAGTCCTTCCAAAGTATTCATGCCTTGTCAATTCTATAATAGTTTCTATTTCATGCCACCCATTACTAACTTTCTTAAAAAACATTCTTATGTCTTCCTTTCCCCTAGGTTACGAAAATATCGTATAAATTATGATATGTCAAGATGGGTGTCATCTATATAAATTTTTGGGGAATATTTGAAGACTTATTATAGAATAATGAATCCTTAGCTTAATTAAAAAAAATTCATTTGATTAAAAATGTATGGGGTTTATTTGTTAAATGTCTTTAATAAACCTCTAAAACATTATACTGAAAATATCTTCGATGTGTTAGTGATGTAACATTTTTTATAAATATTTTTATTAATTATAGTTATTTTTGGGTCACTAATATAAGTTTTAATGAGGGTAAATAAATAATATATATATTTTCATCATATCAGGGAGTGTAGGTTTAGATAATAAGACCATTGGGATGAATACTTTATGATAATAACTTTTTTTAGTTTAATTCCACTTATAAATTTCATTATTATGGTTCATTTTTCTATACTACCTAATTTATTATTTTCATATTTAACAACAATAAAAGAAGTAATAGTCTATTATATCATAGTGATGAATGAGGAAATTTTTATTAAAAATTTTAGCAAAAAATAAATTTTAAAAATATTAAGTGTTAAATTCTCCCCATATAAATATTTCCTTCCAAAAATTTAATTCTCTTTTTAGAATATATTATGGTATTTAGATGTAATAAAATCATCAATTTCCCACATAGATTCCTCAGACATGGGATTTCAAAAAAGAACATTAACAATATATGTTTTCTTCTTTAATAATACATTTTCACTCTTATTAGTGATATAAACAATATATTCTATATAGGATATCTCGCATTCAAATTTGATGTCATTGATTTCATTACACGAGACAGATTTAGTATGGGTATCAATTTATAAAACTCGGTTTTTAATTTTTTTAAACTGAATGGAAACACATATAAATAAAATATTTTCCCCATTCTTTCAGGAATCTTGAATGTATCTAAAAATTCCCATTCATTCTTCAAAAATATCATTACCCAATTTCATATTGATATGCAATTTAATACCATATCCCTCATGAGATTATGTATTTCCCAATTAATAAAATATTGTTATTTAAAAATAACCCCTAATTAATATAAAATATTTTTAATTGATTGATTTAAGTAACTTTCTAAAAATTAAACATAAAAAGTATAATGTATAAAACAAATTTTAATGGTTTTAATAGTTGATGGATTAATCAAGAGGCCATAACGTTATTTGTGATTCAAGAATTTGATTTTTTTAATATTTAAATTAGGTTATTAGCTATGGAAATTACATTTAATCATATATACATAATCTAACAATAGTTCACTTTCTAAATTTTTGAATGTCGATGTGGAATATTGGGATAGTACTACCAACAAAGTTTTCATCCAAAACCAATATACTTGAGATTATCCTATCAAATATATCATTCAAACCTTAAGTTTGTTTCTTTATCCCGATACATTTTTGATTTATAGATATGTAAGTGTTGTCTCAAAAAAAGTATCTATATGATGGTGTTCCTTCTCAAGAAGTAGAAAAAATAAATGATTTCCTAAAATGGAAAATCACATGTAAAAATAAATATCTCATTCTATTATTCATCCCATAAAAGAGGAATTAATTAAAATGGACTAGATAATTATCCAAGATCATATGATGAATATATATATAATAAGAAAAATATAGAGTAAATTTATATGATTTGTGACACCCAGCATAAACAAACAGGATCCGAAAATACGAACACACGTAACTCATCTGATGAAGATGAATATTGATGTATGATACTAAATTATAGAAAAATGCAGAAAAGGGTTCTATGATCCCTATATAATATTCATTATCCATGTTTATTATTATATTTGAAACATGAAATTTTTCATAACTAGCTGATTTATAAGCGTACTATGGTTTTTTCATTTTTTAAATTTCAAATTTGTGTTGTTCATTTTTATAATATGACATCTCTTTTTTATCCCATTACATTATGTTTCAAAACTGCTATGAAATTATAGAGATATTGAGATACATGATTATATAAGGATAAACAAGTTGTGGATGATATGAGGGAAAAAGAGTGGGAAACCATGTAGTCTTTCATTTTAATTCCTTAAATATATTAACTGGTAATATAAAATACTGTTTGGGATAGGTAGGTTAAGTTATTTCCACATCATATCTCATCATGAATCTTATATTCATTTATCAATTTAGCTTTAACAAAAATATTTAATAATTATTATTAATGGTATTCAATAATATTTTTTTTCTCATATATAAAAAAACATGTTTGGAACAGGTATGAAAATGATATTGTGTCTTCTAAATGGATGAGATGATTTAACATAAAGTAAATATAGATACTCTATTGGAATTAATCTCGAGGCTATATCATCACAACACTAAATTCCCAGGATTGAAAGTTTCATTTATTTTAATTTCAAATAATCAAAATCATATTTATTTCCTACTTTTAATTTTTAAGAATAAAAAATAAAAATATATAAATGAATGAGTAAATAATATACATTCTAAGCTCTTTACAAGTTTTCCATGGTTAACCAAAAGAATATATTCAATGATTTCTATATTTAGTTTGAGGAGAGCCCCATGATGGGAACTTTATGAACTTAGAAGTTTTTATGGGGTTTTATTTAATGTGTTCCACATTTTATCACATATATAATTAATGATTTTCCTTTTATATATTTTTATAATTTTTATTTGTTTCTATTTATTTAACAAATTAACAAGAATATAAAATGTGAGTAGTAATTGAATGTCATAATTGATTACAACAATGATTCATAGGTTAAAGAGGATTATGAGCTTAAGGTTTTACAGATGAAATAACAATACAAATGTTTACTTAGCCTATATTTCCACCTACATGTGTAGGAATAAATAGATGGAAAATTACCTTGTGGAGATAAACTAAAAAATATATATAATCAAGTCGCATAAAATTTTAAGCAGCCAATAGATCTATAAGTCCAAATGATTTTAGAACATTACTATCAAATTATTGTACCCCTAACTATCTGAAAAATTCAGGATGGAAGAAGAGTTAATAGTGTATACCCCAATATTGAATAATATTGAATACATTATCGTAGTAGCCCTACACATTGAATATTAGTTTGAAGATGAAAACATTGGGTGGGATCATTTGTTTTTAAATATCATTTATTTAATATTAATAAAACCCAATGGTATAATATTCTTTATAAAATTTCAAATGAAAAATTAGAAGTATTATTGCATGTCATGTATTATTATTATAAAAATGGAATTGATGTGATATTAATTTAAAATAACCTAAATTTTCCACTTCTACCTATATTAATAATATAATACATTCAAAGGGTTGTACAATTAGAAAATCAAATACAAGATAAAATTCAAGTTTGATATGCCTTTAAAATAAATTCATTTTATTCAAATTTGAAATATATTACTTTGAAATATGACCACCTTTATTATAACGTTACTAATTTCAAATAAAATCCTAGCTTAAAAATAGATGAAGATTCCATGGAAGAGGTAAAAGAATAACTAATATAGTGTCCTAATAGGATAAAATTAGGAGACAAAATAATTAAATTTATTTAGTATAAATAATTAGTTCACTTTAAAATAATATGAAATCAACACATTTGAATAATTATCACAAACACAGTGGGCTATCAAAATGTTTCAATGAATGAATAAAATACTAATGATGATATTTTTAGGATATAGGTAAGTATTCCATGTTAGTTCTGGGAGAACATGAAATATGAGTGGTGGATAATGTGGAATAATAAGTTGGAGGGGACAAATGCACCATGTTCCTTTAAGAGGATCAAGAATCCAAACATTTTGTGGTAGGGAAAAGGATCACTTATAGTGATTTTTTTGAAGATCCCCCTACAAGAACACTATGAATACGTAGAGGGATGAAATGGTCAGAAATAATTTCTGGATTACTACCATAAAGAGAAAATGTTTCAAGATAACATACATAATGGGGAGTATTTTTATTTTGAAGTAAACATTTTTACCATATTCAGTTTTAGTTATTCAGTAACTCTTACATGGTTGAATTTTACCAAACAACATAATTAGAGTTTCCACAGGAAGACGAATCTAAAAGTGTTTTGGTTGAGGAAGATCCATACATCATCTTTCAATATCTACATTATCAGAAACACAACAATTATAAGGGGATGGACATAAAGAAAATTATTAATGTGGTCATCCCAAATGATGTGAAGTTGAGAAGATTGGAATGGAAGAGGATGTGGTGGTTTTTATAATAAAGTTAAATAATTTGGTATATTATAGTTGACCATAAAGTTGTCAAATAATGGTCAGTCTGAACTAAAATTCCTTTTGGGGGGATAAACCAAGTATCTCCATATTCTATATTTATTTTATTCCTTTTTCATAGTTTTTCAAAAATTACTATTGTTTTTTTACATAAATTGAAGGCTTATCAAAGAGGGAATTCATTTTGTATTGTATTTATGACAGTTATTTTTTAGATCTGAACTCAACTTCCAATCAAATAAATAACCAATTTAATTATATCCTTGAAATCTATTTACGCAATAAAATATTAATGATTCTTTTACCTTACCATGATATCAATGTGATGAATAAATTTTGTGGGGGGTTTAAAACACATTTAATATTATTTTAAAGGAAGCTATGTTATAGTTTTTTTTATTTTTACAAAATAAAATTATTATTTCTCTATTTCTTTTCAGTTTCATCATTTTAGTTTTATTTTAGGACAGGAAAACCTAAATTCAATACTATACTACATAGTGGATTGTAGCATGATAAAATTTAGGTTTTCTTGTATACTAAATTGATATATTTATCATGATTTATGAGTTAATATTAACACTATTTTTAGGGATGTAAAATTTAGAGAGCTTGGAATAAGTGTGTGATAGAAATAGTTTAAGTGGAATTAAAATTATATCATGAGGAAATCAAAAATTTGACTTTGAACGTTGGTAACATATAATATCTAAAAAATCACTTGAAAGGTTAAAAAACATTATTCATAAAATTACTATGAAATAACATTAAAATGAAAAATTAGGATCCCATATTGTTATTATGAGATTATTAAGAATTGGGTGAGTGAGTAATAAATGACATAAATAAATTTAATAAATGCTTTCCAAATGCATTGATGAGATAAATTAAATAAAGTTTATAATTATAAAAAAATGAATCGATTTATTTTATTATTCATATTGAATCTATATGAATAAAGATGAATTTTACATATTACAATACCATTTATTCTATATCATGGAAGAATAAATGTTTTCATCAGCATAAATAAACATGAGAGATAGTGAAAATTGAAACCACTTCCTATTAAAAGTTTAATCCCAATTAACACCATTTTGTTTTATATAATGGAATTGGAACATTTATTTGGATTTATTTAAGTCAGTTTTATTTGTTAACATAGGAGTCATTATATTTCATGCAATGTTAGAATCATTTTTTTAAATCACATGTGTGCATTTAAATCTAAGCAAGGAAAATATTTTTAATTAGTTTAATTCATTGTATTTCATTAGTGTGGAACATTGTATGTGTGGGGGAGTGATGAGAAACAATATATTCTAATTTTTATATGTTTTTCATTGAAAATAAATCTATAATTATTTAAATTTCTTGTCAATTATTTATTTATTTTTTGTTATTTTTTGAAATTTTTACCTTAAATAAAAAATGGATTAAAATATTATTTCTAGCAGTTTTATTTATCCATTAATTAATTGGGAATCCATAAATTAATACATAATTATATAATTAATTATTACATGAATTAAATTATTTTATAGGTAGTGGTAAATTATTTTCATCACAACACGATAAGCGATCATTTCATTTTTTTTCATTGTGTAAATGATTTATTTGAAAACTAGAAATTATTTGACAGAGTTTGTCTCATCAAGAATATTTTTATACATGAATTCTATAGAATGTGTCTCATTTTAAATAATAATAGGTTTTATTTTCCAATTTATTTATATATATGTGTTATCTAAAATAATTTTATTTTCATGAGGGTCATCACAACAGCAACTGGAGATTAATCATTGAAATTTTTAAAATGAAAAAGATCAAAAAATATATAAATTATATTTTTCACTAAATAAGGATGAAAAAAATGATAAAACCATTTTTATATCATATATTAGATCATTAAAATTATGTTCTTATGAGGAATATCTAAAAATACGGATGATTCAAAATTCATATCTTCATCAATCATGACCCTTGAAGCTGTAGGCATGAAATTTTTACCCAGAAGAAGAATCCCACTACACTACTCTGATATTCATAATTAAATAGAATAATGTTATATGATATGTATATAATATTTTTCATTCCCATTTTTAAGTATTTATTCATTGTACATTGTCCTAACATGATGTAGTGTGCATTTAATATATTTTTTAATTTTTTTATTTTCACGGTTCATCATTCATGTGTTGTTAATTTTCTACATATTCACAAATATTAATGTTTCTTAACCATATTGATGATCTATTGATCTAAAGATCTAAGAAATTAGAGAACTATCCAAATTTTTGGTGGTCGATATGAATTATGGTGGGAAAAATTAATTATATCATTTAAATTATGAAAATATATTCACATTTTTTTAAGTTATAATTTATATTGAGTTAAGTGATAACAACTTCATCTCTCATTATTGATACTATATTCCCCCATCATTGTATCATCATGAAAACTAGTTAATGATCTTAATGATATAATTCAAGTATACTATTATGCACATAACAAATAATCTATTGGGGGAAAGATATAAAAATTTCATTAAGTATTCATAGTAGATTAGGTTGCTTCAGACTATGTAAATAATGATATAACGAATTATAATTTCCTACAGCGTCATCTAAAAATCCCACAAAATTCTAATAATTATAGTTGTTATTCATTTTAATTTCTCAAAATTAAAAACACAATTCTATATTTCACTTAATTGTTCATAAAAAATATGAAAAAATAACAATAATTACATAAGTGAAGAAGCCCCACACACACCTTATTTTTTGATATCCCTATCTATCCACTATATTGTATTCATGTTTTATAAATTTATTATGAAAATAATACCATTAAATTAAAATCATCAACCTAAAACAACTAATTAAACTCTATGATACATTCAAGGTTTTAATTTTTTTATTTAATACAATGCCCACAACCACCTTCATATTGATTCACATAATCAAACTCTAGATGCCATCAATTATTTTGAGAAGAGAAGATTTATTGGATTTTTATTTCACTAATATTTTATTAAATTATTTAATCATTCCCTCCAATTTTTTTATAAATATTTTTTCATAAAGACAAATTATCTCTCACATTATCTATTATATAAGAGTTCTATATATCTTCACATAATGAACCTATTATGGTCACATTTTAATAATTGGGTGTAAAATGTTGAAATATAAAAATTTAAAGAGTGAAATATGTTTATAATTTCCCCCTTTAAAGTCAATTGATATGTATTTCATGATGTCCTGATAATTTAGAATATTTATTTTAGATTTACCATCATTTTGAGGATAATAAGAAGTATTGAGGCACATATCTATACATAATTATTATTGAATACCTCAATAAAATTTTATATTTGAACATTGAATCTCAACGAAATATAATTAAAATTGATACATAATGATACCATACCACTTACTTCTAAAATACTATGGAATGATTTTCATGTGTGAAGTTTTCCCAAATAATAATTAATTTATATTGGTTTTTAAACTGATATACAATTAAAAAATGAAATTATTACCTTTGGAGGTCCTTGGGAATCAAAATAAAACATATTTGGTGATTTAATCATATTCCAATTTGTGTATGAGTAATTGATACATCATAATCTCATAAATTAGATGTTAAGACTTAAACTATTGGCAAACCATGAATTGAGATGCACTCTCTATTATTCCCCACATCATATTGTCCCATAAAAATACATCTCAAATATATCTGTACATCATTGTTTTTTCATTTTTAATCAAGAAAAATGAGATAATGTCATCATCATAGATTACATTATTTGGTTTTGGAATTAATGGGACCCATAATTGTTCCCAAATATCATTAACCTATCATTATCATGGTAAAACTAAAGAATATACTATACCTTATTATATACCGATGGATTGTCCAATTAAGCCACATTGATATTTAAATTGAAGGATTATTTTCAATTTTTTTACGAAATATAGGATTTCCTCCATTCCCATAGGGTTTACATGTCTATCCTTTGAATCCCCATTTATATTAGGTCTGTTTATGTCATTTTCATGGATAAGGATTCATAATACTTTATGATAAGAGAATTTAAAACATTGATTGACTTCCTAATGTGACAATTTCTTGAAAAGCCATAATCCTTGATAAAAATAATAATATAATTTTTTTCATGTTAGAATACATCTATTAAAATATATATTTTAATCACTTGTGCTCAGTATATATATAATAAATCACATTTTAGATATATCACCTTAAAATAATTAATTGAAATACAATTTATTTTTCCACCCCTAAATCACGTGTTATACAATTCTAATTTTCAGCCTTTATTTATTGCAAGGAATATCATATCACATTATCATTTTATAGGAGAACACAACCCAATTCATTCATTGAATCATTATTAAATATCTAAAAAACTTCTCCACTTTAGGGTAGTCTTAGTATAAGTATAGTGATAAGCATATTCTTAACATAAATAAATCCTTCTAACTATTCTTCTATTGAGATAATATTATGTCCCCTATTTGTTAATAAAAAATAAATTTAAAAATATGTATAAATATATTATAATGAACCAAAGGTATCCATCCAATCCAAGAAAACCACTAATCAATATTACTATTGTCGTATTGGTTCATTATTTAATCTTCAATATCTTTAGAGGATCTATGTATGTAAAATATTTTAGAGGAATAATAGATATGATGACATGTTCATATAATATAAGGCCCAATTTCCTTTCTATCTTGTATATTTAAACCTTTTCATTGGTTTTCCTTTTTTCCTTGGTTGGATAATTCTGAGAAGGAATTAAGAGGATACCTATAATGGTGAGGTCATTGATTTTATATAAATTTTCATCATAAACCCTATGGGATTTCATTATTCTTGGGTTTCTATGCCTTTTGTTGTGGATAAATTACATGTGATCGTCTCCTATAAGATTTGATGAAATGTGTACATAGTTGGGAAGGATACAAGTTGTGTACATATTGCACATCATGTAACGAAAAAAATAAAGTTTTTTTATTAAAATAAAATCATTATTTTTTTTTTGATTGCAACTTTTGTTGATTACATAATGTGTAATGGTTTTACATGAAAATTAATTTTTGGGATTTGTGGTTTTTAGGGAACTTCAATGATTACTTAATTTCATTCCAATGAGTAACCATTCACTCTCCTTCCAGACAATAACGTGGTCCATTTCGGATTATTCCTTCTAATCCTTATTTATTTATGAAGTGATTAATCATTATTGTGGTTATATTTATACTCTACTAGTATATAATTCATTTGGTTCATATTTATTTTTTTGTACGACTATGGTTTGGATATGGATTTTTTATGGGATAATATTTGGTATCGATAATTTTCATTTTCATGGAATTCTTTCTAATTAGAAGGTTGTTCTCTTGGTTTCTCATCACCACTGTCGAATAAATTTTAGTTTCTTTTCTATTGAGGTTGTTGTTTCTATTAAATGGGTTAATTTGATTAATTCCATATTGTATAGATAAATTAATTTGGGTTGTTCATTCATTTGAAGTGAGAAATTTTTTAAAATGATTTCATGGAAATGAAAATGGATTTAGAAAGGAATTTTTATTTGAAAATAGATTTTCCAAATTTCAAAATGTCTTTTCAAACAGAAAAAGTGATTGGATTTGAAATTTATTTATGAAATTGTTACCATGGTTTTTAAAATTTATTTTAATGTTTCACATTGGTAAACTTCAGATAGTTGGGAAAGAGACAGAAGTATACTTGGTGTGTGTTTTACCAGGAGTTATCCTTTTAGGATATCGACCAGAAGGATCTAAAATCTATTTTATCCAATGTATGCATGTTTAGTAATGTGAGTGACTAGTAGGCATTATCCCATAGGCTACAGGGAAATATTTCTTCATTTTAATTTATTGTTATTTATTGCATTATTATTTTTATTATATATTATTTCTCACAAGTTTTTATATGTGGTTGTATCACATATAATTGTATGATAGGTTGTTTCTTGGATATGATTTACATACAAACCTCTTGATTCAAGGATATTATTTCTTATTTTATCACTTATACTTGTTATATATATGGATTGATAATATTAATGTATTTTATGAACCCTGAAGGAAATTTATATATAATTGGATTTATTTTATTAAAATTATTGGTAAAAATTTTTGATTTAAAATGAAGAATTATTTCATTCCAAATATTTGAACTTATGTAGAACTTTTTTTATAATCTGACTGAGATTTGTTCCATACTCTATATATTATTTTTGGATTCTGTATGTGTTATATTATAGGATTCAGGTAAAAGGGAGAGAATCAAGTTGAATTTTATCTTCACTTTTTTACTTCATTTAGTATATGTTTGTTTGGAGGTGGTTTTTGGTCACATGGGGATTCAAATAACATAATGATTTTCCTAGTTTTTTTGAATTCTATGTGTTTGTGCTATTATTTATACATCATATTTTTACTATGGTAAAATATTATTTTTCTTATATTAATGAATGGTTTTTATCAGGTCTACACATATCATGTGACATGATAGTTTGGGTGTATTTTGTAGTTAATCTTAAATGGTTCATTAATGAGACTTTTTTTTCTAACAATAGGATCATATTTGAGAACCACATAGATTTTTTGTGTGTGTATAAGTTGATGAATAGTTCCCTAGAAAAATGAAGTTAATCAAACGGAAGAATGATTTAGAGAAGAGATAAAATGTAATTTTTCCCTTCTTGTTTAAATTATTTTCGTCAATTAAATGATGATAAATTTCATGTTAAATATATTTTAATGTGAGGTAATATCTATTAGGATGTCTAACTATGAATGAAATATGTTGGGAAATATAATTTTAATGTTTGGAAGAGATTTTAGATTGTTAGTATAAATAATAAAACTATATGTTAATCATGTTGTGATTATGTCTAAATCTGATTATGTTGTGATAGGAAATTTTATTATATATTATTGATTTGGATAAGAAAGATTTAATGGAACGAGAAGTTGATTCTAGTCAAACTATGAGTATTATAGTCATGAAACTAGGGGATATATTTAAGGTTAAGTTATTATTAAATTAATATTTTATAATTACTAAATATTTTTCTAAATGAATGAGTCAATAAAAACTGAAATGTTCCTACCTTGATTCGATAATTGAATCTGAACATTTTTCGATATAGACTATTATAACATAGAATACATTACTTTATTTATAATTGTGCTTTTTTATATTATAATTATTTTGAGAAAGGAAAATCAATAAGCCATAAAGATAATGATAATGTTGACATTCAATTTATGTATGAAAAATTCTTCAACCCAGAACTGATTATTGAGAGATAGTCATGCCACATTGAAAACGAAAACATGTAGTATAAGATGATTTGTTTCATGTAGTACAAAGTCATTACTTGGTACCAAATAATGAGTGGTAAGAACAATGTCTTATTTATATGGAATTATGGATTACCCAATAATATATGGTATCGCACCATAATCATCATGGCTGATTGAAAATAAGAGAAACATTATAGTAAAATGAAGTTGATCATGTCATAAAGTGTGGGGAAATTTGAGAAGCAGTTGGAAAAAAACAAGATGATCACCACATATTTTAAAATTATTCACTATGATTTTTTCCTTATTCCAAAATATGATATATTAATTATTTGTCTTATTTTGTGCTTCCCAGTATACTCAAACCTAAATAATTATGTCATCTAATTATATCCAATTATGGATGAAAGTATTATATAGATTTAAATATTGAAGAAGAAATGGGTAAATTATAAGGGTCATTAGAAAAATATGGAAATCTAAATTAAAATTCTGAATAAGAATTTTAATGACACTTACATATTAATATTTTTTAATAATATTTTAATTTGTATTATTCATTATATACGGCATGAAGAGAGGGAAATAGATAAAAGGGAAGTACAAACGAGTTATTGTGGTTGTGAATGTAGAAGAATAAGAGGTACAATTACAACAAAAACTTGATTTACATATAACAAGATTGAAGTCACTTTTGTTATTGAAATTCAGATTATATATATTTGTTTTTTCATGTGAAAATTGCATATATAACACCATGAAATTCTAATATAAGAATATTGCATTTGATAGTGTGTATGACATGAAACACCATCTATATAATGAAGTAAAACAACCCAACACATTAAAATATATTAACTTTTAATAAAATAATTTAATATATTTTATAGCATTTAATGCACGTGATATTGAGGTAGCTTGCATTACAAGAAAAAATGACTTTTTTGACGGCTTGTGTTACACACAATACCTAGTTTAAATGAAAATTTTATTTATTTTATATAATAATATATATCCTAAAAGTAAAATTATATGTTATTAATATGATTAAATAACTTATGAAAATATATGATTTACAAAAATATAATATGAATTCATTGGTTACAAACTAATTAGAAATAATAACCAAATGAATTTAAAAGAACAAGTTATTATTACCAAAAATGTGTATTATCATAATAAACTAAATTAATTTCTATAATTAAAAGTTATTATTTAAATAAATCTTTATATATTCAATCAAATAGTTTTGGCATTAATCCAATAGATTTTATGCGAATAAGGTTAAAAAAGAAATTTTACACTTAAGAGTCTATATTTTTATAAAGATTGTTTTACTACATTATAATGGTGAACCCATTATAAAACCATATTTTTTTTCATATATAAATTTTATATAAAAACATAAACACCATAATTTAAATAATAACCTCAAAATTATATCAACAGGGATATTTGTTATTTTCTTGAAATATATCATTTTTATGAATAGTGAAAAATAAAAAAATTTTAATTTAAAAATGTTCTTTCATCAAATTTTTTTAAGTTTAAACATTATTTTTATTGTTTTTAAAGTGTAATTAGATACATTTTTCATCTATTAATCAAATTTATTTTCTTGTAATAAATCTTATAATGATATAGGATTTAAAATCATTTCAAATTTTAAAACATTTTTATATTAAAATCATTCTTTCTCATCCCTTCTGCGAGATTAAATTTAAATTAAATTATGAAACATTTGTGATTGGAATTTAATATAAAATTTATTAAATAATTTGAATTATAATAATTTACAATATTGTAATTTTATTATAGGTTATTAAAAAAAATTGAATGTACATAAAATTAATTACAACGATTAAAAGAACAACTAGCTTAACAAGGGACCAAACCATAAACTTATGGGAATAATTACTTATCCACATGTAAAAAACATATTTTCATATCATAATTTCACCATATAATATCTTGGATAAATTTTTTTCATTATTTGAGCCACATGACATATAATAAATGCAGGTGGAATTCTGTCTTTAAAAAATTTATAGGATTATCACTCTACATTCATATTAAAGAAGAAATCACCCCTCACTTATTCACACCTATCAAGGAACATTAATAAACTATAATATACTATAATAATCCCCCCCCAAATCACTCCCCTCATCCTAGAAACCCCACTTTTGGGATAAATCAAACCATGGAAAAACTTTTGTATAAGAGAAAAATAGGTCCCTCAATACGATATAACGTTCTTCAACAACAAATTCAGTATCATTTGTTTACCCACCCTGTAAATTATTGTTATTTAATGAATATATAATAACATAAAAAGACTAAATATACTCAAATTCTCTTAAAATGTAATTTTATACACACTCACACACATCCCTAAAATGGGATAGACCATCATCATCTTTCTGTACCACGGACTACCGTCTTACAAACCAATTTCATTTATTATTCCATTACAATCTTCATGGATGAGAATAATGATGAATTTTATGTTTTTATAGTATATATATATATGATATTTATGATTTATTTATTCTTATTATACTTCTATATAACCCATAACTTCATGCTTTCCATTTTATATGAATACAATATCATTATCTATGGACGTGTCGATGACCTCCTCCTTAGAGAGATGTGATTTTTTCCCGAAATAAATGTAATATATTAAGTGTTGTTTTAATAAAAATATGTGACATAGACATGATTTTATAATTATAATATAAATATATTTCATATATTTTTAATTATTTTAATACAATAAGATAATGGAGACAACGTTAATGCATACGTACAACCTACCCTCTCCATAAAAAGTGTATTTCATGTCCTATATCCAAATTCAATGGATTAATATAAATTTATAAATTCTTAATATATATTAATTTTAAATAATTATTTTCATTTTGGAGATAACTAAATAATGATCTATGTAAATGGATAAAAAGTCAAAACATACTTAAATAGCTAGGGAAATAACACACAAAATAGTGACAACAATGAAAGATTATTAACAAATGAGTAATAAGATATTATAATAAGATAATTTATAATAACATAAATATTTTTGGTTTTGTAATATATTAATAAAATTATTAAAACCATCACAAAATTATTTGAAGGAAATTATAAAAAATGGAAACACAAGGTTAGGGATATTGTCAAAATTTAATTTCATTGAGGAATATTGTAATGTTATTCACTATGTTTATTTAATATGGTTTATATTATAAAAATTTTAAATTTTATATCTGGGATAAATAATTCATAGTGGTATTTTGTGTCTCTATATGAATTATTTAATGTAATTGGATTTTATGTTAATGCTAACAAGTGTTAAAGAAAATTCCATAACTCAATTAATTTTAATTGGGTTATATTACTTCTTCATTTTAATTAATACTAATTTATTTGGATTATAATGAAATTAAATATCTATTTATGTATTTACGCTTATTATATTTGTATTTTTTGTTTATAGACATAATTAATGCATTAATTAATTTTCAATTCAATGTTATGAACATTTTTGACTATTTATATCACAATATCATTATAATTGAGATTGTTTATTATTAAAATTTAATTAAATTAATATATGTATATAGTATTATCTCTTTATGTTATTCATGTCTATAACATCCCCTAATCTAGCAATCTCTCACATGGCTAGAAAGGGTCGGTTATGAGACCTCATGCACACCATCCTATACTATAGAGAATGAAAACATGTATTAGGGGAGGTAAAAGAGTACTGTAGAGAATATAAAATCAAGTATGAAGTGTCATAAAAGTAGGAACAAATCATAAAATTTATAAATACTCCATGTAAATACATAACGGAAGATAATAATTAAATAATAATTAAAAACCAAAAAATTAATAAAGAAATATTGTAATGACTAGCTATAATTTAATTAAATGTCATGCTGCCACAATAATAGAAAAATACTAGATGACTAAATAAAATACATAAACTCCTTGGTCACAAACTCTATGTGAGTCCCATCTCAAAACATCATCCCATTGGTAAATAAGAAATCATCAATAAGGTCTTTTTTAAATGTCCAAACCTATATCCATAAAATCTACATCGGTACCAAATTGTATCCCAAATAAGGTTTGAGTATAACACAGTAGGTCCAA
Source organism: Viscum album (assembly GCA_963277665.1). Taxonomy (NCBI): domain Eukaryota; kingdom Viridiplantae; phylum Streptophyta; class Magnoliopsida; order Santalales; family Viscaceae; genus Viscum; species Viscum album. The sequence goes on along the minus strand of OY728134.1, from coordinate 151,671,150 downwards.
ACCCCCATGTCTAATATAAAATAATCTGATATGATGTGTATGCAACAAAGTGATAAATAGTTTTTTAATAAATTAAAAAATTCATAAAATAAAACAATGGCCTCATTTGGATTCATATTGGAATATCTCCGAGAAAGTATTATGACCATGAAAACCACAACCCTATAACTAAGGTAACATAAAAATCATTCAAAACATGTAAAAATATATATCAGCATGTATTATTACCATTCCAAACACCACTATAAAACTATAGTATAGTCGCTAAAATATAGGTCAAATTCCAATAATAATTACAACATCAGAGACAATTCCCTATAATCACTACATCATGGGACAAGGCATAGCCCGCAGTCTGTTTGCATTACAACCTGGGACTACGATGAACCCCCTCAATATTTTCATTACAATGTCTAGGTGTGCTAGTTCCCATGATGAAACTGATATATAAGAATTATAACATGGAACACAATTCCTTTCATAAAGCATGGGTTTCATAATATCACATCAAAATTCTCAATGGTTAATTTTGTGAATTACCATTATTCTTTTATATTCCACTAGATATTCAAATCAAGAGTAATTAAAAATTATATCAATAAACAATAATCCACTATTCAGGTATTCTATAACAATATTTCACCCAAGGTCCAATTTATTGTTAAATGAAACTTAATCTATTTTCCAATTCAATAATAATCATGGTTCTCTCACCCCATATGCAGATAGAGTCCGAATAACAATTTATTTTAAACCAATGGACTCCAAAGAAAAATTACTTTCCATTTATTTAATTAATTTTTTTTCACAAAATGATGGAATGATCATGATATTGAATAAATTTACAAATTAAAAAATAGTACAGTTATGATTTAGAACCTTACCTCTATAATGTGATCCAATGATTCTTCCAACAGCCAATTTCCATGAGGATGAAAGTGAAAATGACTGAAAATAGGTTCCTAGATCCACACTAGTCAAGATCAAAACCAAAAATGAAATGGTCAAAGGATTTCACTGCAACTATTGGAGAGGATGGAAGAGAAGGAATAAACATAATCGAAATGAATTATAAGGGTTCTATCACACAAAAGTGATGTCTAGAAGCTAAGTAAGAACACTAAAATCATCTGTATAATTCCCTAGGTTTAAGAGGAGAAGAGATAGAGCCAAAACAATGAAAATTCATATGCATTACATGTTTAAAATTCTATGTTGGGAATTTTCTTGGTTTGTAATGTTTTGATACATTATGTGTCATGACCCATCCCCAAGGGCTCGTGCTGTGACAAACCCAAGCCTACCTTCCATAGGCCAGGGATTGCCGACTAGAATCTAAAAGACGTATCCCTATAATGGGAAGAAATGTCTTTCAAAACTATTAAAAAACACAACCAAGAACACAATAAGAAGTAATCCTAAAGTGAACTGTTGTAGTAAAAACCGTACTAAATGTAAAGGGGCCAGAATAGAAGCCAAACTAAAAAGTAAAAATACAAATGCAAAGAGAGAACATATATAGGATCATCCATCAAATATCCTACTAGAAGGGTATGTATATATCGTCTCCATAGCACTCCATCTTCGCCCATCTCCCCCGTATAATGCCTGGTCCTTGCTCTCTCGAGTCTCAACCCAACTTCTCTTTGTTCTCACTAGACACAAAATGGTGCGTGTGAAGACTATTCAGGGGTGTGTATTACAATACTCATTAGGGACCATGAGACCCCTGAAGGTATCCTAGAGTTCCCCAATGAATAAAACTCAAATCCATACATCAATCCCAAAGCACGATGAAATAGTCAGCTCACACCAGGAATACAACTTAGTGCTCGGGAATACGGATGATTATTCTTAAGCTATATCATTTTATCCCTTTACGAAGGTCAACAACTTGACCATGAAGAAGTTTTCCCGTTGTCAATCTAAATTGAGTTGTGTGTCTCTGACCCATGATGGGCTTCCCTAATGCTAGTCCTCATCGGGTCTCACACTACTGATCCTCACAGGGTCATTATGATACTGATCCACATAGGGTCTCTATGATATTAAGACACACAGGGTTGTTATGATACTGACCCACATAGGGTCGATATGATGCTAATCCACCCAGGTTCAATGTGATGTTGATCCACACATGTCCAATATGATGTGGATCCACACATTTTCTCTAGTAGAGAGGTGTGGATGAATATTCATAGAGCTGGATCATCACACTCTATAGTTTTTGATGATAAACAAGGTTTTTTGCTCTTTTTCTTCATGCCACAACCAACCATTTGATTCCCGCTGAATTAACACTTGATTCGGGGAGAACCACTCCTTAAGACATCATTCATATTTAAAATGGTAATATGTCCTAAAAAATCATACCAAAGGGACTTCCCTTTTATAGGGGTCCCAACATGAAGGACGACACATCGATCAGATGATCGGTATTTGATATTTGGGATCTTTTATAAACATGGCCATAGTTGGATTCAAGCCTGATCCAACCCAGTCCATACATAAAACTCTTACAAAACTGAATAATAGTTTTCCAATGGACAGCCTTGTAAAAAGTGTCCTTATGCTACAAACAATGCATTGACCAGACGCTTGGTCTGTTAGTTACATCCCTTCCATGAAAAAGGGGTGACTGCACCTCGGTTCGGCCCGACTCGGTTGGGCCCGCTAGAATATGCCTAAGGGACCAGTTTAAAAAAGGGATCACAATGCCACTGACAACGTGTCTAATGAACACCCGATTCATCAGTTACGGATGTTTCTTTATTCAAGGACCAGTTAGGTCTGGGCCCGGTCTGACTTGGTCAGACCGGCTCGATGCAATGGGTCATGTGGTCTACCTGACCCCACCCGAGTCTGTCCGATTAATGTTTAGCCCAGTTCACGGGGTCTGGCCCATCGGGACGGCCCGGTTCGGCCCATAGGCCCAGGCTGCCATTGGACAGGCCCGCTATGTGGGGATCAGCAAAACCGCATTGTCCAGCTGGAACACGAGTTTAGCCCAACCTGTTGGGCAGGACCAGTCCTCCCGATTAGCCTGTATCCTGCCTGATCCGCTAGAATGCGGACCATTTTCTTCCACTGGCCCTGTGGTTGTGGGGCCATTTCGACTAGCTAGTAGGGTGCTTCCCCACCTCATTAAACAGCCTGTCATTTGGGTGACATGGTTTCTCCATCGCTGCGCAGTGTGGATGGTGCTTCACCCTTATACCACGACCGACTGACAGTGGCCATAACCACTGTCGGCACCTGCGGGTGTCACATCTTATCCATTGCTTGCAGCCACCCTTGGTTGTTGTAGCATGTGATGACATGCTGCTTTGCACCACTTGCAGCCGGTTTCTGTGGGTCTCCTCCATCCACAGCCGGCCGCCACTGATATGGCGCACTGGTAGTTTATTCTGTTGGCCTTCGGACGCGCTCTCGTGGTCTGTTTTTTATGTCGTCTATGCCTACGGCCAATCTGTGATTTTTCTGTTAGAGCATGAACCACGATTTTGTGTTGTTGTAGAGTTTAAAAAAATTGTTTCAAGAAGTTCACATCATGAATGAAGCAGTGGAGGGACAATCTCTTATTTGTTTTCCCCACACCCCCCGTGTTACCTGATAATAAGCAGTTGAGAAATTAACTCATCTTATACAACTTAAAATAAATCCCCTACATGTATTATACATCTTCTAACAATGATTGATAGAACCTCCTTCCTTGTTTTTGTTGGTTTGTGATTTGGTTTTTCTCATCACCGCTCACTAGAACTAGTCTCGTTCTATAAGTGGTTGGAATCGTGGTACTTTTCTAGAGGTTCGTCACTTGGTGAATCCATTTCAACACCCCTCCACTAGTACCATATAAATAATAGTGGGTGAGGGTGAGAAACACACATAGAATTAATGGGGATCATTTAATTAATGATCCTTCATAATTCCAATGGTACAGTTACAATAATAAAGGGGAGACAATCCACTTAATGGATTGATGTGTGGTTGGTCCTGCAACCGTTGCATGTTCGTTGGAGGAAAATAAAAAAAATGAAAAAGATAATAACATGTTTTTTTATTATTCTTTTAAATGTCCAAAAACTATCTTTTTCTCCCTAAATACTATGTTCAAATTGAATACTCTCTTAAGAAAATCATGACACTGGGAATTCAATGGTACCCTCTTATTTTTAATCTGAGCACTGCATCAAAATTTAGAAAACAATGATCATGAATTCACATAACGTACCTTAAAAAGTTAAAAAAAAAATTAGGCACACCAGGCCTCAGAATCACACACCACTTATTTTTGGAGACTCTTAATATTTCCATAAAATTAAAGAAATGTTACATTGGAAATCTAGGTCTTTACATTCTACCGACATTTGGACTTTTCACACCAAAAAGCCACAACATAGACTAAGGAAGGAAATGGGGGAACTGAGCATGAATCTTAGCCTCCCGCTCCCATTTGATCTCTTAGAGGTTTTTGTGCTTCCAGTGAACACAGACCATAGGGATTGATCGTCATGGAAGGATCCACTCCTGTTGATCATCAATCTCTTATTGAACCTCGGTAAAAGTATCCACATCATTGATGTCTAGCTTTCCCTAGTAGGTAACAGGTTTTGGATCACGATCATACCTCCTCAATTGCGACACGTGGAATACATCGTGCACCTGATGCATCTATGGGGGAAGGGCTAGGTTATACGCTACCTCTCTGAATCTTATGAGAACCACGAAGTGTCTGATGAACCTCGGAGATAGCTTGTTACCCCGACCAAATCTCCGAAACCCTTATCGAGGTGAGACCCGTAAGAATACACGGTCTCCCTCATAGAACTCCAAAGGTATCCATATTCTATATATGTAAGAAATATCTCTACTCTGTGTAGTGTTCATTATCTCCTAGATGTTCCGTACCTTCTTAGTGGAAGCCTTTACCAACTCTAGACCCAAAAGTGCTGACACACCTATGTCTATCTAGCACTGAGGTGATCTGCATGCTCGACTGTACATGTCCTCAAACGACACCATACCGATGGAGGAGTGTTATATGTTGTTTTATGAGAACTCCACCAAGGGAATTTGATCCTCCCAATTGCAACCAAAATCTAGGATGCAAGCATGAAGCTTGTCCTCCAGTGTATGTATGGTTCGCTCAGTCTAACCATCCATCTGAGGATGAAAGGTGGTTATCAAACATAACTGAGTCCTGAATGCCTCTTACATTTCCTTTCACAATCAGGATGTAAAACATGTGTCACCGTAAGATATGATCATCTATGTCATCCCATGAATCCATAATATCTCCTGTATGTAGAGGCAACCCATTCCCTCTACGGATCCCTATTCTCATATGGGTCGGAAGTGGGCTGACGTAGTGATTCGGTCAATGATCACCCAAATATAATCACGTCCCATTAACATACAAGGTTACCATGTCATAAATTCCAAGGATATACCATCCCAATTCTACTTTGGTACCCCTTGTGGTTGTGATAATCTATCTAGAAAGTGATGCATGGCCTTCACATTCTATAAAATGTGGCATCATGAAACAAACTCATCCACTACCTTCTTCATCCCTAGACAGCAGTGCTGATGCTAGTGGTTCTAGTACTTCATTGCCATACTAGGATGTACTGCAAGAGTGGACGTATGAAACACCCTAAACACGTCCTCCCAAAGTGTCACAAAGGCCATGGTGAATCCTCTAATGAGAATGACATCATCCCCACCTACTGAAAATCCATCAGGTTCCTATCTTGAGTATGTCTATGCATGTCGAGCTATGAAGTCAATCTCATCAAGTTGTGCCTCCCAAACGCACTGAAGAAATCAGGGAGTTACAATCATAGACTGGAGGTAAGCTACTCCATCTATATCCACAATGAATATCTGTAGGGTGGAAAACTTCTATGTCACCTCACTCAAAAACAGTTTACTAGACCTCCTGCTTAGTGTGTTGTATACTACATTCCACTTCCCAAGAGTATATACTATCTAAATGTCATAGTCTTGGAGGAACTATAACCATCATCGTTGTATGAGGATTAGGTTCTTCTGGTAGAAGATATACCTTAGACTCTTGTGATCACTGTAGAATGTAAAATGTTCTCCAATCAAGTAGTGTCACCACATTATCGAGGTGAATTCCACTATTTATAACTCTAGGATATGGGTAGCATTGTTCTACTCATGATTTCTTAGCTATAATGAACCATAAGTGATCATTGCTCACTCCTACATCTGGAAAAATCCATGTACGGTCTCAGATGCGTCATAGTAGACTACATACCTAACTCTGTCTTCCAGTAGCCTCAAGATGGGGGCCCTCATGAGTCTCCACCATATCTCCTAAAAACACTACTGGCATCTCTACATATTCATGAAGGGAAGTCCCTTTTTCATTAACCCTGAAAAGGGATCCACATCTCTTGGGAATTCATGTACAAATTTCAGTAGTACCTGACAAACCCCATGAAACTCCAGACCTCGGTTAAATTCTTGGTTGGAACCCAAGCTAACACAACTTCTATCTTTGTTGGATCCACATTAACTCCAGCCTCTGAGAGAACATGTCCCATAATGTGGAACTCCCGTATCCAGAACTAGCACTTCGAGAGCTTACCTTAATTTTGGTGCTCTCTGAGTGTATCCAAAAATATCTGCAGATGACAAGATATCTCCTCCTCCAATGCCGAGTATATCAAGATGTCGTTGATGAAGACCACCACCAAGAGACTGAAGGATGGTAGGAAGATTTTTTTCATGAGTCCCATGAACACTTCAAGTGTGTTGGTCATGACGTATGATAGGATCAAGAACTCATATGGGCCATACCGACATATGAGGGTTGTCTTACGCACATCCTCATCTGGTACCCTGAGCTGATGATATCTAGATATTAGGTCTTTCTTCAAAAACCAATGAGAAAACTTCAGATGATAGAAAATATCATCAATACTCAGAACTGGATACTTTTTTTCACTATCACTTGTTTTAGGCCCTGATAATACCCACATAGCCTCAAACACCCATCTGCCTTCTTGGAGAAGAAAATCGGGTCTTCCCATGGAGAAACATTGATCCATATTAACCCTTTCTTATTCAATTCCTCAAACTGTATCAGTAGCTTACTAATCTCTATAGGATCCATCTGATATTCTAGGGTAGATATCAGTTTTACCATAGGGTATTGGTTGATGTTGAATTCCACTTCTTTGCGAGGAGTTAGTCCCAAATATCATTAGGGAAGAAATCAACAGACTAGTCCACCACTACTAGATAGCTCAGACTATCAATATCTGCTTCTATGGGTGTAAGTCTATCCAACTGATGTGTTATCGGCTGCAACCTCATCCGGGTAAGTCCATCCTGTACTACAAATGTTTCCTTCTCGCTCATGAAGGAAAACTAAATTCCATCATCATGGACATACTGCTCTTTTCACCTAATACATTCAATTTGAGCATGGACTGTGGATAACCAGTACATACCCATGATGACATCTTAAATCCTCAACTCAACTACCAGAATATCACAACCATTGATCACGCCTCCTAGAGTAAGATGAACCTACTGACACTAGTGTGTAATTGTCGAATATTCTCTCGTATGAGTCTCTAATCGCATGGATCAAGCCAAAGACTCCACCGGAATCTTCGAGCACCGAACAAGAGATATGGAAATGAATGAGTAACTAGAACCTATGTCTATATGTAAAGAAACTATGGTGGAGTAGACACATATTGTACCTTGAATAATCTATGCAGTATCGTGTTCATAGGCCTTAACTGCCTGGTGGTGAGCTTGTCCCTATCCACCTACTCCCTGTGGTCAGGGTGGACCACCTGGAGGTGGTGGTGGTGGTAGAACCATGAACCATCATCAACAACCTATTGAACGACTTTCTCCTCTGCCACATCTACCACCCTACAGCCCTCCTTTCTCAAATATCTACCTCTGTCTTGGTGGTCCCTCAACTCTCTGTTGGTTGTCAGTGAGGCGGGTCGGGTAGTCGCGAGCCATGTGACCCTGCTTTCTGCACGTAAAGAACAATCTACTCTTCTTCTAGCCTTCTCTACCTCATGAGCCTCACATCCCTGACCCTACATCCTGGGGTCTTCAACTAGAAGGTCTAGTTTTCATGGACGTCTGTGTCATGCACCTTCTACCAGATACATATGATTATTCTACATGTCTCCCTATGGTGGGTCTCACTGTCACTTTCTGCTCTATAAGTTAGCAGCCCCCCAGAAGATCTCTCTCTAGCACTCCAGCATGCGTCAAGATTCAGAGAGATACCATTGAAGCATTGATCTCCCATTATAGTCCTTTATTTAAGGTTCGGGAAATAATGAAGGTTCCCACAACATGTCGGTAGAGTATCGTGAGTGGTTGGTGAATGTCATTGAGTACTGGTCCATGGTCAGACTGCCCTGCTACAAGTGTAGTTGCTTTTTTATACGCAGAGAGAGTAGAGTCACTGGCACAAACTATGCCTTGAAGACACCCTCAAAATCATCCTAGGTGAGGTTCACCTCATTGTGTGTCTGGAGCGTCAGGCTCCACCATCTCCCTACTGCTCTCTTGAAGATACTGGCATCTAGAATCACCTTCTAGTCTGATGGTCTCCTAACCAGGTAAAAAACTTTGGCACAAACTCTAGCCAGTCTCAGCCGCCTGTGGATCCATCTCACCTCAGAACCTTTGTTTCCCATACTGTTGGAACTCAAGCAATGCACTCAGTCTGCATACACCATCTGTAGGTGGGTCTAGGGGAATTTTTTTTCCAATGGGTAGTGGTGTTGCTGGTACACCTCACGATTGTAATATCTCTGTGAGAGGGACCTGCACCGATGCCTTGTCACTCGTGGGCTGTCATCATGTTCTCTCTTAGGAATACGTGATGCATGACTACATGGAGGAATCCTAAAATTAAACAGCTGCATAGATTTCTTTAAGTTATACCAAGTGAGGTGACAAAAAGAGATAAAAAATAAGACACTACCAAAACACACACAATCAGTGTTTTCGTGCATGCAGAGAGAAATCAGAATTTATGGTCTTGTTGTATGGATATGTCAGACACCGCACCAAAACTAGACTCCCCAAATGGAAAACCACACTCAAAATCCTATGAACTATTACTCTACTAAAAGATCATAGTCATTATTCTTCTATTGAAACGACTCTTCTAATTCCACTTTGTCTTGACCCGTCCCCAGGGGCCTGTGCCATGACTACCCCAAGGCCACCTTTCATAGGATAGGGGATAGATTCTAGCACCAAAAACATGTATCCCTATGATAGGAAGTCATTTCCTTTAATCCTATTCAAACACACAACCATGAACCCAACAAGAAGTTGCGACAAAGTAAACTACTATCGTAAAATGTGTACTGAATGTAAAGGGGGTGGAATACCAGCCCAACTAAAAAGTACATGTACTAAAAAAAAATAGAGAAGAACTCCTGGATCATCCACCAAGGATTCTACTTAATGGGTAGGTATGAATAATCTCCACATCACTCCATGTCATCCTGTCTCCATCGTATACTGCCTGGTCCTGGCTACCTCCAGTCTAAGCCCAGCTACACATCATCTGCATAAGACACAACAATGTCTCGGTGAAGCCCGTGCATGGGGTGATAATAACAAAACTCAGTACAGCCTTTGTGACTCTCAATGTTCTCCCATAGTTTTTCAATAGAAAACACATGATGAAAACCTCAATCAAAAAGGGAAAAAAATTGGCTGCTCTAAGGATTGTCCTCACCGGGTTGCGCACTGCTAATCCACATAGGGTCTCTATGATACGAATCAACATAAGGTCACTATGATGTTGATCCACATAGGGTCTCTATGATTATGACAAAGATAGGGTTTCTAGTACAAAGGTGGGGATGATTATTTGTATGAATATAACATCACACTCTAGAGTTTTTGATTCTAACCTGTATTGGTCGCTCTTCATTTCAAGCCACAACCAACCACCAAATTACCGCATAATTTAGGTTTGATTTTAGGAGAACCATTACCCATGCCCTCATTTATATTTCAACAGGTAATATTTCCAATAAAATCATACTAAAGGGACTTCCCCATTATAACGGTACCAATGCGACAGATGGTGCGTCGATCGGACCCCCGGTCTGTGGGATTTGGGCACTTTTGTAAAAAGGAAGTTGTTGAATTCAAGTATAATCCATCCCAGGTCATACATCAGTCTCCACCAAAACACACTTAAAGTTTCACCAAATGACCTCCATATCATAGTGGTCCTTATGCCGCAGATGGTGCATTGATCATACACCTAGTCTGTTAGAGGCATCTCATCCGTGTAATGAGGGTGATCACACCTCGATCTGGCCCAGATTGGTAAGGCCTATCAAAATATGCCAAAACGGACCACTTCTAATAAATAATCCCAATTCCACTGATGTCTTGTTGAACGGACACCTGGTTTTTCAGTTATATATGTTTCTTTATTCAGGGATCAGTTGGGTCTGGGCCCATTCTGACTCGGTCAGACCGCCCCGACGCAACGGGTCCCATGGTTAACCTGACCCCACCTTGGTCTGGCCCGTTAAGGGTCAGCCTGGTTCCATGGGTTTGGCCAGTCATGGTCCGCTCTGTTAAGTTTATGGGCCCGTGCTATAGTTATCCTAGCTGGGCGGGTAGGCCTTGACCCACTCACATTGGCCCACTGGACCGCGGGTCCGTCTCGGCCCATTGGGTGGTTTTGGCTATAGGACCGAAAGTCCGGCTCGACCTGCTTGGTGGGTCCGGTATGCTCGAACGGCTCACGTACAACATGGTCCGCCATAAGGTGGATTGTTTTCTTCCGCTATCCCCGCTTTTCCATGTACATTTTAACCAGCAGGTGGGGTGCTTCCCCACCACATTAATCTGTCGGTTGTTTGGCTGACCATGTTTCGCCAATGCGGCATGGCACAGGCAACGCCGCACTCTCCTCCTATTTCCACTACTGCTGCCAGCGCCTGTAGGTGCCACACTTGTCCCACAAATCCGACTCGGTCCAACCACCATTTGCCTCCATGGTGCGCGACATCGCATCTTTTTCCACCACCCACAGCCAGTCACCGCAGTCTCCTCCAACCAACGCCGGTTGTCGCCGACATGGCATGCCGGTGGTTTATTAAGCGGGCCACTGGGCATGCTCTAATGGTTTGTTTTTGATATCATCTACGCCTACGACTCTTCTGGGATACCGCCTTCATATCATAATCTACTACTTCTCATTGTGGTATAGTTTGAAAAAAAATTCCCTGAAGTTCACATCAAGAACGAACCAGCAGAGGGACCGGGCCTTGTTCGTTCACCCCACACCCTCTGTGTTACATGATAAAAGATGAAAGGGAAAATAACATGCCAAATACATCATTGAATAAACAACCTACCTGAATTATACATCCATTTATGATGATTGACAGAACCTCCATCATCGTTGACGTTGGTTTGTGATTCAGTGGTGCTCGTCACTACTCACTATAACTGATCTTATCCTCCAAGTGGTAATTTTCATAGTACTTTCCTAGAGCTTCGTTGCTTGGTGAATCCATTCCAACAACCCTCCCCGAGATCCATATAAATTGGGGAGGGCGAAGGGGAGTAACGTACATGGAATTAATGGGTTTCATTTAATTAATGAACCTTCAAAATATCAATGGTGTGGTGACAAGAATAAATGGGAGTCATGCCATTTAATGGCTTGATACGTTATTGGACCCGCCCCCACTGCTTGTCTGTTGAAGGAATAGAGGAAAATAACAACACAATTATTTTTTTATTATTTTAAATGTCCCAAAACTTTATTTTTCTCCCGACCTACTTATGTTGAATTGAATCCCCTCTTTAGCGAATCGTGGCACTATGGATTCAACAGTGACATCAAATTTTTAATCCGAGCACCAGTTCAGAAGTTAAAAAATTCCACTAGCACATTTACTGAACGTAACTTTAAAAAAGTTCATAAATTAATTCCAGACACTTAGGGCCTTAGAATCACGTTCCATTAATTCTTTCAGACATGTAATATTTCTATATAATTTAATAAATATATGGAAAATTTGGCTCTTTACATTGTGTAAATGCTTTTAATGGAAAACATTGAAAATCCCATCACAAGAAATTAATTTTATTTAAAAAATTAAATAATTAAACATTGTGTAATCCCATTACACCGTGTGTAAATTTATGTAGAGGTTTTTTTAACCCATTTTAATTTTTTACAAACCAAAAAATATTTTAAAGTATACCAACTCACCAAGAACACATGAAATTATTAACCTATTTGTACATGGACGTAAGTAATTTATACTGGCATAAATCCCCAAAAAATAATTCAGTTTTCCAATAAATATATCTTCACAGATACTCTCTAGATCTTCTTGTCTTTTCTTACTACCAGAACTACATTTATTTAAAAAACATTCCATCAAGATTTAAAAAAATTAAAACATAGAGAGATACTAACTTGAAAAAATTAGTGATCATACAAACTCCCCCACTTTCTTAATTCTAATCCTCGAGCTGTTCGAAGTTTACTATGAGGTCTCAAAAAACATGTATGATCTTTGTATTTACAATTCAAACTTCCTCTACTATGTCTCCTCGTGAACTCAACCATGCATCTACATCACCTGAGAAAATAGTATAATACTACCCCAAATATATTTCTCACCATAATCAACCTCTAATTAAGATTATCCTCAAATGATGCATCAACAGAAAAAATAAATCATCTATTTTTATCACATTGGAAGGGTCTAGATGATATATTCATAGCTGTAGCATGTGGAATACGTTATACATGGAACTGTAGTATTGTGGAAGGGATGAATAGTACACCACTAGACCCATCAGTGAATTTATTTTAAATGGTTGAAAAATCATTTGAAATATATTGCCCTATTTCTTGTTGTGGTGGTTCCCAGACCTTGGTGAAACCCAATGGAAAACAAATTGACCATACTTGAATTCTTGAGGTTTTATCTAGTGGTTATCATATTCTTTATTCCATCTATGCAATGTCACCAACTTCTATTTGTTCAAAGAAACATGTTCAGATGTCTCCTATACAAGACTTGGCCCAACAACTATCCATTCACCTAGTTCTAGCCAATAAAGAGTTGAATGACAAGAACTTCCAAACAAAACCTCGACTGGTTCCATTTGGATCGATTCTTGGAATCTATTGGTATTTTAAAAATCCTAGAGGGACATTTTTTTCTTGCATGAAACACAAATTGAAAAACGTAGGCTCGTAGCATATATTGTTGACCTAGAATTTTCCAATTAGATTTACCACTAGTCTGTGGATGATAGGATGTGAATTAAATATCTTGTGACCCAAGATCCACCTAATGACCCTTCCAGAAACATGATATGGAATGAGGATATCTATATAAAATGACACTCCTTGGAACACAATGCAATCAAACCCCCTTATGAAAGCAAAAACTTTCAAGATCAGTAACTGTGATAGTTTATCTTACAAGTTCAACATGCGCTACCCTAGTCATCCGATCTAAAAAAACTCACAGAAAATCATTCCTATGGAACTTCCTAGTTAGTAATGTCCCAAAATCCATCATTAAATCCTCCCATTTACCATCCAAAAAGGTTAAAGTTTGGAAAATATTTATTGGATTCTGTTGCACAACTTTCACCTATTAAAAAGTGAAGCATCCAACCATGGTGCATTCCACATCCTTATTTAATACTGAACAACAGCATTATCAACAGATATCACAGTACATATTTGTTAAACCATGTTGTGCTGCACATCTATAATCATGAAACTCCATCATTAACTACTCACATAATCTTGTAAAACCCCATACTTATCAATGGAAAAGGAGTGATTTTTCATATCTGATAGAACATCACTGTGTTATCTCACCACCATAAAATTTGCCTCTCAGAACTAAGCCCTATAGATCAGACAACTACTTAGACATAATTTTGTCCAAATGAATTGGTATAATAGATGTCAATTTAAGTGACACTCACCATTTTAATTCTTCAACATCCTAATGCATTTCTACAATGATGGATGTTATCAAACACTCATCACAAGATGCTTTTAAAACCTATGTCTTGGACATTTGAATAAATATATTTTTTATTACGGTTCCATTGAATGGTTTATATGAAAAATATAAGTCTAAAGTCTAAATATACTTGACCCACCAACATTGTCAAATGTTAAAATATGACTTAGATAAGATGCAATTGAAGATATTTTGATCCGTGTATACCAAAAACATCTCATTCATTAGATATAATCTCCAACATATTAGGTAATTTAACACTACAGATAACTTCAGTTCATGAGTAATGTAATTTCTATCATGAATTCTTAGCTACCTAGAAGCATAAGAGACCACTCAACCTTCAATAATTATGTCCAACTCTAGATGTGTCACAATACATGGTATATGAATTAACCATCATAGGAAAAGGGAGGATTGGTGTATATGTTAGAATGACTTTTAGCTCTTGAAAATATCTCGTGGAACCATCAAAACAAGAATACTTCACCCCTTTCATGGACATCCTAGACCTGGGTTCTACCCAATTAGAGAAATATTATATCAAATGACGATAATATCCTACTAACCATAGAAAAATCCAAATTTTGAAGATGTTACAGGGTTATTCCGAAGATATCATGAATTTATCATTCACTCGGTCCAGTAACACAATAGTCTCTGAGATGAAATGAACCAGGAAATGCAGTTCATTAATCCTGAAACATAATTTCGTTAACATAGCTTAAATTTGATTCTCAATGAATGTACTATAAACTATGTCATGAGGTTTAGCATGATTGTATGATCAGTGATAGTAAAATAAGTTATCATAATAAAAACCAAACAAAATGATATAGAAAATAATGAAAAATAAAATTTATTAATGCCTTTAATACCATAGGGGCATTAGTAATCCCAAAAAAATCAATGTGAATTCATAAAATCCATACACGCTTGTAAAATAAGTCTGAGGTATGTATGATATTTTCATGAATAATTGATGTTATCTTGATCTCATGATAATATTGGAGAATATCTTAGCAGCAATCACTGGATCAATGTGATCTGCAGTGCATGTATGAAGTTAACAGTTCTTGGCCATTATCGTGTTCAACCATCAATGATCCACACATAAGCAAAAGGATCCATCAAACATTATGAAAAGAAGAAATGGAGAACCTCATGGATATGTACTAATCCATATGAATCCATTTGATTCATTATCTTCCAAATAAAATTTAAACTCTGAATGTTCTACTGGTTCTATTTGGTAAGGCATGACAGAAACTTTCTCAAATCCCAACACCAACTTGATTGTGAATTTTATCTCCCGCTCAGGCGGTAACCCAATAAACTCATCTGGGAACGAATCCTGAAAATAGTATACCACAATTAGAAAATAATCTATAATCCTTCCATCATTATCTAGAAAAGTAACCTCTATCTGATCAATGATACAATCTAATCATTAGTTAATTGGTCATGCAGGATTGGAATGTAGATCCCACTAACCTTGGGGAAAATATCAGCCTGTTTCTGTAAATAAAATATACAATATGCTCCTCTAACAGTCGAAATGATCCTTATAAAGAACTAACAAATCAATTCAAACAATTTGTTTGAATCCATTCATTCCGAACATAAATAGTTCCTAAAAAAATAGTAATCACCAATCTCTAGAGAACACATCATGCAAGAGTTGACATTTTTTACCACACACCCAATGGTGTGTTGATTGTTAAAGACCCATCTATGATTTCTATATCCAAATAAAAACCATTTTCGAAAATATAATATTGAAAATAATATGTTGTTACTATATCAAAAAAAATCTATAGTAAAGGATATAAGAATCATACTTATAACAGTAGGCAGTCATTTATCCATGTTCGCTAGAGTAGACTGTATAATGATAAATAGACTTATCCCTATTCCCTTGGATCATTTCTGACTACACTGAGTAATGTAATTTCTTGGTACACTTTATCATGCAGTGGGGAACCATATCCATTTACATGACCAAAATGGAATGTGGAAATCCAACTACCAACCTAATTATGGGCACCTTAACCCCTTCCTGATTCCTATTCCAAACCCAATCATCATCCACTGGTCTGCTATGAATACATCACACCCAGCCTCAGTAGATTCCCCAATCTGTAGTAGGTATGACACTTGAGTTATGTGTATGGACATCTCAGTTATTTGTGGCCAAACATAAAATACTATTAGACCTGGATAAAACAAGATCATTATATTATTTTCCACTTCCTTGACTACTCTACCCACTACTAATTTGGTAAAAATATATCATAACAACGTTTCTTATAACCTGAATAAGAACTCCCCTATGACCCTACTAAAACAACCTGACCATTCTATAATGACTCTATCAGATTTCGTTCTGTGATGAGAATTTGATTCATCACCTCTTAAAAGATTATTAAATAGAAAACATTTTCATGTTACCAAATCAAGTTTAAAAGACCATATTGGAAATGTATCACCTTGTGGTTCTCATTACATTCTAAATACTACATAATGAATTTTGGGTCAATAAAATTTCTATCAAAGTCTAGTATTGACCAACTTTACACATTGAAAGAATGAACTCATGATCTATTCACCCCTCAATGTGTTTGGATATAAATGGATAGATTACTTCATAGTGATGTTCATCAAAGATATCTCATCAAACTACTCAACATTCTTTAGAAAGCTCCATCCCACCCCCACACATGGAAGGTCCATGAAGAATATAAATAGCAAGCTTGACCCTCCTATACATGAGTTTCCCAAGATTCTTAAATATCATCTAGACTGACTCAATCCAAAACACATCTTCATGGGGTCCCCTTCCTGAGTAAATAAAGGATAATCTTGAAGTTGAAATGCTATTTTCTGCAAACAAATATAGTAAATGGTATTAATAGTCTCTCATTACATGGAACTGATGATTATCATTAAGCTATTGAAAATAAAGATATCCATGTAGTACTTAAAAACTATAAGAGGCTCTAGTTCAGTTATGTTATGAGATTGTTTATATCCACTATCTTTTTGCTAGAGTATAAGATGATGCAGAGTCATTTTCTCTATGATAAAAACAAAAAAAACTTATATGAACTATTTTGAAACAAGGTCTACCTCAACATGTGACTGAAATTGAGAACCACTAACTCCTGGTCCATATAAGCATGGAATACAAATTTTTTAGAATTACATGAAAAATCATTGTATTTATCCATTGAAAAAAAAATCTCATGTAATAGTTATATAGTAATGTTTACATCATATCCAAAAATAGAGATGCACCTATCAAGAGTATTGAATGTCAATGTATCCCTATTTGGATATTATGATTCATTTATTCTCATCTTACACCATAGAAGGAAATGAGTTCAAAACTCAAAAAATTGACAGTTCACATAACAAAAACCTCAAAAATACATTAATCTACCAAGGTGAAATAACATAAACTGAATAAAAAACCAACAAAAATATCATCCTTATTCACTTGGATTTCCCACTAATCATGGGTTAGGTACTTATATGAAAAATCTCATTAGAATGTTTTTACACATCCTAGTCTACTTTCTACATCACCAAAATTTTAAAGCGGATGAAAATAAATCACACTCCTGTAATACATCTTTGTAATATCCATTAATTGGGGAATCTCTCAAGTAGAAATAAAGGTTTTGTTATGAGACCAAAACTGCACCTTCATATATTCTAGAGGATACCAACTAGAAGAAGAGTGTAAAATGTATATTGAGGAATCTATACCCCAATGTATGAAGTGATATAGTGGTTGAAATAAATAAAAATTAAATAAAATAATAAAATTAATTACAAAGCAGAACAAAAAATAAAATAAAATTCAATATTCTAATAAATAATAATGTAATAATGTAATGATGTGATAAAATTTAACTATTTTTCATCCTTAAACAATAAATGAAAAAGGATACTAGTCTCAAATATAAGAATAAATGTCCTGAGTCCCAAACCCTACGGTTGTCTCATATCAAAACACCATCCCATCAGTAGACAAGTAATCAATAATGATGTTCTTTTATATTTTCCAAAGGGGTGTCCATGAAATCTTACCAGGTAGCATATATTGACCCAAATAGTTAATGATTATAACTCAATAAGTCGACACCACTGTGGCTAAACTAAACTATAGTGATAAAATGCATACGAAATAAAGCAATAAAAAAGTAGACTAATAAATTAAAAAATTAATTAAATATAAAAAAAACATGCTTCAGCTATGTGTTAGAATATCACTGAACATGTCTAATGAATATAGAAACCGCAACCATATTACCATGTTAATCTAGCATACTTCGGAACCATAAATGAATATCTATGAGCTTGTCTTAAGGCAATGAAAACCAACACCATATAAAAAATTTTTAGTCCAAAATATATATGAATAATACCTATAAGTATTACATCATTTTGGAGAAATCCAATTAATCATTGTAGTATATGACTGGGCATATCCCACTTTGTAGAAGCATTACCACATGGGATTGGGCCAAGCCCGCTTAATATGATTATTACAGCATATTTGTGTGCATGTTCAAAGGAAATGCCCAATATATAATCATTACATCATGGTACAAAATCACTTTCATATAGTATTCCAACTAAATATTTAAATTTATTAAATATTATGAAAAGTCAAACTACATAATTCGGGAGGTCTAATGAAATTAATCCTTTCAGCATCCCTGATAATGCAGGCTTCCTAAAAAAGGGTAAGGGAGCCAAATGTGAAAAACTATATGAGGGGGGTAATATTGGTAAACCATAGAAGACCAAAAATCATATAATTGAATTACTTAATTATATATATGGATGATTTCCATGTCATAGTAGAGAAGATTATTGCACTTGCAGATCAAGTAAGTGATCATCCATGGAGAGGTAGAGACACCAATGTGCTAACACCAAATAATTTTGGAATCCATTTACATAGTAGAAAAGATGTTGTTATTGGATACAAAAAGAGAAATTTCACTAATTATGGAAATTTCCTCCACACTTATAGTGTTAAAAATCCCAATGAAGGAATTAAAACCAAATAACAATTATTAATTATCATCATAGACCTTACGCCCACTGTGCATTTAACCTTAGATAAATGATCTGTCGTCGTTGATCTTGAGACAATTAGAGGGATCGAAAAACTATCCAAATGATCCATTTTTCTGGATCTAGATGGGCTTAAGGTGTGGATTATAGGGAGATAGTACTTAATGGATGGTACCTCCTCTCTCATGTTCTGGAGACCATCTAGATCTTCCATTTGAAAACAAAACCTTAACACATGGGCTAGACTAGAGATATAAGATACATGTCGATCATTATTCGGATCCAACCCATGACACCAACATCTCTCTGCTAGAAGGATGGTCATGTCCTCATCCTCATACTTATTTTTCTTCATCCAAAAAAACATTTTTGGAAGAAAAAATCATGAGAATCCACAACAATATTATGATATATAAACTCACTTAGGACACCCCATATCAGACCCACCCATCCACTCTGGAAGATAAGGATTAACATGGACTCTTCTGAAGGAGTTGGACATGAGGTGCACATAGAGGTAAGATGAACGCTGTTTAATTTTATGACTAGATATGTATGGATCACATGAAAATGATTCCTCTATAATAAGAAATTGAATATATTTGGAATATCATTTAACAAGAGATGAGTTCCCCATGGGTCATTTGTGGGTTGTGTGAGCGTCACCTATTTGTAAGACTTTGATGTAAACCTAACATTAGAGGAGCCCATGAAAATGTATTGGTTTAGGTGTTCATCTAGGCTAATGATGTCAAAAAAGGGCTTTTTGGTGGTGTTGAGATCCATATGGATAAATAGTAGAGGATATCAGACCTCCATTCAAATTGTGTTTATATCGCAATATCACATTAAAACTCCCAATGGTTAATTACGATAATTACGATTCCTCTTTTATATTCCACTTGCAATTAAATTCATCAATGATTGAAAAATATATCAATAAATAATTACAAGCAATTTAGCTATTTAGTAATTTGAAATAACTATAGGCCAGATGTCATGATTAATATACCTTGAGAAATTTTTCAATTCAATTATAATCATTGTTTTCTCACCCCCTGGTTAGCTATAAGCTTGTTAATGGACCATTTAAAACCCAATGAATTCAAGGAATAATTAAAATAGTTTATTTAAATAATTTTTCCACCCCAACAATAAATCAATCACAATATATCATTGACATGGAAATTAACAATCTATAGGGGTAAGATTTAGACCCCCTACCTATAACTGATGATCCCACAACACCTCCAACTACCAATGTCCATGTGGAAGAAAGTGAATATGATTGAAAATAGGATAATATATTAAATATTATCTATAGAAAAACCAACAAAACAATTGGTCAATTATTTTCACTACAGTGGTTGGAGAAGAAGTAAGATAAGGAAAAAACCTAATTAAAAAGACTCAATAAGCATCACTCACACAAAGAGGATGTCTAGAAGAGAAGTTGGCACCCCATAATCACTTGGAAAACGACTTGGATTTAGAGGATAATATTAAAATATTAAATATGGATAATTCTTGAACACAAAAGGTATTATACATCTTTTCATGATTTTTCATGTCATGAAATTCTATTACAAATAGTGTAAACATTTTTAATGGAATTATCGGAGATACACATCACCAATTTTTTATTTTATTCAACCCCATATACAATTACAGAACATGAAATCCATTAACATGCAGTATAAATTCTAGGAGTTGGTGTTTCTACACATTTTTTCTTTAAAAAACTAAAAACTTTTAATGTTTCTCAACTAAAAAAGAACCCATGAAATGCTTAACCCATTTATTCGAAGACCCAATTAATTCAAACAAACATAAATAACTAAATATTAATTCATTTTGTATAACAAATATATCTTCAGGGATACTCTTCGGCCCTTCTTATGTTTCATTTCATCCCAAGAATTAATTTATAAAAAGGAAATATATTCTTAAAGAAAAAACAACTGAAATAAATGATTAATGAATAACTATGGGAGAGACATACCTGAAAAAATAAAAGTTCTTAGATGTAATTTTTCTAAAAATAGTTCCAATTTTCACTCTTCATTACTCAAAATGATTTTAGGAAAACCCCATGTCATTTTCCTCTTTAGTTAGAGAACAAGTTTTCATCCAATAAAACTATTTTCTAAATAGGAAATGAAAAATATTTTTAACGTTTAGAAAATGATTTATTGAATAAATTCAAACCGTTTTTTAAATTTCAAATATGTTTCATAGAATCATTTTGTCACATTTTGAATAAGGATATTTTCTAAAAAAAATTACCTAAAAAAGGAATATTCTTTTGACCTTGTACATAATGTATAGAATAACCCATCAAAATTTCATTAATTCTTATATTTCATTATTAAAAGATTATTTTTTAATAAAAATTGGTTTAAATTTGATTTTCAATGAAAATGATTTTCATATGTTTTTTAAAAATAAAATGAATATTTTCTTCAATAATATTTTTAAATGACATTTTTATGTTATTTAAATTCATCAAAATGAAGAAATATTTATTTTTCTCCACTTTATATATGTTATTTTGATACCATTATTATTATTTTAAAAGATGGGGTATGATTTATTTGTCTAAGGATAGTATTGACATTCACTTCCTTGACTCAATGTTTTATTATCCTTGAAATATTACATTTCCTATGAACATTAAACATTAAATTTACCCTAATTATTCATATAATTTAGAATGTAGATATTTAATTCCTAAAACATAAAACATTATTACATTCGATATTTAATTCGATGGTTATTTTATTTTCTAGGTAAATATTAACATATCTATATTATTTATTCAATATAAATATTTGGTAAGACATATGTTTGGTAAATTAAACTGATTAATCAATGTATAAGGAATGATTTATATTGGTAGTGATGGGTGGGGACCAAACGATATATATCCCATCAATGCGTTGACATGTTCTCATTAAAAAATATGTCTTGCATATTAGACCGGGTTTTACCCATAGTTTTAAAAAGTCTTGTAAAAGTTATTGATTGTATATGTTTTCACGTTTCTCATAAATTAATTCCAATATTTATTCATTACCCTCATTGGGAATTTTGTTTTCCATATTATTATTTATCCATGAAATATTTTCTTTGACTATATCTATTAATACATTTAATTATAATCTTATTGATTCTATGGAATGTTTTTCATTTATTTATATTGAAAATATTGATTAGGCCACATCCAATTATTTGAATGAAATATATTTATTGTTATTTAACAAAAAATGTTGATTTATTATTATTTATTTATTCTTGTTTCCAATGTACATAAATCTTACTGAGAAGTTGAGGCCACCTTTTTCAATTTCAACTATTATACAAGAAATGTAATAAAAATGATATGAAATGATATTGTACGTGGGAATAAATTTATCCTCAAAAAAATTATGTCATAATTAGTGTATTCATTTTTAATACATGACTCATGTATGAATACGGTCTTCCAAAAAAACAGTTCGGTCCTTCGAGATTTTATTCCTTGTAATCATGCAAATGAATTGGTAGAAGACACTTTCTCTAGGATTACATGGGTCTAGTCGCTATTTTTTCTATTAGAATAATATTAATAAAAAAACATGGGAAAAATATTTCAGAAGATATATATTAGAGAACATAACCCTAGTGTAGAATCTGGGGAATAAAATAGAATAATATCCTAATGTTTTACTTAGATAGAGATTATTTTTTTTTACTTGAAATGCATTCATGTCTGATAAATATAAGTGGATGTGGTTCTATAGTATAATTACCTAGGGGTAATAACTCTAAAATCGGTATGTTGGGTAAGAGATGAGAATAACCTAGCATATGACAACAATATTTACTTTTCAATTGGTTTGACTATCCTAGGATATATTTTTAAGATAATTCACATTTTTATTATAAACCACTATGAAAAATTATAATTGATAGTAACAATAAATATCCTAGGTTAAAATTGAGGTGTCTTAGATTAAAAATAATTTTTCATGATATAGATATCATAAATTGATTAATTTTTTTCACTTTTATAATTTTTTCTCACACTATGAATTTTTTATTATTCAATGGACGGAGCCTGATGAAATCATGATAACAATTTACATTAAGGAAAATGTGGTGAAAATGAGTAACTAAATAGTATATCGATATGAGTGAATGATATAATTTTATATAAAATATAATATAAATTATATACCTTAACAAACTACTTGACTCACTAAATAAGAGAAGGACATATTTTTCTAAGAGATTGAGTAGTGGAGATCATGGAGAAAAAAGGCTTGATTTCCATAATGAAAAAAAAAATCATGGAGACACCAAGGAAAATGTCCCAATAATATTTTTTTAATGGTTGGGGCTGAAGCCTCATTTTTGATTAAATCAAATTAATGGCCTCTTTTAACTGGGCAGAGGGAGACCCATTATATAGCCCGAAGTCCCAGTGGGCATTTAGCCTATTACATGACCCGTAGGCCCAAATTTTTGGCCAAAAGTCCATTATGGGAATAGTACTACTATAGTACAAGTGCTGCTAGAGTACCGCACAGTACGACCACTGCTCCAATACCCTACCGCTGCTACAGTACCTGTTGTTTCTACAGTACATCCTACTGCTATAGTTCACTACAGTACTGCTATAATAACCTGCGCCCCATGTGTTTAGAACCCCAATTTTTCATGTAGCATAATGGGGTGTTTACCACTAACCCAAACTCCGACTACTGTCCCAATTCAAATTGAATATTCATTATTTGTTTGAAATAAGGGCATAGATAATATAATTTATGAGGAAATATTAAGATTACTATAGACGGAAATAAATAAAAACCTAAGGATACATTTATAATTTTTTTCATAAATGTGGGGAACCTTGGAAATACCCGAGTCAATAACCTCATCTATAAGATAAAATCTAGACCATGGAATGACATATGTGGAAAAAATCGATAAGTATTTATATATTGGCGTTGTGTTGAAAACCTTAGTTAAAGGCTATTTTGTGATTAATTTTCAAGGGTTCCCATCATATTAAATTTTAAAATTATATTAATATGATATTAGAAAAAGAAAAACCATAATTTTGGGTGAAAACCCATAAAATAAAAAAAATGATGCGGCGCTTGAACCCATTACCAAATTCAAATATGTTTTTCATGACTTATCCTAGATTACACGACAAACTGGTAAATATATCATTTTTTAGCTGAACAATTAGACAACATAATATTAATAGTGAAAAAGTAGTATTATTATTGTGGTTTAGAAATTAATGTATTAAATATATTAATTTTCAAAATTATTTATGGAAATATAAAAATAATTCCCCTGATTTATGTATATTATGTTCTTCTAAATTCTAAATTTAATGCTTCCATCATAGAAAATGTTCAATTGGGTAAATATATTTCATGGGGTATGTTATGGATTATAATTTTATCAAAGAACAACTAAAAGGTGAAATGTTTCTTATGAAAATGAAATTTATCAAGTATGTATATTTCCTTATTTTCCTAGGTAGTAAAAGAAATAATCAAAATTTGGAAAATGGTCCAAATCTTTTTTCCCTAATACATTAGTTTCGGTGGAGTCAATGGTCCTCTAAATCAACCTAGATTTATGGATTTTGGCCCCCAAATTTCCATTGATCATTCATTGGATTATTATAAATGAACTCAATCACTCTTAATACATATTTACATTTTCCCACCATGTTCATATTTTCACAATCCACTATTGTTCTCTTATATAGAAACAATTTTATATGTTATTATATGTGACCTCTATACTTCTCATTTTATAGTATTGAGAGGTTATTTTATAAATGCGTTTACTATGTGAAATTTTAAACAAGTTAAATTTATAATATCATGTACTATTGTACCATGGTGAATTTTAATTTACGATGATGAAATTTAATTAAGGTGGAGAAATGTGATGCCCCTAAATTCTATTATAAGATTATTATATTCGATATAGTGTAAAAACACAACAAAAAATGTATAAGGTAGTATAAAATCTCAATAAATAATAATATATTCACTATAATAAAATAAAATAAACATATTTTATAACATTCATTGGATGTGATACTGAGTATTGTTGCATTACTAGAAACAAGGACCTTCTTCGATAATATGTGCTTCATGCAAGACTATGTTTTACGGAATACAATTAATTTTAATAATTTAATTTTATATGATATAGCCTATCATTAAAATTTGATGTTTTCAATAAGAATAACCAACTTATGAAAATATATGATTTAAAAAAATAAAAAATGAATTCATTGGTTATCAATTAATTAGAAATAATAACCAATTTAATATAAAAGAAATGTTGTAATTCTCTAAAAGTTGTTTTAACCAAATAAAATGAATAAATTTCTATTAATAAATGATATTAATGAAATATATAGGTTATATATTCAGTGAAATAAATTTTTCATTTATAATTTTTTTAATTGGTATTATATAAGAAAACATATAATTTTACGCATAAAAATTATATTTTTATAAATGTAGAATTGCTACCCATTAATAGTGAAACTATTTTAAAAGTAATTTTTTAAACTTTAATAAATTTTTTAACTAAAAATTAGTTTTCTTTTTGAATTTGGAATTTCTTAAATAGCCTATGTTGAAATTTTGGTAATTTTTTGAAATATTCTATTTTTTGATTAATAGTGAAAATAATAAATTATAATTGGAAAATATTCATTTCTAATTTTTTTTAAAGTGATAATATATTTTTTATTAGTTTTAAAGATTTATTGGATAAAAATTACAAATACTTTTCCAATTGAGGTCATTTTAATCAAATACACATTGATATTGTACATAAAAATACATCATTATTTAGTACTTTTTTAATTTAAAACCTACATTCTCATCCCATATACGAGACAAATTTTAAATTAATTTCATCCAATTTTGAGATTAAAATTCATAATTATATATTTTATATTTTATGTTATAGTAATTAATATTTTCTCTTATGTACATCTTAGTTTTAACTAAAAATATTAGTAAAGGTAATTGAAATTTATTATAGCAATTAAGAGAACAACTGGCTTAACCGGATTTTACACCTTAGAAATAAGGTAAAATGTGACCTAACCAGATGAAAAAAATATTTTTTATGTACTTATATTGAGCATATAATATCATGGAAAAAATATGGTTCATTTTGGTATCTACATGGCATGGAATAAACAACAGTGTAATTCATTCATTCAAAAAAATTTATGATTGACAATCTACCTTAACTATAAAAATACACTCACCTTGCCCCCAAACTTGTTATCACCTCTAAATCCATTTGGCTCTTCAACTTCATGAACATATAATCTACCTACAAAAACAACATAATATTTCACGACTCAATTTTGGAATAAATAATACACTGAAATACTTGAGGTATAATGAAAAGGGAGTTACCCAAGTAAGTGTTAACATTATTCATTAATCACTTTTGTTTCATTCCATTATCCACTGATTGAAATACTATTTTTTCATTATTATATTATAAAATAACTATCTTCAATATACTGGAATGTTTTTAGGTCAATTTTATGAACTGTACTCACACACACACATCCATCAAATAGGATATTCAATCACTATTCTTCGGTATATGGGACTAATGTCTAACAAAACATTGTTGTTCATGCTTCTATTACCACCATTAATTATTTTGAATAATGTTGGATATATAATTTTTATATTATACATAAATAGATTATAGTTATAATGTACTTATGATTCATTAATTTTAATATAACACCTACATCATTTCTCATTATTTTGTTGGAATATGATGACATCATTTGTGGACATGTGGACTATCACCTCCTCAAAGCGATGTGATTATTTCATGCTATACATAGAATGAATGAAAGATCATTTTAAAAAATATTTTGGATATATGTGAAAAAATATGATACTAGAATTATAATATACATATATATACTTTACTTTTCATTCTATTAATACAGCAAGAAAATTAAAATAATGTTCACGAGTATGTATGACATACCATCTCTATAGACAGTGTATTTCATTTCATATCTACAATTTTTATGGATAAAAAAACCAATATATATGATATTTATATCATGGCTTAAATTATGGAGATAATTAAATCATGATCTATGTAAAGTGAATATAAAGAACAAGTCAAAACATACTTGAAAAAACTGGGTATTTAACACCTGAAATGGTGAAATTGATGAAATATTATTAACAAACCAGTAATAAGATATTATAAAGAATAAAAGATATGATATTATAAATATGAATAATTTTTTTATAAACTACTATAATTCTTAAAACCATTATCCATGTGGAAAATGGATGTTCACTCAGAATGAAACATAAGGTAAGGAATTTCACCTCAATTTCATTCCAATATTCAATATTGTAATGTTATACACCTAGTTTATTTAATATGGTGCATGTATTTCCGTTTTGACATTTAATATCATTAATAAATCATTATACACAGTTTATTTAGTTTCAATTTGAATTATTTCATCTATAGGGATTGGTACATAATGATACTATGTGGTAAAGACATTTCATAACTCAATTTATTTCTATTAGATTATAATACTTCCAAGTTGTCATTAATATTCTACAATTATGATTATAATAAAATTGAATATATATTTATTTAATTAATGTTATTTTTTTTACTATCGGTTAAAATAATCAATTAATTGATTAATTATCACTTCAACATTATAACCATTTTATGGTTTTATTTCACAATCTCAATATAACTATGTTTTTTTCATTAAATTTTATTAAGGAAATATAAATGATAATTATTCATTAAAGACATTAATTTTCTCTATATATAGTGATTAATTAACATTTTCACATAATAATACCACTTTCCAAATCATTGGTACTCAAAATGTTTTAGAAAATGTTTTTAATAAATCCTGACATCATTTCTCTCATTAGTCAAAGACCCTATTGTTTTTTCTAAAAACACAATTTCTAAAACTTTTTTTTTAATTTTTTTTTAACATTCCAACATTTTTTATCAAATATTTTTTTTCTACCTTTCTGTTTAATTTTTTTTCAAACCGTTCTTCTTCTCTCTTTCTGAAAAATATAATTTTTAAACCTATTTACATTGGAAAAGTAAAGTTATTTATACTTTTTATGGAATCTATAGTGTGACACGCCATAATTTTTTGAATCGTACATTTCAAGTTTAGAAGGATAATTTCTATTGAATATTATTTTAAAATTTATTTTTTTATAAATGGATTTTCAAAAAAAATCAAAATGAAAATTAAATTTTCATAATGAAACTTTTTAACATATCTTTTTACAGTATTTTTATTCATAAATGAAAATATCCCTTAATGTTACTACACATGGGATATGTGTACTGATACAATCATTATTCTTAAACTATATTGTTTATGATTTATATTTATATGTATGGTATTGAAATTCGCTTCTTTGATACACTTTTATAGTACCCTTTAAATGTCTTTTTTCATGCGATCACTGAGCATTAAAATTTCCCTAATTAGCCATATCATTAATCATGTATGTGTTTATTTCCTAATATATATATCATTTTTACATATTGTATGTACTTTGATATCTATTTGATTATATGGGAAATTTTTTAAATCTATATTATTTACTCAATAATGATATTTGATAAGGAATGGGGATTATTAATTAAATCTATTACTTGATATATGAGGAATTCATTGGACTGGTAGTAATGGGTGGTGCCTGGACATTATATTTACACTCGATTCATCAATAGGTTCTCTTGAGAAAATTATGTTGTGAAATTTAAAAAGTTTTTCAATTGTTGTTTTTAAAATTTTTGTGAATGGTCTTGATGGTATATTCTTTCACGTGCTTCAAACATGATGTCTAATAATTAAGCATTGAACTCATTGGGAATTCAATTATTTTTTAACTATGCATTATATTTTTTCTTTTAAATTATCTAAGAATTAATTTTATTCTCATATTACAGATTAAATGGAATGTGTTTTAGTCATTTTACATTCCATATTGATTATTTAATATCATACTCTTTGAACAGAATGGGTTCTCAATTATTTACCAAATAATAATGATTTATTCACATTTATTCATTATTGGTTCAACTATAGGTAACCACAAATAAGAATTTTATTTCACAATTTATTTATTTCATTTCACAGGGAATCCAATAATTGTACTAATAAATACATGAAAGGATATGGTATGTTGGATAAATTTATTCTTAGAAAAATTAAAAATTATTGTATTCAGTTTAAATAAATTAATCTTGTATGTATCAGGTTTTATAGAATTAATAAACACTTTGGTCCTTCATGATTTGATTCCATGTAATAATAATAATAATGAAATGATAGTAGACACTAACTCTATTATTACAAGGGTCATGTCAATATATTATAATTTAGGTATTTTTTGTATCATTTGTTCAAGGATAATCACTACATATTCAAAATACAATTGGTGATTCAAGTGGATTTCATGATCACAAATTCTACCAGATCATTCAAAGGATGTAACTCGTAATTTTAAGTAGTAATCCATATAAAAATATATTTTTCATGTTTTTTGTGCCTATGTGTGTATCTTTTATTGAGTGATTTCTTTGAGAAATATTAATAAGACATAAATATTTCTTTGATAGAGAAACATAAAAAGGAGGTGGTTAACTAATTCACTTCATCATAGCTAATTATTACCATCAATAATGGCCCTTTTAGACCCAAACTATGACCACATAACCAATAAAGATGATTTTTTCCATCCAAAATTCACAATCACTTTATTTATCACACAATTTATCATTCTTTTGGTATTCAAGATAGTACATAAAATATTTTTCATATTCTTCGATAATCGTAGAATATATGAGTTTAGCATCAATAATGAATACATGAAAAATTCTAGTAAATATATATAGAATATATTCAGAAATTTAATAATGTTAAATAGTTAATTTTTATATATAAGAGGAATAACATATTGTTCATGGTTTCCATATCATATGGAAAATTATGTCCTAGGTATATCTTCAATTTTCATTCCTATTTGATGATATATAGATGAAATATCCTCCTTTTATGAGTATAAATATCACTGATGTTGATATAAAAATTCATTAATAAAAGATATAAGATACTTTTAATTTATTTTTATATGATTAATTTGAGGATAATGAATGAAAATATGCATTTAATAATCTAATTTTGTAGAAAATATGATCGTTTCACCCCATTGTAATGCACATGGATATAAATACTCCAATCTCAATTATATAATATCTTATTATATATTATTTATATTTAAAACATGATTTTTTAGGAATATTTGATATTAGAATATTATGATGTATTATTTAAATTTAAATATCTCCCTATTAAACTAAGGTAACATTGTGTCCTTCTATTGTAAATTCATCATCAAATTCTCATATAAATTAAATAACAGAAATATTGTTTTATTACAAATCCCATGAGATAAATAACCCTTATTATTTGGTTTTCTATCACATATTATGTTTTTAGTTTCCATTTGGTGGTCATAATGTTCTTTTAATCAATGTATTCTCATTGGATAAAATGGGAATTAAAATGGGATTTCTATATGCTCGAAATTTTCATGATATATCTATACAGAGAGGAAAACCATTTCCATTATTTAATCAAAATATATTAAAGGTAGAAAAACTATATTTCATGGAATAATATTTATAAAAACCTTAAATATAGAACAAAATAAATAATTATGATATAATTATCACACAAAAAAATGTTCTCCCAGATAACTTAATATCTAATATTCTTAGTTCTCAATTGACAATCATAGATATCATGAATGATATGAAAGAATATATTGAACTAGAATCAATTAATATTTTCATATTTTTAAAGATGATATTATCTATATCATTCACCATTTTATTTATATGATATCCTTTATTTTTAATGATTACATAATCCCTTATTTTCCATGTAGGATTTTTTGGTTGATGACATATCTTGTTCTCATTATTCCATAGATAAGTTAATTTTTTCAATATAGATCCTAAATATTATATATTTGTAACATTGAGAGGATAAAGTATCATTATGAGGAACATTATCATCCTGAAATAAATTAATTAACATAATAATTTCACATTAAATTTTCTAGTCTTTATTTCTTAATTTTTTGACATTAAAATAGTTTATCAGTTTTTCATGGATATTTATAATTTACTTAGTGTTTCATACTAAAATTTAAGAATATATACTATTTAATGATCATTTATCAATGAAATTTATCATTTAAACATCCATGACAATCTATTTTATATTATACCCAAATCAATAAGTACAATCTATGTATAAAATTACTATATATTACTAAATATATCACCATGTAATCTATTCATTACTAAAAAGTTTCATAAACCAACATAGGGATTCCATTGACCAAGAACCCTAACTAGTTCATGATAAGGCTCGAGGCACATTCCTAGTCACTATATGATGGAAATCAGTTCCAAAGCATAAAATGATAATCATTTGGAATGATTTTACCAAATGAATTGATAATAATAAAAGTAATTAAATATGAGAATCAAGTAAAAAGATTTCAAATAGTGGAGTGCCACAACATAAATGATAATTGTTGTATAATAAAAATAAAACCAAACTAGGAGTATAAGTGATAAACATATCATAGTAAAATAATTAAATAGAACCAAAGAGAATACAAACAAGAACCAAACAATATTTTATAATGTTGCGGTGGTCAAATTTTTTGATACATCAATGATACAAAAAGACTAAAATGAAATAAAATGTTTTCCACCCATCTCTATGTAGAATAAGAACATCTAAACTTTTAATCAATATCATACATTAACCATGAAAAGGATAACAAGATATAATTTCCCTAAATAACCAACCAAACAAAAAATATTGTAGTAATGGATATATAATTCTAATCAGGTGATATCCCCACACCGCATGCATCATGTTTTAAAATTCAAATAATTTTAAATGAATATGAAATAATTTAGAAAATAAGATTTATTTGTTTCTAAAAATAAAACCAAACTCCATTCTTTAGAGATCCCTTTTCAAGATTGATAAATAGATTTAATATAAGGATACAATAATTTCATAATTTTTGTTTCAAATGAAAATAGAACAATTAGTGATTTGAATATGTTCTTCATAATGTTTCATAAGAGAAATTTGATACAACAGAATTATATACACAAGAATATACCAAAAATAAAATCAATCTTATAATTTTAGAAAACCTTTCTCAAGGGAGAAAAATAATTTTAATATTGATAGAAAATACTTTCATAATTTTGTTTTCAAATGAACATATATATAATAGTTTTTTAATATTTTCTTCATAATGTTACCTAAAATAAAAATAGGGATAACATATAATTATATTTAAAAAATATTTTTAATGTAAACTCAAACATCGAAAAAACATATGGGATATAGTTATGACCCAAATATATCTAATAAATGAAAATTAAAATAATAAATGAAAAAAATATAAAAACAACATAGTCTAATACATTGTATTTTACCACCTGGCCTAATTGATAAGAAAAACCCTTAGTAGATTATTGGATAGATTGATTATGTATTGAAATTGGGGAGTGAGTGTCCTTTTTAAAAATATTTATAAATTAATACTATTTTTTAGATTAAAACAAATGAACACGAAAATTTAAATTAAAAGAGTCAAAATCGTTAGAGGAATAATTTATATATATAACAAAACATTGTGTAGTTAAATATAAATAAAATTTATAATGAAATTGTAATGAGGTTCAATAATAATCCACATGGGATCCCAATTTGTTCTCCCCTCATAAAAACGTGAGAGTATTTGATTTTGAATGTTGTTTTCAATAGTTGTTTTTTGAAACCCAACCCATGTTCATTGTAATTATATCAAGAAACCGATTAATATATATAGGAAAAAGTTATTTAGTTTTCTTCCATGAAAATGAACAATATAGTTGGCCTTTTAATGGGTTTGGATTAGAACCCAATCACCCTTTCCATTAGGGCCCTATAGTAACCAAATACATCCTTTAATTGAGGACAAAGAAAGAAACAAAAGAAAAACAAAAGTGACTTCATATATAGACCCCAATTAAGTATAATCTCTCCACAAAAAGAAATATTAGAACAATAAAATAATGGGTGAATGTCCTAAAATATTGTAAGAGATATTATATAAGAGAAAATAAAACATAATGTGGTAAAAATTGATTCTCTATGTATCCAAGGCCTTCAAAAAACACTTGATGGTGTATTTATATCCTCTAAGAGGGGACAGTGTGGGTTTAGATCCTATTATGGTCAAATATAGACATTTTTAATATAGTTAAAACATTTTTGTTCCCAATACACAATGTATATTTTGAATATTTGAGGGAACCACCAGGTAGAAAGTGTGTTCCACCAGTCAGTTGGTGGCATTTGGACAGAACATGTGTTCTCTACACATCCCTCCATATATCCATTAGTTCCAACATGGTCGTTAATTTCACCTACTAGGAGGATCCACTTAAAATAACATTCTCAATTATCATAAATAATTGTTCAATTAACAGTACATAGTAGGAAAAATGAAATATTTTTAAAAAATTTTTACAAGATAATTAATATTTCATAGTGAAATTCAGATAATATTTTTAAAAAAGATTCAATGTTTAAGGGAAACATAGAATATTTATGTTTAAATCAAATTAAAGTGTTTTCATTTGGAAAATTATTCTCAATTTTCCTTTGAATTCAAAACAATTTAGTCATAATTTAATATACAAAATCCCCCCTTATGATTAGAAAAATGTTACAGTCAGAAGGTTCATTTAAATCTAAATGTCACAAAGTGTAACACTTGTTATAAGGTTAGAATTATACTCCTCCAAATAATTTAGATATATCATAATTTTTTTTCAAATTTCATTTAATTAATTTATAATATTATTGGGTTCATGGACAATGGTTATTGAAATGAAATTTAATAACAAAAAGATAACTGATAACTAAAATATTATATGAAATTGTTTAAGAAAATCATTAATGTTCTTTCATGTGATTCAAAAAACATAATTTATTTTCTATATAAAATTATATCTCTATAAACATTGATTTGGAAAATAATTATAGACATAGGGATTTCATAATTTTAAAATAATCCATTGAAATTTAAAAAGTACATCCATAATGTATCGTAAAATAAAACACGGATCTTTGAAATTCAAAACACGAAATTATAATTTTAAAATGAGTCTCTCAATTGGAATATTTCGTTAAAAATTTATATCTCCCAATAAAGATATGCACACTTTTAAAGTATAAGGGGGCACTATAAAACATGTGAATAGAGAGATAAAAATGAAATAGTTAACAAAATAAAATATTACCTAAGAAATTTAAATAATTTAATCAACCAATTAAAGATATAAATAAATGAATTATGAAAGTGAAATTTATAATAAAAAATTCATACATTAAATAAATTATTAACTCAACATAATTATAAATATTAAATCATTAGTACACAATTCATAACAACAACATCATAAAATTAAACCATTAAACCATAGGGTGTGTTGTGAAGATATAAACTAGTTTAATATTAGTGAAAATAGAATCTAATTGAACTTATTATTTCACAA
The DNA here is from genome assembly GCA_963277665.1 of Viscum album. NCBI lineage: Eukaryota > Viridiplantae > Streptophyta > Magnoliopsida > Santalales > Viscaceae > Viscum > Viscum album. Next base: position 151,636,252 of record OY728134.1, on the reverse strand, counting down.
AGTGGCCTATTTTATAATGGTACCGATGGTCAATGGGTTTTTTGTGAGAGTGTTGAATTGAATTTTTAGAGATACAAATTACACTACTATTTTCACAATTAATTTTCACAGGAAAATAATTTATCCCATATTCTAGAATTGTATTTTTTAGCTAAATATCTTTGGATTAATAAATCGAAAAAATATATCCCACTTTATACATAAAAAATAAATAAATAAATTCTTCTAATAACTCTATAAGATTATGGATTTTCCATGTAGGTGTAATGTACCACATTTACTCTGCCAATCTTGTTATCACCCACCAAATCCCATATTAGGAAAACAAGAGAGTTCAAAATTTGTTTAATTAGGATAAAAAAAGGATTTTTAGTCCATTTTATACATGAAAAGTATTTTTAGATATTCTGAATATGATTCCTTTTCTTATATTGAAATTTTCCACCAAGGAATACAATAAACAACATGTCTGACCAAGTTGCATTATGTAATACAAGACTAACAATAATACCTCTATAAACCGTATTGTCTAATGGTTTATCAGCTTTATCTATGGGATGGTTGAAATAAGTAATCACTTGAGTACTACTATTTTTAACATGATTTAATAAAAACATTGTTAAAATCATGTTAGTGTATTATCTTTGTTAAAGAAAAGTTACATCCAAATTTTGTGAAATTTAAAAACCAAGGGAATTTATTTTATTTTTATATAAACTCATTTCGACTTCTTTAATAATTAAATAATAAAATAATTTGGAAATTTAATTGTTAGGTAAACGAAAAATAACATCATAAACATAAATATGATCAATTAATAAATCATTTGAAATATTCTTTTAAAGATAAGGTAGAATCTTATTTACTCATCCCAAAACAATTTTTCATAAATAAATTTTTTCAAATATTCATACAAAAAATGAGGGTCTTATTTTAAACCATATATTTCATTATTCAATTTGAATATACGTTACATATATATTGAATCCTCAAAATTGAGTGGTTATTTAAAAAATATTTCTCAGAAATAATAGAATTTAAAAAAGAACTTTATATATTCTTTAAAAAATTAATATGAAAATATTATTTAATATATTTCTAGATTTTAGACTATGAACCTGGTAAAATGAGTATCTATAATCAATTATATACTCCTTATTATATCTTTTAGTTAAAAGTTAGGATTTTTTATGAGTGATATTACCAAGATCATCAAATTTATTTCTAAAGATCTATATTTCCAATAACTATTGATCATTGGGCCATTCTAGAAGAGTTTAAAAAATACTTTGGTAAAATTTATCTATTTCATATTTCAATTAAAGAAACCAATTTTCATCAATTATGGGATCATCATGCTTTTTGGGTTGCAGGTGTTACACTAAAATGTGACTCACCAACTTGAAAATCACTAATTACATTTTAAAGAGGTTGTTCTATAGATTTAACTCATTCCTTTGGAAATGGACTTGGTTATTTCTCAAAATCAATTTCATTAAACGGTTGTGGTTCATTTAAAGTAAAATTATCATGATCCACCAATAAAGTATTAATTTTATGACGATATTTTGAAAAATTATCATCCAACTGGTGTAAATTGATTCCTCAATGCTTTTGGTCATTTCTTTTATATCCTGTTACGATTTATATGAGTTGGATTACCAAAAAATTACCTCTTCTAATTTAGGTTTATATTTACATATATTATATATACCCTTATGAATAATTTGTTTACAATAAACTTTTTCAAATAAACCACATAATTTAATCTTCCATTCAATATTTCATAAGGGTCCCTTTTACGAATGGGTCTTACACACACACTATTAAAAGTATGACATGCGGTATTAAAAAATTATGCCTGAAAATATTTAGGGATTTTATATTCATTTAAGTAATTTAAATAAATTGAAATCTAAATAATTTTTTTTAATTCAAAAAACACATGTTTTTGGGAGTCCAAGGGGAGAAAAGGAACAAGGATAACTATAAGACACACAAAATTCATCAAAATCATTATTTTTAAATTTTTTCCCATGATAACATAGAATAGTAATGATCTTTTACCATATATTAATTTCAATCTTCATGGTATATTTAATTATGAATTTATAAGACTCGCTTTTATATTCCATGAAATAATCCCCTGAAAATGTTGTATAAAAATTGTAAATAAAAAATAATTAAGATTTACCTCCTATACTGGATAATTTGTGTATTAATAAAATTTCTATATGAATAAGTTCATGGGATTTAGATGTTGGTACTTAATTGTTAGATTTAATGGATTAATTGTGTTGTTTACTATGTTAGCAGGTTTAACACATCGTTTCATTTTTGAAATGATATTTCAAAAAATCTCAAACTAGGTATTTTATGGTTTTTTTTACAATTTATTGTCTATTAAAATTAATTAGTATTAAATTCCATATCCCTGAATTATTTTCTCACACACTCATGAATTTAATATTTTTTACTTCCAAGGGATTTTCGATTAATAAGACAAAAATTTATATATCATAAAACTAAAACTAAATGATTTATATGATAATAAAAAGATCACAAAAAATATCAAATGGAACATTCAAATCATTATCCCATAGTTGACTAATTCTATTAAAATGATTACTCAAAACCATAACATATAAAACAAATTTCATAAAATAATTGTGTGAACATGAAATGGTACTTATACCAACCTTCATTATCCTAGAGATGTATCCAAATCATTCCATCCAATATACTCTTCTTGGAGGTTGAACAAAGTAAACACCCCACACATAAGACCTGAGAAACTACTGTCTCAATACAATATGTCTCCAATGTAATTTCATTTTAAGAATTTTTATTACAAATTAAATTAATAATTCTAAATATTTTGTACTAAATATTTGGGACCAGAAATGTGAAATGAGAGAGAATTTGGATAAAATAATTACTTGAATTTTTTTTCTAAAGTGAACATATAAAAAATGATTAATGGATTTAGGTCTTCCATACTAGGAATTTTTGAAGTCAAATTCCAAAATGAGAATTTTTAATTTCTATAACTGATTTAAGACTATTTATTAAGATAGCACTTTTACATTATTGGAAGATATTATCAGGTTTCTAGCACCATTTACAATATTAATCCCGTAATACATTTACTTTTCCATTAGTAACCTAATAGAAAATTCAACTATTTTTCCCTAAGGTTGATTTTTTAATTTTATGTTTTGAGATATTTTATTGTATTTTGTAATTTTTTATTATTTGGAAGATATTTTATACAAAAAAATCGTGTTTTATCTTTTTCTTAATCCTTGTTTAAATATTTAATTTTTAAAATAAATCTTCTAATTTTATAATTTTATCAATATAATTTTTTGAGATAGAATATTTTTCCTTTATATTTTCCATAATAATATTCACATATTATTTTCAAATAGAACCCATGTCATTGCCACCATGTTTTTGCTTATTTTTTATGTTCATTAAAAATAGATGTGAGTTTTCGAAAACCTTATTAATGTTTTTCTATTTCATATAATAGATCATCATTGTATTAGTGACTAGATAGCAAGAAGGTTATGAATATTTTACCTTAAGGCCAACCTCAATGTCAACCATTAGGTACATGGGGTTTTAATCACTTGAGTTTGATGAATACAGAAAGAGAGAGATAGAGGGAGTGAGGGTCATTAATATCAATCTCTGTTGATTCCTTAAAATGAATTTTATCCTTCTTTAAACTTATTTTGAGATTGGAAAAACCAATATAGTTTCCCAAACATTACTTAAAAAATAATATATCATATTAGTGTAAATATTCATTACATAGAAATTAGATCAATGAAGGAAAAAAATGTTATACTGTCATTGAAAATAGGGATATATAAACAACTGTTATATAAATGATCTGAGTGATTTTGCAATAATTCTCTCATATCTTTCACTCTTCATAGACATAATATACATAGAACATTTCCCGATGACATATAGATGGGAATTATAATAATGTATGTGCTTAGATTCCCATTAATGGAAAACATAATAAATATAAATCATTTATTATAATTGAGTACAAGATAAGTATAAGTGTATGAGAACATGATATGAATAATTGAAAATCATGCACATCGATTAATTGATCATAACCACGAAACCTAAAAAAAGTTTTATAAATGAAAAAGACAAACAAAAAATAATGAATAATCATAAATTAAAAATCATTATCCATGAGATCAAATAATTAACATTAGGAAAAAGTTTTTTACATTCACATATGCATTGAAAATAATTTATTTATAAGAAAGAATACCATACAATACTAGGATCACTCCCCACTCTAGAACATATTTTCTCCGGATATAACATTCATTTAACAATGCATTAGTGGCTAATTTAATTTTGGGCCAACTTATCACATAATAAAAAACCATACATGTGGGTACCCAAATATTATGAAACAATCATCATATAATAACCTGTGGAAAGGATATATGTTTCATAAATATATCTTCATAATATGCCTAAACTATACATAGATATAATTAATATGAAAACATTGGAACATATCTTTTTATTCTCCTTTCCTTCACATAGTCTAACGAATGAACTGGGAAATACCATAACGTGAAGAGATTCATCCTTTGATGAAACATCACAAATTGAGAGAATGACATGAACTAGGTTTTTCTTCAGCATGGGTTTTGAAAGTTTCAAGACTGTCACATAGGGTACCTGCGCGCCACATATTGGGCATGCAATTGACGTTTGCGCTTTATATGATTTTTGCCCAAGGTATTCAGCAACCTATAAATACCCCTTGTGGGCCCCAATTTTGGGGAGAAAAAATCTAGAAAATCAGATTTCAGCACTCAACACCCTCGTCTCTTCTTCAAGTCTTCAAAACACTTCTAAAGTAATTTCTTACCTAGAGTGGAGGATCTAAAGAGGGGGATCAAAGCCTATGTATTGAAATATATCAACACATGTGCACTAAAGTGTCTAACCCTTAAGGGAATTGGTCACACCTGCACAGTGCCTTAAACCTTCAACTGAACTTGCACACCTCCCTTTGGTAAGCCATTAGGTATAATACTAAGGTTATGATCCATGTCTCGCCCATGTATAACCCTATGTGTTGAATGGTGCATAGGTACACCCATGTTTCATAGGTATACCTACGCACCCAAACATGACCGACATGCTTACCTCTTTTTGGGTTCCCCTTCTGCTTTTTCAGCTCTTTTGTTAAAACCCACACCTTCTCTTCAAGATTTAGCCTTCAGAACCCTCTTCAAATCCATTTATGGCTTAATACCTTGGTTGGATTCTATATCTGAATGGAATTCTATGGAACATCTCTTAAAACCTAGTGATTTACATATCTTTATGTCAATAAGGTTAGAGATTTCATTCATTCAACCTCATCCTTTAAGATGAGAAGATACTTAATTTGGCCATCCAACTCAAGAGTAAGCCCCATGTCCCCTAACCTGGGCATCCTCCTCAGGAGTAAGCCCCATGACTCCTATCCTAGGCCTTATATTAAGGAGTAAGCCCCAATTCCATGTTCTCTTAACCTGGGCCTTCTTTTCAAGAGTAAGCCTCAGTCCAAGTTCTCTTTACCTAGACCATCTTTTTAAGAGTAATCCCCAGTCCAAGATAATTAATCTAGGCATCCTCCTCATGAGAAAGCCCCAAGTTACCGAATTTGGGCATCCTCCTTAGGAGTAAGCCCCATGTTCCCTATTCCCTTAACATGGGATTACACCTAAGGAGTAAGCCACAGTTCTCAAGTCCATTTAACATGGGCCTTTTTCTTAGGAGTATTCCCTAGTCATAATTCCCTTTAACATGGGTATCCTCCTTAGGAGTATACCCCAGTTCTCAAGTCCCATTAACCTAGGCCTCTTTCTTAGTAGTAATATCTAGTTCTCAAATCTCTTTAACCTGAGCCTCCTTCTTAAAAGTAATCCCCAGTCATAATTCCCTTTAACCAGGGCATCCTCCTTAGGAGTAAGCCCTAGTTCCCAAGTCCCTTTAACCTAATCCTCCTTATTAGGAGTAAGCCCCAATTCTTAAGTCCCTTCTACCTTGGCCTCCTTCTTATGAGTAATCCTCAGTCATAATTCCCGTTAACTTGAGAAACCATCTCTGGAATAAGCCTCATTTCTCAAGTCCCTTAAAATTGGGCCTCCTTCATAAGAGTAATCCCTAGTCATAATTCCCATTTACATCGCCATCCTCCATAGGAATAATCCCTAGTTCTCAAGACCCTTTAACCCGGGCCTCCTTCTTAGTAGTAATCCCCATTCATAATTCCATTTAAAATTGGAATCCTTGTCACGAATAAGCCCCAGTTCTAACGTCCCTTTAACTTGGGCCTCATTATCAGGAATAATCCCCTGTCATAATTTATCTTAACAAGTCTTAATTTCCTTTTATTTGAACTTCATTCTCTAGAATGAAACCCAATCATGTGTCCCCTCTAATTTGGGCATCCTTCTCAGGATAAAGTCTTAAGTTAAGTATCCAATTCTCCATAAAAAACATATACCTTTATGGACCTTGTTCATGGGTTTTTTCCTTGATGTAAAACCTAATCTTCATATATCTAAGCAGTCATACATACATAAGTGCCACATCATTTCTTATGATTGTATATTTCATGGCACAATTCTTAGGTTTTACCAATACCTCTTGTTTCTCACACCGATCATGATTCATGTAAGCTTATAGTGTAAAAGTAATTACGACATATTTCATTGAGCCACCAATCATACATAAACCACAAACTTATATACTTGAACTACATGGTTTCTGATTCATTTTCTAAACAAAGGATACCTAGGTAGACCATATGTGGGTATGATCCCAACTCTAAAATTATCCATGTCCTTATAAGTGACAATAAACTTCATGTGCCCCGCTGAGTGGCTTCAAAACCAGTATGGTTATCATAATGGCCAAGAGAATACTATATAATGTGTTGAAGGTTACCATTGACTAAGAATATATAACAAATAAATATGATTAACTATCAATGAAGAACCTCAAATACAAATAAATGATTCTCTAAATCTCATACATACTAATCATTGATTTTCAGATATAAAGGAAATCTCATTTTCATACATGGTAATTTAAAAAGGATTCAAAAACATAACACAAATCTATAAGGAGTGTCCTAGGGTATAAAATAATTCCCCAAAAAATGGTGTGATGAGTCCGACCTCCCATCCTCTCATCCAATGAAAATTTATAAGCCTCACCAGTTTACAACTAATCAATACCTACCTTTTCAAAGTAGGTCCAAATGGATATATAATCATTGGATGTTTCCAGTTCTATTAACAAACTCATTAGAATCTGATTGGAATGTTTTAACCTTAAACAAATGATTCCATCCCCAGTTCCAGCGTGATACATAAAATGGTGAACCTGTTTTGAATCCTTAACCACGTTAAAATGATGTTTTACTTATTTTTTAGGCCCCTATTTAAACTCAATGAGAGGGCCAACAAAAAAATCAATAACATATGTGCTCATCCGAAATATGTAGTGACCGAACTTATCTTGATTATGTATGTTATATCAAATAGACACGCTTTTCAAAGATCTTCTGCATTACAGAAATGGCTTCTCTAAAGTTCATAGTTGTGAATTCCTCTAATGTGAATACCTCTGCTGCTACTCCTGTTGGATCGTCTTCCGTTCTGAGGAAGACATAACCTACTCAGCATCTTCAATGCTGGGTATTAAATTCACTAGTTAAGAAATACCATCAACATGTTGCCATTCTGACTTTGGAGGCTGATCGACAAGCCCTCCATGTTAATAATTCACTCAGGTTATCTGGACAGTGATGACCAGTGATCAAGAAGCAGGTGGTTCCAACCACCATTTCTAACTGTTTCGGGTTGTTATCCCTGGAATGCAATCACCAATCCCTCCCATATTCTGGGGAGGTGAATGAGAAGGTCACTCAAGGCCTTAGTTCAAGGATACATGAGTCCTTCCCAAGGTCTCCCATCAATAGTTGCCGCCAGACCGGTGCGACAGTGCGCCCTCAACATGATGAAGGTATCACCATCAGGGGTTCGGCTTAGGTTCCTCATACCCAAGTCCACAAGACGAACCACTAAAGGAAAAATCAGGTCATCAGTGAGTGGGTTCTTATCTCTTCCATTTCTGGAGAAGTCCACCAATGTAACTTTCTGGGAAGAAATTAGTAGGCACACACACCCATCAATTTTATTTCCGCTGTCCAGCAGACTCATCTGGTAGCAACACGCCATTCCCGCCAGGCAATTCTGGTAGAGTAATATAGATAGGAACATACAACTATTTATTAATCATCATCTAGCCTGTAGGCTCATTTGACTACATATGATGAAGCCCGCTAACCCAATGTGTTTGCAACTGGTAAACAGGCACATACACCTGGTTACACTCATCAATCCTGCCAGCAGCCTCGTCTAACAGTATTGATGAAAGTTCATTAACCACATACGGTGGAGTGAAATTAGTATACTCATACACCGACTAGTATTGATCAATCCTACCAACAGACTCGTTTGGTAGCACCCAGAGAAGTCAATTAGAAATTCCCAATGACAAACAGGAGGCAGACTGAAATCACTGCCCCCACACATGAGTACTTTCAGAATCTACTAATAGGAAAAGGAGTACAAGAGCATGAACATACACCTACTCCAGTCACGGAATGGATGTATATCCTCATTCCGGTAGCTGAAGTCACCAAGAATACTCTGTCAATGGTGATAGAGTAGAAGCAAATTCCAGCTCATATTCTAGATGCCTATCAGAATATTATAATATATTCAGAAGCATCATAGAGAAAGAAATGAAAATATATACCTACCAGGGGAGTGACACATCAACATATCACTACAGAATAGATACAGTCCTCTGTTCCAGTCCAAGATGGTTGTGGGGCATACTCCCCCATGTCATACTAATAGCCAAGTTAGGAACATACACCTAATTTGAGTGGAGATAATCAACCTAACATGATTATTTACCCTAAAAAGTTACATACACCTACACTTAATAACCACATTCATCAACAAGTGGTTCCCAATGTGAGTAAGAAGGTGTATATAAAAAAGACCCTTCCCTCGTAGTCCTGAAATCAAGATCCAATTTGTAATATGGCCTTCCTTGATGATGGAGTTCTTGAATAGCTTAGACAATTATATGATGCAATTAATGATTCTACTCATTCATTTCCTAATAGTGGGATCATTATTTCCAAATTACATCATCAGACACTTCCTCATGAAGGCTTGTTTCATGAAAGTATGGTCGATCTCAAAGTTTCATCTTCAGATGAAACCCACAAGAACCCGTTGTGTGACCATAAGACCAAGGAGAAAAATGTTTCATCTTTTGATGTAACCCACCATGGTGGTCCTCCACATGATGATTAATTTAGCTGTGAAAATACTCTCCACATTATTACTTCACATTACCACTGAAATGCTTCAATGGAAAATGTAGTAATGATAAAGCCCTCTAATCTTAAGGAACTTGAAAATGTGAAGCCATTTATGTATGATTCTTTACCGCTAGCAGGTGAAATAGTTTCTCAATTAGAAGATAGCTTGGGGTGTAGGTCATTCCCCAAACCACCCTTGGGTCCTTCATCTTCTAGTTTGATCAATGAATTCTCTACCAATCATTTTGAATATAATGAAGCAACAAGGAAGCACCAGCTCTAGTCTAATCAGGTAGAAGAATATTCATTTATTGACAAATAAGAAGTGCTGAATATAAAAAAAAAATTGGAAAAGGTGATGTTCTAGTCATGTTTTGGCCTCTAGATGACTCTCATCATAACATTACAAAAAAATTTACGTAAGATTGTATTCGTGATAGTCGTCTCAACATGTGGAAAAATCATTGTCAATTGAAAAAGAAAATATTATCTTTTGATGAATATGAAATTCGCTTCAAGATAATAGAAGGGTTACAACGCCAAATTGACTTTTCATCTCTCTCATTTTATCGATATCTGAAGGCTGCAAAGATGAAGAGAGCCCTTCATCGTTCATGCCTTGGCGCACTAAAAATATTACTCCATTTAATTTCTAATGCCCCATCTGGTATTCATATCAGGCGATGGGGAGTTCATGGAGAACTGAATTTCTCTATACTCTCATGTCAACAAATCATTCCAAAGATGGTGTTAGGCAATGTGATTCCACATTGCTAGCCATAGGCAACTAGCTTTGTTTATAATCAAAGACTTTCTCAGGAAGATGCCTCAACTAGTTCTTCCCAAAGTCAGTCCTACAAAGAACATGTTGTCGAATTACTATTGAATCAGGAAAATGAGAATATCGAATAGGATTCTCGTTTAGTGTGAGTGCATCATTAGGTGACAGAAGTGTCAGAAATCATCCAACATTAATTTGATCTCGATGATTTGAGTGGATGCAGGTTGATGCATCCAGCCCATTTCCGGACTTTTGTCTACAAGACCAAGAGATATTTTAAGAAAGTCTCAGATATAGCAGCTAAAGAAACACCCCAGCTTTCCAGACAGGTGAATCTTTTAATTGAACCCTCAGAATCAACAAATAGGATTAGAGAGTTGAGAAGAAATAGTAGGAACATCCCAAGTCCACCGAACTATGGACTTTTTAAAATCCTCAATCTCTTCCTCAGAGAAATTTAATCTTCTCTCGATTAGGGAAGAAGCCACTCGAGGAATGCAGATCTGATTTATTAGGATATTCCCTCCAAATTATGGTTCTTCAAGAAGTTCCTGAGGGATCAAATCAACAAATGGAAATGTCTCATAAAGGACATGGAAAAAGATAGTATTGAAGAAATGTCGATAGAAGGGGTGCATTGTGTTATGTATCAATTAATGTCAACAATGCCTTTGTTGATGATTACCTAGATGAGGCTCATTAAATGGGATATATGTATAGTTTCCTACTCAAGATATTGTACACAGAGACACAAATGAATAAGGTGTGAATACAGAAATCCAAAGGCTTTCCTAGAATGTGGTATTATTTCAAGTAACCAACATCCTGTTTTTTTAAACGAATCTAAAAAGGGGAAAGTAAAGAATCATATTTCATTTCTCCCTTACTCAAGATAAGGCCATTCACTCTCACTAGAACAAATATTATCTCAACAAGAGGATGAAATGAAAGAATTGAGGAGGTTGAATGAAGAACTACTTCAAGGTAGTCTTCCTCTTCAGCGTGTTGGAGTTAGTCAGCGAAGGGAATTTGTTGTGGCTACTAATAGAGATTAAGAATATCCTCCTTTATCTGTACACCCTCACAGGTCTAATCCTATGGGTCAGGTTCATCAATAATAGGTTTTGTTATCATCACTTGCAATACCAGCCACCACATCTGTCCAAGCTCCGGTTATTGCACCTGCTCAGGTCCATTCTCAACCAGATTTTTCTCAAAAGTTAATAACTACTATTGAGTCATTAATAGCTCTGTTAGAGGCTATGGGGGGAAAACGTGCTCAAATTAAAAAAGAAACGAGAGCTTAACCAGAATGGGTTGATGTAATTTCTCCCCCATCAATTTTTTCATGTACCACATTCCCAAACATTAATAGTTCGGGAGACCCAGAGCAATACATAACACATTTCGTTTCTCATTGTGATCCAATGATGGGAACCCCTCAGCAACAGGATGTAGTTAAGCTCTGGTGTTTTGTATAGTAATTACAAGGGCCAGCTTTTGTGTGGTATACATTCTTGCAATCCCGGTCAATTACCAGGTGGGAGGATCTACGGTAACAATTCCTTCTTAAATTCAGCTCATCGTTGCTGAAGACAACATTTTTTTATCTTACAAATTGTAAGAAAAGGAAGAATGAAAGGGTTTCAGATTTCATTTCTCGCTGGAAGGGATTACCATATTCTCTATGCTTAGCATTCCCTCAAGAGGATTTGTTCCCAATATTCATAGAAAATTTTCATGATGAGTTACACACACCATTGATCGATGTGAAATACACATGACAGTTTTGAGACCTTACTTCGATCGCTCAACAGATCAAAGGCTCTGTTACGAAGACTATGGATAAAATTTGTGTAATTCCATCTTCTCTAGGAAGGAGAATGTGTAGAATAGACACAGCTACAGTTACGCTGAAACAAGAACATGTGTCTACTTCTACATCAAAACCTTCATCTTATCTAAGGGACCCACCTCCTTAGCATCAAAAGTAGAGGTTGTTTCGTCAAGATTATCAAAGAGATCAAAGAAGGAAACAATTTGTGGGTTTGAAGAGCAATGTTTACTCTTTCTGAAATGAATAGGTTCCTGGTTACTTCATTTCAGCTCTGGAAAATAGTTTGGTTCTCTTTGCAACGCCCAAAAGGCCGAACAAGGAAGGATATAAAGATTGTCTCAACTATTTCCCATTTCATCAGATGCTGGGGCATCCCATTCAAGAGTGTTTTTTCTTCAAATCCCTCCTGTAAAAAATGGTCAACTAAGGGCAAGCCAAATTGAACGGTTCTTTTGCTCAGGTATCATGTGATACTACTAAATATCACAAGGAAGAAAGTGAGTGGCAATAATTCAGGAGAAAAAATGCGCAGAAATATAATGATTGGCTGGTCAGAATAACGTTCAACCGAACTCATGCCATTTTATGAACACAATTGATGAAACCAATTGTGTCTTCTTCTATGAATGCCACAGCGAAACCCCCTTAATCAGAAGGAAAATCCTCAAATAAATTCCATAATTCAAAGAAGGAAGAGCAGTTAGAAGAAGATGAGATCGTGTCAAATCCCATGTTGTCTTTGACTCTAGCAGATTTTATTCCATCTACATAAATTCCACGGGCACCATCCCACCAAAAGGCACAACCTAAGTTGGATAATCAAGTAGAGTCCTCATCAGATGAAGAGTTAATCATTGGTTCTATTAACATGATTCACTTAACATATCCTTATGCCAGTATTAGTTTCGATCTTGATGATCCTGAATTCCCTATATCAAACTATGGAATTAGAGGGAGTTCTAGAGGTCTGGGATACAGAGGAATACATGGATATCCCAGAAGCCATTTTTCTACTTCTACCACTACTAGAACTATATATGCAGCAGAAACTCATGGAAATGCCCTTCCGCGACCTCAATAAGAACAAGAATGTTCTTCCACACATGGAAAATTCAGTCCTGGCACAGTCATTCTAGAGGATCGGTTGGAGGTTACATATTCTTTCTCTTAGCAGATATGTAGACTTATTATGTCTAATTTTCCAAATCTAGGAGTATTTTCAACTCCTACCCCGATACAAGATGCATCTACTTCCATTGAAATAACATATAAGGTAACTACAAAACCACATGCTCCTATTGGGAAACGCAGAACTTTGGATGAAAAATATGATTTCTTGAAAAATTTGGGCCAAGTAACGGCCATGTTATCAATTCTGGATGCCTTGAATCTATCAAAGGATCTTCAAGAGATAGTCATTGAGGCTTTTTCAAGTCCTCAGGAATTTGAAAGTGAAATTGATGCAGCTGACGTCTACCATATAGAGAATAATCCTGCAAAATGCCATATAGTGATATTTTTTACAGATGAAGATGAAGATGATGTTTTTCAAGGACATATTACACCTTTGTATTTATCTATAAAGGTCAATGATGTAGACATCATGAGAGCTTTCATTGATACTGGTTCAAGACTCAACCTCATCTTCATTCGTACACTTCTTTGATTAGGCCTCACCGAATCTGATTTATCTTCTTCTACATTGATGTTTCAAGGATATGATAAAAATGGAGAAGAACATCTGGGCGTGATCACACTTAGATCTCAGTTTGGAGATCTTGTATCCACTTCATATTTTATGGTTTTTCATCATGACACAGCTTTCAACATTTTTCATGGAAGAACTTGGCTACATCAACATGTGGTTATCACTTCATCATATCATCAATGTCTCAAATATTGTTTCAATGGTCAAATTGGGACATTATATGGTGATAAATCCCCATTCAGTACATGTGAATCTCAATACATTGGTGTGTAATTTCATTACATGGAGGGAGAGGAGAAATCCACATCAAGGGAGGTTACCAAAGTTAATGCTCCATATGGTTTGGAAAAGATTACAGTAAATCCATTCATACATGTGAGTACAGATTATGTGTTTCCTATCAGTCAAATTTACTTAATAGACCCAAATCCAAATACACTTATGGAAACTTCCATAATGACAATTATGGAAATCAATCCAGACATCATGGGAGAAATTGGTGATTCACCAGGCAATGATGAAATATAAAATGGAGATTTCATCATTTCATCCACTGAAATCCAGCAAGTCTATACTTCACCAACTAGGCTTGAAGAAGTTATATCAATAATAGAGGTGAATGATTATGTCCATACTCAATCCATCATCTCCTCTTTATTTACCAAGGAAGACCATTCGTAATCAATAGGGTTAGAAATAGAACCCTCTTCTTCAAGATGTTCAAATTTTAACATCTCTCTTGACCATCTAAATTCTTCTTCATCATCTACTATGCAAGTATAAATAGAAGAAATAACATGTGTTGAAGATGAAGAGGAAGATCTCAGGGATTCTCCTCAAGCATTTCAAGAGGGCATCTCTACCACTATGGATGAACTCAAATAAATAAATCTAGGTACAAACGAAGATCGACACCCCACTTTAATTAGGGAAGCCATGACTCTTGCGGAGTAGGAAATGTATATTTCATTTTTAAAGAAAAATCAAGAAATATTTTCTTGGAACTATACAAAAATGCCTAAGAATGATCATGATGTTTCTACTCATAATTTCAGTTTTCCAGAAGAACGTCGAGGATTAAAGGAAGCTGCAAGAAGAACACACCCATCTTATCCTTCCAAAATTGAGGTTGAAGTGGATAATATTATTAGAGATAACTTCATCAGAGAAGTTAAATATCCCAAATGGCTAGCTAATATTGTCACTGTGAAAAAAGAAGAATGGAAAATTTAGAGTTCGCATTGATTTCAGAGATCTTAATCGGCATTGTCCCAAGGATTCTTTTCCAGTTCCGATCAATGAACTCTTAATTGATGCAATAACTAGCTATGAGGCACATTACTTCATGGATGGATATTCCGAGTTTAATCCTATCTGAATGGATCCATAAGATGAAGAATCTACAGCCTTTAGAGCCCCTCAGTGTGTGTTTTGCTATCGGGTAATTCCCTTTGGCCTAAAGAATTCAGGCGCAACATATCAACGCTCTATGCACCGTATCTTCAAACCCTTTTTAGGGAAGTTTGTTGAATGTTATGTGGATGATTTGGTGGTTAAATCCAGGCAATTTTATAATCACTTAGCTGATTTGGAAATAATATTTCACAAACATCGACAACACAATTTTAAGATAAACCCCTCAAAATGTACTTTTAGGGTAACCTTAAGAAAATTTCATAGCATTATTGTATTCCATCATTGTATCGAAGTTGATCTTGACAAGACAAAGTCAATTCATGGTATGCCATATCCTTGAAATTTAAATGAATTTAGTGGACTTAAAAGACACTTATCCTATATTCGGTGTTTCATCGCCAATTTGGTAGGAAAAAGTTTACTCTTCTCCAAATTGATGAAAAAGGGAGTCACATACTAGTGGACTGAAGAATGTCAAAAATCATTCAATATTCTCAAGAAATATCTCTTGATTCCATAGATATTAATGCCACCTGTTAAAGTATGATCACTTATTATTTATGTGATAGCTTTAGTGCGATCATTGGGTTCCTTCATTGCCCATAGGAATGGTGTTGGGAATGAAAACAACCTTTACTATCTCAGTCAAACTATGCTTGAAGCAAAGACCCAATATTCAAGTATTGAGAAGTTCTGCCTAGCATTAATAATTATAGTTTAGAAATTAAGACACTACCTGAAACATCATGAGGTCTAATTGGTATCTCGTAAAAACCCACTCAAATTCATCCTATGTCGTCAAATGCTTACTGGATGTCTGGAAAGGTGGGCAGTTATTTTGCAGCAATTTGAAATACAGTATGTGTCTCAAAAGGAAATAAAGAGCCAACCTGTGGCTGATTTACTTACTGAACATCCTTCAGTTGAAGATAAATCTTTAGATATTGAACTTCTTGATGAATAATTCTTTTTTATATTCTAGATAATCTTCATCCATGGGAAATGTACATTGATGGTGATTCTAGAAGAAAAAAAGTGAAGAAAATATAAGATCCTATATTCCACAAAGTTGGGTTAGAAATTGCACATATTTCCCCAAAAAATGCAATGTTACCCTTTTCCTTTTTATTGTGGGAAGGGGGTAAAAATAATGCAGCAGGATACACTGTTCTCATCACAGGATTCGATTTGGCACTTCAGGAACAAGTGAATCACTTAATCGTGAAAGGTGATTCAGAACTAGTAATGAAACAAGTCAATAGGATTATTCCATCAGAAATGAATAGTTAATCCCTTTGTACGATTACGTCAGTGATTTAATGGAGGAATTTCCTTCAAAAACAACATTTTATTATGTCCAGTTATCACAAAATTCCCATGATGATGCACCGGAAAATATAGCCACAGCTCTAGAAGATCCAAATCGGGACGATACAATCATCAGTATTTCCCACCGTCATTCAATTTCACATTATATTCCAACCATAACAAAGTAAATGAATGGAATTAGTCCCATTTATGAACCATATGGTCATTCTACAAGATGGATGAAACCTATCAGGGAATACCTTTTAAATAGAACACTGCCACCTGATAGAGTTGGGAAAGAACAAGTCCGGCGACGTGTGGTCAATTTTACTCTTTATGATAGCCCATATCACCTAGAAAAAATTCTCTACAAAAGAGGTTTCGATGGAGTTCTATTCAGATGCATTGATGGTGAAGAGAAAATGGCTATCATTAAATAAGATCATGCAAGAGTTTTTGGTGCCCATCAGTCTGAACATAGACTATCTGATCAAATTTGAAGGCTTGGATACTTTTCACCATCAATGAAAAAATATTGTGTTTATTTCACCTGGAAGTGTCATTCCTTTCATTTATGTTCCTACTTCATTCATCAGCCCCTAGAGTTGTTTCATACAGATAAATACTCATGGCCATTTACCACATAGCGAATGGATGTAGTTGGACCTTACCCTTCAGTTACAGCCAAGTATTTTCAGTATACTCATACTGCTACATAATTCTTTTCCAAATTGGAAGAGGCAATAACTCTCAAAGAAGTTAGTTCTAAAAGCATTGTTAGCTTCATCAAGTCTAACATCCTTACCATATATTTGTGTCCCCCATTCCATATTGACGGACAATGGCACCTACTTCTGTTCATCCGAGGAAAGGAAGTTGTATCAAGAACACAACATCAAATCCAATCATTCATCTCAGTATCATGCAGCGGCCAATGGAAAAATAGAAGCATTCCACATGACACTTTCAAGAATACATCAAAAGATGGTAATAAAGATAAGAAATCATGGCCTGATAAACTATTTTATTATTTATGGTCTTATCGGACCACCACCCATACTACAATGCAGTAAACATCATATTCATTTGTATATATAACAAAAGTAGTCTTTCCCATTGAGGTTCAATTACCCTCATTCAGAGTAGTCATTTGTGATCAGCCATCTATAGATGAACAATCTCAAAAGCAATTGGATGAATTGGAACAATTAGATGAAAAGTTATTGTGAACCATGCACCATTTTGAATTCTATCAGAATTGAATAGCATGATCTTTCAAGAAATAAGTTCGTCTTCGTACAATCATTCAGGGAGAATTGGTATTGGTTCTCAAAACTCCAATGATACTAGGAAAGAATCCTCCAAGGCTTGAACCAAAATGGGAAGGACCTTACTTAATAGAAAAGGTCTACTCCAATGGAGTTTATTTTTTAATCTCAATGGTTGGAGAACTCATCACTACTCCAACCAATGCCAGATTTCTAAAGAAGTATTTTTTATAACCCAAATACATAATTTTGGTCTATGCATATGACCTTAAACTATTCTCACTATCATCCAACATGATGTTAAACTGTGCCATCATCCAACTTGACGTTAAAGTGTATTGTCCCTCTTACATACTAGCTAGATGTCATTAAACTGTACATCACCCCAATGTCCAACATGACCTTAAAATGTGAAAAGGTCCCCAATACATCCAACATGACATTAAACTGTGTCCCCATTGTCCTCACTACAAGACATTAAACTACATAGCCATACGTCCTAGATACATGATGCTAAAATATACCACACCCATCCTTGATATATGATATTAAACTATACAACCCCTCTTTTCTCCGTACTGCTTGACATTAAACTGCACAGTCTTTCCCTAAGTCATTACTGCATGACATTAAAGTGCATAGTCCCTTATATGTCCTAAATGACATTAAACTGTGCATTGTTAGGATTGTTTCTACCTCTTGTTTCTCACAACTAGTATGACTCCTATGAGCTTAGAGTAAACATCAAACATTACACCTTCATTGGGCCACTAACCAAGTGTAAGTCCCCACAATTTCTTTTTAGATTGTTGTCCTCAAAAACAACATGATCACCAATTAATTATCCAATTGAACTACTCGGACATTGATCCTTGTCTTTTAGGCTGGGTACGTAGTCAACCGCCCGAGGTTCAATCCCAAAACCAATCTCTTCACATTGGTTCACATCCATCTCATACGATGTTGATTCATGAATCCTCTCCTAGAACCAATATCTTCACATTGGTTCAATGTTGTCCTTGATATATGATTTTAAACTATACAACACTTTTTTCTTGTACGACAATAAACTATAACTTTCTTTGACACCCTCACCTGAGAGGGAATCATTATTTTGATTTATCTCGAATCATGTTATATTCTAATGACTATACGCATACATGGAAAAGCCCAAGCCATTTATCTTCAGTCAAACCATCATTGAACTAATGTCCCCATTCACCCTTCACTTGTACGAACTAAATCATTACTGAGGGTATTTCAAGAACTACGTGAGTCTGGATTCAAATACATATGTGATATGTAAGAACGTTCGAGCATCCCATAAATCTAGCCCCAAGTCTTTGGGCCTTACCCCAAATTTCACTTTCAGTCCCTTGGTTGTAAATTCCCCCTGTGAAAACATTAATGTGGTATGAAAACCCTGGTCTTCATTCACATCAGGTTTATAAAACACACACTATGTATTCCTTGTCATGGTCTGAGCTCTATAAACCTAAACTAAAATATCCTACACTCTCGTCCCACATGAAGTTAAACTATATTTCAAGAACTACGTATGGCTTGATTCCCATCCTTATGGGATATGTAGTGAAGTACATCACCTCAATTAAGGAACCAATCCCAACATGATTATGGTAACCATTGTCCTTTGTATCTTTACATACATTGTACAATGCCAATTTTCATTTTTCAAACTCTTATACTTAAATTTGTTCCGTTCTCTATAACCCTGTTCTTGACTTCTGGTCACAAAATATCTGATTCTTAAGAGTTCTTTTTTTTGACTATGCAGCATGTTCCCTTAAGCTATCTTGAATAAGTAGTCTACATAATAGACCTGTCAGCCAAAAGATGTTATTATTTGACTATTCGTCCAATGCCCTTAGGTGGCCCTACATAATTCTACCACCAAACAGGTTTTTCAAATTATGGTAATTTCATTCTTCGGAGAAAAAACTTTTTTTATTGGTCTTATCGACAATATTTATGGATCCGCTAAAAATAGCCATCCTTAAGATTTTTTCCCTATACTATTTTTTAGGATATGAAAGTATTCAAGTCTATGGTTTATATTTCCCTTCCCTACATTTGGGTCAGACCTTCGGAGGAGTGACATTCATCCACTTCGTAGACAATCTTGATTCGAAATATCTCTCCATATTCCAGTACCTCTCTCCATACAGAAAACTCTATGATTTGGAAAATTTGAATCTCCATAAACAGCCACTAGCTTTTTAGGATTAGAAAAGTAAATTTTTGAGATCCCTTTTGCCTAACTATGCATCATGTTCCCTTAGGTGGCCTTGCATAAGTATTCTACATAATGGACTTGTCAGCCAAAAGATGCTATTATTTGACTATGCAGCCAATGCCCTTCTGTGGCCCTGCATAAGTCAACCCCCTAATGAGTTTTTTAAATAATGGTAACTTCATTATTGGTAAATACTTATTCTAATGCCTTTTAGACTTTTTTATATCGTTCATTAGATTCAAAATTTCAGAAGTCATAGTTTACATGTTTTCCACCATAATTGAATATTGAAATATGTCCTCAGATAAATTGTCAAGGAACTGAGTCAATTTTAATCCATTCAGTCAAAGCTATTTCAACCTTAAACATTAGCCTTTTTATGACTGACATGCATGACTTTAAACTTCCCACAAAAGGAAAGGGGAATTTTAAAAAAATTCAAATTCCAACTCACTAAACATACATATTGTATGTTTTAGGTAATATTGGTCAATAAAAATATTTAATGTTTGTAGGGTTATTTATAATAATCCTAGAAAAAATAAAAATATGTTTACTAGGCCCATTGTCTTAGGTAATTATATAAAGCAGGTAGAAAATGAATTCAAGCATAAATAATTGAAGATGAAAGTGTTTATCATTGATGCACAAGAGTTTGAATGACATCCAAAGACTAGAGTCTCTTCCCTTTTTCAAGAATTACAAGATGCTTTCAACATAAATATTCATTTGATTTAATACATCCCGAGCTTCATCAGCAGCCACCTGGAAATCATTCATTCAACTAGATACAATAAGAGATGTAGTGATACCAGATCTTCTTGGAACAATTGTAAAAGAATGTTCTTGAGTGCAGTTTGGGGAAAATTCTTATGGATCAAACAGTGACTTTATTTCCATCCATGATACTTGGAAGATGGATACATGGATTTGAGAATAAATCATCGGATGTAATGATCCATTTTGAGAGAGTACTCTTTTTTGATATTGTTCTAATACAATGATAGTCTTCTCTCTATCATCCGGAAGTGGAAAACATATCAGCCCATGGTTTTCCATTTACATATCTGCAAGGAAATGGCAGGATGGAAAAAAATTGAAAGATCACAACACTGTTGCTGCTCTTAAGGAACAACATAACCGAAATAGAGGAGTAAAAATGTTGTTGCATCTCAGGCATATAATTATTTGCATCTAGAATGTTGACTCCTATCAGATGACCATGGCATAGAGAGGCAAGTAGATGCTCTATGGAAAATTACGATGACACTTCTCCAAGTAGTTTTCCAGATTTGGGAGAGTGATGTCATAGATATCATAGTAATCAGGGCCAATAACGTTCATCATTTCATCAATTCGCTTTCTAGCCAGCTCATTAGTCGTACTAATTCTTCTAGGAGCCATTGAATCTAGACAAAGGATGAATAATTAACTCTTAAATATGTTTGTTTTTCATAAACATTGTGATGAAAATGTTAAAAAGGGCTAAGGCATTAAGTCACGCAAGTCCAATGTTGGCACAAAAGTATAACTCTGTCTCCCAGGTATTTGGCGCGTAGGTATCACCGTGTAGGTAAAAATACCTCTCCAGCAGCATGACAAGAACAAAAGCAATGAAACTGTGGAAAATTTGCAACCTACGTGATGAGAGCAACCAGCGCAGCGAGAGCTCGAACTATTCAAAGCTGGGTGCTTTGCATGATAATGGCCGCATATATATAGGCCAAGGTTATACCCTGCATGGCTCTCACCTGTGTGCCGCTACCTGCGTGCTTCAAACCTGTGTGTCGTAGTTACATGGTTTTATTCTTTACCTCCGAGTCACATCCTCCTTTCTTTCAGATCCAATTCTAAGGGGGGTCTTTTGTTGACGCTCCTTTCCATCACATAGTCTATTGAATGAAAAAGGGAAATATTTTAACAAATTGATATTCATCCTTTAAAGAAACATAAAATGTTGACAAAGGCATGGACAAGGATTTGCATCAGCATGGGCCATGTAAGTTTCAATATGGTCATGTTGGGTACCTGCACGCCACATATTAGGTGCACAGGTGACCTGTGTTCCCTATATGATTTTCTCTCAAGGACTTTAGTAGCCTATAAATACCCCTTGTGGGCCCTCCAATTGGGGAGAAAAAATATAGAAACTCAGATTTCATATCTCCACACCCTAGTCTCTTCTTGAAGTCCTCTGAACACTTCAAAGGTAATATCTTACCTGTAATGGAAGATCTAAATAGGGGGAACAAGGCCTAAGTGTTGAAATTCAACAACACCTATGATCCTAAGGGTCTAATCCTTAAGGGAAATGTTCACACTTGCACGCCACCTTATCCCATCAATAGAATATGTGCACCAACCTTTTGTATGTCTTTAGGGATAATACTAAGGGTTTGAGTCATATCTCACCCATGTATTACCCTATGGGTCGACCGGCGCGTAGGTACACCTGTGCCGCATAGGTATACCTGTGCGCCCAGGACCTGCGCGCCAAAACATGATCTGCGCCATTACCACTTTTTGGTTTCCTCTCCTGCTTAATCATCTCTTTTCTTAAAATCCACATATCCTATTAATTATTTCGCCTTCAAAACCCTCTTCAAATCCATTTATGTCATGATTCCTTGGTTGGATTCTTTATCTGAAAGGAATTCTATGGAACATCTCTTAAAACATATTTATTTACATATCTTTATGTCACTAAGGTTAGAGATTTCAGTCATTCCACCTCATCCTTTAAGATGAGAAGAATTTTAATTTGTGTATCCTCCTCAAGATGAAGCCCCAAGTCCCCTAACCTGGGCATCCTCTTTAGGAGTAAGCCCCAACTCCCCTAACTTGGGCCTTCTTTTCAGGAGTAAGCCCTAAGACCAAGTTCTCTTAACTTGGGCCTTCTATTAAATAGTAAGCCCTAGTCCATGTTCTCTTAACCGGTGCCTCCTTTTTAGGAGTAATCCCTAATCCAAAATATATAATTTGGGCATCCTCCTCAATAGTAAGCCCCAAGATCCCAAATTTGGGCATCCTCTTTAGGATTAAACCCTAAGTTCCCTATTCCATTAACCTAGGCATCCTCCTTAGGAGTAAGCCCCTATTCTCAAGTCTCTTTAACCTGGGCCTCCTTCTTAAGAGTAAGCCCTAGTCGTAATTCCCTTTATCTTGGGAATCCTCCTTAGGAGTAATCATCAGTTCTCAATTCCAGTTAACCCGGGCCACCTTCATAGGAGTAAGCCCTAGTTCTCAAGTCCCTTTAACCTGGGCCTCCTTCTTAGGAGTAAGCCCCATTCATAATTCCCATTAACCTTGGCATACTTTTTAAGAGTAATCCACAGTTCTCAAGTCCACTTAACATGGGCGTCCTTTTTAGGAGTAAGCCCCAGTTCTCAAGTCCCTTTAACCTAGGCCTCCTTCTTAAGAGTATGCCCCAGTCATAATTCCCTTTAACCTGGGCATCCTTCTCTGGAATAAGCCCCAGTTCTCAAGTCCCATTAACCTGGGCCTCCTTCTTAACAGTTATCTAGAGTCATAATTCCCTTTAACCTGGGCATACACTTTAGGAATAAGACCCAGTTCTCAAGTCCCTTTAACCTGAGCCTCCATATTAAGAGTAATCCCCAGTCAGAATTACATTTAACATGGGCATCCTTCTCAGTAATAAGCCCCAATTAACAAGTCACTTTAACCTGGGTCGCATTCTCAAGAATAATACCTAGTCATAATTTCTCTTAGCTAGTCATAATTTCTTTTGATCTGGACTTTTTTATCAGGAATAAAACCCAATCATAATTCCCCTCTAATTTTGGCATCCTTCGGAGGATTATGCCCTATGTTAAGTATCCAAATCTCCATAAAGCACATATTCCTTTATGGAAATTGTTTTTAGGTTTCTTCCCTAATGTAAAACCTAATCTTTATCTATCTGGGCAGTCATACATACATAAGACCCATATCATTTCTTATGATTGCATCTTTCATGGCACAATTGTCAGGATTTACCAATACATCTTGTTTCTCACACTGAGCATGACCCACGTGAACTTAGAGCGTAAAATTCATTATGACATCTTTATTTGAGACATCAATCATACATAAACCTCATACTTCTTTACTCAAACTACGTGGGTTCTGATTACATTTATAATAAAAGGATACGTAGGTAGCCCATCTGTGGGTACAATCCCAACTTTGAGATAATCCATGTCCTTCTAAATGACAATAAACTTCAACTGCCCCGCTAAGTGGCTTTAAAACCTGTATGTTTATCATAATGACCAAAAGATTTCTATATAATGTCTTGAAGGATAACATTGACTAAGAATCTATAACAAATACAAATTATTCTCTATCGATGATGAACCTTGAATACATATAAAATATTCTCTAAATCTCTTACATAATAATCATTGATTGTTAGATCTAATGAATGCTCATTTTCATACTTGGTAATTTAATAAGGATACAAGAAAAAAAACTCAAATCTATAAAGAGAGTCCCAGGGTAGACAATAATTCCCCTTAAAATAATGTGATGAGCCTAACCTCCCATCCTCTCGACCAATGAAAAATCTTAAGCCTCATTGGTTCACAACTATTGAGCACCTACCTTTAGAATGTAGGTCCAAATGGATATAGAATCACTAGATGTTTCCGGTTCTATGAACAAACCCATTAGTAACCGATTGGAATGTTTGAACATTAAACAAATGTGGTCATACAAAATTCCAGTGTGAATAAATATCACTCTCAAATCATAAGAATTAATGGAATTTTTTATATGAGATTACCTTTAAAAGATATCTATTACATTTCAAGAGGAAAATACAATTTTTATTATGAAATAACTAATTTAAAATATAAATTTTTTTAAAATTATATTGAAAAGAAATTTTTTAAAATAACTTATAAATATTATAATATAATCTTCCTGAAAAATAGTATTCAAGTTGTAGGGGAAATTGTTTAATGTGGGGTTGTTAAAATAAAAAATCATTTCATATTTCCATTAAAATTTCAAAGTACCATGATTGGAAAACTATAAGTATATTCCATTGTAAATCACGATAGATTAATTTAGATATATTTAAAACTGTATATAATTAAAATATTTATAATCATTAAATCTTTTTTGAAATAATTGTAAAAAATATATAAACATGGAAGGAAATGATTATTGATCAAGGTGATATGTAACGAGTGAATTTCCAAAAATTTATTTATCTATTTTATTTGAACATAAAAATGGGAAGATGAAAAGAATGAATGTAATATATAGAAATAAATACAGGAAAATATAATAAAAAACATTTTAGGATGTGTTATATAGTTTAATCATCAGAATATTTATTCATAACAAATCCCAGTAAAAATTTTATTGTAACAAAAAATACTTACCTCAAGTCTGTCTTCCTTCAGATGCACCCTAAAACCTAATATAATTAATATAAATTTATTACTATAATATAATAGAGGAATAAAAATACCTATTATATCTTGAATTGTTTACTTATAATATCTTATCACCCTTTCATTAACAATTATTCATTATCATCACCGTTTTAGGTGATAACTACTTCATTTTTAGGCATGTTTTGGTTTAGCTGTGGCAGTCCTTGGACATTGAGCATGGTTACTGTATCTTAATAATTTAAATGGTGATATAAATATATTTTAAATTAATTAAATAAATAATTAAAAACATTAATTCAATTAGGTTATGAATGATGAATTAGATCACTATGTGGAGACGATAATCCATACGTGTGGATGGGGGATATTTTAATTTTTTGACATATTGAATTAAAGAAAGTAAAATAAATATTATCCATTAAGAAAATATTATACTATAAATATGATAGATTTATATTATATATAATATAATAACCATTATATATAAATGTGGATGAAAAATAATCATATCTCTATGTGGTGGCTTTATTCAACTTGTGTACAGAAGTGGTACTGTCATATCCCATTTGATATAGAAAAGGTGTTAAATGGAAATTTCCGAAAAATATTAACATATTAGGATATTAATGAAACCATTTTAATAATGTTTTTATGTATATGGAATTTTTATTGGTATTAATAATATAAATAACATTCGAAGACTTTGTTTATTATATATATTTCTTCTTTTAGAGACCTACATTGATATATTCTTTATGCCTTGAATGGGTATTCTTATTAGATCAAAAGATTATCTTGGTTGAAGTGACTGAATCTTGGAATGTCATGTATTTGGTATTTTCTACCTCAGTAGTCTCAAAATGTTTGAATAAGGAGGAGAATAGGTTTCCTCGTATAAGTGAGTGTAGGCATACACATGGAAATCATTAAAACAATTTAATGATGAAAGGAAACCTTCATTCGGTAGTTGCTCCAAAATAGATATATAATTTTTTTAGGATACATAAAGTTTCAAATAAAATTTATAATTAACAATTAGATAGGTTTAGGTTTATGTTATTCACATATCTCATGGTTTAACACCACGGAAACCCCATTTTAACACCAGTTGTGGTAACAAAATTTAATTATATTTACTATTCACTATGACCGGAAATTAAGCTGGCCCTATTAGATTGAATTAATAATAATGATTGAAAATATGGATTAAATTTTGGAATATTATACTTCTATTATAATTATAATTTAATTATAATAGTTGTGCAACCTGTAACCAAAATTTATTATAGAAAAATGAATATTTAAGAATAAAAGATAATTTATATACATTAAGTTCTCAAAAAATCCTATTAAATAAATATTATAATATAATATTGAATGTATAATATATAAATATCATTAAAAACATTTATCAATAGATAATAATTTAATTTATTTTTATAGAAACACATTTTGAGCATGAATGAAATTTATAGAAAAATGTGTTTTGAAGACAAAAAATATTATTAAATAAAAAATATGTTATCCAAATAACTTATGTTTTATTGAACCGACGTTATTTTAAATCACCTTAGATTGATGGATTTGAGGCCCTCAATTTTACAGTTATTTTTGATGGATGACCTCAATCACTCCCTATAAATATTTATGTCTTCCTCCAATTATGTGTCTCTAATTTCCACCAATGTTCTCTTAATAATGATCATAATTTTGAAATGAATTTTTAATTTCCCTTTCTTTCTTATTAAGACTAGATTTTATTAACCCAATTTTTTATGTGGGTTTTCCAAAAATGGAATTTTTCTATTGTAAACTATTTAATTTCGAAGATCAATTTCAAATTGGGAGGATGAAATTTATTGGAGGAGGAAAGAATGTAACACCCAATGATTTCATTGTACGGTATCTGATTAAAGTAATTCAATAACTTATGCTACACGTAACACCGATTTCGATCCCACCACAACTTACCAAACTAGCCATTCAAAAAGTGTTTATGAATAGTATCTTCTGAATTGGGAATTTTATATACTCCAGATAATTTTATATTCCTTATTATGTGTATCCAAGATATAATATAAGAACAAATTCATTTTTGTTTTAGATATTTGATGTATTTTTAAAAAAATAAAATTTTATTGCCTTTTTATGGAGAGATATTTTGTAAACAAATATTTGAAACTTTTATATTTTAAATTTAATTAAATTAAATTATTCATTATATGTGAGACATAAAAATTTATTTTGGATATATTTTTGGTACATTTCAGATAACATTCATATTTTGGGTGAATAGTGAAAAATACTAAATTTTTTTTGAAATCATCTTCTTTATTCAAAATAATTTATAGTTTTAAATTAAAAATT
This sequence comes from Viscum album, assembly GCA_963277665.1. Taxonomy (NCBI): domain Eukaryota; kingdom Viridiplantae; phylum Streptophyta; class Magnoliopsida; order Santalales; family Viscaceae; genus Viscum; species Viscum album. The sequence goes on along the minus strand of OY728134.1, from coordinate 151,608,454 downwards.
TGAATGGTTTGGAAGTATAATTAGGTTATATTTTTATCATTTATTTCAATTTAGGTTGTTATAAGTAATTTCATATTTAAATTTGACATAAACACATGTTAATCTTTTTATAATTTTTAGTTTTTAAAAAGTAGTTTTTGGGTTTTGACAATGAGAATTAATTTTAAATTAATAAATGATTATTATAGGTTTTTTAATTTGGTATAATATAATTAATTTTTAAGTTTATAATGTCAAAAATATTATAGGGTGATTTTTTTGTATTTTTTTGAAAACATTGATTTTTTTATGAATAGTGAAAAATAATGTGTTATTACATGAAACCGACTATTAATTTAAATAATTATTTATTTTATTAAAATTTATTTTAAGTCAAAGAAGATATATAATACCAATATATGTTCAATGTAATTCATTGGAGACATTTTCTAATAATATATGATGTATAAATATTTATGGAACTTTTTACCGTCTTTTACCCACCTTCTAGCAACATTTACAAATTTTAATAAAATATAATTTTACAGCTTATTTGATTTGAATTTAAAATATACGAGAGAAATGGATGAAATATTAATGTAAAATGTGGTTCAATAAGATGAAAATAATTTTTGGTTAATAGTAACTTTTTACTTTTATTTACCACGGTTAAAAGAAAATTAGGTTATTAAGTGTAAAAATGATATCGTAATTACACTAACACATATCATAATTCTATTTGATAAGTTAAATTAGACCCAAAATAACATTAGGATTAAAATATGATCCTTTTTGGTCCAATTCGATTATATTAGTGCATTTTTTATTATTTTAATTAATGAACAGTTAAAAGTGATAAATTCAATGTTTAATAACTAAACCATTTTTAAAATATGGTTATATATAAGAAAATATCGAAAATAAATATTCATTAGAGAGATAAAATGATTTCCTAAATCATTGGATTTTATTTATAATTTTTAGAGATTAAATAATTAAATTTATTTATGACATAATGATGAAGTAATAATTACCTTATTAATGAAAGAATCAAATAAATGGTATTATAAATATTAAAATAAATTTAATTTCAAAGTTTTTAGGATATCCATGATTTTTCTCAATGAGTATGACATGTTAGGATTTATTAAATGTATATTCAAAGAAGTAATAATGTTTTTATGACTTTTAAAAATACCAAATACTAAATACTATCAAAATCGATATAAATGAGTTTTTATAAAAAAATATTATATTATTAAATTATATATTATTCCTAAATATCTAAGGATATGCCAAAGGGCTTAAATAATACTATATATATCATTAATTAACCACATGAGGTTCTCTTGAACGTTTTTTGTTTGTTTATTAACCATATAGTGTAAGAATACAAGATGACACTGTAAATGTTAAACTATTTATGTAAGAGTTAAATCTTAAAGATATGTTTAATATGGTGACCTAAACCTATATAAAACCTATTGGATCAGTGTTTTTATACCCATAACCACCTTATCTAGGATAAAAATCATTTCAGAACCATTAGAAAATGAAAATGATGTTATTATAATGTAATAATTCACGATTTTCCTAAAGTGACCCTCACCTCTCTTATAAAAAGGTACTTCCCCTTTTCTCAAAATCACACCTCAAAAACCTTTTGACTCCGCCAAAACCTAACCAAATATCCTCTAAAATAAAATCAACCTATAGTCTTTACTTTTATAATAAATCCAACCTATGGATCCCTTTTGATCAACTCAAAAGGAAACACCTAAATAAGAGGTTATAATTCCCCCACCCTCTTTCAAGTTATTTACTTCTTCCTCTTCTTCTTTCTTTGTTTTTTCCATAATAAAATAATAAATCCAGTACCACCTACATAATTTTATGTTATTATAAATATGGTAAAACCATATTCTTTATTCTATCCATCCTATAAATGAAATAGCCACCATACGTGCATACGTACAAGTTACAGTCTCCACGACGTGATGAGATGTCATTCCCCAACCTAACCATTGAAGACTAATTTTCATTTGATGATTAAAAATATTCTTGAACTACTTGTTATCATTTTGAATATGAATTATAAACATCCAATCTGTAACAAAAATGACATGTTTAAGCAATCCTATAAAGGTAAATGAATCAGTTGACACTTGAAACGATGATACTACTGAAATATAATTAACAAAAAATATTATAAGAAGATATAAAATATCATATTAATGTATATGGTTATTTTATAAATTAATAACTATTATTTTACCATTATTAACGATGTTAACCTACCCTCGACCAAGGAAAATTTGAAGCTAAGGGTTCATTCCTCGATCTCATTATTATTAGAGATTGTTAATGTATTGATTTTTACTAGGACATATTTATTATCCTTGTCCATGTTTCATAAAAGTGTTTTTAAAGGGATTATTTTTATGGGACACTTTTTCTAAAAAATCTTTTTAAACGTTTTAAAGATTTTTTTCTGAACCTTTCTCATTAATTTCCATGTTTTTCAAATGATTATAAGGATTTATTTATATGGACTTGAATGTTTTAAAATGTTAATTCCTTTAAAAAGATTCAAAGTTAAATGGGTCACTTTAAATGAAAACTATATTTTAAATGTCTTACATTATAAATTGTGTGACATTTAAATTATTTCATGAAAATGGGATATTTCTCACAAATATTTTTACTATCCATTTTCAACTATGCTATCTTCCTTTACAGGGTATTATTACTGATCAAGATTGATTTATTATAATAAAACCTTCGATATTGTATTGAATGATTTATGATATATTTTACTGGGGATGTTCTATTTTTATACCATTCATGGTTCATGGTTAACATATTAACATTTTGTATTCTAGTTTTAATACTAAGGTTTATATGATGTTTCATCCTTTTCATATGAGGAATTAATTGTACTTAGTAAGTGAAAGGTGGAGCCCTCAATGGATCCTCGATGCATCGGTAGGTATCATGATAAAAAATAATGTTTTAGAAAAAGGACTTCAAAAATTATTATTTATATTCTTGGTAGAAATCCTTGACTATGTGGTTATGAATTCTGGCATTATGCATTCCATCATTATGAAATTCTCTATTGATTTTACATGTGATCATTCGATTAGTTGAATATCCATGTGAGTAAGTAAATGCAATTATTTGATTTATCTTTTTCATATTTTGATGAATTTTATGTTTAAATGTATTATGTTTTATTCTTATAAATTACCATAAATGTTTATGCTTATTTATGTATGTTTCTACTATATTTGTATCCTTATTGAGCATATTATCCCACCCCACTCTATGTTTTATTTTCCAAGGATTATAAGAAGTGTATCATGATTGATAAGTAGGGTTAGGATAGGGGATTAATGGAATTATAAAAAGATAATTTATGTAGTGTTTTATTTTCTAAGGTGTAATGTAAGATTAATGTTTGTAATATATTTTCCAAGGCGGTTACACTGATCTATCTTTTAGGAAATGATTCCTTATAATCATTCCAATATATTAAAATAATCCACCAACTCTGTGTAATTGGGGTCATGGCGTTAAAAATATCAAACTTGTGAATTGTAAATCTGTAAACCATAATTAAAAATATTTTACCTATAATATTAGGCATATACTAGACATTTTTACCCAAATTCCTCCATCGTGATTGCTCCATATGACAAGAATCATGTCTTCGATGTGTTCATCAATACTATTTATTAATCACTCCTTGGGTATATATATATCACATAAATCATCACCTTATTAATGTTTATCATCATTAAATACTATTTTTTAAATGTAAAACAATATCCCAATGCTTATCAGATTGATCAAGATTATGTAAATTTATATATCATGTTTTTTTGTGACAATATGATCTTTTGTGAATTCTTATTTATTAGGATTAACTTGTGTTATTCCAAATTCATCGGGTTAGACACTGTTGTCAGAGATAATATATTGAATCATAAACACTAGAACTTGAAATTTATTTTAATAACTATCCTATATTTCATAAATAGTCCATAATATTCTGTTATTGTGGAGATTGGTTTTTTATCATTGGTAATTGAGAAATGCATTGCTTCAGTGAACACTGACACACTACAAATATAAACTTTAGTTCTGTTGTCATGACCTTTCATATAAAATGTATATCCATTAATGTCATAGTGGGACAACACTATCAAATTTAAACTTGGATGCGTCACTAAATAATATCATTGTTTCTGAGGAATCTGGTTGCATGGTCTCTTAAAACCATGGGAAAAAAGTTTTGTTATGCTCATTCAAAATCCACATATCATTATTTTTGGATTACACTATTTTATCTCATTAATATGGAAATTTGTATATGGTTGATCATCATATATGTTATTAATGATGTATAATTTTACCCACATTATCTATTCACCTATTAAAAATTTTACATTCTAGCCATGAATCCCCTTTCCCCCAAAATTAACTCTATCATAGTGAGATGTTGAAAAAATGATGTGTTCCACATTAGAAAAATAGCTTTCTAAAAACTCTAAAACTAATTTAGAAATATCATTATCAACAATGGATGATTTAGGTCGATATGGAATCTTAAAATACCCCTTAAATAACTTCATATAAATTTAAGAAGTATATATCCAATGTAGATATAAAGGTCCACAAAGCATTATATCTCGAACACAATGATCAATTAAATGCACCATGATACAAAATAAATAGAGGAAAATAAATTTACAATTAAAAATGTATAAAAAATCACACTAAAAAATTTTCAAATCCTTTGAGTTAATCACGTTTTTAGAAATTGAGATAGGAAAATAATACACCTTCTTGATTGTCATTCAATTACGGGTGGTAAATATTCCACACAATGCAACGGTTAGAAGCTGTTGCATCATGATGTGACAATCATGAGGCTTCATACCTATCAACTGAAAACCATTTAATGATTTTTTTAAATTTTATGAATAACCAGATGAAACTTTGATATCATGAAGGCATTTAAAAATATAGTTTTCTCCCTATTGGATAACTAATGAATATCCAGGGCTAGGAATGTTTACATTCCATCGGGAGTGGGAGAAAACTCCAAACATATTCCCATTTTGAGTAAATATATTCTTGCAATCAACCCATATTTAATATTATATTTAATATCTAAAAAAGTTCCTATCAAACTTTCATAGATATTATTATCCTCATGTATGAAATCAATGTAAAATTTCACTTCATGATATCTCTAATTTTGGTAACTAAAAAAATATTGATCTTTTCATCTAAAAAGTACATTAATTACTAGATATAAGTGCCATTTTGAGTGACACATCAATGTTATTCACCCTCTCAGAATGCTGACAAATAAATTATGTTTTTGGATCAATATCAAATTTTTTTGTGCTGTTGAAATCCATTTTTATTATTCTATAAGAGTGATCCATATGAAAAGAAATTTATGACCCATGAATAATATTTTTCACCCATGATACAGTTGATAATAATAAGACATACAGTTGAAATTATTCAATTTGTTAAGAATCAAACACCATTATAACGTCCTCCCATAACAATTTCAAACCACCAATTACTGGTTACCAGAAAACATCACTATCATTTCTAGGCTATATTTTTCACATATCATTATACTCAATATGAAATATTTTTGCATCATAAAAAATTCAAGAGAAAAGTATTAAATTACCAATAAAATAGAACATGAAATATGTGTGGTACTGTAGTTTGATATGGATTCATTCCATCAATGCATTTCTAATGTTTGGTATTTATAACTACATTTCCAAACGTAGAAATCTGGTGATCAATTTTCTTCCACTATGGACAACCAGCAAGATGACACATTTTACCACCACATATCTGATCATTATCATGATATCTTAACCTTTTTTCATTATGTGAATTATAAAAAAAATGTTTCAAACAAGAAATTGAAATAAAATTAAAAAATTTGTTGGTAGGGGTCAGTAAAACATTTATATCAGCTTGTGATTTTTCTTTCAACTTATGTCGTGATGTCACACATTTCATGTACTCTGATAGAAATTCAAATCATTCCTATATAGCACAAATTCATCCATCTAGATAATTATTTTCTTTTACCTAGATCTCATTGAGCATAATACTATATTTTTATTTTACTATGAATCAAAAAGATCATTGTCTTTATAAAGAATTACATTCAACAGTATTATCAGCTCAATAAAACTATTGTCACTCCATCCACATTTCTCCTTCATGTTTATCAATCTTAACACTGTAAATAAGTCAATATAATTCATACAACTTAGATACCATGTTTTTTCTTCATAACTATATAAATGTTTAATTTTTTGTTGTATTTAAATTTCATGTACATTAATATCATGTATAATTTCATTAATTACTATATATTTATTATCAAGAAAAGAACCATCATCAATGGTTTGAAATTTCTCTTGGTGTCGCCATACTGAATCCCAGGGTTGTAACTCAAATTAAAACCATGAAAAATTAATTGTTCATTGATCCCTCATTTTTCAACATCATTAAATTAAACCATATTAGGAATGGAAATAGAAACATGTCATTATTTGGAACATTTCATTTATAAAATTATAGCAGAGGATCAACACCTTCTTAATTTTCAAAAACTATTTGAGGTGAATTAATCCAACAATGATACATTATCTATATCAAATATCAAAAATAAATACAAAAAATTCTATTAATTTTTAAAATATTGAGATTATAAATGACATAAAAATATATAGAAAACCAATAATGGGATAATTTCAAGGAAAATATTAATTTTTTAGGAGATTGTTCATTCATGTGGAAAGAATTGCATAATAGATTATTTTAAAAATGTCTCTAGTATGACCAAATTAATATTTAACTTTTAAATAATTGGAAAATATATACAATGATTACTAAAACATAATATACTTAAAAAAATATAGAGAATTAAAACAACTAATTCATAGTTTATTAATTATAAAAATACTAATTTATTATATATTATAATTTACAATATAATATAATCATAAATTAAGTCATAGTTTAAAAATGATGTCATATTATAACCTACTTCATGAGACATCATATGATACATAGTATTCCCTAATAGGGAACATGATTAGTTTGGTACATAAAAATGTAGACATATCACCCATTCAAACCTTTTTCAATTCCCCTTACTCTTGTTCATCCATTAGAACTTGTTTTTGGTACAAAATTCCAATTTCACACACACAACTAATTTTTAATAGGGACTATCATTATATTCTAAAATACATAAGTACCATCTCTTAAACAAAACATATATTATAGAACCCATTACAAAACCCATATATTTATGTTCAATTACATGATAAAGAATATTACAACACTCTCATGCACCAAATTTATTATAACTAAAATCAACCAATAATGATATCAATACTTTATTAAGTTAAAACCCAACTCAATAACATGAATGAAAATGTAGAAATACACAACATAAACATATGTTATCTTCTAAATAATACTACATAGAATTAAAAAGTATATACAATAATTTTAATCTAAGCCTAACAAGGAAAAATTTATTTAATGAGAACAACTAATTCATATTAAAAATAAAATTATGAAAAAATAATTAACACATTAAAAAAGATATTCAAATAATCAGGAAATATAGTTAGAGATGAGAATATCTATAATTGAGTATGAAACCTTCAAATGAAAATACCCAAATGTATGATTTTTTTTAATGTGATAATGAAGAACACCTGATTGAACAGTCTCTAGTTATAGATTCGAACACAATGAAATATAGAAAAGTTAGAAACAAAAATGTTTAAGGATTACTTCAGACTTATATTTAATTGTAACACAAAGGAAATGAAAAATAAGGCATTTTTAAGTTTAAAATGTGAGATTGGACTAACAGTTCAGTGAAACCAGAGAGCCAGGGCTAGGACAAGGTAGGAACAAATCCTACTTCTTGACAATGTAAGACTACTTAATGAACACAAGGTCAATTAGTATATTTTTAAAATAATTTTTATGTTAGTTATATTATAACCAATGTAATAATTGGATATTCTTCACAATTTCACATCTGTTATGATATATCCAAGGTAAAAAATAGGTCTTTCATATCAGTTAAATTATAGATCCTATGTGAAAGAGTGGTGAAAATCCATTTTTCTAATTGGTTTTATGAAAATTGATGTGGAAGATTTATTTTTCACATCCATCAATGGAATCCCAACGTAAAAAATTTATATTCTTATATTCCCACATTAGTTACAAATAACTGATGAGAAAACTAATATGTAATAAAATGTGTTTCTTCTAGTTTCTTGATCCAAAATAATAAAAAAATCAATAAATTAATAAAAAAATCTCCTCTCCTTAACTATAAATACAACCCCTTGTCATATATTATACACACACATTCTAATCTTTGATTCTTTTCCAAATTCATCCCTAACCTATCCCTATCGCCTATAATTATTCTATGAGAATTTGGTCTCAACCAAATCCCAAATCCAGTTTTCTTAGAAAGGTTCTCTAGGATTAGAATTCAAGAGGTAAAATCCTCTTTTGTTTTTTTAAAATTCTTTTCAATTACATTTCTTTTCTTTTTATCTCATCGAATCCCCTAATTCAACAGTCATGATAACTATATTATCATAAATATAATATAATATTATACTTTTAATTAAAAAATACATCCTAAAACCTCTTATCATCTCCATTTCATTATAAAAATGAAAATGTTGTTTATGAGGTGTTGATTTATAGCCTTCACGGAAAAAAAAGTTATCATTTTTCTTTACCACCTCCAAGGATAGTCATAAAACCATTAAAATGGTTCAAACATATTTTAAAATATATTTTATTAATTTTTAGATTTTTAACTAACATATATACATAATATTACATAATAAAACAAAACTACAGTGTGATGATCGAAAAGTTGCAAAATTAATATAAATGATTATAATATACATTTTACTTATTATATCATCCTAATATCTAGAAAAAATGATGTGTAAGAAAAATTAATATTTTTTATGTTCATTAGTAAAAAATAATTTCTATTCTATTTAACTATTCCCATTTAATATTATCTTTCATAGAGGTATATATGTGAACCAATAGTGAAAGGCAAGGAAACGAACACTCCTGAGCTGTGATATTGGAGATTATAACTCATAAAAATTGACATAAATAAACATAATTAAATTATATTAAAATAAATAAATTATTTATAGGTATTGATTAAATTATTAATGAATTTAATTTCTCTATCCAGGACATAAGTGTAACTGTAGAACACTTTCAGACATAAGGTATTGGATTCTTTCTACACCGCTATATTTAATTCGAGTTACACTTCCTCTAGCATTAACCAAATTAAATTATTTATCATTATATTTTTATAGTTATATATTAAATGATATGTCTCTATATATTCGTATCTCTCATAATTAGTATTTATTTTATAGAGAAAAACATGTTTTATAAGGTTCCCTTTTCAATTCCTCCTGATAAAAAAGTCCGATTAAGGGGAACTTCCCAATTTCATAACCATTTTCAAGTGCACTCGATGAACTATTTTAATAAAACAAATTTTTTCTAAAAAAAATATTTATAATGACGATTTATCAATTTACATTTTCGTTTTTATGAAGAAATTATTCATTTTCCTGCATTAATGACTATAAAATTAATTCCTTAAAACCAAAACTAGAAAATTTATTTATAAAAATTTTTAAACACTATTTATACTTATTTTCAATTAATTTTGACATAATTTATAAAAATTTAATAAAAGTTTCCATTATAAATGTCTATATATTATATAAATCCATTATTTCAGTGAAATATTTAAGATACGCCCCTTTTTATTCCTCATAACAAGATTACGATACCCATTTCATTTGATGGGTAACCCTTATATTTATTTTTTTATTAATTAATTAGAACACCTATGCATAAGCATGTTATGACGAGGGTTCCCAGATAGTGGTCCAATACATTAGGTAATTATTAGTCTCCTGATACATTATTTTGTGATATGGATTAATCCTAACTCTTTTATGTGACTTTGTGTGCCATGTAAAATGGTCTTTGTAGTTATCATTAAATCATATTTGTTTCTTGTATTATATTATTCCCACATTTATATTATGACACGATTACATGATACCATGATCCGAGTGTTATGATTCCTTTTGTATGTTCATGTTCCATGACTTTTTATGTCATTAAGTTATGCCATCGAACCCATGTGTCATTCTTAATTTCTATTTGTATTCTCTAACATGGTGTTTTAGCTTATCCCATTTTCTCATGTATTCCCCAGGTTATTCTATGATAATTTACATGAAAAAAGTATGTTATAAGATCATTATGAATATTAAATAAAATATGTTTCATTTTTGGTTTTAATGCTTTCTAATTATGTATCTAAACACCCAAAGATTATAGACTTTATAATCTTTAGTTTTTATTTGATGTATAATTATGCTCAAAATCATGTAATAATATGTGATAAGGATTATGTATTTATATCTGTTGATCATTTTAAACCCTTATATTTTTATTTTAACCCATGGTTAAATTAGATTTTACCTTATGAATGGTAATTTGTTTTTCCTACTCTTACTATTCATAATGGTAAACAGTTATGGTGAAATTATGAGATAATATAAATCACCATAATTCAAAAAATGTAATACATTTTTCCAATTTTAATTCACATAAGTGGGAAAAAAATACAACTATACCCACAAACATGAGAAAAAAGTGGGGTTTCAAAGGGAATATTCCCATAAGTATAGATGGTTATAATATCAAAATTCAGTATGAATTTTTTTCCAATGACATTAAATAAATATAATTATATATAATTAAACTAATTGTACACTAAAAATCTAAAATTTAATTTAAAATTTGGAATTCATTAATATAAAAAGTAGTATAAATAATAATTAGTATTTTCACTATTCATTTAAAAATAACTCATTTCAGGAAAATCCAAAAAATTCACCGTATGATAAATTTTATACGATGATTAAAAAAAATTATTTTTATAAAATAAAATTTCAAAATATTATAAAAAATATTTTTAAATGATGTTTGAAAATCGTGAATATACTTTTTTAGAAAAAAATTATTTTTCATTTAGATAATTAGTATTTTTTATTATACTAATAGCCACAATTTTCATAATTTAGTTATTAATATTGATATAATCCAAGTTAATGGAAATTATATAATGATATACTATATTATGGATCATTTAGTCTCAAGGTACCATGTTCCTCAAGATATAAATGATATTAAATTTATGGAAATATATTTCAAAGGTTGCTTAAGCTTATTGTTGTGTATAATATATTATATCGAATATATTGTCCTTATTTTATAAATTTTCGTTTTTAGAAATCATCATAGTAAGATTCATAATTATCATAGCAAGATATAATTAAAGAATGAAAATAATTGATAAGATTTTTGAAATATGATATATTATTTTCAATCTATGACACCATAAGATTAACCTCAGTCATCCAGGATAATTAAATGTTAAAATCCATTATAATTATACTTGATTAAAAATTAGATTAACAAAATAATATCCCACATGAGTATTAAACTTGGTACATAGTAATTTCTCATTCACCATGCACTATAATGATGAATGATATATACATAACCAATTATTTTTGGGTTATTAATCCTTGATGAAACTATGATAACTACATATCTACTTATATTATCTGAAAATGGTTAAATGTTTTTAGATAATTAAGCAAATTTATTTACAATAACATTGCATTTTCTCCAATAATTTGTCATAAACATGGTTTTTTTCACTAAATTATTCTCATTCTAGTTTCCAAAGTTAACTAAGACTTTCTTTGATGGAAGGTATTGTGACCGAAAATGTTACACATTGAATTTTTATGGGATAGATTCATTTTAATTTCATTTATGTTTTTTATTGTATGATACAAAAATATTAGCATGCGCTATATGAAACACTATGATTTCCTTCAGTATACACAACAATATACATGACTTGTGTTGCACACAATTTCAAGTTCTTTTGATAGAATTGTATTCATAAAACAATGAGTATATATTTTGTTCAATGTATAAATGAACAAAGTATTAATTATGTTATACACAATTCCAATAAAATATTTCAATACACACAACACTCACTTGTCTTCTTTTCCATACAAGAGTGACCTTCCTCGATATCTTGCATTTTACGCGATATTAAATTTCACTATACAATGATATATTTTTAAAATATTACTATTTAATGGGATATGAAATAGCCTTTATGAATATTATTAATCATAATTAAAATTTTATAACATTATCATTCATTTAACGCATTTAATAGGATATGGTATGGTCAAAAAATTATTTTTTTAGATAATAGTTGTATTTAAAAAAATATAGATGTCGTACCCATTTTGAATCTGTTTTTTTTTTGACACTTTTATAAGTTCAATTTGACAAAATAATATTCTTCTTTTGAAGTAGGACCTAAAAATGTACTTTGGATATACTGTTGATATTTTTCAGATAACTTTCATATTTTTATGAATAGTGAAAATACGCTATTTTTTAATTGAAAACAACTTCTTTCATCAAAAAAAATTTATGGTTAAAATATATTATTGAAGGTTTGTAAAGTAAAAAATTGAAGTTTTTTTTATTTTAACATAATATAACTCATTTACATTAATTTTACATTAAATCCATTTGTAAAAACATTCCAATCTATAGCAATGTTATAAAAGAAAACACATTTTTCGACAACATGATAAATTTTATATTAATTACTGCAACATATGAGTTTTGAATTTAAAAAAAAAATTGATTCCATATTTTTAATCAGAATTATTAAATTGTCTAAAGAGGTACATTTATATTTTTTGACATTATGAATAGTAACTTCAATAATTATGTTTTCTACCGTGTTATAAGGGTATGTCTAGTAAATAAGGGTAAAAATAATATTATTAAACTATCCTAAAACATTCCAAAATTTTATTTTATGAGATATCTCCAACAATGGGCATCCTTGGGTGGATTTTGTCACCCCATGAATTCACATGGATATGAAAATGACAAATTATACGAATTTAATTAAAGTAATGATATTTATAACCTAAACATATATCTTTTACTAAATCAATTTTAATAGAGGGATATATAACTGACTTATATGTATAAATATATTAATTATAAAGATAAAAGTATATATTACATCATGGTATTTTATTTATAATTTTTATACATTACATAAATATATATTTTTTACACAATTATGATGTAGTGATTATCTCATTAATGAAAGATACAAATAAATGAAACTATAAATATTAAAACAAATGTAATATTGTTATTTTAATGTCATAAAAGAATTTTATGGATTATATTGACATATTTTATTTGATTTAAATACTTATTTTCAAAGTAATCAGTTTGTTATGATTTTTTAAAAAAATGTGAAGTCTGAATAGTGTCCAATATTGAGACAATTCAAAACTTAAAACCTAATATAGTTTATTAAACGATATTATATTCCAAAAAATATAACATTATATAAAATGGTTAATATATGTCCAAATATGTCATAAATAACTTTTCTTGGTCCTTTTACAAGATGTGTTAATTTAATTAACCCACAATGTGGAAATAACATGATGTCACGTTAAGATTAAAATGGGTAAATCTAAAAAAATATAGATAAGAAAATATTAATAACATATAAAAAATTATAGTATGATGGGTATTCGAACCAAAATAATTTTATATTATAATTTTATATTTTTTTACCATTTTAAATCTAAATTTAATTTATAATAAATAAATAGTTTGGAACTTCCTAAAGTGCCCTTCTCCTCCCTTATAAAAGGGAACCTCCTACCTCTCCTCTTCACTCCACTTTGAGCCAACATGTTCGGTCCACCCCTATCTATTTATCTTCTAAATGATTTTGTAGTTACATTCAAGAGGTGATTTTCATCTCAAAAGGAAAACTCTTGTTCTCTAAGATGAAATTTAAAGGAGGCACATCAAGGAAGAGGTAATATCTCCTACTGATTCATTCGAATTTATTTCTTCTTCTACATACTCTTGTTTAACTTTTTTATTAACAGTTAATAACATCAGTATCACTAATATAATAATATGTTATTATAAATACGAAGAAACTATATTTCACCTTCTAACCAACATATGAATGATGAAATCAACGCGTGTGTGTACGTAAAAATTATCATCTCCACCACATGGTGTAATCTGTTTTTTACCACCACCTTACTTGGATGGATATAATGGTTGAAATAATAACTATATATTATTATTATAAAATGATACTAATTATGGTATATTATACACCAACCACTTCAATACCGTTCAACATCTATGGGAACGATATCATCAATTATGTGTATGTATGACTTACTGTCTCCATGACGCAATGTGATTCATTCTCCATGTTAGCTATTCAGGATTGATTATAAAGTATGTATAACAAATAATCATGAAATATATGACATTTTAATGATACTGGATATATATATATATATATATATGTCATTTACATATTTCCATTCAATTTAATAAGGAAACAAAAACAGCATTCATGCGTACATACGACCTTCCATCTCTCTAAACAGTTAATTAATTTCAATTTATCGATCTATTATATATATTTATATACTGAATATATAACAAATATATAATTAATAATTTACATTTCATAATAATTAAATCATGATCTATATAATAATATGAAGAATAAAATGTCCAAATGCCTATGATAAATGAAACGATTATTAGCCAAAATTTTTCTTTAACATGGAATTGACAAATGGACGAGTAAAATGAAGTCATAAGTGAATAATATATGATATCATACATATTATTATGGTCCTACTTCAAGTTAATAATATTTACAAACCCACTATATTTGGGTTTCGACAAATACATAATAAATCATAGCTAATGTAAAAGAAAAATTTTCAATTCCATTTTAATTTAATATTATTAAAACCTAAGTACCTAGTGGGGGTATATTTTTTATCCATGTCCATATTTTCAAAAAAAATCATAAAAATTTTATTATTATTCTATGTATTTTTAATGTGATTTTTACATTTTTTACTTTAAATACATTATATTGAAGAAATGTTTCTTTTGTTTACCATACGAGGCACCTTTTTGACTTTTCCTACAAAAGTAAGGGGTGAATGTTTTAGTTTAAATTTTACTGCATTAAGGAATTTTTATGGTTTCATAATGCCTTATTTACATGATGAATCCTCTACACTATTTCATGTTTATTTTCAACTAATTTTTATTTTTTTCAAATTGCACAACATTTTGAGAAAAGAAATCGTTTTTAAAGAAGAATGGATATTGTTCTCAAGAATTAAGTTCATGTGTTTTATCAAAATTATTTTCCATCTAAGATGAAATAGGGTTATGATTGTATCCATATTATTAGTTTTATTTTATTATTTTTATGATGGAATTATATTTATAATGTCCATTTATCTTATATAGATTATTTTATGATGGCATGATGTTTAAGAATCCCATTTTAATTCATGGGTTATTCTATGCTGAATGATTTATGTTTTTGTGGAACATATAAGAATGATTTCATTATGAGGGGGGTGGGACCTATATCTCCCTCGAATTCATTGGGTAATTCTATATAACTCATGATATGGACATGGATTGAAGGAAAAGTTTATCTACTTCATTAATACTGCACATGAATGAAAATTAAACCCAATTAAGTAATGGAATTCGTCCAATATTTTGGTCTTTGAGGTAATTCCTTTCCTTCTATGGAAATCATATTATGTACTTATTAGTTTTCTATAATTACATGTTTTATGATAATTTTATTCTCTCATGGATAATGTTACTTTATGATTCATGCCTTACGTGCTACCATGATTTATTTCGTGACTCATGATTTTGATATTTAAACATAATGTTCACATTTTTACATATAATTGTTTATTGTTCATTTTATATTCTTCATGTTTACAATTTCTGAGACATTGATCTAACCCTTTCTATGTTTCCATTTCCCCATGATATAAATAATGTATTTAGGTAGAAAAAAAGTGGAAGATATTTATGGGGAATGTTGAAGATCATTCACCATGATTAGAAGATTTTGTTCTGAATTTCCAAAGTCACTAAACTAATAAAATCATTCAGTTTCTCTTTTTGTCATGTGTTAGGTACTCTGTAAAATAATTGTAATGTCCTTATAAGTAAATATTGGGTCTCTATTGTTGGTATTAGAGCAACACTTTAGTTAACAATTTGAAACTAGGATTCGAAAACATTACTGAGATCCCTAGATATATTTAAAATGTATGTCTAGAGATGTCTCTATGGTTAAGTATAAGTATTGGATTCAATCATAGAATTATGGTAATGATCTTGATTAACTCGGAATTAAACCTAAGATGTTAGATATTGAAGGTACTACCCCTTGAGTGTGTTGTTTTCCTATTTTAATATTTCCCTCTCACACTATTCTTTTTGGGTTTTCGATGATGGTTGGAACCCAAAGGAACCATGTTAATGATCAATGCAGTAGAAAATGCAATGATTTTCCTACGAAACAACCAATCATTATGGGAGATGTAATGGAAAATATTTTTTATATACTTACACATACTATGAATCATTATGTACTCCCAAATGAGAAGACAAGGATATAACATTCTATTGAGTGATTCATGAGGCAACACCCACCTTATTTTAGTATGTATTCAGATCCACATGTTACTAAAAAATGAATCATTACCATTGAATAGATATTATCAATCCTTCATTGTTCATATCATGAAAAGGTCATCTGGTTGTCTATATTTTAGATGGTGAAGTAGACGAGTGGTGGACTCAAATTAGAATACATGGCTGCAAGATGAAATTGAATCCATGGAATGAGAAGGGTTCAAGAACATTTTTTTCAATAATTAATTACCTCTTATTATTTTAACAGAGATGGAAAAAGAGTTCCTTGAGCTTAAGTAAAATGATGACAATTCTGTTGGTACTTAAAAGGAATATTTTACAAGACATTCATGGTATGCTTCTGGCAGTATCATCCAACAAGAATGTAATGTTTATTGAATCTTCAGTGGCATAAAACTAAGAAGTTAAAGAGAATTAGCTATAAGAGACTTCGATTTCTGTGAATATATTATGTATTGAGCTATCAAGGTAGAACTAATGTAACACCCCAAGATTTTATAGTGTGTTATTTCTTCAAAATAATTCAATAACTTTCACTACACGCAACACCAAGTTCAATCGCACCATGACTTACCAAACAAGCTGTTCAAAAGAGGTTATGAATAGTGTTAACTAAATTTTAAACTTTATATAATCCTTATAATTTTAGAATCCCTATTATGAGTTTCTTAGTCATAATGCAAGAACAGATTCATTTTCAGTATTGCACTTTTATCAACATTTAATGGTGAAACCTTTTTAAAATAAAATATTTTAAACTATCTGAATAAATTGGGACATCAAAAAAATTTAAAATGAAACATCTCAATCTTCCACGGTATGCTTTCCTTTGAATAAAATAGTAGCGTGTGTTGTACGCAACCTTGAGTTTTAACACACGCCACAACCAATCAAACTAGCCGTTATGAATAGTAATACCTAAATTTTGAAATTATATATATTTTATATTTTAAAATGGACTTCATTTTTGGATTCGGAATATCGAATTTAGCCTAAGGTGAAATTTTGGTACTTTTCGGATAACATTCATATTTTGATGAATAGTGAAAATTACTAAATTTTAATTAAAAACAACTTTTTTAATCAAAATAATTAATAGTGATTAATTATAAATTTTAGTAGTTTTAAAGTATATTTAGAATATATTTTTACCATTTAATATAATGTTGGTCATTGGACATAATTTCACAATTAAACCAGACATAAACAAGTGTCAATCTTTTGATAGTTATTATCTCTTAAAAACACGCTTTTTATTTTAACAACGGGAATTAATTTTAAATTAATTTCTGCCACTTCTATGTTTTGAATTTAGGAAAATTGATTCCAAATTTGGAATTAGGATGTTCAAATTGTGTAAATAGGTAACTTTTATTTTTAGACATTTTGAATAATTACTGCGGTAAATATTTTATTTACCATGGTTAAGGGTAAATCCGGTAAATAAGGGTTAAAAATAATATTATAATAATACGAAATTACCCTAAAACGTGTCCTAACCTTATTGGTGGACACATACCCGACCATGGGCATCCTTGGGTCGATTTGGGGACCCCTTGGAGCCACTTGTATGTGGTAGGGACACATTATATTAATAAAGTTAAAATAAAAATAAAAATGGCATAAGCTTAAATCTTTTAGAAGAACACTTTTTACATAGGGTTATACATGTTGGATTTTCTATTATAAATATTCATTAGAAATCTAAAAATAGTTCCTACATAATGATATTTTATTTATAATTTTTAGACATCAAATACTTTAAATTATTAATGACACAATAATGATGCAATGTTTACCTCATTAATAAATCATTTAAATAAATAAGATTATAATGATAAAAATATTATCTAAAACCTGTCCAATTCTTATTGGTTGATGTTATTTAGAATATGAGTCATCTTATATTCGACCTCAATGATTTTTGGACCATTATAAACCGAATATAATTATATTATAAAGTAATACTTTCACTCTTTCCTAAAGAGCCCCTCCTCTCCCTTATAAAAGGAGACCACTTCTACTGATTCCTCACACCTATCAAGCCACTTGGCTCGTCCAAACTCTGCCCAAATAAGCTCCCCACATCCCTCTCCTCCTCCTTGAAGCTTCCCCTTAGGCAGAAAGCATTTCAAGAAGTCCTTTGGTTCCAACCAAAGTGAGTTACCTAAATTAAAGGTAACGATTTCTCTTAAATTATTTTCATTTATTTTACTTCTCCAACCCCCAAAATCTTTTTATTTCCTTTCTTTTGTAACAACAAAAATATCCTCAATATACTAGGATGTTTTTATAAGAAGTATTTCAACTACACATACACACACCTCCATCTAATGGATGATGAACATAATGTTTCTGTGAATGGCAAACTAACGCCTCACGAAACAATGATTGTTCAAATACATCTTACCACCTCTCATGGTGCCCATTATGATGGCACTGTAATTAAGTGTGATATTAATGATACATATTTTATATATAAGCTTCTGTAATTCCATTTTATTTCATACCATTATTCGTTTCATGCTGTATATACATACGATAATTTCATTTGAGGAAGTGCGGACTACCGCCCCCTTAAAATGATATGACTCGTTCATACCACACATGGAACGTATAAAGAATGGTGTTAATGAACATAAGTAACATATATAAAATATTATATTATACTGGAATAATAATATACCTATGTATCATTTGGATTCAATTCTTTTAAAATGAAAAATTAAATGGAAGTAGCGTTCGTGCGTACGTACGGACTACCGTCTCCACGAACACGGTGAGATCCATCCTCCATCGTATCCATTCAAGTCTTATTCTCATTTTAGGGTTAAAAATAATGTTAATATCATTCTGATTATGAATAAGATATAATCTATCCATTACAAACATGTCTTACATAACCAAACATTTAAGAAGAACGAATCGATTATCACCCGAAATGACGATAATTCTAAGATATTATTAACAAATCAATGTTAAAAGATCATATATGATATCATATTAAAGTAAACGATTCTTGTATTATTCAATAACAATTATTTCACCATTATAAAGGAGGGAAACCTACCATCGACCAAGGAAAAGGTACAAAGTAAGGGATTTTCTTATCTCACTTTTAATTCCGTGAGAATTCCATTGATCACCACTTAATTAATGCATGTGGTGTATGTGTACTGCCCATGATTGTATTCATTGTGTTATATACTTTTATTTATGGGTATTTACGTCATCATGGTATGATACTTCTTTCATGGGTGTATGTTTCTTAAGTTACCTAATCAATAAGGGAATTTGAGATTTCAATTTCCACTCATTTGGCTTTACGAATATTTCATTGATTATATTACCCCAACATTATGTGTGGAATCACTATTCATTTGATTATGTCATAATTTCCACTCCCCTTCCTGTGGATATAATTTTGATACACATAATCACTCCCTTGATAATTCTCAATTCATTGATATGAATTTGATAAGAGTAATTTTAACTCATTCTCCATTTGTTGAGTTAAACATCCAATTTGTTGGTATTGTTTTTACAAGAATATGTGTGAATATCCTTTGATTGATTTACACTGAATATCAAATCATATTTAGTGTATTTATATTTGTCACACATAATTATGTTGTTGATTTATCCTTAACCTAAGGATACAACCTTTATGAGAGATTTCATCTCAATTTACATTCCATTGAGACTTCTTTGATGATATACACCAAATCACTTTTATGTGGTGTATATAATGTAGTTTGACATAGTATATCATGAATTCCTTTATTCTCATGATATTACAATGTTTTGATTACCTCAATTATTTTTATTCATGTGTCTCTATTTTGGTTAGAAACTCTAACCAAAATACCATTTTAAAATGTTTTAAAGAATTATTCTTCTAAATCATGCTCATTAATGTCCATATTATAAAAATGGTTTTAAGGATTTATTTATATGGACATTAAAGTTTTAAAATTATTAATCCTTTTAAAAGTTTCAAAGTGGTATGGGACACTTTGATTCAAAAATCTATTTTTGAATGTCTTCTTGACAAATAGTGTGACTTTTAAAAGTTTTCAAGAAAAGGGGGATATTTCTCTCAAATAGTTATGATGATTATTTTCATCTATGTCGACATCCTTAATTATTCATGATTGAGGTTAATGTGATACAATACAATCTTCCATATTGTATCAAATGAGTTATGTTTGACTGTGGATGTTCTATTTTTATACCATTCATGGTTTGTGGTTAAAGTATTGACATTTCGTATGCTAGTTTTAATACGAATGTTTATTTTATGCTTAAACCTATTCATATGAGTAATGCATTGGACTTAATATGTGATGGGTGGAGCCCGCTATAGCTCCTCGATGCATCGGTAGGTCTCATGAGACAAACTAGTGTCTTGGCACAAGGCCTTGGCAAAATCTTATTTGTAGTCTTGGCACGAGGCCTTGGATATGTGGTTATGATAGTCTGGAATTATGCATTCCATCATTATGAAAGTGGTTATTGATAATGCATGGGATTGTTCGACTAGTAGAATATCCATGTGAGTAAGTAAATGGCATTATTTTATTTTATCTTTGCCATTTTATGCTGAAGTTCAAGTTTAAAAGGCATTTGTTTTAGTTATAAACTGACTTAAGTGTGTATGCTTATTTATGAAAGCTTCTGCTATAATGTTATCCTTACTGAGCATCTGAGCTCACCCATTTCAATGTTTTATTTTTCCCAGGATTATGAAGAAGTAATTTATGAATGACCTGCAGGGATAGTATGAGGGGATATGAAGACAAGATGTTTTTTTTATGATGTAATGTAAAAATTTATGGATGTATCTAGTTATTCCAAGGCTACTAAACTAATCGGTCTTTCGAGACTTGATCTTTCTTGTGATCATGCCAATGTTATGTAATAATGCACCGACTCTGGGTAACTAGGGTCGGGGCATTACAGTTGGTATCAGAGGAAGTTTAGTACAAACCTTGGTAGCTAGATTTAGATAAACTCTGATTAGAGCACGTAGACCTAAGATGAACATTGAGGATTAGAATAAAAGAACTTTCTAGAATTTTGGTATTGTAGAGATTTTGTGAGTTTTCCAAGCAATACATCCCTGTCTGGATACGAGCAGGTAGAGGCGGCTCTGGCACAGATGTACCTAGGGGTAAAACCCGAAAACACCGCTTTGATCTAGACTCGAACGGGAACTGGTGCACGACAACGGGTCTTGCTGCACTCTTGGTTACGACACTCCCGGGGGATATGCTTAGGATAATTTACATTTTCTTTACAAACCGATTTAAGTAATATATACATAAGATGAGAGTAAATGACCTTGGTTATTCCTAATATGTTTCAAAGTGATAATATGGTGACATTTTAATCTCTAAATGATTTTACGACTACTATTACTCACACAATACTTTCTGGTTTTAGTCAATGGCTGGATTCCAAGGAAGTCATAGTGACTTTGAGAATGATGTACAAGGTGGGAACGGTGGTGGCGATGAGAAACAAAATGGAATGTTGATAGGCGTAAAAGATATCGTCTTTATGCCAAATCAGTTTTCCAAAAATATGATCAACAACATATATATTAACCAACTCCCAGACTCAACAAGTAAGAGAAATGTGATAAATGATAAGATCTCCAGCAATGGAGACCATGGAGAAAAGAAACCTCAATTTTCATCATGCAGGAAATGTGGAAAGAGACACCCAGGAAAGTGTCTCAATGGGACAATGAAATGTTTTACGTGCGGGAAGGAAGGACATAAAGTGAAGAATTGCCGAAGAAAAATGAAGAGTACTATGGAAGAAGATAAAAATGGTCCCAAGAGTCCATTTACAGTCATTTGCCGTAAATGTAGGGGACCTGGCCATTACCCAAGTGAATGTCCTATTCTATAGGATATTTTCTTGGTCAAAGAAGAAGCTATGTGGAAATAAATGGTTGGAGAAAAATTTAAAAAGTATTATCACTCCTTGTTGATGGGTTTACTTTGGAATAATTTTCTCTTGTATTTGTAACCCTACAGTTTGCCATGTGAGAATGATATTTGAGGAAGAATTGTCTCTTCTCTTGTGGATATAGGTATAAATAACCATTTGGTTTTATATGATCATTGGGGTTTGAGAAAATGATAAGTTATTATAATTTGGGATGAAAATGAAAAGTATGATATAACATTTGTGGTTAAATTATGTTATTTTGAGGAATTTATCTCATTTTTTTAATATTATAAAATATAGTTTTTGAAAAAGGACAACACGTAGACCGTGTGACAACCCGTCGCATCGGACAAAGCTGTGGGAATTGAACCCACAACCAAAATGCGATTGGGATTTATCACCTACCACTGGACTACGTGAAGTCCCTGGTTAGTGTGACTATTTTTTTTGTTAAATGATTTTATTGATCAATAATAAGATGATTTGGGTTCTTATGTCTTATCAAATGAATACCCATGGTATAGGAAAATGATTTGGTGATTAAGTGATAAATGTTATTTTGGAAGATGTTCGTTTTGTTAGGAACACTATATGCCCAAGGAAAATAGAATACAATGAGGTTTCATTTGTAGAGTAATGGTGGATTTTTATCTACGTTTTTATTGTTGATTTATAGTGATTTGGGTTATTTATGGAAATGACTAACCTATAACAGATAATATGTGATTATGTTAATTAATTTTAAGTATGTGACTTTAAGAGTATTTGATGTCATTTGGAGATACAATGTAACATGGGAGACTACATAATCAAATTCTTCTATGTTTTGGGTTTCAATATTAGTTTGGATTATATTAAATGATTTTAAGGACAATTTGTTATTGAATGGTATCTATTTAACTTTGGGGTATTGTTGGTTTAATTTTAGAAATTAATATTAGTGCATATTTATCTCAATGAATATCCTTTTGGGGGATCATTGGATCATTCACTAACCATTTGGGTTTTGATTAATCTTCAAAGACAATGTAAATATATGGTTTATCCTACATGGATCATGTGATTCTATAGAAGTTTATTCTAGATCTTCCAGTGTGACCAAGTCTTCTTGAATACTCATCGTTTAAAAAAAATTGAGTTAGTGGTGGAAATTTATTAAAGAATGAAAATCTACTTAAAATTTAAGTATATCTCATAATGTTCTTAGTCAATATCATAAATGAATTATTATTCCTTATGTAATGTAACTTTAAAAAAAATGTTGTCCTAGATGGTACATTAAATCATCACTAATTTATGGCTTTGGGATTCTTGGCCTTTTCATAGCCATGTTCTCTACCACTCTACATCAGATAATTGAAGGTTAGATTTCTCTTCCATATCCATATTTTCCTACATGGAACCTAGTATGTGTTATTTTCGGTAATCTTCATACATTCTACTCTTTATTTTAAATAGAGGCCTCATTAATTCATTTTTCGATGTGGGATTTCAACTAAGATATTTTGAAACGTCAAAAATATGTTATCCCAATACCCTATATTTTGTTGAACTGATGGTACTTCAAATCATCATAGATTGATGAGTTTAAGGACCTCAATTTTATACTTGTTTGTGATTGATGACCTCAATCACTACCTATAAATATTTACGTTTTTCTTCCAATTATATGTCTCTAATTGCCACCAATATTCTCCTAATAGAGATCATAATTTGGTGGTGATCCTTTCATTTCTCTTTTCCTCATATTAAGACTAAATTTTAGTAACCCAATTTCCGATGTGGGTTTTCCCACAAAGATATTTTCTATTTTCAACCTTTTCTTTTCGAAGAACAATTTCAAATTGCGAGGACGCAATTTATTGAAGGAGGGGAGAATGTAACACCCCATGATTTTATAGTGTGTTATTTCTTCAAAATAATTCAATAACTTTCACTACACGCAACACCAAGTTCAATCGCACCATGACTTACCAAACAAGTTGTTCAAAAGAGGTTATGAATAGTGTTAACTAAATTTTAAACTTTATATAATCCTAAAACATTAGAAACCCTATTATGAGTTTCATAGTCATAATGCAAGAACAGATTCATTTTCAGTATTGCACTTTTATCAACATTTAATGGTGAAACCATTTTAAAATAAAATATTTTAAACTATCTGAATAAATTGGGACATCAAAAAAATTTAAAATGAAACATCCCAAGCTTCCACGGTACGCTTTCCTTTGAATAAAATAGTAGCGTGTGTTGTACGCAACCTTGAGTTTTAACACACGCCACAACCAATCAAACTAGCCGTTATGAATAGTAATACCTAAATTTTGAAATTATATATATTTTATATTTTAAAATGGACTTCATTTTTGGATTCAGAATATCTAATTTAGCCTAAGGTGAAATTTTGGTACTTTTCGGATAACATTCATATTTTGATGAATAGTGAAAATTACTAAATTTTAATTAAAAACAACTTTTTTAATAAAAATAATTAATAGTGATAAATTATGAATTTTAGTAGTTTTAAAGTATATTTAGAATATATTTTTACCATTTAATATAATGTTGGTCATTGGACATAATTCCACAATTAAACCAGACATAAACAAGTGTCAATATTTTGATAGTTATTATCTCATAAAAACACGCTTTTTATTTTAACAACGGGAATTAATTTCTGTCACTTCTGTGTTTTGAATTTAGGAAAATGGATTCCATATTTTGAATCAGGATGTTCAAATTATGTAAATAGGTAACTTTTATTTTTAGACATTTTGAATAATTACTACGGTAAATATTTTATTTACCATGGTTAAGGGTAAATCCGATAAATAAGGGTTAAAAAATAATATTATAATAATACAAAATTACCCTAAAACGTGTCCTAACCTTATTGGTGGACACATACCCGACCATGGGCATCCTTGGGAAGATTTGGGGACCCCTTGGAGCCACTTGTATGTGGTAGGGACAAATTATATTAATAAAGTTAAAATAAAAATAAAAATGGCATAAGCTTACATCTTTTAGAAGAACAATTTTTACATAGGGTTATACATGTTGTATTTTCGATTATAAATATTCATTACAAAGCTAAAAATATTTCCTACATAGTTATATTTTATTTATAATTTTTAGACATCAAATAATATAAATTATTAATGACACAATAATGATACAATGTTTACCTCATTAATAAATCATTTAAATAAATAATATTATAATGATTAAAATATTATCTAAAACCTGTCCAATTTTTATTGGTTGATGTTATTTAGAATATGAGTCATCTTATCTTCGACCTCAATGATTTTTGGACCATTATAAACCGAATATAATTATATTATAAAGTAATACTTCCACTCTTTCCTAAAGAGCCCCTCCTCTCCCTTATAAAAAAAGACCACTTCTACTCATTCCTCACACCTCTCAAGCCACTTGGCTCGTCCAAACTCTGCCCAAATAAGCTCCCCACATCCCTCTCCTCCTCCTTGAATCTTCCCCTTAGGCAGAAAGCATTTCAATAAGTCCTTTGGTTCCAACCAAAGTGAGTTACCTAAATTAAAGGTAACGATTTCTCTTAAATTATTTTCATTTATTTTGCTTCTCCAACCCCCAAACTCTTTTTATTTCCTTTCTTTTGTAACAACAAAAATATCCTAAATATACTAGGATGTTTTTATAAGAAGTATTCGAACTACACATACACACACCTCCATCTAATGGATGATGAACATAATGTTTCTGTGAATGGCAAACTAACGCCTCACGAAACGATGATTGTTCAAATACATCTTACCGCCTCTCATGGTGGCCATTATGATAGCACTGTAATTAAGTGTGATATTAATGATACATATTTTATATATAATCTTCTGTAATTCCATTTTATTTCATACCATTATTCGTTTCATGTTGTATATACATACGATAATTTCATTTGAGAAAGTGCGGACTACCGCCCCCTTAAAATGATATGACTCGTTCATACCACACATGGAACGTATAAAGAATGGTGTTAATGAACATAAGTAACATATATAAAATATTATATTATACTGGAATAATAATATACCTATGTATCATTTGGATTCAATTCTTTTAAAATGAAAAATTAAATGGAAGTAGCGTTCGTGCGTACGTACGGACTACCGTCTCCACGAACACGGTGATATCCATCCTCCATCGTATCCATTCAAGTATTATTCTCATTTTAGGGTTAAAAATAATGTTAATATCATTTTTATTTTGAATAAGATATAATCTATCCATTACAAACATGTCTTACGTAACCAAACATTTAAGAAGAACGAATCGATTATCACCCGAAATGACGATAATTCTAAGATATTATTAACAAATCAATGTTAAAAGATCATATATGATATCATATTAAAGTAAATGATTATTGTATTATTCAATAACAATTATTTCACCATTATACAGGAGGTAAACCTACCATCGACCAAGGAAAAAGTACAAAGTAAGGGATTTTCTTATCTCACTTTTAATTTCCGTGAGAATTCCATTGATCACCACTTCATTATTGCATGTGGTGTATGTGTACTGCCCATGATTGTATTCATTGTGTTATATACTTTTATTTATGGGTATTTACGTCATCATGGTATGATACTTCTTTCATGGGTGTATGTTTCTTAAGTTACCTAATCAATAAGGGAATTTGAGATTTCAATTTCCACTCATTTGGCTTTACGCATATTTCATTGATTATATTACCCCAAGATTATGTGTGGAATCACTATTCATTTGATTATGTCATAATTTCCACTCCCCTTCCTGTGGATATAAGTTTGATACACATAATCACTCCATTGATAATTCACAAGTCATTGATATGAATTTGATAAGAGTAATTTTAACTCATTCTCCATTTGTTGAGTTAAACATCCAATTTGTTGGTATTGTTTTTACAAGAATATGTGTGAATATCCTTTGATTTATTTACACTGAATATCAAATCATATTTAGTGTATTTATATTTGTCACACATAATTATGTCGTTGATTTATCCTTAACCTAAGGATACAACCTTTATGAGAGATTTCATCTCAATTTACATTCCATTGAGACTTCTTTGATGATATACACCAAATCACTTTTATGTGGTGTATATAATGTACTTTGACATAGTATATCATGAATTCCTTTATTCTCATGATATTACAATGTTTTGATTACCTCAATTATTTGTATTCAAGTGTCTCTCTTTTGGTTAGAAACTCTAACCAAACTACCATTTTAAAATGTTTTAAAGAATTATTCTTCTAAATCATGATCATAAATGTCCATATTTTAAAAATGGTTTTAAGGATTTATTTATATGGACATTAATGTTTTAAAATTAAAAATCCTTTTAAAAGTTTCAAAGTGGTATGGGACACTTTGATTCAAAAATCTATTTTTGAATGTCTTCTTGACAAATAGTGTGACTTTTAAAAGTTTTCAAGAAAAGGGGGGATATTTCTCTCAAATAGTTATTATGATTATTTTCATGTATGTCAAAATCCTTCATTATTCATTATTGAGGTTAATGTGATACAATACAATCTTCCATATTGTATCAAATGAGTTATGTTTGACTGTGGATGTTCTATTTTTATACCATTCATGGTTTGTGGTTAATGTATTGACATTTCATATGCTAGTTTTAATACGAATGTTTATTTTATGCTTAAACCTATTCATATGAGGAATGCATTGGACTTAATATGTGACGGGTCGAGCCCGCTATAGCTCCTCGATGCATCGGTAGGTCTCATGAGACAAACTAGTGTCTTGGAACAAGGCCTTGGCAAAATCTTATTCGTAGTCTTGGCACGAGGCCTTGGCTATGTGGTTATGATAGTCTGGCATTATGCATTCCATCATTATGAAAGTGGTTATTGATAATGCATGGGATTGTTCGACTAGTAGAATATCCATGTGAGTAAGTAAATGGCATTATTTTATTTTATCTTTGCCATTTTATGCTGAATTTCAAGTTTAAAAGGCTTTTGTTTTAGTTATAAACTGCCTTAAGTGTGTATGCTTATTTATGAAAGCTTATTCTATAATGTTATCCTTACTGAGCATCTAAGCTCACCCCTTTAAATGTTTTATTTTTCCTAGGATTATGAAGAAGTAATTTATGAATGACCTGCAGGGATAGTATGAGGGGATATGAATACAAGATGTTTTTTATGATGTAATGTAAAAATTTATGGATGTATCTAGTTATTCCAAGGCTACTAAACTAATCGGTCTTTCGAGACTTGATCTTTCTCATGATCATGCCAATGTTATGTAATAATGCACCGACTTTGGGTAACTAGGGTCGGGGCGTTACAACTAATAGTTGAGGTTACATGTACATCTCATAGTTTTGACAAGAAATGAAATATGGAGTTTGAGGAAAATCTAAAAACAATGGTGAAAAGAATATAAATGTTTCCTTATGATCAATGTGGAGAAATAAATAAGGTGGATATAGTCATAATTGGACTAGAGAATGTTTCAATAGTGGAAAAGAAGGTCATAGATTAGTTGATTGCCGATGTAATGGAAAAAAGAATACTAATGATCTGAATGGAGATAAGACTACAAAGAACACACCAGCAATACATAAATTCTATAAGTGAATCAAAATGTGGATTTATGATAACAAATTACATAATCCAATTATTAATGATAATCTATATAAACAACCTCTTAAGAAAAAATACAAAGGAAGTCAGATATGATCATAGTTGGAGATGTGGAGTATGAAAATGAAGTAGTGGAATGGTTAAGTTTTTATGTAATGGAATTTCAAAATAGTGTTACGAAATGTCATTTTTAGTATTATAGAATATTTTAATATTAATGTATTGGAATATTATGGTTTTACATAATTATATGGTACCGGTAACAATGAAAAGTTATTGAAATATTTCAGGAAAGAAGATGATATGCACATAATGAAGGGATAAGGAGAAAATAATAAGTTTGACAGTATTAATGATCTCATGAATGATAAACGGAAAAAATTTACATAATGGTTTGCATATATAGAATTTTTTCTATATTTATTGTGTGGAAAGATTTAATTTTGATAGAATTCATGTTGTCACAAAGGTTCTATGGTGAATTATTTTATTATCACATTTCAAGAAAATACATGATTATGGTTTTTAGATGTTTGGAATGTGACAACCAAGAACATGAAAATGATAAATGGGAGACAAATGTTAAGTCGATTTAGTTCACTTCCTTCTAAAGATTTATATACTATGTTTTTTGAAGTATTTTAATTTGATCCATTTATGGAGAGTATAACTTATATTTTGGTTGAGGTTAGTTAGATTAATTCTTTATCTCACAATAGGTAGACTTATTCATATTTAATAATTTGTTCTAACATTATTGTTGGGACAGATGGAATGACGTATCATTCTATCGTTAGATCTGAAAACACTTTAAGAATGAACAAAAAACTTCATTTCATTAAATAAGAGATGAAGAGGAAATTGTTTAGTGAATGACCAATGATGGTATTAAACTAAAATCATGTAACTATTTCTACATATGAATAAATTAATCAAATTTTGGGAAATGATCCTAAAAACCAATTTTTTTTCCTTGTACCATCTAATATGATGAATCATATTCCCCCTTAAATCATCAAAAATTTATGGTTTTCTGGTAGTTAACATTCTCCAATCCTTATTCTCTATCACTATCCATCAGAACATGATGCAAGATTTCTCTTCCAAATTCACGTTTTCACTTCTAACCTATTCTCTACTTTATGGAATCCCATGGATGATTTACATTGTGTAACAATTATATATCTAACTTTATTTTTTAAAATGATGTCGTTGTATCCCTTTTTAGAATGTTGGTTTCCTTGAAAAAAACTTTCAAGTAGAAAACCATTTATAACCCTGATGAATTACAATAGAAAAATTAATTTTAAGGATGGTAGAATATAACACCCTGAGATGTTATAAGACAGAATCATTTTAATTTCATTGATGTATTTGTTTCATGGTACATCACTATTATCGTGTGTTGTAAGTAATACAGTATTAGCCTGTGGTATACGCAAGAATATATTTGGCTTCTGTTGCACACAATTTCATATTCTTTTGATAGAATAGAATTCACGAAACCCTGAGTATTGATTTTTTACAATGTATAAATGATTTTTTTTTTGATTATTTTATAATCAACTCCAACAGAATATTGCAATAAACGCAACACTGACATGGATTGTGTTACACGCAAGAGTAGCCTTCCTCATTAGATTGTTTTGTACGCGATACCGAGTTTCACTAAAAAATTATTAAAAAATTATTATTTTAGGGGATATAAACTATATTTTTTGAATATTATTAACCATAATTTGAGTTTTATAACAATATAATTCATTTTACACATTTTGTAGAACATTATATGAGAAAAAAATGAATTGTTTTGGATAAAAGAAGTATTTTTCCAAAATTAACGTTCTATAGATCTGAAATCTTGTATTTAAACTTTTATAAGTGAAATTTGACAAAATTAGATTCCACTTTTGTTATGGGACATAAAACTTTACTTGGTATAAATTTTTTATATATTTCTAAAAACATTTAATGTTTGATGAATACTGAAAATAAACAAAATTTTAATTGAAATCATTTTCATCGAAATAATATATATTTTATAAAAGATATTATTGAATTGTTTCAATGTATAAAAAAATATTTTTATATTTTAAGACAATTTTACTCATTTTCATTAATTTTTCATTGTATTCATATGTAAAAACATATTAATATTTTACAATGTTTAAAATAAAAACCCATTTTTTGAAAAAGATATTAATTTTAAATAAATTAATTAAACTTATGTATTTTTAATTTGGAAAAATGGATTCCATATTTTGAATAAAAAAGTTCAAATTATATAAATAATTACTTTTTATATTTGGATATTATGAATACTAACTCCAGTAATTATTTTATTTACCATGGTTAAATTGTAATTCTCATAAATTAAAGTAAAACAATTATATTATTAATCTATCCAAAAACATGCCCAAATATTATTATATGATATATATACAACCATGGACATCCATGAGTCGATTTTGGGACCCCATGGATTCACATGAATGTGAAACAAACAATTTAGAAGAATTAATTTAAATAAAAACAAATATAACATAAACACATATCTTTTACTAAATCAATTTTAATAGGGGGTTATATAACTGATATATATATATATAGTATTTATAAAGATAAAACTATTTCCTACATCATGTTATTTTACAATTATTTTTATACATTAGATAATTATATTTATATGTGGCACAATTAGGACGTAGTGACTTCTGAATTAATGAATGATTTAAATAAATGATTTTATAAATATTAAAAAAATGTAATATGGTTATTTTGAGGTCATACACGAATTGTATGGATACTATAGATATATTATATTTTAGTTAATGATTTTTTTGATGGAATATAGTTGTAATTATTGTTAGAAAAATACATGTATGAATAGTTCCCAAAATTGACACAACTCATAACAAAAAAACATAAAATAGTTTATTAATTTAATATTCAATTACTAAAAATATAAGATTCATAAAATTGATTAATATAAGTCCAAATATATCATAAATAACTATTTGTGGGTCATCTGACATAATGTGATAATTAAATTAACACAAAATGTGTAAATAACATGATCTCACGGTAAGATTAAAAAGGTAAAATAAGGTAAAATCCAAAAAAATATGAGTATAAAAAAATTTTCAAAAAAGTCCAAAATTGTTGGATGATGGGTATTCTGACAAAAATCCTCTTATCTTAGAATTAAATAAGTTTTGGTCCATTTTAAATTGTAATTTAATTTATAATTAATTTATATTTCGTAACATTCCTAAAGTGCCCCTCTCTTCTCTTACAAAAGGGAACCTCCTTTCTCTCCTCTTCACACCATTTTGAACCACCATTCACAACCAAAACCTGAAAATTTCTCCTTAAAACATGCCTAGTTACATTCTATATGTTATTTTTATCTTAAAAGACAATCTCTTGTTCCCTAAGAAGAAATTTAGAGGGACATCACGGAATAGGTAATCTCTTCTACTGATTTATTCGAATTTATTTCTTCTTTTAATAAATCGTCATTAGTTGTATCATTTTAATGTAATAACCACAGAATCCCTAATATACTGATATATTATTATAAATATTAAACAACCCTATTTCACCTTCTAATCATCCTGTGAAAAATTAAATCATTGCGCATGCGTATGTACGGATTACTGCCTCCACGCCATGGTGTAATCTTTTTTTACCACCACCTTACATGGATGGGTATAACTTATGGAAATAAAAACTATATATTATAATTATATTGTGATATTAATTCTATGATATTATACACCATTCACTTCAATATCATTCTACTTCTATTGGAATAATATCGTCGCTAGGGAGTACGTATAATTTATCGTCTCCATGATGCGATGGGATTTATTCTCCATTTTAACCATTAAAGAATGATTATAAAATATGTTTAATATACAATCATTAAAAATATGACACAATAATTCTAATTTATATATATATATATATGTAATTTACTTCCCTTCAATTTAATAAGGAAATGAAAACAAAGTTCATACGTACTGACGGCCTACCATTTCCCTAAACGGTGTATTACATTCCTTTTAACAATCTATTATATAAATTTATATAATGAATATATAAGATATATATAAATCATTTTTTACATTCTAGAAGTATGTAAATCATGATCTAATTAATCCTATTAAAAATAAGAAGTCCAAACACGTAAGATAAATGAAACGATTAATACCCAAAATGTTGATTTAACTTGGAATTTACAAATGAATAGGTAATTAATAGTCACAATTGAATCATATATGATATCATAATTAATATTACGGTTGTGTTAAAAGTTAATAATTTGTTTAATCCCACTATAAAAGTGTTTTAGACAAATAAAGAAAGAATCAAACTTAAGGTGAGGGATAATTTCGCAATCTCATTTTTATATGAGATTGTTTATACATAAGTATCTACTGGGGTAAAATTTATCATCAATTTCCATGTTTCCTTAAATAAATTCACAAAATGTATACAATTATTATATTTATGATTAAATTCATTATTATCCCTTTTTTACTTTAACTACATTTTATGAAAGGAATATTTATTTTGATTAATATACAAGGTAACTATATGACATTTACACAAAAAGTAAAAGGAGAATGTTTTTTTTAACATATATGGAATGAAATAATTTTATAGATTTAAAACTCTATATTTCCATGATTTTTCATGTATAAAATTTCAAGTTTATTTTCAAATAAATTCATTTCTTTTTAAATTTCATGGAATTTTTTCAAAATAAAGTGTTTTAAAGAAGAAAGGATATTTTCTTCAAGAATTAAGTTCAAGGGTTTTATCAAAATTATTTTCCATCTAAGATGACATATGGTTTTGTTGCAATACCTATTATTACATAGATTTGATTAGGTTTACGATGGAATTATTTTTTTGAATTTCATTGATCTTTTATGAATTATTTTATGATGGTATGATGTTTAAGAATCCCTTTTTATTTCATGGGTTATGCTATGCTGAATGATTTATGTTTTTGGGGGAACATGTAAGAATGGTTTCATTAGGATATTGGTGAGATCTATATCTCCCTCCAATTAATTAGGTTAATATTTATATCTCATGAGATATGCATGATAGGAATGATAAATATATTTGGTTCAGTAATACAGGGCTGGAACAGAAAGTAATCCTAGTTCGATAATGGACTTCATCCACTATAATGGTCTTGGCATCAATGCCTTGGCTACTATGGAAATATTATTCTATGCTTATTAGTTTTCCATGATTACATGTTTTATTCGAATTATATTCTATCATGGATAATGTTCTTTTATGATCAATTCCTTACATACTGCTAATATTTATTTAATGACTCATGATTTTGATGTTTAAACATTATGTTCATGTTTTTAACATTAAAATATTTATGGTTTGTTTTATGTTTTCCATATTAACCATTATTAAGCTTTTTATCTCACCCTTTCTATGTTTTCATTTCCCTAGGTTATAAGCAATGGATTTAGGTAGGAAAAAAGGGAAGATCATTATGGGAGATGTTGAAGACATTTCACCATGATTAGACTATTTTGTTCTGAGTTTCCAAAGACAAAAATATAATATGATCATTTGGATTTTGTTTGAGTCATATGGTAATTATTCAACAATAAAAATTCAATATCCATTTATGTTAATATTGGGTCCCTACAGAAAAAAGAAATACATAAATACTACATCATATTTATTGAAATATTAATTACATTTCAATTAGTTCCATGCTAGAATAGTAATTTTTAGGTTCATTGGATAAGAATTGACCATGTTTGAAACATAGAATCCATTTCATTATAGCCTTTTTGGGGGGCTACAAATAAGGGTCGACCGCTTACCATGTTCAAAATAAGGGGCGTGACTCAATAAAATTATTTCTTAGTCTTTCAAAACGTTGGACAGGAACATTAGGCAAGCTCTAGGCCGAGTATCTATACTTATAGGGGGGTATTTTAGACGTGAAATATGATGAGGGTCTGAATAAAGGACTCGCAATGCATGGGGGTTGAGTGATGGGTTGTTTGAATAGATTCCAACACTCCTGAAATTATGCCACCATGGTGAAAGAAAATTAGGTGGGCACATTAGTTTGATCATATATCAAACATCCTTATAAATAAGATCTCTCTTGTGAGGACCTATAATGCCTTGTGGTTTTACATCATACCATGTAGGATGATTGACATGTAGTTTATCATCATACTGTGTGTGCAGTGTACATAGTTTTAAATTCATACTTCCTGGACCATGATCGGAGATGTGGAGAAAGAAGGTTTAATGACCCGGATGTTGGGTCCAAGTTGAAATTCTTGGGTGTCACTACATTCTAAATAAGGGTGAGAATCATTACAATGTTAGTCCTTAAGAAAGGAATGGTCGAATAAAAAAATAGGTTGAAGAAATTCTCTCTGATGAGAAAACTCGTGCATCCCATAGTTAATAAAGGGAATCATGAACATTTTCAAGGAAGAACTATAGTTTTATGTCATGCATCGAGGACATGTGGATACTTGAATTTTAACGTCATATGATATGATGGAGTGTGGATGTGGAGATTCTAAAAATGGTGTACCTGATGAGGTAGCTATAAACCCAATTTTAATGAGGACAAAAGCAGTCCACACCGCACCATGTAACCTTGGAAGAAGTTTTTGAGGTCAAGGGTCCAAAAGTGAAAGTTTGGCTGGGCCCGAGGCAAAGTGGTTTGGTATTCCTACATACCTCATTAGGATGGGAATAATACCGCACGTAGTTATATGATCACAGTTTTGAATCATGCAGGACGAAAGTCCTATGTGGCATAGCTGCACTAGTACACAACCCACCAAAACTATAAATCCCACTTAAGATGTGATTTATGAAGGAAACAAGGAGTAGTAATTTGATTTTCATAGCATAGGAATTTACACATTCGGGGATGGGGAATATTATGTGAGTGGAATCACAAAACTATTGAACTGTCTGATTAATTCACATAGATGCGCAAATGTGTAAAACTATGCGCCAGAATTCCACTTGAACATAAGGGAGTGGAATGATGTGAATCCTGGTGCCTGCGATCAGGATCACAATGAGGGTGGTGTGACAATAGTGGATAACTACTAACCATGTTCTAAACACAATATTCACTTCACGTTATCCTAAAATGGGGAAAGACTAATGTGGGTAGATCGCTAACAATGTTCGAAACATGGGACCATTTGAAATTGTTGTCTATGTTCTTCCTAGGTGTTGGCCCAAGCTAGTTGGTTAGCCAATGTGGCATGAGACCAAGTAATCAATGTGTCCCTTCATACATGTAAGAGGATGGGTATCCAAATAAAGGAATCATGAAGCATGAACTTGAAAAAATGGAATTTCATTGTGAAAATTCCACACTTTGAGATCTAGATCACGACGCATTTGAATGAGACAATAAGACACATCGGGTAGGGGGAGTCGTATCCCATTCCAAAGACAAGGGACCTACTGTCGTATGATTCAATATTATGGTCATAGAGTGGACTATTAATAGGGAACCTCGTTTAATGAAATGATCACAGGGTGGAAATGTAGAAGAAACTGATGCATAGTTCCCATGGGGTGATATTAGATAAGGTTTATAATACTTGGATAAGGCTGGGAAGAAACAAGGGAGGAACATTGTGCTGTTATTGCAGAACCTGATGAAAATGAGAGCCCAAGTGGTACTCTCCACACCACATATATCCAAAATATTTCATTCTTGGGGGGATGGAAAGGGGGTAGGACTTTAGATTCTTTGGACCGGACCTGCAGATAGAATGTCTGGACGTTCCTACATATCCCATGACGATGGAAATTGAGCCACATGTAGTTCTAAAAAACATCTCTCAATTTGGTGCCTTGCGACAATGGTAGTTGATTCATAGTTTAAAGGTCTTAGAGATAGAATCATATATATAATGTAGGGAGGGATAACATGAAGCAGTGATTTCGAAACTCAACATGAATTAGGATGGTAGGAGTTCATATCACATCATGTTCTCTCTTGCGATCTTTTAGGTCAAGGTCTCAAAAATGAATGTTGGGTTGGACCCGAGGAAAAGTACCTAAGAATTCCTACACTCCCCATTATGGGTGGGATCAAGCCATACGTTGTTCTAGATGTGTCATGGTAGGGTACCAATTCCTAGGACAATAGTGTCATGTGGGGATGGACCACACACATAAAGAGCATCATTTGATATATCTTTTTTCTTCTTTAGGATTAATGTGTGTTTTTCTGTGAAGTGATAAACCGAGGATAGAGAATTCGGGTGTCGCCATCGGAATCAATCCATATGAAGGGATAGACAAATGATATAATGGGTAACCATTACAAAACATGATGTCCCCTTGAGTAAGGAAATCACAATGCAATGTCATTTTTCATTGAGTGCCTATGACAATAATGTCATAGTTTAGGGTCATATGATAGGACTAACCAATGTAATTTAACGTTGTTCAATATGGATTCAATAGTTTAATGTCATTTGGGACTAATTAGAATAGTTTAATGTCATATGGCTTGGACACATACAGAAGAAATGAGGTTTTCGGGGGGAATCTGCATGGCATGATAAAGAATTCCCAATGTGAATGAGGACAAGTTCCACACCACACCACAAGTAATTATGGGGAAGAATCCTCAGGATTTGGGGCTAGTAACGGTCAGAGAATATTTTTATGGACCAAAATACATGATTTCTAGGTGTTATTATATATCCCATGAGTGTGGGAATCATTCCATACATAGTTCTAAGAGGACTATAGGCAAGAGATACTAGATCCTAGAAAGGGATTATGTGGATGGACTATTTCAAAACTGATGTGAATAAGGACGTGGTCCCACACCATAGTATGAAGTCTTATGAAATTCAGGGGACAATAGCCACAAAAGGGTGATTAGGGGGAACCTATGGTAGAAATGTTGACAATATGCCTGGGCGTTCTTACGTATCCCATAAGGATGGGAATCAAGCTATACGTAGTTCTAGGAATGTCATGTAGTTTTACATCTTGTGGAAAGAACATATAGATAATTGTTTATGGT
Organism: Viscum album; assembly: GCA_963277665.1. Classification (NCBI taxonomy): domain Eukaryota; kingdom Viridiplantae; phylum Streptophyta; class Magnoliopsida; order Santalales; family Viscaceae; genus Viscum; species Viscum album. Next base: position 151,569,952 of record OY728134.1, on the reverse strand, counting down.
CATAGATCTCAAACAATAGATGAACAAGACTCTTCCAAATAGGTGATAACCTCGCCCGAATACCTAAGCCCTTGTGAGCTACACTAGATGAGGTAAAAAAGGGTGAAGAAGGTCTTTGCAACGCATGGAGTACACACACAGGGGAAATCTGTGTGGGGATCTGAATGACGCCTCACATTGGATTTGGCATCCTAACATTCAAGTGTGCACTGAGGAATAGTAAAATGAATATCAAAATTCCATGTGGACTTGATGGAGTGGATGATCATGGGAATCACAAAATAAATATTTAAAGCCTGATGAGGGTGGTGTGAGGATGGGGGATAATTATTGACCATGTTCAAAATAAATCATCCATATCACGTGACCTAAAATAGAAAAAATGTGTGTTGACCAATGACAATATTTGAAACATAGGACTTGAATCAATTTTCCATTTGAGGCCCTCGGGGACGTTGTCACAAAATTATAGGAGAGCACTTAGGCTGAGTATCTCTACCATTTGGGGGGCCCTTTTGTATGTGAATGATGAAGGAAACCCATATAAATGGGAGCATGAAGCCTGAATATGGGTGATGACATGTCCATGTAGGATTCAACCGTCTAGGTGATGAACCATAGTGCTCCTGAGCACATTGTTGAACTACCAAAGTGGGTCAACGAACTCAACATAAGAGAAGTTGAATCGAAAAGATGAGTTTAGAATAGGAGGATGGAGATCTCTTGGATGAGATATGTTTGTGGCATGTCTGTTACAAACCCAACGTGAATGAGGACATAATCTCATACCACGTCGCATGCCCCACTCCAAGGAGAACTCAGGCCAGGGGGCTATGAAGATAAGGAGGTTTCGAATAAATGGGGCAGGACCCGATGGTTAAATGTTTGAAAGGTCCTACATATCCCATAAAAATGGGAATCAATCCATAAATAGTTTTGTAGGATGATGTACAGTTTTACATCATGTGGAAATGTCATAGATAGGGGACAAGAATCGCAATAGGGAATGCATACAACACGGAGGGTAACCTGACATGAATGAGGCATAATCCCATACCACACCATACAATCCCAAAATAGATGTTTGGTAAATGGGTCAAAAAGGTTGAGGGGTCTAAATTAAGAAGCCCCAACCAGTTCGTAGTTTGACTTCTTACAGTGAGGACGATGGTGCTCTTAATTTATGGTCATAGGGACCAGACCGTAGATGCATAGTTTAATGTCATGTGTGTGGTACAGATGGGTATAAAAGATGAATAATCATGCCTATTATGGGGGAGACCACAAAATGACAATAATGATCAAGGATAACAGCTAACCATGTTCAAAACATAGTATTCGTGTGGTATGACCATGGATGAGGGAAAACAATTGAGCATCGACCACTGACCATTTTTCCAACATGGAACTTTTATCAATTTTTCACTAGAGATCTTTGAGAACATTGTCCCAAAATGGTAGAAGATAACATAGTCCAAACATCCATTCCATTCAAGGGTCTTTTGGATGTGAATGATGGAGGAAACCCATATGATGGGACACATAGAGAATGGTGGGACATGAGCAGTTTAACGTCTTGCGGCAAGGACATTGATGAAGGGGTGTCTCAAAGGGATGTTTGTGGTGTGGAAAAAATAGCCCGACGTAAACAAGGATTGAGATTCCACACCACACTCCACAATACTAGGTGGGAAATAGGTCCAAGGGACGAAAAAGGTCGAGGTACCTGAGACCGGAAGTCATGGTTAGTCTACAGTTTAACATCATGAAATGAGAATGATGGTGATCATATTTTAAGGTCATAGAGCTCGGACCATGGATACATGACCCGTTATGAGGGTATTTACTTAACAAAATCCCTTAGAACACATGATAAATGTTTGGTGTGGGAAACATGGAATGAGATATGGATCTCCCCAACATATATGGGTACGACATACAGACTATCACTCCTACCTGAGGGAGACTAATGATTGAAGGGATAACATAACAAATTGAATCGTGACAAAATTTATTTGGGATTCCCAGGGGTGGAGGAAATGATGATTTATGATGGTTGACTGCATTTGAAACACAAAATCCACATCGTGTGACCTAGAATGGTAGAAACAAATGAGTGTGGACCAATGGACATGATTGAAACATGATATTATTATCAATTGGTAACTCAATATCATTGAGGATGTTGGACCAAAATGATAGTAAATACCTTAGGGTGAGTATCTGTACTATTTGGGGACCTTATTGTATGTGAAATATGATCAAAAACCAAATAAAGGGTTGTGTGAAGCATGAATGTACATGTGCAGTTAAACATCACACAAGACGAGGAAATAGGTGGAGATCATCAAAGAGAGGGATACATGTTGTGTTCATGATGAAATTGATGTGAATGAGGAATAAATCATGCACCATACCATGTGTTTCGACCCCATCTAAGATCATGACTTTTGGGGCTGGGCAGACTGATGAAATGTCTGGGCGTTCCTACATATACCTTAAGGAAGGGAATCAAGCTATACATAGTTCTGAAAGGGACTGGCAGTTTAACATCTTACGGGGAGGATGTGGGAGGAAAAAATAATGAGGAGGGGAATATGATGAGATCCTCGTAATATAGACATGAGTGAGGGCCAAAAAATCCTACACTACTCTATGTTGGACCCTTCAATAGGACTACAACAATGGGATAGTCAAAGAGAAGAGATTGGGGGCTATAGATTCAGTATGAGTCATCAGAGCATTCTTATGTATCCTATAAGGGTATGAATCAATCCATACATAGTTATTGAAGGTTCCATTTAGTTTAACATCACACGGTGAGGATGAATGCTGAATTTTTTTACTTCCTAATGTCCATATGAATCACACATTTTAGCATCATGTAGAGAAGACATAATAGTTTATTGTCACACGGGACCATAGAGGTCTTAGTTTATGGTCATATATCTCAAAAAATTTTGTAGTTTATCATCATGAGAGATGGAAAAGTAGTTTAATTTTATTCTAGATGTGATAGTTTAAGTTCATTTAGTATTGGCTATTACTCAGTAAAAATACTACTAGAGGAATTTGGAATTGGTGGGGGGAGTTATATGCACTCCATCCATGGTATCCAAAGAGTATGCACAATTGGGGTAAACCTTGTGAATGATGTAAGGTCCTTACCATTTTTCCTCTATATTGGATGGTTTCCTAACATGTATCATTTTTTTCTCAAGGCCCACACATGTCACCATGCAAGAAAGAGTACAGACAAACTTTCTTGTTTAAATCTCTTGTAATCTGGTCCTTATGCCTTTCCAGATTATATAGCGCACAAAGCATGTTATCTTCGATCACTTCTAATTCACCTAGATGGATTTTAGCTACCTTATTTGGTACTTGTTGATCGTATATAGTAGTGCGTAATGAGGGAAACTGAATCTTGATGGCCAGGACAACCTACATTCCATACACCAGAAAATATGGGCTCCCTGTGTGCAATTGTGAGTAATTTTTTGATAGTCACAGAGAGCATTAAGGAGTTTTTTGGCCAACTCTTCTTGTTCTGGGATTCTATTTTGTGAAAAATGTTAGAGAGGGTTTTTTTGAACACCTCAATCTTCCCATTTTCTTGCTCGTGATAGTGGGAGGTATGGTTAGAATGGATGTTGTAAAAGGAGTAAAATTTCTTCAACTCGACTACCCATAATTTGATGTCATTATTAGTGGGGATGGCGTGAGTGACTCTAAATCGATAGATGTTGTGTGACATAATGAATTCAATGATTGAATAGGTCTGGACCTCATTGAGAAGAACTAATTCTACTCACTTGGAAAAGAAATACATGGAGTTCAGGAAGAACCTACATTGGTGAGCTGTCACTAGTGGATATGGACCCACAACATTGAGTCCCCTGACCACAAAGGGCAAAGAGTACATGTTAGTGTGGAAAGGATCTGGCAGCCGATGCACAATACTTGAATGGATCTGTCATGTATAAAACACAGTGGAAAACACAATGCTGTCAAGAATCATAGATGGACAAATATACACCATCCTCCAGATATGGTGAGACAGTTTTGGCCACGTCTGATGAGCCCCGTAGGAACCACATGAACCTCATACATGCCTTATGAAATCTCATTTCCTTGAAGGCAATGGAGGAGAATGTCGTAAAACCCATGCTTGTATTGGATTTTCCCGAGGCCAGGACCTCTCTGGGGGGTAAAATTCAATGTGTGGCATCAGAGTCACTCACACTCACGTATATCTTCTAGGAGATTGTTGTGTAGAAGGTACTTGATAAAGGGGGTCCTCCAATCGGGATTTACTTCCAACACTACGGTAGGGGGACTTGAGGGTCCTGACATGGAGGTCTCGGTGATAATGTGTATTACCTGTGGTTTATTATCATCTTATAGAGTGATAAGGGAGATGAATCTCTAGTGTGAAAAATGGATATCAATTTGGCCTTGATCAGGCTCCGTAAGAGACGTAGCTAGGCTAGCCAAGGCGTCAGCTCAACCATTCTGAGATCGAGGGACATGGGTAACATCTGGCTGATATGGGAACTTGGCCATCAGTTGGAGGGTGTGTTCCAAAAGTGTTATGAGATCTATATTTCTGATGACATAATCATATTTGATCTGCATGATTACTAGTTCTGATTCCCCTTTCACATGAAAGTGTGGAACGTCAATCTCAAGGGCTAGCTCAAGGCCAGTAAAGAGTGCCTGATACTCTGCCTCATTTTTAGTAAAACCTTATAATAAAAGGAATGAATATAGAATAATGACATGTGATGGAAAAATAAATATAATAACAAGGCCTACTATATTGAGTCTCGGGACATTGAGACTTCTACTGGTAGGGATCCAGGAAGTGCTATCAATGTGAATTTTCTAACATGGATTCACTTGGTCGACCTAGTGGATTGCCTCTTTAGGAAAATCAAGGTCCAGTGACTAGTATGAGAGTGATGGATGGGCGGAAAGGAATTATTACAATCACTGCCCCTTAATATCCTTATAAGGGACAGTACTGATGTTTAACTGCTAAAGGATCACTTACCACCGAGCTAGTCATCTTGTCAACATGGGGTAGTTCATGATGTAAATCAGCAGATCCACTCAGGACACAAGTTGTACCTCAAGGTTCAACATGTAATGTCACAATTTCTATACTGCAAATAATAGCACAAAGTATGTCTTCTTAATAGGGGAGTATCTAGTCTCTGTATCTAGAATCATGTAGCTAATATAGTAGAGGTTGTTCTATATTCGCTCATTATTCTTCTGGGAATGAAGGGTGTCGATATATTGTTCCGGGGTGATCACATAAAGGACCAACAACATTACAGAAATGGGTGTCATCAAGACTGGAGGCTAGAGAAGATACTAATTTATTTCCTCAAAAGGAGTTTAGAATTATTCTTCCCAATGATATACAATCCATTTATTCATGATCTAAGAAAAAAGCATACACTTTCAAGTAAAATTTGTAATGAATCAGTGTACATAGGCCAAGTTTCCTTTAAAGAATTGAAGCTAATGAATGCATCTTGGGGGAGACATTTGGATAATGGCCCAGAATTTTTCTAGGATGATCTCGAATCCCTTTTATCATACAATGAATCCGGGAATCATTATAGGGGTGAACCCAAAGGCACACATCAGTTGGTACATCATCAGGTGGTGAGAACGGAGGATGATAAAAAAATTCTCAAGATCATTGAGATATTCTAGATGTTTGGAAGACTTAAACACCCAATGATCAACACAATATTCCACCAATGTCCTAAGGATCGGCTTATATATTCGGCTCATGGAACTCTGATAGTTTCTCCTGTATTCATTAGATCGAAGGGCATTACCTGGTAGTAGAAAGTACTTTGTGGTTCTTTGAAGGCTATAGACTCCTCATCCTCAGGATCCATTCAGATATAGTTATACCCAGAACACCCATCCATGAAGGTGAGGGACAACAATCCAATAGTGGCATTAATCAACAGTTCTGTCATAGGAAGGGGAAAATCATCCTTTAGACAGTGATAGTTGAGATCCTGAAAGACAATGTGGACCATGTTTTAAATGTTCCTCTTCTTGATGAGCACAATGTCGGCTAGTCATCCGGGGTACTATACCTCCTTTATGATGTTGGATTTAATGATCTTATCAACATCAGCCTCGACCATGGCTCTGTGAGAAGTGTACATCTTTCTGGGTGGCGGTTTGATCCCGTGATGATTTTCTAGAAGACAGAGGTGGTGTACGGAAATCTGAGGATCTATTCCAGGCATTTCATCATAACTCCAGGAAAATATATCATAATGATACTTCATTATGTCCAAATACTTTTTTTCCTCTTCGATAGGAATATTGATATTGATCAATGTGGCTTTCAGATCCATCTCGAAATCGAGTTTCACCTGCACCAATTCATCAATCATGGTGGATTCACCTTCTTCAAAGGTAAAAGGAGCATTTTCTAGATCATCATCATCACTTATGGAGGAGATATCCTTGGTGGGATGAGTTTCTATTGAGTAAATAGATCTTGATGGGAGATGGGTTCCAACCTATGTTGTGGTAGACACTACATTGGGGGACTCTTGTGCCGCCGAAACCACAGTGTTGAAATATGTCGATTTTATCCCATAGAGTCTATAGCCCAAGGGGAAATTCTTGATGATGTCGAAGAAATATTGGCATGTTGACTTGATCTGATTTATCTCATCCTAGTTGACCAAGAACGTATGGTGTTTTGTCATTTCCTTGGGGTGAACATCCTAAGACCATAAGGTGTTAGGGGTCTCTAGGGTCACCCGAGTATAATTTCTCTAGGGATAAAATGTGATCATCCAGTGTCTCGTATACATGGGAATGTTATCCCAAATTTTTATTGAAACAATTATTAATTTCCCATATCTAGGGTCATATCCTCCAATATGTGGATTTGAAATACGTAGGAATCATCTAGGTGTGTAAAGGGGTAGGTCACAACCATATCATGTTCAACCTTGTTGGCCTGAATATGATTTTCTGTTCTCTTGTAATTATCGGCATCCAGGTAGTAGGCTTCACAAGAGGAAAATGGAGATTCATAACCTTACATTACACACAATCAACCATTAAAGGATTACATAAGCCACTGGTTATATGATGGGGGCACCGCCGCATTTAGGTGGAGCCATGGCCTTCCCATTAGCGTGTTATAGTTGGTGTCCTAGGAGGCAACCATAAACTCAGTGCTAGAAACTAGGCCACTTAACTAGGCCTTTAATTGAATCATTCCTACCAGTGTCTGTTTCATCCTATCATAACCATGGATTTGCATGTCAAAGGGACTCGGATCATCCTCGAACAGCCCCATATTTTCAAAGTGTCATGGTTGGGATTAGGTTGATCGTAGGGCCTCTATTGACATGTAAATGATAGACCAACACTCCATTTAAATGGATGGTGCTATAAAATGGGAAGATGTGACCCAATATGAATGATCCTTCATCTTCTCTTGAGAACAACATAATGGATTATCATTCATCATGTTCGACTCCCTAATCCTTGAAGGCTTCTGCAACTTCTACCTCCATCTCAAACTAGAGGGGCATTCCTAAAGCCTCAACATGGTCATTTGGGATATCCTATTAAGGATAAGAGACTGAAGGATAGAGAGCCTTATTGGAATACTGTGAAGATTCTTGAGGGCATCATATCTACATGCCAAGAATAAACTTATTATTACAGGAGGTCATTCTACGGTAGGAGGTATGATAGGTCATTCCAGTTGTTATGATGGCTAGCTAGTAATGGGAATGTCCCATTTCTCACTAGTCTAAACTCGTTGAGAAACTAACTGATGTAGATTACATGAACGAGGCTTGTTTATGAGAGAACATGGTTGATCGTAGTGAAGTTGGGGTGGAACTGCCCGATCAAGAAACATAAACAGTGGCAAAGGTGGACCAGATGATGAAGGATAAGAAAGAATTCATGATGATCTCTACACTGAACCTAGAGTATGGTTTTAGTGTAATGCACTTCCTGACTGTAAGTAGTAATCAAGTCACTCTGATGAACCATATAGCCACAGATCCGTCGACGCTGGTGACAGATGGAAATGTTGGGAGGATCTGCCTGACATTCCTCACTGTCAAAAGTCTTTTAGGGGTTTACTTACACCATTGTTTTAATCAAGGCATACACGTGATTATCACCTGAAGAATCCACCAATATAGGGTGTATTCTAGGGGAATTTACATCTATGGTGGCAAGAAATAACTGAAATTACGACATAATGATGACATCAGTGGGGACATTGTTTTTACATTCGTTACTGTTGTTTGTTCTTCTGAGAAGAGGAAGGATGAGCTATTGATGCAGATGTACTAGTTGTGGGTGACATGATGTCTTTTGACAGCTCCAGTCAATTAAGATGTGAACAGATAATACCATTGGAATGAGATACATTCTTAATATCCATTAAGATTTCATATTTTTTAGACCCACAGAGAGGAACCTGATGCCACTATCCATGGTTGTCACTGTCGTTGTCTGGCTTCATGAATACACATGCCACATGTGCCGGATATTGACCTAACATGACTATTTTTTTATCAAACTGGTCATGAAGCCAATATTGAAACACATAGCACTGTTTGATGGTGTTTACCAGTATCTGGTTATAGGGGATGTAATTAGAGTAGTCAGTGAGATCCGCCTCTTCGAGCCTCAAGCATTCAAGAAAACGTACAAATCTGTGTTCCAAGGAACATTAGAATATACTGGGGACCTGAGCGCCATTGAATCAGTAGGTTCTGTTTCACCTATCCGATAAGGGGGATTTAAGAGTTTATCCCTAAAGAGGGGCAGAAGGAGTCATTCGAGGAGGTGGAACCTGGTTATCTCTCATGAGTGGTGGCAGCATTTTCCGTAGGGGAGCCTGTCGATTCTGAGGTGGGAACTGCTAGGCCAAAGGCTGTGCCTTATATGGAGTTACCATATGGGGATTTGGAGATGGTTCCACTAGTAACATCTCCATTTACCTGGGGGCTTTAATTTGGGCCACCATGCGGGGCTCGTACTTAGCGTCCCTTCTTGCTGGAATTACATGCGGCAACATTCATACCTGCATGGTCTACTGTAAGTATTCTTCTAGATTCTAGGACTTATCAGATAAATCTCAAAATTCTGTAGGTTAAATCAGGGTAATGAGAGAGGGTAATAGTTTGGTCTTGACATTCCTGACAAACTTTTTCAATAGCTGGTCCTATGTCAATGGCATATCCAGGGAATAGTTAAGGCCTTTCTGTCAGATGACGAAGTCTGTGACTCGTTAGTTAGGCCTCTTCACGAACATTAAGAGGTCTGAAATACTCATCTTTCAAGTGGTAAAGGTAAACTGGTAAAGAAACTATCTAAGGACGTCTTCCCACCCATCAACTAAACAACAGTGCATTGGCAGGTTCTTCGACATGATATGAAGGCCTCGAAGCTCATGGAGCGGCTGGTGGGATGACCAACGGAGCGGTTAGGAGAACTTGAGCTAGGTCACAAGGATTATCATGCCACTCAGGTGGATTTGGTGACGCATATCACTCCATATTTATATAAAATACATCCTCTATCCTATCTAAATGGGATGGATGGTCAAGGTCACATAAGGGAAATTCATTGTGGAACTATTTTTATTGCCCCTACTACCCCAACCGAGGATCACTATAGTACAATATTTATTCTGTGGAACATTCATCAATGGGTTCATTGACCATATTTTTTGTGATCTATGATATATTGATGCAACACAACTTTTTTTGGATCATCCTCTTTCTTCTGCATTGATCCAGATGGGTCTGAGGGTTTGACAACACCAAGATGTTCATTTCCATTTTTGGGATTCTAACAGAGGTCTAATGACTCGATAGGTGAATGAAGAACCAGTAGATATTTCTATTGGTGTGTGATACTTCACAATGGGTCAAATGGGTGTGATACTCCCTGGTAGGATATTTCTTCTATGAGGAGGTCTATCACATTCTCTACCCCTGGTAGGTCAGCCATGTTAACCACGAATCTACCTGGAGGCATATACTCAATATTGCTCATAAAATCGAGCAGGCACCTGATTGAAGTAAAATGGAGGGAAAAATATTTCCCCAAAACATAGACTTTAACATGTGAGAAAGTATCCTAGATTTTTCTAAGGAACACATTAAGGGTACGAATGCATCACAACTGGAGGTTCTGATGGTGGCACGGGGACTAAGGGCATTGGGCCATGGGGAGTGTGGAAAAGTCAACCAAAAAAACTATTGAAAAATGAATTTGAAGTTTTTCTTATTCTTGGGGTATGCAACTCATATAATAAAAAAATGAAAGTGCTTCTCCCAGAGCGTTTGGAGAAAACACCTGACTTCCTCCTTGGTGAGCGATTCTGGAACACAAAAATTCGGTCCTGCAACAGGCCAAAACAACTCCAGGAAATGGTCCGCCATAAGAATGTCCGAAAAACTATACAGTTCAAAAACATGGAATGTCCCTTGTTTACCCTACACATCAACTGGTGGTCACTGGGGAAAATTTAGTTGTACTAAAGAAGAACACTGAGATGGTTGGTTGGCCAGTGGAGAATATGGTGAACGGGCTGACAAGCTGCTGCATCTCAAGCTATCCTCTGAAGAATGTAGTGACATAGCCACCATATCACGATATGTTGTGTTGGAGACAATAGTTTCCAACAAAATGAACATGAATACTTTTGGTAGACCATGTTGATGATCATCTTCCATTTGTCATCAGAATAACTCCATGTTATCACTGGTTGAGGTTGAGCGTCCTCCTAGTGATGATAGGATGGGTTTAATGACCAAGCCCTGGAGATATTCCATATCTTCATCCTCTTGGATGTATATTCAATGGAAGGTGGGAATTCTGTGGACCTCAAGTTCCAGAAGGATGATATTGATACATCATGTTCCTACCCCGGTCCTCAACACAAAGAATCAAGGTGAGAGTTCCATTTCCAAATAAAATTCCACCTTATAATATGAGAAGAATTCATGCATAATTTATTTCTGAATCCTTTCATCACTATTTTTTATTGTGTCAAAAACCCACCCTCCTACCCCGGGATGGGTCTTTGGGTCAGGATGGATTTTTGTCTTAGGATGTATCTTTTTGTCGAATTGATGTTGTGGTGGAGAGGACGTTCTCTTGGGTGAGGTGGGGTGTGAGGAGTACATGGACAAATTTCAAAGGGAACATGGGGAGGACCTCCATGTCAACTAGCTAACGCAATGAGGGAATCTATATGGTATGTGCTAGAGTGGGTAATACCTTTACAAGAGATGAAAGGAGCATGGGTAGGGCCTCCATTCTTATTTCCATTAGCAACATCGGTGTGTGGAGGGTGCATGTACTGTTCAAGCATAACACGTGTATGACATCAGTGTTGGGTTTCTATAAATAGAGGAAAACCACTGCTTCTCTCTTTTTTGCAATGAGGTAGACCTTCACCAATTTTTTTAAGGACATAGGTAAGACCCCCACACTAATAGTTACCCATATGTGTAACATCTTCACATCGGAAAACTCTAATAGGAGGAACAACACCGTACCTAAGGTTGTGCGTGTGTAGGATGCTCACATATTGGTTATCAGTGCAGCGGGGAGGACCTTCATGCTGATTGAATGTTGGTCGGGGAGAACCTCCACATCGATCATGATAGAGGTGTGTACCAACTCTCTTTTTTGTGGTGGTATAGGAAGGAAATTTTTACTTGTTGTAATTGCCTTGGTTTGGCCCACGACGGGTGATATCTGCGTCGTTGAACAAGAGAGTCGACCAGGCCTGCCTGTGGGGTGGATGGGGCCTCAATTCAAGTTGGGCATACGAGTGCCCCTACTCGACATAAATAGGGTACTAATGGTATATTACAGTGGTGGATTGGGCCACAATAGCCATTGATGTTGACACCCCTTGGCCTGCTTCCTTCGTGGCTTGCACCCGACGATGGCTTCGGGTCATCCAGACTAGGGTCGATGGTGTAAGAATATAGCTTACATGCTCCTCATCTCATGGGGATGAGTGGTGGAATTTACATGGACTAGTGGGAGACCTTATAGGGAATCCATGGCTCTAGATTCTGGTCAAGATGACCAAGACATCCCTCACCTCATTGGCTAAGGGTAGGGAGTCATCAAAGTGTTCTAGGTAGAGGCTCCCATAATGATTATGCCTCAGAGTGAAGATAAGTGGCTCCCTGTTCCGCCCTTGGGGTGGTATTGGTGATGAGGCATAGAATCCTCTATATCTTATCGCACCATATCCCGGGTTTGGATAATCCCCTCCACATTGTATCATCGAATGAGTTCATTAATAACCCTTCTCAAAATGATTTCTAAATGGGATATGGGGCATGGGCACCGAACAACCATGGACATGGGGGCATCAATGGGGGAGATGAGGCCAGGCCGGATTACTGCATTGACATTTCCGCAGAACCTATGTCATTGGGAGGGCACTGATTGGTTTCCCGTCATGAAATCTTGGGTTCTGAAAAGTAATGAGATTTAACCACTGGTGTTGAAAGAATGAAATATACATCTAGTTCCCCAATTCCATTCCATCTTATATGGCTGGTAAAAAGGATCCACGCTGACATCGTTCAACTACCACAATATCTACTAAGGTTCATTCGAGGCATAGTATTTTCATGGTGGGACCTGGCACCGAATACATGGATCTGGGGACATGTTTATCAACTCACGTCTCAAACAATACTAATATCTACATTGAGGAGAATAATTTGATGTAAGTTTCACCATTTCTCTTTCTAACGCTTTCACTGGGGTGCACATCCATCTTTTAAGGAGGCACTACTTGTTTCCCCACATTACTACTTTACAAAGGCGGGTGACATCCATCACTTATTCAGGGATGTTTTCACCTTGATCAAAATGGGATAATGTGATTTTGTCTCCTTCTTCCATGGATTCCTCCTCCGAAGTCATTTCCTAGTCTGATTCTCCCTCATAGATATAAGATGTTGTTCATGAAACTCTTCTTAGTGCCATGTCTTCATGAATTGTAGTTAATTATACTGCTTCTGTCAGGAAATTCAAAGGGGTCCATCTAGGGTAGCACACTTCGATCAAGGGAGTAGTCATATTAGACATCACTGATGTGTATAGGTACTAGAAAAATGATGTGTCTGGGTTTCCTCCCCTTATGATAGGTATTCTTGAGGGCGTGGAAGCCTGATGTAACAGCCCAAGATTTTATAAAAAAATATTCGTTTTAATTTTATTAATGTCTTGTGTTGTACGCTACACCAAAAGGAGCTTGCATAACACACATCCTTGACTTGCCTTGCATTACACGCAATCACGACCTTCCTCGATAGCGTGTGTTGTACGCAATACCGAGTTTCACTAAACAACGATATGCTATAAAAATATTATTAAAACTAGCCGTTATGAATAGTAATAACCACTTTTTGAAATCCAGTAAATCTTATTTTTCAAAATGAACTTTATTTTTGGATTCGGAGTATCGAATTTATCCTAAGGTGAAATTTTGGTACTTTTCGGATAACTTTCATATTTTGATGAATAGTGAAAATGACTAAATTTTAATTAAAAACAACTTTTTTAATCGAAATAATTAATAATGATAAATTATTAATTTGAGTGATTTTAAAGTATATTTAGAATATATTTTTACAATTTAATACAATTTTGGTCATTGAATGTAATTTCACATTTAAACCAGACATAATCAAGTGTCAATCTTTTGATAGATATTGTTTCTTAAAAACACGCTATTTGTTTTAACAGCGGGATTTAATTATAAAATTAATTAATGCAACTTCTATGTTATGAAATTGGTTAAATAGATTTCATTTTTGAATTCGGAATATGAAATATAGCTTAGGATGAAATTTTGGCATTGTTCTGAAAAACATCAATTTTTGATGAATAGTGAAACTACTAAGTGGTAGGTTAAAAACTGAATTTTGCATAAAACTTAATTTTACCGCTTCTGTGAATGGAATTTCGAAAATCCGAGAGACACGGTTAATATCAAGGACTAAAATGTGGTTCAATGAGATGAAAATAATTTTTTGGTGAATAGTAACTTTTTACTTTTTTTTACCACGGTTAATAGTAAATAAGGTAACTAAGGGTAAATATGATATTAATATTACCCTAACACATGTCCTAATTCTATTGGACAAGTGTAATTCGACCAAAAACAAACTTAGGAATAAAATATGACCATTTAGGCCCACTTGGATTAGATTAGGACATTTATTATTAATTTATTTAAAGAAGGGTTAAAATAGTTAAAATCAAAGTTTAATAAGTAAATCATTTTTAATATGGGGTTATACATAAGATAAATTCGACTATAAATATTCATTAGAAAGCTAAAAAGATTTCCTACATGATGGTATTTTATTTGTAATTTTTAGACACCAAATAATTTAATTTATTTATGACACAACGATGATGCAGTAATTATCTTATTAATGAAATATTGACATAATTGATGTTATAAACACCAAAATAAATGTAATTTGAGATTTTTTATGAATTACACTAATTTTCTAGGTTACTATGATATATTAATGTTTATTTAATCAACTTGGTTCGAACATTTAATTCTGTTATGACTTTCACAAAAATCATATATCAAATAGTGTCAAAGTTGACACAAAATAGTTTTTAAATCAAATATTATATTATTAATTGTTATTGTATTCCTAAAAATCTAAGGTTCGGCCAAATGACTTAGATAAGGATATATATATTAATAATAAACAATTTGGGGTTCGTTTGGCATGTTATAGTAAGTGTATTAACCATATGGTGAAAGAAAACAAAAAGACACGGTAAAAGTTAAATTAATTAACTTAGAGTTAAATCTAATTGATAAGGTTAAAATAATACCCTAAACTTGTCTAAATCCTATTGGTTGATAGGATTTCGACCCATCCCCACTTTAGCTTCGAAATAAGACCCTTTGGAACCATTATACACCGATTTTGACTTTAATATAAAATAATATTTTGAGGTATTCCTAAGGTGCCCCTCTCCTCCCCTATAAAAGGACACCTCCTCCCCCTCCTCCTCACACCAATTTGAGCACTCAAGCTCGGCCAACCCCTGCCAATTTCTCCTCTACACTTCCCTAGCAACATCCTAGAGGTTCTGTTCTTCCTCAAAGATCAATTTTAGTGCCCTAAGAGGAGGTCTCAAAGAGGCACTTCAAAGAAGAGGTAATTACCGTTACCAATTCTTTCATCTTTATTTCTTCTTCCACTTCTTCTTCTTAGGTTGTTTCATTATGAAGTAATAACATCAGTATCACTCATATACTGATATGTTATTATAAGTATGAAACAACCCTATTTCACCATCTATCCATCCTACGGAAAAAGAAATCACCGCGCGTGCGTACGTACGGAATACCGTCTCCACGCCGTGGTGTAATCTATTTTCCACCACCACCTTACATGGATGGGTATAATGGTGTAAAGAATAACTGTACATAGTTATTACAACATCATATTGATTCTGATATATTGTATAATCCACTCCAATTCAATTCAATATTTATAGAAATGATATCATCGCTCGTGCGTACGTACGGACTACCGTCTCCACGACGCGATGAGATTCATTCTCCATGTTAACCATTTGAGAATGATTATAATGTATATATAAGAAATAATAATGAAATACATGACATTATAAAGCTACTGGATTTATGTATATATATACATATATATGTCATCTACTTACTTCCATTTCAAGACAATAAGGAAAGGAAAACAGCGTTCATGCGTACGTACGGACTACCGTCTCCATGAACGGTGTTTTTCATTTTATTTATCTACCTATTATATATATATATATATACTGAATATATATGATATATAAATCATATTTTATATTCTGGAAGTGAGTAAATCATGATATAAGTAATAATGATGTCAAGAACAACAAGTCAAAACACCTACGATAAATGAAACGATTTTACCCAAAACGCTTCTTTAACATGGAATTTACAAAAGAACGGGTAATATAATGTCATAAGTGAACCATATATGATATCATAACAATGAATATGATTCTGTAATAAGTCAATAACATGATTTAAATCATTATACAGGAGGTTCGGACACTTACAAAGCAAGTCGGACCTAAGGTAAGGGAAAATATCACAATCTCATTTTTATTCGAGATTGTTTATTCGTAAGTATTTACTGGGGTGTATTTTATCATCCACATCCATGTTCCCTCAATATGTAATATTGTTTCCATCCACTTGCAATAGTTTAAATCCAATTTTACCCTTAGGTGAGTTTTTAGTAAAAAATATGAAAGGAATCTTTTGTCGTTTTTCCGTACGAGGTACTTTTTGACTTTTCCGACAAAAGTACGAAGAATGTTTTTTTAACTTATACGGCACGAACGGATTTTTACGGTTTTATAAAGCCTTATTTTCATGATCCTTCCTCCAAAATATTTCATGACTATTTTTAATAAAATCTCTTTCTTTTAAAATTGTATGATGTTTTGTGAAAAGAAATTGATTTTGAAGAAGAAAGGATATTTTCCTCAAGAATTCATTTCAAGTGTTTTATCAAAATTATTTTCCATCTAAGATAATAAAGGGTTCTGTTTCTATCCATATTTTTACATTGATTTGACTATGTTGTGATGGAATTATGTTTATGAATTCCTTTATCTTATATGAATGGTTTTATGATGTCATGTTGTTTAAGAATCCCATTTTTATTACATGGGTTATGCAATGATGTATGATTTATGATTTTGTGGCACACATAAGAAAGGATTCATTAAGAGATGGGTGGGACCTATATCTCCCTCTAATGCATTGGGTAAAGATTTTATATCTCATGAGATAGACATGGCTGGAATGGTAGGTTATACCGGTTCAGTGAAACAGGACTGAAACGAGGATTACTCGATTCAGAAAGGGACTTTGTCCACTAAGATAGTCTTGGCAATGAGTCTTGACTAACATGAAATGATTCTCTATGATTATGTGTGTATGCCACAATGAGTAATGTTTTAAGTTATGATTTCATTTCACTACTATGATTTATCCCATGTTATGAAATTATGCTCTCTTTTGCAGGTTATGATTTCCAAAATGTTATGTTCTTATGAATACGATGTGATTGATATATCTTTTGTTTACCCTTACTGAGCATTTGAGCTCACCCTTTTTTATGTTTTATTTTCCCCAGGACATAAAGAAAGGTTTTAGGTAAAAAAAAAGGAAGATCTTTATGGGAGATGTTGAAGATCTTTCCCCACGATTAGGAGATTTTATTCCGAGTTTCCAAAGACACTAAACTATTACGATCCTTGTGTGTGTATTTTTGTTATGTATTAAGTATTCCGCAAAAGTAATGTAATGTCAATGTACGTCAAGATACGGGTCTCTACAGTTGGTATCAGAGGAAAGGTTTAGTCAACCTTTGGAAACTAGGATGCGAAAACGTTAGTGAGATCCCTAGAGATATTTCTAAGGTATGTCTAGGGATGTCCCTAAGGATACGTATACGTATAGGATATAATCCTAGAACTACGATACCGATCTTAGAATTTAACCTAAGATGTTAGATATTAAGGGTACTCCCCCTTTACTATGTTGTTTTCCCTAGCATGATTTTTGCCTCTCACACTATTCTTTTTGGGTTTTAGACGATGGCTGGAACCCGAAGGAACCGTGTTGATCAATGCAATGGACAATGCAATGATTGCCCTCCTGAACAAACAAATGTTATGGGAGATGGAGTGAAAAATCTTATTGCTATACTTACACAAGCTATGAATCATTCTGGACTTCCAAATGAGCAGAGAAGGGAACAATATTCTATTGAGTCCTTTATGAGGCAACGTCCACCTTCTTTCAGTGGGTCTACTGATCCATTAGTTGCTGAACAATGGATTAGTACTACTGAAAAGATATTTTCAGTTCTTCAATGTTCTGAACATGATAAAGTCATCTTAGCAGTATATCGTTTGGAAGGTGAAGCTGATCAATGGTGGAATCTTATCAAGAATACGAGGCCAAGAGATGAAATTGAGTCCATGGAATGGGACGAGTTCAAGAACCTGTTTTTCAGTAAGTACTTCCCTCGTATTCTTCGAACAAAGATGGAGAAAGAGTTTATTGAACTGAAGCAAAGGGACGATGAATCTGTTGGTACCTATGAAGAAAATTTTACAAGACTTGCAAGGTATGCTTCTGGAATTATCATCCAACCTGAAAGTAAAGTTGATCGATTTTTCAGTGGCTTAAAACCAAGTCTTCGAAGGGCATTAGCTATAAGAGACTTCAGTAGCTATGACGAAATTGTGCGTTGTGCTATCAAGGTAGAAATGGAAGTTGGTGTTACATATCCATCTCAGGGTTTTGACAAGAAACAAAAGATGGAGTTCAAGGAGAAATCTCAGAATAATGGTGAAAAGAAGATGAATGTTTCCTTATGCACAAAGTGTGGAAAGAAGCATGGTGGAGATTGTCTAAAAGGGACTAGAAAATGTTTTAAGTGTGGAAAAGAAGGTCATCGAGCAGCTGAGTGTCGAAGTAATGGAAAAAGGGTTTCTAATGATGTGAATAAAGCAAAAACTGCAGAGAACGCACCGCCAACACTTCAATGCTTCAAGTGCAAGGAAATGGGGCATTATGCTAATAATTGCCCTAATCCAAGGGTTAGTGATGATCAACATGAGCAACCACTGAAGGCAAAGGACAAAGGGAAATCACATGCGATCACTATTGGCAATGTTGAATATGACAACGATGTGGTGGAATGATTAAGTGTTTATGTAATGGGATTCCAAAATAATGTTGTATCATTGAGTATTGCAATATTTATTGATGTGGTATTCAAAGTGATTGAGAAATTTTTTGGAAATAAGATGATATGCGCATAATGAAGACGAGAAAATGAAATGTTTAATAGTATTCATGAGCTCATGATTAATATAAGGACTAAGTGATATCATGGTTTGAGTATATAGAATTTCGAGGATTTTGGTATGTGGAAAGTGTTAACTTTTAACTGCACTCATGTTTTCACTAAGGTATTCAAGAGAATACACGATTAAGGACTTTGAATGTTTGGAATGTGACCAACAAGACATATCTTATGATATGTGGGGATCAACGACAGTATTAAATCTCTGGTAATCGTTGTCACTATATTATGAGAGTGGACTGCAGTATTATGTATAAGCCTAAAGATTGGAATGGATTATGTTGAACATAAGTTAGTATTGTTTAAGGATCGAAGTTTTCTCGATATTATTGATGGGATGTTATAGTAATATAGTTTTAGAAAAAGGACAACCTGCAGGACGGGCGACAGCCCATCGCTTCGGATAAGGCTGTAGGAATCGAACCCACAACTGAAGTGCGACTGGCCTTTATCGCCTACCACTGACCTACAGGAAGTCCCTGTTTAGTAGAAACTAGTTTTATTATATGAAGCAGTATGATATATGAAGTATAAGTCCATTTTAGGAACCATATGTGATTAATCTCACTATAGATCGACTTATGTATATAATTTTTGCTAACCTTTTGTTTGAGACAGATGGAATGACCCGTCATTCTATCACATGATCTGCTAACACTTCACGAATAACAAATTCAACTTCATTTATTTAAGAGATGAAGTGGAAATTGTTAAAGGCACGAACAACAGCGAGATTGTACCAAAATAAAGTAAGTATTTATTCTAATTCAAATTCTTTAACTTTAGGGAAATGATCTTGAAAACCAAAAATGTTGTCCTAGTTCTCTTATACCTGATGAATCAGATGGTACCTTAGATCGTCACATATTTATGGATTTGTGATTACTGGATTTTCCATAGCCATGTTCTCTACCACTCTCCATCAGAACATGATGGTTAGATTTCTCTTCCATATCCATATTTTCACCTATGTGGAAACCCAGTGATTAGTTTATTTGGGTAATCGTTACATTTCATACTTTAGTTTTTAAAGCCAAGTTTTGGTATTCCCTTTTACGATGTGGGTTTCTATTAAAGAAACTTTCGAATAGTAAACCATTTATAACCCCGACGAATTTCGAGGGCGAAATTCATTTTAAGGGGGGTAGAATGTAACAGCCCAAGATTTTATAAAAAAATATTCGTTTTAATTTTATTAATGTCTTGTGTTGTACGCTACACCAAAAGGAGCTTGCATAACACACATCCTTGACTTGACTTGCATTACACGCAATCACGACCTTCCTCGATAGCGTGTGTTGTACGCAATACCGAGTTTCACTAAACAACGATATGCTATAAAAATATTATTAAAACTAGCCGTTATGAATAGTAATAACCACTTTTTGAAATCCAGTAAATCTTATTTTTCAGAATGAACTTTATTTTTGGATTCGGAGTATCGAATTTATCCTAAGGTGAAATTTTGGTACTTTTCAGATAACTTTCATATTTTGATGAATAGTGAAAATGACTAAATTTTAATTAAAAACAACTTTTTTAATCGAAATAATTAATAATGATAAATTATTAATTTGAGTGATTTTAAAGTATATTTAGAATATATTTTTACAATTTAATACAATTTTGGTCATTGAATGTAATTTCACATTTAAACCAGACATAATCAAGTGTCAATCTTTTGATAGATATTGTTTCTTAAAAACACGCTATTTGTTTTAACAGCGGGATTTAATTATAAAATTAATTAATGCAACTTCTATGTTATGAAATTGGTTAAATAGATTTCATTTTTGAATTCGGAATATGAAATATAGCTTAGGATGAAATTTTGGCATTGTTCTGAAAAACATCAATTTTTGATGAATAGTGAAACTACTAAGTGGTAGGTTAAAAACTGAATTTTGCATAAAACTTAATTTTACCGCTTCTGTGAATGGAATTTCGAAAATCCGAGAGACACGGTTAATATCAACGACTAAAATGTGGTTCAATGAGATGAAAATAATTTTTTGGTGAATAGTAACTTTTTACTTTTTTTTACCACGGTTAATAGTAAATAAGGTAACTAAGGGTAAATATGATATTAATATTACCCTAACACATGTCCTAATTCTATTGGACAAGTGTAATTCGACCAAAAACAAACTTAGGAATAAAATATGACCATTTAGGCCCACTTGGATTAGATTAGGACATTTATTATTAATTTATTTAAAGAAGGGTTAAAATAGTTAAAATCAAAGTTTAATAAGTAAATCATTTTTAATATGGGGTTATACATAAGATAAATTCGACTATAAATATTCATTAGAAAGCTAAAAAGATTTCCTACATGATGGTATTTTATTTGTAATTTTTAGACACCAAATAAGTTAATTTATTTATGACACAACGATGATGCAGTAATTATCTTATTAATGAAATATTGACATAATTGATGTTATAAACACCAAAATAAATGTAATTTGAGATTTTTTATGAATTCCACTAATTTTATAGGTTACTATGATATATTAATGTTGATTTAATCAACTTGGTTCGAACATTTAATTCTGTTATGACTTTCACAAAAATCATATATCAAATAGTGTCAAAGTTGACACAAAATAGTTTTTAAATCAAATATTATATTATTAATTGTTATTCTATTCCTAAAAATCTAAGGTTCGGCCAAATGACTTAGATAAGGATATATATATTAATAATAAACAATTTGGGGTTCGTTTGGCATGTTATAGTAAGTTTATTAACCATATAGTGAAAGAAAACAAAAAGACACGGTAAAAGTTAAATTAATTAACTTAGAGTTAAATCTAATTGATAAGGTTAAAATAATACCCTAAACTTGTCTAAATCCTATTGGTTGATAGGATTTCGACCCATCCCCACTTTAGCTTCGAAATAAGACCCTTTATAACCATTATAAACCGATTTTGACTTTAATATAAAATAATATTTTGAGGTATTCCTAAGGTGCCCCTCTCCTCCCCTATAAAAGGACACCTCCTCCCCCTCCTCCTCACACCAATTTGAGCACTCAAGCTCGGCCAACCCCTGCCAATTTCTCCTCTACACTTCCCTAGCAACATCCTAGAGGTTCTGTTCTTCCTCAAAGATCAATTTTAGTGCCCTAAGAGGAGGTCTCAAAGAGGCACTTCAAAGAAGAGGTAATTACCGTTACCAATTCTTTCATCTTTATTTCTTCTTCCACTTCTTCTTCTTAGGTTGTTTCATTATGAAGTAATAACATCAGTATCACTCATATACTGATATGTTATTATAAGTATGAAACAACCCTATTTCACCATCTATCCATCCTACGGAAAAAGAAATCACCGCGCGTGCGTACGTACGGAATACCGTCTCCACGCCGTTGTGTAATCTATTTTCCACCACCACCTTACATGGATGGGTATAATGGTGTAAAGAATAACTATACATAGTTATTACAACATCATATTGATTCTGATATATTGTATAATCCACTCCAATTCAATTCAATATTTATAGAAATGATATCATCGCTCGTGCGTACGTACGGACTACCGTCTCCACGACGCGATGAGATTCATTCTCCATGTTAACCATTTAAGAATGATTATAATGTATATATAAGAAATAATAATGAAATACATGACATTATAAAGCTACTGGATTTATGTATATATATACATATATATGTCATCTACTTACTTCCATTTCAAGACAATAAGGAAAGGAAAACAGCGTTCATGCGTACGTACGGACTACCGTCTCCATGAACGGTGTTTTTCATTTTATTTATCTACCTATTATATATATATATATATACTGAATATATATGATATATAAATCATATTTTATATTCTGTAAGTGAGTAAATCATGATATAAGTAATAATGATGTCAAGAACAACAAGTCAAAACACCTACGATAAATGAAACGATTTTACCCAAAACGCTTCTTTAACATGGAATTTACAAAAGAACGGGTAATATAATGTCATAAGTGAACCATATATGATATCATAACAATGAATATGATTCTGTAATAAGTCAATAACATGATTTAAATCATTATACAGGAGGTTCGGACACTTACAAAGCAAGTCGGACCTAAGGTAAGGGAAAATATCACAATCTCATTTTTATTCGAGATTGTTTATTCGTAAGTATTTACTGGGGTGTATTTTATCATCCACATCCATGTTCCCTCAATATGTAATATTGTTTCCATCCACTTGCAATAGTTTAAATCCAATTTTACCCTTAGGTGAGTTTTTAGTAAAAAATATGAAAGGAATCTTTTGTCGTTTTTCCGTACGAGGTACTTTTTGACTTTTCCGACAAAAGTACGAAGAATGTTTTTTTAACTTATACGGCACGAACGGATTTTTACGGTTTTATAAAGCCTTATTTTCATGATCCTTCCTCCAAAATATTTCATGACTATTTTTAATAAAATCTCTTTCTTTTAAAATTGTATGATGTTTTGTGAAAAGAAATTGATTTTGAAGAAGAAAGGATATTTTCCTCAAGAATTCATTTCAAGTGTTTTATCAAAATTATTTTCCATCTAAGATAATAAAGGGTTCTGTTTCTATCCATATTTTTACATTTATTTGACTATGTTGTGATGGAATTATGTTTATGAATTCCTTTATCTTATATGAATGGTTTTATGATGTCATGTTGTTTAAGAATCCCATTTTTATTACATGGGTTATGCAATGATGTATGATTTATGATTTTGTGGCACACATAAGAAAGGATTCATTAAGAGATGGGTGGGACCTATATCTCCCTCTAATGCATTGGGTAAAGATTTTATATCTCATGAGATAGACATGGCTGGAATGGTAGGTTATACCGGTTCAGTGAAACAGGACTGAAACGAGGATTACTCGATTCAGAAAGGGACTTTGTCCACTAAGATAGTCTTGGCAATGAGTCTTGACTAACATGAAATGATTCTCTATGATTATGTGTGTATGCCACAATGAGTAATGTTTTAAGTTATGATTTCATTTCACTACTATGATTTATCCCATGTTATGAAATTATGCTCTCTTTTGCAGGTTATGATTTCCAAAATGTTATGTTCTTATGAATACGATGTGATTGATATATCTTTTGTTTACCCTTACTGAGCATTTGAGCTCACCCTTTTTTATGTTTTATTTTCCCCAGGACATAAAGAAAGGTTTTAGGTAAAAAAAAAAGGAAGATCTTTATGGGAGATGTTGAAGATCTTTCCCCACGATTAGGAGATTTTATTCCGAGTTTCCAAAGACACTAAACTATTACGATCCTTGTGTGTGTATTTTTGTTATGTATTAAGTATTCCGCAAAAGTAATGTAATGTCAATGTACGTCAAGATACGGGTCTCTACAGTTGGTATCAGAGGAAAGGTTTAGTCAACCTTTGGAAACTAGGATGCGAAAACGTTAGTGAGATCCCTAGAGATATTTCTAAGGTATGTCTAGGGATGTCCCTAAGGATACGTATACGTATAGGATATAATCCTAGAACTACGATACCGATCTTAGAATTTAACCTAAGATGTTAGATATTAAGGGTACTCCCCCTTTACTATGTTGTTTTCCCTAGCATGATTTTTGCCTCTCACACTATTCTTTTTGGGTTTTAGACGATGGCTGGAACCCGAAGGAACCGTGTTGATCAATGCAATGGACAATGCAATGATTGCCCTCCTGAACAAACAAATGTTATGGGAGATGGAGTGAAAAATCTTATTGCTATACTTACACAAGCTATGAATCATTCTGGACTTCCAAATGAGCAGAGAAGGGAACAATATTCTATTGAGTCCTTCATGAGGCAACGTCCACCTTCTTTCAGTGGGTCTACTGATCCATTAGTTGCTGAACAATGGATTAGTACTACTGAAAAGATATTTTCAGTTCTTCAATGTTCTGAACATGATAAAGTCATCTTAGCAGTATATCGTTTGGAAGGTGAAGCTGATCAATGGTGGAATCTTATCAAGAATACGAGGCCAAGAGATGAAATTGAGTCCATGGAATGGGACGAGTTCAAGAACCTGTTTTTCAGTAAGTACTTCCCTCGTATTCTTCGAACAAAGATGGAGAAAGAGTTTATTGAACTGAAGCAAAGGGACGATGAATCTGTTGGTACCTATGAAGAAAATTTTACAAGACTTGCAAGGTATGCTTCTGGAATTATCATCCAACCTGAAAGTAAAGTTGATCGATTTTTCAGTGGCTTAAAACCAAGTCTTCGAAGGGCATTAGCTATAAGAGACTTCAGTAGCTATGACGAAATTGTGCGTTGTGCTATCAAGGTAGAAATGGAAGTTGGTGTTACATATCCATCTCAGGGTTTTGACAAGAAACAAAAGATGGAGTTCAAGGAGAAATCTCAGAATAATGGTGAAAAGAAGATGAATGTTTCCTTATGCACAAAGTGTGGAAAGAAGCATGGTGGAGATTGTCTAAAAGGGACTAGAAAATGTTTTAAGTGTGGAAAAGAAGGTCATCGAGCAGCTGAGTGTCGAAGTAATGGAAAAAGGGTTTCTAATGATGTGAATAAAGCAAAAACTGCAGAGAACGCACCGCCAACACTTCAATGCTTCAAGTGCAAGGAAATGGGGCATTATGCTAATAATTGCCCTAATCCAAGGGTTAGTGATGATCAACATGAGCAACCACTGAAGGCAAAGGACAAAGGGAAATCACATGCGATCACTATTGGCAATGTTGAATATGACAACGATGTGGTGGAATGATTAAGTGTTTATGTAATGGGATTCCAAAATAATGTTGTATCATTGAGTATTGCAATATTTATTGATGTGGTATTCAAAGTGATTGAGAAATTTTTTGGAAATAAGATGATATGCGCATAATGAAGACGAGAAAAAGAAATGTTTAATAGTATTCATGAGCTCATGATTAATATAAGGACTAAGTGATATCATGGTTTGAGTATATAGAATTTCGAGTTTTTTGGTATGTGGAAAGTGTTAACTTTTAACTGCACTCATGTTTTCACTAAGGTATTCAAGAGAATACACGATTAAGGACTTTGAATGTTTGGAATGTGACCAACAAGACATATCTTATGATATGTGGGGATCAACGACAGTATTAAATCTCTGGTAATCGTTGTCACTATATTATGAGAGTGGACTGCAGTATTATGTATAAGCCTAAAGATTGGAATGGATTATGTTGAACATAAGTTAGTATTGTTTAAGGATCGAAGTTTTCTCGATATTATTGATGGGATGTTATAGTAATATAGTTTTAGAAAAAGGACAACCTGCAGGACGGGCGACAGCCCATCGCTTCGGATAAGGCTGTAGGAATCGAACCCACAACTGAAGTGCGACTGGCCTTTATCGCCTACCACTGACCTACAGGAAGTCCCTGTTTAGTAGAAACTAGTTTTATTATATGAAGCAGTATGATATATGAAGTATAAGTCCATTTTAGGAACCATATGTGATTAATCTCACTATAGATCGACTTATGTATATAATTTTTGCTAACCTTTTGTTTGAGACAGATGGAATGACCCGTCATTCTATCACATGATCTGCTAACACTTCACGAATAACAAATTCAACTTCATTTATTTAAGAGATGAAGTGGAAATTGTTAAAGGCACGAACAACAGCGAGATTGTACCAAAATAAAGTAAGTATTTATTCTAATTCAAATTCTTTAACTTTAGGGAAATGATCTTGAAAACCAAAAATGTTGTCCTAGTTCTCTTATACCTGATGAATCAGATGGTACCTTAGATCGTCACATATTTATGGATTTGTGATTACTGGATTTTCCATAGCCATGTTCTCTACCACTCTCCATCAGAACATGATGGTTAGATTTCTCTTCCATATCCATATTTTCACCTATGTGGAAACCCAGTGATTAGTTTATTTGGGTAATCGTTATATTTCATACTTTAGTTTTTAAAGCCAAGTTTTGGTATTCCCTTTTACGATGTGGGTTTCTATTAAAGAAACTTTCGAATAGTAAACCATTTATAACCCCGACGAATTTCGAGGGCGAAATTCATTTTAAGGGGGGTAGAATGTAACAGCCCAAGATTTTATAAAAAAATATTCGTTTTAATTTTATTAATGTCTTGTGTTGTACGCTACACCAAAAGGAGCTTGCATAACACACATCCTTGACTTGCCTTGCATTACACGCAATCACGACCTTCCTCGATAGCATGTGTTGTACGCAATACCGAGTTTCACTAAACAACGATATTGTAGACGCCGGAAAAGTCCGTTGCTCCCAAACGAAGCTCCGGATGCGGAAAGCGAGGTCATATTTGGAGTCGGAAGGATGTTTCGGAGGGCCCGGAGGCCTTGCGCGGAATTTCAGAGGCACGCGCGCAAAGGGGATGTTCCGCGCGCAAACCCCCCGGGATGCGCGCAATGCGCCGGTCCGGCACGCAATTTTGCGCGCCGCGGGTCCGCGCGACTCCCTTACGCGCCGCGCCCGATTCCGCGCCCGCGGGGGGAATTTCGCGCTCGCATCCTGGATTCCGCGCCCGGGGTTGCCTATAAATACAAGGCGACCCCCAACGTTTCAAAGGTTGCTGGAAGTCGAAACGTCTCCCGTGCGCGCAATTCAACCCCTTCCGCGCGCAATGACGAACTTCAGGTAACCTCCTTTCTTTCGCGCAAGAAAGCCTCGGGGTCCGCCTTCGCGCGCAATCCCCGCTGGCTCCTTTCATTTGAATAAAAACTCACCCTAAGGCCTTTGCGCGCAAAAGACCCCCTTGCGCGCAATTGCCCCCGGGGTGCGCGCAATCCGGCCTGATTGCGCGCACCCCCCCTTCTTTCAAGTGGCCATTCGTTAAAGAATGAGCCGTTGCCCCCGCGCGCTATCCGAAGCCCGGTGTGAGCAATCTCAAGCATCCGCGCGCAAGGCGCTGGCCCAATTGCGCGCCAGCCGCCCCGATTGCGCGCCGGCCCGCAGTATTGCGCGCAAAGCTTCCTTTTTGCGCGCAATCTGCCAGGGTCGTCCCCGTTGACCTCCTAAGGTTACCCGCCTGTGTGGCACCCGATGATTCTCATCCCGGGTGCCCGCACCGTGCGTTGTCTTCCCGTGCGGCCCTCCAGGCTTGCGCGAAGTGACACGCACCTATGTCCAGCATGACGTTAAACTGCATACTCGTCCAGCATGACGTTAAACTGCATATACGTCCTGCACGACGTTAAACTGTACATCGTCCGTGCTGCAAGACGTTAAACTGCCAAGTGCCTCGTCCTCAACACATGACGTTAAACTGTACTTCGTCTGGCAAGACGCTAAACCGTCCGCAACCTGATCCCGTGCTCCGCACGCAGGGTCTCCCCCGGTTTGGACGTGGCCCCCACCCGCTCGTCTCTGCAGGGATGTCGGGATTGTCCCCCTTTTGGGACGATTTAATGGGAGTGGCTTTTCCCTACGGGGGCAGGGTATTACAAACCCCTAGTTTCTCGTGGGAGGCTGCACATGTGTATCTCCATTGCACCTCCCCACTGCCGAAGCCAGTAGAGGGTCTGACTGGGATCGAGGTGTCTTTTGCTTTCGGTCCAAGTCCCTTCCAACTGAGTTTTGCAGTATCCGGGCCGCCCCAAGTGCGTAAGTCCTGACAGAATGAACTACGTGGACTTTGATCCCTGTCTTCTATACAGGGTACGTAGGAAGCCTCCCTGAGGCCCAAGCCCACCACCTGGTCG
This sequence comes from Viscum album, assembly GCA_963277665.1. NCBI lineage: Eukaryota > Viridiplantae > Streptophyta > Magnoliopsida > Santalales > Viscaceae > Viscum > Viscum album. Next base: position 151,541,230 of record OY728134.1, on the reverse strand, counting down.
TTCCGGTCGTATTTACGTCCGTTCGTCCATCAGTGGACCCCTCCAGGGTTCACGCTTGCGTTGATTCACCTATGAATCCGCCCCTGTGGGAGACTGCCCGTGTGTATCTCCACGGTGCCTCCCCACAGCCCCCCTTTTCCATTTCCCCTTTTATCGTCCAGCATGACGTTAAACTGTATGCCCGAACTACGTTGACTTTGATCCGTGTTAACGCGCGGTACGTAGGAAGCCCCTCTGGGGTCCAAGCTCTTCACTTCATCATCCATCCTGATCCTTACCCGGGCCGCCACATCCCGGTGGGGTCATGCCACTTCACTTCACTCCACGTTACTTGGGAAGCCGCCCATGTGCTGGCCCCAGCGTCGGAGGTTCCCCGCAAGGGGTTCTGTCATCTGATCCACTTTTCGTGTTGATCGGTCCGATGCCGTCCCCGCTGGACGTTAAACTCGCGGCATACCCCGTGTTAAACACGGGAAGCTGAGGAAAACCTCAGGTGACACAGTTCCCCGCACCTAGTACGGGATGCCTCAGGCCATCGTGCCTTCGAGAAGCCCTATTAGGGACGGAAGACAGACGTGCAGAGCCGCAGTGTTACGACACGCCCCCAGCACCCAGAGCCACCCGGCCTTCTCACCGCAGGTTGCTGCCCCGCCCAGACTCCTTGGAACGTCCGGGCGGAAGCAGCGTAATTAACCGGTGTCCATGAAGATATGGCGCCGGGAACGAGATTCACGAACATTCTTAAGTCTATGAGGGAGACCCGGATTAGGCGACAAGTTCCGAGGAGACGTCCAAGGAAGGAGAAGCCGACATCCCATCATCCCGGTTTCGATCAAGGAGCAGACGCCCCTGAATAAGGGACGGATGCCGCCCGCCCTTGGAAAGCGGGACTGCGGGACCACAAGCCGCGCGCCCATCCCCTCGGGTTGACGGGTGCACGCGCGAACGCGTCCTGGCGGAACAGCGTAACCCGACGCACATCCGCACCGAAACAGAAAAATGGTGAACCCGACGTGAATCTCTTCTCCTCGATACAAAGACCGATGGCTTTCAGAGGTGTTGGAAGACCGGCGTGTTGCCCGGCCAAGCATTCAGTCTTACCCGCCAGGGGCTGGGGAAGGGACATCGGGCACTCCGTCTCGCAACGTCGAGGGCCTGGGTTCCCCCCACGGAAGGCGTCGTGGCGCTAATGGTTGGTTGTCGATTCCTTTTTCCTGTCAGTATTAATGGGTCATTCTCCCTGCTTTCAGAAATCAGGTCGCCCGATCTAGTGCCCGAACGCCACCCGCCCACTGGCGCAGGGACAGGGGAAACACCGACGCGGCTACTCCGCGCGGTCCCGCCCGTTCCACAGCCGTCCCAGCAGCCGCAATTGCGGGACGACCACGCCCTCTCTCCCCCTCGGAGGTCATCCAGAGAAGGGTGATCAACACCCTGGTGCGGAGATACGAGGAAGAGGGAGTCATCCCCACTAGGGAAATGGCTCGCCTAGACCTTGAGGAGGCTGCGCCTCGCCACCACCGCCGCCCCCGAGGGCCGCGCAGGGAGGCACCGCCGCCTACCTCAACGTCCAACCGCTTCGGGAGCTTATCCCCGGAGCGCTCTGACAGTTCCCTTCCCTATGCGGATGAAGTGGAAGATGCCCAGGATCACCCTATCCGAGGTCCGCTCCAGGGATCCACGATAAGGGCTCCCGCCAGGCCACGGCGACATCGCCGCCAGGCCCCTCAAGTCGAGGAACAGGCTCTCCACCTGCCCGCGCCGCTCATCCCGGCTCGTCTGTCTCGACGCCAACGTCGGGCACGAGCGGAAGAGGATGCCCACCTTGGGGCTCTAGCAACAGCGGCCGCATTGGCCCAAGCCACTGCTGGCTCCAGTCGCCAGGCCTCTGCGCATCCTGAGCGGGGGAACTCCTATGCCCGACCCGGATCGAGGCCCCGACCGCCCCAAAGGCAGGTTGGGTTGACTCTCCCGGTTGCTGGCACTGGCAGTAGCCACCGCGGACCACCTCGCGGTAGCGCTATTCACCGGCAGGATCTACTCTGTGTGGCCGATCCAGGAGGCATGGGTCATCCCACCTCCCGATCCCGGCCCGGAGTCCTGCCCGGGATCATCTCTCCCCGCGTCCCCTTTGATATCTGTCCCGGTGCCCCTCGCACCTTGGTTCCCAGTCCTCTCGGCCCCAGCACCAGTGCGGCCGGAGGACGCCAGGACAGAGATCAGCCCTGCCCCGAAGAACCACCCAGGGGCAGGAAGGCAAGGCGTCGACGCCGAGGGAAGAATGTTGCGGAGTTCCGGACAGAGATCCGACCGGTTTGCTTCTCTGACTCAGAGGCAGAGTACGATTCGGCGACAGAGCCCCTTCCCCAATCCCGCCAGTCAAGGGCAGGGGTAGGAATGCGGCACGTCAGCCTCGTGCTCCCCGAGAGCGAGATCGATGTGATCCCCGCGTCTCTCCGAAGGTATATCCGGAGTAACGAGGGCCTGGTAGACCCCCAAGGATCAAACTTGCGGTTGGTACCGGCCCCTCCGGAAGTGCCTTCCGTCTCGATCAGAGAAGCCGGAGACTTTTTCTGGGGACCGACGGTCGAACCACGATCTGGTGCGCCCTCGGCGAGCACCGATGCTACGGCAGGATGTTCGCTCGCCGGCCCGTCCTATCGTGATGTGGTAGCTGGGGCACCGCCACCCTCAGGGGGAGGCCCGGGATATGGAGGCCAATCGGCCTGCTCGCCGTATTCACCGCCGGCCAGCCCGTCGGCCCGACGGCCCGCCTCGGCACCACTACCAGTTCCCCGTCCGTTCCCAGCCATGGAAGAGGACCGAGGAGATCTGGGTCCCGAGTTTGAGTCGTGGAGCTTCTGGACCGTCCTTGCAGAGGGCCACTTCCCTGAGAAGTTTTGGCCAGTCGCAGGACCGGGCTTTGATGCACCCGAATCGCTCACCCCGGATGAGTTCGAGTGCTTCCGCCGAACTCTCCGGGAGACTCACTCCCGTCTTCACTGCCTACAAATGCCATACCCCGGGAGTCAACTACACCTGGAGGATATTGGTGAGCAGTGCCGTCAAATTGACCTGGCCATGCTCCCCGCGGTTCGGCACCCCGGGTCATTTGGGCACCACGAGGCCCTCCAACAACGATGCGTTGAGTGCTTTCAAGTACTCCGCAAAGTTATCGAGGAAGCCACTCCCCACGTGTATATCCGTGGATGGGGGCAGTACGCTGCCCTACGCTTCAGTGTGATTCGCCGACAGCCCGATTCGTTGGGTGGCCCTGAGGGTATATCCCCAGGGACAGGAACAGTCAATATGGCTGACCTGTCGGGAGAGGGGAACGACTTGGAACTTCTCGACGGGGGCTTCCCCCCCGAAGACAAGCCGTCGTCAGACCCATCAGTGAGAGTTACTCGTCATCAGAGGAACCTCCTGGGGCTCCCCGCACCCACTGAAGCACTGACGTTGAGCCGAAACGTCAGCAAAGGAAAAGAGCACAGCGAGGCTATAAGGCCCGCCGACCCATCTGCCTCCATGCGGAAGGCAGAGGAGGATCCCGAGAAGGCTACGCTACGTCAGCAGCTCGCCGAACAGAAGAGGCTGGTTGACCAGCTCCTCGCCGAGCGCGCTGCAGAACGGCGGCCTGACTACGGTGATCCCAGGCCAGGGCAGCAGGGACCGGAACAACCACCCCTCGATGAGACTCTCCCGGGCAACCGTGATTACGCCGTGTTCGCCGACAGGAGAGAGGCCATTGCCTACGGCAAGAGGGCGCGGTATGTTTCGCCACACCCTCCCGAGCGGCGCGACTACCCGGGAGATCCCGCTCGGATTCCTCCCGCTGCCCCAAGGGCCGCTCCGCCAGCCATCCCACGAGCTGCCGAGTTCGACGATCCGGTCGACGACCCGATTGAAGGGCCATGCAATGCGCTCGTGGTTAGAGATCCTCGCCAGGACTGGAACCCATGTCCGGACGATCCGATGGCGGCACTCATTGCCCGCTTGGAAGCCTTGGAGACTCGGCAGGTGGCGATCCCACCGGACGGCAAGCCATACCCAGCATGGGTGGATGACATGCCGGCGCCTCCGGGATTCGGGAATCCCACTTTCGCCCCCTTCAACGGGACCGGAGATCCGCCACAACATTTGGCCCATTTCAACTCGAGGTGCGGGCCTATGTTGGGGACTCCGGCGCAACAAGAGGCCGCTAAGCTTCGCTGCTTTGTCCAGACACTGGAAGGGCCAGCATTTGTCTGGTACAGCCAGCTCCCCGTCGGGTCGGTAACCAGCTGGGAGGACCTCCGTAGACAGTTCCTCTACCAGTTCAGTTCCACGACCCGGAAGACGAGTATCGCAGACCTCTTCAAGTGCAAGCAGAGGCCTGATGAGCGAGTCGCGGACTTCGTCGCCCGATGGAAGGGTCTCACGTATTCCCTTGACATGCCATTGACTCAGGAGCAGTTGCTGACAATGTGCGTCGAGAACGTCAAGACCGAGCTGGTCCCTTCCCTGATTACTCAGAATTACCCCGGAGGGTTCAGGGACTTCTCAGACAAAGCTCAACGTCTTGAGGAAGCCCTGCAACAGGCCAGCCAGGCACACCCGCTGCCTCATATGATTCCTGCAAGGAGAGCCAGCAGGGCTGAGCCCGCTGCTGTGGCCCAGATAGAGGCTCCCAGGCCGTTGGAGCTGCTGCCGGTGAGGCCAGCTCCGCAGCCTCACAGGAATCCGCCTCCACGGGCTCAGTTCCCGGCCCAGCAACGGCAGCCTCAGAACCGGCCGGCCCCTCCGCGTAATGTACCGCCGCAACCCCGGCGAGATAATCAGGGTCCACCTCCTCGGCAGGCCCCTCCGGCCCCTCGTCAAGACCGCGCTCCCAGGGGCCCGCGACACCTGACGTACTCATTCCATGAGGATCAGGTCCCCGGTTATTTCCGGAGCGCCCTGGAGCAGAGGATTGTGCGATTGCCTGAGTGCTGGAGGCCAGAGGAGGCACATCTCACGGATAACCCCCGCTACTGCCCCTACCATCGGGCCCTGGGGCACACCATCCAGCGGTGCTATGTGTTCAAGGACTGGCTCCAAGACCAGATTAACAACAATGTAATCAGGTTGGGCCCAGCTCCAGCACAGGTAGCGGGCGTGTTCGTGGGATCAGATGACGATAGTGGCAACGAGGACGAATGGCAGCTGGTCTCCGACCGCGGGTCCCAGAAGTATAATAACTGGATGGCCCGCAAGACGACCATTCGCGCCCAGGGAATCATCCGTGCGCGCTTGAATCAGCCTGAGCCCCCAGAACCTGCGGGTGCTGCTTCGGCATCGTCGTCCCAGTCTGCCTCCTCCAAGAGGAGCAAACGGCGGCAGCGCAAGAAGGAAGAGCGCGCCCCGCCAGTTCCGCCACTGTCCCGTACTCTCGGCGATTTCATGCCCCCGGAGATGGGGGTCCCTCCTCGGATCCGCCCGGTGGTGGATGATTCGTCCGATGACGGTATTGGGTATGCTTCGGTTAACACCGTCGAGCTGGTAAATCCCTTTTCGGTTCCCGACGTTGAAGAACACCAGGTGGACCTCCCTAGCGTCCCCGGTCGTCGCCACCGTCGGAAGAACCGCAGCAGCAGGAGTCGCCGGGGCACAGCCGTCGGTACCTCCGGCCAGGCCGTGCACGCCACTGAGACTAGGCGGCAGGCTCAAGATCGAGCTCAACGTGCGCAGGCTCCCCATCCGGGGATGACGGATTCGCCTCCGCCACTGTTTGTGGTATGGGACCGGGAAGAACCGCCTCAGCCGCGTCGCGACCAGCTCCGCCCTGCCACAAGTCCATCCCGGCCTCCTGACTCCAGTACGGTGACCATTTCCCGGACTGCGACCAGTGAACAGCGAGATGCGCCAAGTACCAGTCGGCCGCCGATCCAACCGGTAAGGCCCGTCATGCCACCAACCGCAGAGCAATCTCCTGCAACCAGGAGCTCGCGCTTGGCCAAAAAGTATGATGTCCTGAAGCACTTGGCCGACATCCCAGCAAGGCTCTCCATCCTTGAGGCTCTGCGCATGTCATCTGAGATGCGCGAGGCACTCGCTGAAGCCCTGAAGAGCCCCCTCTAGTTCGAGACAGAGGTTGCGGCTGCAGAGGCCTTCCACGCCGAAACGATCGAGGATGCCGAATGTCAGGCAGTTATCTCGTTCTCTGGTAAGGATGAGGACCCTCCTATACAGGGACACATCCGTCCGCTGTATGTCACTGGCCAGTTCAATGGCCTTGAAGTCCGGCGTTGTCTTGTCGACACGGGGTCCGGGATTAATCTGATTCCAACTCGGACGCTCCGGAGATTGGGGTTGTCTGAGGATGACTTGATTCCCTCCGACCTCAGGATCCAGGGGTACGACCGCACCGAGCAAACCCCGGTCGGCAAGATACGTTTGAAGACCCAGTTCGGTGACTTGGTTGCCAACACCGAATTCATGGTAGTCTCTCAGGACACTGCGTATAACGCATTGATGGGCAGGCCATGGCTTCACCTTCATGCGGCGGTTCCCTCGTCATACCACCAATGCCTCAAATACTCCCTTAATGGTCGAGTAGGCGTGCTTCAAGGAGATGCCTCTCCTTTTGCCTCATGTGAAGCCCGCTATCTGGACGCGGACTATTACAAGAGCAAGGATAAGCAGATCCTGGCAGGTGAGGTTGAGCCTGTCGCTGTTGCAAGCGATCCCTGGGCAAGTCTGGATGACGCTTACGTCCTCCCGATTCACCGGTTGGACGTCGCCATGGTCTTGACGGTCCGCGAGTCTCCTGATGAGACGGCCGCGACCGCCCGCGCCAGCACCAGTGGCCCAGCAGGATCTGGTAGCCCCAATGCAGTTTCCAACGCAGTCTCTCCCGTGGATGATCCCTCCCCGAGTGGAGAGGGTATGGAAGACGCACCCCCAGCCTTTGAGGAGGGCGTCCCCGCCACGGTCGATGAGTTAATACAGGTGAACCTTGGAACCGAGGCAGATCCAAGACCCACATTGGTTAGTGCCGCCATGCCCTCTGAGGAGCGGCAGCAGTACGTGGACTTTCTCAGGCAGCACCGTGATGTGTTCGCTTGGGGCTATGACGAGATGCCGGGGCTAGATCCTCAGGTAGCCGTCCACCGCCTAGGTCTCCCGGCGAACCATCGCGGGTTCAAGCAGCCTCCCAGGAAAATGCACCCATCCCATGGTGCCATGGTTGAGGCCGAAGTTGACAAGCTTATCAAAGCCAACTTCGTGAGGGAAGTTCAGTACCCCAAATGGCTGGCCAACATTGTGCCGGTCAGGAAGAAGAACGGGGAGATTAGAGTCTGCATCGACTTCCGCGATCTCAACCGCCACTGTCCGAAGGATGATTTTCCCCTTCCAGTGACAGAGCTGTTGATTGATGCCACGGCAGGGTTCCAAGCCCTCTCCTTCATGGATGGATACTCCGGATACAACCAAATTCGGATGGCCCCTGAGGATGAGGAGTTCACTGCCTTCAGGGCCCCCCAAGGTACCTTTTGCTACCGGGTCATGCCCTTCGGCCTGAAGAATGCAGGTGCCACCTACCAACGGGCGATGCACCGCATATTCAAGCCAATCCTCGGCACACTGGTGGAATGCTACGTCGACGACTTGGTTGTCAAATCGCGCCAGCGTCAAGACCATCTCAAAGATCTTGAGAAAGTGTTCAGCTTCCTCCGGTCTCGCTGCCTGAAGATGAACCCGTTGAAGTGTGCCTTTGGGGTCACCTCCGGAAAGTTCCTTGGATTTGTGGTAAGATACCGGGGTATTGAGATCGACCCAGAGAAAATCAGGGCGATTAGCCAGATGCCTCCCCCGGGTACCGTCCGGGAACTGCAAGGGTTCCAAGGCCACTTAGCCTATATACGCCGATTCATCGCGAATCTGGCCGGCAAGTGTAAGCCCTTTTCTCGGCTTATGAAGAAGGGTGTCACCTATGTATGGGATAAAGAGTGTCAGACCGCTTTCGAGGAAATCAAGCAGTACCTGCTTCAACCTCCGGTCCTGATGCCGCCCGTATCCGGAAAGCCGCTGGTCCTTTATGTGACCGCCCTGGAACGGTCCCTGGGTGCCCTTCTCGCCCAGAAGAACAACGAGTGAACAGAGAATAGCCTCTATTACCTCAGTCGCATGCTCCTCGATGCGGAGGTTAGGTATTCCCCCATCGAGAAGAGCTGCCTGGCGCTCGTATTTGCCGTACAGAAATTACGGCACTACTTGCAGCACCATGAGGTACAGTTGGTTTCTCGGGTAGACCCGTTGAAATATATCCTGAGCCGACCTATGTTGACTGGCCGTCTAGCGCGGTGGGCTGTGATTCTCCAGCAGTTCGACATCAGGTATGTGTCTCAGAAGGCCATCAAAGGGCAAGCGTTGGCAGACTTTCTGGCCGCTCACCCGACCTCCGCGGATCAGCCGCTGGATCTAGGCTTTCCTGATGAGACCATTCTCTCGGTTGATCGAGCCGATCCATGCTGGCAGATGCACTTTGACGGTGCCTCCCGGAGCCCCACCGGTAGGAGACTCGATAATCCTAAGCTCAACAGAGTGGGCTTGGGTATCGTCTTCATTACCCCGGAGCGAGCCGTGCTGCCATACTCTTTCCTGTTGTCAGAGGGCTGTACCAACAATGAGGCGGAATACCATGCCCTCATCACCGGCCTCGAGTTAGCTCTCGAGATCGACGTGCCCCATCTGTGTGTGAAAGGGGACTCCGAGCTGGTCATTAAGCAGATCAATGGCGACTATGTTGTCAGGAAGCCGGAACTTGTGCCATTGTTGGAGTGCACCCTCCTTCTGATGGCCCGGTTCCCTTCTCGGCCAGAAATTGTCCATATTCCCCGGTCGCAGAACGGTCGAGCAGATGCTTTGGCCAGCCTGGCTGCGTCACTTGCGGAACCTGAACAGGACAACCTGATCGTCCGCGTGACGCGCCGCAGGCTCATCGCTCCCGTTATCCCGGAAGAAGATCGCGGCCCGTTGGTAAGTAATCTCACCACGGTTGCCCCTATGCCCGGAGCCCCGAGTACCCCAGATATAGCAGTCGGATCAGCCCCTGATTGGAGGACGCCTTTGGTTGAGTACCTCCAACATGGCATTCTTCCGTCAGATCGGGCCGAGCGCGAGCGAGTTCGACGCCGCGCATCGCAGTTCGTCCTCCAGAGCAGTCCCGGCCTGGAGCAGATCCTCTACAAACGCGGATTTGATGGTGTTCTCCTCCGTTGCCTTCAGGGAGTTGAGATCCCACGAGTCATGCAAGAGGTTCATGCTGGTTCATGCGGCGCCCACCAAACTGGGCCGAAGCTGTCCCACCAGATTCGGAGGTTGGGATACTTCTGGCCCTCTATGATCCATGACTGCATCGAGTACGCCAGGAGGTGCCATGCGTGCCAGGTTCACGCGAACTTTGTGCATCGGCCGCCGGAGCCTCTCCATACCACAAGGTATTCCTGGCCCTTTGCAGTCTGGGGACTGGACGTTGTGGGACCTTACCCGCCGGCGATAGCTCGCCAGTGCCGGTTCATTCTGACCGCCACGGACTTCTTCTCCAAATGGGCAGAAGCGATTCCGCTCAGAGAGGTCAAATCCTGTTCGATCGCTGACTTCGTGACCTCCAACATCATCTATCGATTTGGAGTGCCTCACGCTATCCTCACGGATAACGGAACCAATTTCCGAGCAGCCGAGTTGAAGAAGTTGTACGCCAAGTATAACATCCGCTCGAACCATACATCTCGCTATCATGCGCAGGCGAATGGACAGATCGAGGCGTTTAACAAAACCCTCTCTAACATTCTGCAAAAGATGGTTGGTCAGAACAAGAAGAGTTGGCCGGACAAGCTCCCCAACGCCCTCTGGGCTTATCGGACGACGACTCGCAATTCCACCCAGATGACCCCTTATTCCCTGGTGTATGGAGCTGAGGCCGTCCTGCCCATCGAGATCCAGTTACCGTCCTTGCGCACTGCGGTCTACGACCAGCAAGCGCCGGACAGAGTTGCTGAAGCCCGTCTAGTCGAGTTGGAAGCACTGGATGAGAATAGACTTCGCGCTTTGCACAACTTGGAGAGGCATCAAAGCAGGATGGCTCGAGCTTTCAATAAGAAGGTTCGCCTCCGCTCCTTCCTACAGGGTGATCTAGTGCTAGCCCTAAGAGCACCGATGATCCCCGGCAGGAAGCCGCCCAAGTTGGAGCCCAAGTGGGAGGGACCTTTTGTTGTCCACAAGGTCTATCCCAATGGCGCGTACTCCCTAGCGACTATGGATGGTGAGCGTGTCACTCCTCCCACCAACGCTAGGTTCCTCAAGCAATACTTTGCCTGAGTGTCACCACGTCCTGCACGACGTTAAACTGCATTCGTCCAGGCTACAAGACGTTAAACTGTTTAGCATTCGTCCGCGCTGCAAGACGTTAAACTGCCAAGTGCTTCGTCCCGCATGACGCTAAACTGCACTACGTCCGAGCTACAAGACGTTAAACTGTTCAGCATTCGTCCTGCATGACGTTAAACTGCCTCTCCAGAACTACGTATGGCTTGATTCCCATCCTTATGGGATACGTAGGACCGCCTGAACCCTCGTGTTTCAGGCCCAGCCCCATCCTTCGGGAATTTCCATCCCATCTCGGGCCCTTGGCCCAGTTGCCCCGGGGTGTGCGGCGTATGGTGTGAGTGCGGGGCTATGCCCTCATTCACGTCGGTTTGTTCGTCACGCTGTACGCCCCCCTCCACGTTTGGGGATGCCTTCTGCTCCCCCCTTCTTTTTTCCTCATCGTCCTGCATGACGTTAAACTGCACTTCAAGAACTACGTATGGCTTGATTCCCATCCTTATGGGATACATAGGACCGCCTGGACATCATGTTTCAGGCCCAGCCCCATTTCCCGGGAATCCCTATCCCGCGTTGGGCCTCTGGCCCCAGTTCCCCTCCTTTTTGTGCGAGGCGTATCGCGTGAGCGGGGGATTATGTCCTCATTCGCGTCGGTCTACTGGCCGCGCCGTACGCCTCCCCCGTGTGTGGGACTACCTCACACCCCTCATCGTCCTGCATGACGTTAAACTGCCTTTCCAGAACTACGTATGGCTTGATTCCCATCCTTATGGGATACGTAGGACCGCCTGGACGCTTGTGTCTCAGGTCCAGCCCCGTCTCTTGGTTGATCACGGGGACCTGCCCCCCTTCGGTTGCTCTCAGGGTGAGTCCTCCGACCCTTTCCGGAGATCTGTTAACATGTTTTGGGGTGCTTCGGTCTATGACTCGTAGTTTCAGATTCAATCCCGACAAGTCCTGTGTTGCTTGTCAGGCCTCGCGCTTCCTCTTGTTCGAGCCTTCACTCAAAGGGATCCTCGTTAGCGGTTTGGGTACGATGCCTCAGTGCTCTCCCACCGCTCCGGGTCGATTTACCGGCGGGTCTTGGGCCGCAAATCGATATGAATCCTGCGATTGAGCGGTTGATGCTCGTTTGCTTGCCCCGTCTTAGGCTGACGCGATCGGATGTTGTGTTGCGAATGCGTCAGCAACGTCCTTGATCGCCATGTCAGCTCTCTCGGGCTCTGAACATTGGTTGCGCAGTCCTCATCACACTCCGCCTTTGTGCGTTGTAGTGGGATCTTGACACTCTCTTCATACCGACCTCCGGTACGCCTCTACACGTTAGGCAGACCAACCAGGGTAATGATGTCGTTCGAGGCTCCCATGATCTGAGCACCAAGGATATATGCAGATATCCTCCCTAAGGGCCATGCGTAGCTGGACCCTCGTCCCCATAAGGAGGAGGGAGTCGCCCGAACAATTGCGTTCTGGGCCCAGTATATCTGGAGGCTAGCATCTCTGCCCCTCGGGTGATGGACATACGCAGACCCCCATCCCAAGACTCTTCTCCTGGAATCGTGCGTGACCGCAGGGCTGGGTATGCTCCCACCTCCGCCGTGTCCGCCGTACCGCGGTAAGCGGATTCCTCCATGGTCCGAACCACACGACCTTAAACTGTGTTGTCTGGTCCTACCACACGACCGTAAACTGTGATCGTCTTGGCCGCCCGACGAGAAACGGCACTGCATCGTGATGTCCTCCTCAGGGGACACTCATGTTGGGCGCTGGTTAATGACCACGCCATTCATCAATGCCTTCCATGGCTTGATTATTGTGGCGACGCCAGAGATTTCTCAATCACGGGCATGTCGCCGCACAAAGAAAAACCATTCATCTTTAAGGACAAACAAGAAATATCAAATGCCGCTCCTTTTGTGTGCGAGGGTCAGACCCGCACTCTTCCCCGCGCTGGTGCCCGATTGTGTTGCACCGCGCTTCAAGAACTACGTGCGGCTTGATTCCCATCCTTATGGGATACGTAGGAACGCCCGGATGTTTGAAACTTCGGGTCCAGCCCCCCACCTCTTAGAGATTCCCCCTTCTCTGGGGAATCCGCCGCCTTCAGGTCACCCTCAAGGCGTGTTCCCCGACCCCTTGCCGTGGTCCACCGGTGTCAAGAGTACTCTGGTTTATTGCCAGGAGGGTCAGGATCCGCTTGGTCAGGTTTCCTCCACTTTTCAGGCTTCGTGCTCCCTTTCATTCGGACCCATCGTCTACGCCCTGGGTGGAGCCCCCGTGAACGGTTCGGACACAATGCCTCAGTGCTCTCCCACCGACTCGGGCCGGTACCCCCAATGGCCTCGGGCAGCAAATCGATATAAATCCTGCGATTGAGCGGTCGATGCTCGTTTGCTGCCTCATTCCACCAACGGTTGGTGCGATGTTGATGCTGCTTTTCTGCCACGGTCGGCAGTATTCTCATATCGTCACGCCGGTGCTCCCGGTCCTCGAGTGAATGGCCGCATGATTCACATTTTCCACCTCCCATTCTGACCAGGCGAAACCTCGACACTCTTGACACTATCCCTCAGTGCATCTTCGCATATCCAGGGGATATGACCACGATGTGGCGTGCTTTGAGCCCTTATGGTCCGAGCTCTAAGACCTTAAACTAAGATCTCTCCTTATGGTCCGAGCTCTAAGACCTTAAACTAAGATCTCTCCTTATGGTCCGAGCTCTAAGACCTTAAACTAAGATCTCCCCTTATGGTCCGAGCTCTAAGACCTTAAACTAAGATCTCCCCTTATGGTCCGAGCTCTAAGACCTTAAACTAAGATCCCCCCTTTATGGTCCGAGCTCTAAGACCTTAAACTAAGATCTCCCCTTATGGTCCGAGCTCTAAGACCTTAAACTAAGATCTCCCCTTATGGTCCGAGCTCTAAGACCTTAAACTAAGATCCCCCCTTTATGGTCCGAGCTCTAAGACCTTAAACTAAGATCTCCCCTTCTGGTCCGAGCTCTAAGACCTTAAACTAAGATCTAGCCCTTATGGTCCGAGCTCTAAGACCTTAAACTAAGATCCTCTAGCCCTTATGGTCCGAGCTCTAAGACCTTAAACTAAGATCCTCCACCTTTATGGTCCGAGCTCTAAGACCTTAAACTAAGATCCAGCCCTTATGGTCCGAGCTCTAAGACCCTAAACTAAGATCTACCCCAAATGGGGTCCTACGTCCTGCATGACGTTAAACTGCACTCACAGAACTACGTGTGGCTTGATCTCCAGCCTGATGGAGTACGTAGGAACGCCCGGACATTTCGACTCGGGTCCAGCCTCAGGGATCGATAAGTCCCGCCCCTCCTCGTCGCCGGCCGTCTGGCCTGACTTCGGGTAGAGTGGTGCAGTTGTGATATTCTCCCCGATTCAGCTCGGGATGCCCCATCGCAATGATGGGAAGCGACAGTTTCCTCGTCAGAGAGGTGCTGTCTGAGAATTGAGGTGACTCACGGCCAGATTAGTGCATCCGCCCAATACGCTTTCCCCACGGTGGCGCAATTTTGAGAGCGTTGGATTCTGTCCGAACAAATCGTCACTTCGCCCCACGCTTCGCATGCCCTGTTGATCTGGATTTTCCACCCTTGTGTCTGAAGGAACCCCAAAGCGGTATTCATGATGACATGTGGTCCGCCTCCTGCAATATGAATGATGGCCTTTTTCGGTCCGTCTATTGCAGTTGTTATGGTCGATCCACTGTCCGCCTACCGTCTTGGGCATTTCCTGGAAGGCCGATCGTTGTGGATGTCTGGATTCGGGACACGCGATTCACCCTTTCTCATTTCCCTATGTTCGGATAAAATCTCAACGCCCCTAGCGTTGTCCCGCTCGTGTGTTGGAACAAGTTGGGGGACGATACATTGGTTAGGTCTGAGGTCTCCTTTCCCAGGAATGACCTCCCTCTTTTCTCCAGAAACCCAGGCCCAATTATGGATGCCTGATGCTTGGTTAACGCTCCCACGAGACAATTTGTGGTTGAGCATGTTAAACCAAAAGACGCAGATAAATATGGCGATTCGTACAAGTGGATCAAATATTAAGTAGCGGAAGCAAATGTTCTGGGAATGGCAAAAAACAGCCCTTAGGGATTAGCGTGCTGAATGAGTCTTTCTAATGCCGCTACCCTTTGGCTGGCGGCCTCCAGGGCTGCTTCTCGTTCTCTGCGTGCCCTCTCCTCGTCGGCGGTCGCAGCACGCAGTTCGTCAATCCTGGCCTGTGCACGCTCCCGCTCGACTTGGAGTGTGACCATCTGTTGGCCCGCCTCCGTCAGCTGTACCTGAGCGTCGATCAGTTGTGCCGATAGTTGCTCCACAAGCTCGGTACATGCTGCGACGAAGGCCTCCTTCTCTGCCGCCTGCCCTTCGAGGCGCCGGACTTCCTGCTCTGCCGCGATGAGCGCCTGCGTGCTCTCCGACATGTCCCGACTTTGTGCGGCGTCGGCACGCCGGCGGCTCTCGCGCATCTTCTCGGCCATGAAATCACGGACCGTCAGATGGAGGCGTTGAGCATCAGCTCCCCCGGCACACAGGAAGCGCAGCCAGGTCTGAAGTGATCCCATGCGCCCCAGCCATTCCGATGGGTCTCGCTTGAGGAAGCGCTGGATGCACTTCCACCCCCTGCGTCGCGTTACCCGGCTATCCTCGACCGCCTCCGCGTCCGAGTCATCCATCTCCTCTGGGTCGGCAGGCCGGTAGGCAGGGAAGGCAGCCAGCAGGTCTGCTGCAGGGTCCGCCCCTGGGAGGTCCTCACGAGGGATAGGTTCCCCAACATCCGGGCAACCTTCTTCTCTCTCCCCAGCGGCGCTGACACCCTCGTCAGCCCCCAACCTCTCTCCGGTGGCAGCACCGCCGACGCCCGCAGCCCCTTGATCAGCAGTTGGTGGGGCCGGCTCGGTTTGGGAAGCCTGTTCCGGAGCAAGCGGCATGTCCACCACTGGTCCACTCGTAGATGGCCCGGGTTCGGCAACCCGACGAGCCTCCGATGTTGAGATCACTGCGCAGGGCATGCCATGGTTAGTCACGGATCGTCAATGGCAAGCACCAGCAGTAAAGTAGGGAGACTTACGGGAGTTCGGAGCATCATCTTCCGCTACCCCGGTCGCCGCAGGAACAGTTGCAGCAGGGGACCCCTTAGCGCTTGTCAATTCGATAATGGGTGCCTGGCCCCCGCCTTGTCCTGCTGGCGCCTCTCCTACTCCTGTTGAGGACGCCTGACCGACGTCCGTGTGCTCCTGAGAAGGATGGAGAAACGGGTTAGAAGCTGCATAAGAGAATGGATGAAGCAAGTTGAGTAGGGATAGAAGCGGACCTCGAGGAGCTCAGTGACATCAACGTTGTCAGAGCCGGCCACCTCGCCGCTCTCCCGTGGGCTCCCCCGATGGGACCTTCCCTCGGAGCCTTCATCCTCCCCCGTCTCCTCCTCCTCCTCGGAGTCGTTACTGTCATCTTCTTCCGGCGGCATCTGTTCCGGAGCAGGCTCGAGACCGAGCATCACCTTCACCAGAAGGGATGGCTCCGCACGCTGACCACGTTGGCGCGCGTACTCGTCCATGGCCGTCAGATATGCATATTGCCGGTTGAAGTCCACCCTGTCGGTGATCTGGAGGCGCCCGACCTCTGGCAGATAGATTCCTTCTCTGAGTATCTTTCGCCAGATGACGTCGGTCCCCAGTGACTGCCGCAGGGTCATCCAGGCCGACCACAGCGCCGGGAAGACTGAATCGTGGGAGGGTTCGAGCAGACGTCTCACCTGCTTCCCGGGCCGCTCCTCGACCGCCGCATGTGCCCCCTCTCTGGGCGCCGAGGTCGTGGCGGCAGCCTGCGATGCGCCCGCCGCCGAAGTCCCTGCCCGCGCCGGCTCCGCTGCTTGGCGCGCCTCCGTTCTCCCCCGTGTGGCGGCGCCTCGCCTCCTTCCTTGACGCCCGGTCTCCGCACGGGTAGCCTCGAGCCGCCGAACTAGCTTCCGCAAGAGCCCCTCAGGGTACGCGATGGCCCAGTGTTCGGCGTACTCGGTTGCCAAGCCTGCGTTAACTCCGGTAGGAGGGAGGGTGATGACGTCGCCAGAGCCGAAGGCGACGAACATCAGCCACATCTGGCGAAGGACGCCGGGGTTCGTCTCCTCCCGGACAGCAGTGAATACCCTCTTCGGCATCCGCTGAAGGCACCCGAACTGCCTGGCGAACCGGGTCGGCACGTAAGGCTCGCAGATCACCTTCCCGTCGATCCGAGCCACGAGCACCCCGCCCCGCATGTTCAGGAAGTATTCATGCTGCTCCAGCGGGCCCTGTCCGTTGTCGATCATCTGGCCGACGGGAGTGGGGAACGGGCTGAAGATGAAATTGGCATGATTGCCAATCCGAACCCTCACGCCCTCCTCACTGAGGGTCATCGGAGCGACCCCCGCAATGTTCAGCAGGGAGGGTCGCAGGCCGTTTCCCGGAGGACTGATGGCATTTGGGAACGTATACCCACCAAGGTGAGCAGCCACCCAGCCGTGGAAGAACTGAAAGGGCCCACAGATCCTTCGTGGCGACCCCCCTCGTGAGATGCGTCCCAGAATGGCATACAGCCTCGCCAGTACTGGGACCCCGAGGTTGTACCTCTTATTGGCAGCCATGGCGCCCGCCATCGCCAGCGTCGCCGGACGGACGCCCATCCTCGCATCCCGCACTGGCAGGAGCCACCCGCTCAGAAAGGCGGCCAGGAACGCCGCGTACCGGACGTTCGGGTCCCGGGCCTCGATGACGCGGTACCCCCATGAGCGGTAATCGCCCGTCTCCAGGACCCGCCAGTACGACCCGTTCCGGCTCCTCTGAGCTGCGGTCGGGCACCGCTTCCCCCTGCCTGGCATCTTGACCGCCGGGTCATGCTCCAGGAACTGGCCGAACCAATCCTTGTAGGCTATGTCCTTCTGGAAGTCTTGGATCCCGAGCCGCTGCGTAGCCAGGTCAAGAAGATGCCAGGTCAGAATGGGAGTCCGTGACCTGTCCTCCCAGATGTTCTTCGGTGGCAGGAACTCATCGTACTGGTAGCCCTCCAGCGGGATACCTCCGATGCAGTGGATGTCCCAGAGACCGATGCCGACCTCCCCATGGTGAAGATGGAAGGTGTTGGTATCCGGGGACCAGCGAGTGAACAGCTCCGGCCCGAGCTCAGACTGCTGGTAGAAGTGGAACTGCGACGTCCACACCGCCTCGAACAGGCCGATGTACCGCAGCTCCTCTGCGAAGTGATCGCAAGTGTGGCGTACCCAGAACGCCCAGGCCCATTCACTGGTAAAGTTGCCCCCGGATCGCAAGTCCCAGTCCTTCAGCCAGCCCTTGGTGTCGTCAGTGACACTCTGACGGTATGTGCTCGAGTAGAGGGCTGGAGAATTCTCCGCTGTAGGCTCACCCCCATCAATGGTTCGCGTCCTCGGGTTCAGGACGTAGACATCCAAGTGCCTGGTTTCCCTGGCAGGATGCCCATTGTTGGTGATGTTATAGCGGTGAAGCTCGTCCTCCCGAGTCACCCAGGTTCGCGGCGCATCAACCTCGAATCCTGGCACCGGAACCTCATCGAGGATGCCGAAGTTCCAGAGCGGCAGGTTGTCCGACAGTGGATATGTCTTCTGGCCCGGCGTTAGTAAGTCGAACAAGGATTGATTGTTGGAAACAATCTCCTTGGCTCCGTAAACCTCCTCGTTCGTCGCCATCTCAGCTCTGCGAGTGGCGGCATCCCCCTCATTTCCTCTGTGCGCGGACATCTCAGAAGTTTCGGGAGTCGTGCGGGTTAAGGGATGAAGAGTGCGGGATCGGACGAGGCTGGTGGAAAAGTTTGAAGGTTGGCGCGCAATCCAAGCGGACGGCGCGCAATTGGGAAGACTGTCGCGCAAAGTTCCGGGGTTTCGCGCAAAAACAGGCGAAATCCGGACGGTTTTGCGCGCCGATCGGGCGAATTTCGCGACCGGAAGAGGCAATTTCGCGCACGAGAGCTTTGGAGCTTATCGCGCGGAAGGCCAGAGTACGGAACGCGGGACCCAGCGCCCCTATTTATAGGCGAGGCCGGGCCCGCGCTGCGCGGAAAGCGCTTTGCGCGACCGCAGCGGCGAATTTCGCGACAGGTGCCCCTTTTTGCGCGCCTAAGTCCCGCGCCGCCCAGGACTTCGGCATTCCGGCGTCTCCCTCGGAACCCGATCGTTGCGACCTCTCGCCGATCAGATTCCGAGGGGGGGCTTTTGTAGACGCCGGAAAATTCCGTTGCTCCCAAACGAAGCTCCGGATGCGGAAAGCGAGGTCATATTTGGAGTCGGAAGGATGTTTCGGAGGGCCCGGAGGCCTTGCGCGGAATTTCAGAGGCACGCGCGCAAAGGGGATGTTCCGCGCGCAAACCCCCCGGGATGCGCGCAATGCGCCGGTCCGGCGCGCAATTTTGCGCGCCGCGGGTCCGCGCGACTCCCTTACGCGCCGCGCCCGATTCCGCGCCCGCGGGGGGAATTTCGCGCTCGCATCCTGGATTCCGCGCCCGGGGTTGCCTATAAATACAAGGCGACCCCCAACGTTTCAAAGGTTGCTGGAAGTCGAAACGTCTCCCGTGCGCGCAATTCAACCCCTTCCGCGCGCAATGACGAACTTCAGGTAACCTCCTTTCTTTCGCGCAAGAAAGCCTCGGGGTCCGCCTTCGCGCGCAATCCCCGCTGGCTCCTTTCATTTGAATAAAAACTCACCCTAAGGCCTTTGCGCGCAAAAGACCCCCTTGCGCGCAATTGCCCCCGGGGTGCGCGCAATCCGGCCTGATTGCGCGCACCCCCCCTTCTTTCAAGTGGCCATTCGTTAAAGAATGAGCCGTTGCCCCCGCGCGCTATCCGAAGCCCGGTGTGAGCAATCTCAAGCATCCGCGCGCAAGGCGCTGGCCCAATTGCGCGCCAGCCGCCCCGATTGCGCGCCGGCCCGCAGTATTGCGCGCAAAGCTTCCTTTTTGCGCGCAATCTGCCAGGGTCGTCCCCGTTGACCTCCTAAGGTTACCCGCCTGTGTGGCACCCGATGATTCTCATCCCGGGTGCCCGCACCGTGCGTTGTCTTCCCGTGCGGCCCTCCAGGCTTGCGCGAAGTGACACGCACCTATGTCCAGCATGACGTTAAACTGCATACTCGTCCAGCATGACGTTAAACTGCATATACGTCCTGCACGACGTTAAACTGTACATCGTCCGTGCTGCAAGACGTTAAACTGCCAAGTGCCTCGTCCTCAACACATGACGTTAAACTGTACTTCGTCTGGCAAGACGCTAAACCGTCCGCAACCTGATCCCGTGCTCCGCACGCAGGGTCTCCCCCGGTTTGGACGTGGCCCCCACCCGCTCGTCTCTGCAGGGATGTCGGGATTGTCCCCCTTTTGGGACGATTTAATGGGAGTGGCTTTTCCCTACGGGGGCAGGGTATTACAAACCCCTAGTTTCTCGTGGGAGGCTGCACATGTGTATCTCCATTGCACCTCCCCACTGCCGAAGCCAGTAGAGGGTCTGACTGGGATCGAGGTGTCTTTTGCTTTCGGTCCAAGTCCCTTCCAACTGAGTTTTGCAGTATCCGGGCCGCCCCAAGTGCGTAAGTCCTGACAGAATGAACTACGTGGACTTTGATCCCTGTCTTCTATACAGGGTACGTAGGAAGCCTCCCTGAGGCCCAAGCCCACCACCTGGTCGTTCCGGTCGTATTTACGTCCGTTCGTCCATCAGTGGACCCCTCCAGGGTTCACGCTTGCGTTGATTCACCTATGAATCCGCCCCTGTGGGAGACTGCCCGTGTGTATCTCCACGGTGCCTCCCCACAGCCCCCCTTTTCCATTTCCCCTTTTATCGTCCAGCATGACGTTAAACTGTATGCCCGAACTACGTTGACTTTGATCCGTGTTAACGCGCGGTACGTAGGAAGCCCCTCTGGGGTCCAAGCTCTTCACTTCATCATCCATCCTGATCCTTACCCGGGCCGCCACATCCCGGTGGGGTCATGCCACTTCACTTCACTCCACGTTACTTGGGAAGCCGCCCATGTGCTGGCCCCAGCGTCGGAGGTTCCCCGCAAGGGGTTCTGTCATCTGATCCACTTTTCGTGTTGATCGGTCTGATGCCGTCCCCGCTGGACGTTAAACTCGCGGCATACCCCGTGTTAAACACGGGAAGCTGAGGAAAACCTCAGGTGACACAGTTCCCCGCACCTAGTACGGGATGCCTCAGGCCATCGTGCCTTCGAGAAGCCCTATTAGGGACGGAAGACAGACGTGCAGAGCCGCAGTGTTACGACACGCCCCCAGCACCCAGAGCCACCCGGCCTTCTCACCGCAGGTTGCTGCCCCGCCCAGACTCCTTGGAACGTCCGGGCGGAAGCAGCGTAATTAACCGGTGTCCATGAAGATATGGCGCCGGGAACGAGATTCACGAACATTCTTAAGTCTATGAGGGAGACCCGGATTAGGCGACAAGTTCCGAGGAGACGTCCAAGGAAGGAGAAGCCGACATCCCATCATCCCGGTTTCGATCAAGGAGCAGACGCCCCTGAATAAGGGACGGATGCCGCCCGCCCTTGGAAAGCGGGACTGCGGGACCACAAGCCGCGCGCCCATCCCCTCGGGTTGACGGGTGCACGCGCGAACGCGTCCTGGCGGAACAGCGTAACCCGACGCACATCCGCACCGAAACAGATATGCTATAAAAATATTATTAAAACTAGCCGTTATGAATAGTAATAACCACTTTTTGAAATCCAGTAAATCTTATTTTTCAAAATGAACTTTATTTTTGGATTCGGAGTATCGAATTTATCCTAAGGTGAAATTTTGGTACTTTTCGGATAACTTTCATATTTTGATGAATAGTGAAAATGACTAAATTTTAATTAAAAACAACTTTTTTAATCGAAATAATTAATAATGATAAATTATTAATTTGAGTGATTTTAAAGTATATTTAGAATATATTTTTACAATTTAATACAATTTTGGTCATTGAATGTAATTTCACATTTAAACCAGACATAATCAAGTGTCAATCTTTTGATAGATATTGTTTCTTAAAAACACGCTATTTGTTTTAACAGCGGGATTTAATTATAAAATTAATTAATGCAACTTCTATGTTATGAAATTGGTTAAATAGATTTCATTTTTGAATTCGGAATATGAAATATAGCTTAGGATGAAATTTTGGCATTGTTCTGAAAAACATCAATTTTTGATGAATAGTGAAACTACTAAGTGGTAGGTTAAAAACTGAATTTTGCATAAAACTTAATTTTACCGCTTCTGTGAATGGAATTTCGAAAATCCGAGAGACACGGTTAATATCAAGGACTAAAATGTGGTTCAATGAGATGAAAATAATTTTTTGGTGAATAGTAACTTTTTACTTTTTTTTACCACGGTTAATAGTAAATAAGGTAACTAAGGGTAAATATGATATTAATATTACCCTAACACATGTCCTAATTCTATTGGACAAGTGTAATTCGACCAAAAACAAACTTAGGAATAAAATATGACCATTTAGGCCCACTTGGATTAGATTAGGACATTTATTATTAATTTATTTAAAGAAGGGTTAAAATAGTTAAAATCAAAGTTTAATAAGTAAATCATTTTTAATATGGGTTTATACATAAGATAAATTCGACTATAAATATTCATTAGAAATCTAAAAAGATTTCCTACATGATGGTATTTTATTTGTAATTTTTAGACACCAAATAATTTAATTTATTTATGACACAACGATGATGCAGTAATTATCTTATTAATGAAATATTGACATAATTGATGTTATAAACACCAAAATAAATGTAATTTGAGATTTTTTATGAATTCCACTAATTTTATAGGTTACTATGATATATTAATGTTGATTTAATCAACTTGGTTCGAACATTTAATTCTGTTATGACTTTCACAAAAATCATATATCAAATAGTGTCAAAGTTGACAAAAAATAGTTTTTAAATCAAATATTATATTATTAATTGTTATTGTATTCCTAAAAATCTAAGGTTCGGCCAAATGACTTAGATAAGGATATATATATTAATAATAAACAATTTGGGGTTCGTTTGGCATGTTATAGTAAGTTTATTAACCATATAGTGAAAGAAAACAAAAAGACACGGTAAAAGTTAAATTAATTAACTTAGAGTTAAATCTAATTGATAAGGTTAAAATAATACCCTAAACTTGTCTAAATCCTATTGGTTGATAGGATTTCGACCCATCCCCACTTTAGCTTCGAAATAAGACCCTTTGGAACCATTATAAACCGATTTTGACTTTAATATAAAATAATATTTTGAGGTATTCCTAAGGTGCCCCTCTCCTCCCCTATAAAAGGACACCTCCTCCCCCTCCTCCTCACACCAATTTGAGCACTCAAGCTCGGCCAACCCCTGCCAATTTCTCCTCTACACTTCCCTAGCAACATCCTAGAGGTTCTGTTCTTCCTCAAAGATCAATTTTAGTGCCCTAAGAGGAGGTCTCAAAGAGGCACTTCAAAGAAGAGGTAATTACCGTTACCAATTCTTTCATCTTTATTTCTTCTTCCACTTCTTCTTCTTAGGTTGTTTCATTATGAAGTAATAACATCAGTATCACTCATATACTTATATGTTATTATAAGTATGAAACAACCCTATTTCACCATCTATCCATCCTACGGAAAAAGAAATCACCGCGCGTGCGTACGTACGGAATACCGTCTCCACGCCGTGGTGTAATCTATTTTCCACCACCACCTTACATGGATGGGTATAATGGTGTAAAGAATAACTATACATAGTTATTACAACATCATATTGATTCTGATATATTGTATAATCCACTCCAATTCAATTCAATATTTATAGAAATGATATCATCGCTCGTGCGTACGTACGGACTACCGTCTCCACGACGCGATGAGATTCATTCTCCATGTTAACCATTTAAGAATGATTATAATGTATATATAAGAAATAATAATGAAATACATGACATTATAAAGCTACTGGATTTATGTATATATATACATATATATGTCATCTACTTACTTCCATTTCAAGACAATAAGGAAAGGAAAACAGCGTTCATGCGTACGTACGGACTACCGTCTCCATGAACGGTGTTTTTCATTTTATTTATCTACCTATTATATATATATATATATATACTGAATATATATGATATATAAATCATATTTTATATTCTGTAAGTGAGTAAATCATGATATAAGTAATAATGATGTCAAGAACAACAAGTCAAAACACCTACGATAAATGAAACGATTTTACCCAAAACGCTTCTTTAACATGGAATTTACAAAAGAACGGGTAATATAATGTCATAAGTGAACCATATATGATATCATAACAATGAATATGATTCTGTAATAAGTCAATAACATGATTTAAATCATTATACAGGAGGTTCGGACACTTACAAAGCAAGTCGGACCTAAGGTAAGGGAAAATATCACAATCTCATTTTTATTCGAGATTGTTTATTCGTAAGTATTTACTGGGGTGTATTTTATCATCCACATCCATGTTCCCTCAATATGTAATATTGTTTCCATCCACTTGCAATAGTTTAAATCCAATTTTACCCTTAGGTGAGTTTTTAGTAAAAAATATGAAAGGAATCTTTTGTCGTTTTTCCGTACGAGGTACTTTTTGACTTTTCCGACAAAAGTACGAAGAATGTTTTTTTAACTTATACGGCACGAACGGATTTTTACGGTTTTATAAAGCCTTATTTTCATGATCCTTCCTCCAAAATATTTCATGACTATTTTTAATAAAATCTCTTTCTTTTAAAATTGTATGATGTTTTGTGAAAAGAAATTTATTTTGAAGAAGAAAAGATATTTTCCTCAAGAATTCATTTCAAGTGTTTTATCAAAATTATTTTCCATCTAAGATAATAAAGGGTTCTGTTTCTATCCATATTTTTACATTGATTTGACTATGTTGTGATGGAATTATGTTTATGAATTCCTTTATCTTATATGAATGGTTTTATGATGTCATGTTGTTTAAGAATCCCATTTTTATTACATGGGTTATGCAATGATGTATGATTTATGATTTTGTGGCACACATAAGAAAGGATTCATTAAGAGATGGGTGGGACCTATATCTCCCTCTAATGCATTGGGTAAAGATTTTATATCTCATGAGATAGACATGGCTGGAATGGTAGGTTATACTGGTTCAGTGAAACAGGACTGAAACGAGGATTACTCGATTCAGAAAGGGACTTTGTCCACTAAGATAGTCTTGGCAATGAGTCTTGACTAACATGAAATGATTCTCTATGATTATGTGTGTATGCCACAATGAGTAATGTTTTACGTTATGATTTCATTTCACTACTATGATTTATCCCATGTTATGAAATTATGCTCTCTTTTGCAGGTTATGATTTCCAAAATGTTATGTTCTTATGAATACGATGTGATTGATATATCTTTTGTTTACCCTTACTGAGCATTTGAGCTCACCCTTTCTTATGTTTTATTTTCCCCAGGACATAAAGAAAGGTTTTAGGTAAAAAAAAAAGGAAGATCTTTATGGGAGATGTTGAAGATCTTTCCCCACGATTAGGAGATTTTATTCCGAGTTTCCAAAGACACTAAACTATTACGATCCTTGTGTGTGTATTTTTGTTATGTATTAAGTATTCCGCAAAAGTAATGTAATGTCAATGTACATCAAGATACGGGTCTCTACACCTGAGGTCTCCCACGTCGAATGTACGGAATTATATTCCAATGGAATGTCTATGAGGTTTTCCGTAGCTTCTCATGTTAAACACAGGGTATGTCGTGAGTTTAATGTCCACTAGAGATGGATCTGACTAATCATAACACTAACAGAAGTGGATTAGATGGGTAAAACCCCAAGAGGGATTGCTGATGCGGGGGTAATGCATGGTTAGTTACCTCATTATTTCTAGGAGTAGCAAGATTGTGGTTGACATGGTCTCATCAGGATGTGGTGGCCTAGGTATGAATCAAGATGGATATGGATTGTTGATACTGGACAGAGAATGAGATGGAGCCGAAACGAGGGCATAAGTTATGTTGGGATTCATCCTTGAAGAGACTTCCAACATATCCTTGTGGAAGGGAATAAAATTCCACGTAGTTATGCAAGTCAATGAGACACCTTAGGAGGCTAACCGTGAGAATTGACGCATGGATGGGAGTTGGAGGATGTGGAACCTCTAGTGTGGGGCATGAACTTTCTAAAACATATTGGCTCAATGGAGAGACCATGATAAGACAATGATGATGGGATTTAACCTTAGGGAGGATTCTTACATATCCCCGAGGTGTGGAATCAAAGTCTACGTAGTTTTGGATGGGGGTATAGAATCATGGTGTATGCGAAGGACAACGACCCTATGGTATACTAGGGCTTACACGTGTTTAGTTGTACGGGTTTGTCTAACACTCGAGGGGAGGAATATATGTGGGTCACAATAAGGGGGACACATATGTTTACTAGTGATTGGGGTTGATCCTCAGGGAGGTTTTTACGTACCATGTCTAGCAGACAGGGATAAAACCCACATATTTCATCTTAAAACTACTTACCATCATGTGGGGTTGACAATGGATTAATGCTAATTGGGTTACACAATGGTTTATTGTCGATTGGTGAATGAAATGGCTTACCAATGATTGGTATAACACAATAGATTACAATCGATTGGGGGAACACGCCGACTAACTATTGATTCAGGGAAATCAATGGCTTACCATTGATTGGGGTTGGAAATCAGGGAGGATTCCTATGTACCATGAATGGGAGAAAAGAATCTAAGCTCATGTAGTTAGAATGGGTGTAGTTTAACGTCTTTCAGGACAAAGTATAATAGAAGATTGGTCAGGAATAATAGGTGATGGGCTTGAGCCTCATGGAGGCTTCCTATGTAACTTACCATGGCAAGGATCAAAGACCATATAGTTCAGGGTTATGTGAAGAAATTTTAATGTCATGCAGGATTAGTGAATTTAATTGAAGGGGGTTGAGACAATTAATTCTTGTTATTGAACCTCATGGAGGCTTCTTACATACCTTCGCTTGGCAATGATCAATGTCCATGTAGTTTAGGATGGTGGATACAATTTAACATCATGCGGGATGAGTGAACTAATGTGAAGGGGGTCGTGACAAGTAGGTGTTGGGCATGAACCTCAGGGAGGCCTCTAATGTACATTGCCTTGAAAAAGATGAAATTCCACGTAGTTTCGGATGGTTTGGGGATTACACACTACGACAGCCCAGAGAGGATGTCGTTGTCTATTCTTACTATAATAACACATGGGACAAGCTCAGTGTGAGAAACAAGAGGTAGTAATTACCTGACGATCACGTCATAAATGGTGCATCTGAGGGAGGTGGAGTTGGGATTACACATATTTAGCACCCCAAAGATGAAACATGGGTTATGCATGGTTAGATGCCTCGTGATATTGAGATTGGGACTTCACCTACGATGGAGGTCGAGTGGCATAAAATCCTAGAGGTATAGGGATGAGACAACAAAGGTCCTTGTGCCCCAATCACCTCTAGTCATTGTCATGGAGTAAGAGAGTAGGAGAATGGTTGCTTCATCCTGAAAGAGAATCTAAGGGATTACAATGAGATGGATTCCCTTATATGAGTTCTGGAACCAATCCTTTAGAGATGATCTCATTCCATGTGGGGAATATCTCAATCCTAGGGAGACAAACACCCATAAAACAAGTTCAAGACACCCCCCCCCCCCCTCCACCGTATTATTCAAGGGCCGAGGAAACAATTTAATGTCATGTGCCGAGGAAGATGGTTCTTGGAAGTTCAATGTCATGCTGCTCGGATGAGACAAGTACACTCTGCACCCCTAGGACATACATAACTGATACCAACCCACCCATGGGTAAAGAAAGTCATCAGCAATTCTGTGGTTAGGGGTTTTCATGGAGTGATCCACTTAGGGGACCATGTTAGCGTGGCTTTGTGGAGAAGCAATAGATGCTAGTGTGACTATGAAATGAAGCATTAGGCTAAGAAATGCTATGAAAAGCACCAACCAAGAGACACTGAAATCACTTTGTATAAGAATGGAGGGATGCACAAGAGACTGGTGTGTAAAGAAAACAGGTTCACATGAAAGGACGCTATGATGCTCCAGTTCTCCACACAGGGGAGGGACTTCTTGAAGGGGTATGTTTAGTGAAGTGTAGTTTCCTAGCTTGGGAATAAGTAATAGGTTCATATGGAGGGTTACTCAGAAATTTGAAAGGCTTTTTCAGAGTAGGTTATCAGGAATCATGAGTGCCTTGCAAAGCATACCACTGCAATGTAGTGTGCCTCATAAAGCACATTGACCATGAAATATCATGTGGTTGACATGTTCATGAAAGTTACTTCCAGAAGAATGAGTGCATTACAAAGACATGAGTCCCTTAAGGGACCTCCTTCTTTTGTGGAGGCTCAGGGGATCTGCGAAGGTCATCCCTACTTGAAGAGGGGTTGTGTTTAAGCCAATGTAAATGCAATTCATGATGCTAAAGTACCTTGAAGATCTATTTTTTCAGTGTAGAGGGTGCTTCACAATTTTAGAGCTGAGAAGTAAACTGGTCGGAGGATCTATCCTTTGAGATAGAGGGGATCCCCAAATTTATATGCAAGAGGTGACATGAAGTAGAGATCGCTTGACATGAAGCCACGTAGAGCTTTATTGTAACTACGAAGCCTCTTATCACTTTACTCTAGGGTGGATTTGCAAATCTATGTAATATCACAGAGTACCATGCCACTTTACCTCATGGAGGCATCAAAAAGGTATTTCAGAACACAGAGCCTCCCACCTCTTTACTCTGGAACAACCCACAAAGCAGGCAGCTTCGCACTGGCCGCAGTGATGTGGGGATCCACGAACGGGCTTCACAAGGCAGCCTCTACGGATTTGGTTTATTCCTTCATGTTATTTTCCTACACACATATTTTGGTTCCAAAAATGATTTTAAATCATTCATGAACAGGAATTTAAATAAAATGAAATACTGTTAAGAGCATTTCATAAATCAAAGTAAATACCACAGATTAAATTTATGATGTTGAAAAGTCAAAAGTAGGGTTCCATTATAAAATGATAAAGTATCAAATGTATGGTTCATCCATGTAGCGTCTATTTGTCAAACTATGGTTGAACATGTAATGTTGATCATAAAATAATGGTTGATGATCCATATATTTCCCTCTAAAACATAAGCTTTGTTACTTTTCTAGGGTTTATTAACCATGATTTCTTCTATTAAAAAACATAAAGTTCATTTATAATGTATGGTTCTTTAACCATAAATTTCTGATAACGTTTGTTTGAATAACCATACATAGTGTTTTGAACATTGGGTTGAGGAAAAAAACGTTATTCTTCCATCATAAGGATGAATAAAAATATACCGTTGAAGATCCATACATGTTGTTCTAAGAAAAAGTTTTATTCCTCATATTACCTTTATCCGCATAGGGTATAAAAAACATTTCTAGAATATATTAAAATCTGTCTGAAACACTTTACCAAATATGAATTTTGAATTAATATCTTGAAAATAATTTCCTAATAAATATTATAAATAATATTAATTCCTATAAAAAAATTTAAAATAAATGGTAAAAAAATGGTAATTGTGAGAATAATAATGATAAGAAAATAGATATTATTGTGGAGAAAATACTTTTCAAAAAATATACCCCTTTTTTATGATCACGAAACCCATAAATTTATTAACACAATATAGGTTATTGTAAACATTCTTAAGAAAAATATTTAAAATTTTGATTTCAATTTAATTTTTCGATAAAATAAAATGTCATATTAATCTAATATTATCCCAATTTTATAGATATCAACAATAAATTTTGGAGTGAAATGTAAAAAAAATAATTTTGCATATAACTATAAATTAATGTTGTAATGTACTACTTGGATAATGAAGATAGCGATTCTGGAACTAATGATAAACATAAAATAATAGCAAATAAAGTATAAAAATATGAATACCCAAATTTAGCTAATGAAAACTATAAAAACAATTGATACTTTGGATGAGTAAATGGTTTGACATCTGGTCTAGTGGATGTTAAAAGGGTTTGGTATAGTTCTATTTATGGGACCGATTCTGTATGGGATTGAATAGTTTGAAAAAACAATTTTAGTTTTGGCATCTGTACCTACAACCATTCTATAATATTATCTCCCAAAATCCTTATCAAATATCTTGTATCCTCAATCACATACAGATTTTTAAATAAATTGAATTTCAAAAAGATTTAAATACTCTCCTATTTATGCATAAACTAAACTAACTAATCCCTTAACCTATTGAACAGAATCCAGATACACATTTCACTTGAGGTTAGATTCTCAACAACAAATATTTTTTTTGCCGAAGAAGACTGAAAAAGTGTCACTATATCACTTTGGGTTCTGAAAACCTTCTTTTATATCATCTATGATAGATATAATTTCTTCAAATCTTCTAATCTGATCTGGTGAGATTGCATAGGCAGAGGTAGAAGCGCTATCATGACTAACACTTCGCTTGATTGATTCTAATTTCCATACCAAATACAATTTGGGGTCTAAAAAATCAGTTTTGAAGATAGCTATAGACTTCATATTCACAATCTCATCAACCATTTCCCTTTTTAAATCATCAATATATTTCTTTGACACTAAATGTTCTTTAATTTCTTGAATCTATCTTTGTAATGACTCAAACTCTATCCATGGGGGTGAAAAATTCTATAAATACATAAAAAAAATTCTTAAGGAATATGGGTCTAATATAAGAATATAATTCTACTATAAAAACTTATTTAACATAATAACAATTTCCACTATTTGGTTATTCAAAGAAACAATGGTCTCATCATCATGATTCTTGGACAGATTAATAGTCACAATGGCTAAGGTATTGGTAGAATACTTCTCAAAATACATTTCATTATAAAATAAAATTTTATTAAGAAAATATATATTTTCTCCATAGATAGATCTAAGTCTCTCAAAAGACTGATAAATGGATTATATAGCCTGATTCTCATAAAAATCTTTAGCCTCACTTATTGATCTTGTTCATTTCTTGTTCTTCTTGGGCAGCCACTCCCTGAATTGCTTCATCTTGAACAGATTCTTCATGAACAACTTTTTCTAGAATGTCTTGTTCTTGAACCTAATCAACTGTTTGGGGAACATCATGAATAAATTTAACCTCACATTCAACTTACTGATCCTCCTCATATACTGGTTCTTCCAAATAAACCTATTGGGTAGCATATCCTGATCCTAACATCATCTCATCTGGTGGTGGTTATTCTTTTTTTCTTGGTTTCATAACAAATTCCTCTAAAACATCATATCCTTCATCTAGATTTTATATAACATCAAATTTCAATTTTTTCATAGTATAATTAGAGACACCATATTCCAAGATTCATTAATTCATTCTTTTAATGTATAACTATTCTCTCCCTATGAAAATGATCCAGACTTCTGTTGGTCATCCGAAACAACTATAACAAGATTTACATTCACTGTACTCTCATAAAATAATTCCCCAGAGCACCAACATTCAAGATATAACTATTATAAAATTGTGTGCTTGCATCGAAAATTTGTAACAGATACTTCATGTACAAGATTAGGGAATATATCATTCTATAAGGATAAAATAACATATGAGAATCTAATTAGAAGCAGTAATTAAGATAACAAAACATTTATCTAGTAAAATTTATCATTATTTTCCAATGAACAAAAACAATATGTGCATATATTGATACAAAATATTCTCCATTTTAGCTACGGTTGGGGAAATTAGAGTTTGAATTAACATATATAATTTTTTCTGATCTTTTATAAGATCCTTAATACACGTTTTTCTTATATTTTTGGATCCAAACAAAAAGTAAATTATATCATTAGACTTATGATCATTATTTCGAATAGAAAAATGGTAAAAATGAAATACACCTTCATGATGGAATTTCAAAATCTAATCTATTTAAAATAAATAAATTGTAAATTAATTTTCTTCTATTCTCAAAGATATAAGATCTTATATTTCACCAAAACAAAATAGAGCACTTGTAAAAAATTGTTTCAACTCCACCTTGTAAATTATTTTTACACCATCCCCATTGTATAAAATTCATTACCCTGAAATCAGAGTTCTTTCATAAGAATAAGTTCTATTTAGTAAATCCATTCAAAATCTACGACCTTTCCTTGAATAATGTTTCTCGAGGGAACTCAATGATGCTTCATGTGACCCATTTCTCATTCATTAGTTCGCTTGTTCATCACCAATTCTATGAATATGGTGTTCAAAGGTTTTTATATTCTAGGTTATAGGAAGAAGATGAAGGTTTTTGTAGGTGAAATTGATTCTAATATTTAAGGTTAGTCAAATGGTTTCTAATTGGTAACGATGCAGTCTGGTTTTCTATTCGTGTTACATAGAATAATCATTATTTTTTAAAAATAAAATATTCTAGAAATGAAAAAAAATATTCATTTAGGAAAATAAGAAAATTTATTATTTCAATAGAAAAAATGTGGTAAAAAAATTAAAACAATCGTGGTCAAAATAAAAAATTAAATTGAAATAAAAAAATATTTAATTAAAATAAAATATGTCTAACTCACCCTTAATAAAATCATAACTATTTGTTGGAAGTGGTTTAGTAAAAATATCTCCCAAATCATTTTCAATATGAAAAAATTTCAAGGATATATCATTTTTAAGAACATGATATATTGGAAAATGATTCCTTATATCAATGTGCTTATTTCTAGAATGACATAAAAGATTTTTTTAAATAGTTATAGCACTAGTATTTTCACATAAAATAGGTATACTATTAAAATTTAATCCAAAGTCCAGTAGATTGATTTTCATCTACAATTCTTCTGCACAGTAACATCAAGAATAAACATATTCTGCCTTGGCCGTTGATAGGGGAACTGAATGTTGTTTCTTACTTGACCAAGATAATAAATAATTACCTTAAAAGTGAAAGGTTCTTGATTTACATTTTCATTCTATCATACAACAATTAAAATCATCATCTAGATATAAAATTTAATTTAAATCAGATTTGGTAAAGAAGATATTGGAAAAGAGTTCCTTTATATATTTAAAAATTATTTAAACCTTAGTAATATGAGATTATTTTGGATTTGATTGAAATACAACACATAAAAACACAGAAAACATATTTTTTGGACTACTTTTAGTAATATATAATAAATTAGCAATCACACCTCAATATAACATATTGTCCACTGGTTTTCCAACAACATCCAAATCAAGTATTATTTTGTTAAACATAAGAGTAGTATCTGTGTTTCTATTTTCATGTATAATATTATTAAATAAATCAATAATATACATACATTTATTTAAATAATTTCAATAATATTTTTGATAAATCTGGGATTCTAAAAATAAATTCATTTCTACCAATATAATCCTTTAAAATTCATTTTTCATTAATTTTTAAGAATAATTATAATTATTTTTATTAGTGGAATAGAAAAAAATTTCATCTAAAAAATCATTAACTAATAAAATATTAGATAAAATTATTTCTTTGGAAGATATTTTATTTTTAAAAACTATTCTAAATAATTATTTCAAATGAAAGGAACTCAGTCATTAATACCAATCTTAATGTTCTTATTTAAGGCCATAAAGAGCTTTAGTATGATTGAATACATAATATGGTTTAAGGGGATTTCCAAAACCAAGAGGTTGTTCAACAAGAACATCCTCAATTAAATTACCAACTAAAAAGGATGATTTAACATCACTTTGATATAATTTAAAATTCATATGAGATGGACTGGCTAAAAGGATTCATACTACTTCTAATATAACTATATGAGTAAAGATATCATCATAAGAGACACCATATTCTTGATTATAAAATTTATATTCAAATCAATATTTATTTCTAGTAATTATCCATTGATCATCTTGTTTATTTCTAAACACCCACATGTACCTACAACTTGATAATTGGATGGTCTCCCACTAGTTCCCAAAGTTCATTCCTCTTATATTTATTTAGCTATTATCTCATAGCTAAAATCCAAATATCATTATCTAAGGATTCCTTTATAGTCATAGGTTCTAAATGGGATTGATCAGTAATGAATTATATTAGGTATCCTACTTTTCTTCTAGTTCTAATACCATTGTTATGTACTCTAATAACAATTTCTAAAGGATGGTTCTTTAGTGTTATCGAATTTCTATGCAGGACACATTTAGGTTCATTAGTATCATTTTCTTGTGAACTGGACTAAACTTTATTAATATTATTTTCAAAATCAACATTAAGAGATTAATGTATCATGTTTTCATGTGAATTAGTGTGTTCATTAGTTTGATCTTTTTCATTAATGAAAGGATCAATTTTATCAAACATCACATGAACTGATTCTGAGAAAATACATGAATTTTTTATTTAACAAACTATAGGATTAAGAGGTAGAAAATTATACTAAAAATATTCGTTTATTATATTTTTGATCGAACATACCAACATTATCATTGGTGTCCATGATATATGCCTTGCATATAAAAATGTTATAGTATTTTAGTTTTGGATATCTGTTATTTCATAGTTCATAGGGTTTCATTTTAAAAATAGTTTGAACAAAAATTCAATTCAGGGTATATAATTTTGTGCTTATAATGTCTACCAAAAAATGTTAAAAATAATGTATTCATTTAGGAAAGTCCATTCCATTTCAGGAATGGTTCGGTTTCTTCTTTCTACAATCTCATTTTATTAAGGTGTTCTTAGTGCATAAAACTATGTTTAATTCAATATTTGAGAAAAATTAATTAAATTCTTTATCCTCAAATTCTCCACCATGATCCGTTCATAATGAAATTATTGGAAAAAATTATCATTTTGAACAATCCTACAAAATATTTAAAAAATAGTGAAAAAATTTCTTTTCAATTTTAGAAAATAAATCCTAGTAAATCGAGAATAATTATCAACTAAAATATAACATATAATTTAATAGAAGAACATTATACTCCATATTTTCCAAATAGATCTATATAGATAAGTTCTAAAGGGTTAGATGTGTCAATATTGTTAATCTGCAGGAAATAATATTTGTGTTCTTTTCCAACTTGGAATGAATAATAGAATCTATCATTATCAAATTTAAGACTAGGGAAATAAAAAACTAACTATTTATTAGAATATTTATTTATAATGTAGTTATTACCATGAAAAATCCTACTATACCAGTTCCACAACTCATTTTTCATTACAAATAATAAATTCAACTTCTGTTTACAAAAGTAATTAATCTCCAGAGAATAAAAATTTTCAATTTTGGGTGACCTAAATTTACACAATTTATCATTAAAAATGGGGAAAAGTTTTTAAAAAATCAACAAAAAAAACATCATCACAAAGATTAAATATAAAGATTATACTGTGATTTATCCCATTTAAATATAATAATTTTTTGATTGATATGATCTTTCGGAATCCAAAAGTTCCAACTCAATCTATTTTTCTACTTGAACATTCACCAAGATTGATGAGACCTTCGTCGATTTGAGTCAGTATATGAATTTTTGATGGATTTATACACATATGTATCAAACATCGACTGTAAATATACCATTTATCATTATTTCTTTTTTCCAGTTACCTATAAAATAAATTAAAAAATGTAAATTTTGGTACCCACAATTTCTTGGGTCCTACAGTGCTAGCTATTAGTGATCTGGGAATCATGATTTAATTTATGTTTCTACAACTTATATCACCCAATTCAGGCAAGAAATTGGAAATAACAACAAGTTTTTACCACAAACTATAGTATTTATCAAATAATAGTGGTTTGTGTTATTCCCTTTTGTTGGTTGGAGTGGATACTCAAGAGGGGGGTGAATTGAGTTCCAATTAAAATTTCTGTTAAAAATATTTCTGTTAAAATATTTCTGTTAAAATCCATTATTTAAAAAACAAGTTAAACTATAGTGAATTGATAAATATTTTAAGTGTCCAATTAGTTTCTCAAAGATTGATTAGGTCTTAATTTATTTAATCAGAATATTAAATTAATTTTTGAAACTAATTTACTGGTTCACAATAAGTATAAACACTTTCTAATTTACCTATCAGTGTAACTTTAAAAACAAATTGTATTTCAATGTAATTAGCGGAAGAATATAAAATAAATATAGTATACTTTATAAATTAAACTAAAATACACATTAGATGTAACCAAGAGGTTCAGTCTCAAACCGAGACATAGTCCTCTCAAACAATTTATATAAATTTGATCCACACCTTAGATCATGGTAAACAACAGTGAAAACACTGTCTAGGTACAAAGACCTCTACCACAATTATTCGTGGGAAAAACAAACAATAGATCACAAGCTCTCTAGGTCTTACTCGACCTATACCAATATCCATAGTGGGATGAAAGGGAGTTGTAGAATGTTTGTGTGAGGATTTAAAAATTCTCCAATTTAGCTCAGGATAAAATGTGTGTAAGAAATATACAGAGAATACAAACAGCTCGAATTTTAAATAAAATAATCACCATGATAGTAGA
This sequence comes from Viscum album, assembly GCA_963277665.1. NCBI lineage: Eukaryota > Viridiplantae > Streptophyta > Magnoliopsida > Santalales > Viscaceae > Viscum > Viscum album. The sequence goes on along the minus strand of OY728134.1, from coordinate 151,505,196 downwards.
TAAGAGTTTATAATGCTCTATTGATGTTAAGTGAAACTCTAGAATCTTTTGATTAATCTTAAATGCTTCTAAGTCCTTCTATAGTTTTTTTCTAAAAAAAAGTATCGTTTTATTCCTTGGTTTTCAGGTTCAGCATCAGTTTGCGTGCATGAAGAGCTCATTGTAGTTCTTCACTGAAGATGCATCTTGTGTTCTTTTCTAGAATGAATGGCTTCGTGTATGTCTAGTGCTCTTATAATATGAATGAAGCTTTTCTTTTTTTTTGGAATGGACCACATTTCAATGTTGTTCAACACTTGACTTTTTACACTCTTCGCATGCCTTCTTTGTTACATGTTGTTCAGTCTTTTTCCTTCCTTTTATAGCATTCAGCTCCGGTAAAACGAATGATTACCTCTTGCATGGGTACTAGGTACGGTTCCCTGACTTTCAACAACTATCATTAAATAACATTAATTGCATTAAAATCATCAAAAATGACCCTTTCATAATAAATAAATTATATTGGGAGAAGTAGAGTTTGACTTGTCAGTCTTTCATTAGTAGCCTTCCCTAGGTAGCTTTTGACTTTATGTAGCATGACCTTCAATCAGTGGCACTTTGATCATATACCGATAGCTCCTTGTATCAATAGTTATTTTATCTTGTATCGGTACCTCAATATACAGGTGACTCCTTCTATCGGTAGCTCTTGGTCTATCGGTAGCTCTGCTTTATATCGGTAGATTCATTCTGTATTGATGACTCTGTATATCGGTAGACATACTCTATCAACAACTCAGGTGTAATGGTAGCTTGTATCAGTATAATTTTAGTATTGGCATATCGGTAGCTCCATTCTGTACCAATGAAGTTTATATCGGTAGACTTAGGTATACAGGAAGACTTGTTCTATCCGTTAGCATCTATCGGTAGCTATCTGTATTAGTGGACTTACATATGACTATAGCTCTACGTATCTGTGACTCTTTATATTCAGTCTATCAGTAAACTTTGTTTATCGGTAGACTAAGTCTATAGTTAGACTAAGTACCGATAGATCTGTATCATTAGATATAAGCAGATTAGTGACTTAAAACATATCTGTTTTATGAAAAACATATCTGATTGAGTTAGGATTAATTCAACACTCATATATACAAAAGTAAACATTCATTAACATATTTAAATGATTATTTTAATATAATTATCAGCTTGATAATATAATGTCCTAGATTGAAAAATTAATATATAGAAAAACCTTATTTGGGATTATCAATGTGAAAGCATAATTGGGATTATCAAAACAAGTGAGGTCAACAATATCCCCCTTTTTGATTATCATATCTAATGGTATTATAATCTCAAAATAACTAGTAATGTATTAGAGGATATATCATTAAATTCAATTGTATCAGATAAAATAATATAAGTAGTGAAATATGCAATGTACCAGAGGTAAAATTAAATGCAATGGTATCAAAGGTACAAGTTACAAAGTAGAGAAAATATTTTCCCTTATATACTATTCACACCCCTTATATAATATTTCTCCCCCTTTGTGATAATCAAAAAGTGGGAAATAAAAATGTGAAGAGGAAAAAAATTGGAATGAAATGAAATCCATTTTAATTTCATGTTGTGAAAAACGTTTTATGAAAATAAAACAAAATAGAAGGAATTCCTATCAAATATCTTAGACACTGATTCAATCCACATCCTCAATTTGATATTTTTCCTTGGGATCAGAAGAGGATTCATGTTGAGTGGATGCAGGTGAAGGATTAGGAATTCCAGAGATGATCATAGGATGCTGAGTGACTAAAACTATTCATGGTCTGTACTGAGTATCCCTCTGAGTGATCATAGGAGTGAGGCTTCTAATTGCTTGATTAGGGGTCATCTGAACTGGAGAAGCATTAGAGGCAAAGTCAGGTAAAGCTGGAGGTATAATAATTGGCCTAGCATCAACATGTAAGAAAGGAAAAAAAAGATTTCTAAAATCCATAATTATTCCTCCTCTCTCTATAGCAGATATAAAATCATCCTTGTTCTCAATGAATTTTTCCAAAGCTTGAGTCAGTTCTCTTAGCTTGCTTACTTTCTCTGTAAAGGCTTGACTAACTACGTGGCAGCTTCATATTTTTTTCATGAGATTGAAATGATTGTTGAGCGGGTGTTTGTTATAAACCCTTTTAAAATAGCATTCTACCTTTTATTTCACTTCTTTCTGAGAGGCACAAGCTTCTGTCATATAGTCTTAAACAATCTTCATTATCTCTTTAGTGATATCTCTAGTAGAAATCACCACTTTTCATAGGTTTAATGAGTCCACAGAGCCACTGGTTGATGTTGAACCAAGATCCTAATTCATCATAGCTTGAATTTGGTTAAGATCAAGTGAAGGTCTAGAGGCAAGAGAACCAATAGAGAAAGATAATATTTTCATGCAGTTTTTGGTCAACCAACTGGTAAGATTTTTTACATGGGAATCCTGGGTGCTGACATGATCTTTCATGGAGGTTTTAAAACCCTCAAAGACTGATACCATCTGGATCACAACACCGTTGAAATAAGCTAAATCTTTATCTTCTTGAGATTTAGAACTTATATAAGATTATAAAGAGAAAATATATTTCTTTAGAGATTCTACATCCTCTTCCAGTCTAGACAATTGATTCTGAAAATCTGTAACTTCATCTACTATTTTTGCCACAATGGTAGAGACATTACAACCACGAGAGAGTTCAAAGGTCTTTTCCAATTTGCTCAATTCTTCAACAAAGTGACTCCTTAACCAGCAATAGAATTACTCAAAAGCTCCTTCATCATAGACATTTGGGAAGCTAAGTCAACCCTAGTGATCATATCAGCAGAAGCAACCACAACAGGTACTCTTCAAGTTACTATACTAGTCACTGAGTCATTCATAATCGATTGAATTGAAGATACCAGTGATGCTTCCATCTCCCTTATTTCTTCCACAAAATTGAATTTTAGATTAGACATGAGATTATCCAGATCAAGATTTCTAACTACATCCTTATGTAGCAACTAAGTATAAAGATCATAATCAGTTTTTGGTCTATTTAGGGATACCTCATTATCAAAATCTGGGTAGTCTAAACCAAAAACCACAAAACCTGGGACTTCTGCCCAATCCTCAATTTCAACTTCCACTCAAACACTTCCAAACCTGATGGGATTTACCCCCTAAATGGGTGAATTATCTTTTACAACAACAACATTCTCGGCAGGTCTTTCCTCCTCAGAAGATTCTTCTACAGTCAACTCCATCTCTGCAACAGCAAGAGGCTCCTCTGGTTAGGTACAGGTCCTTCTATCACTCCCAATACATCTTTAACAAGCACTACTGAGCTTCCAATCAATGGAATCATACTTATTCAAGAAGAATTAGAGACTTTAGATTCATTCTACTTTTCTTCATCATTTTCAGGGACTGGCTGGTCTTCCTCATCAGCAAGTGTCTCTTCTTCTAATAGAGTTTCCTTTCTAGACGAAAAACATTCAGCAGCAGGACTTGGGGGAAAGTACGGATCCCTTCCATTAGCCATAGAAGTATCCTCTTCATCAGTCTCATCACTGTATTTAGGTTCTTCTTCATCAGGTTCTCGACCTGGATCCCTCACATCCTTAGGAATTGATAGATGATTCACAGGATTGAATTTATCATAAACCATCTTTTCACCATTAACCCACTCTCCTATCCATGGGTTCCAATCTATCTTCATATATTTTCAAGCTATGTTTGTGATACAGAAATTATTCCTTACTTCAATTTTATCATCTTGAGACTCATCTACTCCTTTCACTTTGATCATCAATGAGATCATCTTGAAAAAGAATAGGGAATTCGTATTTTACATAGGTCTGATCATATCCTCCATTTGAAACATTTGCAATATACACAGATTCACTTTTAAACAAAGTCTCAAGAGATGTAGGAGATATATATCTTGATATATTAAATTTGCAAAGTCCCCTTTCCATGGTGTTAAGACATGCTAAACAAATTTTAACAACAATTTATTCTCTCCATCCATTTCAGCAGCCACCACTTGTCTTTGATTTCCATTACAGGTGAGCTCCTCTATGGCAGTACCATAACAAATATATCACTTGTAGGTGGTATTTCATTCGATACATATCCAGAAACACCTTCATGTGGAACCTTCAGGCACTCAGCCCACTCAATGGATGAAAAAGAAATCTCCTTTCCATGCACAAAAGAAATCACTCGGTTCTCATCTTCTGATTTCTCAAAACTCACAAAATCATAAAATTGATTCACCAGCTTTGGATTGTAGGGACCATTGTTGTTCGAAAAGAAATCTACCCACTTCTTATCTTCCAACACCTCGAGCACTATTTATTTTATAGCCAACAACCATTCCACGCACAACTCTTTTTCAATCACAATAACACTATTTTGCAAATGAGGATTCACTGTTCACCTTCCGGATCTTGTTCTACCAACACTACCACTTTCTTAATGCTCGGTCTTCTACTTCTTCACATTCGGCTCTTCAAAGAAATCTATGATGGTAGGGAGTTTGGTTTTTTCCATCTCTAGATCAAGGAACGTAGTGTTTTTGAGAAGTTTGGGAGCCAAGGCTTGAGGGTAAAAGGTTTGAGGCTCGGTGGATTGAGAAGTAACTAGGACTTTGTTTTATCATTTACGAATCATAAAATAAATAAAATAAAATAAAGTATAATCGATACAAATTTTGGTAGAAGACAGAAGTTTAAAATAGCGCATACTCATCGGTAGGGTTTATTGGTGAGAATTTCTGTCAGTGTGATCCATCGGTGAGGTATATCGGTGAGGTTTTTACATCGGTGAAGTTTTCACATCGGTGAGGTTTTTACATTGGTGAGGTTTTCTCATCGGTGAGGTTTTTTCAGATCAAGTTTAATAATTCCCAACTCATGCATAATGTAACCTAACCTATATGAAAATAATGGTTTGGTGAAAATGTCAGCTAATTGATGTTCAATACCTATAAATTGAAGAGTGAAAGCACCTTTTTGGTAGTGATATCTCAGAAAATGGTGCCTTACATCAATGTGTTCGGTCCTAGAGTGAGATACAGGGTTCATTGAAATGTTTATTGCACTAGTGTTATCACAATTAATTGGAACATGCTTAAAATCATATCCATAGTCCAAAAGAGTGTGTTTCATCCACAGAATTTGTGGACAAAAACTACCAGTTGCTATATACTCTACATCAGTAGTAGAAAAAGCTACAGAATTCTGTTTCTTACTACACCATGATACTAAGGATTTTCCTAATAAATGGAATGTTTCAGATGTGCTTTTTCTATATAACTTGCATCCTGCAAAGTCAACATCTGAATAACTCATTAATTCAAAAGATTTTCCTTTTGGATAAAACAAAAACAAATTTGTAGTTTGTTTAAGATACATAAAAATTCATTTAACAGCAAGTAAATGAGATTATTTTGGTATAGCATGAAATATTGCACACATACACACAGAAAACATAATATCTGGTTGACTAAATGTAAGGTAATGTTTGATTCCAATCATACCTCTGTAATTGGTTTAATCAATTGGTTTCCCAGTTTCATCTGCTTCCAATTTACAGATAGTACTCATAGGAGTATCACATTCCTTAATATTATCCAAACTAAAACGTTTTAAAATATCCTTTTTATATTTACTTTGATTCAAAATAATACCATTTTCATTTTGAACAACATAAAATCCAAGAAAATATTTGAGTTCTACCATTAAACACATTTCAAATTCATTTTTCAAACTCTTTGAGAAATTAGTACATAAAAAATGTTTAGATGTTCCAAAGATAATGTCATCAACATAAATTTGTACTATCAACACATCTTTAGAAATTACTTTAATGAAATGTGTTGGATCAGAAATCCCTTTAGTAAAACTTTTTGAAATAATAAAATTACTAAGACTATCATACAATGCTCATGGAGCTTATTTTAAACCTTATAAAGCTTTAGATAGCTTGAAAACATGATTTAGAAAATGAGTATTAGTAAATCCAGGTGGTTGTTCAAACAAAATATCTTCTATTATAAAACCATTTATAAAAGCAGTCTTGACATCCATTTGATATAATATGAAATTTAGATGATCAACATAGGCAAGCAGGATCCTAATGGATTCTAATATAGCTACAAGTGAAATGGTTTCCTCATTGTCTATACCTTCCTCTTGAAAATATCTTTGTGCAACTGACCAAAATTTTTTCAAACTATATTTCCAGACTCATAAACTTTGTTTCTAAAAACCAATTTAGTGCCAATTGTTAATGTGTCCTTGGGTCTGTTAACTAATTCCCATAATTTGTTTATTTCAAATTGATTTAACTATTCTTCCATATCCATTACCCAAAATTCATCATTGATTGCATCAATGACATTTTAAGGTTCTAGTTATGAAATAAAGGCTTGATGATCAACTTGGTTTCATAGCAAATCTCTTGTCTCTGTCCCTCTATTGAGATTACCAACAATAGTATCTATAGGATGATTCTTTAGAATCATAGTTGATCGAGTAAAGGTAGGACTAGAAATTTCAGGATCTTCAATAAGTTCGAGTTCTATAGAAGCGGATTTTGGAATATGTCCATAACTGGATGTTTTTATAGTAGATTATTTAGTTTTATCATTAAGGTCCAGAACTGTCGAATCTTATTCAATATTTTCAAGAGAAGGTTTACGTTCATGTGGATCAGTTCATCAAACATGATATGAATAGATTTTTCCACACATTTGGTTCTATTGTTAAAGACTCTATAGGCTTTTCTAGTAAAATAATAACCAAGAAAAATTGCTTCATCAATTTTAGAGGCAAACTTGTCTACATTATCCTTTTTATTGAGGAAAAAGACTTTGCATACAAAGACTCTGAAGTAACTAACTTTGGGTTTTCTATTGTTCCATAGTTCATAAGGGGTCTTGCTAAGAATAGGTCTAATCAAGACTATATTAATAATATATCAAGTTGTATTCACATTGTCATCCCAAATGTAAATAGTCACGTCGTAATCGTTGAGCATGGTTCTTGCAATTTCATGAAGGGTTATACTTGTTCTTTCTACTACAACATTCTGCTAAGGTGTTATAGGGGAATAAATTTTATGACTATAGCCATTGTGTGAGGAATAAGACTCAAACTCAGGATTTTCAAACTCACAGACCTTATCACTTTTTAGGGATTTAATCATAAGTCCACTATGTTTTTCTATAGAATTGGATAATTTGACAAAATAAAAACAAGCTTCACTTTTATGAGCTAGGAAGTATACCCATGTATATCTAGAAAAGTCATCTACTAGGACATACAAAATAGTGCTTCCTATTTAAGATAGAAACTCAAGAAGGTCCAAACTAGTCCATGTGAACCAACTTGAGAGGTAGATATGTTGAAACCTCCCTCTTTGATTTAAAATAAACATTATGTTGATTTCTATTTTGAAATGGATTACAAACATTGTCTAATGGGTATTCAAGTTTGGGTAGGTCTCTAACTGTTTTCTTCATAGTCATATTTCTAAGTGAATGAATGTTGCAGTGTCCAAATCCTCTGTGCGAAGGCCAAGATTATTTATGAAAAGCATTTAAATAAGTAACATTTTTCTTGGCTAAATAATTCAAATTAACAACATAAACATTTTAATTTCTCAATGCAGAAAATACTAAAGCATTTTTAGAGTTAGAAACATTACAAAAAATCAATCAAAAACTTAACATTAAATCCATCATCACATTATTGAGAAATACTTAACAGATTATACGAAAGTCCATCAAAAAATAAATCATTTGAAATTAAAACTAAATTATTGTTATTGATATTGCCAAGGCCGATGATTTTTCCTTTAGAGTTATCACAAAAGGTGACATGGCCTCCATAAACCTTTATTAAGATTTTAAAGAATGAATAAACTCCAAACATGTGTCATGAACATCCATTTTCCACGTACCATATCTTCTTTTGAGAAATCTTCAAGTAGGTCACCTACAAAACAGGTTTAGATGGATAATTATTTTGGTACCCAGATCTTCTTGGGTCCAGACAGGTTAGTATGTAAAGCATTAGGTACCCAAATTTGTCAAATGAGACATAAATAATTTAACGAATCAATAGAATTTTAAATATAAACTATATTTGATCTATAACAATGTGAACAACTAGTTGAGGCATATTAATTTCCAGAACTAGAACTAGCATTATTTTTCCTGATTTAGGAATAAATCTATTTTTGGTAAATTGTCTCTGTCGAGGTTAGTATCCCAAACCAATAGTTTACTTTTATGCCACTTGTTTAACTAGAATTTGTGCAATTGTATCTTTTCCCTTTTTGAATTTTTCTATGTCCTTTATCAGTTTCTCATTATCCAATTTTAGTTTAGTATTTTCCTTAAGCAATTGAGCATTCTTTTCTTTTTCAATTTCAAGGGAAGATTTAACATTGCTAGTTAAAGAATTATGTTTCTTTAAGGCTTTGTACTTGTCGTTAAGTTCATTAGTGGTCTAATCTGGTATATTAAAATATTAAAATAATTCATCACTAGACAAGTTATCAGATTTGGAATCAGAATCAACTCCAGAATAGTATGAATTTAAAGCATGAGGGTCCAGTGTTACCTCAGATGTGTTTTTCATAAACCACATGTTAGCTTTATGAGAATATTTAAGCTTAAAAGAATCAGAATCTCTTGAAGTGTCTTTTGAAGCACTCCAAGTTGCATTCATTGATTTCTTATAGTTTTTGTCCTTGTAGTCATGTTTCATCATGAACTTAAATTTTGGGCAGTCAGCTTTAACATGCCTTTCCTTTTTCACTCATAGCAAATAATCTCATCACCTTTATCGGGATTCTTCCAATACATTTTCCAATGACCACTATTATAATATTTTCCTTTGTAATTTTATTTTATGATGAATTTCTTCTTCCTGTAGATATTTTTAAATGTTCTTGCTATTTGAGCCATCTCATCATCACTATCAGATGCACTACCATCACTGCTTAAACTATCACATTCACTTTGATTTTTTTTCCATTGTCTTTACTCATTGAAGTAGATGTCTTGATGGCTATTGAATTTTTCCTTGGTTCATCATCCTCTTCTCTGTTGACCTTCTCCTCTTCCTCACACATCATTATCTTACCTATTAATTCCTTAACAGGATTTTTGCTGATGTCTCATGATTCTCTAATGGAAATAGATGTGCCTATCCATCTTTCTGGTAGACATCTTAATATTCTCATGATCTATTCATTTGTTGGAATATTTTTTCCACGAGTTCTCATAGTTTTAACAATCTCATTGAACCTGAGATACATGTCAGAAATAGGTTCATCATGCTTTGTTTTAAAATTATCAAATTTAATAGTTTAGGTATTCATCCTCATTTCTTTAGCATTGGTTGTTCCCTCATGATAAGTATCCAAAGTTTCCCAGATATCGTAATCAGTATTTAAAGTAGTTATTCTATTAAACTCCTCATCTCATGGAGCACAGTACAGGCCATTCATAGCATTAAAATTATTATTATAAGCTGTTTTAGTATGTTAATCCCATGTAGTTCATTCAGTTTCAGTAATTTTATATTGAGTTTCTATTGCAGTCCACATATCAAATCCCATACTCTCTATGTGAATTTTCATCTTAAGTTTCCACTGGGCATAATTAGTACCATTAATGAAATGTGGATGGTCCTTCTAGTCTATTGTCCATAACAAGATTTTAGAGAATATATTTCACGAAATAAATTTTAGAAATAAACCAAATTTAAGATCTTTAAAGATGAAACTAAAAACACAGTTCAAAAATAGAGTTTTTTGAAAACAAAGATAATTAAAACAAGTACTCTAAGACCAAATGTTAGTCAGAGTGGATACTCAATAGGGGGGGTTAATTGAGTTCCAATTAAAACTTCTATTAAAAATAATTCGGTTAAAATAATTCTGTTAAAATCCCACTATTTAAAAACAAATTAAACTATAGTGAATTTATACAGATTGTAAGTGTTAAATTAGTTTCTCAATAATGGATTAGGTCTCAGTTAATTTAATCTGAAGATTAAATTAACTTTTGAAACTAACATACTGGTTCAAAATAAGTATAAAAACATTGTGATTTAACAATCATAGTAACTTTAAAAAGAAATTGTATTTCAAAGTAATTAGCTGCAGAATATACAATATATATAGTATACTTTAGACTTCAAAATAAAATGCACAGCATATATAACCAAGAGGTTCAGTATCAATACGAGACTTAGTGCTCTCCAACAATTTATATAAATTTGATCCATACCCTGGATTGGGGTAAACAACTGTGAAAAAACTGTCCAGGTAAAAATACCTCTACCACAGTTATTCATGGAAAAAACAAACAATAGCTCACAAGCTGTCCAGGTCTTACTTGATCTCTACCATTGTCCACAATGGGATATAAGGTATTTATAGAATTTTTGTGTGATGATTTAAAAATCCTCCAGTTTAGCTTAGGTGACAATGTGTGTATGAAATATACAGAGAATACACATAGCTCTAAATGTAAATAAAATAATAACGAAGATAGTAGATATGATTTTAGAATACTCTAGTGATGTGAAGTGCAGCTCTGGACTCATTTGATTAATCAGAAATGCTTCTGAGTCCTTCACTGGTTTTTGTCTGAAAACAGAGTGTCATTTTCTTCCTTGTTTTTGAGGTTTAGCTTCAACATGATTGCATGAAGAAAACATTTTAGTTCATCCCTCAAGATGTAGCTGGTGTTTTCCTCTAGAATAAATAGCTTTATGTATTTCCAATTATCTTCCAGTATGAATGTGTATTTTTCTTTTTGTGGGAATGCAACACATTTCAATGTTGTTCAGCCCTTGCCTTTTTAAACTCTTCACGTGCCTTCTTAGTTATATGTTGTTCAGTATTTGTCCTTCCTTTTATATCTTTCAGCTCTGGTAAAAAGAATTATTACCTTTTGCATGGGTACTAGGTACTGTTCCCTGACATGCCAAAACTATCATTAAATAACATTAATGGCATTAAAATCATAAAAAATGACCATTGCATAATAAATAAAAAATATTGAGAGAAGTAGAGTTTTACAGGTCAGTCTTTCATTAGTATCCTTCTGTAGGTAGTGGTTGACTTTATGTAGTAGTGACCTTATACAAGTAGCTCTTTGATCATATACCAGTAGCTCTGTGTATCGGTACCTATTTGATATTGAATTGGTAGCTCAATATACCGGTGACTCCTTCTATCGGTAGCTGTTGGTCTATCGGTAGCTCTGCTTTGTATCGGTAGCTTCATTCTTTATCGGTAAGTCCATATATCAATAGACTTACTCTTTCGGTAACTCTTGTGTAACGGTAGCTTTTATCAGCATACTTTTAGTTTGTGCATATCGGTAGCTCCATTTTGTACAAATGAAGTGTATATCAGTTTATTTATGCATACCAGAAGACATGTTATATTAGTTAGCATATATCGGTAGCTCTTATCAGTATCATTCTGTTTCAGTGGACTTACATATATCGGTAGCTCTGCCTATCAATGACTCTGTCTATTCAGTCTATCGGTAACCTTTGTTTATCAGTAGACTAAGTCTATTGGTAGACTAAATACTGGTAGATCTGTATCAGTAGCTATAAGCAGATTAGTGACTTAATACTTATCTGTTTTATTAAAAACATATCTTATTGAGTTAGGATTAATTCAAAACCCATATAAACATAGATAAATATTCATAAACATATTTCAAAGATTATTTTAATATAATTATCAACTTGATAATAGAATGTCAGAAAATTAAAGAATTAATATATCGATAAAAATTAATTGGGATTATCAATGTGAAAGCATAGTTGGGATTAACAAAATAGGTGAGGTGAAAACCTTTTATTCAACATTAATAAAAAATAGTAATTTTGGAATTCGGTAAAAAATATTTTATACATTTTACATTTATCCACCTTAAATCCTATACCAAATCTTTCCCAATTAAGGAAATTATTTACTAGAATCTCATTTATGAATTTTCTCATTTTTAGAAGCGATTACATCACTCTCATAAAATTGTACATCATCCTGCAATTATTTAATTATTTTTCCGTGATCAATATAATTTGTTTTAGATGAGTTATATTCTTCAACTGACTACTAATGTTGTTATAACATGATGTCCCTTTCTCTTAAAACCACATTATGAATATCTTTCAATGATATATGGTTCTTTAAATAATAAAATTATTTTTATATATGCATTGAACATTAAATAGCTTATTGGTCATATAATAAACTACCAGAATCCAAAATAGAAGATTAATAAGTTCTATCCTTTTCTTCTTATTCATGTAACAAAAAGAACATATTGGATTTTAGATTGATTTCTCATTTTCTGAATCAGACATTAAAGAGTTATAAGAGACATTAGATACACTCCGTGTATCATTCATTTCTAGTTTTTTCTTTAATAAAATGTTATTTTTCATTTGATATATATTTTCTAGAATTTCTATTTTATCTTTCTGTTGTGGACAATCTAGTCTGATGTGACATAGTTTCTTACATTCATATAATCAATCATTTTTTAGTTCATTCTTATATCACATGAATGATTTTTTGAGAACTCCTTTCTTATTTTATATTTTTTAGAATTTGTAATTTATAAAATCTGGTTCCATTTCAATTTATGAAGAATATAAATTTTCCATATTTTTTACTTATTAATTTGTTCTTCTATAGAGCTTATAAAATGTCACCTTCGTAGCATTATTTTCAATATTCAGTAAACTTTTATGAATTTTAAATTCATTGTTCATTTCTAATTCAAGCTTCATCAATGTCCCAATTAGTTCCTTCGTTGTAAAATCCTTGACATGTGATTATTTTCAAATAACAGACATTATTTCATTCCATTTAGAAGGATATAGTCTATGTACTTTCAAAACATGATGATATTCATCTATGTGATTCTTTATCCAATAATCATTATAAGGGAGACAAATTTCTATGTAGTTATAACATACCTCAAATTTCTATCATTGTTTGTTCCTTTATTTGAAACTGTAAAGGTTTTACACATTTCATAGATAGTAGGACATTATGATACTCGATTAAATTCGTCTTGTCTAGGACCATAAATAATTTCATTCATTTCCTTCAAATTCATTTAATTTTCAGCTTTGGTTTCAATATCCCATGATTCTAGTTTTTCAAAAATCTTATAAGGACTGATAATTATTTATTATATTCTCAATCAATGATTCATCAGATATTTAATCATCCTTGTTTTACAGTATCCATAATTATCACCATTAAAATAAGGGGTGTATAATATAGATATTCCTTCGTTAGGATCAACCATTTACATTTTCCAATTGACCATATGCTTCTATCTTGCTATAGATATATCCAAAATCTCACCTCTGATACCAATTATAAGGTTGGAATATACAATTCTTCACTAGTGGGGGGGTTGTTTTTTATAAAATCTTCCAAAATTATTACTTTTGACACCCACTATTAATTAAATAGATACACAATGTTTAATTAAATAAAAATAATACATAGTGGATAAATGTATATAATGAACACAAATTCGTATAGTGATTTGGAGAACAAATATTCCCTAGTTCACTCCACCTAATTCTCTCTCTACGAGCTTGGTGAATTTCACTAGTATGGCCCTCTTATTACAAGACTAAAATTCCACAACTACATGTATGTAATTGACACCATTACCCTAATTCTGAAAAAAATGATCCCTTTAGTAAATCAAAAGGGATCTACAATCCACATCATCGGTCGAGTAACTGATACTCCACCACAACTGAGTACGAAAAGTTATTCCTCAAATAAATCAAAAGAGTTTTATTTTTTTATAACAGGTTGAAACATTCAATTATAGTAGTATCAATTTTCAATATATGGATCTTCTTCTTCTTCAGAAATAACATTCATCAAGGGAGAATAATTTTGAGGAATTCTCATTTGGACAAAGATCTTAAATATAAAACCAAAAAAACAGAGCAGAAACAATCTTACAGAAGAACAAGATAGACCATTTTTATCTCTAATGTGTAGTTCTCTATTTGAGTTGTTCATTTGTTGTAGCACTGTGGAATGAATTTCAACAATGTATTATTGTGTAGGAAAATATATCCCTTTATAAAATTCTACATAGAAAAATGATACACCTATACCATATATAAAGAAAATATCATTCAATAGAATTCCACATCCTTAAAAGACACCCGATAAACCATAGAAATTCTAATTTGAACAAAACAGTGGAATCATAATTTCCCTTAAGAATAATAGTGATTTTCAACATTTAATACGGTTCATTGAATCAAATAAAATTACCATTAAATTTATCATGAATGAGATATGAAATATTCTAAAATACCATCAATTCCACTGCATAAATCACACAAAATACCGCATATCAAATCACTGAAATTGAATGTTCAAACATAAGGATTCTTCCAATGATGAAAAAAATACCAAACACAGGGTTTGACTACATTGTGTTCATTCATCGAACATATGATTTATCACGTATGGTTTATCATAAAAGTAAGGCTGATGATCTATACATTAATCTCTAAAAGGTACGGTTCATTACTTACGTAGGTTTCATTAGCCATACATTCTTCTCTTGAAAACATAATGTTATTTTCTTTCATAATTATATTTAACAATATTTTTCAAATAACATAGATATGAATAATCATACATATTTTTTTGAACAGGGGGTTGAGAAACAATACATTATTCTTTCAGCGTATGGTTAAATGAAAATATAAGGTTCATGAGCAATACGACTTGTTCAATGTAGAGAGTTTATTACATACATTACGGTTATGCACACATGGTATGAACAATGTCTCTAGAATGTATAAAAACACATTCCTAATACTTTAATTAATATTCCTTTCAAATTAAAACCATGAAAATAATTTTAGAATAAATATTATAAAAAATATTAATTCCCTAAAATACATGGAATTTAAAATAATTATTAAAACAGACAATGGTATTTGTGAGAATAAAAATCATAATAAATTAATGTTTATTGCTGAGATAATACATTCCAAATATGTGCCTCTATGGTTACTAAAATGATATTACATTAACCAAAATATATCTAAAATCAAGAATGCCCAATATAAAGTGCTATAACAGCCATTGATTCTAGATCAATAAATTATATAACCTAGGTGAAACATGTAAGAAGACCTGATCCGTGTCCTCAAACTCCAAAGGTCATCAAAAAGGATTTGAATAAGTCTTATACCATGAATGAGATGATTCTAGGTAATGTTTGATAAAAATAAATTTCAATAATTTTTCATGAAGGATATAAATACTGTGTTATGATACCCCTTCTACTTCAAATCACAACAGGGGTAAATATAACATTCTTCCATATAAAGCCTCATGATGATCCATTTTTACCATCACTTGAATGCTTTTATTGCATAAA
Organism: Viscum album; assembly: GCA_963277665.1. Classification (NCBI taxonomy): domain Eukaryota; kingdom Viridiplantae; phylum Streptophyta; class Magnoliopsida; order Santalales; family Viscaceae; genus Viscum; species Viscum album. The sequence goes on along the minus strand of OY728134.1, from coordinate 151,489,690 downwards.
AAAGTAGCTATGAGTTTTATTGTTTATAAATAAGCTCAAAATTCAACAATTTTTTCTCTATTCGTGTCTTTTAACATTTATATTATATGATAATATTGTCCATCAATTAATCAGTTATAAACTTTAGTAAAAGTAATTGTAAACCCAAAACTATATACCACCATTATCAAATGTAATATGTAAATAGAGTGTCTCTACTTTTATGATAGCCTGTGGGAATCCTTGATGTTTTATTATATCTCACACATAATTTATTCCCATCTCAACAACTGAAATGGTTTCCCTAATATAGAAAAATGGAATTAAAATTTCTATCCTTTTAAATTAACACATACAACATCACTTCCTTTAGTTGACCACATAAATCTAATATTTATTTTTAAAGTGATGCCATCGCATTTCCACAATAGAATGTGTAGTGGCTATAAAATCCATTTGAATATTTTTTCACCTTCACCTGCTGATTGGTGGAATACCATGTAACAAAACTAGCTATGCCGCTTTTCATCCTAGGACACAAATAATAGAGGCATGAGTCATGTCACATAATTGTATGGGTACGATGTACTTCCCAAGAAGATGTATAAGAATCCTTCATCAACTCCTCTTAAATAGAAACAAGGACCCCGATGCATATATGAATGTCAAACCTTTCATCCTTCTCAATGACTAAGAAATGTGGTGGGTCATCGTCAGTAATGCTATCTCAATGGACCAAATCCTTAGGATAAAGAAGCTTGTTTATCTTATCTCCATCTAAATTTGATATGGTCACTTATGAATCTATAAGATATAATTATCCATGTCATTCTTGTATCTATGGAAACACCTTCAAAAATTATTCCATTTACTCTCATTCGTTATTGGCCTCTTATACAACCATTGTTTTATTCTTCCATATTAGAGTATTAACAATGTCTTTTCCCTTATCCATTATATAAGAACGATTGATTTCAAATTACATTTAGTATTAGACCCATATTCACTATATCATATTCATAGTACACAATATGAATTTGTATTTATGTCTCTCTTGGAGTGTATATTTTTTTTCATCCATCATGTAGTGCCTCCAAAAACCCAAGGAGTTCACCACATCTTCTTACTCAATGTAGCGTGTCAAGAAAGTGTGTTCATGAGGTCTCAACATTTGAGACTTGTATTCCATGACTTGTTATCCCTACATTATAATGTATCCTTTCCTAATACATAATACATCACAATATACTATTTATCCTCTTCCTGGATCTAGAAGGACCATGACTGGGGATGATGTTAACCATCCATTCCACTCCTAAATATGCATCTCGGATGATATAGAACATAAAAATTTTGAAACCATTTATGTTAAATCCCATGATAGGTTATACTCAGAATTAATAGCTATGAATGAAGTGCCTCTAATAGCAAGATAAATTATGCAACAACAGATTTCAAAGATCATATTGGTTTTTTATAAGGAAACCACTACACTCGCTTTTTTTGATCCTTGGATACTCTATAATTTGATAATATGTTACCTTGGAAGTGAAGTGTATCAACCCAAAATTTGTATTTCATGAGCATAGAAATAAAATATCACTCCCGAAGAATATTTATAATGATATCATGATGTTTGGAATGGTCATACCAAGTGTGAGAATAAAATATGACGTCACCTATGAAGAATACAACAAAATAAGCCAAAAATTTTCGAACAACCTTATTCATCATAACCATAAAAAATGTGGTAATTTTTAGGATATTGAGAAACATATCATGATACTTGTACAATATATTACTAATGCTGAATATATTATGATGTTTATCTGTTGACCTAACCCACACATTAAAGTAGCCCTGACTCAAATCAATTTAGGATAAAACATTAAATCCTCAGAGTTGGTTGAAGATGTCATCTATATGATGTATGATATTTCTTATTTTCATACTGATTCATTTTCTAGAAATCTAAACAAATCATGATTTTCCATGACTTCATTCTTAGTGAAAGGAATAGGCGAACCCCATAATAATGTACTGGGTAATATAAAACAATTAGATTTCAAGTCATCTACAACCTCTTGAGATACAAAAACTCTATAGCATCCATAAGGTAATGAGGATAGGTTACTAGGGATTCTATTGAAACTAGCTCAATCACAAGCTATACCTATATCTCATATGGTATCCATGAAAATTCATCATGGAACACATCACTAAAATGGTCCACTGTAAGAGGTAAATATGTATGAATCATTCCATTATCATGTAATAAGTTATTGGAAATCAAGGATATCATTATGCATATACCATTATGCTCAGGTCTATCTTGACTTTCCTGGATATCCCATTCACCAGTATACACATTTCTAGCACATTGGGTAATGATAAAGACACCCAATAATTACAACAGAATATATGGGAATGATAGAGAACTAACTAGTATATCTTAAGAATTATATATAAGATTATTGTCTCAAGGATAAAAAGGTATGATAAGAAGTGATAACTGAAAATCCCAAGATATAACCTTCTCCATTAGTGTACACATTTTTAATTTACTCAAAATGTTGTATTTATAATAATAACTCCCAAGAATAACTCATTCATGAGCACAATGATTTCCATGATAGCCAGAATGAAAAAATTATGAAACTCACAAACACCATCGGTGTAGATAATAAGTAGAATCCACCATATTCACACCTCATACTATTAAAAAAAATTCACACTTACCATGAGTAATTGGATGTACTATATACACATGGACAAATCCATTTCCATATTATTCATCCTGACTACTTGTTGAGGGTCCACTCAGCTGGCACTACATGCCCATAGTTTTTCCTCCTTGACCATGTCCACCTCAATGTACTATATGACCAGTGGAATTCATGCTTCTGGCCTAGTGTGGGGATACAATATCGTTATTCAAATGGTGGATCAAAATTTAATACTCTTTATCTTGGAGTATATTGAAGGCCATGGAAAAAACATCTAAACATTCCCCATTCAACTTCAGGATCGACACTTCACTCTTTCGTAGTACCACTATGGATTTACAATACCATAACTCTATACTAATGTAATATTATAAAATTTTTAATGTGGATTCCATGGATTCCATTAATCTACTGAGAAGAATTTGAATGATGTTCCCTACCACTAGATGAATCAATCCTCGGTGTGGGTCCTTCATGCCCTATACGATCACATTCTCATCATGTTGCGCTTATTGATATGGGTCTAGTTTATAATACCTAAAATTCTAGTTAGATATAAATACATTATTTGTGACTAGATCGTATATCTACAGCCATCCTCTAAGAACATCACTCTCTAAATGCCATGTCTAGTTAAAGATCGTACAAAATTATGAATCTCAATAATATGAGATGAATAATCCACAACAAATAGGGATACATTCTCCATGTGCATACATTTCCTATCTCAAACATCACTACCTGTATTTAGATGAAAAATTTCTTATAAGGAATTCCAGAAGTCACTCTAGACCATGTAATGATAATGTAATTTCTGATTAATATAGTACCACCAATCTTGGTAGAACCAAGAAGCATATAATATGTGATCATGACAATCATCATTAGAGGAATCTGTAGAGGCTGGAATATTGATAACATGTCTTCAATCCAACTCTCATCAAATTGGTTGGACACCATCCCACAAAATGTTTTTTGGATGTTGTTTATTGAACTCTCACATGAACTATGTCATAGTAGGGTCCTGTAGTCGGAATCCATATATGTTCTTTATGAGTCATAGAAGACCCTCCCAAAATTTGTCCTCATCACCAATTATATGTAAAAAACAATGACACTTTGGTGAAACTACTGGTGGGTTAGGTCCCCTGACCTCAAAATCACGTTCATCGACACCTTCATGGAACTTGAACAGACGACATCATAGAGGAATATATATATAATTTTAAAGGAAATTATTTTTAACTCTATAATAGATAAAAGGAAGTAATCGTAATATAGGAATAAGAATTAGATATCACAGCAAAAAAACATACCAAACTACCTAAGATCTTAATGATATGGTATTGTTTGGGGTCTATGTATTAATCATAGAGGTTATGATATATGAGATTTCAATTACATGTTATAGTTGTAAATAACCTTTATGTTGTAAATTGATTTCTAAATTAATAGAATAACATTCTATTTAGGTTTTGAACCCTACTATTTATACATGAGCTAATGATTATATCCATATATATATAGGTACTATTAGATTCATCTTCCATTATCTTGTTATAGTGTTTTACATTTTATAAGTTGCAATTGGTACTTCCTATGACTACAAAAAGTATGTTTTGATTTTCCAATTATATGGATCACTATTCCCAAATTATAGAGGAACTCACACTCATTAAAATGATATTTGAATCCAAATAATTGTAAAAAAAAAAAAATTTATCTCATATGACCTATGGTTCACAACAAAACACTACAATAGGATAATTATTATTAAACTATACTGATATATGGGGAAGAACTATTTATGTTGATGTAAACACTTCAATTAATTCAATTATTTTATCCAGATATGAAGGTTTTGGACAATCTCGAATATAATATTCAAGGAACTAGAAATAGGAAACACGTGCTTCACATTATTATTAAACAGTAAATGAAATAATACAAGAATTTTTATTAATTATTTTTCTATAATGATGCATGATACAGTACCCTCTTTGCATTCCTGAGAAAGGGTAAACATAAAATCCACAATATTAATAAAATAAAATATTCTTGTATGTGACCCACATTATGACATCCTAAACTCTATTCACATATAGCTAACTGATCCCAGTTGTCCCTGTGTACTAAATCATTCCTCCTTGTACTCCAAAAGCTTCCAACTAGTAGTGAGGATCGATGGTGGTGTAGTGGGGAGACTAAAATCATGATTATAGTGGAACACAATGTCATAAGAAGAAAATATTAGAAAAATTGTATTAAAATAAAAACCATATTATAAATGTAGTGAAAACGACACTGATTATCAATATATATAAAATTATTTCATTGCCATAATGATATATAAAAATTAAAAGTAGTAAATTGTAACAAACACACATACAATTGAAAAATATCAAAAGAACCAAAACACTATAAGTGTTATCTCAAATATCTTCACAATGCTAATGTTGATCATACAATTCTAAGCTCCCATGAAATTTAAAATTAAAGAATCCATAACTGAGTGATTTCCCTAATATATTCCTTCATCCATGTATACTATACTGATACTGATCAGTGGTGTCATCAGTGTGTGAGATCCACTCAGTCGGCCATGATTAACAATGTTTACAAAAATTACGGTCTTTATATAAAAAATTCAATATCATGAATGTATAAAAATTATAAATGGAATAAGACACGTAATAAATTATCTTCTCCATTATATCCTCTTCATGGGATGCTCAGTCAAACAAACCTGCTTCATCCTATATTGGGTGTGTCTTAACAAGTTTCCTATAAATGGATAGCGTCTAATAATATTACCAAGGTGTCCAAGTAGATGGAATATAAATACTTGGACCCATGGTGTAATCAAAGTGTCAATGTAGTGATAATATGGGGATATGGTCCAAGGTGGAAAAAAGTAATTTATTACGAAAGAAACTCTTTAATACTCACAATAATAAACCACATAGCAGAGCTATAGTGGTGTATGTGTAATCAAAGGGGAACACCCTCTGAATTCCATTAGAAAAGTTTCAATCCATGTCCATGGAATACATCCCTAGTATATCTATACCAATGCATGATTTCAGCCCTTGGAACTAATATAAGGCACCGAGTGTCTATGGAAATAAAGCCGAATCTATGGATTATATCCAAGGAATTTAAATTTTCAGAAATGTAGTCATTGAATTTTCATTACTAAGTAGAGTAATTCAAATTCTAAAAAGTACAACATAAGATTACCTGGTTGGTATCCCCCATGGAAATTAGATCAATGAATTTGGGTGGATTCCATTTAGTTATTAATGTATTCAATCTTGAATCATCAACCATATAAAATTTGATCTCTCCATTAATAGAAAAATGATCCTTAAAATATATGAACCTTATATTAAAAAATAACTTAAATTCCATGTGAATACAATACTAAGGTACTATAAACATTTCATTTAATAAATTTCAATTTCACTTATAATTTAAAATAATATAACAAGTGATGTCATACCAATAATGATCACATTGAAAAATAAATAGTCCCATGTGATTAAAAAAATTTGAATTAAAATAAAAATTTTCATATGTTAAAATTAATTAAATCCTTTTATGAAAGTCCATCAAGATTCATCATTTGATATTCAATTGGAAAAAATAACAAAATTAAGTAGAAAAATTACATGAAAATAATAAATACTAGCTTAACTTGAGAAAATACTGAAGATGGAATGACAAACTGATAAAAGAATGAAATGGATTAAGGCATATACTCTTGTCTAACCAACACAATTAATGGTTGTCTGATTGATGTTTCCTTGAATTAGATGCTTCAACGCCTAATTTGAAGTAAAATGGGATCTCTCAACGATGGAAGGTGCGACAAAATTCGGGGAAAAGGAAAATGTGATGGCAGTAATAAATTGGGAGGGGTAAAATTATAATGTCATCCATTTTTAAGGGGAAAGACTATTTTTTTAAATATTTATGGAGAAACCATAAAACTACCATATTAGAACCTTGCCTAAGTGGAATAAGCCACATATTCTAGGAGCATGTTTTTGAAAAATCATTTACATACAATGCACCATTATATACACACTATGAATCAGCTGACACAGTTTAAACAATGCATGTGGATCTTGTAAAATGATTAAAGAAACTACGCACTTCATCAGTTTTCTCTAAATCCCAAATCTCCATTCTCCAAACAATCCCCTTTCACTCTTGAAACCATCATTAACTCATTAAGAATCTCAAAAATGATAATATTAAATATTTAAACTAAAATTAAATGTTTTCATGCCTCTAAGATAAGTTGAGATATTTTACTACCTTTCTTGTATTTTGAGATCATGGTTCAATCTTATTTTACCCTATTTTTTTATGTACAGTGAAGTGATTTGTATTTTTACAATGATTTATTCCATATTTTATTTTCTTCCTCTTTGAAAAAAATATATTTTATTTTTCTTAGAATTATAATATATATACATAGTATGTAAGATTCTCAAATTGTCTCCACATCCTATATATTAATATTAATTGGGTGAAACATTGACTAAAGGAATGTAATTAATTACCAGACACTAGTTTCTAACCTCAGGGGATTGGTAACTCCCTTCGTTCCATGCCATAGAATGGATTCGGTGTTGATTCAGTATATCCCCTAATTGTTAATGAAATTTTGTACAGGTAATGGTTGTTTTTTTTATAGTTGAGTTTGAGTGGGTTGTTTACAAACAACCATTACATTATGTATAAAGAGTATAACATTTTTTGGATAAAAGTGAAAAAAATTTAACAAAGGATAAGTATTGGCCATTCATTTCCCTATAAGAAAATTATTGTAAGAAACATTTATTGCATAACTCATAATTTTAACCTTTTATCTCATTTACCTTTTACCACCATAACTCAACATTTTCACCTTGGTAAAATAATTTTATAATATAATAAAATTTAAGATATTAGATAATTCAAAGATAATACATTATAATAAAAAATCCATTTTAATCAAAATAATTCAAAAAGTAATAATAATATATTTTAATATTACAATGCATACTTCTTTTGAAGAAAATAAATTTTTAATGAATTAACAATTTTATTCTTACTTTTAAAAAAATTATAAATCCTTACTTAAATGATAATTTATTATTATATAAATTAAAATAATATTTTACAAAAAGAAATATTTTAATATGAAAAGTAAATAAAATTTAAGAGAAAACACATAATATATAATAATTCAAATTTGTATAATAAAATATATTTTACTAATGAATATTTTTATTTTTATTTTGTTCTAAAAATATTAATTATTTTTTAACTACATGGAAAAAAGTACTTATTAGATAATGTTTCATCCAATCAACAATAATTTAATGACTATATTTCTGATGACTAATTAACCAAAAACAATATATTCAAGGGAAATATTACCTTTTCCATTCCTATATATGACATTATATAATTTTCCAAAACCATTCCACCCATTTTTGACCTAAAAATATTAATTATATTTCTAATTTTTTTAATTCCACAATTAAACTCAATTGTATGATCTTTATGGGTTATCATGAGGATAAATGCTTCCTGATTTATATTTTTAAATTATTTTTTGTTTTATCCCTCATTAAATTTTAATAAATATTTTCAACATATATTTTCCATTAAATTTAATTTCATATTATTATATTTTACTTTTAATTAATATTAAACAATTAATTTTTTCTCGTTATTGAATGTAGAATATATAATTGAATATATTAATGAATAATTTATATTAAAAACTAATTCTTATCGGAATACTATAGAAATATGAAACAAATTTTCCCCTCCATAGGGTTGATTCATAAAACAAAAAGTTACATAAAATATAATAGAAACAAATAAATATTATTTCAAATAATCATAAAATTGATATCCATATATCATTACACTAAATACATATATTTTATATACATTTAGCTCTTACATCTTCTAATTATTTCTAGATATTAACTCATGTGGTAAAAATAAATATAATTGTATTTTTATTTATACTTGTGAAACTAGAGTGAAAAATTATCTCCTCAAACATGATTGAATTTTCTTAATATTTTCAAATGAAATCAATGGATTATATAGACATGACCATTCAATTTATTCCTGGGATTAAATAATTTGAAATAAAATCTAAATTAAATAGTTATTATTGAAAACATATGGATTGTTTTTTAATTCAAAATACTACGAAAATTATATCGTTATAAAATTGTGTTGGAATAAAATAAATTTTGTTGTAATAAAATATTATAATTATTTATAAATTAAAAATATCCCCACATTTATTTATATACACTCGATGTAAAAATATCATCAAAATATTACCCCATGAACAATTAAAATCACAAGTAAATATGAGAAAAAATTACAATCGATAATACATATTCCTCATCATTCCACACACATGATCTCTATTCAATATTATTTTTAATAAAATCTAAATTAATATCCAACATTCATATATTCCCATATACATTTATATCTATATGTCTGATAATATTTCCCTCTTCACCCATAAAATTTTCATGGATAATTTTCTACTTTCCTAACACATTAAATGTCTAGTATAGGTTTTATATTCATATTAAATTTTTATTAATAATTTTAAGATCCTTTATCTGTCATATTTTCTTGAAAGTATGTTATATGGTAGAAATTTGACGGGTTACCTTTTGATAACAGATGTGGAATATGGGAGGTGAGTTCACTGTAAAGTAGAATTATATTTTTCTATGTTTTTAATCAATTATGTTTTCCTCAACATGTATTATTGAACTTATCACCAAATACACCCCTTATATGTTTATATTGGATCTCTACACATTATGAATTTCAAATATATGTGAATTAGTCATCACACACAATAGTTTTTTTTAAATTTATATATATTTTTTCTTTCAAATAGATGATGATATCTTAATTTAAATAGACAATTTAAAATATTATTTCAAAATAAATAATTAATCATTATAATATTTTGTAGAATTTTATTTCTTCGGTGATTCTCCTAAGACATCATATTACTATACATTTCAAAAAAATGATAATTTATTGACTTTACAAGAAGGATAAATTATGGATTTTATGTCTAATGTGGTGGGATATAAATGTTATTTATAAATTATTGTATAAAATATAATGGTAATATGTCAATGGTAGTTTAAAATTGAGAGAAAATGGAATTTAAACACTAATTTCCACACTCATGTAAATATAGGTCTAAATTTAATTTTTATTAAAAAAAATCACACTAAATTATAGTTATATCATTGGATTTATGTATTACCATTTCCTGGTAACTCGTGGTGTGATGTTCAATAATCAATGGGATTTTCAATAATGTATCAACTTCTGAATCCCTAATTAAGTTCATTTATAAAATAATTTTATATGGACGATAAAATTACCTAGAGATGCCATGTGTAAAATAGGGAAAGGGAGGAGTTAGTGGATGATGATGCTTCAGTTTTTGGGAGTACCCTTCCGCTACTTTGGATTTTAGGTTTTCCCCTGGTGCTTCTGTTTTTCATTTGCTTTGATCGGCTCACTTCTCTAGATGGCATGGCATCGATGATCCCATCCTCAATATCTACTCTTGTCCCTTGGGTTTCCATTGATGTTTTCAACCCTCAATCCTTAGTTGATGTTTTCAACCCTACAGTTGTAGAGAATCCAACTTCTTCATCCGATATTCAATTAGCGTCTGGTCATTGCCTCAGATCTATAGAGAAATCGTAGTGATCCATTGTGGCTTTGAAGAATGCCAAGTGGTGCGGTGATTCACGGATGTCAACTGGTCTGGGTGTTGTGGCAGATATGTCTGATGTGTGGCTGTCGGATCCACCCTGTGGTTCTGATAATCTTGGTTCCCTCTCAGGTTTGGTAGGGAAATCAACTCGAGGGTTGATGCTGGTTAAAGATGGTTTTTTGGAATTGTTCGGGGAATTCTGTCATAGTTGAATTTTTCATAATGTTTTATCCTTTCATGTTGAAGCTGACCCTACAATGCTTGCTGGGAGAATTTCAATTGGTAAAAATAATTTTATTGAACGTATTTTTCTTCTTAAAGGTGCACATCCATGGAAAATTTATGATTTGATTCACAAAATCTCACCATTCTGGGGTTTATCTAACTAGAAATGTGTTTTTATGGGCCGAGGATTTTTTTCATTTCTTTTTTCCCTCTGATGATTTGAATCTTCGAGCATAGATCATGGTAACCCTATTTTTGAAATTTGGGAGGCTTCATTTTCATGAATAGTCTTTGTATTTCAATGTCTCATGTGGATAAAATGACTTCTCTCAACTCCGGATGAGTCTTTATGGACTCAATTGGGTCATCTGGCATCTGATAATTTTGCATGATATTGGTATGGAAATTGGTACATCGATTAGTCTTGACAAGGAGACAGATAATGATTGGTTTGGTAACATTTCTAGGATGTTGGTAGAGGTTGATCTTACCTCCATTTTGATTGAAAATCTATCTCTTTCTGCCCCTTCTGAAAACATTCAAACTGGCATCGAGTGTGAAAATAACAACTTTTTTTCCAATAAATGTATGGTGGGTTGACACTATTTAGAGTTATAGCGGAAGAATGTTTCTAGTGAGGAATGTGGGGTGAGAGTTCATTCAACAGCTCTCTGTCATATGGAGTCCAAGGTGAAGAACTCGATATTGTCAAAGTATACTGCTCATGATGGTGGCTCATTAAACGAGACAGTTCCCATTGTTGCTGTTGTGCCAGTATTTGTGAAATCTGACACTGGAATATGGTTGATAGTTGATGGATCTCTAATGGAGGCATATAATGGCCCCTCTAATACTCGTTTTGACAAGGTTAAAGAGGCTACTCTAGTTGAGGACACCCATATTCGGACTTCTGGATTGATGACCACTGACACCACCCAGGAGTATGTCTCCAATCAGAATGACGTGCAACAACATATTGATATCCAACAAGAAATACAGAATCTCTTTCATGTATCTATATTACCTGAGAAATGGGGAAACTTTTCAAAGGATGAACAGAAGAAGGTGGGTTCCCTGATTAGAGTCTCAGTAAGTGGTGGGCCCACATTTTATAAGGATGCAATATTATGTGGCGTGAAGAAGATTCATGATGAAGAGTTCATATTTGTCCCCTCAATTTGGAGAACATGTAAGGATTTTCAAAATTTCCAACAATTGGTTGATGAGATCATCGTCTAAGGTAGTGGATACAAATGTTTTGAATGTCTTAAATCGAGATAAGTCTCAATCTGAGTGTGTGTCTACTGGTGACTCTGATTATGGAAATTATATGTTGTACTACAATCTTTAGAAATATTCTTGGTGGTTGAGGACATTTCGGTTTGTTTGAACCCATCCACCACTCTGATGTACTATTTCATTCGTTTTAGTAAATGGTCAGAAGCATTGCTTCTAGTTAGCCTTGTCTGGTAATTTTATATGGATTACCAAAATTTAATAATTTTTTTAGTAATGAAATGAGTCTAAATCTTACAAAAGTAGTTAATTTGAAAAATGGTATAATAATAACACATAAAAATCAAACAAGAATATACCTAAACAAAAAAAATATGAAAAAGAAAACTAAAATATAAAAAATTATTAAAAAAATATCCATCTCCACTACCATTTTATGATGTTTCCTAGTCTCACGCATAATAGAAATATTAATATTCCATAAAATAGTATAACACACAATAAAAATACAAATAGATATTTATAATATAATTAATCATTTTTAATCACCTTGAAAGAGTGGGATTTTATCTACTCGATTTTCTATAAGATTATCATGGTTATTCTTTAATATTTTTACATTTACAGTGAGTGATATATTATCTACCCTTCTAATGAATTCCACTACAAAATAATTAATAACATTAGTATATATTGATAATATTTCCCACCATAAATAAATCATAAAAGGAATAATTTGAGTTTGGAGAGGTAGTGAAACCCTTGATCCCCTTGATAAAAGTCTATTTATGAACTTATTTTTCATGTGTTACCTTTTATTTTCCATAAAAAAATTTAAATTATCAATTTATTCACTCCTAATTTCATCATTCTCTTCAATTGTTAATATTTATTTATTTTATAATTTTGATTAATCAATGTTAGTTTTCATCACTACTAAATTTTTTTACTATTACATATTTTAGAGTATAGTGTAAAAATTCATATTAAATTAAAATAAATATGTATGTTACAATGGAAATTTGAGGAGATATTATATATTCCAAAAACATTTCTTATAAACATTTTCATGAATAATTTTTATTATGATTGAGAATTTTATATAGAATAAAGTATTCTTATCATTTTTACACTACAATAACGCCAATAGTATATGCATTGTATGTTATAAATATCTAACAAGTCATAACATATGCCTTCATTAATTATACTATAAAATTATTTCAATATTCATTTTCTTACACATATGTGAAAAATCATGTAATTCCACATGTAAAATATATGCAATGACTGAATTATTAATAAACAACATAAGATTGATGAGTTCTTTTGGACTTTTCACCAAACAGATTTGAAACATAGTCAATAATAAGAGATATATATGTGAAATAACAATGGATGTGAAAGGTTTATATGAAATCCCAACCACAGACATCAATGGTTTTCTAAAAATTCAATCATTTGTATCAATTTATTATCTTTATAAAAAATTATACTAATATAACTTTATTAATGATTATTATAATATATATGCTTGTTATTGAAAATGGATGGATTATATAATCCAGAATCCCGATCCATTCACTATAAATGTACTCTATAATCAAATTTATATAAGAAAATTAAAATATATATATATATATATTATACTTATAGGATATTATATTCACCGTAAATATATACCATCCCATACATAATACTTTGATTCAACCATTATTTTTATAATTTATATTTTATTTATATTTGATGAAATATTAGATGTGATAATATAATTAACCATGTTTCATTCCAATTTATTTCCCCAAAAAAATAATCTAAAGTTACACAAATGTAATTATATTATTAAATGGTTGTTATTTTGGTTTTACTACCTTTATATTGTGATGTAATGTACACATGTTTTTTTCTACCAATTTATATTAGTCACATTGGTCATTAATATCCACATTTAATTAATTAATTACAAATATTTATACCAATAACCTTGTATTTTCATTATAAATATTTATCATATGTCATATTGTTTTTGGTTAATAAAAATATTTATTTTAGTTTCATGTAAATTGGATATAAATTTATAATATTAGAAAAAACTTTTAAAAAACTATTTTGGTAGATATATTTAATATAGTTAGAATTTACTACTCTATAGGATTTATAAATCAAATATCTTTAAAATATTTCTTATATAAATGTGTTAAACTCATTTAAATATCAAATCCATCACACAATAATATAAATCCACCATCAAAAGATAGGTTTTAAATGACAGGTGGTTTGGTTATCTTGTATATTATCCCATTAATGTATTTATTATATGTGTCATAATAAATAATTTATGTATCATTTTTAGGTAATTTAAAAATATAAAACCAATTATATTAAAATATTTTATGAATAACTTATAGTATCATGCATTATCTAAAATTTATCTTCTGTGACTAACACATGTGGGGTAGTTATGTGAAGTAATAATATAAATCAATGATTTATAATCATTTATCTAATTCATCAGAATTAGATAAAATAGATCAATTATCCCCTCATATATAAAATATTACTTGTGAATATTAATTAAAATATTTTTTCTGAATATAATTTCTTCAGATCATATCAATATTTGATAACAGTTAGTCAAAATAAATTCTAAAATATATGCTGTTATCTTAAAATCTCACCAAAATTATTAAATAAAGTTATATAATATAATCACTGTTATCATTTTAAATATTCTAAAAGCATTACATAATCAATGTGGAATTTTTAAATTATTAAAAGTCACATAAAACAAGTAAACATGGTTTTCTCTAAGTCGTCTGGTGTAATATTCACATCTAAATTACTTAATAACCCATATAGAAAATATTAGTGTGTTTTATATACTAAAGGTTACAATATTTATTCATAAAAATGTATGGTAACTATTCCTTTTTATTAACTTAATTTAATCTTCTATAATCAGTCTATACACTTGAATTATTTTTTAATCTCACAAACACTAAATAGATTTCATTTACGTTTTTAGAATTTTGTGACCTAGATTTTTCAGCACAAAATGAATTGGGTTGAACACTTGGGAGTTAAATATGGAGTAAATTGTGAATAATTCAAAAACACTTCTACATATATACTTAAAAAATCCATTTGTAATGGATTTATCCTTCTTTAATTTTGTCTAACACATTTTTATTCATCAGCCCTTTAAATCATATGCATAAAATTTTCAATAGTATTTCTATGAATATTTCCATGCCTCACTGCTAAAACTATTATAATATACCTAAATAGTTTTTAATTAAATCCATTAGACTAGTTATAGATTAATACCGATGATCGTTGGATGAATTTATTCTACTATTATTGAGAAATATTAATGATTATGTTGTAATTAATAATTTTGTTGGTGAAATATTAGATGATAAATTTTTGAATGACTAACGTCTATAGCATGTAATTACTCCACAAAATATACATTAACTTTTTTTCATTTGAGGTTAATAAATCCAATGTTTCAATGATTCCAAATCTTACCTCATCCACTCGGTTCTGTCAAAAATTTATAATCATATCATACATTTCTATCACTGTTTTGTTAATTTCCATGAGATCCTTATTTTAATACTTATTTACCAAAATTGAGATTTCACCTTAAAAATTCATTCCATATATTATATTATTACTTTCACTATGTGAGAGGAAAAATATCAATGTACCCATTTATGGATATCCCAAGGATAAAAATATATTAAAACAGACACCATTCTCTCTAAAATCTATCCTTAATGTTATCTAACAAATATTTATTATTTTTATTTCCATTTTTAGAATGGTTCTTCCTAATATGATTGGCTCTTAACTATATGTTATAATCTGCATTATGTTTGGGACCAATAAATAAACAAGAAACATCTAATTGCCCCCTTAAAAAACATATTAATTTAATCTATTTGAAATGGTAGTGGATCTATTTGAATAATGATCAAAAACAATTATTGGATTTCTTTCATTAAAATGAAATAAAAAAATACTTAGTAAGCGATAAAATTTATTAAAATAATAATATTTTGAAATTCATTTGTGAATATTTAATCATCAATGTTTTAAGGAATTATAACTTTTCCTATATAATAGAATTTTTTTGGAATATGTGACATAATTAGATAAAACACATTTCATTCATGACTATATATTTCATTACCTTAGAGTGTCTCCATATTTATTTATTATTCCAAAATGAATTTAGAATATCATGGAAGTAATTTTATGGTTTCTAAGAGGAGTTTGTTTATTTGAACATTTTAAAAATTATCATGGATTTTTAAATGGATTTCTTATTTGCTGCATTATTTTATAAAAACCCCCTTATATAGAATCGTAATGGAATATCATTAATCCCATATAAATTTTCAGGTTTTTTTTATTATTTATTAATATATTTATCATAAATAACTCAACATTCCTTTTAAATTTTCGGTTGATCTATTCCAAATTATATTGTGATGGTCAGTGAATTTACTCTCCACTTCTTCTTATCACCATATTCAAATTAAATTTATTATTTATTTGTGATTTAGATAGAGACTTACTAGAATCATTTTTTTATTTCTCTACAATCATAAAAAATATGTACCATTGTTGTATTTATTTATTTTGAAAATTTAATTAGTTTTTATATATTATAATCAGATTTATTTAAAGGTTTCCATTAAATTTTTTTAATTGTTTATTAATAATATAAATATAAATATAAAGTGGGAATTCGATTGTTTTTTGATATCCCATCTTATATCCATACATAAAAAGTGATATTTGTTTTAATAGTTTCTAAATGGGGTCAATTATTGATTTAGATAGTTACAATATTTTCATTAGACATAGGAACAATCCCTCAAAACATGGTTGTTGAAATTATGTATTTTCATAAGCTATATAAAAACTCTTAGCATGTTGAATTGAAGAGAATTGAATTGTGAAAATATATTGGGAAGAACATTGTCATCAATTCATAATTGGAAGTGGTCCATATGATATTTTTATCGGATCTATCTTTCTTACCAAATAAAAAAGCTCATCAAGTCTAGATTCAAGTGATTCATATTCATAAAACATTACTCCATGAACTAATGAAATTATATTACCTATTATGATAAATTATTGTTTTATTTTTATTTATTTTTAAATCATTTTTCTTGTATTAGTTTATGGTTTTATAATTAATTAACCTACATATTATGCATTGAAATTATTCATATCAAAGCCATGCAGTCCTTTATAATGGAAGACAATGAAATAGTGTCCTTAATCAATTGAGAAATAATCTTTTAAAATGTTTTTAATATTATCCAAATAGTCACACAAAGCTTCCATGATTTCTTTTGTTGTGATATTAACTTCCTTAAAAAAGGAAATGCTATTTTATATTTCAAAAAAATATTCGATGAAGATCCTATGTTGGTCATATCAATTTGATTATTCTCTTCAAAAAATTCTATTCAATAAGCCCATAAATTTACATTCTATTGAAATAAGGAATTCTATACATTTCAATTTTTAAATAGAGACACCCATAACCATTAAATTTTCAGTCACTAGTATAAATTAGTGGTGGTAAATTTTTGGATGTTTCTCTATACAGAATTGAATAATGGGAAATAACATAATCATTCTAATTTTTAGTTCATATTTAGTTTTTAATCCATGATAAATAGTTTGAATATTATGAATAATGTAGTAAAGAAGACATATGTCTTAAAGTCTTTTACTGAAATTCTATAATGCGGATTCCAATAGTGACTCTAAATGAACACTATTAGATTTAACTCAATTAATTGAATATATATTCATAAAATTAGGTAGTATATTCTCATTTTTTCTTATTCATATTTCTATGAAAAAAAATGGTCATATAATATTAAAGATAAATATTTAATAGGCCATAACACTAGGAAATGATCATTTATTCCAAATTAAATTTCAAATAAAATAAATATTAATTTTATGAATGTAACACCACAATCTTGATGATGATATCAAAATATTAACAAACAAACATTTAGGATGTAATGTTAAATTTTATATAATCATAATATTAGATAATAGTATAATATAAAAATTATGGTTTCTAAAATGTGGATAATGATTTCATTTCTGTAATTTTCTTTGACTTATGATATGGTCAAATAGTACCAAAAAAAGTATGGGGGGTGTTTGATATGTTTTGAATATGAAAAACTATAGAGAAATAAAACCTATTGTGAATCATAAGGAGAATGATTTTGTGAGTGGTTTAGGATGAAGAGACACTACAGTCCACAATATGAAAATCCCTTAAATTTATAAATTCTCATTATAACTCATAATCAATGAGATTGATCAAGAGAATATAATTATGTTCTTAGGTAATGTAAATTATGTGAATAGACATTATAATGATTACCGTATGTTAATCATACTTCTAATTTTTAGGGGTATTATGAAATCACTAATCAGATCAATGGTAATGGTAAAAATCACTACTAAAGACACATATATTCAAGAGAGGGTGAAATAATTATATAAGAATTGTTATATCCACCATTCATAGAAATAATAGAAACCATCATAAGCTCACATAATTAATATACCATAACGGTAAGATCAATATATTTGGTGGGGTGGGGGTGAAGTGAATTTTTAGGATCTTTTTAGATTTTACATCTTTAGACAATCTAATGTTTGGATGATACTCAATTGGAAATATCAGAGTAATAGAAACAAAAAAACTAGTGGAATATAATAAATCTATAACATAAAAATTAACCAAATAAATAAAGATAAAAAATAATATAATTAAAAATAAAAAATCAAAATTGTGTGATTGAATTCCGCATAAGAATATTTGAAATCTTGAGAAAAGTTTGTTAAAGGACATAACAATTAAAATCCTAAAAACTATTTTCATTTGAACAAAAGGATTAAGAGGATAAATACAGAAAATCAAAGGATATATTGGGGTAATATTGGAATAATATTTGATCATATATCTCATATAAAGAATTTATTTTCCCAAATATTTTTAAATTGATATGGAGAAAATTCATAACCATAGAATTAATTTAAAATAATATAATTTTAGTGAGTTGTTACACTCAAGTTCATTTTCAATCAGAATATTTTAATAATTAATACATTTACCCATTTTAATTTTTTAAAAATGATTAGAATAAATAGTTATTGTCATTATAACTCTCTAATCAATTGATAATTATAATAAATATATTAAAATAATAAGCCTATTTATTTTATAAATACACCAACACAATCAAAATTCTTAATATCACAATAAAAGGAAACAAATATAATGACTCAGTTATTGATGTTGTGAACATCTTAGAAATTATGATATATTAGTACATAATCAATATCTAGTCCTCAATATGATGGTATCATATATATATATATATAGTAAAACGATTTAGAAAATAGATAACCGAATTTATATGTTCATTTGGCATACATGTTACTTCTAATAAATACAATTACTTTGAAAACATATTCTATCAATATAAAGTGTTCTTGTGACTTGAACGTGGTGTTCCAAGAAAACATGATTTAATATGGGTAGATGAAATTTTTATAAAATATGAAGATAAAATATTCATAAAAACATAAAATATGATTGAAGTAAATTCATGGAACATATATAGTGGGATACAATTCCCCAATATAGCGATACGTAAGAAGTAAATTTTTGAAAATAAATTAGTTGACTTACCCATTTTGATAAAAGAGAAACATGAAAAACATTAAAATTTAGCTATAATGATGTAATGTTAATAAATAATTCTTATACAGAATCAAACATACTATCAATTATAATATGAAATTTCATACTATAAAAAAAGTTGAATTTTTTTAAAATTTATACCCCTTATCGAATAAATGAAAACAATCAAAAACATTCCACACAATATACTGTTTGTCCATTACATCAAACTTACATACCATTATACATTCTCTATCCACTATTACTGTCAAAAAAAGGGCGTGTGAAGTAATTATAATGATAGACAATTTAGAAAATAATTACCCTCCAGAATATGTCTACCATTATAAATATAATGTAATATGAATATGAATGGTTTGGTTTTTTTTTGAAGATATATTAGTTAAATTTTTTAATTCAATTTTATGTTAT
Organism: Viscum album; assembly: GCA_963277665.1. Taxonomy (NCBI): domain Eukaryota; kingdom Viridiplantae; phylum Streptophyta; class Magnoliopsida; order Santalales; family Viscaceae; genus Viscum; species Viscum album. The sequence continues at coordinate 151,469,562 of OY728134.1, read as the reverse complement.
TATAGTATATATATATATATATATTATACCCACATTAGAGTTAGAAAAATTCTCGATAAAAAATAAATGTTTCCTTATTTCTCAAGGAGTTTTTCATGATAATAGAATACACATGTAAAAAAAATTGATGTATATTATACATATAATTTATTTTATATATTTATATATCTGGGAATTTAAGAGTTAGTTATATATATTCGTCATCTAATTTTCTGTGATAATTAGTCTTACTATAATATCTTCATATTTTTTGAAGTCGAGTCTTATATATCAATGTTTCACATATGAGTGATGTGTTGTATTTTTGGAATATATAAATTTACTATTACTATCAAAAATAATTAAATTATTAGTGAAATACAAAAAAAATATTCAGTGTATGTTTAATAGATATAATATGTGTTCAATAAAATCAATCTTCATCATATAAAACTTCAATTTTGTAATATTTTACCAAATATTTCTTCTATGTAGACTACGAAAGTAAAGATTCACCTAAACAATTAATGGAACCATGTGTACTCATATATCCATTATAGAACCTCTGAAATATTTGTTCAAATAACTCTTATGAATAAGCATAGATCCATAAGTGTAGAAAATTAAAAAAAAAAATTGATGTTCCATAAGTTAATGACTGATTTTTATCACTTATTTTAGATGGTTTTATTTCATATTTGTTTAGAATCTCACACACAATGTAACACCTCACACTTCCATGATGTTCTTCCTTTTTAAATATTTCAAAAACGAGCGATGTATGTGACACTGAGTTCAAGCACACTATGATCGACTAAACTAGCCACTTAAAACGCTTTTATGAAAAATATTAACCAAATTTCGAATATTATATACCCCATATAATTTAAAAATTCATCTATTGTGTTTCATAGACACAATATAAAGAAAAATGAGATTTTTCATATAAAATAAGTATTTTTTCAAAATATGTTGTTTTTCCACATTTCAATGGAGAACCCTTTTTAAATCCAATAATCAACACATTTATATAATAAATTTTATGAAATTAAATTCCTCTTTATAATAGAGACTTAAATTTTTTGTTTGGATAAATTTTTGTTACTTTTATGATAACATTCATTTTTTTATGATTATTGAAAAATAATAAATTTTAATTGAAAAACATTTTTTTATCGAAATAAATTATAGTGTCAAATTATATAGTAGATTAGTTTTAAAGTATAATTAGATTATATACCTATAATTTATTATAATTGAGGTAATTGGATTTAATTTCCCATTTAAATTTTACATAAACATACATAAATACGTTAATAGTCTTTTACGTCTTAAAAACCAACTTTTTAGTTTAGACAATGAGAATAAATTTTAAATTAATATATCCAACTTCTGTGTTTTTAATTTTAAAAAATGGATTCAATATTTGGAATCATGATGTACAAATTTTTAAAATAGGTATATTTTATTTTTAATTATTATTAATAGTGTCATTAGTAAATATTACATTTACCATGGTTAAAGAATAAATCTAGTAAATAAGGGTAAAATAATATTATAATAATATTAAATTACCCTTACACATGTCCTAACCCTATTTTCATATATTTTTACAACCATTTTCATTCTTGGGTTAATTTTTGCTCCCCATGTAGCCACTTTTAATTGAAAATAACAACTTATAAAAATTAATTTAATGTTGAGGAAAATTTTACATAATCATATATCTTTTAACAAAATATTATTTATATCATGTTATATAAGTTCTATTTTCAACTAAAAATAATCATTAGTAAAATCCAATGATTTAATAAAAAATTATATTATATTTATAAATTTTAGACATAAAATAAATATATTTATTAATGACAATTTAAGCATGAAATATTTTCCGTATTAAAGAAGGAATAATATAAATGATATTATAAATATTAAAGTAAATATAATTTGAATTTTATGATGAAATTCCTGAAATTTAATGGTTTATATGTCATTTTAGGGTTGATTTAATATATTTTTTTAAAGTAATAATTTTTTTCTGGCATTTATAAAAATAATATACTAAATAGTGTCAAAATTGAAATAATTGAGTTTTGAAAAACACTAATATATTATTATATAATATAACATTCATTAAAATTAAATATTGTGAAGAAAAATTATATAATGTTATATATATCATTTTTGAATTACTTTTGGTTGTTTTTAAATTTTGTACTACGTTTATTAATAATACAATTTAATAATATATGAAGACACGGTAAAAGTTAAACTCTTTAACAAGGAGTAAAATATAAAATAAATGATTAACATGGAGAACTAATATTGTCGTAAAAAAATTTTTTGAGAGTATATCTACTAAATAACACCTTATTATTTAACTAAATCCATTTTTAGATATTATAAATATAAAATAAGTTTATAATAAATTAGTATTTCAGGCTCTTCTTAAAGTGCCCCTCACCTCTCTTATAAAAGGGTACTTAATCTTCTCTAAAATTCCCTCCTAAAATCAAATTAGATCTGCCATCCCCTGATAATATATCTTTCCACCTACCCTTAATTAAATATAGTGGCCTTACATTGATTATAACGAGAACCTAATAAGCCTTTTTTTCAAATCAAAAGGAATAACTCGAAGAAGATGTAATTATTTCATCAACTCATTCAATGTTCGTTTTGTCATCCACTTTTCTTATTTCTGTTGTTTCCATACCACAATAATAAATCCAGTACCTTCTACATAATTAGATGTTATAATTAATAATTTAAATCTATTTTCATTAATCTATCCATCTTATGGATGACAAAGTCAACATATGTGCGTACGTACGTCTTACCGTCTCCACCTCATGGTGTTATTTGTTATTCAACAGTTCATTATTTTGATGGGTTTAATAATGAGTATAATTGATTTAAATAATAAATATAACATGTAAATTAAACATTATATAAAATATACCATCCAATTACAGACAATTTCACCATCAATAGAATGATATTATTGCTCGTGCAAACGTACAGCTAACTGTCTCCAGGAAGTGATTAGATTCATTTCCACGTTCACCATTCAATGATTATTATAAAAACATATAATATTAATAAGAATGTAATATATGACATAACATTTCTATTGGAATATGTGTGTGTGTGTATTTACATAAATCTCATTCACTTTCTTCTGTTCAATAAGATATGAAAATGGAAACAACATTTATGCATTCGTTCGACAAACCGTCTCCCAAAATAAAGTTTTCTATTTCATATATCTATCTATTATAAATATTTATATTCTGAATATATATGATACATAAATTATTTTTCATATTCTGGAAGAAATTAAATCACGATATAAGGGATACAATCAAGAATAACATGTTAAAACACGTACGACAAAGAAAGCAATTATTATTGGAAATGTCATTTTAACATGGATGTTATTATAAAATGGGTATTATAAAGTCCAAAATAAATCAATTATTATATCATAAATATGAATATAATATAGTATAACTTAATAACATACTATGGTCCTTATAACTAAGCTTAAATTTAACCTTTACCAAAGGAAAGTACAATGTAATGGTTAATTCCCCAAAATCATTTTTATCTAAGATTGATCATGTGTAAGTATTTACTAGGACATATTTATTATCCATGTCCATGTTTCAAAAATGTTTTTTCAAAATGATTCTTTTTAATGTAATCTTTAAAAAATTCATCATTTTAAATATTTTAAATATTTATTCTTCCAAATCATTCTCATTAATGTCCATGTTTTCAAAAATTGTTTCAAGGATTTATTTATATGGACATAAAGGTTTTTTTTCAAAATTTTCAAAGTGGTATGGGAACTTTTGATCCAAAAATATATTTTAAATTTACTCCTTTATAAATTTGAGACATTTAAATGATTTATTATAAAGGGTATATTTATCTCATAGAGCGTTACTGATCATTTTCAACTATGTCAACATCATTTAAAAGATATTATTCTGGATTGAGTTTGATTTATTATAATATAATATACAATATACAATTTGTATTGAATGAGTAATGATATGTTTAACTGTGGATGTTCTATTTTTATACCATTCATGGTTTATGTTTATGACAATGATATTTTATATGATAGTTTTAATATGAATAATTTTGTTATGTTTTTCCTATTCAATTTAGAAATGTATTGGACTTAATAAGTGATGGGTTGGGCATGCTATAGCCCCTCGATGCATCGGTAGGTATAATGGGAAAAATTAGTGCTTTGGAAAAATGGTGTGAAAAAAATTATTTGTATTCTTGGAACAATTTCTTGACTATGGGGTTCTGTTGTCCAGCAGTATACATTCCCTCATTAGGAAATTAGTTATTACATGTGATTATTCAACTAGTATAATATACATCTACATTTTTATATGGAAATTTTTTATTTATATATTTCCATATTATTTTATATTTTGAGTTTAAAATGATTTTTATTATTATACATCATTCCTTAAAAATTTATAACATCTACTAAATTATTCACCCTTACTATGCATCTGAACTGACCCCTTTCTTGTGTTTTGTTTTCATAGGATTCGTAGAAGTGTATTATGGTGGATATATAGGGATATGATGGGGTAATAACAGTGTTGGAAAGGTTTATTTATGTTTTTTTTAATGATTTATTTTGTAATGTAATGTTCTTGTATGTAATCTATTTACTAAGAAAACTAAACTAATCGATACTTCAGGACATAATTCCTTGTAATCATGCCAATGCATTAAAATAATGCACATGCTCCGGGATTTTCGGGTCAGGGTGTTATAGATTGTATCATAGGAAGTTTAGAGTTAACCTATGAAATTTATTTAGAACACATAGATTAAGAATTATATCAAAATGATTGACTCCGCAGATAATTATAGAAGAACTCCATATAATTTTTGTTAAGTAGGGATTTTGTGGGTTTTCTATGAAGTACATATATACTTGGATACTAAAACTAGATGTGGTTCTATAATATATTTACATTTGATTGGAAAGTCTGACATGGAGTATCGGGCTTCACCCGGGGTATCCTGGTACATGAAAACGACCCTTACTACGCACCATGTTTGAAACTCTAGGGGGATATGTTTAGGATAATTCAAATTTTCTTTACAAACCATTAAGAAGGATTTATGATTTAATACATCCTCAAACAAAATATTTTTATGATTATGGATTATATTCATATACTGTTCAATGTATGGTATGTATTTTACATTTATTGATTTATGTATTCAGATTTATAAACTATTATAGTGTATGCCATTGTTTAGAAATGGTTCATAGTTGAAGGAATGGAAACTGTATCAACACACATAATATATAAAGATATTTTCCTCTTACACAAGATAATTATAGTGGAGCTATTGATGAAATCGGTGTTGATCAGTTTATAACAATAGTGGGACATCTCACTCTGGAAATAAATTATAACCTTACCCATAAAGAGCACCCTGATCCACATTGCGTAGGATCAGTGTTAAACCGCTTAATGAGGAAAAACCACCAACGTTCATTTGGACTGCAAAAATCTTTTTGTAGCTGAGCAGAGGAGAAGTTTCATAGAGAAATATTTATTCCATTGGGATGTAACCAAATGGAAGAGGTTTTCAGGGCAGTTTATCACCTCATAGAAGATGCAGATCAATGGTGGTCATTACTTCAAAAAAAGGAGGATGAACTGGGAAATATGGAATGGACTGAGATTAAAGAACATTTTCTAGATAAATACATTCCTTGTGAACAAATAGATGATATGAGAAGAAATTTCTAAGCCTGAGTCAAAATGGAGGATTAGAATGGTGCAAATTATGTGGCAGACTTCACAATATTAGGCTAGCATTCTATAGACTTTCTATGTAACCCAAGAAGTAATATTGAGTGGTTCATTGTTGGGTTAAAACCTTTCCTCCAACGGGCATTAGTCTCTCCAACTTTTTCATCGTAGAAAAATATAGTCTCGTGTGCTGTTGAGATAGAAAATGAATTTCATATGTCTTATAACATTAACAAAAAGCATGATAAGAAGATAACAGTGGATAAAGAGACAAATAAATGGAAAAGAGAAAGATGTATTTTATCTTATGTTATAATTTTGGGAAAAATCACCCATATACTAGCCTAAAAGGAAAGGGAGTTTGTTAATAATTGTGAGAAAAAGGACACCATGATTGTTATTGTATGGGAAAGAAAGAAGTTGTGCAATGTTATAATTCTAATGATATTGGACATTATGAAAAAAAGTCCATACCGTCAAGGAAGTATAGATCCAAATAAATAAAATCGATCAAGGTAAAGATTATATTGTTACTACAGTTGAACTGGAATAAATAATGTATTTATGTTTTTGGATTGAATAAATATATCCTAGTTATATGGATAATGTGATATATATAAGGATTGTACATCATTAGATTTTTCTTTTGTCATGCCTTTAATAGGATGAACATAATCATATATTCATTATCTGACAATAATAGAAAAATTACATTGTTTGATGAATCAGATGTTACAATTGATTTTTAAAATTTAATGTCCTTTTAGACAGAGATTGGAAAAATGAATTTTGGATAACTCTAAAGGATAAAATGGACTAATTTGGTCTTTGGATAGTATTTTTTATGGTTAAAACCTTTCTAAAACATTATTTTTGTAATAGTATATTACTATAACATTTTTAAAAATTACAACCTATAAGTCGGGAAAAAACCCCTCACGTCGGACAAAGTTAAGGGAATTGAACCCACAATAGAAGTATAACAAGGATTTATAGACTACAACTATCCTATATGAAATCTCTAGTTATAATAAAATAGTTTTCTTCATTTAAATTGTATTTGTTTATATTTTGATCCTTATACAATTGAGATAAATAAAATATTTTGAGTTGTATCATCGGAAGAGACGGATGATTTTGTGGTTGAGGATAAAACACTACCTGTAAATTAATTAGGATTCCTTGTGTTCTTATTCAATAAATAAAATTAATTCTACAAAACTAGGAAATGGATTATAAAACTAAAAATGTTTTTCTAGAACCTTCTTTTGTAATGGAACAAATGGTTCATTAGACTATCATAGTTTTACATATTTTGATGGTTAAATTTCTCTTATTAATATTATCTATCACTCTACATCAAAACTATATTTTTTCCTTCCCATATACACGTTTTTCCACCTAGAACCCTATTATGTGTTATTTCTGGTAACCTTCATACTTACCATTTTTTATTTTAAAATAGAGCCCTCGTTAATCCAGTTTTTTATGTGGGATTTCAACTATGATATTTTGAAATGTAAAACCCCTAATTTAAAATCCTGAGAAAAAATTTCCATGACAAAATTTATTTATGGAGGGTATAATGTAACACTATATTCTTCCACAGTATGCTTCAATTTTAAATAATTCAATAGCATGTGATGTACGCATCACTGAGTTCAAGCACACCATGACCAACCAAACATGCCATTCAAAAAGAGGTTATGAATAGTATTAACAAAATTTTGAATTTATTATTTCCCATATAACATTAACATTCATCTTTTTTTTCGTAGACATTATATAATGACGAATTCAATTTTTTAGAGAAAAGAGGTGTTTTTGAATAAAATACATTTTCTTACTTTTAATGGAGAACCTTTTTTAAGTCCAATATTTGACACCTTTATATATTAAATTTTATGAAATTAAATTCTTATTTATATGTAGTACATAAAAAATTGTATGGATAAATGATTTGTACTTTTTTGATAACTTTCCTAGATTAATGAATAATAAAAAATACTAAATTTTAATTGAACTTTTTTAGACGAACTAATTTATTGTGAAAAAATTAATATTTGAGTGGTTGTAATGAATCATTTGATTATTTTTTATCATTTAATATAATGTAGGTCATTCTTTAAAATTTCCCATTTAGATTGAACATAAACACATGTCAATATTTTGATAGTTTTTATTTCTTAAAAACCACATATTTTGTTTTGACAACGAGAATTAATTTTAAATAAATATATGAAACTTCAGAATTATGAATTTGGAAAAATGGATTATATATTTTGAATCAAGTGGTCAAAATTTTGTAAGTAGGTTACATTTTTTAGACATTATGAATTCTAATTTCAGTTAATATTTTATTTACCATGGTTAAAGGATAAATCAAGTGAATAAGGGAAAAATAATATTATAATTATATTAAATAACCCTAAAACATGTCCTAACCAGATTGGATGATACACGTATGACCATGGGGACACTTGAGTTGATTTTGGGACCCCATGGGGCCACCTATAAGTGAAAATGTCACTTTATCAAAATTAATTTAAAGTTGAGCAAAATGTAAACTAAACATACATCCTTTTCTAAATAATATTTATATGAGGTTATATAAGAGATATTTTAGAATATAAATATTCATTAAAAAGGTAATAATATTTCCAATAAAATGATATTTTATTTAAAAATATTATACATACAACAAATATTTTTATTTATGATATAATGAAAAAGTGATATTTTCCTTATTAATCAATGAATCAAATAAATTATATTAATAATATTAAAATAAATATAATTTGAATTTTTTGAGGCCATCCACGAATTTTATATATGAATATGACATTTTATTTTTTATTAATAATATTTCATCTAAGTAATCATGTTTTGTTGGCTTTCGCAAAACCTAATTATTAAATAGTGTCGAAATTGACATAAATCAGTTTTTAAAACAAATATTATATTATTAAATGATATAATATTTAATGAAATATAAGATTCATCCATTGTACTTAAATAATGTTATATATTAATTTAATTAACCACTTGAAGTTGGTTTGGCATTTTTTAGTACATTTATTAACAATATAGTGTAAGAATACAAGAAGACATGATAAAAGATAAACTATTTAACTAAGAGTTAAATCTAAAAGATATGGTAAATATTCTGACCTAAACATGCCTAAAAGCTATTGTATAAGAGGATTTAGTCCTATCCCCAGCTTATCATTGAAATAAATCCATTTTTAGATTTTTGAAACAGAAAATAAACTTATAATAAATTCATATTTCAAGCTCTTCCTAAAGTTCCCCTCGCCTCTCTTATAAAAGGGTACTTACCCTTCTATAAAATTCACACCTCCAAAGCTATTTTACTCCACCAAACCATGATAAAATATCCTACAAAATTACCTCAATTCAACATAGTGTCCTTAATATGATTATAATTCCAACCAAAGGTGATCCTTCTGTTCAAATAAAATGGAAGATCCCAAAGAAGAGGTAATTATTTCATCACATCTTTCAAAGTTCCTTTATTCTTCAACTCCCTATTTCCTTGTCATTTCCATATAAAAATAAAAAAACCAGTACAATATAAACACAAATTTGTTATTAAAAATATGCTATAATCACAATCCTTATTCTATCAATCCTATGAAAGAAAAAGTCACCATATGTGTGTATGTATGGCTTACTGTCTCTAGGTCGTGGTGTAGTCTGTTATTGAACACCTCATTATTTGGATGGGTTTAATAATGAGTATAATATGTATATAATAAATATAACATGTTAATAATTCTGAATATATTATATATCATCCAATTACATACAATATCACCATCAATTGAATGATATTGTTACTCGTGCATACGTACGGATTACCGTCTCCACGACGCGATGAGATTTATTTTCAAGTTAAAAAATTCAATGATGATTATAAAAATATATATTATTAATAAGTATTTATTAAATGACATAATAATGATACATGAATATATATATATATATATATTTGTGTGTTTGTGTATTAACATATATCATGATCACTTACTACCGTTTAATACGATATGAAAATAGAAAAAGTGTTTATTCGTACGTAGGACCTACCATCTCCATAAATGGTGTTTTCCATGTTATATATCTATATATTATAACTATTTATATTTTGAATATATATTATACATAAACAATGTTTTATATTCTGTAATCAATTAAACCATAATATAAGTGATATGATCTAGAATAAAAATTTAAAACATTTTTGATAAAGAATAAGATTTTTACGAGAAATGTTATTTTAACATAGAAATTACTATTAAATGGATAGTATAAAGTTAGATATGAATAAATTATGATATAATTAGTATGAATATAGTTATGTTATAATTTATATCATACTATGGTCATTATATAGGAGGTTAAACGTTCCCTTGACTAATGGAAAGTACAATGTAACTGTTATTTCTTTAATCTCATTATTATTCGAGATTGTTCATGTGTAAGTATTTACTGGGACGCATTTTTTTATCCATGCCTTGTTTAATAAAATAATTTTCAAATTGATTCTTTTTTATGGGACTCTATAACTAAAACATCATTTTATATGTTTTAGTTATTTATTCTTCAAAATCATTCTGATTAATGCCCATGTTTTCAAAAGGAGTTTAAGGATTTATTTATATGGACATGAATGAATTTTTTCAAAAGTTTCAATGTTGTATGGGAAAGATTGATTAAAAAATATCTTTTAAATTCCATCCTTTATAAATTGTGTTTATTTTAATTTCTTTCATGAAATAATTATATCCCTCACAAAGAGTTTTAATGATCATTTTCAACTATTTCGACACCATTTACTAGATATTATTCTGGATTGAGGCTGATTCATTTTAATACAATAATTAAATTTTTTATTGAATGAGATATGATATGTTTGACAGTGGATGTGCTATTATTATACCATTCATGGTTTACGTTTAAGGTATTGACATTTATTATGCTAGTTTTAATATGATTAATTATGTAATGTTTCACCAATTCTACATGAGGAATGAATTGGACTTAGTAAGTGATGGGCGGGGCCTGCTACAACCCCTTGATGCATCTGTAGGTCTCATGAGTGAAACTATTGTTTTGGTTCCAGGCATTGTCAAAATTTGTATTTTTAGTCTAGTGAAAAGGACTTAACTATGTGGTTATGATGTCCAACAATATGCATTCCCTCGTTATAAAATTAGTTTTTCGCAGTGATTATTCAACTAGTAGGGGCCATGATTTTATAGAAATATTTGATTTTTTTTTCATATTATGTCCATGTAAATGTTTAAATGGATGTTGTTTTTCTTACACATATTTTCTTAGAATTTTATAGATTACGTAAAGTTATTTACCCATACTGAGCATCTGAGATCACCCATTTATTATGCTTTGTTTTCCTAAGATTCCAATATGTGAATTATGATTTATAAACACGGTTAAGCTAGGGGAATAATGTCGTTATCAAAGGATTATTTATGTTTTTTATATCTGAATGTGTAATGTAACATTCATGTATGTAATCTATTTTCCATGACGTCTTAACTTATCTGTCCTCCAGGACTTGATTACATGTAATCATGCAACTATATTAAAATAATGCACCAGTTCTGAGCATCTGGGGTTAGGGTGTTCTCCACAAGAATTGGATTATATAATTTCTTGATAACAAAATATCAGTTATAGTCAACTTCCAGTAACACATCTAAGGATTGTTTCATATAGTTATTTCATGATATCATCAATGTATATTTACATGTGGTAACTATAATAGTAATTATCTTAGATGCATTTTCATATCCAAATAATTTTATTATAACAATAATATAATTTTCTAGAGTTATGATTGTTACTTTTTATTTTTGATTTATTTTTAATGAAATTTTTTTATATGTTTATTTATCATGTTATCCTCTAATTCTCTGTTCAATTTTTTTATTATATATATTCACATAATTTTTGTTTGAAATAAAAAATTTTATCTTAGAAAATAATTTATATGGTTAAGGTGTCATTAAAATTCTTTTCATAAAAAAAGTTGGATATTTTTTCCCATAAAAAATTATTTTGATGAAAGAATATAAATATCAATGTTACCATTCTCTTGAGTCTCTAGTAATTATATATAGATACTAGGTAACTCTATTTTTTGGGGAAATTAGTTTCTTCAAAAACACAAATTTTATAAATACAAACCTCCCCTTGAACATATCCATTTAGTAAGAAACACATTAAAATCATTTAAAATAGATTAAAATTTAGATGAACAGTGATGTATAAAATAATTAAGGTCAATTATAGCTTATATAGTGGAGAAAATGTTTCATTACATTATATACCATATTTTTTATTTTATCCTTTCTCATTATGCCTTTTATTATTCATATATATTAGTTTAATTTTATTAGTGTTAATTTTAAGACCAATTTAACTTCTATTATCAGAATTTTTTCAAGAAACATAAATAGTGTAAAAATATTGTTTCATTTGAATATATTGAGATTATATATTTATAATAAATTTATATCAATGAGAAGTACTGTATTATTTATCATATTAGTTTCTAGTGGAGATTATAATACCAGACACTCACATTCATTCTATAAATATTATCTATTCTAACTGATTAATTTTAATAACCAATTATATTAGTTAAATGATAATTCTATAAATTGATATTTTTTAAAGGTAAATGATTGTGTTTATTTTCATAAAATAGATTTTTATCTTATATTTTTATTCCATTGGAAATTATAGTAAAAATTCTATTTGTTCAAGTCCCCAAAAATAATTTAAAATTGTATTTAAAAAAATCCATATTTTTTTCAAATTATGGATGTTTTTACATTAAAAATGGACTTATTTCATCAATTTTATGAATTTTACCAGGTCAATATAACCGGTCACTCTAATAAATTGACCATTGGTCCTAAGGGATTTCAATAATCCTCATAATATACATACAAGAACAACGGTGATAATAATATGAAACATAGGAATTATTTAACCCTAAAATAATGAAAAATATAATCTGGAAACTTACCAAAATTATATAAAAATAAATACAAACATTGGATTAAAATGCATACTAAAGTAACAGATTTAGATAATATAGGAAACCAGATGATTTAATCCCCAAATAAATTATCGAAATAATTTTAAATAGTTACAATATTGTGAAACAAAACACCTCAACATGAATAATAATAAAAGAAGCCCTCCAAAAAAACACGTGATAAAATACAATGTAAAATAAAAAGCTACCTATGATAGATAAAGCATAATAATCAATGTAAAATGAAATAAACCGAAATGAATATTGTCCATCCTTATGTGTCCAATGATCACACATCATAACCCAATACACACCACATATATCCAATATAAACATCAATTTCAATGGATAACATATGAACACAAAATTAAATATTAAATTTTATACACATGTCATTGTTTATGAAAGGTGTGATTAAAAATGATCCTATTAGGATTTGACCAAAGAGTTTTTGTAACTCCTTTCAAAGAAAATATCATTAAAACTAATTTTAAAAATAAATTTATAAAATAATGTTTTCCTAAAATATAATAACCAATTAAAATATGAAACAATTTAATCATTTAAGAAAAAAAACTCTCCTACTGTAAAATAGTGTAGAAAAAAACCACTAAACTATTATTGTATTTAAACATTGAAAGATAATTTCTAATGTTTTTTGAAGAAAAAAATACTTTATTAGAAAGGAATTTTTTTTAACATGACAAGTTTTTAGATTATCATGGATCCTTTAAAATTTAGCTTAATCACATCATGTTAATAATCTCATAGTTATTAGGGTACTAAAAAATTATTTCAAGAGATTTTTGTACTTTTTAGAGGTTAGAGCTCTGGTTTTAAAAAAACCTCTACAACACTTGGTTTTCACATGGTTTGTAGTATCATTTTGGGTTAATTGTGTGATCCATATGAGGGGAACAAATTTTTTGAAAAACATGTTTGGGCAGATTCGTGATGATGAAAAATGGTTTAGGATGGTTAAAGAGGTGATCCTTAGGCGGTGTATAAGGTTTGTTTTACCATGAATTAACTATGAAGCTGGAGCCTTATGGACAATGGTGGCACATGGTTGGCATATGGATTTTCCAGCCATGCATCCAAACTATGAACCCATTAATAATGGGTGAAACTACATTTCTTCCCCTTATCAGTTTAATTTTTCATATCTATAGTTCTCACACCATTCATGCACAACATATTCACCATCATTAAGATCTCTCCCTCAGACATCACCTAGTCCTTGAGCTACCTCCTCCATCAAACATTCGAATTTAAGTCATTATATCCTATAGAATTATTTTCATTGAGTTCTTTAATCCTCTTTCGCCCATTTATAATTTTCATTTCCATTTTTAATATTATTTAAATTCAATATAAGATGACCTATATTGTAGGAATTTTTCTAATTTTTAATTTTTCCTATTCTAGTTTATATTAGAGGCTGATTCTAGATGGGGACACTACTACCCATCTATGGTAGGTGGTGTACATATTTTATTTAAATTTTTAGCCATTTTTTGTAACGCCCTGACCCCATAAGCTCAGAGTCGGTGCATTATTACATATCATTGGCATGATCATAAAAGATAAAGTCTCTAAAGACTAATTTTTTTAGTATCCTTGCATGTACTAGATACATTCATAAGGTTTAAATTAAATCATAAAATGGAAAACTACATCAAAATTGTTGCCATAGACAACACTAATATCTCATAGACTATCCCAAGTGGTCAATCATAATATACTTATTCAAATCCATGAAAAGTAAAACATAGAAAGGGGTGAGCTCAGATGTTTTGTAAGGATAACATTATAGTGGAAACATTCATAAATAATAATGATCATTTAAGGCAGTGTATAAGACTAGAACAAAAGCCATTTAAAATTGAACTTCAACATAATATGTCAATGACAAAATCAAATATTTCCATTTACTTATTCACATGGATATTCTACTTGTCATATAATCACATTAAATATCAATAACCACATTCATAATGAATGAATGCATAATGCCATACTATCATATCCACATAGTCAAGGACTTATGCCAAGAATAAAAATAATATTTCGTTAAGGCCATGTGCCAATACACTAGTTTGTCTCACGATACCTACCGATGCATCTAGGAGCTGTAGCAGGCTCTACCAGTCACTTACTAAGTACAATGAAATCCTCATATGAATAGGTTTAAACATAACATAATCTTTCGTATTAAAACTATCATACGAAATGTCAATTAATTATCCACAAACCATGAATGGTATAAAAATAGTACATCCACAGTCAAACAGAACTCATTCAATACAATATGGAAGATTTTATTGTATAATATTAACCTCAATCGAGAATAATGAAGGATATTGACATAGATGAAAATAATCATCAAAAGTATTAGAGAGAAATGTCCTCCTTTTTTTGAAAACATTTAAAAGTCTCACTATTTATCAAGAAGCCATTTAAAATAGATTTTGGAATCAAAGTTTCCCATACAACTTTGAAACATTAAAAATGAATTTTAATTTTCCAACATTAATGTCCAGATAAATAAATCCTTAAAACAATTATTATAACACTGGCATTAATGAGAATGATTTAAACGAATAAATCTTTAAAAAATTTAAATGATATTTTAGTTAGAGTTCCGAACCAAAAGAGAGACACTTGAATAAAAATAATTGAGGTAATAAAAACATTTTAATATCATGAGAAAAAAGGGATTAATGATATATTATTTCAAAGTAAATTATATACACAATATAAAAGGGAATTGGTGTATAACAACAAAGATGTCTCAATGGAATGTAAATTGAGATGAAATCTCTTATAAAGATTGTATCCTTATGTTAAGGATAAATCAAAGACATAATTATGTGTGATAAATATAAATACCCTCAATATGATTGGATGTTCAATGTAAATCAATCAGAGAACATTCACACATATTCTTGTAAAAACAACACCAATGACTTGAATATTTTACTCAACAAATAGAGAATGAGTTAAAATTAGTCTTATTAAGTTCATATCAGTGACTTGAGAATATATCAATGGAGTGATTATGTGTATCAAAAGTATATCCACATAAAGAGGAGTTTAATTTATGACATAAGAAAATAAATAGTGATTCCACACAAAATCTTGGAGTAAAATAATCAATGATGTATGTGTAAAGATGAATGAGTGGAAATTAAAATTTCAAATTACATTATCGATTTGGTTAACATAAAAAAAAACACCCATGAAAGAATGATCATAAAATAATGATTTATATATCCTTAAATTAATGTATATTACAAAATGAATACAATCATGGGTAGTAAACATGCTACATGAAATAAATAAGTGGTGAATGATGGAAATGTCATGGAATTAAAAGTGAGATAAGAAACCCTTACATTGTACATTTTCCTTGGTCAGTGGTAGGTCAAATGACTATATAATGGTGAAATAATTGTTATTAAATTATTCAAAAATCATATAAATTAATATGATTTCATATATGATATTTTAACATTTCCTTGTTAATAATATTTTAGTATTATCGTCGTTTCGGGTGTTAACAGATTAGTTTTCCTTTATATTATTTCTTATGTGAGTCATATTTGTTATGGATGGGATGTATCTTATTTATATATGGAATGATATAAAGTCTATAAATATAATTTTTAATCATATAAAGAAAATTACTCTATAATGGAAATGATGGAGAATGAATCACATCGTGTTCGTGGAGATGGTAATCTGTACGTACGCACGAGCAACAATATCATTATTATGATATTAAAATAATACGTAATTGGATTCTATATCATATATACAGAATCATTATCATGTGATATTTATTATTGACATCAATGACACATCATTATTATACCCATCCAAATAATAATGTATTGAATAACAATTACACCACGACGTGGAGACGGTATGTTGTATATACGCACGTATGGTGACATGTCATTCAAAGGATGGATATAATAATGAATATGGTTGTACCATATTTATAATAACATCACAATATATATAAGATACTGTATTTATTATATTATAATGGAAATAGAAAAGAAAGAAGAAGTGGATGAAAAAAGAACTTGACAGAGGGTGGTGAAATTATCACCACTTCTTCATGTTCTGCATTTTCATTTGATCAAAAGGGCTCCTTAACATGGCTTTATGACTAAAGTAAGTCCTCTAGGATGAAGTTAGTGATTTTTAGAGGATATTTGGGTAGTTTATGGATGATCCAAAAGGCTTTGATGGTGTGAATTCGAGAGAAGGTGGAGTGCCCCTTTATAAGAGAGGTGAGGAGAACCTTAGGAAAAGCTAGAAATATTATTTTATAATAAAATCATATTCAGTTTCTAATTGATCCGATGTGGATAATTTAGATGATAAGGTGGGTATGGTTAGAAAAAAACTCTGCCAATATGTTTTAGACAGGTTTGAGTCTCTATAATAACCTTAGCATTAAAATTTAACTATTATATAAGTAGTTTGACATTGACCATGTCTCTTTGTATTTTCATATTATATAGTTATCAATCTTACAATATAATTCCAAGAGAACCCCAAGTGGTTAATTAATGATGAAAATATCATTATATAAGTCCATTTTCTGAATCCTATATTTTAAGGAATAGAATATTAATTAATAATATAATATTTGTTTTAAAAACACTTTTATATCAATTTTGACACTATTTAATAATTGATTTTCGTTAAAGTCTTAAAATTATTATTAAATAGAAATAAATTCATTTAATAAATAATAACATGATATTTTAACCAATAAAATTTTTGGATGTCATCATAACTTTCAAATTATATTTATTTTTACATTTATAGTACCATTACATTATTCATTCATTAATAATGAAAATGTTTCATCATCATTGTGTCATAAATAAATTTAATTAATAAATGTATAATAATTATAAATAAAATACCATTATGTAGAAAATCATTTTATATTTATAATGAATATTTATAGTCAAATATATAACATGTATAACCCTATGTAAAAATTGTTTTACTAAATGATATATGCTTATGTCATTTTTGTATTTACTTTAACTTAATTTGTATAAAGGGTCATTATCACTTACAAGTGGATCCATGGGGTCAACAAATTGACACAAAGATGATAATGGTCGTAAATTTATCATAAAATAGGGTTAGGACATGTCTTATATTAATTTAATATTATTATAATGTTATTTCTTTACCCTTATTTACCGGATATACCCTTTAACCATGGTATATAAAATATTTACCAAAGTAATTATTCAAAATGTAAAATAATAAAAGTTACCTATTTACACAATTTGGACCTAAATATTATAAATATTGAATTTTTTTTAAAATTCCAAAACACAGAAGTTGATGAAATTAATGGAAAATCAATTCCTGTTGTCAAATCAAAGATCTTGTTTTAGTATTTTTCACTATTCATCAGAAATTGAATGTTTTATAAAAAATACTAAAAACTCACCCTAGTGTAATTTAGATATTCTAAATTCAAAAATGAATTCAATTTTGAATGATAAATTTTTTATAATTTCAAAATGTGGTTATTACTTTTCATAACAGCTACTTTGATTTGTCGTGGTGTGTTAGAGTCTCGAAGTTGCATACAATGCAATCTATTTAATTATTTAAAGGGAAACATACAATGGAATCTTGGGGTGTAACATTATCCCATCCATTAATTTATTGTGTCCTCATAATTTTTAAAATTGGGATTTGGAATATAATGTAAAGTCCCACATCAGAAAAATAGTCAATAAAACTATTACTTTAAAAGAAAGAAAGAGAAGTACAAAGGTCACCCGAGATAACATGTATTAGGAATCCATGTAACAAAACATGGATATGGAAGATAAAATAAGTGTCATGTTCTGATGGAGAGGGATAGAAAACATGATCAAAATAAAGTTAACAACAAGAAAACCACAAATTTGTGATGGGATAAATGGTCATTAGTCTCCTTGTAGGAAAATTAAACGGAAAACATTTTTTTAATCCACATTACATAAATATGAGGAATTAATTTTTGAGGATGAATAAGAACATAAAATTATATAATTAAATTTTATTTAGATGTTCATTCCTTAATAAATATCTACCACTAAATAATTTTTTAAAAATATGAGTATTCATGATGACTTGGTCACACTGGAAGACCTAGAATAAACTTTTATAGAATCACATGATCCACGAAGGATAAACTATATATTAACCTTGTAGTTAGAGATGAATAAATTAATGGTTAGTATATGATCTGATGATCCCCAAAAAGGATATTCCATTAGCGAAAGAAACAATAATCTTAATATCTAAAATTAAACCAGGAATACCCCAGAGTTAAATAAATACCATTTAATAAAAAAATTTCTTTAAAATCCTTCAATATAATCCAAACTAATATTTAATCCCAAAAAATAGACGAATTTGGTTATGTAGTCATCCATGTTAAATTCTACCTCCAAATGACATCAACTACTATTAATGTAACATACTTAAAAGTAATTAAGCTAATCACATATTCTCTATTATAGGTTAATCATTTCCATAAATAACCCAAATCACTCTAAATCCATAATAAAAACATAGATAAAAATTTACTATTACTCGTCAAATGAAATCCCATAGTATTATATTTTTCTTGGGCATATAGTGTTCCCAATAAAGCGAACATCTTATAAAATAACATTTAGCACATAATCACAAAATCATTTTCCTATACTGAGGGTATTCATTTGATAAGACATAATATCCAAAATCAACTTAATATTGATGAATAAAATCATTTAACTAAAAATAATTAGTCACACTAAATGGGGTCTTTATATAGTCCATTGGTAGGCGATAAATCCCAATCGCACTTTGGTAGTGGGTTCAATACCCACAGCTTTGTCTGACTCAATGGGTTGTCATACGGTCTGCGTGTTTTCCTTTTTCAAAAACCAAAATGAGATAAATTCAACAAAATAACGATAACTTAATTTTACCACAAATGTTATCTCATACCTTTAATTTTCATCCCAAAATATAATAACATGTAATTTCTTCAAACCCAATTATTAGATAAATCCAAATGGTTATTTATAACTATATCAACAAGAGAAAAGATATGTCTTCCTCAAATATCATTCTCACAGGGAAAACTGCAGGGTTACAAATACAATAGAAAATTATTTGATATTTTAATTAAGCCCCAAAAGTTGTAATCATGGCCCATTATAAAATAAACCACTTTTTAACAAATCCTTAATCATTTCCATATGTACCATCCAATTTACTTATTGATATCCAACATATCATTATTCAAATTTCTTTATCTAGACATTAATCACAAATGAAGGTTTATCCTCCCCTTAATCATGTGTTTTCCAGAAATATCACCATATTACCTCAATCACTCTTCATGGTTAACAGTACCATTCATCAAATTCTCTTAAATACATATGGAAAAACTATAGTGGACTAATATATAGATGTTTTGTTACTCCGTAATACCATAATAATAATACTAGAACATTATTCAT
Organism: Viscum album; assembly: GCA_963277665.1. Taxonomy (NCBI): domain Eukaryota; kingdom Viridiplantae; phylum Streptophyta; class Magnoliopsida; order Santalales; family Viscaceae; genus Viscum; species Viscum album. Next base: position 151,449,133 of record OY728134.1, on the reverse strand, counting down.
GAATTCTATTATATAATTACTTGATCATTCCCGGACATTGTTTTCATACTCCACATCATTAGCAGTGATCACAAGATATTTCCATTTTTCAATAGATTTAAGAGCTTACAAATGTGGATAATCATCCTTTACACTTGTATATGGGAATTTATTAGCATAATTATCATTCTATTATTGGGGAGATCCTCTTCCAGGTTAGGTCATAATTAATATTGATGGCAACTCCAAAGAAAATCTAGGCCCTGTGGGGGGTGGTGCTATCTTCAGGAATCACCTCGGTCAGATCTTTGGAGGATTAATGGGTACTTATGGCATGAACACCACCCTTAAATCCGAGATGATGATCTTAATAAACTCTATTTCCTTCACTAAGCACTATTTTTAGACCAACCTCTAGATTGAAAGTGACTTGACGACCATCAGGCATGAAATTTGGAATGGTGTGACAAAAAATTCTTGGCCTATTACTACCTATTGGATTGAATGCACCCACACTCTTATTGACCTCAAATATATCATAACATATGTTTATCAGGATGTAAACATGGTTGAAAATGGCCTGGCCAATAAGGGTGTTAATCAAAGCCTCACCTAGTCCGAAGACCTCCACTCTGATCTTTTTTCCTTATATGAAAAATAATGTTATATGATCTCACATTTTATACTATTGTAATCTTTTTTTATTAATAATTGTGCTTATGTTGTTTTGGGCCAAGGAATCATCATTAAAAAAATATATACTAAATTATATTATGGATAAAGAACATATGGGGAATTTATTTAACCCATTAAAGAACCTATCAACATTATATTTGGGTTGGATGATAATACCATATGTGTGCCAGAGTCTTCTGAAATTAGACTCATAGGTACCAATAGATTCATCATCATTTTTGCTCAACATAAGAGATTCCATATTCTATTTCATAATAAGAACTTGTGAAAATTAATTTCTCAAGAATAATATCATGATCTCATTCCAATCCATTGATTCAATTTCATCATCATTCTATGCATTCTTGATTAGATTCCACCATAGGTCTTCTTCAACATCCAACCAATTAACTGCCAGAATGACTTTCTCATATTAATAACACTGGAGAATTGATAATATCATTTTAGTGGTACAAATAAAGTGTTCAAAAACATGTTGATTGGATGACCTACTGATAGAAGGTGTACATTTCAACATAATAAAATAAACAAAATTTGGTTCCATCTTTTTCTCATTTATAAGTTCAGCATGATTCATATCTTGAGAACTTGTGTGAGTATAGAAATGAAGTTTTCCATTCCAAATACTACATCATTTAGATTCATAGCATAATGATCATTTCATTGTCTATCATAATCATTATTAACACTATTCAATTAGGTTCCATCAACTGAATAAATCCAAAAATCATATAGTAAGAAATTGTTATCTTATCTAGGAACCATATATAAATGAAAAAAACATATTAGAGGTCTACATTATTACAACTTCCTTAATATAAGACACCTCTGGATTATACTAAGTTATTCATAGTCAATTGACATTTAAATCCATCATTAAGGTTCATAAAGTGTTTTTCAATTTCTAAAATATCCCCCTAGAATGTAAAACTAGGTGAGAATCAAGGCCCGTTTTTATGTGCCGGGTTTCTCATGAGTTAGGCCCAATACACATTGTTAGAGTTGTTAACCTAATGTTCATCCAGTCTAGATCTAGATCCACTTCTAGTATCCAAACTGGGATATAATCCTATGAAAAAACTCACTTTATCCTTTACGAAAATTAGAGGACATTTTCTAAAACATTAACTTATCCTTAGACTTCATCTTTAGTTAATCATCTTTACATATCATTAGAAATATCTCTTGGTATATCTCTGAAGTTTTCTTTTCCTAGTTTCCTAAGAATAACTAAACCATTTCTCAAATACTGACTATAACAACATAATCATTACCTACATAATCATGACATCACTATTAAATAATAATTTAACCATTAAAAAAAAACTAAAAGAACATATTAGTTTTCTATATTTGGAATAATTTATTAAAAAGATTCTATCTCTGAGAAATATCTTTAATTTTTCGTAGAAAGATCTTCCCCCTTAGTAATTCTATATAAAAACTATCCTTAACAACCTGTGTAAGGTAAAGATAAGAAAAGGGTGAGCTGAAATGCTTATTAAGGGTAAATTATAAATATATGTCACCATTCCATGAACATAAGGTTATGAAAATGTGATCATGATCATTTGAAGATCATACATTTCATATCAATTATCATAATCATGAATCATTGCACAGTGATTTGCTGTTCATAAGACATGAATCATAAATAAATCATAATCATAATCAATGAAAGTATAACAAAGTAATACGACAAGGAATTTTGGTATACACATAAATATGTAATATTAGTCCATATATGTCAAGATACATCTATATTACATTTCAGGGCACTTTATACGGACAATACATGCTGGGAGGGACACACCACCATCCCTAGTTGCAGTTAGTTCCTTATTAGGGATCAGGTTTCCCCATATTCCCAGAGTGGATTGGGGTTCCCCATCATCCCATAGAGGATCTATCATGAACCAACCCAGGTTGACCCTGAACAGATCGCCCGAGCCAGTCTGTGACATGGCCCGAGAGGGGTTCCCAATCCTCCTGGGCTGGCGACAAGCTCCAGGGCATCAACAGAGGTTGTGGGAACCATTTCACCCAATCAAAATAAATAAATAAAGCATCAGAAATAGAATAGTGTAGTGCAAAATAAATTCAACATAGTAAAGTAACTAAACATGAGCAAAAGAAAAATAAAACTAACCGAAAGAGACAACCACTATCTCTGTGTGACCTTGGAGGACACTCTCCAACTCATGACCAAACGTCTCCCAAGGCGAACGCACCCATGTTGTAGACAGTACAAACACTAAAACTGAAAATAAATATAGGCGTGAGTATTAAAACTCAGCCGGCAAGCCTGATATCAATTTCCAATGCACTACCATTAAAATAAAAGGGACATCATTTCAAGTATCAACTACAATTTATTAAATTAAGGTTTTATACATGTTAATAAAAAACAAAGTATGAGTCATTTCCCCTATTCATTTTTGAAAAACCCAAGTCATTCTTTTAGTGAGAGGTTAACATTTTTCAAAGGGGAAGTGATGTTTATATTTTCAATCTTCACAAAATAAGGATTAAACCCTTTCATTTGAAAACCATTTATTAGAAACCTAATCAAATTCAATTTACCACTTTCTAAGGAAAAAAATAAACAAGAAATGCACAAAGTAAAACAAACATCAAGGAAAATATAGGCATACAAATGAGCATCATAATAACTAATAAAAGCAAAAAAAACCGAATTGACATGGGTGAACCTAGGAGATCATGAATAAACCAGAAGATTGCAATACATGAGAAATCATCCATGTTGACATGCCATGATCAAATCAAAATGTAAAATATGCTTGACCATCCAATCTCAGGCAGGTCGAGGGAAAATCCCATAGTAATAAACCTAAAATATCCACCTACATTGGGCCACTGGTCCCTACCATAACACACCAATGAAGCAAACATTCTTAGAATATTCTCTCAATATGCCAGATTCCCATGTCTCAAGTGTTTGGAAAGAAGGTGAGACAACCAATGCCAACAGAGCATCCAATCATATATATACATATATATAAAGCACAACACGCATCACCCTGAGCCACTCCATGGGACAACTGCTTTCCTTTAAACCACTCAAGTACCCTGGTGCATCTAAGCACGACCTCCCAAACAATCAAATGCAACCAAGGCAGGAGAGTTATCCTAGGAGGTCTTTTTCAAAACATTTTCATCATTTTCCATAAAGTGCAAAACATGCATTAAACACCTTTCACAACCACCACATTAAAAAAAGTACAACTTCATTAGAAGAACAAAACCAGTTTGAAACCATTTAAGGGGCCCCAAAACACCACATCATAGGCTTCCAATATTTTTATAAAACCAAACAAAAACATTTTACATTTTTCCAGATGAACCGTAAGAGCCAACTTGACAATTTCTCAAAAGAACCAAAGTACATGTTCATGCTTCAAAATAAATAAATTTTCATTAAAACAAAACTAAATTTGATATTCCTTGAATTATATTTAAAATCCAAACTAGCACACTTTTACTACTGGGTGTCCGCTCATCAATGAAATATTTCAAGTGTCCTATATAAAATAAACGACCCTTTTTACACAAAATATTCATTTAAAAATTAATTGTCTTATATCATCTCACATTGATTAAAATTTATAAAATATTTAATTAGAATAAATAATGTGCGCAAACAGCAATAAATAATGTAACTTAACATTTAAACAAGTTGTGCAATGGGAACCTACCTCAACTCGTAGCTTGAACTCCACAACGCGACACGCCTCGCACAGGCGCACAAGCACGCACAAACCGATGATTGTAGTATCACGTGTTTCCACACTAACACACTGCAGAAACCGCACAGACAACTAAAACACATAATCATGGACTTATAACAATCCAAATGAACAATCAATGAAAAATAACTAGCTCGACATGTTTTGAAAATATCACATCAAAACACATATCAAAACACAACCGACCTCTTTATTAGAATCCAATTATATCCTTTAGACACACCAGCCACTTTACAGACATCATACGCACCACATGATTATTGTAATAAACCGTTTGAAAAAATTATACAACACCCGCAAAAGGTGAAACTAAGGTTTACAACAAAACATACTTGGTTTCTCATAAGAAAACACTTTAAAATAAAATACACAACATCATCACACCCAAAACATGTCCCACACCTAACAACCAACCCATAATACATTTTATAAAATAATGCACCTGTTTACACAAACAAAATACCGCCTCTTTAAATAAAAAATTGTTTGCAACACTTAAATATGTTCACCACCTTAAAAATATAATTCACACCCAATAATCAATTGATTAAGCACTTCTATAAAAATACCCAAAGCAAAAACCAAAATGAAAAATAGACCATTTCATATAGAAAATATAGTTTCATCACACAAGAATGCCAAAACAATTGTAATGTGCATTTCACACCATCCAAACACTCATAAAACCCATTTTGAAACCATGTACACACTTCTTTAAAAACTAAAAACCAAAAGCCTACCTTTGAAATCAAGTGTGCCTCAAAATAATCCCAATACACAATCCTCACCACATAAATAAATTAAAGAACATAGAAGATTAATCAAACAAACAAGAAAATAAACATAGATTGATTCAGACACGAACCAGGAACTCATTCCAAACATATTTTTAACAAATTCAAAAATATTCATGAACATTATAACAAGATAATTAATGGTATAAGAAAGATGAGAAACCAAAAAATGGGCATAAAACTATACCATGGATGTCAGTGGCTGACCAAACCTACCTTTCCTTCGGCGGTGATTGCCGGAACACACACCAATGGGTCTTGAGTGGCCATTTTCACAACCTCGAAAGTCCAAAGAGAAGTTGACCACATGGAGGGGGATTCAGAGGGGGGGTTGGATGGGCGCTGGTGCAAAGGAGCAACAGCTGGACAGTGGTCGTAAGCGGACTGAACTACCGGCAAGGACAAGGGGCCATGGGATGGGGAGGGCACAACTTTCCTAGATGGAGGAGGGAGAAGGCGTGGTGTCATGAGACCATGGAAGAATAGGTATCAAGGTCACGGGGGATGAAGAGGGAGAGCTAGAGGGGAAAATCACCAGGAAAGCAGGCCTTCGGGAAGGGGGGATAGCGGCATCACACAGGCCGAACAGGGGGGGGGGTTACGTCTGACAAGGAGGGGTGCACCAGACTGAGATAAAGAGCCGGGAGGTGATGGATTGTGCTCGCGGCCGCATGACTTCATTGGACCGAAGGAGGGGATGGTACAACCTATCATAGGCGGGGTCGGCCAGTAGGCTGGGGGTCGGGCACTGCGCAGAGGAAGCCAAGGGCTGGGAGACGTGGCCAGCGACGCAGAGCAGGGAGATGGGGGTGGAGACATGATAGAGTAGGGTTTAGGTTATTCTTTTTTTACTCTTTTTATTATAATCACAACATATATAATAATAAAACGAATAATAATTATACAAATAGTAATAATAATAATAATACAACAATGAAAGAAATAATAATAAAAATTATAATAATAATAACCTACTCATAATGATAATAATAATAACAACACTAGTATTAAAATAAAATTCATTCTCGATATTAATAATATTATTATTATTAGTAAAAAAAGAAGATGATAATATTAAAAATATTAATAACAAAAAATAGTACTTATATAAATATAACGGTACTTAAAATGAAATATTTTTTCATTTTATTTTTTATATTGATAATAATCAACCAACCCTGTAGTCTCTAGGACCGAACGCACGGTCTCCTCTAGCACTGTAGTGACCGTACACCGGCCCGAGACCCGCCAAAAAGATGAAACTATGGAAAATTTCAAATAGGTACCTGACTAAACCTCATCCAAATGACGCGAGAATGATAAAAGAATAAAATAACTAGTGTTTGTGGTCGGGGTGTGACAATTCTCCTCACCACAGACACTTTCTACCCCCATAATATCACCAAGCCAACAGTTGACACAACTTGAGACCATGACTAGACCAAACCAGAAGAAACCAAGAGGATCAGGGTGACCATTACCAACACATGTCACACCTGACAAACACACGAATAATCACTACCTGAAGTCAAGGGGAGAACACGAGATGGTTCTCCCCACTATAAGTATTTACTGTCACAGAAACCATGAAACCCGAACAATCCACCCCCGGGGGGTGGGACACGATAACTCCCATAGAAAACTCATTAATTTTCCCTACATGGACCGAAAAACACACATGAGACTTCGATAGAAATCATTCTACAGAATAATCCAACAACTTCAAGATGAGAATATAACTCAACACCTCCATCAATTTCATGAAACGAACACCCACCCTAATAAACACCCCTGAGACCAAATCATATCCGAACAAGTCATTATATTCACCTACCACTCCATTCATAGAGACCGAACAGTTTAAAAACTACATTGAGGGAAGATAAGACAGCTGGGATAATGGTGGAACCGACTCATCAATCCACCACAAAAAGGATGATCTGACAACAATGAAGAGAATAGAACATGAAAATTTCGGATATTTCCATCCCAAGGCTAAAAACAATATCTGGACTGAGCTTTCACACATCCTCGACAACCCCTAACTATGCGTGAGCTTCACCCTGAGACCTATGTTTTGGGCCCTGATGGGTGAATCATCTCCTGCCTCACAGTAAAGCATTTGCATCCTCCAGTCCCTAACTCCTACCTCCTGAATGACACTTCTTCCAGAACTCTCACTAGTGGCTCGAAGAGCCGCATGGTAGCAAGACTTCGGAGGGATGGGACAAGGTGACTTAGAATGCCTGAACCGGCCACACTAGTGGTCTGCGTGAGAATGATCCAACAAATTGGGTTTTGGTACAGATGAAGGTCCTTGCCAGATGAGGAACCTTCACATGATCTGACCCCCACCAACTACACCCAGACTCTAATGACGATGAGCCATCCCGACTTTACTAGTCCAAGACTGAACCGTCAAATAACACTGGAATGGTACAAACCATAACTCCCTCGGTAGTACCCAACAACCCTTACGAACATTATCATCCCAAACAACACAACTTCCTCTAACAGACCTCGATTACCTCGATAAGTAAGAAACACACAAAAGAACTGGGAACTGGGCGTAACTCATTAAAAACTTTTAGAGGATTTCTGGGCATCATATTCATAATGACACAAAAAACACAATCGAAACTGGCATCAAACCAAAACTCAATCAAATAAACAACACAAGCCAATGGAAACATTTCCATAAGCCAAACATATACAAACACCATCATAAATCACTTTCCCAAAACCATAATTTCATTAAAATTATAAAACCCACCTATGGCGCCTTATGAACCGTCATATGTTCATTCATTCAATCTCCCTCACATCATCTGCAAACAAGTGACCCTACGCACTCTTCATACATACCCATGCACGTGTGACCTTCCATATGGAGTGCCAAGGTTCAAAAACGTCCTTTCCTAACCAAATCCAAACACATACCAAGTATTTAAAAACCAAAATACTTTCTCTGTGAAAAATCACTTTACTAATTTCAAAAACCTTTTGGAAGAAACCCCTTTTTTCATTTCGAAATCACTTTCATTTTAAACACACACTCACATCGACTGAGTTCAAAACAAGACAAAACCAACTATAAACTATCATAAAGGGGAACTAGTGTATGTTCTTAACCCGACGACATGTTGGTGAGTCATACCCCAAGTAAATCATAAAACTAAGAGGACCTCAAACTGGGAACTTGGACTCAACATGGGTTACCACCCCATGTGAGGCCACAACCTACCTTAGGTATCTTTACAAGTGGTGGTGATCAGGAACCGACTCGTAACCTAACTCCTGAGCCCTGATAGTATTAATCTCCGTCTACCAGACACCCCATATAAAAAAAACCTCCTCGGATATCATTTTGTCCTGAACCAACCAAGGTCGACCCTGAACCGGTCACCCGAGCCGGTCTGTGACATAGCCTGGGGGGCGTTCCTAATCTCTCAGGGTAGTGACAAGAACCAGGGAATCAACAAAGGCAGTGGGAACAATTTCTCCAGGTAAAAATATATAAATAAATCAGCTGAAATCGAACAGAGAAGCGCAAAATAAATAAATTGGGTAATGTAACAAAACAAGAACAAAAGAAAAATAAAAATAACCTAAATAGACAACCATTATATCCATGTGACCTTGCGGGTCACTCTCCAACTCACGACCAAATGTCACCTAAGGAAAACACATCCATGTTGTAGCCTTCTCAAACAATAAAATAGAAATGAACTATAGGCATGAGTATTAAAACTCAGTAGGCTTGCTCGTTATCTATTCCCAATTCAGTACCTTTAAAATAAATGGAACATCATTTAATGTTTGAACATCAATTTATAAAAGTAAGGTTTTCTATATGTTACTAAAAAACAAAGTACGATTCATTGCCCCTATTCATTTCTCAAAAACCCAAGTCATTATTTTAGTGAGACATTATCATTTTTCAAAGGGGAAGCGATGTTTATATTTTCAGTCTTCACACAAAAAGGATTAAACACTTTCATTGGAAAACCATTTCTAAGAAACCTAATCAAAAGCAATTTACCACATTCCAAGGAAAACGATACACTAGAAATGCACAAATAAAACACAAATCAAGGGAAATATAGGTATACATATGAGCATCATAATCACTACTGGATGTAACAAAAATTGAATAGACATGGGGGAACCTAGGAGATCAAGGATAAATCAGAAGACACCAATACATGAGAAATCATCCTTGTTGACATGTCACAGTGAAATCAAAACACACAATACGATAGACCATCCTCTCTCAAGCAGGTCTAGGGAAAATCCAATAGTAAAAAACCAAATATATCCACCTATTATGGGCCACTGGTCAGTACCATAACCTACCAGTGCAACAATCATTCTTAGAATATTCTCTCAATATACCAAATTCACATGTCTCAAGTGTTTGGAATGGGGGTGAGCCAACTGATGCCAACTGAGCATCCAATGATATATATATATATATATATATATATATATATATATATATTTATATTTCACAACATGCATCACTCCGAGCCACTCCATGGGAAAACCTCTTGCCAGTAAACCACTAAAGTACCTGGGAGACTCTATACATGGGCTCCCAAATAATCAAATGCAACCAAGGAAGGAGAGTTATTCTAGGAGGGTTTTTATCAAAACATTTTCATCATTTTCCTTAAAGTGACAAACGTGCATTAAACACCTTTCACAACCACCAAATTAAAAAATGAAACCTTTTTAGAAGACCAAAACCTTTTTGAAACCATTTAAGTATCCCTAAAACTATACTTCACAGGCTACCAATATTTTTATAAAACCAAACCAAAACATTTTTGTTTTTTCCAGATGAATCGTAAGTGCCAACTTTGAAATTTCTCAAATGAAACAAAGTACCTTTTCATGCTTCAAAATAAATCATTTATCATTAAACAAGAACTAAATATGATATTACTTAAATTATTTTTAATAGCCAAACTAGAATTATTTCACTACTTGGTGTCTGCTCATCATGAAAATATTTCAAGTGTCCTGTATAAAATAAACAACCCTATTTACACCAAATAATCATTTAAAAATTAATTGTCTTGTATCATCTCACATTTATTAAAATTTGTAAAATATTTCATTTGAACAAATAGTGTTCTCAAATAGCAGGAAATAATGAAACTTAAATTAAAAAAGAAAGCAGTACTTCAACATGAAGCTCGAACACGACAACGCGACACACCTCGCACAGGCGCAGAAGCACACACAAAATGATGATCGTAGTATCTCAGGTTTCCTAACCGACATGATTCAACAACCACACAAACAACTAAAACACATAAACATTGAATTAAAACTATATAAATGAACATTCATTTCAAAATAACTAGCTCGACAAGTTTTGAAAATATATCCGCAAAACATGTATCAAAACACAACCAATCTCTTTATTAGAATCCAATTACAACCTTTAGACACACCAACCACTTTACAGTCATCATATGCACCGCATTATTAATGTAATACACCATTTGAATAAATTATAAAACATTCGTAAATGGTGAAACAAAGGTTCGCATCAAAACATAATCAGTTTCACATATAAAAACACTTCAAAATAAAACACTCAACATCGTCACACCCAAAAAATGTCTCACACCTAACAAAAAACCCAAAGAAAATTTTATAAAATAATGCACTCGTTTGAAAACACAAAACACCACCGCATTCAATAAAAAAATGTTCACAACACTTAAACATGTTCACCACATTAAAAATATAATTCGTACCCAATAAACAATTGATTAAAAACTTATATAAAATAATACAAAACAAAAACCAAAATGAAAAACACAAAATTAAAAATAGAAAATATAATTTCATCACACACGCATTCCAAAACAATTTTAATGTGAATATCACACGGTCCAAACACTCTAAAAACCCATTTGGGAACCTTGCACACACTACTATAATAACCGTAAACCAAATGCCTACCTCTTAAATCAAGAGTGCCACAAAATACTCCCAAAACACAATCCACATCACATAAATAAATTAATGAAAATAGCATATTAATCAAACAGATAAGAAAATAAATGTACACACATGCAGATACGAATCCACGAAATCACTCAAAACATACTTTTTACAAATTCAAAAATATTCAAAACATTATAAAAATATAATTATGGGTATAACAATGCTGAGAAACCAAAAAACGAGCATAAAACTATACCTTCGATATTAGTGGCGGACTGAAACTTCCTCGCCTTCGGCGGAGATGGCCGGAAGACACACCAATGGGTCTTGAGTGGCCATTTTCGCAACCACGGAAGTCTGAAGTGAAGCCGACTCCATGGAGGGGTATTCAGAGGGGGTACTACCCAGGAACTGGTGCAAAGGAGTAGCGGCCAGACAACAGTCAGAAGAGGACCAAATAGCCAGCACGGAGACGTGGCCATGGGATGGGGGGGGGGGGGGGGCAGCTTTGCCGGACCAAGGAGGGAGAAGGAACGGCTTTGCCAGACTGAGGATGAAGAGGTCGTGGGGTCGTACGGATGCGGAGGGCGAGCCGGAGGGGAAACTCACTTGGGGAAGAGGCCCCCATGAATGGTGGATAACAACTTCACGTAGGTTGAACCAGGGGGGTGTTGCGTCAAACTGAGAGGAGTCGGGAGGCGAGGTCCTGGGATCGCCGCGACGCGACTTCATTGGACCGAAGGAGAGGTGGGTGAGGGTGATCACAGGCGAGGTCGTCTGACGGGCTAGGGGCCAGGCGCAGCGTGCAGGACGCCAGGGGCTGGGGGATGTGGCCAGCGGTGTAGAGCAGGGAGATGGGGGGGGGGGGATGATATAGACTAGGTTTAGGTTATTCGTTTCTTCTCTTTTTATTATAATCACAATAGATATAATAGTAATAATAATAATAATAATAATAATAATAATAATAATAATAATAATAATAATAATAATAATAATAATAATAATAATAATAATAATAATAATACAGTGATAGAAAAAATAATAAAAATTATAATAATAATAACCTACACATAATGAAAATAATAATAACAATAGTAGAATTAAAATAAAATTCATTCTCAATAATAATAATAATTTTTTTATTAGTAAAAAAGAAGATGATAGTATTAATAATACTAATAAAAACATAATAGTACTAATATAAACTTAATGGTATTTAAAATTAAATCTTGTCTCATTTAATTTTAATATTGATAATAATCGACCAACTGCGCATTCTATTAGATAGAATGCACGGTCGCCGCATGCGGTGCAGTGAACGCCCACAGGCCTAAGACATGCCAAAAATATCAAACTATGGAAAAGTTCAAATATAGACCCAACTAAACCTCATCCAAATGATGCGAGACCGATAAAATAATAAAATAACTGATGTCTATGGTCGTTGTGTGATAGGATCAGGTTTCCCCATCTCCCCATGCTAGATTTGGTTTTCCCATTCATCTAATAGTGGGTCAGGTTTCCCCATCTTCCTATAGTGGATCTGGATTCCCCATAATCCCATAGTGGATCAAGCCCATAAAAATTATTACCTTCATTATATAATGAGATAAAAATATTTAAAAAACTCATTGGAGGAAAATATAGGTCTCACCTATCACATAATTAAAATCCATAAATATGTGTTCCACAAGAATATATATCACTCACTATATCAAAACCCTGTGTAGGAAATGGGTTTTATAAAAAGCTTTCATTCATAACATAACCCATTGAAAAATGGGTTTAATATATATATTTAAACCACTAAAATAAACCATCATCAATAAGAATAATAATAGTATCTTTGAAATATATCCTCATTATATTATTAGAAACTTTATCTAATGTTATATTCTTCGGAAAATAATTTTGAGAGATCACTTGAAAAAATCCTTGAGTAAAATATTAATTCTTTTTTGAAAACATATTTATTTTTTAAAATGAAATACAATTATAAAAGAAAATATTTTATTTGTAAATGATCATATTATATTGTAATGGTATATTCAATTCATTAAGGCATCATTATGGTAGAAAATTTCTTTCATTCAATATAAGTTAATAAAAACAATCCTTTCACACCTTTTCAAGAAAAGTTACAATGTACCATATTTGGAAAATGAAAAATAGCTTCCTTTCAAACCATGTACTAAAATGTAAAAAAATCATAAAATGACATTAATCATCTATAATAAAAATATTTTTGAAAATAACTATTTAAAACATAGATATTGATGAAAAATATTCTCTTATAGGCACTTAAAACGATACAATCCCAAATATTTATATGATTGTGAAATAAATAATATTTTATTTATTACGAGTAGAATCATATTCTCCATGAAATAAATATTTTTATATAGATAAAAAATACCATAAAATTATGGATAAGAGTCATAAAATACATTAATTGGATGGATATATACAGTGTATAAGAAACAAGTAGTGTATAAGTCGCGTGTCCCGCATTAGTAATAGTTTATCGTAAATCCCATACTTCTAGATGAACTATAGATTCAAGAACCCCATAAAACAATAACATTAATTATTGATTATAATATCATTAAATAATGTAAATTAATTATATAACATCTAATAGGATACTATATACACCACACAAAAGATGTTAGTGGTGAATATGACATGTATTTAATGAAAAAAAATGTGATGAAATTTTCTTTACCTCATGTCTTGAATCTAGTCATACATGTGAATAAAAAATAATTAATAAATATAAAATTATTATAGATATATTAATGAAAATTATTTAATTATATAATATGACAAATTATTTACTTATGGCTATATATTACATTCTTATCAACAATTCCATGTTAAATTTACTTTTTGAGTAATACCATCTCTGTATTTCCTTCATGTTTAGAATTATTATCCTTGGCCCTCATACAAAGATCATGAATTAATCATATAATTAATAATAAACATGATATATATGTATATTTATAATTCATAAATATTCAATATACATTATTTCATGGTGATTTGTAAATGTTAGAGATAGAAAATAAAATACACCGACCATAGAGACAGTATTTCGTACGTACAAATGAATGTTGTTTTCTTTTTCATGTAATGTGAAACATAATGATAAGTACATGATATATTATCAATATAAGTTCTTAATTATGTTATATATATCATTTATATTCACCCAATATATCTTTATTACCATCTATGTGAAATATAGATGAGAAACAAATAACATCGCATCATGGAGATGGTAAGCCTTATGTACGCATGAGTGAAATTATGATTTCCCATAAAATCATGTGATAAAAATGTAAATATGATATTATTATTATAGAATTGTAATTATTTCAAAAAAATCATACAAAAAATAGTGTCCATTATAATGACCAACCATGAGAGTTTGTGACATAAAAATAAAGAACACTATTTTTTGAGGCGGTATTTCTCCAAACACAATAAGAGTAAGTTCATTATCAGTTAGAAATAATTGAGTGAGAGTGTAGGTCAAAATATTAGCATAGAAAACATCCGAATATATATATTATTTGTATTTTGTTATATGAAAACAAAAAAAAATCAATTCATGTTGTTTGAGGAATAAATAAGTAGAAACATCCATTGATGAACTCTACCTCTTCTTTGGGTATATCCCTTTGGTTTTCACAAAAGGACTTATTTATTTGAATTTTTGAATAATGGAAGATTTTTGGATGATGGTAAGAAAGATTTGAGGATAATTTTATAGAGTTTTGATGATCCAAATAGGTTATTTTGTGCGAGGAGAGGAGGAAAGGATCCATTTTAGCTGAAAGGGGAAGGTAACTTTTGGAATTTTTGAAAGATTAAATTATAAAAAAAATATCAATCCAAATACCTCCAAAATTCAATTTATTCGAATCCATGATAATATAAAATTATAATATAATGATCCAATCAATTTTAGAAATTTTTTGAAATTATTTAAAACCTTATCATTTTAATTAACGCTTAGTTACACCATTTAATGTTTTATTATGGTAATGATGTTTTTAATATTAAGAGGATTTAATTTTTACAAATAAAGATTCAATTGCACCATAAATAATATATATATATTTTTTATTTTGGACCATATATCATCATATTGAATTTATTACTTATAATAATATTATTATATAATTTAAGAAAATATTATTTTCATAAAATATTATAAGTGTCAATTTTGACACTATTAGTAAGATTGAATTTAAGAAAATACATACATCCAAACAACATAGAACCAATTGAATTATCACACATCAATAATTATATATTCACCCACAAAATTAATGAATCAAATTAATTATTTAAATTATATTTCTATTAATTTTTTTTATATCAGTCAATTGATTGTTTTACTAATTGAGTAATTACTACATCACCAATTTATAATTATTTATAATACTTATTTTTTCCCAAAAAAATTAAAATAAATTTCTATGATTTAAAAAACATTAGAATTTATAATAATATATATATCAATGCCTATATTCTATTGATCACATTATTTAAATTATTATTCATATTAAATGTAAGAGTGTGTCATTTTTTCACTCTATTTGAATTTAAAAAAAAAGTATGTAATTTTCATGCCATGTTTGCATTAAATTGTTAAATATTGATGTTTATGTGTTAAGGGTAGATGTATATTCATCATTTTTGTTTCCATATAGAGTTAGTGCAGTTTTGTAATATTAATTATATCATTTTTAGCCTTTGTTACCTAATTTAACCATAACTGTTGTATTAAAAATTACTAAAATTACTATTTATATTGTCAAAAAATAAAGAGGTAAAATTTAAAAAATTTTGACCTAATGAGTCCTAATATTGAATATATTTTTAATAATTCATAACACATAAATTTATAAAATTTATTTAATATTAATCCTACAGAAAGAACCCAAAAAATTGTTTTTAATGAGAAAATGTCCATAAGATTGACATTATTGTTTATAAAAGTCCAATATGAAATTGATTCCAATTAACTAAAATGTATTAGTAGATAATTTGTTTTGTCTATTTGTAGATTAGGACTTATAAAAAATATAATTAAACATTGAAAAATATTTTAATTAATAGTTCTCTTTCTATTCAAATCCAGTATTTTTTACTATTCATCAAAACAAGAAACATTTTAGAAAAAATAAAAAAATTCAACCAAATTAAATTCTGATATCCAAATTTAAAATAATAAGATTATTTTTTCATTTAAAAATGCTATAATTTTATTAATATATATTTAAAAATTGTTTACATTAAAAGGTATTAAAATTTCCTTTTGAAAATTATAGAGTTTTATGCATAAAATTGGGTTTTTCTTATATTATGCACATAAAATCAATTGGATGACGTTCAGAAATATTTTATTAAATATATAACAAAAATATATCATTAATATAATTAAAAAAAATTAATTAAATTAATTTATTTAGAAAAAATTACTTTGGGATCACAAAAATAAAACTATTTCCATTATAATCAATTGTAATATATTGATATTTCTAATTAATCAGTAACCAAAAAATTCATATTATAAACCTTATATTTTATTAAGTTTGTTAATAAATGTCATAGCCCCTAATTTAATGTATAGGTTATATCTAATTATATTAAATAATGATATATTAATAATATAGTATTTTTCTGTAAAACTCAGTCTTGTGTGTAATACAATCTATCGAAACAACCTGACGTTTTGTGTAACACACGATAAGAATAGAATTTGGTATACTTTAAGCTCAGCCAAGTGTATCATGTATCACAATATAGAGTTAGTGTTTCACATAATGGTATACATATATATATTTTTCATATAAAAAATCTATATTCAGTATTGTGTGAAATAAAAAATATTGAAAAGGTTAAATTAATTTGAAAAAACATTTTTTACAAAATCTCAGGGTGATATATAATAACTAAATACCACCTAGGATCAATATAATATTTCATTATGTAGAAATACTATAAGTTATTTTTCATGATTATGTGGTTCCCCAATATTATAATTATTCGTTATTATATAGTTTTTTGTTTTAGTTAATTTTGGGAATCAGAAGAAACATTGTCATCGTTGAATGTGATTGAAAATTTTATTATTAGGAACAAAATGGGATAATTACTAGAGAAAATTATATTGAGATTATACCTAGAAAATTACCAATATATATGATTAACAAATATGACTTTAACTTATTTATAGACACATCAAATATGAGAATGATATAGTTCATTGATAGTTCAGGTGGTGGCGACCATGGGGGAAAATAGACATTTTTACAATATTTCAATAAATTTGGAATATAAACTCATGAGAATATATTAAAGGGATGATAAGTGGTTTTGATTTTAGAATAGAAGGACAAAAACAACATAATTTACATGGGAAAATTAAAATAGTAGTCAGTAAAATTTTTGTGAAAATTGATATCCCTGAAGTATTATTAACCGATGACATTTTTAAATGTGGGGAATATGGGAATTATTAAAATCAATTTCCTATGTGTAATGGACATGATACAATTCAGCCTTATGGAATGAGATGTGATTATAATAAAAATTATATGGACACCATTAATGATATATGAGTGGAATGAGTGTTTTTACAAAATACTTTATGTTAAACATGATATGAATGATTAAATTGATGTTGATTAAGGTTAAAAGGTCAATCTAATTTCATATTGATGAAAATATGTATAATGGAATAAGAGGATGATGCCTACTTAATTTTTTAAGAATTATATTATATGATTTCTGTTTTTATTTATTAAAATTCAGTAATTATTTTATATGAATCATGAATTATATTTGGATTTTTCATTATAGGTTGTTCTATACTGATTTTGAAGAATATAATTAATGGTGCTAATACCCTAGAAAAGTGATTTAATATAAAAGTGATATTTTATTAGAAACACATGATTATGGAATTATAAACTATTTTTAAAATACTGAGATAAAGTTTTTTTGGATAATGATATAATGGATATGTATAAATTAAATCAGATAGTATTAATTACACTGGAACTGATTAATGATTTATTGAGAAAATGGTTTATGCTTCTATTAATGGAGTTATAAAAAAATATTATTTTAAGGAATTTGTATAATAAAATATGTTTTATACAATGAATGAGGAATTATTTATGTTTTCCATAAATTTTTTGATAATTTAAGATATTACCATGTTTCAAGAGAATAGATGATGAACGAATTCATATATTTGGTATTTGACAATCTAGATCTAATTTATGGTATATAGGGGACAAATGTTATTTTGTTTTTATAAAATTTTTAGACGTTGTTTATATATTTTTAATTATGGAAGTTTTATAAGGTTAACTATTTTGGGAATACATTATTAAAAAATTTGGATGAGGTTTTAGAGATTAAAATATTACATCACAATATCAAGACTTATCCATATTTTATTAACGATGATAAATTTTTTTAACATGTGATATATGTAATTCCATATCGTTATATTATAGATCATGTGATCTATTGGGGATTTAGGGAAAAATCATATCCATTTCATGGAGTAATATCTGTATTGGATATTTGTCAAAGAACTACCAAAAGATGAAATATTAAATATGATAAAAAAGAATGATAAGTCCTTAGTATATTAGTCCCTTTGAATTTATTGATCTTAATGGGATGGTTTCAAATTAGTTGGAACATCCACTGAACCAACATCATGTTTTAGACTATTTCCTTATATCACTTTAGAGGAAGTAAATACCCGATCCATCGCATTTAGTAAACTCGAAGGTCATATTTCTGGAACGTGGTATTTCATGTGTGGAACTATTAGCAAGGATATTGGGTCAAATTTATACATTTCTATGAAAAAATAAGACTTGTCTGGTCAATGTTTTTGGTGAAACCAGTAGCTTGAAGAAGCTATGATGGAACTTGAGGAGATAATGAGGTAGTATTATCCTCAATTTTTTAGACCAAAATAATGAATTTTTAGGGTAGAGAATTTAAGACCATAACATTTTGTGAATTATTTTTTTTTCAAATAAATGTAATAATCAGGATGTTTTTCATTACACACAAAACATAGTGTAGCTTGTGTTACACACAATAATGTGTTTATTTGAAACATGATATAATATTGATATAATATTATTTACTATGATAACTATAACCTAGCCTCTTGAATTAAGGGTATGAATAGGACTAACAAAATTTTGAAAATATATCATTTACATCTGTATATAAAATTTTATATCAGCAGAAAAATTAATTAGAAATAAAAATAAAAACTGGTCGAAAATACTGAATTTTTATGTGAAACGATCATTATGAACAAAAACATGTTTTTTCTAAATAAATTAAATAACACTTTTGGTAAATTATTTTAAAGTATTATATATATTATATATTGAACAAAATTTTATCGTTAATGTTATGTGGTTTTTAGTAATGTGATAAGAATAATTCCAATATTAAGCTTCGATGCAATATTCATCTAAAACAAATTTTTTTCACCACTTCAAAAATTGTAAATAAATTTATTTTTAAAACCACTAAAATTTTAATATAATAATAAAAAATTTATTTTTTAATATAGAATATCAATATTATCATAGTATTTGTATCAATGTTGATGGAGGATGTAACATCCTAGGTAATTATAGAATAATACTTGTTTACTATTTATTAAAATTTATGAATTATATAGTAACATTAATTTAAATGTAATATTATGTCTAAAAGTATACACAAAACACAGGACCAAGTTTTATAAAAAAATAATATATTAATAATAATATTATTTTAATTTATAGGTATCACATAGCCGTTAGAGTAGAGGGAATCAATGACATTAAGGGAATTATTTAAATTTGTTTTATAAATGTTTGTATACTTATTCATTGCTTACCAAATGAATTATGAAATTAAATAAAAACTAATTGAGTATAATCTATCTGTTTTTTAGAAAAAACCATTTAAATTCAAAAAATTGAGTTTATAAAATATTAAAATAACTTGTGATGGATTTTAATAATGATATATATATATATATAATATAAAATTTATTTTAATAATTCAACATATATTTTTTCTAGACATGATATATGAAAAAATTTAATAATTCATAAAAATGAAGTATTTTTCAAAAAAATGAAGGTTTATCGCCTTTTAAGGGTGAAAACATTTTAAATGTATTATTGGACACTTTTATAAGTTCCAATTTTAAAAAATAAACTATGTTTTTTTAAAGTGAAATGAAAATTTAATTTAGAAAAATTGTCTGCATTTTTTTAAAAACATTCTGATTTTAATGAATAGTGAAATACTACATTTTAATTCAAAACTGTGTTTTTGTATAATTTATTTTTATTTTTACAATATCCTTTTACACTGTTTTAAGGCAGCGTTAGATTAAATTTATATATTTTAATACCATGTAGATTATTAGATGTTTTTTCAAATTCAAATTAAATAGAATAAATATGTTAATTTTTTAATGTTTTACATAAAAAATCTATTTTCTCAACCTGTCAATGGGATTAGTGTTAAATATAATTTAGAAATCTATGTAAATTAAATTTTCAAAAATGAACACACATGTTTGTTCTCATTATATAAAATGAGGTCCAATTGGAAAAAAATTTTGGTGAATAGTGACTTTAGTATTTTACTTACCACAATTAAAGGTAAATTGAGTAATTAAAGTTATAAAAAAATTATAAAATTATAAAATTATCCTAACCATTGTCCTAATATTATATTATGAGTTATTATCAATAAATAACATCATTATGCTTAAATTTTATCCTTTGGAATCCATTTTTGTGTGATTCTGACATTTATAACATTTAATTTAATGTAAAGTAAAATATGTTATAAATATGTATCTTCTTATTAAAACAATTTTTATAAGGTGTTATATATGAGATATCTGAGACAATAAACATTCAATACAAATATAAATAAAATTATCTAGAAAAGTTTATTTTATTTTTAATATTCCAGTATTAAATAATTAAATTTAGTTATGACATAATGAAGACGAAATAATAGATTCATTAATGAATGAATCTAATAAATGATAATAATAATAATAATAATAAAATAAATATAACAAAAATAATTGATGAAATTGATTTTTTTAAGTACGAATATGACATGGAAGTGTTAATTTAATGTAGTTTATTTAAAATAATAATGTTTTTATGATATTTTAAGAAATCATGAAATGAATTTTGTCAATATTAATATAATACATATTTTAAAATATAAAATATTTGATTAAATGATATAATATTTATAAAAATATAATATTTCAAAAAAAATATTTATTTACTCTTCAATGGTTATTAATGACTCATCCATTGGAAATTTTGTATGATTTGGTAGTTATTTTAATCCCTTACGTTTAAATGTCATGATAATGTGATGAGAGATAAAAGGGGTTAAAATAAAACAATAAGTATTTAAAAAATAGTAAAACATATTTAATTTTCACTAGATGATTATATTGAAACCAATACTCATCTTAAATTGTAACAAAATTTTGTTTACCAATTTTGAATCAAAATTGAATTTATACAAATTTAATATTTTTAATAATCACAATGGGGCATCTCCCATATCCAATAAAAAGGAACCCATTTCACCCATTTACTCACACATCCAAAACCTTTTTGTTCATACAATCTATTTAAAAAACCAATTATAAAATAGTTTTGTACATTATTGATGCCACAATTCAAACATAACACCCTCTTTATAGTTTTTGAGGTGCTCTTCAAAGGCGATCAACTGAAAAAGATATATCATTTTCATTATGTATATCTATTTTGTTTCTTTTTCCACATACATAAAATATTCTTCCTACTAAATGAAATAATATCTCCAGTATCTTAAATTTGGTCAATGGTTTAATGTTTATATAATCAAATAAAATCAATCTCCACATCCATTAAATGGGAATAGAATTAATCCTGTATGCGTACGTGTGAACAATCACTTCCATGAACTGATATAATCTTTTTACAAAACAGCCCTTCATGACTAGTTATCCAGATATAATAAATTTTAATTTTTGATATTCCTGACATATTAAGAATTATTATATAATAATAAATTAATAAAATTCTTACTTTCTATTCAAATAAAAATGATATCATCATTTATGCATATGTGTGAACTATCTGCTCCACAAAGCGATGTTATTTGTTTTTATTCAGTACATTTATTTTATGATATATATATATACATATTAAATTTTTTATATTGTTTCAATGAGGTTATTATAATTCTATAATGGTAAAATTATAATTTCATTATTTCCATAATTATTAAAGAAAAATGAAAGGGCTATTCGTGTGTACGTATGACCTATTGTCTCCATGATTAAACATTTTTCATTTTTCATAACCATAATTAATGGTTTGAATCAAAATTATAATTATCATAATAATGTGATCATGAAACCATTAATATTATTCTATAAATGATGAACTTATGACAACATGGATAAATGACATCATTCCATGTTCATTTTCAACTCAAGTACCAAATTTCGAAAAAACCTCTAATACGAACATAAATAATTTTGTAATTATTATAACATGGAATTAAGTGATATAATCAGAATAATCAAATTGAATAAGGTACTGATGAAAGTGTAAATTATGTTATTTTTATTGTTTAGGAATATAAATAATGCACTAGACATGTTGGACTAAATGTAAGGGATATCATCCCAGTATCCTTTTATTGATATATTGTATGATGATATACATATTTATTATTTTATAAATTTTATTTACTGACCATTTGAAAATAAATATAAATATTATATATATACTCATGTTATTTAATAATTTTTAATTTTTTTTATTTCTATCTGGCTTATAATTTAAATGTTCAAAATGGTAAAAGAGTCTTTAACTAAATCATTATTTTAAATGTTTTCAATATATAATCTTGTAAATACATAAATTTCATTTTCATATTTTCAAAATGGATTTAATTAAAATATTTATATGGACATAAATGTTTTAAAATACATTTTTGGAGTATCTTTAAAAAATCACAGTGGTATGGGACACATTGATTCAAGACTTTTTTTATTTTATAAAATCATTTCTAAAATTGGATTGATTTTTTGAATAACATGGACTTTTTTTAACCTATACATAAGGAATGGAATTTCATCAAATTTTGTCAATTTATTTTATTATGTATCTTTTAAGATTTTAAACTTTTATTTCCAACTAATGTGCTTAGATTTTATATGTGTGTTGCTTTTTAAATGTTAAATTTTATTTGAAAGTAGAAATTTTATTTTTTCCTTTATGCATGTTTTACTTTTTATGACTATGATATGGTTCATGGGCATTATTTATTTTAATGGGCGGTTACATGAAAAAATAAGTGAGGATGATACCATTATATCTCTCTAAATCATTGTTTAATGGTACATAGTTAAATGATATGGTTTATCCTAAGATATTCAAGGAATATACTATGATGGGTATTCAAAATATAACCATGAAGGCTACTCCCTTTTTAGCTGTAAAAGCTACAATGAAAGAATGATATGGATGCTATAATTTACCATTATTCTTTATAATTTCTAATATGGGTTTATAAAAATATTATGATTTTATGTGGTATGTTAAATATTTTTTTAATGGTTGACAATTATTATCTTGGGAAAAGGTTTTCATAATATTATAAGTATTCATGGGCTAATGGGTTCTTTATATCTTTTACGGCCTTTTCTGAGCATTTCATTATCATCCCATGTTTTAAAATTTCATCTATAATATTTACGGGAGAATATATTGAAGGTTGGTTCATGTAATATTTAACTTAACTAAACCTGAAAAAAAACATTTTTCATTTTAAAAAATTTAGTTTTATGAATGAAATGGATACAGTTGGAATATTTCACTATGTATTTATTTGATTTTTTATGTACACGTTATGGAATAATTCACTAAATCTATAAACATGAAATATACCCAATGTGAAATAAATTATAATTCTTATGTTATCTCAATATTGGTATGGTTTATGGTTCGGTATTTATTGTTCGTATTGGAGGGAGGTTTAGACAACTTTAGAGGTTAGGGTGGTATATAAGTGTATGTTACATGTTATATATAACCAAAATGGTTAGCATAACAGAAAAAGTCATAGTTATTTTAAATAAATTGATGATTTTTATATAAAATGAATAATTATATCTTAGTATTTTTATTCCTCTAATGATTGTATATGATGATTTTATTTATGTACCCACACTAATATTTTTCGACTTATTAAATGGATGGATCCAGCAAGCATACATGTAATAATGTATGTGAAGGAAAATGTGGTGGTTCTATAAATAATAAACAGAATGAAATAGGATATTCAATTATAACTCTAATGGTTTTTCTAAACAATCTATCTGGTGTCATGATTAACAACTGGAAACATGTTGGGCTTTTTAATGCATTGTATATGAGAGAAATGAATCCCTATGGAAGTTAATTTAATAATGATCCAATAGAAAAGAATATGTATCAACATATGTGTCATGGATGTGTAGATAAACAAAATGGAACATGTTCTAAAGGGATGTGAAGGTTTTATAGATAGGTTAATGAAGATCATGAAGTCATAACCATCCATGAAAAAATGAAGTGTTCAGTAGACATCAAGAAAGAGAAGGAAGTTACTATAGAGTTATCAAGTGAATGTTTTAAATGTGGTTAGTATTTTCATTATGAAAATCAATATCCTATGAAAATGGTTCACGAATGGGATCAAGAGGACCATAAAAATTAATTTAAATCAATACTTAATGCCATTCCAATTGAATATTAGGAAACTGAAAATGACCTATGAATGGTATGGATTAATTCGTGAGTCTTGTTTTGACATTATTTAATCATTGGACATGATTTATGTTTTTGTATATATGAAATATGTATTAAATAATTATATGGAAAATCATGGTTTAAGTATCACTAATAAATCCTAATGATAAAAAACTCAACATATAATGTATTCAAGAGTTATGGTAGACTGTAGGATGATGAAATATTTAAAATTATTAATGCTCTTTTATATAGGATTACATCGATGGATTTTTTTAGTGTTTGTAAAACTGGTGTATGTTATGAGAAAATCATAATTGATGAAGAATTATTTTTCTTTTGCGGACATAATTATGATGATATGTATAACCATTAGGGTTTATATGATTTTTTTGTAGTAATTATAGGTTATTTCCTTTTAGGTTTCCTAATCAAATGTATAAGATAATTTTTGAGGATACAAATGTTATGGTTATTTTTTAGGGTTTTATCTATTTTATTTAACTTTATAATATAATACGATTTTAGGAAAATTAAAGCATACAAGAATAGTGAAAAACCATCATGTTAGACAAGGCTATAAAAATATTCCCCAAAAATGAAGTGCAATAAGGCATTATCATCTCCCACTAGCCTATGAGAAGTCCCTCTTTAGTATTTTATTTTATTATTAGTTTAATGAGTTGATGTAATTAGAATAATTTGATTTTCTAAAATTATGATTAATCAAATGGTTATTCTGGGAATAATAAAATGATTTGGGGATTATATGATAAATTTTATCTTGGAATATTTTTGTTATTTTGAGAAACCTATATTCCTATGGAAAATAGAATACAATGAGATTTTATTAGAGGAGTGATGGTTGATTTTTATTTTGGATGAATTTATGTTTTTATTGTATAATTATTGGGATTTTAATTATTTATTAATATGATTAAACAATCATGGGGAATATGATATTTTTGATGTGCCATTTTTCGTATGAGGCATTAATAGTGGTTGTTGTTGTTTAGAGTTAAATGATAGAAATTATATTGGAGGATTATTTGATTAACTCCTAATTTTTTTTATTTAAACTTAGTTATAATATTCTTGAGGAATTTTAAGGATATTTTTTTCTTAAATGGTATAGGTTGGACTTTGGGTATTACTTTTTAATTTGGGATATTAAATGTTTTCATTATTCTTTTAAT
Source organism: Viscum album (assembly GCA_963277665.1). Classification (NCBI taxonomy): domain Eukaryota; kingdom Viridiplantae; phylum Streptophyta; class Magnoliopsida; order Santalales; family Viscaceae; genus Viscum; species Viscum album. Next base: position 151,422,845 of record OY728134.1, on the reverse strand, counting down.
GTTTATTATATTTAGGGAATTAAATTATTTTCTTCCTAACATTTTTGCTTTCGTAAATATTTCATGATATGATGAACATATAGTTATTATTTTATAGATTATGAGACAATATTGATGTTGATTATTGTGTTTAAGGAATTAAAATAATCTTCAATACACTTTATTTGAAAAGAATAAATGATATTTGGTGTAATTTTATTAAAATATGAAACTCTTCTTGTTATGTAAGTGTATTTCCTTACGAACATAATATATACAGTAAAAAAATTCCAAAACATTATGAAAATGATATTATATTTTTTTTCTATTAATTTTTCCTAGTATTGATTTAAATACCATTTATACTGTAAAAATTATGCGGTATTCAGATTTTTAATATTCTATTGTTCATGGTTTCTATCAAACTCGATCAGAACAAGATGGTCAGTTTTTTTCCATTTACATATTTTCTTACATTGAACCCTAGTATGTGTTATCTCAGGTGATCTTTGTACTTCACATTATTTATTTTAATGTGGTTGTTTTATTGAATAATTTTTTGATGTGGTATTTAAATGATTTATTTTTGAAAAGTGAACCCTTAATTACTGAGCAAAAATTAAAAATTGTGAGGACACAATTTCATTAATACGGAAGGATGTAACATCCTTGTTTATTAGAGAATAATTTTTTTCATATTTATTAATAAATATGAATAAGATATTAATTTTACTATAAAATTGATGATTCGTGTGATAGCATACCCAACCCACAACAATGGGGTTCTATTTAAACATATGTTGTAGACAAGTCTTAGTTATACCACAAAATAATATATGATTAATATTATTATTTTATGAAGTAGTAATCATGAAGCCATTACAATAGAGGGAATACGAGTTATTAACTAAATTATGATGTTATGTTTTACACGTTTTTATATAATTATTTAATGGTTCCTTTATAAATTATAAAATAAATAAATTAAAATTGAATATAAATGATGTTTTTTTATGAAAAAACAATTTTCATGAAAATAATTGAGTTTATAAAATAAATAAATCCATCTTCATAAATTTTATTAATGAAAAATATATGTAATATATTAAATTTAATGTTTAAAATTCATCTTTTATGTTTTGAAGACATTATATAATAACACATTCAATTTTTTTGGATAAAAGAAGTATTTTTCAAAAAATACACTTTCGCCAAATTTTAATGGATTAAACATATAAATAATTTTTTAACTATTTTATATGTTATATTTGACAAATTAATGTTCTTATTTTTAAGTGAGACATCATATATTTTTTTGGATTTTTTTTGTAATTTTTTAATAATTTTTCTATTTTAATGAATAGTTAAAAATAGAACATTCTAATTCCCAACAAGTTTTTTTGTCTAGTTTATTTATATTGATAGATTATCCTTTTTCATGGATTCATGGAATAATTGTTTGAAATTATTATCAGTTAATCCAATTTATTTTAGGGGATGATTTTTAAAATTAAAATTAAAATGGGAAATAATGTGAAATTTTTAAAGTTTTATTTAAAAACCCTGTTTTATTAATCCATCAAAGGGATTAGTTTTAAAACTAATTTTTCCAGTTATGTGAACTGAATTTTAAAAAATATACATACATGGTTGTAAATAGTACGATAAATTTGTTCCAATTGGATCCATTTTTTTTTGGAATAGTAACATTAGTATTTTGTTAATATAATGACCAATGATAAATGAAAACATTATTCATGTGTACATACACCCTATCATCTTCGTGATTTCAAATTTGTTAGTTTTTCATAGCAATAATTATTGTTTTGATTTAAAATAATATATAATTTAATAGAGTGATAATTATGTCATGAATATTATTCTGTATATGATGAACTTATGACAACATGGACTATTGACATCATACCAAGTTCCTTTTAGGCTCATGTACCAAATATCGACAAAATATATGATATGAAATTAAATAATTATTTAATTATTATTACATGTAAATAATTTATATAAAGGTAATAATAAAATTTAAAAATTTTCTAAATAAAGTATAAATTAACATAATTTTATTATTCCTGATGATAAAGAATGTATGACTCAAGTCAGACTCAAGGTAAGGGATTTCATATCAATATCCTTTCATTGAGACATTTCTTGATGATATGAACATTTATTTTTTATTAACTATATATATATACAATCCCTTTGACACTATGTATCCATATTATATCTATACACATATTATTTAATTTTTTTAAAACGTTTTACTTTCATGTGTCTTATAATTTAAATGTTCAAAATTTTAAATGACTTTAACTAAAACAATATTTTAAATGTTTTATAGATTTAATAGTTTAAAATCAATTTTTTTTTCTGTATTTTCTATATGATTTTTATGAATGTATTTATAAAGACATTTATGTTTTAAAATTTTTATATTTAGTTTCATTCCAATGTTTATAAGTGGTAAGTAAGATATTGATTCAAAATTCCATTTTCAGTTAATTAAAATGGTTTTAAAAAATTGATTGAGAATTTAAAAAACACAGAATTTTTGTAACTTATACTTCATGAGTTTAATTTCCATATTTTATGAGACATTAATTCTTTATATATAGTTTAAAAGTGGATACTATAATTCCCAAATAATGTTTTCTCGTTTTTAAAGTGTGTGGCTTTGCGAAAATGAAGTGTGATTTGAGAGTAGAAATTGTATTTCTCCTTTATGGTTGTTTTATATATCATGATTATGATTTGGTTCTTGTTAATTATTTATATATATGGTTGATTAGATGATAAAAAAAGGGTCGGAGTGATCATTATATATCATCAATGAATTAATTAATTAGATAACGATTAACAATAAGGTTTTTTTTCAAGGATTTAGGCAACATACTAAAATGGGACTTCCAAATATAACCATGAAGTTTAATCTCTTTATATTTATGAAACCAAAAATATAAGAATGATATTGATTCCACAATATTTCTTTATTATTTTTAATTTTAGTGATGTTTTTTAGACATCTTAGGACTTAACGAGGAATGTTAAATAGTTTATATTTTATGGGTGAAAAGTATGATATTGTGAGAATGTTTTCATGAGCTTATATGTGTTCAGGGAGCACTGGATTAATTTCTTCATTTATGGCCCTTACTGTGATTATTGTTTTCATCCATGGTTTTAAAATGTTTTTCAGAATATTTAATGTTGAATATAGTAAAGGATGGATCAAGGAAAACTTATGATCAATAAACATGAAAAGAATACATGTTTCAGTTAAAATGTTATAATTTTATCAAACAATATTGATATAATTAGAAGTGTCCACTTTGTATTTCTTTATTTATGTCAGATACAAGTTATTCCCTAATTCTCTAAAGCATTATACTTGAAAATACCCTCAATGTCAAATATATTATAATTCATGACATATATGAAGTTTATGTAACGTTTAAAGGTTGTGTCCTTATAAAGGAGGACCAAGTAACTAGGGGAGATGGGTGATTTTGAGACAACTAGGTGTGGGGGTCAAACATAACATTTATAGATTATGTGTCTCTATGGATATGGGATGGGGAAGATTGATCAGGGATATCAGAGGCATAGTAATCAATTATTTTAGTAGCCTTTATAGGTCAAGTAATTCAATCGGAGAAGATCCATGGGTGAAAAATAATGGTATTTCATTATAATAGAAATAAAATATTCATATTACTGATGTACAATGAGACTCTAGTATGTATATTGGACTCATGATTTGAATGATAATCCCTCCTTGGGAGATAGATTACATTATAAAATAATATAGTCCAACTTATGATTTTATTATGTATTTTTGGATCAGTTCAATACTAGTTGAAAATAAAATAAGGATAATTAACTAGATCTCCATCATTTCCAACCTCCTATATTTTGTGTATGTATATGTTTTATCAATAATAAAAATTCAATTTTCAACCATTCATTGAAAACCCTCTTTCTCACTACATCTACAAGATTAATTTAAAATTAAAACATTCCACTTCTATCAATGTAATTTGAAAATATGGATTAAATATTTTGAGTCAATATAATTTATATTATATAATATGTTATATATATTTTTTAACCATAATGAATAGTAAAAACAGTAAAATTTGATTATTATGGTTAATGTAAAAATTGGATTACAGGGGGATAAACTAAAAATATTGGGATTATAAATGACTCAAATCATTTAAAAAACTATTTGAAGGAAATATTTCGACCATATATATTATCATATCTATAATGGATTATTTTGGAGACATTATCATGTGAAAAAATGTTTATAAATTTTTTATAAAAATATACTTGTAACGCCCCAACCCGAGAAGCCTAGAGTCGTTGTATTATTATGTATTATTGGCCTTATCACAAAATATCATGTCTCAAAAGGCAGATTAGTTTAGTATCCTTGGAAGTACTAGATACATTTGTAAGGTTTGAATTACATTGTAAAATATAAAAATACAACAAAATTGTTTCCATAGACAACACTGAGATCCCATAGACCATCCCTATAGGTCAGTTACAATATACATATTTGCATCCTAGAAAAAAAAACATAGAAAGGGGTGAGCTCAGATGCTCTATAAGGATAACAATATACCAGAAACATTCATAAATAAGCAAATCATTTAAGGAAATGTATAAGACTAAAACATAAGACATTTAAACCTGAACTTCAGAATTATATAGAAAAGATGAAATATAATAATTGCATTTACTTATACATATGGATATTCTACTAGTCGAATAATCACATTCAATATCAATAGCCACATTCAGAATGATGGAATGGATAATGCCAGACTTTCATAACCACATAGTCAAGGCCTTTTTCCAAGACTAAAAATATGATTTTGTCAAAGACTTCTTCCAAAACACTAGTTTGTCTTAGAAGACCTACCGAAGCATCGAGTAGGTATAATTGCCTCCACCCAACACTTAATAAATCTAATGCATTTCTCATTTGAAATGGTTTGAAAAAAATCTAAATATTCTTATTAAAACTAGCATACGAAATGTCAATATTTAAAAAACCCATTAATGGTCAAAAAATAAAACATCCATAGTCAAAAATATCATAAAATCTTCAATACAATATGGATTTTGATATCAACTTAAATACTCTTCAAATAAGATTAAAATCCATCAAAGGATGTTGACATAGATGGAATCAAAACCCTTTTAGAGAAATATCTCTTTATATTTTGAAATCATTTAAAATTTATATAATTATAAAAGAAAACATTTATTTGGAAAATATTCTTATAATCTTTTTAGGGAAACATCGACAATGTTATAAAGGTAGAAAATAGTCTCACCCATAGTATAAGCTAAAAAACATTCTTACCTTAATTTTGTCAAAAAGGTTATAAAGTTCCTTGTTCGGAAAATGACAGAAAGATTCATTTCTAAACATATAAGGTCACATAAGGGTATAAATTAATTTACCCCACTGTCTAGTAAATTGTAAAAAAATTTGAAATTAATTTTTAAGAAACATGGATGTGGATGATAAAGAGGTCATGGTAGATACTTATGTAAAAACAACATTGGGTAAAAAAGTGATTGTGAAATTAACCTTTACCTTGTACTTTTCCTTGGTCGAGGGTAGGTTATCCTCCTGTATAATGGTGAAATTATTTTTATTAAATTATAATAGAATCATATACCTTAATATGATATCATTTATGATGATTTAGCATTTCTTTATTAATAATATCTTAGTATTCTCGTCGTTTCGGGTGTTAACTGATTCGTTTTCCTTTATATGATTTGTTATGTATGTAATGTTTATTATGGATAGGTTGTATCATATTCACATTTAGAATTATATAACGTATTTAACCATTATTTTTAATCATCTAATGAATATTATTCTTAAATTTATTATGATGGGAAATGAATCTCATCGCGTTCGTGGAGACTGTAATCCATACATATGCACGAGTGACCATATCATTCTTTTGAAATTAAAATAAAATATTAATGGATAGGATATCATATATAGAGAATCATTATCATGTAATTTTTATTATTTACATCAATTACACATCATTATTATACCAAACCAAATAATAATGTGTTGAATAACAATTACACCATGACGTGGAGACGGTAAGTCGTACTTATGAACATATGGTGACATTTCATTCAAAGGATGGATAGAATAATGAATATGGTTGTACCATATTTATAATAACATCACAATATATAGAATATTCAGGCATGATAATTTTATAATGTAAAAAAAAGAAAGAATATGAGGAATAAGAAAGGAACTTGAAAGAGGTGATGAAATATTTACCTCTTCTTGGTGTTATTCCTTTGGATTTCATCAAAAGGGCTCCATAGGATGGATTTCTGACTAAGGGATAGCCTCTAGGTTGAAGGGAGGATAGTTGAGATGGTATTTTGGCAGGGTTTGGCAGAGAAAAAATGATTTCAAGGTGTGAATATGATGGATGGGGAAGTTCCCTTTAATAAAATGGTTTAGGGGAACCTTAGGAAAATATAGAAATATTATTTTATAATATATAAATTTTCAATTTCTAATGGATTCAAAATAAATTATTCAAAGGATAAGGTAGGTATGGCTTGAAAACCACTCAAAAAAATAGGTTTTAGATAGATTTGGGCACAATATTAACCTTAACTTTTAGATTTAACTCTTTGTTAAATATTTTGACATTTAAAATGTCTCTTTCTATTTTTAAATTATATTATTAATAAACATACTATATACTTCCAATAAAACCTCAAGTGGTTCATTAATGATACACATATAATTATATAAGTCTTATGGCCAATACTTAGATTTTTAGGAATAGACTGTTAATTAATAATATAATATTAGTTTTAAAAACTCTTTTATGTCAATTTTGAAACTATTTGGTAATTTGTTTTTTCTCAATTCATAACAACATTATTTCATTGAACATAATTCATCAAAACAACCCTAACATGTCATATTATCCTAAAAAATTAGTCTAATTCATAAAAAATATAATATTATATTTATTTTGATATTTATAATATCAAATATTTTAATATTTCATTAATTAGGTAATTACTACATCATAATTGTGTCGTAAATAAATTAATGTATTTAAAGTATAAATAATATAACTAAAATACCATTATGTAAGAATTTTTTTAACTTTATAATGAATATTTATAGTCTAATTTATCTTATGTGTGACCCTATATTATAATTGTCTTAGTTATTAAACATTTAATTTAACACATTTAAATCCAAGTGGACCTAAAGGATCATATTTTATTAATAAGGTTATTTGTGGACGAATTACACTTAGAAAATAGAATTAGGACATGTGTAAAGGTAATAATAATATCATTTCTACCCTTAATTACCCAATTTACTTTTAACTTTAGTAAATAAATGTAAAATGTTACTATTCACCAAAATTATTTTCATCTTATTGAACCACATTTTACATACTAATATCAATAATGTATCTCAGAGTTTCAAAATTAAACTCATTGAAGTGGTAAAGTTATTTTTTATGTAAATTTTCAAATGCTCCAAGGAGTTTGGTAAAGGACTTTAAAATTTTCAATAATCTTTTTAGATATCTAAAATTATTATAAACACACTCCAATGAATTACATTGAACTTATATAGGTATTATGTATCTATTTTTACCTAAAAAATATAAATAAAATAAATAATTATTTAAATAAAAATTCTGATTTGAACTATAACTCATTGTTTTTCACTATTCATCAAAAATTTAATGTTTTCAGAAAAATATAAAAAATTCACCATAAGATTATTTTGATACTCCAAATCCAAAAATGAAGACAATTTTGAAAGTGAAAATTTACAAAATTTCTAAAAGTTGGTATTACTATTCATAACAGCTAGTTTGATTTTTAGTGGTGTGTTAGAACTTGATGTTATGTACAACACACACTACTGTATAATTTAAAGAGAAGTGTACTGTGGAAGCTTGAGGTGTAACATTCTCTCCTACTTCAAATAATTTCACCCTATAAATTTCTAGATATTACTACATAAAAAGACTCGGGTGGTTCTTCATCATAAGTTCCTCAGGTTCCCACGTTGCCTCTTCCTTCTTGTGGTTTCTCCATAAAAGTTTTACCAGATGAGTCGCCTGGTTTCTCTACACTAGTTTTCTTGTATCAAGAACCTTGACATGCTCTTCGCAATAAGATAGAACGTGTCCCAGATCTAATTCCTCATAGGTAAGTACATGCGTTGGGTTAGGCATGTATTTTCTCAACAATGATACGTTGAATACATCTTGAACTTTTGAGAGACATGGTGGCATTTCCAAATGGTATGCTACAGTCCCAATTTGTTCTAAAATTTCGAGAGTTCCGATATACTTGGGACATAATTATACCTTCTTACCGAAATGTATGACACCCATCCATGAATATACCTTCAAGAAAACCTGATATCCTACCTGAAATTATGAATCCATCCTTCGATTATTGGCTTAGCTATTCTGCCTACACTGAGTTGATTTGATGTGGTTTTGGATTACCTTCTCATTTTCCATTGTTTACTCCACCAGTTATAGGCCTATGAGTTTTCTTTCACCAAAATCATCCCAACAGGTTGGTGTGCGACATCTCTTTTGCTATAACACTTCATATGGTTCCATCTGAAAAATTGAATGGAAGCTATTGTTATAGGAAAATTATACCAAAGTTAAATAATGATCCCACATACCTTGAAAGTCAAGTGAGCATGATCTGATCATGTTTACTAAGGCTTGTATAGTCCTTTTTGATTGTCCATCAGTTTGGGCTTGGTAGGCAATGCTCAAACAAAGTTCAGTATCTAGGGATTTATAAAGTCTTTTCTAAAATATAGATGTAAAATGTGGATCACAATCAGAAACAATTGATTGGGGTACTCCATGAAGACTGAAAACATCAATAATATATAGTTTTGCTAGTTGTTCAAGTGGAAAATCATCTCTTGTAGTTAGAAGATTTGCTGACATGGTAAGAGGATCAACAATGACCCATATTGCATCGTTCTTTCTAGGAGTCTTTGGTAGTCCCATGACAAATCCCATCGTAATATTATCCCATTTCCACTCAGGTATGGGAAGAGGTTACCAGACTCATCTAAGCTATTTCCTTCTATCATTCACTTGATGACAAACCATACATCTTGACACAAAATTAGTAATCTCCCTCTTCATGTTTTCTGGCCAAAAATGTTCCTTCAAATCTCTATACATTTTGGTGCTCCCAGGGTGTATAGAGAAATTGGAACTATGAGCATCATCCAAAAATTCTCTTTTTAGATCTGGTATATAGGGAACATAATGTCTCATCTCAAATTTCAAAATTCCATCTTCATATACAAAGTCTTTGAATCTCCCATCATTCACAGCTTTAATCATATTTTGAAACTGTTCATCATCAACCTCAGTACTTTTTATCCTTTATAGTAAATATGTTTTAGCATAAATTTGTAAAATCATTAATATTTCGCCTTCCCTGGTTATTACCATATCCATCTTTTACTAGATCCATGAAAATAGGATCTGTTTCCACTCTCATCTTGTTCAAAACTTTATAATCATTTCTCTTCAAAGCATATTCAACCTTATTTTTCTTCCCATGGTGGTAGTGTATCATGAAATCATAATCCTTGAGTAGTTAAAACCATCTATTTTGCCTCATGTTGAGTTCTTTTTGTGAGAGAATATACTTCAAACTCTTGTGATTAGTATAAATCTCACATTTTTCACCATAAAGATAGTGTCTCCAAATATTCCAAGAAAATATTATAGTTTCTAACTCAAGATCATAAGTAGGATAGTTTTTTTAATGAATTTTAACCATTGGTGATGCATAGTCAATAACTATATCATTATGTATAAGGACATAACTAAGTCTTTTCTTTGATGCATCACTAAAAATTAAAAACTCATAATTCCCCGATGATAGAGTCAATATAAGATCATTTACAAATTTTCTCTTCAATTCTTCATTTCATTATTCACACTCTTTTGTTCAAACAAATTTAGCCCCTTTTCGTGTGAGCTTTGTTAATGGGTTAGCCAATCGGGAAAAATTCTGGATGAAATACAGCTAAAAACCTACTAAACAAATAAAACTGTTTAACTTAGTTATAATGGTTGGTGTAGACCATTCTTGGATTGCTCTTGTGTTGGAAGGATCAACTGAGATTCAATCCTTAGAGATAAAATTTCATGAAAATAAATCTCTTTATGCCATAATTAACACTTGCTAAACTTCCCATATAATTCATGTCTTCTAAGAGTCTTCATGATATTACACAAGTGATTTCCATGATCTTCATAGATTTTGGAGTATAACAAGATAGCGTCAATAAAAATAAATAAAAATTCATCAAGAAATTCCTTGAAAACAATGTTTGTTAGATCCATGAAAATAGAAGGTGCATTAGTCAACCCAAAACACATTATTGTAAACTTGTAATGCTCGTACAGGTTTGAAATGATGTTTTTGGATTGTCTTCTTTCTTCACACACAACTGATGATTTCCAGATCGAAGGTCAATATTTGAAAAGTATTGAGCTCTATTAAGATGGATGAATAAATCATCAATGTGAGGTAGGGGATACTTGTTCATTATTTTTACACCATTGATCTCCTTGTAGTCAATGCACAACCTCATAGATCCATCTTTCTCATTAACAAAATGAACAAGGGCACCCCATGGAGATAAGCTAGTGCGAATAAATCCCTTATTACTCAATTACTCTTGTTGTTTCTTTAGTTCCACTAATTCCACAGTAGCCATTCTATATGGGGTATTCGATATGGGCCTTGATCTAGGTATTAAATCAATGGAAAACTCAATTTCTCATTCTAGAGGATGTCTAGGTAAATCTTTTGGAAACACATCAACATATTATTTCACAATAGGTACATCCTCTATTTGAACATTCATTTCCTCAACCATAGTTATTTTATTTTCTTCCTCCCTAATAATATATATTAGATGAGCTACTAGGCGTGGATCTAGATAATAATTAGGTGGTGGGGATTCATCTCTAATGTTAAGGTGTTTTTTATCATCGTCTTCAAAAATAGTAACCTCTTTCTTACAATAATTTTTTTCATCATTGTCTGAAATCTAATCCATATCGAGGATTATATCAAATTCAATCTTGTGTATGATGATGGGATTAGTAGATAATGAACATTTATATGCCCTTATGGGGACTGATTCATAAAACATCGTTGAAATGATACTTCCCTTAAGAGTTTTGACAAAAAACTAACCTATTAAATCAAATTGTAAATATCTAATTTTCATAGAAAACCGGGAAGATTTGAAATAATCAGATGATTAGGAATCAAATAATGAATTTTCTAAACATGAGGAAACCATTAAATTACATGCTATTATGTCTTTTAGAGTTTCAACCTCCGCAGTAGTTATAACATAAGGTTTGCATTGATCCCTTGGCCTTTTCAGAGGTACGTTCCCCTGACGCTTAGGAAAATCATTCTCATAATTCCCCCTTTCCCTACAATTGTATCAGTCATTATCAACAACATCTTTCTTCCCCTTGCAATCACGAGTTTGGTGGTCTTTTTCACCACACTTGTAACAGACTCCCAATCCTTTTAGGAAATTACTAGGGTGTTTCTTCCCACATTTACTGCAGGATTGATATTGTACTTTTCCCTTCTTCCCCTTATTTCCATTTCTAGAATGTTCAGCAGATCTCTTCTTCTCATGATTTGCTATAAAGTTGAAAGACTTAGAGAATTATTTTTCTGTCATGATAGAACATGATACTCTATCTTAATACAACGAGAAGGATTGTGAGAATTATGATTGATGGATAAATGGTTTTAAACCATAAAACAAACAATCAATATTAATTCATGGGTCATGTATAAAATCTGCAGCATGCATCGCTAACCTTGTAAAGTTATCTTCATAATTTCTGACATTCTCATCCTCCTTTTGCATCAGACTCATAAATTGTCATTCTATATCCACTCAATGGTCATGAGGAAATTGTTTTTCTAAAATTTTTTAAACTCCCATTATTTCATATTTGATACTTTATCTTTTTCCTCTATGTTTTGACTCAATGAAAACCATTGATCAGCATATCCTGTGAGGTGGTAAACTGCCATGAAAACAATTTCCCTTTTGCTACTCCCCAAGGCCTGGAATATTTTCTATAAGGAATTTATCAATTTCTCATCTACTAGTGGATTTGTAGCCCCATTTAATATTGATGTTTGTTCCTCATGAAATGATCTATCATTGATCATCTACGCTTCAGATCAGGGTTCTCCATATGGGTAAGGTTATTATTCATAAACTGAGTGAGTTGTCTCAATATAGTGATAAGATGATCAGCACCAGTGGTATCATCAACTCCACTATATTTATCTTGACCAGGGGGAAATCCCTACATGGAGTGTGTGCATTGATATGGTTTCCATTCCTTCTACTAGGTTCCATTTGTAAACAATGTCATAAACTCGATAAGTTTACAAATCGAAATAAATAATTCCAAACTTGTAAAACACATAAAATAAATTGAACATTTGTCGATATAATCAATAATCATTAAAAATGTTTTTCCTGAGGAAGTATATAATCATAAACCCTTCATGATAGTTTTTAAAGAAAATGAAAATTATCCTAATCATATCCCCCAAAAGTGTTGTAACCATGAGTGCATCAAGCCCCGTTATCGTGCACCAGTTCCCGTTCGATTCTATCTCAAAGCGGTGTTCAAGGGTTTTACCCCTAGATACATCTGTTCCAGAGCCACCTCTACCTTCTCGTATCCAGATAGAGATTTATTTCATGGAAAACTCACAAAATCTCTACAATAGAGTTATTTTAGGATGTTCTTCTATACTAATCCACAAAGGCTATCTTAGGGCTATGTACTCTAATCAGAGTTTACCTAAATCTATTTCCCATGGATTGTACTAAACCTTCCTATGATACCAACAGTAATTCATGGACCCCATAAGCCTAGATTAAGTGCATTATTATATATCATTTTAATGACCACTAAATATCATGTCTTGAAAGGCTGATTAGATTAGCATCCTTGGAAATACTAGATTCTTTCATAAGATTTACATTACATCGTAAGATGGAAAACCAAAAAAAAATTCATTCTATTGGAAACACTGAGATCCCATAGACTATCCCTGCAGGTCAGTCATTATATAAATATTTGCTTCCTGGAAAAAATAAAACATAGAAATGGTTGATCTTAGATACTCAGTATTGATAACTACATAGAGGAAACTTTCGTAAATACGCATAAACATTTAAGGCAATGTGTAAGACTCAAAAAATCATTTTAAACATAAACATCAGCATAATATGGAAAATATTGAATAAAATAATGCTATTTAGTTATTAACATGGATATTATTTTAGTTGAATTGTCACATGAAATATAAATAACCACTTTCATAATGATGGAATGCATAATGTCAGACTATCATAACCACATTGTCAAGGCCTTTTTCCAAGAATTAAAATAAGATCTTGTCAAGGCCTTATGCCAGGACTCTATTTTATCTCATGAGACCAACTGATGGATCGAGGAGCTATAGCGGGCTCCACCAGTCACTTACTAAGTCTAATATATTCCTCATATGAAAAGGTTTAGAAATAACATAAACATTCGTATTAAAACTAGCAAACAAAATGTCAATACTTTATCCACAAACCATGAATTGTGTAAAAATAACACATCCATAGTCAAAAATATCACAAACACATCAATATAATATAGAATTTATGTATCATAATAAATAATCTTCAAATAAGATTAAAATCCAACAATGGATGTTGACATGGATGAAATCAAAACCCTCTTTTAAGAGAGAAATCTTTTTTTTAATTCATTTAAAAGTCATATAACTATAAAATAGAACATTTATTTTAAATATATTATTATAAGATTATAAGGGAAACTTAGAAGGTGTTATAACAGAGGAAAATAGTTGCACCTGTTATATCTGTTAAAAACATTCTTACATTAATTTCGTCGAAATGGTCATAAAATAACGTATTTGGAAAATGACGGAAATATTAATTTCAAAATATATAAGGTCAAATAAGGGTATAAATGACTTTCCCAAATTTTCTACTAAATAGTAAAAATGTTTTGAAATACATTTCTATAAAACATGGTTGTCGATAAAAAAGAGGACCCAGTAAATACTTACGTAAAAACAATCTCGGATAATAAAGAGATTGAGAAATTAACCCTTACATTGTACATTTCCATGGATGAGGGTAGTTTAACCTCCTGTATAATGGTGAAATAATTTTTGTTTAATTATTCAAGAATTATATACATTAATATTATATCATATATGATCTTTTAACATTGATTTGTTAATAATATCTTAGTATTATCGTCATTTCAGATGTTAACTGATTCATTTTCCTTTATATGCTTTGTTATGTAAGTAAGGTTTGTTATGAATATGATTTATTTTATTCATATTAAAAATGATATTTAGTCTTTAGAAATTATTTTTAATCATATAATGAAAATTATTCTTTAATGGATGAAGATGGGGAATTAATCTCATCGCGTTCGTGGAGACGGTAATCCGTACGTACGCAGTAACAACAATACCATTCTTTTTATATTAACATAATATATAATTAGATGTTATATCATATATAAAGAATCATTATCATGTTATATTTATTATTGACATCAATTATTTTTCATTATTATACTCATCCAAATAATTATGCATTGAATAACAATTACACCACGACGTGGAGACGGTAGGCCGTACCTACACATGTATGGTGACTTGTCATTCAAAGGATGGATAGAATAATGAATATGGTTGTGCCATATTTATAATAAAATCATATAATATATAAGATATTGGTGTTATTATTTTATAATGTAAACTACAACTAATGAGGAATTGGATTAAGAAAGGAACATGAAAGAGGTGATGAGATATTTACCTCATTTTCGAGTTATTCCTTTTGATTTGATCAAAAAGGGATCCATAGGATGACATTATGAGTAATGTAAAGACTCTATGATGAAGGGAGTAAAGTTGAGAGGGTATTTGGGAATAGGTTGGACTATCCAAAAGGATTTGATGGTGTGAATCTGGGGTAAGGGGAAGTGCATTTTTTTAAGTGCAGTGAGGGGCACCTTAGGAAAAGCAAGAAATATTATTTTGTAATAAAATTATTTTAGGTTTAGAATGGCTAAAAAACGAATTATTTAAAGTATAATGTGGGGATGGGTCTAAATCCAAACAAAAAATTGGTTTTAGATATGTTTTGGTCAATATATTCACCTTATCTTTATGATTTTACTCTTTGTTAAATAGTTTGACATTTTCCATGTCTCTTTATATTTTTATATTATGTGGTTAATAAACATAATATATACTTCCATGAGAACCCCAAGTGGTTTATTAATTATACACCTATCATTATATAAGTCTTTCTGAAGATTTATAGATTTTCAAGAATATAATATCAATTAATAATATAATATTTTTTTAATACTATTTTATGTAAATTTTGACACTATTGGATATTTGTTTTTGTGAAATTCATTCCAAAATTATTTCATCGAAAATAAATTCATATAACCAACCCTAACATATAATATTAACCTCTAAAATTAGTGGAATTCATAAAAAGTTTCATATTACATTTATTTGGATATTTATAATATCAAATATTTTAATATTTCATTAATTTTGTAATTATTTCGTTATCATTGTGTCATAAATAAATTAAATTAGTTACTGTATAAAAAGTATAAATAAAATACCATTATGTAGGAAATATTTTTTTCTTTCAAATGAATATTTATAGTCTAATTTATCTTATGTGTGACCCTATATTACAAATTGTATACTTATTAAACATTGAATTTAACACTTTCAACTCTTCTTTGAATTAAATAGTAATAAATGTCCTAATCTAATCCTTGTGTAGATAATGGATCATATTTTTTTCAAAAGGATTTTTTTGGTCAAATTACATTTATCCAATTGAATAAGGACATGTTTTATTGTAATAATAATATCATTTTAACCCTTAACCTATTTACTTTTAACAGTGGTATATAAAAGTAAAAGGTTACTATTCACCAAAAATAATTTTCACCTTATTGAACCACAATTTACTTTTTGATATCAACAATGTCTCTTGGATTTTAGAAATTCAACTCATAGAAGAGTTTAAATTATGTTTTATATAAATTCGCAAATGCTCTTAAGGGGTGGGTAAAAGACAGAAAAAAGTTGAATAAAATTTTAATATATCTAAAATTATTATAAACTGACACCATTGAATTACATTGAACTTATGTAGGTATTATGTATCTATTTTAAACGAAAAAATTTTAACTAATATAAATATTTATTTAAATAAAAATTATGACTTATACTAAAACTCAGTATTTTCCACTATTCATCAAAAATTGAATGTTTTCCAAAAAATACCAAAAATTTACATTAAGCTAATTTTGAAACTCTGAATCCAAAAATAAAGTCCATTTGGAATGAAAAAATTTATAACATATAAAAAAGTGGGTATTACTATTCATAAAGGATATTTTTATTGGTTTTGGTGTGTTAGAACTCTATATTCCAAACAACACTTGCTATTGTTTATTCAAAGAGTAGTGTACCATGGAAGCTTGGGGTAATTCGTTACTAGTGAGCTAATCCCCTATTTTATAAAATTACACTAATTTTCCTCTCCTTTTCAGACTTCTAAAACCCTTTCGTTCATCCATTACCTTCCCATATAACTTACTCACTTAAAAAATCCCATTCTATAGGCCTTATATTGGTACGAGATATGATCTATTTTGTATTTTGGTGAAAACTTATGATGGTTAGTCAAAGAAGTGGAAACCTTATTCGATGAAAGTGTTATTTATATTTCTTCTACCAAATATTTATGATCATTTAAAATAATGATTATATAAGAAAATTATTATATTACATATACTATTATGATTTTAGGAAATGGTAACTTCTTAAAATGATATCCACATCCATCAAATGGGTTTTGAAATCATCATTCTATAGTATGACAAACTACCGCCTCATGAATTGATGTCACTATCTTCAAATACCACCTCAAACAACTATATATAATGATGGAATTATTATTTATATTTGATATTTATTATATGATTATGAATCATGAACCAAGATATAAAATCTTCTATATTATTTTCCATTTTTTGAGAATACAATGACATTGTTGGTGTATATGGCGGACTAACACACCTTGAAGTGATAAGAACAATTCTTCACAAATGTTTTACATGGATGATAATAATGATTTGTTTAAATAAAAATATATGATATAGAAGAAATATAAAATAATTTTCAGTGGAAATATATTATTTTCCTTTATTTTTTTCCATCCATTGATAGAATGGAATCAATGTTCATGCGTATAAACAACATACCATCTCCCTAAATTGTGTATTTCATTTTCAATCACAATTTATAGAAATAAATAAATACAAATCTTGTATATATATATATATGATATTTATATCATATTTATATTTATATATATTATTAAACCATTACCAATGTTATAGGACCAAAAATAAGAAATCAAAACATACACAAAAAATAAAGTAGTTTTTTATTGAAACATGACTTTAACAAGGAATTGTTGAAAAATAGTTAATAAATGGAAATAAGTAAAAAAATATGGTTATATATATAATTTTTCTTATTTTAAAAAATCTAATAAATTTATATTATTTATATATGATTTTACAATATATATGATTAAAGTCAAGACTTCAGCATGAGATTTATTTTATCTCTCTTATGTTTGGGAGATATGTGAAAATTCACCATTAATTTATTCTTAGGGTTGAATATAATTCTCCTTTTACATATTATATCAAGAATATACTTAATTTAAATATATTTAATCATTCATTTTATGTTATTATATAATGGGGGTTGTGATTCAAAATAATACTAAATCGGTAATAGATTTTTCTCCCAATTTTTACTTCTTTGAGACACATACCAAATTAACCACTTATTTCATTTATGTGGTGTATATACTTCCCATGTATGTATTTTAGGATTATTTTACTATAATTAATTTGAATTTTCATTTAAATTTTTTTATCTCTATTTTTTAGGATTATGGTATAAAAGACAACAAATCTATAATAGATTGTTGTCTAAATTTTCCTTCCTTGATACATATTTTATTCGATACACATATCTTATTTAACAAGGTGTATATACATACCCTTTAAAATTGGATAAATAGTTATTTTATTCTCATGATATATTAGATTTCATTTAATCTTTGATCTTTATGGGCATTCAATTCAATGATACCAATGGGGTAAAGATTTTATGTTACAATCAAAGGATTTAACAGGTTGATTTATGATTATGTTTCCAATGATAAAATACTTGGACAAATCTCTCAAAAAATCAATACATTTATTCCTCTCTAGTATTATCATGACTATAAATGTTTTACATTTATTTTCCAGTCATTCTGTTCTAATTGCATTAATTGAGATCTTTAAGAAAAAACTATATTAATTTTTATCAAACTTCAAAAACCAATTTTTCTTCTAAATACATGTTTCAATTTTTTTCATTTTTTTCAATATTATTCAAATGATTTGTTAATGAAATTTTTGATCAATTGTTTATTTTTAAATAATGTTTGGAAATTTAGTTTTAGGTCATTTTATAAACAATTCATAGTTTTCCTTTACTGAAAATGTAAATAAAATATTTCTTTAAATAATTATAGAATAAATTGAATTGTCCATAATCAAGACCACTATTTATATTGAATATTCCTTTATAATATTTAAACGTTATTTGCAAATGAAATAATTTTTTAAAGGATTTATTATAAATACACTTTTTTAAATACGAAATGTTATATTCCGAAATAAATGTTTTAAATTATTTTAATGTTTAATTGATATGTTTTTAAGATTAGTTTAATAGAAATGGATTTTAAAAATGTTTTATATATTAAAAATGATATTTAAAAGTGTAAAATATTTATTCCTACTGAATGTTTTTTAATTATTTTTAATGATTCCTTTAAAATTGGTCTGTATGATTTTAAAATAAATAGATATCCAAAATATTATATTATTTTTTTGTTTTAAAAAGTGATTTCAAAGGAAAATTTATTTTCCTCAATAACGAATTTAAATATTCTCTCAAAATTGGTTTGAATATATACGAAATCCTTTGATGTTACCTATGACATTCTGGGGTTAAAATCAAAAGAAAATATTCTTATTCGTTATCTGACTGGATTTTGTTAATGGTGGAATGATGTTTAGGAAAAAACATTCAATTATATATGATACACTTATATGAAATTCAAATGAAACCTAGTTTATATAATATGTTATAAATTGATGAAATTATTATAAAACTTTCCTCTTTAAATTAGGTTAGGATATTATGAAATGTTTATGAAACCCATTTTATTTCATGCTTCATGATATGATAAATTTTTTGTGATATTATGGAACAAATATCGATGGTTTTCATCAGGTGATGTGTAGGACCTACATCTCCATCCACTAAATTGTGTAATGGGTAATGTTATTTGAGCTCAAAGGGTATAAAAGTTGTTATCCAAATAATAGAAGAGTGTATACTAGTGGTTATTGAATGAACATAAGTGGGTAAATATGAGATTATCCAATTTAAAAAAGAGGGTATAAGAGAGGTTATCCCAAGCTCGATGTATGTACATGAGTTGTCAATTGAAGCCTAATATGTTATGAATTTATTTTTGTCTATCACTAATATAATATTTCTTATGATTATGTAGGTGCCAAAATTATGTTTCTTATGTCCAATTTATTATCTCATAGTTAATTTTCATATATTTAATTATGATTCAAGTATTATGTACTACCGAGATTTATGTCATGTCTCCGGAATACGATCATGGATATATAGGGTATGATTATAAAGTGGTAAGATCATTTTCTCATACAATTATGATAATGTAATTATAATGTGATCATTGGTATCTTAATTTCATACCTGTATTGATAATATAATCTCACACTTTCTTATGATTTGTTATTAAAGGTTATGTAGAAAGGATTTATTTTGGGTGTGATTGTGAAGAGTATAATATGGGATGTTCATTATGGGAGATTGTAAAGACCTTTCACCACATTAGAAAATTTTGTACATATTCTTCATGTACAATAAATTATTACAGTCCTCATGAATGTGTTTGTGTAGTTATTATAATATTCACCTATAAATATGTAACATATATGTATGAAATTAATTTTTTAATACCAAATAATAAAAATTTAACATAAAATATTCAGGGAATAAGATGAAACACCTTGTTTCATAATGTAAACTACATGGATAGGGTGATTTTATGATCCTAGTAAAACATTTCTATTGAGAATTAAGGTTTTCATATTTAGGTATTTACTTGTTAATAACTTGGGTTTAGTAAAGATGAATTATTTACATTGGATTTATATTTTGTTTATATATGATTCTCATATTTGGAAACATGATGTTTTTTATTCTATTATACAAGAATCGTCCTCTTAGATACTTTTAACATGTTTAGCTATATAATAATTAAATATTTAGGCACTTATACTTTAAATAACATAGGTTTGGATTCATTCTTAAAAAAATTCCATTGAACCCATTGATGCTATATATTAATTATTCACTTTTTTATCTTAATCATGAACACATTTCATGTATTTAGTATCTATGTTTCTTTAATTTTTGAACCTTCCAAAAAACAAATCAATAAAATTTATATTACCATTCTATGGAAACATTATAAACAATTCCCTTAGAGTATCATCAACCATTCTAAACATATTATCCCCTAATATATTTTTTTAATTCATTCATTCATATTTTTTAATTATCATTATAACTCATGTCAATTTTTTAATAATCTGTGATGTATCCTATTTTTATATAGTTGAATAATCCTATTTTATCACCTTATGTGACACCCTTATCTTATTTTTCAAGATATTATTAGTGTTTTATTTTTTGATTTCATTCATAATGAATTTATCTCCCAATTTATATATGCCTCATTGGTTCCAATGACAACCTTCCCCAGACACTCTACAAATATTTATCATTTAATATATCAAATTTTCAATCATAAGAGTTGATATATGCTAGAGGATTTTTCTTCATCAGATTATAAATAGATAAATATGTGAACCTTCATCCAATACAATGATATCTCAATATCATGCATTATTAATGTGAGTTATTCATCATACCCCCAAAAATCGTGTAAAACATATATTTGTGATATATACCAAAAGTATAGTTTGATTTAATTAAAGTAAATAGAATCCATTTGTTATCGTATATGACCCCATTACTATAAATGAACCCTTTATATCATAGGGAATGTTTTACTCCCACTTATTCAAACATTATATCCACAAATGTTAATAGATTTTGGTTTTGGAATGTGGTCTCTTTGATATCTTAAAATATTCCCACATCATAAGGATAACCCCAAATGTAAATAGCGATATCACACCATAATAAAGAAATCAATTGATGTATGAAATGATATATTCGTAATATTTTTTCTTCAACAATGATGTTTAAAAATCAAGAAAATTATATATGGATAATATATTTCCATCTTTATATATTTTATATATGTCAACTTCAAAACAAATCTAATCATATTTTTGATTCATGGGAGTCATAAAAAGTATTTTAATGGTATTTTGATCTATGATCGAATATTTATTATGAAAATATTGATCTTTATCCATATATAAGTTTTATTAACACCTATTAATCAATTAATATGACTATATGGACTCATATTTATTTCATTCACAATATTAATTATTATTTAATGTTACATATGATGATTTATCTAATATTTGAAAAAGACATATTAATGAATTAAATGCACTGATAAAAAATTATCATAATAATATTTATGATGTCATGTTCTCTCCATATAAATATATTTAATTTTTATTCAACCCCTTCATTCACCTTATTGTATTTATATATGGTCTTACAGAATATATCGATGATTTAATGGGTTTTAAGTGGAGTATAATAATATTCCCACCTTTTTAAAATCCAAAGTTAATCATAAATGATGAAATGATTTTCTGGATATATATATTAAATATATGTAACATATCATGGTTGATTATAATATAAAACATAAAATATAAGAAATGAAAAATTATTCATACAAGAAATATATTTTAATATAATTGAGAATGTTGAAATCATACAAAAAATGAATTTTACTGATGTTATAAGTGGTGAAATAATTTCAATGGTATCTATATAATCAGGGAAATTAAAGGGAAATATGAAAAAAAACAACCATGATCATTCTTAAAATATTTAATGGTTGTTCATATATAAAAAAGTTGTCTAAGGAGTATTAATACTAATGAAAATTATTTTTTATACTCATATAACTAGTAATGAAATTTCCCCTTAAATAAACCGTAAATTATAGAAAAAATCATTGAATAAATTTTATTGAAATAGTTTCATGTGTATAGAGGAATATGTTATGGGATTTATTATAATTATAGATAATCAAAATTAAAATTATATTTAGATGATCCCATTATGGTGGATGCTTGGGAGTCTTGAATAAATAAATAAATAAAGATTAAATGAATGGTGTAGTTCATCCTAAAGTGTAACATGAAGGAGAAAATTTTGAATTTTAGTTTCAATGAAATATAAATTAGATTATTGGTGGTATATTTAAATAATATATGAAGTGTGTTTACCAACATTAACCCAAAATCCATCAATTATATAATTTTTTTGAATATTTTGGGGTTAACTATGAAAATTATAGAATTTATCATTACTAGAATTTTGATCAACCAAATATTGATGTTTATAAGTGATATTAATAATCAAATAATTTACTAAAAAAATAAATATTATGCTATAGAATAATCAGTTTATAAAATATTCAGTACACTAAAAAAAATTAATAAATTGGTATAAAAACTATATAATTTAGGATTTTTAAGTATGGTTCTATAAAAGTGATTAGATAGGTATATAAATTTTTGGGAAGTTCATGAATTATTTTATTTATAATAAAATAGTAAATATTGACCTTGAAAACAAATATAAATCTTCTAACAATTAAAATATTTTAACTATAGAGAAATGAAATAAAATTGTTAGAGGAATACTTCCATCCTAATAATTTATAGATATCCATAAACATAAAATATAACTATATGATGTAAATATTTGGATAAAAAGTGTTATAAAATTTCCCATGACGAATTTAAAATTCATTGGTACAAGTATTACAATTTTTGGAATAAAATAATAATAAATAAATAAACTAGTGATTCAAAAATATTTAATGTAAAATTTTAAATGTTAAATCACAAGGTTATAATTTTTCTAGAAAAAGATTAAGATTGTACAACTAATTTAACTTAAAAATAATAAGAGACTAAATCATGTCTCATCTCAATAAGGAATCTCCAATGAAGAAAATAATAATAGTAATAATAATTATAAGGTATTTATTAATGAAAATATACTTAGGTTAAGTATGAATTATGTGTACTAGGTAATTGGTTTTTATCCCAAATGATAATTTATTGAATTTATTTAACAATATAATGATTCACTTTAATGGGATGATGATATTTAGAGACAATGTATCATTGAAAATAAAAGTCAATTGTATAAAGAGGCTAGTATAATAGGATTTGAAGAATATCTTCATGCAATATGTTTATGGACATTGGTGAATTATTTTAATAGTATGTCGACATTATGATATAGAACACAATGTCATAGTCAATATAATTGTTTAAAAAATCAAGGGATAAGATAGAATTTTAATAATATAAGAATGGCGGTAAAATGATAATTTTAATTACATAAATAAATAAAATATTTTTTCTTATTATATAATATTGATCATTAATATGGATTCAACATTTTTTCAATATTCATAAAAAAATGTAAAATATGTTGAAAATTAAATTATTTATTTTTATTCTAAATTTAAATAGATATAAGAAAAATATGTATTATTCATTTGTGAGGGGTATTGTTGGATGAAATATTTATAGTCAGACATAAGAATGTAGCACCCCCTTTTCTCAATTTATTTCGTACAAAAATTTATTCTTCCATAACATGTATAAGAAAAATAGTTGATGTATATTTCATATTTTTTATCTATGATTATAGTTGGATGAGAGGAATATTATTTATTTTAACCAAGAATATGTTTCTAGAATGTTACCTAATTTAATAGAGGTGTTAAAAAACACATATAGTGAAAATGATCCTTATTTTACGATATGAAAGTAGTATTTGGTAATCATCTATTATATTTGAAAACAAATTACATAATATGTAATTAAATATAAACTTTTTAAAAATTTAACACCATTAAATAATGATGTTATCGAATGGTGAAAATACTTTGTGAAAAAAATTGATAATAAATAACTATTAGAGAGTGGTTTCATGAGTAGTTATTATAATGAAGTATTTAATATCACAATGTTTAAATAAATAGGTATTATTTTAGTTTTAGAAACAATATGAAACCATATGTGTTATTCTGTGAATCAAAAATGACATTGAAATTATTTACTATTTTTTGTGTATGATATATATTGAAAATAAAAACAATTAATCCAGGAAAACATAATTACTCATTCCTTTATTGTATGATAGTTTTATATTCACAAAATATTAAATACTATAACTTTATTAACATAAAGATAAATAATTTTTTAAAATTAATTATGTCAATGTTGTTGTTAGAAATATTGAAGAGAATGGAAATTCAATATTTGGAATAAATTTATGTAGAATGGGATAACCAAGATTTAAATATTATAGAGCCTCATGAATCAACATATGATGAAAAATCTTAGGAAAAATCAGAATTATAAATATTTCTTAATTGATACAACCACTAACTTATAGGGGTAGGATGAACTAAGATGGATATATCTAACATCCCTGGTGAAACAATAAATGTGATTAAAATTTGAATAACATGAAATGTCATGGATTATAATATATTATTTTATTTAAAGTCATTAAAATTTGAATAATTAGGGAAGTATGGGTAATCATATAAGGAAAATAATAAAGAACATTACTAGATCAGTAAGACAAATACTTAGAAACTTGAAAATTGTTTTAGCGATATGAATGCCATTTAAAAAAATGGGTATTCAAGAATTCATAGGGAAAGTACATGAATATTATCAAAATAAATGAGAAGTAATTTTTTATATCCTTTGATAAAATCCAATGCATTTAAACTAAAGATACATTTATACTGGCTAAAATAATTGAATCAATATGGATATTTTTAGTTATTTTGATGGAATGAGGTATGAAGATATACTAAATTGGTATGAATATAAAAATATTGATTGAAATTCAAAAATAAAAATTATATAATTTATTGAAAATGAGACTTAATAAATATGATGATAATGGAAAGTTATATTATTTTAAAAAATTATTAATATAGATTAAATAATAATCAAAATTCAGGGTGTATTCATTTTGATTCATACATGAAAAGATATATTTTAAGAGAAGGGGCATTGATCAAAAATCTCATATGGAGAATATGAGAAATAATATTTTCCTTTTCTCTTTAAGGTTGAATATATAATTTTTTGTGAATTGAAAATTGAATACATGAATATTTTTTTTACATCATCGATATTTTAGAATTAAATTATTATGGAACCCACAAATAATCTACATATATATGTAAATAAAATCATCATTTTTTCTATTCATATTAATATATATAGGATTTATTGATAATCTATTTAATTGATTATTTAAAAAAATCAACTATAATATTGATTGGAACAATGATTGATAAGAAAGATTATGGAATTTTTATAAATTCACAATTATTCTAGATAATTATTACTAGATTTTCATATTTTCAAATAATGAGGTGGTAATTAATTTATTAAACATTACAGGATGTAGTGTTATAAATCCATTTTAATGTTTAGTACCTTATGTAAGTTATGTGAATCCTGAGGTATGTGAATGGATCTCCTTATTATAAAATAATATATGGTTCAAGAAGGAAAAATTTAGTTGGTAGGAAATTAAATTTAGATTTACCTAGTGATTTTGTGGAAATAAATGTAAAATTGTTGAGGGGTATTAATTATTATAAAAAATTTATTATCTAGATTATAAAAAAATATGTCACTTATCGTGGAATAATTTACATGATATATATTTTTGTATAAAAGTAATTCACTCAATTGATCTGGTTAAATTGTAATTGGAATATCTTCATGATGAGGATATTCTATCAATAGTGATATACAATGGAAAATGTGAATTAAATATTTTACTAAATTAATTAAAAAATATTATATAAATAATATTAAATTTTTTTACCACCTTATCAAATAAACATTGGAATATAGTGTTTTCGGGGTGAAGTATATCAACAAATATAAAATTCTTATATATTTTCATAAATCATTTTCCAAAACCAATTTATTGACAATTTTAGTAAATTATTGGTTTAAAGAAACCCCAAAATTATTAAATATGTTTTTTTATCTCGTAGCCCTTATGTGTTTAATTATCATCTTGGTTGTCCATGTATGATATGTCTTATACCTTTTTATTGTATAACTAATGGGGGGAATTAAAGAATATAGAGAAATTTAGGTGGGAATGTTATGAAATATTCTCACTATGTGGTAGGATATGTTGAGTTCATCGCAATTGATATAACATTAATTAATAAGTCTATAAATTTGATCTACCTTAAGTTCATTAGTTTAAGATGATAGATTAAACCTTTTTTGGGAATATAAAAGTAAAATTAAGACTTTAAACGTGTTAATTTTAATGAAAATTTCATTTCCAAAATGTCATATAACAATATTTAAGCAAATAGTTTGATGGAACATGTGAAGCAACCTACTTTATCAAAAATATTGATGTAAAATAATTATGTTACACAAATGAGAATTCATATGAGTTTGTTCTCATATTGACATTAAAACATTTATTTATGGGTTATTAGATGTACTTATAGAAACTAATTTAGGGAAATATTAATATACATCATATTTTTATTGAGAGATGGTCCTACAGTTTCGCACATTTAGTGTATCTAGATCTTTTGTTAAATTATATATTTTGATAAATATTGTAAAAAAATATCAATCTTGTGTTTTGAGGAATACTATTTATTTTGGTTCATTTGATCAAAAAAATCAATTATCATTTATTAGAGAGAATAAATATGTTATTTGAATATTTAATAAATACATATTCCTTTTTTAATATAATATTTGTAACACAGTGTATTTTAATTTTTAATTTTTAAAATCTATGGTGTTTCATAACATGGTTCACATGAAACACTAAACCAACAAAATATGTATCATTATACAAAAGTCATAAATTAAATATAAAATTTATTTGAATAAATATTTTTAATAATAAAGAAATTAATATATAAATAAAAATAATTCTCAACTATAATAATGATTCACTGTAGAAATTCATGTATCAAAGCTAAATAACTAACAATTCAATTTTACGTTAAGGATATATTTTTTATCAAATATAATATTTTTATTTCTCTAACATTAATAAAATAAATATATTTTTTAAATATATATTTTTTCTTAATTGTAATTTAACACCAATATAATTTTTAATTTTCAGGAAATAATAACAAGTATAGTTAATATTTTGAAAAATTATTTCCTTATACAATGCCATTTCATTATATATTAACAGTAATAATTACTAGTAAAATTTGAAAATAGAATATTTTTTACATTTTAAAATGATGTTATATATTTTTATTAAAAATAATAATATTATCTTATAATTAATATTTGGAATTTTTTGAAATAAAGTTTACTTTTAAGTGTATAGTGAAAAATATAGTTTATAAGAACATCATTTCATGCATGGAATTTTCACAAAGTAAATATAAATTACAAACATATACAACCTTTTTAACGCTCCAAAAAAATTTTATATAATGAAATTTATCATATTAAAATTATAATTTCAATATATACAACCACCATATATCGTTTTGAAAATATAAAAATTTATTGATAATAAAAAGTAATTTTTTCCATTCACTTTTATATAATTTTTTTCACTATGAAATTACATTTTAGATTTCTTTTTAAATAAAAATAAATATACTTCTATATATTATAATCCAATTTAAGTCCTTAAATTAAAAACATTGATAATTTTTTTCCAAATAATAACATTTATAAGTAAAAAATTCACATTCTTAGAAAATGTGTGTTTACACATTGTACATTATAATTTTCAAATTATTTTTTATTACCCATATAAATTTAATTATATATAATTAATTTAGTATTTATAATCATTATTTTAATATTATTTAACAAGGGATATTTTCTTTTTATGTATTAAACATCAATTACGTGAGTAAAAAATAATTTTCACATTAAAAAAATCTAAATATAAATAATATAAGAGTAATGGACATAAAATAATGTTTAAAACATTTGGGAATGTGTATGATTAAAAAATTAATAAACATAACTTATTCCACACTCCATTATTCCCACTATGGCTATACATTCCATGTGAAATATGTTATCTCTTTAATTTAAAAATTTATTTTTAAAAACAATTTATTTCCATCAGCAATAAAATGAGCACACCTACATCCAATTTATCCACCCATTAAATTGTATTATCTAGACTAAAATTATTTCATAATATATCCTCCACTATCTCACCACATACTATAGGATTATTTTCATACCAAAATAATTGGCTGGGGATCCATAAGATGTTACATTACAGAGAACATCCAAAGGGGGATGCAATGTTCTCAACCAAACTCTATTAATTATAATGTTATATTATTGACAAAAAAATATCATATACTTGAATTTATGATAAATGAATTATTAAAAAAATTAACTGTAATTATACTAATGAATTATCTATTTTGACCTTCCACATAGAGAATTATAAGAAATAAAGATATTGTAATGTGTACCTCTGGAATACAACCACTATAAACAATGTGCTTGATATTTTATCTCTAAATTAAATGGGTGGTTTTAAAACCCCATTTAATGGATTAATATTATATTTCTATCATTAATAAGACTATAAAATTTTAAATCTTTAACTATATTCCTCCCAATTTAGGTAAAACAAAATAGTTTGTTGTGCGTACTTGTAGACTACTTCCACCAAAAACGTGACAAATTTTGATTCTCACTATCTTATTTTATTATTTAAAAGAATCTAAAAATATATTTAAACAACTTAATAAAATGTAAATAATATAACCATGATTTTATAATAGTGTTTTTTTTAAAAAATAATCAATTTATTAATCATTTTATCCTATTTATTATTGCATGTTCTAGTGTAAGATCCCAACCTTTTCTGGAGAAATTCCAAGTGTGTTTCAAATTAATTTTTGTGTTTATTATGTATCCTTCTATTCAATTATCACCTAGGGACATTTGGGTAACCTTTTTCAGAATAAGGAAGATATGGGGTAATGCATGGTATGCACACAATTTGGAAAAAACATGTTCATGCTAACTATTCAGACAATAGAAGTCGGCATGGTTGGTGTACAGTTTTCCTAAACATGCACCCTCAAGCTATGTAGGTAGTGGAAGACCACACGTTTGGCACATGGTTTTCCCTAATCGTACACCACTACCCAGGAAGTCGTGCGTAAAGAATTTAATATACGAAAGTCAAATTTGAAAACCACTTGAGTTGCTGAGACATCAATATAACATCCTTAACTCAGGATTCACTAATTCTAGGTTTTCCCTAATACTTCTGAAGGGATTCCACATAAAATTGAATGTCGTTCATCTATATTGAAAGCCCAGATCAAATATCCGTTCTTGTTTCGGTATGTAGATTTCATCCAATTGCTTCTCACTTTCCTTCCTCTATAGTTCCTTGATCATTTCAAGAATGATCTCTTCTATTTTCTTGGACATAAACCTATTAGTTGAGATCTATATCTAGTATTGTGGATATAGATCAAGATTTAAATGATATTTATTCTTTTGATCTTAATTATCATTTATGAATTTAGATCCGGAGCTTGATCGATGACCTTATGTCGCTTAGATTTTTGGAATTTTCTTTGGGAAAACATCCATTAATAAACCAAGGTAGGGGAACTAAATCAAACTCCCATAATTTTTATTTATGATATGTGAATATGAAATTATTATTTTCTAGATTCCCTGATGATTGATTTCCAAAATTGGAGTAATTAGGCATCTGGAATTGAAATAAGTTTGCTTAGGTTATTAATTGATAATTGAATCACGGAACAAACAAGGTGGTTTACCAAATATATATTTTAGTTATTTGATATTGGTTGAGATATTGTAATATATATTGAGTTTATTGTGTTAAGATAATTAATTGGGGGTAATTAATTAGGAAATATGTTTGACTATGTAAGATAACTAATTCCAAGAAATAACTGTGTGGCATGAGGTGGACCAAAGATAATTAATTGTTAGAATTAATTATGTTACATGACTATGATCATGGATAATTAACGGTGAGAATTAATTATGTCAAGAGGATATTTTATGTGGATAATTAATTGTGAATAATTCATTAGGGAATGAAAATTATGTTGATTGATTAATTAATTTATGTATTAATTAATGGGTTATGTGTTTAATTAATAGTTGAGTTAACTAATGGACTTTGAAATTTTAAACTAATAATTATACTAATAATGGAATGATGTGTAAAATTCTATTCAATTAATGAGTTATTAAATGGATAATATTCTTTGGTGTTAGACATGGAGTTCAACACCATTTATATATTGGGAGTTCGACATGGCGTTCCACCCCAATAGTTATCCGGGATCGTGATTATAGATTTCTAGGAAAGATGGCCTAATCCAAATGAGAAAAGTAGTTCTAGGTATGATGAACTATAGTCAATGAGATTATGGTTCTAGGTGTGAAGAGTACATCAAAGGAATGATAACAATGAATGGTGATTCAATTGAGATGTGGGGTGCTAGGCATGTTGACCTAGATAAAATGATTAATGATATTGAATTATGATTCAAATGGGAAACTTTAATTGAAATTGGGAATAATGTGATGATTAAAATTATATGACAATGTGATAACTATTTAAATTATGCATTATATTTATTGCATCATTAAACATCATGAACTATCTTTTAAATGGACTCATTTTAGACACCGTTAGTTGTAGCAAACTGAGTTGTACTCACACCCAATTCGGGATGCCATATCGGCACCCTGTTAGACTTTATTATTATAGGACTGGATTAGGATAAGGCACTAGGATATCTTTCTGTATGGGATTGGAGCATGAGATAGGGAACTAGACATGTTTTTGAACCCGTTTAGGAGTCGTTGTGTCTTTACATTCAGTTTCTTTGTAGATAAATGACATTTTAATTTTCATATATATTTTTCAATTCAGTTTAGTATTATATTTTCATGTTTTGGTTATCATATGACATGAATTTGCTTTGTTTTTTATACACTTCCACACGTGGTTAAGGTTATATGATTTGTTTGGTATTTTGTTCTTATAAAAGATGGTATAATCTCCCCAATACTGTCTTACCAAACCCTAACTACTATTCGACACCCTCTACAGTACCTAGAGGCACTCTTGAGGACATTTGGCCAACCAGCTTGGGGAACCATTCAGTTGAATCTGTGTTGGTAAGTCACAAAGTCTTATTAGAGCTGTTTTCATTTACTTCTTCTTCTTTTTCCTTATTATTTTGTGAAAGGTAAATAGAAAACTAGAAAGAGTCGAGGAATGATAATGAGAATGTGCATGGAATATGAAAAACAATATACGGGAAAAAATACAAGTACTCAGGGTTGAATTGTTGTGATTTTTGGTTTTTTTGTTACAGTTGGATATTAGTTTACCTATAGGGATGTACATGTGGTGTGATGTGATATTGGTTTTATTTTTTTTAATTTTGATTCGTGGCCTAAATAAGAATGATTATTTAGTCTACTTGCATCATTCTAGGATATCTAGGTTATTCTGAAATTCAACATTATAAGCACTCACTGCAAAACTGGTTATGGGAATGTTGTTGAACATGAGTTGTTTTTCCTTGTAGTGATATTGAAAAAATAATGACAAATGATAATAAATGGGTTTTTAATGAGAAACTTGATTGATGAATTGATTATGTTTAATTAATTAACTGTTTAATTAATTAATTAGTGATAATGTGATTCATCAATGGGTCGATTAATTAATGAGAATGTACGTACCCTAGTTAACCAATACCTATGATTAGGATGGATAAGGGTAGTGATTAGGCCTCAATGTTGACCGTTTGACAACAAAAAGGGGAAAAGAAATGTTGAAACTTTTTGTGTCAGTTTATCCTCTTATGTAAATGTTATAAGGTTGTGTTTTAAGGACTAAGACGGGTGTTTGGATTTTTATATATATGCCTCCATGACAATTGGTGAGGGAGAGACTGAGGGGTATGGCCCAGAACAAACTTATAGATAGGGAGATTAATAAAACATTGGTTCAAGATGATTAGTAAGGGGAACCATTCTGAGAGAACATTACACATTTCATGCAGTTCATGGAGAGATACCCCGAACATGTTCTGAAAAGCATGTCAGTGTTTATGAGGGAGTTTCAGTTGCATCACCCTCATACTTTTAATAGATTGGGTGGGCCTGAGGGAGCTTTATTCTGGATTGAATAAATAGAGATGATACTTCACCATTTGGAGAATCTAGCCAATATAGTGTTCAGGTTGGCTTCTTATTTGCAGGGAGGTTCAGTGAAGCACTTGTCAGACATTCAGGTATGATATGGACAGATATATGATATAATATGGAAGGACTTTCTGGAGATGTTCTTGGAACACATCCATCTAGACACTCATTGACAAGAGAAGGCAGTATATATTATTAATAATACCCAAGGAATAAGGTCTATAATGGAATACACTAGATGTTTTATGGATTTAGATAATTTGTCTCCTCCTTTGGTGGCAAATGAGGATTCTTCAGAAAAATATTTTCAGGGTGAACATTGGTGTGAAAATAAGTCCTATGTGAATATCAGTTTGCTATTGAAATTCTTATAAGAGGTTAATAAAGATCTCATTTCAAAGAGAAACCTAAAGGAGCCTTCATTACTAGACATGTATTTGTTACTAGATGATCAGGGAGTGTTCCCTATGAGATCACGATATTCCGTTAAGAGAAGCATAGTAAAAAAAGTAGAAATCATGTTGGACACTTCAGAGGAACAGTTTCACTGGATCTTCCTCATGTTATTTTCCACTAGTGCAGTAATTAAAGCAATATCAAACACATTGTCCTTGACCACTAGTGGAGTGAATTTTTTTTGGCAAGATGGGGCACCTACAGAAGTTCGGTAGGAAGCAGCAGTAGGCTAGTGGTAAAGGAGAAACTTCTCGGAGTCAAAATGTGGGAATGAGGTCTTTTACTCCATATAGGTCTGGTAGCTGGAATACTACATGAAGTGGTGGTAGAGGTATTGAATGTGGCGTTTCAGGGTATAAGTGCATGTATTATAATGGTGGTGCTACACATGGGAGTCAGAAGACACCACATGGAACAGGGGTAGGAAAGTTACATGCAGTGTAGCCTACACTTGTGCAGATAAAGGTTGGTCCATCATTAGTTAGATATAATATTCTTTTTTCTTATACTTTAGCTACATCCTTATTGTATACTACTACCTCTCATTCATTTATATCTGCAACCCTTGTTAATGGATTTAGTCTGGAGGTGGAGTCTGTAAGTAGGGTGATGAATATCGATACACAGTTGGGAACACAGTCTAGGGATATCTATTAATGCAAAGGATGTTCGCTAGAAATTCTAGAGTACTATTTTATTTGAGATATCTATTTCCTTTATATAATGGGTTTTGCCCTGATTATGGTAATGGACTGGTTAGGTTCATACCGAGACCACATAGACTGTTACCACATGAGATTGAACTTTGTATTTTCTGAGGTGGACCAGTATGTTCATCGTATAGAATTTGATATCCATGAAGGGAGAGTTGATCTAATGTCTCAACAACTGATAGATTTCATAGCCCAAGATTCTAGTATTTTGATGGATTATACATGTGGATGGAATGAAATCCTTCCACCAGTTGTAGAACAGTTTCTGGATGTATTTCTTGAAGACTTTTTAGTGTTTCTTCTTGAGAGGGATGTGGAATTCACTATTTATCTCAAGCTAGGGACTGAGCTGGTATCTATTCCACCATACAAAATTGGACTAACCAAGATTCATGAGTTCAAAACATTGTTGGAGGAGTTGGAGGATATATAGTTTATCCATCCAGGTAAATCGCATTGGGAATCAATTTTTTTTTAAATAATGTTAAAGGGAGTTTGAGCTTGTGTGTCAATTACCAGAAGTTGAATAAAATTATTATGATGAACTGATATCCTCTACCACGTATTGGTGATCTGTTGGACTAGATGAAGGGGGAATGTGTGTTCTTAACGATCGATCTGAGATTAGAATATCATAAGCTGATAGTTCATACATCTGATATACCAAGAACTCCTTTGAAGAGCAGGTATATCCTTTATGAGTTTTGTCATAATGCAGTTTGGTTTGAAAAATTCTCCAACAGTGTCTTAGGCCTTTATGAAGAAGTTCTTTCATCCAGACACATATCATTTTGTAGTGGAGTTGGTGGATGACATCTTGGTGTACTCTAAGACTCATGATGATCAATCTCAACATCATGACATCGTTCTGGGTATGCTGAGAGAGCATCAACAATATTTCATGATATCTTAATGTATGTTTTGGATTGATAAGGTACAATTTTTGGGGAACATCATCTAGGAAAAATATTTTTATGTGGACCCCAAAAAAGTGCAGGTAATGATATTTTTGGAGTATACCAAGAGATGAAACAGGTGATTATGCGTGGTTAGGAGGCTGGGAAGTCGTGGCTTACTCTAGGATGAAGGCCCGAGGGTGAAAAAGTGCATCAGGAGTGGGATTTTGGACCGAAGAAATGAGAAGCCTCATTCCATATCATGCCCTCTGATGGCCTTGGTGGCCAAATATGAAAGGAGGAGCAGGGATGCTGCCTCTTGCGAGGAAAAATAGGGGCTTACATCAAGGTGGGAACCCTTCCCCACGGAAAAACACCACTCTAGTAAAGAGGAAATCAACCCATGTGAGGGGTGATCCCATCCCCGTGGAGACGAGTGGGCATGGAGAATTCCCAGGGTGTGGGGGGGCCAGCATGAGAGGCATGGGGCCAGGTCACAGATTAACATCTTGTGCTGAGGATGATGGCGCTTGGCAGTTTAACATACTCCAGCTCGAACGACGGGGGTTTGCTCCACACCCCTAAGACATATGTAACTGTTACCCTCGGCTCCTTGTGGGAGGCAACGAATCAGCAACGCCATTGCGAGGAGGTGTCACGGAGCGAACCATTGAGGGGTCCTCGTTAGCCTGGATATGTGAAGAAGCAATAGCTATTAGCGTGCATATGGGGAGAAGTATGAGGAAAAGCAACTCAACATGTGGTATCGTCCAATTGACATTGATGTTACTTCGTATGATCCTAGAAGAGCACACGGGAAAACGACACAATATGTGGATACCCGAGGTATGACCTGTGAATGTCATTAATAAGAAGAACATCAGGAGCCCACGATGAGTTTGAATTGTGTGCAAGTGGGAGAGGCTGTGTGCAAGGACAGGGGAGTGCACAATTGGCAGGGGGTGTGCTCAATAAAGGAATTGTGTGCAATTGGCTGACATGCACACAAATGAAGGGATGTCGTGAAAGGGGTCGACCGCAAAGGGAATGGAATTCAGTCTAAGCCATGGCTATCTTACGTGAAAGAAGACCTCAAGGAGACATGGCATGAAATGAACCATACCTTAAATCCATCTTCGCGTGTGCGGAAAGCCGATTTTTCACAATAGAGCCGGTTCTAATTTTCAGCCCTGAAATGGAAGGGGGTCGCCTTCTATTTATAGGTGCACCAGGGGTGCAAAAAATAGCTCGACACAAAATAATAGAGCATTGTGGTCGGTAGTGTGAAATATCAACCGCGTGGGGTGGGGGCACGAAATTATTTCATGCCTGCATAGAGGCCTCTTCAAAAATCCTAGAACATTTTGCGTAGGAGACAGGTTTTTCGCACGGCCCCATGGGGCACCCTGGACGGGGTCCCCGGGTCTGAATATGACTTCACTATGTCGTTTTGAAACGTTCTTCAGTACTTTTACACTTTTTGGCGTCTACAAATGCACCCCTCAGAATTGGATTGATGAGGGGTCACAATAGTCGGATTCTGAGGGAAACACCGAAATGTAGGGCTCTGTGGAGTCCATGCGCGCAAAAATCTAAAGCAATGTCGAAAATACAGAAAGGCACAGAATTCAATTTTCATGTGGGCGAGGAACTTTCCTTTCACATGGCGCGGAACCTAGACTGAGCCTATAAAAGACGTCGCATGTCCCATGCTCCATATGAATTTTATTGTGTGACAGGCTTCGAGCTCTCTTGCATGAATGTTTTTGATATCGTGCATGCAATTTTCTCTAGCCCTGCGCAAAAAACCACTCTGACCATGCGCAATTCCACCAAGAGCAAGTGTCATTTTACGCACAAACCTAGGGTTTTTCGTGCCGCAATCTGAAATTTCACAAAGGCTGCTAATTTTACACTCCATCCTCCCAGATTTTTCACAAGCTACTGAAACACTTGTTCAGAAGAAGATGGATGCAAACCAGATTAATGAGGGGGAATCCGCTACTCGCAAAGCTGAAATGGCTGTAAACCCAAGAAGTTTATGGCGTGAAAAGGATTTTCTCCAACAACCATACCCTCTTAAATTTTCTATCCCTCGCCCGAAAGGAATATGGCTTGTCCAAAAAACCGCCACTGTGGGACTTTGGTATTCTGGAGGAGGACCCGCTGCTGGGCTTTGAGGTGGATACACCACAGTCATGGGTGACCTGTGAGGATGAACTTCCTTGATACAACATCACCAACAACGATCATCCTACCAGAGAAACTAGGATCATGGATGTATATGTCCTGATACCCAGGACTAGGACAATTGATAGGGGAGACACTATTGCGGAGAGCTCCCCGGATCTCTATGCAAGCACTTTCTGTCATAGCATCACTGATGAGATCAAAGGTTGGCTGTCGGACTGGGACCTGCGGTCTGGAGGCAACTTCAATAGCGAGTAGGCCTGGGTGTACTGTGTTCGCATTACATGAGACCA
The DNA here is from genome assembly GCA_963277665.1 of Viscum album. Taxonomy (NCBI): domain Eukaryota; kingdom Viridiplantae; phylum Streptophyta; class Magnoliopsida; order Santalales; family Viscaceae; genus Viscum; species Viscum album. Next base: position 151,385,391 of record OY728134.1, on the reverse strand, counting down.
ATCTAGAACCGAGCTACGATATATTAGTTTATATGAGGTGGTATGGACATAATAATTCCACTTCAACCACCAGCACGAGCTAGGGCCAGATCTATTCACCCGGTGGTCCCCTGATACCAACACATTCCGTCTCTTTCCTGGGGATGTCGGCATCAGTCTCTTGGACATTCACTCCATCGGGGTTATACTCTTCGAGGGCCACAAATATGATGAATTCCTTCTGCCAATGAACACCTAGGGAGATAGATCACAAAACCCCATACTGACGTGGAACCTGCTGGAGCTAGCCAAGGAGAAGATAGGGGTCAAGGAATTCCTGAAGGACATTGCCTACAAGGACTGGTTCAGCCTGAACCTGGAGAGGGGTTTGGAAGTCAAGATGCCAGGGCAGGGGAGACATTGTCCAAACGCATCATAGAGGAGTAAGAGTGGATCATACTGAAGGATCATGGAGGCCGGACACTTCTAGTTATGGGCTGCAACATAAAAGAGAGTTGGGATCTGAATGTTCGGTATGCCGGATTTCTCACTACATTCTTGAGTGTGTGGCTCCTTCCAGTGAGGGAAAGAAGGATGGGCATCCGTGCAGCAACCCCGGTAATGGCTGGCATCATGGCTCCCAACAAGATGTCCAACCTGGGGGTCCCCGTCCTGGAACAGTTGTACACCATCTTGGGATGCATCTCGAGAGAGGGATCACCTAGGAAAATATGTGGCCCCATCCAGATTTTCCATTTCTGAGTTGTGGCTCATTGTGGTGGATACACTTTCCCAAATTTCATCCATCCTCTGGGCAATGGCATGAAACCCTCTTTGCAGAACATTGGCAGGGTCATGATGATGTCGCTTTATGAGGAGGTAGTACAGATCAGGATTGGTAACCATGCCAATGTCACCTTCAACCCATTTCCCCCTGCAAATGGTCAGCTGATAGACAATGGTCAAGGCTCACTGGAGTAGAAAGAGTACTTCCAGTGGAACAGAGGCAAGTTTCTTGTGTTCTAGATTGATGGGAAGATCTTCTGTGAGCCGTATGTGACGTCTAGGCTCTCCAGGCAGTTTGGGTGCCTCCAAGAAATGCCTAAAAAATTATACACAGACGTATGGGAGGAGAGACACCCATGTGTTCTTTGTCAGTTGTGGATGATGTTCACGACCTATGGCTCTAGCGACAACATCACCTTTCCTCCCACCATGGTCGAAGCTGGTATTTCAACAGAGTATGTCGAACATTATGACACATCAAACCCTGAGGGGCTTTTTCAGAAGCGAGTTCGGCAACTCAAAGTTCCCAGTGTGGAACCTGGGTGGAAAGAGGCCAGGCAGGGTGCCGCTATAGTAGGAAGATCAGTAGCACGTCAGTCAACCGGGCCTTCACTGGTCAGGACCTCATCAGTAGGGGCATCACGTGGTGTGTTCGTGCCCTCATTGGCTAGAGGAGGAGGGTCCCACGGAGTAGCCAGAGAACTTTTAGGGAAGCTAATAAGACACATGCTTCATCCCTCTCAAGAGGTCGTTTTCCTCGTGCTGTGGTTGTCTTGGATAACCCTACGGATGTCTGTGAGTAATGAAACCCTCGGGCAGAAGATAGTGCAGGATATGATCTAGCTGCCAGAAGTCATGCTCATTCGGGTTTTCGATAGAGTGAATTTCATTTGACGTCACACTTATCTAAAAGCCATGGACATATATGCACGTTAATGAGGTCGGCGTGTGTAGCCACCACTTTTTGGGATGGTGATGCTCGGCTAGGATCATGAACCAGAAATGATGACGCTGGGGGAAGATGATAGTGATGATGAGTCAGAGGGCGGTGAAACAGGATAGGAGGCAGAAGGGGAAGTGGAAGGTGAAGGTGAAGAAGAAGGGGAGCCCAAAGGTGAAGGGTCTGAAGGGGCATCCCTGTAAGGGAGTCTCTGAGAGAGCAGCGAGATTGTCGGCTCCGATATGGATGTGACTAAGCTGATCGAGGTATACATCAACCCTTATCTACCATCTTTTCCTCCTATTTCCATTTCAGTACAAAATCCACCTTTCTTAGCCAACTCAAGAGCATATTTGTGCTGATCAAGCATCTCCAGCCTAAGGAGTGAGGAAAGCATCCATGGAACAAGGTGGGGACACCAACACTCATTATTGAGATGATGAGTGATGAGGGATCCCCTGCTAGGATAGCTCCTATTGTGGTAAGAACACGGGTGACTGCTGCCTTGAATTCCCGTAAGTTCATTGATTTGATACCAGTACTTACAGTCGAAGGACTCAACTAATTAGAGTATTCCTTGTCTATACAGTGATCACGAGATTGGTGGCTCATCAGGTTGTTGAGCCCAGATCATCTGCGGGCGAGTCCATGGAAAAAATACCGCCCCATCCAGATCATGTCTCCCAAACTGAGTCGGCCCCGGAAAATGTGGATCATGGATTGGAAGATACTAGTTGGTATACTTTTGGGGTAGGGCTAGAAGTGGATGATGGTGCCACCAGGTTTGAGGCAACAGAGGAAGGTCTCTCAGACACTAGGGAGTCTATTCCCCTGGGAGGAATATCTAAGGAAGTCCTTGCAGCTAGCCTGTCGGCTGTCTTCCCTATTTATTAGCCCGCTGATCACAATGAAATAGATGTTTCAAATTCATAAGCTTCCATGGAGATCCGGATGACACAACGCAAGGGATGGAAGTGTATCTGGCATTTTCTCAGTCAGTCTCAAATTGAATGGCTGAAGCCGATGGCATCACTCTACACCTGGCTGTGTTTCCTGTGTGCTGGAAGGGCTGATGCTCAATGCCGTCACCTGACGGTCTGTGATTACATGGACGAGAAGATGTGTGATAGCATATGGAGCTCCGACTACACCTGGGGTCAGGAAGTGTTAGGGAGTACCGAAGCATTTATGAGGGTGGAGGAGGAGGTTCAATGCCTGGAGTAAATGGCGAGAGAACAAAAGATATTCGTCATAAACTGTTCTGAGCTCCTAGAGCATCTGAGGGCCCAACTGGTGGATGTCCAAGAACAACTAGTGGAACCATGTCAATAGAAGGCAGATCTCCAAGTTGAATAGGTGCAACCACGAGCTTTAGTCTGTGAACTATGTTCCACAGCCATCAATGAAGAAAGAGTCCGTAGTTGGTGGGTGTTAATCCTGGAGGCCACTAGCCAACAAGTTTTGGCATTGGAGAGATCTATCCATGAATCCGACCCTTAAGGGACATGTTTTGTCAAAACCCATAAACTTATCTCACCATACTTCTTCTTGTTTTCTTTTTTAACTATATGTATGTCCAAATTCACTTACGTGTCCCATTGGTTTAACATGCTCAACCATAATCTCGAAATAAATAGAAATCCATTCCTTAGCTCAAGTGGGTCGTATCTGATGTGAGGAACTAGGGAGGTTCATCCTATCATTTAAGGTGAATGGGGTTTTTTTAAGCGACATTCTTCTGGTTGAAATTATAGAAAATGCCACAATAATAAAGCTGTCTACCGGCATTGAAAAATGGTATAGTGGATTACAGATACCCAACGTGATGTCCCCTATGACATGGTCATCACAATGCAGTGCCGTTTTTTGTCGTGTAGCTAGGATGATATTATCATAGTTTAGGGTAATGTGAATGGACCTGATAGCACAGTTTAAAGTCATATGGATTGGAACTTAGGGAATGTGCACGACATTATAAATAATTCCTGATGTAAATGGTGACGAGGTCCACATCATCACCGTGCATGATTACGGGAGAGGAGCCTCGGGCCAAGAGGATATTGAGGTTTAGAAGATATGGGGCTGGAGGAGCTGGATTCCAGCTGAGATGGACCTAGAAACACAATGTCTGGGTGATCCCACATATTCCATGAGGATGAGGATAATGTTAGACAAATCTCCTAGAGACGATCCCAGCTTATTGTCTTAGCACCTGGATCGATGGAGCCCCGAGGGACGTCGTATTGTAGCTTTGTCCCCCTTACGTGTGGAGGTGCACTGAGGGATAGTGCCAAGAGTGTTATGATTCCCCATGGACATGATGGGGTGGAAAATAATGTAAATCATTCAACCAACATTGATGACTTGAAGGGGATAGCGTGAAGACATATGATTACTTCTGACCATGTTCGCAACATAGCATCCTATCGTGTTAGCCTGAAATAGGGTCAAAAAAATGATCATCGAACAGTGACCATGTTCACAACGCAGGATTTGAATCAGTTTGTTTTTTGAAACCCTTGAGGTTGTTGGCCTGTAACAATATGAGATCCCTTATGCATGGTATCCATGATTTTTTTGGGTCCCTTTAGGTGTGAACGATAATGGGGGCCCAAATAAATGGGAAGATGATGTTTGACAAGTGGATGGAAACTTGCCTAAGTTGAATTCGACATTCTAGGTCCTAGACCAGAGTAATCTTAGGCACATTGGAGAACCACTGCAAAGGGGCGAGGGGATAATTTTGAGAGCAGCCCAGAGTCGGAGAATTCCCAGGAGAAGGGGGTGCATGGTGCCAAAACCCCAATGCGAAAGAAGGCATAACCTTGTACCACACCAATAAATCCCTCTTGTGGGGAGGAACAGGCCAAGGGGCCTAGGGGACCGGGAGATCGGGGGACCTCTAAATGATGGGGTTCAACATGAAATGTAATGTTCAGGCAGTCCAACATATCCCATAATGATGAGAATAAATCCACACATAATTCTTAAAGATATAGTTTAACGTCATGCGGGACGACATATAGTATTACGTCATGTGGGATGACATAGAGTATAACGTCATGAGTGAGGACATACAGTTTAATGTCATGTAGGATGACATACAATTTAATGTCATGTGGGAAGACATACACTTTTAATTTCATGCAGGATGACATACAATTCCATATCATGACGGATGAGAGTCCAGTTTAGGGTTTTGTGGGATAGATAGTTTAAGGACATGGAGGACAGTAATCCAGTTTAAGTTCCTGGAGGACCCTAATCCATTTTAAGATCATTGAGGACCTGTAATCCTGTTTATGGTCATGGAGGACTCGTAAGGGTCAGGAAAAGTATTTTTTTAGGAACCTATCATTGGTGGTAGTTGTTATATTCTCACCATCTATGGTTACAATGGAGTATGCTCCGTTGGGATAAACCTTATAAAAAATGAAAGGTCCTTATCATTTGGGTTTCAACATGGGTGGTTTCATACTAGGTATCATTGGTGCTCTGAGGGCTAGTACCAAGTCACCCTGTAGAAAAGAGCGGAGGCAAACCTTCTTGTTGAAAGTTTGAGCCATCCTGCTCTGACGCATTTCTAGATTATGCAAAGCACGAATCCTATTCTCGTCCAGTGGTTCTATTTTAGCAAGACAGATTTCAGCCACTCTATCTGGTGCTTGCTGGTCATAGACAGATGTGCGCAATGAGGTCAATGAATTCCAATGGGCAGGATGGGCTCAGTTCTGTACACCATGGAATATGGGGTCACCATGTTGAAATTACTAGTCGTCGTTTGATATGCCCAGAGGGCATTGGGGAGCTTATCTGGCCAAATATTCTTGTTTTGACTAACCATTTTCTAAAGAATATTATAGAGGGTTTTATGAATGCCTCGATCTATCAAATTGTCGGAATGTGATAGCAGGAGTTATCGTTTGAGAGGATTTTGTACATGGGGTAAAACTTCATCAACTCAATTTCTCGAATGTTGGTGCTTTTATCAGTGAGGATAACATGAGGAACCCCAAATCGATGGATGATATTGGAACACAGGAATTCAACAATAGAATGGGCCTTATCATTCTTGAGTGGAATTTCCTATTCCCACATTAGAAAGACATCCATAGCGGTCTGAATAAATCAGCATTGGTGAGATGTTGACGGTGGGTATGTTCCTATGACGCCTAATCACCATACTACAAAGGGCCAAGAGTACATGGTAGTGTGGAGAATCTCTGGTGGAAAATGCAAAAAGATAGCATGAACATGGAATGTGTGGCATTTTTTGGCGAAATCTATGTAGTCGTGGATCATGGGGGGAAAAAATACACTAGTCTATGAATCTGGTGAGACAGTTTAGGCCCATCCTGATGAGAAACACCGGAACAGGTGTGAACCTCTTACATGACCTGCGGAATCTCAACCCCCTGAATGAAATGGAAGAGAACACCATAAAATCCACACCTATAGAGGATTTTATCAAGGATGGGACAACTCTTGTGGGTAAAATATAGAGGTTGGCATCAGATTTTCCCATGCTCGGCCCTGTCTGATGAGAGATTTTCATGTTGGAGGTATTCGACCCATGGTGTCCTCCATTTGGAAACCACATCAATCACTGCATATGGAAGACCTAGGGGTCTTGACGCAGAGGAACAGGCAGTAAGATAACTTACCTATGGGCCGTCATCCCCATCTGGGGTAATAGAAGCTATGACTCTCCGATGCGCCTCGTGGATAATTAGATCATTCTATTTGGGCTCTGCAAGTGACGCAACTAATCTAACCAAAGCATCTACTTAACCGTTCTGTGACAAAGGGATATGAATAACCTCTGACCGAGAAGGGAACTGGATCATTAGCAAGAGAGTGAGTTCTAGCAATGGTACTAGCTCTGGATTCCGAACAACATAGTCACCATTGACCTGATTAATAACTAGATCAGAGTCCCCTTTCACTTGAAAATGGGGAACATCAATCTCAATGGCCAGCTCGAGACCAGTAATGAGGTCTTGATACTCTACCATGTTGTTAGTAGAGACTTTTGACAGTAGGAATGAGTATGTCAGAATATTTTTTGTCAGGGGGTTAAAGATGATACCCTAGCCTACTCTTTTGAGTCTAGGATCATTGATCCTCCTACCGGTGGGGCTCCGGGAGGCACCATGAAAGTGCATCTACCATCATGGAATGACTTGATCCTCTAATAGGATTGCCTCTTTAGGAAAATATAGGTCCAGGGACTAGTTCATAGAGGTTTAATGGGCAGCTAGAATGTCTACCAATGTCTTCCCATTAATAGCCTTCTAAGGCACGAACCAGATGTCGAATTTCAGGAGGAATACCGCCCACCACGCTATTCGGCCTGTCAACATGGGACAACACCAGATGTACTTCAATGGGTCTACTTGAGACAGTAGTTGTACCTCATGGTTCTATAGGTAATGTCACAATTTCTGTACGGAAATCACAAGAACAAGGTATCTCTTCTCGATGGGGGAGTACTAGGTTTGTGTATCGAGGAGCATGCAGGTTAGGTAGTAGAGGTTGTTCTATGTCCACTCATTTTCTTTTTAGGTGAGAAGGGAGCCGATGGACCATTCCATGCTGGGAACATACAATATTATTGGCTTTCCGGAGATGGGTGGCATCAAGACTGGAGGTTGGAGAAAATATTTCTTGATTTCGTCAATGTTAGTGTCAAACTCCTAGTCCCACTAATAAGCGGTGCCCTTCTTCATTAGCTGAGAAATAGGATTACAATTGCTATCCAAATTCATAATGAATTGGAATATGTAGGACAAGTGGACTTGGAGACCTCAAATCTCCCAAATATTACCCAGCGGAGTCCTCTGACTGATGGCCCTGATTTTCCCTGGGTTGACCTCGATGCCCTGGTACCTGAAAACAAAGACAAGGAACTTCCTTGAGGTTACTCTGAAGGCACACATCAACAGTTTCACCTTCAGGTGGCAGGAATAGAGGAAGACTAAAACTTTATCAAGTTCCTTGATATGATCCTAGAGCTGGTGAGATTTGACCACAATATCACCCAAATAGCACTCCACCAATGTCCCAAGGATTGGATTGAATATGCGATGCATGACCCACTGATAGGTGGGACCTGAATTTTTTAGGCCAAAGGGCATGACCTGGTAATAGAACGTACTTGGGGCACCACAAAATTTGTGGAGTCCTTGTCCTCAGGGGATATTCGTATCTGATTTTATCTAGTGTAATCACCCATGAAATATAGGGCCTGAAATTCCATCATAGCATCGATCAACAACTTTGTCACTGGAAGGGGAAAATCATCCTTCGGACAATGGATATTGAGATCCTGGAAGTCAATACAGACTCTGATTTGTCTGTTATTCTTCATGAATCGTAAAATGTTGGCCATCCACTAGGGGTACTAGACCACCTTAAAGATTTTGGCCCTGATGATCTTGTCAACCACATACACGACTGTGGCTCTGTGAGAATGTTCTATCTTTCTGGGAGGCTGCTTGAACCCATGATGATTTTTCAGGAGACCGAGGTGGTGGACGGATACCTAAGGACCTTGTCCTGTTATCTCATCATAACTCTAGGAAAACACATCATAGTGATATTTAAGGATGCCTACATACCGCGGTTGCTCCTCGGGGGACATAGTAGTGCTGAGCAATGTGGGTCTCAGTTCTTCCTCGCTTCCAAGGTTCAACTGTACCAACTCATTGACCTGGGTGGAGATGCCTTCCTCAATGACAGGGGGAATCCTTTATATCCACTTCTCCAATTTTGGAGGGATCCTCCATAGTGTAAGCTGATTCTGAGCTACCAAACCCTGATGGTAGGCTGGTACAAGCTTGTGCGGTAGTGTTTTTTGCATCGGGGGACTCCGGCGCTACCGAGAGCATGGCTATGAAGGCTGTCGACCAGATCCCATATGTTCTCCGGCACAAGGGGAAACACATGAAAATATCAAAGAAGTGTGGGTGCATTGGCCAGAGCCGACGAATTGCAGCCCGAAGAAATAGACAAGTATGATGTTCCACAATTTCCATGAGTCGGACGTCCCGATACCTGAGGGGAGTGGTAGGCTCTGGGATCACTGGATCCAGATTCATGTAAGAATACGAAGTGATCTTCCAACGCCACTAGGATTTGGGATCATGGTCCCCCTTGTCCCAGAAATGACAAAACATTGCCCCATATCGGGGTCATGGCCTCCAACCAATGGATCGGGAAGACGTAGGCAGCATTCAGGCCTGCCCAAGGGTCAGTCGTAGCAGTGACAGGCTCAAATCCACTTTCCTGAACATGTTTATCCTTTTTGTTGTAATGGTCAACATCCAAGTAGATGGCTCTGAAAGAGGCGAATGGAGATGAATCACCTTGGATTACACCAAATCGACCATTATTGGAGTACTTGAAGAATTGGTGATGTGATGAGTGGACCTCTGCGTGCAGGTGGATCCATGGCCTTCCCATCAATGCATTATACTCGGTGTCGTGGGAGTCAACCAAGAACTTGGTGCTAGCAACCTGGCACCTGAACTGGGTCTTCAGATGGATCTTTCCAACCAGGGCCTGCTATGTCCTATCATATCCATGGATTCATAAATCATATGGATTCTGGTTATCATCAGATATCCCTAGCTTCTGTAGTGTTTGTGTCCGGATAAGGTTGATCACAGAGCCGGTGTTAACAAGATACTAGCGAACCACCACTCTGTTAAATTGACCAGTGATATACAGCGGGTGGATGTGCCTTTATATGGGGGAGCCTTCATCCTCTTAAGAGAATGGAATGATGGTATGTCATTCGACATCCTCAACTGTTTCATCCTGGAATGCTTATGCAGCTGCTACCTCTGTCTCAAACTGTAGGGGGCTCCTTAAATCCTCTACAAGTGCTTCGTGCATATCTAATGATAGGCGAAGGGCTTAAAGGATTTAAAGACTCACTGGGATGCTGTTGAGATGTTTGATAATGTCTTACTTTCATGAAAGACATGAACTTCTACTTGTAGGGATCCTCTCTATGATGGAAGGCATCGTGGGCCCTGCCGACCGGACTGGCGGCTGACTGGTATTGAGAATATCCCGCTGCTCACTAGTCAAAGCCCAGAGAGTAGCTGTCGGATAAGGACCAGATGACTGATATTGACAAGTAGTGGGGTGAAGCATGTCGCGACAGGGCCAAAGTGGTTTTTCATAATACAGTAGCACAAACGGTGGTGGAGGCAGTCCTGAGGACACCGAATAAGGAGGCCGCATGTGCTATATTCGGCGTTGGGCCTGATGTCTGGTCTTAGCAGCATGCATCGACTGTCTAGAGGTACCAACTAACGTGCCCCGATGACCCATATGGTAGTGGCTCCTCCGAAATTGGCATCGGCTGGGGACATTGGGGAGGTTCTCCTGGCACTCCCCCTCGTCAGGGGTCATATAAGTGTTTACCAACTCAACGGTATTAACCGAAGCATACCATTGGCTATAACTTGATGAATCATCTGCTACTGGGCAGATCCTAGGGGTAATCCCCATCTCTGGGGGCATAAAGTCACCTAGAGTGCTGGAAAATAGCGGCATTTGCAAGGTGCATTGAATTTTCTTATTCCACTGATGCTTGCTTTTCTGGGAAGAGGATGGCTGAGATGATGACATAGGGATTGTGGTCACATCTTCTGAAGGCTATGGATGATTCAGACGGGCATGGATAATGCCATGGGCACGGGTGACCGTCTAGTGAGCCATACATTCATTATAATTTTGGGACCCACGGTCTGAAACCTACATCCACTTACCTTCACCATTGCTACAACTATATGACCTCCCAAAGACACCTGCCACTTGCACCGGGGCCCGACCCAACCAAAGTATGTTGTTGTCGATCTGGTCTTGGATTTAGTCCGTGAACACATATCATCACTTGATGGTGTTCCCTAGGATCTGGTGATAAGCTTAGTATTTGGGGTGATCAGGGAGATGCACCTCTTCCGGATTTAGGCACTCCGGTAATCGTATAATCCTCTACTCTAAGGCATTTCAAAAGTAGCCAATGGAACTGAGCCTCACTAAATGAGTAGGTCAAATTTCTTCTATCCGGAAAGGGGGATCTTGGAGCCCGACCCTTATGGGGGGCCGGAGGATCCTCAAGAGGTGGTGGAACTTGATTTTCCTTCCTTGGTGGGGGCATCACATTACATGGGGGCACCTACCGATTTTGGGGTGCATGCTGCTGGGCTGGAAATTATGCCTGTGGCGGCAGACCGCTGCGGGGCTGTGGATCAGGCTCTACAGGTACCAATTCTAGCTGCCTAGGGGCCTCTATCTAGGGCCACTGTGGCAGTCTTAGCTCTTGCAGCCCTCCTTGCTGGGATTTCAAGGGGTAGTATATGTGCCTGGATAGACTTTTGTAGTGATTCTTCGAGTAGTTGGCCCTTATCTAGGAAGTCTCAGTACCCTCTGGGATAGTTATGAGTGATCTGGGAGGGAACCAGTTCCTTCTTGACATTCCCAACGCACATTTTCAGTAATTTCTTCTGAATCAAAGGCATGTCAAGGGAGTATCTGAGCTCCTTCCACTACACGAAAAAGTCCGAGACTCTCTCATCAGGACTTTTCATTCACTTGAAGTGGTCTGTGATGTTTGTTTTCCAGATGGTAGAGCCGAACAGGTAAAGGAACTGCCTGTGAAAGTCCTCCCATCTAGTCACAGATCTTACGGGGAGTTGGTTGTACCAAATGAATGGTGGCACTTCCAGTGTCTGAACAAAACAGTGGAGCTTAGTGGCCTTCTGTTGTGCTGGGGTACATAACATAGGCCCACAACATGAGTTGAATTATGTTAGGTGCTGCAGCGGGACCCCCATCATGATAAAGGGGTAGAGGGTGGGGTTTCCGAATCCCGGGGGTACTGGCATGTCATCCACTCATGTCGAGTATGGCTTGAGATCTTGTGGGATGGCCACTTTCCATGTTTCAAAAGCCTGTAGGAGGGAAATGTGTGCCGCTATTTCCTCTAGAATTGGGGATAACCTCATTTATTGAAGGTTCAAACATTCAATCGGTTTCTAATGGGTTTGTTCATAGAACCAGAAACATCCAATGATTCCATATGCATTTGGACCTACTTTCCAAAGGTAGGATCTCATCAGTTGTGGTCTGATGAGGCTTATGAATTTGCATTGGTCGAGAGGATGGTTGGTCGGACTCATCACACCTTTTTGAGGGTAATTAATGTCTACTATGGGACTCTATTTATAGATTTATGTTATATTCGTGAATCCTTATTACATTACCAATTACAAAATGAGCGTTCCTTTAGATCATACAATCAATGATTGAATATTTAGGAAAATTAGAGAATCTTTAATATGTATTCTATGTTCTTCATCGATAGAGAATCATCTGAATTTGTTAGAGATTATTAGATGATGGTATCCTTAAATACATAAAATTATCTTGGTCATTATGATGACCATACTGGTTTTAAAGAAACATTGTGGGTCACTTGAATTTTATTGTCATTCAGGAGGACTGGGATTATTTTAGAGTTGGGATCATACCCACTGATGGGATACCTACATATCCTTTGTTTTGGAAAAGTAATCAGAACCCACATAGTTCGAGTAAGGGAGTATGATGTTTCTTCATGATTGATGCCTCAAAAGAATCTATCATGATTACTTTTACTCTCTAAGCTAACGTGATTCATGCTCGGTGTGAGAAACAAGAGGTATTGGTGAAACCAAAAAATTGTTCCATGAAATGATGTGGGTCTAATGTATGTATGACTGCCTAAATAGATGAGGATTATGTTTTACGTCAGGGAAGAAATCCATAAATAGGTTCCATAAAGGTATATGTGCTTCATGGAGATTTGGATACTATAATCATGGGGATTACTCCTATGGAAGATGCCTAAGTTAAGATGGGACTTATGATTGGGTTTTAGTCTTTAGAAGGAAGCCCAGATCAAAAGGAATTATGACTGGTTATGAGAAATTAATACTGGGGCATATTCTTAAGGAGGAGGCCCAGGTTAAAGGGATTTGAAAATTAAGGGACTTGGGGCTTACTCCTAAAGAGGATGCCCATATTTGAGACTGGGGATTATTCCTTAAAAGGAGGCCCAGGTTAAAGGAATTAAGGTTTGGGGATTTCTTTTGAATAGGCTGCCCATATTTGAGACTAGGGATTATTCCTGAAAAGGAGGCCCAAGTTAAAGGAATTAAGGTTTGGGTCTTACTCCTGTGGAGGATGCACATGTTTGGGGTCCTGGGGATTATTCCTGAAAAGGAGGCCCATGTTAGGGGTCTTGGGGCTTACTCCTGAGGAGGATGCCCAAAATAATGAGGATTTCGACTAGGGCTTACTCCTGAAAAGGAGGCCCATGTTAGGGGACTTGGGGATTACTCCTGAAAAGGATTCCCATATTAATGAGGATTTGGATTGGGGCATACTCCTGAAAAGGAGGCCCAGGTTAGGGTACTCACATCTTAAAAGATTAGGTAGAATGAATGAACTCTCTAACATTAGTGACATAAAGATTGGAAAATCACTATGGTTTGAGAGATGTTCCATGGAGCTCCTTTCAGATAAGGAAGTCAATCAAGAAAACATGCCATAAATGGATTTGAATTGTGTCTTGAAGACTGAATCTTGAATAGGAGAGGTGGAATGGAATAAGAGTGGTTAAATGGGTAGGAAAGGCACCAAAAAAGATAGGGGGCATGCATGTCCTGGCAGGTGCGCAGGTACTGCGTGGGTGTGCATGTATTGGTCAAGTAGGTACACCTGCGCAACATGTGGGTACTTGCGTGATCCTTGACCTGTAGAGTAATACTTGGGAAATTTTTGATCAAAGCCTTTAGAATCATCCTGAGGAACTTCCAGATGATTGGCGTGAATGTTTCAATTAATAGGTAAGGAGGCACGCAAGTGTGTTCATTTCCCTTAACGTAAAAACATTTAAGCGTGCAAGTTTTAGTGATTTATAACACTTAGACCTTATTTCTATTGTTTAGACCTTCCATTATAGGTAATGGATTACCATATAAGTGTTTGGAAGACTTGAAGAAGAGACTTGGGCATTCAGAGATCTATATATGAATTCTGGAAAAATTCTTCCTCGAATGTGGGGCCCATAGGGGGTATATATAGGCTGGAGAAACCCTGGGTGGTTTTCAAAGAGGCCATGCAAGTGACATTCGCGACCAAATTTGTCATGAAAGTGTACTTGCACGACCATGGTAGAACATGCGCGACCCCAGCGCTATGTTCTTCTTATTCCTTCCTTTGTCAATTTTTGATATTTTTCCAATGGTTGAATCACTTTGAGCTTTGATATTCCCCTTTTCCAATCATTAGACTCTATGAAGAAAAGGAGCGTCAACAAAAGTCCCACCTCAGAGTTGGATCCGGACAGAAAAGAGGATTTGACTCCGAGGAAAAAGAAGAAAACAAAGGAATATGCGGCGCACAAGGTATGGCGTGCAGGTTGTGGCATATAACTTCTAGCTTGAATGACTTCGGCGTGTAGGGTACAATTGTGGCCTATAAATATGTGGACCCATTTCCGTACACAACATCAAAATTTAAAACATTTGAGCTGTCATCACGCAAGTGACCTTCGCCACCCAGGTTGCTCTGTTTTCTGCTGTCTCTTTGATGTTGCACTACTATAGAGTTAATAGGATTTGTGTGGTGATACTGGTGCATCAAAAACTTGTGCGACACATCCACACTTGCACGCCAAAATTATATTTGCACATCATAATGCCTTTAGCAATTTTTTCGAATTCCTTCCCAAATTTGATGAATAAACAACTTACTTAATAGTTAATTTATTCAATCTTTGTGCAGATTCAATGGCTCCCAATAGAATTGGAATGACTGATGAACTAGCTAGCAAGCGGATCCATGATATTATGGATATCTTTTTCCATGATTACTATGATATCTGTGACAACACATTACTAGATTTGGCTAAGTACTTGAAGAAATATCATCTTAATTTCACATAGAGCATCTACCTACCTCTGTATGGTCATGGTCATTTGTAAGGATTCAATGTTCTAGATGCAATGAACTATATTCCTGAGATGTAGCTGCACCACTAGTCCTCTATTTCGGTTATGCTGTGCATTAGGATCAAAAACATTGTCGTGAACTTTCAAATTTTTCCTCCATGCCATTTCCTTGAAGATATGAAAATTGAAAACCATGGGATGATATTTTTTCCACTCCCGGTTGATGGAGAGAAGACTATCATGACATTAGATACAATATCTGAAAAGTGTACTCTCTCCAAATGGATCCTTACATCCAATGCTCAGTTCTCAAATACATGTATCCATCTTCCAAGACTCTTGGATAGAAACAGAGTCACTATTTGATCAGCAAAAATATTCTCAACCCGCACTCAAGAACATTCTTTTACAAATGTTCCAAGAAGAGCTAGTATAACTACATCTCTTATGGTATCCACTTGAATGAATGAATTCCATGTGGATGCTGATGAATCTCGGGATGTCGTAAATCAAATGAAGAGTTATGTTAAAGCCTTTTGTAATTCCTGAAAAAGGGATGAGACTCCAGTCTGTGGATGTCCTTCTAACTCTTGTGAATCAATGAAAAACACTTTCATCTTCAATCATTTGTGCATGCATTTTCCTTCTACCTTATTTAAATTTTACCTATGCCAATGGGCCTAGTAATCATAATTTTTTTTACTAGGATTATTATAAATAACCCTAAAAACGGTGAATCTATTAATTACTCAATATTACCTAAATCATAAAAAATGTATGTTTAGTGAGCTGGAACGTGACTTTTATTTAGAGCTCCCTTGTCTTTTGTGGGCATTTTAAAGTCATTCACGTCAGACATAAAGAGGCTAATGTTTAAGGTTGAAATATTTATGTATGAATGAATTATAATTGACTCAAATCCTTGAAAACTTATCTGAATATAGTTTACCACACTCAAGTATGAGGGAAAATATGTAAAGTAAGACTTAAGAAAATTTGAATCTGAGGAATGATATGAAAATGAACTAAAAAGACATTAGAATAAGTAGTTCCCAAGAATGAAGTTAACATTAATTAACAACCCCGTTAGGGGGTTCAATTATTTAGGGCCACCTAAGGGCATTGGCTGCATAGTATAATAAATAGCATATTTTTTCTAACAAGTCTGTTATGTAGACTACTTATGCAAGGCCACCTATGGGCACATGCTGTATTGTTAGGAAAAATAACTCTCAGAAATTTACTTTTCTACTACTATGAAGCCATTGAATGTTTATGGGGATTCAACTTTTCCAAAGTATAGAGTTTGTTGTATGGAGAGCAGTACTTGAATATGGAGAAGATATTTCCAAATAGGTTTGTCTTAGAATTGGATGAATGTTACTCCTATGAATGTCTGACCCAAATGTAGGGAAGGAAAATATAAACCATAGACTTGAATACTTTCAGATCATGAAAAATAAATTAAATAAATATGTTAAGGATAACTATTTTTTTTGAAGATCCTTACATATTTTTTGATAAGACCAATAATGAAAAAAGAGGCTTTCTTCCCAAGAATGAAGTTACCAGTATCTGAAAAACCCGTTAGGGGATTGAATTATGCAGGGCCACCTAAGAGCATTGGTTTCATAGTCAAATAATAGAATCTTTTGGCTGAAATGTCTGTAATGTAGACTATATATGCAAGGCTGCCTAAGGGCACATGCTGCATGGTAAAGCAAAAGAATTATCAGAAATTGGACATTTTGTAACCAGAAGTCAAGAAAATGGTTATGAAGATCTAGAAGTATTCAAGATTAGGATTATGACACATAAAGATGGGTATTTTCCAATGTATGCAGAGATACATGAATCAATGATAACCATAATCATGTTGGGGTTGGATCCTTAATTGAAATGTTGGACATCACTATGTATCCCATAAGGATGGGAATCAAGCCATACGTAGCTCTTAAACTACAGTTTAACGTTGTGCGAGACGAAAATATAGGAGATCTTTGTTTTGGGTCAAAGAGCTTGGACAGTTTATAAGAAATATATAGTATGTGGTTTCAAGGGGACTTTTCAGCCAAGGGACTGAATGTGGAATTTGGGGTTAGGCCCAAAATACATGGGGCTGGATTAAAGGGACACATGAATGTTCCTACGTATCCCATAAGTATGGTAATCAAGCCCACATTGTTCTAGAAATACCCTCTGTAAAAATTTGGTTCGTACATGTGAAGGATGAAAGGGTACTTTAGTGCAATGATGGCTTAACACAAGATATATGGTTCGGGCATTTCCATGAATGCGCGTAGTTTTTGGAATGAACCATGATTGAAAAAACAATGTAAATAATGATTTTCACTCAGGTGAGGGTATCAAAAAATATTGTAGTTTATTGTCGTACAGGACAAAAATTTTTTGTACAATTTAACGTAATATATCAAGGAAGAATGTGAACCAATGTAAAGATATTGATTTTGGGTATGGTTTTACGAATCAACATCATATGATATGGAGGTGAACCGATGTGAATAGATTGGTTTTGGGATTGAACCTTGGTAGATGACCTACATACCCACCCTAGAAGGCAAGGATCAAAGTCCGCATAGTTAAATTAAAGAATTAATTAATGATCAAGTAGTTCATGGGGACATCAACCAAAAAAATGATGTTGGGACTTACGCTAGGTTAGCAGCGCAGAGATGGTGTTATGGTTAAAATTTTCTCTAAGCACACATGAGTCATACTCGGTGTGAGAAACAAGAGGTAACAACAACCTTACAAATGCACAGTTTAATGTCGTGTAGGACATATAAAGGGACTATGGAGTTCAAAGTCTTACAGTTAGGACTATTGGTGCTGCATAATTTAGTGTCATGTAATAGGGAAAAAGTACAGTTTAATGTCATGTAGGACATATCAAAGTAATTTCTATAGAGTTTGGCATTATGTAGGTAGGATGATGGGGAAAACACAGTTTAATGTCATGTTGGATAAAAAGAGGACTGTGTAGTTTAATGTCATGCAGTAAGGAAAAAAGAAAACACATTTTAATGTCATGTTCGACATATTAAATACTTTTTTATAGTTTAATGTCATGTTGGGAAAAAGTGAAAATAGTTTTAGGTTATATGTATGGACCATTGCTATATAGTTTAACGTCATATAGCAAAGACGATGAAGGGGACATAGTTTAACATCATGTTGGATGAATTAGGAACATTTTCATAGTTTAAAATCATGTGGGATGAAAGTAATACAAATAGTTTAAGGTCATATGTTCGGACAATGGATGATTATACAATTTAACGTCTTGATGGACTTAAGGGACTTCTGTACAATTTAGCGTCATGTAGTTAGGACGTCATAGTTTAACCTCATGTGGGACGAAAGTAATACAAATAGGTTAAGGTCATATGTATGGACCGTGGATGATTATGCAGTTTAACATCTTGCTGGACGTAAGGGACTTCTATACAGTTTAGCGTCATGTAGTTAAGACATCACAGTTTAATGTCTTCTGGGACGAATGTAATACAAATAGTTTAAGGTAATATGTATGGACCGTTGATGATTATACAGTTTAACATTTTTCTAGACATAAGGGACTTCTGTACAGTTTAGCGTCATGTAGTTAGGACATCACAGTTTAAAGTCATGTGGGATGAATGTAATACAAATAGTTTAAGGTCATATGTATGGACCATGGATGATTATGTAGTTTAACGTCTTTCTGGTCATAAGGGACTTCTGTATAGTTTAGTGTCATGTAGTTAGGACGTCACAGTTTAACGTCGTGTGGGACAAAAGTAATACAAATAGTTTAAGGTCATATGTATAGACCGTGGATGATGTATTTTGTTTTTATACAAAATACTTCTTCAGAAATCAATCATTGGTTGGAGTAGTGAAGAGTTCTTGATCCACTGAGATTAAATAATAAGCTCCATTGGAATTGACCTTATGTATTGAATAAGGTCCTTCCCATTTTGGACCAAGCTTGGGAGGTTTCTTTCCTGGTATCATTGGAGTTCTGAGAACTAATTCCAATTCTCCCTGAACAAATGAACGAAGACAGACTTCTTTGTTGGAAGTTCGTGCTATTAGATTTTGATAGACTTCCAAGTGGTGCAGAGTGCACAATCATTTCTCATATAACTGTTCCTATTCATCCAATCACTTTTGAGATTGTTCATCTATAGATGATTGATCACAAATGGATATTCTGAGAGAAGGTAATTAAACTTCAATAGGAAATACTACTTCCGTTCCATATACTAGTGAATATGGAGTTGACTATGTTGTAGTGCGGGTGGTGGTATGATAAACCCATAAAGCATGAAAGAATTTATCAGGCCATGACTTCTTGTCTTTATCCACCATCTTTCGCAATATATTTGACAAAGTCTTGTTGAAAGATTCTATCTGGCCATTGGCCGCTACAGGATACCAAGATGAATGATTGGATTTGATGTTGTATTCATGATAAAACTTCTTCACCTCGAATGAAAATAAGTTGGTGCCATTGTCCATCAATATGGTATGAGGGAAACCAAATCTGGTAATGATGTTATACGTGATAAAGATAACAATACTTTTAGAACTGACTCCCTTGAGAGGTACTGCCTCTACCCATTTGGAAAATAAATTAGTTGCAGTAAGAATATAATAAAACTGCTTGGACGTATCTGAAGGGTAAGGCCACACCACATCCATTCCCCATGTGGCAAATGGCCACAAGTATTTAGCTGTATTATGAAACTTTGGAGGTTGATGAATGAAGTTGGCATGTACTTGGAATGAATGAAACTTCTTTGTGAAATCAACACAATCTTGAATCATTGAAGGCGAAAAGTATCCAAGCCTTCGAATATGATCTGACAGTCTATGTCCAGAATGGTGGGAACCACAGACTTTTGTATGCACATCATTCATGACATCCATTGTCTCTTCACCATCAATGCATCTGAAATGAACTCCATCAAAACCACACTTGTAGAGAATTTTCTCTAGGTGATCTGGGCCATCATAAAGAGTAAAGTTGACCACACATCTCCAGATTTGTTCTTTCCCGGCTCTATCAGGTCGATGTATTCCATCTTGAAGGTATTCCCTAATAGGTGCCATCCATCCAATAGTGTGAACATATGGTTCAGAGATGGGACTAATTTCATTGATTTCCTCTATTCTGGCACGAATATAAGGTGAAATTGTATGAAGGTGGGTAGTAATAATGGTTGTCTCATCCCGATATGGATTTTCCAGAGCTATGGCTATATTAGCCAGTGCATCAGCATGGGTATTTTTTGATCTTGGGACAAAAGAAAATGTCGATTATGAAGGAAACTCCACCATTTACTCTCTGACATAATCATACAAAGTTATTAGTTCTTCTTTTCTGATTGCATAATCCCCATTGAATTGTTTTATTACCAGTTCTAAATCACCTTTCACTTTTATGTGATTCACTTTTGCTTGAAGTACCAACTCCAATCCTACAATGAGAGCTTAGTATTCCACTTCATTATTTGTACCACCTTCCCACAATAAGAAGGAATAAGGAGACACTGCCTTTTCTGTAGAAATGAGTACAATCCCTAAGCCAACTTTTTTGAATTTAGGATTTTCCATTTTCCTCCCTATTGGACTTCTGGAAGAACAATCAAAGTACATTTCCCATTTTTAAAGGCATTCTTGAATAGAGAAAATGTCCTCATCAGGGAGTTCAATATCTGATGATGTGTCTTCCACTGAAGGATGTTCTGCAAGGAAATCAGCCTAATCTTATCCCTTTATCGCCTTTTGAGACACATATTGAATATCAAATTGCTGCTAGATAACTGCCCACCATTCCAGATATCCAGTAAGAATCAGACGACTAAGGATGAATTTGAGCTGGTTATTGCAAGATACCAATTGGACCGTATGATGTTGTAGGTAGTGTCTCATCTTCTAAACTACAATGATTAATGCCAGGCAGCACTTCTCAATACTTTAATATTGGGTTTTTTCTTCGAGCATAGTCCGACTGAGATAGTAGAGGTTGTTTTCATTCCTAGCATCATTCTTCGGAGCAATAAAGGCACCCAATGATCACTCTAGAGCTATCACATAGAGGATAAGTGGCCTTATTTCAACAGGTGGCATATGTACTGGTGGACACAAGAGATATTTCTTGAGAATATCGAATGCTTCTTGACATTCTTCAGTCCACTGGTAAGTGACTCTCTTCTTCATCAATTTTGTTAAGGGTAAGATTTTGCCTTCCAAATTGGTGATGAATCACCAAATATAGGATAGGTGTCCTTGAAGTCCCCTCAATTCAATCAAATATTTTTGAGGTGACATGCCACGGATTGAATTTGTCTTCTCTGGATTGACCTTGATACCATGATGGCATACAACGAAGCCAAGAAACATCCCCTAGGTTACCCAAAAAGCACATTTTTAGGGGTTCATATTCACATTATTTTTCCAAATCTTGTGGAATATTAATTTTAAATCAGCCATGGGATTATAACATTGATTGGATTTGACCACCAAATCGTCCACATAGAATTCAACAAACTTCCCTAAAAAGGGTTTTAAGATACAATGCATGGAACGCTGATATGTTCTGCCTGTATTTTTTAGGCCAAAGGGCATTAACCGATAGCAAAACATACCCTGAGGGGCTCTGAAGGCTGTAGATTCCTCATCATCTGAAGCCATCCAGATTTGATTATATCTAGAATATCCATCCATGAAGGAAATATCTTCATAGGTAGCTATCACATAAATCAATAGTTTTGTAATCGGAACTAGAAAATCATCTTTATGAAAATGCAGATTAAGATCTCTGAAATTAATGCAGTATCTAATTTTCCCATTCTTATTTTTCACTGGGAAAATATTATACAACCTTACTGGATATTGAACTTCTCTGAAAAAGTAGAATTGGGGATCTTATCAACATCATCCTCAATTTTTGAAGCATAGGTTGGGTGTGTTATTCTAGCTGCTTCTTTGAATCCTCGATGTTCTTCTAGAAAACCCAAACAATGAGTGGAAACATCAAGATCAAGCCCTAGAATCTCTGTATAGTTCTAAGAAAATATATCTTTATTTTTCATTAAAATAGTAATATACATCTCATTATCATCAAGATTCATGTCCGTAGTGATTAAAGTGGGGCGTGAATATTCTTTTGTACCCAGATTGATTTCAATTAGTTCATCCAGAGTAGTAGAGATAACCTATTCAAATGTTGTAGTAGCATCTCTGAGATCTTCCTCTTCTTCTTCAACATGTTGTAATTCCTCTGTTTCCACTTGCATAGTAGATGATGAAGCAGAATTTTCTTGATCAGAAGAGATGTCAAAATTTGAACATCTTGAAGAAGAAGCTTCCATTTCCGACTCGATTGACAATGAAGGGTCTTCTTTGGGTAATAAAAAGGAAATGATGGATTGATATTTGACATCATCGTTTACCTCTGACATTTGTATAACTTTCCCTAGCCTGATTGGTGAAGAATAGACTTGCTGAATTTTAGCAGATGAAATGAATACATCTCCAATTGATCTTTCATCGTTGATTGATGGATCACCAATTTTCCCATCTTTTCTTGATCGATTGCCATAATTGACATTATGGATCTTTCTATGAGATTATTTTGATTTGGGTATATCCTGTCACTTTGACTGATAGGAAACACATAATCTATACTCACATGTGCTAATGGGTTTACTGTAATCTTTTCTAAACCATACGGAGCATAAACTTTGGTAATATCCTTTGTTGTGGATTCCTCCTTTCACTTCATGTGGTAGAATTCCGCCTCAATGTATTGAGATACACAAGTATTGAATGGGGGCTTGTCACCATATAATGTCCCAACTTGACCATCGAAACAAAACATGATACATTGATGGTATGATGAAGGGATAACCGCATACTGATGTATCCCGGGTCTTCCATGCATGATGTTGAATGTTGAGTCATGATCAACAACCATAAAATCTGCCAAACTGAATTATAAGTGTAATCTCACCCAGTGGTTCTTGTTCATTTTTATCATATTCTTGTAACATCAAAGTAGAATGAGATAAATTAGATTCTTTGAGGCCCAATCGATGAAGTGTACGAATGGGCATGAGGTTGACTCCTGAAACATAATGAAAGAAAACTCTTTGGATGTCTAAGCCATTGATCTTTCCAGATAAATACAATGGTATAATATGTTCATGCATGACATCATATTCATCATCATCAGTAATATATATTACTGCATGGCATTCTGCAGGATTGTTCTCTACATGGTAGACTTTAGCTGCAGCAATTTCAGTTTCAAACTCTGGAGGACATGACAAAGCCTCAATGAGTTCCTCCGGAAGATCCTTTGATAAATTCAGGGCATCTAGAATTGATAACTTGGCTGGTACATGGGACAGGTGTTTCAATATATCATACATTTGATCCAAAGGTCTGTGTTTCCCAATAGGAAATGTGGTTTAGCAGGTGCCTTGAAAGTTGATACCTTGGAATTTGATGCATCTTGTACTGGGATAGTAGTTGGTAATACTCATGGATCTGGATGATTAGACCGATTAGGTCTATTTACTTTCTAAGAGGAATAATATAGAACCTTCAACTAATCATCCAGAAGAATTGTGCTAGGGCGGAGTCTTCCTTGTGTGGAAGAACTTTCTTGTTCTTTTTGAGATCACAGAAGGGCTCTACTAATAGTTTCTACCGCATACACAGTTCTAGCAGGGGTAGAATTAGAATAGTGGCCTCTGAAAGATCCATGTCTTCCCCTGTATCCTAAGCCTCTAGAACTTCCTCTGATTCCTCTATTTGATATAGGGAATTAGGGATCATCAAAATCGAAACTAAGACTCTCATATGGATCTGTTATTTGAATCATATTAACAGAAACGAAAATCAACTCTTCATCCGATGAAGTCTTTGCCTGATTATCCGGTTTAGGCTGTTCCATTTAGTGGGGCGGTTCCTGTGAATTTTATGTAGATGATATAAATTCTACTAGAGTCAAAGACATCTTAGGCTTTGACAGATGCAAATCTTCTTCTGATTCTTTTTCTTTTTTTGAATCATGTCATTTCATTGAGGATTTTCACTCTCATGAAGAGGGTTTTTCTGCAGCATTCATGGCGGAAGGAACAATTGGTTTCTTTAATTGCTTTTGAAAAATAGCATGAGTTCAGTTGATTTTCTTTTTGACCATCCAATCATCATATTTTTGTGCATTTTTGTTCTTATCTTATTGTCATTTTCCTTCCTCCTCAGGAATTGTAGTTGTAACACATGCTACCTGAGATAAAGAAACATTTAATTTGACTTTTCCTGAGTCAATCATCTTTTGTAGATGTATTTGAAGAAAAAAACTCTTGGATGGGATGCCCCAACATTTGATAAAAGGGGAAATAATTGGGACTATCTTCATCACCTTCCTTGTTTGGCCTTTTTGGCCTTGTCAACTGAACCAAATTATTTTCCAGAGCCGAAATGAAGTAACCAGGTACTTGTTAATTTTGAAAAGAGTATGTTATTCTCTTCAGATCCTCAAATTGTTTTCATCTTTGATCTCTTTGATCATCCTGATTAAGTGACCTTTTTTGTTGGCGTTCAGGAGGTGGATCCCTTCGAGAAGATGAAGGTTTTGAAGTAGAAGAGGGTACAGGTGCTTGTTTAAGCATAACTTTAGCAGTCTCTGCTTTACCAATTCTCCTTCCTGGAGCTGATGGAATTATA
The DNA here is from genome assembly GCA_963277665.1 of Viscum album. NCBI lineage: Eukaryota > Viridiplantae > Streptophyta > Magnoliopsida > Santalales > Viscaceae > Viscum > Viscum album. The sequence continues at coordinate 151,360,926 of OY728134.1, read as the reverse complement.
TGAGCGTTATCCTTAGTCGTTATATGAGAATCTTTAATCTGTTGAGCGATTGAAGTAAGGTCTTGAAACCCTCCTGTATATTTCATAAGGATCAACGGTGTGCGTAATTCGTCACGTAGATTTTCCACACAGAATGGAAATAGTTATTTTTGAGGGAGTTCTAAGATTAGGGAGTATGATAATCCCTTCTAGAGAGAAATGAAATCCGATACCCTTTCACTCTCCCTTTTCTTACAGTATGTAAGATAAAAAACTGATGTATTTGGAAACGTTGAGATGAACTGAAGAAGGAATTTTTGGCGAAGATCTTCCCACTCGGTAATTGACTGAGATTGCAAGCTTGTGTACAAAATAAAAGCTTTTCCTTGCAAGGTTCACTTGAAGCATCTGATTTTCACTGCTTCTTGCTATTCTGGTGTTCCCATTATAGGATCGTAACAAGACACATAATGTGTCAAATGCTATTCAGAATCACCTGATCCATTGAAAATAGGGAATACAGTGTTCCCAAAACTTGATGGGGGAAGGATTGAATCTACCCATTCAGGGTAAGCTCTCATTTACGGTTTAAACTATGCACGCTTCCCTTCCATAGTCTCTAACTGAGCTTTTAATGACTCAATGGAAGTTATTTACTTTTGAGAAATATTTGGTTGAACTTGGACATGGGTAGGTGTAAAAACTAGAGCTGGTACAGATGTGGTGGATGGTACTGAAACTGATGGTAGAACCACCAATTCTTTTTGCACTTGACCCGTAGGATTAGACTTGTGAGGGTGTACAGATAAAGGAGGATATTCTTGATCCATTTTAGTAACTTCAACAAACAATCTTGTCATACTGACTCCATCACACTTCAGAGGAAGACTACCATGAAGTAATTCTGCATTCATCCTCCTCAATTCCTTCATTTCTTCTTCCTGATCTGAAAATATTTTCTCTAGTGAGAGAGATTCTCCTTCTACAGAGGAAGGGTTTGTAACATTATTCTTTCCTTTACCCAAGATAGCTCCCTTTTGGATAGGGGGAAGTGGGTTACGTGAAAGATTACCTAGATTATGGGTAATCCTTTGATTTTGTGTATGCACACCTTCTTCATTTGTGTCTGTGTGTTCAAATTCTAGAGTAGGAACCACTTCATCTGAGTCCCCTGAGTGAGCCTCATGTTCTAGAGGATCATCAAAAATAGCATTAATGACATTAATTTATGCATAATGCATCATATCCCTTATATTAGCATTTCTGTGATATTGTCTTCTGCCATGGCCCTGATGAGACATTACCTTTTGTTGATTTGATCCCTCAGGAACTTCTTGATGAACAGTAATTTGGAGAGAATCTCCTGATAATTAGACTATTCGTTCCTCTTGTGGATTCTTCCCCAATAGAGAGAAGAACGACTTTCACTAAGGAGGGGATTGATGATTTGAAAAAGTCCCATGTCCGGTGGACTGGGGCTGTTCCTACTTACTTTTCGCAACTCCTTGAATCCTTTTTGTTGATTACAAGGGATGGTTTAAAAGAGTCCCCAGTCTGGAAAGTTGGGGTGGCTCTTTACAGGAATTGTCTGAGACTTTCATAACAGCTATCCTGATCTTTCATACCTTAGTCCAGTAATTAGATGAATGTATCAATCTATATCCACTTTTATCACCCAGTTCAAAAGACCATTGGATGATTTCTGACACTTTTGTCACTTGATGATCTGTTTGCTCCATATGACAGGCATGTTCAATATTCTTGTTTTCTTGATGTAGGAGTAATTCAACAACTTGTTCTCTATATTCTTGATTTTGAGAGGATCTAGTTGAAGTGTATTCTTGAGCAAGTTTTTTATTACAAACAAAACCCATTGACTGTTGCTGGCCATGGGCAATAACATTGCATGAGACCATTTTTAGAGGGCTTTTCTAACTGTAGAATATAGTGAAATGTAGTGGTCAATGATCACACCATCCTCTAATATGAATACCATATGGGGTATTGGAAATTAATTGGCACAATCTTCATAGTGCGCCAAGGCATGAACGTTGAAGGGCTCTCTACTGCTTTTCAACCTTCAGATATCGAGAGACTGATAGAGATGCCAAATCAATCTAACGTTGTAACCCCTCTATTATCTTAGGATTATTTTCATATTCATCATAAGATAATACTTTCTTTTTCAACTCACAATGAGTTTTCCATATGTTAAGACGAATATCACGAATTCCATCATCCATCAACATCTCTAAAATGTCATACTGAGAGTCAACCAGAGGCCAAAATATAACTGGCACTTCATCCTTCGCCAGTTTTTTTCTCATATTAAGCATTTCCTCTTTATCATTCGATGAAGATTCTTCTACCTGATTTGAATAGAGCTGGGTTTTCCATGTTTCTTTTTCGGAATCAACAAGATTGGTAGAGAAGTCACTGATCAAACTAGAAGATTCATGACATAGGGGTGGTTCGGAGAACAACCTACACCCTAGGCTATCTTCTTGTTGAGAAAGTATTTCACCTGCTAGAGATGATTCATCATACATGACTGGTTTCGCATTTTCATGTGCCTCAAGATTAGAGGGACTTCTCGGAACTACATTGTCCACTAGAGCATTTTCTGGGCAATGTGAATCACTAATGTGGAGGGGACTTCTGCCGTGAAATTCATCATCATGGGGAGGACTGCCATGGTGGGTTACAACAAATGATGAGATCTCTTGCTCCTTGGTCTTCTGGCTACACAAAGGGTTATTGTAGCTCTCATTTGAAGACGAAACATAATGATCGACTGAACTTTCATAAATCATGCCTTCATGAGGAAGTGTTTGTTGATGACCTTAAGAATTAATGTTCCCACTATTGGGAACTGAGGGAGTAGAATCTTGGATTCCAACAGATAATTGCGTGAGGGCTTCAAGAACTCCAACATCGAGCAAGGCCTTGTTAAATTTTGGCTCTTGATCTCTTGACTGTGCTGGGGGTGGGTCTTTTTCTTAGAGGCCTCCTTACTCTTCTTGGAAACCACTTGTTGATGAAAGTGGCTACTCTAAGCAGGTGTATGTGCCTGATCAGGATAGATGGCTAGGTTAGGCTGACAATATCCACTTAAATCAAGTGTATGTTCCTGACTTGGTTGTCTGTATGATATGAGGGAGTATGACCCACAACCCTCTTGGTCTGGAACAGATGTGTGTGTCTGTTCTGGAGTGAACTATTGATGTGTTACTCCACTGGTAGGGATATATTTATGTGTCCTTCCCTGAGATGCTACTGAAGCTGTTATAATATCTTGGTAGGAATCCATAAAATGAGAAGTGATTTACATATTCTCTTTCTCCATTTATAGATTGTGCTTGGTGACTTCAGCTGCTGGAATGGGGATATATGTCCATTACGTGCTTTGAGTAGGTATGTGTGCCTACTCTTTTCCTCCTTTTCTTGTCAGTTAATCCTGACAGTACTCATGTGTGGGGGTAGAGAGTTGAGTCTTCCTCCTATTTTTCGCCTGATATTTCTGACTGACTTCTCTGACTGCTACAAAGCGAGACTGCTGGTAGGATTGATCAATACTAGAAGGTGTATGTGCCTACTGATTGTACTTCACCGAACGTGGTTGACGAGATCCATCATATGTAGTCAGACGAGCCTGCTGACTAGCTGATGACGTATAAAAAGGTGTATGTTCCTTCCAATAGTACTCCACCAGAATTGCATGGTGGGATTGGTGTGATGCTACCAGAAGAGTCTACTAGACTATGGAATTAAACGGAAGGGTGTATGTGCCATCTTGTTTCTTTCCACCAAGTTAGGTTGGTTGACTTCTCTGGAGATAGAAAAGATGAGAACATGCTCATTGTTGACCGGATTTCACCTCTGGTGATTCGTCTTGCCTTGTTGGGTTCAAGGAACCTTAGCCGAACACCTGGAGTCGATACCATCATCATGTTGAGGGTGCACTGTCGCACGAGTCTGGCAGCGATTGTTTATGGGATCCCTCGGGATAGACTCCTCCTTCTATTAATTAAGGCCATGAGGGACCTGATCATTCACCTCCTCAAGATATGGGAGTGAATGGTGATTGCGTTCTGGGGATAACGACCCAAAACGGTTGGAGATATATGTTAGCACTGCCTACATCTTCATCGCTGGTCGTCGCTGTCCAGATGACCAGGTGGAATTATTGACTTGGAGGGCTTTTCAAGTAGCTTCCAGAGTCGGAATAGTTCCATTTTGAAAGTACTCCTTAACCAGTGCATTTGATACCCAGCATTGAAGATGCTGAGTAGGTGATGTCATCCTCAGATCGGATGATGATCCAACAAGAGTAGCAGTATTGGCATTCACATCAGAGGTTTTCACGGCAGACGTATTCATGGATGCGATCTTAAGAGAAGCCATTCTGAAAATTCCATAGATCTTGGAAAAAGAGTGCCTGTTTGATATAACAGATATAATCAAGATAAGTCTGTCCACTACATCTTTTGGATGAGAAAATATTTCTTTGTTATCTTTGTTGGCCCTCTCATTGAGATTAAATAGGGACCTAACAAATAAGCAAAACATCATTTTAACTTGGTTAAGGATTCACATCGGGTTCACCATTTTTTGTTTCCTCCGGAATTGGGGATGACTTCGTTGATTGAAGGTCCAAACATTCTAATCGGTTTCTAACGGGTTTCTTCATAACATCCAATGATTCCATATCCATTTGGACCTGATTTCTAAATGTAAGTTCTCATCAGTTGTGGACTGATGAGGCTTAAGAATTTGCATTGGATGAGAGGATGGGAGGTCAGACTCATCACACCTTTTTGAGGGGAATTATTTTCTTCTCTGGGACTCTCTTTATAGATTTATGTTATGTTTGTGAATCCTTATTACATTACCAAGTATAAAATGAGAATTCCTCTAGATCTGACAATCAATGATTGAATATGTAGGAAATTTAGAGAATCTTTTATATGTATTCGACTTTATTCATCGATAGAGAGTCATCTGTATTTGTTACAGATTCTTAGTTGATGGTATCCTTAAAAATATAAAAGTCTCTTGGTCATTATGATGACCATACTGGTTTTAAATCCACTCTGTGGGGCACTTGAAGTTTATTGTCATTCAGGATGACTGGGATTATTTCATAGTTGGGAACGTACCCGCTGATGGGCTACCTATATATCCTTTGTTTTGGAAAAGGAATTAGAACCCACATAGTTCGAGTAAGGGAGTATAATGTCTCTGCATGATTTATGGCTCAAAGGAAGATGTCATGATTACTTTTAGGCTCTAAGATCACTTGAGTCATGCTCGATGTGAGAAACAAGAGGTATTGGAGAAACCAGACAATTGCGTCATGCAATGATGTGTGGATTATGTATGTATGACTGCCCAAATAGATGGGGATTATTATTTACATCATGGAATAAATCCATGAACAAGGTTTATAATGGTATATGTGCTTCATGGAGATTTTGATACTCTAATCTTGGGGCTTAATCCTAAGGAAGATTCCCAAGTTAGGAGGGGACTTATGATTGGGTTTTAGTCCTATGAAGAAATCCATGATCAAAAGGAATTATGACTGGTTAAGAGAAATTAAGACTGTGGCTTATTCCTAAGGATGAGGCCCAGGATAAACGGATTTGACAATTAAGGGGCTTGGGGGTTACTCCTAAAGAGGATGCCCATATTTGAGACCGAGGCTTATTCCTAAAAAGGAGGCCCAGGTTAAAGGAATTAAGGTTTGGGGCTTACTCTTGAGGAGGATGCCCAAATTTTAGACTGTGGATTTTTCCTCAAAAGGAGGCCCAAGTTAAAGTATTACAGTTTGGGGCTTACTCATGAGGAGGATTCCCATGTTAGGGGATCTGAGGATTATTCCTAAAAAGGATTCCCATGTTTGAGGAATTGGGGATAACTCCTAAGGAGGATTCCCATATTAATGAGAATTTGGACTGGGGATTACTCCTGAAAAGGAGGCCCAGGTTAGGGGACATGGGGCTTAATCCTGAGGAGGATTCCCATATTAATGAGGATTTAGACTAGGGATTACTCTTGAAAAAGAGGCCCAGGTTAGGGGACTCTCATCTTAAAGGATTAGGTTGAATTAACGAACTCTCTATCATTAGTGACATAAAGATGTGAAAATCACTATGTTTTGAGAGATGTTCCATAGAGCTCCTTTCAAATAAATAATTCAGTCAAGAAAACATGCCATAAATGTCTTTGAAGAGTGTCTTTAAGACTGAATCTTGAATAGGAGAGGTGGAATGACACAAGAGGGGTTAAATGGGTAGGAAAGACACCCAAAAAGAGAGGGGGCGCACAATTCTTGGCAGGTGTGCAGGTACTGCATGGGCGCACATGTATAGGTCATGCAGGTATACCAGCACGACATATGGGTACTTGCATGATCCTTGACCTGTAGAGTAATACCTGGGTGATTTTTGATCAAAGCCTTTAGAATCATCCTCAAGAACATCCATAAGAGTGGCGTGAATGTTTCAATGAATAGGTAATGAGGAGTCCAAGTGTGATCATTTCCCTTAATGGAAAAACATTTAGGCGCGCATGTTTTAGTGATTTCTAACACTTAGAACTTATTCTGTTTGTTTAGACCTTTCATTCTAGCTAAAGGACTACCTTAGAATTGTTTAGAAGACATGAATAAGAGACTTGGGAATTCAGAGATCTATATCTGAATTCTAGAAGAATTCCTCCTCGAATGTGGGGCCCACCGGGGGAATTTATAGGCTGGAGAAGACCCTGAGCGGTTTTCAAAGAGTGCAGGAATGTGGCTTGCGCGACCAACTTCGGCAGGAAAGTATACATGTGCGACCACGGTAGAACTTGCGCGACCCCTGCACAATGTTCTTCTTATTCCTTCCTTTGTCAATTTTTGATATTTTATCCAAATGTTGAATCACATTGAGATAAGATACTCCCCTTTTCCAATATTTAGACTCTGTGATGAAAAAAAGAATCAACAGCCGCCATTGGATCGTCTGGATGGGGGTCCCGGTCCCGACAATGATCCCTAACCACGAGCTCATTTTCAGGCTCTTCAATGCTGTAGACAAGCTCATCTGCTTGTGGAGTGGCTGGTGGAGTGATGCTTGGTGCTAACGGAGGAGCCTGAGTAGGGTTCCTAGGATTTTCACGCCGCTCAGGAGGGTTCAGTGAGACATACCACGCCCTCTTTCCATGATCTCTGGCTTCCACATAGTCAGCGAATGTGGCATGATCAGGGTTTCCTTGGGGAATAACGCGGAGGGGTAGTTGTTCATACCCTTTCTTCCCCATCCAAGGATCACTGTAGTTGGGTCGTTGCTCCGCAATGCGTTCAGCCAAATGTTCATCTACTAACTTCTTCTACTCAACAAGCTGCTGGCACGGTGTGGCCTTCTCGGGGTCCTCTTCCGTCTTTTTCACTCAAGTGGATGGGTTGGGGTGCTTGACAGCTCCGGTGTTCCCTTTTACCTTACTGACAATCCAGCATAGAAGTAGTTCCAATGTGGGTAGTGAGAGACCTAGGAGGTTCCCCTTCTTACAAGTAATCCTCCCTGAAGGGTCTAGTAGTGGCGACAGATCATCAAGGGAGCACGTTCCCATCAAGAAGTTCCAGTTCGTATCCCCCTCCCGACAGATTGGTCATTTCAATCTAAACTCTTCTCGGGGGCATTTCATCAATGTCACCTAGCGATTCAGGCTGCCCACGAATTGCACTGAAGATGAGGACATCGTACTAACCCTATCCATGGACTTGCATGAGGAGGGTAGCCTCCTTAATAACATTTCAGAGTACTTGGAAACTCTGGACGCAATGTTGTTGGAGGGACTTGTGGTGACCAGGTGACATGGGGTGTTGGACCACGTGGATTGTGGCCAGGTCTACCATGCGGCATTGTTCGCCAATTTCATTGAGGTTCTCTTATCTCCCATAATAAGTCGCTCACCAGTGGCGATGATGGAAGTGAGTTTCCCAAAGGGTCTAGCTGAAACATTCAAGCTCCTCTGGGGTGAGCGATTCTGGTATACCAAATGGTGGTCCTGTGACCGGCCAAAATATCTATGGAATGTTCCTGCTACAAGGATAGTCCAGAAGATCCTCAGCTCAGATTCAGGGTCTGGCATTTGATTTCCCTACTCGTCAACTGGGGGTGGCTGAAGAATTGGCAGTAGCACTGAGGCAGGCCGCAGGGCCCGCGGTTCGGCCGACGGAGAATACGGTGAGCAGGCTAACTGGCCGCCGAATCTTGGTTTATCTATTGGGGATTGGAGTTACCAGGCCACTCTATCGCGATAGGATGGTCCGACAACTAAAGCATTTGACACAACATCAGTGTCTGGCGAGGGTAGGCTATGCCGCAACTCTCCGGCCATTAGCCCCCCAAAATAACACTTCATAGTCTCTAGCCAATATAGAAGGCGCCTCCGGAAATGACAATGACGACTGTGTGTTCAGTCCATGGGGACACGCCATGTACTCATCCTCCTAGATATACCTTCTGAAGGAGGTAGGGATCATATGGATCTCACATTTCGGGAGTATGAGGCTGATACGCCTCGTTCCTGCCCCAGCCCTCCACTTGGAGGGCTGAGGAGAGGGCTCTGGCGCTAATTCGTACTCTGCTTTGGAGTATGATAAGCGGACATGTCTGATGCCTATCTGGACTTCCCAGAATTCTTCTTGCTGCGGTGACAACCCGCCTTCCTACCTCTGGGTGGATACTCGAGACAGGGCTGATTTCCGACAGAGATTCCTCCGGCCGCACTGGTGCTGGGGCGGAGAGGGTTTCCACCCAAGAAAGATGGGGTGCAAGGAGAACCAGGGCAAATGTCAAAAGTGACACGGGAATGAACTATGTGTTGGGTGTTAGTGACGTGATGTTGGCCTCCACCTCTATGATCACTGGGGAGAATAGGACCTTCTCCGATTAGCATGGGGACATGGGGAGGACCTCCATGGTGGCGAGTGATCAAACATGAAATGTCTCTATAATCGTGGCCTATGGCAAGGGGAGCGACCCCGTACCCAGTTTAGTGTGCGGGGAAGAGACCCCCATACAGAGTGTTGATGTCATGTAGATAACCCTCGATTGGGTTTAAGGTGGAACATGGTAGTCCTCCATGATGAGGTTGGAAACTGGGAGGGACTTCACCTTCCACAGTGGCGGTATGAAGTAGGCCTCCAAACAGGGTGGCATTACAAAGGATTGGTCCGCAGCAGCCATCGCATGTGCCGACGACCGGGAGAGTCGACCAAACCTGCCTCTGGGTTGGTTGGGGCCTCGATCCATGCTGAGCGTATAACATCCCCAGTTCAACGTATGCTTGGATTTGGGGATATGAGTTGACTATAGCTCAGGCCACAGTAGTTGCTGACGTAGATGCCGCATGGTGGGAATCCTCTTCCATTTTCACCAGATGTAGGTGATGGGTTAGATGAACTAGAGCAGGTTGTGTAGGCGCGTGGCTTACCTTTTCCTTTGCTCGGGGAACTGGGTGGCGGTGCTGTTGCAGCTTGGTGGAAGCCCTCAGCGGGATCCCCTAAAGCGGTACTCCAATTGGGCCAATCTGAGTATCTCTTACCTCATCGGTGTAGGGGAGGGAGTGGTCAAAGTGTTCTAGAGAAAAGCTCCTGAAACTATTGAATGTTTGGGTGGAGATCTGTGGCTCCAAGCACGGCGTTCATGGGCAGTGTTGACGACGAGGCACAACTGCCTTGAGATCCAAGCGGGCCGTATCCCAGGTGGGGATGATCCCCTCCTCCATGTACCTACGTACAAGGTAATTAATTAACCTTTGATGGATAATTTCTGATGGGGAGAGGGGGTGTGGTCGCCTAGCAGTCATGGTGGTCGATGTCATCATGGATGAGGCATAATTGCATGGGGTAGCCGCATCGATATTGCCCACACCTCTGTGCCAGTGGGTAGGTGGATCAGGCTCCGGATGCAACAACTTGGTTTCTGAAAGTAGGGAGATGAATTCATTGACACTGCTAGGAAGAGAAATTGACAACCAGTTCCCCAATGTTGTTCCGTCTTCTATGGCCGGTAAGAGGGATCCACACTAAAAACATCGCAGAATTAAATTATCAATGTCCTTACTATCCCAACGTCTAGAGAGTTTCACATCAGGCCCACTATTTTCAAGGGGACCTGGTGCTCGGTGACTGGGTCTGATGGCATGCTAATCCATTGGTTACTCAAATTCTACTAGTCTCCATGCTGAAGAGAAGATTATTCATGCCGGGTTCACCATTTCTATTTCCGATACTTTCGTCGGGGCGCACACATCCGTCACACAGAGGATGCACTGCTGTTACCCCGCATTCCAGCTTTCCATAGGTGAGCGAAATCCACCCCTCAATAAGGGACATATTCTCCTTGTTCCAAAGGGATGATGGGATTTCGGTTCATCCTTCCATGGATTCTCCATCAAAACTCATCACCTATTCTAGGTCTCCCTCATAGATTTAAGACGTAGATCATGAAACTATTCCTGGCGCTATATCATCATGGACAACAGTTAATTACGCTGCTTCTATCTGGACATTATGAGGAGACCGGTTAGGGAAGAATCCTTCAGTTAGGGGTGTAGTCACATTGGGCACCACTAGCGTGTCTTGAAGCTAAGGGATTGGCATGTCTGTCTTCTGTCCCTTATTATAGGGCTTATCGAGGGTGCAGAAGCCCTATGAATCCCGCATCGAATGCAGGGAATCATAAGCCATGGGCATGTATTTTTATATTTTCTTCATCATCCAATGATTAACACAGGTTATGCCACAAGTTTATCATCTAGCGCTGACATATCGTACTGATCAGAACACAGGATAGAGTGGATTAGATTGAAGAACCCCCAGGAGGGAATATCGATATTGAGGCTGACATGTTGGCGGCTTCCTGAATAATGTGGAGGGGAATGAGTTGGCATGTTCTCACAAAGATGTGGCGGCCTGGGTATGAATCTAGATGGAAAATGGCTTTGGGCATGACCCTCGAAGAGACTCCCTATGTCACCATATCGGGGGGGGGGGGGAATCAAATTCCATGTAGTTCAATTAAACGAGGGGACACCTGAGGAGGTGACCCATGAGAATGGATGAATTGATGGAACCCAGAGGATGTGGAACCTCTGGGTCGGGGCATGAGCTTCTTGAGACACATGGGCTTCAAAGAGATATCAGGATGAGACATGAGTGAAGGGGAATCAACCTTGTGGAGGATTCCTACATATCCATGTGGCGAGGAATCAAAGACCACATAGTTCAGAAGCTGAATACAATTTAACGTCATGCGGGACGGGGTTGAACATATGTGAAGGGGGTCAGAACGACATGTTGGTCGGTTTGAACCTCTTGGAGGCTTCCAATGTACCATTCCATGACATGGATCAAAGTCCCCATTTTTTAGAATGGATTGGGGATTACAATCAGAGGAAGCCCATGGTGGTGGGGCTTGAACCTCGTAGAGGCTTCCTATATACCATGCCCTGACATGGATCAAGGTCCCAATAGTTCGAGATGGATTGGGACATAAACTCTGAGGCGGCCCAAGGTGGTGGGGCTTGAACCTCGTGGAGGTTTCATATATACCATGACATGGCATGGATCAATGTCGTTGTAGTTCAAGAAGGATTGATGCATACACTCTGAGGAGGCCCAATGTGGTGGGGCATAAACCTCGTAGAGGCTTCCCATGTACCATGCCTGGACATGGATCAAATTCCCCATAGTTCAGGATGGATTGGGGGTTACACTCTGAGGTGGCCCAAGGTGGTGGGGCATGAACCTAGTGGAGGCTTCCTACGTACCATGCCTTGACATGGATTAAATACCCCATAGTTCGGGATAGATGGGTGGTTACACTCTAAGGCCTCCCATGGTGGGGGGGCTTTAACCTCATATAGGCTTCCTACGTAACATGCCTTGACATTAATCAATGTCCCTATAGTTTGGGATGGATTGGGGATTACACACTGAGGCGGACTGAGGTGTTGGGGCTAGAAACTTGTGGAATCTTCCTATGTACCATTCCTTGACATGGATCAAAGTCCCCATAATTCTGGGTGGATTGGGGCTTACACTCCTGGGAGGCCCAAGGTGGTGGGGCTTTAACCTCATGGTGTCTTCCTACGTACCATGCCTTGACATGGATCAAAGTCCCTATAGTTCGAGATGGATTAGGGGATACACTTTGAGGTGGCCCAAGGTGGTGGGGCTTGAACCTCCAGGAGGCTTCATACGTACGATGCCAAGACATGGATCGATGTATCCGTAGTTTAGGATGGATTGGGGCTTACACTCTAAGGCGGCCCAAGATGGTGGGGCTTGAAAATTGTGGACGCTTCCTATGTACCATGCCTTGACAAGGATCAAGGTCCCCGTAGTTCGGGATGGATTGGGGCTTACACTCTGAGGCGGTCCAAAGTGGTGTGTCTTGAAACTCATGGATGCTTCCTACATATGATGCCTTGACAGGGATCATTGTCCATGTAGTTTGAGATAGATTGTGGCTTACACTCTGAGGCGGCCCAAGGTGGTGGGGTTTGACCCTCATGGAGGCTTCCTACATACCATGCATTGAAATGGATCCATGTCCCCATAGTTCGAGATTGATTGGGGATTACACTCTGAGGCGGCCCGAGGTGGTGTGGCATGAACCATGTGGAGGCATCCTATGTACCATGCCTTGACATGGAACAAAGTCCACATACTTCGGGATGGATTCAGGCTTACACTCTGAGCTGGCCCAAGGTGGTGGGGCTTGAACCTAATGGAGGCTTCCTATGTACCATGCCTTGAGATGGATCAATGTCCCCGTAGTTAGGGATGGATTAGGGCTTACACTCTGAGGTGGGCCTAGGTGGTGGGGCGTGAACCACGTGGAGTCTTCCTATGTCCCATTCCTTGACATGGATCAAAGTCCCCATAGTTCGAGATGGATTGGGGCTTACACTCTAAGGCAACCCAAGGTTGAGGGTTTTGAATCTAATGGAAGCTTCCTACGTACCATGCCTTGACATGGATCAAAGTCCCCATAATTTAGCATGTATTGGGTATTACACTCTGAGGAAACCCAAGGTGGTGGGGCTTGAACCTCGTGGAGGCTTCCTACGTACCATGCCATGACATGGATCAAAGTCCCCATAGTTCTGGATGGATTGGGGATTAAAATCTGAGGTGGAAAAAGGTGGGTCATGATCGGTGCTCACTCTAACTCACGTGAGTCATGAACGGTGTGATAAGAAAGAGATAGAAGAGACATGATGATCACGTCGTCAATGATGCGTTCGTGGGATATGGAGTAGGTCATATGCGTGGAGTGGCCCATAGAGGAATCTAGGGCTTATGCGTGGTTAGAAGCATGGGAAGTTAGGGCTTACATTAGGATGGAAGGATGAGGATGACAAAGCGTAGCAGGAGAGGGATTTGGGACCAAAGAAAGGAGGATCCATGTTCCCTATCAGGCCCTCCGCAGGACTTTGGGGTCGAAGATGAAGGGAGGAGCATGGATGCTGCCTCCTCGGAAGAAATATAGGGGCTTACACCAAGGCGGTTTCCCTTCTCTATGGACAAACTCCACACCAATAAAAAATATATCTTCTTATGTGAGGGGTGATCCCATCCTCGTGGAGACGAGTGGCCATGTAGAATTTCCAAGGTGGTGGGATCCTGCGTGCGAGGCACAGGGCCATGCCACTATTTACCATCATGTGCTGAGTACGATGGCGCTTGGCTGTTTAACATTTTGTAGCTTGGATGATGTGGGTTTGCTCTGCACCCCTAGGAAATACATAACTGGTACTGTCTTCTCCTTATGGAAGGTAAGGCATCTACAACACCGTAGAGAGGAGGTTTTGTGGAGTGAACCATTGAGGGGTCTACATTAGCATGGCTATGCGAAGAATCAATAGATATTATTGTTCCTCTACTGAGAAGCATGAGGCAAAGCTACACAATAGGCGGTATAGTTCAAGCGAATTTGAAGTTACTTCGTACGAGCATAGATGGTTTCCCGGGAAAACGACACATGATGTGGATGCCCGGGCATGACCCATGAATGGCATCCATAAGAATAACATCATGCGCCCATGCAAGGAGGCACGTAGGGAGAACCGAGATGAGGGGTCCTGGGGGGATTGTGCACAGCCTTTGAGGCTTGCATGAAAAATAAGATTTCTGCATGAAAAACATCGGGCTGGTGCGAAATTGGGGATGCTTGTGTGTAATTGGGGCTCAGGTTTTGTGCGTGATTAGAAGGATTGTGTGCATGAAGTATGAATTGAACACAAGTGGGAGTGGTTACATGCAAGGACAAGGGTGTTCTCAATTGGATGGGGGTGAACGCAATTGATGGAATTGCACACATTTGGCCAGCCTGCATGCAATGGAAGGGACAGAGCACAAGTGGAAGACCACAAAGGGATTGAAATTTAGTCTAAGTCATGGGGATCTCGCGCGAAGGCGGACCTTGAGGCGACTTGGCATGAAAAGAACCATACCTAAAAGCTATCTTCGTGCATGTAGAAATCCAATTTCAGACATGAGTTTTGAATCAAATTATTTAGCCCCAAAATGGAATGGGATTACCTTCTATTTATTGGTTCTTGAGGGCGCAGACAAAATCTCGGTGCAAAATAATTGTGTGCCATGGTCAGTGTCATGAAATTTCAACTGTGCGGGGTTGGAGCATGAAATTATTTCACCCCTGTACAGAGGCCTCTTCACGAAACCCTTAACTTTCCACTCATGACCCATTTTTTCACGATCCTAGGAATTTATTTCATGCATCCCCTTCGGCCCCCTAGACGGGGTCCCTCGGTCCAAATATGACTTCTCTTTGTCATTTTCAAACCATCTTCAGCACTTAAGCACTTTTCGGAATCTACAAATTTCAGGGAATCTTAAGAAGAAAAATGTTATTTGGGTCATTGTGGATCGACTAACAATGGTAGCACAAATTTTTCTATCATGGGAAACCATTACAATAAAGTATATTGGAGAAATATAGTTGACAGAGATAGTTTGATTGCATGGGGTGACACATACTATAGTTTCATATCAGGATTTGAACATTACTTTACACTTATGGAATTTCTTATAGAAGTTGTTTGGTACACATGTTCTGTTAAGTAAGAACTTCCACCCATATACAGATGGGAAGTCATAGCTTACCATATAGGTGTTCGAGGATATACTGCGAGCATGTGTGGTAGATATTGGTGGATCTTGGGGTAATAACTTGGATTTAGTGTTGTCTTCGGATAACAACATTTATCAGAAAACTATATTGATGGCTCCATTAGATGCATGTTAGGGTAGACCTTGTAGATCACCCCTATGTATCATAGAAGATGGTGTGTAAGAGCAACTGGGATTTAGTCTCGTTCAGGAGACATCTGATTAGGTTCAGTTGATTCGATAATGTATGGATTAGACTCATAGTTGGTATATTTTCTATAAGGATAGATGGATATGACCTTAAGAGTTTATAGAGGGTGATATTGTATTCCCTCGAGTGTCACCTAGATTAGCTTACCATCAGATATGGAGGTACGGAATGTTAGTGCCCATGTTTGTAGGACTGTTTATGATATGGGACAGTAATGGGATGGGGGAATACTTATTAGAACATCCAATGATATTCAACACTATGCATGATGTTTTACATGTTTCACAACTACAAAGGTATCACCCTGACCCATCTCATGTGATGTGGAAGAGGATCACCTCGAGATAGATGTGTCCTTTGGGAAGCATATGATACATGTGTTGGGTAACCATGAAAAAAGTGTTGTGGGGAAAAATCATTTCATTAGTTAATGTGTTTTAGAAACATCGATGTGTTAAAGAAAAATCCTTGGAATGGGATGTAGAGTTGATGGATCAATGGCACAATCTTTTTGGCATACAATATTAATGAATTTTGGGAGTTCCACGTAAAGACATGATACTATAAGGTTATGATATTGTATGATCCTGACCTTTTCTAGTGCAATATTAGGCATGTTATTAGGTTCAATTCTTTTGTTATTAAGTACCTTTGGGTTGGGGTAAGACCTGTGGTGTAGTTGGGTGACGTTTTTCAGGAATTTGGAGGTCATGGGGCTACACACGTTTTGCACATGATTTGGCCAAACCATTTGTAAGATAACGATATGGAATATAGAATTCAGCACAATTTTCCCATGATTTTCCTAACCATGCACTATCGATCTATGTGGGTAGTGGAAAAATGCATGTTTCGAGCACAATTTTCCATAACCATTCAAATATTCCCAGGAAACAAACCATACATAATTTAATATCTAAAAATAAAATTTTAAAACCAAAAAAACCCCCAAGACATCCATATTTTGTACATGGATCAGCCTTAAAAAATTATAGTTCATCCCAAAGCCTTATGAAGAGATTCTAGGGCAACCTAAATTTCATTCATTGAGATGAAAAACCTACATCCAATATTTGTTCATGTTTGATATGTAGATTTCATCCTATTTCTTCTCCCTTTCATTCCTCTATCATTCCTTGACCTTTTCATTGAATATCTCCATATTTAACTTGGATCCAAACAAATGAGTTGAGGCATAGATCTAGGATTGTGGAACTTGATCTAGAGTATGATTATCTTGATGCCTTTGATCTTAATTTTGGTTTTGAGATTTAGACTCGGAGATTGATCGATGATGTTGTGCCTCTCTGATTTTTGGGATTACCATTGGGATAACATCAACCAATTAACTGAGGTAGGTGGTCTAAATTGGTCTCCCATAGTTGTGATTTATGATATGTGAATATGATTCTGAGATTTTCTATATTCCTATGATGATTGATTTCTAAAATTATAGTAAATTGGAATGCGGCATTCAGTTGAGTTTGCCTTAGTGATTAATTGATAATTAAATCATAGAACACACAAAGGGAGGGGGTTTCCTAGATATATATTTTGGGTATTTGATATTGGATGAGGCATTTTAGTTGAGATATTGAATTGATTTTGTTAAGATAATTAATTAGGGGAATTAATTATGAATGTTTGGCTGTATAAGATAATAAATTATGAAAATTAATAATGTGGCATTATTTTGATCAATGATAATTAATTATTAGAACTGATTATGTGCCCTAGTGATGATCAATGATAATTAATTGTGAGAATTAATTATGACATGTCGATATTCAATATAGATTATTAATTTTGAATAATTTATTATGGAGTGATAATGGTGTTGATTGATTAATTAATTGATGAATTAATTAATTTGTTATGTGTTTAGTTAATTGTTATGTTACAATGTGTCCATTGTAATGTTTAACTAATTATTGGTTTAGTGATGGAATGATGTGGAAAATTATTTTTAATAAATTAGTGATTAAATGGATGTGATTTTTTTGGTGCATGATACGGAGTTCTAGACCAATTATAAGTTGGTACATGGACATGGAACTCCTCCCCAATAGCTATCCAAGCTTTAGATTTTGGGGTTCTCGGTATGAAGACCTACACCAAATGAGAAAAGGTTGTTATGCAAGCTGACCTACAATCAACGAGATTGTTGTGTTATGCATGATAATTACACCAAATGAATGACAATAATGAATAATGATTCAACAGTGATTTTGGGTGCTACGAATGATGACATACACAAAATGATTAATGATATTGAATGATGATTCAAATGGGAAACATGAATTTAAACTGGTCCTAATGTAATTATAAAATATTTAATGAAATTTTTCTAACTATTTAAATTATGCATTGTATTTATTGATTCTTAAAAATACATGGACTTCCTTTTCAATGCACTCTTTTTAGACATAATTATTGGTGGCCTACTGATTTGTACTCACACAATATTTTTGACACCTGATTAAAATCTGAGTAAACTATTTTGTTTCCGGACATGATAATGGGAAGGCCCTGGGATAGGTTTTCATTTAAGATTGGAGAGGGGAGAGGGTCCCAGACGTGGTACAGGGCCTATTTGGGAGTCATGGTGTCATTATTTTCAGTTGAATTATAGATAGATGACATTTTTTTATATCAGGATTTACCTTTGAGTTTATAATGAATTTTCATGTTTTGGTTATCATTTGAAATGGATTTTTAGGTTATTTATATGATTTCGCACTTTGTTATTATTATTTTCATCTGTTAGTGTTTTATTCTGATAAAATATTGTATAGTGTCCCAAATAATAACTTACTAGACCCTTGATTCTAGTTGGATCCTTATGGCATATGAGGGGTTGCACATGATGGCATGTGGACCACCGGCTTGGGGAACCATTTAGTGGAACCCGAGACCTGACGTCAAATCTAGTTTGAGTCTGTTTAACCAATAACATAGAAAAATGCTATAAATTTATACCATGGATTAATAGATAAACCACATTATTGGTTACATTTTAAAATAATAACATTTAATTATATATTTATTATTTGTAAATTCTACTATAAATATCATAAAAGTTTTTATGATACTACACCATCTTCATTAAAATTACTAAAACAAAACCATCACCGACCTTTTCATCGTAAATCATAGAGAAACAATTGATGATATGAAATTTGAACAATATGAATACTTATAAGAAAATATATTATCTAATTATAATGATATTTTAATGTTTAAATTTTAATATATATTCAAGAATGGACACCACCATTATAAAATAAGTTCAAAATAAAAAATCGTAGCTAACAACATATAATGATGAAAATAAAATATCACTAATTAAAAAATTGATAATAAATTATTAGAAATCAATTATAAAAAAGTTTATATGTATTAATGAGGTTATTAAATGGTCGATTAATATTTTTATTTTTTATATGTGAGGATAAATACATTTTATGGAATTTAGGAACTATGTTAAGGGTTTTTTATCTCAGTTTATCTTGATTGATATATGATGCATATTTAATACTTGGCTATTTTGTGTGTGTGTGTGTGTGTCTATATTAGCCACATATTTCATCTGTAATAAGTTTCCATGAAATAAATGTTATTTAAAAAATATCTCATGATTACCTTTTCATTCGTTTTTAGTTTTAAATATAATTAGGATGTGTATGGTGTTTCCTTACTCAAATTGTTCTCAAATGTAATAATCATTACTATTTGAATACATTTTTTCATGACATATTCCTTATATTATTTTTATTCTATTAAAACTATGTTACTCATTTATTTATGTTAAATTAAATTAATGTATTGCTTAATAAAAAAATATTATGTAAATTATAATTTCGAACTAATCCAAAACAGATCCTTCTCTTCCATATATATATATATACTCTTATTCTCCTACTTCTAATCAAGAAATACAAATATATTTTATTTATTATAATCATATAGTTTGTCTTTACCAAATTTTCTATGAATTTTTTATAACTCAGTTTACGATGTGGGTTTCAAAAAAGCATTTTAAAAATATTTAAATGGATTTCCCATTCATGTTCATATTTTAATATTCCACTACATATTTCGTTTGGAATAACATTATTTCATATTTCAAGGATATATTATAAGGAATAAATTTAAATTGGGTTTTTTAAAATTTATTTCCATGGTACCTATTTTAAAAATTAATTACGAATGTGATTCATAATATCCTAATTTTTTGACATTATTAAAAATGTTTTATAAAGTCACATTTTCCACTTCAATTCAATTTCGCTCTTTTTGGTAAAATGATTTTTTTCCAGATATTGAGTAATGATTAATGGATTAAATTCTATATTAACACTTTATATTTTAACTTTGGTGATTTGAATCCCAAAATCATAAAAAACTAATTCTAGGTAATTTTTTATATTATACCATTTGATGTTTTATTCTTATGATTTTGTTTTAAAACGTGTCAAAATTCATTAGGGTAATTATGTTAAAAATTGAATTTAAAATACTAATATCATAAATTATATTTATATGGAGTAATTATAATCATATATTTATATTTAATTATTTTAAAAATTAATGATATAATTGTACACATATTAATATTTTTGTTGTTTGTTTGAGGTATTCTTATATAGAGATCTATTCAATTCACTGATCAAGGAAATATTTATATCCCATACAATTAATATTTCAATAATAATTTTTATAGATTACAATTTACATTTGTTATATATTTTATAATTTATTAATTCCTTTTTATGATTTTTAAATCAAAAATAATAATTAATGGTTGGGGCTGACAATTGTCCGTCTATGAATCAGTGGGTCTCACTATAATTTTTTTTGGGTTTTTGGTTCATTTTTGAATATTTATTGTGATGAATTAGTTATAGTCTTAAATAGGTATATGTCTTGGAACAAGGCCTTTAAAATATGTTATTTTGTGGAACAAGTCCTTGAAATGACCAACAATATGAATTATGTCACTATATAACCATTAATTCTTATACATACGATTATTTATATTTTCATTCAATAAATGGATTTAATTATTGATCATGTGATCATTTATATGAAATTATTTTATTATAGTCTAATTTACACCACACTCTTTATACATTTTTTGTACTATAATAGCCTTTAGTGGAAAAATTACCTTATTAGTAATTCAATGTGACCCTTCTAATGTTTCAATTTCCCTTGAATATGATGAAAACTATTACACATGATATGCCTATAAGAATAAAACATATGGATAATTAATGGGATATTTAGAATACATATTATAGATTAAATATTTATAAATATATTGGGGAAAAATTCAATTTTATTGGAAAAAATACTATATTAGTTAATGTTGTTTTTTAATTATCAAAAAATCTAAACCTAAATGTTATTGGTAATGTGTGTAATGAATTATTTTATATAAATATTGTAAATATTGGACAATTACATCTAGGATTGTACAAATTTTTTTAGTAAAATTGATAGATATTTTTTTAGAATGTTATGTTGTCAAATGAGTATAATATAAGGGTTAAGAATTTCATGATGGTTGATATGTTAATGTTGGGAATGATTTTAATTTTATAGATAACCATTTACTTTAGTTGAGGTATTATTTAATATTTAAAGTTGTTTTTGAATTAATATTACATAACATTAGTAGAAATCTAATTCATAACTATATTTTTAGTAGAAATAATAAAATAATGGTAAGGTATATATTTGGTAGTTCCCATTGAAATTAAAACTATGTATTAATTCTACTAAGTGTATTTGGTAAAAGAATAAATTCACCAAGGGGTATTCACCCTGATGAAGGATGGTTGATTATCAACTCAGTCATTAAATGGTTTAGATTACTAGTCTTAATATTTTACACCTTGAAAAATACTCCTATGTATTATTCATTGAAAATATATTTTCTCTATATGATACAGTACAAGGGATTTGAATATATTTATGTTAGTGAACATAAAGGGAAAATGAACCAGAAATCCTTGGGTGAACTAAATGAGTTATTTATTGGTCTAATTTTATCATAGATGAATCAAAGTGTTATATTTTGTAATTAATGACTCATTGTATAAATCATCAAAGAATTATGTTTCATAATTCATATGATAATTTATACTTATTTATGATATTTTATATTATTCATTAGGGTTTTAGAATTTCATTGGAATCAAGATCGTGAGAATGAAGTTGTGAAAGGATTTTCTTTAAAAACACCAATACCAATTATCATACTAAGAAAAAATATTTTTCAAAATATTGTATGATAATTTCAATTCAATACATATTTTTATCAATAGGTAAAATTTCATCACCCTACTCTTACCTAATAAAGTGAGGTTAATGTATTAGTAGAAATTTGTCCATATGTAATGTGTATATTATTGATACCATTATATTTTTTTAATAAGTTATATATAAAATATTGAGGATTAAATTTATTTAAAAGGGTATAATTCAATTCCATGATATTTTAAATTAAATTTTCTTTTAAAACATAATTTTATCAATAGTTTTCCTCACACAAAACACATAACCAAAACAAAAAAAATAACATTATATAACCATTATATATTATCTGTCTAAATTGAGGGTATAAATAGATTTATAGGGATCATGAAATATAATTAGAAATAAATACAATTTTTATATTTTATACTAATTAAATGATAAAATGAATATAGTATAAAAAATAACTACTAAGAACATTTTATTCACAATATATATATATATTTAAAAATAATGTATATATTTTATTAAAGTAAATATATTTGAGATAAAATATTATATTGTTATAAATAATATATAAACAATAATTCCATTATTAATTGTTTGGAAATAATAATGACACCATTTATTATTTAGAACATTTGTTTTCTTAAAAAAATATTTTTTTATATATTTTATAATTATTCTTCAAACAGAAAATATTAAATTTTAGACTTTTCATTTGATAATATAAAAATTTATTTTTGTACTCATCATAAAAATATAATTTTATGATTATTTATTGGAATTTGTTGAGATAGTTTTTTTGTTGAAGAGTGAAAAATACCATTCATACCTTTACTATAGATTTTATGGAATTATCAAGAAGTAAGTAATAATTAAATCATGTAATATATATTTAATGATGAAAATTAATTTATGGGTTTAAATTCTAAATTCAAAAATTCAATGATTAATTTATAAATCACATGTTTAATAATTTAAAAATTTAGCAATATTTTTCCAATAATTGTTTTTGAATTTGTTTTATAATTATTCTTCGGCCATTTAAAATTAGATTTCAGATTTTTATTAATAAAAATTAACTTCAATTTTTATAATAATTGAAAAATTATTTTTATAAAAATAGAAAAATATATAAATTAACCATATAAAAACTCATCCGTAAAATTACAATTTCTCAAAAATTGTTTTATATGAAATACATGCGTTAATATAAAAAATTATTTTAATAAAAAATAGGACTTTTTAGAATTTTATTTTATATTTCAAATAATTAATTATTAATAATTTATTATGAAATATTTTTATTTTAATCATTAAAATTAACTTGTGAAGGTTAATATTAATTTCCAAACAAAACAATATAAAAATGGTAAAAGAGAAATATCTACGGGTAGTTTAATTTATTTTTTTTATAAAAAATGTTAAAATGAATGTATGATATATTCGAGTCCATGACTCATCCAAAATTCTAATAGATTACTCTTTGGATTCACATTCCATGGGAAACATGTATTCTCTTTATATTAAAAAAGTTGTATTTTAAAAAATGACATTTTATTATCCTATAAAAGGATATCACCATCAACCAATAATTCCACCCATTTTAACGTATTATCTTGAAACAATTTTGTCACAATTCTTTCCTAGAAAATAATCATAAGTCCTATAATAATTTTTTTCAAAAATGATTTTTCATTGGAGCATAAATGTGTTATCCATGTGAGAACATCCATAAAGAGAGGTAATGTTCTCAAAAAAAATTTCAAAATTATTTTCCTATTATACACCCTAAAATATAATATAACAACTAATTAGGTTAAAATAAGTAGTAATAATATGATTAATTTATTTTATAATTATCAAATATCAATTTTCCATCTTCCTCCAAACGAATTTCAAAAATTAAAATGTCATCATGCATATGTGCAGACTACCAACTCCATGAATGATGTACTTTATTTTTCATTACTTCCTTGAATGGATTGTTTAAAAAGTATATTTAATAAATTACTATTTAATTTAAATAATAATTATTATTTTTGAATTATAAACCATTTCCAATCTTCCATAGGGTCCATGAAAATGAATTTCACCCATTCGTATGTGTCAAATATTTCTTCCACAGAGCTTATATATTTCTTTTTCACTTGTGCATTTTCTAATTTATAAAAATATTTTAAATTTTTTAGTAGTTTAATAAAATATATATAATATAATTATGATTCTAAAATAAATATATTATTCCAAAAGAGTCACTTAATTAACCACATTCACCCATTATTTATACAATGTTATTTTTTGGGTCGGTTTAACCACCATCATGAACAATGTTATAAATTAATACATGGATATCCAATGAAACATAATTATTGGTGTAATTAAAAATTAATAATTAAGTAATGAATTTTTTGGTTATGGAATGGTAATGGAAATATAAATGATTTCATCAAGATACCACCCATTATTTAATAGAATATCATAAACAACCTCCTCGTCGACCACATCATATTGAATCATAAAAAAATTTGAAATGAAACTATAAAATCATAATGAATTATAAAACATAAATTGTAAACCATTTAATGATTTTATAATGATTAAATTTGAATCTATAAAAATAATTGACACTAGAATTTTGAAATTTGTAATAAAGAAACAATCAAAGCACTAAATAAATGACCATGAAAATAAAATATAAATAAATAATTTTTTAATATTAATTGATTATAAATGATGTATGTAAAAGGATATAGGTATGAATACGGGGAATAACTTGTTTTTTATAAAGATAAATTTCATATAGGATGATAAATTACTTTAATGGAATTAATTAATTAAAGAATGGGTTTTTTGTATCTTAGTTTTGTTTCATTATGATACGATGCACATTGACCACTTATTTCATTAATATGATGTATATATTGACTCTTTATTATATATTTTTATAATATATAATTTAATATAAGGAATTTAAAAATCCATTCCATGCTCAATGTATTATGACTTTAAAATTAAAATTATAATGATGATGTAATGGGTTTGTCGTGACTCAACTTATTTTTATGATTCATAATTTTTCCCTAATAAATACAGTTTAATGAAATTAATTTCAACTATTAATTGCTGATACTATATTTCTTTTACTATTTATTTTCTAGGGAATGAATTTAAAGGATTTCATTCTTCAAAAAAATATAATTATGCAATTAATAATCCCAAACCACTCCAAATGAGATCTTTCTCTCCCATATCAACATTTACTCTTCTTGCTAATGTTATCCACATTTATCAAGAAATTCAAAAAAAATTAGTTCTATAAATATTCATATTTTAATTTAACAAGTTTTAAATAAATCATTCCCCATTATCCTTTAAATGTGGGTTTCAATAAACTTATTTTTATAATATTAAAAATGATTTTTCTATCACGTTCATATTTCAAAAATACACTCCACATTTTTATGGGAATCCAAATATGAAAATTTCAAGGATTTATTTTTGGGATTCCATATAATATTTTTTTAAAGTGGGATTTTATTATACCAATTTTAATTTTCTTTTAAAAGTCACTCATACCTTTTGAGTTTTACATAATTCACAAAATAAATCATACAGAAGAACATCTACCATTCAGATTCCATTTTCCTTTTTATGTAAGAATGGTTTTTAAAACCGGTAGAGTTATGTTTCAATTATAAAATTTTAAATCCTTTAACTCTATTCTATTTTTGGATACTAAACATATACAATCAAACAATACAAATCCTACTCCCTTTGAATTTAATACTATTTTAATACCTATTCTTAAATATTTGTTGCAATATATGTCAACATAATTATATTTTTTTACATTACACATGGGATGACTTAAAAATATTGTCAAAATTCTATATTTTGAGAGGTTATTATCATTTAATTAAATTTATTGTTTTGTTAATTTATTCACATGGCTATATATTAATTACTCTATATGGTGTTAGATTAAAGTATTTTTATATGTAGATAAATTTATCTTATTGATTAAGGAAATATTTAAAATCCATATACTTATTATTTTAATACAAATGTTAATTGATTTTTAAGGATTTTTATTTATTTATTATAATTTTTATACATTATTTTATATTTTGAATGCATAAGACATAATTACAGATTTGTGGGGACTACTTTATTGTTAGAATTCATCAAAAGGTCTCATGAAGTAAACTAATTTTGGTATTTCTTGTATGAATTCCTATTTATATCGATGTATTAGTTTCATTCTTGATATAAATAA
Source organism: Viscum album (assembly GCA_963277665.1). Taxonomy (NCBI): domain Eukaryota; kingdom Viridiplantae; phylum Streptophyta; class Magnoliopsida; order Santalales; family Viscaceae; genus Viscum; species Viscum album. The sequence goes on along the minus strand of OY728134.1, from coordinate 151,335,000 downwards.
ATTTCATGGGACAAGGCCTTTTAAATTTATAATGTCTTAGTAAAAGCCCTTAATATTTCCATAATTATTAATTATATTCCAATAATTCAAGTTGTTAATATCTATGTGATTATTTATATTATAATATCATCAATGGAATCATTTGAATATCAAGTGATACGTGATATTTATTAATTTTATTATTATTTTATTTATTATTTATTATTAATTCCTTGTTTATTATATTATAGATTATGTTGCATGATTTCCCTCAATGTATGTTTATGAACAAATTTTTTTATTCTAATTCCCTAGTATATAAATGAAATTATTACACGTGATATGTCCCGAAGAATAACATTAGTATAGAACTTATAAGAGATATTTATGACTTAGTATTAATTATTATGTTCTCAATATAATTGTAAAAATGTTATTTTTATGAGAAATTCATGAGTTACTTTAGTTAATGACATGTCCCACTTGTCAAAAAAATTAATCTGAAACATCATAGGAATATAGATAATTATACTTTTATAAATAAATCATGAAACTATTAGAAAATTAATTTTTAATCATTATAATATTTACTTTTTTATTAGAGAATAATCTAATGATATTTATTTATTTAATTTTTTTTCATTATTCAAGATTCAATAAATATCACGGTGGAATGAAGAACCATGTTGAGTGTTTTGTATGAATAATATATTAAGTATTATATAAATACATATAATTCTTTAATTTATGAAATCTTATTTATTTTATCATAGAGTATACTCCAATTCACGAAAATAATAAAAACAATATTATTAATATTTTTAAAATAAATTCTATAGATTAGGTTATAGGTCAAGGGTGTGTGTGAAATTTTAAACACATACAATGATTTATTTATAATTGAATAAAATATTTCCTCTAAGATTATATTACACAAAATGAAATTTAGATAGAATAATATGAATACCTAGAAATATATTCTCCAATAATACTCAAAATAATTGATAGGTATCCTTATCCTCCATCTCGAGTAAAGTGAGAATATGAAGAGTCCTTATAATCATAATGTAATTATTGTTTTGATAAATTAATACCAATTTAATAATTAAAATATTTCTTAGTAGCATATATATATATATGTACGATGATGTTCAAAGGTTCATTGAGAATGTGTGGATCAATAATAAATGAATTATACACATTAATCCTTTGAAATAATGATAGTATATCAAGAAGTGGTCAATCATGTTTTCATGGAATAATTAATTCCCAAACATGGTAATATATTTACTCATTACTTAAGTATAAATTATAAGGAATTTTCTTCTCTTCATGAATTTTAGGTTTTCTATTTTCCTGGATCATTGATTTATTTTAAAAACGTTTTTGAAAATGATTACTAGGAGAGAGAAAAAAAACTTATGATGTTCAATAAAACATTAATGAGTTATAGTAGAGGTCACACATTTATTTATAATTACCTAATAATCATACTGAATTAATATATATTTTTTCATAGTTTTTCACTTCTTATTCTATTCATAATTTATTAGAAAATATAATATTACAAATTTTTTAATGTTTATATTATAATAAATAGGGTATGTAATGTTCATGAATGATTAGAGATACCATCTAGAGTTGATCAAGAATCTGTCCAGAAGACATGGTTAAGTAGAGTGTAACTGAGATGTACTTATTCTATTCTAAGGGTTATTATACCATAATGATTCCTAACTAACCTGAATTTACATTTTGTAAATAAGATGGGATATTTTTTTTTATTTTTTATTTATCATAAATATGGAATGTCGTTTTAGTGGTAACCAGACTTATGGCTGGTGTACACATTTTCAACCCCTAGTTGTTCTCCTTAGTGATTTTCAAGAATGTCCTGTGGTCAAAATAAAAAATATGTATTTATTACACACTTAAGAGATAATTCAATAAAATAAATATGATAAATATGTAATTACATGGGGTTTAAGTGTACTCCATGCTGTGAAATTCATTTTAATCCATATAGAATACATTAAAATTCACTAGGAATGTAGTTAAAGATTGGATAGACAAGATTACATGTCATTTAGCTCATTCTGAAGCAATGTAATCCATTCCATCACCCATTAGACATAAGTCTTTTCATATGTAACATAAGTTGTATAATATACATATAAAATATTAAATGATGAATTGGATATACAACATGGAGGGTATTTTGGGAACATAACATGTGAGACATGTTTGGATAAAAAACTTCTTAAATTAATAGTTTTTGATATTATATATTATCACACACCATGTATGTTCGAGATACGTGTTTGGAAATTGATGAAAAGTAAATGAAACCATGATTCATCCTATATATAAAATGTCATTAACCAGAATGGTACAAGTTGTATCCCTAACTTTTACAATTCAATTATGTATTTAATTTTCAAGAAATGTTATTTACTTTTTTGTTAGAAATTATAGAGGATGGATTCACCAATACTATTTAGATAGACATTATGATAAATAGACTGAAATTATTAACTATATAATTATTTTATTAAATCAATAATGTTAATCATAATAAGGAAATAATTTAAATGACTATTAATTAGATATAAAAATGTACATATACTACGGGATTTGATAATCATGATATTCAATATTCCATTCTTGTGTCTTATTTCTTTTATTTTTATTAATATTTCATGGATATTATAAAATATGTTATTAAATTAAATTTATGACTTATTTATCTTCCTTGAACCTTAATATATAATGTATTATGTGACTATGGATTTAATTATAAAGACCACATTCAATAATCCCATTAGTTTTATTTTCTTATGTGTGAGAAAAAACATATGTAAAGGACAATGATAGATGGTGATTACATATAGTTCAAGATTATAATTGATCAAAAACCAAACATGTAAATATATAATTGGATTGTTGTAATGCTATAACTCATAAAATCTTCGTTCTATAAGTATTTTCTCATTCTAAGAGGGTTTTATTACTGTTTACATGATACACTAACCATTAGAACACTCATAATTATGCGACATTATTTATTTTATTTTTAACACTTTTCATGGTGTATTATTTATACATTCCTTATCATGGTAACATATATTAAATGATTAATAAATATTGAATTAGGAGATTAAAATAAATTTGATTGACCTTAAATATTTCATCCATAAATTATTAATCACATAATTAAAAACTATTTAATATTAACTAGTGTGTAATGATATAAAATGGAATATTGTTACATAAAGATAATAAAAATCCAATAATAAAAATATAATGTTAGTAAAGGCTTAAATTATATATGATATGCTACATGTGTAATTTAGAGTGCTTGATATGACTCTTCATAGAAAATCTCAAATATAAGAGTGAATTAACATATATTTGTATATCGATATAACATAGTTCTCATTAAGTGTAGATCAACTCCAATAGGCATTATGATAATTATATGATAGTGTTGAGAAATTCTGAGTCCAAGATTTTAGGAATTCAGAGTGCTTTAAATGAATCAATACTATTTCTGTTAATGTTGTTGGGTAATACCTTCCCACCAAAATACTATCAAATATATTGAAAGACTATTATATATGTTATCAGAAGGGAAATATGGATCTATTACACTTTAATATATACTTGAAAGTTTATTTCAAAACTTATTGTCAAGGCAATTGGGTTTTGATAAAATTAATAGACGCTAATAAAAATCTTATAACATTATATACATTGGTAATATAGATAATGTAGTAAATATTACCTATTATATATTATAGAAAATTAAAACGTATATGACAATAATATATTCACAATGACTTATTTTTGTGAAGGATAACCTTCTAATATGAAAGAATTTATTGGAATGTCATATGTTCTTATGCATTTCACTATACCAATAATTCAAGTCATACAATATGGATACCCTTATTCCTATGACAGTTTCTAATGGCGCTAATGAGGAGGAAATATCACTCTATAAAAAATACATAGTTGATGTATTATTTATAAATAATAACATATTATCAACCATGTCTAGTGATGTTGAGAATAATCATGATGAAATTAATCCATATCAAATGATGTCTCACCAATATTATAATTATCCGAAGAAGGATAGGAATGATAGATATGAGATCAACATGTCACTATTTAAATGAATACTTAGTGTGTCATGACCATTTGATCCTCCTTTAGTCATAATTATTGTCTATATGAAGTTCTAGATTATCTATTTATTTTAGCTATATAATTACTTTTTCACATATCTCACCTTTTCCAACAATATAAAATATTTTTATTATTCCAATATGAATTATGATATAAATAATAACAAGGAGACATTATTGGAATGTTATAAATTGCTTCTCCAAGTAGATAAGGAATCTATGTATGAGAATGATTTGTTTCATTTATTAAATGAAATGTAAAACAAGGATATAGGACACAATTGTAACGCAAAGTCTATGCCCATGAGCACTATCAATACTATAATAATATGATATGATGGTATAAAATGGATGGATATTCTATATGTTTTTTTATTTTGACATAAAAGAAATTAGAAGATGAATATCACATAGCTAAAGATACATTAGTTACCTTCATGTGATTGTTTTTTCAAAGGAAAATATTCTATATCCACCATTTGTGAATTAGATAACACATTTGGAACACACTGTTGTATAAAATTGATAAACCATATAGATTCATAAATATTAATAGAATGGATTTGGATCATTATTTGTTTAATATATCTAATCTAGATTACAAAGCTTTAGTCAAATAACATCTCACATGGAAGCTTGAATCAATAATAGTTTTAATGTTTTTCTATATGTCTAGTTTTATGGAAAAACATTTATCAATGTATAAACTATATATCGGTAGTTTTATTTATTATTTATAATATAAATAATGCTTCATTTTTTTGTACAAAACATATAAATAATGGTATATATATATAAAATAATGAAAACAACATTCTTGAAATTGATAATGAATCATGATCGGATGTGTCATATTTCATATTATTGTATTAGTAATTATTGGTGATGTGAATTGGAAGTGATCTATGAAGATCTAAGAATATTGAAATTTAGATTATATTGAAAACAATATTATTGAAATATGTCTATCCTATTTACTAATAAAAATGAAAAATAACATTTTAGTGAAATGTTAGAATGGGACATAGAGATTCTAGAATTATAATCCAATGATATGAAAAGAGCCATTTTTTTATAATATAATGGTGGGTATTCATAATTCATAACTTTTATTTGTGATTTAGGTATATGTGCATGTTCTTATGTAATTACTTTTAAGTCAGAATCCTTTGAAAAATTTATGGATTTCAAGAATGAAGTAGAGAATAATCATACTAAAAATATAAATACATTTCAATCTAATTGTTGTGGTGAGTATCATAACCAATATTTCATCATATATTTATGGTCATCTGGGATCCTATCCAACTCTGTCCAACTTATACACCATAGTGAAATGATGTAAGTGAAAAGTGGAACCACACTTTATTGGATATTGTGAGATTAATGATTTGTTATGAAAATCTTCTAATATCATTTTGGGGTTATCCAGTACATTAACAGAAATTTGAACACAATAAAATAACGATTGTAATTAAATTTGTATTTTAACATACCCATGCATGGGGTTTTGAGATATCTGTTATAGCCATTTATGAAAACCATCTCACACAATCAGGGAAAAAAGTGTATGTTTATATTATATCCCAAATAAATAATGTTATACAATCTACTAGACCCATAATACACGAAGTTAACATAGGAAACATAGTATATATTTATTGATAGTCATCAAATATCTAGATGTGATAGATGGAGAAAAATTAACTTCAATGAATTTAGTTTTAATTATGCATAAAAATTTGTATGAGAACAAGTTTCACTAGTTTTTATGGAAGAAGAATTTCATGAGAAACTAGTGCTCTAGGAGTACCATAGAGGTTAGAGAGGAAGAGATATATGGGTTTCTATCCACTAAGTATGTTTTAAAATTATTGGTTTAAAATAATGATCTATTTTTATGTAGATTTTAATTAGAGAGCTCAAAATGTAAAATTCTGAACGAATAAATGAATTCTAATGTGGAATCCATGTATTAAAACCTTGCCTATGTTTTTTCAATTCACCTGATTATATAACACTTTTGGAGTGAAAATTGGGTTTCAAGAGAAAAAATAGACGTGTAATGAAAAGTGATTGCCCATAAATAATAGCATACGAGTAAAGTGTTTAAAAAAATTAATTTTTCAAATATGGAGAAAAATCTTATCAAGATTCTATTCATAAATCTATATAAGTTATTCATTCCAAAAAAATACCATAAATATTAGATATTGAAGATAGTTGTAAAAATAAATCTTCATGATGGGGAACACATGAAATATGTATGTATGAGAAAACAAAAAGGCTTTATGACCACAAGAATTCCAAAAAGATATGAAAAATAAAAATATTCACCGATGGGTTGATGAAAGCATGCATTTCATGGAAAATGTAGTTTTTTGAGACCATTTTAGAATTTTTTATTAAAATGAATAAATGTGATTCATGTGTCTCCAAGTTGTTTAGTTAGATTTTCATTTTTTTATTAGTTGTATATATTGATATAATATAACTTCTTAGTGACAAATTTCAACCCCAATGCAATTTATGTATTTTTTTGAAAAAATCCTCTCCATGAATGAATTGGGTGAAACATATTACATCATTGGGATCAAGATCATTCAAGATACATAAAATTGCATTTTTTGACTAAGTCATGGAATACAAACTCACCAAGTATTGATGTAATTTTATAGGGAAAAATCCTAGAGGGTATCGATTCTAGTGCAAAATGATATATATCTCTCCATAAAAATATTATATAAAATAGGTCAGGGTAGAGAAGGGATGGTTATGATTCCTTAAATATTATAGATAGGTCCCATAATTTATAAAATTTTATATAATCACATTTATATTGCCTATTACACTAACATGATAGGAATATATCAATAAGATATAGTTAAACTACATTGGACTACTATTAAATTTATATATTGGAATTTGATCCATACTAAGGATATGATCAATGTTTATAGGTAAGTGGATGAGCTAATCATCATGGGAGACATAAATTATATCGTCCAATCGTATTTGAACAATCTGATGTCACAGTTAGTAGATATCATTAGTATTAATATAGGACCTAGGATCTGAATGAACACAATGATGATAATTATAAATGATTCTACTATAGATAACACATATATTATGATATTTTAATAAGGTCAAAAATATGATTTGATATAAAACATTATGAAATTGATTATTTTATTTTATAATAGTAAGGACACAATAAATGTGTATTGTGATAATACTACAATAGTGGTTGTCACAAGTGATCGAATTTCACGTTAATGTATTAAGAAAATAATTTGAATGCATCGCCTCTTAAGTAATTTTTTTCCATGGTGTGATGTCATAGTGAGTATATTTTCAATATAAGAAAATATGAATAGACTATTAATAAATCCTTATCTCAGAAAAATTTTCAACATCATGGCAGAACTCGTGGACATAGAGTTAATAGCTGGATTATCTATGTAAAGGTTGATTTTTTTTAGAGTTAGGGCCCTAATACCAACATTTTTGTACATTATGTTTACACATATATATATATATATATAATTTTTGAATATAATTATTTTTTTAGCATGAGAATATTGTTATTTTACATGAAATCATATATTCAAATGTCTTGAGTGTACTTGTAAAATTGAATATTAATAAAATTTCCTCACAATTATGAGAATCTATTAGTGCTATAAAAATATTCTAAAATTCATCTTCTATTTCAACATTAAATCATATAACATTATATATATGAGATATCATATCATGCTTAGAAGCATCAAAATTAATTGAGAAATAATCTTTTAAAGATTCTTCAATATAATCTTCAAGAGATGAGGTTATGATAACAAGTAACGCATATAAAATTTCCCAATGTTAATTCATATTTGTAAATGTGTTTAATGATCCATGGACCTCAGGATTAATATAGTTAAAAATCCCGAATCCTATAATTTGACATACATATGAAAACCATGATGCTGCTTTCTTGTGGTGAGGTATAAAATGATTGGAGTTCCATGGTTGATAAAAAATTAATGAATAAATAAGATTTCCCTTATCTTATTTAACATAAGTTGATATATCATGAACATATAAAGTAATTGAAAGGATTGATTATGTCTATCTATATTATGGTTTTAAAAGTAAATTAATTTCACAAAAAGATAATGAATGAAATTTAAGAATATTTGTTAATGAAACATGTGATGTAACCTGTTTGATAAAATATATATGGAGAAATTGATTATATTACATTGTGAGTTTTCATATATATATATATAGATATATTTTTATTATTAAAATAACGGTTTTCTCTACATGTTCTTATATGTATTGGTATATAATATTCATGTACATTTAGAATGTTTGAAAAGAATAAAATTTAGAAATGGGTATAAATGATCCCACATAAAGTGATTCTATATTCTCCATTAAATTATATATGAATTTAATGTATCAATATTATATTAATCTCATGATTTTAGAAATAATATTTATTTGGGATTGGTTAGTTAAAATTTTTAGCCACACGTTATTTGAGAGAATGAATATATGAGTTGAATATTTAATTAATATTTACTCACTATTGTAGTGAATATAAAATTTACTTATTTATCTATCAATTAGTTTGTGATATTTTATTAATTATTTAAAAAATTAATATACAATTTCTGAAAAATACAGATGAGTAATTTCATACCGAGTCATGGTTTTGGTAGGAATGATTTATTTATTAGAAATTAAATAAATTAATACATATTCATTAAATCTAAGAATTTAATGAGTTTTATTAAACTAAGTATAGTAATATATTTATATTCATAGATTTGTTTGACTATGGATTATTGTTATAGTAAATAGAAAATTTGTAATTACCCAAAAAAATTATTGTTATTTGTACCCGATTATATCGTTTCCTACGTTAGGTCTATGTTGTACACATTGAATTATAGAGTGAATCCACTAAATCACCATACATATCATTCTATATAATGATAAGAGTATTTGAGAATGTTCCTACTCAACCACATAATATATATATATATATATAACATGAAAAACATGCATAGACTCCATGAAATTCTAATTGTGATTAATGAATAAAAACATAAGCATTTGAATCATCTACATTTTCACACAAATATTTCTATGGTGACGTTCGGTGTTTCATGAACCATGTGTTAATTATTTGAAAAGTTTTTTTTACCATTTAATCATCTATAAAAATTATGACATAAAAATAATAGATCAATCAAATAAAAAATGAAGAAAACATCTATGAAATGGTACTTGTTTGTCAAATAAATTAATTATTAATTATAATGGATTATCAAATTTTCTTTATATTATAGGGTTTTTTTCATCTAGTTGATTAGTTAATTCCAAATAAGTTGATGTAAAAAAATTATGAATGGGAATAACCACTTTCACTTTAATTTTTATCTATTAAGTTGTTTTGGATAGATTATATGTTTATTTTTATTTTATAATTTTCTACTGATGATATTCTTTAGTTGTCTATTTTTCATTTTTACATTATAAATTATTTATTCTGAATATTAATATTACATATAATGTAAATTTATTATGTTCTTAAAATGGTTATGAATAAATGGAAAATGATTAAAAAAACCATTCAAATGTATTATAGATTAATCATAGAAGACAAAAATACACTATGTATAATTAGTAAGTACATGTTATTTATCTAGAGTAATTATACCATGATGAGTTGTGAGGAAAATTAATTAACAAGAATTGAATAAAGGTTAGTGTTTATTTATAAAACATGTTTTGAAAACATATTTGGAACACTATTTGAGGGTTTACAACATATGTATCTGATGTACACAACATTTAAGCACATAAGGTTTACTTAATTATTTGTTGGGATGTCCTATGGTCACATTACACATCATGTATTTATTTTATGCCATGTAGTAAATAAAATACTAATAAGATTGTATAGATTTTATTTCCTATAATATGATTCCCAAGCCAACACTCTTAGATATAGTTATAAAATACATTCTTTACATACATGAATTGACTGGAACTATAACACCCTATACCTGAACTCCTAGATCTTGTGATAAAATGATTTCATTTCATAAATTATTTGATACCAAGTGAGAATCACCATGATAAATCCATCATTATGACATGAATTTAAAATAAATTGTTCATTAAAATAAATTTGAATTATCTTTTTTGATTTGAGATTTAGTGATGTAGGCTAAACATTAATCAATTGAAGCCCTAACTTTTTCAACAAAAAGAAATTTTTACAACTATATAATAAATTACTTAATTTATAAAAATATTTCAACACCTGAAAAAAATATCCACATAGGATACTACTCTACAAATTTAATTTTTTATTTATATTCATGGCAATAGGATATAAAAATATAAAAAATGGGTGAGCCCAAATGCGAAGTAACTGTTAACATAATAGGTAACAATCAAATAATATATGTGATATTGTTATAAGAGTTTGTGTATAAAAAAGGTTAATAATAAACATTAAACCAACAAATAATATATCATAAATCAATCAATATGTATTGTCATAATATATGACATTAATTTAAAGAGTGTGAAACACAACATAACAAAAATAATCCATATGTGTATAAAATTGTCATGATGATAAGAATTAAACGATGGCAAATTAAAATTATGGAATAAAGATCAAAAAATTGAAAAAGTATCTTTAATATCCACAAAATTACGTTATATTCTTAAAGGAAACTAATATGTAGTCACAAATACATTTCTAATGATATATAAGTCCATAACCAAGGAATTATAGGACAATATAAGTCTCCACCAATCATTCATTTATAAAAAAGTAATATACTTGTAAAATAAACAATATATCACATAATAATGATTCAATAGAAATACAATAGGATTCATAAAATATTAAAATTAATTTCATTCATTGTTAGTAGCATTATAACCCATTGAAATAAAATGAGTTTCATTCAATACAGTTTTAAGCAGCAATGTAATGAAAATAAAGTTTATATATATTTAAATTGTATTAAAGTAAAGAAATAGATCTTAATTACATCAATAATAACATCAAGATAAACTCATGCAATATTAATGTCTATAAAATGATATTTAGAATCTATCTAGGTAAATAACCTTAAATTAGGATAATAAACATTATAGTAGTTGAACTGTATGGATAAAGGGTATAATGTTAAGCTAATTAATTCTCCAATATATCAATTCATGTAATCTTGATTAATATAATTAACAAAAATTAATAAAAAATAGGTTATTCAAAACATGAGAACATTTTATAAATAATTAAATTTATACACCAAGGATGATAAGGAAAGTTAGTGGCGATGATGGATCATTCCCCCATAACGGGTAGTAAAAGAAATAATCCATCCAATGAATGATGGGGGATACTATCTTTGAGAGAATATCATCAATGATTTATAATATATTTATATTAATAATTAATTATATGAATAAAACCAATTAATGAGTTTTAGAAAAACCATAATTTAGATAATAAATATCATTTATTTTTTAATTTATATATATATATATATTATAAAAAACTGACATAAAATAGGTTTTTTTATAAACAATGTATACATTGAGGGATAATTTCTCATAAGGATTAGGATGTGGAATAATGATGTGTTTACATGGAAGAAAATAAGAAAATGTATTTCTAGAAAACATTTAGAACATTTTTCTAAAGATATGGAGTTAGATCTTTCATTAAAGAGTTATTTTGAAAAATATGAATTAAAACCATTTTAAAATATTTAATTTTGAAAAGATATGTTCAATAATATTATATTTTTGAAAATACATAATAGTTTTGAAAATAAATTTAGTCTGTAAGATAAAACATTTCATATTTGAAAGATGGAAAAGTTTTATAATATATTGAAATTTATTTAATTTTAACACACATTATAAAAAGATGAAAAAAGATTTATTTTAAATAAATATGAGAAACAATATAGAGGTTTCATGAGATAAAACATAAATAGGTTTCAAATAATAATGTGTAAAATTGTAGCGATTGTATGTTATGGATATGGATGGGAATCCATTATTAAATGGGATGTGAATTATTCATAACATTGATCTAAATTATTGAAAATAAATTCATATGAATGTAAAAGAGATGAATTAAAAAAGAAAATTTATACCTAATATTATAAAAATTTGTAATGATTTATACTCTTCTTTAGGGAGAATGTAATACTTTAATAAATAATTTCAATATGATGAATTATAACTATGTGAATAGGGTCAAGCAGACAAAAAAATAGATATTGGATTCATTTAATTGAAATCCAACTGATGAAATTACATGATTTTTATGTCTAAATAAAATATCATATATGAATATTGAATAATAAATTTATTATTTAGTGATCATACCATATTAAAAACATCATTGTCCTCAATTATGTATGTATCATGAATATAAAGTTATGAAAGAGAAACATGTATCCACAATTCTGGAATTTAGCTATTGTCGTTAAATATCATATATGACAAAGATAATGATATCAATCAACTATTTAAAATCCTTTTTAATAAATATATACCCTTTTATATATAATGTATACTTATTCTCTATGTTTATATTATATTTTTGTTATATATTTCCAATATCAGGTGTGAGTAATCCAGATTGTATTAAACTAGTTTCATTTTAGTGGTATTATTCTTCATTCTTCACCTAATGTTAATTATTATCATATCTTATAATAAAAGTTAATTAATGTTTTATAATTATTTCACTTCATATAATTTCAACTATTTATATTTTGGTTAACATTATTGTGTATTAAATTATCAACCATCTTGTTCTTGGTATTTTTAGTGAATGAATGGCGATGTCTTAATGAATTATTTTAATAATAATATAATTATTAGAAACCAAAAATAAAATATTTATTTAATATTAATATCATATATTTTCATTAATTAAGTTTCCATATGCTTCCGTGTTATTATTTTATATCTTTGTTCATGTTGGCGGTTAGAGAGATAGAAAAGGTTATATAGAATAAAAAATGGACGATAATGATTTCAAAAGTCATTTATTTTTACCTTAAAAATTTTATTATATTATAATAATGATATTATTTTTGATATATTTATGGTGGTGAACCATTCATTCTTATGTTTTAATAAATAAAAAAAGAAACAAGATGAAAAATGAGATTTTTCACTTCATTGATGTGGTAGTTCGCACTATGCATGATTAACACATTCATTTCTCAAAGAATGAGTGGAAAAGAAGGTGGGTTAAAATTTACATCATTAGATCCATAATTATAATATATATTTAAAATTAATTCGTCAATTTCAATCATATAATAATTAAAAATAGTAAGTGGTATAAAAAATTGAGGTCATCGCTATTTTGAGGCATTAGTTTTCTTAACACATGAACGATACTTTTATATTTATTTTAAAAGGTTAAATGAGGTTAATAGTTATTCAATTTTTATAATAACATATAGTATAAAAATAATTTATTTTTCCATTATAATATTATTAAAAAATTATGTTTTGGATGTTAAAAAATATTAAAGATGTTAAGAGTGAAATCATTGTTGTTGAGGAGTAGGGATTTCCATTAGAACACTCAACGGGAATGGAATTCATAAAAAAATTCCTTATAACTGGGGGATTTAGGAAATATGATAGTATTATTTGGGATAAAAAATGGTCGTGTTTTATTGGGAAAATTTTTGGATGGCCTAGAAGGGGTGGTGATGGAAAGTTTTCTAATTGGGTAAAATTGAATTTTATTAAATATATAAAAATAATTTGATGATAGAAAAAGTTTCACATATTGATAAAACGAAAAAATGGATAATAATGGAGTAGGGATGATATAATGTAATTATTCACTCAAAAATTCATTTTCATATATGCTTTTTACATGTCTCTATGTCCTTTACACATAATATTTCCACTTATACTATTTTTGGGTTTATAGTGATAACATTTTTTTACATAGCTAATTTAATTATAATTCATAATAAATAAATTTATCATATTTGAAATTTTTTAATCTAGATATTACATATATAAAATTAATTTTGCCGAAAGAGTATATTTTTTCAAGAAAAATATATTTTAACATCTATTCATGCAATACATAAAACCCCATTATAGGAATGATTTTTTAAAAATAAAATTACATTGGTATGGTAAAATTATTATTGTATCTAATTTAACTGTTATTAATGGGTTTAAAATAATTAAATTTTTTTATCTAACTTTAAATGATGTCAAAAATTAGATTTTATGAAATAATATTAAACTAAATGTGGAGACTAAAATAGCTTTTTCAAGAAATTATTTATAATGTCCTCGTATGCTAATAAAGAGCATTATAAATATATCAAATATTTTAAATATCTCAATTTTTATTCATTAAAAACTTTTCATTATTTTGAAATTTTTTAATTTAAACTTATATGACGAAAATTTTATAAAAAAATAAAGTTTTTACAAATACAATATTTTTTCACTATTCAATATTACAATCAAGTATTTTAGATAGAAATAAAAAATAAAATAATAATAAAATATTTTCGTTAATTTATAGAAATATATGTTTATGTATTAGATTCATATTATAAAATGATAAATATTTTTTTTAGAACTACATTCCAAATATAAAGAAAAACACATTTTTTTGAAAAATGACAAATTTAAACATTAAATGTTTATAAAGTTATTTATTATCTATTTCCCATTAAAAAATGATAAATATATTATTTTATATATAATAAATTTTTAAAAGTGTTCAATATAATTTTTTGGGATAAAATATAAAAATGTTAAAAAATTAATTCATTGATGTATATGTTTTTTACTAAGCAATAAAAAATTCAATTAAAATCTATTATTTATATTCAAAAATATAATTTCATTACTGTATTGATATTAAAATATTTATTTTAATTTTATAAAAAACAATATCATATTTTGATTATTATAATATTAACATTTACATGTAACACACACACACACATATATAAGTACATTATATATATATATATATATATATATATATATATATTATTAAGAATTTTAATATGAATTTTCTTATTCTGAATTTACTACTAGCAACATTAAAAAAATTATGCCTATATAATATATTTTTATGAATTATCCAAATTTACAAGAACTATATTTCTAATTAAAATGTTTAAAGAGTCTATATTTTTTCACACACACACACACACACATATATATATATGTATATATATTGTGTTACAATCAGACATTACATTCTCACTTCTTACGTCACACTTATCAGATTTATAGTTTTCTTTTTAGATATCATAATACACTTTACCCTTTCACAATTTTCCTCCCCGTTATATATTTTATATAGTTGTTAGTGATCAACATGGGTGGTTTTTGACTCATCAGAATGTGTTTCATGCACATTTCCACAGAATTGAAGGTTGGATATCCATTTCCCTGAGACTGCTCTATAATGAGGGATAAGCATAAGGACTATCCTCCGAGAGTTGGTTGCGGATTTCCAAGATCAATGATAAAAAGCTATCAATGCATTAAAATTCAATTTTAGAGTTCCATAAAAGAATACAAGGTGATTTAACTATATCATGAAGTGTATATATCTTTGAGATATTCAATTTGACTAGCCAGGGTTCCCAAAGGATCTCACAAATTAAAAGTTATGGATCCCTGTGTTTGAAAAAATATGTAACGAAAATTGTGTCACTGTGTAAGGCCCATCCACGAAGCAAATCCATGGAATGTCATCCATACAGTCACAACATTGTAGGCCATCCATGCAACAACATATGCACATGCACTTCCACATAGGCCCATCCATGCAGGTTCACTAATGACTTTATAAATAGACATATTTACCTTAAATTATCAGACGACTACCGAACTCCCATATTTCAGATCCCGGAGAGGGATAAGTACACTTGCTACCTCCCTCATGTAGTCCATCACCACATTGGGGACCTACCATGGCCCACCCTCACTATGGGGGGGAAAGACTAGCACATGGGAAACACATAACTTGGATCCACCCCAGCATAACCCATAGTTGGGCCACCCACATGCATGACCCACCTGCGTGACCCACATTGGTGACCCATACATAGGAAACCACTACCTAGGCATTCCGTAAATGGGTGACCCATACCTAGGAATCTCATATGTGGGCGACCGACCCACACAAGACACCAAGGTTACCCACCATCATGACCCAAAAATATGACATAGCTAAGACATCTCACTACATTATACCATGTGGGTTGTGCCCCCACACCCCGTCTATGGATTAGTGACTAGATGTTATCCTATACTAGGAGTCCAATACCTTCACATATGTCACCGACCCCCAAAAAAAATGGATAGGTGCACCATAAATGTTTCAGACTGGGTTTTGGTTATTTTTTATTCCACATTATACAGTCTCAATGTCCACCATAGGAATACAATAATTTGACAAACTCTTCCTCACCCCTTAAAATGATTTCAGTTGACATTATCATCTCTGTTCTTTTCCCATGTTACTGGTTGAGAATCACATATTGGATTCGATGAGTACCTTGAGTCAATACCCTCATCTGGAAACTCTGAAATCCCCATGAATAGATTCAAATGCTAGGATGGATCAAATGGGCTTCCTCCATAAGACTAAGCCCCAAACCAACCTCAAATCGGCACCCTCGGTATGAAAATTCCCTTGTCAAAACTAAAGTGGGAATCATCATTGCGAGTAATCCCCAAACCTATCCTCAAATGAGAATACATGTTAGGATTAATTCCAACAAGTATAAGGTGATCCTCTTCAGATGTAATCCCCTATAATTTCTAGTACTAATACCACAATGGGACAGAGGCATATTTTCAAATATCTCAAATCTTGGGCTTCCTCTTGATTCTCACACCGAGAATGAAATATGAAGGATTAGAGGTTGGTAGTGTTCATGACACCCAGATAATCCATGTGACATATTTAACTATGCTTATTCAGATTCCTACAATCACCAGGATATATAGGATATCTATATAATACATGAGATCAAGGGAAATTATCCTCAAATGTTATGCCCAATCATAACCCCCAATTTAATTGGTCCTCCTTCTTCGGTCCAAGTTCATAATAAGGCTCTAAATATCCCAGATATTATACATCACTCATGGCCCCTTCAAGTTGGAATCCTCGACAGAAATAATCCCTTGCCTAATCCTTTTAAAAGGATCTCCTCCCCTACGAGACTCACAAAACTATGTGGGATTTGATTCCTATCCAAATGAGATTCATAGGATGCCTCCCTGATGTTCATACCGAAATACTATATCAATTATATCATTTTTAGATATATCCCTAAAATGTTCTAATTAAACTTGTAAACTCATATCCCTTATAGGTTCCTTGGAATTATTATACATGATAACCACACTAATATTTGATTACGAAGAATCCACAAACATGTCCTAGTCACATGATGATATACTAAAAGATTGAGACCTTATCACCTGTACATAAAAGGTATGATGTACCCCATTAAGGGGAACCGAACTACATGGGTTCAGATTAATTTCGAAAGGATTTGTAGGAATCCCACATATTGGTTCAATATGAAAATTAAAAGAATTACATATCCCTAGATGATTATGAACTCCGTAGTGAATTCCACCTACATAGATGATAATAAACTAAACATTTCCCCAGAGAGTGTCTTTGTAACCATAACCATTATAATAAAAAAAAAAAATATCTATGTAGTACATAAGAGTATAGAATCTGTGATGAAAATTAGATTCATACATATATCTCCATTGATGAAGAATCTCAATTACATATATTTGATTCTAAGATCTATACATTATAATAACTGATTTCTAATATGAGTATAAACCACATCATACTTGGTAACTAATTAATTATTAAATAACATTTTATAAATATATTAGATAGTCTTGATGTAGGTAAAACATCCCCCTTATAGGGTGTGATGATCCTGACTATATATCATGTCGTCTAATGTGAGTTTTTAAGCATTAATGGTCAAAATACAAAATGAGAACCTACCTTTTTAAATAAAGTCCCTTCAGAAATAGAACCATTTGGTGCTTCTAATTCCATGAACATCCCCATTGGAAACTATTAAGAAAGACAAAATATTGAACGGGCACAAAATCTTTCCGAAACAATGGTGATGATCCAGGTGATCTCCTAGGGATGAAGATTTATTTATCTATATTATTTTTCCACTATTAATTGATAAACTTTTAAATTATGTGATTATCCATGTTGAGTAATATATAGTTTCATGTGATCTGTTTGTAATCATTATAATAATAATGAACAAGGTTCTATTAGTTTAATTCATATCTTGTACATGTTATTATTCTATCAAATTCAATTCCTATGATTAAATAGATAAAATTAATTTGTAATTATAAAAATCATGCTAATAGAATAAATTTTCTTCCTAAAACGTCAAGTGTAATATTCTCCTTCAAAATAAATTATGTACACAAACTTTTAATTGTTATATAGAAATAACAATAATTATTGGAATCAAAATATAATCATGAATCAATATATAACTTATAAAAGTTAAAATCTTTCATACCTTAGAAAAAACTAGATAACATATATTTACAGTTATAATAGGAATATATTAATATTATGAACCATTAAAATTGTCCCTTTATAGCTAGTTATTATGTTATAACATACCACCACTCACCCATTAGCATTGGAAGAGGCAAGGCTGTTAAAGACCATTGCTGAAATCCCCATGATACCAAAGACTAACAATAAATATCAATAGCACAAGAGGAAATTATGGGATGATTTTCCCTAGGGATGATAAACCCAAAGGAAATACATCATAAATAACCAAGAAAATCAAAATGATTCATGAATATTAAAAACAAAAATAATTATTGTAAAAGTAAATTAAAACCAAATCAATGTGAAAATAAAAATTTTATGCAACATCTAGAATGAACTAACACAAAGCCATATATAATGACAACCAAGCGACAACATCCCATGTAACACATAGATAAGCTCCATGATTCAACAGCATTGATACACCAAGGTATCAAGGTGAATCAATAAAAAAATAAGATACATCTCCTTTCCAATTGTATTGGTAGATAACAAATTAAGATTTACAAATATTCCCTTTTAGTAAGTGAGTAAAAGGAAAGTATATGTTCCCCCAATGAATTCACAACATATGACACTAAGATAATAAATTGTTATAATATATTATATAAATATTCTGAATAATACAGAAATAGTTTATAAAAATATATATGGAAGTAAATTTGAGATAAACCATATCAATTAATAAGATTATTCCTAAATATTAGTCACAATACAATTTTTTCACACACACCCATCCTCACAGACACCCACACATAAATTATTATGACTAGTAAAACTGGTACTTCAATACAATACATTAACCCAATTTTAATAGTGGTAAATACCAACCATAATCATCCCCACATAACCAGAAAACAACACAATTATACAAAATTACAGGAAAAATAATTTTATATAAAACTACTATTTATTTGAAAACTATTTTTCAACAAAATTTACTTCTTTAGTTTTTTTTTGGTAAATTTTAAAAATTATTTTTCCAAGAATCGAAAAAGTATTTTTCCAAAAGCAACCCAATTATTGATATTTTAAAAGTATAATATTTAAGTGGGTTTTTTCAAGAAAACACATTAAATTCCTGATAAATCGAGGAGTAAAATTTAAATAAAACGAATCCTTCATGTTCAAGGTTATGGTGATATAAGGGTAAATCCACGTACATATCAATGGGTGATGAATACAAATAAAAATAGTAAAACTTTTATATTCATGTTCACACACCATTACATTAAAATATCAAACAATATTTCATCAGTATCCACAAAAAGGAACATATATATATTCGCTGATTTTTAGATATAATTATATTGGTGGGAGAAAATGGGAGGATATTTAGAGTGGGGAATGATTAATTATCAATGAATATTGGGTCTCAAATGGACATTTATTCATAAAAATGTCCCTCTAGATCGATGTTAGACATTAAGGGGATTTTTAGACCCTATAAGAGTAAAGGAAAATTTGGGTTATAGGATGTTAATATTCGTTAGAGTATAATTTTCGTAGAAATAAATTCATGTCTCACATTCAAACAGTATGGTGTATTAAAGAATTTTTCAATAGTGTGTATGCTACTACCTCTAAAATATTGATTAATTTAGTTTTGAAAAACCACGATTGTATTATATGATACTACTATACCATGTTTAACCACCTATATTGGTGTCTGATATGGTTTGACAAGCTATGTTCCATATATTTTTCCCTAAATTCTGACATGCATAGTTTCCCCTAGGTAATAAAATTTTTTTGATAACACATGTAAAAACTATGTGCATTCTATGATAATCCTAACCTGACATGCATAGTTTCTTGGAGTTGGTGAAATGATTCTACTAACCCTTCTCAAACTGTACACCACTATGAACACATAAAAAAAATAAAAACGCACATAAACTCATGAAATATAACCCATTAATATTATAATCTAAAAATTCAAAATAAAAGGGTTAATTACATAAAAAAGGGGGTGAAATATTTTACCCACCATTGGACTTTATTTTCAATGAAAATAAGGAGTCCAGTATTGTTTTAGAATTTCTCATTCCATTGTTCCAACATTTCCATTTCACATTCCCTCATCAATTCATGATCTCACATTACATCTATGATTCCCATATAAAATGGAATATTTTTCATAGATAATAGAATCCCTTTGGTATCCACTATCAGAAGGGGTAGATGATTCCATATAGCATTAAGCTTAATATCTATATGTTTCTATCACATTCCATGTTCGGGTTTAATTTGTATATTATTCAATTGAGATACCCTAAACACATGTCGCACAGATAAAAAAATGATAGTAAAGTCAAACAATAAGCCACATCTCCAACATATTCATGTATATGAAATTTTCCACTATAATGAGAATAATACTTTCCATAATTACTAAAATTATGATTCCTAATCCATTAGTATTTTCATTAAAATCATAGTGGCCCATATAAAATGATAATTAATTTAGATTGTTATCATTATAATATTTCTCATTAATATGATCCATTTCTATTATTTTATTGATTATATGAATCCATTATGTGTTTTCTGTATAAGGAAAGGTTTGATTAGTGAATTCTCACTTACTTCCACCCATCAATGTTGTCAACAAGAAGGACAACTATACAACGATTTGAAAGAATCCATAAGTATTGAGGCCTAATAAATGTAATTTTTGGAGAACTCCATGAAGAGTCTATGTTCCTCCCATGAGGAACCAAAATAAAACACAATATATCTAATCATGTCATCCCTAAAATTATTATCCATATGAATTTTCCATCAATTTTTGGATGATCATCCAATCACATGGTCAGCGTAGTTCTAATACCATCTTGAAAGGATGTACAAAAATGAGATTCAAAATTGGGGTCCTGATCAATCTTAATAGAAACTAGTTTAATTTATATCTTTACAACATAATAGATATATAACATTGATAAGCCATCTACCATGTTGGTTCTGTTAATCAATATTGAGTGGGAAGAATTTTTGATCGATGCAAAAGTCACCCTTATAGCATCATGTTTCTATATCATTTTTTGTAGACCAATTAAAAAATATTATATTCTCTAATATATATACATATAAGAATTTTTAAGGATTTTAACATACTATATATACATTGGTGATCCTCCTTAAGATATTGACAAGTGAGGTATCATGGGAAAAACTCCCCCACTTTCCTCATCATGCCAACACACAAAAATTATTCCCGTAATTCCATGTATATTTTTTTGAAAAGTAGAATGAAAAAAACATTTCAATTAGTGGTAAGAAATATGGTTTTTTTATTTATAATATATATAAATAATAATATCTTCTCCATAATGAAATGCATATCCCTCATCATGCTTCTATCCTTCAATTGTCTCCCCACTACTGAGGTTTGACCTCATGTTTGTACAATCTAGATCATATTTCTAAGCATCCAAAACCTTCCAAAAAAAATCATGGATAAAATAAATGAGAACAAAAAAATATAACATCATGTTACAACAAAAAATCCAAATGAATATTTACTATAACAGACATTTTCTTCCATTGATCGAAATCCTCTTTAGCCAAATGATTTTATGACTTCCTCGTCAATGCATCTGACACAAAATTCCCTTTATTGGTTGTATACATCAAGTACAATTAAAACATTTGAAGGAATTTCTTCCATTTTCATTTATTTATGTTCTTATATTTATCTAAGAGAATGTTTTTCATCTTCATGTGATACAAAAAAAATGTAAATGTCTCACAAAAAAGATTACGATTCCAAATATTTAGAGCATGAAAAATGATAAATAATTCCAATCATGATTGCATAGTTTTTCTAATGAACCTATAATTTTCTTGAGCCATATGTAGAAACATGGTCTCCCTATAAAAGAACACAATTTAACGAAGAATAAGATGCATCATAATAATCCACAAACACATTATCTAACTAAGGTGATGTAAGGATATCTGAAAAAATATGGTTATCCATAAAATCATGAAAATATTTTTTCCACTCATCACTCATTGGAAAGGATAACCTTCCCTTAAAAATGATTTCATTTTGATAGAAAGTCTTAAATAATGAAAAAATTGCCTCAGATGTCTCCTACCAATCCACAGAAATTGTGTATCTCAAAAAAAATTCATCGATGCTTTCCAATTGATAACAACCTATAACGTTTCATGATCCAAATAAAATTTACATTCAAATGTGGCATGGATAAAGAAATATACCTCTTGGGTCCATATATCACACTTTGAAATATTATCATAATGGTGAGGTTCCTATGAGAATCCCAACACTATAGTCATGTGACCCTCATGATCAACCTCAGTCATAAAATAAACCATAATATCATAAACCACTGGAAAATAGTCAAGATGCCTTTAAGTGAACTGATTCATAAATATCAGTAAGATTACTAGTGTACTAATATTACTGTAATGAATTACCATATATTCAAATTGTCCATAGAATCTACATATAGGTCTTTTTGTAATATCCTCCTTTCAGATTGTATGTTGATGATATCCTAATAGTAATTCATTTTTATTGAAATTTGAAGCTCTTTTCAAATGATCAAACTTATCATCAATTCTAGGAAAACTATTTCAATTCATTTTGATTGTAACAACCTGAAATTATGGAAGTAAAACATTTTGTTCAATAATATGTATATCATGAAACCCTATGAATAGAAAAAAATTTATAACCTAAGACATTATGATATATTATATAAATTTAACATATGATATATCTTTCTCCTCCCAAATCTATGAGTTTATCTTATGTTACAGAAAAAAAACGTTTTACCAAATACTATTAATATTATAAAATGTATCATTGCCATTAAATTATATTTTATAAAAATGATTAACTAAATTATCAAACTAAATTTTTTAATTTCATTAGTTTCTAATGAAATATAAATTAATATAAAAACAAATTGAATATAGTGGGAATGGTTTTATAATGATCTATTTTTATTATTGTAATGAAAATTAATCATAATAAATTAAATTATCATTATTTTTGGATAAAACTAGTACATTTTAATATTATATATTCAAATATATATTTTTTAAACTAATCATAGATTTTTTATATAATTCAAATAAGGATAAATACATTTTCAGACATAAACTTTTATATTTTTCTAATGGTTATTTTGTCCCTTTTAATGACTCATATATTTAAAAAATAAATTTTCTAAATTATATATACTTTATATGTAAAAATAAATATAAATTTTTAAATATAAACATAAATTTTATTTAATAGTTAATCATTGTTATTTTTTGAGAAGTTTCATTTTTTTGATGAATTGTGGAAAATATTGAATTTTAATTGAATATTAATTTTTCATCTAAATTATTTATAGTGTTAAATTATATTTTTAATTGTTTTTAATGTTTTAATAGGTTAATTATAAATAAATAAATAAAATTTAAATCATTATTTTCAACATAACATTGCAATTGTTTATAAATACATTTCAAAAATTCTGACATTTTCAATTTAAAACCTGCTTTGTCATCCTATCTGTGAGATTAATTTTAAATTAATTTATTCCACTTATGGGATTTTAAAATCTAAAAAATTTATTCTATATTTGTAAACTTAATAAATATTAATATATTTTAAGGATAATATTGTTTTTAACAAAAATATTATTGAAATAAAATAAAATTAATTTCAGCGAATAATGTTAACAGAAGTTTGTGTAGTGGTTAAATATCAATCTTAAGGTGCCAAATGACCTTGTGTATATTAAAAACAATTATGGAAATATTTCTACCATATCCTCTATTTAACTAAATTACATTCTTTATTGGAAGCACATTATATAAAGAAGACCCCCTTATATTGTTTAGATTTTTTACTTTATATGATTATCACTCCTCCTCCACTATATAAAGGGACTCACACTCATTAATTATTCACACCTATAAAGCCATTTTATAGTTTAAAATAACAACAAATAATGTCCCAAAATCTATCACCTCACTCTATAATCCTCACATTAGGAATATATTTAACCAATGAAGTAATTTGGAATAAAAAGAGGAGTTACTCATAAAACTGGCAATGTTCCTCAATAAATAGTTTAGTTTTATATATTTATATACTTATTAAATTCGTCAAATATCATGATTAGACAATTATTTCCTAATATTCAATGTAGTGTTATTTTTATTGTAATATTTCTAACAACACAAACACACTCTTCCATTAAATGGGATATAGAATCATTATTTGTTTGCTTGGCGGACTACCACCACATGAACCGATATAATATGTTCTTATATTAGAATCTTGTAAGGTTGTAAATAATTATGAATTTATAGTATATATATGATATATAAGATATTTATATTTTCTATTTACTTATATAATTCTTATAATATGTAACGCCCCAACCCTAGTTACCCAGAGTCTGTGCATTATTACATAACATTGGAATGATCCCAAAAGATCATGTATCGGAAGACAGATTAGGTTTGTAGCCTTGGAAGTACTAGATACATTCTTAAGGATTACATTACAACATAAAATGTTAAACTAGAACAAAATTGTTTACATAGACAAAACTGAGATCCCATAGACTATCCCTACAGGTTAGTCATAATATACTTCTTCGCATCATAGGAAAAATAAATCTTAGAAAGGGATGAGCTCAGACGCTCAGTAAGGATAACAATAGAGAGACAAATTTCATAAATAAGCATAAACTTTTAAGGAAATGGATAAGACTAAATCAAAATACTTTTAAACATGAACTTTTTCATAATATGGAAATAATAAAATCTAAATTATATCATTTACTTATTCACATGGATTTTCTACTAGTTGAATAATCACATGTAATATCAATAGCCACATTCATAATGATGGAATGCATAATTCCAGACAATCATAACCACATAGTCAGGGCCTTGTAGCAAGACTACAAATAATATTTTTTCTAGGCCTTGTGCCAAGACACTAGTTTGTCTAATGAGACAAACTGATGCATCAAGGAGATATAGCAGACTCCACCTGTTACTTACTATGTCCAATGCATTTATCATATGAAAAGTATTAAACATAACATAAACATTCATATGAAAACTAGCATACGGAATGTCAATACATTATCCATAAACCATGAATGGTGTAAAAATAACACATTCACATTCAAAAATATAATGAAACCATAAATACAATATGGAAGTTTTGTATTATAATTAAATAACTTCAAACAAGTTTAAAATCCACCAAATGATGTTGACATAGATGAAAATGATGTGTAAAACACTATGAGAGAAATATACCTTTTATATGAAACATTTAAAAGTTTCAAAATTTAGAAAGGATGAAATTTAATGACATTTTTTTGAATCATAGTGTCTTATACCACTTTGACACTTATAAAAGGAATTAGATTTTTAAATACATTCATGTACATATAGCTAGATCCTTAAAACCCATTTCGAATACATGGAAATTAATGAGAATGATTTAGAGGAATAAATATTTATAACATTTAAAATGATGTTTTAGTAATAAAATTCTCTTAAAATAATCCCTTTGAAAACTCTTTCCTGAATGATGTACACATATAATAAATATGTCCCAGTAGATACTTTTTTAAAAACAACCTTGGATAATAAAGAGATTGTGTAATTAACCCTTACCAATTTGGTAACATATGAAACATAGACCCCATGAAAGAAGTATCATACAATGAATTTGTATATAAATATAAATTAAATTTTATTACCCAAGGAATACAATTATGGGCAGTAAATACACCACACAAATGGAAATAATGTTAATTATAGCATGGATCTCACGGGAAAGAGAAGTGAGATGAAAACCCCTTACCTAGTACATTTCCTTGGACAAGTGTTGGTTAACCACCTGTATATTGGTGAAGAAAATGTTATTAAACTATACAAGAATAATATACATTAATATGATATCATATATGTTCTTTTAACATTGTTTTGTTAAAAATATTTTAGTATTATCTTCGTATCAGGTGTTAACTGATTTGTTTTCCTTTATATACTTTGTTACATAAGTACAATTTTTTATAGATAGGATGTATCCTACTCATATTCAGAATGATATTTAGTAATTAATAATTATTTTTAATCATCTAATGAAAATTAGTCTTGAATGGATATGATGGGTAATGAATCTCATTGCGTTAATAGAGACGGTAATATGTACGTATGCACTAGTGACAATATCATTATTGTGATATTAAAATTATATATAATTCGACGGAATATCATATATAAAGCATATTTATCATATTATATTTATTATTTACATCAATTACACATCATTATTATGCCCATTTAAATAATAATGTATTGAATAACAATTAATCCATGTCGTGGAGACGGTAAGTCGTACGTACACACGTATGCAGAAATCTCTTTCAATTGATGGATAGAATAATGAATTTGGTTGTACCATATTTATAATAAAATCATAACATATAGAAGATACAGGAGTTATTATTTTAGAATGGAAATAACAATGAAAGAGTAAGTGGAAGAAAAAAAGAACATAAAGAGGGTGGTGAAATTATTAACTCTTCTTCAAGGTCATCCATTTGATTTGATCAAAATAGCTCCTTAGAATGGATTTTGGACTAAAGTAAGGCCTATAGAATGATGTGAGGTATGTTGGGAGGATATTTGGTCCGGGTTTGTCCAAGCCAAAGGCTTTATAAATGTGGGAAATGGGTAGCAATTGAGAAATTTTTATAACGGAGAGGATATGATCTTTATGAATGTTCAAAACATTTATTTTAGTATAACGTCATCTTTGGTTTTAAAAGGCCAACTATACATTAATAAAAAAATTAAGATGACTCATAGGTCGAAATAAAATAACCCAATAATATTTGGACAGGTTTTGGATATTGTTTTAATATTTATAATATTATTTATTTAAATCATTCATTAATGTGGTAAATATTGCACCATTATTTTTTTATAAATAATATAGTTTATTTAATATCCAAAAATTATTAGAAAATAAGATAATGTTGGAATGAGTATTATATTTGTAAATAATATCTGTAGTCTAAAAAATAACTTAGATAACCTCATGTGAAAAAATTATTTACTAAAAGATATTTTTTATGTCATTTTTTGTCTTTACTTTCAATTAATTAATATAAAATCTTATTATTACTCCCTTGTGGCTCCATGAAGACCCAAATTCAACCCAAATAGGCCCATGGTCGTCTATATATCATAAAATTGGTTGAAGACACATGTTATGGTAATTTAATATTATTATAATATTTTATTTTTTGATTATTTATTATATTTACCATTTAATATTGGTAAATAAAACATTTAATGATGTAAATATTTAAAATCCATAAAAATAAAAGATACCTATTTACACAATTTTTACATAGTGATTACAAATATGGTATCAGTTTTTCCAATTTCAAAAACATAGAAGTGGCAGAAAATAATTTAAAAATAATTTTCGTTGTCAAAACAAGAAGCATATTTTTAAGAAATAATAAATATCAAAAGATTGAATTTTGTTTATGTACAATGTAGATGTGAAATTACATCATATTACCAAAATTAGATTAAATGGTAATAATATAATCTAATTATATTTTAAAAGCACTGAAATTTATAATTTATCTCTATAAAATGTTTTGATTAAATTTGTGTTCTTTAATTAAAATTTAGTATTTTTTAATTTTTCATAAAAATATTAAAGTTATTAGAAAATTGACAAAAATTCACCATAAGATAATTTCGATATTCTGAAGCCAAAAATGATGTCCATTTTGAATGATGAAATATATAAAATTTCAAAAAGAAGGTATTACTATTCATAATGGCCACTTTGATTGGTCGTAGTGTGTTATAATCTCAATGTTGCATATAATGCATGATATTGCATAATTCAAAGGGAAACATACCATGGAAGCAAGGGGTGTTACATTCTAACCTCATAAAATTAATTGTGTTCACATAATTTGATATTGTTCTTTTAAATTAAAAGGTTGAAAATAGGAAATACATTTGTAGAAAACCCATATTGGAAAAAGGGTTAATAAAATTTCGACTTAATAAGACGTAAGAGAAATGAAAATTTCACCAACAAATTATGATCTCGAATAGAAGAACATTGGTGTAAATTAAATACATATAAATGGAAGGAAAAATTAAATATTTATAGGGAGTGATTTAGGTCATCAATCACCAATAAGTGTACTCTTGAAGCCCTTAAAGCCATCGATATATGATGATTTAAAATATAATCAGTTCAACAAAACATTCGGTGTTAGGATAACAATTTTTTGTTTTAATATCCCTTCCATATTGTTTAAGAATTAATTTCTTCATAGAATATCATATATATATATATACTTGATAATTATAGTTTCATCCTTTAACTAATTTCTAATACAAAATCATCTTTCACTCCAAAAGATAATAGAACTCAAAAATATTATATTTATACTAATCTTATAAGGTTCCAAATTTTAGAACATACCATTGAAATGAAGAAAAATATTTTGTAATAACCATGCACTTCATGTAGGATAGTGGTAGGTAATAAAGGCTTGTCGCACTATGGTTGTAGGTTTGATTCCTGCAGCTTTTTCCAACACGTCGAGTTATCACCCAACCCGCAGGTTGTCCTTTTTCTAAAACTATAGTATTATAATATATTCTAAAAATAATCATAAGAAATGTTCTAACAATAAGAAATATTGTCCAATGTTCAACTTAATCAATTCCATCCTTCATCGTTATCCAAAATGCCTCTATCCAGTCTCTCTGTAAAAGGTATCTAAATTCCAAAATCAATTGTAATATCATATTCCCCAAACAAAGTATTGTTTCTCTTATTGTCACATACTGAATATATCATTACCATAGTTATATTAAAACATTAATGAAAACAACAAGTATTACAGTACCATCCTTATATATATCAGATTATTCTTATAAACAGAATATAATCCGTGAGTACAAAAAACAAAAATACATTAATTATTCCACTTCCACTATAGTAACGACATAATCTTGTCCTTTTTCTCTTGGCCCTTTTTTAGGTAGGTTTACCTGACGCATAGGAAATTCATTTTCATAATGCCCCATTTTTCTACAATTGTAACATTCAACATTAAAAGCCTCTTTCTTTCCCATTCAATCACGGGCCTTGTGACCATTTTCTCCACATTTGTAACAGACAACCATTCCATTTAGGAAATTAAAAGGGTGTTTCTTCCTGAAATTATCACATAATGAAAAATCCTTTGTTCCACTTTTCCCTTTATCTATCCCTTGCTCCACCATTCTCTTCCTCTCTTGCATTAATTTATTTTCATAGATTTAGAGAATTCATTTTCTGTCTTGATAGCACATGTGACTATATCTTCGTACGTTGAGTTGGTTTGATAGACTAATGCTCGATAGAGAAATGGTTTTAACCCATCAAAGAAATGATCTATCTTACTTCTTGGGTTACGTATAAAATCTACTACATGCCTCTATAACCTTGTAAATATATCTTGATACATTACGAAATTCTTGTCCGATTTTTTCCATAGACTCATAAATTGTCTTTATATATCTGTTCGATGATTGTGAGGAATGTATTTTTCAAGGAAAATATTTTTAAACTACCTCCATTCCATACTTGATACTTCTTAATCCTCTTTTGTATTTTGAATCAATGACCACCATTGATCTGCATCTCCTGTGAGGTGATAAAATTCCATGACAACTTTTTCCTTTTCTCTACTCCCCAAATCATGAAATATTTTATCTATGGAATTTATCTATTTCATAGCTAAAAATGGATTTGTAATCCCATTGAATGTTGGTGGTTGTTTCCTCATGGAGAAATCTAACATTGATACCCCATGCTGTGGATCATGGTGCTTTATACAGGTAAGGATATTATTCATAACCTAAATGAGTTTTCCAAATATAGTGATAAGTTGATCCTCACCAGTTATATCACCAGCTGCACAATAATTATCTTGAGCAGGAGGGAAATCCCTATATGGAGTGTGTTCATTGATACGGTTTCCATTACTTCTACTAGGAACAATTTCTAAACAATAAAATAAACTATATAATTTTATGAATTGAAATACATAATTCCCAACTTGTAAAACACTTAACATAAATTGAACAGTTTATGTATATAATCTAAAATCATAAAAAAAATGTTTTCATTGAGGAATGATATACTTATAAACCCTTCATATTGATTTTTAAATAAAAATGAGAATTATCATATGCATATCCCCTGGGAGTGCCGTAAACAAGAGTGTAGCAAGGCCAATTGTTGTGCCCCAGTTCTCGTTTGAGTCCAGCTCAAAGCAGTTTTTTTTGGGTTTTACACCTAGGTACATTTGTGCCAGAGCCACCCCTACCTGCTTGTATCCAGACAGGGGCGTATTGCATGGAATAATCACAAAATCTATACAATACCAAAATTATAGTAATTTCTTATATACTAAAACTCTTTGTATGTCTTAGGGATATGTGTTTTAATCAAGGTTTATCTAAATCTAGTTTCCAAGGTTAGTACTAATCTTCCTCTGATACCAACTATAACGCACCGAACCTAGTTACCTTGAGTGGGTGCATTATTACATAACTTCGGCATGATCAAAATAGATCATGTCTTGAAAATTTGATTAGATTTGTATCCTTGGAAGTACTAGATACATTCATAAGGTTTACATTACATCATAAAATGGAAAACTATATTAACATTGTTTCCATAGAAAACACTGATATCAAATAGACTATCCCTACTGGTCAATCATAATATACTTATTCACATCCTGAGAAAAATAAAACATAGAAACTGGTGAGCTCAGATGTTCAGTAATGATAACAATAGAGTAGAAACTTTCATAAATACAAATATACATTTAAGGAAATGTATAAGACTAAAACAAAAGCATTTTAAATGTGAACTTCCTCATAATATAGCAATGATAAATTCAAAATAATGCTATTTTCTTATTCCCATTGATATTCTACTAGTCAAATAATCACATAGAATATCAATAGCCACTTTCATAACGATGGAATGCATAATACCAGACATTCATAACCACATAGTCAAAGCCTTGTTCCAAGACTACACATAAGATTTTTTAAATTCCTTGTGCCAAGACACTAGTTTGTATCATGAGACCTACTGATTCATCTAGGTGCCATAGTGGGCTCTACCCATCACTAAGTCCAATTCATTCCTCATATGAAAAGGTTTAAACATAAAAAAATGTTGATATTAAAAATAGCATACAAAATGTCAATACGTTATCTATAAACCATGAATGGCGTAAAAATTAAACATCTATAGTCAAACATATCACAAAACCATCAATACAATACAAAAGTTTTGTATTATAATAAATCAACTTCAAACAAGTTTAAATTACACCAATGTTTGTTGACATAGATGACAATTATTTGTAAAACTCTTCGAGATAAAAATATATTTTTCATGAAACATTTAAAAGTCTCACAATTTATAGAAGAATACATTTAAAGACATATTTTTTAATCAAATTGTCTCATACAACTTTTTTTCTTTTCAAAGGAATTATCATTTTAAAAACATTCAGGTCTATATAGATAGATCCTTAAATTTTTTTTTGAGAACATGGACATTAATGTGAATGATTTAGATGAATAAATATTTAAAACATTTAAAATTATGTTTTAGTACAAAAAAGTCAATTAAAATAATCCCTTTGAAAAATATTCCATGAAACATAAACATGGATAATAAATATGTCTTAGAAGACACTTATGTAAAAACAACATTAGATAATAAATAGATTACAAAATTTACCCTTACAAATTTGGTAACATATGAAACATGGAACCCATAAAAAGTATAATAAAATGAAAATTTAATCAAACCTTAATTAATTTTTATTACATAAAGAATACAATTATGACTGTACATACACCACACAAAAGTAAATAGTTGTAATTATATCATAGATCTCACAGGAAAGTGAAGTTAGATGAAAACCCCATACCTTGTACTTTTCCTTAGTTGGTTGTAGGTTAACCTCATTTATAACTATGAAATAATTGTTATTAAATTATACATTAATCATATATAATAATATGATATAATATATGATCTTTTAACATTGTTTTGTTAATAATATTTTAGTATTATCGTCATTTCGGGTGTTAACTGATTTGTTTTACTTTATATAGTTTGTTACGTAATTAATTTTATTATGGATAGGATGTATCTTATTCATATTATGAATTATATTACGTCTTCAAACATTATATTTAATCAACTAATGATAATTTTTCTTTAATGGATATGATCGGTAATTAATCTCATCGCATTCCTGGAGATGATAATCCATACGTACGCCCCAGCGACAATATCATTCTTATGATATTAAAATAATTTATAATTGGATGGTATATCATATATAAAAAATAATTATCATGTTATATTTATTATTTACATCAATTACACATAATTATTATATCCATACAAATAATAATGTATTGAATAGCAATTAAACCATGACATGGAGATGGTAAGCCGTACGTACGCATGTGTGGTGACATGTCATTCAAATGATGAATAGAATAATGAATTTGGTTGTACCATATTTATAATAACATCATAGTATATATAATATACTGGACTTATTATTTTATAATGGAAACAACAATGAATGAGGAAGTTGAAGAAGAAAAGAACTTAGAAGAGTGTGGTGAAATTATTACCTCTTTTCAGGTTCTTCCTTTTAATTTGATCAAAAGGGGTCCATAAGATAGTTTTATGAATAATATAAGGCATCTAAAATGATATGAGGGATGTTGGTAGGATATTTTAGTAGGGTTTGTATGACCCAAAATCTTGAGAAGTGTGCGAAATGGGTAGGAATTGAGGTCATTTTATAAGGGAGAGGAGAGGCTCTTTAGGAAAGTTTGAAACAATTATTTTATTATAACCACATTTTCGGTTTAACAAGGTTAAATATTCATTAATAAAAAAATGAAGATAACTCATGGTACAAATAAAATAATCCAATAATATTTGGACATGTTTTTTATATTTTTATAATATTTATAATCTTATATATTTAAATCAATTATTAATGAGGTAAATATTGCATCATTATCGTGTCATAAATAATTTAATTTTTTTAATTTCAAAAAATTATTAAAAAATAACATAATGTAGGAAATAATTTTATCTTTATAAATAATATTTATAGTCGAGTAGATAACTTATATAAGCCCATGTAATTTTTTTTACTAAACGATATTTTTTTATGTCATTTTTGTCAGTACTTTAAATTAATAAATATAAAATATCATTTTTACTCCCATGTGTCACCATGGGGTCCTAAATTCACCCCAAGGATGCCCATGGGCGGACATGTATCATCCAATAGAATTATAGCACATGTTATGGTAATTTAATATTATTATATTATTATATTTTACACTTATTTATTATATTTTCTCTTTAATCAAGGTAAATAAAATATATACTGAACTAAATATTTAAAATTTCTAAAAATAAAAGTTACTTATATACACTATTTATGCCTATTGATTCCAAATATGGAATCCATTTTTCAAAATTCAAAACACATAAGTGGATGAAATTAATTTAATATTAATTACCGTTGTTAAAACATAGAGGACTTTTTAAGAAATAATAACTATCAAAAGATGGAAACTTGTTTATGTACAATATAAATTTGAAATAACATCCAATGAAAAAAATTAGATTAAATGGTAAAAATATAATCTAATTATACTTTAAAACAACTGAAATTTAAATTTAATAGCATAAAATATTTTGATTAAAAAAATTATTTTTCATTAAAATTTAATAATTTTAATTATTCATAAAAATATGAAAATTATCAGAAAAGTGCCAACAATTTACCCTAAGATAATTTAGATATTCTGAATACAAAAAATGAAGTCCATTTTGAAATATAAAATTAATAATATTTCAAAAAGTGGGTATTACTATTCATAATGGCTACTTTGATTGGTCAAGGTGTGATAGAATCTTGAAGTTGCGTACAATGCAAGCTATTTCATTATTCAAAGGGAAACATAACATGGAATCACGAGGTGTTACATATAATTCACACTATCATGCTTTTAATTTCTTGGGAAAACGATAACCTCATTTGAGGAAGTGTGGACTACCGCCTACTCAAAGCAATGGGATTCGATAACACATTTCATGAAAAATACTAAGGATGGGTTTAATAAATACATGTGATTTATATGACATAAATATGACATGTAAAATACAATATAAAAATATTTCCTTTAGTTTAAATGATTTTAATATGATAATAAAATAGATGTGATGTTCATGCGTTAGAAAGATCTACCGTCTCTATTATTGGGGCATTTCATTTTATATCTCTATATTTGATGTATTTAACAAATTAAATTTATATTAGAGATATATATATATATATTATTTATATCATATTTTAAATTTTTTTATAATAAAATAATGATCATTGATATATGAATGAAAAATAACAAATTGAGACATAAATGAAATTCTAGGCATCGAACAACCGAAATGATGAATATAATATAAGATTATATAAAAAGTAATAATATGTAATATGAGGATCATATGTAACGACCCAACCCCAGTTAACCAAAGTCGATGCATTATTTTAACACATTGGCATGATTACAAGGAATCAAGTCCCGAAGGACCGATCGGTTTAGAATTCTTGGAAAATTTATTATATACAAGAATGTTACATTAAAATTTATAACATACAAAACAACATAAATAATCCTTTATGAATGTAATTATTCTCTTGGAATAACCCTGCATATCAATCACAATACACTTCTTGGAATCCTCATAAAAATTAAACATAGAAAGGGGTGAGCTTAGATGCTCAGTAAGGATAAAAATACAGTGGAAACATTTATAAATAAGCATACAAATTTAAGGCAATGTATAACTTAAAAAAACCTTTTAAACATGAACATAAACATAATATGGAAGAAATAAGATTAAATATTTCCATTTACTTATTCACATGGATATTCTACTAGTCTAATAATCACATGAAATCTCAATAACCAATTTTATAATGATGGAATGCATAATGCTGAACTTTAATTTCTGTGTCAAGGCCTCGTGCCACGACCTAAGGGATAACTGTAACCGGGACCCAACCCGGAGAACTTCTATAATCAGACTCCATCCCAGAGTTCCTCTAATAACCAGACACCAACCCAGAGTGACTCTAATAACTAGACACCAACCCGGAGTGCCTCTAATAACCAGAAACCAACCCGAAGTTCCTCTAATAATTGACACTAACCTGGAGGGACTGCTGTAACCGGACCCTATCCCGGAACATACTAGTGCAACACATACATCTTAATAAGAGGATGAAATATAACATAAACAATCACATTAAATCTAGCATATGTAATGCCAAAACATTAATCAAAAACCATTAATGGCATAAAAATAAGTCATCCATATTCAAACATATCACAAAACCTTAAATACAATATGGATGAATAGTTTCATAATAAACCAACATCAAATAATCTTAAATCCATAAATGGAAGTTGACATAAATGAAATTTATTTGTAAAACACTTTGAGAGAAATACCCCTTTTTCATGAATGCATTTAATAGTTACACAATTTATAAAGTAAGACATTTAAAGACATATTTTAATCAAAGTGTCCCATAACACTGAAACTTTTGAAAGGAATTAACATTTTAAATAACATTCATGTCCATATAAATAAATCCTTAAATTCAATTTTGAAACCACGGAAATTAATGAGAATGATTTAGAAGAATAAATATTTAAAACATTTAAAATGATCTTTTATTAAAAATTATGTTAAAAATAAGCCCTTTGAAAACAATTTTATGAAACATGGACATGGATAATAAATATGTCCCAGTATATACTTATGAAAAAACAACCTCGGATAATAACGAGATTGTGAAATTAACCCTTACCAATTTGGTAACATACGAAACATACACCCCATGAAAGAGGTATCATACAATGAACACGTAAATACAAATAAATTAATTTTTATTACATAAATAATACAATTATGTGTATTACACACACCACACAAAAGGTAATAGTGGTACTATAACATGAATCTCACGGGAATAAAGATTGAGATAAAAACCCCTTACCTTGAAATTTTCCTTGATAGGGTGTAGGTTAAACTCATGTATAATAGTTAAATCATTATTATTAAATTATAAAATAACCATATACATAAATATGATATCATATATGATCTTTTAATGATGTTTTGTTAATAATATTTTAGTATTATCATCGTTTTGGGTGTCAACTGATTCGTTTTCCTTTATATACTTCGTTATGTAAGCCGTGATTGTTATGGATTGGTTGTATCTTATTCATATCTAGAATAATATCAAGTCCTAAAAAATTACTTTTAATCATCAAATGATAATTATTCTTGAATGTATATGATGGGGAAATGAATCTCATCGCGTTTGTGGAGACGGTAATCCGTACGTACGTACGAACACTACATCCATTTTTTTATTTTAAAAGGAATAAAAACCAAATGATATATAGGTATATTACTATTAAATTATAATATAATATCTTATATGTGTTACTTATTTTTATTAACACCATCCTTTATACATTCTATGTATGGTATGAACGAGTCATATCACTTTGTGGGGGCGGTAGTCCGCACTTCATCAGATGAAATTATCGTATATATATACAACATGAAACGAATAATGGTATGCTATAAAAAGAATTTATAGAAGCTTATATATAAAATATATATCATTAATATCATATTTAATTATAGTTCGACCATAATGTCCACCATGATAGGTGGTAGGAGATAATTGAACAATCATCGTTTCATGAGGCGTTTGGTTACCATCCACAGAAACATTATGTTCATCACACATTTGATGGAGGTGTGTGTAAGTGTATTCCCAATACATCTCATAAAAATATCTTAGTATATTTAGGATACTGGTTTTGTTACAAAATAAATTAATAATAAGAGTTCAGGGGTTGGAGAAGTAAAATAAATGAAAAGAATCTAATAGAAATTGTTACCTTTATTTTCGGTAACTGCCTTTGATTTGAACCAGAAAAGACTCTTGAAGTGACTTCTTCTAAAGTTATGGCTTCTATAAGGATTATAGGGATGTTTGGAGCTTAAGTTTCCATAGGTAGGACGAGCCAAAAGACTTGAGAGGGGTGAGGAATTAGATAGAAGTGGTGTCCTTTTATAAGGGGTAGGATGGTCTCTTTAGGAAAAATTTAAATTATTATTTTATAATAAAATAATTTTAAATTTATAATGTCTCAAAACTAGATTATTTAAATTATAAGGTGGGGATGGGTCCAAATCCTGTCAACAAATATATTTTAGACAGACTTGAGTCATTATATTAACCTTATCTTTTAGTTTTATCTCTTAGTTAATTAGTTTGACAGTTACCAAGCCACTTTTTATTTTTATATTATATAGTTAAAAAACATACTATATATACCCAAGAGACCCCCATGTGGTCCATTAATGATAAAAATATCATGATATAACTCTTTTGTCTGAGCCTTAGATTTTTAGAAATATAATATAAATTAATAATATAATATTTGTTTTAAAAACTCATTTATGTCAATTTTGACACTATTCAACAACTGATTTTGGTAAAGTCTAAACAAATTTATTAATTTGAAAAAAATTAATTTAATAAAATCATGTCATATTAACCAATAAAATTCATGGATTTTATCAAAACTTTCATATTATATTTTTTTATACATTTATAATACTAATTATTTGATTCTTTCATTAATAAGGAAAATACTGCATCATTATTGTGTCATTAATAAATTTAATTATTAAATGTCTAAAAATTATAAATAAAATACCATTATGTAAGAAATATTTGTATCATTATAATGAATATATATAGTCAAAATTCCAACATAGATAACCCTATGTAAAAATTGTTTTTCTAAAAGATATATGCTTATGTCATTTTTGTATTTTCTTTAACATAATAAATATAAAGTGTCCTTATCACCTACAACTAGCTCTATGGGGTCCCAAAATCGACCATAAGATGCCCATGGTCAGAAATGTTTCAACCAATAAGGTTAGGACATGTTTAAGGGTAATTTATTATTTTTATATTATTTTTTTACCCTTATTTACCGGATTTACCCATTAACCATGGTAAATAAAATACTTACCGAAGTAATTATTCAAAATGTCTAAAAATAAAAGTTACCTATTTAAAAAATTTGGACATAATGATTCGAAATATGGAATACAATTTTCCAAATTCAAAACATAGAAGTGGCAGAAATTAATTTAAAATTAATTCTCGTTGTTAAAACAAAAAGCGTGTTTTTAAGAGATAATAACTATCAAAAGATTGACTCTTATTTATGTCCGGTTTAATTGTGAAATTATGTACAATAGCCAAAATTGTATTAAATGGTAAAAATATAATTTAAATAAACTTTTAAACCACTAAAATTCCTAATTTATCACTATTAATTATTTCGATTAAAAAAGTTGTTTTTTATTAAAATTTAGTAATTTTCACTAATCATCAAAATATAAAAGTTTTCCGAAAAGTACCAAAATTTCACCCTAGGAAAATTTCAATATTATAAATCTATATATGAAGTCCATTTTGAAATATAAAATTTATAAAATTTCAAAAAGTGGTTATTACTATTCATAATAGCTAGTTTGATTGGTTGTGGTCTGTGTTAGAACACGAAGCTGCGTACAACAAACTCTTCTGTATTAATAAAAGAGAAGCATACCGTGGAACCTTGGGCTGTAATATTCTCCCCTCCTTCAATAAATTTTTTCCTCACAATTTATGCTTGGTATTGGAAACTTGGGGTTGACATGTCAAAATATCTTTGTTGAAATCCCACATCGAAAAATGGATTAATGAGGCCTCTATTTAATATAATGAGTGGTAAGTATGAAGGTTACCGAAAATAACACATACTAGGGTTCCCTGTAGGAAAAAATAAATACAGAATAAAAATCTAACCATTATTATCTGATAGAGAGTGGTATAGAAAATGGCTATGAAAAATCCAACAATCACAAAGCCATAAATTTGTGATGATCTAAGGTACCATCTAGGACAACATTTTTGTTCTGAGTTCCCTTTTTTTATTGATGAGGAATTTATTTATGATATTGGATGAGATCATAAGAAGATATACTTACTTTATAATTAGAGTTTTATCCATTAATAAATTTCTACCACAAACTCATCAATCACTCCAAAACATAATACTACTCAAAAATACCCTATTTTATCCTAATAGTATAGGTTTCCAAATATAATGAATTTATAATTCACATATCAGACCCATTGAAAATACTACAATGTACATTCCAGGAACATCAAGTATCCCAGTGGTAGGTGATAAATCCCAATCGCACTATGATTGTGGGTTCGATTCTCACAGCTTTTTCTGACATGATGGGTTGTCACACGGACTACATGTTGCCCTTTTATAAAAATCCAAAAATAACCATTCAAACATAATCCATTCCAACCTTTAGACTTATCCAAAATACTTTTATCCAAACTCACCATCCAAATTTTATAAGAAGTTAAAGAAAATGAAAATACATTTTTTCCATGTAATAACATGTGAATACCTTCATCATGTATTATTTTAAAATATGGTAACATCTTGAATTACCATAAAAACTTATTGATTACATTCATGCTCCATTATTCTTTATAGTATAATAGATATAGTCCCTCCATCCAAAAATGTTTTAAACTCCAATAATGATGGAATATACAAATCATTAATCAGTTTCAAGGTAGTCAAGAATATCCAATATAATTTATCCGAATCAACTATCTCTTTTTCCAAAATTAGTACCTCAATATTAGGACAATATTAAGGTTTATATTTTCTTCAACCATTTAATTTCCAAAAAGATTAACTTAATGGAGAGTAACATTTCTTAGCACAATAAAATCTCAAATCCTCAATGAAATAGTACTACAGTACAATCCTTATTTATTTCCAGTATATCATCGATACAACACTGAAATGACATCATTATTTAAAAACAACATAAGAGCATTAGTCATTCCTATTCATTTTTGTTGGTATCATAACTTGATTATTATCCAATAGCTTCATTTGAGGTATACTCTAAAGACTGGGACATTGATTCACGTAGTGTCCCATCTCCTTGCAGATGAAGTATTTTATATTTGAAACCTTTTTCTTACCCTTATGGTCACATTCATGGTGTCCTTTTTCTCCACACATATAACAAACTCCCATTCTCTTCAAGTAAGTTCCAGTGTGTTTCTTCCTACATTTATCACATATGGGAAAATCCATCTTTCACTTATTTCCTTTATCTAACTTTCTCTCATCCATCATTTTCTTCTCTTTCTTCACTTAAAATTCAT
This sequence comes from Viscum album, assembly GCA_963277665.1. Taxonomy (NCBI): domain Eukaryota; kingdom Viridiplantae; phylum Streptophyta; class Magnoliopsida; order Santalales; family Viscaceae; genus Viscum; species Viscum album. The sequence goes on along the minus strand of OY728134.1, from coordinate 151,293,607 downwards.
AGGACTCAAAGAATTCCTTACATATCTTATTAACACAAGATACTATTGCTTCATATGATGAGAATACGTGGGAGACTATTTCCCTTCTAAATGTTGGCTTAATCCCATGAAAGATATGATCCTTCTTACTCATTGGATCATGCATACTGATGTAGTTATCATTCCTTCTACTAGGCGCCATTTCTAAACAATGGCATATAATAGGTTAGTTTATGGATCAAAATAAATAATTCCAAACATGTAAATCACTTAACAGTAATTCACCAGTATATGGATATAATCTATAATCATAAAAATGTTTTCTTTGAGGATTTATATACTCATAATCCCTTCATAATGGGTTTTAAAGAATATATGAATTATCATAAGCATATCCCCCAGCAGTGTCGTAACCAAGAGTACAGAAAGGCCTGTTGTCATGCACAAGTTCCCGTTCGAGTCTTTCTTCAAGCGGTGTATTCAGGTTTAACCCGTAAGTACATCTATGCCAGAGCCGCCTCTACCTACTCGTATCCAGACAGAGATGTATTTCCTGGAAAACTAACAAAATCTCTACAATACCAAAATTCTAAGAAGTTCTTCTATACTAATCCTTGAATTCTACCTTAGGGCTCTGTGCTCTAGTCAGTGTTTAACTAAATCTAGCTTCCAAGGTTATTTTTTAACTTCATTTGATACCAACTGTAACGCCCTGACCCCAGTTACCCAGAGTCGATGCATTATTTTAATACATTGGCATGATTACAAGGAAAAAAGTCCCAAATGATCGATTGGTTTAGCACTATTTGAAAATAGATTATATACAAGAATATTACATTACACTTTATAACATACAAAACAACATAAATAATCCTTTATGAACACCATTATTCCCTTGGATTAACCCTGCATATCAATCACAATACACTTCTTGAAATCCTGGGAAAAATAAAACATAGAAATGGGTGAGCTCAGATGCTATGTAAAGATAACAATACAACGGAAATATTCATAAATAAGAATAAGCATTTAAGGCAATGCATAAATTAAAAAATCTTTTTAAACGTGAACTTAAACTTAATATGGAAAAAATAAGATGAAATAATTCCATTTACTTATTCTCATGGATATTCTACTAGTCGAATAATCACATGCAATATCAATAACCACTTACAATGGTGGAATGCATAGTTCTGAACTTTAATTTCTATGTCAAGGACTCGTGCCAAGACCTAAGGTATAACTGTAACCGGTACCCAACCTGGAGATCCTCTGTAATTAGACTCCATCCCGGAGTGCCTCTAATAACCAGACACCATCCCGAAGTGCCTTTAATAACCAGACACCAACCCAGATTGCCTCTAATAACCAGACACCAACCCGGAGTGCCTCTAATAACTGTACACCAACCCGTAGTGCCTCTAATAATCGTACACCAACCCGTAGTGCCTCTAATAACCGGACACCATCCCGGAGGGTCTGTTGTATGCGGACCCCATCCTAGAACATACTACTCCAACACATTCATCATAAGAAGAGGAAGAAATATAGCAGAATCATTTGCATTAAATCTAGCATATGGAATGCCAAGTCATTAATTATAAACCATTAATGGTTTAAAAATAAATCATCCATAGTCAAACATATCAAAAAACCATAAATACAATATGTATGATTTGTATCATAATAAATAAACTTCAAATAAGCTTAAATCCATCAAATGAAGTTGACATAGATGAAGATCCTTTATAAAACTCTTTGAGAGGAATACCTATTTTTCATGAAAACATTTAATAGTTACAAAATTTAGAAAGGAAGAAATTTAAATACATTTTTGAATAAAAGTGTCCCATACCACTTTGAAACTTTTGAAAGTTATTAACATTTTCAAAAACATTCCTATCCATATAAATAAATTGTTAAAAACCATTTTGAAAACATGGAAATTAATGAGACTGATTTAGAAGAATAAATATTTAAAACATTTGAAATGATGTTTTAGTAAAAAATTTATTACAAAGAATCCCTTTGAATTTTTTTTATGAAACATGGACATGGATAATAAATATATCCCAGTATATACATATGTAAAAACAAACTCGAATGATAAATAGATTGTGAAATTAACCCTTACCAATTTTGGAAACATACGAAACATACACCCCATGAAAAAGGTATCAAACAATGAATATGTAAATAAACATAAATTATGTTTTATTATATAAAGAATATAATTATGGGTAGCACATATAGTACACAAAAGTTAATAGTGGTAATATGGCATGAATCACACGTGAATAAGGAGTGAGATGAAAACCCCTTACCTTGTACTATTCCTTGATAGGATGTAGGTTAACCTCTTGTATAATAGTTAAATAATTGTTATTAAATAATCAAATAATAATATACATAAATATGATATCATATATGATATTTTAGTATTTCATTGTTAATAATATTTTAGCATTACCGTCGTTTTGGGTGTCAACTGATTCGTTTTCCTTTATATGCTTCGTTACGTAAGTCATGTTTGTTATGAATAGGTTTATCTAATTCAACTCCAGAATGATATCAAGTCTTTAAACATTACTTTTAATCGTCAAATTATAATTATTCTTGAATGGATATGATGTGGAAATTAATCACATCGTGTTCGTGGATATGGTAATCCGTACGTACGCACGAACGCTACTTCCATTTCATTTTTCATTTTAAAAGGAATAAAAACCAAATTATATATAGGTATATTATTATTCCAATATAATATAATATCTTATATTAGTTTCTTATGTTCATTAACGCCATCCTTTATATGTTCCATGTATGGTATAAATGAGTAATATCACTTTGTGGGGGCGGTAGTCCGCACTTCCTCAAATGAAATTATCATATATATATACAACATGAAACGAATAATGGTATACTATAAAATAGAATTAAATAAGCTTATATATAAAATATATATCATTAATATCATATTTAATTATAGTTCCATCATAATGGACACTATGAGAGGTGGTAGGAGATAATTGAACAATCATCGTTTCGTGAGGTGTTTGGTTGCCATCCACAGAAACATTATGTTCTTCACCCATTAGATGGAGGTGTGTGTAAGTATAGTTTGAATATTTCTCATAAAAATATCCTAGTATATTTTGGATACTGGTTTTGTTACAAAAGAAAATAATAAGAAGAGTTTAGGGGTTTTAGAATTAAAATAAAATAAAAGAAGCTAAGAGAAATCAATACCTTTATTTTTGGTAACTCCCTTTGGTTTGAACCAAAAAAGACTCTTGAAGTGACTTCTACCTAAAGTATGGCTTCTAGGAGGATTATAGGGATTTCCAGAGCTTAATTGGGAAATGGTTTGACGAGCCAAAAGGCTTGAGAGGTGTGAGGAATTGGTTAGATGAGGTGACATTTTATAAGGGGGAGGAGGGGCTCTTTAGGAAAAACATAATGTGTTATTTTATAATAAATTCCTTTTAGGTTTATAATGGATCCAAACAAGATTATTTGAAGTATAAGGTGGGGATGGGTTGAAATAATTTTAACCAATAGATTTTATAAAGGTTTGGGACATCTTATTAACCTTATCATTTAGTTTTAACTCTTAGTTAATTTGTTTGACATTTACCATGTCACTTTGTATTTTTATATTATATAGTTTATAAACATACTATATATATCCAAGTGACCCCCATGTGGTCCATTAATGATACAACTATCATGATATAACTCCTTTTCCCGATCCTTATATTTTTATGAATATAATATCAATTAATAATATAATATTTGTTTTAAATACTCATTTATGTTAATTTTGACACTATTCAAAAATTGATTTCGGTAAAGTCATAAAAACTTTATTAATTAAAACCAAATTAATTGAAGAAATACTATCATGTCATTTTAACCAATAAAAATTATATATTTTATCAAAACGTTCAAATTATATTTTTTTACATTTATAAATCCAATTATTTGATTCATTCATTAATATGGAAAATACTACATCATTATTGTGTCATAAATAAATTTAATTATTAAATTTCTAAAAATTATAAATAAAATACCATTATGTTTTAAATCATTGTAGATTTCTAATAAATATATATATTCTAAAATCCAACATATATAAACCTAAATGAAAATTGTTTTTCTAAAAGATATATGTTTATGTTATTTTTGTATTTTCATTAACTTAATTAATATAAAGTGTCCTTATCAACGAAAAGTGGCTCCATGGGGTCTCAAAATAGACCCAAAGATGCCCATGGTCGGAAATTTACCAACCAATATGTTTAGGACACGTTTTAGGGTAATTTATTATTATTATAATATTATTTTGTTACCCTTATTTACTGGACTTACCCTTTAACCGTGTTAAATAAAATATTTACCCAAGTAATTATTCAAAATGTCTAAAAATAATTGTTACCTATTTACAAAATTTTGAAATAATGATTACAAATATGGAATCCATTTTTATAAATTGAAAACATTTAAGTGTCATAAATTAATTTAAAATTAATTCCCGTTGTTAAAACAAAAAGCATGTTTTTAAGAGATAATAACTATAAAAAAATTGACACTTGTTTATGTCTGGTTTAATTGTGAAATTATGTCAAATTACCAACAATGTATTAAATGGTAAAAATATATATTTTAAATATACTTTAAAACCACTCAAATTCATAACTTATAACTATTAATTCTTTCGATTTAAAAAGTTGTTTTTAACTAAAATTTAGTAATTTTCACTATTCATTAAAATATAAATGTTGTCCGAAAAGTACCAAAATTTCACCCTAGGATAATTTAAATATTCCGAATCAAAAAATGAAGTCCATTTTGAAATATAAAATATATAAAATTTAAAAAATTTGGTATTACTATTCATAACGACTAGTTTGATTGGTTGTATTGTGTGTTAGAACTCGAAGCTGCGTAGAACACACTCTACTGTATTATTAAAAGAGAAGCGTACCATGGAAGCTTAGGTTGTAACATCATATATGATATCATAAATATTAAAATGGTTATTTTATAATTTAATAACATTCTTAAATATATTATACACAAGTTTAAAATATGTTCAATCAAAAGGAAGAAAATGGTAAGGGATTTCATCAAAAATTATTTTAATTGAGGCATATTGTATTATTATTAACCTAATTTCAAATTTATAGTGCATATAATATCCATTGATATGTATTATATTAAATAATTAACTATAAATGGTAATTTAAGTTTCGTTTTGATCTATTTATTTTAAGGTTATTTGAATTGAGTGTTATAAAGTGGTAAAGTATTCCATCTCGATATTCCTTTTCATTAGGTCATATTACATCCACACGGTCGTTAATATTTTAGGATTATTTGTAAATAAATTAGAATATATAATTCGGTATTTCAAATATTTTTATGTGTATTTACATTTATTTTATTTAAATTTATATTTTGTACACAAATACAATTTATTTATTTATTCTCTCTTCATCTTTATGAACATTTTAAGGGTTTATTTCACAGTATCATTCTATGAAATATTATTTATTCATGAATTCCCAGAAAATAAAATTATTTGACAAATTTTCAATAAACCCTTTTATTTAACCCCCCATTGGTTATTAGAGTTCTTTTACATTTAACAGTACTATTTTTACACTAATTTTTTCAAAAAGTTTTAGAATTATTTTTTTAAGAAAACCCATATTCATTTCTCTCCTCAGTCAGAAACTTCTTTTCTCTCTAAATCATATTTTATAAAAATGATATGATTTTTTTGTTCTTTTTTAAAAAATATTTTAATTTTTTTATCCCTTTTGTCTTTTACATATTGTTTTAATGGAATAATATTATCCCATTCCAAATAATTCAATTTTATAACCTTTTTACTATGAAAGAGGAATCTCCTTTTACCATGTATAACATGTAAAATATTACCAAACATCTTTTCATTGAATATTTATTTCTTATTTTTAAATATTTTTTAAAATATTTTTTCTAAAATTATATTAAAAAAATAGATTTTTAAAATAATTATCATAATGAAAATGATATTTTACTCATTAATTTTTTAAATATATTTTTACAATTTTTCTCTTAATCCATGAAAACATCCCTTTATGATTAATACACCTAGGAGATGTTGTGTTCATGCCATCCTTATCCTCCATATGGTTGTATATGGATTTATTTGACTAATGATAGTATTAAATTGCACTAACCTGATCCCTTCATTAATCCCGCTGAAATATTTAATTTCTTATAACCATTGGACATTTAATTTCCACCAAATATCCTTAACATTTATAATGGATATGATTATAGAATAACCCTTGTGGTTTTTTTAACAATGTTTTGTATTTCATAAAAATAAAAAATCTTTGTAAAAGAATGTTTTTGCTATTCAAGATTAGACCTGGTCATTCGTAATTATTTTTTAATGAAAACTCAAATACGATGGAGGTGAAGACCCAAACACAAAAGGGGATAAATGTTTTTCTTATGAGAACGTTTTTTTTCTAGACATAGGTTTCCAGACTCAATTTTTTAGACTATGAAGAATCAGACACAAAAGGTTTAATGAATATATAAGATGGGTGTTTTGAAAGGGTGTGATCAGATGCACCATAGGACTCAAATCTACTAACATGATGTACAAGATTCATTATTCTCATCATTGTTTAGAAATTCATATATTATTGATTTCAAGAATTTTTTCTTTTCTGAAACCAGAAAAAGAATGAAGTTATTGAGAATTAATGTATGATGTCACTGAAGTGGTTAATTGAATAAATTTATGTTGGGAGTTTTAATGATATTAAACATTCTAACCTCAAATAAAATGATTCTTTTCTAGTCATAAAGTTTGCATAAATAATGAAAAGTACTATGAAAAAATATTTTTAAGGAGTAGAAGAATTTTAAATATTGTATCAGTTCTAAAAATAAATTAAATGTTTTTATCATATTCAGAATTACGGGAAACAAATTTTTTTTAGAAGTCTGAATGATTTATAGTTAATATGTTTGCATGCTTTTTAAATTTGAAGATTATACATTCCATCATAAATAAAATTCCATATTAATTAATATTCCTTCATAATGGTAATTACATCTTCATGAGAAATCAATCGTGATGGAAATTCCTTCATTTTGAGGATTCTACCAAAATAACTTTGAGAAAAAAAGATAATCAAACATACTAATAAAATTAAATTCAATCAGAATGCCTTTGAGGAGGAAGTCCAATTACACTTACTCTAATAATGAAGGATAATATGATTGACTCTAATGAGTAAATTCAGTCATACTGAATAATAGAAGGAATTCTGATTTGACTAACCCTGAGAATGAAATTCATTTCATCATAATTATTTGAGTAATTTAATTATAATTGGATTTTAATGTTAATTACAGAGATAAGTTTATGAATGCAATATCATAGTGAACATGGGATGTTTATCATAATGAATCTAATGAAGTTCCATTGGATAGAATAAATAATAGTGAGTTCTATAAGATTTTATTTATTCAATATTAATTTTTAAATGAGTTTGTTTTTCATAGATTTGAATTTTTTTTAAGAGGGATTTTTTTAGTTTTCAACAATTTCAATTTGGAGTCAATTATTAATATAAGTAGAGTTCATTTGTATTTTTTTAATTGTTGGAAATGCAAAGAAATTCATAGTTATTGTCAGGTATTTCTTTCTAGAATGTGATATTATATATAGGTAAAAACCTTAATGTTTTTACCAAACTGAGGGAGGTCGTACTAATCATTTGAGATGAGTTTGAGAAGTATTGTTGGTGAAAATGGGATATCATAAATATTCCATCATAATGAAACAATCAAATTAATGATCGGACCCAAAGTCATCATACTATTATTTTGTATAGTGTATTTTTGAGAAAAAGTATTGTTATATTTTCTTTTTGTGGCTCAATTTTTTTGTAAAAAAAGATTTGTAAATTGAAGGGATAGAGTATAATCATTCCTATCAGGATATAGATTGTGTATAATGGAATATGGAACAATTTTTATTCAGTTATTTTTTTTTTATTTTCCATAGACCCATGATTTAATTCCTTGACACCAGTTACCTAGAGTTAGTGCATTATTATATAACATTGAAATGATCAAAAGGGATTAAATCCTGAAATATCGATCAGTTTAGTAGCCTTATAAGTACTAGAAACATTCATAAGTTTTACATTACATCATGAAATAAAAACATCAATAAAATTTGGTCCCCTTTTGAACACACTTATATTCATAGCCTATCCCAACATGTTAAAAATAGAATACTTCTTCACATCTTTGGATAAAATAAAACATAGAAAGAGGTGAGCTCTGATGATCATTAAGAAAAAATATAGCAGAAACTTTCATAAATAAGGTTAATCATTTAAGGGAATATAGAATAATCAAACAAAAGCCTTTTATACAAAAAATCACCATAATATGGAAAAGATAAATTCAAATAATTACATTTACATATTAACATGGGAATTCTACTAGTCAAATAATCACCTCCAATATTAATTTCCATTTTCATAATGACAGAATGCAAAATGCCAGAAATCATAACAACATAGTCAAGGCCCTATTCCAAGACTACAATTTATGATTTTTTTCAAGGCCTTTTTCCAAGAAACTAGTTTGTCTCAAGAGTCATATTTATGAATTGAGTAGCTATAGTGGGCTCCACCCATCACTTACTATGTCCAATGCATTCCTCATATGAAAAAGTATAAACATAACATAAACATTCGTATTAAGACTAGAATAAAAAATGTCAATAATTTATCTATAAACCATGAATGGTGTTTAAGTAACACATCCACAGTCAAACATATCACATAACTGTCAATACAATATTGAATTTTTTATCATAATAAATCATGTTCAAAAAAGCTTAAAATCCATCAAATGATATTGAAAGAGAAGAAATCAAAACTTTTATTGAGAAATATCTCTATCTATATTGAAATAATTGAAAATTAATATCATTATAAAAGAAAAAATTTATTTTGAAAATATTCTTATAAGATTATATGGGAAGATTTGATGATGATATAATGGAAAAAAATATTCCCACCAACCATATATGTTAAAAAAATACATTCTTACCCAAATTTTGTCAAAAAGTTCCTAAAGTACCTTTTTTGGAAAAAGACAGAAATATTTCTTTCAAAATATATATGGATAAATAAGGGTATAAATGATGTTAATCCATAGTATAGTATATAGTAAAAGTTATTTGAATGATCTTTTTAATAAAAAAAGGATGATGACGATAAAGAGGCCCCATTAGATATTTAGGTAAAAACAACCTCGGATAATAAAGAGAATGTGAAATTATCCCTTACCTTATAATTTTCCTTGGTTGAGGATAATTATCATTTTATATAATAGTTAAATAATTTTTATTAAATTATAGAAGAACCATATAGGTTAATATGTTATCATATATGAACATCTACTATTAATTTGTTAATTATATTTTCGTATTATCGTCATTTATGGTGTTAACTGATTCATTGACTTAATATGTTTTTTTACATAATTTGTGTGTGTTATGGATAAGATATATTTTATTCATATCAATAATGATATAAAATTCATAAACATTATTTTTAATCGTCAAATGAAAATTATTCTTGAATGATTACGATGTGGAATGAATCTCATCGCTTTTATGGTGACCGTAATTTGTACGAATGCACGAGCGACAAAATATTTCAATTGAAGATGAAATAAAAAATAATTGAATGTTATATCATATATAAATAATAACTAACATGTTATTTTATTATTTACATAAATTATACATCGTTATTATACCCATCCAAATAATGATGTGTTTCAATAATAAACATCACCACAAAGTGGAGACGGTATGTCGTACGCACATATGTATAGTGACTTTTTCATTCATATGATGGATAGAATAATTAATATGGTTGTACCATTTTTATAATAATATAATAGTATATAGAATTTACTAGATTTATTATTTTATAATGGAAACAACAATGAAAGAGGAAGTGGAAGTAGAAAAGAACTTCACCGAGGTGATGAAATATTTACCACTTCTTTGTGTTCTTCCTTTATAGTTGATCAAAAGGTCTTTTTAGGTTGCCTTTATTACCAAATTATGGCCTCTAGGATGAGTATATAAATTTTGGGAGGATATTTTGGTAGGGTATGGCTGATTAAAAGGCTTTTGGAGTTGTGAACATAAGATAAGGGGGAGGTCCCTTTTATTAGAGAGATGTTTTACAGTTAGCATGTCTATTTGTATTTTTATATTATATTGTTAATAAACATACTATAACCAGAAAAGAGAACCCCATGTAGTTAATTATTAATATATATAACCTTATCTAAATAATTTGTAATATGCTTATTTTTTTAGGAATGTTATATCAATTAATAATATAATATTTATTTTAAAAACTCTTTTATGTGAATTTTTACAGTATTTGATATTTTGTTTTTGTTAAAGTCATATCAGCATGATTACTTGGATCATATTCATTTAATAAACAACTACATGTATTATTAACCTTAATTTTTTTTAATTCATCAAAAGTCTCAAATTATATTTATTTTGATATATATACTATTAATTATTTTTATCATTTAGTAATAAGGTAATTACTACATCATCATTCTGTCAGAAATAAATATAATTATTTAATGTCTAAAATTAAAAATAAAATACCATTGTATATGAAAAAATTATATTATTTTTTATGAATATTTATTTCCAAATTTATCTTATGTATAACCATATATTAAAAATGTTTTAGTTTTAAAAACATGAATTTAACAGTTTTAACTCTACATTGATTAAAATAATAATAAATTTCTTAATCTAATCCAAGAGGACCTAAATGATCATATTTTATTCCTAAGGTTGTTTTTGGTCAAATTAGACTTATCCAATAGAATTATTACATTTTTCAGGGTAATACTAATATCATTTTTACATTTAATTACCCTATGTAGTTTTAACCGTGGTAAATAAAAGTTAAAAGTTACTATTCACCAAAAATTATTTTCATCTTATTGAACCAAATTTTACTTACTGATATAAACTGTTTCTCTGGGATTTTTTAAATTCAATTCACAGAAGATGTAAAATTATGTTTTATTCAAATTTTCAAATTCTCTTAAGATGTGAATAAAAGATGGAAAAAAGTTCAATAAATTTTTTATATATATAAACATCTTATAAAATTACTCCAATGAACTACACTAACCTTATATAGGAAATATGTATCTATTATGATCTAAAATAAATTTAAATAAAATAAATTAATATTTAAATAAAAATTCTATTTTAACCAATAATGAAGTGTTATTTAGTTTTCATAAAAAATTGAATGTCTTTAGAAAAATAAAAAAAATTCACCCTAAGCTAATTTCGATGTTATGAATTCAAAAATAAAATCCATTTTGAAAAATAAAATTTATAAAATTTCAAAATGTGGGTTTTATTATTTATAACAGGTAGTTTGATAAATTTGTGTGTGCTCGAGATGGTGTTGCGTGTTTCAGAAGTTATTGAATTACTTTGAAGGGAAAACGTACTATGAAATTTTGGGGTGTTACATTCTCCACTCCTTTAATTTATTGTTTCCTCACAAATTCAAAATTTTCTTCATAAATAAAAAGTATAAAATATAAACTTCCTTTGTGGAAACCCCACATCAAAATTTTGGTTAATAAATTATAGTTTTAATAATAATGAAAGGTAAATGAGAATGTTACCACCAAATTAGGGTTTCGAATAAGAGAAAATTTGTGGAAATTATTGACATGAAATTAAAGTGAAAATGTAAATATTTATAGGGAGTGATTGAGTTCATCAATCACAAATAATTTTTAAATTTTGGGCCTCAAATCCATCAATATATAATGATTAAAAGTATCCTAAATTCAAAAAAAACATATGGTATTAGGATAACACATTTTTTGTTTTAATATCCCTTACCTAATGTTTAAGAATTAATTTTTTTTCATATAATTAGAGAATTATATATATATATATACTACACATCTGGAGTTTCATCTTTCAACTAATTTCTACCACAAACTCATATTTCAATCCAAAAGATAGTCGAACTCAAAAAAATTCTATTTATCCTAATAGTATAAGGTTCCAAATATTAAAATATACCATTGAAATAAAAAAATATTTTTTAATAACCTCGGACATCCATTAGAATATTGGTAGGTAATAACGATTTGTTGCACATTGGTTGTGGGTTTGATTCTTACATCTTTGTCCGCCCCGACGGGTTACCGCCCAACCTGCAGGTTAGCCTTTCCCTAAATCTATAGTATTATAATATTCCAAAAAAATCTGAAGAACTGTTTTAACCATAAAAAATATTATCCAAAGTTCAAATTAATCAATTCCAATCTTTATAGTTATCCTAAATACCTCTGTCTAGACTCTCCCTAGAAAGTATCTAAATTCCAAAATCAATTGTAACATCAGATTCTCCAAACTAAGTAAAGTTCATATTGTTGTCACAAACTTAAAATAGGATTACATTTATCATACTAAAAAATTAATGAAAACAAAAATTACTACAATAAAATCAATATATATATCACCTTATTCTTATAACAAAAATATAATTATTGAGTCCAAAAACACAAATACATTTATTATTCCACTTAAACTGTAGTAACAACATAAGCTTTTCCTTTCTCCCTTGTCCTTTTCTAAGGTAATTTTATTTGGCGATTAAGAAATTCATTTTCATAATTCCACATTTCACTAAAATTTTAGCATTTAATATTGACAACAACTTTCTTTTCCATGCTATCACGAGCATGGTGGCCTTTTTCACCACAAGTGTAACAGACTCCCATTCCAGTTTGGCAAGTACCAGGGTGTTTCTTCCCACAGTTATCACATAATGGAAAATCATTCTTTCACTCTTTCCCTTTATCTATCTCTTTACCTAACATTTTCTTCTTCTCTTGCTTTACGTTATTTTCATACGATTTACGGAATTCATTTTCTGTCTTGATAGCACATGAGACAAAATATCCATACAACAACAAGGATTGTGAGACTAATTCTCAGTGGATAAATGGTTTTAACCCAAAAAATAATCGATCAATCTTACTCCTTGGGTTATGTATATAATCTGTTGAATTCTTTTGTAACCATGTAATGTTAGTATCATACTTTGCGACATTCTCAAATTATTTTTTCCTTAGACTCCGAAATTTCCTTTCAATTTCCGTTCGATGGTCCTGAAGAAAGTATTTTTCTATGAAAATCCTTTAAAACTCATTTATTCCATAGTTGACACTTATCAATTTACCATTTTCCTTTGAATAAATGACCACCATGGATATGCATCTCTCGTGAGGAGATACACCGCCATGATAATTATTCCCATTCGCTACTCACTATATAATGAAATATTATCTCTAAGGAACTTATCCATTTCTCAGCAAAAAAATGGATTTATAGTCCCATTGATGTATGGTGGTTGCTTCCTCGTGAAGAGATCTAACATTGAACCTCCGCATTGTGGATCAGGGTGCACCATACGGGTAAGGTTGTGACTAATAACCTGAGTGAGTTGTCCTAGTATGGTGATAAGATGATCATCACTAGTTGCTTCACTATCTCCACTATAATTATCTTGAGTATGAGGGAAATCCCTACATGGATTACAGGTATCGATATGGTTTCCATTCCTTCTACTAGGCACTATTTCTAAAAAATGGCATACACTAGATTAGTTTATGAATCACAATACATAATTCCAAAATTTTAAAACACTTAACATAAATTGAATAGTTTATGGATATAATCCATAATCATAAAAATGTTTTCATGGAGGAAGTATATACCCATAAACCCTTCATAATGGTTTGTGAAGAAAATGAGAATTATCCTAAGCATATCCCTCGAATGTGTCGTAACCCAGAGTGCAGCAAATCCCTTTGTCGTGCATTAGTTCTCGGTCAAGTCTCTCCCAAAGCAGTGTTTTTGAGTTTTACCCATAGGTACATCTATGATAGAGCTGGATCTACCTACTATTTTCCAAACAGAGATGTATTCCTTGTAATAGTCACAAAATATCTAATGTACAAAAATTATAATAATTTTTTATATACTAATCCTTAAATTCTTTTTTAGGGTAGTGTTCTCTAATCAGAGTTTTTCTAAATCTAGTTTCCAAGGTATGTACTAAACTTCTTATGATACCAATTGTAATGTCTCGGCCCAAATAACCCAGAGTCGGTGCATTATTACATTACTTTGGCATGATCCCAAAGGATAAAATCCCGAAAGACCGATCACATTACTATCCTTTGATGTACTAGATACATTCATATGTATTACATTACATCATGAAATAAAAAAAACCAATAACATTTATTTCAATTTTTAAAACACTTATATCATTAGGTGATCCCTGTAGTCCAACCATAAAATACTTTTTCAAATCCTAGGATAAATATAACATAGACAAGGGTGGTCTTAGATGCCTAGTAAGGATAACAATATAGCAAAAAATTTAATAAATAAGAATAAGCATTTTAGGCAATTTATAACACTAAAACAAAATCCTTTTGAAGATAAACTTCTGCATAATATGAAAAATATAAAATCAAATAGTGCCATATACATATTCACATGGATATTCTACTTGTTGAATAATCAAATTCAATATCAATAGACAATTTCATAAATATGGAATGCATAATTCTAGACTTCATAGCCACATTGTCGAGGCCTTGTGCCAAGACTATAAATAAGATTTTGTCAAGGCCTTATGCCAAGACACTAGTTTTTCTCATGAGACCTACCGATGCATTGAATCACTATATCGGGCTAGACCCATCACATACTATGTCCAATAAATTCCTCATATAGAGAGGTTTAGACAAAACAAAATCATTTTTATTAAAACTAGCATACGAAATGTCAATACTTTATCCAGAAAACATGAATGGTTTAAAAATAACACATCCACAGTCCATCATATCAAATAACCTTCAATAAAACATGAAATATTTGTATCAAAATAATTTAACATCAAACAAGCTTAAAATCCATCAAAGGGTGTTGACACATATGAAATCCAAATTTTTTTAAAGAAATATATCATTCTATTTTGAAATCATTAAAAAGTCATAAAATTTTAAAAGATAAAATTTATTATCAAAATAATATTATAATATTTTATGGGGAGATTTTATGAGAATATAATGGCCGAAAATACCCACACACACCATATAAGTAAAAAAAAGACATTCTTACCATAATTTTGTCAAAAAGGTCATAATGTACTTTGTTTGGAAAACAAGAAGAACATTTCTTTCAAAATATAAATGGCCAAACAAGGATATAAATGAATCTAACCCATAGTATAGTAAATATTAAAAATGATTTGAATTACATTTTTAATAATACATTGATGTGGATGATAAAGAGGACTCAGAAGATACTTATGTAAAAACAATCTCAGATAATAATGATATTGCGAAATTAACAATTACCTTGTAATTTTTCTTGGTCAAGGGTACATTAAAATATAGAATAATAGTTAAATAATTTTTAATAAATTATTCATGAATCATATAAGTAAATATTATATGATATATGACCTTCTAATATTACTTTGTTAATAATATTTTAGTATTGTCGTCGTTTCGGGTGTTAATAGATTCATTTTCCTCCATATGTTTTATTACGTAGGTTTTGTTTGTTATAAATAGGATGTATTTGATTCATATCCAGAAAGATATTAAGTTCTTGAATATTATTTTTAATCATAAAATGAAAATTATTCTTGAATTATTATGATGTTGAATGAATCTCATCGTGTTCGTAGAGACGGCAATCCTTACGTACGCACGAGTGACAATATCATTCAATTGAATATGAAATTTTTTATAATTTAAGGTTATATATTATAAAATGAATTATTTACATGATATATTTATTATTTACATCAATTTTACATCATTATTATATACATCCAAATAATGAAGTGTTTGAATAACAAAGTAAACCACAACGTGGAGACGGTAAGTTGTACGGACGCACGTATGGTGACTTTTTCATTCATGTGATAGATTGAATTATGAATATGGTTGTAACATTTTTATAATAACATCACAGTATAGATAAGATACTGTAGTTATTATTTTCTATCAAAAACAATAATGAAATAGGATTTGGAAAAAGGAAAAACTTGAAAGAGGTGATGATATATTTACCTCTTCCTCAGGTTCTTCCTTTTGATTTGATCAAAATGGATAATTAGGTTAGAATTATGACCAAAAGAAGGCCTCTTGGATGAAGAGAGGAATTTTTGAATTATATTTGGCCAGGGTTTGGTAGATCCAAAAGGCTTTGGAGGTGTGAAATTATGAGAAGGGGAAGTGCCCTTTGATATGATATGTGAGGATCACTTTAGGAAAACATTGAAATATTATTTTATAATACAATAATTTTCGGTTTCTAATGGCACACAAAATGAATTATTTTTAGGATAAGGTGTGTAGGGGTCGAGAAAATCTCATCCAATAGGTTTTAGATAGTTTTAGGTGGCCATATTTACCTTATCATTTAGATTTTACACTTAGTTAAATTGTTTGACATTTACCATGTATCTTTGTATTTTTAATTTATATGGTTAATAAAATTACAATAACAAGCCAAAAAAATCCCAAGTGGTTCATTATTAATATATATAACCTTAAATAAGTCATTTGGCAGAACCTTATATTTTTAGGAATATTATATCAGTTAATAATAAAATATTTGTTTTAAAAACTATTTTATATCAATTTTGACAGTATTGGGTTTTTTGTTTTTCATAATGTCATAAAAACTTGATTACTTCAAAAAAAATTCATTTAATCAATACTAAAATGTCATATTAACCTATAAAATTAGTGTAATTTATCAAATGTCACAAATTCGATTTATTTGTATATCTATAATATTAAATATTTTAATCATTCATTCATAAGGTAATTAATGAATTATCATTGCGTCATAAATAAATTTAATTATTTAATGTCTAAAAATTAAAATTATAATACCATTATGTAGGAAATATTTTTATCGTTCTAATGAATATTTATAGTTGAATATATCTTATGTGTACCACAATATTAAAAATGTTTTAGTTATGAAAATATGAATTTAACACTTTTAACTCTTCATTGAATTAAATAATAATAAATTTTCTAATCTATTCCATGTAGACATAAAGGATCATATATTATTCCTAAGGTTATTTTTTGTTGAATTACACTTATCCAATAGAATTAGGACATGGGTTTGCATAATAATAATATCATTTTTACCTTTAATTACCCTATTATCTTCTAACCGTGGTTAATAAAAGTTAAAAGTTACTTTTCTACAAAAAATATTTTCATCTTATTGAACCAAATATCACTTAATGATATTAAATTTTCCTCTCATACTATTGATGCTAAATTCAAAGAAGCAGTAAATTTATGTTTTATGAAAATATTCAAAAGGTCCGAGGAGGTGGGTAAAAGACGTTAAAAAGTTCAATAAAATATTTATATACCTTAACTTATTATAAAATGACACCAATGAATTCAGTTGAACATATATATGTATTATTTTTCTATTTTTAAATAAAATTAATTTAAATAAAATATATAATTATTTAAATAATATGTCTGTTTTAATCAATAACGCAGTATTTTTCACTATTCATAAAAAATTGAATGTTTTCAGATAAATAACAAAAATTATCCCTAAAATAATTTTGATATTATGAATTCAAAAATGAATTCCATAATGAAAAATAGAATTAATAAAATTTCAAAAGGGGGATATTACTGTTCATAATTCCTACTTTGATAAGTTGTGGTGCACGCAACTTGGTGTTTTGTGTTGTGAAAGTTATTGAATTCCATTGAAGAGATAACAAACAATGAAATCTTGGGGTGTTACACATTAGACTGGATGTGGAAAGTATGTAGGTTCTCACACTATGGTCGAACATTGTAAATCATGTTTGATTTACTTACATTATAAATTTTTCAGGCATGAATAATTTTTAAAAGATGATAAAGATATGAATATTAATATATTGTAGGAGTTATGTTATAAATAATTGAAACTTATAGAAAGAGAAAAACCAATTCACCACCTCTAGGTTGTTATTTTATGCATGGTAACATCAATTGGTATCAAACACAAAAGTTCCCTTATTTAATCCTTATCATATATAATATAAAATTATTTCTATATTATAACAATTACTACATTTGATGGAAATCAAATATATGGATTGAAAAATAGTATAAGTAATTATCTATTATATCTTGTAAAAGTTGTTTTTTATGTTGTTACTATTGGTTTTCCACCTATTGAGAAATATTCCCTCAGGATTCTAGTTTAAATGATAAATATAAAAGTTGATGGAAAGGCTAGAAATTATATCTTTATATATTTATCAAAAAATGAATTTATGAAGATAATGGGTCTCAAAATATCAAAGAGTGTGTTGGAGAATATAGAATTTAGTTTTGAATGGAATAATAATTTAATGGAAGAAAAGATACCAATAAGGATTTTTAGGTATGAAGATATAAGGATGTGAGATGGAGAAACTATTGACCAATACATTACTAGAGTAAATAAAATTGTTTGCAACATTATTGGATTCCGATATAACCAGGATTATTTTACTACGATGAAGAAAGATATGGGAAAGTTCATGAGACAATATTTATTCTAAAATTGACTATTTAAAATATAATGATTATTTATGTCTTCATAAATTGATAAAATTTATTTTTTTCTCTATATTGAGAGAAGATTTAATTTTCAAAAAGAACATGAAATATAAAATGGATATTGAATCAATACGAAAAATAAAAATTCAATTAGTTGAAGAAGATTATATTTGTGACTCCGAATAAAAAATATAAGATGAGTTTAATAAAAAAAATTATATGTTTTATATACGTGAACAATTTAAGAGGAAGAGGAAAGTATGTATCTAAACATCTTCTCAACTATTTTGATTATATGAGAATCAAAAAATTTAATATGAACTACCCTAATAAGAACGTTAGAGAATATTGATATGGTTATAATCAAAAACTAAATTGAAGAAGTGTGAAGAAATTTCTAAGAAGAAAAATCATCGAAAAAATATAATAAGATGTTCACGAGATAAATACGGTGTATTTTGAGTAAGAAAGTTGAATGAAACTCAATTGAACAAATAATTTTTAACATAAAACATTAAAATTTTTCAAAACCTTCAATAGATGGGATAAAAAATAATAACTACATATTGAAGAAGGTGTTAAAGAATCCAATTTAGATTATAATCTAATAAAAACAATTTCATATCTTGAGTAAAATTAAACTCTTAAGAAAGAAATATGAGTATGGTAAAAAATTTAATAAAATTCTAATGAAAGAAAATATATCATCATATAGAAGGAAGAATTCATTCCATAAATATTATGTTAAATAATTTGAATTGGTGAATATGGAATGATGGATAAAGATATCAGTATAAATATCAAAGCTAAAAAATAATATGTTAAAAAGTTTCAATAAATACTTCATCTGTCAAAATATACGTTGATGAATTTGTATGAAAAATTAAACAAAGCCTAAAATGTAAAATGTTTTAGTTGAAAATTTTCTAACAAAGATCAAATCAATAACTTGGTGAAATCCTCACCCACCAAAAATAAATTTTCATCAATTTTTTTTCAAACATTTCATGTTCCTTGAATAATTGTTATGAAATAATGAGTGGGAAACTTCATGTGAGAATCCTATCACCTCTAAAAATTTTAAAACCTCTATCATATTTAATGTTGAACCATTCCAAAATAAAGTTGAAATAGTAAGAATTTGTCAATCTAAACACAGTTTCTACAGTTAAAGTTCTTACTTTAATATAAAATCATGATTTTATGGGTATTTCTTTTATTGTGGAATTGTTGGAAACTAGGTCTGTTTCTGCTAAAAAACATTTCACTTCTTAGGTGAAGATTTTAATAAAGGGAAATCAATTATGGAAGAAGGTTGAGTAACTTTCCAAAACCACATGATTTTATAAATTTAAAATCTCAAGATGTTTGAAACTTTTCCTAAAGAATAAATTTGAATGTATAGAAGAAGATTGTGGAATATGTGATCAAGATATCCATCATCATGAATGATTTATGAAATTCCATCCAAAATATGTTTCTTATGGTAGTAGACTAAATAAACCATGAAATAAGATTGTTGAGGAAAGTGATGTTTTTTAGACAAATTTGAAATCATATAGAAAGAATAAACCATGGATACTTGATATTGGTCCTTATTCAAATATTCTAGCTGATGTTAAAATCATGAATCATGTTGAAATTAATGATGGAGGACAAGTTACTTTTTTTAATTATAACAATATAAAATCAGAGTGGTTGAGAGTGATGATGAAAAGTTGAACTATAAGGATGTTTTGTTGGTGGATCAGCTAAAACATAACATAAATAGTGGATGTCATCTTTCTAAGGAAGGGTAAAAGGGGAATTTCATCAAATATTATTGTATCATAAAAAGTGTTAATGATAACTAAGTGGTCAAAAAGGATAATGAACAATTGTTAATTTTTTCCAAATTAGTGAGTCTAGTAAATCTTATTACATGAGTGTGGAAGATCAAAAAAAACTAGGGCATCGAAAACCTGGGATCCTTGGGAAGAAAAACATGAAAAAAATTCTAATTTTGATGATATTCATTATTTTCCAAAATAGAAAACAAATTATGTATATGTAACTAATACATGTCAAAAATAGATGACTACTAACAAAAGTCATAAGAGAGTTGACCTTCAGTCCGCTAGACCTATTAATCTTATTAAATTTGATATATGTGGGCTAATTTATCATCAATGAATAAATGATTATCTATATATTATCAATTTTTTTTATTATTTCACTCACATGAAAAACATCATGTTTTTTAAACAGAAGTTGGAGGCTATAGATATATTATGGTTTTTTAGTAATGATGTTTTATCAATAAATGGGGGTTTATATAAAGAGGTTTTTGATATATAATAGTACATAATTTATGAGCCATGATTTTTATATATAACTAAGAAATACTGGTATCAAACATCAGTATAGTTTTAAATATACTCCACAATGAAATTGAGTTGTAGAATTAAAGAATAGCTGTTTTGTGGAAATGGGATGAATTATTATTGTAGAATACAATCATTACATGTTAAATAAGAGATAAGCAGTCAGTACTACTCTATATTTCAAGAGATATTGTTATTGTGATTGGTAAAAACAAGACATCTATTAAAATGTTGTTTTAAAACATTTCTTATGTACATTTTTGTTTTGGGAAGTCCTTGTTTACATAAAATAAAGAATTTGAATAAGTTAATATTTAATGGGAAAGATGAAGAATGAAATTTTATGGGATATTATTCTAATGTAAGAAGTTTCAAATGCTAGAAGAAATGCATACAAAATATGGTGGACTCATATGAGGTGAATGTAATTGAATATATAAAATCCTTAAACAAATTTGATATGAATTCTTAGAATGATGAATGACAGATTTACAATGATAGTGAAAAATCTTCCAAACATCCTTACCAATATTCCAGAGAATCGTGTTGTAACGAATGTTCATACAAAAAAAAACAAATAAATTTATTTCCATAAAATTATATGTTGAGTTCAAAATATTATTTTGAATTAGAATGATCTATTTCAAACTGGATAAATGATTAGACTATAAAATTAGATTTATCTCAACTCAAATGTATTACTGTAAAATGCTTTAGAAGTTATTATACCCAATGAATTGGTGAATTCTATGAATGAAGTGTTAGATCCTACTGTGAAAAACGAAACATGTTAAATTTTTCCATGCTAGAAAGGTACAAATGTTATCAAAAAATTTGGGTTTATAAATATAAATTAAATATACATAGAGAGGTTTCAATTATAATGAACCATATTTTTATGAAGTTTCAGATCATTTGTTTTTCAATTTGATTCCTTTGTCTAATCTGGGAAAACATCTAAAAATTCCTCCAGATATTGCTAGTAGTATCCAGGGCTTGTCCAATTCATGAATTTCCATATAAATTGGAAATAGTATGGGCCTCACGGTTTTGAGAAACTGTGATTCCCAACCTCAATGGTTTATCGTAACCAGTGTTGTTTTAGAATGTGGATCATGTATTGCACAAGGTTTGTCTATAACATTGTGACATGTGGCGCCTGACCGTGTGGGGATGGTGAATTTGGAGATTGAGACTCTTTTCCATATTTGTACATAGATAGAATATTTTTTCAACAAACCATGTGGTGTTCCCCCTTATTGCTATGACCTACACTCATTTTTTTAATATTTTTCTAATCATTTGAATAAAATATGCGCCCATTATTTTCATAGTTAAAATTCCTTTTTAAAATCATTTAACTCTTAATCCTATATTTTATTTTCCTTTCCCCTTTCCAGTGTACATAACCTCTTCACTCTCTGTTTAAATTTTCTCACCTTCGATCAAGAATCTATTTAACTCCCTGATCTGATTGATCTGTTAGAATAATTAAATCATTATTTTTAAGATCTTGTAGTATGTTTCTTCTAATTTTATTTTTCCTTCAAATCCATCACTCTATTTTGATACAAACATGTTTTCACTACTTTCATGGAATTGAATCATTTATTTGATCTCTTAAAACCTACGCTAAATACAAGGGTTATATTGAGAATGTATTAATCTATGGCATTACAGCTGGGGGCCACATCGTTTTCTATTTGAGTTTCATCTCTTTGTAGAAATTTCGTTGCTCCACAAACTAGCTTTGGTCGAGAATCCTCTTTATATTGATTAACTCAGGTATAATTGATCCTTTCACATTAATACCTGAATATTATATATTTTTTAGTAATTTATAGGTGGTTGAACACAATTATTGACACCCCTTTGGTGTGCCAAATAAAATTTCCATTTATACTTAATTTTTTAAATTCCCAAATCACCTTCGAAGGATTTGACAGGTGTCATTATTTGAATTTATCATAGCGGGCTAGTAATTTAGTTCAGTATTGTTTTTCCTTTCTGTATATACCAATACACTATTTTTTTACGAGCACTAACTAGATTATATATGTAGAGACCCGAAGCCTGACATACGTGGAATTTACATTACTTTTGCGGAATACTTAGTACATAACAAAAACACACACACACAAGGATCGTAATAGTTTATTGTCTTTGGAAACTCGGAACGTAATCTTCTAATCGTGGTGAAAGATCTTCAATATGTCCCATAAAGATCTTCCTTTTTTTTTTACCTAAAACCTTTCTTTATATCCTGGGGAAAAGAAAACATAAAAGGGTGAGCTCAAATGCTCAGTAAGGGTATACAAAAGAAAAATCAATCACATCATATTCATAAGAACATAACTTTTGGAAATCTTAACCTACAAAAGAGAGCATAATTTCATAACATGGGATAAATCATGGTAGTGAAATGTAATCACAATAATCATAACTTAAAACATGAAACTTTGTGGCATTCACACATAATCATAGAGAATCATTTCTTGTTAGTCAAGACTCATTGCCAAGACCATCTTAGTGGACAAAGTCCCTTTCTGAATCGAGTAACCCTCGTTTCAGTCCTGTTTCACTGAACCGGTATAACCTACCGTTCCAGCCCTGTCTATATCATGAGATATAAAATCTTTACCCAATGCATTGGAGGGAGATATAGGTCCCACCCATCTTATAATGAATCCTTTCTTATGTGTGCCACATAATCATACATCATCACATAACACATGTAACAAAAATGGGATTCTTGAAACATCATGACATCATAAATCAATTCATATAAGATAAAGGAATTCATAAAAATAATTCCATCACAACATGATCATATCAATGTAATAATAGGGATAAAAACATAACCCTTTATTATCTTAGATGGAAAATAATTTTGATAAAACACTTAAACTCCATTCTTGAGGAAAATATACTTTCTTCTTCAAAAACATTTTTCCTTTCATAACATGTCATACGACTTTAAAATAAAAGAAGTTGATTAAAAATAAACTTGAAAACTTGTAAAGGAAGCTTCTTGGATTTAATGTTTTAAAAATCCATTCATGCCGTATAAGTTAAAAAAAACATTCTTCGCACTTTTGTCGGAAAAGTCAAAAAGTACCTCGTATGAAAAACGACAAAAGATTCCTTTCATACATATTACTAAAAACTCACCGAAGGGTAAAAATGGATTTAAACAATTGTAGGTGGATGGAAATAATATTACATTTTGATGAAACATGGATGTGGATGATAAAATACACCCCAGTAAATACTTACGAATAAACAATCTCGGATAAAAATGAGATTGTGATATTTCCCTTACCTTAGGTCCAATTTGCTTTGTACGTGTCCGAAGCTCCTGTATAATGGTTTAAATAATGTTATTGACTTATTCCAGAATCATACATATTGATATGATATCATATATGGTCATATTTTTAGCTTCTTGATAGTAATATTTCATTGTTACTTGTTACTCGGGTCTTTATAACTTTTTGTTCTTATGCGTGTTTTGTCGAATAAATTCTTATTCTTATCTTTAGGTTATAGATAATTCATTTCCAGAATGCTATTAGTGTGGTATATACCATATTCATTCATTAAATTCATTTATATAATCATTATGAAATGAAGATCATGTAGAACGAGTCGCATCACATCGTGGAGACGGTATTCCGTACGTACGCACGAGTGATGATATCATTCCTATGATCGTGTAATTGTATTGGAGTATATATATATTATTTCAGTATCAATATTACTTCATTATAATCATATATAGTTACTCATTACACCATTATACCCATCCTTGTAAGGTGATGGTGGAAAATAGATTACACCACGGCGTGGAGACGGTATTCCGTACGTACGCACGCGCGGTGATTTCATTTTTCCGTAGGATGGATAGAAGGTGAATTAGGGTTGTTTCATATTTATAATAACATATCAGTATGTAAGTAATACTGATGTTATTACTTCATCATGAAACAACTAAAGAAGAAGAAGTTGAAGAAGAAAGAAATTGAAAAGATCGGTAATGGATATTACCTCTTCTTTGGAACGCCTCTTTGAATACTCCACTTAAGGAACTAAGAGTGGTCTTTGGAGAAGAACATGACCTATAGGACTATTCTAGGGAAGTGGAGAGGAGAAAATGGCAGGGGTTGGCCGAGCTTGAGTGCTCAATTTGGTGTGAGGAGGAGGGGGAGGAGGTGCCCTTTTATAAGGGAGGAGAGGGGCACCTTAGGAATATCTCAAAATATTATTTTATATTAAAGTCAAAATCGGTTTATAATGGTTCCAAAGGGTCTTATTTCGAAGATCAAGTGGGGAAGGGTCGGAATCCTATCAACCAATAGGATTTAGACAAGTTTAGGTTATTATTTTAACCTTATCAATTAGATTTAACTCTAAGTTAAATAATTTAACTTTTACCATGTCTTTTTGTTTTCTTTCACTATATGGTTAATACACTTACTATAACATGCCAAACGAACCCCAAATTGTTTATTATTAAAATATATATCCTTATCTAAGTCATTTGGCCGAACCTTAGATTATTAGGAATACAATAACAATTAATAATATAATATTTGATTTAAAAACTATTTTGTGTCAATTTTGACACTATTTGATATATGATTTATGTGAAAGTCATAACAGAATTATATGTTCGAACCAAGTTGATTAAATCAACACTAATATATCATAGTAACCT
Organism: Viscum album; assembly: GCA_963277665.1. Taxonomy (NCBI): domain Eukaryota; kingdom Viridiplantae; phylum Streptophyta; class Magnoliopsida; order Santalales; family Viscaceae; genus Viscum; species Viscum album. Next base: position 151,267,753 of record OY728134.1, on the reverse strand, counting down.
ATAAAATTAGTGGAATTCATAAAAAGTCTTAAATTACATTTATTTTGGTGTTTAAAACATCAATTATGTCAATATTTCATTAATAAGATAAATACTGCATCATCATTGTGTCATAAATAAATTAAATTATTTAATGTCTAAAAATTACAAATAAAATACCATTATGTAGGAAATATTTTTATCTTTCTAATGAATATTTATAATCTAAAATCCAACATATATAACCCTATGTAACAATTGTTTTTCTAAAAGATATATGCTTGTGTCATTTTTGTATTCATTTTAACTTAATTAAAATAAAGTGTCATTATCACTTACAAGTGGATCAATGGGGTCCCAAAATCGACCCAAAGATGCCCATGGTCGACCATGTATCAACCAATAGGGTTAAGATACGTTTTAGGGTAATTTAATATTATTATAATATTATTTTTTAACCCTTATTTACCGGATTTTCCCTTAACCATGGTAAATAAAATATTTACCGCAGTAATTATTCAAAATGTCTAAAAATAAAAGTTACCTATTTACACAATTTGAACATCCTGATTCCAAATATGGAATCTATTTTTCTAAATTCAAAACACAGAAGTGGCAGAAATTAATTTAAAATTAATTCCCGCTGTCAAAACAAAAAGCGTGTTTTTAAGAGATAATAACTATCAAAAGATTGACACTTGTTTATGTTCGGTTTAATTGTAACATTGTGTCCAATGACCAACATTATATTAAGTGGTAAAAATATATTCTAAATATACTTTAAAACCACTCAAATTCATAATTTATCACTATTAAATGTTTTGATTAAAAAAGTTGTTTTTAATTAAAATTTAGTAATTTTCACTATTCATCAAAATATTAAAGTTATCCGAAAAGTACCAAAATTTCACCTTAGGCTAAATTTGATATTCTGAGTCCAAAAATGAAGTCCATTTTGAAAAATAAAATTTATAAAATTTCAAAAAGTGGTTATTACTATTCATAACAGCTAGTTTTAATAATATTTTAATAGAATATCGTTGTTTAGTGAAACTCAGTATTGCGTACTATACACGCTATCGAGGAAGGTTGTGATTGCGTGTAATGCAAGGCAAGTCAAGGATGCATTTTGTGCAAGCTCCTTTTGGTGTAGCGTACAACACAAGACATTAGTGAAATAAAAAGAATATTTTTCATAAAATCTCGGGCTGTTACATTCTACCCCCCTTAAAATGAATTTCGCCCTCGAAATTCGTCGGGGTTATAAATGGTTTACTATTCTAAAGTTTCTTTAATAGAATCCCACATCGTAAAAAGGAATACCAAAACTTGGCTTTAAAAACTAAAGTATGGAATGTAACGATTACCCAAATAAACTAATCGCTGGGTTTCCACATAGGTAAAAATATGGATATGGAAGAGAAATCTAACCATCATGTTCTGATGGAGAGTGGTAGAGAACATGGCTATGGAAAAGCCAGTAATCACAAATCCATAGATTTGTGATGATATAAGGTACCATCTGATTTATCAGGTATAAGATCACTAGGACAACATTTTTGGTTTTCAAGATCATTTCCCTAAAGTTGAAAATTTGAATTAGAATAAATACTTAATTTATTTTGGTTCAATCTCACTGTTGTTCGTGTCTTGAACAATTTCCACTTCATCTCTTAAATAAATGAAGTTGAATTTGTTATTCGTGAAGTGTTAGCAGATTATGTGATAGAACGACGGGTCACTCCATCTGTCTCAAACAAAAGGTTAGCAAAAATTATATGCATAAGTCGATCTATAGTGAGATTAATAATATATGGTTCCTAAAATGGACTTATACTTCATATATCATACTTCTTAATATAATAAAACTAGTTTCTACTAAACAGGGACTTCCTGTAGGCCAGTGGTAGGCGATAAAGGCCAGTCGCACTTCAGTTGTGGGTTCGATTCCCACAGCCTTGTCCGAAGCGATGGGCTGTCGCCCGTCCTGCAGGTTGTCCTTTTTCCAAAACTATATAACAACCCATCAATAATATCAAAAAAACAAACAATACTAACTTATGTCCAACATAATTCATTCCAATCTTAAGGCTTATCCATAATACTGCAGTCGACTCTCATAATATAGTGAAAACAATTACCAGAGATTTAACACCATCGTCGATCCCCATATATCATAAGATATGTTTTGTTGGTCACATTCCAAACATTCAAAGTCCTTAATCGTGTATTCTCTTGAATACCTTAGTGAAAACATGAATGCAGTTAAAAGTTAACACTTTTCACATACCAAAATCCTCAAAATTCTATATACTCAAACTTAGTCCTTATATCAATCATGAGCTCATGAATACTGTTAAACATTTCATTTTCTCGTTTTCCCTTCATTATGCGCATAATATCTCAATCACTTTGAATACCACATTAGACCAATACATAAATATTCCAATATTCCATGATACAACATTATTTTGGAATCCCATTACATAAACACTTAATCATACCACCAAATCGTTGTCATATTCAACATTTCCAATAGTGATCGCATGTGACTTCCCTTTGTCCTTTGCCTTCAGTGGTTGCTCATGTTGATCATCACTAACCCTTGGATTAGGGCATTTATTAGCATAATGCCCCATTTCCTTGCACTTGAAGCATTGAAGTGTTGGTTGTACGTTCTCTGCAGTGTTTGATTTATTCACTTCATTAGAATCCCTTTTTCCATTACTTCGACACTCAGCTGCTCGATGACCTTCTTTTCCACACTTAAAACATTTTCTAGTCCCTTTAAGACAATCTCCACCATGCTTCTTTCCACACTTTGTGCATAAGGAAACATTCATCTTCTTTTCACCATTATTCTGAGATTTCTCCTTGAACTCCATCTTTCGTTTCTTGTCAAACCCATGAGATGGATATGTAACACCAACTTCCATTTCTACCTTGATAGCACAACGCACAATTTCTTCATAGCTACTGAAGTCTCTTATAGCTAATGCCCTTTGAAGACATGGTTTTAAGCCACTAAAAAATCGATCAACTTTACTTTCAGGTTGGATGATAATACCAGAAGCGTACCTTGCAAGTCTTGTAAAATTTGCTTCATAGGTACCAACAGATTCATCATCCCTTTGCTTCAGTTCAAGAAACTCTTTCTCCATCTTTGTTCGGAGAATACGAGGGAAGTACTTATTGAAAAATAAGTTCTTGAACTCGTCCCATTCCATAGACGCAATTTCACCCCTTTGCCTCGTATTCTTAATTAGATTCCACCATTGATCAGCATCTCCTTCCAAACGATACACTGCTAGGATGACTTTATCATGTTCAGAACATTGAAGAACTGAAAATATCTTTTCAGTAGTACTAATCCATTGTTCAGCAACTAATGGATCAGTAGACCCACTGAAAGAAGGTGGACGCTGCCTCATGAAGGATTCAACATAATGTTGCTCCTTCCTTTGCTCGTTTGGAAGTCCTGCACGATTCATAGCTTGAGAAAGTTGTGTGAGCATGGCTACAAGATTTTTCATTCCAGCTCCCATATCGTTTGGTTGCTCAGGGGGACAATCATTGCATTGCCCATCACATTCCGCATTAACACGGTTCCTTCAGGTTCCAGCCATCGTCTAAAACCCCAAAAGAATAGTATGAGAGGCAAAAATCATGCTAGGGAAAACAACATAATAAAGGTGGAGTATCCTCAATATCTAACATCTTAGGTTAAATTCGAAGATCGTTAGCGCAATTCTAGGACTATAACCTATACGTATACTTAACCTTAGAGACATCCCTAGACATACCTTAGAAATATCTCTAGGGATCTCACTAACGTTTTCGTATCCTAGTTTCCAAAGGTTGACGAAACCTTTCCTCTGATACCAACTGTAGAGACCCGAAGCCTGACGTACATGGACTTTACATTACTTTTGTGGAATACTTAGTACATAACAAAAACACACACACACAAGGATCGTAATAGTTTAGTGTCTTTGGAAACTCGGAACGTAATCTTCTAATCGTGGTGAAAGATCTTCAATATCTCCCATAAAGATCTTCCTTTTTTTTACCTAAAACCTTTCTTTATATCCTGGGGAAAAGAAAACATAAAAGGGTGAGCTCAAATGCTCAGTAAGGGTATACAAAAGAAAAATCAATCACATCATATTCATAAGAACATAACTTTTGGAAATCTTAACCTACAAAAGAGAGCATAATTTCATAACATGGGATAAATCATGGTAGTGAAATGTAATCACAATAATCATAACTTAAAACATGAAACTTTGTGGCATTCACACATAATCATAGAGAATCATTTCTTGTTAGTCAAGACTCATTGCCAAGACCATCTTAGTGGACAAAGTCCCTTTCTGAATCGAGTAACCCTCGTTTCAGTCCTGTTTCACTGAACCTGTATAACCTACCGTTCCAGCCCTGTCTATCTCATGAGATATAAAATCTTTACCCAATGCATTGGAGGGAGATATAGGTCCCACCCATCTTATAATGAATCCTTTCTTATGTGTGCCACATAATCATACATCATCACATAACACATGTAACAAAAATGGGATTCTTGAAACATCATGACATCATAAATCAATTCATATAAGATAAAGGAATTCATAAAAATAATTCCATCACAACATGATCAAATCAATGTAATAATAGGGATAAAAACATAACCCTTTATTATCTTAGATGGAAAATAATTTTGATAAAACACTTGAACTCCATTCTTGAGGAAAATATACTTTCTTCTTCAAAAACATTTTTCCTTTCATAACATGTCATACGACATTAAAATAAAAGAAGTTGATTAAAAATAAACTTGAAAACTTGTAAAGGAAGCTTCTTGTATTTAATGTTTTAAAAATCCATTCATGCCGTATAAGTTAAAAAAACATTCTTCGCACTTTTGTCGGAAAAGTCAAAAAGTACCTCGTATGAAAAACGACAAAAGATTCCTTTCATACATATTACTAAAAACTCACCGAAGGGTAAAAATGTATTTAAACAATTGTAGGTGGATGGAAATAATATTACATTTTGATGAAACATGGATGTGGATGATAAAATACACCCCAGTAAATACTTACGAATAAACAATCTCGGATAAAAATGAGATTGTGATATTTCCCTTACCTTAGGTCCAATTTGCTTTTTACGTGTCCGAAGCTCCTGTATAATGGTTTAAATAATGTTATTGACTTATTCCAGAATCATACATATTGATATGATATCATATATGGTCATATTCTTAGCTTCTTGATAGTAATATTTCATTGTTACTTGTTACTCGGGTCTTTATAACTTTTTGTTCTTATGCGTGTTTTGTCGAATAAATTCTTATTCTTATCTTTAGGTTATAGATAATTCATTTCCAGAATGCTATTAGTGTGGTATATACCATATTCATTCATTAAATTCTTTTATATAATCATTATGAAATGAAGATCATATAGAACGAGTCGCATCACATCGTGGAGACGGTATTCCGTACGTACGCACGAGTGATGATATCATTCCTATGATCGTGTAATTGTATTGGAGTATATATATATTATTTCAGTATCAATATTACTTCATAATAATCATATATAGTCACTCATCACACCATTATACCCATCCTTGTAAGGTGATGGTGGAAAATAGATTACACCACGGCGTGGAGACGGTATTCCGTACGTACGCACGCGCGGTGATTTCATTTTTCCGTAGGATGGATAGAAGGTGAATTAGGGTTGTTTCATATTTATAATAAAATATCAGTATGTAAGTAATACTGATGTTATTACTTCATCATGAAACAACTAAAGAAGAAGAAGTTGAAGAAGAAAGAAATTGAAAAGATCGGTAATGGATATTACCTCTTCTTTGGAACTCCTCTTTGAATCCTCCACTTAAGGAACTAAGAGTGGTCTTTGGAGAAGAACAGGACCTCTAGGACTATTCTAGGGAAGTGGAGAGGAGAAAATGGCAGGGGTTGGCCGAGCTTGAGTGCTCAATTTGGTGTGAGGAGGAGGGGGAGGAGGTGCCCTTTTAAAGGGAGGAGAGGGGCACCTTAGGAATATCTCAAAATATTATTTTATATTAAAGTCAAAATCGGTTTATAATGGTTCCAAAGGGTCTTATTTAGAAGATAAAGTGGGGAAGGGTCGAAATCCTATCAACCAATAGGATTTAGACAAGTTTAGGGTATTATTTTAACCTTATCAATTAGATTTAACTCTAAGTTAAATAATTTAACTTTTACCATGTCTTTTTGTTTTCTTTCACTATATGGTTAATACACTTACTATAACATGCCAAACGAACCCCAAATTGTTTATTATTAAAATATATATCCTTATCTAAGTCATTTGGCCGAACCTTAGATTTTTAGGAATACAATAACAATTAATAATATAATATTTGATTTAAAAACTATTTTGTGTCAATTTTGACACTATTTGATATATGTTTTTTGTGAAAGTCATAACAGAACTATATGTTCTAACCAAGTTGATTAAATCAACACTAATATATCATAGTAACCTTGAAAATTAGTGGAATTCATAAAAAGTCTTAAATTACATTTAATTTGGTGTTTAAAACATCAATTATGTCAATATTTAATTAATAAGATAATTACTGCATCATCATTGTGTCATAAATAAATTAAATTATTTAAAGTCTAAAAATTAAAAATAAAATACCATTATGTAGGAAATATTTGTATCTTTCTAATGAATATTTATAATCTAAAATCCAACATATATAACCCTATGTAACAATTGTTTTGCTAAAAGATATATGCTTGTGTCATTTTTGTATTCATTTTAACTTAATTAAAATAAAGTGTCATTATCACTTACAAGTGGATCAATGGGGTCCCAAAATCGACCCAAAGATGCCCATGGTCGACCATGTATCAACCAATAGGGTTAAGACACGTTTTAGGGTAATTTAATATTATTATAATATTATTTTTTAACCCTTATTTACCGGATTTTCCCTTAACCATGGTAAATAAAATATTTACCGCAGTAATTATTCAAAATGTCTAAAAATAAAAGTTACCTATTTACACAATTTGAACATCCTGATTCCAAATATGGAATCCATTTTTCTAAATTCAAATCACAGAAGTGGCATAAATTAATTTAAAATTAATTCCCGCTGTCAAAACAAAAAGCGTGTTTTTAAGAGATAATAACTATCAAAAGATTGACACTTGTTTATGTTCGGTTTAATTGTAACATTGTGTCCAATGACCAACATTATATTAAGTGGTAAAAATATATTCTAAATATACTTTAAAACCACTCAAATTCATAATTTATCACTATTAAATGTTTTGATTAAAAAAGTTGTTTTTAATTAAAATTTAGTAATTTTCACTATTCATCAAAATATTAAAGTTATCCGAAAAGTACCAAAATTTCGCCTTAGGCTAAATTTGATATTCTGAGTCCAAAAATGAAGTCCATTTTGAAAAATAAAATTTATAAAATTTCAAAAAGTGGTTATTACTATTCATAACGGCTAGTTTTATTAATATTTTTATAGAATATCGTTGTTTAGTGAAACTCAGTATTGCGTACTATACACGCTATCGAGGAAGGTTGTGATTGCGTCTAATGCAAGGCAAGTCAAGGATGCGTGTTGTGCAAGCTCCTTTTGGTGTAGCGTACAACACAAGACATTGGTGAAATAAAAAGAATATTTTTCATAAAATCTCGGGCTGTTACAATATATAAACATCATTTATGGTGGCATACAAATATTTTCTCTCGTACCATTCTCTATATGCCTTTCATAACTAAAAATATAATCTTATTTCTAGTATTAATTATGTAAATAACCATATGTCAGAATATTATAGATGGAGCTTTAGATTGGTTTCACGACCCATCCTTGGGACCCGTGCCGTGACTACCCCAAGCCGCCTTCCATAGGACAGGGGCTAGTGACTAGCACCAAAGGTGTAAAATCCCGATATCTGGGAAGGCATTGCCTTTATAAAAGAAAACAAGCACCACAGAGTACAGGAAGAAGCAAAAAACTAAGTACAAAAGAAATGTTGAAAAGTAAATGGGCCAGAATACAAACCCAAAAGAATGTATGACTACAACTGAACAAGGTACAACAGCAAAAAGACAAACAGCTGGATGAAGGAAGCAGCTCCTGGGTCGTCCTCCTCGGATCCTACCTGAAGGGTAGGTACAGATAGCACAGCTCCTGGTCGCCCACCACGGATCCTACCTGATGGGTAGGTACAAATAGCCTCCTCCACTCTCTCGTCTGTCAACCTCCTCTGTGAGTCGTCACGTCGTGTAGTCCACCTCCGGGTACTAACTCGTCGTGTAGTCCACCTCCGGGTACCGACAAGTCCTCGAACACTCGGCCTCCGTCAGCACTGCCCGTCGTCTGCAACAAACACAACGAGGTGCGGGCATATCCCGTTCAAGGGTGAGTATAACAATACTCAGTAGGGACCCTGAAACAGTCAAGGTCTCACTAAACCAACAAGGATAACCACAAAAAGATCTCAACAGATAACCTCTACATAGATATATGCCCATACTTATACCTAAGTTATCAAGTAACCCATCTCAATCATGAGGAAACACAAGGATTTTGAAATCAACGGATAACCACTACCCAGGTATATGCCCATACATATACCTAAGTTATCAGGTGACCCATCTCAATCATCAGGTAAACACAAAGGTCAAAAGTCTCATCTCAAACCAGGATTTTCATTATCGAAACAGTAACTGCTAAAGAGCTCCGTCTCTGGAGTGTACAGTGGTCCTGTCACGACTATGAGGCACTGCTCACTAACCTAAGACTACTGAGGTACTCCTCCTGTCGAGTACCGCGAGCCTGCTACCTCACACAGTAGTGCTTCCCGCCGGGGTCTGCCACCCAAACACAGTAGTGCTCCTCTCTCATATCCTACAGAGGTACTCCTCCTGTTGAGTACCGCGGGTCTGCCACCTCACATAGTAGTGCTCCTCCACTTTGGGTCTGCCACCTCACAAAGTAGTGCTCCCCACTGAGCTACGTAAGTCACTCCGAAGCGAATCAGACAAGCAGTCTTCAGATCTCTGCCGGCTACACGGTCTCCGTACTCCGAACGCTCGTCTCTGGGAGGTTCCTCTCCACAAGCTACATGTCGATAATCCAAGTATCTCAAAGTCGCATGAATAAGTATCTCAAAGGACCGCCTCGTCATAGGGGTCTCAACGCAATAGTCGGCGCATTAATCAGACGCCCGGTCTGCGAGTTATTAGCCTTTTTGTCCCAGGGGCCCGATTGGTTTTGTAAGTGAACCAACCCGGCTGTATCTCAACTGTACCCTGAACTCTCATAGGGTATACTCATAGGGACCGTTTCTCGACGAGATCAACAACGCTGCTGACGGTTCTTCAAACGGACATCCTGTCTGAAAGATATCATCTTTTCCATTCCAGGGGCCCGGTTGGATTTCGGGTACAATCCAACCCGGCCGTATCTCAACTACATCCAAAACTCAGGCGGAGTATGCCAAATGTTCCGTCTCAATAAGAGGAATACAACAAGACAGATGGTGCGTCAATCGGACGCCCGGTCTGTTAGTTATTGGCTTTTTCGTTCCAGGGGCCCGGTTGGTTTCGTGAGCGAACCAACCCAACCGCACACCGACGACATCCAAACCTCGATCAGAGTAAGCCAAAAGATCTGTCTCACTTAGAGGAAAACAACAAAGTCAACGGTACGTCATTTGGATGTCCGGAACTCAAGTTACAAGCGTTTCCGCTCCGAGGGCCCGGTTGGTTTCGTGTACGAACCAACCCGGCTGTACCCCAAGTTCTCTGAAACCTTGAGTGCGATATACCAAAACGACCGTCTCGATCCAAGGATCGCGTTGCTGCTAACGGCGAGTCGTTTGGAGGCACGTATCTCAGCTTACGGGCATTTGACCGAAAGTGGCCCAAAAATGGGGGTCTGGGCCCGGGCCGACCCGGCCCGACCCCCCTGGGTCGGCCCGACCCGGGTCAGACCCGGCCCGGCTCTGACCCTACCCGGCCCGGCCCTATCCGGCGCGGTCCGGTTCAGTCCGGCCCGACCGGCCGGCCACGGCTCGGCCAGCGCGGCCGAGCGGACACGCAGGCGGGGCGCGCGGCTCCCCCGCCCTTCGCCGTTGATTGAGGCCAGCGGTTCGCTGGCCGCCTCCATTCCGGCGGCGCGCCACCGCCGCCTTCCGCGGACCACCGGATGCACTCTGGTGGTCCGTTCCTTCTGCCGTCTTCTCCTATGTTCCCCCCAGGACCCCACCTTCACTACGATGGAATTCAAACGCCCAAACGGCCTGCTTCGTCGTCGCTCGTCAATACGCACGTCAAAACGATTAGCGTTGTCTTGTAGTTTTCCAGTGCGACCCGATGGCGCCGCACCCCTTCACCGCGGTCCAACTCTGACCGCGGTTCTTTGGTTTTCTTCGACGCGGAACGACGGCGTCGCATTCTTAAACTTCCTTCCACGGTGCGGCGCGACGGCACCGCGCGTATCCTTCCGCATGAACCGTGTGGTGCGACGACACGATGATTTCTCGTACCAACCACAAAGAAACCAAAACCAAATTAAGGAGGAGGGTCGGCCGTGTTTGTGCGGTCCGGCCCCCTCACGTTATTCGATATCATTTGGTTTTAAACCACGAAGATCAAATTCGATATCAAATGGTTTTAAACCACGAGGATCATCAAGTCGGAAATTGACGAACAAATATAAATAAATGAATAAAAACCCCTACCTTGTAATTTTTATTCATTGACGATCTCGAAAAAAGGGCGGATATCGATTCCTCTATTGTCGTGTTCGCCACACACTCCCAATTCCCACACTCATGCATCAGAAAGGAAGAAGGGTATTCGTCGTTGTTGGACGAGCGTTCGGAGGTGACATCGTCGTTGACGACGTTCTTCGCAGGCGACATCTACTCCTTTGACGAGGATGAAGGTCATTGGAGATGTCGCAGGCGTCGCTTCCCTTTCCTTGCCATGGTTGAAGAATGATGAATAAGATGGCGTCTTCGTGCTTCAGTGGCAGAAGAGACGTTCTTCGTGTTCTTCGTCGTAGAGAAAGAAGGACTCAGGATTTTCTAAGCTTTTTCTCCAAAGGCTCCCAATCAACTAAACTCCAACCCAAATAAAATAAGTTCTAAACTTATTTTATTAACACAACAAAGCATTTGAAATTCAATTGTTTGAATTTCAAAAACCTACATGTGACTCACCAAAATAATTACAACAAGATGTAAAATATTAAAGAAGGTGAGTTAATGGGGAGTTGGAATGTGAGGGGTTAAGAGGGTTAGGGAAGAGAGGGGTTAAGAGGGTTAAGGAGTTTAAGGAATTTGAAAAGGTGGGGGGGGGGGGGTTCGTGTGGGCCCCACCCTTTCAAATATCCACACATGGGAAGTTGGATGGATGTGGGCCAGCCAGCAACTTCCCATGGGAGAACTTAACCACATAATAAGAAATAAAATTGATTCAACAATTTTATTCACTTTAATTAATTAATCCCCAAAAATTAACTTTTTCTCCCGCACAAACGCAGCTATGGTAATGGTTCCCTTAAGCAATTACCAGCGTTGCGAGTTCATCTGTGCCATCAGATTTCAATTCCGAGCAGCAGTTCAAAAGATAGAAATTCCCGCTCGCTCGTTCACTGATCGTACCTGAGCCAAACTTCGGAAATTAATTCCGGGCACACCGGGCCTCGGAATCAGGCGCAGTCAGAAACTGCGTTCTTGTAAAATTTCAAAGAAAAATAAGAAAAAAATTTCCTTGAAATTTCCGGGTCTTTAGATTTCTCCCACCTCAGGGCTTTACATCCCCGTAAAGCTTCAACACAAACTTAGGGAAACAAAGGCGGTACTGAGCACGCATCTGAGCCTTCCGCTCCCATGTGCTCACATGGTGGTTCCCGTACTGCCAAAGAAAGCTCACCCGAGGAATCGATCGTCCTCATAGGATCCACTCCTGTCGATCCTAGATCCCCACTGGAACCTCCGTGAAAGACACCCCATTGCCATCGTCTAGCTCCTCATGGTCGATGATATGCGAAGGGTCGAGCACGTATCTCCTCAGTTGAGATACGTGGAAGACGTCGTGCACCTAGTGCAACTGAAGTGGATGGGTCAAGCGGTAAACCACCTCGCCTACCCAGCTGAGGACCTAGAAAGGTCTGTTGAACCTCAGAGATAACTTGCCTCTTGGCCACATCTCAATAAACCTCGTCGAGGTGAGACTCGTATAAGGACGTGATGGTCATCCTCGAACTCTAGATGGATCCAAGTCCTATCAGCATAAGGCTCCTGTCAGCCCTGTGCCATCCTCATCCGCTCTTGGATGACCTGGACCTTCTCTAGTCTCGTAAGAGATGCTATGATTTCTTCTTTGCCGATAAGAGAAATCTGGTCTCATCCCCGGGATGAACCACAGTCGTTGCCTAATACAGTGAATCCTGACATGAATGATGCATTCATGCCAAGGATGAAGTCGTAAGGCCTCGACGTATCTACCAAGAGATCCAACTGTCACTCTCGCCTCCAAGGGTCGAGTCACACTTTCGGCATCAGTGTGAGGTCACTGGGTCTCCTCCAGTAGAAAACTCGAAAGTGAGGGTCAAGTCAATAGTTTAACCGGGACCACTTAGTATCAGCAAAACAAAAGGACAGGAAATCAAACAAAGATAAGTGTCTTTTTATTATTGCAGCTCATAGTACAAGACACAAAGCAACTACAGACAAACATCAACAAACCAGAAGCAATGGGATCAATAGCCTCCAGGTCAGAAGCTAGTCCCACTCCCGTCCATCTACTTCCAGAGTACCATGACCATAGGCCTCAACAGCCTGAAGCTGAGCTCTCCCATGTCCTCTTATCCCCTGCGGTCGGGGTGGGCCTCCTATTGGTGGCAGCAACATCCCGAAGCATCGTACACCTCCAGCTACACGGTCAGCTCCTCTGCCATGGCCGCTGGCTCCTTGCGGTCCGCCCTGATCGAACCTCTGCCTCTGCCTCGGAGGTTCTTCATTTAACTGCTGGTCATCTGCATGGCGGGTCGGATAGTCACGTGCTATGTGACCAATTCCGCCGCAGGAGTAACACATCATGGAAGGTCTGGCTCTATCACTTCCCTTGGTGCCTCGCACTACCGACCCTGAGTCACGCGGTCGACCACCTGTAGGTCTGGTCCTCTTGGACCCCTGTGTCATCTGTCTACTGCCCGCTACAGAAGACTCGGCCGCATGCTGGCTAGTGGTGGGTCCTGCTGCTGGAGACTATTCAGCAAGGAAACTCTCCACTAAGAGGGCTCGCTCCAACACTCTTGTCTGCGTCGGAATGTTGTGCGATTCAACCGAAGCTCTGATCTCCCGCCTGATCCCCTGCTCGAATGTTCGGGCCCTGAAGAACGGGTCTCGTACCATATCTGTGGAGTAGCGCGAGAGGTCTGTGAATCTCGCTGAGTACTGCGCCACTGACATTCTGCCCTGCCGCAGCTGAAGTAGCTCCTGTATACGCACCACTCGAAGGGTGGCTGGTACAAACTCTACACGGAACAGGCTCTTGAAGTCTGCCCACAGAAGTGCCACCCCGTGATGCATCTGAAGCATCAGCCTCCACCATCTGCCTGCTGCTGCCTGAATAAGGCTGGCAGCAAGGATCACCATGAAATCTGTCTGCGTCCCCACTAGCATGAAGACTCTCACCACAGCCTACAGCCAATCCTCAGCCGCCTGCTAGTCCATCCCTCCCTGAAACCTGGGTGGCCTCTGGTGCTAGAACTCATGCAGTGTGCTCAAGCGACGTGCATCCTCTGCTGGTGTGGCTGGTAGAATCGGTGGCCCAATGAGTTGTAGTACCGCTGGTGCCTCAATTGGGATAGGGCCCTGTACTGAGGCCTCGTCGCTCGGCGGGCTGTCAGTACGCACCACTCTCGGGGCTCTAGCTGGTCGTCCACAGGGAGGCATCCTGAAAGAAACAACGTGACACGGTCAAAAGATTATACCTGGTGAGCTGACCTGGTTTGAGCTGACATTTAAATAAAACATCTGGAAAACACACACGCAATCAGTGTTTTCGTGCACAAAGTCGGAAATCAGTTGTCAGGGTCTTGGTGTATGGTTACGTCGGCCGCCCGCTCGAACACTAGACTCCCTGAACTAAAAACCACACTCGGTACTCTTAACACTATTGCATCACAGAAAGAAACATCAGAGTTATAAGTTCTGCGGTAGAACCGAACTCCTTTAATACCAATTTCTCACGACCCGTCCTCGGGACCCGTGCCTTGACTACCCCAAGCCCGCCTTCCATAGGCCAGGGGCTAGAGACTAGAACCAAAATCGTAAAATACTCATATCTGGGAAGGCATTGCCTTTATAAAAGAAAACAAGCACCATAGAGCACAAGGGGAAGCAAAACACTAAGTACAAAAGAAATGATGAAAAGTAAATGGGCCAGAATACAAACCCAAAAGAAAGTACGACTACAAATGAACAAGGTACAACATCAAAAAGAAAAACAATTGGATGAAGGAAGCAGCTCCTAGGTCATCCTCCTCGGATCCTACCTAAAGGGTAGGTACAGATAACGCAACTCCTGGTCGCCCACCATGGATCGTACCTGAAGGGTAGGTACAAATAGCCTCCTCCAGACTCTCATCTGTCAACCTCCTCTATGAGTCGTCACATCGTGTAGTCTACCTCCGGGTATTAACTCGTCGTGTACTCCACCTCCGGGTACTGACCAGTCCTCGAACACTCGGCCTCTGTCAGCACTACCCGTCGTCTGCAACCAACACAACAAGGTGCGGGCATAGCCCGTGTAGGGGTGAGTATAACGATACTCAGTAGGGACCCCGAGACCCTCAAGGTCTCACTAAACCAACAAGGATAACCACAAAAAGATCTCAACAGATAACCTCTACTTAGATATATGCCCATCCATATACCTAAGATATCAAGTAACCCATCTCAATTATGAGGAAACACAAGGATTGTGTAATCAACGGATAACCACTACCCATGTATATGCCCATACATATACCTAAGTTATCAAGTGACCCATCTCAATCATGAGGTAAAAAAAAGGTCAAAAGTCTCAGCTCAAATCAGGATTTTCATTATCGAAACCATTACTGCTGAAGAGCTCCGTCTCTGTAGTGTACAGTGGTCCTGTCACGACTCCGAAGTACTGCTCACTAACCTAAGACTGCTGAGGTACTCCTCCAGTCGAGTACCGTGAGCCTGCCACCTCACACAGTAGTTCTTCCCACTGGGGTCTGCCACCCAATCACAGTAGTACTCCCCTCTCATAGCCTACAGAGGTACTCCTCCTGTCGAGTACCGCGGGTCTGACACCTCACATAGTAGTGCTCCTCCGCTGTGGGTCTACCACCTCACAAAGTAGTGCTCCCCACTCGGCTACGTAAGTCACTCCGAAGTGAATCGGACAAGCAATCTTCAGGTCTTGCCGGCTACACGGTCTCCGTACTCCGAACGCTCGTCTCTGGGAGGGTCCGCTCCATGAGCTACAAGTCGATACTCCAAGTATCTCAAATTCCCACGACGAAGTATCTCAAAGGACTGCCTTGTCATAGGGGTCTCAATGCAACACTCGGCGCGTCAATCAGACGCCCAGTCTGTGAGTTATTAGCCTTTTTGTCCCAGGGGCCCGGTTGGTTTCGTAAGCGAACCAACCTGGATGTATCTCAACTGTACCCTGAACTCTCATAGGGTATACTCATAGGGACCGTTTCTCGACGAGATCAACAAAGACGCTGACGGTTCGTCAAACGGATGTCCTGTCTGAAAGATATCAGCTTTTCCGTTCTAGGGGCCCGGTTGGATTTCGGGTACAATACAACCCGTCCATATCTCAACTGCATCCAAAAATCGGGCGGAGTATGCCAAGAGTTCTGTCTCAACAAGAGGAAAACAACAAGACAGACGGTGCGTCAATCAGACGCCCGGTCTGTGAGTTATTGGAATTTTCGTTCCAGGGCCCCGGTTGGTTTCGTGAGCGAACCAACCCGACCGCACTCCGACGGCATCCAAACCTAGAGAGGAGTAAGCCAAAAGATCCTTCTCACTTATAAGAAAACAACAATGTCCACGACACGTCATTCGGACGTCCGGAACTCAAGTTACGAGCGTTTCCGCTCCGAGGGCCCGGTTGGTTTCGTGTACGAACCAACCTGGCTGTACCCCAAGATCTCAAAAACCTTGAGTGCGATATTCCAAAACGACCGTCTCGATCCAAGGATCGTGTTGCCACTAACAAAAAGTCGTTTGGAGGCCCGTAGCTCAAGTTACAGGCATTTTACCGAAAGTGGCCCGAAAACGGGGGTCTGGGCCCGGGCCGACCCGGCCCAACCCCCCCTGGGTCGGTACGAACCGGGTCGACCCGACCAGGGTACGACCCGGCCCGCCCTGGCCTATCCCGGCCCGGTTCAGTCCGGCTCAACCGGCCGGCCGCGGCTCAGCCAGCGCGGCCGAGCAGACACGCGGGCGGGGTGCGCGGCTCCCCCGCCCTTCGCCGTTGATTGAGGCCGGTGGTTCGATGGCCGCCTCCATTCCGGCGGCGCGCCACCGCCGCCTTCCGCGGACCACCGGACGCGCTCCGGTGGTTTGTTCCTTCTACCGTCTTAGCCTATGGTCCCCCCGGGACCCCACCTTCACCACGAAGGAATTCAAAAGCCCAAACGGCCTGCTTCGTCGTTGCCCGTCAATCCGCACGTCAAAACTATTAAAGTTGTCTTGTAGTTTTCCAGCGCGACCCGATGGCACCACACCCCATCGCCGCGGTCCGACTCCATCCGCGGTTCTTTGGTTTTCGACGAAGTGGTGCGACGGCGCCACGTTTTTAAACTTCCTTCCATGGCGCGGCGCGACGGCGCCGCGCATATCCTTTCGTATGAACCGCGTGGTGCGACGTCATGACGCTTTCTCGTACCAACCACAAAGAAACCAAAACGAAAATAAGGAGGAGGGTCGGCCGTGTTCGTGCGGTCCGGCCCCCTCAGGTTATTCGATATCATTTGGTTTTAAACCGCGAAGATCAAATTCGATATCAAATGGTTTTAAACCACGAAGATCCTCAAGACGGAAATTCATGAAAAAATATAAATAAATGAATACAAACCCCTACCTCGTAATTGAAGTTCGTTGACGATCTCGGAAAAAGGGTGGATATCGATTCCTCTATTGTCGTGTTCGTCACACACTCCTAATTCTCACGCTCATGCATCGGAAAGGAAGAAGGGTACTCGTCATTGGCAGACGAGCGTTCGGAGGTGACGTCATCGTTGACGACATTCTTCATAGGCGACGTCTTCTCCTTTGACGAGGATGAAGGTCATTGGAGATGTCGCAGGCGTCACTTCCCTTTCCTTTCCTCGGTTGAAGAACGATGAAGAAGATGATGTCTTCGTGCTTCAGTGGCGGAAGAGACGTTCTTCGTGTTCTTCGTCGTAGAGAAAGAAGGACTCAGGATTTCCTAAGCTTTTTCTCCAAAGGCTCCCAATCAACTAAACTCCAACCCAAATAAAATAAGTTCTAAACTTATTTTATTAACACAAAAAAGCATTTGAAATTCAATTGTTTGAATTTCAAAAACCTACATGTAACTCACAAAATTAATTACAACAAGTTTTCAAATATTAAAGAAGGTGAGTTAATGGTGAGTTGGAATGTGAGGGGTTAAGAGGGTTAGGGAAGTGAGGGGTTAAGAGGGTTAGGGATTTTAAGGAATTTGAAAAGGTTGGGGGGTTGTGTGGGCCCCACCCTTTCAAATAACCACACATGAGAAGTTGGATGGATGTGGGCCCACCACCAACTTCTCATGGGAGAAGTTAACCACATAACATAAAATAAAATTGATTCAACAATTTTATTCACTTTATTTAATTAATCCCCAAAAATTAACTTCTTCTTCCGCACAAACGCAGCTACAGTAAAGGTTCCCTTAAGTGATTACCGGAGTTGAGCGTTCATCAGTGCCATTGGATTTCAATTCTGAGCACCGGTTCAAAAGATAGAAATTCCCGCTCGCTCGTTCAATGAACGTACCCGAGCCAAACTTCGGAAATTAATTCCGGGCACACCGGGCCTCGGAATCAGGCGCCGTCAGAAACTGCGTTCTTGTAAAATTCTACAGAAAATTAAGAAAAAATTTTCCATGAAATTTACGGGTCTTTAAAATTGTAGGAATAATCCTTCTCTCGATATTCTTGTTGATCTCTTTTGTTCATTTTCAATTTTTTATATCATGTTTTTTTCCTATTTCCCAATTCCACTTTTGGTTTATATTTATTCCATGAATCCAGGTATTGAATCAATGATAGTGGGTTAGTTATTATTATTAGATGTTCAGTTGTATTTATATTCTACTTCTTATTTATTATAATATTTTCAATTATACTTCTGCCATAATTGTATGACTATGTTTTTAACTATATCGTCATTTTGATTAGAGGGTATAGTCTTCCCACCATAACACCCTCACACCCTAGCTGCTAGTATGGAACCACTCATATAAAGGGAGATGTTCTTGAGGCCATGCGACCCACTGACTCAGGTAACAGGTTAATTAGACCCTCGGTCATGATTTTACATCGAGAAACAATCTAGGGTTGTGTGTAAAGGATATGAACATTTGTATAGTGTAAATTTTGAAGAAAGCATTGAATCAAAATCATGGTTAAATATTATTAGAATATTTCTAGTATTTTATTCTCCCAAAATTTATAATTTTTATCAAATCTATGTAAATTCATCATATCCCAATTTAAAAAAAATGAATAATATGTTTACCTTAAACCACTGTCTAGGATTCAAATTGATTAGGATGAAAACAATATTTTTACATTGAATAAATCATTGTATGGGAAGAAATAATCCCAAAATTCATGTTGTTATATGGTTTATAATTTTCTAGGAATGATGAATTTTTTAAATGAAAATTTTCATACAATTTATTTTTGAAATATTTTGACTCCGAAACTCTATTCAGAATTATTTATATAGATGATATAATTTTTTCTATGGATTGATAAGTTGTTGTTTAATCATTTTATGAATAAATGAAATGAAACATTAAGATTACAATGTTATGTAAATTAATAGTATTTATTGGTCTAAAAAATAAAATGAAAAGAAAAATTTATTTTCATCTCTAATGAAAAGTATACTGGGGAGTTGTTACAAATGTTTCGTCATGGACCGATCCAAAGAAGTATCTCCTCTTATCTCAGCGGGTATGAATAATAATATAGATGAGTATAGAAAAAGGCTGCATCAAAAAGACATTAATAAGATGATTGGAAGTATACTTTAACATAAATCATCAGGGAATGATATTGTTTATGTAGTGACTTTGTGTACCATGTAGTATAGTAATCCCAACAAAATTGAAATATATTGATAGGAAAGTGAATTCTATGTTATTTCAATGAAAAAAATTTCAATTGTGTATCGATAAAAAAGAAATTGTGAGTTGATGTTTCATGGTAATTTTGATTTTAATTGGGATAGAGATTTGAATGATATAAAATCAACCTAAGGAGGATCATTTTATTGATTTAATATTGTGTAAATTGGAATAATAAATAAAAAGGTTAGTTACATTGAGTAAAGATGAATCAAAATATTACTTGGCTACTCATGACTGTACAAAAATGTTGTGGATGAATGTTCAGCCTGAATATTTGAATGCAGATGTTTTTAAACTGTTGAATAGAATTTTTGTTATAAAAGTTAAAGTCATCTTTATAAAAATACTATCAAACATTCAAGATCAAAAAAAGATGACATATAATTTTACTTTATAAAAGATAAAAATCCTCTTGGATATGTCTTTTTAGAATATATATCAACAAAATATAAAATTGATGATATCTTCACAAATGAAATTCAAAAATAAAGGATAGTTTAGTTGAGGCTGCAACATCTTGTTCAGCCTCCTCCATTGATTTCCAAATACTCATAAGGAAAGACCCGCATTATGCATTGGATTATGTTGAAAATGTGGGAGAGAAATTAATAATGTTTTACTTTCTAAGATGTTTTTATTTATCATTAAATAATGAATCTGATGTTGTGGTTATCATACAATGGGGTATATAAAATAAAATGGATAGAAACATAAATTTTCCATTAAATGAAATGCGGGGGGGGGGGGGGTTATCTTTACATGGATGAGAAATTTTCTATTCCACAAGGAATGGATTTCAATAAAAAAATATTAAATGATCCAATAGTGTGGTTTCAGGAAATTACCTTTTAAGAAATTTTATTTTTAAGTAAAAATCATAAAAATTGATTTATGAAAAAATTATGAGATTTGAAAAAAAAATTAACGAGTGTTGTCAAAAAAATCAAATGATGGTGTTTGATGAACCTTTGTGTTGTTTTTTGTAAAAAAAATTTGAATTTTTTGATAGCTAACCCTCTTTGTAATAGAATATTTTTTATTATTCATGATCAGACCCAATATATCATAATGAATTTTTTTAACAATGAAATATGTGAATGAATTTTAAGATCCAAACACCAAAGGGGAGAGAATTTATTTCTATGTGATTTTTTCTAGATACATGTTATTAGACCGAGAATAACCATATCCATATAGTGTAATGAAGATGGGTGATGGTGATTTTTTTGTTCATCATACACACTATTGGACTGTGATACATAGGCCTGATGTTCATGGTTAATTGGAATTAGTGTTGTTTAGAGAATAAGAGATTATTTATTATTGTATGTTTTCTTTTTTTTTGTAATAAGAAAAATAACGATGTTTATAAATTTGTATGCTAGATTGTTGTGGAATATATTGAATGAAGAACATGATTTCAAGTGTTAAAATGTTCTTAAACCCTCAAAAATCATATATGATTATACTTTTCTAGCCATTTTTTTAAATCATAAAAAGTATCATGATAAATGATTTCGAATAAATGGTATAATCATAATGATTTTATCAGTTCCTAGAATCATGAAAAATATTTCATAAGATTCCAAAGTACCAGACACAGATGTTTTCATAAGTCTGAATGTGTAATAGATGATATATTTTGATGTTTTTTAAAATTTGAAGAGTGGATATTCCATCTTAATGAAAATTTAATCAAATTGATAATTCCATATTAATGAGAATTCTATCATTTTTAGAAATCCATAATAATGGAAATTCCATTGTTATGAGGATTCCATCAGACTGACTTTGAGAATTTATGATAATCATACTGTCAATGAGAATGAATGTAAATGATCATAACTCAAAGGAGGAATTATTATTATACTAACTTTGAGAAGGAAATATAATCCTATTGACCCTATGGGCTAACGTCAATCAGATTGGCTCTGAGGATAAAATCCAATCGGGCTGACTCGGAGATGTAAATTCATGTCATTGTAATTAGATGAGTATGATTATTATAAATGGATGAAGAGGTTTATCATAATGATTATTAGAATAAATTCATATTGTAGTTGGTGGAGAATGTTTTTCATAACGAGGAAGATGATGATAAATTATACTTAAGAAAGGATAGTATATTCTAGATGGATTGAAGCACTCAAATGTGGATATTAAATTCGAGTGTTTTTTTAGTTTATAAATTTTAGTAAGTTGGAGAAGTATTCTAGTTTCACTAATATTTTATTTTGAGCATCCTATTAATGATTTTATGGTCTCTTAAAAAATTTCAAACATTATGACATGTTGAAAAGGTGGAGCGCTACATATTTCATGTCAAATTTCTCATTCTGGACTGTGATCATTAAAGATGGTTGGACAACTAAATGTTTTTCCCCTAAACTAAGGAAGATCATTCTGAGCATTTTTGTAGAGCTTGAGATGTGCAGTTTGATAAAAGAGGTCATCATAATGAGTACATCACAATGACACAATTAGACTGAGGATCTTACCAGTTGCCATTGGACTAAGGATCCGGATAGATCTTTTTGGATAATTATTTTTTAGGATATTATATTTTGGGTCTTAATTAATTGTAAGAAGACATTGTAAACAAAAGGGAGTAATTATAATCATTCTTATCGAGATATATAAGGTTCATACTAGGAATTTTCACAAGTTTTATTCCCATATTTTTATTTGAGAATTTACATAGTCCAATGACAGTAACTATGGGAAGGAAGTATATTCTCATGCTGAGGATGAACCATGTAAATGTTTTTTTTGTTACATTATTTAAATAATTTTCATTCATGAATTAAAAACATTTTATTCCAACTAAAAACATTTCTTCCATCTATTATACCCTTGAGTCTCACACTGATGATGAACCATGTAAACGTTTTATTCAATCTATTATACTATTGCATAACATTTTGTTGACAATAACAATGTTAAACGAGGGTATAATAGATGGAATAAAGTAATTCCCTAAAAAAATTCATTTTAATTTTTTATTGGTTTTTAATATGAGACTCAAGTATATATTATGTATAATTTGACTATGGTGCTTTTTTCTCCTTTGGGACAAGATTACATTGTATCATATTCCAATGTAAATGTAATACAACACTACCTCCAGACAAACTGGGGTTGGGTTCCTATAGTTGGTATAAAAAGATGTTGAGTAGTAAACGTGGAAATATATTTTGGAAAACATAGATTAGGGAAAATAAATTTATTATATAATTTGATGATAATTATAGAAAAACATCGTTGTGATTTGATAAGGTATAGATTATGTGGTTAATTAAAGAAATATTTACTTATATGGATACAACAAGTGGACATGGTTCTATCATAGATATACGTAAGGGTAAAAAATCTTAAATGGGTTTGTTGGGCGTAAATTTACAATATCCTAGTACTAGAAATTGGGCCTTATTACACTTGTGGTAGGACACTCATGTATGATATTATTTGGAAAAATTTCCTTTTTATTAAAAAATAATTATGTAGGATTTTAAAAAATGATGAGAATGAGTAACCTATGAAGAATCAATTGAATAATAGAGTGAAAGTAATTTTTAATAATTTATAAAACCTATAAATCATTATGTGGTATTCCTTACTATGATAATTGATTCTACCACTCCACATTTTGGTTATAGTCAATCGATGGAACCTAAAAGAATCATGTTATCATTGAACATGACAGAAAATATGGTGATAACAATGAGAAACCAAATGATATGTTGATAATATCAAAAGATATAATTTTAATTCCTAATATATTTTTAGAAAATATGATTAATAACATATACATCCACCAACTCCTTGACTCACCAAATAAGTGAAGCATTGATTTTTCTAAGAGTTGTTGTTGTGGGAACAACTGAGGAAAGATAGCTTGATTCCCAATAAGTAAGAAATGTGGAAGTAGAAACCTTGTTAAGTGTCTTAATGAAATGGAGTCATGATTTATGCTTGTAAAATCAGTGCCTAATGTTATGAATTTCCATGTAAAAATGAAGGGTATGATGAAAGGAAATAAATCTCCTTGTTAGTGTGAATTTATATTTTAACTCCTTAAATGTGGGGAACCTGGGTAGTATTTCAGTAAATTATATCTTATAAAGGTTATCCCCTAGATCATGGAAGCACCAGTGGGGAAGCTAAATAAATGAAGTACTTATATGTTGTGATTCGAGAAATAAATTGTTGAACTGTTTTACTAATAGTATTTTGGATATATGATTTATAAAACATATAAGGACTTTGAGAAATTTTATATTTCTATTTATATTCATTTACAAACGAGTAATGGATACAATATTGATTGAGTGTGATAATATTTATTAGAAATTAACTGTTTGGAAACCTCATTTTTGGTTTTATGTAATGAGAGTCTACCTAGATTAATGCTATTTGAGGATAAATATATGGAAATAGGACCCATTAGTTTAGTATATATCATATTTAGAATGCTATTTAGGAATTAATATCATTATATTGTATAGACATATGCTTACAGGTATTTGTAAACATTATGGTTGATATAAAAATAATAATAATAGATAGTCTTAAAAATATGTGTGTTAAAAATCATTGAAAAATGGTATTTAATTATTAAATTTCAAGGATGTACACCAAATTTTATTTTGGAATCACATTAATAATTTTTTAAAAATTAAAATCAAGCTGTTGGGTGAAAACTTATAATCTCATTCAATGAAGTGGAGCTTTTGAACCTGAATGAATGATTGTATGTGTTTTTCCCCTACCACTAGCTTATGCGATGTAATTATTAACATGTCATTATTTTTAGTTAAATAATTTTATGAATAAATAATAATGATAACACAATAGTACTACTTTTGATGTTGCTGATTAAGGTAATGACCATAGTGGTTTTGAAAAATAGTTAGAGACATAGGGAGCAATTGTTCACCCTTTTATAGATCTCATGATCTGTATGAAGTAAATTTTAATTCTCCTGTCAGAAAAATTAGTTTTTCATATTCATTTCATGAAGTAATGGATAGATTGGACATTCATTGATGACAACCCAAAAGATTGAATTGTGGTTATATAAATATGTCAACTATTTATATTTCATTATATTCATTGGTAGTAAAAGAAACCCCCAACATTAGGAAAATGATTTGAAAAAATGATATACTAAAACATAAATTATTGTTGGAATGACTGTTATTTTAAACCATCACATATTTATGGTTTATAGTCCCCCACCATTCCATTTATCATTACATGTCTATGTTCAATGTCATCAATCAATCACTATAATTATTTGTGTTTTCCTCCAAGTCTATATCTACAGTTTCTACTAATGATCCCCAAAAAAGAAACCATGATAAATGTCATTTCATGTAAACTATATATATTTGATTATATCCTATAAAGATGATATTTTATTAACTACATTAAGATTAGTTATTTTTAAAAATGTAGTTCACAAATATCAAACACTATATTATCATGCTCATTTTTAATTCATGAGGACACACATTATTTTAGGAGGGGATAATGTGACACCCCTAAATTATAAAAGAATATAATTTTTTCAGTAGCATATACTAAATGAACCCCAAATCATATAAGGTAATATAACATCCTAATACTTTACAAAATATAGATTAATTAAATTTTTTCTATAGCTTTGTCTACACGGAACACTGAGTTTATCTTGCATTATATAAAAGAAAGAGTATTAAAGAATACTATTAATATTATAAAATGTCTCTTGTCAAAAAATTGGTTGTTATGAATAATATTAAATATCTTATTTCAATATATTTTATAATTAATTGGATACCTTTCAATAAAATTTAATATAGAATCCAGTTGAATATATAGGAAATGTTTTTATAAAAAAATATTCTTATTCTTCAAAAAGAGTATTACATTAATAAATTAATTAAATTACAAATTTTTGATAATATTAATGAATTTTATATTTTATATATTCAATCAAATTTTAATAATTAATCAAATATATTAGATAAAAATTATATTATAGTAAATTCATTATTTATCATAAAAAACTATATTTTTCTAAAGGTTGTTTTTATTCTTTTTAATATACAGCTATTTTAAAACTAAATATAAAAAGATTAATTAATTTTTTATTTAAAAATAACCTTAATCATTAAAATAGTTACTTAAAAATTATCAGAGAGTGATTTATTTTCAGAGATGATTCATTTTTTATAAATATTGAAAAATACTGAATTTTATTAGAAAATCAATTTATTGTGTAAATAATTTATATTCATAAATATTTTTTTTAATTTTATAAAAGTATTATTAGATAAAATCTAAATAACTAACAAAATTTATGTTATCTTAATAAATTTCAATCCTAAATTCGATAAAAAACATTACTATATTTTTAACATTTTTATTATAAAGACATTCTTCATTGTGTTGTCAATGAGACTAATTTTAAAATACTTTCTACTAGTTCTTGGATTTGAATTTTTTTTTAAAAATATTTCATATTTTATGTCAATATAATTTATAATTTATAGTACATTCAACATCATCATTTACCGAAAATATTATTGAATCTAACTAAAATTAATTACAAAGATTAAGGTGAAAATTTGTTTACATAGTGGTTAAACCATAATCATAAGGATCCAAATGACAATAAACACTTTTCAAAAACCTATTATATGGAGGTATATAGACCCTAACCTCCCTTGGATATAATTTGGATCATTATTTTAGGCCCACTATTTAAGGGATACCTCCAAATATGTTTAATCTTTTTATAGTTATCATATTACCACTCCTCCCCCTCAATTAAAAGACAATCACACCCCACATATTAACACCTCCCAAACCATTTGGATAGTCCAACATATTACCATATAATATCCCAAAATGTACTCCAAAAACATTTAATTATCACTTTGAGATGTAATCATTTCATGGAATTTTTTTTGGTATAATCCAAATCGAGTTACCAGAAAAAGTGGTAACATTCATCAGTAAGCACTTTTGTAATATTTCTTTCTCTACTACTTCAATAATTATTATATAACAGTTATATAATAACTTCACTATCTTAAATATAATTTTATTTTTTTATAAAATTAATCTAACCTACACCATCACCCATACACCCATCGAATTGGATACACAATCATCATTCATGTGTAGGACAGACTATCGCCTCACGAATTGATGTAGTTGGACCTTCTACTATCACATATCATGGATGAAAATAATAATGGAATTATAGTTTATATATGAAATATATTATATTTATAATTTTTTTTATTCTTCTATATTTCTTATATAACTCTTACCTTTATTATTTCATTTTTTGGGAGTATGATAACTTTGTTTGTGGTCATGTGGACTACTGCCTCCTCAGAGCGATGTGATTCATTCACACATTAAATGGAAAGTATTAAATATTATTCTAATAATAATATGTGATTTATATTTCATAAATATAATTCTTTAAATATAATATAAAAATATATTAGGTAATTTTAATTATTTTAATACGATAAGAAAATGGAAGCATTGTTCATGCGTACGTATGACCAACCATCTCTATGAACATTTCATTGTATTTATTATCTCAAAATTTAATGAATTAAAATAAATACATATATACTAGATATATAAATTATATTTAAATCATGTTTTACATTATAGAGATAATAAAATCATGGTCTAAGTAATAAGAATTAAAATTAATAAATTGAAACACAGTAAAACAATAAGGCAACTCACACTAGAAATGTTGAAATTAATGAATTATTAATAACCAAATGGGTAATAATATGTTATATGAGGATAATATATGATATCATAAATATTAATATTGTTCTATAAAAATTTAATATCATGATTAAAAC
This sequence comes from Viscum album, assembly GCA_963277665.1. Taxonomy (NCBI): domain Eukaryota; kingdom Viridiplantae; phylum Streptophyta; class Magnoliopsida; order Santalales; family Viscaceae; genus Viscum; species Viscum album. The sequence continues at coordinate 151,240,419 of OY728134.1, read as the reverse complement.
TATTATATAATGGCCTTACGGTTGTTCAATCAAAAGTAAGTGTAAGGTAATGTGTTTCACCTCAATTTTATTACATTTAAGCATATTATATTATTATAAGACTAATTTATTTTATATGGTTTATATACCTACCCATAACATTTAACATCATGAATAATTAACTCTTTATGGTATTTTATGTTTCAATTTTAATTATTTAATTTAATGTCATTTGAATTGAAATTACCAAGTGGTAATGACTTTCCTAACCTCATTTCTGTTCAATTGATTTTTTTACATTCATATTGTCACCAATATTGTTTGATTATGTATATAATGAAATTTAATATCTATTGATTTACATAAAATTATTTTATGTATATTGAAAATTTATACAATTAATAGATTCATTTATAAATTTTCACTTCATTGTTATGATCAATTTAATGGTTTATTTCACAATTTTATTATTAATAAGATTTTTTTTTCTTGAACTACCATTAAAGTAAATTATTTGATCAATGTTTAGAAACGCCTTTAATTATCATCTATTATGGTTATTCATGACCCTTTTAATGTAATATTACCGTTTTATACTCTTTTTTACCCAAAATTATTTATTACATGTTTTTAAGAAAACCCATATTTATTCTTATATTTAGTCGAAAATCTATTTTCTCTAAAAAAGGTTTTTTATAAAAAATTATTTTTATAAACATATCAAAAGAATTTTTAAAGACACTTGTAACAATATTATTTTTAAAAATTGTTTCAAAATTAATATTATTATCTCTTTCAAAACAATCTCTTTTCTATCGTTTTTACCACGAAAAATGATTGCTATATTTACTTATACGACATATACAGAATAGTCCTCCTTTATTTATTTGAAGAATCCATTGAAAAATTTCAATGATATATTTTAATGAAAATGTTTTGAAAATATATTTTGAAATAAAATATAATTTTAATTTTTTTTCAAATAAAAAGTATATTTTCGAAAATAATGTTATAAATTTCATTTTATAATATTTCTATTCATCACTGAAATCACCCCTTTATTATTACTCAAGTTGGGACATGTTTTCTGGATAGAATACATATTAATCCACTAGATATTTTAGGATTTCGTAGATCAAGGATAGTAATGACATTCACCACCTTGATTCATTTTTGCAGTTCTAATGACACATTCAATATCCAATGATCAATGGACATTAAATTTCCGCTAAAAATAAATATAATTTATCATGGAGAGTATTATTTTGTAATCATTATATCGTTTCAATATAAGGTTTATATTTTGAAGTCATTTGATTAACTATGGATATTATTGATAATTCTATATCATTTACTAAATATATATATATTTTTAAGGCAGATAATTAAATACTTAAATAGATTTTTTGATTGATGAGGAATGATTTGGACCTGAAAGACTTGGGATGGTGACCTATGAAATAAAGCCACTTGATGCATTGGTAGTATCTTGGGATATATTAGTTGTCTTATCTAATCTAATGGGTTTTTATATTGTATTTTTTAAACTATCATAGTGATAGATATTGACGGTATAGGTATTATATTATTGGGAAACTTGAAATCATATAATTTAGTATTTCCTTTATTTTGATTTAGTATTTATTATACCTGAGAGTTTCACTATAAAATACTCTATGTTTTAATTTTATTTCTCATTTTGTTGTTTAGATGCAATGGTTTTTAGTTATTTACCATTCCATCAGGATTATTCCTCATCCTATAATTTAAATGGATTTTATTTTTAGTAGTTTATTTAACTAATCTAGTTACTTAATTCCTTTTTAGTTTATTGATTATAAAGAATGTGTGCTTAGTCATTTACCTTGATATATTGATTAATTATCTCTTCTATTATACTTTACCCATACTAAAATTTTTAATTCACCAGTATTTTGTTCCCATTCCCTAGGGTTCGATGAAGTGTACTATGAATTTTATTCACAGATATAATATATGGAATGATGTATTTTCAAAATAAAATATTTTTTTTTTACTTTTTCATTCTTTTTTTAATGAATCATGTATTTATCCAGTTTACGAAGACTACTAAACATTGTCATCATTTGTGATGAAATTTCATTTTATATTATTCCCATGTAAATTTAGTAGGACACTAACTCTGGGTGTACTAGTAATGGGTCTCTAAAATCATAACCTTCTTGATATTATTATAATATACACATAACCAAATATTTCCATTTATCTTTTTAAAAAAATGACACGATGTTTCCAAAAAATATCTGCTCAGTCTAATGAACCATTTTAATTAAAATTCTTCGAGGAGAACATTTTTTTTCATTAAATACATTGGTAATACCCAATAAAAAATGGTTAAATAATAAATTTTCACTATATGATATCAATAATAAAGTCTAATATTATTTTGGGCTGCATTCCATATATGATTTCAGGAAAGAAATAATGAAATTGGTCTGTGATTCATGGAAAACTTTTAGTATGATATCTTCAATAGATTCCAACACGACCGAAGTTAGTTGATAATGGAAATTCATGACCAATAGTACAATATTTCCTTATCTACATGTATTTAAATCAATATATACATTAAATAGATTCTAAAAAGTATTGAGGTATGCGAAACTAACCTCGTGGAAATAAAAGTCAATGTGGTCTTTAAATGATTTCAAGAAATCCATTAAATAATAAGTTTATATATATTCATATCAAGAATATATAAATCAAAAAACAATTCAGCAACATCGATAGTTATAGGTCAGGTTTCACAAATTATGTCTCAAAAATCTCATTTTTTCATAGGTGTGTGATTATTCCAAATAAAAGACCTCATAAAAACATGTAAAACAACAATATTAACCACACAAAAAAAATTAAATGATGGTATGATCTCATAAAAATCATGACTTTCATAATGGTATTATTTAAATGAATAATTACTTGCATTATTGATGGTTCTGTTTGATCCTCCATGATCAAAAGATGTGGTGCAAACTTTTTCTTAGTCATCCCTCATTGAACATTATTTTCTTGATGATATTGCATAGACTGAAGATTAAAGTTGTTCCCTAAATCCACCTTGATATCTCAGAAATATATACATGAATTTATTTTCCTATATATTCTTATTGAAAAATAATATGTCTTAGTAACATGATATTAATTAAGAGCATAATACATTAGAGAACTATAAAGCTATCACATGAGATGTCCCATCGGGTCATAATTATGACATTATCTAGAAGGTGTTGTATATTCTTACATGATGTGATCAAGTAACCGACACTAAAATCAACCAAGAGTAATCTTAGATCTTGGTGGAAAGATATCTAATTCCATAGTATAATTTTTAGATTCTCTTCAACTATGGATGTAATTTTCACTCTTTCACTTATTCTCACTGTTAGAGTTCCCACATGTTATCATGAAGATAAAAAACATCCCGAAAATAGATTTTTAGATATACACATTCTATAACAATTTGTTTATTTAACATAAATGTATATTCTATATCATAATGAACCATGATTTTAGACAGAATTTGTGACCACAATCCAAACAAGAATATATGATCCTTCAAGGCTGCCAAATAGAAAACATCAAGGGTGATGTAAACTAATGAAATGAACTCATCAAAATATTCTATCACCAACAGATTCTCTTACATCATTATGAATAAATAATATGTTTTGGAAATCCTAAATGTTTTAGGATATAGTTTTTTAATAAATAATTCTTCAAAAACCTCTCTTATTATTCCTTGGTCCTTATTATCATAGATTAACAAATACCATATTTTTATTGGAAAATAATTCGTCATGCTTACCACCTTCATTACATTTATCTCAACAAATGTACAAAAAAATCAAATATTTTATTTTTTCTAATCATCTATTCTATTTCTTTTTTAGGTTTGGATCCCCATAATATATTGTCTAATTCTATTTCTAAATAATACAGATGGATAAACTTATTGAGTCTCATCATTCCAATTTCTTCAATAAAAAACATAGAAAACTAGAATAATGTTCTAAAACATTTTTTTCACCTGTGGCCTAGCTGAAACCACTGTTTTTGTGGTCTTTTACTATGGGTTTCTGTTATGTCTAACCTATTCCAATTTAATAACATGTAGTAACACCACATAGTCACCACTCAATGGATACAGAAGCCTTTGAAAATTTTAAATCATTATAACAAATAATCATTTCAATATTTATTATCAATATCTAACCATTGTATCTGTTTAAAAAATCATCTATAAATCAATAAATAATAAATTATTATTACATTTCTAGTACGATGTCTCTTACAAATTCATAATATTATGTACTTATCGGATAAAAACAAAATAACGATTTTTCGACACATAGGTGTTTCCTAGAATTATTTTTTACCTAAATACCTAGGTAATATAAATTTTTATATAAAAATTATTTCCTTGTATTTTTATGAAATATATTTCATGATCTAGAAGCTATATCTTCTTACTAACAATCAAATATAATAGTATGACTGACCATTAATAACAACATTTTCAATATACCTATAATCCTACAAATATAAACATTTTATAATTTTTATTTTTAGTTAATAAATTTTATTCCATCACATTGAGGATCCTTCTGGTTTAGATTTTTAGAAAATTTGGTCCTAACTCATAAAAAATCCATAAAATAAAAAGTTGGTAATTTTAATTATTATCCATTTTTTCATTTATGAATAACATTTAAAATAAATCATGCACACTTTTTTTATGAAAAACCTTCACAAATATCGACTATAGATCTTTCTATAGATTAACCATCATTAAATCCAATGAAAAACATGAAAAAATGTGATATGAGCACAAAATTATCCACAGGGGATACAAAAAATGTTGGTACACTATTATTACAGGGAAAACAATTAAAATATATGAAAACCATTTTATTAAAAACAATTAATTTTCCCCAATTGGGAGATATTATTCCTTTAAAAGGAACTTCTTTTAAATCTTTTGAAAACAAATTATTCCCATGAAAACATATTAGAATGGATATAAAATCCATGTTGGTAGCATAGGATATCATCTCAGAGAATCCTTACAAAACCCTTATATATTGATATAACTATATCCAATATCCAAAATAATTCAATAGAAAATATAACCATTAAACACTAAATTAAATCTCTATCTATGTGAATAAATTTTTTATGATATGATGGGATCACCTAATCCTATCTGGGACCACCCATCATATAAATTTTCCAAGAACAACATCAACAAAAAAATTGTTCATAATTTATATAACACTTTAAAGCTCATATCCAAATCCATTTTAGATATTACAATAACATCTTATTTCAAAATACCTTTTCAAATAGAAGATACAATTTTGTTTTCAAGAAAAAAAAATCAATACCAAAATACCCAAAAAAATGGATAAAGGGGCCACAATTAATAAAACATGTAAGTTTTTAAAGGAATATTTAAAGGGGATAAAAGTCTTGGTAGTAGGAAAAGCCATTTTTGACATTCTTTTCATAACATGTAAATATATTCCATTTGAAAAATGTAAAAATAATGTAAAAGAATATTTATAAAGAATTTATTCCCATAAAAAACATTTCGAAACATTATAATTCTTAAAATTTGAAGATAAATTGAGTTCTATGGAAAACATTAATTTATGGTTTATTTAAAATAAAAGTCCCTTATCACATAAAAAATATAAAAATGATACACCCCATGGAATAATAACTTTAAACAAAATATTAAATACCATGATAATGAAAAAGGGTCTTTATATACACCTTATAAAATGATAAAGGAGCATAACCTCATGAAATGCCTAAATAAATGGAAATTGAGAAGAAGTCCCAAACTATGATTCCAACTAGTTATATGTATATTTAACTTCCTGAATATTAAAAATAAGTTAATTTATTTTGTTTAAGGATAGTCATTTTCAATTTTTCAATTTTTTTTTCACATTCAAATAATTTATATAGAATTAATTAATCAATTAAATTTAAGTTGAGGGTTTTGAATATATTTATCTTTTGTGTCAAGACTTATTTCAGTTGCTTAACTAAGCTCAATGAGGAAATTATTTAAAAATAAACAAAATAATAATAATTAAGTAATCATCATGTTTATACATAAATAATTATAACCTTATCATGAATTATGGTCTTGAAAAAAGGAACATTGCAATAATGGAGAAGGTATGTCGTACGTATGCATGAGTAACATTCAACCATTTCAATGACGATTATCGAAAGAAGGTAAGTAAAATTTATATTTGTAGAATTGTAATTATATCAAAAATAAAAAATTATTTAATTATATATACTTATATATATCATTCATGTGATTTGATGATTAAAATATAAGAATCAGTTTGCTTTGAGGAGACGGTAGTCTACACGTTAATCAATATCGTTTTCACCTTTTCAGTGTTTGAAAAGGATAGAAGAAAATTTATGTATTATATGTATATAAAGATAATTATTTTATGTATATATTTATTAGTTCATTTATATAATATATATTAAGGATATTTAATTTTATTACCTTCATTGTAACACCTTAGGGAAAGTACTTCACATCGCATTGTGAGGTGGTAGTCCATCGTACACAAGAGAAAAATTGTCATATCCCCTAAGGTATGAAATGTAAAAATTGGTGTATATGATATAATGAATACATAGGTATAATTATTTTATAAATATAAACATCATAATAAACAAATATTTTGTCCATCATTATTCCCAACTATGAGATATGTAATGGAAAAATGAATGACATCGTTTCACAAGGTGGTAATCCATTATACCCATGAATGGTGATTTCATAACCCATTTGATAGATGTGTGTGTGGTTGTAGGTTGTAACATTACATAAAATAATATATGAATATTTTGGATACATTTTTTGTTATATAAACATTTTATAATAAAACATTATGCAGGTGAAGAAGAAAATAAACAAAAAATGCATGTGGATGAATGTTACCTAATATTTAGGTAACTCCTTTGGTTTTTCACTAAAAGTCTCTAATGGATGAATTTATGCCCTAAATAATTATTCTAGGAGTATATTTGGGAATTATATAATATATTTTTATAGGTATTGTCCAAACCAATTGGTTTTTATGGATTTAATAGGGGGGATAGTTGGTGGACAATTATAAATGGTGGAGAGGAAACATGTGGTATTTTCCAATATAATGTCACATGAACCCACGTTTTTAGCTACCAAAAGCACCCAATAAAGTAAAAAATGTTGGAACCAAGGATATTGAATTATAATATTGGATTTTGTTTGTGTTTTATTTTAATATGCACATGGATGACAAGGGAGTCTTCAAAGAATGTGGTCATAAGTTTTTTGCTGAAACAAATATTGAAGGTGATAATGTTTCCTAGTGTTTTCCAATTTTTGGGCCCCATAATTAATAGTTAGCCGTTGGTTTTTTACATCATATAGAGTGGTACATGGAGAATTCTTTATAATAGAAAATGGTTTACATCGACATTACAGGACAAATTTGTGCAGTACGCGGGATGATTCCGAAAACGATTCACAATGGTGGTATGCGGTGAAGGCATGTGGAACATGGAATCATATTGAAAATAGTTTGCAGTGATGGTACATGGTGAAGTTGTGAAGTACACAGAATGATGAAGGTTGGAGGGATTACTGTGGTTTGTGAAACAGGAGTGGTACATGGTGGAGGATAACAATATGTAGATGGAGGTTAGTATACCGTGAAGATTGACCAACACCGAAAAAATTGGGTCAATTAGAATAGTATAATATGTGGATTTATGTTCACAATTAAGGAGAAATAATCCCATCTCATATAAAATAGGTCAATGATTAAATTTTTTGGTAGAAATATGGCAGAGTATGAAGTGGTTCACAGAGGATAAGACGGTATATAGAGAGGATCATCCTTGTAAGGAAAATAGTCTGCGGAATAGAGTTTGGTTTGCCCAGGAAGCTCTTGTAGTACGCAGTAGAGAAAGGAGTTACACAAAGCAAGATGGTACGTGATGGAGTGGAGCAGTACACAATGTAAAGGAGAACGCTGATATGGGCAGTCCACAGAGGAGCTTCATGGTATGTAAAAAATTTAATAGTACAAAAAACTATAGGAGCACACATAACAAAAAAGGAACCCTAAATATAGACAAAATCAGTTTGATAAATTAATTTCCATAACATATATGTTTATGGGAAAATAAATTTCATATATGGGTGAGTATGGGACATAAAAAAAGCATCCAATTATAGTTGGGGATTTATGATCTAATCCTAAATCATTGATGTGACCTTCAACTCAATCAATTGAGTGAAGGTTCCTCAAATCCAGTGAGCAATGGTGAGTCATCAAAAGTGATCTTTGTAACACGGTGTGATATCCCTAAAATATTATAATGGAGGTTCACATGTCATAGAGTGAATATGCTAAAATCTTATAATCTTTATCTTTTGAAGATTAGTGGTTTTTAGTGTGACCAACACACTATCGACATATGCTCATTTAACATAGCCCTTAGTGGTGAACCAAGTAAAGTTAGTGTTTCATTACATTTCATGGGATTGTTTATTTTATTAACATCCTCTTCAGATAGGTTTAAATGGTTACTTAAAATTTGGGAATAAGATAAATAATTTTAAAATATAATATTGACCCCCCCTCGATTCACCCCTCCCTTCTTAGGGTGTTATGGTGTCCTTTAAGTGGTATTAATGGGTGTAGTTTGATGATGTTAAATGTTTCCAATTTTTTGGATATGGAGAATAAATTTAATGTCATGGGAGTTCCTTTTTTTGATGGAAGTAAATTTCAAATATGGAGTAACAATATGAGATTTAATATATGATCTCTAGGAATTGATGTACATTTTTCCACTTTATAAGGAATACATGTCTCTAATCCAACTGATATATCTTGAAAGATAAACACAAGAAAAATGATTGATGCCGATACTAAAGAATAAAATTTGCAAACGACATGTAATTATGATAAAATATATCTAATGGTGATGAACTATATGTCAATGAAGTATATATGGGAGAAACTAGAGAATATTTATGAAGGTGATAGCAATGTTAAGGAGGAAAAGCTCCCAATTTTACACAACAAGTTTGATGATCTGAATATGCACATTATTGAAAATGACGATTTTTTATTCAATCGAATTACTGATGTTATAAAAGAAATGTGAGTTATATGGGAAGAGATCAATTCCATTTTTATTGTAATGAAAAAAATGAGAATCATTCAACCCATTTATTATGAAATTGTTTCATATCTCGATGAGGGGGAAATTTCCAAACTTTATAATAATATTATGTAGTATAACATGTCGGCATATGATATGACACTCTACCCAAAAGATGAAACAAATCAATTAAAAAAGGAAATTGAATTATATTCCTTATATTAACTTGAAATTATATGATTTTTTATGAAGATGATGAGGATAAAGAATTTATTTTAATCATTTCCATGAAAATATTGAATGAGACAGGTAAATTTGAAGGGAAGTTCCCTATGACTTGTTTCCATTGTGGAAGAGTTGGGAACATTGGCCCTCATTTCCCAATAATGTTTAATGATGGAGATTGAAAAGATAGATACATTCAAAAACATCATAAAAGGTTTTTCCAAAAGAGATACTTCAATTCGTGGAAACAAATCAACGAAAGATTTTTTTTGAAGATGAGGACGATGAACATGAACTCATTGGGGTTGAGGAAGTGGAATTCAAATATAGGAACTAGGATTCCATGATGGCTACCATTAACATTCCGAACCACTGACAGATAAAGCTAGAGATAATCAACTGACTACTAATGTCGATCCCAAGTTACAACATAAGGATAATTTTGGTATGATTGAGAATTAATGTAAGTTATGATATTAGTAGAAATAAATGGTGGAGGAATCTATAGAATATATTGATTAGCTGGATGAAGAAATTGAACGACTGGAAGAAATTGTGAATGTACGATCATTAATCCATTAAATCACTAATTATTTAATATAACTAAAACTCATAACTGATGAACAATAAAATATCCTCAGTAAAATTACTTAAGGACTGGAGGAAAAGCCTAAGACCATTGAGGGTTTTCCAAGAATAATTTGTTACACAAAGATTTTTACTCAAATGTGAATCAATTTAAAATGAAACAAAAAAGAAAATACAATTTGGAAGGTTCTTAGATGCTGAAATATCAAATTGATAAATAAAGTTAACCCGAATATATGGAAGGTTTAATATTGATCATGTTGAAAAGTCACCGTATGTTATGAAAAATTATACCCCTAAATCTGACTAAAAGGAGAACTGAAGATTATCTTAATGTTTCCAGAAATTATAGGGACTCAAAATATTTTCCCAAAGAAGATGGACTATGGAGAAATAGATGTGAGAATATATTTCATTTATTGAATTGTTAGTTTTCTGGCTATATGGGTCATACCATGTCCTACTGAAAAGAGGTAAGGTTCTATATGAATTGGGAAGAATTAGGACTTCCACAATGGAGAACATATTCATATCTAACTTCATAAAACATAAATAATTTCTATGTATATTTTTTTAACTATTCTAATTATGACTGTAATGATGTGTAATGCAGACAGAGGTAGGACATGGAAATTATTTCAATTCTTAGAAAAGATTCAATACTTGTCAACCAATTTATTTTTCTATTTAAAATAGGTTTTATCCATTGGAAGAAGAATTTGAATATGAATAACCCATGTACATGGAAGATATAATCGAAAGATCATCAGTTTTCTACACTCAATTGATCATCTTAGGGAAAAAATAAGAATATTGAAAAATATATTTTATTAAAAGTATCCCTCAATGCTATAAAGAAAAAAAATATGGATTCTTGATAGTTTATGTTCATCCAACATGATGGTTAATGCAAAACTATTAACAAAGGTCATGAAAAATTTTGAGGGAAAAGTGTGGTTCAGTAATTATGGTGCTTCAAAAATAAAAGGCAGTGGAAATACAATTCTAGCTAATGGAGAGCTGAAGAAAATTGAAGTCCTTTATGTGGATGGTCTGCATCATAATACTATTAGTGTGAGTCATCTATATTACTTAATTCTTATTTTGAAATCCGATCCGAATGGATTTATTACAAGTGGAAATTCCAGGAATTCTATCATGAATGGCTTCCGAATAGATGGAAACATATATCATGTTGATAGAAAAGAGAACATATTCCATATAATAGTTGATGTGGAAAATAACTTATTGAATCATGTATTTGGGTACATCAATCATCAATACATGTTAAATTTTTCTATGCAGAAGATAATCATGGATATCCATAATCTGAAGCATGAATGAGAGAAGGCCCATGATGCTTGTATGAGAGGGGACTGGTCTACAGTTCCCTCCCGCTATTGAAGAAAATATCATCAAATATCTTTGACCTCATCCATACATATGTATGTGGAACGATAAATTTTTCCTAAACACATCGAGAAAGGAAATTTATTCTTATCATAGATGATTATAGTAGAATGGCATGTTTGATCGTTATACACAGGAAGAAACAAGTGCTTGATTGCATGAAATCCTATCATCGAATCACTATGAATGATACTGGAAAAAAGATAAAGTTATGGCCATCTAATAATGGAGGAAAATACACATCCATTGAATTTTAATATTATCTAGATAATTATGTGATACAAAATGGGGTGGCAGGTGTGATAAATCGCAAGAAAAATGGAGTTGTTGAGTGCAGGAATAGACATGTAAACAATATGGCTAAAACTATGATGATTGAGAGTTGAATTCCTCGATATTACTGGAATGAGGCAGTACCAGTGGCAATGTATATTCAAAATAGAACAAGGATATATATGGGAGATACAAAGACACCATATTAATTGTGGCATTGAAAGAAGACATCTTTTAAATATATTCATGTTTTCGGAAGAAAATGTTCTATCCAATACAAATAATGAAATCAAGGGAAGAATAGAGACAATAAAGATGATAGAATATTACATAGATACTCAAGGAAACAAAAATCCTACAATTATTTCAATAAACTATTGGGATGAATTATGGAAATAAATGATTTAATGATCATTGAAGGAAAAACAATAATACTAAAACGAATTATTATGCTAATTTGATAGAAGATGAGGAAGATTGGAACATATAACAAATGAAAATACTGAAGTAGAAGAATGTGTGAAAAACACTTAATAGTCAAATCATGATCTTGACTATGAAAAATAATTAGAAGAGGATTATATAGATGGAGAGAATTCAGTTGAAACCCAAATATGAAATTGAAGAGTCGAGATTGATCCGTCCAACATTATCAGAGATAGTAATTCACCTACAGAGACATAGATAATAAGGAATAATGGAAAATCTACTGTTCTATTATTTGTGGAACTATCCTCATTTTAAGGGGATTCAAGGAATGAGTATTAGTAAAATGAAATGAATGAAGAGTTAGATCTAATTGACAAAAGTTAGACTTCAGATCTTGTCAAATTACCTGAAGGTGACAATGTGATAGGAACTTTGTAGATTTTCAAGAAACCGTTTTATGAGTAAGGAAATGAGATCATAAATAAGGTGCACTGGGTCTATAAGGGATATTCAAAAGATGAAGGTATTGATGTAGGATATACATTTTCTCTAGTAACAAGACTAGAGTCAATAAGACTATTTAGTTCCGTAGAAATATATAGAGGTTATAAAGTGTATCAAATTGATGTTAAGACAAATTTCATAAATGGAGTATTGGTAGAATAAGTCTATATTGAACAATCCATTTTGTTCTTGCATGCTAATGATAAAATGAAGGTTTGAAAATTAAAGAAATCTCTTTATGGCATGAAATAGGCAACATGGGAGTGGTACTATCGATTGGAGTCTTATCTAAGAATGCATGAATTTAAAATAGGAGGAGTGGATAACAATCTATATATGATGAATTATAAAAAGGGTCATTTAAATTTATTTTCATACGTGGATGATATTGTTTATTGTTTAAGAAGGCATGGATCAGTGGATGAATTTTCCAATCACATGAAATCAGAATTTGAAATGTCTATGAATGGTGAACTCACATTATTTTTAGGGTTACAAGTGATTTAGATGAAGGATTAAAGATTAATTTGATAGGAAAATTCTACAATAGGGCTACTCAAGAAATTTAATATTAATGATTCCAAACTAGTTTTTACTTCGATATCGATTGGAATTATTCTCTAGAAACAAGAGGATAGAACCTCAATAGATCCCACTATACCTAACGGTAACATAGCTGGACATTTTCATTAAAACATGCCTTAAGTCCTGGTTTAATAGTATCTGAAGGAATAACATATGGAGACAGTGAAAATAATCATGTGATACAATCAAGGTACTCATAAATATGGGTTATACATTTCTGATGGAAGAGATAGTAAACTATCATCATTTTTTGATGTTCACTGGGATGGAGATATAGTGAACATAATGTTTAAAAGTGGTGGAGCTTTCTATACAGGAAATAAATTTCTGTTCTAGTTATGAAAGAAATAGGAAAGTACTTCACTTAGTACTATTTAAGAAGAATATATAACTGCTACCAAGGCGCACACTCAGATAATTTTGATGCAGTAGCAACTGATTGACATTGATGATGTGTTGAGACAACCAATGGTGTTTTACAATGATAATAAGAGTTATATTGATCTTATGACGAATCATGTTTAGAATTATCTTATGAACCATATTAAGAATGGATATCACTTCATCATAGAAAATGTTGGACAATGCATGATCAAAATGGACCATGTCGGAACTGATGATCATGTCGCTAGAATAAAGATAAATCCACTTTCAATAAATGTGTCTGAGAAACATTAGTTGATCCATGGTGTTTAGCCACCTCTTTGTACATAAGGAGGTTACAGTATTCCCATCTCTGTTATTGTTTTAAATATTTTTAATCTATTTGTGGAAATGATGCATGTTTTCAGGGGAGATATGATCCAAGGTGAGAATATTTTTTTACACTAAAATTCAAGATTCAGTTCATTGGGTTTATTTCAAATGGGAGAGATGGATAAATTCAATGGAATGTGATATAGTTCATTCTGGATATTAGAATGATAGAGAATAGATAAATCCATAAATGAAACTATGTGGGAGAAAATAAAAAGTTGAAAACCCAATTCCTGTCCTCTCTCTTGTTTTATACAGAAAGCACTAATCACGTATACTTAGAGAGTGATGGCTTAATTGTTTCTTGAAGGTTTAGGTTTCGATCGAGTTTGTCTCATCAGTGATTTTATATATGGATTTTCCAACAAAACTAAATGGAGTGATTGTTGAAACCAATGTTGTTCGGTGAAAATATTATAGTATTGTTTGTGTATGTTTTCAGAATACACATGGATGGAAAGGGTGTGTTGAAATAATGGTCATGCATTGGCGGATAAAAGTAGTATTGAAGGTGGCACAATTTCCCAGTATTTTACAATTTTTTGGGCCTCCAAATCAAGAGTTTCGTGATTTTTTTCAGCCATATAACCAACTGTACATGGATAAGTGTTCAGAACTGAAAATGGTTCACATTGTTGGTACATGTGGAATGTGTGTTGTATGAGGGATGCTACCGAAAATGGTTCATACTGACAATATGAGATGTATGAATTTTCTACCCAGAATGCTATCAAAAAATGGTTTACAGTGAAGGTACGTGATGAAGGAATGCAGTATGTTGAATACTGATGGTTGGCTGGATTGTAGTGGTTTGCAAAAAAGGAGAAGTACATGGTGGAGACTAACAGTACTTAGATGGAGTTCAGTATAACATGCCTATTTTCCCACATAGAATTTTTTTTTTCAATTGGATTATCTATATTTGAGGAGTTAAGTGCAAATTTAAAGAGCAGTAATCCCCTTCATTAAGAAATATGTTTGATATTAAAAATTTCGGAAGAAATCTGATGAAGTCTAGAGTGGTTCATGGATGAGAAGATGATACGCGAAGTGGATCATCCTCTCAAGGAAAACAACCTACAGAAGAGAGTTTGGTTAATGCAGGAATCTCTCATTGTACATTGAGGAGTTAGGCTGTAAGAGGAGTAGGACAGTCTGCAGAGGAGTGGAGTAGTATGCTGAGCAGGGTAGTACATAGATCATGATAGTTTTCAGAGGAGTTGCAAGGTACACGAGAACAACAACAACAAGTAAAAACAACTGCATATTCCAAAAACCAAAAAAAGCATAGAAATAGAGGAAATCAGTTTGTGAATTTAATTTCCATAACATATCAGTGTATGGGAAAATAAATTTCATCTATGGGTGATTATGGGACTTCTATATAGAATACATTTACAGTTGAGGATGCATGATCTAATGCAAACCATTGAAATGACCTTCATGTCGAAAAACTGAGTGAATATTCTTAAAACACTGTGAGCATGGGTGGTCAGAAGAAGTGATCTAAGGGATACATGGTGCAACCCCGAAAGCCATAAAATGGTAATCCACCCGACACAGAGTGACTGTGCTCAAATCAAGTAGTCCACAACTTCTGATGATTAATAGTTTTTGGTACGAATGACACATTGTCAGTGTATGCTACTTGTATGTACACCATAGTGGTGAACCAAGTAAAATTATTGTGTCATTTCATTGCATGTGATTGTTTATTTTTTACACTTCATCTTTTAGACATGTTTAACTGGTTCCTACTAATTTGGGAACAAGATCAATCAGTTTAAATGAAAAGGTCAACACCCTGATTCACCCATCCCCTCTCAGCATGTCCAAGGGAACATTAAAAAACTAGATCGTATAATTGATAAGAATAAAAAATATTCATTTAATGGTTTATTTAGTTTTTTCATTTCATTTTACACAATATGTTTATGTTTACGCACGTTTAATCTAATTTTTACCTTAATCGTTATGATTAAAATTAATTTAGTTTAGCAATCACATTCATAAAAATTTTATTTTACCATATTATAAATAATAAATTAAAAATATTATATAAAATTGGATCAATTTCTCAAATTTTAATTCAAATAATTCACAAAACATAATTTCATATTAATCTCATTTTCACATAGAGACAATGATTTTTTATGAAGATTGTTTTTTATAAAAAATGATTCATTATTTTATATATGAATAATATAAATAATATTATGAAACTCTATCTATATATATTAATTTATATTGTATAAATTTTAGTCAAATCATTACACATTATGTATTATTTTCATAAATTAAAAATGTGAGACATTATGAATTTTAGAAATGTTTTCAGAAAAGCCCTCTTCATACCCCCGAACAAACTTATATAAAAAATAATGTATATTATAAAGTAATAAAGTTGAAAATATATGTCATAAATAATAATTTTTATAAATAATATAATATTAGAATGAAATCGAGATTAAAAAATTAAAGAATTTATTAAAAGAAATGAATTTTTTACGAAAATCATTATTTTTCACTATTGAGTAAAGGTCAATATTTTTCAAAAAATTAAAAAACATTACCCAAACTAAATTATTATTTTCTGAATTCAGAAATTAATTTGATTTTATCAAATAGAAATTATAAAATCTATAAATAATTCTTCTATATAAAATATAATTACAAAATATTTCAGTTTAAACTTTTTCCTTTTTCATTAAAAATTACCTCGTATTTTGATTACTAATATAACTATCTAATTCGTATTATTAAATAAAAAATGATTAAATAAATCATTAAATGTGTTGTTAAATCCATCCCCATGTTTTAAAAATTTTTCCACAAAATTTTATTCAAGTTTCAAATATGTGGGTATATCTTTCCCTTATGAAATTTTTAGATTCCTAGTTTTTTCTCTTAAATTGTATGATATTTTCTAAGACCATAACATTTTTAATAAATATATTCCATTGTATTTTCTATCTATTTTCGATAACCTAAACTATATATTCCATATAATAAATATTATCTTCAAACTAAATCATGTCATGTCTTAAAATATGATATGATTTTAGCACATTTTTCATTAACATTGAAACATGAAATAGGTTGTATTCCTAAGATAAACTCAAATTTAAGGAAACTCAATATGAAAAGACTCCATAATTTTCTAGGATTTCATATTTTATAATGAACTTTGGAATGATATTCTCCTTATTACTAAAAAAACACACTTTTCCATAGAGAGAGATTGATAAATATATGATCACACACCTTGAAAGATTGTTATTATTTTCGGAAATCTTCATAACTATTCATTCACCTCTGAGTTTCCCTCATATGTCACTAAATGAACTATGGTTTCATTTCCATTTCATCTATTAAAAAGTCCACTATAAAAATTCTTTCCCCTAAATCATCCCAAAATATTGGTGTCTAACACCCCTTTACAAATAATGGCACAAATGGTTCCATGTATTTATTTAAATGAAATCATTTATTATATGAAATATCAAATAAAATAAAATATTATTGAGAACATACCTATTATTCTATTGAGATAGAACAAATCATATATTCTAATATCAATATCATCATCATATAATATCCATCATATTTTGGATGATAATAAAAATTAATGTTTAATTCAATTCCCAGAGACTTATGGAGCCCTTTAAAAAGTTTGATGTGATACTTAGATTACATTCTTATAAAATGGAGATTGGTACTCCATGTAACCAAACTATATCCATTATATACTGCTATTGATGCTAATAAAATGACATTTTACATTTAAAAGAATTGAAATGATTATATTTAGTTAACTGATATCCCAAATCACATTATTACTTCCTGCTATCGATTGAAATTCCACTATGAAATCCATTCATATATTTTCATTTTTCCACTTGGGTATAGGAAAAGGTTTAAGCACCACCTTTGGTTACATAATTTCAACATTAACCTTAATAAAAGTCAAACAATTCATTATAAATTCACCCATATCTCTTTTCATTCATCCTACCAGTAATTCTCTTAAAAATATTACACATCATAGTGCAACATAGTTGAACAGAAAATGGGGAACTCGAAGATCCACATGAAAACTATTTCCTCAACTAATAATCAAAAGGCATAGATAATATTTTTCCAAATTGTAAAACACAAGCTTCATTAATGTCAAAATTATACAACATAACCATCTTAATATATTCTTCCATTTTATAAAATTTATGATCCCCATTATGAAATTTATAAATTCTATCTAAAAAGGCCCACTGAACTAAATCCTGAGAATAAAATAGAGGAATTACATAAATATTAAACATCTAGTACAATATTCTTTAAATAATTAACAACAGGGTCACATTAAAAACATTACATTCTTAATGTGTAATTACTTTTTAATCAAAAAATCATCTTAATTTTTTGACTTTCCATGATCATAAAATATCGTGACATCATATTCCATGATTAGTTCTATACATCTTTGCTCTCTGATGTTTAATTCTTTCTAGGAAAATATATACTTTAATATTAAGTTACTATGATATGTTTCCAACTTTACTACTTAAAAATGATTCCTCTAAATTTTAAATGAAAACCCACAAATTAGTTAATTCTAAATGATGTGTATTTTAATTTAACTCATGAGGTTTTAAATTTCATAAAGCATAATAAATGACATGATCAATCTAAATTATGAAACCAAAAATTCCTTTCAACAATGAATTACAGTAGATATAAAATTTACTATTTCTAAAAGGTATGGAAAAAATGAATCAATCACCAATGTTCTTTTCTATTCAAAAAAAAATCAAAACATTTATTTGTATAGATAAAATTAATCCTAATTTGATTTAATATAGTTAGTGGAATTGGAAATCAATAAATGTTTACAACAAACCACCTTTAGTAACCCACTAATTCAAGAAAACTATAAATCTATATGATATTTTTAGGACATGGAAATTCTTCAATAACTTTTGGTTTATCACTGTGAATATTTATAATGTCTAAATAAAAAATATGACTAGTGAATGAAATTTTTGGTATCCATAATTCACACTTGATAAATATCGCTTTTAGTATCTTTTAATTAATGGAATTTAAAACAACACTTAGTTTCCTTTCATTTTCCCCTTGAGTTTTAGAAATTTCGACAATTTAATTAATAAAAAAACAAAATACATGTTTATGTAATCATTAAATAAAAAATTAATAAGGTTCATAATTATATCGTGTGCATTTTATAAGCTATATATCATAATTATAAATTCATATTCCCTATATCTATTCCAATATATAATCTAAAAATTATCATCCTCTTTCACATTCAACTAATGGTACCCCAATATCAAGTCAAACATTAAAAAATTCTGATCTCTCAAGAGTTGATAAAAATAATAATCGATATGAGTAAATGATACTTCTATTTAACAATGATGTTAATCAAGTCTTTATAATCAATTTAAATTTTAATTGATCCATAATTATTTTTAACAAACAAGACAAAATAATTCCATGGTAAATTTCTATGTCGGATGAATCCTTTATTTAATAACTCCTACAATTTCCTTTTCAGTTATAAAAGTTCCACTTGATCAATTCATTAAATATGTTTAGAAATAGACTTATCATCAGGTATGATGTCAACAAGAATCTCCACCTATTTATTAGGAATAATACCGGCAAAATAATATTAAAAAAATATAAATGTATTCAATTACTACTCACACAATTCTAATTTTAACAACTTCTTTTTTTCAACAATAAGATATCGGCATAAAATCATTGGAAAAAACTTTCTTAGCAAATCATTCTATCGTTACATGATAAACTAAGACCCAATCCATACCAACAATGATACGAAACTCTAATATAGAATTTTTAAAAAGATTTTATGAAAAGACCCTCCCACTGATTACAACTAGAAGATTATTTTCCATATTATCTTCATTATTAATTCTACCCGAATTTTTCACTAAAACATTTATCTTAAATTTTTAAGGAGTCATTTAAAAATTATATGAAAATTTATTAAAAATAAAAGAATTTAAAAATTCAAAGTCAAAAAAAAATTTAGTATAATATTAATACACTAGTAACATATATGTCTCTACTCTATTTACCAATCCTTCATCCATTGTATTAGTAGAAAATGTGTTTGATACCACTTTCTATTTCTAATCATGATGATTTATATCTTAATAATATAACATTTTACATGAAATTGCTTAATTACCCAACTCGTTGATACTAACACACTTCATTATTGGATAAACAATTATTACCCCATTATATAATTCCTTAAGATTATTTTCCATTAATTATAGATCCATGTGGACAAAAATTCAACTTTGGTAGCACTTACCAAACATCATTATACATTCTACAGTGGAATTTTTAGCAAACTAATCCCAAGAATAGAATATAAATATATCACCACCATTATATACTATATGTTTGTTTCCCCATCACCTGCCCTCACAATAGCTTCTTACATTCACCTTCATGAGGAACATACAAAATAGAAAACTTTATCTCAACCTTTTATTCATAATGAACCACTCTATAATAGATTTTAAATTATTTCATAGAAAAAATATATTTAAAAGCTTTGTAATTTTCTAGACCTGGATGCCTCCTGAAATGGTCCCCAGAGCCCGGTTGGCCAAATGGTCTCAAGTGAATATCCCCAAATGCCAGAGTCTTAATAAAAGATGTGAGGACCTAGGTGAGTCAGTAGGGAGACAATGACCTTATTACTAGAGTATCATATCAAAAGTCAAACATAATATATATAATGGAAGAGAATAATTAAAAAGTCCACAAAAAGTAAGGAAAATAGTACAAAAATACATAACAATAACTATAAAGGTCTCATATAAAATATTATGTAGATGATAAAGTACTTTAAAGACATCCAATGTTTTATTTTTTTCTCTCTAGATTGGATGACCAATATATGGGGAAGGATCAATGTGAATTGGTGGTTGAACAAATATCCACAGATCAACAACTAAATGACCCCGATAAAATAGATTCTATTCATTTCCCTCAACTGAATACCATACCCAAGGTGAATTATTTTTAATCAATCTTTATTATAAATTTCAATCATGAAACTTTAGATAAATTTATATTTTTAAAATTATGTAGGGTAATATTGTATGTGATTTCAATGTATCTACCCACATGATCCAACTTCTTATGCGGGGACTAATTTAAAATATCTTAAGATAGAGACTACCAAATCATAACCTCATATAGGATCACATGAGAGTTTGAATTGAGATAGATTAGGATTCAACCGATGAGTTTCTTTTTTATCAAGATGATTCAGATATTACAACGATCAATGATGCTATTGTAACTTTCATAGAAAGTATTAATAATCATATAATGATATACAAGGTATGTCTTTAATAAATTTTGCCATATGAAGATCCTATAAAGATTAATAAAAACAGGCCTGATGTGGGGTCTGATATTATAGATATATAATGTGATGGGGAAATAGAATGTCAGATCAAGACTACCTAGTAAATCAAAATAGAATCCTAAAGGACGTTCAAGAGTGTTTTCTCCCCATCATCTCTAGAGAAACATTTATTATCAGTAGAAACTCATACAGAGACCCCAATTAGATATGGAAACATGTCTTACATTCTATATGAAGAGGAAATCTATGGAGTATTTATGAAAAAAATAGATTGTCTCCAGAGTTAAAATTAAACTCCAAAGCTTGAATTTCTTGGAGTGTCAGTTGTGAATATTATAGAATGAAAATTTTTATTATTGACTTTTCTAATAAAAACAATAAAATATTTTCACTAAAGATAATAACTATCAATATTTTCAAATAGATTTTATGTTAATACTATATAAACGGATGACCATGATAAGAAAAATTTAGATTCATTAATCCATGTAACATTTCAAAATATAAATCTTATTTAGAGAAGGAAAAAATTGAGAAGAAAACTGAAAACACATTATGTATCCAAAGCATGTATATCCAAAAAAAACCGACAACACATTAGGTGTATTGTGGATTTTTAATACACTCTACTAATAATTATTTAGATAACTATAGAATTTTATATTTTATATGTGTATTAATAAGAATTTTGTTATGATAGAGAGGTTGGAAAATAGAGTTTAAATCATGGGTTATGTCAGTGAATGGTCATAAAAATATTATTATTTAAACAAAATTAGAACAAATTATTGTATATATTGGAAGTTAAAACTAATCGAAAAAATATTTAAAAAAATTACATGATTTGGTCAATTATTATATTGTTTCAAAAGCTATATAATGCAAAAAATTAAGGATATTATGTATGAAAATTTCATAAAGAGATTATTAACCATCTAATGACCAGTATTCCCGAAGAGGTATTGTATGAGGGTAATACGAATTTTCTTGAAAATATATATTAAAAAAATTTAACAAATATTTTATCATTGATACTAATATTTCAGAAACAATTTATACTCAATAGATGATTTAAATTTTTTAGAGATGAGTGGGTGGTGTATATGGTGTTAGAATGTTTTCCAAAAAATCATTTAAATGACTACCTACTATGTTTTTAATTTATTATGTTGTATGACCTTATAAATATGTTTGGGGTTAAAATAATAATATATGAATGCTTATATATTATTTTTGGTCAATTTAACGATGTGAAGGGTAATAATGAAAATGAATTTGTTTATAAATGTGAAGAAAAACATGTTGGTTGAATGTATACTGACATCATAAAAAGGAGGATTCCTACTACTAATTATTTTTACCATACTAATAATTTTATCTAGTTATTTTAGATAATTTTTTTGATTGTTAGATGAAAATTAGACTAATTCCCTTTTTATGGTTCCATCATGGGTGGTGGTAAATGATAGATGAAAAGAAAAATACAATTGTCTCACTTTGGAGGATGGTGGAATGATTTGGGATATTCCATCATTAATTAGATGAATGATGAAATATCTTTAATTCTTCTGAAATCCTTACAAGTAACTTATCAACATTACATTATTGACATGAAAAAACTAAAATTGATTCTTTTGCATGCACATGATGTGAAATTAATTATTCCAATAATTATATGAGATAGAATCTCATAATCATGACAATATTTTTCATTTTAACCTATCCTTAGAATACATATAATTACTTGTTCACCATCTCGCCATCAAAATTTGTGTCCACTGGTTCATAACTAATATTCATGTACATATTAATTATAAAAAATTAACCATGTTCATAAAAACATTAATGAAAAAATCATCATCAATGTCAAAAAAACACATGTGAATAGGTAATTTTCCATATTTATGAACACATAATGAAGATGTTATGTTATATTTTTTTATCACCACAAATATTGAATAGGATACACTAGTCTATAACACAATCTAGGAAGAATTAATGGACTCTCTATATTTTAGTGTCATTTGGATGATATAGAGGGATATACTGATGTTTTATACATTAAAAAGGGGGTACACAATTTATAATGGTGTTTTGTGTATTCTAAAAACACAAAATTGTTCATAAAAACATTTTTTCTTTAAAGAATGAAATTGGGGTTTCATATAGTTTGTACTCTCTCTAACAGTGAAATGGAAAGATATATTTTATTATGTAACATCAAAACTCAAATGTAAAAATTTATTTTAGATCAATCAATAAATGGTAATAGGTTTAAACTAATACATAATAATTAATATCAATAATTAAATGGATACACAAATTTTTAGTAAAATATAGGATTATAAAATGTGTAATGATAGTTATTTAAAAAATAAGAAGGAAAATGTTTATATATTTTTTTAACACCGGCCAAAAGGATGAATGTTTTAATGGTAATTTTTTCTGGTAAATGAATGTTTTGTTATTTTATAATGATTAAATACATCATATTGGTGGTATTGTGCTTCTAAAATACCTCATATGTATCCATAGTGGGTGAATCAATAATATTATAGTTTGGAATCATAGTTTAAAACATTGGGAGTTGTAATAAATTGTTTGAAATTTATTTTTAATTTATTTCTGTATAGTGTTACTAATTTCATATTTTTTCTTATATAGGTGGATTCTTATTCAGGATTTGGGGGCATGATTGAATATTTTCATTCTTTTGGGACATTAGATAAAACATATTCCTCATTGATTGAAGGGAAAACCTCATGATTCCTTAGAGATGAATTGTTTGAGGAAAAATTATGTAACATCACATCATGTGGAGAAGTGGCATGGTGATGGGGTTATCATGATTCCTCATGAAATATCACCATCCATAACAGGTTTACAAATATTCTATATTTCTTTACAGTACTATTGAAAACCCATTTGGTATTTGAAGCCTCTACATGAGATCTTGTGCAGTATATCGACCCAATCTTTTTGTACAGGGACATTTCATCATTTTTATGAAACACTTCAAACATTACAAAAACACACACCTAAAGACCATATTAGTTTATTACATTTGGAAACATGGATGAAAAACTTCTTTTCTAGTGATATATCTTCAATGTTTTCCCCAAATATCATTCCCTTTAGTAATCCTACTTAAAAAATATTCTTATAACCTATGGAAATTAAACATAAAAAGGGGTGTCTTCAGATGCTCAGTAATGGTAAAAAAGAGAAATGTACAAGCATATCCTGACCATGACGTAATTATAACATGATTATTAAAACATAAGATCATACCGTCAATATAAAATATCATATACAATATTCAAGGAATAAATATTATTTGATCATAAAAAATAATCCATACAAGAATCAAGAACATAGTAAATGAAAACATAACATAATAATATGACATAGAATGTGTGGAATACACATAAATATATAAAATGATTTCCATAATAGTCATGGAATCACTTCCATGGCCATATTAATAATATGGGTTCACTCCCCATACCACATGGGTTGTCAAGGGCCACTCCCATAACTATCTTAGTAGTCATGGATAAATTCCATAAATAACATGCAATTCATTGTTCACTCCCACAACCATCTTAGTAGTAAAGGTTCATTCCCAAGACCATAATAGTAGAAAGGGTCCTTTATGACGATCTCATTGGATATAACTTATTACCCAATGAATTATAAGGAGATATAGGTCTCAAATGTCACATAATGAAAACCATATATATTTTTACAAAAAGATCATAAATTTTCAATCGTATGGTAATTGATGAAAATAAATGGGTTTCTTAAACATCATTCAATTATAACATTACCCATGGAAAAGTAATTATTTTCAAATATATCATTTTGAAGATAAACCAACCATAAGAATAATAGGACTAATATCATTGAAGAATACCACTATTAAAACATAAATAAAGTCAATGAACTTCATTATAGATGGAAAATAATTTTCAGAGATCACTAGAAAATAAATTTTCAAGAATACAACCTTGCTTTTTTGAAAACATTTTATTTTTATAACATTCCAAAAAATATTAGAAGAAAAATGTTTATTTGAAAAATATTATAATATTTAATGATAATATTCAAGGAAATAAGGCATCATGAATGTGAGATAAATCCATTCAATCTATACATGTTTAAAGGAAATATTTATCTCATATTTTTGTTCTAAAAGTTACAATGTACCTCATTTGGAAAACTAAAAAACATTCCTTTCAATCTATGTAGTAAAAAGAAGAAACGTGTAAAATGAATTTAAAAATATATATGAGAATAATAAAATTATTTATTGAATGTATTTTCAAAAAACATGTATATAAAAGATTAATATTCCCTAAGGGTTATTTAAATGGAAACAATCCAAATTATTGATGACATTGTGAAATAAATATTCATCACTCTATATTTAGTAGAATCCTATGCCCTATGGATGAAAAAAAATAAAATGATATGAATATATGATAATATTATATATAATACTCATCAAATACATTTATTAGTTTTATATAAACAATGTTTAATAAATGAGTGGTGAATATGGCATAAGTCTATTGGAGACCAAATTATGATAATCAATCCGCTTACTAATTTAGTAACATTAGAATCATGAACCCCGTGAAATAATAACATCAATTAATAAACATAATATCATTAAATAAATTAAATTAATTATATAAAATTTCATAGGTATGTTTATACACCAAAAAAAGAAGCGAGGGGTTTATATGACATGTATCTCACAGAATAAAAAAGTGAGATGAAATTGCATTACATCATGTCTTAAATATTGTCTTACACGTACAGGCCTCCTGTATAATAAGTATGTGCTTATTATTTATCTCTCATAGAATAATATTTTTATTTACTATACCATATATGATTAACCTATGACTATATTTCAACTGTTAATTAGAAATTCTATGTTAACGTAATGTTTTGTGTAATAACCACATTGTTTATCATACGTGTTTGGGCTTGTCATTCTAGATCATCTTACATAAATCAGTATTTAATTATTTAAATAATATAAAACATACATACATATCATATATATTCAGTATATATACATTTATAATAATCTATAAAAGACAGATATATGAAATCAGATACACCATTCATGGAGACAGTAGACTATATGAATGTATGAAAACTATTTCTATTTTCATGGAATATTGAAATAATAAATGAAATGGAATATATATATATATGTATATATAATATAATTCTAGTAGAAATATTATATAATATGTATATAAAAAACATATAATAAACCAATACTTAATATATTCCATGTAATGTGTGATGGAATCACATCGCATTGAGGAGGTGGTAGTATACACCTCAACAAATATATATATGGTATTAATAAAAAATGGAAATCATGATTGTATGTTTTATAAAGTAATTAAATAAGTAGAATAAAGTTATAAATATCAAATATATCTTTTATAAATAGTGTTTCTATCATAAATATCAACCATAAGAGATGGTAATTATAAAATGGAAAACATCTTCTCCTAATGCGGTAGTTAGTCGTACACAAGAACAATAAGTTTGATAGACATTAGATGGAAGTGCGTGTAAGTGAAATTATAAACCTTAAAAAAATATTATTATATTAAAAATATTGATGATATTATGTGGGCATGAAATAATATGAATTGAGGTGGTGGGAAAAGAAATTAAAATAATGGAGCTTGAGGACGGATGTTACCTCTTCTTTGGGTAACTCTTTTTGGTCTACACCAAATGGATTCCTTGGATGGATTAGTACCCAATGGGAGGAATCAATGAGTAAGAGAGTCATTTTTGAAAGTTTTTAGTTAATATTTTTTTCTAAACCAAATTGGTTTTGAGGTGTGAATAATTTAGAATAATGGGTTCAATTTTATAAGAGAGGGGAGGGCCTCTCGTTGAATTATTCAAAATAATAAATTAATAAAAATTAATTTTCTATTCTAAGTGGGTCCAAATATTGTTATATTTATGATTTTATAAGTATGGTTCAACATCAACTAATCCAATAAATATTTGAATTGTTTTTAAAAACTTTTAATCCTTATATTTCTATTTTAACCCTTAATTTCCCCTTTCATATCATACCATGATATCATGTAATTTACACTTTGAGACTTTATATAATTACTATAAAATGAAAAAAATACCAATTAATGATTCATTAATTAAATTTTAGAATGTATAATTATTATTAGAGATAATATTATATTTGATTAAAATTTTATATAATTTAATAAAATATTATTTATTTAAAAATATAAATAATGTCAATTTTCACATGATTCATTACATGATTTTTAAAAAATTTGAAAAAATCATGACATATTTTAAAAATCACATTTAACTTATTAATAAAAATTCAAATTCTTCTAGAAAATGTTTTGATGACATTAATTATATAAAAATATATTTATATATAAATTTTTACTATCATTTATTTGATATTTCTATTAGTGAAATAATCACTACATCATCATTATGTAATCCTTTATGGGATATATGTTACCCATAAAAATTAAAAATAAATTACCATGATAAATAAAATAGGATTATATTTAAAATGACTATTTATAGTCTAATTTATATTATTTATAACCCTATATTAAAAGTATAGTTTTTGAAAACAAGAGTATGAAAATTTCAACTTTTCTTTAAATAAAATATAATAAATTTATTACTCTCATCCAAGTAGCTTAAAAAGGATATAATTTAATAAAAATATTGATTATTTTTTTAAACCCGCTCTTCCAATGAAATTAGGTCACATTTTAGTGTAATTTCCTATTATTTATAATATTATTTGTTACCCAAAATTACTCGATTTACTCTTAACGATGGTAAATCAAAACTTTCTAAAGTAACTATTCAAAATATTCAGAAAATTTTATTGATCCTATTATACTATATATATCATACTAATTATTATCATGTATTTCTCTATTTTAATATTAAACTCATTAATGTTTAAAATTATGTTCAATGATATCCCCTCATGTATATTGAGAAAGTGTATTTTTAAAGTAAAATCGGTAAAAATATTAGTATTATTTTATATCAAATATAAAAATTATTACAATGATGTTAATTTAATTAATATATATATATAATTGATATATTTTAAAAATAAATAAAAATTTAAAATATAATTTAAAAAATTAGTTATTTTAACAAAAAGGTAGTTTTTATATGAAATACATTACTTTTTCACTATTCATCAATAAATGAATCTTCTCAAAAAAATAATAAAAATCAATGAATGTAAGTATATATATATATATATATATATATTTAAAATAAGAAGTTAATTTATTCATATAATAACTATATTCATTTCAAATATTTTATTTAAGATATGTTCTCAATTAAAAGGAGATAAAACTACCCTTTTGAAAAATATATGGTTTTATGCATAAGATTGGGTTTGTTCATTTATAATTCCTATAAAAGATACATGATGAATAAAAAAATATTTTACTGAATATATAACATATAGTTTTTTTAATGTAAAGATCCGGTAATCATGTGGATTTTTTTTAAAATACATTTGAATTTTGTGAGTCCACGAAAATTTACGACGCTTGATTCCGTGGCCCGATGTGCCCTGAATCAATTTTTGATGACTTGTTCGGGTACATTAAGTGAACATATGAGCAAGATTTTATAACTTTTGAACTACTGATCAGAATAGAAAAATGAGGATACCATTGAACTCGCTGCACCGATATTCGCTTAAGAAGACATTCACCTTGACGATAGCTGGTCCGGAATGAATGTTTGTTTTTGCGTTTTCGTGTGAAGTAATTTAATAATGTAAGCTCACTTTATATTAATTTAAACTGCCATGTGGAGGTTCGGTGGTTAAATCATCCTCATGGAAATTAAAGTTGGGTCCACCACACGTTAAACTCCCTTAGAAGGTTATGGTGGGGGGTCTCACCAGAGTATAACCTCCTATGAGAGGTTATGAGGTAGGGACCACATGGGGTTTAACCCCCTATTAGTGGGAGGAGAGTAAATCCTCCCAAATCCCCTCATTAATGATGGGGTAGCCTCTTGACCTCTCCATTAATAAATTACACCAACCCATGTAATTTAATTAAGGGGAGCCTCTTGACCTCTCCGTTAATCAATTGTGCCTATGCGTGTGATTTAATTAAAGGGAGCCTACTGACCTCCCCATTAATTAATTGCGGAATCACCTTGAATTAATTAATGGGAGCCTCTAAATATATTTCTCCAATTTTAAATTTTAGTGACAACAACATAATAAAAAACATATATTATTTTTTTCTTGGAAATTCTCACTAGGTGGGAGATTTGAGAGGAGATCTTGGGATAAGTGATGGCTCCCAATGAAGAATGCTTCAAATGAAGAACACGAAGAATGTAGGTGATGATTTCTTCTTTTACTTCCTTCCTCGAATCCTTCCGATGTGGAGCGTCTTCCACAAGCCAGCACAGCTCGGATTTGGAAATGAGTAGCGTAGGCAATGAATGACGATTCCCTTTGTCTACTTCCCACAGATCCATCAACGACTGATGACCAATAATCCAATGGTAGGGGGTTAATAACTTAAAGATGTTATACCCTTTTCTTATCCAATTAAACGGTTAGAAATATATTGTTTGTGGATGTGCTATTGTTCATCTATTTTTCAGGATTAGCCAATAGATACCACCCTAAACGCAGTTGGTGTGGCCCAACCTAATACGGCGTGACACCCTCCGTCAATTTCTTTCTTGGTGTTCCTCGGCTTGGAGATGTAAAAACGACAAGGCGATAGAGGAATCAACAAAAAGGTCATGCTACCTACAGAGGCGACAGAGTCTGACCGGGATGGCTAAGAATGGGATTAACCTAGTCGGTCCGATCGGGTTAGACCAGACTCAGGCCCACTACTGACCATTTACTTCCTTTGGCCCTATCTTTGGCACCAAATGACTGTTTGACGAACCTTCAGTAGCACTAGATTTCTTGGAGCATGGCATTCCCTTTGAGTATACCCCACTAGAGTTCGTGGTAATGTTTAGATACAGTCAGGTGGGATCAAACATGTATCGAACCGAACCCCTTTGACTAAAAATCTATTAACTCGCAGACCGAGCGTCCAATTGATGCACCCTCTATTGCATTGAGACTTCTATGACGAGACAAACCATTTAGATACTTCTTAATTTGAAATTGTGGTAGTTTACGTTTTGACACCTGGATTGAGGAGAAGACCCTCTCTGAATAAAGCATGCTTTGTGGAAACCATGTGGCTATTTGTGCTCTGACGACTATTACCCAATCATGTGTTGGTCCGATAGTTCCAAATTCTATTCTTGGATCATGTGTTGTTCTGACGGAATAGCTGTTTTTGGATCATGTGTTGGTCTGACAGCTCTGATGACTATTCCTATAACTTGTGCAGGTCCGACAGTTCGAACTTCTATTCATGGATCATGTATGGGTCTGACAGCTTAGCTGGTCCTGGATCCTGTGTGAGTCTCACAGCTCCGACTACTATTCTTGGATCATGTGTGGGCTTGATAGTTCTAACTACTGGTCCTGCATCTTATGTGGGTCAGACAGCTTAGATGAATCATTGAATACATCTGATCATCTCTATCACTCTAAAAATGTTATATACCAGTGTGAGTTGGGTCAGTAACTCATGTGTTTCCTTTTAAATGAGATGGATTACTAGATAACATAGGTATATGTATGGTCATATACCTAATTGGGGTTATTAGTTAATTTCATACTCTGTGGTTTATCCTTGTAGAATTTTCTAAGTCCTTGGGGGTCTTGGGTCACTACTGAGTATTGTTTCTCACCCCTACACAGGATATGTGCTCACCTGGTTGTGTTCGATACAGATGACAGATAGAGCTAACTGAGGGTGGGTATCAGGACTAGACGGTACCCAAAGGTGGACGTTACAACGAGTCCGTGCACGAAAAAGACTGAAGGATGTGGAGTGCTGAGGAGGACATCTGTACCTACCTTTCAGGTATGAACCCCATAGGATGACCTTGTGGATGTTTTACTTTTCCTCAGTTGTATTTGCTTATCAGTTGTACTTGTACTTTCCTGTTGGGATTGTGTTTCCAGCCCCATTACTTTTTTAGTATTCTATTGTTTACAACTTTTCTTAGTGTTTTGCTTTTATCTTGTACTCTATAGTTTGAGGTTACAATATATAATTGTAATGCCTTCCTAGTTTTAGGGACTTATGCATTTGGTGCTAGTCGTCGTCCCCTTTCCCATGGAAAGAGGGCTTGTAGTAGTCACGACACGGGCCTCAGGGGACGGGTCAAGAAAAATTGGAATCGAAGAAGTCGGTTCTACTGCATAACATAGAACTATGATATTTATTTTCTATGAAGAAATACTATTATGTGTACTAAGTGCGGTAGACTGTTCAAGGAGTCCAGTGTTGGTGCGGCAGCCGACGTATCCACACACAAGGACCCTAACTTTTGATTTCCGACTCAGTATATGAAAATACTGAATGGATGTGTATTTTCAAGAGTTTTTCATTGTGATATCTTGAGTCAGCACACTAGGTATAACTTAATGACTGTGGCACACCCGTTTCTCTTAAGGATGCCTCCACATAGATAGCCATCCAAGGTTCTGAGAGTTTTTCATGCGGATAGCCTAACAAGCGACAAGGCATTGGTGCAGGGCCCTTTTCCAGCAGTCACACCTGTGGTACCACTGACCGTTGGGCCAACGATGTCACTAGCCCTAGTAGTAGAGATTTCACACCATCTGAGTACATACCATGTGTTCAAGTTGAAGAGCCCTATGAGGTTACGAGGCGAGACTGATTAACAAGCGGCTGAGGACTAGCCAGAGGAGGTGGCTGAGAGTTCTCTAGTGTTTGTATAGCTTCGTTAAGATGACATGTCAGGAGTTTAGAATTCATCAAGTTGTACCGATCATTCCATGTACATGATTAACACTTTATGATCAGGTATTTGTGGCTCGGACTATCGAGCGAGGTGTTTTTAGGACATCCGAGCCAACCGCTTTTCTCTCTAGCTAGAGATAACTTTTGTAGATTAATGTTCATTGGCTGAGCAGATACAGGCAGTGAACGTTAACACTGGTAATGATTAAAACCGGAACCAGTCTCAGAGAGTTGAGCATGTTAAATATCTTGAGAAGAGGAAGTGTTAAGGATAGATGAATTTGTAAGGCATCAGATGTAGAAGCATAGCGAAGAGAGAAGCATGAGGTGGTGTACATTTCAACAAGTTATAACCACCCGCCTTTTTAGTCCCTACCAGTCTCAGGGAGCTAGACATCAGGTGAATAGAGTAGCTGCATGCGTTCAAGTATTGTGACCCAAGGGCTCTAGGAATTATTTGAGGTATGAATTGTGTCTATTACTAGATGTCGTATCAACAGACATAGGTACCAGTAATTCCTTCCTTCCATGAATCATGTCCCAGAACTGGAGTTTCCATTTATACCTCTGACGTGGCCCTCACTTCTAGAGATACCTTTGGGATGAGACTTGATAATCCAAATTACGCCGATGGTGTGATATGACTCTTGAGGATAGAGTTTCAGTTGTAACCTCTTGGAGGATGCGTCGAGGCTTATGACATTAGTTTGGGTATGGACTGGGCAACCACAGTTCATACACATATTTACTATATTAGGAAATATGATTATGGTTTATCTACAACATTGGGATGAGTTTTTCCGTAGTCTGTGAAAAAGGAAACCCATGAAGCACAGGTTAAACTTATGCATAGAAGGGTGAAACCGATCACTCTTGAGTGAGATAACCTTTCCCTCATGATAGTAGGAGTTTTAAGTTTTAAGTTCCAAAAATTAGTGACAGAACATGGGGACAAATTTTCTATAGATATTTCCAGGTTTACCCCCCCCCCCCCCCCAAGAGGGAGGGGTGTCTTATTTGGTGGGATACTACCAGAGGATCATCCGAGACTTATTTAGAGTTTAGAAACCACTATCATCCATGATGAAGAAGGGGAAACCCTTTTTTTGGTCAGATAGATGCCAGCAAAGCTTATAGGAGCTCAGGAAGAGTCTTACTAGTGCCCCCATCTTGAGATTTCCAGAGGAAGGCATAGTGTACAAAGTTTACAGTGATGCATCGGGGAACAAACTCAGGTGTATCTTGATGCAGGAGCGAGTAGTGATCTTACATGGTTTCGGTAGCTGAGACTAGATGAGGAGAACTATGCTACCCATGACGTGGAGTTAGAATTACTGGTCTTCTCCATGAAGATGTGGTGACACTATCTGATGGGAGAACATTTTACAGTCTACTCTAACCACCAAAGTCTCAGGTATATCTTCTCTAAGATGGAACTGATCTGGAGGCAACAGAGATAGATTGAGTTCTTCTAGGACTATGAAATCGATATAGTCTATACTCATGGGAAAGTGAACGTTGGTGTAGATGTACTCAGCAGGAGAACTGGTGTACATCTTCTAGGCGATGCGATGGAAGAACATGACACTTTATAGATATCCTTTGTGGATAGAGATAGTGTAGCCCTTCTACAGTCTCTTATAGTCACTCCCCCACTTCTTCAGTGAGTTATGGAGGCACAACTTGGGGACGCCGAGTGTAAGACACAACATGCTCAGATATCCATAGGGCATGAACCTAATGGATTTTATGAAGGTTGGGAGCATGTCATCCTCTTCAGAGGATGTACTTTGGTTCCAATGTCACTTTAAAAGGAAGTGTTGAGGGACTTCAACACATCCCCTTTAGTAGTACATCCTGGAGTGGAGAAGCTATATCAGGACCACATAAGACAACACTGTTGGCTAGGTGTGAAGAAGAAAGTAGCGGTGTTTTTCTCTCGATGACTAACTTGTTAGCAAGTGAAGGCGGACCATCAGGTACCAGTAAGCTTGGTTTAACATTTAAAGGTCCGAGAGTAGAAGTGGGATTAGATATACATAGACATAGTAATGGATCTTCCCTGTACATCGAGGGAACACGACTTGATTTGCGTGATCATTGACCAACTCACCATGTCAGCCCATTTCCTACCGATCAGAGAGCAGGGATTAGTAGAAATCGTGGGATGACTCTTTGTGCGGGAGATTGTGCAGATACATGGAGTACCATCTTCTATTGTCTCCGATCATGATTCAGGATTTACATACCCACTCTGGAAGGGGTCGTAGGAGGCTTTCGAGACACAGCTTTGCTTGTGCACCGCATTCCATCCTCCGACAGACAGTCAGACTGAGTAGACCATTCAGACCCTCGAGGACATTTTGCATGCTTGTGTCCTTGAATTCTGTATTAGCTGGTATGATCACTTATATTTGGTGGTGTTTTCCTAAAATAGAAGATACCACTCCACCATTGGGATGGCACCTTTTGAGGCCTTGTATGGTCAACCATGCAGATCGCCACAGTGTAGGACAGACCCTAGGTAGTCATCACTAGTGGGACTAAAGATGGTATGGGCCACCGAGGAGGAGGTAGAGATCATCCAGGAACTGATGAAGATTGCATAGAGTAGGCATAATTCGTATGCTGATAGGATACAGAGTCCTCTGGAGTTTGAGTATGGTGACCATGTCTTTCTATGGATCTCACCATGAGGAGGTTTATAGAGTTTTATCCAAAGCGGTAAGTTATCTTCAAGGTTCATCAGACCTTTCTAGGTCCTCAGCAGAGTAGGTGAGGTGGATTACTGCCTGGCTCTACCACCACAGTTACACTGGGTGTACCACGTCTTCAACGTATCCCAGCTGAGGAGATATGTACACAAACCTTCGCACATCATCAACCATGGGGTTATGGACATCGATGATAGGGAGACATTTATGGAGGTTCCCATGGAGATTGATGATCCACAAGAGTGGTTCCTATGTGGACGGTCGATACCTTAGGTGTGCATTCGCTGGCAGCACGGGAACCTCCAGAAGAGAACATAGAAGTGGGAGGCTCGGATGCGTGCTCAGTACCCCCATTTGTTCCCATAGATTGAGTTATCGCTTTCAAAGACGTAATTCCCTAAGGATGGGAGAATGTAAAGACCTGTAAATCCAGTAGATTTGTTTTAAATACATGGTAATTTTTTTAGTTTGTGAATATTTATGGTGCTTGATTCCGAGGCCGAGTGTGCCCTATAATCAATTTATGATGTTTTTTCTGGGCACGTTCAGTAAAATTATGGGTGGTATTTTATAGCATTTGAACTCATGCTCGGAATTGAAATCTAAGGACATCGTATAACGCGCAGCGCCGATATTCACATAAAAAAACTTTCACCTTGACGGTAGTTGTTCAGGAACGAATGTTAGTTTTTTGTTTTTTTGTGAAGTAATAAAACAAAGTATGCTCAATTTATTTTATTTTTAACTGCCATGTGGAGGTTGGGTGGTTAAAACCTCCTCATGGAAGTTGGAGGTGGGGCTACCACACCTTAACCTCCCTTGGGGGTTATGGGGGTGGGGCCCACCAAGTAATAACCTCCTGTGATAGGTTATTATGTGGGGACCACACGGGGCTTAACACCCCTATTAATGGTTGGAGTGGAAAACCTCCCTATTGGCCCTCATTAATGAGGGGGGAGCCTCTTGACCTGCCCACTAATCAATTGCACCAACACATGTAATTTAATTAAGGGGAGCCTCTTGACCTCCCCATTAATCAATTGCACCAACAAATGTGATTTAATTAAGGGTGTCATCTTGACCTCCCCATAAATTAATTTCAGCATCATCTTGAATTAATAAAGTGGAATCTCTTAATTTATTTCTCCGGTTTTAAATTGTGGTTCCAACAAAATAAAAGACACCATATATTATTTTTGTCTTGGAAATTCTTATGTGGTGGGAGAATTGAGAGGAAATCTTGGGAGAAAAGAAGGATCCCAAAGAATAACTCTTCCAACAATGAACGCAAAGAACTCTTATGATTATTTCTTCTTCGAATTCCTTTTTCTAGTCCTATTGACATGGAGCATCTTCCATGAGCTAGCGTAGCTCGAAATTGGAAATGTGTAGTGGACGTAACAAATGACGATTATCTTCGTCTACTTCCCGTAGCTCCGTCGAAGACTGATGACCGATAATCAAAAGGTATGGGGTTTATTACATGATGATGTTATACCCTTTAATTATCATCGTCAATAGTTATAAAGGATTTTTTTGCAGAAGTGATATTGTTCATTAGCTTTCCTTGAATAGCCAATTGATACATCACTAGACGTAGAGGGTTTGGGCTAACATAACATAGTTGAACTAACTCTATCGATTTCATTGTTGGTGTTCTTTGTCATGGTGATTTAACAACGATGAGGCGAGGGAGGTAGCAATGACAAGGCATATCTACCCACGGACATCGTGAACCGAGTCGCCCCGATGCTTCCCCCGCTCCCCGGCCAAACCCGCGACCTCCCGGTGTGCTTCTTGAAAAGCATCCGGCCTCCAGGCGTGCTTCCCAGTGCCTAGGCCACCTACCCACGACCTCCCAACAGGGTGCACAGTGCCCCACCTTCCTCCCCGCACACTGCCCGATGCCTAGGTTTCCTGCCAGTGGCCTCCTGGTACACTGCTTGCACCTACCCGTGCCTTCCCACGGCATGCATGCACCCCGTCGGCCTTCCCATCGGCCACCAGGACACCGACTTCATGAGCCAACCCATGATGTCCCTAGCAGTGTCGCTAGCTGAACCGGCCTAGATAAAAGGACTGAGTCGTCGAGCCACGCCCCTCGCGGTGCTGGATGAACCGGCCCTGACCTTTGGGCTCAGCCACCTACGCGGTGGTCTCCAGGAAGAACCACCCTCACAGTCCGCTGGGCCGGGCCTAGGGGACCGGGTTGAACCTAATAGGATAACCCACCCAATGGGATGTTTCAGACCCAACAGGTCTTTCCAGGTCGACCCAGACCTGGTCGGCCTAGATGGGTTTTAGCCGAGTCGGTCTGATAGGGTCAGACCAGACACGGGCCCACTACTGACCCTTTACATCCATTGGCCATATCATTGGCACAAGATGACCGTTTGACGAACTATCAGTGGTGCTGGTTTTCATGGAGAATGACTGTCCCTATTAGTATACCCCACTTGAGTACGGGTTATTGTTGACATATGTTCAGGTTTGATTGTACATGAATCCAACCAAGCTCTTGGGACTAAAAAGATAATAACTCACAGACCGGTCATCTGATTGATGCGTTGTTTGTTGCGTTGATACTCCTATGATGAAACAGAACATTGAGATACTTATTCATGGGAATTAGTGGAAGTTGATGTGTCGACACTTGGATTGTGGAGCAGACCCTCCCGAAATCACGTGTGCTTTGTGGAAACCATGTGGTTGGATGTGCTCTGACGACTGTTCCTTGATCATGTGTTTGTACCACAGTTCTGAATTCTGTTATTGGATCATGTGTTGGTCCAATAGCTCTGACGACTATTCCTAGATCCTGTGTGGGTCTGAAAAAATAGCTAGTCTTGATCCTGTGTGGGTCTGATAGCTTATGTATTCCTGGATCCTGTGTTGTTCTGACATCTTAGATGAATCAGTGACTATATCTGATCATCTCTATCACACTACAAAAGTTGCATACCTATGTGATCTAGGTCAGTAAATCTTGGGTTTCCTCTTGAATGAGATGGATTACTTGATAACTTAGGTATATGTAAGGGGATATCCCTATGTTGGGTTATCTATAAATTTCATACTATGTGGCTTATCCTTGTGGGATAATTTGAGACCTTGAGGGTCTTGGGGTCCCTACTGAGTATTTTTATTCACCCCGGCACAGGCAATGCCCGCACCTCATTATGTTAGATGTAGACTATGGATAGAGCTGACTGAGGCTGTGTAGTAGTACTAGATGGTAGCCAGAGGTTGACCATATGATGAGTCGATGAACGGAGTAGACTGACAGACATGGAGTGCTGGGGAGGTCAAATGTACCAACCCTTCAGGTATGAACCTCTATGGACCACCCTGTGTCTTCTTTAATTTTCTTCATTTGTACATGCTTACCAATTGTGCTTGTACTTTTCTCTTGGGCATGTATTTCTGACGCCATTACTTTTTCCGCACTCTTTTTTATACAACATTGCTTAGTGTTTTTCTTTCAGCTCGTACTCTGTAGTGTGAGGTTACTCTATATAAATGACATGCCTTCTCAATTTTAGGGATTTACGCCTTTGGTGCTAGTCGCCATCCCCAGAACTATGGAAGGCGAGTTTGTGGTAGTCACGACACATGCCTTAGGGGACAGGTCGTGACATTTAATATCATTCAATAGTAATTAATTTAATTAATGAAGACAAAATTACATTTAGAAATTTACGATTAATCTATATCATTTATTATTATTTGGTTTATGTTTTCATTTCTAATTAATTGGAAGCTAGTGAATTTATATTATAAATCTTATATTGTTATAATTTAGTTAATATTATTCATAACCTATAAATTAATAACTATTTTATCTATTTTTATATTAAATTATAACATTTTAATAATATACGATTATTTGGTAAAAGTTGTTATTGCATGTAATGAAGGATATCAAAAGAACATAGTGTTTATTCTAACACATGAAAAACATAGTGTTTAGTATATTAAAATCTAATATAAGTGTTGTCTGTAGTGAAATATCGACATGGGACATCGTATAATGAAAGACAAACATTGTGTTTTTTATATAACTAATGTTATATTCTATATTATGTAAAAAAATGTCAAAAATATTAAAATAATTTGAGAAAAAAAAAATTCAAAAAATCTCAAGGTGTTATATTTTAACCATAATTAGAATTATTTTATTCCTTGAAATTCTGTTGTTTTAACGAATGTTTAATACTAGAAATTTCTATTCGTAGAAACCCACATCGTTAAAATGAGTAGTAAAATTACAATTAAAAGGATACTTAAAAATATAATTACTACCCAAAGTAACTCATCACTATGATTCCACATAGTAAATCATTAGTTGAAAATGAAAAAAAATTAATAATAGGTAATGCATAAATATTTATTATTTTTTTGAATGTGTTAGTCAATCACAAACAATTAAACGATCGTTGGAATGTTGAGGGACACGAAATTATAAAAATATGTTTATTTAAAAGTCTATAATTTCAAAAAAAATCATGTTATTTGGAATAAATAAATTATATATTGATTCCCTAAAGTTGAATAATTTTCATGAAAATGTATACATTCATGATTTTAGGAAAACCTCACCCGTTTTTGTTCCATTTTTAATTTCATCATCATCTCTTACTCAAGGCATTTAAGGTCAATATTTGATTCTTAAAGAACAAACAAACCATGAAATTGATAAATAGAATTATAGTTCACTCTTTTTATATTTATCACAACAAAATAGTTATGAAAATTTATCTCATATTCAAAAATCTTCATCTAGTTAGATATTATTTTAATCTCACATCCCTCTTCTCATGATGATATAATGCCCTTCAATAAATTCTTAACCTTGTAACACTTCCAAAAGATGACAATCCAAAACATTAGGAAGAATGCCATGAAATTATCATAACATTGTTCCACCATATATAATAATTTATCTCTTTCTTATCACATTCCAAAAATGTTAATACCCGTATCGTATATTCTAGTGAAATGTGATAAAAACCATAATTACCATAAATACTTTAAAAAGATATTCATTCATCCTTGTTCTAAAAATTAATAGATATATTCCATCAATACAAGAAGTTGTATACATTATACATGATTACATAGACTAAATTTTCATCATACCCTTGGTTTTTTCTAAGTTTATTGATTCTATACAATTTATTATATGACAATAAATAATATCTTTTTCAAAGATAAACACTATTTTCCCAACATCTTGATCACATTAATGGTTACCTTCCCTTAAACAAAATACCATTTTTCAAATTATTCATCACCCTTAAACATATCATTTTCAATACATGACGAAATAATTACAATTAAAATACTCATATATTTCATGATTTGTATAACATAATCATTGAATTAAAAAGTATACACACATCAGTCATCAAACATTATTCTACAACCATTACAAAGGCCTCATTATCATATTACTTAATAACATTTATGAAGATTATGAAATATGAATCATTTATTGTGGTTCCTCAACCACAATTTAATCATTCTTATTATACATAATGTAAAAAATATATGATGAAAAACCCATACCGTTCTTATGACATTGGTGATCTTTTTATTTTCAGCAGTATAACCCATACTCGTACCACCTTTTAGATTCTCTTCATGATATTTCCAATTAGGAAATAAATTATCATAATTCATTCACATTCAATATATGAATCATTCAATTTTAATCATGTTCCTTCTAGTTCCATGAATTTACTAAAACTATAAATAATAATTTGAGAAACATTTAGCATAATGAATGACCACATAATAATAGAAAACATGTATAGAATTTCTAAATAAGGATTCTGTCCAAAATCAATGACACCTTAGTTTTATCATAGTTTATTCATAGTAATGTTCTATTTAAATCCTTCATGATGTTTCATAAATAGTTTTATGAATTTCCAAAGAATAACCCCCGAAACTGTCAAACCATGTTTGAAGTAAGGCTCATTGTCATGTACCGGGTTATGCTTGAATCTGGCCGGATTCACCTTGTCGATGTTGTTACCCATAGCTACATATTTTCTAAATCCATATCCCCTTTTAGTATCCATATAAATATACAATTTTAGGAAACCAATCACTCTATCATTTACCAAAATTAAAATACTTTTTATAAAACAATAGCTCGTCCTTAGACCTATCCATTGAGACACCCGTAGACATATCCTTTTAAATATCCTTTGGGATAACAAAAAATGTTTCTCAGCCTTGTTTTTAATGGTTGAATAAGAATTTTACTTGATTCCAACTATAAATACCCTTGATTTTCATACTTGGATGTTATATATTATTTTGTTCCAAATTTCAAACATTACCCAAATAAACCCCCGAATACCGTATTATTTTAGTGCCTTTGGAAAAGTAGAACAAAAACATATAGCTTAGTAGAAGATATTAAATGTTTTACACAATGATATTTCTATTCAGTATCCCTACTTAAAACCTATACATATAAACTGGGTAAAGGATGCTAGAAAATGGGTGAGATCAGATGTTCAGTAAGGGTAAAAAAGGGGAATATGTAAGGATAAAATGAGAATGAGGGTATTAGAACATGATAATAAAAATAGAAGATCATACCATGCATATCAAAGATCATATACATTATTCATGACATAAATATCAGTAGTTTATAAGACATGATTTCTAATGGAATAAATAGAATAATCAATGAAATCATAACATAATAATATGGAATGTAATTTATGGCAGGCACATAAACATAGAAAATGATTTCCATTGCAGTAAATGAATCACTGAAAAGGCCATCTTATAATTATAGGTTTACTCTACATACTATCTTGGTACCCATGGTAAACATCCATAACCATTTTGGATGTCATATCTCACTCCCATGACCATCTATATCGTCATGGTTCACTCCCATAACCATCTTTGTAGTAATGGTTAACTCACATTTCCATATTCGTAGATAAGAATCCCTCCTAATACCATCTTGGTGGAAGTGGAAATTTTATAAAGCCATAGCCATATAAATTATATATTATTGAGTTTGTTTCATTAATTCAAATTTAAGATCTTTTAGGTTTTGAGATATATAGAATTAGACCATAACTATTACATAAAAAACTATATGAATACAAAGAACACACGTCCAAACAGCATCCATTTCTTCCATCACACAAAAACATTTAAAAAGTAGCTTGGTTTATTATCATTTTTAGACATCATAACATATCCTTGATTCTATCCTTGACTTAATTCTATCATAAACCATGTGAAAACAATTAAAAATGGGATGAGAAAAAAAATCTCAGTAAGGGACATAAAAAAATTAAAACCCATTATTCTAGTTATAACATTTTAACCCATTTAATGTTCTTTGAGCATATGAAACAAAGCATTTTCACATGATTAACACTCATACATGTTGCTAAATGAGAAACACTAAAACCAATAGAAGGAAATTCAATATTATTTAGGCGAATTAGAGATTCATATTCATAAAACCCTTACAAACCCCTTTCAATTGAAATAATTCTATGGCTGAAATCCAATATTACTATTATCCAATAAATTTGAGATCTATAATGGTGATCACCCTTCAAATAATTTATATAGGGATCACCCATGAACTATAATGGGGATCATCCCTTCATATAAGATATAACGGGCTGCCCCATTAGTTATAATAGGGCT
The DNA here is from genome assembly GCA_963277665.1 of Viscum album. Taxonomy (NCBI): domain Eukaryota; kingdom Viridiplantae; phylum Streptophyta; class Magnoliopsida; order Santalales; family Viscaceae; genus Viscum; species Viscum album. The sequence continues at coordinate 151,197,646 of OY728134.1, read as the reverse complement.
TAATCAATTGTATAATCTATGTAGGGCTCATCTGTTTCATATAATGTTCAAGTACAATTTCATGAATAAAACATGTTCATCACAAAAACTTTTTTAAAAACATATTCTAATCCCATATTAAATAAAATCTGTATATAAACACCATTTTAATTTAATAAACCATTTTTAAAATGGATATACCCACAAAAAGGAATAAGGTATTTTTTTATCCTTTTAAAACATTAATTCTTAAAGTTGAATCCAAGTATCAAATAATGATTATGATGGTAGAGAAGTCCTTATCATCATATACAAGAAAACCATTACCTTTGACGTTTTTATTGGATTTAAAATGATTTGTATAAAAATTTTCTATTTGAAAACATTGAATGAAATTCAAGATAGAAATAATTTTTTTTCTATAATCCTTTTATGTATAAGAAAATTTATATGAAAAATAATATCATGAAAAAAAAGATGTGATAATTAAAGCTTTAAACATTCATGGTGTCCAATACCACATTGAACATTTAAATATTAATCTCTATGAAATAATATATTTACCAATAAAATAAGTAACATTATTATTGAAAAAATATGGATATTAAATTTCATATTGGATTTATATACACTTATAAATGAATAATTGTGTATATTATCAGGAAATGCCTCAATTAAAGGAGATTTAGATGAAATCCCTTACCTCGAATCTAAGTCATATTATAAATTCATTATATTTCTCTTTAATAAAATTAGGTTAATTTATAATATATTAAAATCATTTATCATTTTCATTATTCCTTTTATATTACTTATAGTCATTTATTATGATTACATAATTATTTATGTCTATATCAGATGTATTGTCGACATTCGATACATGAGTCAAAAATAATCATGATAAGATGCCAATATTATATGTGGTCATAATTTTATAATCTATAGAAACATATACATGAAATAATAATTAATTCTACACATTAATAATTTTTTAAAATCAATCCATTCAATTTTGGTATGAATGTTGAACAAAATTATAATCATGGAGAGGTAGGCTATATAAACACATGAGAAACATTTCCATTATTCATTGCTCATTATAGAAATAAGGTAATTATTATTTTATATTAAAAATGATAATAATATAATTAAAATCATAACATAAATTTAAATATAATTATATATATAATACATGTTATTGGGTGAATAAAACTGATTCACATCACTGGTGATAGTTTACACACACTCATTAATGGAATTATCAATTTTATGTGCATGGAAGGTAAAAACATAATTGAAATATTATTATTTATAAATGATAAATATGTCATGAATATAATTAATAAACATTTATTCCATCAATATAAATAGTCTTGAATGATTTTAATAAAAAAATTTGTTTGGATTGTGGAGTTGATAGTTCATATATAAGAAAAAATGATTAATTCCTTCCCCATTTGATGGAAGTGGATATGGATTTATGTGAAGATATTAACATAACAAAATCACATTTTATTGATAATATTGTATTTATTTTCTGATAATGGTTGTAGGAGACATAAAAGAATTGGAAGAAGAAATAAAATTTCAGTACATAAGAAAATGATACCTCTTATTTGGTTGATCACCCATGCAGAACACCTTAACACCTCAAAGAAGGGTTTTCATTCTAAAAAAGTCCTCAAGAACATGGGGATGGATTTTATTAAGTGGATTATGTAGATCATAGAAGACTTCTTTGGTGCTGTGAGTATTAGAGAATAGTTGGTACCTTTTTAAAGGATATGGGAGAGGCACCCTTTGAAACACATAAAATATTAAATTAATATAATTTCAATGTCTGTTCTAAATGGAAATAAAATAATTTATTTTTAATATATTAAGATTATGGGTATAATCCCCATCATAAAATTTAAAATTTTCAAGTTTTGAATATTTTTTAATTCATATCTTTTTTGGTTTAACCCTTGTTTTATGCATTTTATTCTTACCATGATATCCTGTTATTTACACTTGGTGTGATAATTTAATCATCATAAAATATCAAATGATGGAAAAAATGTATAACTTATGAAATAATATGACTATTAATAAAATTTTTGTTAAATCTTATTTCATGTGAGTTCTACCAAATTTAATAAACTATATTATATTTTATGTTATAAATTATGTCATTTTTGAAACTATTCATAATTGAAATTTTTATTAAAATTCATAACAATATGATACCTTTGAAAACATTACATTAAATCAATCCTAAAAAATCATAACCATCCAAATTTTTTTTTGGATGTCATTAAATAATTAAAATTATATTTATTTTAATATAATTAATATCATTTATTTTATTCTAACATTAATAAATCTATTATTTCATCGTCATTGTGTCATAATTAAATTGAATTATATAATTAATAAAAAATTTAATTAAATTAACATGATGTAGGTAATCGTTTTTGGTTTTTATATACTATTTATAGTCAAATATATAACTTTCATTACCCCGGATTAAAATTATTTTTGAAATAAGAGTCATGTCCATGATAATATGTAATTTAAATTAAATTAGAAGTTATAAATGTCATAATCACACCCAGGTGGCTTCAAAAGGTAAATATTTTGTCACTTAGTGTTTCTAGGTCGTCCATATGTCTTCGCATTATTTTACTACAAGTGATGTAGTAGTTTTATATAATAATAATATTATTTTTACACTTATTTAATTGATTTACACTTTAATCGCTGTAAATACATTACAAAATTTAATATTGACAAAAAATATTTTGATCTTATTAAACCAAAGTCATCATAATGATTATAAAAATTTATGATTGTTATTGAAAATTAAATTCATATAAGTGAAAAAATCAAATTTAAAATTAATCATGTTGTTAAAATGAGAATGTATGTTTTAAAAAATAACTACCATTAAAAGATTGGTAACAATTTATATCAAATTTCAATGACAAATTACATAATGTGACAAAAATTTAATTAAATGATAAAAATATAATCTAAATATAGTTTAAAACCAATTAAAATGATAATCTATAAATAAAAATAAACTAGATGAAATGATAGTTTTGAATTAAAATGTATTATTTTCCACTATTTGTTATAATATGAATCTTATCATAAAAAAACCAAAATTTCAACTAAAGTAAATTTCATTGTCCCAATTCGATATAAAAATGTTTATTTTTTTAAATAAATCATATTAAAGTTACAAAAAATAGATATAATAAGGGTGTGTCATCTAAAGGATTTAAAACAACATTTTTAAAAAAATATTGTATTTTATGCTTAAAGTAGATTTATTCTCATTTTATTCCTCTAAAATTTATTTATGAATGTAAAAAAAATTAAACAATATTTTTATACATAATTTAGTTTGTTTTGTTAATTCCCACTAATACAATAGCTAGATATTAACTATTATTTTAAATAATAATAATAATAATTTATTATTTTTTGAAATAAATTAGATTTGTGTAAAATGTAATATTTCATAGAAACCCATTATTACATGTCATGTATGCTATTAAATATAGAATCCAATTGAATGTAAAATTATATATAATTCAAAAATATTAATTAACCTTACAATGTCTTATTCTATTATTACCTAGGATATTACATCCTTCCCCCCTTTTGGAAATTGTGTCCTCACAATTTTAAATTTTGGCTTATTAACTAATTCTTTGCTTTTCAAAATTACATCTTTGAGATACCACACCAGAAAAATAGTCAATAAATCATATACATTAAAATAAAGAAAGTTCTGTAATATGTTCACCTGAGATATCATATATTAGGGTTCCCTATAGTACAATATGGACATGGATGATAAAACAAACTATCAAAAATAAATTGACATTGATTGAAAACATATTCAATGGAAATTTATCTATCACAAAACCATTATTATGTGATGGGTTAAAAGACCATTGATAAAAGTAAACTACTAATGATTTTTTTAAGATCATTTTTTTAGAGTTTAGAATTCATTTACTTTATATAATACGAATATAATAGATCATACTTACTTGATGTAATTCTATTTATAAGAACAATTTCTTCATGATAATATTATAGTAATATGATTTACATCCCTATGAATTACCTTGTTTATAAAATATAACACAAACCAAAAATGATATCAATATCTTAAAATGAAGGTCCAAAAGTAAATTCATACATCCATATTTAAAAAAATCTATACATAAACACAACCCCAAAAATCATATCCTTGAACGGTCCTTAATAACTTGTTATCACATCACATAAATCATCATAAGGTGTGTCTAAAACCTAATCATGTGGTTATACTACAAAAAATATCAGGCTCTCAAGAGCATCCACTACTTCTAATGATGTCTCAACAACAACTATAGTAGAGGAAAATAATTTTCCTAAACCATTTTGTTTTCAAACATAATAATTTCCTCCTGGAATAATTAATTTTAGACACTTACTTGCAAATTTTCCAAACTCATTGTAGCTAATTAATCTTACTGTATACTAGATATCTTTTATCTAATTATTAGACTATTGGGGTCACTAGTCTATTTAGTCAAGAACCTTGTTACCTAAATTACCACATTGGTTCCACCTTCCAGATCCTAACATACATTCCCCAAAATGTATATTTCCATAATTGTAAAAAAAATTTGTCCTACCTCTCGAATTATTACTAGATTGATTCTCTATTTCATAGAAAATTTATCAATTTTTACTCTTATCCTCTCTTGTAACATTTGTGTTGAAAAACACCATTTCAATGTTCTTAGCACAACAAAACACTTTATCATAACATCTAAATTCTCGAGAGGCCGAAGCTCTTCATAGACATGGTTTAATTCCTATGTAAAATCTATTAAATTTAATATCAATGTCTCAAATAAAATCTGGAACATACCCGGCCAATCATGTGAAGTTCACTTAATATGTGGAAACTGAAGCTTCATCCTTCTACTTTAAATACCAGAATTATTTCACTATTCAAAGACAAAAAACCTTAGGGATATATTTGTCAAGGAAAATATCCTTAAATTCTTCTTATTACTAGTATTGAAGATCATTTCTCTCTCTAGTATTCTTAAACAATTATCATCATTAATCAGCTTCACTGTCAAAATGGTAAATGGAAGGAGTTTCATTTCAACATTCTGAACATCCCTTGAAATCAAATATATGATAAATGGTATTCATCGACCCATCAACTACCACTATTTTAGACGATATATTAAATTATGGGGGATGTTTACGTAAAAACTTTTCCACAAATGAGATATTTCTATGTGGTTAATCGAGAAGATCACTGGCATGGATACCAACACAATCTATATCCAGATTAAACTATGCCATTACTACAAAAAACTATTAAATTCTCATTTTGACCACCTCATGTTATTGATTTGAATGTTTTTTTCCTCTAGATTCCCTCCCATTATAGATTCATTATTTTGATTTTGGAAAACCATTTTTAATATACCTAGTTTGGATGAAGGAAAAATTTAATCATAAAATGATACATCATTTCAACAAAACCATAATTTAAAATCCCTTAATGGAATGAAATTAACACCATCCTATCCTCTAATGTTATATAAATTGACCTATGATACCAACTATAAGGCCCTTTACATAAAAATAATATATTCTTTAGTAATAATAAGAATTCACATTGATGATCTTTTTAGGTTTTGAGCTTTATGGAATCAGTCCATAACTATTACATAACAAAACCATGGAAATTAAAAGTGAACACTTCCATCAGAATCCATTTCTTCCATAACACAAAATGCATTAAAAATAAAGACAGTTTCGTTTCATGTATAATAATCATTCTTTTTCCTTTATTCCATTCACGACTCTATTATCCCATAAATCTCATGAAAACATTTTAAAACATGGGATGATAAAATATACTCCCAATAAGGGACATAGAAAGAAATAAAAACTATTATTCAAGTAAAAAATGGAAACCTAATTAATGTTCTTTGAGTGCATTAAATCAAAAAATCTCATGAATAATACTCATAAATTTTTCTCCATGAAAATACTAAAACCAATAATAAGAAATTAAAACACCATTAGGTGACTCAGATAATCATATATATAAAACCCATTCAAACCCCTTTCTATTAGAATAACTGTATGTCCAAAATTGAAATATTTTCATTACCCAATGAATTTGAGATCTATAATGGGGATCACCCTTTATATAAGCTATATTGGGCTCACCCGTGAGATATAATGTGTCTCATCCCATCATATAAGCTATAATGTTATCACTAGTGAGTTATAATGATGATCAAAACTTCAAATAAGCTATTTTGGGCTCACACATGAGGTATAATGGTGATAAAGCCTTCGTTACACTATATCAGACTCACTCATTTCATATAATTCTCAAATTCCATTTCTTGAATAACACATGTTCATCATAAAATCCTTTCTCAAAACATATTATAATACCATATGAAAAACTATCCCATATAAAATTTCTATTTTAATTTATGAACGCATTCTAAATTCATAGATACCCAAAAATGAAACAAGGCATTTATTTTCATTTTGAAAACATTATGGATTATAGAGGAATACAAGTATCAAATAATGGTTACGGTGGTAGAGAAGTCAATTTTGTCGTATATAAGAAAAACATTCGTTTTATCATTTTGTAAATGAGGTAAAACAATTTTTATAAAATTATGCCTTTTGAAAACATAGAATAGAATTAGAGATAGACATAAAATGTCCTCTATATTCCTTTAATATCCATATTAATAAATATGTAAATTAATCTCATCATGAAATGTTTTGATAATTAAATCACTAAACGTTTGTGGAGCCCCATACCACATGGAAGATTTTCATCATAATATCCATGAAATAATAAATTTAGAATATAAAAAATAACATTATTATCGATAACAAATGGATATGAAATGTTATAGTGTTTGTATAAACACCTTATAAAATAATAAACATGCATATTATAATGAAATGCCTCAATAAAAAGGGATTGAGACGAAGTCCCTTATCTTGAGTTCATATCATAAGGTATGTTCTTTATATTAATGAATAATAAAACTTGGTTAATTTTTACATGCTTGATTGCTTATTTATGTCTATTATTCCTTATATTTATTAATATCATGTGATAATAATTATATAATTATTTGTAGTTATATTGATCATTTTGTCGATATTATATACTAGAGTCGATAATAAAATTGGTACAATGTAAATAGTCCATGTGTTCATAATTACATAATCACTAGAAATACATTAATGAAATAATAATAAATTTTATAAATCTATTTAATTTTTTAATCACATCATTATGTTTTGTTATGGAAAATGATCATCATTATAATCGTGGAGACGGTAGGCCGTACATACGTATGAGTATGTTTTCAATTTTTCATTGATCATTATAAAAATAAAGTAATTATATTTCCCCCTTTCCAGAATCATAATAATATTATTTAAATCCTAATATTCATTTAAATAAACTTATATATATCATACAAGTGATGTGGAGAATTAAAACCATTTTCATCTCTTCAGAGAGGTGATTGATGGCATGTACACATGAATGATATTATCATTTTTATGTTAGTGGAAAGTAAATAATGAACTGAAATTTTATTCTTTTAAAATTATAAATATGCCATGAATATCATATATAAACATTTATTAAATCATTATATCTTTTATAGATAGATTAAACAGAAATACTAGTTTAGATCTATTTGTAGAGGTGAAAGTTCACTTGAATTCAAAGATGATTAATTCCTTTCCCATTTGATGGAATTGGATAATGATTTATTTTTTGATATTAACATAATAACATATTTGTATATTAAGGATACTATAGTTTTCATATCATTACGGTTGGACAAGACTTAATGGATTTGGAATAAGAAGTAAAATAGAAATACAAAATCAAAACAATATCTCTTTTTCGGTTGATCACCCTTAAAGAACACTGTAACACTTCATAGAATGGTTTTCTATATAAAATGTGGAATAATGAAATTAGGGGGGGGGGATTTAAGAATTGTTTTGAGAGATCTTGTAAAAAACAATTATCATTGTATGTGAGAGTATTAGAAAATAGTGGGTACTATTTTTTTGGAGAGCAGAGGGGCATTTTCGGAAACACTTAAAACATAAAATTAATATAAATTCAATTTCGGTTCCAAATGATCCAAAAATAATTTATTTATAATATAAGATTATTTTTAGTCTAATACAAATCATACAATTAAAATTATAAGAGTTTTGAATATATTTTAATTTCTGTCTTTTTTGTTAAAACTTTATTTTATTTTTTTAAATCATACAGTGATATCATTGTTTTTTTACATTATTTGTGAAAGTAATTACCAAAACCTGTTAAAAAACTAAGGGAAATTTATTATATATTAGGAATTATAATATCCATTTTTTATTTATATCGTTTAAGGAATTTTATAACATTTAATAAACTATTTTAAATTTTTAGATGTGAATTATCTTAATGTTGACACTATTCATACTTGCCTTTTTTTAAAATATTATAAAAACTTTATTCATTATAAGATGAAGATAAACTCAATACTAGAATGTTATTGTCTTCCAAAAAATTCATGAATGGAATAAAATATTGTATGTAACAGCTATTATAATATTATTAATATCATTTATCTAATTCTTCCTTTCATATATCTACTATTTCATCATCATAGTGTCAAAATTAAATTTTAATATATAATTCCTAAAAATTATAAATAAATTATCATGATTTAGGTAATATTTTTGGCTTTATATTTACTATATATATTTGAATATATAACTTAAATAACCCCACATTAAAACTACTGAGTAATAAGGGATATGTTTATGATAATTTTTCCTATATTTAAAATTAAAAGATAAATGTCATAATCACACTAAGTGGTTTATAAATTCCAAATTTTCATCACAAGGGGTTTCATGGTCCGAAATATCTTATCTAATAAGATTAAGTAATGTTTTAGGGTAGTTTAATATTATTATAATATTATTTTTTTCTTATTTACTAGATTTACACTTTAACTGTGGTAAATAAAATACTAATGTTACTATACACTAAATATTATTTTGGTCATATTATACATCATTTATATACTATTTACAACCATATATATTATTTTTATAAATTATAATCTTACATGGGGTGAAATTAAATTTAAAATTAATCTCATTGTTGGAATAAGAACAAGTGTTTTTAAAAAGTGAAAACCATCAAAAGATTACCATGTGTATATATCATACATAAATATGAAATTACCTACAATGATACAAATTTGATTGAATTATAATAGAATTCTTAATATTTATTGAAACCAAATCATATGATAATATAAAAATAAAAATAAATTATAAGAAAATTTAGTTTTGAATTTAAATGTAGTATTTTTTAATATTCTGTAATATAAAAATCTTAAAAGAAATATATAAAAATTTCATCCCTAGTAAAATTTTATGTCACTATTATAAATAAAATGCTGATTTTGTAAAATATAACATATAATATTGAAAAAAAACTAGATTTAAAAAGGGTACTCTATTTAAAGGTCGTAAAACCAATTTCTAGAAAAAATAGATAATTTTATGCTTGAAATTGGATTTATTCTCATTTAAGCCTCAAAAATATTATTATGAATATAAAAACAATTTTAAATACAATTTTAAACAAAAAATATTTATTTATATTCATTTCATCAAATATATGGACTAGGTGATAATGAATATTTAAAATAATATTATTAATAATATTATTTTTTAGTGCAAATCATTCTTTTGTGGAATGTATGATTTCAGATAAACCTACTTTTGAGTGTTTGGAATGATATCTGGAATAATATCCCTTTTGAATTAAAATTAATAAATAATTCATATATATTAATATAAATGAATAATTTGTATTCTATATTAACATGTGATGTTACACATCTGTATCTATCTCATTAGATATAAATCTATACCCAATGCATTGGATGGAGATATGGGTCCCAACTATCACACAATTAAAACCGTACATATTCATTCCTCAATAACATAAATATTTCTTTATATCATACCCCATATAAATAATTGACTTTTTTAAACATCATTCAATCATAATATAACCCATGGAGAACAAATGAGTTTCATAAATATCATTATAACCATAAACCTAACATAGGAATAATAATGATATTATCAATGAAAAATACCAATATTAATACATAAGTGACATCAACAAATATTAACATATGTTTTAAATAATTTGGAGAGATCACTTGAATATAATTCTTGAGGAAAATATACTTTGTACTTTGAAAACATTTTTTTTATTTAGATGCCTCCGGATTTAAAAATAAAAATTATATTTAGAATAAATTTTTAATTTTCTAAGGAAATCCTCAAGGAAATATGTATCAATGAAATAGTAAAATTCGATTCATTTCATATATTTTAAAATAAAACAGTCTTCTCGTACATTTTCTGGGAAAATTGTAAATTACCTCATTTGGAAAATGATAAATGCTTCTTTTCAAACTACGTAGTAAAAATACTAAATGATTAAAATTATATTAAATAATACATATTAGAATAGTGAAAAAATTAAAAAAATTATTATAAAACATGAACAAGGAAGATAAATATTCCCCAACTAAAAATTAAAACAAAACAATCCCAATTATTATAGAGATTGTGAAATTAATACTCATCAATTTATAATAGGTAGAATTATATTATCCTTTAATGAAGTAAAATTATAAAGATATGAAAATATCATGATATTCTGGATAAAACCCCATAAAATATATTAATTTCCATTATATACACCACATAGAAAAATATAGTGGTTAATATGGCGTAAGTCTCATAGAAATGAATAATAGATTCTAATTCACCTTACTACTTGAATAACACTAGAATCATAAACCCTATAGAATATTAAAATAAATTAAATATTTAAGATAGTAATATAAAATAATGATATAACATTTCATAGGTCATTATATACACCATATAAATGAAACGACTAGTGAATATGGCATGTATCTCATAAAAAATAAAAGGTGAGATAAGATTCTTTTAACTTGTGTCATGACATTCTTCTTACATTTAAAAGCCTCCTATGTGATAATTTAAATTTAATATGAATCTATCATAGATAACAATTCTTATATATAATACCACATATTATTCAAATATACTTTATATAACCCATTTATTAATAATTCTTTGTTAAAGTATCATTTCGGGTAATAACCACTTTGTTTATAACACATGTTTAGACTTTTCATTCTTGATCCTATTATATAAATCATAATTTAATTATTTATAAATTGTAAAACATAACTTATGTATCATATATACTCATTATATATTCATTCATAATAATCTATGAAATATAGATATATGAAATGTAAGGCCATGTTCATAGAGACAATGGGCTATACCTTTGCATGAATGTTGTTTCCATTTTCATGGCATATTAAAAGAAAGAATGTAAGTAAAAAATAATTATATATGTATATAATATCATTATAGTAGAATTATTATAAAAAATTTATATAATATAAATTTACAAAACACATCATTAATATTTTCTATATAATGTTAGATTGAATCACATCGCTTTGAGGAGACGATAGTCCACCCTACCCCAAACGTAGTTATTGTATTTACAAAAAATATATAGAATGATGTTATGATATATATAATCAATAAATAAGTATAAATAATTCATAAATATTACATATATAATATTAAAAATAGATTTTACATCCTAATTCCCAACCGAAGTAGGAGGGAAATTTAAAACAAATAACATCATTTTGTGAGGTGGTAGTTTGTCGTGCACAAGAATGATAAGTTCATTACCCACTAGATGGAAGTGGGAGTAAGTGAATGTAAAACCCTTAACAAAAAAATTTATCACTATTTATAGAATATTGTGGCTATTATGTGTGAGTATTAATATTAATTTATGTGGTGGATAATGAAAATAGAAGAACCTTGCTTGGATGCTTACCACTCGATGTATGAAATGTCGTGCTTCACTCAGAAATCTCCACTACATTTCCACACATGTGTTCTGCGAAGGATAGTCCTTCCAACAAGGGGGTAAATAAGGTCACTACCTAGTTAGATGATTTTCCGGATTATTCGCTCTTTATCTTTAATAAAGATTGTAATAAGATTCCATCTTTTAGACTTTTGTAACTCCTTTTCTTTTATGTAATAAATTGTGACTTGGTCGTTGACTAAAGCACTACCTCTATAAAAAAATTAAAATAGAAGAAGGGAGGTTGAGTAAGGATGTTACCTCTTCTTTTCCTAACTCCATTTGGTTTTCACCAAAGTGATTCTTTGGATGGATTTATTAAAAATTTTAGGATTTAATTTCTATGTTTGGGAACTTCTGAATCTTATTTGGTAGAAATTATATGAAATAAATAGTTTTTGAAGTGTTTGTAATAGTGAATAATGGGTACCATTTTATAACATATGAGAGGGGAAATCATGGAATTATTCAAAATAATAAATTAATATAAATTAAATTTCAATTCCAAATAGGTCCAAAGTGTTCTTTTATGATAGGATTAGGATTGGTCGATATCCATTCATCCAATCAATTTAAGTTATGTTTTTATTATTTTTTATCCTTATATTTTTTGTTTAACACTTATTTTACCATTTCAACTCTTACCCTAACATCTTGTAATTTACATTTTTAGGGTTAATATAATTATTATTACATGGAAAAAGGCAAATAAAATAGTAATTTATTAGATTTTAGAACCTATCCACATTATTTGGAACAATATTAGTTCTATATAGATTTTATATCATTTAATAAAATATTAGTTATTTCATAATATAAATAATGTCAATTTCTATACTATTCGTTAATTTACTTTTACAAAATATCATAACAACATGATATATTTTGAAAAACACATTTAACATATCTCTAATATGACATCTTCATCCAGAAAATTTGTGGTTGGAATTGATTGTATATATTATAATTAATGTAATTTTTCAAATATTATTTATATGATATTTCTATTAGTTAAAAAATACTACAACATCATTATATAATCCTTTAAGGTATTTATTATTTCCCTAAAAAATAAAAATAAAATATCATGATAAATAAAAGTTAATTAGATTTAAAATGAATATTTACTGTTTAATTCATCTAATATATATCCTTATATTAAAAGTGATATAATTGTTGAAAATATTACTATGACATATTTAACATTCGATGAAATAAAATAAAATAAAATTTGTAATCTCATAATTTTTTCTTCAAAAGGTTATAATTTCATCCCAAGATTGATTTTTTTGGAAACACACACACAACTAATAAAATTATGAAAAGTGTAAGATTAATTTTCTATTATTTAGAATATTATTTTTACCCTTAATTACCTGATTTGCACTTAACCATGGTAAATAGAAGATGGAAAAATTTACTATTTATAATGTCAAAATATTTATGTTCATACTATTAGAATATAAATATCATACTAATTATAATAATTTATCTACATTTTTTAAAATTCTATTTACAATAGCGGCAATGTAATGTTTAACGCTAATCCTGCAGATGTGGAAAAACTGGGTTTTAAAAGTGAAAACATTTCAAAGTTTATTAAAATTATATGTCCCATATAAAAATGATTATAATGAAAAAATTTTGATTAATATATGTATAATTTATATATTCTAACATTAAAAAAACTAAAATTTTATTTCAAATTTATAATTATTTTAACTCAAAGGTAGTTTTTAATTAAAATACAATATTTTTTCCATTTCATCAAAAAATGAATCTTCTTTGAAAAATAAAAAAAATCTACCAATGATGATTTTTACATCCATATTTCAAAAATAATATTATATTCTCATATAAAAATTATAAGATTACAAATAGTGGAATTAAAATAGGTTCTCTATTAAAATCATATAAAAATAGCCTTTTGAAAAAATATAGGGTTTTATACGTAAAATGAGGTTTTTTCTTAACTTATTCTTTTAAAATATATTAGATTATTATAAAAACATTTGACATAATATATAACAAATATCATTCATTAATATCATTCACTAATAATTAATTTTATTTATTAAGACAGATAGACTATTGGAACATAAATAATAAACTATTTCCTTCATAATCAATCGATATTTATTTTCATTTCAAATTTATTGATAACTAGTGAATTATTATTATAAACATTATATTTTTATAAGTTAATTATTAATATTCATAACCGCTAATTTAACTGCTAATTTATATCTTATTTTATTAGAGAATAATATTTTAAAAATCTAATATCGTTCCATAATACATGGTATTGCGTTTAATGAAGGCTATCAAAAGAACTCATCATTTGGGGTAAGAAAATCCATGAATAGTGTTTTATATACTACAAGATAATATAAGTACTTCATGTAGCATAGTATCCCCTTGTGGTTGCATATAACAACATCCAAAAACAGTATTGTTTGTATAAAAAATTATATATTAAGTATTGTTTAAAAATAAAAATATCAAAAAAAATTAAATGAAACAAAAATTCACAAAATCTGGGGGTGATACAAGGAAGTACAAGTCCCATAAAATTAAGGTTTCCGATTATATTAGACGGGAATATGTTATCAGTTTTCATTCATTTTTATGAATTGTTGAATGAATAAAAAATATCACAAACTTAATCACTCAGATATAAATGTGATACATATTGTACATAGTATTACTCATAATATATATTTTTACATAACAATTTACATTTAGGTCCAAACACACATCACACTAATCCAATATACAATGTGATAAGTATAAATCATAGTTCTTTTTATATTTTAAAGTGATATTTTATTAAAAATTATAAGTGATATAATCAAAATTGAGGAATCACATTATGATAATTTTGGTACTTATGAAAATGATCCATAAATAATTTTCAATATGTAGGATTTAAAATCACTTCAATCCGACACCTGATGTGAAGGATGTGACTCTATGTGTGTCGTTTTATTTTAAATTGAAATTAATTTTTGTATAAAATAAAACTGACATTGTCAAATATTAGATAATAAATTTAGATTGTTTTATACATTAGGAAAATGACTTATTACTCATTTGTGATGAGTATGAATCATTTGCACCTCAATCTAACACATGGTGTGACCGATATGACTCTATGTAAGGGCTTTATTTGAAATTGATGTTAATTTTGCTAAAGATGGTAAGTGAAATACTGATAATTTAGAAACACATTTAGATTTTTTTGATATTTTAGAAAATTGATCCATAAGTCATTTTTTGATGTGTTGGAATAATTTGTACATCAATCTGCTGCAATGTGTTATATATGCCATTGAAAAAAAAATTCTATATTTATGGGTGTTACCATGTTTTAGAAAGATGAATGAAAAAGGTGAGTTGATAAAGAATAAATAAAAAAATATTTTCTAGGGTAATTCTGATATTGAGGGTTTTGAATTTGAATATACGTTTTACCTATTAGAATGTCATAATAATGGATGAATTCCTTATTCTAAAATTAATAAAATATGATGCAATATTTTACAAATGAATGTCAAAACATCATTCCTATGTTTTGGACATGAAGTGGATGTAAAAATTGGGAAAAATGAATAATTAATTCATAAACAATATAATGTATATGATTACATGATAAATAAAACTCTAAATAGATTATGAATGCCCATAAGGTCATTTAATAAGAGTAGTATAGTTTCTCTGTGTCTGAAATGTTCACATTATATGATTATAAAACTACCTCTAAAATAAATAAATAAAATCAAAATCTGTAATAATATTAATATATGTTAATCATATAATAAATTATAGAATTAATAATGTTTCTTGGAAAGGGTGTCCAAAAAAAATGAAAGATATGTTTGATATGTCAATTATTGAGGAAATGATGTATTTATTTTGTCTCAAAATATCAAAAGAGAAAGATAGTATTTTTTTATAGGAGAAGTATTATTTAGATATTTGGATGAATTTTCAAACCGGGAAAATAAAATAAATTTCTATGTCAATTATAGAGTGAACTGAACTTGGTAATGATGATAAGGAAAAATAGGTAAATCAAATTGAGTTTATAAAAGTTATATGAAAATTTATCTATTTTACTACATTTGTAAAGACCCGTAAAATTCAAAGGAAATTTTTTCTTAATTTTCTTTGGAATTTTACAAGAGCGCGGTTTCTGACGGCACCTGATTCCGAGGCCCGGAGTGCCCGGAATCAATTTCCGAAGTTTGGCTCGGGTACGTTCAGTGAACGAACGAGCGGGAATTCCTAACTTTTGATCCGGTGCTCGGAATTGAAATCCGAGGGCACCGATGAACTCGCAGCGCCGATATTCGCTTAAGGAGACCTTTCCCAAAGTTGCGTTTGCCTAGGAGGAGATGTTTATTTTTCTGGATGAGATGAAGAGTAAAATAAATTTGTTGTACAATATTTATTTTATTTATCTTCTTAAGTGGTTTTATTCTAAGTGTGGAAGTTGGTGTGGAATCACAAGTTCCTAACTAACCAAGTGAGGATTAAGGTGAGGTGGGGCCCACACGAGCCCCAACCCTTCACCTTCCCCTTAACTCTCTTCTACCCCCTTAAACTCCTTTGCACTTAATGTGCCAAAACCCCTCAAATTCCCTAACTCCCCTCTCTCCCTCTTAAAGGCTTGACAACTTAACTTTTAATTAATTATACAACACATGTATAATTAATAAGTGTGTTTAATTTTGAGTTTTTGAAATTCAAACTCTTGAATTCCAAAGGTTGGGTTGTGTTAATAAATTAAGTGTAAGCTTGATTTATTTTTGGGTTAGTTCCTTTGTTACTTGAGAGGATTGGGAGAATCGTTGAGAGACTTGAAGATCTTCTTCGTCTTCGACGAAGATCGTGAAGAACGGTTCTTCTCCGACAAAGAACATCGATCCCACGACCATCGAGACTCGGCGTCCCGGATTCTCCCGTCTTCATCTTCCTCCTCGACAAGGGAGAAGTCGCCGACCGTGGTAATCTTCGCCAACGACGTATCTCTTCGGGCGTATCTCTTCGTCATCGGATTTGACGAACGACGACCGCGACGCCCGACCTCCGCGACGTTGTCTTCCGCGGGACGTTGTCAAATCTTCGAACCTATACCCGAGGTAGGGGTTGTTGATTATTGTTTAATTATTCTTTTATCCTTGTTCGTGGTTCATGCTTGATTAACGTAAGGATTTTAAGTTGTGTTATCATTTAACGTGAGGGGGCCGGACCGCATGAACACGGCCGAACCCCCTCCATCGTTCTTGTTGATTTATCTTGCGAGTGGAAACAAGGTGGCGTGGTGTCGTCGCACCACGCGGATATTTGTTCGATTAAATTGCGCGGCGCCGTCGCACCGCGCCATGAAAGAATCATCAAGAACGCGACGTCGTCGCGCCGCGTCATGGGAAATCGAAGGCGCGGAGGAGGGGCGCGGTGCCGTCGTACCGCGCCGGACGACGAACACCGCGGCCGGTTCCGGGCCGCGGCGAGACGGGGAGACCGGCGGTAGCCGGGCCGCGGCGAGACGAGGAGGCGACCGACGGCCAGCCGAGCCACCGGCACCGGAGAACAAGAAGGGCCGCGGCCCTTCGGCCACGGCGGAGCAGTTTGGGGCGCCGGCCTCGCCGGCGCCGGAGATCAGGAAGGCCGCGGCGGAGCAGCCAGGGGCGGCCGGCCTCGCCGGCCGCCGGAGATCGGAGAAGAGCCGCGGCTTCGGCCGCGGCGGAGATGAGGAGCCGCGGCTACGGCCGCGGCGGAGAAGAGGAAGGCGGCCGGCCGCGCCGACCGCCGGTTTGGACAGGAGGTGGGACCCGCGGGTCCTGCGTGAGAAAAGAAACGGCCGGCCTTAGGCCGGCCGAGATCCGGAAAAAGGGGGGGTTTCACCCCCCGCGTGCGGCGCATGCGCGGCACCTGGCCGCGCCGCCGCTGGCCGGGCCGCGCCGCCGCACCGCCGCCGGCCGGGCCGGGTCCAGCGGACCGGGTCGGTCCGCCCCGGTTCGGTTCGGATCCGAGTCGGGTCGACCCGGTTCGGGCCGACCCAGGGGGGGTCGGGCCGGGTCGGCCCGGACCCGGACCACCCGTTTTCGAGACGACTTCGGTCTTTTGGCCATAACTTGAGCGACGGACCTCTGTTCGATGAACCGTCTGCGGCAACGCGATCCTTGGATCGAGACGGTCGTTTCGGTATACTATACTCAAGGCGCACCTTCTTTTTCGGGAGCCTACGTGGTTAAAACTCCGTAGTTAAGCGTGCTTGGCTTAGAGTAGTGATCAGGATGGGTGACCTCCTGGGAAGTTTCCCAGGGTGGGTGTGAGACGGAAAGGTTGATATCTTTCAGACTGAACGTCCGATTGACGAACCGTCAGCGGTGATGCGATCCTTGGATCGAGACGGTCGTTTCGGTTTATCGCACTCAAGGTTTCGGATTACTTTGAGTTCGGCCGGGTTGGTTCGTTCACGAAACCAACCGGGCCTTCGGAGCGGAAACGCTAATATCTTGAGCTACGGACGTCCGATCGACGTGTCGTCAGCTTTGTTGTGTTCCTCTTAGTGAGACGGATCTTTTGGCATACTCCGCCCGAGGTTTGGACGTAGGTGGAGTACGGTCGGGCTGGTTTTGCCTTAAAAAACCAACCGGGCCTCGGGGACGAAAATGCCAATAACTCTCAGACCGGGCGTCCGAACGACGCGCCGTCTGTTGCGTTGAGTTCCTGTTGACGATACAGAACTTTTGGATACATCAACTCTGGACTTTGTGACAGTTGATGTATCAGCCTCTCGGCTCGTGGAGCGGACCCTCCGAACGAGTTTGCTGTGTGCGGGAACCCTAGTGCTGGCTGCGACTGTTACTGTGACTACTACTGCTACTACTGCTACTGTGACTGCGACGACGACAGTACAGAGATCCTGTGTGGATTCGACGACGACGACTACAGCACTCAGCGATCCTACGTGGATCAGTGCTACAGGTCCTGTGTGGGCCCGATCCTGTGTGGATTCGACGACGACGACTTCAGCACTCAGCGATCCTACGTGGATCAGTGCTACAGGTCCTGTGTGGGCCCGATCCTGTGTGGGTCCGATCCTGTGTGGGTCTTTGCGCTCAGCGGTCCTGTGTGAACCAGCGCCTACAGGTCCTGTGTGGGCCCTATCCTGTGTGGGTCTTTGCGGGGGTTAGTTACCTATCGATCCTTCGTGGGTCCGACGACTTAGATGGATCGGTGATCATCTTTTTCGTCCTTTGAAGAAGTATACCTGTGTGAGCTGAATCCTATTTCTTTCCTGTGTGGATTGTGTTGTGCAATCCTGTGTGGATTACGTTTTGCTTTCCTGTGTGGATTGTGTTGTGCAATCCTGTGTGGATTACGTTTTGCTTTCCTGTGTGGATTGTGTTGTGCAATCCTGTGTGGATTATGTTTTGCTTTCCTGTGTGGAATACGTTTACTTTCCTGTGTGGACTGAGTTGTACTTGGGCTCGGAGGTTGGAGCGTATTTGAATTTGATGACTTAGGTATATGTATGGGCATATACCTAAGCAGTGTCGGTTGTTATTTCGTGATTGTACCTTTCTTTGTGGTTTATCCTTTGTGGATTTGAGAGACCTTCAGGGGTCTCAGGGTCCCTACTGAGTAGCTTATACTCACCCCTGCGCGGGCTTTGCCCGCACTACGTTGTGTTGGTTGCAGACGATGGACAGCGTTGACCTTAGCTGAGGCTTGCAGAGCGGGACGGTACCCGGAGGTGGACCACTGGGCGGGACGTGCACGGAGCGGACGGCGGGACCCATGGAGCAGAGGAGCTATCTGTACCCACCCTTCAGGTGGTATTTCCAGTGGACAGCTCGGTGTAGCGACATTTACCTTTCAGTTGCTGTTTTTCCCTTTCGAGTTGTACTTTACTTTCAGTTTGGGTTTGTATACTGGCCCATTTACTTTTCCGCACTTTCAGTTGTACTCTGCTTTTGTTTAGTGTTTACTTTCTGCTTGCTTACTCTGTGGTGTTTGTTTACTTTTCAAAGGCAATGCCTTCCCTTTTTATCGGGATTTACGCCTTGGTGCTAGTCGCCAGCCCCTGGCCTATGGAAGGTGGGCTTGGGGTAGTCACGACACGGACCCCGAGGGCGGGTCGTGACAAATTGGTATTAGAGGAGTTCGGTTCTACCGCAAACTCTGATCTTTTCTATGTGAAGCAATAATGTTTAGCGTATTGAGTGTGGTTATCAGTCCAGGGAGTCCAGTGTTGGTGCGGCGGCCGACGTATCTGTACACCAGGACCCTGACTTCTGATTTCCGACTTAATGCACGAAAACTTTGATTGCGTGTGTGTTTCAAAGTTTTATTTGTGATTTCTTTGTGTCAGCTCACCAGGTATACTGTTTGACCGTGGCGCACCTATTTCCTTACAGGATGGCCCCACGACGGCAGCCAGCTAGGGTTCCGAGAGTCGAGCGTGACGACAGCCCACCGAGCGACGAGGCCTCGGTGCAGGGCCCTTTGTCAGCAGTGGCACCGGCGGTAGCACTAACCGCCGAGCCCCCGATGCTTCCAGCGCCAGCCGCTGACGATGCACGTCGCCTCAGCGCACTGCATGAGTTTCAGCGCCAGCGACCACCCAGGTTTAGCGGGGAGACGGATTCCCAGGCAGCAGAGGAATGGCTGGAGGCAGTGGTACGTGTGTTTAGGCTAGTGAGGACGCCAGCAGACTTCATGGTGATCTTTGCTGCCAGCCTCCTTCAGGCAGCAGCAGGCAGGTGGTGGGGCCACTTGTTTCAGTTCTGCGATGGGATGACCTTCGCATGGGAAGACTTCGAGACCTTCTTCAGGGTGGAGTTTGTGCCAGTAGCTCTACACCCCGAGCGTGTACAGGAGCTTCTGCCTTTGCCACGTGTTTTTCGATCAGTAGCCGAGTCATCTGTGGGCAGTAGACAGATGATGCAGAGGTCCAGGAGGACCAGACTAGCAGTTGGACGATCTCGGGTTTTAGGACCGGTGGTGCGGGGCACCCAAGGTGGGGTCAGAGCCAGGCGTGCCAGAAACGGACAATGTTACTCCTGTGGCGGGAAGGGTCACCTGGCACGCGACTGTCCGACTCCTAGTACGATTGATCAGTGGGTGTTAGAGGAGCCACTGAGACAGAAGTAGCGGCGAGTGCTTGAGCAACAGCCGAGTAGTGGACAAGGCAGTAGTGCTCCGAGAGCAGGTGGACAGGAGCAGAACTAGTGGATACATCCTTTGTACTTCTGGTTCCTTGTTGCTTTTGTGTAACGTCTTATATTATGAGCTGCAATAATAAAAGACGCTTACCTTTGTGATATTTTCATTCCTGTCCTCTTTCGTGATGTTACTAAGAGGTTCCAGTTTTGCCTGTTGACTTGACCCTCACTTGTGAGACATCTACTGGAGGAGACCCAGTTACCACACACTGATGCCGACAGTGTGACTCAACCCTTGGAGGCGAGAGTAACGGTTGAATCTCTTAGTAGTAGCGTCGAGGCCTTACGACGTCATCCTTGGTATGGATTAGTATCATCCATGTTAGGATTGACTGTTTTAGGCGAAGAATGTGGTTCATCCAGGGGATGAGACCAGATTTCTCTTATCGGCAAAGAAGAAATCTTGCAGCTCCTGTGGGACCTGAGATGGTCCAGGTCATCCAGGGGCGGATGAGTACAACTCAGAGCCGGCAGAAGCCTTATGCTAACAGGAAGCGGAGGCCACTGGAGTTCGAGGGTGGCGACCACGTCTTCTTGCGGGTCTCACCTCGACGTGGTATTCGGAGATTTGGCCGAAGCGGAAAGTTATCTCCACGCTTCATTGGACCCTTCCAGGTCCTCAGCAGGATTGGTGAGGTGGCTTATCGCCTGGCTCTCCTACCTTAGTTGCACCGGGTGCACGATGTCTTCCACGTGTCTTAGCTGAGGAGATACGTGCACGACCCGACGCACATCATTGACCATGGGGAGCTTGACGTTGACGATGGGGCGACTTTTACGGAGGTCCCGGTGGAGTTAGAGGATCGACAGGAGCGGGTCCTACGTGGGCGATCGATTCCTCTTGTGCGCATCAGATGACAGCACGGGAACCTCCAGGAAAGCACATGGGAGCGGGAGGCTCAGATGCGTGCTCAGTACCCTCATTTGTTTCCCTAGTTTTGATGTATCTTTACGGGGACGTAAAGCCCTGAGGTGGGAGTAATGTAAAGACCCGTAAAATTCAAGGGAAATTTTTTCTTAATTTTCTTTGGAATTTTACAAGAGCGCGGTTTCTGACGGCACCTGATTCCGAGGCCCGGAGTGCCCGGAATCAATTTCCGAAGTTTGGCTCGGGTACGTTCAGTGAACGAACGAGCGGGAATTCCTAACTTTTGATCCGGTGCTCGGAATTGAAATCCGAGGGCACCGATGAACTCGCAGCGCCGATATTCGCTTAAAGAGACCTTTCCCAAACTTGCGTTTGCCTAGGAGGAGATGTTTATTTTTCTGGATGAGATGAAGAGTAAAATAAATTTGTTGTACAATATTTATTTTATTTATCTTCTTAAGTGGTTTTATTCTAAGTGTGGAAGTTGGGGTGGAATCACAAGTTCCTAACTAACCAAGTGAGGATTAAGGTGAGGTGGGGCCCACACGAGCCCCAACCCTTCACCTTCCCCTTAACTCTCTTCTACCCCCTTAAACTCCTTTGCACTTAATGTGCCAAAACCCCTCAAATTCCCTAACTTCCCTCTCTCCCTCTTAAAGGCTTGACAACTTAACTTTTAATTAATTATACAACACATGTATAATTAATAAGTGTGTTTAATTTTGAGTTTTTGAAATTCAAACTCTTGAATTCCAAAGGTTGGGTTGTGTTAATAAAT
This sequence comes from Viscum album, assembly GCA_963277665.1. Lineage (NCBI taxonomy): Eukaryota > Viridiplantae > Streptophyta > Magnoliopsida > Santalales > Viscaceae > Viscum > Viscum album. Next base: position 151,174,685 of record OY728134.1, on the reverse strand, counting down.
TAAGTGTAAGCTTGATTTATTTTTGGGTTAGTTCCTTTGTTACTTGAGAGGATTGGGAGAATCGTTGAGAGACTTGAAGATCTTCTTCGTCTTCGACGAAGATCGTGAAGAACGGTTCTTCTCCGACAAAGAACATCGATCCCACGACCATCGAGACTCGGCGTCCCGGATTCTCCCGTCTTCATCTTCCTCCTCGACAAGGGAGAAGTCGCCGACCGTGGTAATCTTCGCCAACGACGTATCTCTTTGGGCGTATCTCTTCGTCATCGGATTTGACGAACGACGACCGCGACGCCCGACCTCCGCGACGTTGTCTTCCGCGGGACGTTGTCAAATCTTCGAACCTATACCCGAGGTAGGGGTTGTTGATTATTGTTTAATTATTCTTTTATCCTTGTTCGTGGTTCATGCTTGATTAACGTAAGGATTTTAAGTTGTGTTATCATTTAACGTGAGGGGGCCGGACCGCATGAACACGGCCGAACCCCCTCCATCGTTCTTGTTGATTTATCTTGCGAGTGGAAACAAGGTGGCGTGGTGTCGTCGCACCACGCGGATATTTGTTCGATTAAATTGCGCGGCGCCGTCGCGCCGCGCCATGAAAGAATCATCAAGAACGCGACGTCGTCGCGCCGCGTCATGTGAAATCGAAGGCGCGGCGGAGGGGCGCGGTGCCGTCGTACCGCGGCCGGTTCCGGGCCGCGGCGAGACGGGGAGACCGGCGGCAGCCGGGCCGCGGCGAGACGAGGAGGCGACCGGCGGCCAGCCGAGCCACCGGCGCCGGAGAACAAGAAGGGCCGCGGCCCTTCGGCCACGGCGGAGCAGTTTGGGGCGCCGGCCTCGCCGGCGCCGGAGATCAGGAAGGCCGCGGCGGAGCAGCCAGGGGCGGCCGGCCTCGCCGGCCGCCGGAGATCGGAGAAGAGCCGCGGCTTCGGCCGCGGCGGAGATGAGGAGCCGCGGCTACGGCCGCGGCGGAGAAGAGGAAGGCGGCCGGCCGCGCCGACCGCCGGTTTGGACAGGAGGCGGGACCCGCGGGTCCCGCGTGAGAAAAGAAACGGCCGGCCTTAGGCCGGCCGAGATCCGGAAAAAGGGGGGGTTTCACCCCCCGCATGCGGCGCATGCGCGGCACCTGGCCGCGCCGCCGCTGGCCGGGCCGCGCCGCCGCACCGCCGCCGGCCGGGCCGGGTCCAGCGGACCGGGTCGGTCCGACCCGGTTTGGTTCGGATCCGAGTCGGGTCGACCCGGTTCGGGCCGACCCAGGGGGGGTCGGGCCGGGTCGGCCCGGACCCGGACCACCCGTTTTCGAGACGACTTCGGTCTTTTGGCCATAACTTGAGCGACGGACCTCTGTTCGATGAACCGTCTGCGGCAACGCGATCCTTGGATCGAGACGGTCGTTTCGGTATACTATACTCAAGGCGCACCTTCTTTTTCGGGAGCCTACGTGGTTAAAACTCCGTAGTTAAGCGTGCTTGGCTTAGAGTAGTGATCAGGATGGGTGACCTCCTGGGAAGTTTCCCAGGGTGGGTGTGAGACGGAAAGGTTGATATCTTTCAGACTGAACGTCCGATTGACGAACCGTCAGCGGTGATGCGATCCTTGGATCGAGACGGTCGTTTCGGTTTATCGCACTCAAGGTTTCGGATTACTTTGAGTTCGGCCGGGTTGGTTCGTTCACGAAACCAACCGGGCCTTCGGAGCGGAAACGCTAATATCTTGAGCTACGGACGTCCGATCGACGTGCCGTCAGCTTTGTTGTGTTCCTCTTAGTGAGACGGATCTTTTGGCATACTCCGCCCGAGGTTTGGACGTAGGTGGAGTACGGTCGGGCTGGTTTTGCCTTAAAAAACCAACCGGGCCTCGGGGACGAAAATGCCAATAACTCTCAGACCGGGCGTCCGAACGACGCGCCGTCTGTTGCGTTGAGTTCCTGTTGACGATACAGAACTTTTGGATACATCAACTCTGGACTTTGTGACAGTTGATGTATCAGCCTCTCGGCTCGTGGAGCGGACCCTCCGAACGAGTTTGCTGTGTGCGGGAACCCTAGTGCTGGCTGCGACTGTTACTGTGACTACTACTGCTACTACTGCTACTGTGACTGCGACGACGACAGTACAGAGATCCTGTGTGGATTCGACGACGACGACTACAGCACTCAGCGATCCTACGTGGATCAGTGCTACAGGTCCTGTGTGGGCCCGATCCTGTGTGGATTCGACGACGACGACTTCAGCACTCAGCGATCCTACGTGGATCAGTGCTACAGGTCCTGTGTGGGCCCGATCCTGTGTGGGTCCGATCCTGTGTGGGTCTTTGCGCTCAGCGGTCCTGTGTGAACCAGCGCCTACAGGTCCTGTGTGGGCCCGATCCTGTGTGGGTCTTTGCGGGGGTTAGTTACCTATCGATCCTTCGTGGGTCCGACGACTTAGATGGATCGGTGATCATCTTTTTCGTCCTTTGAAGAAGTATACCTGTGTGAGCTGAATCCTATTTCTTTCCTGTGTGGATTGTGTTGTGCAATCCTGTGTGGATTACGTTTTGCTTTCCTGTGTGGATTGTGTTGTGCAATCCTGTGTGGATTACGTTTTGCTTTCCTGTGTGGATTGTGTTGTGCAATCCTGTGTGGATTATGTTTTGCTTTCCTGTGTGGAATACGTTTACTTTCCTGTGTGGACTGAGTTGTACTTGGGCTCGGAGGTTGGAGCGTATTTGAATTTGATGACTTAGGTATATGTATGGGCATATACCTAAGCAGTGTCGGTTGTTATTTCGTGATTGTACCTTTCTTTGTGGTTTATCCTTTGTGGATTTGAGAGACCTTCAGGGGTCTCAGGGTCCCTACTGAGTAGCTTATACTCACCCCTGCACGGGCTTTGCCCGCACTACGTTGTGTTGGTTGCAGACGATGGACAGCGTTGACCTTAGCTGAGGCTTGCAGAGCGGGACGGTACCCGGAGGTGGACCACTGGGCGGGACGTGCACGGAGCGGACGGCGGGACCCATGGAGCAGAGGAGCTATCTGTACCCACCCTTCAGGTGGGATTTCCAGTGGACAGCTCGGTGTAGCGACATTTACCTTTCAGTTGCTGTTTTTCCCTTTCGAGTTGTACTTTACTTTCAGTTTGGGTTTGTATACTGGCCCATTTACTTTTCCGCACTTTCAGTTGTACTCTGCTTTTGTTTAGTGTTTACTTTCTGCTTGCTTACTCTGTGGTGTTTGTTTACTTTTCAAAGGCAATGCCTTCCCTTTTTATCGGGATTTACGCCTTGGTGCTAGTCGCCAGCCCCTGGCCTATGGAAGGCGGGCTTGGGGTAGTCACGACACGGACCCCGAGGGCGGGTCGTGACAACATTAAGGACATACATTATACATTCAAACACGTGATATAACAATTATGAATGTGGACTAATTTTTTATTACTTTATTATAATGAGTCATATCCTATAATTCATTAATGTAATATTTGATCATGGGATAAAATATTGTATAAATGTGGTGTAAAATCTAAATGTATTTTTTATACAAATTGGGGAAGTATTTTTTATACTACGAATTATACTTCCAATGTATTGTTTTTTTTCATAGAGACACATGAGGCATAGAATAAAATGGTTAAGTTTCATTTATTATGATATAATTGGAATATATTCTTACAACTTAATACACAATACAATTTTGTTTAGACAAGGATTCATCATGATTATATATAGTTTTTTATGGAGATAACATTATCATTAAATTGTGATAATCATTGTTATCTAACTATATTGAGGAGATCAGTTTAATATTTTAATCAATGTACATTGATTAATTGTTCTGTGTCAATAAAAAACGGTAAGGCAAGGAATGATATTTTTGGAACTTTTTCCTATCAATCTGTAAGTGGTCGATTTGTTTTACAAAACATTGAGAAATAATTCATTTCACAGGTTTTGGTTGATGAGGGGAGATCCACCAAATTCATCTCCAAGCTAGGGTATGGAATCTAAAACCCTTTATTATTAAGTTAGAATATCTTTTTCAATGGGGGTGATAGCAATAAATATTCAAATAATATGTTTTCAATTATGGGTGGGAATGTATTCTGGTGAATTTTTTAAATTGAGGAAATATATTAATTCAATGTGTGTGTGTTTGGAATTTGAGATACATAGATCTATTATTTTTCAAGAAAGGCTATATAAAATATTGTGGAATATATGGAGGGGGAGTTTTTTAAAATCATAATAATTTTTTTAAAAAAAAAATCTATATACATTTCTATTTTAGGGATTAATTTTATAAAATGCCTAATAATTATTGTTTATTACACTAATTATGCAGATATTAATTCAGAGTTGACTAATTTCTGTTCCATTACTATGAACCCAAAAATGTGAAAATGTGAATAAAAATTAATATTTTTTAAAATATTAATTTTTGGTATTTTATTTTCAAAATAATATAATGTTGTATATTGTTGATATCAAATTGTAAGTGGATAAAGAGATGATTAAATAACCTTTTGAGTTCTAAGGAAGCGGTTTATTTGAAAATGGTATCTACAAGTGTTGAAATTTATTGTTAAATTAGTTAAATAAAAGAAAATAATTTCAATTAAATATCAAATCATATAATCATGTTAGACATTATAAATTATAAATTTATTTAAATGATTTGATTGTTGGTGATGATTCATTGGATATTTGGGTAGATTGAGGATGTGTTTTTTATAAACATTAATGTAATTTAATTTTTATTTTAGAAGATTTTTATATCTAGAATAAGATTATTTTCATGTTTCATCATGTTTTGGAATGGTTTTTAATGTTGTTATAAGGGGAATTAAAAATAAAATAATAGAATACATGCTTAGTATGATTCTATCAAGGTTCAGGTGACTTGACATTAGGGTTCCAATTGTGTAAATTTTAATGTTGTAAGCTATCTAGATTCTAAATTTGCATCGGGTGGAGTTGAATACAATTTTTCTCTACGAAGAAATTTATTTTTAGAAAATTTATTCTCTATTGGAGTACTAAAATTTCATCATGAAGTTTTGGTGGTTTTTTACAAAAAAAATTAATTTCAATGTGTTGGTGATCTGGATTGATTTGTGCTACATAGAATTACTCCAAATCAAACCAAACATACAAATATTATATATAAGGTTATATAAATCCTTACATTATATAATTTTTTTATGTTGAATGGATGTTAATGATACTTGATGGATGACAGTTATTTTTTAATTTTAATGTATAATATAAATTGAACATATGGGTCAAAAATTACGTGGGTCTATTTCATGAATTTAAGTGAGTGTAATAGACATAGTGGAAGTTGAAGACACCAAATAAATTGATTCATTGTATATGATTTTCATTAAATTAATTGACGATGTTAAAAAACTATTATTTGATGATATATGTCACTCATGAAGTGAATTTGGATTTATTAGTTATATGGAATAAATTTATGTGCCTTCACTAATTAATTCAGGGTAATATGTTTTTTATTTTATCATGATTTGAGAGAAGAAATTCAAATACGTTTTGGGTTTCCAATAATACAGTTTATCCATTACATCATCAAATATTTTTTTTGTGATGAAGATAAATGTATTTTATATGCATTAATTGTAAAATTTTAAGACTCTTATTATTGTATCAGTTGAAGGAATTAATTTTTATAATGAAGGATCTCATTAAATAAGGAAATAGATATGTTTATATAACATGAGTTAAGGATAAGACCCACTCATTTTTATTCCATATGATGATTCTAGTGGATTGTTTGGTCAATTTTTTTTGATTTCGTCCACATATATCTCTATTCATATTAGATGATAATCCTCCTACATTTTATTATCACTATGTTTTCATATTATAGAGATTTTTTTACTCAATTAAGTGATTAAATTAAACAAAATGAAACAAAGAAGATGGAATAATGACTATAAATCTATATTTTCTTTCATCATAATTTGTGGAGAATGATATTTTTAATGGAAAATATAAATTTTTTGATTCCCTTATTCAGTCACTCTTAGTGAATCATTATAGATCCTTATACTAATTTTCGTATTGGTATAAAAAATGAAAACAGGTATTTTTCTCTAATGACATATTTATATGTATTAAAGAAAGACATTTTTTATTATAGATTAGACAATTACTTAATGATCAGGGATTTCAATTGATTTATTAAGGATCATAATCAATATAGGAAGACCATAAAAGAGTAATAAATCAATGTAATAAATTCCAATTTTATTATTATATTAGTAGAAACAGATTTCATTCATGTATGTATTTTATAATCTTGATGAGATCACATTTTGAGTTATTAATTATTATAGAACAAACCTAATTTCTCAGGTTCCATGTAAATCATGTTGTGAGTATACATTTATATCTCAACTGAATTAATCCAATTATTATATTATATTATTTCTAATAAGTGATATTATGAATTTTTGAAATTCCATTATAGTTAGAGAACAACAATAACAGGTAAATTTTTAAAACATAGAATATTCATCACTGTTTCAAATAATTATTGAATGTTTATATTATATGATGATATAACTAGTCATTTATGACATGTAAAAACAAGTCACAAACCAATATGACACACATTATGACTAATATGACACAACGTGCAAATTTTTATTTAAAATTGACATTAATTTTATTAAAAAAGACAAGTGAAAAACTCAAAACTAAGAAAAATAATTTGGATTGTTCTAATATAATAGTAAAATGATTCCTAAATCATTTTTAATGTGTTAAAATTAGACTCACCTCAATCTGATGAATGGTGTGACCATTACGACTCAGGGTGTCACTTTTTGTATCAAATTTACATTATTTTTGGTAAAAATGAAAATCAACAAACTCAAAACCATAAAACACATTTAGATGATTTTATGAATTATAAAAAAGATTTATAAGTAAATTTGTATGTATAAGAATCATTAGCACCTGATTATGATGCACAATGTGATCGATATGACTCAAAGTGTGTATATTTATTTAAAATTGACATCATTTTTAGTAAAAAGTGAAGATTCATATGTAAAACAGATAAAATAAAACCATATTGTTTTAATAATTCGAGAAATTGTTTTATATGTCTTTTTTTGTGTTGGAATCAGCATAACCATATTCAGATGCATTGGGTGACTAGTATGACTCCAAGTGTTTCTTTTTTTAAAAATTAATATTAATTTAATTAAAATAGATAGTTTACATACTCAAAACTATTATAATTAACTAAGAATATTTTAATACATTAAATATCCATAAGTAATTTTTTAGATTTTTCTATTAACTGAACCTCATTTTGATACACGATGTTCTATTATGATTCAATGTTTCTGTTTTCAATATAAAATTTACATTTTAGTTCTAAATGATTCATCTATTGAATGACAACAAAAAACTATTGGATTGTCTTGATAATTTATTACAATGATTCATAAGTATGTTTTAACCTGTAAGAATCGGTATCACATCATACTTAAACATGGTGAGACAGGTATCAATCAATGCATGTGTTTCTAGTTTACAATGACATTATAGTAAAAAAAGAGAAGTGAAATACAAAAAACCACAAGAAAGTAATCATATTGTTTTCATATGTTATTAAAAAGACCCATAGGTCATCTGTGAAATGTAAGAAACCTACTAGCATCAATATAATGTGCATTGTCAATTGTATGACTCTATGTGTGTGTGATTTTATTTAAACCATTCACTAATTTATAAAAAATGAACATACATTAAACAGAAAAAATTAATTAATATTGTTTTTATATAATTGGAAATGATCCATAAGCCATATTTCACAGGTATGAATCATAATCACCATAATATTCTACACATTTTGATAGGTATGACTCAATGTGCATATTTGTATTTAAAATTCACAATAATTTTAGTAAAAAAAGTCATGTGAATTACACAAAAATAAGAAAAAATATTCATATTGTATTTATACTTTAGTAAAAAGATTGATACACTTTTTTTTCTTTTAAAAATTGTCGTAGCCTTAATTTGTTTCATCGTGTTCCTATTATGACTCAAAGTATGGATTTTATTTAAATTAAAAATTATTTTTAGTAATATTGAATCTAAAAAACTCAAAAATGATCAAATAGTTTTAGATTATCTTTATAATATAGTGAAAAGGTCATTAAGTAATATTTGGCATATAATAATCAGTTGAAACTCAATATAACACCTGATGGGCCCTGTATGACTCAATATTTACATTATTATTTTAAAATTTACATTTTAGTCCAAAAATATTCACTCATTGTAAAGCGAGGACACATGGATGGATTGACATAGTAATTTTGTAAAATTATATATATTTGATTTTAAATTTTAAAAACAACACTCCTTTCAAGATGATACACTATGTGACAAGTATAAATCAAAGGGTATGTTTCCAATTTAAAATAACATTTTAGTAAAAAAAATACAAGTGACCTAATAAAAATTGAGAAAAAATTTTATATTGCTTGGATAATTTGATAATACAATACATAAGATATTTGGGACTAATAGGATTCATCCTCACCTGGATCTTATTTATTTTTTCACTGGTATGACTCTTAGTGCATCTTTTATATGAAAGTGACTTTAATATTACAAAAAAGTACAAATTACATAATAAAAACCATGATACTCCAATAATTTTGTTTTAATAATTTAGTAAAATGATCAAAAATTCATTTGGGATTTTTTTATTCATATGAACCTAAATCTGAGACATGATGTGTCTGGTATGACTCTAAGTGTTCATTATCAGTTTAAAATTAATTTTTTTTCCAATAATATTTACACAATAATAACTAATTCAACAAGCTCATACATTCTTGATAATTAATTAAAATTATTCATAATTCATATTTTACTACTATGAGTAATTATCATATCAAACGAACACACAATGTGATGTGTATGACTCCTAGTGCACATTTCCAGTTTGAAATTATATTTTATTAAAAAAATGACACCCTCAAACCAAAAATAAACACATTTTTATTATTTTTAAACCATCAAAAATGATCCATATGACATTTGTAAAAATTTATCATCTAGCCCACCTTAATTTGTAACATACATTGAGTGATTTGACTCGAATTTCCTGATTTTAGTTAAAATTTACATTAATTTTAGTCAAAATGATATTAGACATACTCAAAACCTGGAAACAACATTCATATTATTTTGATACATTATTAAAAAGGTCCATTAGTCATTTTAGACAAGTATAAATCAACCAAAACTCGAAACGACACATAGTGTGACCGACATGACTCCATGAATATATTATTATATAAAATAGATGTTAATTTTAGTAACAAGATAAATGGCTTAATAAAAATTGAGAAAAATCATTCAGATTGTTTTGATACTTTTTGATAATTATCAATATGCTATTTATGACATCTATGGATGATCTAATTCTAAATTGGAATAAATGTGCCACATATGACTGAAAGTGTCTATTATCATTTCAAAATTGATATATTAGTTAAAACATTATCACCCACTGAAAAATTATAAGAAATGTTTAGATTATCTTCATAATTTTGGAAAATCATAAATAAGTATTTTTTTTATGTGTATGAATTAGTCTCATGTAAAACTGGCACTCTATGTGCCCGATATGAATCAAAGTGTATATTTCTAGTATAAAAATAAATTCTAGTAAAAAACATAGGTGAACAAGTCAAAAACGAGAAAAAATTCCTATTTTTTTGATACTATAGGAAAATGATATATATGTCATTTCATACATGTAAAAATTAGTCAGTCCCCAATTTGATGCACAATGTGACCCCTATGACTCCATGCTCATGTTTTCTATATATAAGTGATATTTAGGATAAAAACGTGTAACCCATCACTAAAATTAAATATGTGATCAACTATTGTTCTTCCATCATATTATCTTATATTACATAATTAATTTCCTAAAAACTTTTATCTTATACTTCATTAGTTAATTTTAATTGAGATACTGCATAAATATGATCAAGAAATTGGTTGGTATTTAAGAATCAACTACAGCTCAATCTGATACACAATTTTCAATGTATCACTCAATGTGTAGTTTAAATTTTTTGATAAAAATTAACAAATTATATTCCATTAATTTATTTATAGTATTACCAATATAGGAATTATTTAATTTTATAGGTGAATTATTTTTCTATTCCTAGGATGATTGGTTAGACAATAGCATGAGTGGGTGTCATTGGCCAATGACTAAGGAACATTGAGGTTTTTTAATGCCTATGAAAATTCATACATAATTATATTATTGTAAAAATAAATTTTGGACATGTCTATAATATAGTATTTTTTTAATTTTTGTTATATATATTACTTCATTTAAGACTTTTTTTGTACTTTTATTTTTATTATGGGGATATTTATATTGCCCATGTTTTCTATGGCAATGCAGTATGCTATAAATTTTATATCATAGTGTAGTGTGTCCCTTTATTAGTGCATTTAGATTAATTGATAAATGGAACCCTGATCCAAACATCTAAGATCACTGATAAGAGAATAGTTATTTTAAACATGCCCTAGTAGTAATTTTTTAAAGCTAATAAAGGCCAATTATAACTCTTTTAATAGACTATTTTGAAGTAATGAGTTATTATTATTATATATTCACCTAATTAATATAAACATTTATATATGGTTGGCAGTCATTTTATAAGGATAAGAAATCTCCCCTTCCATTGAGGTTTTTAGATCCATCGTTTGAAATATTTATTTTCCACATCATTTGTGATTCTTATCATTGAAAATATAGCATTATCCCTCTAACTAAGTGAATTTTCCACCTTTCATGGATTCTAATTATGTTATTGTATATACATGTCATACTATTTAATCAATTATAATAATATTCTCTAGTGTATATTCAATTATTTTTAGTTAATACATACATTAACATTTTTTGATCATTATATATATTACAAATTTCTCGATAAAGATCATTCCTCTATATCATTAACTAAAACATAACCATAGATACCTCCAAATAATGAAATGCATAATTTTTTATCATTCACAATAAATTTTCTTGAGTTATAAGATATCGTCATATCATTCTATATAATAATTCATCACAATACATTCTTGTAATAATACATATAGTTCACAAACCCTACTCTTCTATTGGGTAATGTAATCACATGAGCACTGATGAACCTTCGCTCTAGTTCCTTGAAATTTTCCCCACATCCCTCAGTCCAAACATCCTTAGATCCCTTATGAGTTAACAAAGAGTGTGTATTGGTATTCTATAGGACATTTTCCTCAAAAAAACTATAATATCAAGCCAATATATGAAAACTATGATTCTCAATCATAGTTATTTTTCCATTCTAGTTTTCAATAGACTCCAACCTTGATAGATCCATAGATATACCATTTCTTGATATTATATTTTAAAAAAACTTTTTTTAGAAAAAGTTAATACATGGTAAATTTTTTAATATAACATATCATTCCATAGGATATTCATTTTAGTCATTAAATTATATTAATCCTATCCATTTTAATTAGAAGATATAATATTTTCTTCTATAATTTAATCCTCAAACATATCAAGGTAATATTTAAGGACAATGTTCATTAAATCCATGAAGATAGAGGTACACATAGTAAGACTAATGAAATGTATATATATTCATACTACCTACACCTTTAAGATTTTTATCATAGATATATCCTCATTATTAACCCACAATTGACTTTATATAAAATATTGGTCAATATTGGATAATTATTGATCTCTATGAATTTAATCAAAAAAATCATTACGAGGTAGAGGATTCTTGTTTTCAATGTGATCATGTTCACATCCCTATAATCTATTCAATGTCCTATTGATGAATATTTATTCCTAAAAAAATAGTTTCACCCTATTGTAAAACAATTTCAAAATTTTACAACTTATCAATAATCTCATCATGTGGTATCTTAATCCCTAGTAACTCAATGGAGGCTATCATATAATGAGTCTTAGAAATAGGTGTGGAACCATGTATGACTTCTATTATTAACTTAACTTCACACTTTGTGGTAATAATAAGAATCTATTCTATAAATACATAAAACACTACTACACAATATGGAATACTTGATGTTATGTTTCTCCCAAACCATCTGAGAAAAAAACCCTTTTGAATAGGAAATGAGACCCATTAAATTAATTTGATTTTAATTTTATGTTCATGTTAATCATCATATAAATAAATAATTATAGGTTGGTTTGTTATATCAAATTTTACTTCCCTTCCTAGAAAATTGATGTTTTATGTATGTAGATAAATTCAATCCATGCTTATGAAATAATTAAATTCATCTAGATTTTGAGTAAAAATTATTTAGGAATCATATTCCCACAAAATTCCATTAGATAAGTATTATATTCCTGAGAAATATGCATCATATCATTAGTGGTGTTAGTTTTTAATTGAAATTATTACCTATAAGTATATGAATTATAATTCCAAAAAATGATTCCTCCATGTTTTCAATTTATATAACTAAGATCCAAAAGGTATCTTCAATATTTTAGCTTCCTTGTTTTCACCTCAACTTAATCATTCTATCATCAATCCCATTAAGAAAATTAAATGGATATCAAGACCATCATGTATCTATTTTTATAATGATAAATTGTGAAGAATTATTCATATAATAGATAAATCATGACACCTTATTCTTAAACTAGGCCATTCATGGTTTTAGTTTATTCAAATCCTTTATTATGGTTCTAACTAAGTTTGTGAATTACCAAAACATATTCCTTGGAAATGTAAAACCATGTGTGGAGTTGGGAACATTTTCATTCAATATGTGATGATTGAGTTAAGTTTATATTCACCCTTTTCAATGTTATTACCTCTAGGTAATATTTTTTCAGATCCACGTCGACTTGTAGTATCCAAACAATAATGAAATTTCATGAAATCCACTCGCTCTACCAATCAAGAAAATTAATGTATATTTTAATATACATTCACTTATACATATTATTTTCACAAAATATTTCTTATAATAGTTATAATGTTTAAATAAATATGTCCATTGAAACGAAATATACTAAATCAACCCTTTTTATAAATAGATATTATATCATTATAGATGAATATTCATTTAATTTAAAAAACAAAATTGAGGATTGTAAAGGCCTAATGTCATTAAATACAAGGATACATAAAAATATAAATCATATAATAAATACATCATATCACACTTTTTTTTCATAATTTTAACCCTTATTAGACCTTTTATATTTCATCCCTCCATTTTATTATATAGCATTACATAGAATATTACAATTAAAGAGTCTTTTAATGTTTACTGTGTTGGAAATAAGGTACATAACATAAGAAAAGATTAAAAATTAATTTAATACACTAGAAATGATTCTTCAAGATTCATCTGATGTACATTCATTTCATCTCCTAAACATAGTACTGGAATCCAAGGAAATGGTGCACATAAGGACCAATAAAGGAAAATGAAGGAAAATATTTACTTATGATCTTGAAGAATAAAAATAAGGAAATAAGGAAATTTATAACGGCATGAAAAACATGAATATAATAAATAATAATAACTTTAATTATAAATTTTAAATGTGACTACATTATTTAATTAAGTCATTCAAAAACATTTCACCAACGCCAATAATCAATGTGTCATTAAAATTCCAGCGTAATTAACCAAGGAATCTTATAAAATGTCATATAAAGGGATTTAATTCAACACCTATTTCATTTGATAAATATTACGGAACACATTAAAAATTTCTTAATCATTGTTATCTGCATATATCATACTAAAAAATATCATAAATAATCTATCGAATAGAAAATAAATTAGTTTCATGTATTAATGATGACATTTTTAATATGATCTTCAAGAACATATCTTTGTGTCATTATTAACAAATGAAAAGTGAATGTGTGTTTCATGTATGTTAATCAAATAAAAAAATAGTTCATTTTGAAATTTAGTTGATCTTTCCTTTGAAATAAATTTTTTTTTGTATTCACAAAAGAAAAATATAAAATTTCATGAGAAAAAGATAGATCATTTGGGAAGAAAACCTGATAGCATAACATGTATGAATATTTGTTTTAGAAAATATTAAAAAGTGAGGGGAAAATGGTATCACATTATGAAAAATCTAAATAAAGTAAATGGATATAATAAATTGTTTATAATAACATGTCATGGAAATTTGTAAGACATTGGTTAAAAAACATGACTTTAAAGGGAAAGAGAATTTGAGATTTACTGTACCTTGATGTGTGACTCAAACAAATCAATGTTACGGACCATGGGGACTTCATGAAACATTTTTAGGACTCGATGAGAAGTAATACTATCACATATTCCAGTATAATGAATTGGGAATTAATTTTTTATGTGGAAATGAGAGGGTATTTATAGAAAAAGTGATATTGTTTTTTATTAATATCATTGTACACCAATGTAGTGGTATTTTCATAACCAAGTGCTTCCCCATTGAAGTTGACCATGTTATATACACATGGGAAACTAATTACATTTTTTAAATCCAACATATTTTACCATCATTTTGTATTACTCATTACATCATTATTATATAGTTATGATTTCATTAAACATAACAAGAAAAACTCAAATTGTATTTCTATTATTTAAAAAATGTAAAGTACTTATTAAAAATATCATAAATTCACCCATACTTAATATCAAAGTACTTATTTATAAAATTACATTTTTTCATAATAATTATCAAAATATTATAAATTTAACTTTTAATATATTTATTATAAATAATTGAAAATAGAAAATCCGGTCAAAAGCATAGTAAAATCTTTTACACATGAAAAATTAAAATTTCATTTTCATTTAAATTTAAATAAGAGTGTTTTTTATAATAATATTTAAGTATATTGAAAAAAATTATTAAAAACATTGTTTAATATAAATTATATCTATCCAAAAAATATAATTTCTACTTGAATTTTTTTTATGAAATTTCATATCAACATTTTATCAAAACTGTTATTTAATCATAAATGAGAAAATATAAATTTTATTGAAACAATGTGATTACATTAAATGTAACCAGGGACATGACACATCACCCCTTATAACACCTTCATATGACCTAAGGGTAAGGGTTTCAGTGGTGTTTGACTCTTAGGGTATCCTAGATAACATCTGCTAAGTGATAATTTACGTTAACTTTAACTTCCCCCATGGGAAATTTCATTAATGCTTTACATGTTAAAACTCAAATTGGGATTATTCATGAGAGAAGCTTAGGGATGAAACCTCTACTCCATGCTCAAAAAAATGTGCTTCGTATGGTATGAATCTACTATGTAAGGCCACATGATGTACTTTCTACAATAATCATTCTATTTTATTTCAACTAATAAACAATAATTATTATATTAATAAAATTTACTATAGTTTCTAATAGTAATATTGATCAAAGGACATAAAATTTTCAAAACCTAATGGTCACAATACAGAATATAATTACTTCATTATTAATAGTAAATATTACTTAAGAAACATTTTCAAGAAACTATTATCATTAAAAATGGCCAGGTCATTAAATTCGTCCACCTTAAGAAATTTCCCCTTGAAATTTCATATTTTTCTACTGGTTGATAAAAGGTGTCGGTACTTATGCCTCACTATTTCTTCTAGTTCACAAGTGGATTTTTAATATCTGTTGTTCCTACCCTAAACATTAACAAAGTTGGTGTTCTTCTTTATTGGAACCTTATCCATGTGGTCAATGATCTTTACCAGCTGCTCCTCATAAGAGAGATTATGTTCTAGTTTTACCACATTTGAATTCAGTACATGTGAAAGGTCTAGCATGTACTACCACATGAGATATATGTGGAAAGAATCATGAATGTTAAAAAGGTTTCATGGAAGTTCTAGGCAATTAGGCACTTCTCATATTCAATCATGGATTTCATAGGGGGCAATGTACCTATCGATAAGCAACAATTTCATCCCAAACCACATGACTTTATTCTAATGTAAAATTATAATTAAATATTTATCACCAACATCGAACATCAAACCCCTTATATGGTAGATATAATAGTGCATCTTCCAGCATTGAACTGTCTGTATGGGTTATTAGATGGCATAAATTGTTTCTGTCATCCCTTGCACAACATCAAGCCCAAGAAGTTTTCTCTCACTAGCTTCATTCCAACATGTATGAGCCTTATATAACTCCCCATATAGATATTAATAGGGCAACATTTTAATATTCTAATTGAATATTTTGTTTTATGATAAATAAACTAATGAGATATGTTGTTCCCATCAACCTTTATATTCCATTAATTACATTCTCAGCATGTCCTCAAGTGTCTAAATAGCCCTTTCAGATTTTCCATTAGTTTTTGGGTTATTTGAAATACTAATATTGAATTCATTATATAGATCATGTTGAAATATTATCTATATTATTGATGTGAATGTTGGATCATGATATTAAATGATAGAATATGGTACTCCCTGCTTCCTTACCTCTTCCATTATGTGTATCCTGGCAAGTTGGTTGAGAGAGAAATATTTACTAATAAGGATAAAATGGGTAGTCTTGGGGATATGGTCAACTATAACCCAAATCTAATTTGTTTCCTTTGGTTGTTTTTAAGTGAGTAGTGAAAAAGTCCATAGTGATATTATCTAACTTCAATGTCGGTATGGGCAGTGGTTGTAATACCCCTTTATGATTTTTTTCTCTGCCTTCACTTTTTAACACACTAGGTTCCTGATAGAGTTGTCGAAAATATCCCGTTTAATTTATCCAAACAATAATGATCATGAAGGTCCATATAAATTTTCATATTTTTAGGATGTATAGAGAATGTAGTGCTATGAGATTCATCAATCAGCTCATTCGTTATTTCTTGAATAGATGGAACACATAGCCTGATATGATATTTCTGTACACCTTCTTGATCAATATTGAACTCTAGAAACATCCCATCCCTCACAACATCTATCATTCTCTACCATAAAGGATATTTATTTTGATATATCTTGATATTCTCTTGTTTTGAAGGTCGATAAATCATCTGGATACGTTTGATGATGTTCCTTAATGTAATATTAAAATGTCCAATTTTTCTATGTCTTTGATCAATAGATCTCCTAGACTTCACAACATTTCCATCACAATATGGTCGTTCCTACATAATGCATTTGAAACTGTTTATTCTCATCTGGGGGATAATGAATTGAAAAATCATAGTAATAAATAACTTAAAACTGTTTCATTTTTCTCATGTTCAATTAAATTCTCATGAAAATATACTTCAAACATTTTTTCTCTATGTACATATCACATTTATTCCTATAGAGATTGTGCCTCTATATCTTCCGAGTAAATAAAATTGAAGCTAGCACTAGATCATGCATACGATCATTCTTCTCATGAGGATTCACTTTTAGAGATAAATAAGAAATCACCTTATAAATTTTTATAAGGACACATGCAATCTCATCCAGTTATTTATCACTAATATTAACAACTCCTTTTGTGACATATGATATTATTAATAAGAGTTCCATTTAGAATATCTTCATCAGATCTAAGAAACTTACATCAAAATCTTTTATCATGACGAATGATTCCCCTTTTTTGTTACCATGGTTAGGGGATTATAAATTTTTTAATTATTTTTTCAATAACCTCCAATAATATCATCCTAATCTAAGGAAACTACAAATCAGAGTTACTGTTGTAGGATAAGGCCACTCCTCCACAACATTTTCCTTTGTAAGGTTAACTAATATTCCATTATTTGTTATAAATTTTCCCAAGAGAGCAACTTATTGTAACAAAAATTCAAATTTTATGAAATTTCCAAATAGCCTTCCAATTCTAAGAGTTTGGAATGTAAACATTATATGATCCTCATACTCCTCGTAAATTTTGAAATATTTTAGAATATCATTATAAAGGTCTACTGCAATGTTATCAAGGTTTTCCATAAAGAAACTATTAATAAAATCCACAAAATAGAAGGATAATTAGTCATGACTATGGTAATAATAATAAAATTATAATTCCCATATCATAAAAGGAAGGCACTCTTTTGAATATCTTCTACCATCACCCACAAATTATGATAAGCAGATCAAAGATTAATCTGGGATAAGAATTGATTCCATGAAGTTGGTCAAGTAAATCACCAATTCATGGAAGATTGTACATTTTCATCACTATGACCTAGTTATGTTATCTATAATCATTGAATGACCTCATTTATTAATCCTTCTTCTTCCCAAAGAGAATAGGTGATCCCTACGGAGACAAACATCGCTAGATAAACCCCTTCACCAAAAGATATTGGAGTTGTTTTTTTAATTCATCCAGCTCCACAGTTTATATTCTTGTTAATGTTTTTGATATCATATTGGATTCAGGAAAAGATAAATGGAGAATCCCTCCCCTCTTTCTAGGGGTGGCCTAGTTAAATCCTTATAAAAAATGTCAATGTATTCCTGAATGATGTGGACATTTTCGACCAGAATACATTATTTTCCTTCTATATCTTAATAGATCAATTAAATAGAGAAATCCATAAGAGGTAATTCTATATAACGATTAGTTTGAGATATATCTCCTTTGAAGAACATTATAGGATCACCATTCAGAGATTCTAATATTTGTTTTTCTTTTGTAGTTGTTCTTAGAAATATACATTGAGAATAATTCCATCAGTTTTATAATGTTGAATTCCATCATAGTAATTAATAATTGATTTGTAATGATATTATTCTAACCAAATTTAATACTAGAGTTTCTATAAACTATTTATTCTTGGATAAACCCTCTATGAATGAGGACATGTAACTCATCTTCTTGATGTTTATGGATTGATTCTACATTATTTTCAAACATGGATGAAAAAAAGGAATGCATCGAACCATAATCAAATAATGTAAATTATAGATTTTATAGAATAATGAGATTACATTAAAAAAACATCATTTAGAGCTTAAACATCATCCATAGTTATATAATAAGTATGACCTTTCTTCCTTGTCCTATTATGATATTGAGGGTGATTCCCCTATACTACCCAGAAATTAGGAAAGTGAATAGAAATGTGTACAACATATCCAAACCCGAATCGTTGGACTCCGTTCATTGTATGTATCATCATCCCATTTTCTTTTGTGTAATGAATTTTAGACTTGACCACACTACTGTAGTTCCATGTTATATTATCATCTCTTCCATACTCATAAAATTTCCTATTCCCAAGAATGTTCTTCCTCTAAGGCTTCTCATATTTGTCACATCTGGAATCTTTCACTTGATTTCCTACACTTATTTAATGAATGATCATATTCATGTATGAATCCAAATATATATTATATATATTCAATTTTTGACAACAATTCATCTCGCTAATCTCCATTTCAACATTCATATCAATTCATTCAATCCCTTCATTGATTTCATAGTCTTAATTGGAATGATTCTCAATTGAGGGGTTATTAATCCCCTAAATAATCTATCAAACTTCAAATTTGTGTCCCTGAGATAGTAATATGTGTAATGAATAATGTATTATGAAATTTATCTCATATATTCCCAAAGAATAATTTTCCTTATTCTTCACCATAAGAATTTTTCCTCCATTATCATTTGACTTGAATTAGGGAAATATTTATTTGAGAATGGTTCCCTTGAATGATTCATAGTCAATTTCATTAGGCTACCCTCTTGGATTCATTTTTTACCCATTTTCCCTCACCGATCAGCTTCTCTCTCTAATAGGTACAAAACCAGCGTGACTATATAATATTTATAAAAATAGAATACAAAAACAGATTTTCTATAGAGCTTATCTAGTGTTTAGCAATCAAGAGGTTTGTAGATCAACTACAAGAAGGTGGTTGTTGGTGCCTAATTTTTTCAATGGAAAGTAGTTCTCTTCGAGGTGAATCTGGTCTCTCTACATGATTCAATTTATATCTCATTCATTGATTAAATTGATTCATTATTATCATATTGTTTTCTATTCCATCTTTCATCGAATGTCTGTCAGCACCTAGTCTGTTGTGCTCACCATTTCATCATTTCCACATTTTCACACCATTTTGTAAAAGAGGAAAACCTTCATGGGAAACATGTTTATTTTAAAAGTCATATAATTCCATTGGAAAAATTATTTCCAATAACATAATGTTTAAACATGTAATTTATTGAAAAATTAATAATCCTTTATAGTGGTTCACATTAATCTTGTGATTAACCGAACATATACCACGAAAGTGTCAAACCATATGGGAAGCATGGAAAATTTTCATATACCAGGTTACATCATGTCTGAAGTGAAAAACCTTATTATATTGTTTACCCCTAGGTACATCTATGACATGGATACATCCATATGTTTGTTTATAGATAGGGATTTAATTGTTTAGAAACCACATACTTAATATCGCACAAAAATACCAGGTTGTTTTCAAATATTTAAACTTTTCACTAAGGATATTCCTAAAGTTATAAAATCCTAATTTCCAAAAATAATTAAACTGTTCTTTACAACCAACTATGGAATCCATTTTCTTATTAGATACTCTACCGATCATTTTACAAACATATGATATTTTAATGATTATTGTCTTTAAAATATGATAAATAATACATGAAATCAGGAAATGTCCTTTAATCCACTTTAAAAGCTACTTCAGGATTCATCCTATGTAAATTTCTTTCATCTCATTACTTGTGGACATACAACCTTGAATATGGGGAGCATAATCCCTGGTAAAGGAAAATAGGAAAACTGTTTACTTGTGATCTTCATGAATATCAAGAATAACATGAGGAAATGAATAAATCCATGAGAAATAGGCACATAATAAATAATAATAACATGAATCATAACATGGAAATGTGGATATAAAATATAATTGAATCACACATAATCATATCATAAAGCTGTATCATTATGGTGTTATAAAAATTACCTCGGTTATTCACCAACGTAATATAGAACATATCATATGTGTAAATTAAATTATTTACCCAATACATTGGATAACATTTAGGGTAAAACATTAATGTGTATTAATTAATTTTATCCATATAGATCATAATGAAAAATTTCATGAATAATTTGTCTTGAATAAAAGATACTTATACCATATCAAAATAATGTAATTTTTATGTTCTTAAAGGAAAGATATTTATGCCATTATTAACCAATGAAAATGGATGGGGGGATTTTTTATGATAATTATATAATAAAATATATCATTTCTACATTTATTTGAATATCCATATATAATAAAAAGGTTTGGTTATTCACATAATAAAATAAGATAACTTCTTGAGAAAAAGAGAGAAAATTTCAGAAGAAAATCTAGTAACATAAAGGGTATGAAACATGGTTTTAAAAAACATTAAAAAGAGAGAGAAAAGTGTATACAGTTAAAAAAGAATATAAATAATTTAATTAGATTGAATAAAATGGACAAAAGAAAAAATATTAGAAATTTGAAATACATACCACACAAAAAAAGAACTTGAAATGGAATGATAAGTTGCGATTTATGTTACCTAGAAGAGTGACTCCTAATACATGAAGATATGGACTATAGGGGATTGATGAAACCTTGGGAGGAATAACTGGGAGGTAGTAATTTTAGTGTTTTCTGTACAATTATTTGGCAATGAATGGAAACAATAAAATGGATTTCTATTTATGGTAAAATGGATGGAGTTTTTTATTCATTTCCTTCAACACCTCAGTTACGTTATTTGAAAAACCTTGGGATATATCATGGTATTCTCACATGGTATTGGCCATATGGGGACCCTATTAAATTATTTTAAACAAAAAATAGTTTAACATTAATTTAAATTAATTTTTACAACTTTATAAATTAGGTAAGATGTCATTTATCAAACCAAAAAACTCTAACTAAATTTTTACTAATAAAAAACATTAGTGTTTTATAAAGTTATAATAAATAAAACCTAACATAATATCATTGTTATGATTTCAAAAATATAATTTATGTTATCATAATAATTTTTTAAATAATATAAATTTAACTTTTATCTATAAAATAAATCATTTTTAAAAATAATAAGAGATTGAAAATGAATATTATAATTGAGGACACTTGAAAAAAAAGAAATGTGTTATCATTTATATTAAAATAAGTGTATTTATTAATACTATTTCAATATAATAAAATATATTAAAAACAATTAGTTTACTAAAATAATTCATTTCTCTATGAAAAGTACATTTTTTACTCACTAAAAATTTGTCATATTCCATCTCAATTTTTAAGAAAAACTATTTGTAAAACA
The DNA here is from genome assembly GCA_963277665.1 of Viscum album. Taxonomy (NCBI): domain Eukaryota; kingdom Viridiplantae; phylum Streptophyta; class Magnoliopsida; order Santalales; family Viscaceae; genus Viscum; species Viscum album. Next base: position 151,152,268 of record OY728134.1, on the reverse strand, counting down.
AAAATGACGAAATAAAAAATTTATGTTACTAAAGTGATTAAATTTTACGTAACTATGGCCATGAAAGATAACCCCTTATAAAACCTTCATATTACTTAACTGTAATGTGTCCAATGGTGATCGAATCATTGGTCGACTGGGAAAACATTGCCCGAGTGGATATTTATGCCAATTTAGACTTCTCCCATTGGAGATTTAATTCTAGAATAATATGTGGAAGCTCATCATGGGATTGGTCAATAGTGAATCATATTGGTTTTAATTTCTTCAGGAACTCGGATGAACGGACTTCAAATGGAAAGACACTATTAGATGATGGATAAAAACTATTCTTTCTACATTCAACATTCTTTTTCATTTATTCATAGAAAAAATAATAATGTTAAATTTATTATTTATATTATAGTTTCCAAGTATAATATTGATATGTCATCATAACAGAACAATGGTCATATAATAATCAATACATGATGTTCATACTTTAAAATATACTCACTTCATTATCAGAGAGATAATATTACATAACATTGATTTTTAGGAAACAATTTTAATTCAAAATGTTCAGGTCTTCATCTATAACACATAACACATTTATTCATAACATTGGGAAAAGAAATAAAATATATAGAGAGATAAGATACCTAGTATGTTTTAAAAAAATGTAGATATAAAAATAAAATGATCATAGGGGTATGAGAACATGTGAATAACATTTGAAAACCATACTATAAATATCCTAGATCAAAAAAAATGTCATGGAATAAATCATTTTATTTCCAAAGAAATTAATAATAATATAATTGATGAACAAGATCCATAGAAGGATAATAATTTCAGAAGACATGTAACATTGGAAACCGCATAAAAAGATAATATCATCTTAATAATATGCAAGTCCTATTTCCAAAACTATCATAATGGAATAAATTCAATCCCCAAATCACATTATTTTTTTGATTTCACTACCAAGTCTATCATAGTGGATATATTCCCTTACTAAACAAGGTTTACTTCCAATTCTGGTCGAATTAGTCTCCGGAGATATTCATTATTACCTAATACAATAGATAGATATATAATTTTGGTCTGACCCATCACATAATGAAAAACAAAAAACATTGTTCCATAAAATCATAAATCATAACAAATAAAATAAAAATTTGTTTCGTAATATGTTCAACATTGGATAACACATTGAAAAATGGGTTTCATATACATTTCATTAAGAAAATCCCCATGTAAAAAAAATTCATAATAATTTTATGAATTAATCATAAAATAACATTTGTAAAAGGAATGAAAATAATATCTTTTTTTCAATAATCATAAACCATCCTAAGAAATAATAAGGTTGGAATCTATTGGTTATATCCCTGATAAATATTATTTAATAATTAATATATGTCATCCTATATGGAAAATTATTTTAAAAGATCCCATCGATCATTTCCTAGGAAACATATCATTCCCACTTTAAAATAAGTTATTTAATATATAAAAATGTGAAAAATATTAAAGAAAAAATATCATTATAAAATATAATTTGAAAAATATAAATGAATGTTTAAATACTTTATGAATCATGATGGGATGAAATACTATATATGCCACATCTCATAAAATAAGCATTTATTTCATGTTTTCAAAAAAAATTCTAAAGTACCTCATTCTGAAATTGAAATTAAAGTTATTTTTACACCATTTATAAAAAAGAATAATTCGGTAAAAATTAATTCAAAAATTTATTGGGGATTATCAAAAATATCCATTAATTTGTTTATAAAATATGGATATGGAAGATAATGTTTTTTCATCCGAAGAGATAAGTAAAATCAATTATACATAAAAATATTCATTTTGTATCATGACTAATTAATGAGAGTAAAATGAAAGGAAATCACAAATTTTCTTTAAATATCTATAGTAATGGAAAATTAATGTGTTTCATGGTGGCTGATCATAATATTTTATCATCAGAAACAAAATATAAAAAATAATCCTGATAAATGATGAGATTATAATTCAAAAAAATTTCAACTTTCGTATCTTTTAAATCATAATTCCAATTAAACAATTAATCATAAATAGATATTTATATACTATATGTTTCATTTAAATAAACATAATATACATCCATATTAATTACATAGAACTCAAAAAGTAATAAGTGGTGAATGTGGCATGTGTTCCACAAAAATAAAAGTTAGATGAAAATAATGTAACTCAAGTATTCAATTTCTTCAAACACATTCAAAACACTAGTATAGTAATTATATATTTATTATAATTATATTAAAAAATTTAATAAAATAAATAATTCCATATAAGATTCAATTATATCATTTCATCACTAATTTGTTAACAATTCACTGATAACATCGCAATTTTGAGTAATAACTACATTGTTTTTCATATTAGTTCTGGTTCAGTAGTTTTGGTTCTTAAATATTTATAATGGTCACACAATATGATTATTTATATTAATACTTATATACTGATTATATTCATTTTTAGAGTCATTCATGAAAGGTGGATGTTGAAAAATCAATTACACTATTGGAGATGATAGTATGCTTTACATACACATAAAAGATGAATCCATTTTTTCAAAGGGTGCATTGAAAGAAAGTTAATAATAATTAAACATTAAAATGTAAATTTTATTTCAAACATATTCATTAAATTTATAAATATTATCATCCATTTAAATATAAAATGAAAAATGTATATCATTGCTTTGTAGAGCTGGTAGTCCATATGTACACATGAGTAATGTTATTACATTTAATAAATTGGGAGGTATGAATATAGATTTGTTATTTCAAATAAATGAGTGTAATTATTTCATATATATCATATATAACATTTGAATACATTTTTATATCCATCCATTTTAGGAGGTGATGCAAAATGATTTATTTTGGTTTTAAAGGTGGTAGTTCGTTGTACACAAGATCAATGATTTAATTTCACATTTTTTGGATGGGGAGAGAGTTATGGGTCATTAAATTATTATAATAATATCTAATTATATTTAGGATAGTTATATTTTATATATGTATAGTTGATGATTAATTTAATGATATGGAAGAATAAATAAAACAAAAAATGATCTGTTACTAATGATAACTCTTCTTCGATCAAACACAATGTTTTATACCAAAAAACTTATTAGGATGATTTAATAATCAACCCAAGGCCAGTAGAACGTGGCTAGGGAATTAAGAATGTTATTTTAGAAGGAATTGGTTTCAAAAAGTGTAAAAAAGTGGAAAATAAGATGATATGGTGTTACTTCTTCGTGGTTTAGGAGAGGACATGCAAGAAATTTTGAAAAGAAAAAGAAATTTTGATTTATCAAATAGGCAAAAGGGTGCCAAAATTAATAATTATCAAATCCAAGATGATTTTATTTTGAAATATGTCAATAAAATATCAATTTTATAATTTTTAAGGTCATGTTAACCCATATCGTTTTAGTTTAACCCGTGTTAAACAAATGTTGTCCTTAACTACAACAAATAATTTTTACTATTTTTACTGATCATTATAAAAAAATATGTTGATCTAATTATATAATAGTAATTATGATTATTAAAAATATTTAATCCATTTACCCTAATTCAATTCAACGAATTCATAGAATATAAATCAAAATTAATCCAAGATACATGATAAAAAAGTTTTTTTATAATGAAAAATGTTTCCATAATTATAAAATCATGTTGTATTAAAATTCAACATGTAATTTATTTTAATGACCAAAATTATATTAATAATTATATAATAAAAATAATTTTACTTTTAAATTAATCAAGAAAAATTGATATTGTAATATTTTTAAACAAAAAATATCATTCTTAATAAAAATCATTATTATTCACAATTCATCCAAAAAATTAAATATTTTAGAGTATTCTAAAAAATCAATGAAATATTAATTTTAAAAGTTGAATAATTTTTTTTTTATTTTTTCAAATAAAATTTTTAAAAGTGCAAAATTTTCATTTTTTATATTTTCACAAAAAGTAAAAAAAATTAATTTTTTAAAAAAATTTGTACCCTCAAAGCATACAATGAATTTAAAAAATCATTTTTATATTTATTAATATATATTACTTATAATATCCTTTTAAAATTAATTTTAAAATTTTTTTAATACCAATCTATGCAAATAAAATTTAACATCCAAGATATAATGATCCAGTTTAAATAATAATATTTACATTATATTGTGGTTTATTAAAACACAATGTTTCTTGTAACGCAAGCTATAAAAGAAATAAAATTTATTTCAATGAAGAGTAATTTAATACATTATAAGGATTTTAATATTTCATTACCATAAAATTTCATAATATTTCAAATTTGATTGAGGAAATAAAGGTACTGATCTTTTCAAGAATCATTTATGAATTATATATCAATCATGACACAACAAACATATCCTACCTATTATTGAGAATATATTGTCATGTTATTTTAAATAAATAAAATTATTATACTCAAGATATTAATGAATAATAATCTTAAAATTTATTGATCATTACCTATACTTATACATTGGAATATCCAATGACATATAAAATATCAAAACTACTTATGGGTGGTTCATTTATCAAAATCATCATTATTAGAGATTACAATAGGAGAACATCATGATATGTTAAATCATTTAATAATGAGGATCCTACACTAAAAATGTTTTATCATCTATTTCATGTAATAAAATATAAACTATCCATAGAACATGTATTTAATAATAATTTCACCAAGCATTAAATGTATAATCATAATGGGGAACCGTTATGACCACTTAGTGTCATTTTTAGTCTTACGGAATCATTAAATATGATTTCATAAGAAAAGAAATATTCTACCTATAATGACATTAATAATTATCAACACCTAAAAATATATGTAATCATATAGTATGAGGTTGTTGTTTCTATTGAACCAACTCCATTAGACTCCTATATGTAATAGATCAATCTACTAATAACTCTGTAAATAATAGATATCACATGACATTCATTCTTCTACTATGATATATATGTATTAAATTTGTCCACTGTGCTTTATTCCATGGAAACCCTATTGACAATGACCTATGAACTTAGATAAAAATTGCTCACAAGGTGATACATTTTAGTAATATGATTCATCCTTTGATATGATAATGGGAAGGTTGTGAGAAGTAGCACAATATTATAACTAATGTATAATGTGAAAGGGTAATTACTAATAAGCACAACATCAATATCAATTCTGATTTATTTATTAAATCTACATCTTTATATTCATCATTAGTTGCAAAGTTCTTTAAATATTCTATAAAATCAATGGAAACATGATACATTGATCTATTAAATTTCAAAACTCCCACATTAAGACTAATGACATATCCTAAAATTAACATCTGATTAGTATGATTTATCTAGAAGCTTCCACATATATATCTATATATACATCCTATGATAATTATATCATCATATACTCCACACATGAAGAACATATCCTAAAAACACCTTAGATTCCTATGGATGGATTTTACAAAAACCCAATAATATTTTCCTGGATCCTCTTAAATTCAATCCATTGTGTTCCTGGAATTGAAATCATCAATCCTAGTATATTAAATGGGATAAATGATGTAACCTATCATAGAATAATAAGGTAACCAACTCATCCTTTCTCTCTCTAATTACATCAAATCACACATTTTCTGAGAGAGACAAATAACATGTGGCATTGGAATAATTAACAAAATCTGTAGCTCTATAATCGATCTATTTAGTATCTAGTAAATATATGCACCTTAACAAATTCCTGTAAGCATCTTAGATCAATCAGAAAGGATAATTATCCTAAGGACATAATCTAATTCACCTATATACATCATAAATATAAACTTTATTATTCATTAATTTACAAATTTAAAGATATCTATCTCATTTATAAAAAATAATTTTTCATCAGCATATACTAATAAGAAGAAAACAACATTCCCCCTAAATTTCTTGTGGACATGTTAATCACATGAATTCTCTATTAAATCAATTTATTTTATGGATTAATCAAATGAAATTATCAATGACTATGATTCTTACATTAATTCCTAAATATAACTCTAAAACATTAATACCTTATAAGAATCTTATGGAGTCACAAACCCCTTGGGTTGTTTCATATAGACATCATTCATAAGGTTCCAATAAAGGAAGTAATTCTTGATATCCATCATCCCAGTATCATAATAATTAAAATACATTACAAAAATTATAATCTTTATATATATATAAATAAAAACAAGATAAAAAGATTCTTCATATTCTACCACTTGATGTTGTTAAAAACCTTAATCCATCAGCGATGATTTATTGTTACTAAAATTACCATCCATTCCAAATATTCCAATGACTAAAAATTTTCATCCCACTAGATTTACATTAACTATTGGATTAACCAAAACCTGGGAATACATTTCATGCTCCGAATCCATCTCAAAATTCATGTCTTATTTCTATAATGTATATTTTCGGATATTAACTTCTTCCTATTATGAAATACAATAATCAGTGAAAACCAATAATGAGAAGCTATCCTTAGATACGTAAAGAAAATATCTCTATGGTTATATAAATATTATTGTGTCAAAATATAGTATTGGTGTCTTGGGAATAAATGTTTTCCTTGGTGATTGGTGGATCTTGTTTGTATTCGAACTCCCGTGAAACTTCTTCTATATCCCAATTAATGAAAGTAATGCTCCATCTATATAATTTAGAGATGTGGAACCTCTAAAAAAATATATCATTTCCATCCAAAATTAGTTTCTTATATGTGGGTTTATATGGATAATTTCCCGTAATTTTGTTTGTATATGCTATAAAGATAAACATAGTGATCAGGGTGCCACTTTCTTCATGAATAGGCACTAACTAATGCCTCGACACCTGATACATGATTATGGGATAATAAAATATCATTAAATACATTTATTCAAATTTAATTATATTTTTAAACATATTTTTTACATAGGTGAGTGTGGGTTATATATCCAATTATTTTTATATATAAAAGGATAATTATTTCCCTTCATGACTAATCATTGACCTCTCTATGTCAAATAAGTTTTTAGTCCTCCTTATATGACCATCATTACACTATGGTGTATAAGGAGTGTGTTATGATAGGATCCCAAAATACCCCAAATATTTGATGTGGTAATTTTTAAGATAATCACCACCTTTTTGAAAATGATTCTTTCTTATTTTCACACTAAGTTGATTCTCTACAACCTTCTTAATATCCTTAACCTTTTACAATAATATAAACATATACCTCACCAAGTAAATACATTCTTTTCTATGAAAATAATTGGAAAATGAAATAATGTAAAAACACCAACCTATATATTCTACTAGAAAATGTCTATACACATCAATGTGAACAAATTATAGAAATTGTATGGAACATTCACCCTTTATACCTGAATATTTTATATTAATTTTCATTGTAAACAATGAATTCATCTGTTGTGCAATTTAGTTCATAATATTCCCAATAACAATCATTATTGAGTATCATAAATTTCTTCTCATGTACAAAATCATGTTCATAATTCAATGACATAGTGTGATATGTGTTACTCAATCTTGATTAGTTTTCGTTTTTCAATACATTTTCTTACAATCATATAAATAACAACCTTTTTAAAAATATTTAATAACAAAATAGAATGTATATTTATAAATTTAGAAAATTATATATAAAAATTATAGAATAAAACCAAATATATAATGGAAGGATAATGAAATAAATTTTCATATATCAATATGAATTTAATAAAATTTATTTTAAAATAAGATAATAATAACATTCAATATGAGTTGGAAATCTCTAACATCCCAGGTACCTAGTACATTATATTTTCCAGCTCAATGATCCACCTTCCCTCAAGAAATATTTTATTATATACTTTGATTCTAAATTTGAAAACAAATTTCACTACCAAAATATGTATATACTGACCAACTAACAAATATAGACCGGTTTCACATGATAATGATCAAATTTAATGTATTCCAATGATTATACAGCTTAGTTTAAATAATCTTCTAGTGGTTTCTCCTTCTATTTGAAAAATATTTGTATCTCATTAATTTACAATAAATATGGTATTAATATTCATTGTAGGATCATTTTCATTATCCATGAACATTGTGTGATTTTTTTCCACTTCCATTTTTCATTCATTTTTCTCTATAAGGACCACATTTTTGTTATGAATCATGTCCACATCTACCTGGTGAATCCTAGAAAACAATTATGAAATAAAATATTCACTATTAATCATATTTTATATTCCAATAAAACTAGGGAGTATCTATGGTATTTAGAAAAAATGAAATCATTATGAAACTCATTAAGAGTCATGAAGACCAAAATTTCCTTATGCCCCAATTTTTCAATCAACATTACTAAACGAGTAATATATGGATCCGAATATATAATATTTTAGATGAATAGTGCCTTATAAATGTCATATATATTTATATATATATCTTATCACCTTCTATTAGTAAATATCAATAATTTTATACATTTTTATATATTGATCCATTTTATTTTCTTCTTCTAGAACTCACTATACATGTTTGATACAATGAGACACATAACATCTAGGACATCATCCATGTGATCCATGTAGATAAATACCTTCAAGTAAGTAGCCTCCTTTTATAGATTCTTCACAAAATAGGAATTTAGTATATAATAATTATATTCATGGAATAGTAAAATGGGAAAATGTTGTTATGATTCAATAGATATTCATGTTGGTGAAAATGTTACACCTCTCTAAAATAGATCGTAGTTATATTTTAAATAAATATTGTTTCCCATTTTCTTAAAAAATTGATTATTCTTAATACTTTATATCGATTATAGAAATATGTGACATTATAGATTTTATTTATTTGCATCCCACTATTGTATAAAAAACCAATATATCTCACCATTGGTTTCATAATGTCATGTATCAAGGATTTTTTAGTGGAATATATCCATATATTGATTTTCATATCACTGAAGGAGCTTCGAAAATCTATTCAAGTGTATTAATCAGGGAAAGTATTTACATAATATATTAACATGTATCTTATTAGTCAATTGAGTAGACTCCATATTACATTAATCATAGACTTTGATTTCCATAACACGTTCTTTCGTGTTTTGTAAGGGCCTAAAAATGAAATCAACTCTGAATATGAATAGGGATATGTTGACCAAAATCCAACATCAAAACTCCTAGATAATAAAAATATCCCAAATAAAATTGGTTTAGAACATTGAACAATGGTTCCATAATAAAATAATTAATGGTAGGCTTGGATGAAAAAATATTTATATTTAGTGATTTTTATTTTCCTTATGAATAAACATCCCATTATATCTTATTATATTCGTATTATTATTAAGTTAATTTTAACAAAATGATTAACCATGACTGGATAATATATTTATGCATATTCCATTTTATTTTAATTACATTTTTCATTCTCATTAATTTATCTAATTTTTGTCATCATGTTGAGTCATCCATAACAATGAAACTTGAAAAAAATAATATAAATAAAGAAACATGATCATGGGATTTTTAATTGATAGTTTAATAATAGTACAAAAAATAACACTGGATCTATGGGAAGATACTCAAGGAAGGAATCTGGGATCCGGTTTAATTATTCAAAAAATCCTCATATATATCTCCTTGGATAGTTTCACATCATCTCTAAACGTGAAACATCACTACTCTCCTAAGATCCCATACTTAAAAAAATCTAATCACAAACAGATGAGGGAGGAATAAAATTGTTAATGGGGGATTAATTAGAAAATTATATAAAAATTAAGAGCCTTAAATAATAATATGAGGGGTTGACATGGAAGTTATCTTTTAAATTTAATAAAATATAACACAATACCCATGAAATAATAATTAAATTAATATAAAGATAATACATACATATGTCAGTCATGCTCATAGTAGTCCACAAATAGAGAAAATACAACTACCTAAATTACCTAAAGGCCTTAAGTTTTTTATAATCTCCCATTTATGTGTTGAGGGTTATCCCTTACATGGAACATAGGCTTTATCGAAACATTACATGATCGGGAGGTCTTAGTGGAATTCATTCCAAAAACATACTACTTGGAACTTCCACTCCACAATATCATATTAAAAAGTCAATTTTACACCTTCACATGGTTGTTTGGATAGTTTTCATATGTAGAGATAAATAGACTTGGTATCGAAAGAAATTTCATACCCTCCCATTCATCAAAATCCAGTTATCTCTAGTCTAGTGAATGATCCTACTCTAAATCCTCACATGAGGCATATTCCTTATATAGCCTCTCTATTTACATATTCATTTTAATGTCTTCCCAAGGCCTTGAGGTGGTATGAATAACTTTAGGTGGCCTAAAGGCCTTGAGGTACCTTGAAGGCCTTATTGGCATGTAGGCCTTAGAAGGCATGAAGGCTTCAAGGACTCTAGGACAAAACTGATGTCTTAAAGGCACAACTAATTAGATATTTTTGGATTCTATGGTACTGAACATTTCCATGTATAATGTACTATACATTTCCTACTATAGTATCTTTTAAAGTACTATTGTAGTATTCTTTAAATAATCATCTACCAAGATTTGATCTTGGGTCTCTTGGATGCACATAAAGAGTCCTCGCCAACCGAACTGAGTTTCATTTTCAAAAACACATAATATTCACATTTTTTAAAAATTGTATCTTTTTTCTAAAAAAATTATTAATTAATAAAACACCTATAAAATTTAAAAAATTATTTTCCATTTAATTTAACTGATTAATTTAATATAAATTACATCTAAATTGATCGATGGATCTCCATCCAGTATTATTTTAGAAAAATTACATAAATTGTTTTTATTTAAAAATAAATATGTACACACTATATACTAAACAGAGACCTGATGTGCTCTATTTAGGTAATTGAAACAAAATGTAGTGGAGGTAATAAGGTCCATTCCACTTTGCTTCTCTTATATGGCACATACCACCAGCATATACTATTTGTGACATCAGATTACATGTAAAAAAAATATTTTAAGAATTAATTATCAAGACACAAGTAATGTGGTGTGAATAGTAGCTACACATCATATGTTATGTCTTATTTCTTCAATTACTATATTCTATATGTGTATTAACTCAATTTAAAAAACTAAAAAGAATTGTGCCTAGTATAATCTAATAAAGATTACAAAACATGTACATCATCTATACAATTGGTAATCCTATCTGTCTAATCCTACACCACACACTTTGGGAATTAATGTGTATTTTTCATTTAGTAAAACACATAACATGACTTTTATGCCATCTAAAATCCAAGTAATTAATATTATATAATATTATTCATCATTAGGATACAACATAAGGTGTAATAAATATATGTGCCAAAATATCGCATGATGGATTCAATGAATATATTTTATGAATAACACGTAGTGATGCATGGTCTGTACACGAGCTACATGAAATGTAACCCCTAAAACCACATTTTTTCAATCTAGTCAAAACAGTGTGCATAAATACACATTTATTGATCTTTAATATAGGGAATTTTTTATACTATATTACTCATCCTAATATATAAAACATCATTAGAAAATGTGTAATTTGTAGTTAAATTTATTTTATCTACTTCTTTATTGTTTAATATATGGAACATTGAAGTGGATCATAGAAGTCAGATATTCATTTATAATTATTTATTAATCATTGATAGGAGATATACATTCACCTTTAAATTTTATCTTCATGTTTATTCGTTAATTATCATCCATTAGACATATTATGATTTAATAATAATAAAAACCAAGAATATATAAGAAATAATAATGAATCGTATATTTTCCTTTGATAAAGTAATAATAATTCATGGGGCATTGGAAGTGGTCGAGATCATGTTGTAACACATCATGATTTTCATATAAACTTTCCTTTAAATAAATTTTCTCTATTCAATATCTTGTAATACTAATAACACAAAATGAAATTGAATAATAAATTGTTATATAATTGAATATATTACATGAATTTTAAAATAAATAAAATTGGTGAAATAAATAAATTTTTTAAACAATTTTATTGTAATTAATATAAAAAATATCATTTGTTTAATAGAAAATGTTTTAATAAATTATGTATCTTAATTAAATATAATAATTATTATGAATATTTTCCATGAAATTAATTGATGAAATTTAATGTAATATTTGTTAAATAAATTAGTAACTTTCAAAAATAATTATGAAATTATAAGTAGTACTATAATCATTATGAATTTCTAAACAAATGTATTTTGTTTAAAAAAATTTCTTTATTAGATATTAAATGTTATTATTTTATAGTTGAACCTCACATATTTCAAATATTGTATTATTAATTTGTATCATATAATTTTTTAAAAAAAATATACCAATCATTTAAAAATAATTATACAGTAAGAAATGTGTATAAATTTATTTTATTCTTAAAAAGTAATTATTCTTGAGAATTTTTTGTTGAATTACGAGAACATATATTGAAATAACTTTTCACAACATATAAAAAATCAATATTTTGAAATAGTGTTTTATTTTGAATCAAAATATTCTAATTAGGTAATAATTTATCATTTAATTTTGGTAAAAAATAATTAGTTACAATGGTCTAATTTAGTGACTTTATTAATAGTTAAAATGCATAAAAGGGGTTAAAATTATAGGAAAGGAAAAAATATCACAAATTCTTATCTAAAATTAATTAAAGGAGTGTAATATTAACATAACCTATAATAATTTCTATATTTTTATGAAATAAAGAAACACTCCTTGAATATGAATTAAAATTTTTTATATTATTATATTAATATTAAAAATATAAAAGCTTTCTAATATTTAAAAAGAACACACCTTCTCCCCCCAAAACATAAACTTTTCTTGTAAACATCTCTTGAATATATGACTACAATAACTCCCACACAAGTCTAAACCATGTTTTCAATCATTTATCCCTATGATTAATTTATAACTCTCTCATTTCTAAAAGTCCCTTCTTGATGTGATTGGATTTATCCACATAAGCAATATCCTTTTATGATTATTACTCTCTATATTTCTCAAATAAAAAATTAAAAAAATATTTTAAAAATAAAAAATATGTTTTTATTGTATTAAAAATATATAAAGTCAATAAATTCACTATATAATGACACTTTACCATTCATTCATCAGATATATCAATTTCTTATTTTGGTCAGTTTGACAACCCACATAAATATTGTTATAATGTTTATATCATGAATGATTAATAAAAATTTAATAATAGTTATCATTTAGTAATTATGAATTTACTATGATTTAATAAATCATTAATGTAAATATTAGTATTTATATTCACCTATAAATTAAATTTATATATTAATTCAATAAACATCGAAAACATATATTTATAATTGTTCACTATTTTCCATAGTCATAAAGATACATGAAATGGGTTTAGGACTCTAAAATATATAATTTTTTGTATTAAATTATAATTAACATTATGTAGGAGATGAACCTTTGAAAAAGAAATAAGGACTAGAACTACCATACTAAAGTATTCAAGGGAGACAGAACAGTTAATAGTGAAATTTTAATTTTAACAGTAAAAAATTAATATTCTGGTGATAATGAATTATAAATGGATGGTATTGAATAAAATAACTTTGAATAAGGTTAATACACATATGTGTAATAAACCAAAATAATATATATAGGGATATTATAGAATCTTCCACTGAGCGGTTGTTAGAGTTATGGGTTTTTTCGTCTCATTTTCACTTTATTGAGACATATTTCACAATATAAACATATTTTCATTAAAATGGTTCATATAACAACACATTAAAATATTATATCGATAATATATCTATAGTAATGTGATTTTATGTCCCCTATCATGTTATATCATTCAATTGGTTATGGATTATAGAAGTCATGAGGGTAAGAATTGTAAATCATTACATTAAATGTTTTGGGAAATTTTTCATAATCCCATATCCTTCATGTCTATATTATCTGTAATTTTTTTGTATATAAAACCCTTTATTAAAATTATTTCTCAATTACCATTTCAACTATCAATAACATTTATTATAGTTCTTTTAAAATGAAGGTTTTCAATATATTCTGTATGTGTTATTTTTTCTATCATTATAAATGGGTGGAGGAAATATTTTTTTTTGATTTTTAACTCATGACTACATTTTAGACATATAATTTACATTATCATTATTATTAATAAATTATTGATGTCCATTATTTTTCAATGAAAATCTCATTTAAATTACTATAGGATTTTATTAATTTTTAATGTTTCCATTATAAAATAACATTTCATCAATTTTTCAGTATATTTTTAAAATTATTTGATGTAATTGTCTTTCAACAATGAAACATACATTAATTATTTCATTTTTTCATTGATTATATTCTCAAATAATATTATCCTGCTTCTTTCCTCATATGGCTTATAATTATGATTTATAAAAATTATCTAGAATCCTATTTCTTTTCCATGGATTTATTAATATATGGAGTAATGAATGATATTTGGATTTTATCACATAAATATTTATATTTTATTATAATTTGATGGTTTGTAATATTATATACCTTTTATTTATATTTTAATGTTTTATATTTCATTAGATAACCAGTAATGGAATTTGGAATGAACCCAATCCACTAACTAACTCTATCCATCAAGGATTAAAGGGAATGGTGAGTGAACTCAATCAAATAAGGAACTATTTGAATAATCTCCAGATAGTCTTGGAAGTGATCCTCAAAAAGTAAATTATGTTACACTCTTTCATTTGTTCCACAATATTATTCCACATCCTCATTCTTATGCTATCACGACTTAATATTATTGAAAAAGTAATCATGATTATGCCAAAAGCATAAAGTAATGATTTGATGATGTATGATTCATGTATTATATTTTATTATTCACCTATGTAATTAAAATTCACAAAATTTATGTTCTCATACCTGCATGGGTTTATTACAAACTCATATGATCTTCAATTGAAATCTCATATGTTTAACCTTACTGGGAATCTGAGCTAATCCTTTACTTATTTTTCTATTAAACATGTTATAAAGATGAATATTATGTATGATGTGTATAAAAATGATATATTGTTAGTATATAATTTATTGAATATTTTTAACACAGAGATTAATAGTTTTCTTATGTAACTAATCCCCATATATAACAAACCTTTAGGTACATTGATTACAACATTATATTTCAGACGTAATGTTAAAATGATGATAATTACTTATATTGTATGTATGGTATCTTAGATCAACTATATTGGTTCCATGATAGTGTGTTGTAATTTTGGGTGGCAAGGTTATGAATAAAAAAATGTAAAGAACAAAAGAAAACTATGTTATAATGAAAATAATATTAGGGGGAACCTCAAATTTTCAAGTTTTAAATGAAGATGTCAAGACAATAAAAGTATTAAGATTGAGTTAACATATCATATTATTTCACATTCAGAATATTTCTTAGTTATCGCATTAATATTTTTTTAGTTTATTGTTGAAACCAATATAAATCATATTAAAATTTAAAGTGATGGTAAATGAAATGGTTTTCCTCATTAGTAATCAAATTTTATATGATCTAGAAAGAAAAATCATGTGGAAATGATCACATTACTTTATCAATATCTGAATAACAGTGTGAACATTTTCAAACTTCAAAATGACCAACGGTTTGAAAAAATCCCCACATTTTACTTATGATGATATGTAAACCATCCTTCAGTTGACCTTTTGATCAACTAATTTTATATAATTTTATCGTTATGATGGAAAATATATTATATATATTTTATGTTGTAAGATAATGGAAAATGTCTTTTTCCCAATTCCATTTAAAATGTTAAACTAATCAATTTGTGACTATAATATAGTACTCATGGAATATGGAAATAATTAACTCATTGGAATGAGAGGTGTTCAAAATTTTAATTTAAATAAATATATTCCAGTAACTATTTAAACTAAAATGGAGATAGAATTCATAGTGTTAAATTTGAATGATGATTAATCCACCTGTACTTTTTAGGAAAATTATATAAAACATTCAAGGTACCCTTATTGTTTTTTAATTTACTTCCAAACCCCAATATAATATTTATTTATTGGAATAAAACAATGTCTCCAAAAATAATTTTATATAAAGTACATTGGGAACTTTAGAGAATTTTTTAGGTTCTCTAAAAGAATAAAAAAAGTCTAGGAACTCCCAATATTGTTAGGATTCTAGGTATAAGATGTTAAATGGTTAGGTTTTTGGAATATATATAAATAAACCCCATTTTGTAATGAAAATCAATCATCTTACAAACTAAAAATGTGTAAATAAGAAAACAATAGAGATACTCAAGATGATAGGTAAATTAGTTATTTGTGGAAAATAAATCCATAAATATCACGCATCTTAAAGAGTCAGGAAGAGTATGATCAATGATATTGATGAATATAATTCTTATAGTAATTTAATACCAATTAAATAATCCTTCAATTACTAGGGGTATAATCTAAATTATGACAAGTGCACCAACAAAATGGTTACTTATTAAAATCTATTTTAAAAATATCCTAAGACAAGGGATAATGCTAAATTATATGAAATCACAACTAATAAAGATGATAATGAAAATGAACATGTGAGAGGTATAGATATCATTTCATTATGTATTGAAAATTTCTTATTTGATTCTAATTTTATCCACATATTTATATATATATAATTTAATATGGGCACCATACCACCAACTTGGTAATTATACACTCTATTATTGATTTAAATACCTAATGAAATTATGATTACATCTTCAATACAATATTCATTTTTGATATAAGATTTTCAAATATTTTTTCCATTAAAATCTAATCATTCTCATTATAGTTTAATTTGATAATTTTTTTGGCATTTTTTATCCTACTCTGTATAGATATAATACAAATTTTCATGTTAGTATTTTCAATTTTAATGTTTAAATAAACATATGATATTTTATTGTTTTATTTATAACTATGTATTCATAATAGATGCTACTTCCATTTAATGAGTCTAAATAAACTATCATGATGGCTATCTACCTCAAATGGTATGGGATGATCTTAAAATATATGATATGAAAATAATGTTCGACTATGATTATGTAATTTTTAAGAGATTTTGTGGATTTTATATATACCATGAGGTTGAGTTTCCCATAGAACTTATATATGATTCGATATCTATATCAAATATATCGTATAGAATTATCTTGATTGAGTTACATGAGTTATAGAAGAAACAATAGAGAACCATGATAAGGGTATTATATGTCCAATTTCCTCACCTTAGTGGTATTTATAAGGATATTTTTTAACTTAACATGACCACGATCATTAGTATACTTCCTGTACCCAATATTTAATATTAGATTGACCAAATTAGATGGTCTCGGTATATCTATGAAATGGATCTTTGATCAGTATACCATCAATATAGGTAATGGGATAATATATATCCCTGATTTTTATCCACAAAATATATAGTAACTATAATTTCATAGTGATTTGTTTCAGATATACAAATTCTCTAACAATCATTATTGAAATGATGAATTACATCCGTAGAGATTACATTGAAAATTTCATGGAATTTTGTGTTCATTATATTATTGAATATTTTAAGAGGAAGGATAAACTATCATATCCTTTTATAATTGTTATATACATCTTACATATGAAAAAAGTATATTCAAAATTTTGAAAATATGAGTTTATTTACCAAAATTACCCTAATTAGGTCATGTTATCATCAGAAATGGGGTATCTGTGGTTCCTTATATGACATTGGTGATTAAATATTAATCAAGAATAACCAATGTAACATAAATACATTATTTTCATGGAGTAACTGGATGCAATAACATATTTTGGATAAATTTATAATGAATTTAAAATTCAAAAATTGTATTAATGCAAAATGTAGTGAAGATTATAATGATAAATTATTGTGAAGACAACATAAAGGAGCAAAAGATGAGGTTACATACAACACATATACTTCACAACCTTATACTAGAGAAGGTTTTTTCATATTTTGTAATTTTCTTAATAAGCCATATGCATTTTTTTATAATGTAATATGATACATAAATTTCATATTCATTTAAAACACTAAAGAAAAATTACCCAATCATGACATATTGTTGGAAAAGTTTTCTTTTCATTACTGATTTTTCATCACTTTCTATATTCTAATAGGTTCGATATATATTATAATCACAAAATAATTAATATTATATTCACACATGTAGAGTTAAATTTATTCCAAAGGAGATAATTAGTGATTATCAAATACTACGACTGTCTGATACATTACCCATCAAAGACGAGAACTAATTTCCTGTGACTTAATCTGAAATAATAAAGCTACATAATACATGAGAAGGATTGAAAGGGAAAAAATACCTAATATTTTAATGATGTTAATTGAAATTATAAATTTACCGATGAAATATATCCTTTCCCAAATGGGTTCTCAACCAACCATATATATAATTATAAATACGGATTTTAAAGACGATATAGAGCTATACAGAAAGGTGGGAAGTATTGTTGAATAACACTTTGAAAATAGTAGAGATTTAATATTTTGATAATGAATTTGTGCCTATTCAAAACAATGATTGGTCAAGGGGATTCTAGATTATTTTTATATCTTATACTTCTCTGCTCACATATGAATAAAATTATTTATAGGGTATGTAACTATATATGTTTTTTTGGAAAATATGAAATAGGGCATTGTAATGTAAATGTATTAATGACATATATGTTATGATGTAATGATTAAAAGTTTCTAATACTCTGGGGTGATGTAATAATTATTTATACAATCATTGAAGTAGGAATACAATACTATGTACATCTACATCAGTATTCCTAATACTCAAAAAGAAAATAATTCCATATTGGTTATAATGGATTGAAATAAAAATTATATACACATAAATTCAATTGTAAGGGGATTTCCCAGATGAACATCTTGTAAATTTATATATAAAATTGGTTGTAAGTTCACTAGTAGTTCCAATATCAATTACATGCACTAGATATCAACGGTTCACAAAAATATTTATTTAATTATTAATCATATATTGGATACAAGTTTATGATATATCATGAATTATCCATGGTCTATTGGAAAGAATAATATTAAAATTATAGGATATTCTATGATCAAACTCTATAGAATTCAATGTGAGTTGGATAAACATACTCTATTGGTTGAGTTATCAAATAAAAAATATTATATATTCCAACATTAAAATTGAACCATAAGATACTATATATTGGAAGAGAAGTATACCTCTGATTGAATTGGATTATGTTCTAGAGGGAATAATTTTAGATCCAATAATTTTTAATTAAATTAATTATAAGTATCAATATATTCAATTATATATAAAGGTCGTAAAAATCCTAAATAAGAGCTATACAGATAGTAATTGAAGAGTTATAATGTTTCATGTCATTAATAAATAATTCAAACAAAAATCTCCTTAGAAGAGGGCTATAAGGTTTGGAGAGATGGGAGATTTCAACCTTATATCCCTTATTATATTGTAGATTTTTAATTTAGTATAGATAATTGATTATCTATTACTACTTCACCCATGGATGATACACCATGATACCTTCTTTTGGGTTTGCCTTGTATTTTTTTATGGTTTATCATTTTTTTAGATTCATTTTGGGATTATTGATAATATAAATACTTTTTTGTAACATCCCAGACCAACTGAGTACTTAGATGGTAGCCGGACCGATGGGTTACATGGCCTTAAGTGCGTCTCCTTGTATTCCAGAGGATGTTGACTAGCAAAGAGGGTTTAAGGAAGTGATAGTATGGACACAATACGCTCATTGTCAAAATAGCACATTAGAATAACATGTATAAATAAAAATCCACATCATAAATAGTGAATAAAAGAATAAATTGTAGTAGAAGAATAATACTAATCAAATGAATAGTAAAGGATGGCCAACACCAATTTACAAAAATAAATATATTAAAGTTGATTCTACTATTGAAGGATGTAAGAATTAAAATACGTAATACAATATAATAATTAAAAAACTACACATTGAATAGCTCTATGAGCATCATGAGAACCAACTCGATCTTATACTCCTTGCTCCATGGTATAATAAAATTAGCACAAGTAATAAAAAAATGTCCTGCAAATAGAAGGTATACTCATGTACCCTACTGTAATAGCGAGTCAATAATAAAGTGAGATATAAATCTATATAGGCTGATGCTCACAATTTACATCCCAATACATTTCCTTAAATATAAATTAATAACAGTTCATGTAATATGAAAAAATAAATATCACTAAAATAATAAGGCAGGTCAGTTGAGGTTCTAATCAGACACATGTTTGACTCTACCTACTTCTGCACAGCATCAGAATGAAATTTATGATCAGGTCATAAAATATATAAATTTTAATTATATATATATAGTAATTATATATATATATAGTAATTATATATATTTCATCCACCTATATGAACCTAGTGTTTGATGATGCCTATTGGATATATACTAGAAATACTGATGCGGGCTGGACCATGGTATAACTCAGACATCCATAACTTATCTAAACAAGCTAGTATACTCATGCAATAGGGTACAAATAAGGCCCCAGACTAAAAAATTACATAATATTGATTTATGTTAATAATTTACATTGAGGATCTTTTAACATTTATAACTTTATTGAATTATTTCATAACTTATACAAAACATATTGAAGATTTCTTGTAGACACCTCTATTCATTATCAATTTTTTCACAAAATAAAAACTATTAAAAGAAAAGAAACATGTTTAATTCCTTGTTTAAATTATTATTAATTTTCTTTTATCCCATCCATGACCCTATTCCACCTTATATCCTATGAATAACATTTTAAAAATGTCAGATGTGCATTAAAATCTTAGTAAGGGATACAGAATGAAGGAATGATTGTAGTTTTAAAAACAACATTTAAACCATGAATACATAATCATAAAGTAATAATTTTCCCCATAAAGAAGTTTCAAAAACACTTTAATGAATATAAGCTCATTTAATACCCTTTTTGTAACCAAAATATTACAATATCTCCCGTATAAAACAACATATATCATATAATTGTAACATGGGACATAATCTTTCACAAATAGAATAATCATATGATTGACTTCCACAAATCATTACTACAAATGGAATAGCCATATAACTGACTTCTATACCCAATTAATTGGAGGATGTAATGTAACCACCAATCCTTGTTTTTTCATGAAACCCCTCTCTATCATTTGTATTATCATGTAACCACCCATTGAATGTCAAAGAACCATTTTATAATCCTCACCCATAAAAGATTGCAAATATCTGTATTTCAAACAAAAATTTTTATTTGCAATCACAAGAAATAATTTCATGATATTGAAATAGTAAATCCACTTTCAAAACCATTTTCAATTACAAAATTTGTAAAAATTTTATATAGTATTTATTTTCCATTTAAAAACATCACAGATTGTTAAGGAATCCAAATATCAAATAATTCTTATAGAAACAGAATGGTTATTGTCACCATCTAAATTAAAAATAATCATTCTATTTTTAATTTAGTAAAATGACATGTATAAAAAATATTCCCTTTGACAGAAATTAAAATTAAAATGTTTTTATACACCGTATATTATAAGGAGGTGTATTTTATCAAAACATGCCTCAATGAAAGGAGGTTGGGACAAGGTCCATAACATCATGTCCATCATGATCCATACGTTCCTTGTTCTTCCTGAATAATAAACTAAAATTAATTAATACTTTATTATGAACGGTTTTCATGTTTATTATTTTTTATATACATGATTACCTTTCTATAACAATTATTTTATTATTTGTGTCCATATCAAACATTTTGTCGATGTAAAGAAACTGAGTAAAAAATGATCTTTTTATAATTACAAAATGTCCATGTGGCCAGAAGTACAAAATATTTAGAATGAAATTCATAATTTAGAAATCATATATATTTTATATATACAGTATATGTGTATTTAGAATATTACATAACATTTCGATATAAGATATGAAAATAAAAATTCATGGAGACAGTAAGCCGTATGTACTCATGAATGCTACATTCATTTATTTTTCCAATCTAATGGAATGAAAAATAAATGATAAATTTGAATATTATAATTATACTATAACATCTATTTTATATATGTTACATAAATTCATTAATTTTTTCCTTTATACCTTCCATGTATATCATGAATTAGTCATATCACATTGAGGGGGCAGTAGTCCACACTTCTTCAAATGAAATTATCATATTAATAAAACATGAAAATCCCAAATGTATGTTATAAATTAAAATTAAATATCCATAGATATAAAATTAATATTATAAAAATCATATATAATTACAGTTCCATCATAATGGCCACCATGAGAGGTGGTAGAGTAAAATATAACAATCATCATTTCGTGAGGTTACAGTTCACCGTAAACAGGAACAGTATGGTTTTATCACTTTGATAGAGGTGTGGTTAAGTGTAATTAAAATAATTCTCATAAAAACTACATAGTATATTTAGGATACTAAGGGTTTTATATAATCAAATTATTATGAGATCATAGAGACTGGTTATGGAATAATTAATGGAATGAAACTTGAAAGAAGATGTTACCTCAAATCGGTAACTTATTTTCATTTTCGCCAAAGGTCACATTTTAATTTCCTTCTTCCTATGGGAATGATTCTAAGAGAAAGATATGGATATTGGGAGCTTATTTAGTTATAGTTTAAATTATCTATGGCGGTTGAGAGGTGTGACTAATGGGATAGAGGTGGTGCCCTTTTATAAGTTGGAGGAAGGGAACTTAAGTAATATCCAAAATTATTATTTTATTAAAAATACTTTTTTGATTATAAATTCATCTAAAATCATATAGTTCGATGATAAGATAAATACAAGTCTATATAATATCATCCAAAAAAAATTAGACAGGTTTTGGATACTATTTTATACATTAAATTTTTATTTAACACATTTTTACTCTTACCATATAATCAAGCAATTAACAATTTGAGAATCAAAATAGTTACCAAAACATGAAAAATATCCAATTAAAGATTCAATAATAAAATTTTAGAATAGGATAACAATTTATATGAATATTTTATTTTTTTCAAATTTTGGAATATTTAATAAATTATTTTTTATTTTAACATGTGAATTATGTCCAATTTGATAGTATTCATATAATAAATTTTTTAAAAATCCATAAAAACATGATTGATTCAAAAAAATATTCATTAATAAAAATAGGAAATGTAGTTGTCAACTGTAAATTTTTTTATTGACCCCAAAATAATGATATTGCATTTAATTTAACATTTATAATATTATTTATTTGAATCCTTTATTAATGAAGAGAACAATAAATCATAATTATTTCATAATTAAATGTATTTATTTATTGTCTAAAAATTATAAATAATATTCAAGAATTTAGAAAATAATTTTATTTTTCAAAAAAAACTTATATTTCCAAATATAACTTATATAACCCTATATAATAATTGTTTCACCAAATGATACATGTTTAGGCTATATTTTTATTAACATTAAATTATAAGTAATTAAATGTCATTTTCACACACAATTGGAACCATGGCATCCTAAAATCGACCCATGGATTCCCATAGTTGAATATATATCATACAATAAGATTATTACAGGTGTTAGGGCAATTTAATATTATTATAATATTATTTGTTACCCTTATTTACCAGATTTACCCTTTAAGCATGGAAAATGAAATATTTACTAAACATACAATTCATAATTTTAAAAAAATAAATGTTACCTATTTACAATATTTGGACCTCCTGATTCCAAATATGGAATCCATTTTTCCAAATTCAAAATGCAGAAGTAGTTGAAATTAATTAAATATTAATTCTCATTGTTCAAACCAAATTTTTTTTAAGAAATAATAACTATTAAAAGATTGAAATGTGTTTATGTCCAATTAAAAATTAAAATTACATAAAATGACCAACATTGTATTAAATATAAATAACCTAATCTAATTATTCATTAAAACCAATTAAAATTTATATCTAACTATATTAATATATCAAATGAAAAGATAGTTTTGACTTAAAATGTCGTATTTTACATTATTCATTAAAAATTATCATTATTAAAAAAAATTATAGAAAATTAACCAAAGTAAATTTGGTGTATAACTTCTATAAAAGTTTATTTTGTCAAATGGAACATATAAAAGAGACAAAAATTACATTAAAAATGGGTTCACTATTAAAAGGTGGTAAAAATACTTTTTAAAAATATAATCATATTTATGCGTAAATTTGGATTCATTATCATTTAAGCATCTAAAATTTATTAGATAAATGAAAAAACATTTCAGAAACATGTTTAATTATGATACAGTTAGTTCTTTTAATTCCCACTAATACATGGTTAGGCATTAACTACACTTAAAAAATTAAATTATTATTCTGTTATTATATTTCTCAGTATGACCAATCCTTGTGCATAACATGTGATTTCAGGGAAACTCATTGTTGTGTATTAGGTACGCCATCAAACATTGCATATCATATAACATAAAATTAATATATAATTCACAAATATTACTAATTATGAATATTTCATATTCTTTTTTAACTTGGGATGATATAATACATGCCCTGAATCCCAATGTAGTGGGGGACATTATTTCTGTCACTATGGTTCGTGTGCGATTTAACATACAAAACTCTAATCATAGACCATGGTTCCCCATACCATCACACCATATAGTATCACTAGTGAGAGATGCCATTATCAACCCTCGATATATGGTAGCGTTATGTGCCATGCTCAATAAAACCCTTACCATCATCCAAATATTATATATACGGAGTAGTAATATTTATAATATATGTAGTGAGGAATGAAATAACATACAACTTATTTATAAAGCCTATATAAAGGAATAATTATATCTTCAATGAAATCCTTGAGGAAATACCTATCATGATTTGTAATTATATAATCACAATATAACAATGGTATTTTAATGAAAAATTGAAATCAAACATCTACAAAATAGTGTGGCCTTTCCTCCATTTCAATTTCATTCCATTCAACTCAAAATATTAATTCAGTCCTGGATATAATGAAAAGTATATCATGATAAACATTTTATAAATGAAATTTTATCTATCAAGACATGGAAATTAAATTATCAAGGTCAAATGAGGTACATAAAAGAAACTATGAACAAATAGGCATTTAACATATTGGGAAAATCTAGTATTGAGTTAACCAAATCCCTTAGAGGGGGCATTGTCAAATAGTTATTTGTATTAAGAGTGGGTCATGTCATTCCATTTTATGAAATAAGATGAACATGTAGAGGTGCTCAAGCATGTTTAACATTTATATAAAAAAGTGGAACACCACATTTAATAACCCAATGTCTTAAAAATTATATTTAATCTATCAATGAAGAATACTTGGAAACACCAATTCTATATGGCCATGAATTATTAAAACAACTAATCAATACTATTTTGTTTAAGGAATGCACACCACATCCATGGAGTTTTATAATTAAATCGTTACATTTTTTACCCAATGATTCATTTAGAATAATTAATCATTTATTATAGAAAACAACCGTCACTAATTAAATTCAAGGAAGGTGAAAAAAGTGATTAAATGAAGAATTATTAAAAATAATGGGTAAATAGAAATGGATACTACCTCATGATTTAGAATACTAAGTCCAACACTTTTAGAAAATCTCATTTTGATCATTGACAACTAAAAGCAACAATTTTTCATGTCAGTTCATATACACCATCAAATATACATCAAGACAATTATACCTGAGGTACATATTCACATGGCCATGAATATGTAAATGGGGATCCATTAATATATTCTTATATAGGCATATACACGTTTACACATTCCCAAATATGGTTTATATATATATATATATATATGAACACGTAGCCCCATATATATACATATATTCACTTCTATGGGTGAATATATGTATAATGGAGGAATATGCATATATATATATATATATATATATATATATATATATATTTCATCCTATAAATACTTATTTTGTCAAATTTGACTTTGGGGACTAGAACCCACCACTATGATAGCCAACTTCCCTACCAAATTACTAGGAACTAAAACAACCACATAATGGTTCAATATATTAAAACAATTATGAGATGTTTAAAAACTACAAAATCCCCAAATAAAAATTGATAAATAACGAGTAATGGAGGAAATTCTATGACAAAAATATGATTGGAGGGTAAAACCAATCAAAACATCTTCTCATCCTTTGATGGTTGTCGAAACAAACATAGATAAGCCCTGATAGATGCCCCACACTCCCTAAAAATGGAATTAAAATTTTTTTTAACCATTGTCCTAAGGATTAGATGAACAACACCAGGTCATGTGGAGTAGTAAAATCTTACAACCAATAGAAGATGATGGAGTTATGGGTTTTACCTCAAGACATCACCCCATAAATCCAAAGAAAACCATTTGAAAATGGGGCATGAAGAGGGAGTCGCCGAGGTGGTATCATGTGCACCAAGATATGAATAGAGTAGAGATGTGTCAAAACATGGATGAGGTGAGGAAGATTAGGTTTTTAACATATTTTATTTTATTCTATTTTATTTAAATAGGGATTCTACACATGGTTTGGGTTACATAGTTTATCAAATCGTTAACTAACTATGCACCCACTACTGGCCACTAGGAACACCCCTCACAGACTGGCCACATAGTTCGGAAAACCATGAACCCACAATGAGGTCAATAGTGGGAGGGTACAACCAAAGTGGAACAAACCATGTGAGTTAAGTGTAAGGTTTAATGAGACAATGCATAAAAAACACTCTTTACATTTTCACCTCTCAATAAGGCACACAATTTTTCGTTGGGGGCCAGACACTTTCAAACAAACTGTGTACCCTATGAAGACCTCCTAAAACCAAAAATTTTGAACGTGGAACTCTTAAAACATTATAATAAACATGATGGGCATCTTGGGCCACATACAAAATCCTAAAACCACACCATAATGTATTTAAACCCTTTAAATTCTGATCCAAATCATGGTTTTAAGAATATCATGTTCAATAGTCCCCAAAATTCAAATTCCCTTAGAATTTACCATGTATAAAATACAAGGGTCATTAAAACAACCCCTGTTTATAAAATATCATCCATGAGAAGACTTGGGGATTCAAAAAGACATCATTCAACCTAATAGGGTTGTGGAGGTTCATTGAAATTGGTGTGTTTCATTTCCAAATACTCAATGAACCTATAAAATTTTATTTAACCATACAACACTTAAGCCATCCACGCATAAACCAGTGCTCGTATTCAAACAGAATCACCTAAATGATACATACCCATGATCATTTATCGAGATACATGATAACATATTCATCTTATTAAACATTTATCCTAAGGTATTACCACCATGGGATTTAAAATAATAAAGGGGCTAAATTTTGAGCCACAAGGCCTTCACCATCATAATTTTTTCACAAAGCACACCTCTATACATTCTAGAGATGCTCTTATAATGATTTTTAATAGTCTAATTGAAGATTCCCCACCAACCTCAATTAGATAGTTTGAGTTTTATTTTCATTGAAATCTCTGGTTAGAACATAACACACTCATGTCCACGTGATGACATGATTTAAAATGGTTATTCAACAACTGTACTCAGTGAAAAAGGATAATTACATGTGAAGACACCAAAACTGACCATTCCTGAGTTACCATTCCCAATATAACTAAAAATTTATAAAATAACTTTGAAGCCTTCTACAAAGGCTTCTCTCATCCCCCACAAACACATTCCCAAAAGTCCATACATGTCTTCTGGTGTTGTTGTTGGGAAAAAATTCCTCAAGGTAACATTACAACATTTTTTGGTTGATTGGGTTTGTTGATAAAGCATGTTTCCATGGTGAATTGTCGAGTTCCAGAGAAGTTGCTGACAATCCAGGTTGACAAAGAATAATGAAATGGGAATGGACGATCTGGAGGCGGTACAAAAGTTTAGTACATGGTGATGCCGTTTCCAAGTGTTTGACAAATTTTTGGGGTCCAAAATTTGGAGGTTGGAGGGCATCACGAAAATTGGAATTCCATGAAGACCATATTTTAATATGGAAAAGGCATGAATTTCACAAATATTGGCTTCATGGTTTGGAATTTACGAATACCAGAATAATGATGGCGGTGATTTTTTGTGATTACGTCAAAGCTTCTCAAATGGAAGAGTTAAAGTGCATCGCGGTGGTGAATGGCTTTGCGAGGGAGCTTCGTGGAAAAGGCATAAAATAATGTTGACGGTGATGCTCTTCTATTACGACGAGCTTAGCAATTGGAAAATTTCCATGGTGATTCGTGATTTTGAGAGAATTCCGGTGGATATTTCGGAGCATCGCAATTGGTGATGACGTGGCGCTGGCTTCATGCGGAAGGGTCGAAGGTCGGTGGAATTGCCTATAAATAGAGCTTGAAACCCTCTAGAGAAGTAGAGGATTTTTGAAGAAGATATTTCGCTCTTGTTTCACGAAGGTAGTTGGCATAGCATGTGTGCTTCGCGAAAGAGGAGCTTCGCAGCAGCTATTGTTGCTCTGCGAAAGTTGTGAGCTCCGCATTGGCTCAGTGAGCTTCACAAGGGAAGTTTCTCTGCAATGACCTGAGCTTCGTGAGAGTTATTTATGAGAGTGACTCGTGAGAGTACGTCTCAAAAATGCAGGAGCTTCGCGAATTCTTGTTTGGGCTTCAGGAAATTGGGATCCTCGCGAAGTAGGGTGCTTTGCAAAGGTATTTCCCAACGTAATTTCCAGGTGTTTAATGCCAAGAGGGGTATTCATCAATGGATGAATGTTGAAATTCAATAGAGCATCTATTAACAGTTGATGATTCATGCATTCATGAAAATCAAGAGACCTACAGTTCTATAAATTGTGAGTGGACAGTCTGAAGAAGCAGTGAGCTCACTTCAGTTGAGAGAGCAGTGAGTTCTCAAATTGTGAGTGATTGTAAACCAGGAGGGATAGTGAGTCTGCTTCGAACATGTAAACAATAGTGCACTTATAGTGGAATTGGTATATCAGCACTCTACCGGTTTATGATCCTTGGACGTAGCCTAATGAGGGTGAACCAAGAAAATATTGATTTTTCCTGTGCATGTTTTAAAGTTTTCTAATACTCTGCATCAGGAAGGAGATATAAGAGGTTTTCTTCTAACATCAAAACAAGATCAAAAGGCATAGTTGTTTTAATCTGGCATACCCTAATTCACCCCCTCTCAGGGCATCTAGCCTTGTAGACCTAACAGTTGTTCTCAGGTCAAAACATCACCTGACCAATTAATTTGTCATGCCTATGCATGATCATGTGTGTAAACCAAGTCCACCCCACAAGAAATATTACCCTTTTGACCAAAATATCAGAGCCCAAAATCATTTCTAGGGTAATCATGGAATTTAGTGAATAAGATCCCAATGAAATAACCACATTTTTTCATGCCCCAAAACTATAGGAAAGACGTTGGTACAAAGACACAAAAGCCGACATGAAAACATTCATGGAGCCCAGAGTAGCATCCGCCTAGTGGCCTAGTCCAAGGGAATGGATGGTTTCCAAGAGTATGTTTAAGGTATTCTACATGGGAATATCAGTTTGACTCAAGAAAAACAAAACCTCATAGAAAACAATGTCTCTAGCATGAAACACCAAGAAACCCATTGAAACAAGCCCTATATCTCTAAAAAAATTTGTACGAAGTAAAATAGATTCTCTCCTAGTGCATCAAAGTGTATGATATGATATAGAAAATTATCATCTCTAAACATAACACAAAAAGTGAAAAAAAGGAAAAGAAAAAGAAAATAATTGAACTACTACTGGTCAACTTCTTTTGAAAGAATATTGACTTAACCTATTGATGCACAACCAATAGAAACATGATGCCTCTATAACCCAAGGAATTCCATGTTCACTCAAGATTAACCATCAAATTCCATCCAGGACCATTATTATTTCTAAAGGTTTCATATATAACCAACCATAACATAATCGTGCAGCTATGAAAGAAGGAACATAATTTAATCATGGTATCCCCAAGGGAATTTGAGTAAAATACAAATTTTCCCAATGGTACCCTTTGTTTGTGTTCCTTTTAAATGGAATTTAACACAACCACAAGAATCAACATGACTCTTCACACATTATTAATGTTCTAGACATCAATTGAATATATAGGCCATCCACTAATAAGATCGGTAGGTCAAATACACATTTACTGCACATGTTTCTCTTCCCTGAGTCATGATCACCATGTCATTGAGACTGAATATTTAGCATAAAAACTGAAACCCAACATACTGGTGTGTCAAAATACTGAAATCTCTATTGTTCAACCTTATCATTGGAAAAAACATGATGTCCATTAACACTTAATGGACCCCACGAGTGTGAATGCATACTACCCTAAGGTTTTAAAACCAAGATAGCACATCCAAAATATTATCTATATGCTATCAGGTCTATGTATTCTATTATTTGAAGGACTGAACAAAAAATTCCATTAATAGTATTTCCAAAAACAATCAAAAACCTGAATGATGACATTTCAAATTTTCTATCACTAAAGAAAAAAAGTTCATGCAACCTACGAAGTGGCCGAACATGCCTGATTCATTCCTTACTAGATGAATCTGAGCATTAATAAATTTTCACACACATAAAATGGTGATAGAAAATAACAACTCTGGTCTGAACAAGGGTTTCATTCCCAAACAGAGTCTTACTAGGGAAAATGACAACCAAATAACACCTAAAATTGTATAAACTCAAGGCATTAGTAAGGAAATATATCTATAAGGGTATTATCTAAAACATGATATACCCTTACGAAAGAAAAAGAATCAACCCTTCCAGTAGGTCACGCCAAACAGAAGTCAGTAGGCTCAGGATATAGTCATCTATTCCTTTTCTAAAAATAAGTAAGGCGAATAGAATACAACCATTATTTTGTTCCATGGGCACTGAAAAAAATCTCTTGATACCCGTGCATGAGGGTTTAAATAAAGGAAAACTCTATCAATTCCATTTTTAATGCAATTAAATTCATTCATATTATAATTTTAAATATTTTAGTTTTTTTAAATAGTGAATCAAGTACCATTTATAAATTAAAACTACTCAGTTCTTGTATTTAATAACACATAAAATAAAAATATGAAAGTCTTACAAAAAATTCTTTAAAAAATAAATCATTTTATGAAATCCAATCATAAATTAGGCAATATTTCAAAAAAAATTAATTTTTAATAGCTATGGAAATGTACGAGTGTATCAATAATTCATCCTCAGTTCATATATAACACCTCGACCCCTAAAGAACAGTGCCAGTTCATTATTTTATGACATTGGAATTATTACCAGGAAACAAATCCCAAACGGCCATTCAGTTAAGAATTTTTATAAAGGTATATTATATACATGATTCCTATAATACATTGGTAAAATAAAATAAAAAATTCTAAACAATAAACCAAAATCAATAGAATCAGTGAATGTTTGTTCAATGTTTTATTTTTCAAAACATAGGGAGAATAATCTAATAAGAGTGAGCTCAAATTCTTAGTATGATAAAATACAAAAGAAGTAATATTGAATAAATCTATATGGAAAGGTAAATAGCAATGCACACATTCTATTTACTTAACTATATAAGACATAAATAATATGTAATGACTGAAAATGAAACAAATGTCATAAATCAATAAACTGTGAATGAATTGCATCGATAGATATGTCAATACAAAATATCATTGAAAATTAATAAATAAAACTAAATGAGGGAAATTATTTCTTAATTAATTTCAGCCATATTGAATATGAAAAACAATTAGCATCAATACCATTCACCAGATGGTTTAAAACTATTGATTGAGACACATTTATTTTGGCCAACTATTTGTGTCATGAGATGTTGTCCATGCATCAAGGAGAAATAAAAATTTATATATCCTCCTATCATTTCCTATAATAATCATTACTCATAGAAAAAATATTAAATAAATATTACACCATATAAAATATCCATGTTGAATTTTTAAAATAGAATTATTAATATTTCATTAATAATCAAATAATTGTCAATGTGGAGACTGTGTGTGAAAATTTATGTAGTTTAGGAAATAATATTATCCATTGCATGAGAAAATGGATATTCAAGTTAATTTGAAATTAAAAATGATTACAATAAAGTAATTGTTTCAAGAAAATTTTTTCAATCCCAAAAGGATTTTAGATGTCAAAGATAATCATTAAGAACATTCATGTGGGGAATAATTATAAAACATTTAAAATTGACCCATACCACATTGAAAAAATTAAATAAAAATACCCTAAAGATATGAAATTATATTAAACATAAAATGTCTTTAGAATAACATTATTCATGATATAACATGAACAAGGCATTATATAAAATAAATATAACTGAATTGTCATATAATAATAAATAAGTCTCAACAGAATGTTAATTCAAAAGAAATTACCTTAAATATGAATCTAAAGAACTAAATATAATTATACTAATAGAGGGAATAAAATAGAATATAAATATAACATTTTCATTTAATAATTATCCTATAACTACCTTGAATGGAAATCTATGTACTAACAATCTCAAATAATATGAGATTGTGATATAAATCCTTAAAAAGGATACAATATCAAAGTAAAAAAATAAATCAATGAGTATATAATGTGTATAAAATATAAATCCACATAAGGGAAGTGGAAATACATTAGTATATAGTATCAAACTATTACACACAAAATTGTAAAATATTAACTCTAGTGAAGACGTAATAAACTCAATGAAAAGAAATAATGTTATGAAATTATATTCAACTTAGAAACTTTTAACTCAAATACCCTTAAAATAAATAATTAAATTTGAAACATTAAATAAAATGAATTATGATTTATTCATGATATTTCAGGTCAATGTGGTATTATGTACACTATATATAATAAATTAGTTTCACAACAATTAATTATGCCTCACGAATTGAAAATGAGACAAGAATCTATTCTCTTATACTTCCTTTTATTGTGTGCTATTTATATTCATTTATAGTGGTGAAAAATATATTATTAGCATATAAAAGAACCATAATAATTTTTATTATATAATTTACTAATTCCATATATTATATCATTACTGATTTGTAAAAAAGCATTCATTAATTTCACTCTTTCGAGTGTCAATTATCTAGTTTTCTCATGTGGGTTTTGGTCTTTGATTTATTAATCTTATTATTTTTATAATGGTTTAATCACATCCACAATGTAGAAAATTATTTAAGTAACATATATATTTATTACATCTTTATATATAAGAGTCTCAAATTGTTAGAGATAAGAAATGAAAAGCACCATTCATGGAGATGGTAGGTCACACGTACACATGAACCCGATATACATTTTTGGTCATATTAAAAGAATAAAACATAAATGATATATATATATATATATTGTAATTAAATTATAATTTTTATGTTATATATATTATAATGTTTTATTAATATCATCTTTTATATGTTCCATGCATGGAATGATCGGGTCATATCGATTTGAGAGGGCAGTAGTCCACACTTACTGAAACGAAATTATCTTATTAACACATGATTGAAACCATAAAGTTATTTTATAAATTAAAATTAAAGAATCATAAAAAATTGTAATTATCATATATAAAACATATAAAAACTATTTTTATCATAATGGCCACCATGATATGAAGTAAAGGAAAATTTAATAATTATCGTCTAGAAAGCATGTAGTCTGCAATACATGTAAATAGTATGCTCATTACCCATTAGATGGATGTGTGTGCAAGTGTAGGTAAAATAATTTTTATCAAAACAGCCTTGTGTATTTATGATATATTAGTTGATATACAATCAAGTGTAATGAATAATTGAGAGAGTGGGGAAATAAAATAACAGAGAGGAGTTTGAAGGACGGTTTTACATCTTAATCAGGTAACTCCTTTTTGTTTGTGCAAAAAGGATATGTTAAAAAGCTTTCATCCCATAAAGTGGATTCAATGAGGATGGTAAGTATGTTGTAGATATATTTGGATATATTTTACCCAAACTTAAGTGATGTTATAGGTGTTATGGTGATAGAAAAATGAGGGATTTAATAATTGAGGAGGGGTGTTAGATTTGTAATATTTTAAAAGAAGGAAAACTACCCACAATTTGTTTATTAAAAGTGAATCAATAACTATAAAAAGTAGAAAAAAGTAAGTATAGGGTCTACATAAGGCCATGTAATGTATGTTTGAAAATTCTATAGGTCAATTTGGGTCACGCTGTTATGGATTACTCTTTTATTAAAATTAATTTAACATTAATCATTTTAATTCATTTTAATTACATACATTTACATTTTTTAGAAAAACTATTTCTACTTATTATACATTATAAATTATTCTCTTTCAAAAAAAGGAATCAATTTTTCAAAATTCAAATAACATAAGTGTAGTAAATTAAATTTAATTTAATCCCATAGACGGCATAACAATGTAGGGGTTTGAAGTAAAAACATCCTAATAATTGCTGAGTTTTTATTATCAATTTCAATGTTTAATTGGCTCCATTAAACTAAATTGGATCATTTTAAAAAAAATTATATCTAAATAAACTTTATAACCAGTTATAATTATAATTTAACATTATGAATAAATTTAATGATAAATCTTTTTTTTATTAAATTTATTTATTTTTCACTATTCATTAAAAAACAAAACATCATAGAAAAATACAAAAAGTCACCATAACGTAATTTTTCTATTCCAATTTAAATTATTGAGTTTATTTTTTTCATATTATATTTATAAATGGGTCAAAATTGGAATTAAAATGGGTAGTCCATTAAAAGGTAATAAAAATGCCTTCATAAAAAATTATAGTTTTGAATGTATAAAATATGTTTTGTTATTATCGTATGCATATCAATCCTAAAGGTTGAATATAAAAAATATTTTATTTAATATAAAAAATAAATACCATTAAAAAAATTCATTTATTGTAATTAATTAGTTTATTTATGATTAAACTCTCTTGGGGAAATAGGAATATTAAATTGTTTTTTATATCCAATTGGATCTTATTTTGGTTTCTCATTAATTATTAACCTAGTAATTCATTATTTATTTATGTAAACCATTTATTTTAATAATATAGTGAATAATATTCAAAAAGTATATATTATATCTTATTATATAAAATACAAATATTTTTGTAATATATTATTGTTATATAAAACATTGACAAGTGGGTAACACAAGCTATCAAAGAAGATCGCTTATGTGTGTAACACATTCTAACTCAGTGACTCCTTAATCAAAAAATATAAAATCTACAAAATTGATTAAAAATATTAAATATATTATAATGTATCATGTTTTTATATCCACATATGTTCTTGGTGTCATGTTTCATTCAAGCAATAGAATTTAAGCTACTTACATTATAATTTTAGGGAGTTGCATTCTCCCATCCTTAAATAAATTGCATCCTCTCAATTTAATCATGATCCCAGTGATAGAGGGATTGAAAAGAGACTAATTTCTAAATTAAAACATCATAAATTGGGTTAATATAACATATTCATAATTATAATGAAATCGAAGTACAAATGGTCAAATAATTAGGTCCCTAATCAGAGATCATTTTTGGGAAATTGAAATATAGATATGGAAGAAAAATAGAACAATCAAGTTCTATTATAGAGTGATATCGACTGTGGTTAGGAGAAACATAACAATAAAATTACTAAAAATCAGTGGCAATATAACAGGCCATTTGATTCATTAAAAACAAAAGTACTAGGAAAATATTTTTGGATTCATGATCACTCATCCTGGAGTTAAAGAATGCTTTCACTCTCATAGAATATAAGTAAATACATGTTTCTATGAACATAATAATTATTTTTGATTATGACTTAAACTATTTCTCCTTTTTTTCTTTGCAGATGATGTATCATATGGTGAAGTGACACATTATCCTCTAAAATAACATCCCATGATTAAATTAAACCATTTTATAAATTTTTACCTTTTCCCAAAGACTATGATCCCATAATTTAGAAATAATATCACTAAATTTCTATGATGAACTAGTTAATAGACATTAATCAACAAGTAGTAGCATTAAATTTTCACATTGGAAACACGTGAATAACTTCATCATGTATGTCTTGAAATATGCTAATAACTAAAATAACCATAAAACCATTTTGGAAATATGCATTATTCCTTATTCCATATGTAAGATTATTATTATTGGATACATTCTTTATATCAAATAGTTTTTTAAACTCCATCAATGATAGAATTAAAAAATTTCCATAAATTCCTTAATTTGTTCCATGGTATTCAATACTCATCCAAATAAATCATTTTTTCATCATTATCTCTACATCAAGAACATATTTTAAGTCACATTTCCCTTAATCATGTGTTATTTGAATCGTTAAACTTTATAAAGAATAAGTTATTGTGTTATATTTCAAATATGATCTAAAATCAATAATAAAAAGT
Source organism: Viscum album (assembly GCA_963277665.1). NCBI lineage: Eukaryota > Viridiplantae > Streptophyta > Magnoliopsida > Santalales > Viscaceae > Viscum > Viscum album. Next base: position 151,115,295 of record OY728134.1, on the reverse strand, counting down.
ATAATATTAAAATCCTTGTATATTTATTATAATTATTATAAAAATTATATTGATGATAAAATATTCAAATTAAATAATTCTTGAATAGGGTTATAAATCATTCCTCTTCAACTGTAGTAGTATTATAACTTTATCATTATCTTATTTCTTCTTATGGGCTATATTATTTTGATGCATGGTAGATTGATTTATATAGTGTCTCATATACTTATAGATGAAGTATTTTATATAGGAAACATTTTTCATACCCTTACAGTCATGAACATCTTGTCCTTTTTTTCCACACTTAAAATAAACTCTCATGCCCATCAAGCATTAACAGGGTGATTCTTTCAATGGTAATCAAAAGGGGTAAAATCCTTATTTCCCTTCTTTCCCTTATCTATCTATTTCCCTTACATCCTATTCTTCCCTTCATTCCCCTAAAATATAATAGGCTCAGATAGTTAATTGCATATCATGTTAGCACATGATACTATTTCTTCATATGATGAAAACACATTGGATACTATTTCCCTTCAAAATATTGGCTATAGAACATAAAATATATGACCCTTCTTAATCGTTGAATGATGTGAATTAGTGTATTTGTCATTCCTTTCACTGGGAACCATTTAAATAAAGTGAAATTTACTGGATTATCTTATAAAATTATGATCTTTATATAACTCTATATATAGTATATCACATAATATAAATTTATGCATCATAAATCCAAGAATCATAAACTTTGGTGTAAAGAACAATAAAATTCAAGGGAAATTATATTTCTCTTAATTTTCATTGGGATTTTACAAGAACGCAATTTCTAATGGCACTTGATTATGAGGCCCGGTGTGCCTGGAATTTCTATCCAAAGTTTAGCTCAGGTACGTTTAGTGAACGAACGAGCGAGAATTTCTAACTTTTGAACCAGTGATCAGAATCAAATTCTGAGGGCACCGATGGAACCGAAGCGTCGGTAATTTCTTAGGAACACATGTTCTGGAGTTTCATTTTCATGATAGAAGATGAAAAAAATTGTGGAAGTTTAATTTACTATTTAACTAGATTTTTTTTTCTTTGAGTGGTTTAAGGCTTTGGGTGGAAGTTGGGAAACTACCCAACTTCCCAAGGGAGGTTATAAGGGTGGTGGGGCCCACACGAACCCCACCCCTTCAAATTCCTGACTCCCTTAACTCATCTTTAATGATGACAACTTGGATTGAATTAATTAAGTGGAATTAATTCAAACTTTTGTAATTCAATTTCTTATCTTGTGTTAATAAAATAAGCCTTGGGCTTATTTTATTTTTGGTTAGAGTCTTGTCGCGTTGGGAGGATTTGGGAATCTTGAAGAACATCTTCTTCAACAACTAAGAACGCAAAGAACGAATCGGTATACGATGAAGAACGCCGAGTTCTCGGAAACAGAGTACGAGACGCCGTGTACCGCGATGCCAACAACATCTTCTTTCACGATGTCTCTTTCTGCAATGGTTTTACCAGGACGAATCCTCGTTCGATGAACCTCCATTCAAGCCACGCTCGAGGTAGGGGTTTATTTAATTATTTTGTTCGTGATTACCCCCTTGTCGTTCTAGGTGAAAATATGACCAAATTCTATCGATTAACAAGAGGGGGCCAGACCGCACAAACACGGTCGACCCCCCTCCCTTATTCATGTTATTGTTTCTAATGTGGTTGGAACGGGGATATCACAATATCATCGCACCACGAGGGTTCTTGTGGAAAGTAATGCATGGCGCCGTCGCGCTGCGCTGTGAAATTGAACCAAGTCGCGGCGCCGTTGCGCCACGCCGGAGAACCGAAAAAGCACTGTGGCCTGAGAAGGGCCACGACAGAGTGGTGTGGCGCCGTCACGCCGCACCGGATGAATGAAGGCCATGGCCGGAACTGGGCCGCAGCGGATCGTGGAAACCGGTGGCCGGAAATGGACATCCAGCATCAGAGCAAGGAGGGGACCGACCGTCGCCGGTCCCGTGGTGGAAGAAACCGAACGGCCGGGGCGGGCCGGCCGGACAAGAGGAAGCTGGGGGATCAAACCCCCGGCCGTCCAGCACAACAGCCCCCATTATAGGGGGTCGCGGTTACAAACCATGGGGGCACGCACCCCCCCTCCTCAACGGCTCGGCCGTTAGGTCGAGCGCATGGCCAGCGCGCCCAGCGCGCCACACGCCAGGCCGGGCCTGGCCGCGCCAGCTGGGCCGGGCCATGCCCAAGCGGGCCGGACCCAGACCATGATCAGGTCGACCCGGTTCGAGCTGACCCTAGGGGTATCAGGCCGGGTCGGACCGGGCCCGAACCCCTTAATACCAAATCTTTTATGGGTGGAAGCCCATAACATGTGCTACGGGCCTCCAATCGATGCACCGCCAGTTGCGATGTGAACCTTAGATCGAGGTAGTCGTTTCGGTATATCGCACTCAAGGTTTCAAATTAGTTTGGGTTCAGCCAATTTGGTTCGTACACGAAACCAACGGGGCCCTCTGAGTGGAAGCGATCGTAACTTGAGCGCCGGATGTCCGATTGAAATTCCGTCGACTTTGTTGGATTCCTCTTAGTGAGACGGATCTTTTGGATTACTCTGCCCGAGGTTTGGACGCAGGTGGAGTACGGTTGAGTTTGTTTTTCCTTAAAAACCAACCGGGCCCCTTGGGCGAAAAAGACAACAACTCTCAGATCGGGCGTCCGATTGATGCATCGTCTATGACATTGAGTTCCTGATGACGATACAGAACTTTTGGATACATCAAATCCGGACTTTGTGTCAGTTGATGTATCAGCCTCTCGGCTCATGGAGCAGACCCTCCCGAACGAGCTTGCTATGTGCGGGAACCCTAGAGCTGGCTGCGTTTGCGACTGTGACGACGACGACAATTGTATAGAGATCCTCAGTGGATTCGACGGTGATGAATACAGCACTCAGCGATCCTACGTGGATCAGTGCTACTGATCCTGTGTGGGTCAGCGCTCAGCATTTCTGTGTGAGCCAGTCCCTATAGATCCTGTGTGGGTCCGATCCTGTGTGGGTCTTTGCGGGGGTTAGTTATCTATCGATTTTTTGTGGGTCAGATCCTTTGTTGGTCATTTCGGGGGTTAGTACCTATCGATCCATTGTGGGTCCGACGACTTAGATGAATCAGTGGAAATATCTGATCATCTATATCGTCATATGAAGAAGTATACCTATGTGAGATGAATCTTGTTTTTCTTTCCTATGAGGATTGTGTTGTGTATCCTGTGTGGATTTACGTTTTGCTTTCATGTGTGGACTGGGTTGTACATGAGCTTGGATGTTGGAGTCGATTGAGAATTGATGACTTAGGTATATGTATGGGCATATACCTAAGCAGTGTTGGATGTTACTTCATGATTGTATCTTTCCTTTGTGGATTATTCCTTGTGAATTCTAGGAGACCATCGGGGGTCTTGGGGCCCCTACTGAGTAGCTTATACTCACCCCTGCACGGGCTATGTCCACACTACGATGTGTTGGTTGCAGACGACAGACAACGCTGGTCGTGGTTGAGGCTTGCGGAGCAGGACGGTACCTGGAGGTGGACCACTGGTGAGACGTACTCGGAGTGGATAGTTGGACCTGAGGAGCTGTGGAGGCTATCTGTACTCACCCTTCAGGTGGGAGTCCAGTGGATAGATCGAGGATGCATCGCTAATTTTCAGTTGTTGTTTTCCCTTTTGAGGGGTACTTTAATTTCATTTTGGGTTTGTATTCAGGCCCATTTACTTTCTCACACTTACTGTTGTACTCAGTTTTTAATTAGTGTTTACTTCTTCTACTTACTTACTCTGTGGTGTTTGTTTACTTTACAAAGGAAATGCCTTACCTTTTTACCAGGGTTTACGCCTTGGTGCTTGTCGCCAGCCCCTGGCCTATGTAAGGCAGGCATGAGGTTGTCACGTCACGAGTCCCAAGGACGGGTTGTGAAAAATTGGTATCAGAGGAGTTCGGTTCTACCGCATAACTTTGGAATCTGATCGTTTTCTATGTGATACAATAGTGTTATGCGTATTGGGTGTGGTTATCAGTCCAGGCAGTCCAGTGTTGGTTCCAAGGTCGATGTAACGGTACACTAGGACCCTAACTTCTGATTTCCGACTTAATTCCTAAAAACATTGATTGCATGTGTGTTTCAAGTTTTCTTTGTGATTACATTATGTCTACTCACCAGGTATACTATTCTGACTGTGGCGCACCTGTTTCATTACAGGATGGCCCCATGACGGCAGCCAGCTAGGGTTCCGAGAGTTGAGCATGACGACGGCCCACTGAGTGACGAGGCCTTGGTGCAGGGCCCATTGACAGTTGAGGCACCGGCGGTACCCCTACCCACCGAGCCACCAATGCTTCCTGCCCCAGCCGCTGACGATGCACATCACCTTAGTGCACTGCATATGTTCCAGCGCCAGCGACCGCCTAGGTTCCATGGGGAGACAGACCCCCAGGCAGCCAAGGACTGGCTGGAGGGAGAAGTACAAGTTTTCTAGTTAGTGAGGACACCAGCAGACCTCATGGTGATCCTCACAGTGAGCCTACTGCACGCGACAGTGGGATGATGGTGGAGCTTGATGCTCCAGGTGCACGATGAGGCATCTGCCCTTTGGAAAGACTTTGAGAGCCTCTTCCGCTAAGAGTTCGTTCCATCCACCCTCCGTGCGGTGCGCATCCCGAAGCTTCTACAACTGCTGCAGGGCATCTTGACAGCCACCCAGTACTCGGCGAGATTTACCGATATCTCGCGCTACTTGATAGACATGGTACGGGACCCATTCTTCTGGGCTTGGACCTTCGAGCAGGAATTGAGGCATGAGATCAGGGCATCTCCGATCTGCCTCAGCATTCCAACTCCGGCAGGAGTACTGGAGTGAGCCCTTTTGATCGAGAGCTTTCTTGACGAGCCTTCATCAACACCGAGACCAACCGTAGGGTGGCAGGTAGCAGAGTCTTCTGCAGCAAGCAGTCGACGGATGACTCATGGGTCCATGTAGACTAGACCCTCAGGCAGACGACCTCAGGACACTGGCTCAGCTGTGTGGGGCACATAGCGCGGGGCTAGTCTTTCGAGACGTGGGCAGTGCTACTCCTGCGGCGGGCAGGGACACATGGCTCGTGATTTCCTGGACCACTCTGCCTAGGAGCAGTAGACGGTTGAGGGTCCACCCAGGTAGAGGCAGAGGGTCAACTGTGGCGGTCCGCAAGGAGCAGGCGGACGAGGAAAAGGATCTGGTCGAGCAGCAGGTTGTGGGCGACGCTTTGAGTCTCTACCACCGCCACCACCAGGAGGTCCACCCAGACCACAAGGAGCTGGCGGGAAGAGACAGCCGCAGCTCTAGGCAGCAGAAGCCTACGACCACGGCGTGCCCGAGATGATTTGATGTACTATCTATCTTTATTACACCCTTTCTTCAGTTCTTATATACACAGGAGTGTGTCACTCTTTCATAGAGGCTGCCCTTGTTCGGAGCTTGGAGATTCTGACAGAGCCGTTGGCTCGATCCTTACAGCTTGAGACTCCTACGGGAGCAGACTCGACAATTGCGCACTGGTTTCGGCAGTGTGAGCATTCCCTAGGAGGCGAGAGCTTCTGCTTGCATCTTCTTGTAGTGGCATCGAGGCCTTACGACGTCATCTTGGGCATGGATTGGTTATCTACATTCCATGCACAGATCGACTATTTTAGGCGCAAGGTGTGATGTGTACGCACCGACGAGAGAAGGTTCACCTTCACCGGTGAGAAGGGAGCCTTTGCAGCATAGGATGGACTCTCGAAGAGGAGAGGACAGCCCATCACTCAACAGTTGGATAGCCTCATCCTAGGAGCAGTTGATGTGTGAAGTTCTGGTTTTCTTGTAGTGGTAGATCAGTATGCGGACGTTTATCCTAACGACATCCCATGGCTACCTCCTCGCAGAGAGGTAGAATTTTATATTGTTCAGTACCCCAAGACAGCCCCGATATCCACTCCATCATATTGGATGGCCCCAACCGAGCTTCTGGAGCTACGAGTACAATAGGAGGACTTGCAGGGAAATGGGTTCATCCGACCGAGTGTTTCACCCTGGGCTTCCACGATTTTGTTCGCCAAGAAGGTGGATGGGAGCTTGCGACTTTGTGTCGAATATCGTCGCATGAACCAGGTGACAGTGAGGAACAAGTATCCGCTACTGAGGATTGATGACCTCTTTGATATGCTCAAGGGGGCATGGTGGTTCTCAAAGATAGACCTCAGGTCAGGCTATCATCAACTCAGAGTTCGAGACGAGGACTTGCAGAAGACGACTTTCAGGTGTCGGTATGGCCACTATGAGTTCTTGGTTATGTCATTCGGCATAACCAATGCTCCCGAAGTTTTCATGGCTCTCATGAACAAGATCATTAAGCCATACCTCAATCGATTTGTCGTGGTCTTCATTGACAAAATTTTGATTTACTCGACGACTAAGGAGGAGCACTCCTACCACTTGCTGGTTGTTCTAGACACACTTCGAGAGCACCAGCTCTATGGAATGATCTCGAAGTGTTAGTTCTGGATACACAAGGTCCACTTCTTTGGACACGTTATCTCTGAGGCGGGTGTTTCAGTGGATCCTGCGAAGATCGAGGCAGTGCTAGCATGGGAGCCACCCAGGAGCGTGACAGAGGTGCGGAGTTTTTTGGGACTATCTAGATACTACCGGATATTTGTGTCAGACTTCTCTAGAGTTTTGGCACCACTCTAAGCTTTTACAAATAAGTGGAAACCCTTGGTGTGGTCAGACATGTGTCAGTAGAGCTTCCAGGAGCTGAGATAAAGATTGACCAGTGCACCTATCTTGGGGTTGCCTGAGGAGGGAGTAGGGTATGTAGTCTACTGCGATGCATCAGGGACCGGACTTGGATGTGTCCTGATGCAGGTGCGGGCTGTGATCGCCTCTAGATCACGTTATTTGAGGCTGCATAAGCAGAACTATGCTACCCATGACCTGGAGTTAGCAGCAGTAGTCTTCGCTTTGAAGACATGGTGACACTACCTGATGGGAGAGAACTTTACAGTCTTTTATGACCATCATAGTCTCAAGTTCATCTTCTCTTAGAAGGACCTGATCCTAAGACAGCGGCGATGGCTTGATTTCCTCAAGGACTATGACTTTGCGATAGACTATACTCCTAGGAAGGGGAACGTGGAAGCTGATGATCTCAGCAGGAGAACGGGCATTCAGCTACTTGAGGAGGGGACATAGTAGCTAGCCTCTTTGTAGATATCCTTCATAGATAGAGATAGAGCCGCCTTCCTTCAGTCTCTCATAGTCACCCCTCCACTACTGTAGTGGGTCAGAGAGGCATAGTGTGGGGACGCTGACTATAAGACGTGGCGTGCACAAATATCCTCAAGACAAGCACCTGATGGTTTCTCCTTTGGAGCAGAGCACGACATCCTTTTTAGAGAAAGTACCTTGGTACCAGTTTCTTTACAGGAGGAGGTGCTGAGAGAGTTTCACACTTCTCCTTTGGTGGTACATCCTATAGTGGAAAATATGTACTTGGATCTCAGATGACAGCACTGGTGGCTGGGAATGAAGAAGGTTGTGGCAGAGTTCATTTCTCGATACCTTACCGGCCAGCAGGTGAAGGCAGAGCACCATGTACCAGTATGCTTGGTACAACCTTTGGAGTTCCTGAAGTGGAAGTGGGACGGAATATCTATGGACTTCGTGACTGGACTTCCACGCACGTCTAGAAGTCACGACTCCATTTGGGTGATTATCGACCGACTCACCAAGTTAGCTCACTTCTTACCCATCAGAGAGTAGGGCTCAGTGTAGAGCTTGGGACGAATTTATGTTCAGGAGATTTTGCGGCTTCATGGTGTTCCATCATCTATCGTCTCCGATCAAGATACTCGCTTTACTTCCTAACTTTGGAAGGGGTTGCAGGAGGCGTTCAGGACACAGCTACGTTTGAGCACATCCTTTCACCCTCAGACGAATGGTCAGACAGAGAGGACCATTTAGACTCTCGAGGACATGCTCCACGCATGTGTCCTAGACTTTGGTCGCAAATGGGATGGCCACCTGCCCTTGGTGGAGTTCACGTACAACAACAGCTACCACTCCACCATCGGGATGGCACCATACGAGGCGTTGTACTGCCGACCTTGCAGATCTCTTTTGTGCTGGATAGAACATGGGGAGTCTGCACTTGTGGGACCGGAGATGGTCCAGGCCACGATAGGGAAGGTCCAGGTCATCCAGGAGCGGATTAGGACAGCTCAGAGCTGGCAGAAGTCATATGCTGATAGGAGGCGGAGGCCACTAGAGTTCGAGGATGACGACAACTTCTTCTTGCGTGTCTCACCTCGACATGGATTACGGAGATTTGGCCTAGTGGGCAAGTTATCTTCGTGCTTTATCAGACCCTTCCAGGTCCTCAGCAGGATTGGCAAGGTGGGTTATCGCCTGGCTCTACAACCTTAGTTGCACTGGTTGCATGACGTCTTGCACGTATCTCAGCTGAAGAGATACGTGCACGACCCGACGCATATCATTGACCATGGGGAGCTTGACATTGATGATGGGGGGACTTCCATGGAGGTCTCAATGGAAATTGAGGATAGACAGGAGAGGGTCCCACATGGATGGTCAATTCCTCTGGTGCAAATCAGATGGCAGCACAGGAACCTCCAGGAGAGCACTTGGGAGCGGGAGGCTCAGATGCGTGCTCGGTACCCACATTTGTTTCTGTAGTTTTCGATGTATTTTTACAGGGACGTAAAGCCCTGAGGTGGGAGTAATGTAAATAACCGTAAAATTCAAGGGAAATTTTTTATTTTTTTTAATTTTCTTTGGGATTTTACAAGAACGCAGTTTCTGACGGCACTTGATTCTGAGGCCTGGTGTGCCCGGAATTTCTATCCGAAGTTTAGCTTGGGTACATTCAGTGAACGAATGAGCGGAAATTTCTAACTTTTGAACCAGTGCTCGGAATCGAATTCCGAAGGGCACCGATGGAACCACAGTGCTGGTAATTGCCTAGGAACACCTGTTTTGGAGTTGCGTTTTCATGAGGGAAGATGACAAAAATTGTGGAAGTTTAATTTACTATTTAACTACAATTTTGATTTTTCTTTAAGTGGTTTAAGGCGTTGGGTGGAAGTTGTGAAACTAACCAACTTCCTAAGGGTGGTTATGAGGGTGGTGGGGACCACACGAACCCCACCCCTTCAAATTACTAACTCCCTCAACTCACCTTTAATGATGACAACATGGCTTGAATTAATAAAGTGGAATTAATTTAAACTTTTGAAATTCAATTTCTTATCTTGTGTTAATTAAATAAGACTTGGGATTATTTTATTTTTGGTTAGAGTCTTGTCCCGATGGGGGGATTTGGGAAGCTTGAAGAACATCTTCTTCAATGACGAAGAACGTGAAGAACGAATCGGTCTCCAACAAAGAACGCTGAGTTCTCAGAAACCGAGTATGCGACACCTTGTATCGCGACGCCAAAGATGCCTTCTTTCGTGACGTCTCCTTACACGAAGAATCCTCGTTTGACGAACCTCCGTATAAGCTATGCTCGAGGTAGGGGTTTATTTAATTATTTTGTTCGTGATTACCACCTTGTCGTTCTTCATGAAAATACGACCAAATGCTATCAATTAATAAGAGCGGGTCGGACCACACAAACACGGCCGACCCTCCTCCCTTATTCATGTTATTGTTTCTAATTTGGTTGGAATGGGAATGGCGCGGTGCCGTCGCACCGCACAGGATCATGCGGCAAGTAATGCGCGGCGCCGTCGCGCCACACCGTGAAATTGAACCAAGTCGCGGTGTCGTCGCGCCATGTAATAGAACCGCAAAAGCACTGCAGCCGGAGCAGGGCCGCGGCGAAGGGGTACAGCGCCGTCGTGTTGCACCGAATGAATGAAGGTCGCGGCCGGAACCAGGCCGTGGCGGAGCGTGGAAACCGGCGACCGGAAATGGACCGCCGACATCAGAGTAGGGAGGGGACTAGCCGTCGCCTGTCCCGTGGCGGTAGAAACCAGCCATCCGGGGTGGGCCGACCGGACAAGAGGAAGCCAGGGGTTCAAACTCTCGGCCGGTCAGCACAACGACCCGCATTAATGGGGGCTCGCGGTTACAAACCAGGGGGCAGCCCCCCCCCCCCCTCCTCAATGGCTCAACCGTTAGGCCGAGCGCCTGGCCAGTGCGCCGTGCGCCAGGCCTGGCCAGTACATCAGGCTGGCCCGAGCCGCACCCAAGCAGCCCGGACCCGGACCCGGTTTGGGCCGACCCTGGGGGTATCGGGCCGGGTCGGACCGGGCCCGAACCCCTTCATACCAAATCATTTCCGGTCGGAATCCCATAACTTGTTCTACGGTCCTCTGATCGACACACTATTAGTTGTGATGCGATCCTTGGATCGAGGCGGTCGTTTCGGTATATCGCACTCAAGGTTTCAGATTACTTTTGGTTCGGCTGAGTTGGTTCGTACACAAAACCTACCAGACCCTCAGAGCGGAAACGCTCATAACATGTGCTCCGGACGTCTGATTGACGTGCCGTCGACATTGTTGGATTCCTCTTAGTGAGATGGATCTTTTGGATTACTCCGCCCAAGGTTTGGATGCAGGTAGAGTACGGTCGAGTTGGTTTTGCCTTAAAAACCAACCGGGCCCCTGGAGCGAAAAAGCCAATAACTCTCCGAATGGTCGTTCGATTGACGCTTCATCTACGACGTTGAGTTCCTGATGACGATACGGAACTTTTGGATACATCAACTCCAGACATTGTGTCCGTTGATGTATCAGCCTCTCGGCTCGTCGAGCGAACCCTCCCGAACGAGCTTGCTGTGTGCGGGAACCCTAGAGTTGGCTGCGTTTGTGACTATGATGATGACAACAACTTTATAGAGATCCTTAGTGAATTCAATGGCAACGGCTACAGCACTCAGTGATCCTACTTGGATTAATGCTACCGATACAGTGTGGGTCCAATCCTGTGTGGGTCAGCACTCAGCGGTTCTGTGTGAGCCAGTGCCTACAGATCTTGTGTGGGTCTTTGCGGGGGTTAGTTACCTATCGATCCTTTGTGGGTCAGATACATTGTTGGTCATTGCGGGGGTTAGTACCTATCGATCCTTTGTAGGTCCGACAGCTTAGATGAATCAGTGGCAATATCTGATCATCTCAATCGTCATACGAAGAAGTATACCTGTGTGAGCTGAATCCTGTTTCGCTTTCTTGTGTGGATTGTGTTGTGCTATCCTATGTGGATTTACGTTTTGCTTTTCTATGTGGACTGGTTTGTACTTGAGCTCAGATGTTGGAGACGAACGAGAATTGATGACTTAGGTATATGTATGGGCATATACCTAAGTAGTGTCGGATGTTACTTCGTGATTGTATCTTTCCTTTGTGGATTATTCCTTGTGTATTCTAGGAGACCTTCGAGGGTCTCGGGGTCCCTATTGAGTAGCTTATACTCACCAATGCACGAGCTATGCCCGCACTATGTTGTGTTGGTTGCAGATGACGAACAATGCTGATCGTGGTTGAGGCTTGCGGAGAAGGATGGTACTTGGAGGTGGACCACTGGTGGGACAGACTCGGAGTGGACGGCTGGACACGAGGAGATGTTGAGGCTATCTGTACTCAACCTTCAGGTGGGAGTCCAGTGGACATATCGAGGCTACAGTTTTACTTTTCATTTGTTTTTTTCCCTTTTGAGTTGTACTTTACTTTCAGATTGGGTTTGTATTCTGGCCCATTTACATTTCAGCACTTACTGTTGTACACAGTTTTTACTTAGTGTTTACTTCTTCTACATGGTTACTCTTTGGTGTTTTTTTTACATTACAAAGGCAATGCCTTCCCTATTTACGAGGATTTACGCCTTGGTGCTAGTTTCCAGCCCCTGGCCTATGGAAGGCGGGCTTGGGGTAGTCACGACACGAGTCCCGAGGATGGGTCGTGACATTTGGTTACAATACTAGAATCATTACATTTTAATAATTAATAATGGTTTGTAAATAAAATGTAAAGTACCCTAAGAATATCAATAGGGAGTGTCAATAAAGTGCATAGTAAGGCCCATTATTGTGTACAAGGATTCCTCAAGTTAGGCCTAGAACAACTTGACAGAGTTATCACTTCGAGGTACATCTATGCAAAAACCACATCCACTTGTAGTATAAAGAAAATGGTGTATTACTAGAAATAACTAAATAATATCAACCATTCAAAAATTAATTGATAGACTTATATAAAGAACCACAATATCGATCATTGTGTTATAATCCCAATTCTAGGTTATCTAAATCTATTTTCAAAATTTGCTATTAAATTTGCTTTGATACCAAGTATAACAACTTGACCCCAGAATCATAGTGCTCATGCATTATTTTATTAAATTGGGATCGATACAAGAAGATAACCTGAAGGACCATTAAGTATAGTTGTCTTAGAAATACATATTACATACCCTATATCCATTATACATTGGAAGAACAAAATAAAAACTACTACATAAAGAAATGAAATAAACTGCATCCATGAAAGCTGATTCAACATTCTATTAATTACTACTAGGGTAAAACATAATTAGTATGATCTCAAATAAGCAGTAACGGTCAATTAAATAGAATCAATAATATATCATTCTATATAGAATAGTAAATAACTGATAAAAATTTATATTTACATTACAGGATAAGGCATAAAAAATATCGAACTAATAAACTGAAACACATCATATAAATCAATAAACTGATAATGATTTACATCCATAGATATGCTAATGGAAACTATCATGGATAAATAATTACTGAAACTAAATGATTGAAATTATTTCTTAATAAATGTCTTGTATAAGGAACATGAAAACCTATTACCAACGAGACATTTCAAAAGAGGGTTTAAAACTACGTATAGAAACCCATTTAATTTGGCTATCTATTTTTCTCATGAGAACTTGTAGATGCATCGAGGAGCTATATAAGGTTTGGGATCCACCCTTCATTGACTCTAAAAGTAATTCATCATATAAAATAGTTGAAATAAGTAATGTGCCATATCAAATATCAATATTTAATAATGAATACATAATTTACAATATTTCCCAATAAATAAAATTTCTGTAAGTAAACGCCATATTTAAAAATGTATATGGTTTTGGATGTACTAATATCCATTATATGATAATGTGTATATTAAAGTGTATTTACAATTAAAAATGATTAGAATAATGTGATTTCTTCAATAGAAAGTTAATATTCACTTAAGGAAGGTAGATTTCAATGATAATCATTAAGAACATTCTCGAGGAGAATAATATTTAATCATCAAGAAGTGTCCCATACATCATTGTACCATTAAAATCATAATACCTTATGATATATGACATAACCATTTACATGAAATATCATGAAAATAAGTGAATTCATGATATACGATGAAAAAAGAAGTATATATATTAAATAAAACCAAATGGGATCACAATAATAAATAAGTCCAAATAGAATGTAAATTGAGACTAAATTCACATGAATCTAAATTGAAAGAAGCAAACATAATAATACATGAAAAATATCATTAATAACCATAAGAGATAAAAATGGAATTTTTTATTGAAGAATTATCTAACAATTTCCTCCAATGGAAAATCATATACTATGAATCTCGAATAATATGAGATTGTGAAAGACCCCCTTGAAAAGTATACAACATCGAATAAAAAATAAAACATTGAGTAGATTATGTGTATAAAATTGAAATACACATAAGGGAATTTGTAATTAATAAATATATAGTAAAATGTGATTACATAAATAAATGAATAATATTAACAACAATAAAGAAGTTGTGTAATGCAATAAAAAGAAATTGAGTTAAGAAATTCTTTTCAATTTGGTCACTTTTAAATCTAGTACACGTAGAAAATATTTAAAAATGAATATTAAAATTACATGGATATTGATTCATTCATGATATTAAATTTATGTGTGTTATTATGTACAACATATATAATAAATTACGTGAACATCAATTATTTATGCCTCACTGAATGAAAATGAGATAAGAATCCATTACATTAACATTCCTTTTAATGTGTGGTATCTATCCTTCATTATAGTGGTAAAAAATGTTAATAAATAATTATAGAACCATAATCAATTTTATAATATCATTTATTAATTCCATATAATATATCATTTTCCTTTTGTTAAAAGACATTCATTAATTTCACTCTTTCGGGGGATAATTATCTTTTATTCTTGTGTAGGTTTTTGACTTTTAAATTGTTGTTATTGTTATTTATATCACAATTACTTCATATAAATGATGATTAAATTTTTTTAAATAATATATATATATTCTATAAATATGTATTTATAATAATATATAATGTCTAGAGATAAGAAATTAAATACGCTGTTCTCGAAGACAGTAGGTTCTACCTAGGCCAAAATGCTACTTTTATTTTTCTCTTATAAAGATAATGAAACATAAATAGTACATATGTATATTTTAATTCATGTTTCAAATATTTGTTATATATGTTGATTATTTTTATTAATACTATCCTTTATTCATTCAATGTATGGGATGAACGAGTCATATTACTTTGAGGGCGTGGTTGTGCACACTTCCTCTAACAAAATTATTTAATTTACAAAATATAGAAAGCATGAAATTATGTCCTAAATTAAATTTTAAAAATAAAAAATTAATTATAAATATCATTTTTTCCATATATAAATAGAATATTAATCACAATTTCCACCATGGTAGGTGTTAAAGGAAAATAGAACAATAATCATCTAGTGAGGTGGTAGTCCATCATACACGTATAAAATATGTTTGTTACCCATTTAATAGAATTGTGTGTAATATTAAGTTGAATAATAAGAATAAAAAATCATATTTTTTTTATTATACCGGATTTTTTTTCAATCTTGGAATAATAATATGTTTTTGGTAGTGGAAAATAAAAATAAAAAAGGCGAGTTTGAAGGACGGTGTTACCATTTAATCTAGTGAGTTCTTTTTTTATACTAAAAGGATTCAATAGAAGGAGTTCTTCCCAACAAGAGGATTAAAGGATGAAGGAATAGATATAGGGATGATATTTTGGTATAGTTCGGCCGAATATATGTGGCTCGATAATTGTGAGGCAGTGGGAGGAAAGGAGACCTTTTATAATTGAATAGGGGTGGTACACATGTAATATTTAAAAATAAAGGAAAAACACCCACATTTTGTATATTTCATTTGCATAAGTAATGTACTAAACATTATAAAAGGGATTATAGGGTCACAATTTGGCCAGAAAACTGATTTTGAAAAAGTGTATAGGATGATTTCGGCCGTATGATAATGTCTTAGTCTCTTATTAATCTTAATTTGACTAAAATAAATATATTTACATTTAATTAATTTCTCTAATATTATTAGTCAAAAACAAATTTGACCTTATTATACATTATAAATTATTATTATTCAAAATATGGAACCCATTTTTCCAAATTCCAATCTCAAATGTGATAGAAATTAAAATTAAATTAATATTGCACACTAGACAACAACACGTGTTTATAAATTAAAAATAACCTAATGTTTTGTTTTTATATTCAATTTCAAAGTAAAACTGATTCCAATAAACTAAATTGAATTAATGGGTAAGAATATTATAAATTTAAACTTTAAAAAAATTTAAATGTTTTATTTATCTTTTCAAAAAATTATATAAAAAAACGTTTGAATTTAATTTCATTTTTTTCACTATTCATTAAAAAAATTTAAATTCAATTTAAAATACAAAAAACTGACAATAACATAGTTTTTAGGTTCATATTTCAAATATTAAGTTATGTTTTACATATAATATTTATTAAATGGTGAATAATTATATTTAAAATAGATTCTACATTAAAATGGGGTAAACATTCCAAAATAAAAAAATATAGGTTTCTTTGTATAAGATAGTCTTTGTTCTTATCTTATGCATATAAAACATAATGGATGAATATAAAAAATATTCTGTTGAATATATAAGAAATATAATTCATTTAAATCATGAATTAATCATAATTAATTATTTTTATTAAGGTTAAACTCACCTAGAATCATAAAATAGCTATATTTCTTTTTTATATCCAATTTGTTCTTATTTTTCTTTCTCGTTAACTATTACCCAATGAATTAATTATATATTTATTTAAACCATATTTTTTATAAAATAGTTTATACTATTAATAATGGATAGGCTATATCTTATTATATTCAATAATAAAATTTTTAATATTATATTATTGTTTGGCAAAACTCGGTCTTGCTTGTAACGCAAGCCACCAAAGAAGACAGCTCCTACACATGACATATGATAACTCAGTGCTAAGTAACATTACAATCATAAAAAAATATAAAATTTATTTAAAAGGGGAAATATATTTTAAAATATCATGGTACTATATCCCATTGCATGATCGGTGCAGCATGCCATGAATACTATAGAATTTCAGGTACCTACTTTTATAATTTTGGGTTATTACATCATTAAAATGAATCCCAATACTAGTTTCATAACCATGGAAATTATAAAAATCCATTATGGGTAATCTCATAAGATACATTCCCAAAATGACCTATATTGGTCTGGGTGTTCATTTATAAAATAACAAAATCATTTTTAACCCAAAGTAAATAGCTAAATATTTAAACATTTAAAAACATAACATGATCTTATATATAAATATATATATATATATATTAAGGATTTTCTATATGGGTGTCTATATACTAATCCAAAAGCACCCATAAACACTATAGGTTATAATTTTGATCCCATTTAATTAATACAAGCTCACATTAATATTTAAACTATACCATCCTTTAAGTTTTTATGAACATTCTATAAATATATAAACATGATAAAAAGATGGTTCAATGATTTCGGTTACTATTTTCCCAATTATAATGTGAACATATGCTAAAATATTTAGAATGGATTCTATTTTATTTTCAATAATTATATTTATCCCATGTAAATAATAACATATCAAAATCTATACATGGCATGTTATCACAAGCAACAAATACTGAAGGATATACTAATAAGCACAGAAAAATAAAATGTAGAAAAAACATAATATCTAAGAATGAATCATAGAATTTAATTACTTATGCATTTTATAAAAATAGGTATGTTATTGAAAACCTAAACAATACATATCACTCAATGTTCAAAATTAAATTCTACAAGAAACATATAAATGCAACTATATGTCATGGAAAATGAATGGAAAGTGAATTTTATATCTTCCTATAATGATGAATGTAATATCACTTCCTTTTCAGACTAGGACTAGGGTAATATTTCATAAAATAATAAATAAAAAAAATATTGGAATGAAATCCATTTGATCATGGAGAAATCATGTCAAATATGATAAAAATGGTATGAACAACTATCCCAGCCATGGCCACATGGTCATTTCCATGCGGGTAGGGAGATAAGTCATAGAAAATGCTGTTTAAAAATCACCAAAACACTCATAGTATCTTGTCTATCATTCAAAAAAAAGTTATCCAAAGAAAAAATATGTATATGATACCACTTTTTAATTTCCATTCCCGACAAACCACTATGATGGTATCCAGACTGATAGGTCATATAACATTAAGAAAGTCTCCGAATACGCTAGAGGATGCCGACTAGAAGTGAGGATCTAATGAGGTGATAGTGGGGAGTCTATAACATCATTCTAAAATTATCACAATGATATAAAAGTAATATATACCAATCTATAGTGGAAGCTTTAAATAATGGTGAAAAAAATCTGAAGAAGAATAATATTAATCAATAAAATAGTAAAAGATGTCCAAAACAAATTTACCACAATTCATGAAAAAAAATTGATGAAACAAGTTTAGGAAGAAGTAATTACAATACAAAACACAATTTTATAAATGAAAAAATTTTCAATTACATGGTGTACGAGCATCTTTAGCAACAAATCTGTCATGTGCACCTAACTCCCTAATGTAAGAAAATAATCACAAGCAATCAATCATGGTTATGCAAATAGAAGGTATAATCAGATAATAGAATGTAATGGAGGCCCATGTTTGGTGTGAGATATAAATTTCATTGTGTTGGCATCTATAATTTATAGTCGTAACTATTTTTTGAAATATAAATTTTGCAATGTACATGTAATATGATACAAGAAACTATACATAAATAACAACATAGTTCGAATGAAGTACGAATTGGTGACCTGGATGACTATACCTACTTTGGCTCACTCCTAGAATGAAATTTTTATCATGTCACTATTTATAAGAATATAAATAGTAATATATATAGTTTAATTATATATTTTCATCCACCTATATGAACTAAGATCATGTGGATGTCTAATTTCCATATAACAAGAATACTAGTGATGGATAGACTAGGGAATGACTCAATCATCCATAGAAACTCTAAACAAGAAAATAATATCTTGAAATAGGGTACATTCTTTGCATCATAATATAGTTGGGGATAAAATTTCCATCACTCGAGATGGTGTGTGAGTTGTCATGAAACAAGCTAATCAGTGATAGTGGTTCTTCATCCACTCACCAATGTAGTATCACTAGTGTGAGACCCCGTGGTTAACACACGATGTAATGGATGTGATGTTCCATTATCGAAAGAACAATTACAATCACCCAAAACCTTTGATTAAATAATAATCAAATTTATAACATATGGAATTTGGAAAACCATCTCAGGAAACTTATTTAAAAATCCAATATTAAGGCATCATTATAATTATAATTCAATCCATGGGGAAATACCTCTCATTCATTGAGCTTATATAATCCCAATATAAGATGTGAGTTCCATTAAAAAAAATTTAACATGTGCTGAACCATGTGTCCTTTCCTCCATTAACATTTCATTCCTTTTAGATTCACAAATTAATTCTCTGAAGGAAGGAATAAAATTGTAATGATTTTAACCTATTAATATATTCCATATAATCTATCAAAACATGGAAATTATTTTAACAATGATAAAAGAGATACTTATATGTCACTATGAACAAATGGGAATTTACTTAATTTGGAAAATCAAGTTTTAATTCCATCCAATCCCTTATAAGGAGATCTATTCAATTGTCATTTGGATTTAGAGTGGGTCGTGTCATTCAATATTATGAAACTGGTTGATCTCTTAGAAGGTTGTTTAGCTCATTTTGCATTTATTTAAAAGAAGAACTATTCTATTTAACAACACTATGTCCTAAACATTCCACATAATCATTTAAATTTAAGTCATAGCAACACTAATCCCATAATGTCATGAATGATTAAAATAACTAATTATAGATTTCAGTTTTCAAAAAGAGAACATAATAAAAGGGGTTATAATATTAAAACATGCAATTTTTAACCTAATTATTTGTTTATCATAATTTAATATTTATTTAAAAAATCAATACAAACAAATTAAATGAAATGAAGGTGTTAAAAAATAATCAATTAATAATTTAATTCAAAGGGTAATTTGAAATGGATCCTACCACTAGAATTATATGAAAAAAAAACACTTAAGTATATGTTATTTTAATCAAAACCCTCTCAAATCTTCTATTTCCCACCTCTGAGCATATTCACCATTATATATTCCAAAGTTCACATATCCCCTATGTATATATTTTCATGTTCATGAATATTTTCAAGGGTATCCTTACATATATGAAAATATATTCATATACCTGTTTACACTTACACCTATATGGATTTTTTATTTATATAACAAAGATCACATAGCCCCATTTTTATATATATTGACTGCCATGGATGTATATATATATATATATATATAACATTGGGACAACAGACACACACACACACACACACATATATATATATATATATTACTACCTATGCGTATGAGGTATGTCTTCTTTGAATCTTGAGACCTGAACCCACATCAAGGATGACCAACCATAGTACAAAACTATTAGGAACTCAAAATTACAACGTTAAGGTCCAACATAGATAAATAAAATTACAAGAATCCCAAAAACTATGAAAACCACAAATAGAAATTGATAAATATTGAAAATAGATGAAAACCTTCCTGAAATAGGTGATGGGCAGACCAAAATGATTTGAACCTCTTTTCCTTTGGTGGAAGATTCCAAAACATTCCCGAAGGGGTCTTGGGATATTAATAGGATTCTATAACAAACAAATAAAAAATGGTTTTCCCTTGACCTTCAGTTCGACCGAATGACACCAGGCGCCAGGGATTGGTAAAATTGGCCAACCAATTGGAAGGTAGTGATTTATGGTTTTTACCTTGAGACATCTCCTAAAAAATATGAAAAAAACCTGATAGAAAATGGGGCATCAAGTGGGAGATGAGGAGGTTGGGACCCAAGAACATAGACATAATGGGAAAGGAGCTGTACGGCATGTAGGGAGGAGATGATGTCGATTGGGTTCTTAACTTATTTTACATTCATTATAATTAATTTATTTTTTAAATAGGGATTATGGACACGGGCTAGGTTTCATGGTCTGTCAAACTGTGTGCCAACTCTGCATCCTATACTAGGTACCTAGACCATGCCTCATGGGTTGGCCCCACAGCTTGGAAAACTAGGTGCCATACATGTGTTCAATAGTGTAAGGGTACAACTTTAGTGTCACTAACTATGCAGGATATGCACGTGGTTTATGGAGATGGTTCGTAGACCATGAGCTTTACAATTTCTCCACTTCACAAGGTGTACTTTTTTCTTCTAAGGGACAAATTGTTTAAAAAAAATTGATCTTCCTACGAAAACCATCCAAAACACAAAAATCTAGAACCAGACATTCCTAAAATATTCTAAGACACCTAAGGACCTCTTGGGATTTAACCCATGTTAAAAAACACCATGAAGAGTTCCAACTCGAATAATTATTTTTGGATGCCCGGTTTTATTAATGGATCATCCATTAGTCGCTAAAATTCAAATTCCCTTAAAATTACATTGGTTAAGATGCACGGTTTGTTACAATTTATGGGGAAAATGATATAACGTTTGAGGGTTATTTTTTGTTGGAATTAATATAGTCCATTTATAAAATCATAAATGGATTTATATGGTGATCATTGGGACTAGAGTGACATATGTTTCAGTTTAGAGGTGTTCTATAGATAATTGTGTTGATTACTTCCTATTGTACACATTCACATGTTTAATGGGTCACATTCGTGAATATGTTGCTGGGTAGATTCTAGGATTCTCATGTAGGGCATGAAAATTTCATATTTCCTGAAATATTATTACTTCATGATAATTTCGATTGAGAATTAATTTAATCTATTGTGATTCAATTTTTGGTGTATTTTTAATAATTGAGATTTCACACTATGAAAGGGATTCATAAAATCAATTTCTATATAATAGTGGATTTAAAAATGGATAATGAATAAATCTTCTTTCATTTGTTGTGCAGTCTTTCCACACAAACACCACATTGTTTTTCTAGAGATTTTGGTGGGATCCCTTCTTACAGATCTCTCTGTTTAGCTTTTTATTCCTATGGTGGTTGCACTGAATATATATATATATTTCTTATCATTCATTGACTTTTGAAGGATGACTCACAGATTGTGTAAGTCCATTGTAAATTCAATATTGGTTTTCATTGTATATGTGGTAAGGGTATTTAATAAAGTGTTTCTAATTTATGTATTTCTATACATTCTTAATGATCCCTCTAGGTTGTTCATTCCAATGTATTTTCACTAGTCAAAAAATTTTAATTAAATTTAATCATGGTTTTGGAAATGTTTTTATATTAAACATAGAAATTTATGAACCATGGTTGTCTCTGAAAATAATCTTTGCCAACTCTAACTTGTTTGTCCCTTCTATAGGTTTTTTGGATATCAATAGAACATGGTCATACTATATATCAGTTTGAACCATATTTTTTCAAGTGTATCTATGTTTTATGACAATTACATATTAATATAGACTAGAAATAAAATGTTGTGATTTGTCTTTTATGCGCAATTTATGACGTGATGGTTTATTTCATGGATATTTGATCACATATTAATTTATCTATAATTATATTATGCCTGATATATTTCTAGATTTGGTGAATATGATATGAGTTTATGTAAACCAGGGATATCATTTAATTTTTTTATGAAACAAATTAGTAAAAAATATTTTTTGGAGCTAGAACAAGTGCATTCATTGTTTTAGAATTTGAAAAGATTCGTTGGTGGTATTCTAGTGGTCTCTATGTTCACACCCTATCTCTTCCATTTGTATGTTGTATACCTTGTATTGCAGGACTCATCTAATTTTATGATTATATTTTAAAATTATAGGTTTTATTATTATCACATTTTATTGTAGAGTGGTGAGTTGGAGGTGACTGTTGGTCACATGGGTACTTTTTCATCATATCAAATCATATGTTTTGGGTTTATCCATTTTGTCCTGGGTTGTATGGATATTATTGTTACTATTTATTTAGCATTTTAATCATGTTTTATATATTTTTTTGGTTATATTAATTAATTGTTTCCATTATATTTATTATTACTCACCATGTGGTTGACCGCCATGGGTGACTTTTCTAGTAGACCTAGTTAGGTTTGTTATGAATTGATATCAGAGGGATTCTAAACCAGAAGTGTGATCACAGTGAATGAGTTTGGTTCTATGTATTTTCTAGAAAATATTTAGGGTCATTGATATTCTAGTAGTATGTATGGAATGAGGCTTAGATCACTATGTTCCAAATCTAAACTCAATTGAACATTAGTTGTTGGAAAAATTCTACCATGTTTGTGGCATTGTGTTTGAGTTCATTTGAAAATTTTTTTTTGGGAGAATATTTAAAAGGTTATTATATTTTTTTAAGGAATCTCACTTGTCTAAAAAAATCATTATTTCTTTAAATTATTATTGTTTTGGAGCATGTATATTGATAAATTATGTGGTTCAAATGGATTTGGAATCTTCCTGTGACTTATTGGTTATTGCCTTGTGATTTTTAGAAAATGCATCTTAGAGGAGCTATTCCAAATCAGGGTGATGAATATTTAAGAAATGTTCCATAGTAAATTCATTGAGTAGACCCCTCTTTGAAAGAAGATTTAATTTTCACTATTCAGCATCTAGGATAAGAATATGTAAGAAATCTAGAGTGAGAAATACATAATAGATCCCAATTTACAATGTAGTATTCACATATCTTCTATGGTGAAATATTACTGCATGAATGTGAATAATAGATTGAGTGGATTAAATGGATCATATTAATCTTGAATACATATAAGTACAATATGGTAGGATTCCCCTTGTATATGCTTAAAGGGCTTGGATGAAGATAGCAACCCTAGATTTTAAAGGCTATATTACCCGAGGATATTACATGCTATTCTTTTCTAGGAAATATCCAAATAGATGTTTTATCCTCAGATATTAATTTGAGAAATACCGGGGTGTTTTTGAGAATATAATCGAGAGGGAATACCTTTATAGAGTATTCCAACAATTTTTTATAGTTAGGGAACAATTAAATAGATCTACTCAACAATGATTAACTAAAGGCTCAGAAGTTTTAGTTGTGGTTGAGGGTAGATATTTGAATGATGATGACTCACATGTAACTTAAGACCGTTAAAATGGTAGTTGAAAATGATGATTTATAGAGGCTAGAATAGGTATAAGGATGATTTTTAGAGAATTTTTATTTTCTACCTTCTTTATAAAAGGATAATTTCTAGCCATAAAATTATGCACAATGGTTTTATATATTTTCTGTAGACAATATTTACATCTAAAAAGTTTTTGTGATATGATGTTTTAATATAGTAAAACTGGATTCAAATTCACCTAGGGAATGTGGGCCTAATCTTATGATTCCAATGATGGTGTGTCTTATACTGAGTGTAAGTGGGATGTTCATGTGTAGATCAATTCATAGATAGGATATGAGGCAAGACCTCCTTATATTGTAGAGTATGAACTAGATGAATCTGAAGTATGCTAAGCCGCAATTAGAGGAACAATGATTATTTTTTCTCCAATGGTGCCAACTTTTCATGATATAGTGGTTACTCTATAATTATTATATTCATACATATTTGATTTTTTGGGATTTCATTCAAAAATTTCACCATACATGTAAGATCATTCCACACATATTGTAAAGAGATCCAATCAAGGATTGAAGTGTCAGGTATGTTTTCTAATAATAGCCGACATTAAGGTGGAGTGGGACTTCATAGTTTTAGTTCATAATTTCATCAAATTGAGTATCAGTATGGATTTTATGATCTGTTTTAAGTACGAAATAGACTATTATCTCCCTCTAATTTATTTATTATCATAATATGGGGTAACTCATGTTTTTTATGGTTATTGGGACTCTAGATTAGAAGGGTAAGACATGATTTTCATTATAATAGGTTAGTCTTATGCCAATTCTCAAATAAGTTTATTAATTAAATTATATTTTTATTGTGTATTCACCAACCTAATGTAGTTTGTTCATACTCTGATGTCTATCAAAATAATTTTCTATTAAACCACAGTATAGAGAAGTAGAGTTTACTATTGACCTGCTCTTGGCATCAATGAATATTTAAATGTCTTCATACAATATGGGGTCTTCTGATTTGGATGAAATTTTATTTTGGATTATAGATCACAAGGATAATAGAATTTTTTCCAACTATAATGTATCTAGGGGCTTCATATGTCCAATTATTTTTGATGGGATTCATAAGCATTATACATTTTATTGACTATTGGAATATAACTCCATTGATAACTAGAATAAATATCATGTACCAAGGATTGAAGATCCATTTGAATATCTTATAGGGGTTTTTGGTGTTTATAGATTATCCATTAGTCTGGGTAACACAAGATGAGATTTCATGAAGTGGATATAGCTAAAATTGCATTTACGATATGGTATTGGAATTTCATGTTTATGGGTACATTATTCAAACAAACTAATGTTCTTGTAGTGTTTATGGAATTGAAGAACTAGATCTTTCCTTGGTTCATAAAATCTATTTTTTTGGGGTTCAAATATGATATCATGGCTCACACTAAGTCAGAGGAGGATCACATTTACCATTTTTATATCATTATTAGAAGATTTATAGATATAATCTATATGGTAATATATACAAATTTTATTTTTGAATTGATAAAGTAATATTTTTGAGACTTGTTTTATCTGAGAGGGGAATCTTAGTGGATCCAAAAAAGTTACAGGAATGTTTGTATTGGGAGAATCCTAGAAATATGTTTGAGATATGAAGCTTCATGGGGTTTGTTGGTTATTATATGAGGTTTTTTCATTTATTATCCTTGATTTTATCTTCAATTATAACATTAACATGTATGTGCATAAATTATAAGTTGAATGAAAAGTGTTATAGAACATTTGGGAAACTGAAGGTGATATAGACTTCAACTATAGTTTTGATTCATAATGAACTTGATTTAGGTAATGAGGTTTTCTATGATACTTCTAGTATAGGTTTTTTATGAGTCTTGATGCATTGGAGACTAATGTTGACCTATATATCATGGTATTTACTCCCTAATGAGAAGAACAAACATAAAAATTTTATTTTTTATTTTTTGTGTTTATACATGCACTAATAATTTCAGGTAACTACCGCTTTGTGTAACAATTTACAACATATTTTGATAATAAAATACTCTAGAATATTTTCACTAATAGGGATTTGATCTTACGTCAGAGACACTAGGTAGAGTTTCTATAGACATTTTAGGTTTATATTTCTTATACTCTTAGAAATGGTTATGTTTCTATTGACACAATGAGAAGGAGATTACCGATGAAAAAAATGATGGAATTTGTGGAAGAGTGCAATTTTATGAGTTTGTTTATTAAGATGCACCTTTGAGTTGAGGAATATGGTGGGAAAGTATTTTTAGATTACAGGAAGGAAGACTCATAATTTTATGAGAAGGTTCACCTTAAGAATATTTTTGACCATGAGTTCTAGATATTTATTATAATCTATTATGACAGAGATATTGTGGGTGATTTGTATTGATCTCTTAGTGTTTCTTCATGTTTCCAATTAAGGTTGGTTGTTTATCAATCCCTTGTGTATAATTTGATGAATAGTTCCCACTGTTCTTTCTGGTTTGTGAACCATGTACTTTCAAGATGTATTATGATTTGAGATTTCGGTATTGGATACTTTGGATAATAAGTTGGATTGGATATTTTGTATCATGGTGGATTATTTTTCAGATAATTAAGGAAAAACACTAGAGACCAATGGGTATGTTTTCCAAACATACCGATTATGGTATGAAAATGGGATGATATTTCCATGGATTTTGTCGTTGCATTACTATGGACTCTAAGTGGGAATGATGTGATATGGGTGTTCATTGACTGACGTATGAATTCATCACATTTCCTATATATCAAGGAGATGATGAAGGTTGAAGTACATGGGGTATTTTATGTCTAGGTGATCGTGATACTTCATGGGGTTCCATATGGGGTTTCTTCTGTTATGGACTCATGGTTTATGGGATTGTTTTAAAATGGTTTGTACAATGTTATGGGTCACTAATTAAAACTAATCATAGTATATCATCAATATATAGATTGATAGATAGAGAGAAAGTTATCTATGTACTTAAGTATACACTCATAGGTTGTTTGATTTATTTATGTGGTTATTTGGAAAATGATTTTCCAATAGTCGAGTTTTCCTATAAAAATATTTATCTAGACACAATCAAAATAGTTATTTTTAAGGCTTTTTAAATGTGTCCATGTAGATCTATATTTTACTAAGAAGATTCTATAGAGTTGTTCATAGTTCAGATGATTCTAGTTTATTATATGAAGAGGAGGGTATAGGTTATCATGATGTGATTGTTAGTGGAATAGAGGCATTAGAAAGATTATATGGATGCTCATCACTAGATTCTGGAGTTTTTGGTTAGTGATCATGTGTTTTTTATAGTTTCACCTCACTTGTGCAATCATTGGTAGGGTAATTAGGGAATATTGGCAATGAGGTTTCAGGGACCCTTTTTATAATTGAAAGATGAGGAAATGTAGCTTATTAGTTGGACTAAACATCACATTGGATTTCTATACAATATGTGATGCATGTTTCCCAGATGTGGAGTTATTGACTGAATCCTTCCCATGTGATTGAATGGTAAGATATTGATCCTAATCTTAATATAATTATGTTTTTAACCAAATTTATATGATTTTTTTCTTATAAAATTTTATTCTATGTAAATTTATTTTTTTGTTTTGTGTAGTGTTGTAGTATAGAATAGATATCCATGAAATGTTAAAGTATTAATTATTTATTACACACTACTTCACTTTACATTCTTGAGAGTATAGTATCCCAAGTAAATTAATGGAATAAAAAGAGTTTATTGTGTGTATAAAATAACACATTGTTACCTACCTTCCGATGTGCCTTGTATATTGTTGTTGGTTTTCTATTTTTTCCAATTGAAGGATTCTTTGGAATATATATCTTTTACTAGGAAATATGACTTAATGTTTTGGGAAGTAAGTTTGTTTCAATTAATGAATTCTTTGTTTAAATGTGTAAATAGTTTTAAATGAATATCTTTGGGACCAAGGATCCTTTTGTTTTATATCAGATTTGTTCTATAAGAAATTGGGATTTGTACTGTCTATAAGAAACTTTTAGATCACGAATAGGTTACATGACGAGAATAAGTTATAGGTAATATTTTGTGAATCATGTGTAGAGCGTGAAGAGTTCAAAGGCCAGGAATTCCTTACACATCATGAAAACATCTATCAGGATTTTTTTAATCCAAGGTGATGAATTTAATAGTATCTTTCAGATATGTGATATTTTACATTAAGAATGTGATTCTGGAAATTAATTTCTTGAGACCAATAGATTTAAACTGAGGGTTTTCCTAAATCTTGTTTGATTCATTTTGAAGTCATTCCTCTCGAGTACAAAATATATTTATGGAGATTTTGGGAGATAACCCTCTTACAAATAAATTTTTTTCCAATTGATTTCTATGATTGTATTACTAATAATCCCTGTTTCTTTTAATTCCATATATTTCTAAGGTCGATCATTGGTTGTTTATCTCTGTTGTCGATGCTATATATGATTCTATAATTCCAGATGTAGTTGTATTTATGAAAGTGTTTCTAATTCAGGAATTTCTATTTTTACTTTTATACCGCTTTAGGTTTTTCATAACAATTGATTTTCTTTATTTAATTTTTTTTAGTTTATGTGAGAATATTTTTCAATGTTGGGTTGAACAAACATAACACTGTAAGAAACATTATTTATGGGGAAATGAATATAATTGACCATATTCTGTATGGAACCACAATTGGTTACTTTTAATATATTAAATGACTAGGGTATGACTCATGATTTGATTGAACAAAATTTTTCCATGTTTAGGATTATTTTATGTAAATTTTCTATTCTCATTGTCCTAATACCAAATATTATGCTATTCATATAATAATTGTTTAATCATGATAGATTATTTCATTTATATTTAATCACATTTTTAATATAGAAGTTTTATTTTATTCAAGATATTTTCCTTGATTTTGTGAATATGTTTTTTATATGTGGAACATAAAGTAAATGTTTACAAATGGTTTTATTTATGAATATTTAAAAAAAATACAATTTTCATTTAAATCTAGAACCAGTACATTCTAGATATTATAAGTCATATAGATTATTAGTGGTATACATCTAGGAGTTGTGATCACACCCTATTTTTTAATCGATGGTTGTAACCCTTATTTTGCAAGACTCACAAAAATGGAAGGGTATCAGGTAAAATTTTTGGTTCTCTTGTTTTCAATTTCATATTCCATAAAAAGATTTGGAGGTGATGTTTGTCACATGGAGACTTCATAGTCTTATCAATTAATAATTTTTTGTTTTATCATGTTTGGCTTAGTTTGTATGTATCTTGTTGTATATCTTTATTCTCTTTTGTAATGTGTTTGTATGTCTTATTTTGGTATATTAAATTACTATTTTTTTCATCATTGTTATCACTTACAATGTGGCAGACCACCTTTGGTGATGTTTCTAGTTAACCCATATTGATTCATTAGCAAATCTCTCTCAAGGAAATGATGTTTTCCACATATCACTTTTGAGGGAATACATAGTAGATCCACTACATGTATTGAAAATATAATTTTTTAAATTTGAAGCGGACTGATCGGATGAGGAACAGAAAATGTAGATCTTAGATTTTTTTGAAAAGATACTATTAAACAATGGAACATGATTGATAAAAAATTTATGGTGGAATCATATATTTGAAGAATTTATGATGGAAACTAAGGATATAAATATAGTAAATTTCAACAAAAATTATTATATAAGTATTATAATTTAATCGATTAAATTGTTTTAAGTGGTTAGAATGTGACACCCCACTATTTTAATGAGAATATACATTTAAATAAATTGATTTTTTGATATATTTTTATACAAACAACATCATACTAAAGTGAATAGTAATAGATTAAAAAATAAATATATTTAATGTAATCAAAATGAAATATAATTTTATAAATAAATAGGTTATCAAAATAAAATGCTTTTAATTCACATATAGAAATTTAATTGTATTTATAAAATTTTTTCTAAAAATTATGAATCTATGTAAATTTTAGTAATTTTGAATAATGATCCCCATAAAAAGAATTGATGAAATTTTTTGAATAATTTGAAAAAAATTAGTAATATTTGAGTAAATATTTAGTTACATTGAGGTATACATTCATTGTTTATATATAAACAAAAATATTTTGTTTAATAAAGTACTTTTATTTTAATTATATGCTTTTTTATAAAATTTTATCTTATTATAGTTTAATAATATTTTTAATAATTTTATTCAATTATATTTTATAAGCACTTTCAATAATTTAATGATTTTTATGTGGTAATAATTGTGATTCAATTTCATTATTCATAGAAATCATTTTTTCAATAAAAAAATTCTTTGGTGAAATGCATACTTATATTCATATTAATATTTACAATATATAGAAAATTAATCTTGAATTTTTTTTTAAAAAATAATTTTAATTAGAAATTTGAAATTAGTTAATATTGTCTATTTCATTATTGATCCTATAAAACTTGTTACTAAGGTAAAATGTAATGACAACTTTAAAGGTTAAAATAATTTAATGTGGATAAATTATTGTATGGGACCATAATATCATGAAAACATAACTAAAATCTATTGTATGAGTTTATATGAGACTACACTACTATATAATTAATATATCTTTTATTTTTTATCCACTCTCCTTCAGAATGAATTTCCCTTTTTATATAATGAAATTATAATAAAGAAATATTAAAATGTCCTTATGTACAAATAGACCTCTCCACATACTGTCTAAATATAAAAATTTTATTGAATATTCCCTTGAATCCAATACCAAATTATCTTTTATAGACTCCAATATAATATTTTGGAACTTATGGTATGAATAAAAATCCACTAATAACTCACATCAAAGGGTCCCTTTAAAAGGATATTTAACATCTCAATGTAAGAGATATTTTTTTCATTACTATTCTCTTGTATATTCATCATATAAAGCTTCATTAAATTTTTTATAAACATTAAAAAATATTTTATAACCATTAATATTTTGTAAAATATATAATATCACTCAAAAATTTTAATTTCATACTCATTCAATTGTTATAACATGTTCTTGTTTTGATTAGTTTGACTGTCTACGTGAATAATGTTATAGTTTGTATGTCATGAGTGATTAATAAAAAATAATTATTAAAAATAGTATTTAATATTGATAAATATATGTTTTCCTAATAATTATTGGATGGTTAACATTCAAAAATATATTAACTTCTAACATTAATTTAATAATCATAAAAAAGATAAAATTTTCAACTACCATGATAATCATAAACATAAGATACATTAAATGGGTATAGGTCTCAGAAATTATATGCAACACATGTGTTATCTTGGTATAAATATCATGTATGTGATGAACCCATAAATCAGACAAGTGGATCAGAACATCCTTACAGAAACATGTAAAGGAAACCAAATGCATAAAACTAAAATATTAATTATAAAAATAAAAAAATACACATGTGATAAGAAATTATTAATTGATGGTATAATGTTATATAATTATGAATATGTTTATTTTAAATATTTATAAAAAATATAATGGTATTATACATGTAGGTCAAATCACTTTTGACTATGTAGAAGTCAGGGGTAAGGGTTTCATTATTGAATTTTACGTCAGTGAAATATGTCTCATTATATTAACCTAATTTTGTTCATAAGTTGTACATACTACCCCTTTAAAATATTATACCAATATTATATTTATAACCATAGTATTTTATGTTGTTTATATATTTATTAATTTCAAGGGTTTCTTAAAAGCCATATGTGGGTTTTTAAGTAATTTCTCTAAATGTTTTGAAGTCTTTTACCAAATTTATTTTCATCCATGTCCAAATTGTTTGTACAATTTCAGAAATATTTTTTATCTATTTTTTAATTTTATATAAACACATTTTTAACTAATATTGATATTATTTATACTATTTTTGAATTAATTTTTTTTATCATTTTATATATGGGTTACTTTTTTTACTTTTCTTATAATGGTGTAAAGAAAACATGTTATTAAAATTGACACCATGACAAAATTGTTTATATATAATGTTAATTATTTATTTTTAATATTTACTTCCATGTTTAAAATTATTTTTTGAGAATATATGATTCCAATTATTCTATAAATTTGTACTTTTCCTAAAATTTACCAAATAAAATGGACATTTTATCAAGCTTTTAAATTCATATTACTAAGAACACTATAAAATTATTTTCACCCAGGTCAAAAAAATTAATTATTATTATTCTTTACTATAAATATTATCTGGTGATACCATCCAACTTCTTTATTTATGGATTATGATTATGATATATATAAATTAATAGGAGTCATTTTTCTTTTATATGTTATAATTAAGCTAGGATTAAATAAAAAATGTTCTTATATTCTTTTTCCATATATATTTAAGTTTCATCCTTATATGATTGGTGGTCCCATTATACACCACCATTTTATGGGGTACGAACTTATATCTCCTTAGATAATATTTTAGGGAATGGATAGAAAACTCAATGAACAGATAGATTATGTCTACCAATGTTTAATGGGAATGGATAGTGAACCCAAACCAAGGAGATACTATATCCATGATATGATGTTGGTATTCTTTGAGAAACATGATAAAGGAACTAGTTTTCTATTCTTATGATTTTTTTGCATCTTGATGCCTATATTATATTTGAACTTGATAATTAGGTTATTTCTCATAGTTATTCCATAATCATTATTCCATGAATTAGTGATATATTATTCATATATTATTGGGTATTATTCTTATATATATTTTTCATTTCACACTAATTATGTTCTAATTTCCACATGATCATCTTATTGTCACTAATAACATTTGGTTGATATCTCCCATGAATTTGATTACTGGCCAATCAACCAAACACTTTAAATAACTTTCTATTTTGTAACAGCCCAAGATTTTATAAAAAAATATTCTTTTTAATTTTATTAATGTCTTGTGTTTTATGCTACACCAAAAGGAGCTTGCACAACACGCATCTTTGACTTGCCTTGCATTACACGCAATCGCGACCTTCCTCGATAGCGTGTGTAATACGCAATACTGAGTTTCACTAAACAGTGATATGCTATTAAAATATTATTAAAACTAGCCGTTATGAATAGTAATAACCACTTTTTAAAATTTTATAAATTTTAGCTCTCAAAATGGACTTCATTTTTGTATTCGTAGTATCGAATTTAGCCTAAGGTGAAATTTTGGTACTTTCCGGATAACTTTCATATTCTGATGAATAGTGAAAATTACTAAATTATAATTAAAAACAACTTTTTTAATCGAAATAATTAATAGTGATAAATTATTAATTTGAGTGGTTTTAAAGTATATTTAGAATATATTTTTACAATTTAATACAATGTTGGTCATTGGATGTAATTTCACATTTAAACCAGACATAATCAAGTGTCAATCTTTTGATAGATATTGTTTCTTAAAAACACGCTATTTGTTTTAACAGCGGGATTTAATTATAAAATTAATTAATGCAACTTCTATGTTATGAATTTGGTAAAATAGACTTCATTTTTGAATTCGAAATATGAAATATAGCTTAGGATGAAATTTTGGCTTTTTTCTGAAAACTTTCAATTTTTGATGAATAGTGAAACCACTAAGTGGTAGGTTAAAAACTGAATTTTGCATAAAACTTAATTTTACCGCTTCTGTGAATGGAATTTTGAAAATCCGACAGACACGGTTGATATCAGTAAGTAAAATTTGGTTCAATGAGATAAAAATAATTTTTTGGTGAATAGTAACTTTTTACTTTTTTTACCGCGTTTAATAGTAAATAGGGTAACTAAGGGTAAATATGATATTACTATTACCCTAACACATGTACTAATTCTATTGGATAAGTGTAATTCGACCAAAAACAAACTTAGGAATAAAATATGACCATTTAGGCCCACTTGGATTAGATTAGGACATTTATTATTATTTAATTCAAAGAAGAGTTAAAAGAGTTAAAATCAAAGTTTATTTACTAAAACATTTTTAATATAGGGTTATACATATGATAAATTCGATTTTAAATATTAATTAGAAAGATAAAAAGCTTTCCTACATAATGGTATTTTATTTATAATTTTTAGACATTAAATAATTTAATTTATTTATGACACAATGATGATGCAGTAATTATCTTATTAATGAAATATTTACATAATTGATGTTATAAACACCAAAATAAATTTAATTTGAGACTTTTTATGAATTCCACTAATTTTCTAGGTTAATATGATATATTAGTGTTGATTTAATCAACTCGGTTCGAACATATAATTCTGTTATGACTTTCAAAAAAATCATATATCAAATAGTGTCAAAATTGACACAAAATATTTTTTAAATAAAATAAAATATTATTAATTGTTATTTTATTCCAAAAAATATATGGTTCGGCCAAATGACTTATCTAAGGATATATTTATTAATAATATACAATTTGGGGTTTGTTTGGCATGTTATAGTAAGTGTATTAACCATATAGTGAAAGAAAACAAAAAGACACGGTAAAAGTTAAATTATTTAACTTAGAGTTAAATCTAATTGATAAGGTTAAAATAATAACCTAAACTTGTCTAAATCCTATTGGTTGATAGGATTTCGACCCATCCCCACTTTAGCTTCGAAATAAGACCCTTTGTAACCATTATAAACCGATTTTTACTTTAATATAAAATAATATTTTGAGATATTCCTAAGGTGCCCCTCTCCTCCCTTATAAAAGGACACCTCCTCCCCCTCCTCCTCACACCAATTTGAGCACTAATGATCGGCCAACCCCTGCCAAAATCTCTTCTCCACTTCCCTAGCAACATCCTAGAGGTTCTGGTCTTCCTCAAAGACCAATTTTAGTGCCCTAAGAGGAGGCCTCAAAGAGGCGCTTCAAAGAAGAGGTAATTACCGTTACCAATTCTTTCATCTTTATTTCTTCTTCCACTTCTTCTTCTTAGGTTGTTTCATTATGAAGTAATAACATCAGTATCACTCATATACTGATATGTTATTATAAGTATGAAACAACCCTATTTCACCATCTATCCATCCTACGGAAAAAGAAATCACTGCGCGTGCGTACGTACGGAATACCGTCTCCACGCCGTGGTGTAATCTATTTTCCACCACCACCTTACAAGGATGGGTATAATGGTGTAAACAATAACTATACATAGTTATTACAACATCATATTGATTCTGATATATTGTATAATCCACTCCAATTCAATTCAATATTTATGGAAATGATATCATCGCTCGTGCGTACGTACGGACTACCGTCTCCACGACGCGATGAGATTCATTCTCCATGTTAACCATTTAAGAATGATTAAGAAGTATATATAAGAAATAATAATGAAATATATCACATTATAAAGATACTGTATTTATGTATATATGTATGTCATCTACTTACTTCCATTCAAGACAATAAGGAAAGGAAAACAGCGTTCATGCGTACGTACGGACTACCGTCTCCATGAACGGTGTTTTTCATTTCATTTATCTATCTATTATATATATATATATATACTGAATATATATGATATATAAATCATATTTCATATTCTGGAAGTAAGTAAATCATGATATAAGTAATAATAATGTCAAGAACAACATGTCAAAACACCTACGATAAATGAAACGATTTTACCCAAAACGCTTCTTTAACATGGAATTTACAAAAGAACGGGTAATATAATGTCATAAGTGAACCATATATGATATCATAACAATGAATATGATTCTTTAATAAGTCAATGACAATATTTAAATCATTATACAGGAGGTTCGGACACATACGAAGCAAATCGGACCTAAGGTAAGGGAAAATACCACAATCTCATTTTTATCCGAGATTGTTTATTCGTAAGTATTTACTGGGGTGTATTTTATCATCCACATCCATGTTCCCTCAATATGTAATATTGTTTCCATCCACTTACAATAGTTTAAATCCAATTTTACCCTTAGGTGAGTTTTTAGTAAAGAATATGAAAGGAATCTTTTGTCTTTTTTCGTACGAGGTACTTTTTGACTTTTCTGACAAAAGTACGAAGAACGTTTTTTTAACTTATACGGCATGAATGGATTCATAAAACATTATTTCCAAGAAGCTCCCTTTACAAGTTTTCAAGTTTATTTTTAATCAACTTCTTTTATTTTAATGTCGTATGACATGTTATGAAAGGAAAAATGTTTTTGAAGTAGAAAGGATATTTTCCTCAAGAATGGAGTTCAAGTATTTTATCAAAATTATTTTCCATCTAAGATAATAAAAGGGTTCTGTTTTTATCCCTATTATTACATGGATTTGATTATGTTGTGATGGAAATATTTTTATGAATTCCTTTATCTTATATGGATTGTTTTATGATGTCATGTTGTTTAAGAATCCCATTTTTATTACATGGGTTACACTAT
The DNA here is from genome assembly GCA_963277665.1 of Viscum album. Lineage (NCBI taxonomy): Eukaryota > Viridiplantae > Streptophyta > Magnoliopsida > Santalales > Viscaceae > Viscum > Viscum album. The sequence continues at coordinate 151,079,049 of OY728134.1, read as the reverse complement.
GATGTATGGTTTATGATTATGTGGCACACATAAGAAAGGATTCATTATAAGATGGGTGGGACCTATATCTCCCTCCAATGCATTGGGTAAAGATTTTATATCTCATGAGATAGACATGGCTGGAACGGTAGGTTATACCGGTTCAGTGAAACAAGACTGAAACGAGGGTTACTCGATTCAGAAAGGGACTTTGTCCACTAAGATAGTCTTGGCAATGAGTCTAGACTAACAAGAAATGATTTTCTATGATTATGTGTGTATGACACAAAGTTTCATTTTTTAAGTTATGATTATTGGGATTTCATTTCACTACTATGATTTATCCCATGTTATGAAATTATGCTCTCTTTTGCAGGTTAAGATTTCCAAAAGTTATGTTCTTATGATGTGATTGATTTTCTTTTGTTTACCCTTACTGAGCATTTGTGCTCACCCTTTTATGTTTTATTTTCCCCAGGATATAAAGAAAGGTTTTAGGTAAAAAAAAGGGAAGATCTTTATGGGAGATTTTGAAGATCTTTCACCACGATTAGAAGATTACGTTCCAAGTTTCCAAAGACACTAAACTATTACGATCCTTGTGTGTGTGTTTTTTGTTATGTACTAAGTATTCCGCAAAAGTATTGTAATGTCCATGTACGTCAAGATACGGGTCTCTACATTTGGTATCAGAGGAAAGGTTTAGTCAACCTTTGGAAACTAGGATGCGAGAACTTTAGTGAGATCCCTAGAGATATTTCTAAGGTATGTCCAGGGATGTCTCTAAGGTTAAGTATACGTATAGGTTATAGTCCTAGAATTGCGCTAACGATCTTAGAATTAAACCTAAGATGTTAGATATTGAAGGTACTCCCCCTTTATTATGTTGTTTTCCCTAGAATGATTTTTGCCTCTCACACTATTCTTTTTGGGTTTTAGACAATGGTTGGAACCCGAAGGAACCATGTTGATCAATGCAATGGAAAATGCAATGATTTCCCTCCTGAACAAACAAATGTTATGGGAGATGGAGTGCAAAATCTTATTGCTATACTAACACAAGCTATGAATCATTCTGGACTTCCAAATGAGCAGAGAAGAGAACAATATTCTATTGAGTCCTTCATGAGGCAACGTCCACCTTATTTCAGTGGGTCTTCTGATCCACTTGTGGCTGAACAATGGATCAGTACTACTGAAAAGATATTTTCAGTTCTTCAATGTTCTGAACATGATAAAGTCATCTTAGCAGTATATCGTTTGGAAGGTGAAGCTGATCAATGGTGGAATCATATCAAGAATACGAGGCCAAGAGATGAAATTGAGTCCACGGAATGGGACGAGTTCAAGAACTTGTTTTTCAGTAAGTACTTCCCTCGTATTCTTCGAACAAAGATGGAGAAAGAGTTTCTTGAACTGAAGCAAAGGGATGATGAATCTGTTGGTACCTATGAAGCAAATTTTACAAGACTTGCAAGGTATGCATCTGGCATTATCATCCAACCTGAAAGTAAAGTTGATCGATTTTTCAGTGGCTTAAAACCAAGTCTTCGAAGGGAATTAGCTATAATAGACTTCAGTAGCTATGAAGAAATTTTGCGTTGTGCTATCAAGGTAGAAATGGAAGTTGGTGTTACATATCCATCTCATGGTTTTGACAAGAAACGAAAGATGGAGTTCAAAGAGAAATCTCAGAATAATGGTGAAAAGAAGATGAATGTTTCCATATGCACAAAGTGTGGAAAGAAGCATGGTGGAGATTGTCTTAAAGGGACTAGAAAATGTTTTAAGTGTGGAAAAGAAGGTCGTCGAGTAGCTGAGTGTCAAAGTAATGGAAAAAGGGATTCTAATGATGTGAATAAAGCAAACACTGCAGAGAACGCACCACCAACACTTCAATGTTTCAAGTGAAAGGAGATGGGACATTATGCCAATAAATGCCCTAATCCAGGGGTTAGTGATGATAAACATGAGCAACCACTGAAGGCAAAGGACAAAGGGAAGTCACATGCGATCACTATTGGCGATGTTGAATATGACAACGATGTGGTGGAATGATTAAGTGTTTATGTAATGGGAGTCCAAAATATTGGAATATTTATGTATTGGTCTAATGTGGTATTCAATGTAATTGAGATATTTTTGGAAATAAGATGATATGTGCATAATGAAAGGAAAATGAGAAAACAAAATGTTTAACAGTATTCATGAGCTCATGATTGATATAAGGACTAAGTGATATCATGGTTTGAGTTTATAGAATTTTGAGGATTTTGGTATGTGGAAAGTGTTAAATTTTTACTGCATTCATGTTTTCACTAAGGTATTCAAGATAATACATGATTAAGGACTTTGAATGTGACCAACAAAACATATCTTATGATATATGGGGATCGACGATGGTGTTAAATCTCTGGTAATTGTTTTCACTATGTTATGAGAGTGGACTGCAGTATTATGGATAAGCCTAAATATTGGAATGGATTATGTTGGACATAAATTAGTATTGTTTAAGGATAGAAGTTCTTTTTCGATATTATTGATGGGATTTTAGAGTAATGTAGTTTTAGAAAAAGGACAACCTCCAGGACGGGCGACAACCCATCACTTCGGACAAGGCTGTGGGAATCGAACCCACAACCGAAGTGCGACTAGCCTTTATCGCCTACCACTGGCCTACAGGAAGTCCCTGTTTAGTAGAAACTAGTTTTATTATATTAAGAAGTATGATATATGAAGTATAAGTCCATTTTAGGAACCATATATAATTAATCTCACTATAGATCGACTTATGCATATAATTTTTGCTAACCTTTTGTTTGAGACAGATGGAATGACCCGTCATTCTATCACATGATCTGCTAACACTTCACGAATAACAAATTCAACATCATTTATTTAAGAGATGAAGTGGAAATTGTTCAAGGCACGAACAACATTGAGATTGTACAAAAATAAAGTAAGTATTTATTCTAATTCAAATTTTCAACTTTAGGGAAATGATCTTGAAAACCAAAAATGTTGTCCTAGTGATATTATACCTGACGAATCGGATGGTACCTTATATCATCACAACTCTATGGATTTTTGATTACTGGATTTTCCATAGCCATGTTCTCTACCAATCTCCATCAGAACATGATGGTTAGATTTCTCTTCCATATCCATATTTTCACCTATGTGGAAACCCAATGATTAGTTTATTTGGGTAACCGTTACGTTTCAAACTTTTGTTTTTAAAGATTGGTTTTGATATTCCTTTTTACGATGTGGGTTTCTATTAAAGAAACTTTCTAATAGTAAACCATTTATATCCCCGATGAATTTCGAGGGCGAAATTCATTTTAAGGGGGGTAGAATGTAACAGCCCAAGATTTTATAAAAAAATATTCTTTTTAATTTTATTAATGTCTTGTGTTTTATGCTACACCAAAAGGAGCTTGCACAACACGCATCTTTGACTTTCCTTGCATTACATGCAATCACGATCTTCCTCGATAGCGTGTGTAATACGCAATACTGAGTTTCACTAAATAGCGATATGCTATTAAAATATTATTAAAACTAGCCGTTATGAATAGTAATAACCACTTTTTAAAATTTTATAAATTTTAGCTCTCAAAATGGACTTCATTTTTGTATTCGTAGTATCGAATTTATCCTAAGGTGAAATTTTGGTACTTTCCGGATAACTTTCATATTCTGATGAATAGTGAAAATTACTAAATTATAATTAAAAACAACTTTTTTAATCGAAATAATTAATAGTGATAAATTATTAATTTGAGTGGTTTTGAAGTATATTTAGAATATATTTTTACAATTTAATACAATGTTGGTCATTGGATGTAATTTCACATTTAAACCAGACATAATCAAGTGACAATCTTTTGATAGATATTGTTTCTTAAAAACACGCTATTTGTTTTAACAGCGGGATTTAATTATAAAATTAATTAATGCAACTTCTATGTTATGAATTTGGTAAAATAGACTTCATTTTTGAATTCGGAATATGAAATATAGCTTAGGATGAAATTTTGGCTTTTTTCTGAAAACTTTCAATTTTTGATGAAAAGTGAAACCACTAAGTGGTAGGTTAAAAACTGAATTTTGCATAAAACTTAATTTTACCGCTTCTGTGAATGGAATTTCGAACATCTGACAGACACGGTTGATATCAGTAAGTAAAATGTGGTTCAATGAGATAAAAATAATTTTTTTGGTGAATAGTAACTTTTTACTTTTTTTTACCGCGGTTAATAGTAAATAGGGTAACTAAGGGTAAATATGATATTAATATTACCCTAACACATGTCATAATTCTATTGGATAAGTGTAATTCGACCAAAAACAAACTTAGGAATAAAATATGACCATTTAGGCCCACTTGGATTAGATTAGGACATTTATTATTATTTAATTCAAAGAAGAGTTAAAAGAGTTAAAATCAAAGTTTATTTACTAAAACATTTTTAATATAGGGTTATACATATGATAAATTCTATTGTAAATATTCATTAGAAAGATAAAACGATTTCCTACATAATGGTATTTTATTTATAACATTTAGACATTATATAATTTAATTTATTTATGACACAATGATGATGCAGTAATTATCTTATTAATGAAATATTGACATAATTGATGTTATAAACACCAAAATAAATGTAATTTGAGACTTTTTATGAATTCCACTAATTTTCTAGGTTAATATGATATATTAGTGTTGATTTAATCAACTTGGTTCGAACATATAATTCTGTTATGACTTTCACAAAAATCATATATCAAATAGTGTCAAAATTGACACAAAATAGTTTTTAAATAAAATATTATATTATTAATTGTTATTTTATTCCAAAAAATCTAAGGTTCGGCCAAATGACTTAGATAAGGATATATTTATTAATAATATACAATTTGGGGTTCGTTTGGCATGTTATAGTAAGTGTATTAACCATATAGTGAAATAAAAACAAAAAGACACGGTAAAAGTTAAATTATTTAACTTAGAGTAAAATCTAATTGATAAGGTTAAAATAATAACCTAAACGTGTATAAATCCTATTGGTTGATAGGATTTCGACCCATCCCCACTTTAGCTTCGAAATAAGACCCTTTGGAACCATTATAAACCGATTTTGACTTTAATATAAAATAATATTTTGAGATATTCCTAAGGTGCCCCTCTCCTCCCTTATAAAAGGACACCTCCTCCCCCTCCTCCTCACACCAATTTGAGCACTCAAGCTCGGCCAACCCCTGCCAAAATCTCTTCTCCAATTCCCTAGCAACATCCTAGAGGTGTAAAGAATAACTATACATAGTTATTACAGCATCATATTGATTCTGATATATTGTATAATCCACTCCAATTCAATTCAATATTTATGGAAATGATATCATCGCTCGTGCGTACGTACGGACTACCGTCTCCACGACGCGATGAGATTCATTCTCCATGTTAACCATTTAAAAATGATTAAGAATTATATATAAGAAATAATAATGAAATATATCACATTATAAAGATACTGGATTTATTTATATATGTATGTCATCTACTTACTTCCATTCAAGACAATAAGGAAAGGAAAACAGCGTTCATGCGTACGTACGGACTACCGTCTCCATGAACGGTGTTTTTCATTTCATTTATCTATCTATTATATATATATATATACTGAATATATATGATATATAAATCATATTTCATATTCTGGAAGTAAGTAAATCATGATATAAGTAATAATAATGTCAAGAACAACATGTCAAAACACCTACGATAAATGAAACGATTTTACCCAAAACGCTTCTTTAACATGGAATTTACAAAATAACGGGTAATATAATGTCATAAGTGAACCATATATGATATCATAACAATGAATATGATTCTGTAATAAGTCAATGACATTATTTAAATCATTATACAGGAGGTTCGGACACATACGAAGCAAATCGGACCTAAGGTAAGGGAAAATACCACAATCTCATTTTTATCCGAGATTGTTTATTCGTAAGTATTTACTGGGGTGTATTTTATCATCCACATCCATGTTCCATCAATATGTAATATTGTTTCCATCCACTTATAATAGTTTAAATCCAATTTTACCCTTAGGTGAGTTTTTAGTAAAGAATATGAAAGGAATCCTTTGTCTTTTTTCGTACGAGGTACTTTTTGACTTTTCTGACAAAAGTTCGAAGAATGTTTTTTTAACTTATACGGCATGAATGGATTCTTAAAACATTATTTCCAAGAAGCTCCCTTTACAAGTTTTCAAGTTTATTTTTAATCAATTTCTTTTATTTTAAAGTCGTATGACATGTTATGAAAGGAAAAATGTTTTTGAAGTAGAAAGGATATTTTCCTCAAGAATGGAGTTCAAGTATTTTATCAAAATTATTTTCCATCTAAGATAATAAAAGGGTTATGTTTTTATCCCTATTATTACATGGATTTTATTATGTTGTGATGGAAATATTTTTATGAATTCCTTTATCTTATATGGATTGTTTTATGATGTCATGTTGTTTAAGAATCCCATTTTTATTACATGGGTTACACTATGATGTATGGTTTATGATTATGTGGCACACATAAGAAAGGATTCATTATAAGATGGGTGGGACCTATATCTCCCTCCAATGCATTGGGTAAAGATTTTATATCTCATGAGATAGACATGGCTGGAACGGTAGGTTATACCGGTTCAGTGAAACAAGACTGAAACGAGGGTTACTCGATTCAGAAAGGGACTTTGTCCACTAAGATAGTCTTGGCAATGAGTCTAGACTAACAAGAAATGATTTTCTATGATTATGTGTGTATGACACAAAGTTTCATGTTTTAAGTTATGATTATTGGGATTTCATTTCACTACTATGATTTATCCCATGTTATGAAATTATGCTCTCTTTTGCAGGTTAAGATTTCCAAAAGTTATGTTCTTACGATGTGATTGATTTTCTTTTGTTTACCCTTACTGAGCATTTGAGCTCACCCTTTTATGTTTTCTTTTCCCCAGGATATAAAGAAAGGTTTTAGTTAAAAAAAAGGGAAGATCTTTATGGGAGATTTTGAAGATCTTTCACCACGAATAGAAGATTACGTTCCAAGTTTCCAAATACACTAAACTATTACGATCCTTGTGTGTGTGTTTTTGTTATGTACTAAGTTTTCCGCAAAAGTAATGTAATGTCCATGTACGTCAAGATACGGGTCTCTACATATTTACTATGTTATTATTATAGATATTAAGTATGATATGTATAAATAGGTGTATCATTTGAATATTAAATAAAGATAATTTACAATTCATTGAAAAATATTTTTTTATATACATAATCACAGAAGACAAAAAACCATTAGGTCTATGGATTGTGTGGTTATAATGAATTTGTTAAATTTAAATTATTATAATGATGAAAATTGTATGGATTATATCATGGGTTTTATGAAAATACCAACAATTGTTTTCATTACATCACTAAATCATATTTTATATACAACGAATAGATTACATTGTATCTCATTTTTCATGTTATCTCTACTTATACCTCTTGGTTATTAGTTTTCCCCTTATTTGATCCATCAATTGGGTCAAAAGTGAGTTTTTTCATTCATGAGATCTAGGGATTTTATTGAGGAGTTTAGATGAAGAGTGTACTTTTTTCTATAGATATAATAACTATAGTAGGTCAACTAACTATCAAATGAGGTCCACTAGCTAGCTGGTGGAGGGTGTTAATTGGTTCTTCCAATAGAAAGACCACCAATTTCATGTGAGTTAGATCATCCAGTTGATGAGTGGATGGAAGAAAGGATATCATTTAAGAAGGCCACTGACCTTGAGGTGGTGATCCAATCATGACATGGATTCTTCCTAGTACCATTTTCTAGCCAATGGGAGCCAGAGGCTTGTCGATGACATCAGTGTCTAAAAATTATTGATGGGAAGTGTCATAATTTTTTTATTTTAAACCCTTTTGAAAATCAAACCAAATATCATTCAACCCTATTTTCCATAATCATAAATGAAACCCTTTTGTGATGAATTTTTCCCTTCCAACATTGAAACATCATAGATAGAAGTGTTGTTTACTACATTTACTCTCATATGGTTAATGTGTTCTCTATTCAATTATGATTTCTATATCCATTATGTTAATTTTACAATGAGGGTTGTGGATATATGGGATTGTATGATCCCTCCATAGATTCCACTCACTAGTTCTTCAAGGAGGATTGTGACATAACTTCAAGTGCACCTCCTATAATGATAGTGGAAACTCAATGGAAGTGAGGGCCTTAGGTAAGTCTATGGGGAGACTATTCCATCATTGATCTAAGTACTGAATATGTATACATATATATAATAATCATCATAAATATAGAAAACATAAATTCTGAATTATAAAAAAAATATTAACATGAATGAAAAATAAATAATGGAAGGGAGCCGATTAATTAAACATAATAATAATTTATGATAGAATGAAATGTTGTCATACAAAAATGATCAAGCAGGTGAAGGGGATACATTCAAATACAACATGTTGTGAAAATTTAAGAATAAAAAAACTATTGTAGCTAGAATATCAATAATAGTCTTGGTGCTCTACTCCCAACTCCCTCATAAAATGTTAGTTGATTTATTGTATGTTAGATCATTCACTTTACTATTACCTAAAATCAAAATGACTTCTCAGATTCTAATGGTTCCCAATCAGTGTGTGAGATAAAGTCTCAGTGGTCCATCACCCATGGTGTCTAGGCCTTTTTCATGATATAATAAATAATATGTGTGCAATAAATATTTAAATGAAAACAGAATTATATAATCATTTTCATTGGATTGGGTTCCACTTGGACACCCACCTAATTTTCCTACTCTTCAAAAATATTATGTGTCTAAACCGAAGGGACATACAAAGGTAAATTGAAATGTATAAGGTCCCAAATAATGTATTTCCCATAATAATGTTCTATGTTATAAATTAAATGTCCTAGTGGTTTATAAACTAACTGAACAAATTTTCATTTGAAAAAATATTGAAACTATTTAAAACATTCTGACCATTTATTTATAAAACATATTGAGACACCTTGAGCCCATCCATTTAAATCATTATATTTTTCCATTTATCGCTCAAAACGTATTGTAAAAGTCTTATTCCTATAAGTATATCCAAGGATTCCTAGGTATGAAGTCCAAAATGTCACTTTGGAAAGGTGTGAAAATATCATGAACTTGCCAATGAATTTGTACCTAGTATAACACATTGAGGCCCAATATTCTCTTGTGACATGATAAAACCAATCATGAAATTGCGATATTCCAAGTGATCACCCATAGGGAACTGGTTTCACTCATCATAACGAAAAAATATTACACATGACAATCCCATATTAGGAATAATCGATGTCACGCCTGAAATATTTACCAGGTACATACAAAATCAAACAATGGAATTAGTGTCCGTCAAAGGGTCCATTAATTCCGAATTCCATGGTTCACATTTGGCACTGTTGAAATTGTCACTAAATATGTAATGAATATATATATATATATATATATATATTTGTGTATTGTAAGAATCCATTTGATTTAATGTCAAGAAATTAGTTTATACATAGCCATTGGTCAATCATGTAATTTTTCATAATGATTTTAATCCACAAGGAACACGACATAATATTTTTTCTAATTCACTTTAATTATAACAATCCATAGGTGGAAAGAGGGAATGTCTAGTAATAAGGTTCATCACCACTAGAAATTCAATACATATATCAAGGTTTTTAATATAAATCAGGACCCAGTCATAATTATCAAGAAGCTAAGGTCAAATAAAAGTTTAGGCCACATAAGTATAGCACAACGAATTGGATGTTTGTACTCATGGAGGATGGACATGGTGGAGATTCACCAATAGGTAGAATCAAAATACACATGAAAAACAAATATAAACAATTAAATTAGTATTTTGGGGGAATCACCAGAATGTCCTAGCGATTGAAATAATAACCCAAATTAGGGAAGGTGATGAAATGATGAAAAATGCATAAACTACCTACAATATCTTCATAGATCTTCCCTCATCTTATATCAACCTTTTATTTGAGATCGGTTGTAAGAAACCTACAAAACCATAGAATACACTAAAATTGGGAAATTATCTTGGACCCAATTAGTCAAAATGATGGGATAATGAACTTGAAAATGATTAGAGAGGTTTATAAATCATACCTGTGGATTTTCGATGGATCTTATGGAAAATGAATCATAGATTGTATAGAGTGGGATAACTTGATTCCTATTTTTTAGGGTATATGATCACATATGTGAAGAATGGAGAAGTGATCCAATGAAAAATGATAGGGGATGAAGAGAATTAGGATTAATCATTTAAGAGTCTTGTTTCTGTATTTTTTTCCCATTTTTTACCCTATGAACTATTTGGATACATATTTTATACAAACCATGCACCAACCCAACGCTATTCACTACTACTAAGGGACACATCACACAGTTATGTATATAGGCTGAAAAACTATATAGAAACTGTGCAAATGATCTCTATCCAAATCCTCTATAATCCCAAATGTTCATGCTCCTTTGGACACATGTGTTTAGAAAAACCTTGGGGACCTTACTTCCCTACTTTTTTTAGCCACATGGTTTGGGGAAACCCTATGGGAAGGGTGGCACTATTTATTCAAATCATGCGGCCAAATATCTAATTAACAATTTAGGATGTTAGGCTCCAAATGATCCCCAAAATCACCCTACCCCTCCTTTATATGATTATCAATAATTTATAGGACTTTTTAAAATAATTGAATCGAAAAATTACATTTCCATATCATCTATGAAAAGTAGGGACATTACATCCTCACCACTTTAAGACAACTGATCCTTGAGTTTCCCTTTAGAGGGTTGTAGTATGTTGTTTGAAAAGACTTCCAACCACAGAGCATGTAAATTAGCATGCCACCCCCAGTTCTCATTCATCACACATCTATGCCGCCATAGCTGCTGGACTGGAGGAACTGTCCTACCTTAGAGAACCTTCATGATACGATCTGCGATATGTATAAGATGTACCGCAAATGAGGCATGTGACAACAAATCTATACCCTCAAGAACAAATGAATGAGATAGGTCATCATGATTATTTTAATGCTAAGATACATGGAATATGTCATTAATAGATTTGTACTTTTTAGATAACAAGAAAATAGGTTTTAAGTCCAACTCTCCCCCTAATCTCAAAAGGCCCAAAATTTCGTGGTTATAACATACCCTTTCTCCTAATTCATCTTTGACCCAACCTAGGAGATACACAGTGAAAAAATATATGTCCCACCTTGAATACTAGAGTTTTATGAGGATGATTTTTATATGAAATCTACTTATACTGAGTTGTATCCATATGCTTCTGAATCAGCTGAACATTCTCTATTTTCTCCAAAATGAGATGGGGACATAGTAGAGTTACCTCTTATTCCTGAAACTAGCACAATGGTGAATGGAAATGCCTTACATAGAGGTCAACATATAGATCTTTCTGAATCATTTTATGGAAACTATTATTATTTTAAAACTCAGACATGTGAATATGATTATCCTAGTAACATCAACAATCAACTATATAGGCCCCTAGCATGTCCTCAAATAGCCAAATCATCTTTTCAGACATCTTGTAGTTCTGATGGTGACACGTATTACTAAAGAGCACATATAAAACCACTTTTATTTTCAAAAATTCTCTTAAAAATGAATTGAAATTATAATCACCATCCAAAATGTTACAAAATGGAACACCATGAAGACCTACTATCTATTGTATGTAAATATTTCCTAAATCATCATTATATAAGTTCTCCTAGATATGCAGAAAGTGGTTATCCTCATTTGAACTATCGAAGATCACCGATATTACATCTCATCCTAAAGGGGTTATCATCAATCTCATCATGAAATCCTATGTATTTTTTTTACATTTCCACTCATGAGTGGATAGAGGCTCTAGGTGTCCCAAAGGTCACTGGTGCTCTACCTTCACCTGCTAATAGGTAGGGAACCAAGTGAAAAATCCAACTATCTACCACATCATACATGGCCTAAAATACAGATGACATATATATCTATACCTCTTGGAAATCCTAGGATGAGCTACCCAAATAAAGGAATGATATTCCCTCATCAATTCTTCTCATATATCTTAAGGCACCCATACTCATTCATAGAAAAGTAAGTTCTGAATGCAATCATCATCCCTACCAGGAGGTGGGTTCCCTCATGTGACATTATTCTTTAACACAAGACCCTTAGGACCAAATAACTATCTCAACCAAACTCATCCAATTATAGAGGATTTCACTACTAGATTTTCAATAACTGGATTCTCATGTTGTTCCTAAAGCCCCAAAAGCATCTCACAATAAAAATCCTCGAACTGAAACTCACTATTATCCTTCCTGAAATATTGGATATGAGTCTTATAGATCATGGAATCATCCTTTTCATTACCCTTCACATATTTGTAAGAAAAATAAAATTCAGACAATAATTAGTATTTAACCCACCCACAATACATCAAATTCAATTCATGTTGAGTATAGCTGTATTGGATACATTTATTGTTGTTATAAATGATGCACCCCTCACACAACTAGTAGTTCTTTTAACATTAAAGAGCATGACCCAAGGATGAAATCATGAGGTCATGTGTTAGATATTTTATCTCATTAGGCCTTATCTGGTGGGATCCATATTCCAAGACTCGATCAACCTATATCAGAATTACACCGAGTTCAATTACTAATGCATTACAATATACATTATGACATCTACCAATCTTAGGGAAAAATAAAAATCATATCTAAACTGTGTTTTCCATTTAAAATGGAAAAATTTATCTCAATAGATTTATTCTAATATAATTTTACAAAATTCTAGCTCAAGACTGTAAGAAGGGGTATCGAGAATTATAAATCCTAGAAGAATCACCTATAATAGCTACCCATCCCTATGAATATGCAGATATAAAACACATTCATTGGACTTTCTTCGGACACCAAGGTCCTCATAATCCTTAAATATACTGATATGACTCCCTTATATATGATATGACCCATGAAGTGAAACTTTATGACTCCAAATTGGAATTCACTACGATTCACGTATAGATGGTGTTCTCTCAATATACTCATCACGTTCTCCTGAGGATTAACATGGTCGTTTCTTGAGCATGAATACACTAAGATGCCATTTATGAAGAAAACTATGAAATAATTATGATATATGTGGAAGACCTGATTAATTAGAGTCATTGTGATTTCCATCGCATTCGTCATAAAAAATTCCTTAGCAAATACTTGTACAATACATACCGACACTGGAATGCTCTATGTGGTAGGTCTGATAACCTCAAAAAACATGATGGTAGCCCGACGTCAAATATATCTTGTAGAAAATAATTTCTCTATAAAGATGGTCAAAGAGGTTGTTTGTTTGAGGCAAAAGATACTGGTTATTCACTATATTTTGGTTCACATGTTCCCTACACACCTCTAAATGTCACATTAGAAATATCTAGGTGCAAATGTGGATGACTATAATGCTTGCATCAGTTGTATTTGATTACCACATGAATCTCTTTGGGGAAGGATGTATTCTTCCATTTCTTCCTATTCTCAAGAGAGAGTAAGAAGATTTCTCTAAATTATATTGATCATTATAAATATGTATCACTCTAGGAATCAAGAGGATACCCTCTATAATTCATTGTTCACCGCATAGGATTATCCAAGGAAATGATATAATCTGTTATAATTATATCTATTTATGGGATGGTTATTTCACAAAGACTCCTCACCTAAAAAAATCCTTATAGATAGCAATTCATATATAATAACTATAATATTTTAATTATTATTTATATTATTTTCATATGATGAGATATAAAAAAGTTATTTTTTAAGTAAATAAATAAATATTTATATAAATGAATATTATTTTATATTTCTTATACAACCTAAACTGAGTCTATGTTTCCTCAATGAAATTTATCAAACATTGAATGATTATTATTTATTAATTTAATGAAAATATCAATTAATTATATAATAATAACTATAAAAATATGATACTAATTAAAACAGAGAACAAATTACTGATAAATATTCAACTCATGTATTTATTATCTCAAATGACCAGTTACTGATTATTTGCGGTCAACAAAACCCAAATAAATATCTTTTCTTATAACATGAGAATAATATTATATTATCTAGTTATAAACCTTCAGAATTTAAGTATGGATATTTATACACTAATATTTTTACACTCTAACAACATTTCTTCATTACCTAAATTATAAGTTTGGCTTCTAGAAACACATTTATAAACTAATTTAAAATTGTGTTATTTTTTAAAAAACAAAGACCTCAAATTTATGATCATTGGGTAATGTAATACCATTATCTCAATATATTTTTCGAACACATTGTGTGAGAAGTGTCACCAACCTATGTGTTTGAATCTCTTTCTTTCATATTCCATACATAAACATGTCGATAAAACTGAAATGGAAAAATAATTGTTAAAATGGTTCCATTCAAATCAACTAGATTGAGATGTCATCATTTTTTAATGAACTATAGTTAAAAATACATTCATTACATATTAATTAATGACACAACAATCTTGACACAAAAATTATAATTTACCTCACATTGAGAATATTTTATCCCCATAATCATCAATATAACAAACTACACAAGTCATGATATGTATTAGTAACTATATAAATGTTTATATATCATTACACGTTATTATATATATAAATATCCAATCCAATATAATATATATTTAATTCCTACGATCATGTCATGTTCTCATAACATCATTACAAAGAGACTACCAAGGGAGAGTTTCAAGAGATGAAGTTTCAATTACTTATGAGAATCCAACCCATAATAGAATATTTCTCCTATATCATACTAGATGAAATAATTTATACATATAACATGTATTTAATAATACTATCATTACACTTCATGGTTATCATTATAGAGGATAACTGTTGCAACCTTTTAGTGTGGTAACTATAGTTATACAATTGTCATAAAAATTTTCACATAGATGAATAATATTTCTTTTAAAATATTATTAATAATAATAAATCATTGAATTAATAGGTAATAATAATGTAAAATGTTTTTGGTTCTTGGGAACTAACTCTAAATGACTCCCACTTTCTCTAGAGCTAACCACATACAACTTTTATTTTTGAAGCTCTCAGATGATGTTAAGATATATACAAAGATAAAAATTTAGTCAATAGTTCCACCAGGTTGTATTCTAAGGAATATCTTCTAACGGTGACCTCAAACCTTTGAGGTAAATCATTATATAGGTTATAATTTTAAATTATATTCATCATATTTTAATCTGACCGAATATACTTTATGGAGACTCCATTGTAGTATTATCACCTTACATTATAATAAGGTTATTACTACTTAGAACCACATCAATATTTCAAACTATTTTTGGTATACATGTTACATATTAAGTTATATCATAACTCAAAATGAATTCAGAAAATATTTAGAATCATTGAAAACTAGTTCCTTTAATTTCATTCATCTTATATATCCTCTGTTGAGACAACTTACATATCCATACATTGACATTAACTCATTTTCATATGTCTGGAAGATATAATTTTTTATCCTTACATTACTAGATCCCTGACTCATCTATATACTCAGAACTTATATTTTATATTCTACAAATAATTAAGGATAATTATTATAGTAGTCCAAGGATGTTCACCTAGATCATCAAGATATATTCCTACCATGGTCAGTTCAGGTGAAACATGAATCTCAGTACCAATAAATGCTTATATTATAAAATATATCATAAAAGCATAAGATACCATAATCTTACCCCCTCACCAATTTTTTATAAGAAGAAATTTTCTAGGGGTGATGTATATAGTGTGACTCTATAATAAATACTATCATACATTGTTACTGGGTAAATCTATTCATATCTAGTAAATATATGTACATTTTCATTATTGAAGATGGCTCTATGATATATCGCAAATGATATTGATCTTAAGAATGAATGTATATTCCCTGATGTACTTCATAGATACATACATTTCAAAAAGTCTATTTCAAAATCAAAGGATGATATGTCATTTTAAATTAGTAACATTTCATTGAAATATACTTCAAATAATATGAAATCACTAATACTAAACTACTTATAGATACACTTCACACATTATTTCTTTATGAAAAAAATTACTTTATGTGGTTTTAAATAAAAATATTCCATGAGATGAATTCCTTCTTCTTCCTATAAATGTATTTTTGAGAATTAATAAATTATTGATATCCTATATTGTAACAAATCCTTTATATTTTTTCATATAGAAATCTACCATGTGATTCTCCTTAATGAATAATGTCTTGAAATCCATCATACAAATCACATGATCATGGACAAGTACTGTGGAAAATATAATTACAAATGATTTATGAATAGTATTTATCACATTCTACTCCATGAGGTTATTTATACATTATAACAACTAATTGGGGTTTATAGGTATTAAAATTATCTTTCATATCCATTCTTATCATTAATACACATATATACTCATTCATTTTTATTTGAACATAAAGATCAAATAAAACCCAAACCTTTTTTTGATACATGGTATTCATCTTAGAATTCAAGGATTATTTTTATCATCCATGATCTAAGATTAATAATTCTTCCATATAAAATAAAGGGTCATTAATTTAAAAAAATAATTAATCACTATTTTGGTGACAATAAAAACATATATCTTTGGATATCTAGCCACCATATTTCTTTTATATAGAGCTAGTGCCACAGGAAGAACATTTCATATAGGTACAGGAGGAACTTTTTAATATTCTAACTTCTTTTTATCTTGAGTATCATCTTCATAAAATTCAATATTTCTTACACCACCTATTTTGGAGATGATCTCCCTTTTAAGAGTTATTTTCATTCATATTATTATTACCTTCTAGTTTTGGGTATATTTATGAAAAATCAATTTCTAAATAAGGGATTTATTAAAAAGATAAACATTGTTCACTAAGTGGCATCTTTGTTCCTAGGATGGGCCTTATACAATTCTTTGATTTCCCATGTAGAATTAAATAACAAAACAAATATATTTTCCATATATGAATTCATATGTAATTTCATTTACCATTATAGATTCTTTTTGTTTGTTCATCAAAAGTAGTAATTCATATCCCCAAAAGAATAATGGATGATCTTTGTAACTCTTAATTTACCTCACTATATATATCAAGAAATTGTCCCTCCCTTCACATCCAATTTTTGGCTATGTCGCATTTGGAGGAATGAGTTGGTATTTGATTTGAAACACTCATAAATAGGAGATAAACTCTTGGTTAATATAGTCACAACCTTAGTGAGATACAATATTATTTTTCTTTTTAATGAGATGATAATCTATTTCTTCATGAAGTCATAAAATTTTAAAATGGATTAATACTTATAAATCATAATATAAACACATACTTGTTTACTTAAATAATTGGTAAATGTAGTAATGTAAGAATAACCTCCTCTATAATCTATTGGGAATGGTCTATAAACATCATTGTTTACAAATTTTGGAAGTTATATGTCCCTTTCACCCATGGCACCAAAAGGTGATTTTGTAAATTTTCAATGTACACACGATTTACATCTCTCAGCTCAAATTATTTTAAAATAATCTATACAACTATCAAGATATTATATTTTTATGTTATTCTGGTTTACAGGAACAAATCTGTGACACTAGAACTTCGTGTGATATAAGATATCCTAACAATATTTAATATTTATTTTAGATACATGGTTTTCATATTTTAATTACAAAAATACAATTATTTAAATTTTCCATCATATAAATAATGTTATATTTCTACCGAAAATTTCATTTTAAAATTTAAATATATATCACAATACAGAATATAATGTTTTTTAGCCCTAGGAACATAATAACAGTTCCTCAAACTCATGACCATTCCAATTACAAACATGATCTTGTATTATTCTATAGCCCATACATCCAATAAAGTCAATTTGGTAGCTCAAAAATCAATGTACCCTCTATAAATCTATCAAAATATATAGTTTTCTTATATCTAGAATCCAATGTGATTTTCATATGTTGTATTTAACACCCAAATCGTATATTTGAAAATATTTTCCTTGATAATGAATAATCCGAAGGACTTTTAATTATTATTAAACTGGGTGTCTATATTTTTCTACCATAATTTCAATCAACCTGATAAATATATTGTATCTCATTCCATTTTTTACATTTTGATCTTCCTCCACTTCAACGGATGGTGCTTAAGGTCCTTATAATTAGATTGTGTATTCGGTCCTTTTACCTTTCCATTCAAATTTTTTACTATAATGAATGCATGTTTTTCATGCCTCGTGTCCTTATTTTCATAGTTATTCAAGATAGTGTGTTCTAAGAGTGTCTTATAAATATTTGTTTTATAATAATTTTTAATGAAACTAATGATGATCTGTTCTATTGGATAATAAATTAGAAACATTCAAAACTCAGTAGGGAGTTTAAATATCAAGATGCCCAGGTGATCCATGTTTCAAATCATCGTAAATTTTTGAGGTCAAATTGGAATGAATCCTTTATTCTTTCACATTTATAGTTCTATATATACTTCATATAACTTCTTCCTTAACTTCTCTTCATAACTATTCTAATGGTAAGACACCATTCTATATGCATTCATTTTATCATGTTACTTATAGATATTAATTTACATGGATAATAACATGAGAAACTATAATATACTATATCATCCATGTGCCTCATTTATATAGGTAGAGATATAGAGAGAGTTAATCCTCACATTCCTACTTTTCTAGTTCCTTAGGAATATGGGAATTTATTAAGTACGTCTTCCATTATCTAAGATGAATAATGATGATATTATTTTAAAGTATATAGATTTTTTTTTCTTTTATAGGGTTATCCTTGTCAAATATAGATTTTAGTGATAATTTAGAATTTATAAACGTTTCTATCAATCTATTGTAAAATAATATTTTTATTACTTTATTAAGATCTTTATAATCTGTAAATAATAAATTTTTATTGAATAATCTATCTATAATATTATCAAAACCAAAAATCCCTCAACATCATATTCATAATATCATTTTGTGTGAAAATTCTGGTAGAACGGATGCATATATCACCCTATAGAGGTATGTAAAGTATTTTTATGGTATGTAGTCTCACATTACTTTTCCACTTACATTAATTTGAAACTCCATAACCAGTTGACTTGAATCCACACTCCTAAAATCCAATAGTCATATTTCCAAAACACATTCCGATAAGATGGATCCATAATCATGGATCCAATCAACACTCATTGTGAAATAGGTTAAATCGGCCCAAAAATTATGTTATAAATATCTGACAAATGAAATCATGCTGATTGAGGGTGATGAGGGACTTTAAAATAATAATGTATCCAAATTTAGGTAAAGTAAGGATATAAATTCATAATATTATGATTCATGGATTTTAAAGAATTTTTTTTTAAAAAAAGTTCCATTTTATAATTGTATTTTATTTATAATATTATGTAGATTTACCATAATAGATTAACCATACTTGGATGAAATATATACAAATAATTTTAGTTATTTTAATTCTATATTACACACTTGATAATTAATTTAATTAATATGATCACAATAATGACTCCATAAATAATTCAACATCCAAATAGTTAGAAATAAAATAAATAATTTAGAACTTCATTGATGTTTATAATGGGTTTTTATTAAGATAATAAAAAAAACCCCATAAACATAGGGAAAACCCTCCTGGAACCTAACCAGGTCGGAGTGATAGCATTCCACTGGTCCTCTTAAGTATATCCTAGTCTTCAGTCACATTGGATATGAATATGAACGGCCTCAACTATCTTGGAAGATCCATCATTCACATATTTTTTTACTCATACAAATGTTTGGGGATCTAATAGAATAATTGAATAGCATTTATAAATTAACCTACATGCATGTAGGCCCTCACATAAAAAGATCAGAGGATGGAATAGATTCAATCAACTTAATTTAATGATAAATATTAAAAAAACATTGAAATAATAATTAAATTATATTATTGTAAACAAATATAGAGGTTTTTCAAACCCATTATCATCCACACATGCAGAGAATACAGATTTTTAAAATGATTTTGTATAAATATCAAAAGATAATTAATTATGAAGAATAATATTAAATTAATAAATACATTTTATAAAAAATTTAAGTAATTCATATATAATAATTTCTATCCAAACAGTCTTGGTGAAAACCATCAAATATAATTTTTAACAAAATAAGTATGTTAATTACATTTAAAATTAAATACATAAATGACATATACTAATAAGGTGTACAATGTATAACCTACTGGTCAATGTCATGGAATATAATGATGGTGATAGATTATATTCCACATATATTCACTAACATTATATGTACCATTAACATATACTTTGTGTGATATAAGATAATGTGGAAAATAATTAATTTAATCATTAAGTCAAATGACACATCACTTTGAGTGAACACACGGTACAAGTTGTGGGGTGTGTTTTAATGCTTCAATTAATATCTTATCCTTGTATTTTAACTCATATAGAAAATCAATAAATCCATGTGTTAAGTGTGAGTTGGAATATATAATATAGTGTTTGCATTATCCACACGTTGTGTAATCCTCAACGGCTAATTCTGTACCACATACCTTATTACTCAGTGTTTATTACATGTACAAAAAATATTTTTGATATTGTTTATTATATCAACACATTATGTATTAATGTTAGTCCCATGTTACACATAATTATGTCACTACAAAAAAAAGTAATAAATCATGCAGGGGTACATGATGTGTAAATTTTTTACTTATTGGGCTACCGCTAGAACCATGTTCTATATGTTCGACCATTATGTGATGTGTAAATACATGTCACATGATAATTACTTCTTGGTGAGTACAATAGCCCACAAATAATCCTTTTACAGTGAACCTTGGTATAAGAAATATACGTTTTAGTTACCTGGATGGTATCTAAATCCTTAGATAAGAATTTATCAAACCTTAATATAGTATCTCCGATCAGTCTTCGTCTATTAATAACCTATTTAATATCATTTTAAAATGAACAGAAATGTAATGATGAATTTTAAAATACTGAATGGATAATATATTAATTAATAATTAATAAAAAATACATATCATCAACCAATGGTTAATAAATAATTATAAATTAAAATCTTCCTTTTTTTATACATCTTGAATGTTCCATGTCATGAAAAAAATATAGGCCAATATATAACAATGTTTTTAATAAACATATATAGAATAAACTAATAAAATAGATGCATATAGTTCCAATAGTAAATGAATATAGTGTAATCACATGTAATATATATTTATTTTATAGTTTAACTAATTACCATGTCATGGAATTCTTTCCTCAGAGAGGATTCAGTTATCATCTTATTATCATACCATCATTACATTAGAGGATTAAAGGGTAGAATCACATTAGTAGTGATCTATACATTCTCCATGATCTTTATAGCATCACTGTAAAAATATCTAGGTGATAGAACAAAGGTATTTAATTATTTCATTTTCCACCATTGATCACTACAAGAATCACATAATGGATAGATTTATCATTCTTATTCTTTATAGACACTAGATGGAGGAGGCATATCACTCTTCATTTATATAATCATTCTAGATGAAGATGTCTCTCTTTTTAAGGGTGTTATATCAAGAATTTATTTTCAACATCACACTCTTAAGCATGAAAACAATTAAGTATAAATAAAGTTATGTTAGGGTTGATAATTTAACATAGTACATTGGAGAGTAACTCAATCCTCAAAAAACACCAATTCAAAATAATAATAATAATAATAATTAATATTTTACTTGTGAAAAACTCATGCATAAAATTGACATCATTTCATAAATAACTAGATCATTAATTATATAAATTAAATATAATAAATCCTTCCTAATTAACCCTTCATTCAATCTATGTTTCATCCATTATGTTTAACAAACTTTCAATAATATATATTTATTAAAATAAATTTATATCATTATATTGCTCGCTGGTATGTAAAAAATATTATATTAAACAAAATAGTATATAAATATCCATTAGCTATTAAACTCGAATATTTATTAACATGAATGATAAGTAACTAAATATTTTAAATCAATTAATCCCTAAATCATTTATATCACAAATCATGAGAATAATATTATATTATAATAATATATTTTGATATAATTATTTTGAGGATCTTGATACACATATAGAGTGACCCTATAAGACCATTTTTAAATGTAATTAGGTCTAACATAACTAATGTCCTTTATTAGTCTCTAAAAACACATCTAAGAACACATAGATAAATTTTTTCGTGTTTAAAATATATCAAACTCACATAAATGATCACAATGAAATATAATCCCTTTGTCTCTACTTTTTATTCTAATAGGTAGCATAGTAATTTTCTTCATCCTATATGAATGAATATATTTTTATAATTTATATAAATTAACATAATGATAAAACCATTATTTATATGAACATAATATGGTAGTTCCATTCCCATTAAAGGGGATAATATATCAACAAGTATTAGCTAATAGATGGAGAAATCCATTATCTACTTATTAATTATTTCAATGTCAATCGTGACCCACCAAACATATACCACACCATCCTGAGAATTTTTAGTCACATGTTTCATCAATACATCAAGGAATATTACACATGATAGGTTTTAATTATAATATTAATATTTATGGATCAACACATAGACATGTATATTGGAATATCCAATGACCCATTAAACTTATATAATTCTTATAGCTAGTTACAATTCACATAATCTTCATTCTTGTATATTACTAATGGTAGGTATTTTAAGATGATGTGTCAATATATTCTGAGACTCCTTTCCATAACATACTATATAATATTAATTCTATTATAAGATATCATCTTGGAATATTTCATGTATTTAATAAACTAAAAATTTCACATAAATATTCAGATCAGAGTATGGAAGAACTATATAAATTTAGAGTTATAATTATACACAGTCATTATTTCATAGTAACTCACAAAACAAACATCCATGTAGTGATTATAAATTTAAAATACAAAAATAATTAATATATTGGTAATGATAATGTACCAGGAAATTGATAATATGTAAACATATCAAATAGTATATGTAAGAAATTCAGGATTTTATATTTATATATATTGTATTAAAATATAAATATTTGGTTAGGGAATTAAATTTTTATCAGGGTATATATTTTTCAAACTAAAAAATCCATTACTGGATCAATATTCTTTATTTAATGAAAGATTATTTTATAGATTTTGGAAAAGATATAACTAACATTTATTATTCTAATTGAAGTTAAATATATGACGGTAAAAAATGCCATAAATCAATTTATTTGGGTGAAAAAATAATTGTAAGATCATGGTGATGGGGTGATGTTACCTATAGTGATATAATATGAAAAGTGAAATTAAAAATTTAATGATTTCATTATAATATTCATTTAAAAGGAATATTTAATTTTCTTACAACATTATCATTAAAAATGTGTAATGTGTATTTCACATGGGGGGCACAATAAATTGATAAATAAATTAGATATTTTTATAAATCCTTTTTCCACACAAGTTTTTTGAAAAAATTATCTAATATATTTTTTCCAACAAACCACCAATACATAACGTTTCCTAGTGAATCCATTATCCCAGTATGTGTTTAATATAAGCCGTGACTGATCATTTATATAAAGTGTTTTACATTTTGTTTTATTAATTAAAGGGGTTTAACATAAATAACATAGAGAAATTTTGGGGGAGTTTGATGTGTTTTATATGTAAATAAACAAAATAACTATTAAATCAAGGGGGTATTATTTACAGGGAGAATAAATTCATGGAAAATGATAATGATAAATGATGATGATATAGTTATTTATATCAAATTTTTAACTTATAGATTTAAATGTTCATGTTAATTATAAATAATTCCCTTCAAATATAGTTTTCTACAAATGTAATTGCTCATATATACTTATTCTCCAAGATGACATGTTTTATTTCCTTTATTATTTATATGAGAGTTGTTAATGTTAAAATTAACTAAGGAGACCTAAAAAATAGAAAATATGTAGACTATTTGAACTATGGAACCACCTTCTGGGGCTTTGGGAGATTATTAAGATGGGCTGAATTGATAATCAAAAATCTTTTTATATGTATCTTGAAATAAAAATCAATATTGGTTAAGATTAATTCTTTTTTCTATCAACACAAACTTCCAAACACATTTCAAGATAATGGGGAAATTATTTTATATGGTTCACCTATAAATGTGAGAAGGCTAGAAATTTGTATAATGTTGATTCCTCAGATATCACACTACATAATAAAATAAACATGTAGGTACATGTTTCTTGGTTATATCCATTAATATATTATTTTCATATATCTGATCTATTAATTCATGATTCTTGTTTCTTTCTCCTATTATTATGTTTTACTTTTACACTATTTCAATACTCATGTAGAACACTACATGAAATATAAAAATATCAAAATCATAAACGTGAAGGCTATCATTAAAAATATGTGGTTGAATAATATTTTCAGATCTCTCCCTCTATCTATCTCTCCTTTGAACATCATGGAAAAATGAAAACAATTTGCACAATATTGAAGATAATATTTCATAGTATAGGATAACCAATTAAGCAACATATATAGTCTTTTTTATAATCATCATTTTGTATATAATCATATAATATTGATTTTAATACTCTGTATTTATATTTTTTTCATGTTAAAAATGTATCAAAAGAATAAAAAATATTTGTATTTAGATCTCTAAATACATTCAAAAATGTTCTTCATTATATTTAATTAATTATAAGCTTATTATTGGCCAATAAAATTCCACATATAATCTCCACAAATAATGGTATAGGAAAAAAAGAGTTCCAACTACCACCATTACTTCATACCAAATCATGACACAATATTATATATTATTTCATGGATCCCTACACTTTTATTAAGAATTATTAGTATCATAAATCATTTATGATAATGAGAACATGATTTTTTTCATAGATTAATAGTTCATAATGCATCAAAAAAATTTTTTCATAGAAATTTAAAAATATTGAAACACCATAATATATTAGAATAGTAATAAAGGGAAATAAAACATATCCAATTATTCATTATGTAATATTCCTTATAGTGGTGGCCATCTATATAATGGATGATCATTCTGATTTACCTACATTACATATGCCTTCTCGGTTATGTGATGACCCTTATGCATTTCATCATGACTATATGATGAGATTCTGTGTGTCATTAGGCATACATAAGGATTACACATGTATCTATCATAATAAATTTCAGTCATATAACTATCATAATTACAATTTTCATCCTTATGTGTGTAAATAAAATAGGATAAACTCATTCTTATAGATGTGTGATCCTTAAAGAATTATCCTTTATGCTAGGTGACCCTTACAAATTTAAAAAATTTAAAAAATAATTATCCAACAACTACAAATTTTATATCATTATCCACTTTTATAAAAAACCATATTCAATACAAATTCATACATATCCATGTTTCTGAGAACATTAACCTCACATAAATAATAATTTTAACATTTGTGTTTGAATATTATGTTCTCATTGAAAAAAATCTTATATAACATACTATTTGCACTTCAAACATTATTATTTTATATCTTATTTTGACATGTGCTTCAACAATCTCCCCATATTCTCAACCATATAAAAATATCTCCCTTAGGATTATTTTGGGAACTATATAATATTGATCATGATAAAAATTGATCCTCTTAGAAATGATTCATTATAAAAAATTTATAATCGCACATGAAGTAACTCATTGTAGAAAAAAACATTTAATATTAATGGTATATTTTCTATAAAAATGATTTTCATTTATAACTTCACTAAACACACAACAATTGAATAAAAAATGACATAATACAACATCACCAGTATAAAAAAAGATCACTTTTTCTCATTTCATCACCACATCACATCATTGAAATGAAATCAAAATAGATCACATAGTCGAAATGAAAATAGATCACATAGTTGAAATGAAAATTGATCACATCGTTTTAAATCAATATTTCATCATCACATCACTGGTATAAAAAAGCATAACTTATTCATTATTCAATAATTTATCATCACATAAATTACTTTCTCAAATGGATAGATTTTTCTATGAAATATATATTTTATGAATTCCTATTTTCACTTCAACTAACCAATTAAAAATATTCACATGTGCACATAGAATAATTAAAATATTTCCATTTCTAAAAATAGTCCCTACATATATTTTTCCACTAATTGATTCAACCCCACAATGAAAATAAAAAGAAATAAATTCTTCCCCTATGTAATATTCCTCCCCTTTAAAATACATATGAAGATTAACCTATAGAAATATTTATCAGGTATTATATTTTGTTTAACATTAATAAGAATTTATAAATTAAATTTCACAAGGGAAACCTTAAAACTATACCATAGCCTTATGACATGCGATATTGATGTCCCAATATAAAATTAAAATTTTGAAATGAAACATTTGGAAAAATTATGGTGATATCATCATTAATTTTATTATTTTTTAATAAAAAATTCAAACAAAATTTCATTTATATCGCCAATCTCATGGGTGAAGTGATACTTTATATCTATTTTCATAGATTAATAATGAGGAATAATATTTTTTGATGAATTTATAGAAATTTGATTATCACAACACATTAGAAAATTTAAATTCTCATCAATTTTCTAATTTTCCAAAAGTGTTATCATCGACATTAATTGAGTTGAATATTTAGTGATATCAATGAACTAAACATCAATAGTTATTAGATTCATAAAATTCTAGTATAAAGTTTTCCAAAAACAAAACACTCTCCAAGAAAGAAAAATATAATGGATATAAACATTATATCATCAAGACGACCTTCCCAATATGAATATGTGTATCCAAAGAAATAAATGAACCCTTTCTATCATATTTTACATTAAAAAATATTGTACATATATTTTTCTTTGGAGTCCACTTTTTATCATATATTTGAGACTATTTTGTTCTACATTGGTAATTGAAACTGAGTGTAATACAACCATAAATATGAACATGAAATTTTAAATTATAATATACTTTTAATAAACATTGATAACGCCCTTTGATAAACATTGTTTTCCCTGTTTAATTTTCAACTCCTTTTCCCCATTGATGTTGGTGTAAAAATTGTATTTCCTTTATCTATATAAAATATTTTCAAACATTCACTACCATACATCTCTTGAGAATTAAAAAAATTATCATTATCAAGAATTTTCTTTGGAATAATAAATTATATAATCTCTATATAAAAAATCATTTCAAATAACTTCTTATTTTACATGGAAAATATTTCACAGACATCATCATCATTTCTAGAAATTATGAGATCCTATATCTAAAAACTAGCAGTCAGAGGTACTGCTTTTTTATCATTTATAAAGAGATTGATGTATATGCTAAAAATTTGGAAATATAACTTCATCTAAAAGGTTTATAATTTAAAATTCTATTCCCTTTAGTAATTTTTAATCCCATATAAATCTTTAATTATAATTAAATGAAAATTATTATATTTTACATACATCAACCAAAATGGTTTCTCAATGTGTAACTCTTATTCCTTCTATCTATTGAGTAAAAGATACATTATATCCATTTGATAAAAATTTTATTTAATTTGGACTGAAATAACATGAATTATTATTTTGGTCTGGTGCCTTGAAACTGATTCAATGTCCTCATTAGATTACACTCCTTCAACCTATGAAATACATTAAAGACTAAACATTTTTTCATTTCTCATCGCCTAACCTTTTTCAATATATTATTTTCTATAATGTCCATTTTTTTCAAATATAATTATTCACATTTTTCTTGGCCACCAATTACCATGGGTAAATTTTCCATATAATTTCCCATTGTACATTTATAGTTTCAACCCACTCCTGATGCGTTGATGATTCTTAAATATCCCTATGTTTAACATGTGAACAATAAGGTATGATGATGTTTCCTCAATTGTATCTTATTTTTTACCTAATATATTTGATCTCCAATGATATTTATGGAATTTAATTTCCTCCTAAGACTTGTGTTAGATGAATGGGATTGATCCTTGATACTTGAAATGGTTGAATCTTCTTTTATAATGTGTAAATTTTCATCAACTTCATGTATTTAATAAATTTAAGGCATATATTCTATAAATAAAGTATCATTAAATGTTTCAGAAATTTCTTTATCAAGAACAACATCAAAATATTAATTTTAAAAAAATCCATATAGTTATAGTATTCAGAGCCATTCCAACATCTTTTTTGGTATAGTGGTATAATCTTGCATTTTGAGTATATCCATGAACATCCCATAGAATAAGTTTAGTTAAAAATTACCAATATTTTTTCCATTCTCTATGTTAATAAAGGGATCTGTTAACCCAAAAATATATTTCATGCTTAGATATTTTCTGTAATATATATAATAAAGGTAACATCATTAATTATCCTTATGTAATCAATGATTTATAATGTGAACCCCTACACTAACATATTTCCACTAAAAAAATCATGAATTAATCATAATGTACCAAAATTATTAAATCCGTATCATTGAAAAATCTCTTACTTAATTAAAAAAATCTGTTCATTATGCACTTAATTCTGGTAAGATTCCATATATTACTTGATAAAAATCATTATTGTAGCACCCTAGGATTCTAAAAGAGGAAAATAATTCTCAATAGTGTGTATGAAATGAAACAAATGATTAGAAGATAATATAACAACAAGATACTTAATGATATATTTATTTATATGTAAATTCAATCTCCTAGTTTGTTTATGATGCACACAAAACCGATTATAATGGAAACATTGTACTCTATTAAAATTTTATAATTTAAACATTGTCATTATAATTTGGCCCCAAAGTTGAAAGTTATTAATAGTCTAAATATATTATAATAATTATATTGATTAAACATGTATAAAATAAATTCAATGGTTATCTATTCATTAGAAATAAAATTTGAACCATTTAAAGAAGAAAGAAATGTTTTCTAAAAAAAATTATTTCTTTGAATGAAATTTTAGTGGTGCTTTGCAAAAAAAATTGAATATTAATTTTTAAAATTTTAGAGAACTCATTTGAAAAAATAAACCTTCATTTAAAATTTTCATATTAATGTAATCATTGGTGTATTTTTTTATTTTTTTGAAAATGATTTTTATTGATTAGTAATAAAAAATTATGATTTTTAATGAAAACACCGATTTTATTTAAATTAAAAAAAGTTATATTATATTTTAAATCTACTTAAAAGTCATATTTGATAACTTATATTAATATTTAATTATTATTTTCATTGGAATCAATTTAATATTGAGATTTCATATTAAATTATTATATTATTATTAGAAGTTTCCCTTTCTCAAACCACTCTTTCATCATTTCTAAAGTTTAATATTAAGTTAAATTATACCAATTATGTTAGTGGAATTTGAAAAAATGGAATACATTTTTTTATAATATATATTTTATAATAAATTTGAATTTTTTTACCATAATTAATAGAAAAAATAATAATAATTAATTACACTTATAAATGTAAAAATGGGTTCACCGTGGTGGTTAAACAAAATAAATAACAGTTAAGAATTAACTAAACATAACAAAAACATATTGGATTGACATATTTAGACCCTATAATCTCTAATGATCAATAATTACTCATTTTAGAAACTTTTTCATTTTAAAATTATGAATACCACATTATCTTTTTCAATAAAATGGAAGGTGTCCTCTCCATACATATAAAAGGCTACCCTATATCTGCTAATTTCCATAGTTAAAAACCATTAATTTATTAAATAACAACTAAAATACATTAAAATATTCTCCAATTACATTTTATAGGAATTATTTTAATTAGGAATCCCTCTTATGAATGATTTGTTTTTAACCTATGGAGGATCTCCATAGAATAAGTAAAATTATTAAATGTGTCAATTTGGTTTTTATTTTTATA
Source organism: Viscum album (assembly GCA_963277665.1). Classification (NCBI taxonomy): domain Eukaryota; kingdom Viridiplantae; phylum Streptophyta; class Magnoliopsida; order Santalales; family Viscaceae; genus Viscum; species Viscum album. The sequence continues at coordinate 151,048,662 of OY728134.1, read as the reverse complement.
TATATTATTTAAAATAACATAAAATTTTATAATATAGGAACTTAAATACCTAATATATTATTATATATTATTATTTCAATGTAATAACTCTTATCCATCTCCACGTCCATCAAATGGAAAACAAAATCGACGATCACCTATATAGTGGACTACCACCTCACGAATGGATGTAATTTGTTTTCCAAAACAAACATTAGAATATGAATAATATAATTTTTTTAACATATTAATATAATATTTATGGATTTATTATACATTTGAAATAATTATATAATTTATACCCTCTTCTATTCCATTTTATATATGATATAATAATGACACTTAGGAATACGATGGACTACCACCACACAAAGTGATGTTATTTGTTCATTCACAAATGTTTTACATGGAATTTATTAAGTATAATATTAATTAATATATTTTATATTTATGACCAAAAATAAATTTTGGTGATACAATATCACATCTAACATCCTACCCTCCTATCTATTCGGAAAAAATAATATTTCTCATGGTTACGTGTGGACAACCGCCTCCACATATCTATGTGAAATGTTATTCATGTTGTTTTTTTATGAATGGGAATATAGATATATTTATTTAATATAAATTATATAACCCATTTAATAAAGACTCCAATAATATGGATTAAATTTTATTTTATGTTTTTTTGAATCTATCAAAAAAATTGAAATACAGTTCATGTGTACGTATGACATATCATCTCCAAGAATTGTATAATAAATTTTATATCTATGAAATTAATATATTTATATCTCTATATATATATAAAAAATATATATTATATTTATATAATATTTAAAATTATTTATGTTTCTTAAACACGATCATACTAAATGGACAAAAATTTACAAAATAAAATATACATGAAACATGAAGCAATTATCACTATAAATGTGATTTAAATGATGTTATTTTAAATAAATTATGATAATATACTCTATGTAAATGATATATGGTATGAGATATATGATTATGTCTCAATAATATATTTATAATAATTCATTATTTATTATACTAGTTGTTCAGAAACATATGATGGAATTCGAACCTCAAGTAAGGGTTTCTAATCTCATATTCACTTTTATTAGTGATACACCATATTAACCACAATAAATTTTTAGAGTATATAGTGAACCTTTTAATATGTTATATCATTAATATATTTCATTTCATTGTATTTAATGATTTATTTTATTTTATTTATATCATGGGTCTTTTGATTTATATGTTACCAAAATTGTAGGGGTTTATTTTACAATATCATCATTATTTAGAATTTTTTTGTTTATGTAACCCATGGGGAAATTATTTGATATATATATAAACACAGTGGTCAATTTTCTTCACATATGGTTATTCATGTACTTTTTAAAGTAATAGTATCATTTTTATAACATTTTTACATAAAATTATTGTGAATGTTTTAAGGAATACCGTATTTATCTCTGTCTTTCGTCAAAAATCCTTTTCCATTGAAATACATGATTTCAAAAAAGAATTCAAATATTTTTTAAAAACTTTTGAATGACTTATTAAATATATTTTTACCCATTTTAGTTTTTTAAATATTAAATTAAATTAATCTTCATAACAATTTTGAAAGAAGTACATTTTTTCTTTTATTTGAAATGTGGATGAATCATTGTATTAACGTCTACGACATGAATGAAATTTTCTGATTTCATGACCAAATAATTTTTTAGAGATTATTCTACATGTTTATATGATTAATTTTAAAATAAAATTATTTTAAAAATGTTGTTTGAAATATTTCAATAGTTTTTGTTATGTGAATTGATTATTTTACAGAAAAATTTTTTTAATGAAATTTTTATTGTATTTTTATTCATCAAAAACATAAAAAAATATTACATACATATAATAAAACTGTGATATGTTGTATTGAGGTAATTTTATTCCTTTATTTTGATGGATTATAATCAGTTATACCAAGGATATATAATTTTATTACCATTCACAATTTTACACTTGATAGTTTATGATATTTTTTATTTTATTTGGGTAAATATTAACAATAATAATATCAGTTTTTTCAATATGAATTATTATTATGATTATTTTTTACATATTTAAAATGAATATTGAATTGTAATTCATAAGTTATAGGTGGGTCCTAGTTAAAGGTAGTCCCTCAATGTATTAGAAGGTCTCGTGAGATTAATTTGTTGTCCAAATTAGAGGTGGTTACACCTATAAAATTAAAATATATTGTGAATTATTTTGAAAATGTGTTTTAGAATTCTGTAATAATACATTCACTCATTATGAGATCATTTATTAATATCCCTATGATTATTAGAATAGTTATAGTATCTGTTTAAATGTTTCAATATTATGAGATTATTTAATTGGATTTATTTGGTCTTCATTTATTTCTTTCATTTTATGCACAAATTAGTAATTAAATTTAATGTTTTTTAGTTATTTACCTTCTTATATATATTATTATTATTTATTCATGATATCGTCCACTATACACTTACCCATACTAATCATATCAGATTACCCCTTTCTTATGATTTATTTCCCACAAGATACTAGGAAGTGTTTTTTATATATATGTAGGGATAAACTATGAGTAATTTTTGAATTCTTTATATATGAACATTGTGTATTTTTTGTTCCCATTTTTAATGTGAATTTCATGTATGAAACGATTTTACTAAGAGTACTAAAATATTAAATCATCCATGTAGCGATTCCTTGAATCTTATGCCAATGTAATAATGAAACCATAAAAACCATGAAACTAGGGTCAGGGTATTTACAATTGTTATGTGAGGGAATTTAGTAGAATCATTTGGAATTATATTTTTGAAAACATATATTATGAAGTATAACACAATGAATTACATTAATATATGTCTAATTATACATCTTATAGTTTTGGTAAGGTAGATATCTTGTGTTTTATCAAGGAATACTTTCTTGTATATATACTATAAGTTGATGTGGTTCTACAACCAATGTACCTTGGAGTAAAAAATCTAATAAATGAATGTTAGGAAATATGCGAGAGTTACCTGATACAAGAAAATTATCCTTACTGTACCCGTAGTATGTCACTCCCATGGGATGTTCTTCATTTAATTTACATTTTCATTTAAAAAATAATGAAGGATTTGAGAATAATAGTAATATTTAAAAAACATCCAAAAGACACAATGGTTATGATTATGTGATTGTATATAAAAAATTGTTAAATTAATAATAATTCTTTCACTAGTATCGTGAATTTACTAAAAGTTCAAAAATTCTATGATGAAATCTATATTAATAATTTTTCTAAAATTTTTCCTAGTAGATGAATTGGTAACTATATCATCAAATGTACTCTATGTTAGGATTTCCTTAATGCCAATGATATTGAATATATAGATATATTTTCACCAAACACTAAAGAAATTATAGACATATTTGGGAAGCTAAATATGATTAATTGAAAAGAAACATTTCCCATATAGTGCTTCCTGAGGATTGAAATTATTGTGGAACTATTTTTGACTACATTATTATTCAATAACCTCCATCATTCAATGGGAATAAGAAAATAATTTTTGAATGAAATTGATAAATTCCAATGATTGGATATTTATTTCATTTTGATGTAATAAATGTCATATGGTTTTCATGGTATTTTTACATCTCTCAATAGATTAGGATCAATGGTTGTTATTGATTTAAAACACTAAAGGTATAGAAGAAATACCAAACATGGAATGAAAAGATTTTTAGGTATATTTTAGGAAAAATTATTTTCCTTAAAAAAATAGAGGATATAGAGACACAATTCTAGAGTCTATGACATTAATAATATAGAAAATCTACTTAGTGTCAATTAAATTTTTCTTGGTTATTATTGAATTCTATAAACTATGTACATCATAAAAAGTGAAATATTGATTGTTTAATTTTTTGTAAAAACCCAATCCTTCATAGGTAATTAGTCTCCAAAACATTCCCATCATATGAGGAAACACAATAACTTTCTATCGGGATAGATAAATCTTTCTACAATTCATATTGATTCAATTATAATGAAGAGAATAATAGGATGATAGATTAAAAGGTGGATAATTAGAAAAAGGGAAATAACAATTTTCTCACATGTGATAATTGTGGAATGAAACAATTTGGTACATCCTTTATGGGATTGGGAGTTTTCAAAAAGTGTAGTGATAAAGGAAACGATGGTCATGATTTCAATGGAATGAAATAATTTAACAATGATAAATTATTAAAATTTATGGAACTGGGGAACTACATTAAATTATTCTTTAAAATATCAAGGTAATATACCTTAGATGAGTTTAACGGATCATTGTCAAGCTTGGGAAATTACTATAGATGGTGTGGAATGATTAATTTTCAGTTTTATAGATTCAATAATTATGTTATATGGTTATTTTTCACAATGATATTCTTGTTATATGATTTGTAAATGTAAAAGGATTATACTACAATTCCTTTTCATTATGTATTTTAGATCATATGTGGAATGGTTAAAACAAAAAAGAAAAGGGATTCAAAGAAAAGTTTATATTTTTGAAAAAAAACATGATTAATAGATGATAAACATTAATATGTTTAGTATGGTGTGATAATAATGATGAAAATATATTTATTGGATAGTATGGGAATACTTGAAACTAACTAAGGGATTTGATGTGTTATGTTGTGATTTATGGATTTTATTCTATGTTTGGATTTATGGAATATATTTAACAATCCATGGTTTTTGGAAGCATGCATGGTTTCCTTAAGTTTTTATGGTGATAAATATATTTAAATTGTATTAATATGACATTGAGACACAATTTATATTGAAAAGGTAATTTAATGTTGATTTAGTGAACTTCCTAAAAAATATTTGGACTTTAAATTTTGTTAGATATATTTTGGAAGAGTATTATGGTCAACAAACTATTATACGGATTAAGACAATTTTTTTTGTTACTAATGAGTTGTTGGAGATTTATTAATTATATTTGATAATATTTTCTTATTATTTTTTATTAAATATAAGATGAATATCTCATTACTCATTTATGGATCATATGATCTGTTAAAATTTAATTATTGGGATTAAGGAATAAAAAAATCTTGGATATTTAAATAATCGTGTAATAAATAAAGTAAATCCAAAGGATGAAATTATGATTAAATAGATAATAGGTAATTATATTTTCTGGTGTTATCTGTCATGATAGAACAATAATTCAGCATCATGGGGAAAATGATCTCTAAAACAATTATCCTATTAAATTCCTATTTGATGAATCAAATAGCCTTACAACTCATCACAGATTAATTTTTTTGAGGTTATTATCATTCCATTAATCACACAATTTAATATGATCAACGATATATATCAATCTTCAAATTATATACTTCTTTCTTCCATGTCCATATCTTCACCTCTAACTAATTTTTCCCAAATTTGAAACCACATTTTGTGTTTTTCAAGATATCTTATATAAATCCAATTATTAGTTTTAAATATTACTTTTTTTAACCCTATATAGGATGGGGTTTCCAATGATGAAATTTTCAAATTTCAAACCCTTATTTTATGAGATCAAGATTAATTTTTTTGTTCTCAATTTAGTAAATTGGGTATAATGTAAATCCCCTCGATTAAAATATTAATATCATGAATGATAGCAGGTATGCCACTAAATAATAAGATTAAACGAGATTATAGCACCATGATAAATTATAATATATTCATTTTTAAATATATTCAATCTCCACAGTAGCCCCGGATATATTCAATATCGATTTTAAATGAAATATGATTCTCTGTAAATATATCTTTATTTAAACATGAACATTATAATCATGTCGTTATAATGGATGGTGTCAATTGTAATAACAATGTTATGTAATTATATCATTTAAACATGTATAAAATAAATTCAATGATTAATTATTTTTTAGAACTAAAATATGAAATATTTTAAATTAAATTAAATCATTCCAAAAACTATAATTTTCTATGTGGCGGATTAGTCCTGCCAAGAAAAACCATTTAAAAATTAATTATTTCCAATTATAATAAATTATTACCCATATAAAACTCATTTTTGAAATATATATGTAAAAATTAACTATTAGTGAACTTTTTTTTATTTTTAAAATATTAATATCCTGATTAATAGTGAAAATTAATATTTTTAATGAAAAATATAATTTCAATTCATTTTTTTAATAATTTAATTATTTTTTTAATTTTATTTAAAATAAAATTAGTTAAATTATATAATAATATATCTAATTTATGTCATTGAAAAAAATTTCATATGAAATTTTTATATTAAAACATTCTTTACTAATTTGAGTTTTCTCTTTGGAAAATCACTCGTTCATTTCTTTTATGATTTAATATTGAAATGAATTATTCCAAATTTAGGAGTTGAATGTGGATAGATATATTCCTTTTTGGAAAATAATTATATTATATAATAATGGAAAAATCAATTTTTTATTATAATGAATAGTGAAAACTGAAAAAATCAATTACCATGGGAAAGGTTAAAATTAATTTACCATTGGGTTAATCTAAGAAGATACATGTTAAAAATGAACTAAAACTTTTCCAAAACACATTTGAGGACCATATAACGACTCTATTATCTAAAAAATGATAATTATCCATTTTGAGTAATTTTTCATGAGAAAATGTGGGAATAAATTTATATTTTAAAAACTTCCATGTGTGTCACCTCCGCCATATATAAAAGTCCTCACACTCTCCACCAATTTTCACACATCCATAACCCATTTTATCATCCAATACCTATCTAAATATTCTTATTTATCCCTTTATCACATCTTGTAAGACTTATTTTTTTATGTATCCCTCATATGATGGCTTTAGGTATAAAACAAAATAGGCATTACGAAGTCATTGCAAAATTATTAAACACGCGCAATTGTTTTTTTATTATTCTAAATTATTTAAAACCATATACAGCTTTGATAATGAAATAAAATAAGTATATAATATATAATTAAATTCTATTATTTTATTTAATAACTGAATTATATCTCCACTTCCATCAAATGGGAAACAAAACCATAAAACTTTTGTATGAGGCACTACCGCCTTAAAAACAAATATAATGTGTTTTTCATAACTATATTTTAATGATATATATAATAATAGATTAAATGTATTTATATGATATTTATTAAATTTTTATAATTATAGAATTATTATATGGAATATACATTATTACATTCCATTCCGCAGGGGATACCATAATGTCACATGTGTGTACGGGAGACTACCACTTCATGAAGTGTTGTAATTGGTTTATCAATTAAGTTTTATATAGAAGGTATTAAGGATGATTTTAATGAATATATGTAAGATTTAGGCTCTAAATAATAATTATATAAATGTATATCATATAGAAATTATTTCCTTCTTATCTAATGGAAAACAATAACGCCCCTCATGCATACATATAGTCTATTTCCACCATATAGAATAATAAATGTTTTTCATTTAATTTTTTCATGGATGGAAATAAGGATTTATATCATTAATATAATTTTTATATGTTATATATTAATGATTATGGAATGGTGAATTAATATGTATTTTTTATATGATCCATCCTTCATGAAAAATGGAAACAATAGTCAAGAAAATATCTGACATATCGCCTCCTTGAACAGTGTATTCCATTTTCGATATTTAATATTAAAATATTAATATAAAAAATATAATTAATATAATATTATTTATATCATAATTTAAATTATATATATGATTTAATCATGATCAAATACAATGTACCAACATTACTGAACATAACAAAGATAAAAAATAAAGCAATTATCACATAAAATAGTGAGTTTACCAAATTATTTTTAATAAATGGGTCAAAGAATATTATAAGTGAATAATGTATGATATAATAAATATGGTTATGATTTTATAATAGGTTTATAAACCTATATTTTTTATATTTGGTTCAAACAAGTATGAAACAAGTCATCCCTAAGGTTATCGTTTCTCATATCACTTTTACTTTCATGAGACATATGCCATATTCAACAATTTTTCCATTGTGTGTTTTATATACTTAAAATTTTGATATGTTATATAACTAATATATTTACCGTTATGTTATTTAAATTTTCATTTTATGTTATTTTGGTTTTGGGACTATGATTCATATGATACCAAAATGGTAAGGGTTTATTTTAAAAAATTATATTAATTTATAATTATTTTTGTTTTAGATTCCCATGGGGTTATTATTTGATATTTATACATTATAAATAATATATTTTCTTTTCTGTAGAATATTCAAAAACATTTTCATGTTATAATACCATTTTACATTATTTTATATGTAATATTATTGATTAAATATATTTAAAAAATATAAAAAAATTTCTCTCTTTGGTCGAAAATAATTTTTCTTCAAAATAAATTTTCTCGAAAAATATGATTGAAAATGTTTTGGGCCATTTTAAAAAGATTTATTGAATGAAATTTTAGTAATAATAAAATTTTAAAAATTATTTTATTGAAATCATAACGTTGCTTTCAAAACATGGAATTGTTTTACTTTTAGGGGAAATGTATAGGGAATAATTGTTTTAATGTGTACAGAATGTAATGAATTTTCCACTATTATAACCAGATAATGATTCAATGTGTCATTTAATATTTTTATAATTTTATTAAAAAATATAATTATTTTGAAAATGATTTGTGTAATATTTTTAAGACAATAATTTCAATTTTAAAAGATTATTTTTCACTAGAATATTTATTAATTACATATTTTTTATATTTATTAATCATCGAAATCACCCCATTGTTTTACATATGAAACAATGAGGATATTTTGTATTTATAAAATCATTATAATTTCTTTGGATGGTTTATGATCAGTTTGACATTGGATGTAAAAATTTATTACCATTTATATTTTTCTATTGATGGTTTAGGATAATATTTATTTGATTTTTGTAAGTATTAACATTCATATGTTATGTTTTATGTATGAATGATTATAGTGATTATGTTTCAACCCTTTCATATGAGGAATCCATTGATGATGGTATGAGATGGTTGGGTCAAGTTTATAGATTGTCCATCATTGTATCAATAAGTCTCATGAGACAAATATGTGGGGGAAATCAGTTGGGTTTATACCCATTGATATAAATGATATTGTCCAAGCTCTTTAAAATTAGTTTTAGATGTATAAAATTAATTAATAACTCATTATGATATAATTTATTGATGTCTGTATGACTACTCGAATAGTTATAATATACATCGATAAGTTTCAACATTATGTTATAATTTATATTGATATATTTGATCATTTTTTATTTCTTCTATATTATGCTATGATTATTGATTAAATTTAGGGTGTTTCATTAATTTACCATTAAATATTTATTATTTTTTTATTCGTGATTTACTTCACTGAATTATTTCCCATTATGAGCATCTAACTTCAATGGTTCATTGTGTTCAATTTTCCCTAGTATAACTATCATAGTTTTGCGATTTATATATAGTGATATGATATGAAAAAGAATGAAATTATCAAAGAAAAAACATCATTATATTATGTTTTAAATTATAATGTTAATTTAAAGTATTTATCTTGTTTCAAAATTCTAATAAACAATTCCTTCCTTCGGGATGTGATTCCTTGTTTCATATGCCCATGTAATAATGTAATCACCTCCTCTTATCTATTGGGATGATGGTATTTACAATTATTCAAATTTTAATACTCAATTACATTATTTTGTGTGATATTATTAGGAGAAATTCCACCAATATTTTTATTAGATATTAAAAATATTTTGAACATTCATAAGGCCTTATCCTTGTGTTTAATAAACATGACATAATTAATGTGACTAAATTCATTAATTACAGTAAAAAACTACCTATCTCAATTGGTTGATTGCTTCCCTAAGGTCCTTCACACATCTAAACAAATGTCATATAATTTTTTAGCAGATTAAATCTCCACTATCATCAATAAAGAGAAAAAACCATTCCCTCTGTAAATATTAAGCACATATAGCACCTTTATATTTTGATAAATGGAAAATCAAAAATTTACCCTCAATTAATTTATATATGTTCTTTTATCAGAGTTCTAAAAGTCTTTGATGCCATAAATCATTCAATTCCATAATTCATAGATATTTAATTTTATATTATCCGCTAATTGAAGACAATTGGACTATATTATTCCATATTTAAGACACCTGAACATGAATCCATCCTTCTTGAATCCCAGTTAATTCTTTTCATTAAATAGTTATTAATAATTAAATGATTTTCATTTAATATATTAATAAATAAAATATTAATATATTTTATATTTTATTTCCCAATCAATATTGATATAAATTATCAAATATTAAGTGACTGATTTTTTTCATATAAACTAAATCTCCATTTTACTTGTCAGTGTCTTTTAAAGGTTTCGAATCTCCTATAATGTGAGAGGGAAATATTTTATTCATGATCCATGGATATTCATGTTTAGATTATTTGAGTCCAACACCCATAAGTACCCGTTTACCCCAATTTTATATTATACTAGTTATGATTTAGATTTTTATAAGACATATTTTTTGATTTGGTAAAACATTGATTCATTCATTTTAAAAGTTTTCTGGATTGTCATGATTTCTAAATACATCTATATAAAATTCATTCTTATTTTGAGGAATCTATTAATTTTCATTCCACCCATAATGGGGATGACAACCCACACACATTTCCTCCCAAGTCTCTTAATAATTTTATATTAATGTAAATTCTACAAATTAATATCTTATATATTTTTAAAGCCTCTATATTATCAACAAAAACCACATAAACCATGCTTTACTTTGTATACAATATGTTGTACTAAATATTTTACTTCTTACAAATTAAATTTCATATCACAAATCATGGATCCTTTTTAATGGAATTTATTTGTATCATTAAAATATAATTTATTATATTATACTACTTCTCAACTTCTCATATGTATCCTATTATACGATGATTTAATTTTGGTTTTTTATTCATATAATTTTTATATTTCTATGTATTGTTAAATTTATCAACCAACATGGAATTCACAGATTTCTTATTTTTCATTAACTCTTCAATAACATTTTTACACTTATTTAGTCCTTATTATGTTGAATTTTCTTGTTCCCAAGCCTCATACTTCATTGAATATTCTCAAGATTGTGATATAAAATTAAGAATATTGGATTTTAATTCATGTACATGTTATTAAATTTTTATGAAATTTTGTTGAATATAGTAAAACTCCTTCCCATTAACATCATATATTATTATAACATGATTTTATGCATATTCTTATAATCAAGACTCTTCTTCATCTCATAAATCTCTGATAATCAATTGTTTTTTCTTCAAGAAAGATAGATTCATTACTATTGGAGTTCTTATACAATTTTTTAATTTTTCTTCTATCATTCTACATATTAGTGATCACATAATGTCATTAAATTAATAATATCTTTATTATTAATTCCATATCAATCTATTATTCGACACTCTCAAAAATCTCTAATCATTTGATTCATTTTTTATTAACTTCTATAATATGTGGTTGTCTACAATATTTATCATTAGATGAGAAAAAAACACATTTATCATAACTTTATTCACTTTTATTGATAAAAAGTTTCTGTTAATAATGTTTTAAAACACCCAACCCTTATATTTTGATGAATATTTTAAATTATTTGACTTTTTATGAGATAATATAGTTTGATTTTTCATGTTTTTATCAATATATTATTTAGTTCCTGGTCATGTGAAATTTTCTAAGTTGTTCCCAAAATCTATAAAAATGAATAACATTAAAGGAATCATTACATAAAATCACCAAATCTCTCTTTTAATTTTACTGAGGCATGGGACATAACTCTTAAATATTGAAATTAATATCATTATTAAAATTTGATATGATAGAACTTTATGCTTCAAAATCATTAACCTCAGACTTATTTCGTTTTTATTTTTAATATCTATTTTATTTTTAAGTGTTTTATATATTTTTGAAAAAATTATCTTTATCAATCTTATAGGATAAAAAAATATAGTTTAATCATCAAGAAAAATTTCACCATGATATTTTTATTCCAAAGTAGATACATTTAAAATCAAATATATCATGTAATATAAAAAAAATTATTGTCTGTAATATTTGACAATGCCAATTTTTCACTATAGCCTCAGATCATTTTGAAACAACATTTACACTTCTTAAGAAACAATAAAGAGTACAATCATCATGAATGTAGAGATCATTATACTTAAGTCTCCAAATAAATAACGTTTTCCACTACAATTTTATATTTCCATATAATATTTTCTCACATTTATTCTAAATACATTTTTTTATTCCCATATATTTTAAAAATTCATTATTTGAATGAGAAAATTGAATTATATTTCTTACATGCCCATCATTATTCATATTTTAATTATTTATCACTTTTATTGTAGAAACTCTTGTATTTAGGGAAAACAGTCAATTGTATTTTATAATAAATTAAATTTTATAAATAAATTTCATGGAAACAAAATATTACTCTATATTTGACAACGTTTCAAATTAAATGTTGTAACCTGCTAATCATTCACTGTGTTAAAATTTTCAATTGGTGATAAATAGAATCATTGATCGCTTCTTAAAATAGAGAGACCTTAAAAATTTACTTCCAAATTTCCAATCAATTATGAATTGGATATGAATCTTGTATACCACTTTTATAACATATTCATGGATCTTGAAGATATCTCTAGGGGTTAAACAATCATCTCGATTGTTTATTTAGTTATTTGTAAATATCTATCTATAATATATGAGATAAGTGATGATTTTCTTACACACAAACTTCTAATTACATAGAAATAATAAGAGGATAAATACCTACATGTCTAACATATAAATTAGGTATTGTAGTCCTTTGGGTGATATGGATCATTTTGATATTATATTACCCACTAGAATAAATCTACTATTACAAAAGAGAAGGGTATATATTTGAATTTTATGTTTTCATGTCTCTCAACTATAAATCAAATCATTCTATATAAAATTGAATAATTTTCCATAGAGTGATATTAAATATTGGTAGCAACTACTATAACAAACAATAAAATATATTATAATGTTATAAAATGTTCTATTATTCTCTCATTATTTTTCATTTTCATATTAGTATGAAAACACTTAAATCTATATGCACAATAATATATGCAACCACCATTTTCTACATCTTTATGCTGAATGAGATCCTAAAAATATATGGTGGTATAAACTTTTTATAATGCTATCATAGGTTAAATTCAAATCGAAATCACATAATATTTGTTAAAATAATAATAATAATCTTTTGTCCGATAAATTCTTTAGTTCATACACACATATATTATTCTAGTTTTTAATCTTTATGTATATTTACATAGAACTTTGTGAATAATACTGCCTCTATTTATATTTCATTTCTACTATTTAACATGTAATAAAATAGGGATAGATATTTGAGTTTAAATCCTTAATGAATTATTTTTTTGTTGAATATGATATTGAATTACTATATACTTTTATCTTATTTTTAAAATTACACTAAAAAATCACATGAAATAACTACATAGAAAAAAAGGGGTATAATATACTTTTTTTTATTTCATCAATCATGTCATAGGATTTTCTTTTATTACCTGAATCCTTTCTCTTTTATAAAATATTAACCTTAGATTGAATCATGGATTAATCAATGAATATAAAATTTTCTTCAAAGAAGATGGGTTAATGAAGTGTCACAAAATTAAACTTCATTTAAAAATAATAAATTTTGAGATTCACTAATATGATATAATATTTATAAAGATAATGTGATCATTTCCCCACTAATTTATAAATTTTTATCCTCTAAGATGTAAAAAACCTTATGTTCCTAGGAGGGCCCTTATGGTTAATGACCCTTAATAGTTTATTAATTATTATGTGAGGAATGATATTCATATATTTATCCTTATAAATGTCACTATTATGATTTTTATCTTTTAGGGTTTCCTATTTATTAGTTTCAACCAGATTGGGTAGGTCCCCTATATTTTTGGCTGATCCTTAACAGATCATTTTTATAGTTCAGTGTCCCTTAAGGGGATACAAGATATAGATAAATTTTTATACACCACTCCAAATTTCATAATTTCCTCCACTTATTTACCAAACCTCTATAATTCAAATTCAATAAAAAATCCAAACAACTAATCATATACACCATATATAAAATATATAAATAATATGAATATGAATATTACCTGTTGGTTATTAAAAAGTAAACATAATGAACCATATCAATGTCAGACCATATTCATTTCTCACTTTATCTAACATGTTCTCAATAGTCTCTACACATGATCAATAATATCAACATAGCTATTGGGGTCAACAAAAACCTATTTTATCCCATAACATATATTGCAATCAATTTAGATAGAAAATAATTTTTTTAAAAGATATAAATGTTGTTATTTAATTTCTATTTGTATAAAAAGAAGATATATTAGATTAATAAATGCTAAATAAAGAAAGGATTTTATGTGAGTATGATAATTGAAGTTTCTGGTGAAGGAATAAAAACACATTTTTTTATAATTATATGAAATTATTATTGGTATAAAAAATGTTATATTATAAAAAATGTAGGAAATATTCGATTAAAATAAGGATAACCATTCAATAGTTATATCAAATACATCATGGTTTACAAACCCCTATTATAGTGGTGGAAATTTTTGATAAAGTTAGTACAAAAAATCCCTAGGCACAACATGATGGCTAAAAAACATCATAAAAGATTCCAATTTTTAGGATGATATATAGTGATAGTGATGGTTTATGTTTGAGTGATAGTGGTTATATATGTTGATGTTAAAATATATTACATGGTCAGATAGACATTTTTAATTGGCTATCAATCAGTTAGATGATTGAAAAATGAAGAGACCAACTTATCCATATCATACTGTTCACTAGGATAAAGACTTCTATTTGATATAAGGAACGATTTACCATAAGAGACATGTTTTTATGACCATGGTTGACTTTTTTTTTGAAAATGTGAAATGTTATCATTGTGGAGGTTATGGTTATAGATATTTTTTTTCTAGAATTCATATTAAATTTTTTACGCTTCCAGTTGTCAAAAAAACATGAAGTAGTGGGTTGAAAAACATGTTATGATGTATGTCAACACAAAATATCAAAAAATAATCATTGTTGAATATTTTCCCAATTTCAGTAGTTTATGATACTAAAAAATACAACATGAAATTATAGTAATATAAAATATTACCCTATTTTTTGGGGATTGTGGATATGAGATCCATTCTATAGAACTGTTATACAATGGTTTTAGAAGTGGAAATCATAGATGTACATTAGCCATAGTTTTATGGAACAATGCAAAAAAGATTCAGTTTTCATGATTTAAAAATTTTGATTGCATTGTTCTATATTATGGTGATAGTTGGAGGCATAAAAAATAAAAGAAGAGTGTTTTGACCATAAATCATTTTAAAATCATACTAACACCATAACCTCAAGCTTAATTTTAAACATTTTTTAATATAACACATCACATTAATACATTAATAACATATAAATTTAATGAATTAATTAATGATTTTAAATTATTATTTATCAGTATAATATACATAAATATATATATTAACTAAATATTATTAAGAAATAAACAGGAATTTTTTAAAAAATTAATATTTATTAATTAATAAAAAAATTATAATGGAATGGAGTTTAGAAATCTAAAAATAAAAAATGTGTTAGCCATAGTTTTGTGAAACCATGCTTCAGGGATATCATAACCGTATTTCATAAAATATTGTTTAGATTGACACTTACTGACCAACCTAGGACTATGATTTTGAAAAACCATAGATGTACATCTCAATTATTAACATAATTTTTAAAAATTAAAGATAATATTTAAAAATCATTTTATTTTTCATAATGATTGAAAAATAATTGTGGAAATATGTTTAAATTTTATTTGTGGAATGGGTCAAAATTCTGGAAGGTAGAGTCAATGTGAAATAGTTTTCAAGGATCAATATCTAAAAAAGGAACCAAGTTGTGGTCATGATTAACACACCATTGTTTTCTAAATATATTGATATATTTAAATCAACCTCCTTTTCAATAATGGATACATTCAATATTAAATGAGATCCCACTAATATATCTCCGGAAAATTTATTTAGAACATTTATAGATTACACAAGATATAAGATATTTTATGATTTTATAATAATTTAATGTAAATAAATAATTATAACAATTAAAATTTCAAGAACTAGAATGAAAATATAAAAAAGATAATTGAAAATGTATAATATTGGTGGTAATTAAGGGGATTAAAAATGCATACTTTAAAATCTGAATTTTTTCATCAAGTTAATGTTGGAGTGGAACATGAACCCTTGTTATGTGTGATGAACATTATATGTGTACTATTTCTAGGTGAACTATGAGTGATACTATTGTCTATCTATCTTAATTTTTTGAGTTAAATGAATATTAAATGGATTTACAATTGGATATGATAGTGTTATATACCTAAAAATTATAATCACGATTGCGAGATAGTGTTTTTTATGAGTGCATTAGAGCAATATTAGTGTATTTTCCTTTAACATATCTCATAAATGAAAACCAATTATATATACAATGATTTAAGGAATTTAAATTTGATATTTGTTTTTTTATGTCATGAACCATCCCCCGGGGCCCGTATCATGACTACCCCAAGCCCACCTTCCATAGGATTGGTGCTGGCGACTCGCACTAAAGGCGTAAATCCCTAAACTGTGAAGGAATTTCCATTATAACAGTAAACAAACACAACAACGTACAAAACTGTAAGTAAAACACTATGTAAAACTGTATACAAAACAGTGTGCTGAATGTAAATGGGTTGGAAATACAAGCCCAAAAGTAATGTACAATACAACTGCAAAGCTAGTACAAATAAAGAAAAGAAGTATATAAGCTACTGTGTTGTCCTCCAGAATTCCCACCTAAAGGGTTGTTAAAGATGGCCTCCTCAGCTACCTATGTCCCTCTGTCCGCTCCTTGTACATCTCGCGGAGTGGTCCACCTCCAAGTATCGTCCAGTTCTGCTACTCTCTATCCCGATCAGCGTTGTCCTTCCTCTGCAACCAACACAATGAGGTGCAGGCATAGTCCATTCAGGGGTGAGTATAACGATACTCAGTAGGGACCCTGAGACACTCAAGGTCTCACAAAATCCAACAAGGATATCCACAATATACGGAAATCAATGGATAATCCATACTTAGGTATATTCCCATACATATACCTATGTTATTTAGTAACCCATCTTAATAGTTAGGAAAAAAGTCCTTGACACAACTCAAAATAGGATTTCAGTGAAGTATATAAGTATAAATGATTATTTGGGAAGATAGATCATCTTATTCTGTCAAGAGGCACTGCTTCTGACCATACAGAGTCTGACCCAAACAGGATCGATAGGTACTAACCCCGACAACGTCCCACACAGGATCTAACCCACATAGGATTAGTATGTGCTGACCCACACAAGATCGCTGAGCACTATTCCACACAGGATTTGACCCACAAAAGATTGGTATGCACGAACCCACACAGGTTTGCTGAGCACTGACCTCCGTATGATCTGTCTCCACCCTCTGCCTCACTATCGGCCACTGGATTCCTCGCACCCGGTGCACTCGATATCCATAGAATCTTCCCTCAAGATATCATTTGTACCTTGACCACCACTAAATTCAACAAATGAGCAACCAAAAGTACCACCATGTCATAATGGTTCCAACGCGATAGACAGTGCGTCAATTAGACGCCCGGTCTGTGAGTTATTGGCATTTCCTTCCTAGGGGACCTATTAGTTTTTAGGTTCAAACAAACCAGACCGTACTCCAACTGTTTTCAAACCTCATGTGAGGTATGCCAAAAGAACCATCATTCTCCAAGCCTTAAAAATATGTAGGTGAATCGTCAATCAAACACATGTAGCCCACAATAAGAAAGAAAAGCTGAAAATTTGCCAAACGGGTCCAGGACCGGACTGGGGTCTGACCCGGTCCGAGGGTCTGACCCGACCCGAGGTTCTGACCCAGAATGTGGGGGCGGCCTAGCCTGAGAGCATCCCAGCCCGATGGGGTGGCCCATCCTGTAGGCCTGGCCTTGCCTGAAATGTCCCGGCCCGACCTGAGGTGGCTCGGCTGGCCACGCTGTGGGAGGGGGGTGCGGTGCCCCTGGCATCCGAAGGAATCGGCACTAGGCATCCGTTTTGTGAACTGGCGCTAGGCACCAGTCAGTGAACCAAATGACCCGAGGGTTCCATCCTATAGCACACATTGGTGGCTGGCTCAGCTGGCCTCTCCTCTCGGCTCCATCGTGGTGCGATGGCGTCGCGGTTCTACTGGCCACTTCGTGGAACGACGAAACCACTCTCTTCGTCAAACCAC
The DNA here is from genome assembly GCA_963277665.1 of Viscum album. Classification (NCBI taxonomy): domain Eukaryota; kingdom Viridiplantae; phylum Streptophyta; class Magnoliopsida; order Santalales; family Viscaceae; genus Viscum; species Viscum album. The sequence continues at coordinate 151,030,019 of OY728134.1, read as the reverse complement.
TGCAGCCCTCCTAGACATGAATATTCTTTCAGGCATTGTATGATGACATGCATCCCTCCAGCACCACTATAGCCCACCTGGTCGCAGCACGACAGTGCCACACACTTGTGGCGACCTGGCGGCCTTGTGTCGCCGGCTTCTTCGTTGTCCGCCTTCGTTGTCAACAAATAAGATCAACCCAAGGGGGAGGGTCAGTCTGTCTTCATGTGGTCCAAGCCTTCCTTGTCATGGTGATAACATTTGGCATACTATAATCCAGAAATTTGAGCGATGGATAATTAAATTTTATACTCATATATAAAATAACTCAAATCCCCCAACCTCGTTATTATCGATGCACATTGACAGTGTCGCGGGAAGGCGGACATCATTACGTTGATGTCAGGAAGCTTCCAGGGTAGGAGACCGAGGAAGAAGCATTGGTGACGTTCTTCATTGTCGGCTCCTTAACCTTCAGCTCAGTCTAATTTCGATGAATACATTCATCATTCTTCATTGGAAGGATGAAGTTCTCCAAGGGTTCTCCAAAAGCTCCACCAAAGTGAAAGTTCCAACAAAATAATGGGTTAAGCTATCCCATTATTTAATTGTTGGAAAAAATAATTGAAACAATTTACAACTAATTAATTAATGCTATTAATTAATTTGTTGTTTTGGAACACTTATAATGGAAGGTGGAATGTTACAAATAAATGAAGAGAGGGTTGGCTTCATTAAAATAAGGGATGCTTAAAGGTTTTATCCAACATAATTGGGGGATTTAGGGGGTTTGAAGCTTGTGTGGGCCCCACCTAATAATATCCTCCCAAGTGAGGTTATGTGCGGCTGGGCCCCACCACTAACCTCCTCTTGGAGGTTTTAACCACCAAGGAATAAAAAATAAGTTAACCCTTATTTTTTTAACATAATTAAAAAACCCCCAATATCTAACTTCCAATCTCATTAGAATGCAACTACGATGAAGGACTCACTAAGAAGTCACTGACCCTACGAGTTCAACAGTGCCCTTGGATTTCAATTCTGAGCACCGGTTCATATGTTATAAAATCCTGTACATACATTTAATGAACGTACCCGAAAAAAACATCGGAAATTGATTTTGAGCACACCAGGCCTCAAAATCATGTTCTATCAGAGACTATGGACTCGTAAAATTCTCATGCATTAAAAAAAATTTCCACAGGTATTCAGGGTCTTTTCATTCTCCCCACCTTAGGTCTTTACATCCCCATATGCTACAACATGATCAATGGGATCAAATGGGGTACTAAGCACAAATCTGAGCCTCCCTCTCCCATTATCTCTCCTAGAGGTTCCCAGCTGCCAAAGCACGCGCACTAGAGGTATCAACCATCCATGTTGGACCAACTCATGTAGATTCTCAATCTCTATAGGAACCTCTATAAATGTCACCATGTCATCGATGCCCAGCTCCCCGTGGTAAATAAAGTGGGATTGTTCATCCACGTATCTCCTCAGATGAGGTACGGAGAATACGTCATGGACACAGTGCAGTTGAGGTGGAAGAGCCAAGTGGTAATCCACCTCACCTACTAAATTGAGGATATGGAAAGTACAGATGAAATGTGGAGACAACTTTCGGCCTCGGCCAAATCATTGTAGACCTCATCGAGGTGAGACTAGTAGAACAATGTGGTCACCATCCTCGAACTCTAGAGGCCTCTATCTCCTATCAGCATATGACTTTTGTCTACTTTGTGCAGTCTTCATCTGCTCCTAGATGATCTGCACCTTCTTCGTGGTAGCACGTACCATCTCTGGTCTCACTAGTGCAGACTCCCCTATTTCTTACCAGCATAGTGGTGATCTATAAGGTCAACCATACGAGGCCTCAAAAGTTTCTATACTGATGGTGGATTGATAGTTGTTGTTGTTGTAGGCGAACTCTAACAAAGGTAAGTGGTCCTCCCAGCTATGATAAATGTTGAGAACACAGTCATGAAGCATGTCCTCGAGGGTCCGGATAGTCCACTTGGTCTGACCATCAATCTGAGGATGGAAGATAGTGCTCAGAGGTAGCTACACCCCGAAATCATCCTGAAACACCTTCCATAGCTGGGAAGTAAACCATGTGTCATGTTTATAGATGATTCAATAAGTTACTCCTTGAAAATGCACTATCTATTACACATAATGGCGTCCAAATCTCTCAACTAATCCATGCTCTCTGACCGGTAGGAAATGGGCGGACTTGGTGAGTCTGTCAATGATCTCTCATATCGAATCATGAATCCTAGATGTATGTAGAATACCCATCCCAATTTCTATGGATATCCCATCCCACTTCCACTCTCGGACCTCTAAGTGAGGAACCAAGCCTGCTGGTACATGTTGCTCCGCCTTCACCTGCTAACAAGTTAGTTATCATGAGACAAACTCTACTACTTCCATCTCTATACCTGCCCAACAGTGCTGTCGTCAAAGGTCCTCATACATCTTTTCACCACTGGATGTTACGCTAGAGGGGAAGTGTGGAACTCCCTCAACACTTCCTTCTGAATTGCAAATGGTACAACGGTATGTCCTCTATAGAGGATAACATGCTCCCTATCTTCAGAAAATCCATCTTGTGGCTGCCCTGTGGATATCTAAGAATGTCATGTCTCACAGTCAGTTTCCCCACACTGCGCCTCGATGAATCTCTAAATAAGTGTAGGAGTGGATGTTAGAGACTATAGATAGGATGATCCATCCCTATCCATAAAGGATATCTATAAGGTAGTCAACTGTTATGTCACCTCTCCTAGTAGTTGAATTCCTGATCTTTTACTGAGAGCATCTGCTACAATGTTTCCCTTCCTAGGAGTATAGAATATTTTGAAGTCATAGTCCTCGATGAACTCATGCCAACACAATTTTATGAGGTTCAGGTCCTTCGGCGAGAAGATATACCTGAGAATATTGTGATTAGAGTAGACTGTGAAACGCTTTCCCATCATATAGTGCCACCACGTCTTCAAGGCTAAGACCACTGCTGCAAACTCCAGGTCATGGGTAGCATAGTTCTGCTCATGTTGTCTCAGCTACAGAGAACCATAAGCGATCATAGCTTGCTCCTGCATCAGGACACACCTGTGTCTAGTCACTGATGTGTAACAGTAGACTATGTACCCTATTCCCACCTCTAAAAGCCTCAAGATTAGGGCACTAGTCGGCCTCTACCTCAGATCCTGAATGCTCTGATGGCATCTCTTCGACTACACAAAGGGTTTCCCCTTGTTTGTCAAGGCTAATAGTGGTGCTGAAACTCTAGTGAAGTCTGGGATGAATTTCCAATAGTATCCATCCAAGCCCAGGAAACTCTGTACCACCGTCACACTCCTGGGTGTCTCCCAAGAATTTACCGCCTTAATATTCACAGGATCTACTGCAAATCTAGCCTTTGAGATGAAATTTCCCAAGAAGTGAACCTCTCGAATCCAAAACTGGCACTTCGAGAGGTTACCATAAAGCTGGTGCTCTCGGAGTGTGTACAATACTGAATGTAAATGGTAGGCAGGCTCTTCCTTAGTCGTCGAGTAGATCAGAATGTTGTGAATGAAGACTACAACAAATTAATTGAGGTAAGGCCGAAATATAATATTCATTTGACTCATAAAAACTGTTGGAGCATTGGTTACCCTGAAGGGCATAACCTAGAACTCGTAGTGGATGTAACAACATTTGAAGGCCGTCTTCTGCATATCCTCATCTTGAACTCTGAGCTAGTGATATCCAGATCTGAGGTCTATCTTTGAGAATCATCGTGCTACCTTGAGCTGATCAATGAGGTCATCAATCCTCCGGAGTATGTACTTGTTCTTCACGGTCACCAGGTTCAGGTGACGATAGTCGACATAGTGCCTCAATCTCCAGTCGGCCTTCTTGGTGAACAGAATTGTGGCTTCCCAGGGATAAATATTGGTCTGGATGAATCCATACCCCTGTAAGTCCTCCAACTATACCAGCATCTCAAGAAGCTCAGCAGCAACCCTCTGATATGCTGGAATAGATATCGGTGTCATCCCAGGGTACATGTAAATGTAGAACTCCACCTCTCTATGAGGATGTAGTCAGGGAACATCATAATAGAAAACATCTGCATACTGTTCCGACACTACAGGATAAGTTATACTCTCCACATCAACTTCTCTAAGGGTAAGGAAGACCAACTGATGACTGATCAGATGCACCCATCTCTAAGTAAGTCCGTCCTGTGCTACAGAGATTCCTTTCTCACCGGTGAAGATAAAACTTATCCCATCTGTGCGGACAAACAACATATTGAACCTAATACTATCAATCTGATCATATGTTGTAGATAACTAGTCCATACCCAAGATAACGTTGTAAGGTATTGACACTGCTACGGGAAGATTCCAGACGAAGCTCTCGCCTCCTAGAGTATGCTCACACTGCCGGCACTAGTGCGTAATCGTCGATTCTTCTCCCATAGAAGTCTATAGCTGTATTGATTGAGGCAACAACTCCGTCAAAATCTACGAGATCCAAATGAGGGAAGTGGCTATGAATGAGTGACTGGAACCTGTGTCTATAAGAACTACAGCTAACGTGGGGTAGACACAGATCATTCCTCGAATCATCTCTAGAGTGCCATGGTCATATTCCCGAGCTACCTAAAGCAGAGATCTCCCCTATCCACCTTCTCTATGTGGTCGGGGTGTACCTTCTGGTGGTTGTGGTGTAAACACCTCGAAACGTCATCCACCACCATCTACTCGAGCAGCTCCTCTACCACGTCTTCCAGTGCCCTGTGGACCACCTTGATCTAATCTCTGCCTTTTCCTGGGAGTTCCCTCAACTGATTGCTGATCGTCTGTATGGTGGGTCCGATAGTCACATGCCATGTGACCCTACCCACTACATGAGTAACACTGTCTGCTCCTAGAAAAGTCACTTCCCCGGAAAACTGATCATGGGTCGTGCGGTTGACCACCTGTAGGTCGGGTCCTCTTGGTCCTCTACATCATCTGTCTACTACCAACTATAGAAGACTCCACTTCAAGTCGACTTGTAGTGGGTCTCGTTACTGCAGACCGCTCAACAAGGAAAATCTCCATTAGGAGGGCTCTATCCAACACTCATGTCAGCACCGGAATGCTGATGGATATCATCGATGCACTAATCCCTCGCCTAAGCCCCTGCTCAAAGGTCTAGACCCTGATGAGTGTGTCTCGTAACATATCTTTGTAATACTGATAGAGGTCAGTGAACCTCACTGAGTACTGTGCTACTGTCATATTGCACTGCTACAGATGAAGTAGCTCATGTATCCACACAGCATGAAGGGTGGCTGGTACAAACTCTTCCAAGAACAGGATCTCGAAGTCTTCTATAAGAGTTGTAAAGACTCGTAAAATTCAAGGGAAAGTTTTTCTTAATTTTCTTTGAGATTTTACAAGAACGCAGTTTATGATGGCACTTGATTCCGAGGCCCGGTGAGCCTAGAATAATTTTCCGATGGTTAGCTCAGGTACATTTATGAACGAACGAGTGGGTTTTTCTAACTTTTGATACGGTGCTCGGAATTGAAATCCGAGGGCACCGATGAAACCGTAGCGCCGTTAAATGCTTAGGAACACCTTTTCCAGAGTTACGTTTGCATGGGTGTGGTTATTAATATTTTGGGTTAAGTAAAGAATAAAATAAAATGGTGCAACCAATTTTATTTTTGTTTAATGTAGTTTAACCTATGCTAAGAGGTTGGAATGGGACCCACTGATGTTCTAATCTTCCCTTGAGATGATTTAAGGTGAGTTGGGGCCCACACCAACCCCACCCCTTCAAATTCCATAACCACCCATAATTCTTTCCCTTAAAACCCCCCTTATATTAAATGATGTGACTTCCTTCACATTAAATCATGCCAATGCTTATTTTTAATCTGAGAGTTATTCATTTGAATTTTAAAAATTTAAATGCATGGCATGATATAATAAAATAAGCATAACACTTATTTTATTTTGGGGGTTGTTTTGTTGTGTTGGGTTTTTGAGAGAGGGAGCAATCTTTCATCTAAAGAAGTCCATCTTCCACATTCAAGAACGTGAAGAACGCCACTCTCCAATGAAGAACGCTGACATCAAAGAAAGATGGCGTGATTTTCTACTCCTCTCCGTAGCCAGTGTGAGATGCCGCTCCACCTCAGATGACCACCGTCAAGCGTGTACGGAACCTCACCCTGTGACGCCATTTTCCGTGATGCTCTTCGAGCATCATCTTGATATATATTAAGGTAGGGGATTAAATGTTTTTATTCAGGAATACTTTCGTCGTCGTTCATTGTATTCTAAATTGGGCTGCCTATTATCACAATAACGGGAGTTGGTCGGACCGCATGAACACGACCGACTCTCCTTCCACCCTTGATGTTTGAACTTGTTGTGGCCCGAGCAAAGGCAGCGTGGTACCGTTGCACCATGCGGAAATAATGAAGAATGGGCGATGAAGCGTGGAAACGTCGCACTGCGCCGTTGATGTTGAACAAGCCGGGCGCCGTCACGCTGAGCTGGAGAACCTCGAAGAAGCCGCGGCCGGAGCGGGGTCACGACAGAGGGGCGCAGTGCCACCGCGCCGCGTCGATCCGAAAAGGCCGCGACCGATGGCTGCGATTGTGCGAGGAGCGGCGGCTTGATCCACCGGCCGCCAGAGTAGGAGGGCGGGACCCTGAAAGTCCCACGGCGGCAGCAACCGGCCGACCGGACCAGGCAGACCGTTTCAGGGGGGGAGACTGGGGGTTCATAACCCCCGGCTGGAAGGATATTTTACCCCACGTGGGGGCTGTGGGTTGCCAAGAAGGGGGGTAGTGTGCCCCCATGTTCCACACAACTCGGCCAGCCAAGCTGGCCACGTGGGCTGCCCGAGCGTGCCAGGCCGGGCTGCGCCCATGCAAGGCTGGGCTGCCCATACTGAGTCGGGCCCGGACTAGGCTGGGCCAGGCCCCAACCAAATGGGCCGGACCCTAACCCGGGATTGGCCGACCCAGGGGGGTATTGGGCCGGGTCAGACCGGGCCCGAACCCCCTACTTTCGGACAGAACCGTTCAAATGCCCATAACATGGGATACAGACCTTAGATTGATGCACCGCCAATTGCGATGCGATCCATGGATCGAGACTGTCGTTTCGGTATATTAAAATCCAGGTTTCAGAGAACATTCGGTTCAGTCGAGTTGGTTTGAACACGAAACCAACCAGGCCCACAGAGCGGAAATGCATATAACTTAAGCTTCGGACGTCCGATTGACGTGTCGTCAACTATGTTGGATTCCTTTTAGTGAGATGGAACTTTTGGATTACTTTGATCAAGGTTTGGATGTAGTTGGAGTACGTTCAAGTTTGTTTTGACTTAAAAACCAACAGGGCCCCTGGAACGAAAAAAACAATAATTCTCAGACCGGGCATCTGAATGACGTGCCATCTGACCCGTTGAGTTCTTGTTGACGATACAGAACTTTGTGATACATCAACTCTGGACTTCGTGTCTGTTGATGTATCAACCCTTCGGCTCGTGGAGCGGACCCTCCCTGAATGATCATGTTGTGTGCGGGAACCCTAGATATGGCTGCAACTATGATGACAATGACGACTGTATAGAAATCCTCTGTGGGTTCGACAGCGACGACTAAAACACACAGCGATCCTGTGTGGATCAGTGCCTACTGATCCTGTGTGGGTCAGCGCTCAGCGGTCCTACGTGGGCCAGCGTGTACCGATCCTATGTGCGTCAGATCCTGTGTGGGTCATAGCGGGGGTTAGTACCTATCGATCCTGTGTGGGTAATTGCGGGGGTTAATAGCTATCAATCATGCGTGGGTTCGATGGATTAGATGAATTAGTGGCTACATCTGATCATCCCTATCATCCTATGAAGAAATATACCTGTGTGAGATGAGTCTGGACATCAATAAATATCTTCGATGTGTTTGACTTGATTTCCTATGTGGATTGAGTTGTGTTATCCTGTGAGGATTGGGTTGTAATCCTATGTGGACGTGATCGAACATGGGCATGGATGCTGGAGCCGAACAGGAATTGATGACTTAGGTATATGTATGGGCATATATCTAAGCAGTGTTGGTTGTTACTTCGTGATTGTATATTTCTTTTTTGGAATCTAGGTGACCATCGGGGGTCTTGGGGTCCCTACTGAGTAGTTATACTCACCCCTGCACGGGCTATGCCTGCACTACAATTTGTTGGATGCAAACGACGGACATCACTGATCGTGGTAGAGGCTAGTGGAGTAGTCAGTACCAGGAGGTGGGCCATTGGGCGGAAGGTAGACGGATCGAACGGCTGGACCCGAGGAGCTGAGGTGGCTATCTGTACCCAGCCTTCAGGTGGGACTACCAGTGGACGGCTCGATGTTGCTTCTTTACTTTTCAGTTGTTGTACATCCTTTTCCAGTTGTACTTTACTTTCAGTTTGGATTTGTATTCTTTCCCACTTACTTTTCTACACATAATTTTGTACCCAGTTTTACATAGTGTTTACTTCTTTTTACTTACATTGTGTGTTTGTTTACTTTATAAAGGAAATCCCTTCCCTTTTTATCATAAATTATTCCTTGGTGCTAGTCACCAGCCCCTGGCCTATGGAAGGAGGGCTTGGGGTAGTCACGGAATGGGCACCGAGGATGGGTGGTGACAAATTGGTAGCATAGAAGTTCGGTTCTACTGCAGAACTAAGGACTTTGATCTTTTTCAATGTGAAGTAATAGTGTTGGGTGTATTGAGTGTGGTTACCAGTCCATGGAGTCCAGTGTTGGTGCGGTGGCCAACGTATCCGTACACCAGGACCCTGACTTCTGATTTCCCACTTAGTGCATGAAAACATTGACTGCATGTGTGTTTCATGTTTTCATTGTGATTACTTTTTGTCAGCTTACCAGGTATTTTGTTTTGACTGTGGCGCACCTGTCTCTTTTCTGGATGGCCCCACGACGGCAGCCAGCTAGGGTATCGAGTTTTGTACGTGATGACAGCCACCGAGTGACGAGGCCTCGGTGTCGGGCCCTATTGTGGAGGCACGGGGAGTACCACTACCCGTCGAGCCACCGATTCTACCATCCCTAGCGGTTGAGAGTGCACGTCGCCTTGGTGCACTACACAAGTTTCAGCGTCTTGTATGAGTTTTCCGATTGGTAGGGACACTAACAGACCTCATGGTGATCCTCGCAGTGAGCCTCCTGCACACGGCAGCAGGCAGATGGTGGACCATGATGCTTCAGGTACACGACGAGGAATCACTCCTCTGGACGGATATTGAGAGCCTCTTCCGCTCGGAGTTTGTCCCAGCCACCCTCCGTGTGGTGCGCATCTAAGAGCTACTACAGCTGCGGCATGGCAGAATGACGATCGCCCAGTACTCAACGAGATTTACAGACCTCTCACGCTATTCGAAAGACATGGTATGGGACCCATTCTTCTGGGCCCGGACCTTCGAGCAGGGATTGAGGCATGAGATCTGGGCATCGCTGATCTCCCTCAGCATTCCGACACAGGCAGGGGTACTGGAGTGATCCCTTCTTATTGAGTGCTTTCTTTCTGAGCCTACACGAGCAGCGAGACCTACCACAGGGCGGCATGTAGAAGAGTCTTCTGCAGTAGGAATTCGATGGATGACAAATGGGTCTATTCATACCAGACCCTCAGGTGGATTACCTCAGGACACTGGCTCAGAGGTGTGGGGCACACAACATAGAGCTAGTCTTTTGAGAGACAGACAGTTCTATGCATGCGGCGGGCAGGGCCACATGGCTCGTGACTGCCTGACCTGCGATGCGGAGGAATATCAGACGGTTGAGGGACCACCCAGGCAGAGGAAGAGGGTCGACTGTGGCAGTCTGTAGGGAGGATGAGAATGAGGAAGATGAGTTGGACGAGTAGTGGGTGGTGGGTGATGCTTTGAGGCTCTACCACCAGCACCACCAAGAGGTCCACCCCGACCACAGGGAGCTGGCGACCAGAGGCAGGCACAACTTCAGGGAGTGGAGGCCTATGACCACGGCGCAACCGAGATGATTTGAGGTACTATCTGTTTCTACTCCCCCCATGATGCAGTTCTTATAGACACATGAACAAGTCATTCTTTCATTGCTGCTTCCCTTGTTCAATGGTTGGAGATTTTGACGGAGCCGTTGGCTCAATTCTTACAGCAAGAGACTCCTACGAGAGCAGACTTAATGAATACGCACTGGTGACGGTAGTGTGAGCATACTCTAGGAGGTGAGATATTCTGCTGGGATCTTCTTGTAGCGGTGTCGAGGCCTTACGACGTCATCTTGGGAATGGATTGGTTATCTACAGTCCATGATTAGATCGACTGCATTAGGCACAAGGTGCGATGTGTTCACACATATGGGAGTCGGTTCACCTTCACCGGTGAGAAGGGATCCTTTGAAGCACCGGATGGACTCACGCAGAGGGGAGGACTATCCATCACTCATCAGTTGGATAGCCTCATTCTACGAGCAGTTGACGTGCCGAGTCTGAGCATACCTGCAGTGGTGGATCAGTTTGCAGACGTTTTTATTGACGATGTTCTAGGACTACCTCCTCACAGAGAAGTAGACTTTTATATTGACATGTACCCTGGGACAAACCTGATATCCACCCCAGCATATCGGATGGCTCCCACTGAGTTTTGAGAGCCACAGATACAGCTGGAGGACTTACAAGGCAAGGGAATCATCTGACCAATTGTTTCGCCCTGGGCTTCCCCAATATTGTTCACTATGAAGGCAGATGTGAGCTTCCGACTTTGTGTCGACTATCGTCACCTGATCCAGGTGACCGTGAGGAACAAGTATCTGCTACTGAGGATTGATGACCTCTTCGATCAGCTCATGGGAGCACGGTGGTTCTCAATGATAGACCATAGGTCAGGCTATCATCAGCTCATATTTCGAGATGAGGACGTGCATAAGATGGCCTTCAGATGTCGGTATGGCCACTATGAGTTCTTGGTTATGTCATTCAGTGTAACCAATTCTCCCGTACTGTTCACGGGGCTCATAAAGAGGATCATTTAGCCACAACTTGATCGATTTGTCGTATTCTTCATCGACGACATATTGATATACTTGATGACTGAGGAGTAGCAGGCCTACCATTTGCGAGTTGTACTAGACCCACTCCGAGAGCACCAGCTTTATGATAAGCTCTCAAAGTGTCAGTTCTGGATACGTGAGGTCCACTTCTTGGGACATGTCATATCTGAGGAGGGAGTTGTGGTGGATCCTACGAAAATCGATGTAGTGCTAGCTTGGGAGCCACCCAGTAGCATGATGGAGGTGCGGAGTTTCTTCGGGATAGTTGGGTACTACCAGAGGTTTGTGCCAGACTACTCCAGAGTTGCATCACCACTATCAGCTTTTATGAATAAGGGGGAACCCTTCATATGGTCGAACATATGTTAGCAGAGCTTCTAGGAGCTGTGACAGAGGTTGACCAGCACGCCTATCATGAGGCTACCAGATGAGGGAGTAGGGTACGGAGTCTACTGCGACGCATCATGGACTGGAATTGGATGATTCCTGATTTAGGAGTGGGAAGTTATTGCCTATGGATCAAGTCAGTTGAGGCAGCATGAGCTAAACTACGCTACCCATGACTTGGAGTTAGTAGTAGTGGTATTCTCTCAGAAGATGTGGTGACACTATCTGATGGGTGAGCGCTTTATAGTCTATTCTGACCACCAGATTCTCAGGTACATCTTCTCACAGAAGGACCTGAACCTCAGACAGCGGTGATTGCTCATGTTCCTCCAGGACTGTGACTTTGAGATAGTCTATACTCCTAGAAAGGGGAACGTAGTAGCCGATGCTCTCAGTCGGAGGATGGGCATTCAGCTACTTGGGGAGGCAACATAGCAGCTAGCTGTTTTGAAGATATCCTTTGTGGATAGTGATGGAGAAGTCTTTCTTCAGTCACTCACAGTCACTCCTCCAATTCTTCAGCGGGTCAGAGAGGCATAGCATGGGGATGTTGAATGTGAGACACAGTGTGCGCAGATATCCTCAGGACATTAACACAATGGATTCTCTATGGGAGGAAATCACATCATCCTTTTCAGAGGACGTACCATAGTACCAGCTGCTTTACAGGAGGAGGTACTGAGAGAGTTTCACACATCCCCTTTAGCAGTAGATCCAGGAGTGGTGAAGATGTACCAGAATCTCAGACGACAGCACTGGTGGATGGGTATGATGAAGGTTGTGGCAAAGTTCGTTTCTCGATGCCTCACCTGTTAGCAGGTGAAGGTAGTGAACCAGGTACCAGCAGGCTTGGTACAGCCTTTGGAGGTCCCGGAGTGGATGTGGGATGGGATATCTATGGACTTCGTAACTGGACTACGACACACATTCTATAGTTCACGACTCCATTTGGGTGATTGTCGACCGACTCCCCAAGTCGGCCCACTTCCTACCCATCAGAGAGATGGGATCAGTAGAGAGCTTGGGACGTCTCTACATTCAAGAGATTGTACGGCTTCATGGTGTTCCATCATTTATCATCTCCGATCGAGATTCCTGCTTTACTTCCCAGCTTGCGAAGGGATTGAAGGAGGCATTCGGGACGCAGCTATGTCTAAGCACCGCCTTTCACCCTCAGATGGATGGTCAGATGGAGAGGACCATTCTGACTCTCTAGGATATGCTTCGTGCATGTGTCCTCGAATTTGGTCATATCTTGGAGGACCATCTACCCTTGGTGGAGTTCGCGTACAACAACATCTACCACTCCAACATTGGGATGGCACCATACGAGGCATTGTACGGCCGGCCATGTAGATCACCGATGTGCTGGACAGACCCTAGGGAGTTAGCACTTGTGGGACTGAAGTTGGTCCAGGCCACAACAGAGAAGGTCCAGGTCATCCTGGAGAGGATGAGGATAGCTCAGTTCCGGCAGAAGTCTTACACTGACAGGATGCGGAGGCCACTAGAGTTTGAGGATGGTGACCACATCTTCTTGAGGGTGTCACCTCAATGTGGATTACGGAGATTTGGTCGGGGAGGAAAGTTATCTCTGCACTTCGTCAGACCATTCCAGGTTCTTAGCAGGATAGGATAGATGACTTATCGCCTGGATCTACCACCTCAGTTGCACAGTGTCCACAACGTCTTTCATGTATCTCAGATGAGGAGATACGTGCACGACCCGACGTATATCATTGACCATGGGAGATGGAAATTGACGATGGGGCATCTTTTTTAGAGGTCCCAATGGAGATCAAGGATCGATAGGAGCGGGTCCTACATGGAAGGTCGATTCCTCTACTGCGCATCAGGTGGCAGCATGGGAAAATCCAGTAGATCTCTTGGGAGCGGGAGGCTCAGATGTGTGCTCAGTACCCACATTTGTTTCCCTAGTTTATGATGTATCTTTACGTGGATGTAAAGCCCTGAGGTGGGAGTAATGAAAAAACCCATAAAATTAAGGGAAATTTTTTCTTAATTTTCTTTGGGATTTTACAAGACCGCAGTTTTTGACGGCACCTGATTCCGAGGCCCGGTGAGCCCAGAATAATTTTCCAAAGTTTAGCTCAGATAAATTCTGTGAACGAACAAGCAGGTTTTTCTAACATTTGATCCGGTGATCAGAATTGAAATCTGAGGGCACTGATGAAACTGCATCACCGGTAATTGCTTAGAAACACCATTTCCAAAGTTGTGTTTTCTTGGGTGTGGTTATTAAAATGTTGGGTTATGTAAAGAATAAAATAAAATGGTGCAACCAATTTTACTATTGTTCAAAGTAGTTTAACCTAATCTAAGAGGTTAGAGTGGGAACCACTGATGTTCTAAACTTCCCTTGTAAAAATTTATGGTGAGGTGGGTCCATACGAATCCCACCCCTTCAAATTCCCCAACCCCCCATAACTCTTTCCCTTAAAACCCCCTTCTATTTAATGATGTGACTTCCTTCACATTAAATCATGCCAATGGTTATTTTTAATTTTAGAGTTAGGCATTTGAATTTTAAAAATTTAAATGCATGGCATGATATAATAAAATAATCATAACACTTATTTTATTTGGGGGTTGTTTTGTTGTGTTGGATTTTTTAGAGAGGGAGCAGTCTTTCCATTGAAGAAGTCCATCTTCCACGTTGAAGAACGTGACAAACACCACTCTCCGACGAAGAACGACGACACCAAAGAAAGATGACGTGCCTTTCTACTCCTATCCTCTACTAGTGTGAGATGCCGCTCCACCTCGGACAATCACCATCAAGCGTTTACGAAACCTCACCCCGCGACGCCGCTTTCCACGACGATCTTCGAACATCATCTCGTTATCAATGTAGGGAATTAATTGTTTTTATTCGTGAATACTTTCGTAACCGTTAATCATTTCCTAAATTGGGCCTCCTGTTATCACAATAACGGGAGGAGGTCGGACCGCATGATCACGACTGACTCTCCTCCCCCTTGATGTTTGAACTGGTTGCGGCTCGGGCAAAGGTAGTGTGGTGCTGTTGCAATGCACGGAAACAATGAAGAATGTGTGAAGAAGCGCGGCGCCATCCCACCGTGCCGTTGAAGTTGAACAAGTCGTGGTGCTGTTGCGCCGAGCTGGAGAACCTCAAAGATGCCGCGGCTAGATCGGGGCCGTGGTGGAGGGGCGTGGTGCTGTCGCGCGGCGGTGATCGGACAAGACCGCGACCTATGGCCGTGGTGGTGCGGGGAGCAGTGGTGAGAAAAGCCGGCCGCCGGAGCAGGATGGCGGGACCGCGGCGGTCCCGCGGTAGCAGCAACCGGCCAGCCAGCCAGGCCGGCCATTTCAGGGGGAGACCGAGGGTTCATAACCCCTGGATGGAAGGAGAGGGGCCCCCATGTGGGGGGGCCGCAGGTTGCCAATCTGGGGGGCAGCGCCCCCCCCTGTTTCGCTCTGCTCGGCCAGCCGAGCTGGCCACGCGGGCCGCCCGACCGTGCTAGTCGGGTCGGGCCATGCCCAAATGGGCCGGACCCGTACCCAGGTCGGGTAAACCAGGTTCAGGCCCACCCATGGGGTATTGGGCCTGGTCGGACTGAGCCCGAACCCCTATTTTCGGACAGAATCGTTCAAACGCCCATAACATGGGCTACAGACCTTCGATTGATGCAGTGTCACTTGTGATGCGATCCTTGGATCGAGACAGTCATTTCAGTTTATTACAATTAAGGTTGCATTGAACTTTGGGTTTGGTCGGGTTTGATCAAACATGAAACCAACCGGGCCCTCTCAGCGGAAACACATATAACTTAAGCACCAGTCGTCCGATTGACATGCTATTGACTTTGTTGGATTCCTCTCAGTGAGATATACCTTTTGGATTTCTTCTCTCGAGGTTTGGATGTAGTTAGAGTATGGCCGTGTTGGTTTTGACGTAAAAATCAACCGGGCCCCTGGAACGAAAAAGCCCATAACTCTCAGACCGGGAGTCCGAATGACGTGCCGTCTGACACGTTGAGTTCCTATTGACAATACAGAACATTGGGATACATCAACTCTGGACATTGTGTTAGTTGATGTATCAGCCCCTCGGTACGTGGAGCAGACCCTCCCCGAACGAGCTTGTTGTGTGCGGGAACCCTAGAGCTGGCTGTGACTACGACGACGATGACGACAGTACAAAAATCCTCCATGGGTTCGACAACGATGACTACAACACTCAGCGATCCTGTGTGGATCAGTTCCTACAGATCCTGTGTGGGTCAGCGCTCTACGGTCCTATGTGGGCCAGTGCATACCGATCCTGTGTGGGTCTGATTCTGTGTGGTCATAGCAGGGATTAGTACCTATCGATCCTGTGTGGGGCATTGCGGGGGTTAGTACCAATCGATCTTGCGTGGGTCCGATAGCTTAGATGAATCAATGGCTACATCTGATCATCTCTATGGTCCAATGAAGAAATATACCTGTGTGAGATGATTCTTGACTTCAATAAGTATTTTCGATATATTTGACTTGCTTTCCTATATGGATTGAGTTGTGTTATCCTGTGTTGATTGGGTTGTACTCCTATGTGGGCGTGATCAATCATGGGCATGGATGCTGGAGCCAAACGGGAATTGATGACTTAGGTATATGTATGGGAATATACCTAAGTAGTGTTGGTTGTTACTTCGTGATTGTATCTTTCTTTTGTGGATTCTGGGAGACCTTCGGGGATCTTGGGGTTCCTACTGAGTAGCTTATACTCACACCTGCACGGGCTATGCCTGTACTATGTTGTGTTGGATGAAGACAACAGACATCGCTGATCGTGGTAGATGCTAGTGGAGCAGTCAGTACCTGGAGGTGGACCACTGGGCGGGACATACACAGAACAGACAGCTAGACCCAAGGAGCTGAGGTGGAAATCTGGACCCACCCTTCAGGTGGGACTACTAGTGGATGGCTCGACGTTGCTGCTTTACTTTTCAGTTGATGTACTTCCTTTTCCAATTGTACTTTACTTTTAGTTTGGGATTCTATTCTGGCCCACCTACTTTTCCGCAGTTACTTTTGTACCCAGTTTTACTTATTGTTTACTTCTTCTTGCTTACTATGTGGGTTTGTTTACATTATAAAGGAAATGCCTTCCCTTTTTATCAAAAATTACACCTTGGTGGTAGTCTCCATCCCCTGGCCTATGGATGGCGGGTTTGGGGTAGTCACAGCACGATCCCCGAGGATGGTTCATGACAGAAGTGTTGCCTCATCATGGACCTGAAGCATCGGGCTCCACCATCTAGATGTTGCTGCCTGAAGGAGACTCCAAGAAAGGATCACCAATAGGTTTGCTGGTGTCCCTACCAGCCTGAAATCTCTCACCACAGCCTCCATCCAATCCTCAGCTGACTGTGGGTTCATCTCTCACCTGAACCTGTGTATCCTCTAGCACTGGAACTCGTGCAATGCGCTCAATCGGGATGCACTCTCTACTGTTGGGGTAGGTGTCATTGGTGGCCCAATGGGAAGTGGTACTGCTGGTTCCTCAACTGGTAAAGGCCCCTGCACCGTGGCCTTGTCACTCAGTGTGCTGACCTGGTTGAGCTAAATTAACTAAACTTTTAAAGACACCCATGCAATCAGTGTTTTTGTAAACTGAGTCATAGATCAGTAGTCAAGGTCCTGGTGTATGGATACGTCGACCGCATCACCAAAACTGGACTCCCTGAACTGAAAACCACACATAATAAGCATAACACTATTGCTTCACATAAAGAAAAGATCAGATTCTTATGTTCTGTGGTAGAAACGACTCCTCTGATTCCAATTTGTCATGACCCATCCCCTAGGGCCCATATCCTGACTACCCCATGCCCGCCTTCCTTAGGTCATGGCCTAGCGACTAGAACTAAAGGCGTAAATCCCTATCTTGGAATGCATTGCCTTTATAACAGTAAAAAAACATAATAGAGAATATAATTGGAAGTAAAACTATATACCAAAGAGTGTGCTGAAAGTAAAGGGGCCAGAAATACAAGACCAATAGTAATGTAGAATATAATTGTAAAACTAGTACAACTGAATAAAAGAAGTAAAGAAGCTAATGGGTTGTCCTCTAGAATTCCCACCTGAAGGGTGAGTATAGATGGCCTCCTCAGCACCCCAAGTTTGTCTGTCTGCTCCATGTACGTCTCACAAAGTAGTCCACCTCCGAGTACCGTCCAGTTCTACTACTCTCTGTCCCGATCAGCGTTGTCTGTCGTCTGCAACCAACACAACAATTTGCGGTCATAGCTCATGCAAGGGTGAGTATAATGATACTCAGTAGGGACCCCGAGACCCTCAAGGTCTCAAAAAATCCATCAAGGATAACCAAAAAGTATGGAAATCAACGGATAACCCTTACCTAGGTATACACCCATACATATACCTATGTTATTTAGTAACCCATCTCAATCGTGAGGAAAACACGAATGTTGTTGAATCAGCTCAAACTAGGATTTTAGTTATGTATAGAAGTAATGATGATTAGTTGTGAATCTATATCATCATATTATATCAAGAGGCACAACATCTGACCATATAGAGTTTGACCCACACAGGATCGATAGGTACTAACCCCCGCAATGACTCACAGAGGATCTGACCCACAAATTATCGGTATGCACTGACCCACAAAAAATCACCGAGCACTGACCCACACAGGATCTGACCCACATAGGATTGGTATGCACTGATCCACATAAGATCCCTGAGCACTGATCTTTGTATGATCTGTCTCCAACCACCACCTCACTATCTGCCACTGGATTCCTCGCACCCAGGGCACTCGAGTTCAGTAGAATCTGCCCTCGAGATATTGGTCATACCTCGATCTCCACTAAACTCCAAAATGGAGAAACCCAAAGGAATGACATGTTTTAAGGGTTTCAACATGACAGACTCTGCGTCAATCGGATGCCCGGTCTGTGAGTTATTGGCATTTCTATCCCAAGGGACTGGCTGGTTTTTTGGTTCAAACCAACCCAACCGTACTACAACTGTGTTCAAACATTAAGTGGTGTATTCCAAAAGAACCATCTCACTCCAAGACTACCATCGACATAGGCAGTTCATCAATTAGACACCCATAGCCCAAGATAGGGGTGAAAAGGTGTAAACTGGCCAAACGGGTCCGGGTTCGGGTCCGGACTGGGGTCCGACCCAGCCCGTGGGTCCCACCTGGCCCGAGGGTCCGACCCGGACTGTGGGGGCGGCCCAGCCCGAGAGCGGCCTGGCCCAGTCTGAGGTGGCTCTACTGACTAGTCCACATGGCCCAGGTGTCCATGCCATGGGGGGTGCGGGGCCCCTGGCTTCCGATGGAACCAGCGCTAGGCACTATCTCGGTGAACCACGGTAACCGAGGGGTCCTGCTTGTAGCGCACACCGGTGGCGGCCTTAGCCGGCCACCTCTGGCTCCTCCATCGCGGTGCGACGACGCCACAGTTCTGCTGGCCTCCGCATGGCGTGATGGAGATGTGGCCCTCTACCACGCCCCGACATAGCCATGGCCACCAGCTCCTCCGTGCGGCGTAGCAGCGGCACACTCATCATCCAACCACTGCGGCCTTCTTGACCGCAGGTCTTCCTTCCGGTGCGGTGTGACAGAATACATTTTTAATTAACATATTACTCATACTTAATAAATTGATAAATAATATGACTTAGTTAAAAATAGGGGGGTTGATACATATGTACATATTTTATATAAAATATATAATATTACTTAACATACCCACTGTCATCTTAATATAGTAAAAAATGAATTTTATGAAATTTTATATACATCAGATTATCGATAAATAGGAGAATAGAAAAAGATATTTGGAAGGGTAAATGAGAGTATGTTACATCTTCTTTTATTTTTATTCATATTTTATGAGACATGGGCCTTCAATTCTTAGAGTGGGATAACACCAAAATGATTGTAATGTCATTAGGAGTCTTAAGAGTAGTTAATTTGAAATATATTTGACAATGTAATGGATCTGGAATGTTATTTTCCAATGGGGTGACATTGGTTATTTTTACTTTAATGGAAGTGGTATTTTACTTTAAATTATTAAATACAATGTTATATAAAGACAAAAAATTGTAATAATTTTCATATTTAATTTAATAAATGGTATTTAATTAATATTTATTGTTTTTATTACATTGGAGAAAAGGAATACAAAATATAATAATTTATACACATGAAATGATGAATAAAATGAAATGTAAATACTTTTTATTTATATAAAATACATTTTAAACACTGGAAAATAATTTTTTGTTTTAAAAAATTATATCAATATTTTTAAATAAATAAAATATATTATTACAAAAATTTGTTGAATAAATGTCTTTTAATGTACATTTTCATTATTATTTTACTATTACTCCAAATACCTATGGTATTCTAAAAAATAGTTTTACTATTCAATTAAAAATTCATAGCTTTTTGGATATTAAAACAATAATATTATAAAATTTGGATGAGATGATTATAAAAATAAATATTATTTTTCTCGAAATAATTTTACAACTTGGTTCATTCTAATATTTAAATATTTTTTAGAAATAATGGTTTTTTTAGAATTATATAAAATATACATCATTAAAAATATAATAAAAACAATTAATTAGTTACTTAATTTTATAATTTTTAATGCATATATAAAGTTAATTTTTTACTTCTTTTACACATAGTAAATTTATTTAGTTTTTTTTCTATTCTAATGGTCATATTACTATTTTAACTCAAGGATTACCATTCCATTGATGAAGTTACCATTTCAACAATTATTATACTTTTACAAAGGTCAAATTACTATTCCAATATTTATGTTTGGTTTACACATCCTATTAATACATTATGTATACTTCATTAATAATTTAATTTGTTTTCTATAATAGTTCAAAACATCCCCTATAGAAGTGTAACTAAGTTATTTAATATTTTGTTTTCATTTGAAATTATTCTTTGGTGGTGTGATATTTCTGGGTGACCAAAATTCAATGTGTTAAAAAAAATGATTACATTTTTTATTATCCCTTTTTATTTTTTATAATATATTTGGAATATTGAAGCCTTATTTATAATGTTATAAGACTATAAAATAAAATAATTATCATTTCATCATGTGTTATATAAATTTTATTTCTTTTTTAGATTATTAGATGATTTTTTAAACACTAAAATTCCATAAATGCATAAAAATAATATTATTTACAATGTATAAAAATTATAATTTTACATTATATAAATAAATCTTCATATAATTTACGTATATTAGTTAATATAGAAAAACTTATGAAAATATACATATGAAAATTGTGGATGTTACATTCTTCCCAATATATAAATAAACATCTTCGTGAAATATTTTTTAAGGTTTACATCTTTTTTATATTAAATTTACCAGTTAATGTCACCATAAGATCATTATTTGATAGAATATAAAAATATAAATAACATTACATTAATATTTTCATTCACGTTATAATAATTTTTTTTAATTTAATGTTTATCTACCTATGGATATATGCACAAAACAATCTATATCCTTATGAAAACCCTTATTTTAATACAATTTATTTCATGATTTCATATATAAAGCTACACATTATTTGTACCCAACAAAACTTTTAATTCTTGTGTTTTTAGATAATTTGGTACATAACATATAAACAAACAATAAAAATACGACATTATTATTTAAATGGTCTAAAATGTGCTCTTATATTCCTTAGATCTTTTATAATATTATGGTATAACCCTAAGACATACATAAGAATGATTGATCTATAAATCCCATCAAAGTGAATAAAAAATATTACCACTAGGTAATGAATTAAATTTGATCTATGTTTCATATCAAGGTTGTAATTCCCCGAACCTAGTTGACCATAGTCGTTGCATTATTACATAACATTGGAATGATCACAAAAGATCAAGTCTCAAAAGACCGATTAGTTTAGTAACCTTGGAAACACTAGATACATTCATAAGTCTTACATTACATCGAAAATTGAAAACTACATCAACATCTTGTCTCCACAATCATATCCCCTTATACTATCCCTGTAGGTCATTCATAAAATACTTCTTCACATCCTGGGAAAAATAAAACATAGAAAGTGGTGAGCTCAAATACCCAGTAAGGATAAAAATATAGAGGAAACTTTCATAAATAAGAATAAACATTTAAGGAAATGTATAACTAAAATAAAAGGCTTTTAAACTTCAACATCAGCATAATATGGAAATAATAAAATTAAATAATTCCATTTACTTATTCACATGGATATTCTACTAGTAGAATAATCGCATTCAATATCAATAACCACTTTCATAATGATGGAATGCATAATTTCAGAATATCATAACCACATAGTCAAGGCCTTGTGCCAAGACTATAAATAATCTTTTGTCAAGGACTTGTGACAAGATAGTAGTATGTCTCATGAGACCTACCGATGCATCCAGGAGCTATATTGGGCTCCACCTGTCATGTATTATGTCCAATACATTGCTCATATGAACATGTTTAAACATAACATAAACATTCATATTAAAAATTGCTTATGAAATGTCAGTACATTCTCTATAAACCATGAATGGTATAAAAATAACACATCCTCAGTCAAACATATCACAAAACCTTCAATAAAATATGTTAGTATTGTATTCTAATAAATCAACTTCAAATAAGCTTAAAATCCATCAACAGATGTTGACATTAATGAAATCAAAACTATTTGAGAGAAATATCTCTTTTTCTGAAATCATTTAAAATCCACATATTTAAAACATTTATTTTGAACATATTCTTATATGATTTTAAGGGATGCTTCAAAGATTTTATAATGGTGTAAAATTACCGCACCCACCGTATAAGTTAAAAAGAGACATTCATACCTTAATTCTGTCAAAATTGTTAAAAATGACCTTGTTTGGAAAAAGACGGAAATATTCCTTTATAAAATTCTTATAAAAAGTCAAAAGGGGGTATAAATAACATTTAAACATATTATATAATATAGTAAGAATTTTTTGAAATACATTTTTATGAAGCATTGTTGTGTATGATAAAGAGTTACGAGTAGATATTTACATATAAACAACCTCAGATAATGAAGAGATTGTGAAATAAACCATTACCTTATAATTTTACATGGTTGAGGGTAGGTTAACCTCATATATAATAGTGAAATAATTTTTTTAAAATATACAAGAATCATATACATTAATATGATATCATATATTATCTTTTAACATTGCTTTGTTAATAATATCTTAGCAATATCGTCGTTTCGGGTGTTAACTTACTCGTTTTCTTTTATATGTTTTGTTACATAAGTCGTGTTTGTTATGAATAGGTTGCATATTATTCAAATACATAATTATATCAAGTCCTTAAACATTAATTTTAATCATCAAATGAGAATTAGACTTTCATGGATATGATGGGGAATGAATCTCATCGCGTTCGTGGGTATGGTAGTCCGTACGTACACACGAGCAACAATATCATTCATTTGATATTAAAATAATTTATAATTGGATGGTATATCTTATATACAGAATTATTATTATGTTATATTTATTATTTACATCAATTACACATCATTATCATACCCATCCACATAATAATGTTTTAAATAACAATTACACCACGACGTGGAGATGGTAAGTTGTACGTACGCACGTATGGTGAGATGTCATTCAAAGGATTGATAGAATACTGAATATGGTTGTAACATATTTATAATAAAATTAAAGTATATAGAAGATACTGGATTTCTTATTTTATAATGGAATTAAAAATGAAATAATAAGTTGAAGAATAAAGGAACTTGAAAGAGGGTGGTGAAAACATTACCTCTTCTTCAGGTTCTTCATTTTTATTTGATCAAAAGGGCTCTTTAGATTGGCTTTCTGATCAAAATAATCCATCTAGTTTAAATTGAGGAAAGTTTATAGAATATTTGGGTAGGTTTTGGCCGATCCAAAATGCTATGAAGGTGTGTATAACTGGTTAGAGTTGGGTCCTTTTATAAGGGGGAGGAGAGGCTCTTTAGGAAAAACAGAAAAAATTATTTTATAATAAATTCCTATTTAGTTTATAAAGAATAAAAAGTGGATTATTCAATGTATATTGAGGGGATAGGTTGGAAAATATTCACCAATTGGTTTTTTAAAGGATTGGGTCACATTATTAACCTTATCATTTAGTTTTTAACACTTAGTTAATTAGTATGACACTAACCATGTCACTTTGTATTTTTATATTATATAGTTAATAAACATACTATATACATCCAAGTGACACCCAAGTGGTCCATTAATAATATATCTACCATTATATAAGTAATGTGGCCGAATCATAGAATTTTTGGAATAGAATATCAATTAATAATATAATATTTTTTTTAAAAACTCATTTATTTCAATTTTGACACTATTCAATAATGGATTTTCTTAAAGTATTAAAAACATTATTAATTCAAATAAAATCGATTTAAGAAGTACTAAAATGTAATATTAATAAAAGGAAATACGTGGATATCCTCAAAACTTTATAATTATAATTATTTTAACTTTTATAATACCAATTATTTTATTCTTTTATTATTATTGAAAATATTGTATCATTATTGTGTCATAAATAAACTTTATTATTCAATGTCTAAAAATTATAAATAAAATACCAATATATATTAAATATTATTATATTTTCAATGAATATTTATAGTCTAAACTATAACATATATAACCCTATATAAAAATTGTTTTTCTAAAAGATATATGCTTATGTCATTTTTGTATTTACTTTAACTTAATTAATATAAAATGTCATTATCACAAACAAGTGGATCCATGGGGTCCCAAAATCGACCCAAAGAATCCCATGGTTAGACATGTATTAAAAAATAGGTTTATCACACGTTTTAGGCTAATTTATTATTATTATAATATTGTTTTTTACCCTTATTTACCTAATTTACCCTTTAACCATGGTAAATAAAATATTTACCGAAATAATTATTCAAAATGACTAAAAATAAAAGTTATCTATTTACATAATTTGGTCCTACTAATTCTAAATATGGAATCCATTTTTCTAAATTCAAAACATAGAAGTGGTATAAATTAATTTAAAATTAATTCCTGTCATTAAAACAAAAAGCATGTTTTTAAGATATAATAACTATCAAAAGATTGACACTTGTTTATGTTTGGTTTAAATGTTAAATTATTTTCAATGAACAAAAATTTATAAAATGGTAAAAATATATTATAAATATACTTTAAAACCACTCTAATTAACAATTTATCCCTATTAATAATTTTTATTAAAAAAGTTGTTTTTAATTAAAATGTAGTAATTTTCGCTATTCATAAAAATATAAAAGTTATCTGAAAACTACCAAAATTTCACCCTAAGATAATTTAGATATTCCTAATCTATAAATGAATTCCATTTTGTGAGATAAAATTTATAAAATTTCAAAAATTAGTTATTACTGTTCATAACGGCTACTTTGATTGGTCGCGGTGTGTTAGAATCTTGAAGTTGCGTATGACACACGCTACTGTATTATTCAAAGCGAATTGTACTATGGAAGTTTGGGGTGTTACACAGGTAACCTATGAGTATAAAGGCATGATATTACATCATTTCTTAAAGGAAACATGATAATGTTGTGACAACATACATCTTGTCATAATCATAACTAAATGATAACATAAAATAAAATATTACATAGAGTAAATAGTGACATAATGGGATAGGTTTAATCCCTCATACAATAAATTATATATCATGAGACTAAAACATTACCTCGTGGATTATATTTTTTTCTAGGTTCACCCATCACAAGAGGTGCTTGAACATGTGTGCCACTTATATCATTCAATATAAGGTCATATTTTAGCACATTTCATGTTAAGATTAATAATTTTGGGTTCAATAAATTTAATTATATAATAAATGAATTATATTTAAATCATTGTGAATATTATTGAGTGAAAATGGGGATGATTTTCATAATAAAAAATATTCACCATAGAAAATTACAAGATAATTTTTTAGCATAACGAGGATACTGAAATATTTATATGAGTGATTAATGAGAGGAAAATGTTTTTAAAACAACAAATAAATCATAAATAAATATGTATTCATATTTATTAATAGTATCGAGAATCACCAATTGGAAATTAGAAGGATGAAGATAAAGATGGTGGTTGAATAAAGAGGAGAAGGAGAGAATACCATACCCAGAGAAGAGATGTCTAATGCATGAGAAAAACATCATAACAGAATTTGAAAACCCTGTATGACCTTTAGAGTGGTATGGATGTATTAATTTCTTTTTTACATGGGTTTTTAATGGAGAGGAATGGATGTTTTGGAAGGTTTATGTAGAAAAAGAGAGGTAACCTTTAATTAATTTCCATACATTGGTTTTAGACTCTATATGAAAAAGTAATCAAATTCGAAAATATTTTTGAATGTTTTTTCCCATGTATTATATAAAATTTTGGTGGTATCATTATTTTACATTTTTCATACCAAGATAATTAAAATAATACCATCATTTTTGTAGAAGTGAGTCAGGTTTAAATAAATAGAATTTATAACCCAAAATAATAATATTTGTTGTAGAGGATTAATATGGGGTATATAAAAATAATAAAATAACACAAAAAATCATTATAATAAATTATTAATATATATTTCGATACTGATAACATATATTTCATAAATTACATCACTTTTGCGTCATGGAAATATCATAATATGCACTGTATATTTATACCATATATATCTTTTACAGATAAACTCATATATCTTTGAAAATAATGAACAAAAAACACGTGGATAATTTCAAGACGATAACTTCAAAAATAATTTTTAATTTACAAAATAAATTCACTATATATGAGAATTTATAGTTTTATAATAAAATGCAGCATTTTATAAAAAATACTCTATGTTTTGACAATAATAGTTCTCAAATCCTTATAAAAAATATTTTTTTTACTTTGGAAAATTATATGATCATTTATATATAATAAAAATTAGTTAATAATAATATTTTATTAATATATAATTTATTTTAACAATTCATGAATTCATTATAATACCATGTCTTGATTAAAGCTATTCAATTCCCAATAATACAATTTGTGTTTGATTATATCGAGAAATATTTTTATCAAGATCATAATAAAATAATTTAAAAGTTATAATTAAAAAGATTTCAATATAATGTCAATTTAAT
This sequence comes from Viscum album, assembly GCA_963277665.1. Classification (NCBI taxonomy): domain Eukaryota; kingdom Viridiplantae; phylum Streptophyta; class Magnoliopsida; order Santalales; family Viscaceae; genus Viscum; species Viscum album. Next base: position 151,003,259 of record OY728134.1, on the reverse strand, counting down.
TAAAATAAAATATAAATATTCATATTTTTATATTCTAGATACAAGACACTTTATTACACTGGAAAATACGCTAAGGGTTTTGTGTGCGATTGTTGGATTTTCTTAAGGTGGTTCAGTATACATTGCTTGGAATGCGATCTGGATAAGCTTGGTGTAATCTTATAAAGGTTCTTATTCATGTTTGTATTATTTTATATGTTACTTGGACTGATTGGGGTTAAATTGAAATGATTCTATCCCCCCTTAAAATCTCTAATTAACAAGATTCATATGGCATGATCCTAGTGTTCGAGAATATCACTTCTTCTCTCTATGTCTATTAGAAATTATCATAACCCATTATATATATTTCTAATCATTATTTTTACAATACAATCGATATATTCACAACATTTATAATATATAATGTTATTATAAATTTGAAATACAATATAATAGTTGAAAACATAAAATATAGTTCACTTTTTTTATAAGACATAATTACATAATAATTCATTTATTTATTACAAAATCGTTAATATCATTTAAAAAAGGTCGAGACATTACATTTTTACCCCTTATGTAATTTCCCCCATGAAATATTCATTTCATACACTAATTTAGGAGAGGGAAATTATATTTCATTTCCTCTTATGGTTCCCATATGACATCTTCAAAATTTTGGTTCCACCATAACACTTTGACATGATGAGAAATCATGTTTTGTTAAAAAAAATTATATGTGATATATGATCTCCAATATCTACTAATTTAATGAATGATCATTATCTAATGGTACCACCTATAGATTTGGTCAGCTTTAGATCTGTGATGTACGTTCTCAATGGGGATACGTGATACCTATATGGTAACTGAGATAGGTTTAGTGGGAGGGGTGGATGATATGCCACTAATTTAATATGATCATGGATAACAAAGGGGTTGTGGTATACTAGACTATGATTTCCCTTCATCCCAATCTTCAACAAGTTTTTTATATGGAGAAATATAGAGGAACCTTTTATCTTCTAACCTCAAACTCCAGGCCTCATCGATTATTTCTTGAATATCTATTCTATTATTATTTTTTAGATTTCATACGGCACTTAAAATTTTTGTCCTTGATGATCATCTTTGCAATAATATCAAATCCCATTAGATACCTATCTCCCTCTTCATACAATCGTGTTGGAGTCTGACACCTCATCCCATTTAAATAACTATAATTTTCTAATTTAATTCTGAAATTTATACTATAGATGTGTTATAACTACATCGGGGGAATGTGCTTGCCCGAAAATAATTAGAAATATATTGATAATTATTTATTATATCCTCTAATGTTTTTTGGTTTTTTTAGACTAATAATATTTATGAGGATTATTAGCAATGATGAAGCATTGTGTTTTATCAAACTTTTGATGATGGATTTTCAAAACCCTCGATGTTAACTACAGTTGTCAATCAGAGATAATAGGGAGTGGATGTATATGAATTCTTAAAATTCCATCATCTATATATTGGAGAGTTGGTTATGAGATAAATATTCCTTTATAGTAATTAAATTCCTTGACTTTTTATAGTGGTTGAATACCACATATATAGATTTATTTCCTCTAGGGGCCCTGGGGATACCTTTGAAGAAATCCATGGATATTTTTACCATTTTCATACTAGTATGGGAAATAGTTTCATCATACCCTTATAATTTAATCATTATAACATGGCTTGTTGGCTTACCAAGAACATAGATATAAACACCATAATATTAATTTTCAGTTTATCCAACCATAATTGTTACTTCAAATATCAATACATCTGTGTGATCCCTAGATTGATAGTGATGGTTGAGCTATTTGAAGTATATAAATTTCCATCTATTTATATTGGTTTTATTGGACACATTTCATTGTTCCAAAAACAATAAACATATCTTCACCAATGTTGAAATTTTAAATATTCACTATGTGTCTTCTATAGTATCTCATCATCTTTATAAACCTCCTTGATCATCTTAAAAATATATAGTTGTGAATTTATCTAAGAAATGTAGTCTAAATAGACATTTAATATTCTATTATCCACCTAATTAATTTAAAAATTGATTGGGTCCCTTTAAATACTTACAATTAATAGTGATAATAAATATAATCTACTCAAATAATCCTCTACTTTGTTTAATTCTCTAAGATAGTAATAGATTAATAAATCATTATCATTGATAATATCTAACCATCTTTTATGGTTCGTACTAAGCTCTTGTTGTGTAAATATATAAATGAATATTTTATTGTCAGTGTATTTGTCACACATCCCATAGAAGAGATAATTCTATGAAATTATAAATTCAATGATCACCAAATCTAATTTTAGATCATGGTTTGGGTAGTTCAACTCATGCATGTTTAGTTAGTGGGAGGTATAGTCTACGACATTGTCATCTTGAATTCATAAACAACCCATTCCCTTGTGGGATAAATAAAAATTTGTCAAAAATCCATCCCCAATGTTGTGTAATGTGAGAATAGGTGTACTTAATAGCCTATTATTTAGAACATTAAAACATTCCTTACATTCTTCTCTGAAGAAAACCATGACTCCCATTAGTGTAAAACTCGTACTGTCCATGGTAATGGTGATATTTTTCACCAAAAATTATTATATTACCTAAATAATTCAAGAAAACTATGTTTTTTAATCATATATATTTGGTTATTTTATATTTAATGGATCTATTGAAATCCCTTTAATAGTAACAAAATTTCCAAATTAAGGAACATTATCCAAATAAATTTTAAATTTACTTTTCTTCACAAATAAATAATCATTTCCCCATGTGTTCATTATGGAATTAAAATCTCTTCATGTTCCTCCTTTTTAAGATAATATATGTACTTTATCTATAAAGACTAAAATAATTATTGAGGTAATCTCAAAAAATCATTTCATTAATTCAATGAATATTCTCATAGAATTATTGTGTCCAAATGCAATAAATATGAATCATTAGTTCTTTTACATAGTACAAAGTCCAGTTTTGGGGATATCGTTGTTCTTCTCTTTAACATGATAATACCTCGACCAAATATCTACAGTAATGAATTTCAAGGCTCCGTATAGTTTTTAAAACAAGTAATCAATAAGGATTTTGTGATAATTATTCTTAATCATTGTATTGTTAAGATCAAAATAATCAATGAGGAATCACATTAACCCATCCTCCTTCAGGAGGAACATGAGTGGTTTATTTCTCTTTGAAGTATATAAGTGTATGAACCATTTTCTAGATTCCCGTATAGTTTCTTCCTTAAATCCTCATATTCCATAATAACAATTCAATATGGAGTCAGGAATATTAGTAAAACACCATGTATATTATTTATTGAAATATCACCCACAATTATATTATTAAGACCATTTTATTATTTAAGAAACTCATCATCAAATTCCCTAATAATGTGAAGGTCATCAATGATGATATTCTCTATAGTCCCAATCATTTTACCTAGATACGCTTTCTCTCAATGAAATATTATTCACTTTGGATATGTTGGTACTAAATATGTTTCATCTTCATCATTTCACTTGTATATAATTGGATGGAGATTCATGATACCAAGGGTGATTTCCTCCCCTTTCCAATTTCTATTTTACATATTTAAGGAATGGTAATCCATAAATAGAATAGTATCAAATTCCACTAAAAGAATTTTTACAAGATTCTATGGGAATTTTAAACCACAATTTTTTACATTTTGGGTTTATATTATTATGATAAAAATCATTCCCATTTTTAATTTCCATTGATAGCTCAACATCCATGCTTTTTGATGGAGATTAAATAGTTCTACTAAAATTTTGGGATACAAAATAATGTGTAAAAATATAATAAAAATGTATGCCCACTACACATGAATCATTAATTAGTGTACCTCAAACAACATCATTTTTAGTATCCACCAAAGTAATTGTGCTGCTATATGCACTCCCTTTGTACCATGGAGGTTTTTATCATTGATTCTCTCAAAAAAACCATGGCTTATTGAAATATCTTGTATAATGAACATTTTCCTAGAAACTGATACATTGTATTTTTTATTTAGTTTTTACTGGAGAATTAAATTATTCCATCCCAGAAGTGGATTTTCCCATAGAAAATATATAGCATGGTTCCCTTCCATACCACAAAAAAAGCATTTCCACTTCACCCTTAATTAATTTTTGATATGATTTTCCCCACACTTTTGATTAGTGAGATATTGGGATATCATTAAACCATTATATATCTCCATCATAGCACCAAGATGAAACTCTATTTTCCAATTATTATCCCTATGAAACCCTTGAGATTCATTGATCCACATGTTTTCATTAAAGGAACATAATAGAATTTCCTCAAATCTGTCAAAATTCCAAATCTCTATGGTGATTCATTGACTAAACATCCTCCCACCAAGGATTTCGTAAACATTAATTTAGTTTTTAATGAATAATTCATAAGCATATCATGAATTTATTGTGAATTTTTCTTCATACACCATGATTTATTAATCCAGATTTTTATTGAGATTAATGAAATATTTTTCCATTTTTAGTTTGTGAGTGTGATAAAAAATTTATTTTATAAATAATTTACAATCCTTCGACCTATCCATATATTCTATGAACTCTATGATATTCTTTATTTTAAACAACATCCAAAATTTATCAGATTCTCCCTCAATATGATAAATATATAGCATAACCATCTCTTTCTCAGAGCATTATAGGACATTAAATAACTTCTGAAAGGTGTGTTACGTTGTTCTAGGATTAATGGATTTGATGATCCACTAAAAGATAAGGTCCATTTTCACAAAATTTTATCAATTTAATCTTGATATTCATTAGTGTTATATCAGTGTTAATTTTAATTCATGTTTCAATTTAAATCCCAAGTAATTTCAGAATGTATTTTTAGGAATCTTTTAACTTATGCTCCAATTAGTGTTTCCATCCCATTTGGATGACCCCTGAATTTCTCATCACATTGGATTTTAAGTGATTTTCTATTACTTATGTCTATTTAGTTGAAAAATGTAATATTATGTTTGGATATTTTGAAAGTGTTAAACAAATTAGTGGGAAAGCATGAATAATAAATTGATTACTCATCAATTTAAAATTTACCATATCTTATGAATTTCGTAGCATAAGTCTTTATTATCATTGACTGTTTGAATAATAAAAAATCTTATTGGGATTTTTATTCCCTTAAAAATAGGTTTTAAATAGATTGGGTATATAAAAAGTAATAATCGTAGGAGTTTCAAACTAGGTGTGTAGAATGTCCCGTTATCATTGCTAATGTGTTGAACGATTCTAGCTCAATGTTTTCTTTTTAAGATTATTAGTCTTCCTAAACTGTATGCTAGATAAACATATACTTGTTAAATCTACATAGGGATGTATTTCCTTAGAAACCATTTACTATAGACATTAACAAAATTTAGATATTTTTAACTTTGTTTTGTCTTTTCACTCATGATTTGACATGAGCTATAGTATTGTAATCCCAACAATAACTGAACTCTTCTATGAGGGAACTATAACTAGCCATATTCCAATTCACTTTATTTCACGATATTTTACATAAAGGTAAAAATCAATCTATCTCAAATGATTATGAATCTAATAATATTTGGGGAATTAGGTATGTAAATTTACAACATGGTACATATATACAACATAAAAGTTTGAAATCACCAAAACATGATCTGATATTTCTTGGATATTCTAAAATTCCATGGGATAACATTGGGATACACATTAGATGTATAGTATATATATCTTAGTAAGGGAAAAAGATAATGAATAGAATCTAGAAACGTAGTGAATGTGATGTAAGGGTTGTATACTGGTATCATAAGAGGTTTGAAAATAATAATCATGAAGTAATTTGTCATGATATATCCTGATATCATAAAGGCAACATGGTGATGTACAGAAAATATAAATAATGTCATAAGCATATGTCAAGGAATACTACTAATGTAACACCCCAAGCTTCTACGGTATGCTTCTCTTTGAATAATATGATAGTGTGTGTTGTACGCAACACCGAGTTCTAACACACCATAACCAATCAGAATAGCCGTTATGAATAGTAATACAAACTTTTTGAAATTATATATATTTTATATTTCAAAATGGACTTCATTTTTAGATTTGGAATATTGAATTTAGCCTAAGGTGAAATTTTGGTATTTTTCGGATAACTTTAATATTTTGTTGAACAGTGAAAATTACTAAATTTTAATTAAAAACAACTTTTTTAATCAAAATAATTAATACTGATAATTTATGAATTTGTGGGGTTTTAAAGTATATTTGGAATATAGTTTTACCATTTAATACAATTTTGGTCATTGGACATTATTTTACAATTAAACCGGACATAAACAAGTGTTAATCTTTTGATAGTTATTATCTCTTAAAAACACGCCTTTTGTTTTAAAAATGGGAATTAATATAAAATTAATTTCTGCCACTTTAGTGTTTTGAATTTGGAAAAATGGATTCCATATTTGGAATCATGATTTTCAAATTGTGTAAATAGGTAACTTATATTTTTAGAGATTTTGAATAATTAATTCGGTAAATATTTTATTTACCATGGTTAAGGGTAAATATGGTAAATAAGTGTTAAAAAATAATATTATAATAATACTAAATTACCCTAAAACGTGTCCTAGACTTATTATCTGATACATTTAAGACCATAGGAATCTTTGGGTTGATTCTGGGACCCCATGGAGCCACTTGTACGTGATAGGGATACTTTATTATAATTAAGTTAAAATGAATACAAAAATGACACAAGCATATATCTTTTAGAAAAATAATTTTTACATAGGGTTATATATGTTGTATTTTAGACTATTAATATTCATTATAAAGATACAACTATTTCCTACATAATATTATTTTATTTATAATTTTTATACACTAAATAATTTAATTTATGTATGACACAATGATGATGCAGTAATTACCATAATAGTTAAAAATTAAAATAATTGATATTATAAATACCCAAATAAATATAATTTGAGACATTTAATGAATTAAACTAATTTTCTAGAATACTATGAAATATTTTGATATATTTAATTGACTTTTTTCTAAGTAATAATTTTGTTATAAGTTTCACAAAAATCAACTATTGAATAGTGTCAAAATTGACATAAAAAAAGTTTTAAAAACAAATATTATATTATTAATATATATTAAATTCCTAGAAATATAAGGATTGGAGAAGAGACATATATCATGATAGGTGTATAATTAATGGACCACTTGGGGGTCGTTTGGATGTATATGGTATGTTTAATAACCATATAATATAAAAATACAAAGAGACATTGTAAAAGTGAAACTAAATAACTTAGAGTTAATACTTAAAGATAAGGTAAATATAAGTACCCAAACCTGAATAAATTCTATTTGTTGAGTGTTTTTCTACCTCTCCCCTCCAAAACATTTAAATAATCCACTTTGGATCTATTAGAAACCGAATATGAATTTATTATAAATTAATATTTCTAGCTTTTCCAAAGGTGCCCCTCACCCCTCTTATAAAAGGGAACTCTTCCTTCGCATTTCTTCACACCTTAAAAGCCTTTTGGTTCGGCAAAACTCTGACCCAATACTCTAAAAACATCCCTCACTACATCCTAGAGGCCTTTATTTGATCAGAAAGCCAACCTTAGGAGCCCTTTTGATCAAATCAAAAGGAAGAACCCGAAGAAGAGGTAATGATTTCACCACCCTTTTCCATGTTCCTTTCTTCTTCCTTTGTTTTTACGATTATAAGATAATAAATATAGTATCATATATATAATGTGATGTTATTATAAATATGGTACAACCATATTCAGTATTCTATCCACCATTTGAATAACATGTCACCATACGTGCGTACGTACAAATTACCGTCTCCATGTCGTGGTGTAATTGTTATTCAATATATTATTATTTGGATGGGTATAATAATGATGTGTAAGTCATGTAAATAATAAATATAACATGTTAATGATTCTATATATATGATATACCATCCATTTATATATTATTTTAATATCAAAATAATTATATTGTCGCTTGTGCATACGTACAGACTACTGTCTCCACGAACGCGATGAGATTCATTCTCCATCATATCCATTCAAGTAAAATTATCATTTGATGATTTAAAAATAATGTTTAAGGACTTGATATAATTATGTATATGAATAATATACAACCTATACATGACAAACATGGCTTATGTACCAAAACATATAAAATAAAATGAGTAAGTTAACAACCGAAACGACGATAATACTAAGATATTATTAACAAAGCAATGTTAAAAGATCATATATGATGTCATATGAATGTATATGATTCTTGTATAATTTAATAACAGTTATTTCACTATTATACAGGAGGTTAACCTACCCCAACCTAGGAAATGTACATGTTAAGGGTTATTTCACAATCTATTCTTTATCTGGGGATGTTTATACGTAATAATCTACTGGGATCTCTTTATCATCCACATCCATATTTCTTAAAAATGTATTTCAAAACATTTTTACTATTTATAATAAATGGGATAAATTAATTTATACTTTTTTTTTACTTTTTATAAGAGCTTTATAAAGGAATCATTCCGTTATTTTCCAAACAAGGTGCTTTTAACCTTTTCGACAGAATTAAGGTAAGAATGTTTTCTAACATATACGGCGAGTGCGGTTATTTTCTACCACTATTAAATCCTCAAAGCGTACCTTACAAGCTTATAAGAATATTTTCAAATAAATTGTTTTATTTTATAAATATGTGACTCTTAAATGATTTCAAAAATAGAAAGATATATTTATCTAAAAAGAGTTTTGATTTCATCTATGTCAACATCTTTTGATGGATTTTACGCTTATTTGAAGTTGATTTATTATGATACAAAACTTCTATATTGTATTTAAGGTTTTGTGATACTTCTGACTATGGATGTGCTATTTTTATACCATTCATAGTTTATGGTGAATGTATTGACATTTCGTATGCTAGTTTTAATATGAATGTATATGTTATTTTTTAACCTTTTCATATGGGAATGCATTGGACTTAATATGTGATGGGTGGAGCCCGCTATAGCTCATCGATGCATCGGTAGGTCTCATGAGACAAAATAGTGTCCTGGCACAAGGCGTTGACAAAATCTTATTTGTAGTATTGGCACAAGGCCTTTGATATGTGGTTATGATAGTCTAGCATTAGGCATTCCATCATTATGAAAGTGGTTATTGATATTACATGCGATTATTCGATTAGTATATTATCCATGTGAATAAGTAAATAGAATTCTTTCATTTTACTTTTTCCATACTATGTTGAAGTTCAAGTTTAAAAGACCTTTGTTTAAGTTATACATTGCCTTAAATGTTTATTCTTATTTATGAATGTTTCCCCTATATTGCTATCCTTACTGGGAATTTGAGCTCACCCCTTTTCTATGTTTTATTTTTCCCAGGAAGTGAAGAAGTAAATTATGAATGACCTGCAGGGATATTATGTGGGGATATGAGTGTGGAATATGGAGACAATATGTTGTTTTAGTAGTTTTTATCTTTATGGTGTAATGTAAGACTTATGAATATATCTAGTGTTTCCAAGGCCACTAAACCAATCGGTCGTTTGAGATTTGATCTTTCCTGTGATCATGCCAATGTTATGTAATAATGCACCGACTCTATGTAACTGGGGTCGGGGCGTTATAGTTGGTATCATAGGAAGTTTAGTACAAACCTTGGAAGCTATATTTAGATAATCTCTGATTAGAGCACGTATACCTAAGATGAACTTTGAGGATTAGTATAGAAGAACATCCTAGAATTTTGCTATTGTGGAGATTTTGTGAGTATTCCGAGTAGTACATCCATCTCTGGATACGAGTAGGTAGAGGCGACTCTGGCACAGATGTAACTAGATTTAAAACCTGAAAACACCGCTTTGAGCTAGACTCGAACGAGAACTGGTGCAAGACAATGGGCCTTGCTGCACTCTTGGTTACGACACTCACGGGGGATATTCTTAGGATAACTCTCATTTTCATTAAAAATCATTATGAAGGGTTTATGAGTATATAATTCCTCAAAGAAAACATTCTTATGATTATGGATTATATCCATAAATAGTTCAATTTATGTTAAGTGTTTTATAAGTATGGGATATGTATTTTGATTCATAAACTGATCTAGTTTACGCCATTGTTTAGAAATGGCGCCTAGTGGAAGAAATGGAAACTGTATCAATGCACACACTCTATGTAGGTATTTCCCTCCTACTCAAGAAAATTATACTGGAGCTGGTGATGCAATTGGTGTCGATCAGCTAATCACCATACTGGGACAACTCACTCAGGTTATGAATAATAACCTTACCCATATAGAGCACCCTGATCTTCAGCGTGGAGGATCAATGTTAGATCGATTCATGAGGCCAAAACCACCAATGATCAATGGGAGTAAAAATCCCTTAGTAGCTGAGCAATGGATAAATTACCTAGAGAAAATATTTCAGGCTTTGGGGAGTAGTGAAAGGGAAAATGTTATCATGGCAGTTTACCGCCTCACTGGAGATGCTGATCAATGGTGCTCATTGATTTAAAACATGAAGGAAGATGATGAAGTATAAAATACGGAATGGAGGGAGTTCAAAGATCTGTTTTTAGAAAAAACTTTCCTCGCGACCATCGATCAGATATGGAAAGGCAATTTCGGAGTCTGAGAAAAAAGGAGGATGAGATTGTCACAAAGTATGAGGCTAACTTTACAAGGATAGAATGTTATGCTATAGATTATATTTGTAACCCAAGAAGTATGATTGATTGTTTATTTGATGGGTTAAAACCATTTCTCCTTCGAGCATTTGTATCACAATCCTTCTCGTCATACGAAGACATTGTCTCATGTGCTATCATGACCGAGAAGGAATTCTCTAAGTCTTATGCCTTTAAAGAAAAGCATGATAAGAAGAGACCAGTTGATCAATCTGGGAATGGAAATAGGGGAAGAAGGGAATGGTTGAATATCCATCCAATGGTAAATGTGGTAAGAAACACCCCGATACTTGTTTGAAGGGAACATGAGTCTGTTACAAGTGTGGTGAAAAAGTCCACCAAGCTTGTGATTGCAAGGGGAAGAAGGAATCTACCAATGTTCAGTGCTACAATTCCAGGGAGATGGGGCATTATAAAAATGATTGTCCTAAGCGTCAAAAGAACTTACCTCAAAAAAGGTAAAGGGATCAAGGCCAAGCTTATGCTATCACTACTGCTGAGGTAGAAGCTCCGAAAGACGTGGTGGCATGTAATTTAATGGTTTCCTCATGTTTAGAAAATGCATTATTTGATTATGGATCATCTCATTGTTTCATATCTTCCCAGTTTGATAAGAAAAATAGATATTTCCAATTTTATTTAACAAGGGAGTTGTCAGTTAAAACTTCTAAGGGAAGTATCATTGCAACAATGTTTTGTGAATCAGTCCCCATTAGAGCACATAAATGTTCTTTATCTGTTGATCTCATCGTCATACCTATGATTTAGTTTGATATAATCCTCGGTATGGATTGGCTTTCGGACTATGATGCAAAGATTTATTATAAGAAGAAAGAGGTTACGATTCTTGATGATGATGATAAGGAACACCTTATCTTTAGAGAAGAATCGTCACCACCTAATTCTTATCTAGATCCACCCCCAATATCTCCACTAAATTAAATTATTGGGGAGGAAGAGAATGAAATAACAGTGGGTGGGGAAAAGAATGTTCAAATAGAGGATGTACCTGTTGTGAAAGAATTTGTAGATGTATTTCCGGAAGATTTACCTGGACATCCTCCAGAACGAGAAGTTGAGTTTTCCATTGATTTAATTCCTAGATCAAGGCCTATATCAAAGACCCCTTATATAATGGCCACTGTAGAATTAGTTGAACTAAAGAAACAACTAGAGGAATTGAGTAATAAGGGATTTATTCTCCCTAGTGTTTCTCCATGGGGAGCACCTGTTCTTTTTGTAAAAAAGAAAGACAGATCTATGAGGTTATGTATCGACTACAGGGAGATCAATGCTATAACAATAAAGAACAAGTATCCCCTACCACACATTGATGATTTATTTGACCAATTGCATAAAGCTCAATACTTTTCAAATATTGACCTTCGATCTGGATACCATCAGTTGTGTGTGAAGAAGGAAGACATTCCGAAGACAGCATTTTGAACCAGGTACGGGCATTACGAGTTTACTGTAATGCCTTTTGGATTGATTGATTCACCCTCTGTATTCATGGATCTGATGAATAGAGTTATCAAGGAGTATCTCACTGAATTTTTGGTGGTATTTATTGATGATATCTCGGTATACTCCAAAAGTTATGAAGATTATGAAAATCACTTGAACATTATCTTGAAGACTCTGAGAGGACATGAATTATATGGGTAGTTTAGCAAGTGTGAATTCTGGCTTCAAGAGATTTCTTTTCTTGGACATATAATCTCTAAAGATGGAATCTCTGTTGATCCTTCTAATACCAAGGCAATCCAATAATGTCCAGTACCGATGAATATAACTGAGGTACGTAGTTTTATTGGTTTTGTAGGTTATTTTCGACTTTTCATCCAGAATTTTGCTCGATTGGCTAACCCATTAACTAAGATCACACGTAAAGGGGTTAAATTTGTTTTGAAAAAAGAGTGTGAAGAATGTTTTGAAGAACTGAAGAGAAGATTAGTCAATTCTCCAATATTGACCCTACCATCGTGGAATGATGAGTTCGTTATTTATAGTGATGCATCAAAGAAAGGAATTCATTGTGTCCTTATGTAGAATGATAGGGTTATTTCCTATGCATCATGACAGTTGAGAATTAATGAACAAAACTATCCTTCTCATGATCTTGGGTTAGCGGCTGTGATATTTTCTTTGAAGATATGAAGGCAATACCTCTATGGTGAAAAATGTGAGATTTATATTGATCACAAGAGTTTGAAGTATATTTTCTCACAAAAAGAACTCAACATGAGGCATAGGGGATGGCTTGAATTACTCAAGGATTATGATTGTACAATACACTACCACCCAGGGAAGGCAAACAAGGTGGCGGATTCTCTGAGCAGAAAATATCATGGAGTTTTGAATGTGATGAGAATTGAAAGGGATCCAATTTCCATAGATCTAGTGAATATGGACATGGGAATAACCAGGGAAGGTGAAACATCAATGCTTTTTCAAATGGTTGCCAAACCATATTTACTAGAAAGGATTAAGAGTTCTCAGAATAATGATGGATAATTTCAAAAGAAGTTTATAGCTGTGAATGATGGGAGATTGAGAGATTTTGTGTATGAAAATGGAATTTTGAAATTCGGGAAGAGGCTTTGTGTTCCCGATATACCTGATATAAAAAGGGAAGTGTTGGATGATGCTCATAGTTCCATTTTCCTTATACACCCTGGGAGCACCAAAATGTATAGAGATTTGAAGGAACATTTTTGGTGGGACAAGATGAAGAGGGAGATTTCTGATTTTTTGTCAAGATGTATAGTTTCTCAACAAGTGAGAGCTAGAAGGCAACAGCCTGGAGGAGTCATGAAACCTCTTCCCATACCTGATTGGAAATGGGACAACATTACGATGGACTTTGTCATGGGGCTACCAAAGACCCCTAGAAGGAATGATGCAATATGGGTTATTTTTTATCGTCTTACCAAGTCAGCACATTTTCATGATATAAGAGAAGATCTACCACTAGAACATCTAGCAAGACTATATATTAATGATGTTGTGAGACTTCATGGAGTACCCCTATTGATTGTTTCTGATTATGATCCCCGTTTTACATCAAGATTCTGGAAGAGTCTTCAGAAATCCCCGGATACTGAACAATATTTGAGCACTGCCTACCACTCTCAGACAGACATACAATCAGAACGGACTATTCAAACCTTAGAATACATGTTGAGATCTTGCTCACTTGACTTTCAGGTTATGTGGGATCAGTATTTACCTCTCATATAATTTTCCTATAACAATAGCTTCTATTCGAGTATTCAGATGACACCACATGAATCATTATATGGAAAGAGATTTCGCACACCAACCTGTTGGGATGATGTTGGTGAAAGAAAACTTGTAGGTCTATAACTGGTGGAGGAAACGATGGAAAAGGTAAAGGTAATCCAAAATCACATCAAAGCAGCTCAAAGTAGGAAGAAGAGCTATGACAATAATCGGATGAAGGTTTTGGAATTTCAAGTCGGTGATCATGTTTTCCTGGAGGTATATCCATGGAAGGGAGTCATAAATTTAGGTAAGAAAGGTAAATTGAGTCCCAGGTACATCAGACCTTTCGAAATTCTAGAACGAATTGGGGTTGTAGCTTACCAATTGGCAATGCCTCCAAGTCTCTCCAACATTCATGATGTGTTCCACGTATCTCTGTTGAGGAAATATGTGCCTGACCCAATGCATGTACTCACCTATGAGGAGTTAGAACTGTAACCCGATCTTTCTTATTGTGAAGAGCCCATCAGTATTCTTGATACGAGAGAACATGTATTGAGAAACAGGACGACACGTCTGGTAAAAGTTTTGTGGAGAAACAATAAGATGGAAGAGGCAACGTGGGAACCCGAGGAACTTATGATGAAGAACCACCCGAGTCTTTCCATGTGATAATTATTCTAGAAATATTGAGGGCGAAATTATTTTAAGGAGGGGAGAATGTATTAACCCAAGCTTCTACGGTACGCTTCTCTTTAAATAATATGATAGCGTGTGTTGTACGCAACACCGAGTTTTAACACACCATAACCAATCACACTAGACGTTATGAATAGTAATACCTACTTTTAAAAATTATATATATATTATATTTCAAAATGGACTTCATTTTTAGATTCCGAATATCGAATTAAGCCTAAGGTGAAATTTTGGTAATTTTCGGATAACTTTAATATTTTGTTGAATAGTGAATATGAAGAAATTTTAATTAAAAACAACTTTTTTAATCAAAATAAATAATAATGATAAATTATTAATTTGAGAGGTTTTAAAGTATATTTAGAATATATTTTTACCATTTAAAACAATTTTGGTCATTGGACATAATTTTATAATTAAACCGGACATAAACAAGTGTCAATATTTTAATAATTATTATCTCTTAAAAACACGCTTTTTTAACAACGGGAATTAATTTTAAATTAATTTCTGCCACTTCTGTGTTTTGAATTTGGAAAAATTGATTCCATATTTGGAATCAGGATGTTCAAACTGTGTAAATAGGTAACTTTTATTTTTAGACATTTTGAATAATCACTTCGGTAAATATTTTATTTACCATGGTTAAGGGTAAATCTGGTAAATAAGGGTTAAAAAATAATATTATAATAATACTAAATTACCCTAAAATGTGCCCTAGCATTATTTTCTGATACATGTTAGACCATAGGAATCATTGGGTCGATTTTGGGACCCCATGGAGCCACTTGTTGGTGATAGGGATACTCTATTTTAATTAAGTTAAAATGAATACAAAAATGACACAAGCATATATCTTTTAGAAAAACAATTTTTACATAGGGTTATATATGATGGATTTTAGACTATAAATATTAATTAGAAATATAAAAAGATTTACTACGTAATAATATTTTATTTATTATTTTTAGACATTATATAATTTAATTTATTTATGACACAATGATGATGTAGTAATTACCATAATAGTGAGAAATTAAAATAATTGATATTATAAATACCCAAATAAATATAATGTGAGACTTTTAATGAATAAAACTAATTTTATAGGATAATATGACATATTAAGATTGATTTAGTTGACCTTTTTTGAAGTAATAATTATGTTATAAGTTTCACAAAAATCAACTATTGAATAGTGTAAAAATTGACATAAAAACGTTTTTTAAAACAATATTATATTATTAATAGATATTAAATTCATAAAAAACTATGGTTCGGCCAAGAGACTTATATCATGATAGGTGTATCAATAATGTGACACTTGGGTGTCTCTTGGATATATATGGTACGTTTATTAACCATATAATATAAAAATACAAAGATACATTGTAAAAGTGAACCTAATTAACTTAGAGTTAATACTTAATGATAAGGTTAATATAAGTACCCAAACATGTCTAAATTCTATTGGTTGAGTGGTTTTAGATCCATCCCCACCTTAAAATTTAAATAATACACTTTGGTGACATTACAAACCGAATATGAATTTATTATAAATTAATATTTCTAGCATTTCCAAAGGTCCCCTCACCCCTCTTATAAAAGGGAACTCTTACTTCACATTTCTTCACACCTTCAAAGATTTTTGGTTTGGCCAAACACCACCCAAATACTCTCCTAACTTCCCTCAATACAACCTAGAGGACTTATTTTGATCAGAAAGCCATCCTAATGATCCGTTATGATCAAATCAAAAGTAAGAACCCGAAGAAAAGGTAATGATTTCACCACCCTTTTCCAAGTTCCTTTCTTCATCCACTTCTTCTTCCTTTGTTTTTACCATTCTAAAATAATAAATCCAGTATCATATATATATTGTGATGTTATTATAATTATGGTACAACCATATTCAGTATTCTGTCCACCCTTTCAATAACATGTCACCATAAGTGCGGACGTACGGCTTACCGTCTCTACATCGTGGTGTAATTGTTATTCAATATATTATTATTTTGATGGGTATAATAATGATGTGTAACTCATGTAAATAACAAATATAACATGTTAATGATTAGTTATATATGATATACCATCCATTTATATATTATTTTAATATCAAAAGAATGATATTGTCGCTCGTGCGTACGTACGGACTACCGTCTCCACGAACGGGATGAGATTCATTCTCCACCGTATCCATTCAAGTACAATTATCATTTGATGATTTAAAAATAATGTTTAAGGACTTTATATAATTATGTATATGAATAATATACAAAATATCCATGACAAACATGGATTATGTAACAAAACATATAAAGTAAAACGAGTAAGTTAACACCCGAAACGACGATAATACTAAGATATTATTTACAAAGCAATGTTAAAAGATCATATATGATATAATATGAATGTATATGATCCTTGTATAATTTAATAACAATTATTTCACTATTATATGAGAGGTTAACCTACCCCAACCAAGTAAAATTACAAGGTAAGGGTTATTTCACGATCTCTTCATTATATGAGGTTGTTTATACGTAATAATCTACTGGGATCTCTTTATCATCCACATCCATGTTTCTTAAAAATGTATTTCAAAATATTTTTTCTATTTAAAAAAAATGGGTTAAAGTCATTTATACCCTTGTTTTAATTTTTATTAGAGTTTTATAAAGGAATCATTCCATCATTTTCCAAACAAGGTGCTTTCAACATTTTCAACAGAATTAAGGTAAGAATGTTTTTTTTAACTTATACGACGGGTGCAGTTATTTTCCACCGTTATAAAATCATTGAAGCTTCTATTACAAGCTTATAATAATATTTTCAAAGAAAATGTTTTGTTTTATAAATGTATGACTCTTAAATTATTTAAAAAATAGAATGATATATTTCTCTAAATATAATTTTGATTTCATCTATGTCAACATCCTTTGATGGATTTTACGCTTATATGAAGTTGATTTATTATGATACAAAACTTCTATATTGTATTGAAGGTTTTGTGATACGTTTGTATATGGATGTTCTATTTTTATACCATTCATAGTTTAAGGTGAAAGTATTGACATTTCGTATACTAGTTTTAATACGAATGTTTATGTTATTTTTAATCCTTTTCATATGGGAATGCATTGGACTTAATATGTGACGGGTGGAGCCCGCTATAGCTCTTCGATTCATCGGTAGGTCTCATGAGACAAACTAGTGTCTTGGCACGAGGCCATGAAAAAATCATATTTGTAGACTTGGCACGAGGCCTTGGCTATGTGGTTATGATAGTCTGGCATTATGCATTCCATCATTATGAAACTTCTTATTGATATTGCATGTGGTTATTCGATTAGTAGAATATCCATGTGAATAAGTAAATGGAATTATTTCACTTTACTTTTTCCATACTATTTTCAAGTTCAAGTTTAGAAGGCTTTTGTTTTAGTTATACATTGCCTTAAATGTTTATTCTTATTTATGAAAGATTCCGCTATATTTCTATCCTTTCTAGGCATTTGAGCTCACCCCTTTTCAATGTTTTATTTTTCCCAGGAAGTGAAGAAGTAAATTATGAATGACCTGCAGGGATATTATGTGGGGATACGAGTATGGAATATGGAGATAATATTTTGTTGTAGTAGTTTTTCACTTTATGATGTAATGTAAGACTTATGAATATATCTAGTGTTTCCAAGTCTACTAAACCAATCGGTCTATCGAGATTTGATCTTTCTTGTGATCATGCCAATGTTATGTAATAATGCACCGACTCTAGGTAATTGGGGTCGGGGATTTACAACTAAGGCAATATAAAATGGTGTAATGAGTCCCATAATAGATTAGGTTTACTCAATAATATTATACATGATGTCTCATAGGTCTAAAACATTACCCAATGCATTGTAACACTATTTTCATTCATCCATAATAACATGTACAATGGTTTATGTGCCACATAGATCATTCAACATAAGTCCATATTTCATCACATGTAATCACGTAATTAAATAGATTGGGTGGAATATATGGAATAGCACAATCAATGAATTATAGTTACATCTAGGTGAGTACCCTTGAGTAAAAATTATGGTTATTATTCACAAAACTAATATTTCACATGAAAAAGAAAAGGATAATTACGGAAGCATAATGGGGGTACTAAAAGATTCATAAAAGGTATTAGTGAGAGTGAAAGGGGTTTATCATCACTTATAAAAAATAATTTTTGTTTTAAGGATATTTAAAAATATAATATAACATGAATTTCTTGAAACTAATGGGTATAATACATTCATGATGCTGAAATAAAGAGTGGAAGGAGAATTTATGTTATTTTCAGATGGAAGATATAAAATCATTAGAGGAGATTATTATGAGTTTTGGGGCACCTTGGTATGGATACTGAGAGATAATTGTAGAGTAATTTTGTGCTATTATAGTGTTCGTTCAACATTTTTGGGATATTGGGTGGGTTTATATATCTAAAGGTAGGTGAATTGTTTATTAATTTCCAAACATTGGTTTTGGACACTATGTGATAATTTAATGGAAACCATTGAAATGAAATTGTTTTAAAAAATAGATTCTTACAAGTAATAGTGGGACTGATTATTTTACATGTTTAATTTATTTTACAATTAAAATAATACCCTTGCTGATGTGTAGTTGATTCATGCTTTCGACAAATGTTTTTTGAAACCTTAAAAAATATAATATAGGTTTTTGAAGATTCAAAAAGGGTTTATAAAAATAAAAAAACAACTTCATGAAAAAACTATCTTATACATGAAATATATATATTGATTCATGGATAAATATTATGGAATATATTAAAACAATTTTTCTTCTTTATGATGTAATAATGCATATCTTATTTTTATATTGTAGTAAATTTTGACCCAAAAAAAATTCTTAGACCACAAATTGTGGAAAAAATAAAATTTTTCTAAAATATATGTTCTAATTTCAAAAATAATATTAATTTTATATAAATAATTTTCAATGTATGGGTATGTTTACTTTTAAATCAACAACCACATTTATAGAAAAATATATATTTTTTAACAATAACTATTTTCTAACATATATAAAAAATATTTTTGACTTCATAAAATATTAATATTATTTATTTTTATTGAAATTTATTTATAATAAATTGGACAAAATTTAATTTATTTCAAATATTTCAAAATTTATTAATAAAGTAGTCTCCAGATTTAATCTACACATTTCTCAAAAATAAAATTCCAATTTTATCATCTCAAAATTTATTTTTTTATCAAAATGAATTTCTAATAATTTAATAAATAATATAAAAAAGGTAAATAAAATCATTGTTTTAGTTAAATAAAATATAAAGGAATCCTAATTCAAGGTTCTTGATACATAACACATTATTAAACTAGTAATGTTCCATTGGGTAAGATGTGTGATGGAGGGATTTTCTTTGGCTGTTTTGATGTATATGGTTTTGTTATATGATCTCTAAGATCTTGACTCATCTAATAAATTATTTTTTTCATGAATTAGTTGATAAACCATGAATTGGGCATGATCATTTTCAAGTCATTGTGATTATATCTATATCAAAATCTCTATTAAATGGGCCTCATTGTGTATGACCCTACTGGAAGAGGCCATCAATTATTCTATTAAGGTCAATTGGGATTTATCATTGACCCTTATATATAATAAAAATCTTAATGGTCATATTAAAATAGTTGTATTATCAATATTTATGATTCCTAATGGCCTTTTTAAATCTGAAAGACTTCATAATTATTCAAAATAAGAAAATTAGTGAATTATTTTCAATTATATCCTTAGATATTAATTAATTTATTCGTTCAAAGATAAGTAATTTCATTTATAAAATAATGAGTAATTAAAATCCTACTCCCAAAAATAACCAAATTTTACTCATATTCCAAATGAGATTCTCCAAATCCTTTAATTTTGTATGTTTTTCAACACATATATTGTGTACATAAAATAACATGAATGATTATTTCATCAAACATTAATAAAATTCTTTGTTTATTTTCCTTGGAAACTTGGTACATATTAGATAATATATATATATATTAAATATGATATTAATTGAATAAAATATACCTTTATGGACCTCTTATAAGTTGACAGAATCCTTTTTATTTTTTGTGATCAACTGGGGATATATATAATTGAAATTGGGAGATAAGAAACTATTAATGTGAATGAAATGGTGATATAAATAATATAATCCATAGTTGGTGTATTTTTTTCAAGTAAAAAATCATCTCATGTTATGGGATGATCGTTTATATAAACACATACATTATGAAACCCTATGAAAAAGAGAACCTGAAAAAAATCAATATAACCCTTGAAATATATATGGATATAATAGTGGTATATGATACATTGATATATTTGAGTGCATTATTAGATCAAATAATGAGATCAACAGTAGGAATTTCATATAATATGGAAGAATATTTTAAAAAAGTGAGGATTTTGGTACATTTATAAAAATAAAATATCACAAACAATAGCCATGGATTGCATCCAATATATTATATTTTAGAAATTAAAAATGTATCATTCTCATTGATAAAATGGTAGAAAAAAAAATTATATGTCATTGTATAAAAATCCCATGAGATATAAAACATTAACCAATGAATTCATTCAATTTAAAATTTCTATACCATTACTCATATAATAATATTCTTGTGATCATAGACAACATATATAAAGGAAACATATATAAATTATAAATATGAAAAAAAACTCTTTAGAAGATAATTGGATTAAATAATGATGAAAAGAAATTATTTAATTATAAACATTGATATTCTAGAAATAAGAAGAGGAAAAATTAATTTGGACAGTATTTGTTTGCATCAATAAATGAAACTGTATTTTCTTTGAACAGAGGAAGAAAAAATACTAATTTTTTTTTGAGATGATTGAAAAATAATGGAAATATGAAATCATTGGAGAAGGCTATGAATTTATCTGAAGGGGATGAAAAATTAATATTCCTGAAAATATGTTTAAATTATATAAGAGTCATTAAGAACTTTTTTTAGATAATATTAATATGGAAAATAGATAAGGAAAAGATATTTCTAGTAAAAGTTGTGAGGTTGTTGATTCGCCTTATGACTATTATAATTCATGAGTTGATAATAATTTTTAAAGGTCAAAAATTTAATAATCTATATAATTTCCTATAAAATAATAATAGTAAGACATTGGAATGAATAAAAATTTCATTACAATGATTTTGAGTTTAGGTTTGTAAAAAACGAGTAATCAATGTGAGAAAAAATATTGTCTTATAAATTATTTTAATAATCATAAATAGGTTTTGTAAATGAAAAATATAAAATATATAATAAATTTTTAAATTTACATTTATTGTTTAGAAGATATTTCATTAATGAATAAATGGTATGAAGTATGAATTTAAATCTAAGAAAAGTAAATAGGGAAACAATCCATATACCATAGGTTTTATTTTTTCATCAAGTGTTAACCTCATGTATAAAAAATTACATTCATTTAAATATATAATAAAATAAGAATATTACATTAACTTATTTTATCCAAGAATAATTATAATCATTAAAATATATTTATTAACCTTTAATTTGATATATAATGGTTTGTAATAGGTTTTTTTAATTGTCATGTTTTTATTTTGATTTTATACTTTTGATTTAGAATTTATTTAAAATTTAAATTTTTGAAACACAATGAATACAAATTTATAAAATTACAAATTTATAAATTATACTCAAGTTAAATTAACCAACCATGATTGTGGTGATATGTAATGAATTGATAACTTTATTATAGGTGGTTAATTGGCCATTAATGGGGATTCATCAAAAGAGGGAGAGATATGTTATAAATTTAAATTATAATTTGTTTGTGATAAATATATTTTATCATAATAATACCTATATATAATTAATATAAACTAAAAATATATAATGATGGTGATGTATAATGAATTGACAACGTTTTCATAGGTAGAAATTCAATGACTAATGTCACTCTTTCAAGGGGAGGGGGGGGGAAGATATAATATATATATATAATATATTAATATCAAGATAATATTATATTTAATTAATCATATTTGTTTTGGATTATATGTGAATAATAGAATAAAATAAGATTAATTACAAAAAAGAGTCAAGTAGTGTTTTCTTTTATTTTATGCTTATTTTTTTCTATGAGACTAATGCCTCGAGGGCATTATATAGGATAATACCAAAATTTCACTATGGATATTTGGATGCTTAGGATAAGCAAAATGATAATATATTTGTTATTTTAATATATTTTGGGGGATATATCCTATAGTTTTTGGTGCACTATTTATAATTGATATCAATGTGTATTTTAGGTTAAAATTATGACTATAATATTAATTCATGACCAATACATGTAATAGTGGACTTATTTAAGACTAATATTTTTCTTAAATTATTAATATATATGTTTTTGAATTTTTAATATATAAAACATTTAAATTATTATTTTTTACAAATGAAGGGATGAAAAAATGGATTTTTTTGTTGTATAGTTTATCTTTTTATACATGGGAATTAATTTTTGGGTTTACAAATTGAGTAAATAATTTTTTAATAATTTTTAAATCTTATTTCATTTTTTTATCAAAAAAAACTTTTTATTACTTATTATTTTGTTATTATGCTGATATTTTTCCATTAAACATGCAGTAATTTAAACAATATATTATACTATCCAGTATTAAATTCAGGATTTTCTAAAAAATACTATAAAGTAACTATTACATAATTTTTATTATTATATATCCAGAATTATATTCATATTAAAATATTTTCATTAGAATTAGTAATTTTAATATTTAAATATTAGAAAAATTATTTTTTTAAAAAAATGTGTTAAAATATCATTTTCGGTATGTTCCCATCCATGATTAATTTGGATATAAACATATATTAAAATGGTTGGTTGTCATTAGAGTGAGATTTTGATTTATTGGGATTTTTGAAGAGATGAAGATAATGAGAGTTTATCTCATTTTATAAATGGTATTATTTTAAAATCCAATATGTTCTTATAAATTTATGGAGTATTAATGAAATTCTTTCACAGTAATAATAAGGAATACCATTTTCCTAAAATATATTTTTTAATAAATTAACATACGACCATCCCCAAATACATAAATTTTATTATTTAATTTATAATTTTACTTTTCATAAATTTTTGGGTTGAGTTTTTAAAAAATGATGAGTATCAAGGATTTTTGTGCAGGGAACATGGTTTGACAACATTGGTTGTTTAACCATATAAAAACCTTGTCATTTGGTTCATTAATATGAAAGATCCTTTTGGAATAGTTGGTGAATGATTTTCATAATCATTAGGAAAATCTTTTGGAATCCCATTCTCTCAAGTGATGGGTGCACATTTCCCACATGTTTTGATGCACCAAGTGGCCAAACTATGTATTGTTCCTAAAATCATAAAAATATTTGATTTTTCTAAAATTTTAACAATTTCCTATAACTCCAAATGGGTTATGATACATTTAATATAATCTTTGGATTGCAATATAACCTAGGTATCTCCTAAACCAAGATTGAACTCTCAGTTTTTTGGTTCTACTCTTTGATTCTTGGTGATTCCAAAGGTATGACCTATAGTCATGTTTACTATCCCAATTATTCTTATTTCCACATCTTTGTAACCCTAGAATCATGTTGTATAAATCATAGGGAGGTATCGTGACCTAACATGATTCAGATGTTGGTGTTAGTATGTTTATATCATATATTAAGTACTGAAATTATCATTTTTGGTGGTTTCTTTCACTCCACACATGGTTTGGGGTAGGTGGTTCCATGATTTTTATTCTTATTCATATATAATATGTTAATTACCTTTAAAATTCAATTTACCATAATTTTTTTTATATTTTATATATAGTATTTTTCAAATAATTTTTTCAAACATGTGATTTTTTCAATTTGATTCATAGATGTTTAGCATAATCCATGTTCTTGATAAAATTACAAAATGGGATTAAATATTTTTTTGATTATTCAAATTTTTGAAATCGGGTTTATAAAAACAGTTATTTTTATTATTTAGTGATTTAATAATTATTTAGTATATTACCTTGATTATTTAGAATTATTAATAGTTTCCCATGTGAACACCCTTGGTTGGATAATTTTTTAGGTTTATTATACAAGATTATTTTATTTTTATCTTCAAATGAAAATATATTTATATGTAAATAAATATATTCATGTGCTAATTAACCTCTATTTTAATGAATGAATATATTTATGTCCATCTATTTATAAATTTTGTGGACCATTGTATGTTTTCAATGAAAATATAGCTCTGATAATATTCCATGATTCATCAAGGAAGTTCCTAAATTGAATTTTGGAAAGAAATTTAAATAAATTACTTTTAATTCCATTTTAAAAATTCCATGGTAATCATAAAATCATAGATTATTTTTATACTATATTTTATATGTGTTTTCCAACATTGTGTTTGAAGAACTATTTTACATTTCCATATAGGTCTATAATAGTTTTATTCAAAAAGGTTTTCAGTGTTTTTCTGAGATTGATGCTTCTAGTTTTAAATAAATTGTTTCCTCTTGAATTTGGTGTGCCCTTATGGAAGATCTATCATTGATAATCTATATTTTTATTGATGATACCAGGAGGTGGATTGAGAATTATTTTTGACTAGTATCATTCCATGCTTGGGGTACTATTTATCTATTTTCTTCTTAACATACATGTAATAATAACGTCATTTGATATTAGATTTTATAGTGTTATGTAAAATAAACATATATCTATGTAATATTTATATAAGAATGAAATCAATGTTACCAATATTCCATGGTGGGTTGTACCACTAGTGATTCTATTTGAGGGAATCTAGGTTGTTTATTAATATAAGAACATTAGCGACAGTCCAATAGATGGCTCAGAACTGACTATATTAAGGGTCACCTAATGAAGTTTTTAAGAACATCCCATGATTTTATGGTTTTACAATGTAACTCTTCTCAATTTTCTTTATTTTCCGATTTTTCATTCTATCATTATTTTGTTTTTCTCATTGAGTTCTCTTTGATTGAATTGGGTTTTAATATAATATAATGTATCTATAATATGTATTTAAAACTAAATGGTGTATGAAATGGTTTCAGATGGATTTTCAAACATGTTTTGTGTTCAAAAATATATTCTAAAAATGATTGTTCAGGTTTAGTCTTCTTTTAAAATAATAAAATGTATCATATATTTTGTTTTAAATATAGAAATGATTGTTTGATTTAGAGAAATAAAATGTTTGGATTCATAAGTGATTTCCTACTAAGAAATGTTATGGTAAAACCAAGCAGTTGACTCTGCGAGTGTCTGTACCCTAGATTGTTTTATTGGTTATGGCATTTTCATTGTATCACTCTCTGAGAGAGTGGTTTCTTTGGATGTACTGTGGGAATGAGATCACATAGAGATAGTGTGTGGCTATAGTTTGGGTTTTATCTTTTCTTCGAATCAAGTATCTTGATATTGTTTCTGTTATTTATTTATATAAATTGTTTGTGTGTTTTGGTATCTTCGTGACATGATTTATTATTATATTTCTCTATGATATTGGGAGAAATTATCCCAATTTGTTATCTCATAATTCCCAATATGTTATTTATCATCATATGGGTATTGATGATTCCCCTCTAGTATATCGCAATCTAATTCATGTGTTTAGTTCAGGGAAGTCCTGTGTTTATATATTTGAGGAAATAGTTTAATTGGAGACCTTTTTATTTTGGGATCTCAAGAATATCATAGATTAAGACTATAAAAACTCAACATGAAGGGGAAATATGAGTGTTATGAGCTCTTACCTTTTGTGAGCCATGAGTTACCATGTGTTGTTAAGAATTTATTTATGATTTTTGAAATATCATCATCTGTATTTGATGTATTTGGTAATATGGTGATGGTTTTTGGGACTATATCAGAGTTGTGTGGGTGTTTTTAACATTATTAATTTTTAAAGGGTGAATGATAAGGATGAATCAGAGGCACAAATATATCCCAAATAGTCAGCTAACCCATGTCAATACCATATGTCTATTCAATTTCCTTCAAATGGTTATCACTTGGTTGGAGCATTATCTGCCAAATTGTGCACATCCACTAGTCTCCCAGTAAATTTTGTTGTTGAAATTATTTTATCCATGTTCTTTATTCATTTTAATTTATATGTTTTTGAGATTTTGAAAGATTATTTTCTCTATTTTTCTATGGAAATTTGATTTATTTGTAGCGGAGTTTGATATTGCTAATTTATTTCAAGGTGAATGTTGAGTTTGGTTATAGAAAAGTTTATTGTTGTTTTGTAATGTTAAAAAAGCTGTTTGAGGTTGAGAAAATCATAAGGTTTTTATAATATAAATTGTGTGTTTTGGAGATGGACTAATGTGGGAAATTATTGTTCTAAAATATAACTATGTAATTCAAAATGGTTTTCAAGTTAAGTATAAAATAATTATACTTTAAATGTTAATTTATCAAATCCTTATTAAATAAAATTTATAATTATTGATTTGGGGATTGTAATTTTGTGTTGAACCTAAATTAATTTTTTTTGTATTTTAATTGATATTTTTAGTAATTTGTTGTCCTGTTTCTATCATTATTTAGATTATTCATTGTAGAATATTGTTGACAATTCATATGGATTAGAGAGTTGTACAGTTAGTTGAAGACACCACCTAGACTCATGATATAGTGTAGTGGTTATTTTACTTTTTATTTCTACATTTCAATATATTTTATATGGATATTAAATATTCATAGAGTGGATGTAGGTAGTTAATGGAAACTAATATTCCTTTTGAACTCATGACTCTATGAGGGTAAAATATTTTATTTCAAAGTTTAAAGGGACAAGTTTCCATCATTGGATGATCATCATAAAATTTTATATGTGATTTGAGATGTCATGGGAGTTCTTTAAAACATAATTTCTATGTTGATCCATAATGATGAGTTTAAGGAAGAGATAGTGGAATATCTTATGAGTCTCATGTAATGTCAATGGATGAGGAAATATAATTTCTAACAATTCAAAGTGCCATATTACTTTCTCTTGATTTTGTGTTTGATGGAACCATGAAGGCTCATTAGTTCCTAAAAGGGCTCCTCCCTAATCCCAGTGCTTGAGTCCCTTTAGTTAAGAGTGTACTATTTGAGGAGTTGGTGAATGAATAGTATACATATGCAATTTATTTTCTATCTAATACTTTACATAGTAGAATCTAAAATCAATTAATACTTAGTGAACTCTGGATATATAGTGAGAAGTGTAGACTGGATGAGCATATCATGTAAAAACATTCTCAAACTATAATTCTTTCACACAAGAAATTTTTTTTTCTTCTAATGTGGTTGGTTTGTGAATTTTAATCCTTCTTACATGGAAATTCCAGAGTCCTGTCACTATTGTGGTCGTTTGGGATACCTCTATATGTTTTATAATTGCATGGACTACATATTCTAGAGTTATGCCACCATTACAGAGTCTTGTGAGTTAAATTTGAAAATATGGACTAAAATGATGGTACCAGGATAAATTTATTTATATAATAATATTGAATTAGTTTCTTATAGTAATTAATAATGGAAGTCATAACAATTAGTTACACCTATTATGGTAAAACAAGGTTCACAAGGGTGGTTAAACAATGAATATAAGTGTTAAAAATTTCAAAAACATGTCAAAAACTTTTGTATGGACATATTTAGACCATATAATCGCAATGTATCTATAATTAATCATTATAGAGTCTTTTTATATAAAATTTGTGCATATCATGTTATCTTTTCAAAAATATCATGTGTGTCCCCCCACATATAAAAGGTCACCCTCTCTCCTCTATTTTTCATTGTTTAAATAATTTAATGTATCCAATCCCCACAAAAATCCATTCTAAAATTATATACCATCATCTTATAGGCATTATTTTTATTTGGAATCCCTCTTATGAAGGATTTATTTATAAACCTATAGAGGCTCTCCAAAGAAGATGTGAAATTCTTAAATGTGTGTATTTGGTTATAATTTTTTTACACATACTATAAAAACATAAATTTGATAATATTTAAATCAAAAAAACTATTATATACTGATATTTTATTATTTCAATAAAATAACCCAAATCATCTCCACCTCCTTCAAATAGAAAACAAAATCAACGTTCATGTGTACAGTGGACTACGATCATAAAGACCGTTGTAATTTTCTTTCCATAACCACCATTAGAGGATAGTTAATATGATGTATTAAAATATTAATATGATATTTATTCAGTTATTATACATCTAGAGTTATCATATAATTTATACCTTCATACATTCCATTCCGTAGAGGATATGACAATGTTGCTTCGGTGTACGACGGATTGCCATCTCATAAAGCGATGCTAGGTGTTTTTCACATATTCATTACATGAAAGGTATTAAGGATAATGTTAATTAATATTTGTTATATTTATGAGCAAAATAACTTCTTGTTATTACAATAGCACATTTAACATCCCACCTTCCCATCTGTTGGCAAACAATAATGTTTCTCATGCGTACATGTTGACTACCACCTCTACATAGTGAAGTGAAATGTTATTAATTTTTTTATGGATGTGCATAAAGATGTATTTCATTAATATAAATAATATAAAATATATGATATGGTATGCATAAATATTATTTAAATTTTATTTTATGTTCTTTGAATCTATTAGGAAAAGTCGAAATGGATTTCATACACATGTACGACCTATCACATCTATAACTGGTGTAATCCATTTTATCACTATAAAATAAATATATTAATCTAAAAAAGATATAAAATAAATAAATATTATATTTATATCTTTTTTAAATTATTTAAGTTATTTAACCTTGATCATATTAAAATGAAAAAAAATTAAAGAACTAAAAAATAAATGAAAAATGAAGCAATTATCACTAAAAATTGTGACGTAAAAATTGTTTTTTTATAAATTTATAATTAAATAATCTATGTCAATCATATATGGTATGATATATATGATTATGTATCAATAATATATTTATAATAAAACTATATTTATTATACTGTATGTTTATAAACATGTGATGAAACTAAAACCTAAGTTAAGTGATTCTCATCTCACATTTACTTTTGGGAGTGATACACCATATTCATCACATATTCCCTTGTTTAGTTTAGATAATAAAATATTTAACATTTTATATCATGAATATATTTCTATTTAGGATATTTAAAGGTTAATTTGATTTTATTACTTTCATGGGTCTTATGATTCATATGTTACTAAAATGGTAAGGGTTAATTTTACAATATCATCATTATTGAGAATTTTTTATTTAAGTAACCCATGGGTAATTATTTATTATATATATATATATTGTAAAGGTGTTCTATTTTCCTCACTTATGGGTACACATGATCTTTTTCAAGTAATTTTATCATTTTCCATTTATTTTTACATAAAACTATTGAGAATACTTTTAAGAAAACCCAACATAATGATTTAAAAAGCGTCAAAAAGAAAATGGCCTTTACTCTGAACCTAGTTTTTCATTCTAAAAAGGGTTTCTTTAGATAATTTAAATTTTCATTAAATATTATTATGATATATTTTAATAAATTATTATTATTTAGAAACTTCCAAAAGAATAAATTTTTATGACTATGTGATTTTACATGAATAAAATTGTTAAATTTATATTAAGTATTTCACTAGTATTGGTAATACACAACATGATACAAAATTATATGATCTAATCTTTTATATTCTATTTTTGAAATAGTTCCAAACAGATGAAATGGTAACTGTATAAATACATGTATCCAATGTGAGGGTTTCCCTAATGGTAATGATAATGAATCTCAAGATAGATATGATAATAAAACTAAACAAATTTTTACAATATTGGGGGAGATATATTCTGTTATGTGAAAAATTTCAATCCCATATAGGGTATCCTAAGGACCCATATATTGTGTAACAATGTTATAAATTTGTTTTTCGATATCCCCTATCATTCAATGAAAATACGAATCAATTTTAAATAAGAATATGATAAGTTCAATAGATTAGGTATTAATTTGATTGTGAAGTAATGAATGGGAGAATATTTTCATTGTATTTTATCTTCTCTCAAGAGATGAGGATCAATGGTGGTTATTGATTCCAAACACTATGATTGAAGAAGAAATATCAAACATGGAATGGAAGGATTTTAAAGTACACTTATTGGGAAAGTAGTTTCCTCACAAGAAAATTGACGATATATAGACACAATTCTACAGTATAAGGAAATAAGAAAATGAAAAGGTGTATTATTACGAATCCAATATGACATAGTTATAATGTTATTCTAATATCTACTAATGTTATCCAAAGTAAAATATTGACTGTTTCTTTGATTGAAAAAACCAAATACTTCAAAAGTAATTAGTATAAAAAACATTCCCATCAAAGGAGGAAATAGTATAATTTTTTATCAGGATATATAAAGGATTCTGTAAGTTATATGGATTCAATTTTAATCAATGGAATATGAGGAAGATAGTGTAGAAGGTGGATAAGGATAAAAATTGAAATCACGGTTTTTTTACAAGTGATAATTGTTGAAAGAATCACTCAGGTTCTTTGTTGTCCGCAAAAGAATTTATCTAAAATTTTAAAGAGAATGGCTCCCTTGCTCATGATTTCAGAGGAAATAAAGATGGTTTTAATGATAAATTATTAAAATTTATGGGAATGTGGAACTGAGTAAATGAATTCCTAAAAAAATCAATGGAATACACCTTATAATTATCTAATGGATCATAGTAATGCTTATTTTGTTACTACATATGGTGTGGAATGATTATGTTTCAATTGTGTGGATTAAATAATTATATTATAGGGGTATTTGTATCAATTATATTCTAGTTATATGAATTTAAAATGTATAAATATTATACTAAAATACGTTTTCATTGTGAATTTGATGCCATATGTTGAATGGCTATAGTGAAAAAGAAAATTGATTCAATGGAGGTTTATATTTATTGGAAAGTACATGATTAAGGGAAGATAACCCTTAATATGTTCTCTATGTTTCCCTAATAATGATTATGATATGTTTTTTGGATTGTATGGAATCCATGAAACTATCTATGTGATTTGCTGGGTTACGTTTTTATTGATAGTGTTTACTATATTTTCGAATTTATGGAATATATTCAATAACCCATTTTTTTGGAATAATACATGGTTTATTTATTGTTTTTATGGTGATCAAGGTATTCAAACAATTTTAATATGATCTGATGATCCACATTATATTGTATAGGTAATGTGATGTTAATTTAGTGACCTTACAAAAAATATTTGTACTTTGAATTTAGTGAAGTATATTTTGGATGATTATTATGGTAAAATAACAATTAAATGGATTAAGATAATGTTTTTAGTAACTAATTAGGTAATAAAAATTAATTAATTATATTGGATAAAAATATCTAACCATTATTGTTTTAATATATATAATATGAAAATACGGTTACTATTTTATAGATAATATGATCCGTTAAAATTTAATTTTATCAATTCAGACATAAGTTAATCATGGACATTGATTTCATGGAGTAAAAAATTAAGTAAAACCAAAGGGTAAAATTATTCTTAAAAATATAATGTGTAATTATATTTTCTATTTTCATTTATCATGATATAATAATAATTCAACATCTTGGTGAAAATGGACTCTAAAATTTTTCCTATTTAATACTTATGTTTTGAATCAAATGACCTTTCAACTCATCACATATTTATCAGTTTGAGGTTCTTATCATTACATTAATCACTCAATTTCTTTTGATCAATGATCTATATCAATCTCCATAAATATTTACTCTTTTCATCCATGTCCATGTCTTCACTTCCCACCTATGTTTTTAAAATTAGAAACTAGGTTTTTTGTTTTACAAGATAATAATTGGAAATCCCATTATTAGTTATTAAGATTATTTGTTATTAACATTTAATGTGATCTGGGTTTCCTAAGAAGGCATTTTAAAATATAAAACCCTTATTTTCTGATATCAATATTAAATTTCATTGACACAATTTAATTAAGCATGAATAATGAAACACCCCAAGATCTAAAAAGAGGAATAACATTATTGAAAGTGTGTATGAAATGAAATAATAAGTTTACAAGAGATTATAACACCATGATACATTATCAAATATATATTTTATATAAAATAAATATCCTAAACAGCTTGTGATACATTCAACACCGGGTTTAAAAGATGCATCAAACCTTGTTAAAATAATAATACTTAAACATGACCATTATACCCAACCTGTTATGTTTGAGGGTATGAATTGTAATAACTATTATTTGGAAATATATAATTTATACATATCTAAAATAAATTCATTGTTTAAAAATATACAATAATTAAAATAATAAGTACTTTAAATAGAACTAAATTTTTCTATAATTTTTTTACTTTTCTATGTGGCAGATTATTTGTGCGTAGCGTAATAATTTTAAAATTATTTATTTAAAATTTAGAAAAATTATTATGACAAAATAATACTCATTTTATAAAATCTATAAGTTAAAATTATCTATTGGTGAACTTTTTGAAATTTCTAAAATGATTAAAATTTTGATTTATATTAAAAGACGTCTTATTTTTATTGAAAAATGCCTTTTTAATTAAATGATTTGAAAATATAAATTATTATTAAATTGTATTTAATATAATATAATTTAAATTATATAGAAATATATTTAATTTAGGTCATCATAATAAATTTTCTTTTAAACTTTTTTATTAAAACATTCTATAATTTTTAGATTTTTCTCTTTGTAAAAAATTAATTACCTTGGTTAAGGTAAAAATTAGTTTACCATTGGGTTAATCTCAGAAGATAAGTGTCACAAATGAACCAAAACATCTAAAAATACCATTTTAGGAATGTATATCGACTCTATAATCTGAAAGGATCAACAATTATCCATTTTTGAAGAATGTTTCATGATAAAATGTGGGCATCACTTTATATTTAAAAAACATCCATGTGTGCTATCTCCCCGCTTATAAAAGGACTCACACTGTCCCCCATTTTCACACATCCATAGACATTTTTTTTCATTCAATAACTACCAAAATAACATTACTAATACCTTTATAACATCATATATTCCTTATTTTATTATTAATCCCTCCTATGAATCCATTAGGAATAAACCTAAATAGGATTTATGAAGATGTTGTTAAATTATAAAACATGGTAATTTGTTTTATTTATTATTCAACCTTATTTAAAACCGTATTAAAATATGATAATATAATAAAAGTATTATATAATATATAATGGTATATTATTAACTTATTTAATAACCTAATTTCATCTTCACTTCAATCAAATGGGAAACAAAACCCTTGTCCATGTGTATGGGGAACTACCATCTCATGAACTCTTATAATTTGGTTTCCATAACAACCTTTGAAGGATGGATATAATAATTTATTATAAATATTTATAGTATATTTATTACATTTTTATAATCATTTAATTATGATATAACATATAACTTCTTACTTTCCATTCTGTATGGGATACGATAATGTCACATGTCTGTACGACATTCTACTGCCTCACGAACTGTTGTAATTTATTTCTTAGTTACACATTAAATGGAGGGTATTAAGGATGATTTTAATGAATATATGTCATATTTATGTACTGAAAATACTTATATAAATATAATATCCTTTATAAATTCAAACATTTAAATCTATTGAAAAATAATAATATTTGCAATGCGTACATGTGGACTACTTTCTCCATATAGAATGTGAAATGTTTTTCATTTTATTTTATCTTGGATTGAAATAAGGATTTTTAGGATTAAAATAATTTATATAATTTATATATTAATGTTTATGGAATAGTGATTTAATATTTATTTTCCTTATGATCCCTCCTAGAAAATGGAAACAACATTTAAGTGTATATTCAGTCTACCGCCTCCATGAACGGTGTAATTCATTTTCAATCTTTAACATTAAAATATTTCTAAAAGTAAATATATAATTAATATAATGTTATTTATAAATTCTTTTACATTATTTATATAATATTTTAATGGTAAAATTACAAGGACCAAAATTACCGAACAGAAACATAGAGCAAAAAACGAAGCATTTATCATATGAAACAGTGATTTTACCAAATAATTATAAATGAATGGGTAATAAAAGACTAAATTAATAATGTATGGTATGATAAATTTAATTTTTGAATTATAATATATTTCTAATAAACCTATATTTTTTATACATGTGGTTCAGACACATAATAAAAAGTCAACTATGAGGTAAGGGTTTCTCATCTCACTTTTACTTTTATGAGACATACAATAGATTCACCACTTATTGATTTGTGTGTTCTATATATAACCCTTTTGATGTGATATATAAGGAATATAATTCCCTTAACATTATTTAAATTATAATTTGATGATGTTTATTTTATTGGGTTTTGTGATTTAAAAAGATACCAAAATGGTAATGGTTTACTTTACAATCTCATAATTATTGAAGATTGTTTTAATTTTAGTTTCCCATGATATAATTATTTGATATTTATATATTATAAAGAATATATATTATTCTCCTCAGGTTATTAATTGTTTTCAAGTTATAATACAAAATTTACACTCATTTATTTTTAATATGATTGATAAAATGTATTTAAAAAAATCATTCAATATTTCTCCCTTCGATCAAAAATCATTTTACGTCAAAATCATTTTCCTTCGAAAAATGTATGAAAAATGTTTTGGACCATTTAAAAATTATTTTTTAAATTATTTTTTTACCAATTTTTAAAATTTAGAAATTATTTTTAATGAAAACATCATGTCATTTTCAATGCAATGAACATTTTACATTAACCAAAATGTTGAAGGAATCATTATTTTAATTTTTATTGAATGAAATGAATATTCCACTATTATGATGACTTAATGTTTGAAAGAGTATTTTAATTGTTTTAAAATTTTATTTGTACATAAAATTATTTTGGAAATTTATTCGGAAATTTTTTTAATAAAATATTTTCAATGTGGTAATTTTATTTTCCAATATAATGTTTTTTAATGACATTTATTTGGTATTTATATTAATCATCCACATCAACACATTATTTTACATATGATACAATGGGAATATTTTGTATTTATATCATCATTATTTGTTCTTTGGATGGTTTATGATCAGTTTGACAATGGATGTACAATTTGGGTACCATTCAATTTTTCCACTAAAGGGTTTAGGATTATATTTATTTGAATTGTGTAATTATTAACATTCATAAGTTTTTTTATGTAGGAATAATTATCGTGATTATGTTTCATCCATTTAATATGAGGACTACATTGATCATTGTATGTGATGGTTGGGTCAAGGATATAGATAGCCCCTCATTGCATCAATTAGTCACATGAGACAAATCAGTTGAGAGTATTAGTTGGGTTTCTACCCAAAGATTTAAACTATATTTTCAAAGGTCTTGACAGAATGTTTTATATGTATAACATTAATTAGTACATCATTACGATATAAATTATTTATTTCTATGTGATTATTATAATATTTATTATATACATTAATAAGTTTCAAGGTTATGTGATTATTTATAAGGAAATATTTGACCATTATTTATTTCGTCCATATTATGCTCAAAGTATTTATTATAGGTTTGGTGTTTTATGTATTTAACCTTATATATTGATTATTATTATATATTAATGATTTATTTCACTTTATTATTTCCCTTATTGAGTATATAATATCAACCCTTTCTTTTGTTTTATTTCCCCTAGGATACCAAGAAGAGTATTGTGATTTATATATAGTGAAATGCGATGAGGAATAATGAAATTCTCTATGTTATAATTTTTTTTTAATTTTAATGTGAATTTAACGTAAGTATCTAGTTTTATATGTCTTATAAACTATTCAGTGCTTTGTGATGCCATTTCGTGTATCATATGCCAACATAATAATGTAATCACCAACTCTGATATAGTTGGATCAGAGTCTTTACAATTCTTCCCAATTGTAAACCCTAATCCATTATTTAGTGGCATATTCTTTAGAGAAATCCAAAAAAAATTATTCACTAGTTATTTAAAATAATTTGAACATTTATATGGACACAACCTTGTGTTTAATAAATATGATACAATAAATGTGACTAAATTCATTAATTATTATAATAAACTAATTATATTAATTAGTTGATTACCACCCCATGGTCCAATACACATATGAATTAATGTCATATAATTATTTAGTTGATTGAATCTCCACCAACATCTATATAGAGTAAAAAAACACCCCTTTAGAAATAATAATCATATATAGTAACTTTCTATTTTTATAAAGGGAATATCAAAAAAATCTACTCAACTAATTTTTCATAAGTTCTTTTTTTCTTATTTGTACAAGTATTTGATTCCATAAATCACTCATTTCATTAATTTTTAGATAATAAAGAATATATTATCACATAATTGAATATAATTTTGAATCCACTATTCTATATTTAATGTAGTTGAATATTAACCCATTCTTATTGAATATGAATTCATTTATTTCATGAAATATTTCTGAAATAATAAACTGATTATCCTTAATCTATCAAAAAATAAAAATTTCTAGATATTATATTTTCATTCCCAATAACTATTGATATGAATTATCTAATATTATTTGAGCCATAGTTTTTAAAGTAGGTTTTCAATATATTTTAGAAATTATAAATCTCCTAACATGTGAGAGGTAAATCTTCAATTAAAA
Organism: Viscum album; assembly: GCA_963277665.1. Taxonomy (NCBI): domain Eukaryota; kingdom Viridiplantae; phylum Streptophyta; class Magnoliopsida; order Santalales; family Viscaceae; genus Viscum; species Viscum album. The sequence goes on along the minus strand of OY728134.1, from coordinate 150,965,509 downwards.
TTCTATGGATGTTCACCTTTGGATTATTTGAGTACAACATCCATTAGTAATTATTCACCCCCATTTTCTAATCTATATATTAATATTTACTTTATTATAACACATATTTTATTGAGTTGGTAAAACTATGATTCATTCATTTTAATGCTTACTACGATGGTCACATTATCTAAATACATCTTCCTATTCATCAAAACTGTTTAGAGGAATCATTTTATTTTCCTTCCACCAATATTGGGGATTGAATCCCTCACACATTTCCTCCTAAGTCTCTAATGTATTTTATGTTACTTTTAATTCTACCCATGAATCTTTTATGTTTTCATAATGCCTCTATATTATCAACATAAACCATATAAATCATACTTTCCTATGTATACAACATGTTGTACTAAATATGGTACTTGTTTTAAATAAAATATTATATCAAAAATCATTGATCCTTTTGGTTGGAAAATTTTTTATTGAATCCATAATATATTATTCTTTAAATTGTAATACTTCTTAGCTTCTCCAAAGTAACATTTTATTGCTGGTCCTTATTTTATTTTTTTATTCTATGAATTTTTATATTTCTAAGTGTCATTAAATTTATCCACAAACTATGAATTCGTGGATTTATTATTTCATTTTGACTCTTCAATAAATATTTTATAATTATTTAGTCGATCTTGAGTTAAATTTATTATCTTCCCCAACTTCAAACTTATTAGGATATTCTCAAAATTGGGATATTGAATTTAGAATATTGTATTTTAATATTTTAACATATTCATCATTTTTATAAAATTATATTGAAAATAGAAAAACCCCTTCTCAATTAATTCATATATTCTTATATCTTGATGTTATGAGTATTTGTATCATCAAGAATCTTCTTCATCTCGTAAATCTCCCTTAAATGATCATATGTTTAATCTAAAAAGATATCTTCTTTACTATTGGAGTTCTTCTTATATTTTTAAAATTTTTCTAAATTTTTCTACATAATAGAGATCACATAGAGACATTAATTAAATAATATCTTCATTGTCACAACCCATCCCCTGGGGCCCATGTCGTGACTACCCCATGCCCTCTTTACATAGGCCAGGGGATGGTGACTATCACCAATGGCATAAATTGCTAAAACTAGGATGGAATTAACATTATAAACTAGAAACACACACAACATAGTTAGATGGAAGCAAAAAACTAAATAGAAATTTATATAAAAAAACTTATGAAATGTAAATGGGCTATAAATACAAGACCAAATGTAAAGTACAAGTACAACAAAAAAGGGACAAAATACCTAAAAGGTGAAGAGAAACTCCTGGATCGTCCACCACAGATCCTAACTGTAGTATAGGTATAGATATCCTTCATAGAACTCCACGTCCGTCCATCTCTTTAGGGTGCCGACTAGTTGTATGATCCACCTCTTAGTACCATCCAGTCCTGCTGCTCTGATCCTCTTTCAACGTGGTCTGTCATCGACAACCAACACAACGAGGTGTGGTTGTAACACGTGCATGGGTGAGAATAACGACACATAGTAGGGACCCAGAGACCCTCATGGTCTAAATAAATCTAGCAAGGATAAACCACAAAGTAAGAAAATAAACAGATAACCATTACTTAGGTATATACCCATTCATATACCTATGTTATCTTGTAACCCAACTCAATCATGAGAAAAAAAACTCATTGACTCAACTTAAAATAGTATTTTCATTATTGAAACCATGGTTGTTGGAGAACTACTCCTCTATCGAGTACCGTGGGCCTCCTGCAACATAAAGGTTCATCTCACTAGACTTTGACTTCTGAGGTACTCATCCCGTCGAGTACCATTAGTCTATCGCCAACTTCCAAGCACTCCTCTGTTGTGGGTCTGCCGCCAACTACCGGGCGCTCCCCTTAATAGCCTATAGTGGAACTCCTCTTATCGAGTATTGCGGGTCTGCAGCCAGCTACAAGGAGCTACTCTATCGTGGGACTACCACCAACTACCAGGTGCTCCCCACTAGGCTAGTCGAATCACTCCGAGTCGAAATGATCAATTAGTCATCAGGTCTATCAGCTACGAGGCCTCTGCAGTCTGTCTGCTTGTCACTGGAAGGATCTCCTCCATGCGCTACCGGGAAATACTCTAATTTTCACGAAATGATACGAAGACGTATCGATGGTCCACCAGGTCATAGGGGTCTCAACTCAATAGACGGCGCGTCAATCGGATGCTCGGTCCATTAGTTATTAGCCTTTTAGTCCCGGGGCCCGGTTTGATTCATGTACAATCCAACCAGACCATATCTCAACTAATCCCTGAACTCTAGTGGGGAATATTAAATGTGATGGCTACACTCCATGAATTTCAGCATCGTTGACAATTCGTCAAAAAGATGTCTGGTGCCATAGTTATGGCCCAAGGAAGTAATGTTTTGGTAGTGGGCCCAGGTCCGGTCCGACCCAGTCGGGCTGACTCGGCCCAACCCAGACTGGACCAACCTAGTCTAGGTCAACCCGATCATCCCAAAATGTTTGTCCAGGCCCGCGGGGCCTGGCCTAGTGGACTACGTGGGTGGTTCGGCCTGGAGGACACAACGTAGGTGACTCTTCTCAGAGGTCGAGGCCAGTTCGACCAGTAGTGCAAGGGGCGTGGCCTGGGCGACTCGGCTTGGGTGGTCAGGTCGGTCGGGGGATCATCGGTAGGCCTCACAGAGTGCGGGTAGGCCACGGGTGTACCGAGTAGTGCGCGGCAGGGGACATTCATGCCATGGGGGCTCCGACAAGGCATCGGGCAGGCCGCCGCGGTGTCGGGCTGGGCGTGGCAGGCGGGCCACGCGCCGGGGAGGGCATCAGGAGGCTGCGGGGGTGCCGGCAGGGCACCGAGTAGGGCGCGTTTGCGGCCGAGGCAGGGGGAGTGGGCATCAGTAGGGCACCAGGTGGGGTGAAAGGGCTGCGGTTAGGCAGGTTGTGCGCTGTCCAGAGCGCGAAAGGTCACGGGTAGGCGAGCCACCTGTCGGGCAGGGTTCTAGGAGGCCGCGGGTGCATCGGCAGGGGGTCGCTCATGCCGGTGGTGTTCGGACGAAATCTTCGAGGTGCTGTGGGGGAGTGGCGTGATTCGCAGAGGTCGTGGGTATTTCATCCTTGGTCATTGTCTCCTTCATCGTCGTCGGCTAATCTCTTTGTTGTAGAGACATCACAAAAGATCGGCGGACAGAGTCAGGCCATGGTAGTTTGGCCCGCACCCTTCGTGTTTAGTGGTGATAGCAATTGTTTTGTAAGTATGATTCATAAAAATTCCTCATTTTCATTATTGATAGAAATGAAGAAAATAGGTAGAGATCATACATAGAAAAAAGTAATACCCTACCTTTCCCGTAGTTGGTTTTCGTTTGCGCAAAAAGGAGGTCGTCATTCGTTGACGGAGTCACGGAAGAAGACATAGAGGATCATTGTTCGTAGAGTCCGCCAAACACTTCCAAACCCGAGTTGTTTTGGCTCTATGACGATGCTCAACATCATTATTTGACTGATAAAGAAGTCGAATAAGGTCTGTGTTCTTTATTATTCGTTGGAGAAGGCGTAATCATCTAAGTGTTGGGTGCAGCTTCACATTGTCAGCGTTTCGTCACTGTGAAGTCGTCTAAAATCTTCCTCCCAAGCTCCCTATATATAAGAGAGGGGGATAGGTATGTAACCGTCATGGAATTTATTACTGTTCATTTATTAGGAACTTTCCAAAATTCCAACGATGCGGTTACATAATTTAAAAAAATGGGTCAAGCAATTTAAATAGCGTTGGCGTAATTTAAGAGGTGTGTTGGCTTAATTATTGGGTGGATTCCTAGAGGATTCCCCCACATAGACTGCATCAAAAAAATGATAGGATTTAATTTTATGTTGACACATAAAATTAATTGATAAAATTTAATTTTTTTGTTGAAACATAAAATTAAATTGAAAGCATTTAATTTTATGTTGACACATGAAATTAATTGACGGAGTTGAGAGGTTTTGATCTCGGGTGGTCCCCACATCGTAACCTCCCATGGGAGGTTATGTTCAGGTTGGCCCCACCACCATAACCTCTCATGGGATATTATGGTGTGTTTGTCCCACCTCCAACTCCCATGTGGAGGTTTTAACCAAAAATCACTCACCTGGTAGTTTAAAATAAAAGAAAGTGTTTTACATGTTTTTTTAAAGATCCAATAACTAACTTTTATTCTCAACCAACTTTCATCGAGGTGAAAGAACTCTTAAGTAAAGCCTGCCGCTTCAAGTTCAACGGTGCCCTCAGATTTCAATTATGTGCATCAGTTTAAAAGTTACAAATCTTCATTTGTGCATTTACTGAACCTTCCAGAAAAAAAGTTCAGAAAATTATTAACAGTCACCCTCGACATGCACTGGTCAAGGATAGGCTCTTTATAGGTGAAACATGCTGCAAGGAATCCAATGGTGGACTTGAATTTTCAATTCGAGTTACCGTTTAGATGTTATAAATTTTATAATAAAATAATTGTCACTTTATTATTTTATTTGTGGCGAAAAACTATCTTTCTCTAGTGGCCCATGCTGACCAAAGTTAGTATCTACATCAAGAATGCATACAATCATGAGTTTAGTGGTGGTCTTATATTTTTATTCTGAGTTACCTTTTGTGAGTTATAAGCATTTTAAAAATAAAATTATTTATCAAATTATTTAATTTACAATTATACAATTTTTGGGTTTTTTCACAGGAGGCCCGCACAGACTAATATTAAGCCACACCAAGGGTAAACCCGCCATCCTGAGCACAATATTTACCACAGATTTTCGATCTGAGTTACCATTAAAATATTATTCCACTTTTTTCATGAAAACTTCTTACGTGCATTAACATAATCTTAAAAAAATTATCGACAGATCATTGTAGGCACTCCAGGACTAGGAATTGCGCGTCTTCATATTTTGAAGACCTGAAAAATTTACATTTAAATAAAAAAATTACATGGAAATTATCATTCTTTACATTCTCTCCACCTCAGGGAACTACATCCCCATAAGAAACAACTCACAACTAAGAGAATAAGTGGGGGTACTGAGCACGCATCTGAGCCTCCCGTTCCCATGTGCTCTCTTAGAGGTTTCCATGATGCCATTGAATATGCACTAGAGGTATCAATCGTCCTCAATGGACCAGCTCTTGACGATCCTCAATATCCACTAGAATTTTTGTGAATGTTTCCCCGTCATCGATGTCCATCTCTCCTAGGTCGATGATGTGGGAAGGGTCATGCACATATCCCTTCAAATTGAGATACGTGGAAGACGTCGTGCACCCGGTGTAACTAGAGTGGAAGTGCCAAGAGGTAGGCCACCTCTCCCACTCTGTTGAGGACCTGGAAATGTCCGATTAATCTCGAAGATAACTTGTCGCCTCGGCCAAATCTTCGTAGACCTCATCAAGGTGAGACCCGTAGAAAGATGAGGTCTCTATACTTGAACTCCAGAGGTCTCTTTCTCCTGTCAGCATATGACTTTTTTCTTCATTGTGCTGTCTTCATACTCTCTTGGATGATCTATACCGTCTCTGTGGAAGCCCGTACCATCTCTGGTCCCACTAGTGCCGACTCTCTTAGGTCGTTCTGGCATGGTGGTGATCTGCAAGGTCGACCATACAAGGCCTCAAAAGGTTCTATCCTAATGGTGGAGTGATAGCTTTTATTGTATGAAAAATCATCTAAAGATAATTGATCCACCCTTCTGTGACCTAAGTCGTGGACACATGTGTGGAGCATATCCTCAAGGATCTAGATGGTCCGCTCGATCTGACCATCAGTCTGAGGATGGAAGGCGGTGATCAGACGTAGCTGTGTCCTGAAAGCCTCCTAAAACCCCTTCCACAGCATGGAAGTAAACCACGAGTCATGATCAGATACAATAGATGATGGTACTTCATGTCCCCACAAAATCTCCTTCACATAGAGGAGTCACATTCTTTCTACTGAAACCAGTTCTATGATCGGTAGGAAAAGGGCAGACATGGTGAGTCAGTTTATGATCACCCAATTCAAGTTATGACCCATGGATGTACCCGGAAGACCTGTCGCGATGTTCATGGATATCCCATCCCACTTCCACTTTAGGACCTCTAATGGTTGTTCCAGGCCTACTGGTACATGGTGCACTGACTTCACATGCTGAAATGTGAGGTATCAAGAGACAAACTCTTCCATCTACTTCTTCATACCTGGCCACTGGTGCTGCCTTTTGAGGTCCTGATACATCTTCTCCACACCTGGATGTACCTCTAGAGGGGATGTGTGGAACTCCCTCAGCACATCTTCAAGATGTGTTACTGGTACCAAGGTAGGTCCTCTAAAGAGGATGATGTGCTCCCCACCTTCAGAAAATCCATCAGGTGCCTACCCTGTGGATATCTGAGCACGCTGCATCTCGCAGTCAGTGTCCCCGTGTTGTGTTCCACTGACTCACTAAAGGAGTGGGGGAGTGAATGTAATAGAGTGTAGAAAGGCCACTCCATGTCTATCCACAAAGGATATATGTAAGGTACTCAACTGCACTATCACCTTACATAGAAGCTGTATACATGTTCACCTACTGAGGGCATCTGCAAGAATGTTCTCCTTCCCAAGAGTATAGACTAACTCGAAGTCATAGTCTTAGATGAACTCGTGCCAATGTCCATGTCTCAGGTTCATGTCCTTCTGAGTGAATATATACCTGAGACTCTTGGGATCAGTGTACATGATAAAACGTTCACCCATCAGATAGTGTCCCCACATCTTCAAGACGAAGACAACTGCTTATAACTCCAGGTCATTCATAGCATAGTTCTTCTCATGTTCTCTCAGCTTATGAGAACCATATTCTATCACTAATCGCTCCTGCATCATGACACATCTGAGTCCGGTCCCTGATGTGTTGCAAAAAACTATGTACCCTACGCCTTCCTCTGAAAGCCTCAAGATTGGGGCAATTGTCAGCCTCTGCCTCATCTTCGGAAAGCTCTACTGACATCTCTCTAACCACACGAACGGTTGTCCCTTCTTCTCCAAAGCAGATTGTGGTGCTTCTAATCTAGAGAAGTCTGGCACAAAGGTAATTATTTCTGACTCATGATTGATCGAATCCACCCTCTTATGAATGTGTACATGTTGTGCTACCTGGGTTTTCCATTTTCACCAACCAAGGAAAACCCCATCCAAATATTGTAGATAATCTATAAACTATTTGCCTAATATAGTCAATCTATGTGTGAACATTGGATTTCAAGTCCAAACCCAAACTAACATCATAAGGCCTCGACGCTGCCACCATGTGGTTCCAACTGAAACTCTTGCCTTAAGGGTTAGATCACATTGTCTGCGTAAGTGTGATTATCGAGTCACCACCCAAAGGTATCTCCAGACACGAGGCTCAAGTCAATAGTTTAACCAGAAACTCTAGGTCTTGGACAAGATTCGTGGAAGGAAGGAATGATTGGTACCTATCTCTATTGTTATGGCAACTATATGTAGACACAGACCAAACCTCAAATCATTCCCAGAGCCTTTGGGTATCACTTCTTGATTGCATGAGGCTACTCTCTTCCCCTGTCCTCATACTCCTTAAGCCTAACAGGTTCCACAGAAGGGGGTGGTTGTAACATGTTGAAATGTACACAACTTTATGCTGCTCTCCAAGCTCTCCTTTTACGTCTGTTTCCCTACAGATTCATCTGTCACACATCCTCTTCCCAAAACATTTTTACATGCTCAAGTCTCTGTAACTGTCACCGGATTCCTATTTTTCCACTGCTAACATTCCCTGGTTGTATCTACTAATCAAAAGAACATTAAACCAAAAAGGTTCTCTCTAGCATCCTATCATAAGTGCGAATGTATAGAAGAAATTTGATAGATCAGATGTCCTTTAAGCACACCTCTCTCAGAAGTTTGTGCCTTGAAGCACTAATCATTCCGTATTCATCGAGTACTAGGAAATATCGGTATGCCTCGATGAATACTTATCTACTGACACCTCATCCTACAGAGGTTGTAGAAGTTCTAGGGAAATCTCATCCACCTCCTCAAGCCAGTCCTCAGCCACCTATGAGTTGGGCTCACCTGAGAACCTGAGGGGTATCTGATGTTGAAAAACATATAAGGCACTAAACCTATAAGTATCCTCTACCCGTACTGTCTGTTACAACTACTGACCAAAATGCAGTGATATAGCTGACACACTACCTGGAGGTACTATCACGGGTAATGGTCAATGTACCAAGGCCTCATCACTATGTAGACCCTCCTCATTGTCACACATTGTAAAAGACTAGTAGCTAAGATCACCGACTGGTATACTGGTGTCTCAACTAGGCGGAAAACTCTAGCCATCGTCTCCAGCCATCCCTCAGCTGTGTGGGAATCGGTCTCGCCTCATAAACTTGGAGGCCTCTATTGTTGGAACTCGTGAAATGCTCTCAGTAGGCATGCACCAACCGCCAGTGTGGCTGGTTGAATCCCCTTCACAACAGGTGGTGGTGCTACTGGTACACCACCCGAGGGTGCCAACAATGTAAGAAGGCCCTGCACAAGAGCCACATCACTCGGTGGGCCATCATCGTGTACTCTCTCAGAACTCTAACTGGCAGTCTGCATGGAGGAATCCTGATCAGATGTGACATTGTCAAAAGTTATACCTGGTGAGCTAGCCTGGTTGAGTTGACATAAAGAAAATTTTTAAAACACACAAGCAATAAATATTTTCATGCACTGAGTCAAAGTTTAGTAGTCAGGGTCCTGGTGTATGGATATGTCGGCCACCGCACCCACACTCAAATCCCTGAACAAATAAACACACTCTATACCTTTAATTCTATTTCTTCATAGAAAAGAATAATCAAATTCATATGTTCTTCTGTAGAACCGTCAACTTTGATACCAACATCTCAATACCCGTCCCCTAGTTCTCGTGCCCTTACTAACCCTAGACCACCTTCCATAGGCTAGGGGCTAGTGACTAGCATGAAAGGAGTAAATCCCTTAAACTAGGAAGGCATTGCCTTTATAAACTAGAAACACACAAAAAAGAGTAATTTGGAAGAAAAACACTAAGTAAAACTGTATACAAATGAAGTGATGAAAGGAAAAGTGGTTTGGAAATAAAAGGCCAACTATAAAGTACAAGTTCAACTAGAAAGGGAAAAAACAGAAAGGTGTAGAGTAGCTCCTAGTTTGTCCAACATGGAGCCTACCTGAATTGTAGTTATAGATAGACTCCACAACACTCCTCGTCCATCCATCTCCTCCGGGAACAGACTTGTCATAAGGTCCACCTCTGTGTACCATCTATTCCTGCTACTCTGATCCTCCGTCAACATTGTTCGTTGTCTACAACCAAACCAATGAGGATAAGGAATTGCTCTTGTTTGGGTGAGTATAATGATACTCAGTAGTGACCCCGAGACCCACAATGTCTAACAAAAACCAGTGAGTATAAACCAAAAAGTATGAAAATAAACAAATAACCATTACATAGGTATATGCTAAAACATATACCAAAGTTATCTTGTACCCATCTCAATCATGAGAAAAAAACAAAATTCATTGACTTAGCTCAAACCAAAATTATCATTATCGAAACCATGGATGCTGGAGAACTCCTTCTCTGTCGAGTATAGTGGGTCTGCCTCAACATCAAGGTGCTTCTCACTAACTATAGACTGCTGAGGTACTCCCCCTGTCGAGTACCGTGGTTCTGCTGCCAACTATCAGGCGCTCCTCCATTGTGGGTAAGCTGCCAACTACCAGGCGCTCCCCCTAATACCTTGCAGTGGTACTCCTCCTATCGAGTACCATGGGTCTTGCCCCAACTATCAGGCGCTCCCCCGTCATGGGTCTACTGCCAAATACCAGGCGCTCCCCACCGGGCTTGTCGAATTACTTTGACTCAAAACAATCAAGCATTCATTAGGTCTGTCAGCTACTAGGTATCCACACTCGGTCTTCTCATCACTAGAAGGATCCACTCCATGAGCTATTTGGAAATAATCCAACTATCGAAATGTTATACGGAAATATTTCTCAAAGGTCTAACACGTCATAGGGGTCTCAACGCAATAGATGGCATATTAATCGGATGCCCGGTCTATTAGTTATTAGAGTTTTAGTCCTGGGAGTCTGATTGGATTTGTGTACGATCCAACCTGACTGTATATCAACTAAACCCCGAACTCTAGAGGGGTATACTCAAAGGGACTAATATGCCCCAATAATTCCATCACCATTGACGGTTCATCAAACAGAGGTCCGGTGCCAAAGATACAGCCCAAGGAATTAAAGGATCGGTAGTGGGCCCGGGTCCGGTCTGACCCGGTCAGGCCGAATGGACCCATCCCAGACTGGGCCAACCTGGTCTGGGTCGACCGGGTCAACCCACTAAGTTTGATCTGGTCTATTGGGACTATGAGGTCGGTTCGACATGAAGGTCTTTACGTGGGCGACTCGCCCTAAAGGCAGGGGCCGGTTTGGCCAGCGCCATGAGGGGCGCATCCCGGGCATCTCGGCCCTAGAGGTTGGGCCAGTACAGAGGCCAGTGGGAGCCCACGCGGAGTGAGAGAAGGCCGCGGGTGCACCGGGTGGGCGCAAAAGGTGTCAGGTAGGCCGTGAGGGCACCTAAAGGGAGCTGGGATGGCAGCGGGGGTGTCGGGTAGTGCGCGGATGGCAGGTCATGCGCCGGGTAGGGCGCAGGGAAGTGGAGGGGGCACTGGAAGGGCGCCGACAGACTGTGGGGGTGCCGGAAGTGCACTGGGCTGTGAGAGGGGGCTTCCGGCTTGTGGGTCGCACACCAGGCAGGGTGTTGGGAGGATGTGGGAAGGCGGGCTGTGCGCCGGGCTGGGCACCGGGAGGCTGTGGGAGCGCAGGAAGGGTGCCGCTCGGGCTGGTGGTGTTCAGCCAGAAGCTTCGGTGTGCCGTGGGAGAGTTGTGTGATTAGCAGAGGCTGCAGGTAGTGCAACCTTCATCATTTCCTTGTTCGTTGTTGTCGCCTCATCACCATGCCGTAGAGACATCACAAAATATCTACGGAGGGAGTCGGTCCATGTTAGTTTGGCCCTCACCCTCCACATTTAGACCTGATTGAAATTGGTTCATAAGTTTGAAGAACAACAATTACTCATTCTTCATTTTTGATAGAAAGTAAGAACATAGGTAAATATAATACTTAGTCAAAAGAAAACCCCTTCCTTTCTCGTAGTTTATTGATGTTGGAAAAAAAAGGTGAATGTCATTCTTTGATGGAGTCACATAAGAAGACGTAGAGGATCATCGTTCTTCGCGTCCGCCAAGAAAATCCAAACCCGAGTTGTGTCAGCTTGTTGATGATGCTCCACTTGGGTAGGTTTCCATGGAAGATGTTGAAGAAGTTCAGTATTCTTCATTTTTCATTAGAGAAGGCGTAATCCTCCATGTGTTGGGCACCACGTCAGTTTGCCAGCATTTCGTCGCTTGGTGAAGCTGTCCTAAATCCTCCACCCAAGATACCTATATATAAAAGAGGGGGAGATTTATGTAACTATCATGAAATTTATGATGGTTCATTTATTAAGAAACTACATAAATTCCAACGATGCAGTTACTTAGTTTTAAAAAATGTGTCATGCAATTTCAATAGCGTTGGCACAATTTAAGAGGTGTGTCGGCTTATTTATTGGGAGGATTCCAAGAGGCATTCCCCACATATCCTACATGAAAAAATAAATTATAGGATTTAATATTATGATGACACATAAAAATAATTTATAGAAATTAATTTCTTGTTGACACATAAAATTAAATTGAAAGAATTTAATTTTACATTGACACATGAAATTAATTGAGGGAGTTGAGAGGTTTTGATCCTAGGAGGTCCCCAAGTCGTAACCTCTCACGGGAGGTGATGTTCAGGTGGGCCCCACCAGGATAACCTATCATGGGAGGTTAGGGTGTGTCGGTCCAACCTCCAACTCCCAAGTGGAGGTTTAACCAACAATCACACATGGCGGCTTAAAATAAAATAAAGTGTTTTACACTTTATTTTATTATTATTTTTTATTAAATTCCAATAACTAAATTTTATTCTTGACCAATTTCCATTGAGGTGAAGGTTTTCTTAAGCGAAAACTAGTGCTTCGAATTCAATAGTGCCTTCAGATTTCAATTTTGTGTATCGGTTCAAAAGTTACAAAACACCGCTCACTCGTTTACTGAACATTCCCAAAAAAAATGTTCGGATAATTATTATCAGTCACCCTCGACTCGTGTTGGTCGAGGTTAGGATCTTCTTAGGTGTAACATGACCCAATTAATACAACAGTACACTTGTATTTTCAATCCGAGTTACCATTTAGAAGTTATAAATTTTATAATAAAATAATTTTCACTTAATTATTTTATTTTCATCCAGAAACTAACATTCTCTAGTGGCACACACCGGACAAAGTTAGTATCTTTTTAAAGAAACCATACACTCACGATTTCAGATGTGGTATCATATTTTTAATCCGGGCTTCCATTTGTGATTTAAAAGAATTTGAGTAATAAAATAATTTATTTTATTATTTTATTTACAATTATTCCTTTTTTGTGTTTTCTCACAGGTGGCCCGCACCGATTTATCTTAAGTCGCGCTACGGGTAAACTCGCCATCCTGAGCGCAACGGTGCCCTCAGATTTCTGATCCAAGTTAGTGTTTAAGATTTATACCACTTTTTCATGAAAACTGCTTACGCGCATTAACTTAAGCTTGAAAAAATCTGCAATGGATCATTGCGGGCACTATGGGCCTAGGAATTGTGCACCGTCAGATTTCGAAGACCAGTAAAATTCCTATTTAAATTTAAAAATTACATGGAAACTCCGGGTTATTACTTTCATCGTGAATTACATACCATTCTATTATTCAAAACTGAAAAATTTATCATCAATTGAATCATATTTCATTTACTTTTATAATAAGTAGTTTTCTACAATATATATATTCGGAAGAGGAAATGTCATATTTATCATCATATAATTAACTTTTTCTCATAATAAGTTTTTATTTTTAAAATTTTATGAACATTTATCCATTTTATTTTGAATAATATATTAAAAGGTTCAATTTATTCTCATATAATCTTCTATGATTTTCTACTTTTTATCACTATAATATTTATTTTTGGATCATGGTAAGTTTACTATATTGTTCGCAATATCTCCAAATAGGAAAAAATTTAAATTAAGATTTACTTCATATCTTCTAATCCATATTTTAATTTTTCTTGAGGCAAGGGAAAAAACATCATCAATATTTTCAACGACATCATCCTAAATAATTTATCATTTTGTATCATCTTATTCAAAATCAATTGTCTCATACTTCTTCAATTTTGATTATTCACAAGTAGTTTGTGTTTAATTGTTTCCCATATTTGTGAAAATATTATATTTATCGATATAATAAGATAAAAAAATATAGTGTAAACTATATTTTAGACTACCACCATGAAATTTTTCTTCAAATTAGATATATTTAAATAAAATATATCATGTAATATACTGTATTACTTATTCATAATATTTTTGTTTTCTTAATTTTACCCATAGCCTCCAATCATTCTAAAAATAACATTTACCAGTTTGAAGAATGTATGAATTGTTTAATCATCATGAATGTATAGATCATTATAATTAGATCTCCAAATATATAACTTTTCCAACTTAATTATGGTATTTCAATCATATATATTGTATCATATTTTATAAATATGATGTTTTATTCTTCTAAATTTAAAAAAAGCACAATTTGAAAGAGAAAATTGAATAGAATTTCTTACAAGCCCTCCATTCTTCAAATTCTACAAAATTTATGGTAGAAACTATATTATTTGTGGAAAATAATAACTTTTATCATCAAATACATTACTAATTATAAATAAGTTACATGGAAACAAAATTTTACTATGTATGTGACTACCTTTACCATGAAATGTGAAAATTCACCTATCATTCATTGTGTAAAAAATTACTATTAGTGATAATTAGAATTCGTGATCTCTACCTAAATTAGAGTCTTCAAAAATTTACTACCAAATTTTCAAACCCTAATGATGGGAATATTATTATTTTATACTGTATATGAAACATCATATATGTTCATTGGTATATAACTGGGGGTTAGAAAATTATCTTTATTATTTATTTAGTAATTTGGAAATAATTATCACTAATATGTAATATAAATGATGTTTTTATTCCACCTATACATATAAATACACACAAAAAATAATCGGATAATTATTTCAAATTTTTAGCTATAAATTTGGGAATGGTAGTCCTTGGTGAGATATGGATTCTTTTGAGATTGTATTACTCAATAGAATAAACTTATTGGTACAAGAGAGAATGTTATATCCTAGAATTTTATGTTAATATGTCTCCCAGCTATAAATTTATTCATTCAACCTAAAATGGAATGAATCAACTTATTGTGATATTTGATATTAGTAAAAACTATTATATCTTACGTGAGAATGTTTTTATAATGATATCATGTGTGTTGAGTTCTTCTCTTTATTTTCCATTTTCATATTAGTAAGAATATTCTTAAATTCACATGGACAAAACTATATGAAACTACCATTTTATACATCTTCATAATGAATGTGATCCTAAAAAATATATGGGGGTAGAAACATCTTATAAGAATATCACTTATTAAATTCACACAAAAAATCAACTAATTTAATTTCAAATATTATTAATATTTTTGTATAGGATAAATTATCTAGTTCTTACCCACATATATTCTTTCACTTTTCATTATTTATTTTTATATTCAAAGAACTATGTGAATAATAGACCCTCTATTATTATTTATTTTCCAGAATTCATCCTTTAATAATACAGTGATAGATATTTGATTTTAGATCCTTAAATAATAAACATAATGTTCTACATGATATTGGAATTACTATAAACTTCTATTACCTCTATAAAATTGCACAAAAAAAATACATGCAACAATTGCGTAGGGAAAACAGGGAAATAAACTACTTCTGTAACTATTTCATCAATTGTGCCATTGGAGTTTATTTTATCCCATGAATCCTTCCTATTTCATAAAAAGATCACATTAGATTAAATCATAGATTAATCCAAGAATGTGATATATGTTTCAATGAATAAGGGTCTCTAAAGAATCCTATGATTAAAATATATTTAAGAATTATAATTTTTAAAGGTCACTAATATTTTAAGTGTATTTATATTGATAAATTGATCCATACCCCACTCATAAAAACATGTTCATACACTTAAACGTATATAACCTTTGTTGGGACCAGGTTGAATGAAGATGAAAGTTTGAAGAGTTAGCTTTTGCAGAGTGTTGTATTTTGCTGTCAAAGGCGATAAATCAATTCACTTTGTAGAAGGATAAAAAATCAGACGATGCTTTGCTGGTATGTATTTCACACAAATCATGAGTTAAGAGAACTTGTGATGCAAGCCTTATGAAGGAAAGGGGGAGAAATGATGATGCCAGTCATATAATGTTTAGATTGGAAGGAATGATGCAGTTGGAAGATATGAAAGATTCAGTTACCATTGCAACTCTGACGATGCTTAAGCTGATCTATCAAAGGATAAATATCACGATAGTGGGATTCGTGATAAGAGCAGAAGAATGGTTATTGGAAGCAGTAAAGAGATAAAATGGCAAAGCAATAGACAATCTGGGGATGGCAGAAAAGCACAGTTTAATGTGGCGCCGTTTTCCAGTGTTTGCCAAATTTTAGGGCCTGAAAATCGGGAGATGAAGAAATGTGCTTGGAAATGGATGTTGCGCATAAGATTGAAGATGGTTTATACGTGCAAAGAGTTATTCAAGGTCAGAACATTGAAAAATGACAAAGAAATGGAGTTCGTGGAAATTTAGGCATGTTTCGCGGAAAAATATAGTGGTGCGCGCAATATCTGCGGGATGCGCGAAATAGTAGCGGGTTGCGCGAAAAATCAGCAGGACGCGCGAAAAAGAAAGTTGTGCGCGAAATTGAGGAATGAAGTTTTCGCGCAAATGATTGCTCGAGATCAGAAGATCAAAAATTGGCAAAGGCATAAAATGCGCGAAATATTGGAGCAGTGCGCGAAATCTGATGTTGCAGGAAAGATTGGATTTGCGCGCAATGTGGAACGCGGTGCGGAATTTTGCGCGCAATTGGTGCTTCATGCTTAGAAGGATGAAAGATGGCAAAGGGATGAGGTGCGCGGAATATTGAAGCATGGCGCGAAATATGAAGTTGCATAAAAGAGTTTTTACGCGCATGGAGGAGGTTTTACGCACGGATTAGTGTTTTTCGCGCGGGTTCAAAAATGCCTATAAATATGAGGCTAATCCTTGTTAGTTTTTAATGCTCGACACTTAGAAGAAATCACGAGCTCTGGTGCGCGTAATGTTTATGCTAAGTAAGTTGCGCGAAAAGAGGAAAAGTTGCGCGCAAAAGTAAAGTTGCGCGAAAACATTTTTCGCGCCAAAAGGGATTTTTACGCGCAAGCCATTTGAATTGCGCGCAAGGTACCCTAAAGGCTGTGCGAAATATTCTGGGTCTTCACAAATATTCATTTTTTCATAAGAGAGTTCTTACCGGCTTCTGGGTAAGAAAGTGAAGATTTGTACTTCAGAGAATACTTCTGTTCAATTGTAAAGAAGCCCTGAAACATTATGTTATCCTATTTGTGCTAAGAGGGAGCACATGCACTATTGGATTGTTTTCAAAGTGCTGCACGAGTGTAAGGGTATATCCTACTCGTTGTATTCCACATCAAAGGATTGTTTTCTAGTGGATTGTGTGGTACTGGATTGTTTCCGTACCATACCAAGGACGTAGCTACTCTTGTTGAGTAGTGAACCTTGTAAATCTTGTGTTCCTGTGGTTGTGTGTGTTCAGCAGGGAAGAAACTCTTTAATAGGAGGCGAAGGTTGTTTCAAAAAAGGGGGAAACTTAAAAAGAAAAAGATATCACTAATTCACCCCCTCCCCCTGTCAGTGATACATGGATCCTGATTGGGAACTTCAATTGGTATCAGAGCCAGGTTCCCTTCGTTTACTCTTTGCTGAAGTGTTTGAAGAGAAGTTGTGATGGAAAATCTAAATTGCGTGAACAGTAAGGGGATTCCAATATTCGATGGAAAGAACTATCACATCTGGAAGGACAGAATGATGCCGTATCTTATGTCTCTCGGATATGAAGTTCTCGAAACTACAACAGATGGATTACCTGATATTGATGACAAGGTCCCTCTTACTCCTGTCGATAAGAAGAATCTTGAGTATGATGGAAGAGCTAAAAATGCATTACTCTCATCACTTTATGAGAGTGAGTTTTTAAGAGTGAAAGGTGTCACTACTGCTAAAGGCATCTGGGATAAGCTAATGAATATCTATGAAGGAAATACAAAAGTGAAGAAGGCAAAACTACAAATCTGGAGGCTGAAGTATGAAGACTTTAAAATGGGAGAATCTGAATCTGTTGGGGAATTCTTTACCAGAGTTAATGACATTGTCAGTACAATCAGATGTCTTGGTGAAAAGTTAGAAGATGATACAGTTGTTGAAAAGATCCTGAGAATTCTGCCTGACAAATTTGATGCTAAAGTTTCTTCACTAGAAGACAGAGATCCGGAAACATTATCTCTTGATGATTTGCACAGTACTCTCATCACTTATGAGATGAGAAGAGAGAAGACCATGAAGAGCAAAGCAAAAACTAATAGAGAAATGTCTTTCAGGGCAGAAAAGAAAGAGAAGTCGAAGAAAATTCTTATTAATGAAGAAGCTGGTGAATCCAACTCTGAAAATGAGGTATGTCAAAATTTTGATGAAATTCTATCCTTGTTTTCTAAAAAAGTTAAAAGAGGCACAGGGAAATACAAAGGGAAACTCCCTTTGAAATGTTTTGAATGTGGAGCAGTTGGCCACTTTGCGGCTAATTTCCCTCAAAAGGGGAAAGATGCCGTCAGTGATGAAGAAGACAGAGGACCAAGAAGGTCATGGAAGAAACAGGATCGAAAAGATAAAAATTCTGGTAGAAGTCTGAATAAAAAGTTCTTTAAATCAAAAAGAAGAAGCTTTTTGTCAAATGATAAGGAAGATGATGATAGCGAGACTGAATCAGAAAAATCTGCTACTAAAAAAACTAGAGAGAGTACCTTTTTTGCAATAGTGAATAATGATGATTATGAGAGTAGTAGTACTGAAGAAGAAGAGACTCAACTTGAACAGTATCTGAAAGAAGAGCTGAAGGAATGTATGAGGAAGATCAGAAAACTGGAGAAAGAAAACAACAAGTTAGTAAAAGAAAATTCCACAGTAAACAATCTAGAAGGTTTTACAGATGATAAAATCATGATGAAAAAAGAGATTGATGATCTGAAAAATTCTCTTGAGAATACAAAGAATCGTGATGATCATCTTGAAGTGAAGTTGAAGGCAAAAGAAGAAGAGTTGGAACCTGTCCAACAAAAACTGCATAAAGCTATAGAAATGAATATCAGTTCCAAAAATTCTATCTCAGAAGTAGGGGAATGTTCCAGTAAGAATGAACCAAAAAGGGATCTACAAAACATACCTTCAAAGGTTGAAATGAAAGACAAAACTGGTTCTGATAAGAACAAGGCTGGAAAGACAAAGTATGTGGTCAAAATCAGCAATGCAGAAAAATCAGAAGTGCATAAAAATCTGGAGTCAAGAAAAGCTTCTAATACTTCTGGTACTGCTGAATCTGAGCTGAAGAAGAGAGTTACAAATGAAAATATGATGGTTTTTGAGAAGCGTGTTCACAACTCCATTCAGTATAAAGGTTTCAGAGGTAAATATTCTTTCTATGGTTACTGCTGGTATTGTGGTGGATTCGGACACATGGAAAGTATGTGTTGGTTTAACCAACAATATTACAACTATTCCAAAAGTTTTGAAGGACAAGGATTGAGGGGGAGCCAACGCTTTCAAAATAGAAGATCTCCAAATAAGTTTCAGAAGAAATCTGAGAAGACTGGTGTGAAAGTTGGGAACAGATTCCAACCACTGGAAACTTATTGTGAAAGATGTGATCAACCTGGACATCTTGCTAAGGGCTGCCTTAGTGTGTTACCAGAGCAACAAAAGTTTGTTAATAATCCTCAGAAGACAGAGTATTTAAAATACAAAAGGGACAAGTATGATAAGTCTGAAAAGAAAGAATGCATGGTTCTCTGGCCAGAACACATTGATTTGGCTAGGAAATTGGAAGAATCAAAACAGAAAGTGAAGGAAAAGGAAGAACAAAAAGCACTTGTTGTTGAAACATCTTTGAAGGCTACCAAAGGAGAACGTCCATGGATTCTTGATAGTGGATGTTCATCTCATATGACAGGAGACTTAAAGCTGCTGAAGAATGTGAAAGACTTTAAAGAAGGATCTGTGACATTTGGAAATGATGAATCTCTAAGGATCAAAGGTGTTGGATCAGCCATCATTGGAAAAGAAAAGATGAAATCCAGAAAAACACTATATGTTGATGGACTGAAACACAACCTGCTCAGTGTGTCACAACTCTGTGATGAGGTCAACAAAGTGATCTTCAGAAAAGATGGATTTGTTGTAAAAAGTGAAAATGATGGAAACATAGTTACAAGGGGCCAGCGTACAAGAGGGAATTGGTTACAAGTTGGGGATGGACAGAACTCTTGTTACATGAGTGTGGTGGATGAAAATAAATTATGGCATAAAAGGCTGGGGCATATGTGTCAGAGAAATATGTGCAAGTTGTCAAAGCGAGAAAGTGTTCGGGATATGCCTGATTTATCAAGAGAAAGAGATTGGTGTTGCACTATTTGTGAGAAAGGGAAGATTGCTAATTCTATGCACAAGAGAGTTGAAATTTGCTCAAAAAGACCCTTAGAACTCATACACTCATATATATGTGGGCCAATGAGCAAGCAATCTTCAAATGGAGATAAGTACTTCATTACTTTCATTGATGACTTTACTCGCATTACTTGTGTTATGTACATGAGACATAAGTCAGATGCTCTAACAATGTTTAAGAGTTTCAGAAGGAAAGCAGAGAAAGAATGTGAGTATTCAGTGAAGAAGTTGAGAACTGATAATGGTGGTGAGTATAAGAATGAAGAGTTTGAAAGTTATCTTGAGAAACATGGAATTCGGCATGAGTTTAGTTCACCATACACACCTCAACAAAATGGGGTGGCTGAAAGAAAGAATCGAAGTCTGGTGGAAATGGGGAGAACTATGTTACTTGAACATAGTCTCTCTCATTATTATTGGAGGAAAGCCATGAGCACTACTGTGTATATTCAGAACCGGTGTTTCTATAGGCCAAACTCAGATATAACTCCATATGAAATGTTCTATGGAAAAACTCCAAGTCTGAAACACTTGAGAGTCTTTGGGAGTCCATGTATTATAAAGAAGAAAGGTGGAAATATGGGAAAGTTCTAGCAAAGAGGAGATGACGGAATGTTTCTTGGCTATGCTCCAGAAGGAAGAGGATATAGATGCCTCGACAAAGAAACAGGAAGAATTATTGATTCTTCAGATGTAAAAGTTGTTGAAAGTGCTGAGAAAGAAAAGCAGTCATATGTTGATGTGGAAGTCGAGCGGGATAGAGAAGATTTTGTTAACAATTCTGATAAAGTTGTAGAATTTGTTCATCCTACTCAAGAAGAGGAATCTGACTCAGAAATATCAAGTGATGAGGATGAAGTTCAAACAAGTCATCCTAGGTTGAAGAAACAAGTGGAGGCTCAGAACATTATTGGAGATAAAAATCAGAGGGTTCAAACAAGAAGAACAACGAATGCTATATCACATACTTCTCTTTATTCGAAAGTTGAACCGAATAATGTAAATGAAGCATTTGAGCATCCAGAATGGGTTCATGCTATGAATGAAGAGCTTGATCAGATAGAGAAGAACAATACTTGGGAACTTGTACCCAATCCGGACAACAAGAACATTATTGGTACAAAGTGGGTTTTTCAAAACAAGCTGAATGCAGGAGGTAATGTAATAAGAAACAAGGCAAGATTGGTCTGCAAACGGTATTCACAAATTGAAGGCATTGACTTTGATGAAACCTTTGCTCCAGTAGCTCGATTAGAAACAATCAGAATATTTCTGGCCATTGTTGCACAATGAGGTTACAAAATCATTCAAATGGATGTAAAATCTGCATTCTTGAATGGTGATCTTGACGAGGAAGTTTACATTGATCAACCTTGTGGATTTGTTATTGGGAAAGATGAAAGCTATGTGTGAAGGTTGAAGAAGGCTCTTTATGGGCTAAAATAGGCTCCGAGAGCATGGTATTCTAAATTAGATACTTGCTTGAAGAAGATGAACTTTAAGAAAGGGAGAGTTGACAGCAATCTCTACATCAAGAAATGTCAGGAGTTTTCACTGATCATTATTGTTTATGTCGATGATATTATATTTGCTGGAAATAATGAAAGATCATGTGAAAAATTTCCTCAGGAGATGAAGAAGTTATTTGAGATGTCCATGCTAGGTGAAATGAAGTACTTTCTTGGGTTACAAATTTCACAGAAGAAGAATCATGTTTTTCTGTCTCAAGAAAAGTATGCTAAGGAACATCTGAAGAAGTTTGGCATGGAAATTTCGAAACCAGTTTCCACACCGATTTCAGTGGGAACCAAGTTGTCTAAAGATAGAGAAGGCAAGGAAGTTGATCAGAAAGAGTTTCGAAAACTGATTGGAAGTCTGCTATATTTGACTGCCTCAAGACCCGACATCGTCTATGCTGTTACTTTATGTGCAAGATTTCAGAGTGCTCCTAAAGAATCACATTTGATTGCTGGAAAAAGAATTCTCAGATATATCAAAGGCACAACAAACTTTGGAATCTGGTATGACGGCTCTGAAAATATTGATCTATTTGGGTATTCTGATGCTGATTGGGTAGGAAATGTTGATGATCGAAGATCCACATCTGGTGGAGTATTCTTTCTAGGAAAAAGCTGTGTTAGTTGGCATACCAAGAAACAGAATTCAGTAACTCTTAGCACAGCTGAGGCTGAGTATGTTGCTGCTACTCAAGCTGCAACTCAACTAATGTGGATGAAGACTCAGCTGGAAGATCTACTTGTTGAAGTAAAGCTACCATTGCTCTTGGGTTGTGATAATCAGAGTGCAATCAATCTTATAAGAAATCCAGTACAACATTCTCGTTCAAAACACATTGATATAAAGTACCACTTCATCAAAGAGCAGGTTGAAAAGAATGAACTGAGGCTAGAGTATGTTCCTACATCTGAACAAATTGCTGATATATTTACAAAACCGTTACCGAAGGAACCATTTGCAAAGTTGAGGTTGAACATGGGTGTGCAACCTCCTTCTTGTCAAAGTTAAGGTACATGTTTCTGTCCCCTCTCTCGTCTTAGCTTTGGATAGTGTTGTCAAGGGGGAGAATTGTTTCATAAATATATCCATAAGGAAGAATGTATTAAGGGGGAGTTGTGGGTAAGATGTGAATTCAGCATGTATGCGAGTTAACTATTCTAACTATTTGTTGGAGTGGTTGTAGGAAACAAAGTTGTTTTACAGGAAAGTTGAAGAAGTGAAGAATGCTATTGAAAGAGTGAAGAATGCTGAAGTAAAAGATTGCAAGATGTTCTAAAGAAGGATGAGGAGGTATGTTCATGAGATTTCACAATCACTGCTTTTGGACAACATGGTTTTGGCTGTCAATAAATCTTGTTTCCTACAATGAGTTAGCTCACGTAGGCTTAGAATTGTTGATAAGTAATCCATTGAAAAAGGTTTCAAAATTCAGTGATTTATGAATCTTTGTTGCCAACAAAATCCAAAGGGGGAGATTGTTGGGACTAGGTTGAATGAAGATGAAAGTTTGAAGAGTTAGCTTTTGCAGAGTGTTGTATTTTGTTGTCAAAGGCGATAAATCAATTCACTTTGTAGAAGGATCAAAAATCAGACGATGCTTTGCTGGTATGTATTTCACACAAATCATGAGTTAGGAGAACTTGTGATGCAAGACTTATGAAGGAAAGGGGGAGAAATGATGATGCCAGTCATATAATGTTTAGATTGGAAGGAATGATGCTGCTGGAAGATATGAAAGATTCAGTTCCCATTGCAACTCTGACGATGCTTAAGCTGATCTATCAAAGGATAAATATCACGATAGTGGGATTCGTGATAAGAGCAGAAGAATGGTTATGGGAAGCAGTAAAGAGATAAAATGGCAAAGCAATAGACAATCTGGGGATGGCAGAAAAGCACAGTTTAATGTGGCGCCGTTTTCCAGTGTTTGCCAAATTTTAGGGCCTGAAAATCGGGAGATGAAGAAATGTGCTTGGAAATGGATGTTGCGCATAAGATTGAAGATGGTTTATACGTGAAAAGAGTTATTCAAGGTCAGAACATTGAAAAATGACAAAGAAATGGAGTGCGTGGAAATTTAGGCATGTTTCGCGGAAAAATATAGTGGTGCGCGCAATATCTGCGGGATGCGTGAAATAGTAGCGGGTTGCGCGAAAAATCTGCGGGATGCGCGAAAAAGAAAGTTGTGCGCGAAATTGAGGAATGAAGTTTTCACGCAAATGATTGCTCGAGATCAGAAGATCAAAAATTGGCAAAGGCATAAAATGCGCGAAATATTGGAGCAGTGCGCGAAATCTGATGTTGCAGGAAAGATTGGGTTTACGCGCAATGTGGAACGCAGTGCGGAATTTTGCGCGCAATTGGTGCTTCATGATTAGAAGGATAAAAGATGGCAAAGGGATGAGGTGCGCGGAATATTGAAGCATGGCGCGAAATATGAAGTTGCATAAAAGAGTTTTTACGCGCATGGAGGAGGTTTTACGCGCGGATTAGTGTTTTTCGCGCGGGTTCAAAAATGCCTATAAATATGAGGCTAATCCTTGTTAGTTTTTAATGCTCGACACTTAGAAGAAATCACGAGCTCTGGTGCACGTAAATTTTATGCTAAGTAAGTTGCGCGAAAAGAGGAAAAGTTTCACGCAAAAGTAAAGTTGCGCGAAAACATTTTCCCGCCAAAAGGGATTTTTACGCGCAAGCCATTTGAATTGCGCGCAAGGTACCCTAAAGGCTGTGCGAAATATTCTAGGTCTTCGCACATATTCAGTTTTGCGTAAGAGAGTTCTTACCGGCTTCTGGGTAAGAAAGTGAAGATTTGTACTTCAGAGAATACATCTGTTCAATTGTAAAGAAGCACTGAAACATTGTGTTATCCTATTTGTGCTAAGAGGGATCACATGCACTATTGGATTGTTTTCAAAGTGCTGCACGAGTGTAAGGGTATATCCTACTCGTTGTATTCCACATCAAAGGATTGTTTTCTAGTGGATTGTGTGGTACTGGATTGTTTCCGTACCATACCAAGGACGTAGCTACTCTTGTTGAGTAGTGAACCTTGTAAATCTTGTGTTCCTATGGTTGTGTGTGTTCAGCAGGGAAGAAACTCTTTAACAGGAGGCGAAGGTTGTTTCAAAAAAGGGCGAAACATAAAAAGAAAAAGATATCACCGATTCACCCCCTCCCCCTCTCAGTTATACTTGGATCCTGATTGGGAACTTCAACCTTATGTTATTTGGATGATCCTTATGGATAATTACCCTTATTGTTTTATTAATTTTTATATGAGTAATCTTATACATGTCTAAATCCTTATAACAACCACTATTATGATGATTATCCTTTGGGATGTTATATTTAGTAGTTTCTCCCACAACTGGTTAGATCCCCCAAAATGTTTTCTCATAATTAATGGATCATTTTTATTGTTGGGTGTCTCTTAAGGGGATTCATGACATAGAAACATTTTTATCCAGTAACTATAAATTTCATATTTTCCACCACTTCTTTACAAAACCTCGTTAATTAAAATTCATAAAAATTCAAATATCCAATCATCCTCACCATATGGTATAAAATAATATAAAATATGTCTATGGATATTATTTATTAATTTTCAATAAAAACAAACACAATAGACCAAATAAAATACAAACCATATTCATTCCTTACATTGTCAAACACGTTCTCAATAATATCTCAACATACTCAAAAATATCAAAATATCCCATAGTATAAACCAAAAAATATTTTATCCTTGAAAATATATTTGAATCAATGATGATAAAAATAAAAAAATTAAAATTATTCAATTTTGGATGTGAATTTATATATGGTTGAAAATATGAGATATTTGATTAAAAAAGGCCACATAATGAGTGGATTTTATGTAAGGATTATAAGCCATGTTTTTGGTGAAGGAATAAAAACAAATTGTGTTCTAATACTATTAAAAACGTATTGGTATATAAAATATAATTTTAGAATAAATGCAGGAATTACTAGATTATAAGAGGAACAATAATTGAAAAGCTATCTTTAATACATCATGGTTGGGGACAATTTTGGTAGATTTATTTTTAAAAAGTCCCAAAAAACGGGATGATTAAAAACATCATGAATGATGCTAATGTATAGGATGATATAGGGAGATACTCATGGTTTATGTTGGACTAGTAATTATTTTATTTATTGATGCTAAAATAAATTACATTATCAAACATAACATTTTAATTAGATATAAATCTTTTAGATGATTGAAAAATGAGGAGACCAACTAATCTACATAATATTATTCCCTAGTATAGACTTTTATTTTCTGGAAGGCATGATTTAAACCTATACTAAAGATGTAATGACCATGGTCAAATGTTTTTTTTCTAGAAATATGGTAAATGTGATAATTGTGGAGGTCATGGTGCCATATGTTTTTCTATAATTTGTACAAAATTTTTCTAAAGGTGAGTTGAAAAAACCCAAGTTATCGTGGGAAGACAATCACGATGTGATTTTTGTTAACTCTAAATATCCAAAAAATGTAATGAATTCTTCCCATTACTATGGTTTAGACTCTTAACAATACAAAATGAAATTATTACAATTTATTTCTTTAGTTTTTAAAGAAAATTGAGGATTTTTGATGAGGAATCAATTTAATAGAACAATTATTTAATTTTTTTAGAAGTGGTTGTCATTGATATACATTACTTATTGTTTTTTGTAACCGTGGTAAAATATTTTAGTTGATATGATTTAAAACATGTGATTGTAGGGTTCAAAACTGTGGTGATAGTTTGATTCATAAAATACAAAAGTAGTGATTTTTGACCCTAGAACATAATCAATTTATTCTATTTCCCTAACCTCAAGATTAACTTTAAACAATATTTTTCAATTATATTTTTTAATACTTTTATAATACATTAATATTATTAATTAATTAATTATTTAAAATTATTATTTATTAGAACAATATATATATATATATATATTAAGTATATATTACTATGTATGGAATAACAAATTTTTAAAATATTAAAAATAAGTAATAAATAATAAATGTATATTATTGTAAATAATTTAATAAACTAATGATAAGAAATGTTGCCACCATATTTTTGTGAAAACATTATTTAAGCATGTCATAAACATAATTTTTTAAATATTTTCAATAAAGAAACTTGAAGATCATCCTGGAAATATAATTTTGAAAAATCTTAGACGTTCAACCAAATTATTAACGTAGTTTGTAAAAAAGAAAGGAAATATTAAAAACTCATTATGTTTTTCATGATTATGTAAAAATAATTTTCGAAATATATTAATATTATATTTTTGGAATGGGTAAAAATTCAGGAAGTTAGAGTTAATTTGACATAGTTTTCAAGGTTTAATTGTTGATGAAGGAACCATATTGTTTCCATCATAAACATAAAATAGTTTTTTTAATATATTTATATATTGGAATCTACCACATTTTCAATAATTTAACCATTCAATATTTAATGAGAGCCATTGAATAGATCACAAGGATATTTTTATAGGAACAATTATATAATACACATGATATTATAAATTTTATGACATAATAATAATTTAAATAAACAAAAAAGATTAAAAAATAAAATTTAAGGAATATAAATTAAAATATAAAAAAGTAAATAGAAAATATATAATAATTTTGGGAATAGATATGAAAAATATGCATACTTAAAATAAGAATTTTGTCTTGAAGATAAAGATGGAGTGGTATATGAAATACAGTTATGTGTATTAGGCATTATATGTGTAATATTTTTAGTTGGCCTATGGGTGATACTATTATTTATTTATCTCAAAGTAGTGGGTGAAACAATAATTAAATATAGTTACCATTAGATCTGAATATATTATTAGCCTAAACATTATAATCATGATTTTGAGATTGTATTATTTATGGGTACATTGGTACACTATTAGTGTATTCTCATTAAACATATATCATACATGAAAAAAGTTATAAAAATCAAGTTTCATTAAATTTAAAATTTATATTTTTTTTGTTTTCCATTATTTAATTAGTTTGATGAATTTATGTGTTCTTTATAAACTGTTAAAAATGTCTTCATTGTCAAAAAA
The DNA here is from genome assembly GCA_963277665.1 of Viscum album. Lineage (NCBI taxonomy): Eukaryota > Viridiplantae > Streptophyta > Magnoliopsida > Santalales > Viscaceae > Viscum > Viscum album. Next base: position 150,937,978 of record OY728134.1, on the reverse strand, counting down.
ATATAAGAAATCACAATTCGCTGGTTTTAATGGGTGATTTGGGGATTTGATAATAACACATCCAAATCCCATAAGTGATTAATTATTATGTAAATGATAAAAAATCCTTATTAAGGTAAATGAACAATTGAATCACCCAATTTATTCTCCATTAATTTTTCAAGATTTCTTTGGTATTATTTGTTTTTTAAAAAAATTATTATTTGAAGTGTGATTGAGAAACTTTATATTAATGAATCATTAGGTATTAATATCTAATAATATATTTATATGAATATTAATATTATTATCATTGATAAAATTAATTATTGTTTGTAAGATATAAAAAATATTATCTTCAATTTATCTAATAAGATTCCTTTATTAATGATAATATAACCCATGAGGTATATTTCACATAATGAAATTTCTCATAAGAAAATTTGTAGCTCCCCGACTCCAGTTACCCAATGACAGTGCACTATTACATAACATTGGCATGATCACAAGAAAGATCAAGTCTCAAAAAACTGATTAGTTTAATAGCCTTGGAAACACTAGATACATTCATAAAAGTTTACAATACATCAAAAAAACATCTTGTCTTCATATCCCCTCATACTATCCCTGCAGGTCATTCATAAATTACTTATTCATAGTCGTGGGAAAAATAAAACATTGAAAGGGGTGAGCTCAGATGCTTAGTAAGGATAACATTATAGCAGAAGAATTCATAGATAAGCATAAACACATAAGGAAATTTATTATTAAAACAAAAGCCTTTTAAACTTGAACTTCAGCATAATATGGAAAATATAAAATGAAATAATGCCATTTACTTATTCACATGGATATTTCACTAGTCGAATAATCACATGCAATATCAATAACCACTTTCATAATGATGGAATGCATAATGTTAGACTATCATAACTACATAGCCAAGGACTCATGCCAATATTACGAATAAGATTTTGAGAAGACATTTTCCCAAGACACTAGTTTGTCTCATGAGACCTACCAATGCATCGAGGAGCTATAGCGGGCTCCACCCATCACTTATTAAGTCTAATTCATTCCTCATATGAACAGGTTTAAACATAACATAAACATTCGTATTAAAAATAGCATACAAAATGTCAATACTTTAACCACAAACCATGAATGGTATAAAAATAGCACATCCACTATCAAACATAACTCATTCGATACAATATGGAAGATTGTATTGTATCATATTAACCTCAATCGGTAGTAATTAATGATATTTACATAGATGAAAATAACTGTCAAAACTATTTGAGAGAAATATCCCCCTTTTCTTGAAAACATTTAAAAATCACACTATTTGTCAAGAAGCTGTTTAAAAATATATTTTTGAATCAAAGTGTCCCATACCACTTTGAAACTTTTAACAGTAGTTTTAATTTTAAAACTTTAATGTCCATATAAATAAATCCTTAAAACCATTTTTTAAAACATGGACATTAATGAGTAAGATTTTGAAGAATAAGTCTTTAAAACATTTAAAAATGGTATTTTAGTTAGAGTTTCTAACCAAAAGAGAGACACTTGAATACAAATAATTGAGGTAATCAAAACATTTTAATATCATGAGAATAAAGGAATTCATGATATACTATGTCAAAGTACATTATATACACCACATAAAATTGATTTGGTGTATAACAAAAAAGAAGTCTCAATGGAATGTAAATTGAGATGAAATCACTCATAAAGGCCGTATCCTTAGGTTAAGGATAAATCAATGACATAGTTATGTGTGAAAAATATAAATACACTAAATATGATTGGATATTCAGTGTAAAACAATCAAAGGACATTCACATATATTCTTATAAAAACAACACCATTGAATTGGATGTTTATTTCAACAAATCGAGATTGAGTAAAAATCACTCTTATCAAGTTCATACCAATGACATGAGAATTTATCAATGGGGTTATTATGTGTATAAAAATTATATCCACAGAAAGGGGATTGGAAATTATAACATAATCAAATGAATAGTGATTCCACACATAATCTTGGAGTAAAATAATCAATGAAGTATGCGTAAAGCCGAATGAGTAGAAATTGAAATTTCAAATTCCCTTATCGATTTGGTAACTTACGAAACATACACCCATGAAAGAAGGATAACACAATGATGATGTAAATATCAATAAATTAAACTATGTTACACAATGAATACATCATGGGTAGTACACACACCACATGCAATAAATAAGTGGTGAACAATGGAATTCACACGGAATTAAAAGTGAGATAAGAAACCTCTTACATTGTACTTTGTCCTTGGTCGACGGTAGGTTAACCTCCTGTATAATGGTTAAATAATTTTTATTTAATTATAAAAGAATAATTTACATTAATATGATATCATATATGATCATTTAACGCTGATTTGTTAATAATATCTTAGAATTATCATCATTTCGGGTGTTAACGGGTTCATTTTACTTTATATTCTTTGTTATGTGAGCTATATTCGTTATTAATGGTATGTATATTATTCATATCCAGAATGGTATCAAGTAATTAGATACTATTTTTAAATAATCAAATGATAATTATACTTTAATGGATATGATGGAGAATGAATCTCATCACGTTCGTGGAGACGATAGTCCGTACGTACACACGGGCGACAATATCATTCTTTTGATATTAAAATAATATATAATTGGGAGGTATATCATATATACAAAATAATTATCATGTTATATTTATTATTTACATGAATTACACATCATTATTATACCCATCCAAATAATAATTTATTGAATAACAATTACACCACGACGTGGAGACGGTAAGTCGTACGTACGCACGTATGGTGACATGTTATTCAAAGGATGGATAGAATACTGAATATTGTTTTACCATATTTATTATAACATCATATTATATATAGGATACTGGAGTTATTATTTTATAATGGTAATAACAAAGGAAGAAGAAGTGGAAGAAGAAAGGAACTGGAAAAGGGGTGGTGAAAACATTACCTTTTCTTCGGGTTCTTCCTCTTGATTTGATCAAAAGGGCTCCATAGGTTGGCTTTCGGATCAAACTAAGGCTTCTAGGTTGTAGTGATGGAATTTGAGAGAGTATTTGGGCAGGGTTTGGACGAAACAAAAGGCTTTGAAGGTGTGAAGAAATGAGAATGAGGAGTGCCCTGTTATAAGAGGGGTGAGAGGATCCTTTGGAAAAGCTAGAAATATTAATTTATAATAAATTCATATTCGGTTTCTAATGGCTCAAAAGCTGATTATTTAAAGTTTAAGGTGGGTATGGGTCGAACAACACTGAACGAATAGAATTTAGATAGGTTTGGGTCATTATATTAACGTTATCTTTAAGAATTAACTCTTAGTTAATTAGTTTCACTTTTACAATGTCTCATTGTATTTTTATATTATATGGTTAATAAACATTACATATACATCCAAGCGACCCACAAGTGCTACATTAATGAAACACATACCATGATAAAAGTCCTTTGGCTGAACCTTAGATTTTTAGTAATTTAATATCAATTAATAATATAATATTTATTTTAAAAACTCTTTTATGTCAATTTTGACACTATTCAATAGTTGATTTTTTTGAAACTCATAACAGAATGATTAATTTGAAAAACTTTATTTAAATCAATCCAAATATGTCATATTATCCTAGATAATTATTTTAATTCAATAAAAGTCTCAAATTATATTTATTTTGGTATTTATAATTTCAATTATTCTATTTTTCACTGTTATGGTAATTACTGCATAACCATTGTGTCATAAATAAATTAACTTATTTAATGTCTAAAAATTATAAATAAAATATCCTTATGTATTAAATCGTTTTAGCTTTCTAATTAATATTTATAGTATAAAATCCAACATATATAACCCTATGTAATAATTGTTTTTCTAAAAGATATATACTAGTGTCATTTTTGTATTCATTTTAACTTAATTAAAATAAAGTGTCCCTATCACTTACAAGTGGATCCATGGGGTCCCAAAATCTACCCAAAGATTCCCATGGTAGACCATGTATCAACCAATATGGTTAAGACAAGTTTTAGGGTAATGTTGTATTATTATAATATAATTTTTTTAACCCTTGTTTACCGGATTTACCCATTAACCATGGTAAATAAAATATTTACCAAAGTAATTATCCAAAATGTCTAAAAATAAAAGTTACCTATTTACACAATTTGAACATCCTGATTCGAAATATGGAATCCATTTTTAAAAATTCAAAACACAGAAGTGGCAGAAATTAATTTAAAATTAATTCCCATTGTTAAAACAAAAAGCGTGTCTTTAAGAGATAATAACTATCAAAAGATTGACACTTGTTTATTTCTGGTTTAAATGTGAAATTATGTTTAATGACCCACACTGTATTACATGGTAAAAATATATTTTAAATTTAATTTAAAACAACTCAAATTCATAATTTATCACTACTAATTATTTCGATTAAAAAAGTTGTTTTTAATTAAAATTTAGTAATTTTTTACTATTCATCAAAGTATAAAAGTTATCCGAAAAGTACCAAAATTTCTCCCTAGGATAATTTCGTTATTCCGAATCCAAAAATTAAGTCTATTTTACCAAATTCAAAATATAAAAGTTTCATTCAATAAATTAAAATTTATTCCTCCTATCGAAAACCAAAGATGTATTTTTATGAAATAATAACTATGAAAAGTTTGACACCTGTTTATGTCCAATTTCAAGGTGAAATTACTTAAAATGACCTTCATTGGATTAAAAATTAAAAATATAATCTATTTATAATTCCAAACCATTAAAATGTATAATTTAACAATATAAATTATTTTGATTAAAAATGTTGTTTTCAGTTAAAATTTAGTAATTTTTCACTATTCACCCAAATATGAAAGTTATCAGAAAGACACAAAAACATTATTGATACTAAATTTTTATGTCCCGATTCTAAATAAGAATTTATTTTTGTCAAATTGAATACATAAAAGTTTCAAATAATGGTTTTAAAAAGGATTCCCCATTAAAAGGCGGTAAAATTTCATTTTTTGAAAAATACTTCTTTTATCTGAAAAAAATGAATTTGTTCATAAATCATGTCCTAGAAACTCATAATATGGATTGAAATTCTAAGGATAATATGATATTTAAAATTTAGTTAATACTATTCATAACCTCTTTTGAACGGCTATTTTGGTAAGTTGTGGTGTCCTTGAACTCAGTGTTGCGTACAACACACGCTATTGAATTATTCAAAGAGAAGTGAACCGTTGAAGATTGGGGTGTTACATTCACCCCTCCTTCAATAAATTACGTCCTCGCAATTTTAAAAATTGGGCTTGAGAATATAATGGAAAGTCCCACATCGGAAAAAGAGTCCATAAAACTATTACTTTAAACGAAAGAAAGAGAGGTATAAAGGTCACCCAAGATAACCCATACTAGGATCCTAGGTAGGAAAACATGGATATGGATGATAAACTAAGTGTCAAGTTCTGATGGAGAGGGATAGAAATCATGATCAGGAGAAAGTTAGCAATAAGAAAACCACAGAATTGTGTTGGGACAAAAGATCATTAATCTCCTAGTAGGAAAAGTAAAAGGACAACATTTTTTTGTTTTAAGTTACATTACATAAGGATGAGCAATTAATTTATGATATTGACTACGAATATAAAGATATACGCTTAATTTTTATGTAGAGTTTCATTCTTTAATAAATTTCCACCACTAACTAATTTTTTTAAACAATGAGTATTCAAGAAGACTTGGTCACACTGGAAGAGCTAGAATAAACTTCTATAGAATCACATGATCCATGCAAGATAAACTATATATTTAAATTGCCTTTATAGATTAATCAAAACCAAAATGGTTAGTACAAGATCTAATGATCCCCCAAAAGGATATTCATTGAGATAAATAAACACTAATCTTAATTTCTAAAATTAAACCAACAATACCCCAAAGTTAAATAAATAAAATTCAATAATCAATTGTCCTTAAATTCCTTCAATATAATCCAAACTAAAATTGAAACCCAAAACATAGACGAATCTGATTATGTAGTCTCCCATGTTAAATTGTATCTCCAAATAACATCAAATACCCTTAAAGTCACATACCTAAATGTAATTTACCTCATCACATATTATCTATTATAGGTTAATCGTTTCCATAAATAACCAAAATCACTATAAATCCACAATAAAAACCTAGATGAAAATCTACTATTACTACACAAATGAAACCCCATAGTATTATATTTTCCTTGGGCATATAGTGTTCCCAACAAAGAGAACATCTTCCAAAATAACATTTATCACATAATCACCAAATCATTTTCCTATACCAAGGGTATTCATTTGATAAGACATAAGAACCCAAATCAACTTATTATTGATCAATAAAATCATTTAACTAAAAATAATTAGTCACACTATCCTGGGACTTCACGTAGTCCAGTAGTAGGCGATAAATCCCAATCACACTTTTGTTGTGGGTTCGATTCCCACAGTTTTGTCCGATGCGATGGGTTGTCACACGGTCTATGTGTTGTCCTTTTTCAAAAACTATATTTTATAATATTACCAAAAAAAGATAAATTCCTCAAAATACCATAACATAATTTAACCACAAATGTTATACCATACCTTGCATTTTCATCCCAAATTATAACAACTTATAATTCTCTCAAACACCAATGATCATATAAAACCAAATGGTTTTTTATTCCTATATCCACAAGAGAAGAGAATATTCTTCCTCAAATATCATTCTGACATGGCAATCTATGGGGTTACAAATACAAGAGAAAATTATTCCAAAGTAATCCCATCAATAAGGAGCACTAATACTTTTTAAACATTTCTCCAACCATTTATTTCCACATAGCTTCTTCTTTGACCATGAAAATATCCTATAGAATAGGTAATTCACTCTGGTAATGTCCAGGTCCCCTAAATTTATGAAAAATGACTGTAAATGGACTCTTGGGACCATTTTTATCTTCTTCCATAGTACTCTTCATTTTGCTTCGGCAAATCTTCACTTTATGTACTTCCTTCCCATATGTAAAGCATTTCTTGGTCCCATTGAGACACTTTACCGGGTGTCTCCTACCACATTTACTGCATGATGGAAATTGAGGTTTCTTTTCTCCATGGCCTCCATTACTGGTGCTCTTATCATTCATCACCTTTCCCTTCCTTGTTGAGTTTGGGAGTTGGTTAATATATATGTTGTTGATCATATTTTTGGAAAGCTGATTTGGCATAAAGATGATATCTTTTACGCCTATCAAAATTCTATTTTGTTGCTCATTACCACCACTGTTCCCACCTTGTACATCATTCTCAAAGTCACTATGACTTCCTTGGAATCCATCCATTGACTAAAACCAGAAAGCATTGTGTGAGTAACAATAGTCGTAAAATCATTTAGAGATTGACATGTCACCATATTCTCAATTTGAAACATATTAGGATTAACCAAGGTCATTTACTCTCATATTATATGTATAATACTTCAAATTGGTTTGTAAATAAAATTTAAATTATCCTAAGCATATCCCCCGGGAGTGTCATAACCAAGAGTGTAGAAAGGCCCGTTGTCGTGCACCAGTTCCCGTTCGAGTCCAGCTCAAAGTGGTGTTTTCGGGTTTTACCCCTAATTACATCTGTGCCAGAGCCACCTCTACCTGCTCGTATCCATACAGGGATATATTGCTCAGAAAACTCACAAAATCTCTACAGTACCAAAATTCTAGGAAGTTCTTCTATACTAATCCTAAAAGTTCATCTTAGGTCTACATGCTCTAATCATAGTTTATCTAAATCTAGCTTCCAAGGTTTGTACTAAACTTCCTCTGATACCAAGTGTAACGCCTCGACTCCAGTTACCCAGAGTCGGTGCATTATTACATAACATTGGCATGATCACAAGAAAGATCAAGTCTTGAAAGACCGATTAGTTTAGTATCCTTGGAAACACTAGATACATTCATAAAATTTTACATTACATCAAAAAAAGCATCTTGTCTTCATATCCCCTCATATTATCCCTGCAGGTCATTCATAAATTACTTCCTCATAATCCTGGGAAAAATAAAACATTGAAAGGGTTGAGCCTAGATGCTCAGTAAGGATAACATTATAGTAGAAGCTTTCATAGATAAGCATAAACACTTAAGGCAATTTATAATTAAAACAGAAGCCATTTAAACTTGAACTTCAGCATAATATGGCAAAGATAAAATGAAATAATGCTATTTACTTATTCACATAGATATTCTACTAGTCGAACAATCACATGCAATATCAAAAACCACTTTCATAATGATAGAATGTATAATTCCAGACTATCATAACCACATAGCCAAGGCCTCGAGCCAAGACTACAAATAAGATTTTTCCAAGGACTTGTTCCAAGACACTAGTTTGTCTCATGAGACCTATCGATGCATCGAGGAGCTATAGCGGGCTCCACCCGTAACTTATTAATTCCAATTAATTCCTCATATAAACAGGTTTAAACAAAACATAAACATTCGTATTAAAAATAGTATACGAAATGTCTATACTTTAACCACAAACCATGAATGGTATAAAAATAGCACATCTACAGTCAAACATAACTCATTCGATATAATATGGAAGATTTTATTGTATCATATTAACCTCAATCAGTAGTAATTAATGATATTGACAAAGATGAAAATAAACATCAAAACTATTTGAGAGAAATATCAACCTTTTCTTGAAAAACTTTAAAAATCACACTCTTTATACAGAAGCCGTTTAAAAATAGATTTTTGAATCAATGTGTCCCATACCACCTTGAAACTTTTAAAAGGAGTTTTAATTTTAAAAATTTAATTTCTATATAAATAAATCCTTAAAACCATTTTTTAAAACATGGACATTAATGAGTATGATTTAGAAGAATATGACTTTAAAACATTTAAAAATTGTATTTTAGTTAGAGTTTCTAACCAAAAGAGACACAATTGAATTAAAATAATTAAGGTAATAAAAAAATTTTAATATCATGAGAATAATGTAATTCATGATATACTATGTCAATGTACATTATATACACCACATAAAATTGATTTGGTGTATAACAACAAAGAAGTCTCAAGGGAATGTAAATTGAGATGAAATCACTCATAAAGGCTATATCCTTAGGTTAAGGATAAATCAATGAAATAGTTGTTGTGAAAAATATAAATACACTAAATATGATTGGATATTCAGTGTAAAACAATCAAAGGACATTCACAGATATTCTTACAAAAATAACACCAATGAATTGGATGTTTATCTCAACAAATCGAGATTGAATAAAAATTACTCTTATCAAGTTCATACCAATGACTTGAGAATTTATCAATGGGGTGATTATGTGTATAAAAATTATATCCATAGAAAGGGGAGTGGAAATTATGACATAATCAAATGAATAGTTATTCCACACATAATCTTGGAGTAAAATAATCAAGGAAGTATGCATAAAGCCGAATGAGTGGAAATTGAAATTTCAAATTCCCTTATCGATTTGGTAACTTATGAAACATACACCCATGAAAGAAGGATAATATAATGATGATGTAAATATCCATAAATTAAATTATATTACACAATGAATACAATCATGGTCAGTACACACACCACATGCAATTAATAAGTGTTGAACAATGGAATTCTCACAGAATTAAAAGTGAGATAAGAAACCCTTTACTTTGTACATTTTCCTTGGTCGCCGATAGGTTAAACACCTGTATAAAGGTGAAATAATTGTTATTGAATTATACAAGAATCATTTACATTAATATGATATCATATATGATCTTTTAACATTGATTTGTTAATAATATCTTTGAATTATCGTCATTTCAGGTGTTTACGAGTTCATTTTACTTTATATTCTTTGTTATGTGAGCCATATTCATTATTAATGGGATGTATATTATTCATATACATAATGATATCAACTCCTTAGATAATAGTTTTAAATCATCAAATGATAATTATACTTGAATGGATATGATGGAGAATGAATCTCATCGTGTTCGTGGAGATGGTAGTCTGTACGTACGCACGAGCGACGATATCATTCTTTTGATATTAAAATAACATATAATTGGATGTTATATCATATATACAGAATAATTATCATGTTATAATTATTATTTACATGAATTACACATCATTATTATACCCATCCAAATAATAATTTACTGAATAACAATTACACCACGACGTGGAGACGGTAAGCCATACGTACGAACATATGGTGACATGTTATTTAAAAGATGGAAAGAATACTGAATATGGTTTTACCATATTTATAATAACATCAATATATATATAATATACTGGAGTTATTATTTTAGAATGGTAATAACAAATGAAGAAGAAGTGGAAGAAGAAAAGAACATGAAAATGGGTGGTAAAAACATTACCTCTTCTTCGGGTTCTTCCTATTGATTTGATCAAAAGGGCTCTTTAGGATAGCTTTCTGATCCAAATAAGGCCACTAGGTTGTAGTGAGAGAAGTGTAGAGTTTATTTGGGCAGGGTTTGGCCGAACTAAAAGGCTTTGAAGGTGTGAAGAAATGATAAGGAGGAGTGCCCTTTTATAAGAGGCGCGAGGGCACCTTTTGAAAAGCTAGAAATATTAATTTATAATATATTCATATTCGGTTTCTAATGGCTCCAAAGTTTTTTATTTAAAGGTTAAGGTGTGGATGGGTCTACCACCACTCAACCAATATAATTTAGACAGGTTTGGGCCATTATATTAACCTAATCTTTAAGTATTAACTCTTAATTAATTAGTTTCACTTTTACAATGTCTCTTTGTATTTTTATATTATATGGTTAATAACCTTACCATATACATCCAAGAGACCACCAAGTGGTCCATTAATGATACACCTACCATGATATAAGTCCCTTGGACGAACCTTAGATTTTTAGGAATTTAATATCAATTAATAATAAAATATTTGTTTTAAAAACTCTTTTATGTCAATTTTGACACTATTAAATAGTGGATTTTTTTGAAACTCATAACACAATGATTACTTCGAAAAAAGTTAATTAAATCCATAATAATATGTCATATTAACCTATAAAATTAGTTTAATTCAATAAATGTTTCATATTATATTTATTTTGGTATTTATAATTTCAATTATTCTAATTGTTCACCATTATGGTAATTACTACATCACCATTGTGTCATAAATAAATTAAATTATTTAATGTATAAAAATTATAAATAAAATATAATTATGTATTAAATCTTTTTATATTTTTAATTAACTTTTATAGTCTGAAATCCAACATATATAACTCTATGTAACAATTGTTTTTCTAAAAGATATATGCTAGTGTCATTTTTGTATTCATTTTAACTTAATTAAAATAAAGTGTCCCTATCACTTACAAGTGGATCCATGGGGTCCCAAAATCGACCCAAAGATGACCATGGTCGACTATTTATCAACCAATAGTGTTAAGACACGTTTTAGGGTAATTTATTATTATTATAACATTATTTTTAACCCTTTTTTACCAGATTTACCCTTTAGCCATGATAAATAAAATATTTACCGAAGTAATTATCCAAAATGTCTAAAAATAAAAGTTACCTATTTACACAATTTGAAAATCTCGATTCCAAATATGGAAACCATTTTTGGAAATTCAAAACACAGAAGTTGCAAAAATTAATTTAAAATTATTTCTCGTTGTTAAAACAAAAAGCGTGTTTTTAGAGATAATAACTATCAAAAGATTGACACTTGTTTATTTCTGGTTTAAATGTGAAATTATATTCAATGACCCACGTAGTATTACATGGTAAAAATATATTTTAAATATAATTTAAAACCACTAAAATTCATAATTTATCACGATTAATTATTTCGATTAAAAAAGTTTTTTTAATTAAAATTTAGTAATTAGTTACTATTCATCAAAGTATAAAAGTTATTTGAAAAGTACCAAAATTTCACCCTAGGATAATTTCGTTATTTTGAATCCAAAAACTAAGTCTATTTTACCAAATTAAAAACATAAATGTTGCATTTATTAATTTGAAATTGGTTCCTACTTTCGAAACCAAAAGGCGTATTTTTAAGAAATAATAACTATCAAAAGTTTGACACCTGTTTATGTCCAATTTCAAGGTAAAATTACATAAAATATCCATTATTTGATTTAATAGTAAAAATATAATCTATTTATACTTCAAAACCATTAAAATGTACAATTTAAAAAAATAAATTATTTTGATTAAAAAAGTTGTTTTCAGTTAAAATTTAGTAATTTTTCAATATTCACCCAAATATGAAAGTTATCAGAAAGAAACTAAAACAATATTGATACTAAATTTTTATGTCCCGATTCTAAAGAAGAATTTATTTTTGTCAAATTGAATATATAAAAGATTCAAATATTGGTTTTAAAAAGTCTTCACCATTAAAAGGCGGTAAAATTTCATTTTTTGAAAAATACTTTTTTTATCTGAGAGAAATGAATTTGTTCATAAATCATGTCTTAGAAACTCATAATATGGATTAAAATTATAAGTATAATATAATATTTAAAATTTAGTTAATAGTATTCATAACCTCTTTTGAACGGCTATTTTGGTAAGTCGTGGTGTACTTGAACTCAGTGTTGCGTACAACACACGCTATTGTATTATTCAAAGAGAAGTGTACCTTGGAAGATTGGGGTGTTACAAAATTTCTTATAAAATATTTTTTTTTATTCTAAAAATTTAATAATATTATCTAAAAAATCCTTTGTCAATATATAATAAATATTCTTTCCATCAATTAACCCCACCACAAATCGATCAATGTTAGGATAAAATAACCAATTCATCAATCCTATTAATGGTGAAGAATCATTTATTAACCTAAATAGAAAAAACATAAATTGAAATGTATAAAAATACATCATAATATATTCTTTTTAATTACAACATATTTAACTACCATTTAGTTATAAATTTCTTAATTCCACCAGTCTACCACTTCCACATCTAGTGAAACACATACAATGATAACATAATTTAATAAGAGTATTTATTCAATAAAATATTACCAAAATTACATGTTTACTATTATTGATATCTAGGTACATATTTAATCATTAATATATAATATACTATGATATTTTAATAATATAATTCAATATTGACCCCTAATAAGTTGAATAATCCCTTCATAATTCATGCGATCATCTGGAGAAATACATCAAAGAGAGGGACGTAATGAATTCCTGTGTGGGACTTGAGAATTTAATGTTAGGAAAAAAAATTAATTTCTATAAAAATAGAAAAACATAAATAGTGAGATCATATTATTGGGGAATCAATGAAATAAATAAACTCATTAAGAAACTTTATCAAAAGCGTAATATTAGACAAATCATAAGAACCAAAGAAATAAGTACTGATATCATAAGCGTATATGATAAATTGATACCATTTATTATATAATGGTATCAAATAATTATATTTATATGAGGTATTTCATAGAATAATGGATAATCAATTTTAAAAAATAGGAATATATCACATTTTTATCAATGAAACCTCAGCAATATAGGTTTACGATTAATTCTAGGAATTCATATTATAACGCCCCAACCACAGAATCCCATAGCTGGTGCATTATTTTAATAAATTGGAATGACTATAGGTAATCATGTCCTGAAGGAATGATCAGTTTAGCTATCTTGGAAAATAGACTACATATATGAACTTCGCATTACAATATCCAACAAAAATTAAAACATAGATAACGCATTAAAAAAGTCATTATTCCCCTATCTTAACCAAACATATCAATACTAAATTATAATGATCATACAATGTTATTAAATTATACCAAAACTATATTAATATTTATTATAACATATATGATTCATTTATGACTTCATACTACCCATTTAATAATAATTTCCATGTTAAAGTAATATTTTGGGTAATAATCGCTTCCTTTATCGTACGTGTTTTAACATGTTATTCTTAATTGTATCACATAAATAAGAATTTAAATACTTCCAGTATACAAAATAGGATTTATATATTATAAATATTCATAATATAAATATGTATAATAGATAGATATTTTAAATTTAAACATCGTTCATGGAGAGGGTAGTCCGTACGTATGCATGAATGTTGATTCAATTTCCTTATCGTATAGTATGGAAGTAAGTAAATGAAATATATTTATCTGAACAAATATATATTATTATAGTAGAAATATTATTTCATATATATCATAATTAATCAATATATAGTTTTATTAAATGTTTTTAATGGTGATCATTGAAGATAAATATCATCGCATCATGGAGACGGTAAGTTGTATGTACGCACGAGCGACTATATAATTCTATTAAAAATGAAATGGTATTTAATTTGATGTTATATTATATATAAATAATCATCACCGTATTATATTAATTATTTAAATTAATTATACTCATTATTATACCCATCCAAATAATGTATTTTTGAATAACAATCTACACCAAAATGTGGGGACAAAAAGCTGTATATACGCACAAATGGTGACTTTGTCATTCATAGGATGGATAGAATAATGAATATAGTTGTATTATATTTATAATAACATCTCACTGTGTATATGTTACTGGATTTATTATTTTATTATGGTAACAACAAATAAAATAATAATTGGAATAAGAATAGAACTTTGAAAGAGGTGATAAAATAATTACTTCTTCTTCAGGTGTTTCCTTTTTATTTGGACAAAAGGGTTCTTTTAGATGGATTTCCTCTCAATGTAATGCAGCTGCGATTAATTTAGGGTAGTTGGGATGGGATTTAGGTAGGTTTTGGATGAGCTAAATGGCTTTGAGGCATGAATTTAAAATAAAGGTAGGTACCCTTTTATATGAGAGGTGAGGGGCACTTTATGAAAAATGATGAAATAATAATTTATTATAAAATTATTTTTGGTTTTTAATATATAAAAATTTATTTATTTGAATTATAAGATTAAAATGGGTTGAAATCCTTTCAACCAATAGGTTTTATACAGGTTTTGTTCATCAAATTTACTTTATCTTATAGATTTACCCCTTAGTTAAATATCTTAACTATTATCATGTCTTCTAGTATTTTTATACTACAAGGTTAATATAGTTACTATAAGTTTTTAAAATGAACCTAAAGTTGATCATTTATGAAATTTTAACACTATGCAGGTTATTGGGTAAACCCATATATTCTTATGACTTTATATTATTTATAAAAATTGCATATATTTTAAAATATCATTTATTTCAATTTTGTTACTATTTAGTACTTTATTTTTTTTAAAAGTTATAACAACATTAATAAATAGAAAAAACATAATCAATCCTAACATGAACTAATATACAATAAAAATTGTTGATTACATCAAAATTTCCATTTAAAATTTATTCTAATATTTATAATATAATTTATTCCAATTTTTCATTAATAAGGAAATCACTAAATCATCATTATGTCATAAATAAATTTAATTATCTAATGTATAAAAATTATAAATAAAATAAAATTATTTAGGAAATATTTTTAGAAATATATTTAATATTTATAGTTCAATTTATCTTAATTATAACCCAATATTAAAAATGTAATAGTTATTAATATTTGAATTAGACACTATTAACACTTTATTAAATAATATATAATAACTTTCTTAACCTATCCCATGTGGATTAAAATTGATCACATTTTTATACTGCGGATTATTTTGGTCAAAATAAACTTCTCAAAAATAATTATGATACGTGTTAGGGTAACTTTATACTATTATAATATTATTTGTAGCTTTAATTACCCTATTTATTTTAAACTGTGGTAAATAAAATTCAAAAGATATTATTCACCAAATATTATTTAGAACCTATTGAACCAAATTTTACTTTATGATGACTATCATGTGTTTTATATTTTAAAATTCTATTTAGAGAAGATGTAAATTTATGTTTCAGGGTAATTTTTAAATGTGCCTAGGAGGTGGGTAAATGTGCCTAAAAGGTGGGTAAAAAGATAATAGAATGTTCAATAATTTTTTTTCAATTCTATTATAAAATGAATAATTTGATTTATATTTTACTAATATATTTATTATTTATCTATTTTTATTTTAAGATATATTTTAATTAAAAATAATTATTTAAATGAAAAAGTAGGTTTTATGTACTATGCAGTATTTTTCAGTATTCATAAAAAATTTAATGTTGTCATAAAAATACCCAAATTTCACCAAAAGTTAATTTTGAATTTCCAAATTCAAAAAGTAACACTAATTTACCAAATTATATTTTTAGGAGAGTCTAAAATTAATTTTATTGTTGTTCAAAAAATTAAAACAAAGTTGTTCTTTTAATAAAATAGTTTTTCTAAAAATATTACTATTTTCTAAAAAACATATAAATTTCATTATAAATGTGATTTTATTATTTTAAAACATTATAAATAACATTTGAAATTTATTTTTTACTATTCTAAGAACTATATTTATTTAATAAATACATATATCATTTAAGTAATTATAATACTAATGTGTGTTTAGTAGAAACTCTATCTTGTATATAACACATGACAAGTAGGTGTTGTGTGATATATAAGCTAAAAAATTACATTAAATAGACAACGTACTAATAAATAACATTGTGTTACATTCTCCCCTCCTTTAATAAATTTCACCCTCAGAATTTGAAATTGTTCATAGAAAATAAAATGTTGAAAATAGTAAATGCCATGGATAAAAACCCACATCAGAAATTTGGTTAATAAAATATAATCTTAATAAGATGGAAGGGGAAATAAAAAAGATACCATGAAATTACAATTTCAAACATGATAACATTGTTGGAAATTATTCCCACAGAATTGGAGGGAAAATGTAAATATTTTTTGGGAGTGATTAAGGTCACCAATCAAAATGAAGTGAACAATAAATAGAAAATTTAGGGTCTCAAACCCGTAAATCTATGACGATAAAAAATATAACTACATCATCAAAAAATAAGGTATTAAGATAACACATTTTTTAGATACATTATTTTTTGAAGAGAATGGATTAATTAACAATGAAGATAAGAACTCAAGAAAACATACTTCATTTCATTACCTTCCATAATCATACTCTCATCATTTTGTTTTTCTTCCATCTACTTTCAAATCATCCCTTACATAATGAAATGAATGTTGAAAATGAATTTTTTTAATCCATGAAGCACATTTTTTAAATCATAAGCCCCATAGGTATTTCATTAATCCAATATATGATTACTGAAATCCAAAATGTTATGTCAAAGAGTGCGATATATTATATATTAACCTCAAAAAAAATATCATGTCCTCAACATACTCCATTCCATCCTTTAGACTTATCCAAAATACATGTGTCTAAACTCATAGTCCCAAAATTCTTATGGAAGGTAAATATAATGAAGATCTCCTTTTCCACATAATATCAGGTGAATACCATCATCATGTATTCTCTCTAAACATGGTAACACCCTGAATTACCATAAAACCTTATTGAATATTTTTATGGTCCATTATTCCTTATAGAATACTATATATACTCTTTAAATAAAAAAATGTTGTAACATCCAAAAATGATGGAACAAAAAACAATTAATTAGTTTCAAGGTGGTCAGGAATATCCAATATAATTTATCCAAATCCATCATCTCTTATTCCAACATTACTACCATGGTATCAACACTATATTATGGTTTATCATTCCCTCTACCATCTATTTTCCAAAAAGTTTAACTTACTATTGAGTAACATTTCATAGTACCATACTATCTCAAATCCTCAATGAAATAGTATTGCAGTATTAGTCCTTATTTATTTCCATAATTCATATAACCAGTACAATATTGATATTATACTCAAATGACATAATTCTCCAATCCAGAAACACAAATAAAAGAATTATTTCACATTTATTATAGTAACATGTTATTTTTTACCTTAATCCCTTTGATTCTTCTATGATATATTTCTGTAACTCTTAGGAAATTTAATTGTTTAATTCCCCTTTTCACTATAGTTGTTATACTGAATGTTTGTCTTTTCTGTCTTCCACTTCCATTCTTTTTTCTAAGGACCCTTTTCTCAACACATATAACAAACACACGGTCCTTTAAATCACTTCCTAGGGTGATTATTAAAAATGTTATCACATATGGAAAAATCATTCTTTCCCTTCTTCCCTTTATCTACCATTCTCTCTACCATTCTCTTCTTCTCTTGATTCCCTTAACATCCATAGGAATCAAATAATTCTTTACTTATATTAATAACATATGATATTATTTCTTTATATTATGAGAATAAATGGGAGGCTATTTCCTTTCTAAATGTTTTATTAAAACCATGAAATATAGGATCTTTCTTACTCTTTTTAACATGTGCATTGGTGAGGTTTTCATTCCAATTACAATGGGACATTTCTAAACAATATCCTACACTAAATTAGGTTATGATTCGAAATTCATGATTCTAAACTAGTGAAATACTTAACATAAATTGAAAAATTTATGTATATATAATCAAGTAATCATTAAAATGGATTCATTTTGTACATATATAATAAAAAATACAACATAATGGGTTTTAATATATATGTGAATTATACTGAGCGTATCCCCTAGGATTGTCAATCTATGTACGTAGTAAGGCCCATTGTTGTCTACTAGGTTACCCCGATTTATACTTAGAAATCATTGTCATAGTTTTCACCCCTTGTTACATCCATGCTAGAACCACATCCCAGTATAGATATTATACTAGGATGTATTTCATGTAAGACACACAGAATCAATACATTATCAAAATTCTAGGATGTTCTTCTATACTAATCATAAAAGTATATCTTAGGGTATTATTCCCTAATTAGCGTTTATCAAAATCTATATTCCAATGTCATTGATTAAATTCCTCTTATACCAACTGTAATGCCCCGACCCTAGAAGCCCAGAGCAAGTACATTATTTTAATACATTGGAATGATTATAAGTAATCATGTCCTGAATGTCTGATCAGTTTATTAGTCTTGGAAAATAGATTACATACATGAACTTCTCATTACAATTTCATTCATAAATTAAAAGATATATAATAATTCAATAATGGAATTATTCCCCTAGCTTAACCCTATATATAATTCATAAAACACATATTGGAATCTACGGAAAATAAAACATAAGAATGGGGTGAGATAAGATGCTTAGATGCTCAGAAAGGGTAAATAATTCAGTGAAGACAATAAAATATTAAGGAAATACATTTAATAAAAATACCTTCATTTTAAACATATACACGAACATAATATGACACAATAATCAAAAAATTCCATATAAACATGCACATGGATATTTTAAAAGTCGAATAATCACATATAAGAGCTAATTTCATAATGAAGGAATACATAATATCAAACATATTATCTAATATGTCAAGGCCTTGTGTCAAAAAAGTAGTTTGTCTGATAAGACCTACCAATGAATCTAGGGGCTATAGAGGGCCTCACCCATTAATTAATGAGTCCAATGAATTCCATATATGAAAAGTTTTAAACAAAACATAAACATTCATATTAAAAAATACAATACAAAATGTCAATAAATTAACTATAAACCATGAATGGAATAAAAATATAACTTTTATTTTCAACCATTCATAAATTATTCAATACAATATATAATATTGTATTACAATAATTCATCATCAATCTAGAATAATATCTATTAAAGGATGTTTACATAGTTGAAAATGATAACTAAAACTATTTGAGAAGAGTATTCTGTCTTCATGAAATCATTTAAAATCCACACAATTTATAAAGGAATAAATATAAAAGATATTTTTTAGTAAATGTTTCATGTAAAAATTTTAATCTTTAGAAAGTAATTACCATTTTAAACCATTTATGTCTATATAAATAATTCTTTGTGACAATTTAAAAAAAAGGACATTAATGAAAAAGATTTAGAAGACTAAATATTTAAAACATTTAAAATGGTTTTTTAGTTAAAGAGTCACTTAAAAGAAATAATTTTGAAAACAATATTATGAAACATGGACATGGATGATAAATATGTCCCAGTAAATACATATAAATAAATAATCTTGAATAATAATGAGATTGAGGAATTAACCACTACATTTACATTCCTTAAGTCGAGGGTACATTTAACCTCCATTATAATGACAATTTTATGTTATTAAATTATATAAGAACCATATTAATATTTATGATATCATATATGATTCATTTATAACTTTATTATACCCATTTGATAATATTATTCATGTTAATGTAACATTTTGGGTAATAATAACTTTTTATATCATACGTGTTTTATCTTTTTTATTCTTGACCATATCACATAGATCATGATTTAAATACATACAGAATATAAAACATCATTTATATATCATTTATATTCATAATATAAAATTGAAACACCATTCATGGAGACGATAGTCCATAAATACGCATGAAGATCGTTTAAATTTTCTTATTGTATAGTATGGAAGTAAGTAAACGACATATATTTATCTACATAAATATATATTATTACAGTAGAAATATTATTTAATATTTCCCGTTCTTAATCCATATATATATATATATTTATAAAAATTCTTGAATGGTGATTATTGAAGATTAATCCCATCATGTCGTGGAGAGGGTAAGTCGTACGTACACACGAGAGACAATATCATTCTATTGATGGTCAAATAGTATTTAATTGGATGGTATATTACATATACATAATCATTAATTTATTATATTCATTATTTAGATTAATTATACAAATTATTATACCCATACAAATAATTTAGTGTGGAATAACAAATGACACCACGAAAAGAAGATGGTAGTCCGTTTGTATGCACGCATGGTAAATTTGTGATTCAGTGGATGGAATAATTAATGAATATGGTTTTACCTTATTTAAAATAAAATATTTCCACGTATTATGTGCTATAGGTATTATTTTTGTATGGTAACAACAAATAATGTGGAATTAGAATAAGAAAAGTTCATTGAAAGAGGTGATAAAATAATTACCTCTACTTCGGGTGTTTACTTTTGATTTGAACAAAATGGACTTATATATTGACATTATCCTCAGGTTAAGACCTCTAGGAAGATGTTCCGGTAGATATGATTGGATATGAGCAGGGTTTTTATCCTAGAAAAATGGATTTTGATATGTGAATTAAAAAGAAAATTTGGTTCACTTTTATAAGGGATGTGATAGGCACTTTAGGAAAAATGTTGAAATATTAATTTATTATAAAATTATTTTCTGTATATAATAGCTCCAAATATATTTATTTAAAGTATATGATGTTAATGGGTATAATTACTCTCTACCAATTGTTTCTAGACAAGTTTAGGTCGTTATATTGACCTTATATTTTAGATTTAACCCTTAGTTAAATAGTTCAACTCTTACCATGCCTTCTCGTATTTTATTCTTAATGGTTAATATAGTAACTATAAGTTTCCAAAAGAACCTAATGTGTATAATATATGAAATTTTAACACTATCTATGTTAGTTGGATGAACCATAAATTTTTAAGATGTTTATATTATTTAGCAAAATAATATTTATTTTAAAATATCATTTATGTCAATTTGAATACAGTTTAATACATTATTTTTTTAAATTCATAACAACTCGATTACTTTGAAAAAAATTAATTGATTCAATAATAACATGTCACAGTCACCTATAAAATTAGTTTATGGCCTCAAAGGTTTCAAATTACAATTATTTTAATTTTTTTAATGTCACCTATTTTAATCGTTCAATAATAAGGAAATCACTGGTCTAACACCCCAAGCTTCTATGGTACTCTTCTCTTTGAATAATATGATAGCGTGTGTTGTACGCAACACCGAGTTCTAACACACAATAACCAATCACACTAGCCGTTATGAATAACAATACCTACCTTTTGAAATTATATATATTTTATATTTTAAAATGGACTTCATTTTTATATTTGGAATATCGAATTTAGCCTAAGGTAATATTTTGGTACTTTTCGGATAACTATAATATTTTGTTGAATAGTGAAAACTACTAAATTTTAATTAAAAACAACTTTTTTAATCAAAATAATTAATAGTGATAAGTTATGAATTTGAGAGGTTTTAAAGTATATTTAGAATATATTTTTACTATTTAATACAATTTTGGTCATTGGAAATAATTTTTCAGTTAAACAGGACATAAACAAGTGTTAATCTTTTGATAGTTATTATCTCTTAAAAACACGTTTTTTGTTTTAACAACATGAATTAATTTTAAATTAATTTCTGCCACTTCTGTATTTTGAATTTGGAAAAATGGATTCCATATTTGGAATCAGGATGTTCAAATTGTGTAAATAGGTAACTTTTATTTTTAGACATTTTGAATAATTACTTCGGTAAATATTTTATTTACCATGGTTAAGGGTAAATATGGTAAATAAGGATTAAAAAATAATATTATAATAATAATAAATTACCCTAAAACGTGTCCTAGCCTTATTTTCTGATACATGTTCGACCATAGGCATCTTTGGGTCGATTTTGGGACCCCATGGATCCACTTGTAGGTGATTGGGATACTTTATTTTAATTAAGTTAAAATGAATACAAAAATGACACAAGCATATATCTTTTAGCAAAACAATTTTTACATAGGGTTAATTATGTTGGATTTTCGACTATAAATATTCAGTAGAAATATAAAATGGTTTCCCACATAATTAAATTTTATTTATAGTTCTTAGACATTAAATAATATAATTTATTTTTGACACAATGATGATGAAGTAATTACTATAATAGTGAAAAATTAAAATAATTGATATTATAAATACCCAAATAAATATAATTTGAGACTTTTAATGAATTACACTAATTTTATAGGATAATAGGACATATTACGATTGATTGAATTGACTTTTTTTGAAGTAATAAATCTGTTATAAGTTTCACAAAAATCAACTATTGAATAGTGTCAAAATTGACATAAAAAAGTTTTTAAAACAAATATTACATTATTAATAGATATTAAATTCATAAAATTCAAAGGTTCGGCCATGATACTTATATAATGATAGGTGTATCATTAATGTAACACTTGGGGGTCGCTTGGATGTATATGGAAAGTTTATTAACCATATAATATAAAAATACAAAGAGACATTGTAAAAGTGAAACTAATTAACTAAGAGTTAATACTTAAAAATAAGGTTAATATAAGTACCTAAACCTGTCTAAATTATATTGGTTGAGTGGTTTTCGAGAAATCCCCACCTTAAAATTTAAATAATCCACTTTCGAGCCATTAGAAACCGAATATGAATTTATTATAAATTAATATTTCTAGCTTTTCCAAAGGTGCCCCTCACACCTCTTATAAAAGGTAACTCTTCTTTATCATTTCTTCACACCTTCAAAGCATTTTGGTTCATCCAAAATCTGCCCAAATACTCTACCAACTTCCCTCACTACAATCTAGAGGCCTTAGTTTGATCATAAATCCAACCTATAAGGTCCTTTTGATCAAATCAAAAGGAAGAACCCGAAGAACAGGTAATCATTTCACCAACCTTTTCCAAGTTCCTTTCTTCTTCCACTTCTTCTTCCTTTGTTTTTACCATTCTGAAATAATAACTCCAGTATCATATATATACTATGATGTTATTATAAATATGGTACAACCATATTAAGTACTCTAACTACCCTTTGAATAACATGTCACTATACGTGCGTACGTACGGCTTACCGTCTCCACGTCGTGGTGTAATTGTTATTCAATATATTATTATACGGATGGGTATAATAATGATATGTAAATCATGTAAATAATAAATATAACATGTTAATGATTCTTTATATATGATATACCATCCATTTATATATTATTTTATTATCAAAAGAATGATATTGTCGCTCGTGCGTACGTACGGACAACTGTCTCCATGAACGCGATGAGATTCATTCTCCATCGTATCCATTCAAGTACAATTATCATTTGATGATTTAAAAATAATGTTTACGGACATGATATCATTATATATATGAATAATATACAACCTATCCATGACAAACATGCCTTATGTAACAAAACATATAAAAGAAAATGAGTAAGTTAACACCCGAAACGACGATAATACTAAGATATTATTAACAAGGCAATGTTAAATGATCATATATGATATCATATGAATGTATATGATTATTGAATAATTTAAGAAAAATTATTTCACTATTATATAGGAGGTTACCCTACCCCAACCATGGAAAAGTACAAGGTAAGGGTTATTTCACAATCTCTTCATTATCAGAGGTTGTTTATACGTAATAATCTACTCGGATCTCTTTATCATCCACATCCATGTTTCTTAAAAATGTATTTCAAAACATTTTTACTATTTAAAAGAAATGGGTTAAAGTCATTTATACCATTTTTTGACTTTTTATAAGAGTTTTATAAAGGAATCATTCTGTCATTTTCCAAACAAGGTGCTTTTAACCTTTTTGACATAATTAAGGTAAGAATGTTTTTTTAACTTATACGGCGGGTGCGGTTATTTTCTACCGTTATAAAATCATCGAAGATTCCCTTACAAGATTATAAGAATATTTTCAAATAAAATGTTTTATTTTATATATATATGACTCTTAAATGATTTCAAAAATAGAAAGAGATATTTCCCTAAAAAGAGTTTTGATTTCATCTGTGTCAACATCCTTTGATGGATTTTACACTTATTTGAAGTTGATTTATTATGATACAAAACTTCTATATTGTATTGAAGGTTTTGTGATACGTTTGAATGTGGATGTGTTATTTTTGTACCATTCATAGTTTATGGTTAAAGTATTGACATTTTCATATGCTAGTTTTAATACAAATGTTTATATTATTTTTAAACATTTTCATATGGGAATGAATTGGACTTAATATGTGACGGGTGGAGCCCGCTATAGCTCCTCGATGCATCGGTAGGTCTCGTGAGACAAACTAGTGTCTTGTAACAAGGCCTTGGTAAAATCTTATTTGTTGTCCTAGCACGAGGCCTTGGCTATGTGGTTAGATAGTCTGGCATTATGCATTCCATCATTATGAAAGTGGTTATTGATATTGCATGTGATTATTTTATTAGTAAAATATCCATGTGAATAAGTAAATGACATTATTTAATTTTACTTTTTCCATACTATGATGAAGTTCAAGTTTAAAAGGCTTTTGTTTTAGTTGTACATTGTCTTAGATGTTTATTCTTATTTATAAAAGTTTCCGCTATATTTCTATCCTTACTGGGCATTTGAGCTCACCCCTTTTCTATGTTTTATTTTTCCCAGGAAGTGAAGAAGAAAATTATGAATGACCTACAAGGATATTATGTGGAGATATGAGTGTGGAATATGGAGACAATATGTTGTTGTAGTAGTAAATCACTTTATGATGTAATGTAAGACTTATGAATATATCTAGTGTTTCCAAGGCTACTAAACCAATCGGTCATTCGACATTTGATCTTTCTTGTGATCATGCCAATGTTATGTAATAATGCACTGACTCTAGGTAACTGGGGTTGGGGCATTACAGTTGGTATCAGAGGACGTTTAGTACAATCCTTGGAAGCTAGATTTAGATAATCTCTGATTATAGCACGTAGACCTAAGATGAACATTGAGGATTAATATAGAAGAACTTCCGAGAATTTTGGTATTGTAGAGATTTTTTGAGTTTTCTGAGAAATACATCCCTTTCTTGATACGAGCAGGTAGAGGCGGCTCTGGAATAGATGTACCTATGGATAAAACCCGAAAACATCGCTTTGAGCTAGACTCGAACGGGAACTGGTGCACAACAACGGGCCTTGCTGCACTCTTGGTTACGACACTCCCGGGGGATATGCTTAGGATAACGCTCATTTTCTTTACAAATCATTATGAAGTGTTTATGAGTATATACTTCCTCAAAGAAAACATTCTTATGATTATAGATTATATCCGTAAATAGTTCAATTTATGTGAACTGTTTTATAATTATGGGATTATGTATTTTGATTGATAAACTGATCTAGTTTATGCCATTGTTTAGAAATGGCGCCTAGTGAAAGAAATGGAAACCGTATCAATGCACACACTCCATGTAGGGATTTCCCCCTGCTCAAGATAATTATAGTGGAGTTGGTGATGCAACTGGTGCCAATCAGCAAATCACCATACTGGGACAACTCACTCAGGTTATGAACAATAACCTTACCCGTATGGAGCACCATGATCCTCAGCGTGGAGGATCAATGTTAGATCAATTCATGATGCAAAAACCACCAATGTTCAATAGGAGTACAAATCCCTTAGTAGCTGAGAAATGGATAAATTCCCTAGAGATAATATTTCAGGCTTTGGGGAGTAGTGAAAAGGAAAAAGTTATCATGGTAGTTTACCGCCTCACTGGAGATGATGATCAATGGTGGTCATTGATTCAAAACATGAAGGAATATGATGAAGTATCAAATATGGAATAGAGGGAGTTCAAAGATCTGTTTTTAGAAAAATATTTTCCTCACGACCATCGACCAGATATGGAAATGCAATTTCTGAGTCTGAGACAACTGGTGAATGAGAATGTCACAAAGTATGAGGCTAACTTTACAAGGTTAATAAGGTATACTATAGATTATATACGTTACCCAATAAGTAATATTGATCGTTTCTTTGATGGGTTAAAACAATTTCTCTTTCAAGAATTGGTATCAAAATCCTTCTGGTCATACGAAGACATTGTCTCATGTGCTATCAAGACCGAAAAGGAATTATCTAAGTCTTATGACATTAAAGAAAAGCAAGAGAAGAAGAGACCATCCGATCAATCTGGGAATGGAAATAACGGGAAGAATGGAAAGGTTGAATATCCATCTTGTTGTAAATGTGGTAAGAAACACCTCGGTACTTTCTTGAAGGGAACATGAGTCTGTTACAAGTGTGGTGAAAATGGCCACCAAGCTCGTGGTTGCAAGGGGAAGAATGAAGCTACCAATGTTCAGTGCTAAAATTGCAGGGAGATGGGGCATTATGAAATAGAATGTCCTAAGCGTCAGGATAACTTACCTCAGAAAAGGAAAAGGGATCAAGGTCAAGCATATTCTGTCACTACTGCTGAGGTAGAAGCTCCGAAAGACGTGGTGGCAGGTAATTTAATGGTTTCCTCAAGTTTAGAAAATGAATTATTTGATTCGGTATCATCGCATTATTTCATATCTTCCCAGTTTGCTATGAAAATTAGATATTTCCAATTTGATTTAACAAGGGAGTTGTCAGTTAAAACTCTTATGGGAAGTATCATTGCAACAAAGTTTTGTAAATCAGTCCCCATTAGAGCACATAAATGTTCTTTATCTGCTGATCTCGTCATCATACCTATGATTGAGTTTGATATAATTCTCGGCATGGACTGGATTTTAGACTATGATGCAATGATTTATTTTAAAAAGAATGAGGTTATGATTCTTGATGATGATGATAAGGAACACATTATCTTTAGAGAAGAATCGTCACCACCTAATTCTTATTAAGATCTACCCCTAGTAGCTCAACTAAATTAAATTATTGTGGAGGAAGAGAATGAAATAACTGTGGGTGAGGAAAGGAATGTCGAAATAGAGGATGTAACTGTTGTGAAAGAATTTTTAGATGTATTTTTGGAAGATTTACCTGGACATCCTCCAGAACGAGAAGTTGAGTTTTCAATTGATTTAATTCCTTGATCAAGGCCTATATCAAATACAACTTATAGAATGGCCACTATATAATTAGTTTAACTAAAGAATCAACTAGTGGAATTGAGTAATAATGGATTTATTCGCCCTAGTGTTTCTCCATGGGGAGCCCCTATTCATTTTGTTAAAAAGAAAGACGGATCTATGAGGTTATGTATCGACTACAGGGAGATCATTGCTATAACAATAAAGAACAATTATCCCCTACCACGCATTGATGATTTATTTGAACAACTGCATGGAGCCCAATACTTTTCACAGATTGACCTTCGATCTGGATACCATCAGTTGTGTGTGAAGAAGGAAGACATTCCGAAGACCGCATTTCGAACAAGGTACGGGCATTACGAGTTTTGTGTAATGCCTTTTGGATTGACTAATGCCCCCTCTGTATTCATGGATCTGATGAATAGAGTTTTCAAGGAGTATCTCAATGAATTTTTGGTGGTATTTATTGATGATATGTTGGTATACTCCAAAAGTTAAGAAGATCATGAAAATCACTTGCGCATTATCTTGAAGACTCTGAGAAGACATGAATTATATGGGAAGTTTAGCAACTATGAATTCTGGCTTCAAGAGATTTCATTTCTTGGCTATATTGTCTCTAAAGATGGAATCTCTGTTGGTCCTTCTAAGACCTAAGAAATCCAAGAATGGCCAGCTCCGACGAGTATAACTGAGGTACGTAGTTGTGTTGGTTTACCAGGTTATTATCAACGTTTCGTCCATAATTTTGCCCGATTGGCTAACCCATTAACGAAGCTCACACCTAAAGAGGTTAAATTAATTTGGACAAAAGAGTGTGAATTATTTTTTGAAGAACTGAAGAGAATATTAGTCAATTCTTCTATATTGACTCTACCATCGGGGAATGATGGGTTCGTTATTTATAGTGATTCATCAAAGAAAGGACTTGGTTGTGTCCTTATGTAGAATGATAGGGTTATTGCCTGTGCATCACGACAGTTGAAAATTCATGAACCAAACTATCCTACTCATGATCTCGAGATAGCGACTGTGATATTTTCTTTGAAGATATGGAGGCACTACCTCTATGGTAAAAAATGTGAGATTTATACGGATCACAAGAGTTTGAAGTATATTGTCTCACAAAAAGAACTCAACATGAGGCAAAGGTGATGGGTTGAATTACTCAAGGATTAGGATTGTACGATACACTACCACCCGGGGAAGGCAAACAAGGTGGAAGATGCTCTGAGCAGAAAATATCATGGAGTTTTGAACATGATGAGAATTGAAATGGATCCAATTTTCATAGATCTAGTGAAGATGGACATGAGAATAACCAGGGAAGGTGAAACATCAATGCTTTTTCAAATGGTTGACAAACCATATTTACTTGAAAGTACTAAGAGTTTTCAGACTAATGATGGAGAATTGAAAAGAATATTAAAGCTGTGAATGATGGGAGATTGAGAGATTTTGTGTATGAAAATGGAATTTTGAAATTCGAGAAGAGGCTTTGTGTTCCCGATATACCTGATATAAAATGGGAATTGTTGGACGAAGCTCATAGTTCCATTTTCTATATACACCCTTGGAGCACCAAAATGTATAGAGATTTGAAGGGACATTTTTGGTGGGACAACATGAAGAGGGAGATTGCTGATTTTGTGTCAAGATGTATGGTTTGTTAGCAAGTGAATGCTGGAAGGAAACAGCTTGGAGGAGTCATGCAACCTCTTCCCATACCTGAGTGGAAATGGGACAATATTATGATGGACTTTGTCATGGGGCTACCAAAGACTCCTAGAAGGAACGATGCAATATGGGTTATTGTTGAAACTCTTACCAAGTCAGCACATTTTCTTACTATAAGAGAAGATCTACCACTGGAACGTCTGGCAAGACTATATATTAATGAAGTTGTGAGACTTCATGGAGTACCCCTATCAATTGTTTCTGATCGTGATCTCCGTTTTACTTCAAGATTCTGGAAGAGTCTTCAGAAATCCTTGGATACTGAACCTTATTTGAGCACTGCCTCCCACCCTCATACAGACAGACAATCAGAAAATACTATTCAAACCTTAGAAGACATGTTTAGATCCTACTCACTTGACTTTCATGGTATGTGGGATCAGTATTTACCTCTGGTAGAATTTTCCTATAACAATAGCTTCCATTCGAGTATTCAGATGGCACCATATGAAGAATTATACAGAAAGAGATTTCGTACATCAACCTGTTGGGATGACGTTGGTGAAAGAAAAATTGTAGGTCTAGAACTGGTGGAGGAAACAATGGAAAAGGTGAAGGTAATCCAAAATCATATCAAACCAGCTCAAAGTAGGAAGAAGAGTTGTGTCGATAATCGAAGGAATGATTTGGAATTTCAATTTGGTGATCATGTTTTCCAGAAGGTATCTCTCTGGAAAGGAGTCATACTTTTTGGTAAGAAAGGTAAATTGAGTCCCAGGTACATCAGACCTTTTGAAATTCTAGAACGAATTGGGGATTTATCTTACCGATTGGAAAAGCCGCCAAGTCTCTCCAAAGTTCACGATGTGTTCCACGTATCTCTGTTGAGGAAATACATGCCTGACCCAATGCATGTACTCACCGATGAAGAGTTAGAACTGGAACCCAATCTATCTTATTGTGAAGATCCCGTCATGATTCCTGATACGAGAGAACAAGTACTGAGAAACCGAACGATGTGTCTGGTAAAAGTTTTGAGGAGAAACCATAAGATGGAAGAGGCAACGTGGGAACCTGAGGAACATATGATGAAGAACCACCCAAGTCTTTTCATGTGATAAGTATTCTAGAGATTTCGAGGAAGAAATTATTTGGAGGGGAGAATGTAACACCCAATGATTCTACGGTACGATTCTCTTTGAATAATATGATAGGGTGTGTTGTACAATAACACCGAGTTCTAACACACCATAACTAATCACACTAGCCGTTATGAATAGTCATACCTAAATTTTGAAATTATATATATTTTATATTTCAAAATGGACTTCATTTTTAGATTCGAAATATCGAATTTAGCCTAAGGTGAAATTTTGGTACTTTTCGGATAATTTTAATATTTTGTGAAATAGTGAAAATTACTAAATTATAATTAAAAACAAATTTTTAAATCAAAATAATTTATAGTGATAAATTATGAATTTGAGAGGTTTTCAAGTATATTTTGAATATATTTTTAACATTTAATACAATTTTGGTCATTGTACATAATTTTACAATTAAATCGGATATAAACAAGTGTCAATCTTTTAATAGTTATTATCTCTTAAAAACACGCTTTTTGTTTTAACAACGAAAATTAATATTAAATTAATTTCTTCCACTTTTGTGTTTTGAATTTGGAAAAATGATTTCCATAATTGTAATCAGGATGTTAAAATTGTGTAAATAGATTACTTTTATATGTATACATTTTGAATAATTAGTTCGGTAAATATTTTATTTACCGTGGTTAAGGGTAAATCCGGTAAATAAGGGTTAAAAAAATAATATTATAATGACACTAAATTACCCTAAAACGAGTCCTAGCCTTATTGGCTGATACATGTTCGACCATAGTCATCTTTGGGTAGACTTAGGGACCCCATGGAGCCACTTTTAGGTGATAGGGATACTTTATTTTAATTAAGTTATAATGAATACAAAAATGACACAAGCATATATCTTTTAGAAAAATAATTTTTAAATAGGATTAAATATGTTTGGTTTTCAACTATAAATATTCATTAGAAAGATAAAAATATTTAATTCATAATTATATTTTATTTATAATTTTTAGACTTTAAATAATTTATTTTATTTACGACACAATGATGATGCAGTAATGACCATAATAGTGAAAAATTAAAATTATTGATATTATAAATACCCAAATAAATATAATTTGAGACTTTTTATGAATTAAACTAATTTTATAGGATAATATGACATATTAGGATTGATTTAGTTGACTTTTTTTGAAGTAATAATCCTGCTATAAGTTTCACAAAAATCAACTATTGAATAGTGTCAAAATTGACATAAAAATGTTTTTAAAACAAATATTATATTATTAATAGATATTAAATTCCTAAAAATCTTAGGATCGGCCAATAGACTTATATCACGATAGGTGTATCATTAATGGACCACTTGGGGGTCGCTTGGATGAATATGTTATGTTTATTAACCATATAAAATAAAAATACAAAGAGACATTGTAAAAGTGAAACTAATTAACTTAGAGTTAATACTGAAATATATGGTTAATATAAGTACCCAAACCTATCTAAATTCTAATGGTTGAGTGGTTTTCGACCCATAACCACCTTAAAATCTAAATAATCCACTTTTAAGCTATTAGAAAATGAATATGAATTTATTATAAATTAATATTTCTAGCTTTTCCAAAGGTTCCCATCACCCCTCTTATAAAAGGTCACTCTTACTTCTCATTTTTTCACACATTCAAAGCCTTTTGGTTCGGACAAAGTCTACCCATATACTATCCCAACTTCCCTCACTACAACCTAGAGGCCTTATTTTGATCAGATAGCCAACCTAATGAGCCCTTTTGATCAAATCAAAAGGAAGAACCCGCAAAAGATGTAATGAAATCACCACCCTTTTCCAAGTTCCTTTCTTCTTCCACTTCTTCTTCCTTTGTTTTTACCATTATAAAATAATAACTCCAGTATCATATATATACAGTGATGTTATTATAAATATGGTACAACCATATTCAGTATTCTATCCACCCTTTGAATAACATGTCACCATACGTGCGTACGTACGGCTTACCGTCTCCACGTCGTGGTGTAATTGTTATTCAATATATTATTATTTGGATGGGTATAATAATGATATGTAACTCATGTAAATAATAAATATAACATATTAATGATTCTTTATATATTATATAACATCCATTTATATATTATTTTAAAATCAAAAGAATGATATTGTCGCTCGTGCATACGTATGGACTACCATCTCCACGAACGAGATGAGATCCATTCTCCATCGTATACATTCAAGTAAAATTATCATTTGATTATTTAAAAATATTTTTTAAGGACCTGATATAATTTTTTATATGAATAATATACAACCTATCCATGAAAACATGGCTTATGTACCAAAACATATAAAATAAAATGAGTAAGTTAATACCCGAAACAACGATAATACTAAGATATTATTAACAAAGCAATGTTAAAAGATCATATATGATATCATATTAATGTATATGATTCTTTTATAATTTAATAACAATTATTTCACTATTATAGAGGAGGTTAACCTACCCAAACCAAGGAAAATTACAATGTAAAGGTTATTTCACAATCTCTTCATTATCCGAGGTTGTTTATACGTAATAATCTACTGGGATCTCTTTATCATCAACATCCATGTTTCTTAAAAATATATTTTAAAAAAAATTAATATTTAAAAGAAATGGGTTAAAGTCATTTTTACCCTTTTTTGAATTTTTATAAGAGTTTTATAAAGTAATCTTTCCATCATTTCCCAAACAAGGTACTTTTAACCTTTTCGACAGAATTAAGGTAAGAATGTTTTTTAAAACTTATACGGCGGGTGCGGTTATTTTCTGCCGTTATAAAATAGTCGAAGCTTCCCTTACAAGCTTATAATAATATTTTCAAAGAAAATGTTTTATTTTATAAATATATGACTCTTAAATTATTTCAAAAATAGAAAGAGATATTTCTCTAAAAAGAGGATTTATTTCATCGATGTCAATATCCTTTGATGGATTTTGTGCTAATTTGAAGTTGATTTATTATGATACAAATCATCTATATTGTATTGAAGGTTTTGTGATACGTTTGACTGTGGATGTGCTATTTTTATACCATTCATAGTTTATGGTTACAGTATTGACATTTCGTATGCTAGTTTTAATACAAATGTTTATGTTATTTTTAAACCTTTTCATATGGGAATGCATTGGACTTAATATGTAAAGGGTGGAGCCCACTATATCTCCTCGATGCATCAGTAGGTCTCATGAGACGAACTAGTGTCTTGGCACAAGGCCTTGGTAAAATATTATTTGTAGTCTTGGAATGAGGCCTTGGCTCTGTGGTTATGATAGTCTGGAATTATGCATTCCACCATTATGAAAGTGGTTATTGATATTGCATGTGATTATTAGATTAGTAGAATATCCATGTGAATAAGTAAATGGCATTATTTCATTTTACTTTTTCCATAATATGTTGAAGTTCAAGTTTAAAAGGCTTTTGTTTTAGTTATACATTGCCTTAAATTTTTATTCTTATTTATGAATGTTTTCGCTATATTTCTATCCTTACTGGGCATTTGATCTCACCCCTTTTCTATGTTTTATTTTTCCTAGGAATTGAAGAAGTAAATTATGAATGACCTGCAGGGATATTATGTGGGGATATGAGTTTGGAATATGGAGACAATATATTTTTGTAGTAGTTTTTCACTTTATGCTGTAATGTAAGACTTATGAATATATCTACTGTTTCCAAGGCTACTAAACCAATCAGTCTTTCGAGATTTGATCTTTCTTGTGATCATGCCAATGTTATTTAATAATGCACCAACTCTAGGTAACTCGGGTCGGGGCGTTACAACTGGATCATCATTGTGTCATAAAAGAATTTAATTATTTAACGTATAAAAATTCTAAATAAACTAAAATGATCTAACAAATAATATTAGCTTTCTAATAAATATTTATAGTCGAATTGAAATTATATATAACCATATATTATAAATGTATTAGTTATTAAATTTTGAATATGACACTTTTAACTCTTCATTAAGTAAAATATAATAAGTGTCATAATCTAACCCAAGTAGATTAAAAATGATAATATTTTTATCCAAAAGATTATTTTGGTCTAAATACACTTCTCCAGTAGACTTATGATAAATGTTTGGGTAACTTTATATTATTATAATATCATTTTTACCTTTAATTACACTATTTACTTTTAATAATGGTAAATAATATTCAAAGGTTACTATTCACTAAATTTTCTATTGATCACATTGAACAAAATTTTACATACTTATAACCATCATGTATGTCGTATTTTCCAAATTCAATTCACAAAATTGGAAAAATAATGTGGTATTCTAATTTACAAATGTTCCTAGTAGTTGCATAAATGTGCCTTGAAGGTTGGTAAAAAGATATTAAAAAATTTCAATTAATTTTTATATCTAATTATATAATAAAATGAATGAAATGAAATAAATTAGACTAATATGTGTATAATGTGTCTATATTTACATTAAGATAAGTTTTAATGAAAAATAATAATTTAAATGAAAATGTTGGGTTTCATATACTATGTAATATTTTCATTATTCATCAAAAATTAAATGTCTTCAGAAAATACTAATAAATTATGAAAATATTGATATTATTATTTCAAAAATGAAATCTATTTTACCAAATTCAATTATTATGATTGTATAAAATTAATTTTATTATTTTTCACCAAAGTACATAAAAATTAGTACTTTTAAGAAAATCGTTTATCTAACAAAATATATGTAATAATAAAACTTATTCATTTTTTTATAAATATGATTTATTTATATGAAAAATTTATAAAATACATTTAAAATTTATTTTATATGATTGATATTATAATATCTAATTGATAAATAAATATATAATTTAAAAATTATAAAACTAATGTGTGGTTTTACTGAAACTCAATTTTATGTATAACTCCAGCCATGTTGGTGTTGTGTGCAACATAATCAATTAAATTACATTAAAGTGATAATGTACTATGAAATAATGTGGTGTTACATGTATTATAGATAATGATGACTATATCAAGATCATGTATAATATTATCAAATAATATGAATGAATCATGTTTTAAATAAATATTTTCTGTGACATAATAATATACTTAATGCATTGGAGGTTTATATAATTCCAAGAAAACATTATGAACTATAGTATTCTCACAATAATTTCTTCCACCCAAAAAAAACATCTTACATAAACCATAACCAAGAAATAAACCCATAACGAATAGGTTTCATAATTATATCAAAAATACTTTTTTGACCAATAAACATTGATTTTCCCAAAATTTTATTGTAATGCATGAATTAAAAAAATCATTTCTAGTATCCTTAAAAAAGATTATATTTCACCAAAAATTATCTATTTTTTAAATAATTTTTTATATATTTTGAAATAGGAGCTAAATATAATCATTAAAGGTAACTAAAAATTCTTTAAATTGAGAATAAATAATAATATCCACAATAAGAAAGGGAAAAATATATAAAATTACATAAAAATAATTTCTGCAATACACATAGGTAAAAGGGAGAGGCCACCCCAATACCTCGTTACCTAACAACACATTTGGCGTTGGTGGGGTGGCCACCCCAATACCTCATTACCCAACATACATTTGTAGTTGGTGTTTGGTTTAGTTGTAAACACCCATTAACTCTACCAGATAAATGGTGGTCCAACCCTCATTGGGCGTATGTTGCTATAATAGTAATATAGAGTACTCTTACAGCGGTGGCACTATAGGAATGGTGGGCACTATAGCGGCAGCAGGTAACTCTAGCGGCAGTAGTTCACTATAGTAGTGGTGTGTACTACGCAGTACAATAGTAGTGCGGGGATTGAAGAAATACTATTCACAGAATGGGCCTTGGGCCAAAAAATATGATTATGGGCCATGTAATGGGCTGAATTCCCACTAGGCCTTTAGGATTTGTAATGGGTATCCCTCTACCCAGTTAAAGAGGAATTTAATTTACTTTAATAATAAATGAGGCTTCAGACCCAAACTTTTATGACTTGATATTAGTTATTTTATATCAAAATGAATGTAAATGGAAATAAAAAGAAAAAATAACAATTTAAGATATAATTAGAAAACAATATAATTTTTGAGTATACAATTTAATATTTAGAAAAAATAGTGAGTTATCATAGGGATAAATAATTTTTAGTCTTACATTTTATTTTAATCATTATATATTGCTTTCTAGAAGAGTAATATACCAAAATAGAGGAAAAATTTATAAATGGAGAATAATATGTTATAAGATAAATCAATAATGAAAAAATAGTAAGAAGTAGGAATTAAACATGAAGTAAATACAATCAGTGTGGAATCACCTTAACATAGGTCCCCTTATGTTTTAGAACAATTAAACCTCCATTATTATCAAATTATTTTCCTTAATGCATTTATGTTCAATAATAATGAATTAATTTTTGTCGTTATAGATAAATTATAATAAGAGCTTGCATTTTTACCTTTATTTAAAGATATAATGTTTTAATAACATGTTTGTTTGAATTATCTTGTTTAAATGTAATTTTCTTTGTTCAGATTCATCATTGTTTATACACTAGTAATATTTTATCTAAAATAATAAAACCACATAAAATTCATTTAATATTCATTATACATATGTTATTTAAACAATATATGAATAAATAAATAAGTAATGAATTAACAACATCATCTTTTGTCATTATTTGACTATTAACAAGGATTCATAAAAAATGGAAAGAGAGATAATAAATTTAAATAATAAGTTATTTATAGAGAATGTATATAATTATAATATTAAATATATAATATAAAATAGCTCTCCATTATATCTTGGGATACAGAAATTGTTGACATAGTCTCCATAGGTAATAAACTAATAATTAATATGACTTTCTTAAAATTATGGGAGAGGTGATACATATAAATATATTTAATGTAAAATAAATAGTGTTTCATAATATAACCAACAACATAATAATATAGTAATAAATGAATATTAATTGGTTTTACATGGTTCATATTATATCTAAATAAGATATTAAAATAAGAGACCAAAATGGGGAAATGAGAGGATGTTACATCTTCTTTGCTTTTAATTCCTATTATTTATGACAAAGGCCTAGAAATATTAGAGTCTGATGTCACCAGAAAGTTTGTAATGACCATCAGAGTATTAAGAAAAGGATATTTGAAATAGATTGGGAAATTTAATGGATATAGGATGCTATTTTCAAATGGGGTTAGATTGGTTATTTTTACTTTAAGGGGAGTGGTATTTGAGGTTAAAATAATCAATACAATGAAATATAATGGCAAAGACTGGTAATAAATTTCATATTTAATACTAAAAATGTTATTGAATAATTTTTTTTTGTTTTTATTACTTTAGAGACCCTAAAAACTGAATATAATAATTCATACATATAAAATGCTGAAAAATCAAAAAATAATTTTTTTATTTAAATAACTTTCCATTTTATACATTGGAAAATAATTTTTAAGTTTAAAAAATGTTTTCATTATTTTTAAATATTTTGAAAATATTATTAAAATTAATTTGTTGAAGAAACATATCTAAATGTATTTTCACATTAATGTTTCACTATTATTATTAATACTTATGTTATTTAAAAAATATTGTTTTACTATTAAATAAAAAATTCAATCTTTTTGGATATTAATAAAAAATTATTAGATAATATTGATGTGATAATTATAAAAATTAATTTCCTTTTCTCAAAATAATTTTATACTTTGGGCCATTTTACTCTTTAAATAATTTCATAAAATAATGTTTTATTACAAAATTAATCCAAATTTACACCATTAAAAATATAAAATCAAACAATCAATTAGATTATTATTTTTTGATTTTAAGGGAAATATATATTTAAATTTGGAATTATTTTACTCATAGTAATTTTTTTTAATTTCTATTTTACTATTATAATTTTCACATTTCTATTTTAACTCCAGGTTTATAATTCCAATGATCAAGTTATTATTCCAACAATCATAATACTTTTTGAAAATGTCAAATTACTATTCCAATGGTCATGTTTGGTGTAGACATCCTATAAATACATCATGCATACTTCATTCATAATTTTCTATGATTTCTCAAAAATTTGAAAACATCCTTATTAGAAGCTCAAACTATATTTATAATATTTTTTCTTTATAAAGTGTTTTTTTTCGCAGTTATATTTCCTGGTGACCAAAATTCAATGTTTTAAAAATATATAATTAGGTTTTTTATTTTTTATTTTATATCATTTTATAATTTTAAGAATTTATTGTGAATAGTTATTCTTTATATATAAAGTTACAAGAAGAAAAAATTAAATAATTACCTTTTCATATTGTGTTCTATATATTATATTTCTAAATTAGATTAATACATGATTTATTTTTTAATAAAAAATTAACAATTAATCATGGTGTCAAGCCCTCTAGGAAAATTATTTGAACTAATATTTTGATAATCCCAACTATGCTCAATCATATTTAAATTATGCTCAGTTATATTTTGATAATTTCAATTATGTTCAAGTATAGTTTTATAGTTCCTATATTAATTAATGATTAATTACTTATTTCAGTATTTATGTACACCATGCACATATTCATACATTATAATGTTTATATTGTCTTCAGAAAATTCAGTTACTAAATGGATATATATTCTAACTTGACCCATTCTGCCAATAGAATTCCTAAACAGACAAGTGGTCACCTTTACAGAACAAGGTTACCGATACATAAAGGCTACCGATATGTGAAGGTCACCGATATGCGAAGCCTACCGATATGTGAAAGTCACCAATACAGACAAGTCACCAGCACAACTAGTCTACCGTCATGAAAGCCTGCCGGTACATCAAGACTACCATTGCAGATCAAGCCTACCATTACAGAACATGCCTACCGATACAAACAATTCACCAGTACAACAATTCTACCGTTATGCAAGCCTGCCGGTACATCAATCCTACCGTTACAGAACAAGACTACTGATACAAACAAGTTACCGATCATATCTACCGATAGACATGAAGTCTACTAATACAAAGCCTATCGTTACTCAAGGCTACCGATATCCAGAGCCACTATTCCAGATAATCTGATGCTGCCTTAATTATTTTACCTTTCTTTAATCTAACCAATGGTCATATTAGGTATATTTTAATGCTCTGTCATTTATTTAATGAAGGTTGTTGGATGTCATGTAACCGTACCTCGTACTTGCAAAAAGAAATCATTTCTTCTTCCGGATCTCGTGCCATAAATAGAAGAAGTCCATGTTGCTATAAGATGAGGAGACATACACACATGCAGAATACACGAGGAATATACACAAGATATAAGCATACACGAAGAAGAACATTCAATAAGAACTCATAAAGATATACATGCACAATCAAGAAGTCATGGAAGCTCATACACATTCACGAGGATTTTGAAGGACTTCATAGACCAAAATTTCACTGTCTCTGAACCTGGATGTCAAGCAAACCACACTCTTTTTTCCAGACAAAAACCAGAAGAGGACTCAGAACCATTTCTAATCAATCTGAAGGAGTTCAGAGCTACACTGCAATCACTAGAGCCATTCTAAACTCTATATCTTGCTCAATGATTTATTATTTAAACTACGAGCAGTGTCTATCATCTGTTTTAATTTATACACACAATGTCTCTAGAACCTTAACAGGAGGATCTTTAGATCCTCATTAAAACTCCTTACATCTTTTATTTCCCACTGTGGATAGTGGTAGAGGTCGTCTGTGACCTGAACAGCTGTATTTGCTGTTGTTTTTGTTTCCCACATAGAACTGTGGTAGAAGTCTTTGACCTGGATAGTTGTAATCTGTTGTGAACCCCGATCCAGGGTGTAGATCAAATTTATATAAATTGTTGAGAGTTCTAAGTCTCATATTGAGACTGAACCTCTTGGTTATATCTGCTGTGATTTATTTAGTTTTATCTATAATATTTTATTCCGCTGCTAATCCCTTTAAAACATAAACAGTTATTCAAAGTTGCTCTGATAATTGAATTAGAAAGTTTTTGCAGTAGTTGTAAATCATTAGGTTAGTTTGCAATGATTATCTGATCTTCTGATTAGATTGACTGGGAATTAATCAATACCTTGATAACCTAACTGAAAGTTTTCTTTAATTCAAATTCACTACAATTCAATTTGTATTTTAAATTGGGGGATTTTAGTGAAATATTCTCAAACAGAAATTTTAATTGGAACTCAATTCACCCTCCTCTTGAGTATCCACTCTGACCAACATTTGGTATCAGAGAATTAAAATATTTTCTGAAGTACTCTGTTTTTCAACTGTGATTGTAGTTGTATTTTAAAGTTCTTAAAATTTCTGTTATTTCTAAATTTTTATCTCTTTAAATTTTTGTTTCCACCTAGTTTTCATGGATAATAGACTTGAAGGTGTTGCTACTAATAGACCACCATTTTCTAATGGAAACAACTATGATCAATGGATGATTAAGATGAAAATTCATTTAGAAAGCATGTGTTTTGATATTTGGACTGCCATAGAATCTAAATA
The DNA here is from genome assembly GCA_963277665.1 of Viscum album. Lineage (NCBI taxonomy): Eukaryota > Viridiplantae > Streptophyta > Magnoliopsida > Santalales > Viscaceae > Viscum > Viscum album. The sequence continues at coordinate 150,896,682 of OY728134.1, read as the reverse complement.
TAAAATTCTCACTACTGTTAGATCTAATTCGACTGATGCCACTAAGACAGCTCACAATAATAATTTCAATGATATGAATTCCCTGTATTGTGCTTTAGGTGATGAGGTATTTAATAGAATATATGGTTGTAAGACTGCATATGAAATCTGGGATACTTTAGGTGTTTCTCATGAAGGAACAACAAAAGTTAAGGAAATGAGATTGAATACCTATACTATTAAATATGATAATTTTAAGATGAAGCCTAATGAACCCATTTCTGATATGTATCTCAGGTTTCAAGAAATTGTCAATACAATGATCTCACTAGGAAAGGATGTTTCATCAAAGGATCAGATCATGAGAATTTTGAGATTCCTACCTGAAAGATGGAGGGGCAATTATGTTTCAATAAGAGAATCTTGTGATATAGGTAAACTGCTAGTTAAGGAACTTATTGGTAAGTTAATGATGTATGAAGAAGAGCTTAAGGTAAACAAGGAAGAAGAAGATGAACCAAAATTGAAGTTAGTTGCCTTCAAAACATCTACTTCAAAGAATAAGGATAAAGAGAAACTTCAAGCTTTATGTGATAGCTCATGCTGTGAAGAATGTGAAAGTGCATCTGACAGTGATGCAGAAATGGATCACATAGCCAGAAGCTTGAAGAAGTTTTATAGGAATAAGATGTTTTTCAGAAAATCACATTACAAAGGTACGTATGACAACAAGGGACACTGGAAAAAGGACAGGAAGAAATTTGAAAAATCTAATGAAGTTGTCTGCTATGAATGCATATGAAAAGGACATATAAAAGCAGACTGTCCAAAGCTGAAATACAAGAAGAGATATGAGTATAAGGAAAATAAGTATAAGAAATCCATGAAGGCTACTTGGAGTGTATCTGAGGACAACTCCATTGAATCTGAAGCTTCGAGACTGAAAACAAAAATAAGGAAAACCTCTGTTTTATGACAAACACTTCTGAGGTAACATCTATAACTCCTGATTCAAATTCTTATTATTCTAGAGATGATTCCGATTCCGAAAATATGTCAAAATCTGAACTGTTTGAATATTGTGATATGTTGGAAGAAACCTATAATGAGCTGAAAGTCAAATACAAAGGTTTAAAGAAACAATTTGCTTTAACTATTAAACATAAATCTGATCTTGACATAGAAATGGAAAAGAATTCTCATTTGATTAAAGAAAACACTGAACTGAAATTGTCAAATGAGCAAATTAGGAAGGATTTAGAAAAGTTTACAAATGGAAAAGATACTCTTACTCAAATGCTAGGTAAGAAGATTTCACCCAGATATACTACTGGTATAGGATACCAACAAAGACAAAGAAAAATTACCAAAACTAGATTTATTCCTAAATCTAGACAGAATGTGGTTAGTTATAGTTCTAGAATCTCATATGCTTCAACCATTTATATTCATAGTTACAGATCTAATAAATTTTATCTTTAAATTTTTTTTTGATTCTACAAATTTTATGAGACCCCTACGAAAAATTTGGGTAACTAATGTTTTGTTGGGTAACCTGTCTGGGCCCCAGAATATCTGGGTTCCAAAATCATTTCCTATCTAAATCTATTTTGTAGAGAACCTGCTTAAAGATCTCATGTAGAACGACTTGGTATATAGACAGTGGATGCTCATGACATATGTCAGGATACTTCTCTTGTTTTAAAAGTGTAGTCAGAATTGATGGAGGATTTGTCATTTTTGGTGATAATTCTAAAGGGAAAATCATTGGCTTAGTCCATATTGGTAACACTAACTCAGTATTAATTTCTAAAGCTCTATTTGTTGATGGAAATAATTATAATTTACTATGTATTTCTCAGTTATGTGATGATGGATTCAATGTTCAATTTGAAAATAATTCTTGCAATGTTTTTAATTCTAAAAATGCTTTAGTATTTTCTACTTTTAGAAATGAAAATGATTATGCTATTGATTTAAATTCTTTAGCTATACAATATATTACTTGTTTAAATTCTTTTCATAAAGAGTCTTGGCTTTGGCATAGAATATTAGGACACTGCAATGTACATTCACTTAGAAAACGTACTAGGAAGAACATAGTTAGCGACCTACCAAAACTTGAATTCCAAGTAGATAAATTTTTTTATCCCTGTCAAAAGGGAAAGTAACATAATGTTTATTTCAAATCAAAGAAAGAAGTGTCAACTTCTCAACCTCTCGAGTTGGTTCACATAGCTTTGTTTTGACCTTCTAGAGTTTCATGATTAAATGGGAAGCACTATGTCTATGTTCTAGTTATGACTATTCTAGGTATACTTGGGTATATTTCCTAGCTAAAAAAGGTTAAGCTTGTTCTTAAATTGTTAAATATTCCATGTCTATAGAGATCCTTAGTGGAATTAAGATTAAAACCTTGAGAAGTGATCATGGATGTGAGTTTGAGAATCATGAGTTTGAATCCTACTGCTCACACAATGGCTATAGTCACAATTTCTCTGCCCCTAGGACACCTCAGAAAAATGGTGTAGTATAAAGGAGGAATAGAACCCTTCAGGAAATTTCTAGAACCATGCTCAATGAGTATGACCTACTTGTTTATTTTTGGGCTGAAGCTGTCAATACAACTTGTTATATTATCAATTGTGTCTTGATTAAACTTGTTCTTAAGATGAACCCTTATGTGTTATGGAACCATAGGAATCCTAAGGTTAACTACTTTAGAGTTTTTGGTTGCAAAGTCTTTATTCTAAATACCAAAGATAATCATGAGAAGTTTTCATCCAAGAGTGATGAAGGAATTTTCCTAGGATACTCTATTTCTAGTAAATCCTATAGGGTTTTCAATAAAAGAACCAAATGTGTGGAGGAATCTGTTCACATAAAATTTGATGAAACTAATCCTCATGAACCTGAGAACTCTCTTGAAAATATTTAATATGATCTCTCTGTTTTGGACATTAATTATAAAAACAGTGGACCTATAGTTAAAACATCCAGTTCTGGAAATTTTCCAGAACCTACTTATATTTATTCCCAACCTGTTGATGAACCTAAAATCTCTATCCCTACCTTTCCAAGATGAATTATGATTCTAAAGAACCATCCTTTATATGTTGTTGTAGGTAATCTAGACAGAGGAACATAGAATAGAGCTTCTCTAAGAAATCAGGTTGACCATCAAGCTTTTCTTTCACAATTAGAACCTAAAAATATCAATGATGCTATCAATGATGAATTTTGGGTAATAGATATGCAAGAAGAACTAAATCAATTTGAAAGAAATAATGTATGGGAACTTTTAGAAAGACTTAAAGACACTTTGACCATAGGCACAAAATGGGTGTTTAGAAACAAAGTTCATGAATCTAGAAACATCATTAGAAACAAATCGAGACAAGTTGCACAAGGTTAAAATCAAGAAGAAGGAATTGACTATGAGGAAACCATTGCACCGGTAGCTAGATTAGAGGTAATTAGGATCTTACTTGCCTTTGCATCATATCTGAATTTCATGTTATATCAAATGGATGTGAAAAGTGCCTTTCTAAATGGTTTAATTGTTGAAGATGTTTTTGTAGAACAACCAACTGGTTATTCAAATCCTCACTTTCAAAATAATGTTTTTAAACATGCTAAAGCTTTATATGGTTTAAAACAAGATCCAAGATCTTGGCATGAAAGACATAAAAATTTTATTATTTCAAAATTATTTAAAAATGTAATTGTTTATCCCACTATATTTATAAAAAGAATTTCAAAAGATGTCTTAATAGTACAGATATATGTTGATGATATTATTTTTGGATCTTCTAAAAATTCTCTATGTACTGATTTTTCAATGGTTATGCAAAATTAGTTTGAAATGAGATTAATGGGAGAGCTTAAGTACTTTTTTGAATTTCAAATCTTTCAAACTAAAGATGGTATTATTTTGAAATAGAGTAAATATACTAATGATTTATTAAAATGTTTTGGTTTGGATAGTATTTAGGGATGTGATACACCTATGAGTACCACCTCTAAATTGGATATTAATGAAACTGGGAAACTAGGGGATCAAACTAATTACAGAGGTATGATTGGTAGTTTACTTTATCTTACTGCTAGTCAACCTAATATTATGTTTAGTGTTTGTATGTGTGCTAAATTTCAAGCTAAACCTAAAGAATCACACTTACTTGCTGTTAAAGGATTTTCAAATATCTTAAAAATACTGCTAATTTGGGATTGTTTTACCCAAAAGGACAATCATTTGATTTAATAAGTTATTTGGATGCTGACTTTTCTGGATGAAAGTTAGATAGAAAGGGGACATCTAGAACATGTAATTTACATGGAATGTCCCTAGTATCATGGTGTAGTAAGAAACAAAACTTAGTTTCATTATCTACTGCTGAAGCAGAATATATAGCTGCTGGTAGTTGCTATGCACAAATTCTGTGGATGAAACACACTTTATTAGACTATGGATTTGATTTTAAACATGTTTAAATTAAATGTGATAACACTAGTGTGATCAATATTTCTAAGAACCCTATTTCTCACTCTAGAACCAAACACATTGATGTTATACATCACTTTCTAGGAGATTATTATCAAAGAGGTGATATAACTCTTGAATTTATAGGCACTGAACTCCAATTACCTAATATTTTCACTAAGCCTTTATGTTCAGAAAGATTAAGTTTCATTAGACGTGAATTATGTATGATAACATACTCTTAAACCATTAGATAAACCTCACCATTAGATAAACCTCACTGTTAGATAAACCTTGATGTTAGATAAACATTACCTCACTGTTAGATAATCCTTGATGTTAGATAAACATTACCGTTAGATAAACCTCAGTATTAGATAAACCTCACCATTAGATAAAACTCACCATTAGATAAACCTCACCATTAGATAAACCTCACCATTACATAAACCTCACCGTTAGATAAACCTCTCTGTTAGATGAACCCCACCGTTTAAGGAAACATCACCGGTACATCTCTTGCACAGTTTTTAATTTTTGTATTATGTCCAGGACTTTGAATTCCATTTTAATATGAGATTTATTTTATATATGAATTCAAAATGGTATTAAACCCAACTCTAGACATCACTCAATCACCACAAACCCGTCTGTTCAAATCCCTACTACCTAAACCTCTCAAGCTCGCAAAACGCTAAACCTCAGAATCTGAAATGGCTCGTGTGAAGTGACCCTCAGTGGATGAAGGGAGTGATGCGCCACAAGCTAAGAAATAGAAAGTAACCAATGTTGGTTCAAGTGGAAGTACTAGAGATATTGTCTGAAGGAATCCTATGAATCCGCATTTATCGAAGCGAGAAATTGTAGTTGAAAAAGGGTTGTGTGTGGAATTGTTATTGGAAATCAAGTCCTTGATTCTGAAGATATTACAAGAGAAAGGATGGCTCGAATGTTTTATGAACAATAATTGACCATAGTATCCAGCTCTGGTAAAAGATTTTTATGAGTTTTTCTGTTTTGAGACATCAGAAGAGGAGAACAGAATGATTTCCTACCTAAATGGACAAAATATTTTGGTTTCATCTGTTGAATGGGATGAGAACCTTAGAGTTTTCATGAAGGTGATTATGGATTCTATTCAAAATCCATACCTACTGCTAGTGAATTTCTTATTATTATGATGCCTTGTTAGATTTGACAGGATATGGAACTCCTAGAAGGGTCATTGCTATAGAGATGGCAGGGGAGGAAAAACTGCTTTTCATGTTCATTCAGCATGTGATTAGTCCAAGGAGAGGAGATTTTGCTACCCTTAGATTTCAAGATATTTATTTTTTGTATCTGTTAAAACATGGAGTAAAGGTGAACATGTGTCAATTTCTTATGATTCATATTGAAGAGATGACTAGATCGAAGTCTAAGTCCAATGCACTTTTCTTTTCTAACTTAATTTCTATTATGTTGAAATCAAAGGAGATAGTTTGACCTCAAGATGGAACTGTTGTGGTTCAGGATTATGTTTGCCTCACCAGGACTATGTGTAAGTTTACGAAAGTAAGATGGAACCCTTGGAAGAAATCATGGGTTAATGATGATGGTAAAGTCTATGACAAGTACACTCATGTAGATCATCCTTCTAGACCAAAGGATGTGAGGGATCCTGGTCTTGGACCAGATGATCTAGAACTGGTCTACAATTATGATGAAGCTGAGGAGGAAGAGACATCATTTGACGAAGGAGGAGACCCTGATTTACCTCCTAGTCCTATGCCTCATTATATTTCTTATAGACCAGCTATCCCTCCAAAATAACTACCATGGAGAGAAACTATTTTGAAGGACATTGATACTGAGACCAAGTAAGAAGAAGAAGAAGCATGTTAGTATGTTGTTAAGGACACCTTTAAATAGGATTAGGCTACCGAATCCGATCATGTTATTAATTGAGAAAAGGAGGCTACTGGTGAAGCAGATGATAAGTAAAATTAAGAAAAAGAGATCACTTTGAGCCCTCTGATTGATAATATAGTCAGCACAGTGCCTGGTCAGGAAGAAGAAGCTGTATCTGTTGATGAGAGAGTCATTGATGACTCATAGAAAATGGCTATTTAATCTACTGCAGTTGTGGAAGAAGTTGTAGAATTACATCGAGCAGAACAGTTTGAGGAGATTCCTTAGGATAATGTTCTAAGTGAGGGGAAGCATCTTGGTTCAGTATCTGTTTTGTATGACATTGAAGGTTGGTCATTAGATCCAAGATATATGGTTCTTAGACTTTCCTATGGAGATTCGTATGCAGAAGATCATCCCCAAAAGGAATCAGTTATCCTTCCTGTACTGGCTGAAAATGTGGGAACCAAGTAGGACCATGAGTCTTTAAAGGCTGAATTGAAAGAAGCACCAAAAGAGTCAGTGGCAGGTTTGAAGACAAGTTTGGTTGAAGAGATGAGGAATATGGAGCAATCACTGGAGCTATCTCTGGGATGCGATGTTTCTAGACCAGTAACAGAAATGATGGATGAAGTTAAGGTGCGCCATACTCAAATTGAGAGTTGGACAAGAGATGTGGTTGCTCTCAGACAATCAATTGCTTCATTGACTGCTTTGAACAGTTCTCAAACCCAATTGAATACTGATATCAGATATATCAAAGTGGAAGTCAAACAGTTTGTGGAAGTGTTTGAGGCTTTCAAGAAATTATTCAAAGAACGTCTGCATAGTCAAGATTATCTTGTTCAGATGGTGGTTAGTAATCAGACACAATCTTTCATGGAGACAGTAGCTTTTTCAGTGAAACCTCTTCCCCCATCAAGCTCCACTGTGAACGTTGACTAGATTAGATCTGTTATTCAGGAAGAGTTGGCTAAGGCCAGTCCTAGTAGTTCCTCAGATACTCAGTTCCTTGCTACCACTTGGGATGTTAGTAGTTTTGTTCGTGATCACGTACGGGTAGCTACTGCTTCTCAAGAGGCAATTAAAAATAAGTTGGATTCATACTTTGAGAAAGACTACACCAAGCATCAAATAACCATCCATTTCAAGCTTTTGATGGAGAATCTGAACTTGCCCCCAGTAACTCAAGATTTTAGAGAAAAGGTTAGTAAGATCAGGGAGCATACTCCTGCCTTGGAAAAATTCATTGAAAATCAAGATGATTTAGTGTCAGCAATGGAGAGAAGAGGTAATGTTATTATGGATTTCAGGAACCTGTTGCTACCCTTCTTGCATGTGGATGCCAGACATGTGATTATACCTCCTTCCCTTCCTGCCTCTGCCTCTGGGAGTACACATCATTTGACTCAAGTTCAGGCTATTTGAAGCTTGACACCTATGATCCCACAGAATAGCACAAATTTCTGATTCGGAACAGTTTCAGTGGTGGACCCTCTAGTTGTTCTTTCAGATATTCCCAAACCCTCTACTCAATTTGAACCTACACCCTCTTATGTCCCTAAGGGAAAGACTTCTGTTCAAGAGTAATATTGAGTGATTATATATGTTTCTGATGGGATTCACTTGTATTTATTTTTTTAATAATGGATTTTTCAGTTTTTACCTTTTATACTTTAATGGACATTTACTCTTACATTCTCCACTTTACTGTGTTTATGTTTCCTTGCCTTATGATCTTTCTCTAATTCTACCCTTCTTTTTGTTAATCACAAAGGGGGAGAAATTTCACCAAAGGTGAAAGATGGGATAGAAAATGAAACTAATGAGAACTGGGAGTGCAATTGAAAGGGGGAGAAAAATGAGAACTATGTTTCAAAGTTTTTAAAATGTGATCTTTGTTTTAATGTTTTTTTCTTTGGAAAATTTTCCTCTCACACTATCTTAATTTTCTTAATACATTGGCATAAGTTGTGATAGGTTGTGCTTATCAAAACGGGGGAGATTGTTGAGCCCTTTGAGAAAATTAGTTGAACTTAAATTTTGATAATCCCAACTATGCTCAATCATATTTTAATTATGCTCATTTATATTTTGATAATCTCAATTTTGTTCAAGTATAGTTTGATAGTTCTTATATTAATAAATGATTAATTACTTTTTTTAGTATTTATGTACACCATTCACATATTCATACATTATAATGTTTATATTTTCTTCAGAGAATTCCATTACTAAATGGATATATATTCTAACTTGACCCATTTTTCCAATAGAATGCTTAAACAGACAAGTGGTCACCCTTAAAGAACAAGGTTACCGATACGTAAAGGCTACCAATACGTGAAGGTCACAGATAAGTGAAGCCTACCTATATGTGAAAGTCACTGATACAGACAAGTCACTGGTACAACATGTCTACCTTTATACAAGCCTACCGATACGTCAAGCCTACCATTACAGATCAACCTACCATTACAGAACAAGCCTACCGATACAGACAAGTCACTGGTACAACAAGTCTACCATTATGCAAGCCTTCCGGCACATCAAGCCTACCATTACAGAATAAGCCTACCGATACAGACAAGTTACTGATGAAGTCTACCGACATACATGAAGTCTACCAATACAAAGCCTATAGTTACTCAAGGATGCCGATATCAGAATCCACTATTCCAGAGAATTCGATGTTGCCTTAATTTATTTATCTCTATTTAATCTATCCAACGGTCATATTAGGTATATTTTAATTCTCTGTCATTTATTTGATGAAGGTTGTTGGATGTCAGGGAACTGTTCCTCGTTCTTAAAAATATCATTTCTTTTTCCAGAGATCATGCCATAAATAGAATAAGTCCTTGTTGCTACAAGATGAGGAGACACACACACATGCCGAATACATGAGGAATATACACAAGATAGAAGCATACACGAAGAAGAAAATACAAGAAGAGCACAGAGAGATATACATGCACGATCAAGAAGACACAGAATCTCATACACATTCATGAGGATTTTGATGTACTTCATCGAAAACATTTTCACTGTCTCTGAACCTGGATGTCAAGAAAACAATACTATGTTTTCTTGAAAAAAACCAAAAGAGGACTCAGAACCATTTCTGATCGATCTGAAGGAGTCCAGAGCTACACTGCAATCACTAGATCCATTCTAAACTCTATATCTTGCTCAGTGATTTATTATTTACACTACGAGTAGTGTGTATCATCTGTTTTAATTTATACACACATTATCTTCTGAACCTTAACTAGAGGATCTGTAAATCCTCATTCAAACTCATTATATCTTTTATTTCCCTCTTTGGATAGTGGTAGAGTTCGTGTGTGACCTGAACATCTGTATTTGCTGTTGTTTTTGTTTCCCATGTAGAACTGTGGTAGAGGTCTTTGACCTAGACAGTTGTAAACTGTTTTGAACCCCAATCCAGGGTGTGGATCAAATTTTAGAAATTGTTGAGAGGACTATGTCTCGGCTAGAGACTGAACCTCTTGTTTATATCTGCTATGATTTATTTAGTTCTATCTATAATATTTTATTCCACTACTAAGCACTTTAAAACTTAACCAGTTTTTCAAAGTTGCTCTGATAATTGAATTAGAAAGTGTTTGCATTAGTTGTAAATCATTAGGTTAGTTTTAAAAGCAGATCTGATCTTCTGATTAGATTAACTGTGAATTAATCATTCCGTTGAGAAACTAAATGAATATTTGATTTAATTCAAATTCACTAAAATTCAATTTTTATTTTAAATTAAGGGATTTTAGTTAAATATTTTAATCAAAAATTTTAATTGGATCTCAATTCACCACCTTCTTGAGTATCCACTCTAACCAACACATGGCCTAAAAAGAAGATATGTTTTATAGATGTAAACTAATTATAATTTTATTTCATAGAAATATGTCTTTCTATATTTTACATATATGAGTTATGAAATAAGTATATATGACAATATACATATGAAAATTTTGTCTGTTATATTATACACTATATATAGGTTAATTTCTTCTACATTTTTTAAGGATTACATCTATTTTATAGTAATTTTAACATTTAAAGTCACAATAAGTTTTTGATTTTATAGACTAAAAATTGATAAAAAAATTTCTATAAATATCTTCATTATCATTATAATAAAACTATTTTTCATAATTTAATGTTTATCTTCCTATACATATATACCAAAATTTTCATATAGCCTTATAAAAATCCGAATTTTAATAATCTTTATTTCATGATTTATTACAGAAATATAAATATTATTCACAACCAATATAATTTTATGTATCATTTCATTTGTGAATAAGGTATATAACCTAAAAACATAAAATATAAATAGGACAACATAATTTTAATGATGTAAAATGTGCTCTTATATTCCATGGATCTTTTCAAAAAATTTGGGATAAACCGAGTAGATACATAAAAAATGGGTGAGCTATAAAGACCGTTAATGGGAATAAGAAAAATGATTCCATTTTATAATAAAATAAAATTGATCCAAGGATCATATTAACATAATATATGAGCAGTAAGGCATGATATTACATGATTTTGTGTTGAATAATTAGAATTCCATAATAAATGAATTAATATTTACATATTGCTGATTATCCTTGAGTGCAATTGGGGATGAGTTTTTAGAAACCAAAATATTCATCGTAGACAATTGCAAGATAATTTTTTTAGTACAATGGGAATCCAAAAAAATTTATGGGAGATATTAATAAGAGTGAAAGAAGTATATAACTACAATATAATAATAAATTAATTTGTTGTTATATTTAATAATAGGTTCCAACATGAAAAATTAGGTTTTAAAAGGCTGAAGACAAGAAATGTGATTAAATAAGGAGGAGAAGGAGATCATCACTTAGCTTGAAAAGGGACTTCTATGCTATGGGAGAAACTTCATATTAGCATAGGAAAACCTTATGAGGCCTATATGGATGTATGGGTTTATTAATTTCATTTTCCATGGGTTTTCATTGAAGTGGAATGGTAGTTTTGGAGGGTATTTAAAGAAAATGAGAGGTAACTTCTTTATTAATTTCCAAACATATATTTTGGACTATATAGGACCAAGTAATCAATACCAAAACCCATTTAATGTTTTTCCCAAGTATTATATAAAATTTTCATGGTTTCATTTTTCTTAATTTTTAATAACTAACATCATTAAAATAATTCTATTATTGATGTAGAAGTGAGACATGTTTAAAAATAATTTATTTAAAACCATAAAATATAATATTGGTTTTATATTATTAAATATGGGTTTATAAAAATAATAATATAACCAAAAAAGACATAAAATTAAAGGGTAAATATGTATTTGGATGTGGAAAACTTATATTTCTTATATTACATCACATTATGGTCATTTAAATATAATAATATGCACTATAAATTTATACAATATTAAAATTTTACCAAAAAAAATCACTTGTATTTAGAAATAATGAAAAAATAACAACTAGATAATTTCAAAATGATAAATTCAAAAAAAATAATATTTAAATTATTAAATAAATTCTTTCTCTATGATAATTTATAGCCTTAAAATAAAATTCCACATTTTTTTGAAAAATACCTGGGGGTTTTGACAATAACTATTATTAGACCCTTATAAAATTTATTTTTTACTACAAAAGTTATGTGATCATTTATATTTTATAATATTTCTTAATAAAAATATTTTATTTATATACCATTTATTTAAATAATTTATGAATTACTTCAAATATAGAGACTTGATTTAAACTATCCAATGCCAAAATATACAATTTGTGTTTTATCATATGAAAATACAATATTTATCGTACTCAAAATCTAATAATTTGAAATTTATAATAAAAAGGGGAAAATATAATGAATTTTTCATTAAAATAAAATTTAATGATTCATATTTTGACGTTCTATATATATATCTCTTTATTACACTAGGAAATTCTCAAAGGTTAAGCTGTGTGATTGTGTGATTTTCATGAGGCGATTTGGCATACATCGTTTTGTCTTTGATCTTAATGAGCTTGATGTTATCTTGTAAACGTTTTTATTAAAGTTATTATTGATTTATATCATATTTTTATTGATGGGGGTAAAATACAAAAGATTCTACCCCCCATGGAATCTATATTAAACAGAATTCATAGGGTATGATCCTACTGGTTATGTCCATCACATAATCTCTCTATGTCAATTAGACATTGTCAAAACCCTTTATATATACTATTAATCATAATTTTTACTATAAAATTGATACATTCAAAATATTTATGATATATAATAGTCATATAAATTTTCAAAACCATATAACTATTCAAATAGAAAATGTAGTTCAATTTTTTACTAAAACATAATTACTTAATAATTCATTTATTTATCCCAAAATAGGGAATATCATTTATTAAAGTTAAATAAATTAAAATTTCACCATTCATTAATTTCACCCATGCAGTATTCATTTCATACAATATTATTGGTGAGTAAAATTATATTTTATGACCTCTTCTAGTTTCTATATCACTTCATCAAAAATTTTCTTCCAAAATAACTCTTTGACTAGATGAGATATTATATTTTGTTAAACATTGTCTCTATGATAGATGATCATCACTAAATAATAATTGAATAAATGATCAGTCTCCAATGGTACCACCTTAGTATTTTGTCACATATGGGGTCTAGTAAGTCTGTTCTCATGATAGATTCATGAGACGCATCAGGTAATTGAGATATGTTAGGTGGGAGGGGTAGTTGATAGGCGACTTTTCAAATATGATCAAGGATATCAAATGGGATTAGGTATATTGGATTAATATTTACATTCTTCCCAATCATAATGGTTTTATTAAAAGCAAAAAAATGGAGGGACCATATATCTTCAAACTCATACTCCTAGTCTCATTGATTATTTGTTTGAATATATATTCTTTCTATGTTTTATAGATTTCATATAACACTTGAATTTTTATCATTATCAATCATATTGGGGATAATATCAGATCCAATTAGCTGCCTCTCTCCCACTTTATCCAACCATTATGCGGTATGATACCACTTTCCATACAAATCCCTTTAATTTTCCAATTGAATTATAAAATGGAAACTATTTTTATATGAGATTTCCATAAAGAGAGTTTGCTTATCGGAACAGACATAGAAATTTATTGAATACGATTTATCATATTCCGTAATGTTTTATTGGTCCTTTAAAACTAACCATATTTATGAGGATTATAAGAATTGTTGTAGCATAGTGTATTTTCTAATTCTTTATGAAGGCTTATCCAAAACCTTGAGGTAAACCATGGAGCTCAATCAGATAAATTAGAGATTTGAAGTATTTTTACTTTTACAAATCCCACATGTGTATCATGGTTAGTTGGTTAAGAGATAAATATATTAATAGTAATTAAATTCCTGAACTTTGGAATGTTGTTCGACTACCACCCATATAGTTGTATTCCCTCGAGGGGCCCTGGGGAGACCTATGATGAAATCCATGGTTATGTTTCCCAATACCATACTAGTAGGGGAATTATATCTATCATAGACCTATAATTTTATTATTCTAACATGAATTGTTGTAATACCAATAATAAACATAGAAACTCCACAATATCACTATTCACATTATCTCGACGTTAGTTTTACATCAAATATTTATACATCTTACTAATTCCTAGATTAAAAGATGAGGATGATCTATTTGAATAATATAGAATTTCACCATTATTTTAATGTCTTTATAGAACACATTTCATTATTCTAAACATTATAAACCATTATTCAACAATGTTGAACTTCTAAATATTAACTACAAGTCTTCTACAAGAGCTCATTGTCTTTCTCAACCTCCAATATCTAGTCATCAATATATGGTTGATCATTTATTTGAGAATTATAGGATTAATATCCTTTTATAATTCACATATTCATCCATTTAATTTAAAATATTATTCGTTGCCTTGAAATTCTCACCATTAATAGAGTTATAGAATCCATTTTACTCAAATTATCTTCTAATTTTTACTTTCCCACACAGGTAATAGACTAAAAAAATATAATCATTTATCCTATCCTACTAAATTAATTGATTTATACTAATATCATTTTTTGTGAATATATATATGATAATTTTATGGTCTATTTATATATCACACTTCCCACAGTAAAGAAAATCCTAAAAAATCATAATTGAAAATATCACCACATCCTATTTTAGATCATTATTTGGGTATTTCTACTCATGGATGTTTAGTTAGTTGGTGGTATAGGCTATCACATTATATTATTCAATGCATGAACAACAAGTTCCTTTGTTTGATACATCACAATATGTCAAAAATCAATCCCCAATGTTGTGTAATGTGAGAATAGGTGTAGTTATTATCCTCTTCATTAACACATTAAATTATTTATCACATTATTCATTGAAGAAAAACATGACTCTCATATAATTTTACTTTTTATTGGCCTTGATAATGGTGATATGTTTTTCAAAAATTGATTATAATTCATTGAAAACCTAGGAAACTATAGTTTTTCATCATAGATATTTGTTTCTTTAATCCTTTGTTTTGTTCCATTTTTATAGGATCTATAGATATCTATTTAATAGTAATAACATGTCCCATTTATGTTACATTCTCCAATAAAAAATTAAATTTACTTCTCTTCACAAATAACTCTTCATTTCACCAATTGAACATTATAGAATTCAATTTCTCTATATTTTCCTTATATTTTTAGATTAGATAAGACCATCATCTTTAACGTCAAAAAATTGTAATGGTAATATCAAAAAAAAAATTCATTATGTCCATGAATATTATCAGATAATCAGTGTTTAAAAATGGAATAACATTGAACTTTTAGTTCTTATACATTGTATAAATATTCGTTTTGGGGATATACTCATTCTTCACCTAAACATGATAATACCTCGAACAATGATCCATAGAAGAGAATTACTAGACATTTCATAGTTTTTCAAACTAGTCATTAATATGGGGTAAGGGATAATTTTTATTTATCATGATATTGTTATGATCATAATAATAATTGAAGAAGCATATTGACCTATACTTCTTTACGATGAATAGTAATCATGTATGCCACGTTAAAGCACATAGGTGTATTAATTCGTTGTCAAATTCTCTTGAACATTGTTCTTCAAATCCGATTGTTCAATAATAACAATTATTTATGGGGTTATGTATATTTGTTAGAAACAATGTATATTCTTGATTCAAAACTAACCTTCATGGATATTAAAAAAACCATTAAATTCATTGGAAAAATCATCATCAAATTCCACAAAAAAATGATCAAATCATCAAGGATGATCTTATATCTAGTCTCAAACATTGGATCCAGATATGCTGTCTCTCAAGAAAATAATCCCCATTTTTTGAGATGTTGGCACCAACTAAGATTATTCATCCTCCTTTCACGTGTATATAACCGGAGGGATATTCAAGATACTAAGGGTGGTTTATTTACCTTAAAAATTTGTGTTCGATACATTTAAGGAAATGAAATTCATGAATAGAATAGAATCATATTCCACTAAAGGAAGTATCAAAAGGTTCAATGGGAATTTCTGACCAAAATTTTTGATATGGTTGGAATATATTATTGGGATAAAATAGATTCCTAATTTTTAATTTTCATTGATACCTCTACTTTCATGCTCCGTGATTGTGTTTGAATAGTTATCCTAAACTTTTTGGGTATATAAGAACATTTAAAATAGAAATAAAAAATTATGATCACTATCCTTGAATGAATAACAAGTTTACCCCTCACCAAATCATTTTCAGGATCCACCTTAGAATTCGTGACAATATAAGAACTCCCTTTCTACCATATATTTTTTTATCATTGATTATACTAAAAACCAATGGTCTATGGAAATATATTTTAAAATGAATGTGTTCATAGAAATAGATACATTGTAATATTCACTTAGGGATGACTAGATAATTCCTTAATCCCTCATAGATGTGTGTTTTTCCATTGAAAATATATATCTAGGTACCCTTACCACGCCTAAAGCATTTCCTCTTCCACTTTAATCAATTTCTGTTATTTGTTTCCATAGAAAGTTTTCAATTAAGAAATTAGACTTCCTTTACATCATTATTTATCACCATCGTACCTCTATGATTAAACATTAATTTTCCAAATCTAATCAATATGAAATCCTTGAGATTAATTGATACCCATTTTTACTTCGAGGGAATATCATGTAATTTCCTCATAGATATCAAAATCGCAAATCACCATGGCGATACATAGACTGGACAATCATCCCAAAAAAATTAGTACAATTTAATTTTAGGGGTAATGAAAAATCTATTTTCATATCATGAATGTATTGTCATTTTTTTCTCATGCCCCACGATGTATTCCTTATAGTTTTTCATGAGGTTAAGTAATTGCATTTCAATTTTTTAGTTAATGAGGGTGAGGAATATATTACTTTATAAACATGATCCAATCCTACCTCTTATTCACCTCTTTGATAACCTATAAAATATTCTTTATTTTTACAAACATAAATGTTTTATTGGATTTTCCTTTTATATGATAAATAAATATCATGAATTTCTATTTCTTGAAGAATTAAATGATGTTAAATATATTCTCAGGAGAATCGATCCATTATTATGTGATTGAGGGATGTGAAAATACACTAAAAGTTGAAGGAAAGTATAATACAGATATCTCAGTTACAACTTGATATTTAGTAGGTGTATTTAGGAGTTACTCATAATTTAGTTTTCTATTCAAATCAAAACTCACTTATGAATGTATTGTTATGAATCTCTAAACTGAATATCAAATTAGTTTGGCCGCCCCATTTGGAAAACCATAGGATTTCTCATCACATTTGTTTTGACTTAGTTTATCCTATTTCCATATATAGATTTAATAAAGGGAACAGTAGGTGTGAAAAATGTAAAACCATTAAATGCATTAATGGAAAACCATGATCATTAAACTAATAACTCTACAATTGAACCTATATCATAATTGATGAATTTATAGGCATAAATTAATGTAATCCATGATCATTTTCATAATAAAATATCATATGGGCATTTCTATTCCATTAAAAATTGTTTGTATGGATATCATGAATATAAAAAATAATAGTCCTAGGAGTTTCAAACTAGGTGTGTAACAAGGCGAATTATTCTTACTAAAATGATGAATGAGTCTAGAAAAATGTTTTATTTTCAATATTGTTACTAATTTGTACCTCTCTGTTAGATCAATATCCACTTATTGTATCTATACATGGATGTGTTTCCATGGAATCCTTTTACTCTATATATTTCAAAAATTTAGATATTTTTTCCAATTTTTTTCTTTTCAACGAGTATTTCACTAGATCATTATAAATGTAATCCCAACAACAATAATACTCTTCACTAATTCCAACTATAACAACCTATATTTTTATACCCTTTTTCCATGATTTATTATATAAAGGTAAAAATTAAACACATCCAAAATATTATGAATCCTATATTATTTTGGTAATTAGGTATGTAATTTAACAATGTGAAAAATAAATACAACAACAAAATTTGAAATATCCAAAACATACTCTTATATTTATTAGATATTCTAAAATTTCATGGGATAACATTGGTATGTACATAAAAAAGGTTAACATATAAAACCGAGTAATGGAATATAAAAACATAGAATAAAGAAATGTAGTGAATGCAGTCTAAGGGGAATATAAAGGTGACATAAGAGGGGTGATAATCATAATATTGGAGCAGTAAGTCATAATATATCCGAATATCATAAAGGCCAAATGTGAACATGGAGAAAACATAAATCATATCATAGACCTATGTCATGGAAAGCTCTAAAGACAAATTAAATTAGTTTAATGAGTCCCATAATAAATTAGGTTTACTCCATAATATTATACATAATGTCTCACGGGTATAAAACATTACCAAAGGTATTAAAGCTCTATTTTCATGCATCAATCATAACATGTACATGGATTTGTGTTACTCATAGATCATTCAAAATAAGACCATATTTGATCACATGAAATCCCATGATTAAATATAGTGGGTCACATATATGTAATACCATATTCAATTAATTATATGTAAATCTCGGTGATTACCCTTGAGTTTAAATGATTGTAAGTATTCAAAAAAAATATTTGTCATATAAAAGCATAGGATAATTTTGGAAGAATAATATGTGTACTCAACGATTCATGATAGTGATTAATGAGAGGAAAATGTGTCTATAATCACATATGAATAATAAATTTAGTAATACAGATATTTATTTATACAATATAACTTGAAATGTTTGAAATTAGTAGGTACAATACATTCAAGGTACTAGAATAAAGAGGGTAAGGAGAGGATATGATAACACTAGAGGGAACATATATAATTTGGGAGGAAATTCATAAGAGATTTGGGTCACCTTGGGATAAATATTTAGAGATAAATTTATAGTAATTTCATGCCCATATAGTGTTTAGTGATCATGAATGGGATTATTGGTGTGTTTATATAGTTAACTGGAGGATAATTATTTATTAATTTTGCAAAATTAAGTTTTATACACAATATGATAATGTAACGAATCCCCTTAAAATGAAATTATTTTCACCAATATATTCTACTAAATTATAGTGGTTTTATTTATTTTAAATGTTTAATTTTTGAAACCTTTAAAATAATACTCTTTGTGATGTGTAATTGAGTCATTTTTTAACAAAAAATTTAAATCAATAAAATATAATATAGGTTTTGGAGGATTCATTAACGGTTTATGAAAATAATAAAACAACCTCATGATAAAATTATCTTATAAGTAAAATATATATTTAGTGATGGGTAAATTTTATGGAATATATTACTCACTTTGGCCTCATTAGTATGTAATAATACACATAATGTTTATATATTTTATTTCATTTGGATCAAAAAAACCACATGTCTCCAAAAATTATGAAAAAATCATCTTGGTGAAATTTTTATGCTCTAATTTCAAAAATAATATTTATTTTATAAAAATAGTTTTCAAAGTATGATAATTTTCTCATTTAAATAAAAACCCCACATTTATATAAATATATATAATTATTTATAATTACTATTATCTAAATCTTATTAAAATTACATTTGACATCATAAAATAATAATATCATTTAAATTTAATAAAATTAATTTGATAAAAATCATTTTAATAACTTATATTGTGTTCAAAAATTTAATCTTTTTTTATAAAAAGTGTCTAGATTGAATCTACACATTTCCCAAAAATACAATTTCTATTATATCATCTCGAAATATAGTTTTAATCTAACTTATTTTCTAATCATATAAAAAGTAATATAAAAAGGGGTAAACAGATTAATTGATTTATTTAAATAAAATATATAGGAATCATAATTCATGGTCCTAGATATATATCCCATTATTACACTAGTAAATTCCATGTGGGTAATGTGTGCGATAGAGGGCTTTTCTTTGGGTGTTTTGACATACAAGGTGTTGTCAATGATCTCTAAGAGATTCATATCATCCAATAAATGATTTTATTGATGCATGAGTTGTTCAAACATGAATTGATCATGATCATTGTCAAATCCTTGTGAAGATATATCTCTTTGAATCTATAATAAATGGGCCTCATATGGTACTCCCTTATTGGTTAGTCCATCACTTATTATATAGATGTCAATTGAGATTTATCATAACCTCTTGTATATAATAAAAATCAAAATGGTCATATTAAAATGGTTTTATTATCAATGTTTATGATTTTTAATGGAATTTTAAAATTGAAGGATATTATAATTTTTCAAGATAACTAATGAAGTGGTTGTTTTTCAATTATTTCATTACATAATGATGAATTAAATCATTCAAATAGAGGGAATTCCATTTCTAAATGTTTGGGTAATTAAAATTAAATTTCATAAAAATAATCAAATTCTTCTCAGATTCCAAATTATATTAATTTGATCCTTTACTTCTGGATCATTTTAAATACATATATAGTTTGCATAACATAAAATGAATGAATATTTCATCAACTATTCCAAAAATCATATGATTACATTCCATGGAAACATGGTACATATTAAATAATCAATATATAAAATTTCATTATATGTGAATAAAATATGTATTCATGGACCTCTAATAAGTTGACTCAAACATTTTTTTATCAGATGGGGACATATATCAATGAAATCAGGAGATAAAAATCTAGTAATTTTAATGAGAGGTTAATATAAAGAATATAATCAATAATTGTTATTATTTTCAATTGAAAAGTGATATCCTTTTATGGTAGAATCATTTATATAAACACATACATCCTGATGCAATATGGAAAGTGGAACCTGAGAAAAATCAATAGAACCCTAGAAATATATATGGATATAATAAGGGTATATGATACTTTTATATCTCATAGTGAATTATTCGATCAAATAAATAGAGTAATAGGATTAATTTTATATAATAATGCAACATCAATTTAGAAAAATAGAGAATTATAGTACATTTATAAAAATGAGAAATCATAAATAATGGCCATGAAGTAATTCTAGAAATTTTTATTGTGGACACTCTAAATGTATCCTTCCCATGGATAACATAGTAGAAAATATAACTATTTTATTTCAATGTATTAAAACACCATGAGATAAAAAACGTTACCAAAATAAATATAATAAATTTATAATCTAGATAACCCAAATCATACCATAATATTCTTGTGATAATACATTCCATATATAAAAGAAATATTTATAAAAAATAAATAGGAAAAACAACACTTTAGAAAATAATGGGATACAAAAAATGATGAAAATAAATTATTAAACAATAAACAATGTTATTCTAGAATGAATAAAGGAAAACCTAAATTAGGAAATAAACTATTACCATAAATAAATGAAATAGTTTTTTCTTCATATGGAATAAGAAACAATACTAAAATAATTATCGATACATTTTGAAAGTAATGGAATAATCAAATTAATGGAGGTGTCTAATAATTCATCCCAAGGGGATGAAAAATTCATAATCCTATAAATAACTGTAAATTATATAATATTCATTACGAAATTTTTTTAATATTTATATGGAAAAAAAGAGAATTAGACAGTACTTCTAGTGAAAAGTTTCAAGGACAAGAGTCACTTTATGGCCATTATAAGTCATATCGTGAGCACAATTATTTGAGGTCAAAAATTTATTATCTATGTAACTGCCTATAAAGTAATAACATTGGGATATTGGATTGATTAAAAATTTCATTACAATGATTTTGATTTTATACTTTTAAAAATAATGAGTTATCAATGTGGGAAAAAATTAATGTCATTTAAAATAGTTGAATAATCATAAATGGGATCTGTATAAGAATAATATAAAAAAATAATTTATATTTAAAAATAAATGTATTGTTTAGAAGATATGTCATTAATGAAAAAAGTTATGAATTATGAATTGAAATCCAATAAAAATAAATGGGTGTCGAATCCATGTACCATAGGTTCAGATTTTTCATCCAGTATAAACATCGAGTATAAAAAAATTATATTCATTAATATATTTATGTATATAAAAGAATATTACTTTAATTTTTTTTCATGATAAAATTCAATCATTAGAAGATATTTATTATCCTTTCATTAGATATAAAATGGTTTGTCAGATGTTTTTTTTTCAAATATCATGTTTTTATTTGGATTCTATATTTTTAATTTATTATTTATTTTAAATTCAAAATTATTGACACTAAAAAAAACATTTCATAAAAGAAAAAATTTATAAATTTTACTCAAGTTAGAATAATTTACCATGAAGGAGGTCATACGTAAATAATTGATAACATTATTATAAGTGGTTAATTGAACATTAATGGGGATTCATCAAAGTAGGGTGGGAGATATAATTATTTTACATAATAAGTAGATTATAATAAATATATTTTAGCATAATAGTACATATATATTAATAATAAAAAATAAAAGGTGACAATTATTATCAAATATAATGAATTCATAATGTTTTTGTTTATATAAAATATACTACCAATGAAACTTTGTTAAAGAGGGGGAAAGATATAATATATATATATATATATTACTAAAATATTATCATATTATATTAATATTATCATAATATTATAATTATTCAATCTAATGTTGTTTGGATTAGATATGAAGAATAAATTAAATTAAGATTAACTAAAGAAAAATGTCCAAGAATTTTTTTCTACTATTCAACACTTATTTATTATCTATGAGATCAAGGCTTTGAGGGATTGGTATTGGATAATAGAAAATTTTCACTAAGGATAATTTGATATTTAGGACAAGAGAATTGATAATATATTTATTAATTTATTGAATTTGGGGGCTATATACTATAGTGGTTTTAGAGGGTATTTATAATTGATAGGGAGGTGTATTTTAGGTTAAAATTTAAACTATAATATTATTTCATGGCCAATACATGTAATTGTTGTATAATTTAAGGTTATTATTTTTTTAAAATTATATATATATATATATATATATATATATTTGACTTGTTAATCCCTAAATCATGTATAATATTATTTTATGCAAATTATGGGAAGAAAACAATGAAAAATATATTTTAGTGACATAATTTATCTTCTTAGACTAGGGAATTCATTTATTTGGGTTACAAATTGAGTAAATTTTATATTCATTATTTATATATCTTATTTAACATATTTTTTATCAATAAAACATTTATATCCTATTATATTATTATTATGCCAATATTTTTACATTAAAAATACTGTCTTTTAAAAACTATATTTTATAATCCATTATAAAATTCATGTTTTTCAAAAAATTTAATGAATGTCACTGTTAGATAATTTTGATGATTATATTCTGAAATTTAAATTCATCATATAATTTTATTTTTCAATAATATTTAATTTTAAAGTTTAATTTTGTTAAGAAATTTTTTTTTAAAAAAATTAGTTAACATATCATTTCTAGAAAAGTCATGTCCAGGATTAATTTGGTTATAAACTTACATTCCAATGGTGGGTGGTCATTAGGGTGTGTTTATGATTCTCTGGGTTTTTGGAAAAGGTAAAGATTGTGATAGTTTATCTCATCTTATAAATGGTCTATTTTCTTAATTTAATGTTGTCTAATATATTTATAGTGTATTCAGGAAATTATTCACAGTAATAATAATGACAACCATTTTTATGAAAGAAATTATTTAACAAAGTCAAAACCCACCCTTACATAAACTTTTTATTTTATTATTTCATAATTTCTTTTCATAGATTCTTGGGTTGAGTTGGTGAAAATTTTTTAGTATCAAGGATTTTTGTGAATAGGATATGGTTAACACACATAGGTTATCTAACAATGTGAAAATTGTGTGGTTTGTATTATAAGTATGAATGTTCCATTCACCATATTTGGTGCTTGCATCTCATAATAATAAAGAAAATCATTGAGTTTCCCATTTTTTCTTTAGTGAGGAGTTAAAAATTGGAACACGGTTTGCTAAACCATGTGGCCAGACCTGAAATTGATCCAAAAATAAAAAAAATAAGATTTTACAAAAAATTACTCATGTTCCTAAAACCCTGAATTGGTTATTTTCCATTACAATCATTCATCGAATGAAATATATCTTAAGTATCTCCTCCACCTTGATTCAACCAAAAATTATTATGTTATTCACGTTGATTCTTGGGATTTCCTTCATGGTAGGACCTCTAATCCAATTCCACATTCCTATTATTCATTTTATTTATCTTTGTAACACTAGATTCATGATGTACAAATCATAAAGAGGTATCTTGACCTAACATGTTTCAGTTCATAGTGTTAGTATTTATGGATCATGTATTGAGTCATGGAATTCTTTTTTTGATGGTTTCTTTCAATCCACACCCATTTTGAGGTAGATGTTTTTATGATCTCTATTTTTCATCATATTAAATAAGTTAATTATTTTTCCAACTTCATTTCTAATAATTTTTTTTTTAATAATACATATTTTTTTCAACATGTTTCCTCAAACATGAGATTTTATCAGATTTTTCTAAGATGGTTTCCATAATTTATTTACATGATGAAATTCCTTAGTTGGTTTAATTTTTTTTAATTGTAGAAATAGGTTTAATAAAAAAATTATTATTTTACTAGTTGATTTAAGTGTCATTTAGTTATTTTCCTTGATTATTTTGAATTATTTTTGGTTTTTTATGTAAACACCAATGGTTGGAAAATTGGTTAGCTTTATTCTATATGATTATTTTGTTTTTATCTTCACATGAGAGCATATTTATATGTAAATAAATAAAATCATGTTGTAAATAAACAATATTTATTGCATGAATACATGTATGGCTATCTATTTATAAATATTGAAGATCATGGTATGGCTTCGATGAAAATATATCTCTCAAAATATTACAAAATTTATCAAAGTTGTTTCTAAATTATTATTTAGAAATAAATTTGTATAAATTGATTTTAATACCTTTTAGATTATTCTATGGTAGTCTTCATATAAGAGATTATTTGTATATTTTTTATCAGAAAATGTTTTACTAACTTTTTCATTGAAGGTTTTTTTACATTTATATAAAGGTCTATAAATGTTTTACTCAAAATGGGGTTCAAGGGTTTTTTTTAGAATGAAGATTCTTGTTTAAAATGAAATGTTTCCTCATGAATTTGGTGTGCAATTATGGAATCCCTATCATTGATAATATGGATTTGTATATATGATACCATGATGTAGAACGATCATTATTTTTTATTTGTGTAAATCCATGTTGGGGTGTTGTTTATCCATTTTCTACCAAACATACCAATAATACTATCATCATTGGATCATATGTGTTTTATTGAAGGTTAAAGAAACTTCAATCTATGTACTATTTATATAAACTTTAAATCTATGATAAGGATATAAAATAGTGGTTTGTACATTGAGTGAATCTATTTTAGAGCATCCAGGTTATTTATGGACATAAAAACGTCATTGATAGTCCAATAGAGGTATCTAAATAGAGAATATTAAGGGTCACCTCTTGATATTCATAGTAACTTCCCAATATTTTAAACTCCTTAATATTTTCAAATTATTTTAATGATTATATATTTCCATCCCAATTTTATGTTTTTCCTGTGCTACTCATCCCTATTTTTGTTTTTTGATGATTTATCATTCTCTCATTGTTTTCTTTCACTCATTTAGTTCCCTAGTATTGAGTTGGGTGTTCATTTAATAGACATTTTCTATGAGATGTATTTAAAATTAAATGGTTATGAAATGGTTTTAAACGATTTTTAAAAAATGTTTGGGTTACAAATATATTTTCTATATATGATTATTTTGGTTTATCCTTCCTTTAAAAATAATAAAATTTATCATCTTTGTGTTTTAAAAATATAAATGATGGTTTTTTATAAAAATGAAAAATTTGGATTCATATGTGGTTTCCTACTGAGAATTTTTATTCTCAAAACCTACTTCTTTCACCTAGTGTGGGTAGACCTGAGCTTGTTTTGTATGGTTATGTAAATTTTTTTGTGTATCTCTTAGAGAGAATAGTTTATTTGGATGGAAGGTGAATAATATATCACATAAAGATACTTTGGGGTTCCAGTTTGGTTTTTTTTGTTTTGTATCATGTATCTATATCTTGTTTTGGTTATTTTTTGTGCCTTTTTTTATGTTTTTTCTTTATTTATGATATTATTTTCAATTTTATTTCTCTATTATATTAGGTGAAATTATATCATATTTTTACCTCATGACTACATCAATGCATTTTATCATCTTATGTTGATCGATGATTCCCCTCATGTATGTCTCATGCCTATTCGACTCTTGAGTCCATGTATGTCCTCGGTTTATTTTTGAGAAAATGGTTTCGTTTATCCATTTTTATTTGGGATGATCAAGAATATATTTGATTCAGACTATCAAAACTCAATAGGTAGTTGAAAGATCAGTTTTGTAGCCTCTAAATTTCCTGATCCTTAAGTTACCAGTTGTTGATGGGAATTGATTTATGATTTATGAACATTCATCACCTATTTCTAATGTATTTGGTATTATGGATATGGTTTTTGTGACTGCATCAATGTTGTCTGGGTGTTTTGACATTCTTATTGGGGGAGAATGAGAATAAAGAATCAGTGTCACACAATTATCCCTAATAATTTGGTAACCCATGCCAAGACCATATTTCAAGCTTTGTTTCCTTCTAATGGTTTTAACTAGGTTGGTGCACGATCTGCCAAATATTTCTTATCCCCCAACATGCCACTAATTTTAATTTCTGAAATTATTTTATTTTTTCCCTAATATATTTTAATTTAGATGTTATTGATTTTTTCCAACGAGCTTTTTCATATTTTTTTGATGTAAATTAGTTTAATTTTTAATGGATTTTGATTTTGTTATTTTATTTCCATGTGCATGTAAATTTTGGGATTGGTAATGTTTATGGTTGTATTATAATGTTAAATTAATGGAGACTGGGGTTGATCAAATTTGAAGGGTTTAATTATTTAAATTGTTTGTTTTGGAGATGGAATCATGTGAGAAATTATTGTTCAAAAATATAACTATGGAATTCAAAAATGGTTTCCAAGTGAAATTTAAAATATTGATATTTTAAATGTGAATTTCTCAATACATTGTTTAATAACATGGTCGATTTATTTTTTTTGGATTATAATTTTTAGTTGTGACATAAATTCATTTTTAATATTATTTTAATTGATATTTTTATTAATTTTTATTTGTTTCTACCATTATTAAGAGTATTCCTACCAGAATATTTTTAAGATTTCTTCTGTATTCGAGAGTTGTATGATCAGTTAAAGACACCACCTAGACTCATGATAGAGTTGTATTTCTAGATTACTTTTTATTTCTACCTTTCAATATATTTCATATTTTTTTAATGATTCATAGAGTGTATTGATATTTTTAATGGAATTTATTGTTATTTATTAACTCTTGAAACTAAGAGATAAACTTTTTTATGAGGATTTTTAAAGGAAAAGTTGATATTAGTGAAAGATCGTTTCAAATATCTATTGGGAGTTGAGATATCATGGGAGTTTATTAAGACAAAATTTATCAGTGGATCATTCATGATGAGTTTAATGTAGAGATAGTGGAAAATATTATGATCCTCCCACAAGGTCAATGGATGGGGAAAGAGAATGTCAAAAAAATTAATTTGGCAGATTATTTTCTCTAGTTTTTGTGTCGAGTGACTCCTTGAAGGATCATTAGCTCATCAAGGGGCTTCTCTTAGATTTAGGTGCTCGAGTCTCTTTAGTTAGGAATATCCTATATGAGAAGTTGGTGAATGGTTCATATCAAGATGATTTTATTTTTCTAGGTAAAACATTAGTGACTGATGTCTCTATTATAATCATAGTTAGTGAAGGCTTTCTATAGAGTGAGAAGTGGAAACCGGAAGAGAATATCATGCTAAAACATTACCTAACTACAAATTCGACACATAAGAATCATTTTAGTTATTCTAATGTGCTTTTTTCAAGTATTATAACCCCTCTTACAAGAATATTCTATAGTCCTATCACTATTGTGGTTTTTTGGGAAACCTATATAAGTTTTATAATCGAGTGATTATTTTTTGTAATGTATCCTATTAATTTTTATTGATGTTAATAGTGGATCATATTACTTTTGTTGAATATCATGTTTTCCTTTTCTTGATTCTCTTATTTTATCATTCTTATATGCTCAATTAGATATTGAGCCATTATTTTTTGGAATTTGTGAATTTTTTTCATTTTGTTTCATTAATCATGAATCTTGATTTACAATATCTAGTAGTGGAAATTAATATTTTTACATTCTTTGGTTGATCCACAAACATATTTAAACTCCAAAATGTTTGTGACATCCAATTTAGATATCCCTATCATGTCCTCTATGATAGTTTAGTCTGTTGTTTTTGTTTTATAGATATATTTATAGCTATATATTCATATTTTATTTAAATAACATTCTTTATCCACATTCATTCTAATCTCAATGAATTCAAATGAGAATAATGGTATTATTATTGGGAAATTTTCACAACATGACCTCTCAAAATCATTTTATTTCATTGTTTAATTATATTTCATTCTCCACGGGTTTTGGGTTAATCTAGTGAATCTTTTTGAGTAGTACTGTTTTTCTGAAGGGGTGTATAATTATCCCACATATTATTTTATAACTATGAAGAAAAAATAATGTTTTTTATAAACCATGATTGATCCATTTGTAATGGATTGGGATTGATTTTTCTAACATTGTGAAACAATCATGTGGTGCCTCCTTATTCCCAATTGTGGGTCTCATTGATGATGAATTGTTCCGTAACGAGTGAGGTCAAACCATGTGTCATGGATAGAGTCATGAAATTATTTTATTTTCCCAAAATTTCTTATTGGGATTAAAACAAAAAATGGTTTATTTTTCTCCCTTGTTTGATAAGGTGTGTGAGGGGACCTAGGTCCCTCCTCCTCCTTACCTACACCTCAATTTTTGTGTTTTCTATATTCTATTCATGGTGTCACATTCAATGTATAGCCTCTAATCCACTTCTACTACCATATTCATCGTTGTTCCTCAGTTTTATTTTACTAAATTAATGTTTTATTTATCATAGGAGGGATATGAACCTAAAATGCCTCACTAATTTTTGATAGGATGTGAGGATCATGTCAGGGGAGATGGCCATCCAGTTTTCAATGGTTTATTTCATTTCATTCTTACTTTGTGGTTAGTGGTTATAATCCTTTCCTTTAATCGTCACACATGATAGGTTACTAAGAATTCCAAATGAAATTACCCTAAATTTTTAATTCTATTAATAGTGTACAAATGGATTCCAAATATTCCATATGTCGTGTGTTTTTATTAACTTTTTTCAAATCTCTTTAGAATATTCCAAATGTTTAAGGTAATTAAAAATAGTTTCTAATTATTTTTTTATTTTCATTGTTGAAATATTATTTCTAACGCATTAGTATTATTTTATTATATGATTTATATATTTTTTATTTGGGTTCCTTGATTCATTTAAATTCGTATTGGTTTACCAAGTGAACAACCATAGTTATTATAAATTGTCTTTTATACAACTTTATTTTTTTCTTTTGTGATTCACATGACCACAATCAGACACATATACACATGTGGCTAAACACTTATATATTTATCTGAATGGAAAAATTCATATATATATATATATATATTAGGGAGATCATGGGAAGGATTTTTTGAAAATTTTCATCTAAAATTGGTCCTTGGTAATTTAATGTTGTTTCAGCAATTTACTTTCGAATGGATATTTCTTGAAAACATTATAATGCTCCTATGAAACTTTCTAAGGGATTATTCAAATGAATTTTTATATATATCTTAGTATTCATCAGTTGTTTTTAAAAATTTTATTTAAATGATTGTTGGTTATTTTTATAGCGGTCCTCTAAATGTTTGAATCCAAATGGTTTTCAAGATGTTTTTGAGAAATTTTCCATTAGTTCTAATTATTGAGGCCATGTTGGCCCCTTGAAAAGTTTTCTTATAAATTTTGGATTTCACTCATGGATGGACTCTCATTAAAAAGGTGGATTCACGTGGACTGTGTGGGGAGGTGGGTTGAGCATTCATGTTGACATATCATGATCCATGATTTGGATTTTGTTTATTCATTTTCTACCTCACCTACCAATCATTCTAACATAATAATATCCAAGGTGTTTAGTAATGTGAAATATATACTTCTATCTATGTTCAAATAGATGCACTCATTCCCAGTGGTATGGATAGGGAATGGGGGTTTGTGCCACTAGTGAGGCCAGTTAAGAGCATCCAATATGGTTACTGACATAATAACATCATCGATAGTTAGACATATGGTTTCAAACCAAGTACATATCAGGGGTAACCACAAAATGGTTATCAATTTCCTATGATTATCAATTATTTACCATTTTTATGTATTTTACCAAATGAAATCATTTTTTCTCTATTATCTATTCCAATTTGAAATTTTTTTCTATTATCATATTTTACGATTATTCCTACACTCATTTTTATGTTTTACCCTTTGATTTACATTACATTGAGTTGGGAGTTTATATACAAATGGTTTTTAATTGGGACCATTTAAAATGAAATGGGTTGGGAAAGGGTTTTAAATTAATTCATTAATATTATTTGGGTTTCAATGATGTTTTTGTGTAAATATGGGTATATGATTGGCCTTCCATTAAAATGACTAAAATATGTCTCTTTCTTTTTCAAACTATGATTGATCTTTCATTTCAAAAAAATAAAAATGTTTGATAATGTTGCGGATTCATACAATGAACTATTGCATTCCCACCAAACAATGTGACACTTGGCGTTGGTAGCCCTGTTTTTGTTTTAGAGGTTAAGGTATAGTTTCTTGATCAGTCTCATAGTAACAGGTTACTTTTGGGTGGATGGTGATAATTAGGTCTCCCAAAAAATATTTATTGATTTGGTTTGGTTTAAATTTTTATTTTTGAATAATTTATATTTAGCTTATTTGTGTTATTAATTTATTTATTATTTTTATTTTTTATAGTTGTTTTCTGATCTATTTCAGTATTTTCTATGACCTTGATATTTGGTGAAATCGCCCCAAATTATTTTCTTGAGATTCACATGATTCTAGTTTCTAGATTGTGATGATCTTGTTTGTCCCATGGGTATGTGACAGGCCACTTTGGATGTATAGTTTAGGGATGACCCAGGTTGGTTCCTGAAGAATAACATGCATTGATGTAACCAGCATCTTAAATCATTTTATTTATCCTTTCCATGGTTAGTTGATTATATATAGTCTAAATATATACTATTGGGTACTCTATAATTGATCATTTTCCAAGGATGTGATAGGTGTGATGGATTGTGGATTGTGGTTATAAAAAATACCAACCAAGGTATGTCTATGATCAGAATCAATGCCCAGAAATTTGAGTTATACATAACATGGAATGCCAAAAACATTTATGATCTTGTGATAAAGAACATTATAGTTTCATTAATGTCCATGCATCCATGAAAAAAGAAGTTCATTTACGGCCATGCAATCAAAACCATTATTATGCCTTTTGCGGTCATGAAACTATGACCATAAAATAACTTTCGAATGTAATATTGTATAGTTTTTTATGTATTTATAGTTAAATAAATCATGTGTGTATGATTTCTTTTGATCAAAAACACCAATCTAAAATGAACTATTATCTATTTCATTATATTGGAATAATAATATACCAAATTAAATACATTATGAGACTACAAAAAATAATAATTAGGAAAATTAAAAAATGAATGTTACTAAAATAAAATTAAAAAGCTACAAGGATAAATTCAAATCATGATGATTTACTGTAGTGATCCTTCCCCCAATTATAATTATATAATGAAAAAAATGTCATAAGAATATGATAAGCATCGTGGACATGTTACTAATGAATAAGATGATTAATTTTAATCTTATATGTATGGATATATATAGTATAATAACATGAAAGTTATATATATGGTCACTGGAAATATTATTCTTGGATATATGATCATTTAATATGTTGTTATTATATATACATGAACAAGAAGTTCTCTCATGTGGGAGATCTGTCGACTATAGCTTTGCATGAGTCTAGCATCTCATGATCTAATGATGGAAGATAGTACATCACTTTTTATCAACAAAGTCTCAAGTAATGTCAAAAATATTATAATAATTTACAAATTAGAATATTTATCTAGGTCATGGGTGATAAAAAAAATGAATATGTAAGAGTAAGAGTCGAAATTGTGTCACATATAGGTTTCCCAATGCTAGAAGGAAATTCCCCATTGGAAGGGATAATATTTTTTGGGTTTTTAATCGTATATATGAAGATCATTGAACATGGACTCTAGAATTTAATATCTTCATTTGGGAACATTTATTATCCCTGATTAGTATATTATGTTTAATCTCTATTATTAGACACACACAAATTCCCATACATGGAATTGGTTTAATAGTATTATCTATGAATTTCGGCATCCAATAATATTGAAGGATATTGTATCCTTCATTAGGGAACCTATAAAGATAGATTAAATCTTAATTGAATTCATTCATGTTTTTATTCTATTTTCATGGTGGATTTGGATCTCTTGGTTCACATGCATGAATGCTTGTCTGTATTTGTGAATTGTGGAAAAAATTATCTTCAGTTTGAATATGAATTTATTTTAAATTTTTGTAATTTTTTAAAGCATTTAAGCCACAAAATTTCAATTTATAGGTATATTTATAAGCTGCAACTCAATAACCCGGTTAACTTCTAATGTGTAGAGAGAGAAATAATAATGGTGCATGTCATTGAGAGGGATGATATTTCATATAAGGCCCATGATATGTTGAATATTTCTCTGTTGGAAAAGGAAGTTATATTTGTAAAAGAATAATATTTTGGAATTAAAATGTTATCCAAATACTATAATAATTAAAATTATGTATATATTAATGAATAAGATATGGTATGATTCATTGAGATCTACCAGAAATATATATATAGAATAGCATAGGGTGGAACTAAGAATCCACCTATTACTATTTATCATCCAGACCTTCCTAAAAAGGATGATATTATTAATTCTGAAGAGACTATTGTGATTGTTTATGAGGAAGATATGGACACAATATATAGATAGAAAAGATTAATTCATTCCAAAAATGGTCATAATTTCATAAGCTAGGATGCTTCTTCTGAATAGGATGAGAATTTACTTTGTAAAGAGGGATTCTTATAACATTCTAAGGATAATCATATTTTCTCAATATTTTAGACTCAAAATAATAGGTATAAATGTGTGGAGATATTTTTAACCATTATTGTGTATATTGGCCAAACTCTAGATTCCATTAGTAAAAAAGGAATAGATTCACAATGAGTCTTTTAGGAGGAATCTTCTCCCTCATTGGAGACACCCCACTAAGTAATGTATTTGTTAGAAATCATATACAAAAAAGATCATCTCATTCCAATAACACATATTCTAGTGCAATGATATTAATTTAAAAATATGGTATGAAATTAGTATACCATTATAGAATTTTAAATGTATAGATAATATGGTCACTACAAGAACCGTAAATAATTTTATCTTAAAACAAATTTGTTGATTATTAATATTTCAAAGTTGATTGATCATTTTTTCTCCATCAAATGCCTTAATTAAAAACATTAATTATATTATATTATATATATTAATTGGAGAGAATTTTTGTTGTAAACCCTTTGGGTTATGATATACAAGGAAGTTACAAACTATATTGTTTCCCACATTATCAATAATATAATCAATACCATGATTTTTTTTGTAGGAAATTTTTTTGTTTTCAATTTCATTTATTCTATTTCTATCAATAATTGGATAATGGATCCATTAGAGGAAATTAAAAATAAATAAAAATATATTCAAGGGTCATGGGTGATCACATGTGAATTAAATTCAATTATTTGTACCCACAAATGGAGGGTAAAACTTATCCATTCTATTTGTAGTAGATAACTGATGGAATTTATTAACAGAAATGAGGGAAAATAGTGCAGATGTAGCCAATGAGGTTCTCCCACTCTTGGTGGTTCAAGGGTTTCCCCAACCACTAAACTTACCTCAATCATTGTTTTATATTCCATATTTCTTCCCAATTATGTGTTTTTTCAATCCCCAATCGATATCTTATCTCACTAATCTAGCCCCATGTTCTAGATCTATAGAAGCTATGATGAAATCATTCCCACATTTCACAAGCAAGGGAGGATGATTTGATCAAGCCCGTTGAACATATGCAATGTGGTATTAGGTTTTCTTCTTGTGTTTCCCTATACTTTTTGTTGTTTATCTTAATGTAACAAAAAAATAGGGTGAGAACCATTTCTTGGAGTATCTACAGATCTATGTTCTGCTGATCTAGGGATGAACCCCATTATCATTCATTCTCCATCGACGGTTCCTATAATGACCCGCTTATCCTCATTGGCTTGAGAGTGAAACAAGTCATTACTAGGCCTTAAGAGACATCCCCAAGGCGCTAATGGCTGGAAATAAATGCAGAAGGGTTTAAAACAAGTGGGGGACGATTTATCCTTTTAGAACAAACCACATAATCAACAACCATAACCAAAATAATCAACTAAATGATGCATGATAAAATCTAAGACAACTCAACGATTTATTTTTTTATAAACCAACTAGGAGTACCACAGCGGAAACCGACACAAAATCACAGTAAACAGCGGAAAGAAAAACTGACAGACTAGAAGGCAACAACCCAACTCCATGCTTCACAAGATCTAAGCTCCAACATCACGAACCAGCCCAAGTATCATGAAGTTCTACAATGAATAAGTGACACTTTACCTTTTCCAACATCCCAGAATATGACATCTATAAATGCACCAATGTGGAAAAGTAGGGTTAGAGTAATGAAAATTATTAGGTTTTTCCCCAATGACTTCCCAACCCATGCTTCTATGTAAAACATGTTATCAAATTTATATAAAACAATTTATATAAAACAATTCAATAACATTTCACAATATAACAAGTTCCATGTCGAAACCATTTTCCAAAAAAAACCATCTTTCTCAAGAAAAGAAACCAAGAAATGTTTCCAATCAAATTCCCATTTCCATTTTGGCACATTCATTCCATTTCAAGAATATACACAACTAACCTTTTATGGAACCTGGACCTCCGTATACTCACGAGTGTTGAGTTATCCTTCCACTAAGACGTCACTTGGTGGACTACCTTGATGGGGGTACTTCACACCCTTATCCATCTCTTTTGATGGGGGTACTTCTCTCACTTATCCATCCCAACCTTTTGATGGGGTTACTTCTCACCATTATTCATCCCAATGACTTAGAACACACACCACAACCCATGCAAATCCATTCCAAAACCAAGTGTGTTCAAAACCTTTCAATAAAGAATCAAAAATTTTATTGAAAACCATTTCTTTCAAGTAGAAAAACCATAACCATTATAAAATCAACATTTAAAATGCACATCAACTAACACTTTCCCAAAACACACAATTTTTATGACCCATTAAATAATCGGGGATTCAACCATTCTTTCACAGCAGATAAACAAACCATTTCAATAAAGGAAAACTATTTGAAACTAATCTTTAATGTTCTAAGAAAGAGGAATCGGGAGTGAAGCCACCTACCTCAACAAAATAGGTGAAACCAACCAATGGACGAAGAACTCCAACAAAACCGAGTCAACTACTCTCAGAAACCTCCTTAGATTCCTTCTCCAAGTACCAACATAACCAAAACCTGACTTAAAATTCATCTTCTACCTTAGATCTTTCCACATTGGGCATTGATCTAATGATGAATCAAGATAAAAGAAGGAGATCTAATAAAACTAAAGGAAATAACACTTACCTCGATCAAATGGCCTCTAAACACCAAGGCAACCCTCTGGATCACTTACAAAATTCATGGTAGGTTTTCTCCAACCTTCACCAGAGAGAAATCCCAAGTTAGGGCTGTCTGTGAGAAAAAACGAGTGGGTTTAAAGATAAAATGAATTATATCTTTTAAAATATGATCTAAGTTGACCCCATGCACGGTTAGTCCACATGGTTAGTCAAATCTTGTACTAACCGTGCTGTAGTCACTGATTGGAAGGGGCACTCCGCACGGCCTCCTCGCACAGTTTTCCCAAATCGTGCTCACACAGTGTGTTCTCCTCTATCCATGTGACCACCACGTGCGTGGCTTCCTCACGGTTTAGGAAACACGTGTGAAGACCGTGCGTCCCCACTTTTTCCCTTTAACACATTAAATGTCTACAAAATTTCCCAAACATTTCTCGTATTCTGAATGTACTTAAAAATCCTAAAATAGGGGTTACTTACCAAAAACCGGGGGTACTACATTCTCCCCACCATTGGCCTTTCCGTCCCCGTATTGTAGAAATCAACCGCTTTCCTAAAAGTGTTCTAGCTTCGACTCTTTCATTTCATTCTCGCGTTCTCAATTCTCTTCCTGAATCTGACCATGTTCCCAAAAAACTCACACTAGACCGATGCTTTTTTCATGCAAGTCTTCCTCCTGTTTATCTACCATTCACACCAGAATATGTACCAATGAACTATCTAGCTCAAGGTCAACATGATCCCATCTGATCACATGGTCTGTATTGGGCGGATAATTCTTCAACTGAGATACATGGAACACATTATTCCATGCATAAAACCATGGTGGTAATTCCAACTAATACGCCACCTCACCAAATGATTCCAGTATCTCAAAATGGCCTATATATCGAGGGGAAAGATTTCCATGCTTCCCAAAAATGATGATGTCCAAGCCATTGAGAGATTCTCAAAAAGACATGATCACTCACCACAAACGACAATGGTCTTTAGCGATGATCCACATAAGATTTCTGAAAACTCTGTGCCATCTCCATCTTCATTTTTATCAACTAAATCTTCTCCATTGTTTCATCGACAAGGCTCGACCCAAATAGTGATGTCTCACTTGTTTCCACCCAATAAAGTGGAGAACGACAAGGATGCCCATACAATGCTTCAAATGGAGCCATGTGTTTCGAGTCTTGATAACTGTTATTGTATGAGAACTCCACTAAGGGTATATGCTCCTCCCAATTTCCACTAAAATACATTACAGAAGCTTGTAACATGTCTTCCAATGTTTGTATTTTCCACTCGGATTGCCCATCCATCTGAGGATGGTACGCCATGCTCATAGACAACTGAGTCCTAAGGGCTTGTTGTAATGATTTCTAAAAACGATATGTGAACCTCAGATCTCTATCTGAGACTATAGACAATAGTAAACCATCCCTCTTTACCACATATCTAATATAGATTTTTTAAAGATCATCCACCGTATGAGTTTCACGAATCTGGATGAAATGGGCCGACTTGGTTAGATGATCAATTATCACCATAATGGAATCATGTTTCCTGACCAATCTTGGATGACCAATAACAAAATCCACTGATATCTAATTACATTTCCACACTGGGAAAGGTAAATATTGTAACATATGCTTTGGCTGCTGATGTTCTTCTTTAACTTGCTGAAGAGTTAAACACCTTGAAATAAATTCAGCTACCTTTCATTTCATGCCGCTGCCCCAAAGATGTGCATTTATTGCCTTATACATCTTCAGTATTCCTAGATGGACAACCCATATGGAATGGTGGTAAGCATGAAGGAGTTGTTCCTAAGATGTTAATGGTACTACCATCTAATCGTGAAACCGTAAAACCGAACTCCCATTCAGATTCCATCCCTCAATGGTCTCCCCTCCATTTTGTTTTGAACTCATTGCAACACAGTCTACATCAGATTCCAGTGCATCCTTTACTATCTCCACCAAATCAGGAACAAGCACAAATGGAACCAAAACTTCAACATCAGCTCAGTCTTCACATTCCATACACATGTCGGCTAGGACCGACATCAACTGCCACTCATCTGAAGTTTCATGCGCCAACTGATCATATAACTTTCTTCTTATTGCATCGGCCACTGAATTTCCCTTACCCAGTGTATACATCAAGTCAATGTCAAACATTTGAAGATACTCCATCCATCTCCTCTACCTCAGATTCAAATCTTGTTTTGTAAAAATATGCATCAAACTCATATGATCCATAAACATTGTGAATTTCTCACCAATGAGATAATGACGCCAAGTCTTCAGGTCATGGACAACTACAGATAACTCTAAATCATGTGTTGGGTTGTTATTTTCATGCACTCTCAACTTTCTTGAGCCATAAGCAACAATATGGTCTCCTTACATGAGAACACATCCCAACCTATATTCTAAAGCATTACAGTTCACCACGTACCCCTGTCCTAATTTCGGAAATATCAATACGGGTGCTGATGTAAGGCAAACTTTCAACTCTTGATAAGATCTCTCACATTCCTCAGTCCAGTGAAATGCATTGTTCTTCTTTTTCAATTCTTTCATAGGTGAAGCAATTCTTTAGAAGTCAGACACAAAGCATCGGTAACAATCAGATAGACTAATATAACTTTATAGTTCAAAGACATTCTTCAGCAGTTGGTAAGATATAACAGCTTCTATCTTTTCTAGATCCACTGAAACACCTTTCTCAGAAACAACATGGCCTATAAAGAATACCTCTCATATCCATGAATCCCACTTTGATAATTTGGCATACAACTGATGGTCCTTCATGATTTCCAACACTATCACCAACTATTGCTCATGCTCAGCCCTTGTTCTTGAATACACCAATATATCATCCACAAACACCACAATAAAATAATACAAATATAGCTAAAATATCTGATTCATCAATTCCATAAAGACTACTGATTCATTCTGAAGACCAAAACGAATGACTACATATTTTTAGTGACCATATATTTTTCTGAAGGCTGTCTTCGGTATATCCTCCTTCTAAACATGCAACCGGTGATATCCTGACAGTAATTCAATATTAGAGAACCACAAAGCTCCCCATAATTTTTCAAACAGGTAATCAATGTTTGGAATTGGATATCTATTTTTTATCGTAACTTGGTTAAGTTTATGATAATCCACACATAGCCTCAAAGTTCCATCTGCGTTCTTTACAAACAAAATCGGTACTTCACATGGAGACACTCTTGGCCAAAGAAAACACTTGTTATCCAGTTCTTCCAAATGAATTTTAAATTCCTTTAACTCCATTGGTGGAATCCTATAAGATGGAAGGGAAATAGTACTGTTCCTCAGAAGGAGATCATTCCTAAACTCCACTTCCCTTAAAGGTGGTAACCCTGAAAAGTTATTGGGAAAGGCATCTGGAAATTGGTCCACAACAGCTAGAAAAATATTTACCTAAATCTCTTCCATTGTTTCCAAATTCAACTCTACCAATTGGTAAGAGATCGTTCCCACTATTGGTGCCAACAAGCTCTATGCACCTTTATTTACCATCCTCTCTCCTCTGAAGATATTTTTGATGTAGTCCTTAGTCGTGAGACTAATCGTTCTCCTACAACAGTCATTGTGAGCCCTAAACTCTGTCAACCAATCCATACCTAGGATTGTATCATATACATCCATCCCCAACATAGTGAAATCCCATTTCAACTTAGCTCCATCAACAGTTATAGAACATTCTCTACAGACGATGGTTCTACACTTTCTTTCGTCGAGAGGTGTTTAATGTTTTTTCATAGAAGGAATAATTTCAGGTTTAAGTTCAGTAAATCAGAAATAATGGAAGCAAGAAATGAATTTGATTTAACAGTTTCAAAAAACACAAGCACAAGGGTCGAATTCAAAAGAATCATACCTCTCACCGTAGATGGACCAGACTGGTCATCCACCTTCACTTGTTCTGCTCCATTAAATTGCTTTATTGCTGCACATTTTTCCTTATTAACTAGTTCAGATTGTCCTCTTCGAGGATTCATAGTATTCCTGAAATAACCATAGCTAGCTCTATTCTACTGGCAAGACTGATTTTACCGTCCTCGCCCTGTAAAAGCAAAAGATGATTTCGACACGTGAGAAGTGTCACGAACACCCGACCGTGGAGCACTGTGACAATGTCACTAAATATGCACCATAATTTTAAAATTGAGGAATTCTCTTAGTGGTGCTATACATTCCCGTTTCATATTATTAATCGAGCCACATTGAAAACACCTAGAGTTCATCATTGGTCATGTAGGAAGATTCATTAATGCAGCCGTATGATTCTGATTCACACTCCCACCATGGAAGTAGGTGTCCCTCTTCAGCATGTTCCCAACATTAGAGTTCCCTCTCATTCCCATGGGTATCATTATACTTCCTCCTCCTATAACTCCTGAGATCTCTTTTTCTGCTACTGTTTCTCCGTTTACCAACTTCATATAATCCGCAATACAGAGCACAGATATCTTCGAGCGAATCTCCTATCGCAACACTGATTTAAAGATGTGTGCCTTCAGCGATGCACTTGCAGAAACTTCCAGTGAAAAGAACACTAAATTCATGAATTTATCTGCATACTCCGTGACAGGGAGATTCTCCTGCTTCGGGATGGAAAAGACAGTCGTCCTCTAGATCTTGAACGTGTGAGGATAGAATTGTTTATTGAAAAATTCCGCAAATTCCTCCCAACCAAGGCCTTGATCCACCTTAGATTGTACCACTAGCTCCTAACACTTTCTTTCATGATCCTCCAGCATATACGTCGCCAACTGCACTTTCAGTTCTGTTGGTGTGCCGATGAAATCGAAGATACAATTCATCCAATTCTACCACACCTTCACCCTTTCTGGTTCAGAATCACCCCGAAATATGGGTGGATTCTTCTTCTTGAACTGGATAGAATGGACTACATGCCTTGAATCATCCCTCTAACTTCCCATGTACATATCTTGAAATGCTTGAACTAAACTTTGGACTAGCTGCTGGTTCACCTAAAGCTCACGTGCGACCACATTCTCTGCAGCCTCTTCCATTTGGTTTCTACGACGCCTAACGGGTGCCACTTTCTAAACAAACAACACACACCATTATTCTCACTTCCTAGAAATTGAAGTCATAACATTTTAATTTCTATCAGATCACTATCACAACCTTTATTTCAAACCATCAAGATTTTCCTCATGTACCCATTTCAAAAAAAACCTTTTCTTTCTTTTGAAAATCAATCTATTTTTAATATACATCAACCATTTTCTTTTCAAAATATTTCATTTGAAAATAAGTTTAAAATTTTCAGAAAATACCCTTTTTCATAAAACCATAATCAATTCATCAATATGATATTTTCACTCCTTGTGGGAAGTCATTCCTCTAATGCATGTCAAGCTCATCTCATTGGCTAAACCCATGACAATGACATTTGGTATCCAATAAGTGTCTCCAAAACACTTTTGTACCCAATGCCCTGGTAACATAAAATTCAGCATAAAATGGTTAGCTACATCTTTTTATGCTCTACATTCCATGTTCTGACAATCCTAATCCTTCCTAAGATGACCAACCAAGGAAAAGACACGTATGAATTCAATGCCAAGACCAAAAAAACTGATGAATACTTCTCCCACTAAGAAAGGAACAAGGTGATTTCATTTATACCGCATGGATCGAACAAACAGATACCATTTTCAATGACCCACTTATCATCATTGGCTTGAGAGTACAACAAGTCATTACTAGGACTAAACGACATCCCCAAGGCACAAAGGCTGGAAATAAATGACGAAAGGGTTTCAAACAAGTGGGGGCGATTTACCCTTTTAGAACATACCACGGAACCAACAACCATAACCAAACTAATCAACTAAATGATTCATTATAAAAGCTAAGACAACTCAACCATTTATTTTATTATAAACCAACAAAGAGTACCATAGTGAAAAACAACAAAAAATCAGAGTAAACAGTGGAAAGACAAACTAACAGACTACAAGCCGACAACCAAACTCCATGCTCACAAGCTCCAAGATCCAACATCACGAACCATCCCAAGTATCAAGAAGTAGTTCTATAAACATGTGACACTTTACCTTTACCAACATCCAGGTATATGACATTTTCAAAAGCACCAACGTGCCAATGTAGGGGGTGTGTAATGAAACTCACTTGGTTTCCCACAATGACTTCCCAACTGATGCCTCTAGGATAAAACTTGTTAGCACATTTATATAAAAAAAATTATATAAAACAATTCCAAAAACAATTCCAAAACAGTTCACAATCTAACAAGTTCCATGTCAACACCTTTTTCCAGCAAAAAAACATATTACTTAGGAAAAGCAACCAAGAGATGTTTCCAATCAAATTCCCATTTCTATTTTGGCACATTCATTCCATTTCACAAATCCACACAACCAACAATTCATGCAACCTAGACCTCCCTATACTCGTGAGTAGTGAGTTATGCATCCACTAAGTCATCACTTAGAGGACTACCTTGATGGGGGTACTTCACACCCTTATTCATCCCTTTTGATGGGGGTACTTCTCGCACTTTCCATCCCAAACTTTTGATGGGGGTACTTATCTCCCTTACCCATCCCAATGCATATGAACACACAACACAACCAATGAAAATCCATTCCAAAACCAAGTGTGTTCAAAGCCTTTCAACAAAGCATCAAACCTTTTATTGAAAACCATTTCTTTCAAACAGCAAAACCATAACCAGTTTAAAATCACCATTTTAAATGCACTTCAACAAAATCTTTCCAAAAACACACAATTTCGATCACCTGTTACATAAAAGGGGTTTCAACCATTCTTTCACAGCAGGTAAATAAACAATTTCAATCTAGGAAAACAATTTGAAACTACGCCTTCATGTTCTATGAATAAGGAATCAAGAGTGGAGCCACCTACCTCAACAAAATTTGTGAAACCAACCAACAGACGTAGAACACCAACAAAACTGAGTCAACTACTCCCCAAAACCTCCTTAGATCCCTCCCCATAGTACTAAAAAACCAAAACCTGACATAAAAGTCATCCACTACATTATATCTACCCACCTTTGGAGAAGATATAAGGATTCAACATGTGGGAAGAATGATATCTAAGAAAACTAAAGGAAACGAGACTTACCTCAATCAATCGGGCTCTAAATGCCAAGGAAAACCTCCAGATCACTTCCAAAATGCCTGTTAAGTGTTATCCCACCTTCACCAGAGTGAA
This sequence comes from Viscum album, assembly GCA_963277665.1. NCBI lineage: Eukaryota > Viridiplantae > Streptophyta > Magnoliopsida > Santalales > Viscaceae > Viscum > Viscum album. Next base: position 150,853,452 of record OY728134.1, on the reverse strand, counting down.
ATCTTGAGTTAGGGACATCTAAGAGAAAAATGAGTGGTCTTAAAGATAAAAAAGATTAGATAATTAAAATAGGATCTTAGTTGACCCCACACATGGTTAGTCTGCATGGTTAGTCAAGTCGTGCTCTAACCGTGAAGTAATCACTACTTGTAAGGGGCGTTCCACACGGCCTCCTCGCATGGTTTTCCCAAACCATGTGCAAACTGTGAGGTATCCTCTGTCCAAGTGACCACCACCTGCACGGCTTCCCCCTGGTTTGGGAAACCCATGAGAAGCCTATGCATCACAACTTTTTCCCTTTAACACTTTAAAAGTCTCCAAACTTTTCCAACCATTTATCATATGCTTCATGTTCTTATATAATATAAAACAAGGGTTACTTACCAGAAACTGGGGGTACTACAATTACTCGTCTGTGTTATGGATCTTCCCATTTTGTGTCTCACATTTCCTTATCTATGTAATTTTGTAGTGTTTTTGTTTCTATGTTTCCTTTTCCATACCATATTATTGGTCTCCATCTATTTTTAATTTCCCTAGTTTGGTATTCCTTATCCCTGAGATCCTCATCCATTTATCCATTTTCAATTGTGAACTCTCCCTTCTTTGAACGGTTCAATGATTTATCTATTTTTTAGGGTTGTGTTGGTGCTCCTAGGATGGCAGGTGCACTCATGAATTTTCTTATTCAAGGTCTTGGTTTCGGATTACACCTCCCAATTTTCCCTCTTGGTGGCCCCTATCAATTCCTCTGGGGATTCACCTCTCCCACATGTGGTTGTTTCTGTTTCCCCATCGAAGTCCACTTTTCCTATGTCTCCTTGTCCATTTCATTCTACCCCTTCACATTGATGCTCTATTTTGACACTAAGGATTCTCGAGCATATGGTGAGGTGATGGGTGAGGGTGTAGGCTCCATAGACTGAAGGAATGGTGATGGGATGGGTGTCATGAGCGTTGTGAAGGGTGGGGATGGTACGAGTTGCACGAGACCCTGTGTTCATTTTGGCTCCTTGGTTGTCTTACTTGTGGCCCTTTTGGGGGCTCTACCACATCCTTTGCAGTTCCCTATCTACCATCAAAAGAGTTTTCTTGAATATATAACATGACATTTCTGGTATTTATAATAATTTTTTATTATATTTAATTTACAGTGGGATAAATTTACCATTTATTAGAAGTCATCCAATAGGATAGTGTCTATCACAAAAGAAAATAGTTTTGTTAATTTCAGAACTCTAGATCTATGGGGGTACGTGATTATAAAAACACTTTGGAAAAAATCTTAGATCATCCCCACATACTGACAACCATTATAATCAGAAAATGAAAAGGATCCCTTACCTTTAATATTAATTATTTTTTTGGTTCAGTAGATATATTATATGGGGATTATCTAAGAGCAATGGGATAATATAGAATGCACCAACGACCTCTATACACATGTTTTAAAGAAAACAAACATTGGAACTTGGATCTATTATAAAAATATAGTTGATTCAAATATATTTTTTTAAACCCCCTTACACATGAATGTTAATGATAAAAATATACGGTTCTTCCAAAATAAACTCAAGGTTTATTGGCTATGATGGTATTGTTTGGGACTGTAATAGAGGAGGAGTCCCATGCTTCCCTAAGGATTGTGGGATGGACATTGAAAATGATACTAAGATGGAAGGTGTGATCCTAGAAATCTATATTATGAGATTAAATAACAATAGTAGGATATTCATAAACTAGAATCATCCTTAATTTTTCATGCGATAAATCTTAAACTATCCTTTCACTTTTTGAGGCTTACATCGGTTTGGGAAGATTTTGTTGATTATAATATTAAAATAATATTTTTGTTTAAAATATTTAAAAGTAGATTAATAGAATTTATAATTTATTATCGAACTTGGGAATTATCAAGGGGTTTCTACAATTACTATCTAATAATTTAGTGGATTTAATATATCTTCTTACGTGACATTTGAAAAAACGCAATACATTTTTAATATTAATTTCTTGTGCCTATAGTTATACACTAGAGAGGGATCCAATTATTATTTGGAAATAATGATTTTATTTTTTTATATGTTAATTGAAATATTCTATTAACAATGGGTTGATATAATTTAAAGGTGATAAGAACATAATTTAAATTAAGGGGGCATGATTTAATGATAAAAAAATATTTTTTAAATATTTATTTTGAAGTTCTATGATTTTATATTTTCATAAATTAAATTTATTTCTTTTAAAGTATTCTAATGATTAAATTTATTGTTGGAATAAATAAACTAATCTATTAAAACTAGTTTATTTATAAATTTATATAAAAAATTTTAAGAACACATAATGTTTAAAAAACTCATTTTTTCTATAAAACATATTTACAATTTATTTGAAATAATAATTTAAAATTTAAATATATAATATATAAAAATTTATGTAGATTAAATGTAGTGAAATTTTTTAACAATAAAGAAGAAAATTAAGTACATACGCCAGTTTCAGTTTTAAGAATAAAAATATCTTATCGGGATGAATGCACATGATATAAATAAACTGTAAAAACAATAAAATATGGTATATTTTTAAAATAATGTATAAATATTATTATAAAATCAAATTTTCATAATTAATGTATTATTGAACATACTTTTTCCACCTATGGAAAAATTTTCATTCAAATATGATCACCCTTGACTATTATGTTTGGGAAATTTAAAAAAAACCCACTTAAACTCTTCTATATAATAGACCCTCCACCATCCCTTAGAAATGATTCTTTTATTTTGTTATATATTTAATTCCTTCGAATTATTCCTCAACTAGAATTTTGGTAGATTATATTTCCAATAATGATACCTAAATCCTTTATTCTGAAAAAACCTATTTTGATAAATTATTATTCCATCAAAGTAAGTATCAAGGCTTTTCTCTAACATTTTAAATTAACTTATCTTCTCAAATATATTTAAATTTAACTATAATTATATACTATTGAACACATTATTAATCTATAAAAATTATATTACTATTATATCACTCTTATCTTTTACTCATTCCTTAGTATATCATTCTTCATTTCAAGATGGTTCAACCACCAACTTGATTGAGGATATTCCAACATCACCATTTTCATCATGATTAATTATAAGAAAATGAATAATTGAAGTATAAGATATTATGTTGAAATTTATATAATGAATTTTTTAATTTAATGACGATTTAAAATGACTATTCATAATTATATAACTTTCCATTATCAATACATTACCCACAACATAATCGTTATGGTTTTCATTCTTCCAAATAATAATCATATCATCCAACAAATGAAAATGGGACTGAATAAGTAAATTAAACAAAAAATTTCCAAAACCTTGACTAATGGTGTAATGGTTATCTTTTTTTTAAATAATGACGATCCATCTCTCTGATATTAAACATATATGAAACAAAATAAATTAATAAACTCTTATAATAAAATAAACAATTACTAACAAATATATGGGTAACAAATAAATATAATTAAATAATATAAGAGGAAATTTACCTGAATAAAGTAAATAAATAAGATCATGATATTGTTATCTTTATTATCAAGTAGGTTAAAGTGCCTTTATGGGGTTCTATATTAAAGGCATGGGTTCATCTTCTAATATTACATTGAAATCAATTTTTTATGCTTAAATTTATGTCAGGTAATGTTTTTCTAACTATTTTCTTTAAAATTACATCTATTTTATTTTCCTATGATTATTTAATTTTTTTACATGTACCAAAACCATTTCTTTTACAATTGAATTATAAATTACCCAAAATGGTGTTTATACATGAAACTGTACTTATATCATCAATTTGTTAGACAATATATCTTGTCCATGTGTATATTTTTTACATGACTTTATGGATTCCCTTTACCTTATTATATGATTTTTTATATAAATCGTAGTTATCGTTTATCTATTTACAAAAATGTGTGAAATAATACATTTTTAAAATTTTCCACATTTTCACTTTCTATCACTAGAGCTAATGATCAGTGTCTCTCCCTCTTTTCCTCTTCACTATGGTTTCATTATATAAGAGTAAAATATCTTCTAATTCGTTGGACCAACTTATCTATCATTTCCCCTAATCATTTTACTATTTCACTATAACTTTATGGGTTTTTAATTGTTTCCTATAAATGATGGCATCAATATTTTATGATTTATATACTCTCACATGGATCCTATGTTATGGTCAATAATTTTTTCTTTTCTAGCCATTCCCACTGTTATTCTTCCCTTATCATATCATTATCAATTTTCATCCCCTTGCCTTTTTATGGGTGTGATTTCCATCCATCACATGAACCATTTGTGGTTCACTTCTTTTTGATGATTCACAGAAATAGACTTGGTAGATGGTTATCTATATTTACAGACTCAGCATTTGTTTCAAAGGGTTATTATTGGATTTGTAGGTTATTTTACATCCCATAGTGGTACTTTATTGTTCTAATTTCTTATTTAAAACTCAATGCATTTACATTGTTCCATGGAAATGTAGTTTCGGATTATTCGTTCTCAATTTTCGTTTTGTTGATGGAAGGTGGTTTATTGATTATTCAGAGCTTTATTGGTATCCTATTGATTTTCAATGTGGTTTGGGACTAATTTGATATATGATAAATATACAGATTAATTCTGGTGTTGTGGTTATGTTGTTTTTCTCCATAAATATTCATAGTTTTTTAATGGTTGTTATCTTATTGGTTATGTTTTTTTATTGGTAATGCCTATGTGATAATGTTTTGGTGATTTGTTTCAAGGTGATGGTTTTTAATGATACTTATGGAAAAATGGTGAATATATAGTATCCCTACAGGTTTGGAAATTTGGATTCGAAGGATTCCTTTATTCAATGGGCGTAGCAGTCTAAGCATACATATCATGATGCATGATCATCTTAATTTGTGTCATACAAATAATGTGTCACCAGTTTGAATTTTTATGTTTAAATTTGAATTTTCGAACATGTGATTAGAGATTTGATTTTTTTTTTCAATTTGAATTTGGTATTTTCAGTTGTAACAAGTGAGGAGATTATAATTTGTATAACACTAAACTGAGATTTTTTTTTTCATAAAATAAAAGAAATGGATTCGTAGGATTTCTTTCACTATTATAGTTGATTTTCTACTTGAGCATTCATTTTTATGTTTTTATAAATCATTGAGGTAATTTTTATTCAATTTATCATTATTTTTCTCAAATATTTTTTCTAAAATATTTTCTTTTAAAATAAAAAGTATTAAAAAGTAATGGATATTTCCATTTTTTAAATAAATTGTCCATCTCTATTATAAATTTGTTTTAATTTATACACACAAAAACAAACACAGACACGCACATACACACACATATATTCATATATATTTCTTAGGATTCACTAGTGTTGTTTTCTAATTATATAATTCTCCTTCTTTATATGGATAGATTATTATTAATCATTTTGAAAATTATCATGAAATCTATTTCTTTTTCATGGGTTAATTATTTTATTATATTGTTATCAATGATTTAATATTCAAGTATAAAAAATATTTATTTTTTTTAATTATGTTATTTTTGGTCCCATAATTATATACCCCTCGAATTGATTATATGATGATTATATCATGTCAGATGACATGAAAATTACCAGGGAATGAACACAATCCACTATGGGACTCTTTCCACAGTGTGATTATTGTCATGGATCTAAAACATGTCTTACTAAATTATATTAAACCCATATATATGTTCTATATTCAAATTATACATCTCTATGTCATTCATCACTCATATATTATATTTTGACGACTCATAATTTTTGACTCATTGTTCCACACTCCATTGACTCATGTATTATGTTGTGACAAAAGTATTATGTCATGAATAATGATTTATCTTATATCTTTTAATAAGTATAATTTCCCACCCAATGTTCATGGACTTTTATTGTGTTCTCATATTCATATTATAATCTTGTTTTATCTTTTGATCCCTGATAATTGTTTTCTTATGTTTACCCTTATTAGTATATATTGTCACCCTTTTCTTATGTTTTCTAATATACATGAAATTAAGTGGAGTATTATGTTTAATATGTCTATAAAGGTATCCTATGTAAATAATATTTATTGGATATATTAAATAATGTTTGAAAAAACAATTTTATATGATTCTAATCATGAATAGAAATTAACATAATTGTTCTGGATGTGTGAATTATTGAAAGGTGCAATGAATATTAATATTAAATAATATAATATAAATGTATTCAATGGTTGGGTCATATCAATTTCTATAAGTGTATGGTTTAGTAGTTCTATGGAATTAGTTCTTGAAGAATATATGTTAAAACTAAAATGAACCACTGTGGAAGAAACAATGAGGTATGATGAACCTAAAATGACATAGTTTCAAATGATGGTATCAAAATATTAGACATCATAGTATTTATATTAATTAAGATTGAAATTTTTACTATGTATACCCATGTTAAACTCTTTGGTTTTATTAAATATTTAGAATTACGGTGAATTGATTAAACAATGCACACAATGGTTAATGTATTCATTTAACAGATAAGAAACAAAATGAGATTGGGGATAGAATAAAAATTCCCTTAGCCACGATCATCCATATTTATCTTTCTTTGAATAATAACATAAACCATATCTATCTCCTAAATGATTGAAGGACGAGAAAGAATATACATTGTTACCTTTAGGAGTAAATTTAAATCTACTATAGTGGGTCTTCCAGTCCAATGAAATAAAATAAAGGGATCAGTCAAAAGAAAATGTTATTTTTCATACTCATTTTATCGTATCTTGAAATGTTTATTTTAAATAATTATCATTTGGAAAGTGAATCTAAATAATGGTTAAATAAAATAAAAAATATGTTGTAGAAGGATGAAAATTAATTCATGTAATGAGATTAGTTTAAGAAGATATTCTTTAATAAATATTTTCCCAGAATTCATCACACAAAAATGTTGATATAATTATAATAGATGTAGAAAATAGATCATCATTCCATTGAAATATATGATGAAACATTCATGAGGCTCATAAAGAATGATTCTAGTTTTATAATTGACCAAGATATCAAAATATACCTTTTAGTTTGTTTCATAAAGCTAATTATCTAAATTTCATTTACTACGTAACAACCCAACCATCCGTGGTACACTTCTTGTTGAATAATAAAATAGCATGCGATGCACGCAACAACAAGTTCAAGTGTAACACGACCTATCAATCTAGATGTTTAGAGAGAAGTTAGGAATAGTCATAACCAAATTTTGAATTATATATATATCCCATATGATCTTAAAATTCATCCTCTGTGTTTCTTACACATAATATAATGACAAATTCAATTTTTCATATAAAATAAGTATATTTCAAAAAAATTGTTGTTTTTCACATTTTAATGGAGAACCCTTTATAAATCCAATATATGAAACTTTTATATATTAAATTTGATTAAATTAAATTCTTCGTTAGAATAATGACATGAAAAATTAGTTTGGATAAATTTTTTGGGTTTTTCAGATAACTTTGATATTTGGATGAATAGTGAAAGTTATTAAATTTTAATTGAAAACAAATTTTTTAATCATAAAAATTTATAGTGTTTTATTATATATTTTAATTGATTTGATTTATAATTAGATTATATTTTTATAATTTAATCTAATGTTTCTCATTGGATGTAATTTCACTTCTAAACCGGACATAAACATATATCAATCTTTTGATAATTTTTACTTCTCAAAAACCAGCTTTCGGTTTTTGACAGAAAGAAATAATTTTATATTATTTAACGAAACATCACTTTTTTAATTTTTTTAAATAGACATAATTTTTGGATTTTTAATATCAAAAATATCATAGGGTGAATCTTTGGTATTTTTCTGAAAACATTATATTTTTGATAAGTGAAAACATTAAATTATTGTTTAAAAACAAACATTTTTTTAAATAATTATTTATCTTATTTCAAAGTATTTTATGTCAATATAGATATTTAATACCTATATTAGTTGAATTTAATTAATTAGAGTCATTTTATAATAAAATTAAATGTATAATATTTTATAGAATATTTTAAGGTCTTTTACCAACCTTCTAGGTATGTTAGCGAATTAGTATAAAACGAAATTTTACAAATTATGTTAATTGAATTGAAAAACTCTTAGAGACAGGGTTGCAATCAGTATGTAAAATGTGGTTCAATAAGAAGAAAATAATTTTTTATGAATATTATCCTTTGAATTTTATTTACCATTTTTAAAAGTAAATAGTGTAATTAAAGTAAAAATGATATTATAATTACCATAAAAAAAAGTCATAATTCTATTGGATAAGTCTATTTAGACTAATATAAACCCTAAGAATAAAATATGAGTCCTTTGGTCGACGTGGTTTTCATTTGGACCATTATTATTATTTTATTTAAAGAAGAGTTAAAAGTGTTAAATTCATATTTTAATACATAAAACATTTATAATATAGGATTATACATAATATAAATTCTTTTATAAATATTAATTAAAATCTAAAAATATTTCCCACATCATGGTATTTTTTTATAATTTTTAGAAATTATATAAATATATTTATTTGTGACACAATGGAGATGCAACAATTACCTTATTAAGGAATGATTAAATAATTGATATTATAAATATTAAATTAAATGTAAATTGATACTTTTATGCATTAAAAAAATTTCTAGGATAATATTACTTTTTATGGTTGAATAAATTTATTTTTTTCGAATAAATCATATTTTTATGAATTAAAAAAAACTAATACTAAATAATGTTAAAATTGTCTGGAATGGGTTTTTAAAACAAATACTATATAATTAAATGATAAAATAGTCCTAAAAATATTAAGCTTCCCAAAAGGTCTTATATAATAACTGATATGAAATTAATGAAGAACATGGGGTTCTATTGTCATTTTATAGTTTGTTTTTAACCATATAATATAAAAATACAAGAGGCATGGTAAATGTTTTACTGTTTAACCGAGGGTTAAATCTAAAATATATGATTAATATCGTGACCTAAACCTGTCTAACTCCTTCTGGTTGAGATTTTTTTACCCAGCCACACCTTATCCTCAAAATAATTTTTTTTGATCCATTCTACACTAAATATGATTTTATAATAATATACTAATTCTAGGGTTTCCTAAAGTGACCCTCACCTCTCATAGAAAAGGGTACTTCTCCTTCTCTTAAAATAACACCAACAAAGCCCTTTGGATCGCCCTACCGCTTCCCAAATATCCTCCCAAATACCCTAACATCAACCTAGAGGCCTTAATTTGATTATAAATCCATCCTATGGAGCCCTTTTGATCAAATAAAAAGGAATCTCTAGAACAAGAGATATTATTTCATCATCTCTTACAATGTTATTTTCTTCTTCCACATCCTCTTTCTTTGATTTTTCTATACAAAGATAATAAATCTAGTACCTTCAACATATTGTGATGTTATTATAAATATTTTAAAACCATATTCATTATTCTATCCATCCTATGAATGACAATGTCACCATACGTGTGTACGTATGGCTTACCATCTCTATGTCATGGTGTAGTTTTTTATTCAACAATTAATAATTTGGATAGGTAAAATAATGAATATAATGGATGTAAATAATAAATATAACATGTTAATTGTCATGTATATATGAAATAACATCCAATTACATTTGATTTCACAATCAATAGAATGGTATTGTCGCCAGTGCATAAGTACAGATTACCGCTTCCACGGACGCGATGAGATTCATTCCCCATTGAAACCATTCAAGAATAAATATAATTTAATTATTAAAAAACAAGCTTTAGGAAAATAATAATATTATAGATATGAATCAAATATATATTATCCATAAAAAACATGACTTGCGTAAAAAAACATATAAGAAAATGAATCAGTTAACACACGAAACAATGATACTACTAAAATATTATTAAAAATAAATATTAAAATAACATATATGATATCATATTTATTTATATGGTACATGTATAATTTATTAACAATCATTTCACCATTATAAAAGATCTCAATGTACCATAAACTAATGAAAAGTAAAAGGTAAGGGGTTTCTTATCTCACTTTTAATTCCGTGTGATTTCCATTGATAACCACTTATTTATTAAATGTGGTGTATTGTGTACTACCATTTGATATAGTTTATCATGATTATATTTATATTAGTGGTATTCTGTTATTCATTTGGTGGTTAATAAATTTTTTTCATATGACTCAATTTCTTACAAAGTTGTAAGGGGTTTTAATCTCACTTTTATTCCTATGAGATTCTTGCTATATTTGTCATTGTTTCATTTGGTGTGTTGTATGTATTACCCATGGTTGAATTCTTTGTGTAATATTTTTTAATTTATGGGTATTTAAATCTTCATTTTATGATCCTTATATCATGGGATGAATGTTTCGTAAGTTACCAAATCGACAAGGGAATTTCAAATTTCAATTTCCACACATTTGGTTTTATGAAAACTTAATGGATAATTTTACTCCAAGATTATGTATGAAATCACTATTTGTTAATTTATGTTGTAATTTCCACTCCAAGTTGTGATGATAGTCTTTGGATACTCATAATTAATCAATTGATAAATTCTCACGTCATCAATATGAACTTGATAAAAGTAATCATAAATCAATTTCCATTCATTGAGTTTAACATCCATGTCTTTGGTGTTGTTTTTACAAGAATATTTGTGAATGTTCATTGAATAATTTACAATGAATATCCAATAATATTTAGTGTATTCATATTTTTCACAAAATATAAGGTCATTTATATATCTTTAAATTAAGGATAGGGTCTTTATAAGGGATTTCATCTCAACTTACATTTCATTGAGACATATTTTTTGTTATATGCTAATTCAATTTTATATGATTTATATACTATACTCGGAGATAGTATATCATGAATCCATTTATTATCAGGATATTATAATGTTTTTATTACCTCATTTATTTATACTCAAGAGTTTGAAACATGGTTAGGAACTCTGACTAAAATTTTATTTTAAATGTTTTTAAATATTTATTCTTCTAAATCATTCTCATTAATGTCCATGATTAAAAATGGTTTTAAGGATTTATTTATATGGACATGAAAGTTTTAAAATTAAAATTCCTTTTAAAATTTATAATGTGTTATGGGACACATTGATTAACAAATCATTTTTTAAAATCTTCTTGTTAAATAGTTAGACATTTAAATGTTTTCAAGGAAAGGGAGATATTTCTCTAAAAAATTTTACTGGTTATTTTCTTATATTTCAATATCATTCATTATTCTTGATTAAGGTTGATATATTGTAATATAGTCTTACCTATTGTATTGAATGGGGTTTTTTGACTATGGATGTGCTATTTTTATACCATTCATGGTTTGTGGTTAAAATATTAACATTTCGTATACTTTTTTAATACAAATGTATATGTTATGTTTCAACCTTTTCAAAAAAAGAATGTTTTGGACATAGTAAGTGACGGGTGGCACCTTCTATAGCACCTTGATGCATCGGAAGGTCTCATGAGACAAACTAGTGTCTTGGCATAATGCCTTGAAAAATCTTATATTGTAGTCTTGTCATGACGCCTTGGCTACATGGTTATGATGTCCGATGTAACACCCCGAACCAAGTTACCTAGAGTCGGTGAATTATTACATAACATTGGAATGATCACAAAAGATCATGTCTTGAAAGACTGATTATTTTACTAGCCTTGGAATCACTAGATACATTTATAATGTTTACATTACATCATAAAGTGAAAAACTAAAACTACATCTAGTCTCCATATACCACACTCATATCCCTTCATACTATCCCTATAGGTCATTAATAAAATAATTCTTCATATCCTAGTAAAAATAAAACATACAAAGTGGTGAGCTCAGATTCTCAGTAAGGATAACAATATAGAGGAAACTTTTGTAAATAAGCATAAACATTTTTGGCAGTATATAACTAAAACAAAAACCTTTTAAACATGAACTTTAGAATAATATGGAAAAGATAAAATTAAATAATTCCATTTACATATTCCCATGGATATTATACTAGTCTAATAATCACATGCAATATCAATAACCACTTTCATAATAATGGAATGCATATTGCTAGACTATCATAACCACATAATCAAGGCCTTGTGCAAAGACTACAAATAAGATTTCATCAAGGCCTTGTTCCAAGACATTATTTTGTCTCATTAGACCTACCGATGCATCTTGGATCTACAATTGGATCCAGCCGTCACTTAATATGTCCAATGCATTCCTCATATGAACAGTTTTAAACATAACATAAACATTCTTATTAAAACTAGCATACACAATGTCAATACTTTATCCATAAAACATTAATGGTATAAAAATAAACCATCCATAGTCATACATATAACAAAACCTTCAATAAAATGTGAATTTTTTTTATCTTAATAAATCAACTTCAAATAAGCTTAAAAACCATAAAAGGATGTTGACATTGATGAAATCAAAACTATTTCAGAGAAATATATCTTTTTTGAAATAATTTAAAATTCACATAATTATAAAATAAAACATTTACATTGAAAATATTCTTATTAGATTGTAAGAAAAGCTTTGAATATTTTATAATGGCGGAAAATAGTCACACCTGCCGTATAAGTTTAAAAAGACATTCTTAACTTAATTTTGTTGAAATGGTTAAAAAGGACCTTGTTTGAAAAGATGACGGAAAGATTAAATTATAACCAACTTATAAAAAGTCAAAAGAGGGTATAAATTACTTTAACCAATAGTCTAAAAAATAGTTAGAATGTTTTGAAATAAATTTTTAAGAAACTTGGATGTGGATGATAAAGAGGTCCCATTAGATAATTATGTATAAAAACCTCGGATAATGAAGAGATTGTGAAATGAACTCTTATATTAAACATTGCCTTGGTCAAGGGTAGGTTAACCTCATGTACAATTGTGAAATGATTGTTATTAATTTATACAAGAATAATATACATTAATATCATAACATATATGATCTTTTAACATTATTTTGTTAATAATATCTTAGTATTATTATCGATTCTGGTGTTAAAAAATTCGTTTTCCTTTATATTATTTGTTATGTGAGTCATATTTGTTAAGGATGAGATGTATCGTATTCATATAAATAATAATATCATGTCATAAAACATTATTTTTAATCATCGAATGAAAATTAGTCTTGAATGGATACGATGGGGAATATATCTCATCGCGTTCGTTGAGATGGTAATCCGTACGTACAATGAGTGAAAATATCTCACTTTTGATATTAAAATAATATATAATTAGATTTTATATCATATATAAAGAATAATTATCTGGATATATTTATTATTTACATCAATTACACATCATTATCATACCCATCCAAATAATAATATATTGAATTACAATTACACCACGACATGGAGACGGTAGGTCGTACATACACATGTATGGTGACATGTCATTCAAACGATGGATAGAATACTGAATATGGTTGTACCATAATTATAATAACATCATAGTATATATAAGACACTGAATTTATTATTTTATAATGGAAATAACAATGAAACAATAAGTGGATGAAGAAAGGAACATGAAAGAGGGTGGTGAAATAATTACCTCTTCTTCTGGTTCTTCCTTTTGATTTGATAAAAAGGGATCCATATGATGTCTTTGTGGACAAACTAAGGACTATAGGTTGATTTGAGGGATGTCTGGGGGATTTTGGGAAGGGTTTGTCTGACCCAAAGGGCTTTGAAGGTGTGAATTAGAGATAAGGTGGAGTTCCCTTTTATAAGAGGGGTGAGAGGCACCTTAGGAAAAGCTATAAATATTATTTTATAATAAATTAATATTCGTTTTATAATGACTCCTAAATTGATTATTTAATGGATAATGTGGGGATAGGTCTATAACAACTCAAACAATAGGTTTTAGATAGGTTGGGTAACTATATTAACTTTATCTTTTTGATTTAACTCTTAGTTAAATAATATGGCATTTACCATGTGTCTTTGTATTTTTATATTATATAGTTTATAAACACACTGTAAACATCCAAGAAAATCCCAAGTGGTTAATTAATGATACATATATCATTATATATGTCTTATGTATAATCATTATGTTTTTAGAAATATAATATCAATTTATTATATAATATTTGTTTTAAAAACTCCATTATGTCAATTCTGACACTATTTAAAAATTGATATTTGTTAAAGTCATAAAACATTATTAATTCGAAAAAATTGATTTTAGAAATCCTAAGATGTAATATAAACCAATAAAATTCGTGTATTTCATCAAAACTTTCAAATTATATTTATTATAACATTTATAATAACAATTATTTGATTCCTTCATTAATAAAGAAAATACTGCATCATTATTCTCTCATAAATAAATTTAATTATTAAATTTATAAAAACTATAATTAAAATAAAATTATGAAGAAAATTTTATTATATTTATAATAAATATTTATATTTGAATATATAAAATATAGAACCTTCTGTTTTTCTAAAAGATAATTTTTTTTGTCATTTTTGTATTTAATTTAACTTAATTAATATAAACTGTTATTATCACATAAAAGTGGCTCCATGGTGTCCCAAAATCGACCCAAATATTCCCATGGTCAGACATGTATCAACTAATAGGGTTAGGACAAGTTTTAGTATAATTTAATATTATTATAATATTATTAGTTTACCCTTATCTACCAGATTTACCCTTTAACCATGGTAATTAAAATATTTACCGAAGTAATTATTCAAAATGTCTAAAAATAAAAGTTACATATTTACACAATTTAGACCTCCTGATTTTAAATATGGAATCTATTTTTTAAAAATGAAAACTAGATGTCGCAGAAATTAATTTAAAATTAATTCCCATTTTCAACACAAAATGCATGTTTTTAAAAATAATGACTGTCAAAAGATTGGCACTTGCTTATGTCCAGTTTAAATGTGAAATTATGTCTAATGACCAAAATTGGATTAAATAGTAAAAATCTAATATAATTATACATTAAAATCACTGAAATTCATAATTTATCAATATTAATTATTTCGATTAAGAAAGTTCTTTTTAATTAAAATATTGTAATTTTAACTATTCATCAAATTTTGAAAGTTATCAAAAAAGTACCAAAAATTAAACCTAAGTTAATTTCGATATTAGAAATCAAAAAATGATTTAAATTTTGAAATATAAAATTTATAAAATTTCAAATGTGGGTATTACTATTCATAACGGCTAGTTTGATTTGTTCTGGTGTGTTAGAACTTGAACTTGCATACAACACACACTACTGTATTTTTCCAAGAGAAGCATATCGTGGAATCATGTGGTGTAACATTCTCCCCCACTTTAAATAATTTTTTTCTCTACATTTCTAGAATACTACCAGATGAAAATACTTGGGTGGTTCTTTATCATATATTCCTCAGGTTCCCACGTTGCCTTTTTTATCTTATAGTTTCTCCATAGAACTTTTACCAGCCAAGTTGTCTAATTTTTCTACACTTGTTCTCTGTTATCAATAATCCTTACGGGTTCTTCACAATAAGATAGATTGGGTTCAAATTCTACTTTCTCATAAGTTATTACATGTGTTGGGTTAGGCATGTATTTTATGAACAGTGATACGTGGAACACATCATGAACATTGAAGAGGCTTTGTGGAATTGCCAAATGGTAAGCTACAGCCCCAATTCATTCATGAATTTTGAAAGATCCTATGTACCTAGGACTCAATTTACCTTTCTTATCGAAATGTATAACTCCCTTCCATGGATATACCTTCAAGAAAACATGATCTCTTACCTAAAATTCCAAATCCATCCTTTGGTTGTCAGCGTAACTCTTCTGCCTACTTTGAGCTGCTTTGATGTGGTTTTCGATTACCTTCACATTTTCCATCGTTTCCTCCACCAGTTCTATGCCTACGAGTTTTATTTCACCAACATCATCCCAATAGGTTGGTGTGCGACATCTCGTTCCATATAACGCTTCATACGGTGCCCCTCTGAATTGCTGAATGAAAGCTATTATTATAGGAATCTTCTACCAGATGTACGTATTGATCCTATAAACCATGAAAGTCAAGTGATCATCATCTCAACATGACTTCTAAGGATTGAATAGTCTGTTCTAATTGTCCATTAGTTTGGGAGTGGTAGGCAGTGCTCAGAAAAAGTTCAGTATTCAGGGCTTTCTGAAGACTTTTCCAGAATCCTGATGTAAAACGTGGATCATGATCAGAAACAATTTATAGGGGTACTCCATGAACTCTCAAAACTTCATTAATATATAGTTTTTCTAGAAATTCAAGTGGTAAATCCTCTCTTATAGTAAGAAAATGTGACTACTTGGTAAGACGATCAACAGTGACCCATATTGAATCGTTCCTTCTAGGAGTCTTTGGTGTTCCCATGAAAAAGTCAATCGTGATATCATCCCATTTACATTCAGGTATGGGAAGAGGTTGCATGACTCTTATAGGATATTGTCTTCCAGCATTCACTTGATGAAAAAACCATACATCTTAAAACAAAATCATCAATATCCCTCTTCATGTTGTTCCAACAAAACTATTCTTTCAAATATCTATACATCTTGGTTCTCCTGGGGTGTATATAGAAATTGAACCTATGAGCATCTTCCAATAATTCCCTTTTTAGATCAGGTATATTGGGAACACAAAGTCTCTTCCCAAATTTCAAAATTCCATCTTCATACACAATGTCAGTCAATCTCCCATCATTTACAGTATTAATCTTCTTTTGAAACAATTCATCATCATCTTGAGAACTCTATATCCTTTCTAGAAAATATATTTGGAAGCCATTTGAAAAATTATGGGTGTTTCACCTTCCATGGTGAATCACATCTCCATCATTACTAGATCCATGTATATATGATCCTTTTCAACTCTCATCTTGTCCAAAACATCATGATCCTTTCTACTAAAAGCATCTGTCACCGTATTTTCCTTCCCCGGGTGGTAGTGAATCATGAAATCATAATCCTTGAGTAATTCAAGCCATCTCTTTCGCCTCATGTTGAGTTATTTCTGTTAGAAAATAAACTTCAAACTCTTATGATCAGTATAAATATCACAATTTTCACCATAGAGGTAGTGTCTCCAAATCATCAAAGAAATTATTACAGCTGCTAACTCTTGATCACGAGTATGATAGTTTTTCTCATGAATTTTCAGCTATCGTGATGTATAGGCAATAACTTTATCATTCTGCAAAAGGACACAACCAAGTCCTTTCTTCGATGCATCACTGTAAATAACGAAGCCTTAATTCCCTGATGGTAGATTCAATATATGAGCATTGAATAATTTTCTTTTCAGTTCTTCAAAGCATTCTTCACGCATGTTTTTCCAAACAAATTTAACCCCTTTACGTGTGAGATTTGTTCATCAGTTAGCCAATCAGGCAATGATCAGGATGAAACACCAATAATAACCTGCTAAACCAATAAAACTGTGTACCTCAGTTATACTCATTGGTGCTGGTCATTCTTGTATTTCCTTGGTCATAGAAGGATCAACAGAGATTCCATCCGTAGAGACAATATGTCCATGAAAAAAGATCACCTAGAGCCAGAATTTACACTTGCTAAACATCCCATATAATTCATGTCTTCTAAGAGTCTTCAGGATAATGCGCAAGTGATTTTCATGATTTTCATAGCTTTTGGAATATACTATGATATCATTAATAAATACCACTACAAAATCATCGAGATATTCCTTGAAATTTTTTTTCATTAGATCCATGAAAACAGAGGGTTCATTAGTCAGCCCAAAAGGCATTACTGTAAACTCGTAATGCCCATACCTGGTTCGAAATGCTCTCTTCAGAACGTCTTCCTTCATCACACACAACTGATGGTGTCCAAATCGAAGTTTAATCATTGAAAAGTGTTAATCTCCATGAAGTTGGTCAAATAAATCATCAACACGAGGTAGGGGATACATGTTATTTATTGTTATAGCATTTATTTTCCTGTAGTCGATACATAACCTCATAGATCCATCATTATTCATAACAAAAAGGACAGGGGCTCCCCATGGAGAAAAAGTACGGAGAATAAATCCAATATTACTCATTTCCTCAAGTTGTTTCTTTAGTTAAACTAATTCCACAGAGGACATTTTATAAGGGGTCTTTAATATGGTCCTTGAACAAGGAATTAAATAAATGGAAAAAATCAATTTCTCATTCTGGAGGTTGTCCAGGTAAATATTCTGGAAACACATCTACATATTTTTTCACAATAGGTAGATCATCTATTTGAACATTCCTTTCCTCACACACAATTATATCATTCTCTTACTCCCCAATAATTGAATTTAGTTGAGCTACTGGGGTTGGATCTATATTAGAATTAGGTGGTGATGATTCTAGTCTAATGATAACGTGTTCCTTATCATCATCATAAAAAATCATAACCTCTTTATTCTTAAAATAAATCTTCACATCATGGTCTGAAAGCAAATCTATACTGTGGATTATATCAAATTCAATCATTCATATGATGATGAGATCAACAGATAAATAATATCAATAAGCTCTAATGGGAACAGATTCGCAAAACTTTTTTGCGATGATACTTCCCTTAAGAGTTTTAACTGACAACTACCTTGTTAAAGAAAATTGGAAATATTTAATTTTCTTAGAAAACTAGGAATGTATGAAACAATGTGATGATCTAGAATCAAATAATTCATTTTCTAATCTTGAGAAAACCATTAAATTACCTGCCATAACAGATTTCGGATCTTCTACCTCAGCAGTAGAGATAGCATAAGCTTGGCCTTGATCCCTTGTCCTTTTCTGAGGTAATTTCTCTTGAATATTAGGTAATTCAATTTCATAATTTCCCATCTCCCTATATTTGTAGCATTGAACATCAGTAGCTTCTTTATTCACCTTACAATCATGAGCTTGGTGGCCTTTTTCACCACACATGTAACAGACTCTCATTCCTTTCATGTAAGTACTGGGGTGTTTCTTACCACATTTACTACAGGATGGATAATCAAAATTTTCCTTCATCCCCTTATTTCAATTTCCAAAGTGATCAGCAGATCTCTTCTTCTCTATCTTTTTAAAACTGTAATACTTAAAGAATTATTTTTTTGACTTGATAGAAAATGAGGCAATATCTCCATACAACAAAAAGGATTGTAAGAATAATTCTCAATATAGAAATGGTTCTAACCCATCCAAGAAATGATCAATATTATTTTATGGGATACATATATAATCTGCAATATTCCTCACTAACCTTGTAAATTTTGCCTTATACTTTACGACATTCTCATCCTCCTTTTTTCTCAGACTCAGAAAATGCCTTTCCATATCTGATCGATGGTCACGATGAAAGGATTTTTCAAATAAAATCTCTTTGAATCCCTCCATTCCATATTTGATACTTCATCATCTTCCTTTGTGTTTTGATTCAATGTCCACCATTGGTCAGCATCTCTAGTGAGGCGGTAAATTGCCATGATAACTTTTTCCCTTTCACAACTCCATAAGGCATGAAATATTTTCTCTAAATAATTTATTCATTTCTCAGCTACTAATGGATTTTTATTCCCATTTAATGTTGGTGGTTGTTTCCTCATGAAGTGATCTAACATTGATCCTTCATGTTGTGGATCAGGGTGCTCCATACGTGTTTGGTTATTATTAATAACCTGAGTGAGTTGTCAGAGTATAGTGATTATTTGACCAGCACTAGTTTCATCAACAGGTCCACTAGAATTATCTTTAGCAGGAGTACAATCCCTACATGGAGTGCGTGAGTTTATATGGTTTCCATTTCTTCCACTAGGAGAAATTTCTAAACAATGGCCTAAACTGAATTAGTTTATGAATCAAAATACATAATTCCAAACTTCTAAAAAACATAACATAAATTGAACAGTTTATGGATATAATCCATAATAATAAAAATCATGTTTTTTTAGGATGTATATACTCATAAACCGTTCATAATGGTTTGTCAAGAAAATGAGAATTATCCTAGGCATATCCCCTGGGAGTGTCGTAACCAAGAGTGCAGCAAGGCCCGTTGTCATGCACCAGTTCTCGTTTGAGTCTAGTTCAAAGAGGTGTTTTCAGGTTTTACACCTAGGTACATCTGTGCCAGAGCTTACACTACCTGCTCATATCCAGACAGGGATTTATTGCTCAGAAAACTCACAAAATCTCTACAATAACAAAATTCTAGAATGTTCTTCTGTATTAATCCTCAAAGTCCATCTTAGGTCTGTGTGATCTAATTAGATTTTATCTAAATCTAGCTTCCATGGTTTGTACTAAACATCCTCTAATACCAACTGAAACTCCCCAACCGCAGTAACCTAGAGTCGTTGCATTTTTACATAACATTGGAATGATCACAAAATGTCATGTCTCGAAAGACCGACTTGCTTAGTAGCCTAGGAATCACAAGATACATCCATAAAGTTTATATTACATCATAAAGTGAAAAACTACTACAACATCTTGTCTCCAAATACCACACTCATATCCCCTCATACTATCCCTGCAGGTCATTCATAAAATACTTCTTCACATCCTAGGAAAAATAAACCAAATGAAGGGGTGAGCTCAGATGCTCAGTGAGGATAATAATATAGCAGAATCTTTCATAAATAAGAAAAAACATTTAAGGTGGTATATAACTAAACAAAAATCCTTTTAAACTTGAACTTCAGCATAATATGGAAATGATAAAATGAAGTAATTCCATTTAATTATTCACAGGTATATTCAATTAGTCTAATAATCACATGTAATGTCAAAAACCACTTTCGTAATAATGGAATGCATAATGCCAGACTATCATAACCATATATTCAAGGCCTTGTTCCAAGAATACAAATAATATTTTGTCAAGGCCTTGTGCCAAGACAATAGTTTGTCTCATGAGACCTACCGATGAATCGAGGAGCTATAACGGGCTCCACCCATGAATTACTAAGTTCAATTCATTCCTCATATGAAAATGTTTAGACATAACATAATCATTCGAATTAAAATTATCATACAAAATGTCAATACATTATCCATAAACCATAAATGGTATAAAAATAACACATCAACAGTCAAACATATCACAAAACCTTCAGTACAATATAGATGTTTTGTATCATAATATATCATCTCTAAATAAGTTTAAAATACATCAATGGATGTTAACATAGATGAAATCAAAACTATTTGAGAGAAATATCTATTTTTTTGAAATCATTTAAAAGTCATATAATTATAAAATAAAAAATTTGCATTGAAAATATTTTTATAATCTTGTAATGGAAGCTTCGATGATTTTATAATGGCAGAAAATAGTTTCACCCTCCATATAAGTTATAAAAGACATTCTTGCAAAAAATTTGTAGAAAAGGTTAAAAAGGACCTTGTTTGGAAAACGACAGAATGATTCCTTTATAATGAATTTATAAAAATTCAAACAATGAAATAAATTACTTTAACCCATAGTCTATAAAATATTAAGAATGTTTTGAAATTCATTTTTAAGAAACAAGGATGTGGATGATAAAGAGGTCCCAATAGATAATTGCATATAAACAACCTCGAATAATGAAGAGATAGTGAAATAAACTCTTACCTTGTACATTTCCTTGGTCGAGGGTAGGTTAACCTCTAGAATAATGGTGAAACAATTCTAATTAATTTATTTAAGAATTATATACATCAATATGATATCATATATGATCTTCTAATATTGTTTTTTTAATAATATCTTAGTATTATTATCGTTTCGGGTGTTAACAGATTTGTTTTACTTTATATTATTTGTTATGTGAGTCATATTTTTTATGGATGACATGTATCATATTCATATAAAAACGATATAAAGTATTTAGACATTATTTTTAATCATCTAATGAAAGTTTTTCTTGAATGGATATGACGGGGAATGAATCTTATCGCGTTTGTGGAGACTGTAATCTGTATGTACACACGAGCAATAATATCACTCTTTTACAATAAAAATAATATATAATTGGATGGTATATCATATATACAGAATCATTATCATGTTATATTTATTATTTACATAAATTACACATCAATATCATACCCATCCAAATAATAATATATTGAATGATAATTACACCACGACGTGGAGACAGTAGGCTGTACGTACACACGTATAGTGAAATGTCATTCATAGGATGGATAGAATACTGAATATAGTTGTACCATATCAATAATTACATCACAGTATATAGAAGATACTTGAGTTATTATTTTTTAATTGAAATAACAAAGAAAGAATATGTGGAAGAAGAAAAAAACTTGAAAGAGGGTGGTGAAATCATTACCTCTTCATTGGGTTCTTCCTTTTGATTTGATCTAAAGGGCTCTCTAGGTTGGATTTAGAATAAAACTAAGGCCTCTAGGTTATATTTAGGTAATTAGGGAGGATAATTGGGTAAGGGATGGCCTATCCAAATGGATTTTTAGGTGTGAATTATAGAGAAGGGGGAGTTCCCTTTTATAAGAGGGGTGTGGGTCACCTTAGGAAAAGATAAAATATTATATTATAATAAATTAATATTTAGAATCTAATAGCTCCAAAATAGATTATTTAATGGATAATGTGGGGATATGTCAAAAATCACTCAACCAAAAGGTTTTAGAAAGGTTTGTGTAACTATATTATCTATATATTTTTTATTTAACTCTTAGTTAAATAGTTTCACATTTACCATGTCTCTTTATATTTTTAAATTATATAGTTAATAAACTTACTATAAACTTCCAAGAGAATCCTAAGTGGTTACATAATGATACACCTATCATTATATAATCCTCTTAGCCAAAAATTTTATTTTTAGGAATTCAATATCAATTTATAATATAATATTTGTTTTAAAAACTCCTTTGTGTTAACTTTGACACTATTTAATATTTGTTTTTTGTTAAAGTCTTACCAACATTATTAATTCAAAAAAATTAATTTAATCAATCATATCATGTCATATTAACCAATAAAATTCGTTTATGTCATCAAAACATTCAAATTATATTTATTTTAACTTTTATAACACAAATTATTTGATTCGTTAATTAATAGGGAAGATACTGCATCATTATTGTGTCATAAATAAATTTAATTATTCAATGTCTAAAAATTATGAATAGACAACTATTATGTAGGAAATAGTTTTAGATTTATAATTAATATTTATAGTCTAAAATATAACATATATAACCCCATGTAAAAATTTATTTTCTAAAAAGATATATGCTTTTGTCATTTTTGGCTATACTTTAACTTTATTAATATAAAGTGTCATTATCGCATATAAGTTGCTTCATTGGTTCCCAAAATCAACCCAATGATTCCCATGGTCGCACATGTATCATCCAATAGGGTTAGGACACCTTTTAGGGTAATTTAATATTATTATAATATTATTATTTTCCCATTATTTATCGAATTTACCCTTTAACCGTGGTAATTAAAATATTTACAGAAATAATTATTAAAAATTTCAAAAAATAAATGTTACCTATTTACACAATTTATACCTCTTTATTCTAAATACTAAATCCATTTTTCTATATTCAAAATACAGAATTTGTAGAAATTAATTTAAAATTAATTCATGGTGTCAAAACAGAATGCATTTTTTATAAAATAATAACTATCAAAAGATTGGCATTTGATTATATCGAGTTTAAATGTGAAATTATGTACAATGACCAACATTGTATTATTTAGTAAAAATATGATCTAAATATACTTTAAAATCACTCAAATTCATAATTTATCAATATTATTTATTTCGATTAAAAAGTTGTTTTTAATTAAAATTTTGTAATTTTCACTCTTCATCAAAATATGAAAGTTTTCAAAATGAACCAAAAATTTACCCAAAGCTAATTTTGGTATTCTGAATAAAAAAAGAAGTCCATTTTGAAAGAGAAAATGTATAAAATTTCAAAATTGGGTATTAAAATTCATAACGGCTAGTTTGATAGGTTGTGGTGTGTTAGAACTCGAAGTTGCTTACAACACATGCTTTTGTATTATTCAAAAAGAAGTGTACCATGGAAGCTTGGGGTGTTACATTCGAAATTATGCATTCCATAATTATGAAACAATATATTAATATTACATGTGATTCTTCTACATGTAGAATATCCATTTTAATATTTAAATGGAACTCTTTGATTTATATTTTCCATGATATGCTAAAGTTTTTGTTTAAAAGGTTTATGTTTTAGTATTATACATTACCTTAAATGTTTATTTTTATTTATGAATGTTTCTACTATACTTTTTCCCTTACAGAGCATCTGAGCTCCCCCTTTCTATGTTTTATTTTTCCCAGGATTTGAAGAAGTTTATCATGATAAATCTGCAGAAATAGGCCAAGGGATATGAGTGTGTTCAAAGGGGACCTGATGTTATTTTTCATTATTTCATGATCTCATGAAAAAAATATGTATGTATCTAGTAGTTCTAACAATACTAAACTAATCGTTATTTTGGGACTTGGTCTATTGTGATCATTACAGTGATATGAAATAATTAATAAACTCTCGGTAACTAGGGTAGTGGCATTACAGTTGGTATCAGAGGATGTTTAATACAATCCTTAGAAACATGATTAAAATAAAAACTCTGATTAGAGAACATTAACCAAAGATAGACATTGGAGATAAGTATATAAGAACATCCAAAATTATTGGTAATGTAAATATTATGTGGGTTATCCATGAAATGCATTCATGTCAGGATACGAGAAGGTAGAGGTGGCTCTGGCACAGATGTTCTAGGGGTAAAACCCAAAAACACCACTTTGAGATTGACTCGAACGAGAATTGGTGCATGATAATGGGCATTGCTGCACTCATGGTTACAACACTCCTGGGGTATCTTCTTAGGAAAATTCTCATTTTCTTTGAAAACTAATTTGAAGGATTTAAATATAAGATGAGATTAAATAACCTTGGATAATCCTAAGGTGTTTTAGTTTGAAAATAAGACTTCATGATATTAGCTAAATGATTTTATTACTGTATTTACTCACACAATGAGTTTTTGTTTTAGAAAATGGATGGATTCAAATGAAGTCATATTAATATTGAACATGATGTACAAGGTTGGAACGATGGTGGAAATGATCCATGAAATGGAATTTTGATAAGCATAAAAGATATAATGTTTAGGACGAATCGATTGTTAAAATATATGATCAACAACATATATATTAAACAACTCGCGTACTAAAAAAGAGGAGAAAGGGGGTGAATGATAATATTTTCAGTGGTAGAGAACATGGAAAAAAGAAAGCTCAATATCCATCATGCAAGAAATGTGGAAGGAGACACCCAAGAAAGTGTCTTAGTAGAACAATAAATGATTTATGTGTGGGAACGAAGGACATGAAGTAATGAATTTCCATGGAAAAATGAAGAGTACTATGGAAGAAATTAAAAATGATCCTAAGAATCAATTTATATTCATTTGTCGTAAATCTAGGGGACCTGGGTATTACCCAAGTCAATAGCTTATTCTATAGGATAACCTCTTGGTCATAAAAGAACCAATGTGGAAATAACTAAATGGATAAATGTTTAAAATTATTATTCCTCTTTGTTGATGGGATTATGTTAGAAGACAATTCTCTTGTATGTTTAACCCTGTGGTTTGTTATGTGAAAATTCTATTCGAGGAGTATTTATATTTTCTTTTGGGGATATAGTTATAAATAATAATTTTAATTTATCTGATCCTTGAATTTGAGGCAATTAAATGTTATTAATTTTTGGGATAAAAATGTGAGGTATGAGATTACATTTGTGGTAAAATTATGTTATGGTTATTTTGAGGAATTTATCTCATTTTGGGAATATTGTAAAATATATTTTTTGAAAAAGGAAAACAAGAACATCGTGTGAAAACCTGTCATGTCGGAAAAACCTGTGGGAATCAATCCAACTACCAAAGTGTGACTCGGATATACCATCAACCACTGGACTACGTGATGTCTCTGGTTTGTGTGTCTAATTCATTTTAGTTAAATGATTTTATTGATCAATAATATGTTGATTTGGGATCTTCTGTTTTATCAAACAGATATCCTTAGTGTAGGAAAATGATTTGGTTATTATGTAAAAAAATTTATTTAGGAAGACGTTCACTATTATGGGAACAATATATACCTAAGGAAAATAGACTACAATGTGATTTCATTTGAGGAATAATAGTGGATTTTTATCTATGTTTTTATTATGGACTTATAAATATTTGGTTTATTTAAGGAAATGATTTAACTATCGTAGATAATATGTTATTAGGTTAATTAATTTTTAGTATGTGAGTTTAAGAGTAGTTGATGTTGTTTTGATATACTATTTAACGTGGAATACTGTGTAATAAAAATATTTTGAGTTTTGGGATTCAATCGTAGTTTCGATTATATTGAAGGATAATAACAACAATTTTTTATTGAATGGTACTTATTGACATTTGGGTATTGTTGGTTTAATTTTAGAAATTAAGATTAGTGTTTATTTCTCCAATGTATTATCCTTCTTGTGAATCATATGATCTTGTAATTACCATTTTGGTTTTTCATAACCTATAAAGGAAATGGAAATATATTTTTTATCCTTTTTGGATTATTTTATTCTCTATTAGTTGATTCTAGTGCTTCAGGTGTGACCAAGTCATCTTTAATACTCATCATTTGGAGTGAAAGATGATTTTTTTGTTGAAATTAGATAAAGGAAGGAACTCTAATTATAATGTAATTTTTCTTTCTTATTCTATGAAGAAATTAATTCTTAATCCTTTGAGAAAGGATCGTAAACCCCAAAATGTGTTATCCTAATACCTTACGTTATTCATCATATATTTATGGATTTGAGGCCCTCAATTTTACATTCAATTGTTTGTGATTGACGACCTCAATCACTTCCTATAAATATTTACATTTTTATACAATTATAATTTCCATCAATGTTATCCTATTAGAAATCCTAATTGGGTGGAGAATTTTTCATTTCAATTTCCATCTTATTATGACTAAATTTTATTAACCATATTTCTAATGTTGTTTTTCCAAAAATGTTTTTTATATTTTTTTATCATTAAATTTTTGAAAAAATATTTCAAATTGTGAGGACTAAATTTATTGAAGGAGGGAAAAAATTAACACCACAAGCATCCATGATACACTTCTTTTTGAATAATACATTATCATGCGATGTACGCAACACCGAGTTCATGTGTACCATGACCTATCAAAATAACCATTTAGAAAGAGGTTATGAATACTAATAACCACATTTTTAATTATATATATATCCTATATAATTTTAACAGTCTTATTTTGTGTTTCTTAGATATAATATAAAGACAAAATCTATTTTATCAGATAAAAGATGTATTTTTCAAAGAAATACAGTTTTCCCACCTTTTAATAGAGAAACCATTCTTAATCCAATAAATTATACTTTTATATATTCAATTTTATAAAATGAAATTATTCTTTAGAAGGACAACAAAATTTATTTTTGATAAATTTTTGGTGTTAATCTGATAACTTTCATATTTTGATGAATAGTATAAGATATAAAATATTAAATAGAAGAAAAATTTAATCAAAATAATTACAGTGTAAGATTATAAATTAAAATTGGGTTTATGTATAATTATATTAAATTTTTATCCTTTATTCCAATGTTGGTCATTGGAAGTAATTTCACTTTTAAACTGTTCATAAATGCTTATCAATCTTTTGATAGTTTTTATTTCTCAAAGACCATATTTATGGTTTGGACAACAGTAATTAAAATTAAATTTATGAATTCAACTTATATGTTCTGATTTTGGTAAGAAGGACATCGGTTTTTTATTTGAAATATCAAAATAATCTTAGGGTGAATTTTCTGTTTTTTTCTGAAAACTTTCATGTTTTGATAAATATTTAAAATAATATGTTATTATTTAAAAACTAAATTTTTATTTAAATAACTATTTATTTTATTTAAATTTATTATATATTAAAATAGATACATAATAACTATATTATTTAAAGTTAATTCATTGGAGTCATTTTATTATAAAATTAGATGTATAAAATTTTATTGAATATTTTTACGTCTTTTACCCACCTTATATGCATGTTGGAAAATTTGCATAAAAAGAATTTTAAAGCTTCTGTGAATTAAATTTCAAAACTATTAGAGACATGGTTGACATTGGTAAGTAAACTTTTGTTCAATAATTTGATAATAATTATTTCTAAACAGTAACATTTGAATTTTATTTAATACGGTTAAAAGTAAATAGGGTAATTAAAGATAAAATAATATTATAAATATCCTAACACATGTCATAATTCTATTGGAAAATTTTATTTCTACCAAAATCAAAATTATGAATAAAATATGATCCTTTGGGCCCAATTGGTTTACATTAAGGAAATTTTCATTATTTTATATAAAGAAGAGTTAAAAGTGTTAAATTAAAATATTAATAGCTAATACATTTTTAACATTGGGTTATACATATGATAATTTAGAATATAAATATTAACTATAAATATAAAAATATTTCCTACATCAATTTATTTAATTTATAATTTATAGACATTATTTAATGAAATTTATTTATAAAACTATGATTATGCGGTAACTACCTTATTAATGAAAGATTAAAATAATTGATAATATATATATTAAAAGTAAATGTAAATTGAGACTTTTTTTGAATTAAAAAAATTTTCTATGTTAATATTATGTTTTTTTGTTGATTAAATGTTATTTTGAATAAATATTATTTTTATGACTTTCACAAAAACCAAATACTAAATAATGTCAAAATTTTCAAAAATGAGTTTTTAAAACAAATACTATATTACTAATTTATATAATAGTCCGAAAAATATAAGGCTCAGTCAAAGGACTTATATAATAATAAGTATGACATTAACGAACCACTTGGGGTTCTCTTGGCATTTTATAGTGTGTTTATTAACCATGTAATATGAAAATACAATGGGACATGGTAAATGTAATACTATATAACCAAGAGTTAAATCTAATAGATAAGGTTAATATGGTGTCCTAAACCTATCTAAAACCTATTGGTATAGAGGTTTTCAAAACATACCCACCTTATCCCAAAAATAAATCCTTTTAGAGCCATTATAAACCAAATACAATTGTATAATAAAATTATATTTTATGGGTTTCCTAAAGTGACCCTCACCTCTCTTATAAAATGGTATTAGCCATTCCCCCAAAATCAGACCTGCAAAGACATTTCTCTCGGCCAACCCCTACCCAAATATCCTCCCAAATACCCCCACATAAACTAGAGGCCTTAATTTCATTAAGAATACAACCTATATAGCCCTTTTGATCATGTCAAATGGATGTACCCGAATAAGTGGTAATTATTTTATCACCTCTTTCAATGTTCATTTCTTCTTCAACTTCCTATTTCTTTTTTGTTTCCATACCAAAATAATAACTCATGTAACTTTTACGTATTTTAAAGTTACAATAAATATGGTATAACCATTTTCATTATTTTATCTATACTATGACTTAAAAAGTAACCATATGTGCGTACGTACAGCTTACCATCCCCATGTCATAGTGATATTTTTCATTCAACACAGAATTATTTGGATAGGTATAATAATGAGTAAAATTGATGTAAATAATAAATATAACATGTTAATTATTTTTTATTTATTAGATACTATCCAATTAAATACTATTTCACCATCAATTGTATGGTATTGTCACTCGTACGTACGTACGGATTACCGTCTCCACAAACACAATGAGATTCATTCCCCCAATCTAACCATTCAAGAATAAATATCATTTTTAAAATAAAAAAATAATGTTTATGAACATAATATCATTATGGATATGTATCAAATACAACCTATCATTAACAAACATGACTTATGTTACCAAACATATAATCAAAATCGAATAAGTCAACAACCAAAACAATGATACTACTAAAATATTATTAACAAAACAATATTAATAGATCATATATGATATCATATTTATGTATATTGTTCATGTATAATTTAAGAAAATTATTTCACTATTATAAAGGAGGCTAACGTACCCTCCACTAAGGAAAATTACAAGGTAAGGGGTTTCTAATCTCACTTTTAATTCCATTAGATTTCCATTGTTCGCCACATATTTATTGAATGTGGTGTATTCTGTACTCCAATTTGATATATATTATCATGATTCACTTCACATTCATGGTATTATGAGATTCATTTCGTGGCTATTAACTTTTGGTCCTACAACATGTTTTATTACAACATGGTAAGGGGTTTTCATCACACATTTATTCCTGTGAGATTCATGCAATATTTTCCTCCGTTTCATTTTGTTTGGTGTATATACTACCCATTGATGTATTATTTGTGTAATATAATTTAATTTATGTGTATTTACATCTTCATTTTATTATCCATCTTTCATAGAATGTATGTTTATGATGTTACCAAATCGATAAGGGAATTTCTAATTCCAATTTCCACTCATTGGGTTTTAGGCAAACTTCATTGATTATTTTACTCCAAGATTATTTGCAAAATCAACATTTATTATTTTATGTAATGTTTTACACTCCCCTTTGTGTGGATATAATTTTGATATACATAATAACTCCATTGATAGATTCTCAAGTCTTCAGTATTAACTTGATAAGAGTAATCTAAACTCAATTTCTATTCCTTGAGTTAAACATCCATGTCATTGGTATTGTTTTTATAAGAATATATGTCAATGTAATCTGATTGATTTAAAATTAGTATCCAATCATATTGATGTTTTTTATAATTTTCACATATAATTATCTGGATGATCTATCCTTAACATAAATATATGGTCTTTATAAGGGATTTCAACTCAATTTACATTCCATTGAGACTTTTTTGTTATTATGCCCCAAATCACTTTTATATTTTGCATATAATATAATTTGACCTAATATATCATGAATCCCTTTATTATCTTGATATTATAATGTTTTGATTGCCTAAATTATTTTTATTCAAGCGTCTATCAATTGGTTATGAACTCTAACTTAAATGTCTTTTTAAATTTTATGTATGTTTATTTTTATAAATCATTATCATTAATGTCCATGTTTTTAAATTGTATTTAAGGATATATTTATGTGGACATTAATGTTTTAAAATTAAAATTCCATTTAAAAATTCAAAAGTGGTTTGGGACACATTGATTAAAAAATCTATTTTAACATCTTCTTGATAAATAGCAAGACTTTTAAATGTTTTAATGAAAAGGGGGATATTTTTCTATAATATTTATACTGGTTATTTTAATCTATGTCAATATACTTCCTTATTCTTGATTAATGTTGATTTATTGTAATAAAGTCATCCATATTTTATTGAATGACTTATTTTTGCCTCTGGATGTGTTATTTCTATAACATTCATGGTTTGTGGTTAAAATACTAACATTTTGTATTCTAGTTTTAAAACAAATGTTTATGTTATGTTTCAATTTTTCATATGTGGAATGCATTTGACTAAGTTAGTGATTGGTGGAGCCCGCTATTACACCTCGATGAATCAGTAGGCCTCATGAGACAATCTAGTATCTTGGTACAAGGAATTGATAAAATATTATTTTTTAGTCTTGGATTGAGGCCTAGAATATGTAGTTATGTTGTCTAGCATTATGCATTACATCATTATGAAAGTAGATATTTATATTACAAGAGATTATTAGACAAGTATAATAACCATGTAATAAGTAAATGGCATTATTTGATTTATAATTTCCATATTATAATGATGTTTAAATTTGGAAGGATTTTGTTTTAGTCTTATACATTTCATTAAATGTTTATGGTTACTTAGGAAAGTTTTTACTATATTTTTATCCTTACTGAAAATCTGAGCTCACTCCTTTCTATGTTTTATTTTTCCTAGGATTTGAAGAAGTATATCATGATTAACTTTCAGGAATAGGCTTAGAGATATTAGTGTGTTCTAAGGGGACATAGTTTTGTTTTTCTTTATTTCATAATGTAATGTAAAACTTATGTTTTTATCTAGTAATTCTAAGGCTAGTAAACTAATCGGTCTTTCGGGACTTGATCTCTTGTGACCTGGGAAGTGTTATTTAATAACTCATAGACTCCATGTAACTACAGTCAGGGAATTAAATACTTAAAGGTATTTTAGTAGATATAATGAATTTTGATTTGTGCTCTTTATTTGGAAAGAGAAATTTGAGACTCACATTAATCTCATGCATTTTTGGGAAATAATAGGAAAATATATAATCATTGAAACTGGTGGTATAAAATATATGGATAAATAAAAATTTACTATATTCATGAAATAATTATAGGATAAAACATAGAGGAATTTCTTTAATGGACCATGTAAATGCTTTAATTTTTTAAGAGAAGTCCATCAAGTGGATTGATGTGGAAAAGATTTGAAGAGGCTAACCATTGAAATTGATGAAAATAATTCTCAAACTCATTATTGAAATTGTACTAACCAGTGAAACAATAAAATGGTTAAGAATGAAAATTGATGTCACCGACATATAATTGAAATGAATAAAGTGAAAACATATACAATACCTACTACTGAAGTGGGTGATAAAAATTAATTTCTGAATGGTACACTCATCACACACTAACAAATTGAAAATGTCATATTTTATTCTAGTTATACACTCCATATCAAATTTGGAATGTTTTACAAGGGTGTTAAATCACTAAATAGTGATTATATATTTAATTATCAGTTAAAACTCCTATTGGTATGATAATTAAATTCAATGTCTATAAATCCACTATGATAGAACTTTTTGGAAATATACTTGTTATAAATAATTTTATTATCTATTTAAGTTAATTTGATGTGATTTATATATTGAATAATTTCTATAAATGTAGATCCAATAATTATTAATGGGAGAGGGAAGTCACATTTCATGTCAAAAATAAACCTATTAAATTCTATCTATGCAACTATAACTATTTACTCCCTATAGAAATCAAGTCCATTATATTTACCTTAATACCCAACCATGAGGCTTTTTTAACTAAAATAGTTAGGGAAAACATAATATTGATGATATTTAAATTGAGAATGAATATTTTTATGTCATTTTTTATTAGTTTTATAGTCTCCCCATTTTTATGAGGTTTTGATAATATAGAACCTATAAAATGGATTTTTATAGCCTTGTTATTCACCATGGGTGCACTTGTTCTCTTTTTTAAGACTAAATATGGCTCAATGTGAATCTATATTGATTATAGTGAACATAAAAAGATCATGATAAAGTATATGTATCTGATAACCCATATTGACGAATTATCTGATCAATTTTATGGGGCTCTGTAATTTTCATGGATTGACCAATGATATGGTTATCATTAATTAAGGGTACAAATTGTGGATGAACCCAATATATACTTATATAAAAGACATGGATACTAATAATGCATAATTATTAAATTCATATGTACGAATCCTCCCCAATAACCATGGATATGATAAATATATACTTTTGAGA
Source organism: Viscum album (assembly GCA_963277665.1). Lineage (NCBI taxonomy): Eukaryota > Viridiplantae > Streptophyta > Magnoliopsida > Santalales > Viscaceae > Viscum > Viscum album. The sequence continues at coordinate 150,819,673 of OY728134.1, read as the reverse complement.
TTACCTCAATAAATTTTTGGGTAGTAACTAGATATGTTATTATGATATGTTACATTAGAATGGGATAACATGAAGATAATTAAAAATTATTTAATATGAAGTTGATATAGGGTAAACTATATAAAAAATTTAGAAACTCTGAATTAGGACTATTAATATTATCATTCAAGGGTAATTTAATCCAAACATAGAGATTAACTTTTAATACATTAAATAAAAATTTTGTTGAGTAATAGCCATCACTAACCACTATAATGGATATTTGTAAATGTTTTGGAATGGATAGAAATTATCAATATAATGTTGGAAAATTATCATGACTATAATCTACACTAATCATGTAAATATATGTGTGTTTTTTGTTCCTCAAGAAAGATAAATTTAAACCTAATAACAATTAGAAGAAGAGAATATTGTTCACTGCAACTATAATCAGACAAACATTAGTAGTGAATGGTTTTTGATATTAAGTGATTCATCAAGGAAGGGATTCATATGTTTCTTTATGAATAATATAAAGGGTGATTTTTATGAATCATGTCTATTAAAGGTTAATAAGAAAAATAACTTGAAAATGATTATGGTCTAGTAATAATAATATGATCCTTAAATGTATGGACACATTATATCTAAGGTAAAATGTTTCATATTTTTATTGGTAATAGGAGATGAAGTTTTTAATTCCTATTGAATAACTTGAATATGAAAAAAAGGAGATGGTTGTAGTTTATTAGAGACAGCATCTACCTTATACATTACCACCCGAGTGAAAAACTATGGTGGAAATTTATTTGAGTAGTAATAATAACAATACCTTATATGTTATGAGGATTAAAATAGACCGCACACAAGAATTATTTATAAATGATCGACCTAGAAATCATAAGGGAGGGAGAGAAATCCAATAAAACAAAAATCAGTACATAATAATATATGACTGTGATGATGAATTTTATGTAAAAATAGGATATTTAGATTCATGAGAAGGTAAGGACTATTCTACAGTAAAACATTTAAAATATTTGAAATACAAGATTCTATAAATGAATCTGTGTCCTGTAAATACTAGAAATAATGAAGTACCTATTGTATGATGAACATAAATCACTATTATCTATACATATTTAATACATAATGATCTATAGATATATCTAAAATTAGTTCTTGTGGGACAAAATGAATAGGGATATTACATAGTATATATCTAGATTCTTTGTTTGAAAAAAAGTGAAGACTAAATGTAATATTTGAAATAGGATGAAGTTACCACATCCCATGACTATATAGAAATGTGAGAGAATCAATATAGATTTCATTATATCTCTTCCTAACTCTTCTAAATTAATAGATTACGTTTGGTTTACTATGGATCTTCTTAAAATATAACCAAATTAAATTTCTATTTGAGAATATTTTATTCTATGACGATTTCGAATGATATACAAAATGAAAGTGGTAAGGATGTATCGATTACCAAGCTCGATTTTATCTAATCGATACATGATATTTATATAATGTAATTGTTAATTCTCTAACATGAATTAGATATATAGATGGAAATTGTCGTTGGTTATTATCCACAAAATAATGTTCTATATTAAAGGTCCATTCATGGAAGATATATTTTGATCTTGATTGATTGATTTCAAAGGATGTTGGGATCAAAACTGTCCCCAGGTAGAGTTCTCATATAAAATATTTTCCATTGTATAATTCAAATAGAACCTTATGATCATCTATATTAGAAGAATAAAATAACTCTAAAATTTTTGGATGAATTTGAAGAGTGTAAGGATTTGTGACTATATCATACAAAATAAATGTCTCGGAGGATTCAAAAAATTTAATGATACAATAAAAATAAAAAAATGAAAGCACATATAAAATAATAATCATTAGTGATATTATTAGTTGGAATTTATAGACTTGGTATTCTATTAAATATTACTATGGTACAGGGTATACAGTTTTCGAAGAAGGGAAAGAGGAGTCTTATATACATAGGACACTTGTAAATACTGAATCCTATTTGGATTGTGTCTTATCATCATACACATCCACCGAAACTTTCAGATGTTCATGATATGTTATATTTTCAATTTTTAGGATGTACATTACTAACCCTTCACAAATAGAAAACCCATAATTAGTACATCTGGAATATGTTCTCTATTATGAGTAATAATTGGAAGATATATTGGGTCATAGATATAATGTACTATATATAAATTGTACTCCCTTGGTTATATATATTCAGAGGAGTAATATTTTCTAGGAATAAATATATAAATTTGAGTATGTTATAAGGAAATAGTACCATCATTTTTGTATTGGAGTATTAAATTTTCAATGGTGTAAATTTTTTAAGGGGTAAAATGATCAAACCAATGATTTTAATATTTATTTACTAGTAATTAAATCATGTATTTTTTATTGATGGTGATATATGAATCACTAAACTAAATTGATAAATTCCAAATTTCATTATGTTAAATTATTAATATACAAAAAATATACAATATGAGATAACTGAAAACTATAATTTGTAAATTTAATAAATTAATGAAACCCAAAAATAATTATTACATTTTTGAAATTATTATTATAAAAATTTACGATGAACAAACATCCAACAATAACTATAGAAATAATAAAACATTTAAGAAATATGATAAACATAATGATAAAAAATTAATGACTATGATGAATGATTGAGGGGATGTATTTATGGATATATATATATATATGAATATGTAATGTGAATTTTAGTTATGTCTACTTAACATAAGATTATTTTACAAATTACTATTAGATATATGCTAATAAAGGAATAAAGACATTAAAAATAATTGAGAATACATAGTCAATTTAAAGAGGATGCCTATATAGTTGAACTATTATTCTAATATTCTCAATCACATGATGAATAGATCTTCATGTAAAATTTCTTATACTAAGAAACATGTATACTAGAATCCATGTGTATGGCTAGGGTCTGTATAGGATAACATGTGAGTAAACAAAGAGCCTTCCATGGACTCTAATTGTAGGAAGATGGGGGAAAACATTTAATAACAAGATAAGGGGAATTTTAATTTCCCATGATCATTATTTGGAATATGATAAATTCTTAAAGCATGTGTAATATTCATTTAGATTATGAAATAAAATATGATATAGATCCTCAAATATGATTTGAATTTTTATGTGAAGAAAAGAATATAGATGTGTGGATATCTAGAGGAACTATGTGATGAATAGCAGAAGTGGTAAAAATCACAATCAGATGAAAACTTTTTGGATTCTGGATAGTCATCATTCAACAATGGGACATACCATGGTCATTTCAACTTTTTAGAAACCATGATAAAAGTATAAATTTTGTCCCACCATTATTTCAATATCACTAACCTCACATGTATGTAATAGGACACCACTTACAGATGGTTCATTTATTGAGATCATGATTATCCAGTTTATTGATGGGTTTTTGGTTATATTATTATCTATATTATGTGACTTCATTACGTTTCTCAAAAATCATGTAAAATATGCATTTTAAAAAAAAAAACAAATTATTCCAATGTATATATGGAATTTTTTTTAAACATGTATCTAATTGGTATATTGATGTTGTGTTGTTTTTAGTAAAAGTATTATTATTATTATTATTCACAAATAATATATAATTTTAGAGTGAAATAAAAATAAATTATTGAGTAGATTTATCTTAAAATATGTTTTTGATTCAGTACATATTAATATTATTTTTTAAAAATAATATTTTGGAATTTTTATTAAATTCAAGGAACAAATATAATACCAGTGGAAAAATTAAATTGTTAAATGATAAATTAAAAATTTTAATGGTTTGGGATTTAATACTAAGAAAAAATTATTTTCCAAGTTAGGTTTTCCAGGACAATGTGTTTGGATAGTGGAAAGATGGATAATGAATATGTGGTTCATTATGGATTTAAGGATGATAGACAAGAATAATATTATCATGAAATAGTTGATAAGAAGTTTTCAATGAGCAGCTAGCTTCCACAGGGTCTCGTAATGGCAAGCAGAATTCTAAAAGTCCTTTAAAGACTAAGTATCCTACTCCGGAGCCTCAAGGGTGATCAAATGTGTATGTGCCTTTGGATGCATAAAAATATTAACAAAATAATCCTAAAATTTTCTTTTTGAGATCTTGTTTTACATAGATACCATGATAACCGATAAAGAATTATTCCACTCTAGGTCAGTCTTCATCTATTTTGGCTAGGAAACCCAAACCTGTAAGCACTCTCAAAGGGGAGCCATTTTCCTCTAGTCCCATTACGAATAATCACTCATTTATTTATATTTAAAATATATAATAATGAAATTTTGTCTTTTAAAAGGATTTAGGAATGATCTAATAACATAATAAGGAAGAGATATCAGCGTGTATGGATGACCAGGATAGAAACTATCAGTCTCCCAAAAAATGGAAAGGAGGACGACATCCAAGGGTTCAGGGTGGCTCCCGTTGACGGGGTGTTATTGTCAAAAGATGGTAGTGATATAAATGTTTTTTAAGATTCTTATGTATTGAAATATCATTCTCTAATTCTTTTAATTTCAATTTTATAATAATGTTTTATGGCCATTGAAATCATTGCCTACACCATACTAAAAAAACGGACCAATATTTGAGGATTAAAATAAAAATTATTTCACAAATAATTGATTAGTATATTATTATAATTGAAATACATAAATAGTGATGAATATGAATAAGGTTCACAAATAATTTATTATTATTGATATATTTATTTTAGAAGTTGTTAATTTAACTTAATGGAAGTTAGAAGTAATTGTAAGGTTTTTTATTTCTAATATCACATTAAAATAATGGTTTTTATATCAAAATTTTAATATTGGGAAATTATTTGTTATTTATCTATAATTCCGGATATATTTTCTTAACCTATGGTCATTTTTTGTGCCAAAATATATCCTTACCATTTCACATTCAATTGAATCATAATTCACATAGAATGATTATTTAAGAGAATCTAACATTATAACGGTGTTTTTATATGGAATATATTTACACCTTGTACATATATTCAATATTCTTTAATGTATATAATTATCCATAAATATATGAAATCATAAATTGACACTATTAACATTTACATTCTTTACAAAATTTTGAAATGGCGCTTTTTTAACATTTTCTACAATGTAAATTTCTCCCGTGATTTTTATCGATTGTAATTATAATGATTGCTCCTCAAGATTTAATAATTTTGAGATAAATTTAATATTAAAATTATGATTATTTCATCAAAAAATGAATATAAATTATTTATTTTTAAAATAAAATCTATTAATAATTTAAAGATATTTATTCTTATTTTTGGGGGAAATTTTCTATTATTGTTGTATAGTATTTATAATCTTCGTTGGTATCCTTCAATGATTTTCATGATTCAATATGTATATTATTTAATGTAACCATCAAAATTATTTTCCATGATGGTTTATGACCATGTATTATGAAAATTTATACGAGACACATTTCTTTATAGCATGTTAATTAATCGATGCTAGAATTATACATGTTTTCATGTTTTTGTGGAATAAATATATGTGAATTTACATTATGTGATGGGTGTTTCAATAATTATATAGTCCTCTAATGCATTGGTTAAATATTTATATATCATGAGATGACATCTAATGTAGTGAGAAGTGAACCCAAACAACTATGGGACTCCTTCCACTATATGATAATGTTCTAGGCATGGATCCATGATATAAAAAATGATTTTATATATAGATATATATATATATATATAACTTATTCATATTCAAAATAACTATATCATACTATATAACTCAATTATGTATTCATCACTTCTGATTATTAACTCATTTTTCAACACACTTATTAGTGATGTCTTATGTTATTCCAATATCCTTATTTCTTGACATAGGATTTTGATTTATTTTATATTATGTATGATTTTATTACATCATGTAATTGAAAAATAATTATGTACTTCTAGACACATGATAATCTTATTCGTACATAGGATTTTCAATTTTTATCAATAATTTTTACCCTAGGTGGGTGTCGAATATCACAGTTTTATTATTTTGTCTACTCCCTAAGAAATGAAGATCAATATTAAGTGTAATATGACTATAAGGGCACCATGTATTAACTATATTCATAGGATATACTAAAGATTGTATATAAAATGAGTTTGAAATGTATTCAATATTTGAATACACTAAACCATTATGTTCTATTTTTATTTATTATTGTGAGATTAAATGAATATTAATTTAAAATTATATAATATATATATATTTTTTATAAATTTATAAGATCATTTATGGGAAATCTTCAAGTATCCTTCTGTATTGCGGTTAAATTAGTATGACTAGGGAATATATTTATTAGTTTATAGTTGTGAATAATTTACTTCTACGTTAAATGAATGTAATAATGGGGTTTATAGGACATGACCATGTGCAACCCATTCCTATTTAACATGAAATATGAGTCAGATAATGTTAGGTTTGTCATTAAACCAGGTTGGTGGCCATTAAAAATTATCATCGCTCATTGATTCTACAAGGACGATCATTCCGAGGTTCATGAGCTATAGACTCTTATCAACAGTGACATTTATAATCATCTTAATAAATATAAATAATAATTTAGTATTTTTTCATAAGGATCCAAATTATCAATGTAATTCATTATTAGCTATATCCTAAGGATCCATCAGGCACGGAAATTTTTTTTTCATGATATCTTATAGGATATCAGATTAACATATTAATGTATTAAATGATTGTAAAAGAATTATAAAGTTTGTATAAATGTGTCATTTAATTATAGGGGTTTTAGAGGATTTCTATTTTTGATGGTCTATATAATGGTTGGACCTCAAAAAAAGTGTCTTAGTAATGTATTTTAGGAACCCAACATCATCTAGGTAAATGAACTAAGTGAATGGAGTTTCTACCTATGTTTTATGTTAGTTAGATGTGGCATTAAAGGAGATGAAAAAATTAATATCATAATTGTTGAAAATTTCAAGATAAGAATCTCTTATAATAGGGTACCTAGGAGAAAAAGTTCCCAATTTTGGGAATTAATATAATGATACCCTTGTTGGGTGATAAATAAACAAGGGTTCTGAGTTTGATATACTAAGTGTTGCTCCAATTTCAGTGATATGGGTTCTATTTTGATGATTCATTAATGTATGAGTGTGATCCTATGTGGGATACATGAGTACATGGGTTCCTTGTCATATCCTATGAGGTATAGGTGTGGCTCCATTGAGGAATATATTGAGTTCCATGTAGTCACACACTATTTTCCAATGGAAAACCATTGAGAAACAACCCCTTACGTGTTCATTATGATGGGATGATAGAAATAGTATACAAATGGTTGTAATCTTCTATATACACAAATACCATTCAATATCATTATTTCCCTTAGGTTTTGATCAAAAAATCACTTGAACTGGACATTAAAAAGCATAAACATTAATAAATTTTACAATATTTATTAAGATGCCTCTAGGGATTATTCAGAATCATAAAGTGTCTAAATTGGGTTTTGGTGAGTCCTTATATTTTCAGGGGATATTCGAACCCTGATAACCACATGTCACTATATCAGCCTCGTTGTGGGAATAAAGAGGATATGGCATGAGATACAGTTCTAGGTGACATGGAATGCATCATGAATATTGTGAATAGTTAATAGGAATAAGGGCCTACAAATAGGGTAGTATAACCCATTTATTCTTCATCCATATGAAAATATTCTATATATTCTATTTTTGGGAATTTATCCACGAAAAAATTTGATTTCCAACAACTTCCTCACTCAGAATTATATATGATTGAGGAAAAGTGGATAAATTCCATAATTACATTTGACGTGATTGTGAATATGAATTAATGTATATTTTAGTGATAAAGAGAAAACTATATTTATTTGAAAATTAAGGTACATTAATTCGTTTAGATAAGGAAACATGATTCAAAATAGAGGAAAAAATGCACCATGATTAATTGTGAGCTCAGATGTGGGATCCAAAGAATCATTATTATTACTCTATAAATATATTAAAATAAATTTATAAACACATATTAATTCACAAGGTGAGTCATTTAGATGATGCATAATCACTTTTGAGATGATATGAGTGAAATTTTTTTACTTAATGAAATTTTCACTCAATCAATTTTGTGTCTCACATCAGGCTTCTAATATCAAATAATTTTTTTCATTTTTTGTACACAACACTGGATGTATGTTTTTATTATATTTTGAGGTAATGAGTGGTCCTTATAGTACAATCCATGATAATTTCATTGGTACTAGTATTTAAAACCTAATAAATTATATTAAACTCATCTCATGAAACCCTATCCTGGCACATCCTCAAGAACCCTCAAGACTCCACATAAATACTCAACATAATTACCAATTATCTATTTGGATACATATATATGGATTTTCCATCCTAAAGAATTCACCAATTCTGGAATAAAATACTAATCATTATATTATGTGGATATCATAATTACAAGGTGTCAGTTATACATTCAAATTCATTAGTGGGAATATAATTTTAAAAATTGATAATAAATAATCTTGTTTCCGGGAACATTTTTTAGTGATGATGAATAAAATGATTAAAATTCATGAGCATGAGATTAAATAATATTTGAATATCAAATGTGCCTCTATATATTGTTATCAAACATGATGGAGTCTTTGTTAAAACTTTTACAATAGAGGAAATTTCTCTGAAGAGTGATCATGACTGTACTCTATGAATAAGATATTCAATATGTTCATGGAATATTTAATAGCAATATTACATTATAAGAGAGATTGTAAATAAAAATTATCAATACACCATGATCTTTGCCTTTTTACTAGAGTGAATTATTTAACTTTTCCCAAAAATTAATATTATTCACTTACTAGTTATAATAAGCCATTTGTAATATCCATAATTTTTAATCACCACAAATACCCATTTTGATAACAATTCAAGATGATTTTTATGTGATAATTTAATTTGTTAATAATAATTGTATATGACATGATTAAAATATCATTCTATAAAGGTATAACCGCATTTACCACAATCAACTATTCTATGGAATATATTTAGCTCTTGAAACTATTATATAATGAGATTCTGAGGCCCGTAGATCCTCCTCCCAAATGAAATAATGATATTAAATATATTATTTTGACCTTGCAATATTTTTACAAATATATTTGAACATATTCCAAAATAGTGTGTTGTGGGATAAATCTATGAGAATTATTAGGACCGAGGTGAGAGGTTTACCCTCAGGTTGAAATAAGATTTGTCTGCATCATATGTTTGATAACATCGCATGTGAGGATAATTTATTAATTAATTTTCTATAAATATCTCATAAAATATTCTATATTTACCTAATGATGCATCATATGAGTAATTTGAGACCACTGTTAGGTCCAAAATGAGGGATTTACACTAGGCACACAATAAATTTCTTGTGCGTCTGATGTTGAGATAGATCAAGCCCAATGTGAATTTGATTAATACTTTTATATATATTTTTCTAAAAAAATTAAATATATCTCCAATAGTGCATCTTATAGAAAATAAGAGTCCACTATTAAGTCTGGGATGCATGATTTACCGTAGTAGCACATAACATTTGTGTGAATATTATATTTGGTAAGACCTCATGTGATGATAACTTATTTAATATTTTTACGATATTATTTTCTGAAAATAAATGATTATCTCCAAAATAGTGTATTGTTTGATAAAACTGAGACCAATTTTATGATAGATATGTGGGGCCTACCTTTGTAAGTACCTAACTTTTGTGTGTATCAATAATTTTATCATCTCTCATGCTATGATATTTTTTTAATATTTATTTACATCATTAATACGAATTTAATTTATTAAATTCTCTTTAAATTCTATTTCATCTTCTACACCACCCAAATATCCATGGATACACACACATGATTTATAAAAACATTAGTTCCACACTATTTTGATTTGTTTCATATTTTAACACATTTATAAGGGAAGAAAAAAACCCTTTGTCATATATTTTCAGTTCAATTGGTATATTCAATTATTGGTATTAAATGGTATTTAATGTTATAAAATTGAAGGTGATAATGATGATGGATATAGAATAATATTAATATTTTTTAATCATCATTATTATTATTAAATTTAGAAAATAATATTTTTGTGAGTGGAAAAATTGAATGTATATATATTTTTGTGCATGTGTTCATATATAAAATAACATATATATATGGTTTTATATAGATATATTGGTGTGCATATGTATAGATGGTATTTTATATATACTTAACTAATAGATTTTATGAAATATTTAATGAATTCTTAATTATATTTAAGAGTATGAAATAAATAAATAATTTTTTTAATTAATGTTGGCCAATTGCGGGCGTTTTATAGTGATGTATACAGGATAAATTCATTCATAGCTCATTTATTGAAATATTCATATAATTATAGCTATTAATTTTTTTAAATAAAATAAGGAATATATATTATATAATGGAGTTTGGTAAAAGGAAACACGAGAAACTTGTATAAGGAATTTTCACCTAAACCTCACGTATCTCCCTCTCTATCTCTTCTACTCTCTTACAATAATTTTTATTAATTTTTTTTGTTATAATCAATCTTATCTCATTTATTTATTCTACAATACTTATCATATTGATCCATTTTTAGCCTCACTAGGTTCATCTCAATGATCATAATTTTAATCCTAATTTTTTTATGTCAGTTTGGTAATTTTTTTCAAATATAATTTAATATTTTAATTTTCATGGTTAGGGATAATTCTAAATAATATCGAAACCGGAAAGGTACAAGGACTCATTGGCATGTGATCATCTTCTAGTTTGTTTTGAATATGGTTTAGGAGAATAAAAAAAATGAAAGCCTCAACATCAATTTGAAAAATAATGTGGTAGGAATTTCCTTACCATTCAGCCTCATATTTACACATGTTTCAATGTTATATTTTATGTTTTGGAATAATTTATATTAGTTATTCATTATGATCGCATGTGGGTGTGTGTGTATCATATGTGACCCATTTGATTCCGTGAGTGATCTTTGTGAAGAATTTTTTCATGTTTGATTGTTATGGAATGATGTTATTTTTATATATTTATCCCTCATTATGATAAATTATTATATAATTTTTTTTTTTGAACAACCATTTATATATGTTACCTTGATTTTGAGATACATTTCATGGTTATAAAAATAGGTGGATTGTCGGGACATGTTTACCCCTAGATGGAGTGTTCACTTCGTCTTGTGATGATTATAATGATAGACCTGAGCATAGGATGGAGATATGATGCAATGTAATGTTGAAGCTATACTCATGATCTATGTATTGGGACACTCAACTCCTAGTTGATTTGAGAGTAGTGAAATTGAGGCCTAATTGACTTTCACGTAGTGTTATCAATGCCTAGATTATTTAAAAGTGTCATACTTGATGCCTAAAGGTTTTTAGAGTAGTATTCTATACATGTGGACATAAATATGATGATACCATAGAATTTTGTTTTGTATTAAATCAAGGAAATGGAATCCAATTTTCAGGATACCTAATTTTTAGTTGATTTGTGAGTAGTTTAGTTGATGCATAGTTGATCTGTGAGAAGCATGCTTGTTTCCTAGTGGATTTTCTAGTGGCACACATAATGAATATATGTCAAAAAATGTCATACTTCATTCTCAGGGTGAAATGAGTTTCATGTACACATGATTCCTTGATTTTTTCAATAAAATGATGTATTGTGATGGTGGAATGTTTGGTTAACACTGACTTATTCCTTATATTGAAGGAAGGTGTTGAAGTAGGTATCACAGAGGGTTTCTAGTTTGTTGGATATCATACAACCATTTTTTTTGGTTTTTTGTTTATGATTGTTAATAATTTTTTATTATTATGGAATACAGTATAATATTTTAGCACACTATATAAAAGATACATTGGTGATGTCATATTGAGTCTTGTACTCACTTCTTTATTCCAAATTTTGGTGCACTTGTAGAATAAATGTGAAATCAGTTGACTGGAAAAGTCAATGTGGTTGACTATATAGTAGAGGAGGATGGAGGCTATTGTGAAACATGCAGTTCAATCTGTTGTGATCAATGATTCTGATGGATGAATGGTGAACTATGCTAGCCAAGAAGCTGTGTATGGTGAGAGTATTGAGGCCGAGACCTAATGTCCCATTTTGGATATGCAGTTTGGTGGTTCTTTATAGGAAATGGTTAGTGGGTGAGGGTTTCTGCTAGGCAGCAGCCTCAATCTGAAATGCTGGTGGTTAATATTGAAATTATAATTTCATTACAGGACTAGTAAATGCTTAATTGGAATTGTACTAGGTTCATGTATTTGTGTCTGGTTATGTTCATGATGATAGCAGGATACTGAGCCCAGTGGTGAAAATCCTCAAATGTGGTAGTGTCAATGGGAAATTTCAAGAGAAGGCATTTGAAATCTGCTTCGAGGATTTTATGAATGGGATGAGACCATGTGTTGAGGTGGAAAGTCAAAGGAATGAAGATAAAAACAAACAGGTTGCCCATTCTTCACATGATGTTGTCAATGGAGAAGGCACAATACTGCAGGGGATGTACGACAACCCTTGGTGTGTGAAAAATCCATATTTATTAGCAATGATTGATACTAATATCGACTCTATGTTGGAATGGAGAGTGAAGGGTGGTTATAAGGAGGTATATATCTATAGAAATTGGAGAGGCATCTTTGAGAGTGAAAAAGAGAATGCTCGTAAAAGGGCTAGAATAACATACAGTGATTTTGTTCAAGGTGAAAAGAATATTGTGCTAGTGAATGAGGAATTGATGACCACTCCACCAAAAATAATTCAGAGGAAAGACTATTCTTATATGTCGAAGCCGATGCCGACCAGGTCTTCTGTCAGTAATGGAAATGGCACACATCCTTCTGAGGAGTTTCTATATTTGGAAAAACAAAATCTCATAAGGAAGTATATTCATACTCTGAAGCATTATGAATGTTCAGAATTGGAGTCACCAAATGAGGATGGGGCAACTGATCATGGGTATGGCGACGAGTATGTTTGTTAGGATTTGTAGTTGTATTTTATGGCTTGTGATACTCGCTTTCTCTACTTTTCATTTTTTCTAATAAATGTACAGAGACTTTGTCTCTGGATGAGCCTTACTAATATAACAAGAGTAAATATTTTTTAAATGAATATATTTCTTATATATAAAATAAATAACTCTAAAATTTTATCAAAGGTTAGGATTCACGAAAATGTATTTTCTATAACAGATAATTGTTTTTTATGAAACATTTTCATTAAATAATTTTTATTCTTCAATTCCATGAATTTCACACAAATTTGAGTCTAAAAAAACCATGATATTCCCTTAGTATATAATTACCATTATAGTTGAGCTACTAGGTTATCGAGGGTAATTATAACTAACTTACGATAATGCATTGTGAATTATTTGGAAATCAATTATTTATAAAAAATATATGTTAGATATTTAATGTATTAATTGAATTACTATGATTAATTAAATTAATGAGATATATATTTCATTTACTTAATAAAATATTTTTTTATCCGATGGATATTTTAATAATAGGGTGTGAATAAACCAAATTTGTTGCATAAAAACCTACTTTTTCAAAAAAAGGGTAACCGTATGCCTTTGAATGGAGAACTATTTTGAAAATAATATTTTTACACCTTAATAATTTGTATATTACAATATAAACATTTTATTTTAAAGCGGTGAATAAAAATTTACTTTGGTTCAATTTATGATATTTTCTAATAACATGCATGTTTTGATGAATAGTAAAAACACACAAAATCTGTAGTGGAAACATATTTTTTCATAGAGATAATTTATATTGATAAATTGATATATTGAATTGTTTTAAATTATAAGTAGAATAAATTTTTATCATTCAATATAATTTATATTATTATCATTAATTTGACATTGAATTTATATATAAAAACATTTCAATCTTGTGCAATGTTTTATCTTTTCAAAAACTCGTTCTCTTATTCTAACAATGGGATTGGCTTTATATTAATTACTAAAACTTCTTTGTTTAGAAATTTTAAACATGTACTGATTATTTTTAATTAGTTGGTCAAAATTATGTTAATAGGTAACTTTAATTTTAGGTATTGTGAATAGTTACATTTGCAATTATTTTTATTACCATTGTTAAAGGTATATCTTGAAATTAATGGTAAAATTAAAATAATAAAATTACCTCAACACCTATAAAAATACTATTGGATGAAAAAATTTGACCCTTATTATATAGTTTTCGAAATGAGGTCACTTAGTGAAAACTTACCTACAAACATGACATGAATGTAATAAAAACGAATGAATGTGACAAAATGACACAATATAATTTTATATAAGTATTTTAATTTTAATATGTGGATAACTATAAGATAATATTTACTATAGATAGTATATTTAAATCTAAATGAATTATATACAAAATGTAAATTTATTTATATTTTGTATAAATTAAATCATTACCATTAACGATCATACAATAGTGATGTAAACATTATTTTTTAATAGAAATTTAATATAAATGGTTATGAAAATATTAAAAGAATTAAAATATAAACTAATTAAAGTTCTCCACGAATTTTGTAGGATAATATGACATTTAAGGTGTGTATTTAATATTTTGGTTTGAATTTTTCTTTGGTGTGGATTGTTTTTAATGTCAAATAAATGGATAATGTCAAAATTAATACTATTGAAATTTTATAAAAACAACATTTTATTAAATTATTTACAATTATTATAAATATTTAAAAATTAAAAATTGATAATTATAAGGTATAAAAATTAAATAAATATATTTTAATGGTTAATTAACACTACATAAGTAAATATTTATACCCATTAAATATTTAGATTGTTATTACAATGATTAAAACTAAAGAGAATATCTAAGTCTTAATTTAAAAATATCATTTAAATTGACAAACTAACATGTCCAAAATTTATTGGTTGATGATATTACTACTCTATCTCGTATTATATTATAATTTGTGGAATTTTGTAGCTTTTTTTATAGGGTTTGGGTTTTTATTAAATTATTATTTATAAAGTTTTCAGAAGTACCCCTCTTCTGAATTATAAAAGGTCACATCCTCCCTCACATCATCACTTGATTATGATCCTTCAATCCCTACCATACCCTTCCCTTGTTTCTTATCAACTTCCATATTTTCATTCTATGGGATTCAGTTTTCTTCAAAGACAATCTCTAGTGTTCTTAGAAGAGTTTAAGAGGAAGCACGTCGAGAAAGAGGAAATGTTTTCTACAGATGTTTTCTATCATCTTTATTTTTCCACATCCTCATAATTTTTTATAATTATCAAGTAATAAAATCAGTATCAATACTATATGGATATGCTATAATAGATACGAAACCAATATATTTCACCTTGTATGCATCTTTCAAAAAACCAAATCATCGCGCGTTACGTATGGCTTACCGTCTCCACATAGTGTTGTAATATGTTTTTCCCCACCAAAGTACAATGATGTGAATAATGATGGAATATATATATATATGATTAATATATAATTATTTTGAGATTCTATACACCATCCAATTCAATAACATTCAACAATTTTGGGAACTATATCATCGCTCATGTGTACGTACGACTTACCATTTCCATGGTGCGATGTGATTCATTCAACATAATATTGAATAAAGAGATACTATTTAAATGAATTGAATGAATAAATATTATAAATATTATAAATATATATATATCATTATTTAAATTATATAACTATAAACTAAAAAGTTATATAAGAATATATCCGAAAAAACAAGCATAAGAACTCAAAGTAGTTAATACCCGAATAACGAGTAACAAGGAAATGTTACTAACATACGGATGAAAATATTATAATATATTTTATCATAAAAATGATTTTTATTCTAGAATATATCATTAACATTATTTAAATCAATATAAAAGAGGTTCTGATATATACAAAAAATATCAGACCTACGGTAAGGAATAACACTAAAAATCACATATCTAATCGAGATTTTTTATTCGCAAGTATTTACAGGGGTATATTTATCATCCAAATCCATGATTCAAAAATGTTTATTCAAAATATTCATTATATACTTCTATAATTTTTTAACATAAATTTTACTCATTGGTGAATTTTTACTAAATGGTATGAATGAAATATTTTTTCGTTTTTTGGTAGATGGTACTTTGGAATTTTCTAGATATTTTTTTAGATGAATGTATTTTGAACATGTATGTCATGAATGTATTTTTACACTAACATAATAAATTATTTCCATAAATCTTACCCTGCTAGTTTTGAAGGATATTTTCACATAAAAATATTTCTTCTAAATTTATGTGGCATTTTTCGAAAGAAAATGTTTTTTAAGAAGAAATGATATTTTACAAATGAATTTATAGTGTTTTTAAAAAAATATTTTCTATCTAAGAGGACACTTTTTAAATAGGGTTATATTTCTAACCCTAATATTACTATTATTTTATTGTGTGTAATTTATGAAATCCATTTTTTTATTAATTAGGCTAGAATGATTTTTAAGAAACCCATTTTATTTCTTCTGTTATGCAATGGTGAATGTTTTTATGTTTTGTGGAACACATAAGAAATGATTCATTATCATATGGGGGGACCTATATCTTTATAAAATGCATTGGAAAAAAGATTAATATCTCATGAGATAACAATGAATGGAACAACAAGTAAATATGTTCAGTAATACAGGGCTCGAATGAGGGTGAACTTTGTTTAGTAATAGACTTTGTCTGTTATGATGATCTCATCATTGAGCCTTGAATAATATTAAATGATTTTCTATGATTATGTTTCTATGCAAAAGAATTTATTATCATATGATATGACTATTTTTATTTCATTGAACTTTTATGATACATCCCAGGACAAGATATTATGATGTTTTATATGTAGGATAATATTTTCAAATGTTATATTCTAATGATTATGATATGATTGATATTTCCCTTGTCCACCCTTACTAATAATTTGATCTCACCCTTTCAAATTATTCTTTTCCCGGGTCAGGAAGAAGGGTGTTAATAAGAAATGTCAGAAAAATATTTATGAAAAATAAGTATGAGACAATGTGGATATTTTATGAACCATTTGATTATGTTACTCAGTTTTTAGAGACACTAAACCTATATGGTCCTGGAGTGGTTTTTGTTCTATTATGTAATAAATATTCGACAATGATAATGTAATTTATATATATGTGTGTAAAGTATGGTCCATTCTAGTTCATATCAGAGCAATGGTATAGTTATCCTTTTGAAACAAGTATGAGTGAACCTTAGTAAGAACCATAAGGATATGTCTAAGCATAGGTTACAATCATATCCTATTGTTTTAAATATGTTCTTGAATAACCAAGGATAAAACCTAATGTGTCCTAAAATTGAAATATTATTCTTTAAATATGTGTTTTTTCTATTATGATTAGTGTTCATCCCACTATTCTTCTTGGTTTTATTCAATGGTTGGATCCTGAAGGACCCACGTGAATGCTGAATGCAACGAGAAATGAAATGATTTTCCCCATGAGCAACTAAATGTTATTATAGTTGGAATGAGAAATCTTGCATACATGGTAACACAACTATCTAAAGTAATGTATCATGCATGTCTTCCAAATAAGAAAATGAGGGAGCAACATTCAATTAAATCCTTAATAGTTTATCAAGCACTTTCATTCAGTGGGTCTTCTGATCTATTAGTGGCTGAACAATGGATCAGTACCACTGAAAGGATATTTTTAGTTCTTCAATGTTATGAACATGTTAAATTCATCATAGAAGTATATATTTAAATGGTGAAGATGAATTGTAACACCCTGTCCCTACCTCATTGGCTTGAGGAGCCGGTGAGGGTTATGTGGCCTTAAGCGACATCCCTAAGATGCCAAAGGATTGCAATAAATGCCGAAGGATTTCAAATAAAATTGGCAGATGATTTACCCTTTATGAAAATAAACCCATCTATTAACCATTCACTATATGATGAATGAAAAAATGAAAGACCAATAAAATACATCATTTATTTTAAACCACTTCAGAGTACACAACAACAGAAGACCAAACCAAAAATCAAAGTACACAGCGGATGACCAACACAAGACTATCAAAATAAACTATGACGTTGTGGTCCACATGTTCCAAGATCCACAGCATCTCCTAAGCATCACCACAAGCCATTAGTAATGAGATGGTTTACCTTTACCTGTGTCTCATAATAAAACATTTTGCAAAAGCACCAAAGTGCCAAAGTAGGGGTGAGTATAAAACTCAGTAGGTTTTCCCCAATGACTTTCCTACTCATGCCTCTAGGATAGAAGAGTTACCAATGTTTATATAAAAACAATTTATATAAAAAAATTTAACCAAAGTAGTTTATAACTAAATATAAAAAAGATTTCCAAAACCTTCCATGCTCAAAATCTTCCAAGTGCATGTTAAATGAACTTTTCCAACACGTTATTTTCCCATTAAATAACCAAACAATCTTCTGAACCATTTCACAAACATCCCATTTCAAACCCAACCATTTCACAAACCCGTGAAATCAACCATGCATGATTCGTTATGACAGTTCCATACTCATGAGCATTCCGTCGTCAATCTACCAATTCATCACAAGGTAATTATTTCCCATGCACCATTACACATTTGGCACCGTGCAGAAGGTCATATTTCAAACAAGCCTTGTACGTAAGAGTCCCATGATCCATTAAACGTTTGGCACGGAGTACAAGGTCCTATTTCAACCAAGCCTCATATATGCAACATGAACACACACCACACATTACCAACAATCATTCCTAAACAATCCATTCAATAAAACACATTTTATTGAAAATAATTTTCCATCAAAACCAATTGTGTTCAACCAATTCAAAACATTTCAATAAAACTCCATTTTTATAGAAAACCAAATCTATCAAATTCATTTCAATATATAACCATTTCAATAAAACACCCTTTTTATTGAAAATCCATTTCTCATAAAACCAATTACAATTTGAGAAATTTCTTCATTTAAAATCTACATTTTAAATTCAAATATCCAAATCACTTTGCGCAACAATTCACCAAGATTTCACAATTTCCTCAAAACCATAAATCATCACTGAAGAAGATTTATTCCATGCTTTTCAGAATCAACACCATTAAAATAACCAGTTTGAAACTAAGCCATCCAATTCTAATAAGAGGAGTCAAGATTGAAGCCACCTATATAAAAGGTTTTGATGAAAACCCTAACAAATGGAGAACGCACAAGAAAACTGGGTCGTTTCACCAAGGATCATCCTTAGATCTCTTATGCTAACACAACCAAGACCAAATCTCATCATATTTGGAATACACACACATACAACTACCCATAATGTGTGTATATCTATGAAACCGAGAGAAGAGGGGAAGTATATCTAAGTATATCTAAGAAACTAAACAAGAACGATCACATACCTCAAGAATTTGGCTTCGATTCGCCAACAGAAGCCTTCAGATCGCCTCTGGAATGATGGGAGAACCCTCCATGACCTTAGGGGAACCAAAATCCTAATTTAGGGCCGCATAAGAGAAAAAATGATCCACTTAGAGGCAAAAATGCATGATATTCACTTTTATAGGATCACGTTTAAGTGGCCACTCGGTTAGTTCGCATGGTTTGACAAACCGTGCCCTAACAGTGCATTAGCTACTGCCTCTGCCACCCTTCTCGCATGGCTTGGTTACATGGTTAGACAAACATGCACCACATGTGTGGAAGATACTGCATCCCATACCAACTCCACAGGGTTTGGCCACACGGTTTAGACAAACCGTGTGCCTCCCGTGCGACTTCCATTTTTGCCCCAAAACTCATTCCAAGTTCTCCCTACTATCACATTTGTCACCCTTAACTTTATAACACTTAAAAGGATCAATAAGTGTTACATACCAGAACCCGGGGTTACTAATTTCTCCCCAACATTGGCCTTTACATCCCCAAAAAGTAGAAAACCATTGCTTTCCTGAAAGCGTTATGGCCACCACTCTTTAATTTATTTCTCATGTTCCCAAGTCACTTCCTGAATTTGATCATGCTACCATAAAACCCACACTATACCAATAAATTTTCCATTCAATACATTCTATTTCCTATCCAAAATTCATACTAGGATACATATAAATGAAGTATTCGACTCTAGGATAATGTGATCCCATCTGATAACATGGCCAGGATCTGGTTGATACTTTTTCAACTGAGATACATGGAACACGTTGTGCACCGAACTAAACCATGGTAGTAATTACAACTGATACACCACCTTGCCAACACATTCTAGTATCTCAAAAGGTCATACACATCGAGGAGATAATTTTCCCAGCTTCCCAAAATGACGATGTCCAACCCTTGGAGAGATTCTCATTAAGACATGATTACTCACTGAAAACGACAACGGTCTTCGGCAATGATCCCCATAGGATTTATGAATAATATGTTACATCTCCATCCTATTTCGAATAAATTGGAACTTCTCAATTGTTTCCTAGAAATGGCTTGGCCCAACTAGTGATGTATCACCTATTTCCACCCAGAATAGTGGAGAACTACAAGGACGCCCATACAATGCCTCAAACGGAGCCATGCGTATCGAGGATTTATAGCTGTTATTGTATGAGAACTCCACTATGGGTATATGATCCCCCCATGAGCCACCAAAATACATTACACAAGCCTGCAACATGTCTTCCAACATCTGTATTGTCCTTTCGGATTGTCCATCCATCTAGAGATGATATGCTGTACACATAGTCAACTGAGTCCGAAGGTATTGTTGTAAGGATTTCCAGAAACGAGATGTGAACCTCGTATCTCTATATGATATGATAGACACTAGTACACCGTGTCTCTTTACCACTTCTCGGATAATTATTTTTGAATGATCTTCCACCATATGGGTTTCAATAATAGGGATGATATGGGCAGGCTTGGTTAGACAATCCACTGTCACCCAAATGGCATCATGTTTCTAGACCATTTTTGGAATACCTGTAACAAAATCCATTGCTATCTGATCCCATTTAAACACTATAATAGGTAAAGACTATAACATACCAGCTGGTCTCTGATTCTCTACTTTAACCTGCTGACAAGATAAGCATAGTGAGACAAACTCATCCACATTCCTTTTCATGACACTCCACCAAAACACTACCTTCAATGCCTTATACATCATCTATGTACCAGGATGTATAGCCCATCTCAAATGGTTGTAAGCACGAAGGAGTTGTTCTTGACAAACCATGGGTATAACCATCCAATTTTGGAAACACAAGACTAAACTCCGATTTAGCTTACATCCCTCAATGGTCTCCCCACCATTGAGTTTTGAACTCGATGAAATGCCGTCTACATCAGATGTCTATGCCTCCTTTACAATCTCCACCAAATCAGGAAAAGTGTAGCTGATGTGAAAACTGCAACATCACCTCGGTCTTCACATTCCACATGCTTGTCGGTTAAGACCAACATTAACTGCCATTCATCTGAAGCTTCCTTTTTCCATCTGAGCATATGACTTCTTGCTTAATGCATCGACCACCGAATTACCCTTACCCAGTGTATACATTATGTCAAAGTCGAACATTTCAAGGTACTCCATCCATCTCCCCTACCTCAGATTCAAATCTCGTTGTGAGAAAATGTGTTTCATGGTTTTTTGATCCATAAACACAGTAAATCTCACACCAATGAGATAGTGTCTCCATTATTTCAAAGCATGGATGACTACAGCTAACTCGAAATCATGTGTTGGGTAATTCTTCTCATCCACCCTCAACTGCCTTGAACCATAAGTATCAACATGGTCTCCTTGCATAAGAATGAAACTGAACCCTAATCCTGAAGGATCACTAAACACTACGTACCCTTGTCCTAATTCTGGAAATATCATGATGTGTGTTGATGTAAGGAGAAAATTTAACTATTGAAAATATCTCTGACATTAATCAGTCCATTGAAATCCACTGTTTTTCTTTGTCAATGCTGTTATAGGCGAAGCCAGTCTTCAGATGTCATGCACAGAGCGTCAGTAATAACCAGCTAGACCAAGAGAACATCGTATTTCAAAGACATTATTCTACTATTTCCAAGAAAGAACAGCTTCTATCATTTCTAGATCCACTAAAACACCTTTCACAGAAACAATATTGTAACAGCCAGAGATTTTATGAAAAATATTCTTTTTTATTTCACTAATGTCTTGTGTTGTACGCTACACCAAAAGGAGCTTGCACAACACGCATCCTTGACTTGCCTTGCATTACACGCAATCGCAACCTTCCTCGATAGCGTGTGTAGTACGCAATACTGAGTTTCACGAAACAACGATATGCTATTAAAATATTATTTAAAACTAGCAGTTATGAATAGTAATAACCACTTTTTGAAATTTTGTAAATCTTAATGGACTTCATTTTTGGATTCGGAATATCGAAATTAGCTTAGGGTGAAATTTTGGTAATTTTCGGATAACTTTCATATTTTGATGAATAGTGAAAATTACTAAATTTTAGTTAAAAACAACTTTTTCAATTGAAATAATTAATAGTGATAAATTAATAATTTTAGTGGTATTAAAGTATATTTGGAATATATATTTACAATTTAATACAATGTTGGTCATTGTATGTAATTTCACATTTAAACCAGACATAAAAAAGTGTCAATCTTTTGATAGATATTGTTTCTTAAAAACACGCTATTTGTATTAACAGCAGGATTTAATTATAAAATTAATTAATGCAACTTCTATGTTATGAATTTGGTAAAATAGACTTCATTTTTGAATTTGGAATATGAAATATAGCTTAGGATGAAATTTTGGCATTGTTTTGAAAAACATCAATTTTTGATGAATAGTGAAACTACTAAGTGGTAGGTTAAAAACCGAATTTTTCATAAAACTTAATTTTACCGCTTCTGTGAATGGAATTTCAAAAATCCGAGAGACACGGTTGATGTCAGTAAGTAAAATGTGGTTCAATGAGATGAAAATAATTTTTGGTGAATAGTAACTTTTTACTTTTATTTACCACGGTTAAAAGTAAATAGGGTAACTAAGGGTAAATATGATATTACTATTACCCTAAAACATGTCCTAATTCTATTGGATAAGTGTAATTCGACCAAAAACAACCTTATGAATAAAATATGACCATTTAGGCCCACTTGGATTAGATTAGGACATTTATTATTATTTAATTCAAAGAAGAGTTAAAAGAGACAAAATCAAAGTTTATTTACTAAAACATTTTTAATATAGGGTTATACATAATATAAATTCGATTTCAAATATTCATTAGAAAGCTAACAATATTTCATACATAATGATATTTTATTTATAATTTTTAGACTTTATATAAATTAATTTATATATGACACAACGATGATGCAGTAATTACCCTTTTTAAGGAAATATTAACATAATTGATGTTATAAATGCTCAAATGAATGTAATTTGAGACTTTTTATGAATTCCACTAATTTTATAGGTCACTATGATATATTAGTGTTGATTTAATCAACTTGGTTCGAACATATAATTCTTTTATGACTTTCACAAAAATCATATATCAAATAGTGTCAAAATTGACACAAAATAGTTTTTAAATCAAATATTATATTATTAATTGTTATTTTATTCCTAAAAATCTAAGGTTCGGCCAAATGACTTAGATAAGGATATATATTTTAATAATAAACAATTTGGGGTTCGTTTGGCATGTTATAGTAAGTATATTAACCATATAGTGAAAGAAAACAAAAAGACACGGTAAAAGTAAAATTATTTAACTTAGAGTTAAATCTAATTGATAAGGTTAAAATAATACCCTAAACTTGTCTAAATATTATTGGTTGATAGGATTTCGACCCTTCCCCACTTTATCTTCGAAATAAGACCCTTTGGAACCATTATAAACCGATTTTGACTTTAATATAAAATAATATTTTGAGATATTCCTAAGGTGCCCCTCTCCTCCCCTATAAAAGGACACCTCCTCCCCCTCCTCCTCACACCAATTTGAGCACTCAAGCTCGGCCAACCCCTGCCAAAATCTCTTCTCCACTTCCCTAGCAACATTCTAGAGGTTCTGGTTTTCCTCAAAGACCAATTCTAGTGCCCTAAGAGGAGGTCTCAAAGAGGCACTTCAAAGAAGAGGTAATTACCGTTACCAATTCTTTCATCTTTATTTCTTCTTCCACTTCTTCTTCTTAGGTTGTTTCATTATGAAGTAATAACATCAGTATCACTCATATACGGATATGTTATTATAAGTATGAAACAACCCTATTTCACCATCTATCCATCCTATGGAAAAAGAAATCACCGCGCGTGCGTACGTACGGAATACCGTCTCCACGCTGTGGTGTAATCTATTTTCCACCACCACCTTACATGGATGGGTATAATGGTGTAAAGAATAACTATACATAGTTATTACAACATCATATTGATTCTGATATATTGTATAATCCACTCCAATTCAATTCAATATTTATAGAAATGATATCATCGCTCGTGCGTACGTACGGACTACCGTCTCCACGACGCGATGAGATTCATTCTCCATGTTAACCATTTAAGAATGATTATAATGTATATATAAGAAATAATAATGAAATATATGACATTATAAAGCTACTGGATTTTTATATATATATACATATGTATGTCATCTACTTACTTCCATTTCAAGACAATAAAGGAAAGGAAAACAGCGTTCATGCGTACGTACGGACTATCGTCTCCATGAACGGTGTTTTTCATTTTATTTATCTACCTATTATATATATATATACAATGAATATATATATGATATATAAATCATATTTTATATTCTTGAAGTGAGTAAATCCTGATATAAGTAATAATGATGTCAAGAACAACAAGTCAAAACACCTACGATAAATGAAACGATTTTACCCAAAACGCTTCTTTAACATGGAATTTACAAAAGAACGGGTAATATAATGTCATAAGTGAACCATATATGATATCATAACAATGAATATGATTCTTTAATAAGTCAATGACATTATTTAAATCATTATACAGTAGTTTCGGACACATACGAAGCAAATCGGACCTAAGGTAAGGGAAATATCACAATCTCATTTTTATCCGAGATTGTTTATTCGTAAGTATTTACTGGGGTGTATTTTATCATCCACATCCAAGTTCCTTCAATATGTAATATTATTTCCATCCTTCTACAATAGTTTATATCCAATTTTACCCTTCGGTGAGTTTTTAGTAAAAGATACGAAAGGAATCTTTTGTCGTTTTTCGTACGAGGTACTTTTTGAATTTTCCGAAAAAAGTACGAAGAATGTTTTTTTTAACTTATACGGCATGAATGGATTTTTAAAACATTATTTCCAAGAATCTTCCTTTACAAGTTTTCAAGTTTATTTTTAATCAACTTCTTTTAGTCTAAAGTTGTATGACATGTTGAGAAAGGAAAAAATGTTTTTAAAGAAGTAAGGATATTTTCCTCAAGAATGGAGTTCAAGTATTTTATCAAAATTATTTTCCATCTAAGATAATAAAAGGGTTCTGTTTTTACCCCTATTATTACATGGATTTGATTATGTTGTGATGGAAACATTTTTTCCTTTATCTTATATGAATTGTTTTATGATGTCATGTTGTTTAAGAATCCCATTTTTATTACATGGGTTATGTGATGATGTATGATTTATGATTATATGGCACACATAAGAAAGGATTCATTATAAGATGGGTGGGACCTATATCTCCCTCCAATGCATTGGGTAAAGATTTCATATCTCATGAGATAGACATGGCTGGAATGGTAGGTTATACCGGTTCAGTGAAACAGGACTGAAACGAGGGTGACTCGATTCAGAAAGGGACTTTGTCCACTAAGATAGTCTTGGAATTGAGTCTTGACTAACAAGAAATGATTCTCTATGATTATGTGTGTATGCCACAATGTTTCATGTTTTAAGTTATGATTATTGGGATTACATTTCACTTCTATGATTTATCCCATGTTATGATATTATGAGCTTTTTTGCAGGTTAAGATTTCCAAAAGCTATGTTCTTATATATATGATGTGATTGATATTTCTTTTGTTTACCCTTACTGAGCATTTGAGCTCACCCTTTTATGTTTTCTTTTCCCCAGGTTATAAAGAAAGGTTTTAGGTAAAAAAAAGGGATGACCTTTATGGGAGATATTGAAGAACTTTAACCACGATTAGAAGATTACGTTCCGAGTTTCCAAAGACACTAAACTATTACGATCCTTTAGTGTGTGTTTTTGTTATGTACTAAGTATTCCG
The DNA here is from genome assembly GCA_963277665.1 of Viscum album. Classification (NCBI taxonomy): domain Eukaryota; kingdom Viridiplantae; phylum Streptophyta; class Magnoliopsida; order Santalales; family Viscaceae; genus Viscum; species Viscum album. Next base: position 150,793,065 of record OY728134.1, on the reverse strand, counting down.
CAAATGTAATGTAATGTCCATGTACGTCAGGCTTCGGGCCTCTACAAATATGGCCCAGAAAGCGTACCTCTTGTATCCCAAAATCGCACTTTGATAATTTGGAAAACCATGGATTGTCTCTCAAGATTTCCAACACTATCGCCAAGTGTTTCTCATGCTCATACCCTGTTCTTGACTAGACTAAGATGTCATCCACCAAAACCACAAAAAAAGAATCTAGTTATCGCTAAAATATTTGATTCATCAAAGCCATGAAGAGCGTTGGTGCATTCATATGACTAAAAGGCATGACTACATATTCGTAGTTGCCATATCAACTTCTAAAGGCTTTCTTCAGAATATCCTCCTTCCAAACTCTCAATTGGTGATATGCTGATCCCATGTCAATTTTGGAGAACCATTGAGCTCCCCTTAATTGATAAAATAGTTCATCAATGCATGGAAGTGGATATCTATTCTTTATTTTAACATGGTTAAGCTTATGATAATATACCCACAGTTGAAGAGTTCCATCTGCCTTCTTTACGAACAAAACCAGTGCTGCCCATGGAGATGTGCTCGGCCAAATAAAACCTTTTCTTTTTATCTCCTCTAACTGCACCTTCAATTACTTTAACTCCCTTGGTGCCATCATATAATATGGAAGTGAGATTTGACTGGTCCCCAGAAGGAGATTAATCATAAAATCCACTTCTCCTACAGGTGGTAACCCTGAGAAGTTTTCAAGAAAAACATCAGGAAATTTATCCACAACAACTGGAAAAATATTTTCCTAAATCTCCTCTATTGATTCCAAATTCAACGCTGCCAATTGGTAAGAGATAGTTCCAACCATTGGGGCCAAAAATCTCTTTTCACCTTTCTTTAACATTCCCTCTCCTCTAAAGAGATGGTCGATGTTGTCCTCATTCGTGAAACTAACTAATCTTCTATAATAGTCAATGTGAGCCTTAAACCTTGTCGATCAATCCATACCCAGGATTATATCATAGACATCCATCTCCAACATAGAGAAATCCCGCTTCATCTTAGCTCTATCAACAGTTATAGAACATGCTCTACTAACAAAGGCTTGAAATTCTGTTTCACCAAGAGGAGTTTGGAGTTTCATGATAGAAGGCACCATTTCCAGTTATAATCATTGTAAATCAACAACATGAGAAGTAATGAAGGAATGTGATGAACCTGTATCGAACAACACATTCATGAGTGTAGAATTCAAAAGAATCGTACATATCACCATAGATGGTCCAGCTAGATCATCGATCATTGTCATCTTAGCTCCATACAATTACTTCATCGCTGCTCTGTTCTCCTTGTTGCCTTGTTGAGATTTCCTCAATTGAGTAGTGATGGTATTTCAAGAATCACCATGGCTAGCTCTATTATGCTGACGAGATTGATTATGTTATCCTCATCCTATCGAAGCATATGATGTTTGCGACACCTGAGAAGTGTCTAGAACACATGACTGTGGATCACTGCGACAATATCACTAAAGATTCCCCATCTTGTTGAAATTGTATAATGCTCTCGGTAGTGTTGTACATTCTCGTTTCATGTGATCAGTCGAACCAAATTGAAAACAACCAGAATTGATCTTGGGTTGTGGAGGAAGGTTGAATGTTCCTGTAGTCTGGTTCTGATTCGCACTCCCACCTTGGAAGTAGGTGTCCCTCTTTCGCTTGTTTCCAGCATTATATTTCCCACTTGTTCCCATGGGTATCACCATGCCTCCTCCTATCGATCCCGAGATTTCACGTTCAGAAACCGATGTTCCATTCACCATCTCTATATAATATATAATACAGAGCACCACAATCATCTATTTAATCTCCTGCCTTAGTCCAGATTTAATGATGCATTCCTTCAAAGAAGCACTTGCCTCAAAATCTGGTGCAAAATGGACTAAATTCGTGAACTTATCTGCATACTCTGTGACAGAGAGGATCACGTATTTCAAGCTGAAGAAGTCCATCGTTTTATGTATCTTGAACATGTGAGGATAGGATTGTTTTTTATAAAAATCTTCAAAATCCTCACATGTAAGGCCTTCGTCCAATTTAGCCTACACCGCTAAATCCCACCACTGAAGTGCAAGATCCTCGAGCATATACATCACCAAATTTACTTTCAACTTCACTGATGTGACTATGAAATCGAATATAAGATTCATCCTGCTTAGCCACACCTCCGCCTTCTCAGGTTCAGAATCACCCGAAAAGTTCAATGGATTCTGCTTCATGAACTGGATGGTATGATCCACATGTCATGGCTCATTCCTCTGATTCCTCGTATCCATGGCTTGAAATGCATATATAATACTCTGAACTAGATCTGGTTTCACACGTGGTTCTGGTGTAACTACATTCTCCGCAGATTCTTTGGGATGGTTTCGACGATGCCTACTGGGAGCCATTTTCTAAACCAACAACAAACTCAGTCAATCTCACCCTCTAGAAATTGTTGGCTTAGCATTTCAAATTATATCACATCAACTATCACAACATTGTTCTCAAAAATCTTTTTTCCATGTTCGACAATTTTTGAAAACATTCAACATACTTTTGGAAAATCAATCCATTTTCAAAATACACCAAATACCCTATTTTCAAAGTCATTCGGTTGAAAAAAATTTCTACATTTTTAAAATTTTTTGAACTTTTCACAAAATTCCTACTCATTACTCTAAAAGTGATATGAAATCCTAGTGGATATTCATTATTCTACAAATCATGTCATGATCTTATCATTGGATAAACCCATGACAATGAGATTTCCAACGTTCTAGAAGTGTATCCCGAACACTTATGTACCCAACACAGTGGTAACTTGAAATTCAGCATAAATAGATTAGCTACATGCTTTTATGCTATACATTTAATGTTCTGACAATCCTACTCCTGTCTAAGATGAACACCCATGGGATAGACAAGAAGGAATTTCAACTCCAAGAACAAGAACATCGATGACCACTTATTAGGCTAGGACCGAACAAGCTGATACAATTTGTAACACCCTATCCCTACCTCATTGGCTTGAGGAGGTGGTGAGGGTTATGTGGCCTTAAGAAACATTCCCAAGACGCCAAATGCTAGAAATAAATACCGAAGGGTTTCAAATAAAATTGGGGATGATTTACCCTTTATGAAAATAAACCCATCCATTAACTGGTCACTATATGATGCATGAAAAAATGAAAGACCAATCAACAGCTTCATTTATATTAAACCACATCAGAGTACAGAATAGTGGAAGACCAAACCAAACATCAATGTACACAGTGAATGAACAACACAAGAATCTCAAAAGAAACCACAACTCCATGGTCCACAAGCTCTATGCTCCACAGCATCTCACAATCACCACCACAGGCCATTAGTAATGATATGCTTTACCTTTACCTATGTCTCTGAATACAATATCTGCAAAAGCATCAAAGATCCAAATCAGGGGTGAGTATAAAACTCAGTAGTATTTCCCCAATGACTTCCCTTCTCACGCTACTATGATATAAGAGTTAGATAAATTTATATAAAAACAGTTTATATAAAACAATTTCACCAAAGTAGTTAATAACTAAATATAAACATGTTTTCCAAAATCGTACATGCTCAAAAGCATCCAAGTGAAAGTTAAAACAACTTTTCCAACACATTATTTTTCCCAAAAAATAACCAAACAAACTTCCTAACCATTTCACAAATATCTCGTTTCATACCCAACCATTTCACAAACCCATGAAATCAACCGTGCGTGGTTCGTTATGACAGTTCCATACTCATGAGTGGTATCTCTTCAATCTACCAATTCATCACAATATAATTATTTCCCATGTGCCATTACACCTTTGGCACTGAGCACAAGGTCATATTTCAACCAAGTCTTGTAATTAAATGTTCCATGTTCCATTAAACACGTGGAATTCAGCAGAAGGTCCTATTTCAACCAAGCCTCATATATGCAACATGAATACCCACAACACATTCCCAACAATCATGCCAAAACCATCCTTTAAATAAAACACCTTTTATTGGAAACCATTTTTCATTAAAACCAAGGGTCTTCTACCAATTCAAAACATTTCAATAAAACACATTTTTTTTGACAACCAAATCTATCAAAGTCATTTCAATCTCAAACCATTTCAATAAAACACCCTTTTTATTGAAATCCCATTTCTCATCAAACCATTTACAATTCCAAAAATTTAATAACTTATAATCAACATTTTAAATTCAAATAGCCAAATCACGTTGCACAAAAATTTACCTATATTTAACAATTTCATCAAAACCATAAATCATCACTAAAGAATATTTATTCAATGCTTTTCACAATCAACACCATCCAAATAACCAGTTTGAAACTAAAACAACCAGTTATAACAATAGGAGTCATGATTAAATCCACCTACCTCAATGGTTTTGAAGAAAACCCTAAAAACGGAGAACGCACAAGAAAACCAGGCCGATTCACCAAGGATCCTCCTTAGATCTCTTCTCCTAACACAACCAAGACCAAATCTCATTATATTTGGCATCCACACACTTAGATCTACCCATAATGGGTGTAGATCTGAGAAACCAAGAGAAGAGGAGAAGTAGATCTAAGTATATCTAAGAAACCGAATAAGAAAGATCACATACCTCAACAATACGTCTTAGATTCACCATGAGAAGCCATAGGATCACCTCTGGAATGATGAGATAACCCTCATTGACCTCAGGAGAACCAAAATCCCGAGTTAGTGCCGCTTAGAAGGAAAAATGAGCAACTTAGAGGAAAAAATGCATGAGATCCACTTTTATAGGATCTCGTTTAAGTGGTCGCACGGTTAGTTCACACGGTTTGACAAACCGTGCACTAACTGTGTGTTAGCTATGGCCTCTGCCACCCATCTCGCACGGTTTGGCCACACAGTTAGACAAACTGTGTGCCGCCCGTGCAGAAGTTGTTGCCTCCCATACCAACTCCATACGGTTTTCCTGTATGGTTTAGACAAACCGTGCGCCTCCCATGCGACTTCCCTTTTTGACCCAATACTCATTCCATGTTCTCCCAACACTCCCATTTGTCACCCTTAACATTATAACCATTAAAATTATCAATAATGGGTTACATACCAGAAACTGAGGGTCTTACATGAAGAATGGTGGAATATTATCTGGAATATGATTCAAAGAGATGAAATTGATTCCATGGAATGTGATGAGTTCCAGAACTTATTTATCAATATGTACATTCCTTGTACTTTTAGAAAAAATACTGAGATGAAGTTTATTGATCATAAGAAAAAGGATGAATAATTTGTTGGTTCCTAAGAAGAAAATTTTACAAGACAGAAAGGTAGACTTCTGGGATTATTATCCAACCTAAGAGTAAAATTTTTCGATTCATTAGTGGGTTAAAAAAAGTCTCTCAAAGGTGTTATCCATAAGGGACATCAATAGCAACAAGGAAATTTATTCGATGTTCTCTCAATGTTTTTATGGACATTAGAGTAACCCATCAGTCATAAGGGTTTGATAAGAAGAGAAAAATAAAACTCAAAAGAAATTTTAATGACCAGAATGAGATGAAAATTTGTATTCCCTTATAATCAATGTGGGGAAAGAAAGATAGATGGAACTCTCATAAATGGACTAGTAAATGGTTTATGTGTGGAAAAAAAGTTAATCGGGAAGTTGAATGCCAATGTGATTGGGAAAATATGTATAATGATGAAAATAATGAAAATGCTACGCAAAATATACCTCTTACACTTCAATGCAACAAGTTTAAGGAAATGAGGCATTATTCTAATCAATTCCATAATCCAATGTTTATTAATGATTATAGAAATAAAAAAACTCATAAGGCCCATGAAAAAGGAATGTCCCATGCCATCACTATTCTGAATGTGAAGCCTGATAATGATGTGGTGAAAGGTACACTCACCATCCACTATTGAGTATCAACTGTTTCGTATAATTCTGGATTAACCAACTATTTAATTTCTGAAGAATTTTCTAAGCGTATATTTGTATTACCTCAATAATTATATGTTGAGTTAGATATTACAACACCTAGTGGACCATCAGAAGAATCAAAAATTTATAATCCTTCTCCGGATAATGTTTTTGGTAATGTGGTACCAGAAAATATTTTGATCCTTCCTATAATGGAATTTTATGTGATTCTTTCCATGGATTTACTTTCTCTATATTGATCTCATATCAATTTCTAGGGAAGTAAAGTCACTTTTCATATTCCAGATCAATATATGAACATCTATCAATGAATGGATGAATATTGAAATTTATTATAAATTATTTCTATATTATGTTCTTGATTCATAAAAATGATGGTTTTTATCTTAAAAGATAGGGGAGAAACTCATCATTAATAATAAACCCATTGTGTGGGAGTTAAATGTTTTATTTATAGAGGAATTGATATGTCTTTCACCAAATCATGAAGTTTATTTTTCAGTGGAACTCGTACCTGGTGTTATGCCTATTTCAAAGACACCTTATTGAATGGACCCATTTTAGTTATACGAATTGAAGAATAAAATCCAAGAGATTATTTATAAGGTATTCATATGCCCTAGTGTGTCACCTTGGGGAGAACCTATTCTAATTTTTTTATGAGAAATATGGATCAATGATACTATGTATTGATTATCGAGAAACTTACAAGATCACTATCATGAACAAATATCTTCTTCCCCATATCGATGACGTATTTTACCAACTACACGGAGCTCAATACTTTACTAGAATTGATCTTCATTCTGTAAATCATCAATTAAGGGTTTAAAAGGAGGATATACCAAATACGACATTCTATACAAGGTATAGACACTAAGAATTTATAGTGATCCCTTGGTGTCTTAATAATTCCTATATTATCATCATGGATCAAATAAATAATGTCTTTAGAGACTATCTTGATCAATTTCTGGTAGTCTTATAGAAGATATTCTTGTTTATTCAAAAAGCAAGGAAGAACATGAACATCACTTCATAATTATACTGAAGTCCATAAAAAGTATAATCATTATTCCAAACATACCATGTGTGAATTTTTTCTTTAGAAAGTTTCATTTTTGGGTCACATAATATCAAGAGAGTGGATATCTATGGACCCAAGAAAATAGTGGTTATTGAAAGATGATCGATACCAACAACAATAACTAAAATCCAAATCTTTCTTGGTTTGTATGGATATTATCGATGTTTAGATAAATATTTTTCATAGTTATCTAATCCACTCAAAAAGTTTACTCAAAATGAGATAAGTTCATCTGGATATGGGAATATGAAGAGAATTTTAAAGAGCTAAAAAAAGGGTATCCAGTGTACCTATGTTGAATCTTTATTTGGTAGAGAAGGGTTTGTGATCTACATTGATGCATTTGAGAAGGTTATTGGATTTGTTATCATAAAAAGGGATATGGTGATAGCTTATGCCTCACTACACCTTAAAAATCATGAGAAAAACTACCCAATTCTTGATTTGGAGTTAGCTGTAGTAATCTTCACATTAAAGTTATGAATAAATTATGGTTTTAGCGAAAGGTGTTATATTTATACTCACCATAAATGTCTAAAGTATATTTTTATAGAAAATGATCATAATAATCAATAATGAAGATGTTTGGAGTGGATTAATTATTCTGACTTCTCAATACATTGCCACCCTGGGAAAGAAAACATGGTGGATGGTGCTTTGTGTCGAAAATACCATGCTTGCTTATTCATGATGAGGATGAAAAAAGATCCAATATTTATGGATTTTAAGAGCATGGATCTAGAAATTTTAATGGAATGGGAGAAATATTATCTTTCTCAAATGACTTTTCAACAATATATATAAGTGATTATTAAGGAGGAGTTAAAGGATGTTGTAGATTTACAAAATAAGGTGACAAATTATTAATAATTCAACCATTAATTTGATGGAATAATAAGGTCCATGAACCATTTTTTTATTCCTCCCATACAAGAATTAAATAAGCATCTGTTGTATGAGGCTCATAGTTATTAATTTTCTTTTCATCCTGGAATCCCAATGACGTACAGGGACCTGAAAGAGTATTTTTGGTTGGATTCCATGAAATTAAATGTTGTCGAATATGTCTCTCAGTGCCTGGTTTTTCTGCATGTTATGGTTGAGAGATAGATGTCTAAGTTGATGTTACAACCATTATCTATCCTAGAATGGAAATGGGAAAACATCACTATGGAGGTTTTTCTCAGAAATCCCAAAACATATAAAGGCCAAAATACTATATTGGTTATAGTTTACCGCCATACGAAGTCAGCACACTTCATTGTTATTAGCGATGAATTCTATCTTGATCAGATTACCAGGATATATATATAAGAAGTGGTTAGATAGCATGGAGTACAACTTTCCATTATATTACATTGGGATATGAGGTTTACCTCGATGTTCTGGAGATGTTTTTAGCATACTCTAGATACAAGGTTATGTTTCATCACTATATATCAACCTCAAAAAGATGGTCAGTCTGTGAGGGAAACTCCAACTTTGTAAGATGGGATGAGAGCTTTCCCAAGGGATATCAAAGGAGTTTGGGATCAACACCTAAAATTAGTGTAATTTTATTATAATAATAAAATTAACTGTAGTATTCATATGGGTCCTTATGATGCTCTCTGCTAAAATAAGTACCTAAATCCAACTTACTAGGATGAATTTGGGGAACGAAAGTTATTAGGACATGATCATGTTGATGAAATGGTAGAAAAGTTCATATCTATTAAACCTAACATAACTGAGGCTAAGAGTCAAAAAAATGTTATGCTAACAATTAAAGAAATTTCCTTGATTTTGATGTGGGTGATAAGTTATTTCTATGAATATCTCCTTAGAAGTGAGTAATGAAATTTGGAATGTAGGGAAAGATGGACCCAAGGTATATTAGTCCTTTTGGAATTCTTGATCGTGTTGGGATTGTAGTTTACAAATTGAAAATTCCACCAAATCTCTCTTGAGTCCATGATGTGTTCTATTTATATCTCCAGTGAACGTATATACATGGCCCTTCACATGTACTACGGTCATAAGTCATACTGCTGGAGTAAGATCATTCTTATCCAGAAAAATCGATGGACATTCTAGATCATAGTGAAAAAAATTCTACAAAATAAGACCACTCACTTGGTTAATGTTTTATGGAGGAACCACTATTTAGAATAATCTACAAGGGAACATGAGTATATTATGTGGGATATGTATCCTCATTAATGTTATCCAAGTGATGAATATTAAGGGAACAATTCAGTTTAATTTGAGAAGAAAATAACTGCAAGATGTTTTTTATGAAAACATTTCATTAAATAATATTTACTCATTATTAACATGCAATGAATGAAATGTTAAGTTTAAATGAACCATGAGACACCCTTAGTATAAAATTTCTATTATATCCTAGAAGTTAGGTTAATGGGTATAATTATAAGTAACTTATGAAAATATATTGTCGATTCTTTGGCAATCAATGATTAATGAAAAATATAAATTAGATATTTTTATTTTTGAGTGAATTACTACTGGTCATGAAATTATTGATATATATATATATATATGTTATATACTAAATAAAAAAATTTATTCATCCAATGGATATTTTTATCATAAGGTGTGAATAACCTATATTGTTTTTATTAAAACCTACTTTTTTACAAAAGGGAAATCTTACTCCTTTAAATGGAGAACCCCTTTTAAATTAATATATTGACACATTAATAACTTTTATATGAAAAAATGTTATTTTAAATCAGGTTTAAAAAATTTACATTTGTTTGATTTATGATATTTTCTGATAACATTCATATTTTTATGAATATTAAAAACACTATAAATTTTAAGTGAACACAACATTTTTCATTGAGGTAATTTTTAAGGTTAAATTATAATATTGAATGGTTTTAAAGTATAAATTGAATATATTTGTAGCATTAAATAGAATTTATGTAGTTATAATTAATTTTATATAGAAATCATATGTAAAAACATTACAATATTTTTCAACGTTTTAACTTATTAAAAACATGTTCTCTTATTCCTACTACAAGATTGATTATTAATTAATTAATAAAACTTCTATGTTTTGAATTTTAAAAAATGGAATCCATATTTGGAATCAGTAGGTCCAAATTATGTTAATATGCTACTTTTATTTTTGGGCATTATAAATAGGAACTTTGGTTATTATATTAATTATCTGGTAAATGGTAAATCAAGTAACTAAAGCTAAAAAATAATAATATAAAATTACCTTATCAGCTATAAAAATATGATTGGATGACTTAATTAGACACTTATCATCTATTTTTAGAAATTTAATCACATTATGGTCACATACCTATGGATATTACATTAATGTAATAAAAGCTAATGAATGTGACAAAATGTCAAAATCTCATTTCCAATAAGTATATTAATTTAAAAATATGCATAACTAGGAGATAATATCACCTATATATTGCCTTTTTAATGATCGAATAATTTCCTACATCGTAGAAATTTATTTATAATTTTTAAATATTAAATAATTACCAATAATGATGAGACAATAGTGATGTAAAAATTATTTTATTAATAGAAATATCAAATTAACACTTATTAAAATATTTAATGAAATAATATATAAACTAATCATTGTTCTCAACAATATTTATTTGTGACTATGTAATATTAGGAGTGTATCAAATATTTTGGGTTGAATTTATCTTCTCTGTGGATTTTTTTAAAGTCAAATAATTGAATAGTGTCAAAATTAACTCTATTGACAATTTATATAAATAAAATTTTATTAATTTATTTAAAAATAATAATTTTTTTAAAATATTTAAAATTGATCATTATAATGTCTAAAATTTCATAAAATATATATTTATGGTCAATTAACACCAAATAAGTAAAAATATATAACCATTATATATATAGAATTTTACTACCATAATTAAAATTAAATAGAATAACATTGTTTAAATTAAAGAGATATTGTCTAAATTGAAAAAATAACGTGTCAATAATTTTTTGGTTATTGTTATTACAACACTATATCATCTCATATTATTATTTGGGACATTTAGTGGTTTTTTTCATATTTTTTATTTAATTATAAATTATTATTTATGTAGTTTTCAAAAGTGCCCCTCACCTAAATTATAAATGGCCTCATCATCCCTCATCTTTTCACTTAATTGCGAGCATCCAAGGTCATCCATCCCTATCCATATTTCTTTATATACATTCCTATTTTAATTATAGAGGTTTTGGTCATCGTAAATGACAAAATCTATGGCTCTAACAAGATATTTAGTGGAATCACATTGAGAGAGTGGTAATCTCTTCTACCGATTCTTTCAAACTTCATTATTCTTCTACATCATTTTAATTAGTAATTTCATAATAAATTAATAAAATAAGTATCACTAATATATTGATATGGTTTTATAAATATGGAACAACCATATTTCACCTTATATCCATCCTATGAAAATTGAAATAACCACGCGTGCGTATGTATAGCTTACCGTCTCCAAGACGTGGTGTAATATGTTTTTCTCCAACACCTTACATGGATCAGTATAATAAGGGAATTAATAAATATATATAATTTATTGATTTAGAATTAATTTTATATTTTATACACCATCAATGTCAACACTATTCATCAAGTATGGGAACGATATCGGGGCTCATGCGTACGTACGGCTTACCATCTTCAATGTGCGATGTGATTCATTCTACATAATCTTCATTACAGAATTATTATATAAATTAATGGAATGAATAAATATGATATATAAGTGATAATAATACTGTAACATCCCGAGTAAGTAATGAATAATAGATATTTTTATCTATGTCTATTTATGAATAAGATAGTGTTTTAGAGGCTTAAAATGAGAATAAATCCAATCTTAAGCATGGAATACACTAGTATTTTTAAAAGATTGTTTTAATACCTTTTGAGGGAAACCATATTTAAATCAAAATTTTGAAAATTTTATAAGCCAAATTTTTCAAAATTAAGATATTATTTATGACTGGGACATTGAAATTTACATTGGATATTTTTTTGGTAATTCTTTGACAATGTTCATTTTTTAATGAATATTGAAAAATACTGCATTTTACATCAAAACTGCTTTTTCATCTAATTTAATTATATGGATAGATTATCTTTTTAATTGGTCTTAAAGTTTAATTTGAATATATTTTCCCCATTTAATACAATGGTGGTCATTATGATTAATTTCACATTGGATTTGGGCATAAACTAATGCCAAAATTTTCATAGATATTGTTTCAAAAAAACCCGCTATTTGTTTTGAGAACAGAAATTATTTCTAAATAAATTATTGCAATTTCTATGTTTGGAATTTGGTAAAATGGATTAAATATTTGATATCATAAGGACCAAATTATGTAATCAAGACTCTTTTGTTTTTGGACATTATGAATAGTAACGACGGTAATTATCATTAATTATATAGATTAATGAGTAATCAGGTAGTTAAGGATAATAAAATAATATCATAATAATAAAAAATGACACCAACATGTGTCCTAATTCTACTGTTTGTCTCATGGCTGACCATGGGATTTCTTGTGCCAAACTTGGGGACCCCATGGAATCACTTTTGTGGGAAAGTGACTTGTTATCTTTTTATTTTTTAAAAAAAGTAAATATAACAAAGAATGTATCACATGAGTAAAACATTTTTTATTTTGTCTAAAAAGATGATATTTTGGACTATAAATATTCATTGGAAAGATAAAAATATTTCTTATATCGTTGTAGTTTTTTCATATTTTTTTAGACATTAAATAAATTAAATTATTTATGACGTCATGATGATGTAGTGATTACCTCATTATTTAACGATTTAAATAAAATAAGAAGATAATGTAAATTCTAAGACAAACACTTGTAAAAGACCTATTGGATGAGTATATTTCAAACTCTTAACACCTTATCCTTGATATAAATCAATGTGGGACCTTTAAAATCCGAAAATCACATAAAAATAAAGTAACATTTTGTAACTTTCCAAGAGTGCCCCTCCTCTCCTCTTATAAAAGGCCCCCACCTCTACCTCCTTACCCATACCTATCAAGCCTTTGGCTCAGCCAAACCCTATCAATTCTGTCTCTACACAACCCTCTTTTACTCCTAGAAGCCTCACTTTGGGCAGAAGTCTTCCCAAGGAAGCCTTTGAGCTCAAATCAAAGAGAGTTACCTGATTTTAAGGTAATGTCCTCACTTTTGTTCTTTGGTTTTATTTTGCTTCTCCAACCCCATAAACTATTTTTATTCTTTTCTTGTGTAACAACTACAGTATCTTCAATATACTACGATGTTTTTATAAGATTTATTAAAGCTACACTTACACACACCTACATATAATGGTTAAAGAACATACTGTTTCTGTGGATGGCGAATTTCTGCCTCACGAAACGATGATTGTTCAATATTCTTCTACCGCCTTCAAAGGTGGCCATTAAGATGTCACTATTTTTATATATGATATATAATATTTTTATTTTTTCCTTATGCTTCTGTATTTGTCATTTATGTCTTCTATTATGGGTATACGCGATATTTTCATTTTAGGAAGTGCGGACTACCGCCCCCTCAAAGTGATTTGATTCGTTAATACCATATGTGGTACATATAAAGGATATATTTAATGATATTATATATGATAACATAGTGGAATTATAATAATATTATGTATCACTATGTTTCAATTCCATTAAAGTATGATATAGAAATGGAAGTAGCGTTCATGCGTACGTACGGCTTACCGTCTCCATGAACGGTGCATTTCATTTCTTATCCCCAAATGTAATGTACTATTATATGTACATATATATAATGGATATATATGATTTATGTTACATCTAAATTATGAATATAATTTTGGAATTAAAATATACATATCTCTAATTTAGTTTTAATTCCATTAATATGACATAGAAATGAATGTAGTGTTCATGCGTACGTAAGGCTTACCGTCTCCATGAATGGTGCATTTCATTTATTACCTCTAAAAGATTATGTAATATTATAAATTCATGTATATAATGGATATATATGATATATATGGAAGCTACATCCTGAATATCATTCTTGAGATAATGGATATTTGACTACGTGAACAATTTGTAAATATAAGAAGTTCACTTTTGACTCAAGTACCAAATATCGACAAAACGACCGTTATTAACTTAAATGATTAAATGATGTTAATAACATAGTAATAAGTGATATAAAAGTAATAATGAACTTGAAACAGTTCTTAAACAAGTCGATATTAACTCTTGTTTATTATTCGGGACATTAAAGAATGATCGTGTCATGTCGGACCCGAGGTAAGTGAATCCGTCTCAATCTCCTTTCATTGAGGCATATTTTGTTTTATACACAACATTCTTTTATACGGTGTATAAACCACTTTGAATTTTATGTTTATTCAAAAGGAATCTGTTTTATACGAAACATTTTACTAAATGACAAAAGGAATGTTTTTTTTCTTACATATGTGGTGACAATGACTTCTCCACCGCCGTGACCATTATTTGAGTTTCGGCATCCCCTACAAGCCATACCATCTTTTTAAAAGAAAAATAAATACCATGTTTTACTTTTCTTTTATTTTGGTATTGAAATATTTTTCATAATGTTTTTATATCAATGTGTTGTATTGATATCTTGTGATTTAATAGTGGAAATGTTATGTTTCATTTATGCATGTTTTATGTGATACGATTATGTTATGGTTCTTGGGAATTGTTATGAAGACGGGTGGCTCCATGATAAACTAAGGGCGGGTGAGCCCAATATAGCTCTCCAATGCATTGGGTAACACGAAGGAGTTAAACTTTAAGGTTTCTCTAAAGAGATTTAGGGAATATACTGTGTTGGGTATTCCAAACGTAACCAAGAGGGTTACTCCCTACGTAAGAATGTTATGAATGCCTAAAGTTAACTTTATGTCTTATGATTTCTAGGATTTATTCATGATTTGATGAGGTATTTTTAGGTGCTTATGTTTTATGAGTATAGTATGATTTCATTGATTCTAATGTATACATGTACTCATGTTTCATTTCCATATTTATATATCCCTTACTGAGCTTTTAATGCTCATTCCAAGTTTTTGAAATGTTTTCACAGGTCAAGGGAAGGGTACTTCATATGATGATAGTGTCAAGGAAGTGTCAAGAAAGAATCCATGTTTTATTTTGAATATGATTCCGTTGATGGGAAAAAATGAATACTATCTTTTATGTAACCACATTGTTAAATGTGGAATGTAATGAAGGTTTTTTCATATCATTCTCTAAAACTATAAACCCAAAAAGATCCTCAATGTATAGTCTTGTAACAACTCAATATTAAGTAAGGTTTGAGGCTGGGGCCTTATAGTTGGTATCAGAGTTTGTTTTAGATAACTTTAGGAGTTATATTTCTATTAAACGATTATCCAAAAATATTTTTTATGGCCAAATTGAAAATGATATAGCATTTGAAAATTACCATGTTGCTTCATCTAAGACATGTTTGTTAAGAATTGTTTGTCATAGAGGAAACAGAGAAGTTTTTTTGGGAAGGCATACTGAGGGAAATGACCTTCCAAATCAGCATATAGAGATGGTCAGAATCAGAATTGAGCAGTTTACTACAGTGATGGCTCAGTTGAATCAGGTGATAAATGGTGGTTGTGTTATTGATGATATTTTGGTGTTTTCTAAAAGTAAATAGGATCATGAAAGACATTTAAGGGTTGTTTTGCAAACCATAAAGGAAACTAAATTGTATGGAAAATTCAGCAAGTGTGATTTTTTGTTGCAAAAAATTTCTTTCCTTGGTCACATTGTTTCTAAATATGGGATACCTGTTGATCCTGCAAAAACAAAGGTTGTTGAAGAATAACCAAGACCCAAAAATGTAACTGAGATTCGTAGCTTCCTTGGTTTAGCAGGCTATTACCGAAGGTTTGTTAGAAATTTTTCCAGGTTATCTAGTCCAATGTCTAAGCTAACTCGTAAGGGTGTTAAGATTATCTGGAGAAAATAATGGGATGATTGTTTTTAGGAATTGAAAACAAGATTGGTGAATGCTCCAGTTTGGGCACTACCTTCCAGGAATGGTGAGTTTGTTATCTATAGTGATGCTTCATTTAAAGTACTGGGTTTCTTCTTAATGTAGAATGATCATGTAATTGCTTATACTTCACGTTAGTTGAAAACTCATGAGGTAAATTACCCTACACATGATTTGGAATTAGCTACTGTTGTTTGTGCTTTAAAAATTTGGAGGCATCATTTGTATGGTGTAATGTGTGAAATATATACTGATCAAAAAATTTTAAAGTATATATTAACTCAGAAAGAATTGAACATGAGACAGAGGAGATGGATATAATTAATCAAGGGTCATGATTGTACACTTCATTACCATACGAGAAAAGAAAATAAAGTGGCTAATGATTTGAGTCAAAAAAGTAATGCTTTGTTAACAATGTTCCATTTGGAACATGATCCTTTGTTTAAGGATTAGATGAAATTTGACATAGATGTTTTTGGTGCAGAATGTCATTTTTTTGTTTCAGGTATCAGTAAAATCGTCTCTATCAGACAGAATCAATCAAGCACAGAAGCAAGACAGTGAGTTGTAGAAAAAGGTAGAGTTGGTTTAAACGGGTAAGTTGGCTTAATTCAACATTGATAATGATTGTGTTTTGAGATTTGGGAAGAGATTATGTGTGCCTTGTGATTCACAGTTTAAGAGAGATTTGTTATGTGAAGCTCATAGTTCTCCTTTTTCAGTTCAACCTAGCAGTAATAAGATGTACAGAGATCTATGGGAGTATTACAGCTGGGATGGAATGAAAAGAGATATTCCTGATTTTACAGTGAATTTTTTGACTTGTCAATAGGTTAAAGTAGAGCGGTAGTTACCTAAATGGATGCATCAGACTTTTCCAGTTCTAGAGTCGAAATGGGATAATATATCCATGGACTTTATTGTGGGATTGTCGAAGACTCCTCGAGGTAATAATGCAATCTGGGTTATTGTTGATCACTTGACTAAATCTGCTCATTTCCTTGCTATACGAGATAATTTTTCCCTAGATTAACTTTCTTCTTTGAATATTAAATAGATATTCAAGTTACATGGAGTTCCCCTCTCCATTGTATCTGATCGTGATCCCAGGTTTACTTCTATCTTTTGTAAAAGCCTTCAGAAGTTTCTAGGTACTGAATTAAATATTAGTACAGATTTTCATCCACAATCAGATGGGCAGTCAGAACAAACAATTCAGACATTGGAAGAAATTCTACATGCTTTTAGATGGATTATTAGGGAAGTTGGGACCAACATCTTTCTCTGGATGAGTTTTCATATAATAACAGTTTTCATTCTAGTGTACAAATGGATCCGTTTGATGTGTTATATGGGAAGCGGTGTTGAACTCCTACTTTCTGGGATGATGTGGGTGAAAGGAAGTAGATGGGACCAAAATCGGTAGAAGTGATGGCAGAAAAAGTTCAGTTGATTAAGAAACACATGAGAACAGCTCAGAGAAGACAGAAAAGTTATGTAGACAACAGGAGGAAGGATCTATCTTTCGAGGTAGGTGATCATGTTTTTCTCAAAGTTTCACCGAGGAAAAGTGTGATGTGATTTGGTAAGAAAGGAAAGCAGAGTCCAAGGTTCAATGGACCATATGAAATTCTAGATAGAGTTGGATCAGTTGCTTACCTATTGGCTTTACCTCCATGTTTATCTTAGGTACATAATTTTTTTCATGTTTCAATGTTAAGGAAGTACATGCCAGATCCATCTCATATTTTGAGTCCAGAGGTGGTTCAGCTGGAAGAGAACCTATCGTATGAGGAAAAACCAATCCAGATTCTTGACCACAGGGAGAAAGTGTTACGGAATAAGGTGATTCATCGGGTAAAGTTTTTGTGGAAAAACCACCTGAGTTAAGAGGCAACATGGGAATCTGATAATGCGATTAGGGATAAATACCCCCACTTATTCTATAAGTAAATAAATTGCAGGGATGCAATTTTCTAAAGGGGGAAGGATGTAATATCCCAATTAAATAATGAAAAATATATATTTTTATCTATGTCTATTTATGAATTAGATAGTGTTTTATATGCTTAAAATGAGAATAAATCCAATCTTAAGCATGTAATACACTAGTATTTTTAAAAGATTGTTTTACTACCTTTTGATGGAAAACCATATTTAAATCAATATTTTGATAATTTGAAAGCTCTATTTTTCAAAATAAATATATTCTTTATGATTGGGACATTTGAATTTACATTGGATAAATTTTTTGTATTTTTTTTGACAATGTTCATTTTTTAATGAATAGTGAAAAATATAGCATTTTTCATCAAAACTACATTTTCATATAATTTAATTATATGGTTAGATTTTATTTTTAATTTATATTAAAGTGTAATTTGAATATATTTTTACCATTTAATCCAATGGTCATCATTAGGATTAATTTCACTTTGGATTTGGGCATAAAGTAATGCCAAACGTTTCATAGATATTGTTTCAAAAAACCCCGCTATTTGTTTTGACAACAGGAATTATTTTTAAATCAATTATTTCCATTTCTATGTTTGGAATATGGTAAAATGGATTACATATTTGGAATCGTAATCTCCAAATTATGTAATCAATACTCTTATGTTTTTGGACATTATGAATAGTAACGACAGTAATTATCTTTAATTATCTTGATTAATGAGTAATCGGGTAGTTAAGGATAATAAAATAATATCATAATAATACAAAATGACACCAACATGTGTCCTAATGCTACTGGTTGTCTCGTGTCCGATCATTGGATGCCTTGTGCCAAACTTGGGGACCCCATGGAATCACTTTTGTTGGAGAGTGACATGTTATCTTTTTATTTTTTAAAGAAAGTAAATATAACAAAGAGTGTATCGCCTGACTAAACCATTTTTAATTTTGACTACATAGATGATATTTTGGATTATAAATATTCATTGAAAAGATAAAAAAGTTTCCTACATCATATTATTTTGTTAATATTTTTTTAGACATTAAATAAATTAAATTATTTATGACATCATGATGATGCAGTGATTACCTCATTATTTAACGATTTAAATAAAATAAGAAGATAATGTAAATTCTAAGACCTACACTTTTCAAAGACATATTGGATGTGTATATTTAGAACCCTTATCACCTTATCCTATAATTACATCAATTTGGGTCCTTTAAAATCCAAAACTCACTTGAAAATAAAGTAACATTTTGTAACTTTCCAAGAGTGCCCCTCCTCTCCTCTTATAAAAGGCCCCCAACTCTACCTCCTTACCCACACCTCTCAGGCCATTGCCTTAGCCAGACCCTATCAATATTGTCTCTCCACATCCCTCTCTTACTCCTAGAAGCTTTACATTGGGCAGAATTCTTCCCAAGGAATCCTTTGAGCTCAAATCAAAGAGAGTTACCTGATTTTAAGGTAATGTCTTCACTTGTGTTCTTTTGCTTTATTTTGCTTCTACAACCCCCTAAAGTATTTTTATTATTGTCTTCTGTAATATAAGGCCCCAGCCTTAAACCTTACTTAATATTGAGATATTACAAGATTACACATTGAGGATCTTTTCAGGTTTAGTGTTTTAGAGAATTAGATCATGAAACTTGCATTACATTCCATATTTAAACAAAGTGGTTACATAAAAGACAGTATCCATTATTCCCATCAACAGAAACATATTTAAAATAAATCATGGATTCATTCTTGACACATCCTTGGCACTATCATCACATCATGTACCTTTCCCTTGACCTGTGAAAAACATTTCAAAAACTTGGGATGAGCATAAAAATCTCAGTAAGGGTTATAAAAATATGTAAAGGAAACATGAGTTCATATACACATAAGAATGAAATCATACTTTACCCATAAAACATAGTCACTTTAACATACCTCATCAAATCATGAATAAATCATAGAAATCATAATACATAAAAGGTAACTTGAGGCATTCATAACATTATTACGTAGGGAGTAACCCTCTTGGTTACGTTTGGAATACCCATCACAGTATATTCCCTAAGTCTCTTCGGAGAAACCTTAACGTTTCACTCCTTCGCGTTACCCAATGCATTGGAGAGCTATATCGGGCTCACCCGCCCTTAGTTTATCACGGAACAACCCATCTTCATAATAATTCCCAAGAACCTCAACATAATCGTATCACAAAAAACATGTGTAAAGGAAACATAACATTTCCACCTTTCAATCACAAGATATCAGTACAACACATTGATATAAAAACATGATGAAAACCATTTTCAATACCAAAAGAAAAGAAAAGTAAAACATGGTATTTATTTATCTTTTAAAAAGATGGTATGGCTTGTAGAGGAAGTCTGAACTCAAATAACGGTCACGGCGGCGGAGAAGGCATTGTCACCGCATACATATGACAAAATCATTCCCTTTTGTCGTTTAGTAAAATGCTTCGTATAAAAAAGATTTCTTTTGGATAAATGTAAATGTAAAAGGGGTTTATACACCATATAAAAGAAGGTTGTGTATAAAACAAAATATGCCTCAATGAAATGAGATTGAGACGAAGTCCCATACACAGACGGTATCCTTGGTTTAAGGATAAATCAATTACATAATTATGTGTGACAAACGAATACACCAAATATAAGTGGATATTAAGTGTAAAATAATCAAAGGTCATTCACACATATTCAAAGGATGACATATCCCAAAATAACAATATGTAAATTAAAAGACCCAAAAAAAAGTAGTCTTTTAAAAAGAGGAGGGTGAAAGGTTCCCTTACCGACATGGGTATCTTTCGAAACATACACCTCGTGAAAGAAGGAAAATACAACATGGATGTAAATACAAATTAAAGAAATTATATTACACAATGAGTAAAATAATGGTCAGTACATACACCACTCAAAGGAAATTGTGGAAAATTTAGCATAAATCTCACTGGTATAAAAGTGAGATGAAAAATCCCTTACGAAAACTCGGCAGCCTAACGGCGCCACTTAAAACTTCCAAAAATGAATTGATGAGATAAAATAGGGTATCTCATCACATTAAAATAAAATGTACAGAAAGAGGAATATAAAAGAACATCCCCCATCATAACAAAGAGCTGCTTAAAAGAAGAGACATAAAGGAGAGTACTTAAAGAGAAAGAGAGAGTTTAGATCTCTTATGAAATACAACAGCCTAACGGTGCCACTCAAAACTTCCAAAATGGATTGATGAGAGAGAATAGGGTCTCTCATCATATGAACATAAAAATTACTGTAATAGTAATATAAAAGAACATCCCAATAACAAGAAATATGAGCTTAGAAGGAATGACATAAAAGAGTGTACTTAAAAATAAAGAGAGGAGTAGGATCCCTTACATCGGGTCCGACTTGACTCGATTGTTCTTTAACGTCCTGAATAATAAACATTAGTTAATTTCTATTTGTTTAAGAACCTTTTTAAAGTTAATTATTACTTTTGTATCACTTATTTCCATTTTATAAACATTATTTAATCATTTAAGTTAATAATGTTTGTTTTGTCGATATTTGGTTCTTAAGTCGAAAGTGAACTTCTTACAATTACATGTTGTTCGTGTGGTCAAAGGTTCATTATATCCAGATTGATATTCATGATTTTTATATCATATATATCATATACATCCATAATATACATGTATTTATAATATTACATAAACATTTAGAGGTAAGAAATGAAATGCACCATTCATGGAGACGGTAAGCCGTACGTACGCATGAACGCTACTTTCATTTCTATTTCATATTTTTATAGAATTGAATAATATTGATATAGAGGTATATTATAATTCCAGTATAAAATCATATATAATAACTTTAAATCCATCCTTTATACGTCCCACATATGGAATTAACGAATCACATCACTTTGAGGGGGCAGTAGTCCGCACTTCCTTAAATGAAGATATCGCGTTTACCCATAATGGAAACCATAAAGGTATGACCATAATTAAAAATACATAATCTTAAGGAAAACATAAACATATTATATATCATATATAAATATAGTTTCATCTTAATGTCCACCTTTGGAGGTGTTAAAAAAATGTTGAACAATCATCGTTTAGGGAGGCCGAAATTCGCCATCCACAGAAACAGTATGTTCTTTAACCATTAAATGTAGGTGTGGGAAAATGTAGCTCGAATCCTTCTTATAACAAAATCCTAGTATATTTTTGATACTGGAGTTGTTACAAAAAAATGAATAAAAATAGTATAGGGGGTTGGAGAAGCAAAATAAAACAAAAGGACTCAAGTGAAGACATTACCTTAAAATCGGGTAACTCCCTTTGGTTTGAGTTCAAAGGCTTCCTTGGGAAGACTTCTGCCCGATGTGAAGCTTCAAAGAGTAATATTGGGAATTGGAGAGACAAAATGGGCAGAGTTTGGCCGATCCAAAGGCTTTGGGAGTGTGGTTAAGGAGGTAGAGGTGGGGGCCTTTTATAAGAGGAGAGGAGGGGCACTCTTGGAAGGTAAAGAAACGTCACTTTATTTTAAAATGTTATTCGGATTTAAGAGGTCCCACATTGATGTGCTTCAAGGATAAGGTGATAAGGGTTAGAAATCCACTCATCCAATAGGTTTTGGACATGTTTAGGTCTTATATATTTGATTATCTTTCCATTTTATTTAAATCGTTAAATAATGAGGTCATCGCTACATCATCATGATGTCAAAAATAATTAAATTTATATAATTTATAAAAATTGTAAAAAAATACTATGATGTAGAAAATAATTTTATCTTTCCAATGAATATTTATAGTCATAAATATGACTTGTATAACCCCATGTAAAAATTGTTTTAGTAAAACATCTCATGTTTGTGTCATTTTTACTTTAACGTTAAATAAAAAGATATTTATGTCATTTTCCAACCAGAGTGGCTTCATGGGGTCCCCAAGTTGACCCATGGATTTTCTAGGTCGTCCATGACACATCCAATGAGGTTAGGACATTTTTCAAGTTCATTTCATATTATTAAAACATTATTTTTACCTTAAACTACACTAATTATCTCTAATCGGGATTAAAAACTTAATAAGTTACTATTCACCAAAAATTATTTTTATCCCATTGAACCACATTTTACTTCTTAATGACAACCATGTATGTTGTATTTTTGAAATTCCAAACACAAAGATGGAAAATTTTCATTTAAATGGAAAAATCAGTTTTTATAAGTACCACTTAGTGGTTTCACTATTCATCAAAAATTGAAGTTTTTCAGAAAAATCCCAAAAATTCACCCTAAGATATATTTGATATTCCGAATTCAAAAATGAAGTCTATTTTAGAAAATTAAAAACATATAAGTCACATTAATTAATTTAATAATTAATTCCTGCTGTCAGAGCAAAAAGCGTGTTTTTATGAAACAATAAGTATCAAAAGATTGACAGTAGTTTAAGTCTGATTTCAATGTGAAATTAATTACAATGACAACTATTGGATTTAATGGTAAAAATATTTTATAATTTCACTTTAAAAACAATTCAAAATATAATATAATCATATAAATAAATTAGATTAAAAAGAGGTTTTGAATTAAAATACAACATTTTACACTATTCATTAAAAAACGAACTTTTCCAGAAAGATACCAAAAATTTACACAATGAAAATTTTGATGCCCCAATTCTTAAGAAGAGTTTTATTTGGTCCAAAATGATTTATAAGGGCGAACAAAACTATATTTAATGACGGTTCTCCATCAAAAGGCGATAAGTGAACCTTTAGTAAAAACTATGGCATATACGCCTAAAATTGAATTCTTTCTATATTTTAACCCTTTATCTTTTATTGGATAAATGTAAAAACATTTAAAATCATATTTTAGTTATTTATATCCAATCCCTCCAATACAATGGCTACATGATATCTACCATAATATTATTTTATTATTAGAGTGCAACGTAAGATTCCCAAGAAACTCATTGTTGTGTGTTGGGTATGCCATCGAGCATATCGTCCCCTTTAAAGTCATATTAATATTTTATTCACAAATTTGGATAAATATGAAAATGTCATATTCTTTATTTTCCTAGGGTGTTACATCCTTCCCCCCTTTTGGGAATTGCGTCCTCGGAATTTTTAATATTATGCTTGGAAACATCCTTGAAAGTCCCACATCAGAAAAAGAGTCTGTAAAACAATCACTTTAAAATAAAGAAAGATAAGTACAATGGTCACCCAAGTTAACCCATACTAGGATTCCAAGTATGAAAATATGGACATGGAGGAGAAAACATAGGGTCATGTTCTGATGGAGAGTGATAGAAAACATGTTTAGGAGAAAGTTAACCACAAGAAAATCACAAACTTGTGATGGGTTAAACGGTATTCGATTCCCCAGTAGGAAAAGTTAATAGAAAAAATTTTATTTTAAGTTACTTTTTATTGAGGAATTTATTCATAAGAAAATATAATCACTTATCATGTTGACTTTCAACTTTTATTAGATTCCTTACACAAACTCATATTTTCTCCAAAAGATGAGTATTTAGGAAGACTTGTTCACATTAAGAGTACTATAATCAACTTCTAGGGAATCACCTAATCCAAAAAAGAGAACTATATACTTCCCATGTCTTTAGACTTTAACCAAAACCAAAACCAAAAAGTTTAGTATAAGATCGGATAATCCTGAAAAGGATAACCCTTTATAAAAAGAAAATCTATTCTTAATCTCTAAAATTTGTCCAACAAAACCCAAAGTTCAACGAGGACCATTCTATAATCAATTTTTCCATAAAATTATTCAAAGTAAACCAAACTAATATTGAAACTCAAATATTTGAAGGATTTAGTCACATAGTCTTCCAAGTTAAATCATAACATTTATCTCCAAACAACATCAGTTGCTCCTAAAGTCTCGTATTTAAAAGTAATTAACCTAATCACATATCCTCCATGATAGGTCAATCATTTTCATAAATAACCCAATATCAACTTACTCATAATTCATAAAATCATATAACTAAAAAGAATCAGTCAAACTAACAAGGGACTTCATGTAGTCCAGTGGTAGGTGATAAAAACCAGTTGCACTTTGGTAGTGGGTTCGATTCCCGCAGCTTTGTCCGACACGACGGGTAGTCAAACGGTCTGTGTGTTGTCCTTTTTCCAAAACTATATAATTCTCAAATCATTCCCCAAAAAGGGATAAAATCATCGAAAATAACCATAACATAATATTACCTCAATTTTATCTCATGCATTTCACTTCCATCATACCATATAGTAACCCATAATTACCTCAAAAGTAAGGATCATATAAACTCTAATTGTTATGTTTATAATTATTACCTAAACATCCACATCGATTTGGCAATCTCGTACATGATGCATTATAGAACCTACCACGGTTCAAGTGGTTGATCATGACTCCTTGATAGTTGGTTTAGAACGACCATGAGATTCCTCATTGAATCCCCCATTTTATCTAGTATCTTAATCAGAGAACCAACATAGTTTCTTTCAAACCTGTTGTCTCTTTATTGCCTGCTAGATCCATCCATTCACTAAAAACAGAAATGTCAGTGTGAGTATATCAACAAAACCATCATGTACTAATGAGGAAGGTAAACACTAAGATATACTTACTCATCCGCTTTATCTAAAACTAGGACTCTTTCTGAAATCCTATCCACTATGGTAATGTAACTTATTCATAGAGAATAACCTAACCTCTAAAGTTATCTAAATCGACCTTTGATACCATCTATAAGGCCCCAGCCTTAAAACTTACATAATCATGAGTTATTACAAGATTACACATTGAGGATCTTTTCAGGTCTAGAGTTTTGGAGAATTATATCATGAAACTTGCATTACATTTCATATTTAAACAAAGTGGTTACATAAAAGACAATATTTATTCTTCCCATCAATGGAAACATATTTAAAATAAAACATGGATTCTTTCTTGACACATCCTTGACACTATCATCATATCATGTACCTTTCCCTTGACCTATGAAAAACATTTAAAAACATGGGATGAGCATAAAAAGATCAGTAAGGGTTATAAAAATATGGAAAGGAAACATGAGTTCATATACACATAAGAATGAAATCATACTTTACCCATAAAACATAGGCACATTAACATACCTCATGAAATCATGAATAAATCATAGAAATCATAAGAAATAAAAGGTAAATTGAGGCATTCCTAACATTCTTATGTAGGGAGTAGCCCTCTTGGTTACGTTTGGAATACCCATCACAGTATATTCCCTAAATCTCTTCGGAGAAACCTTAACGTTTCACTCCTTTACATTTACCAATGCATTGGAGAGATATATCGGGCTCACCCGCCCTTAGTTTATCATGGAACCACCCATCTTCATAATAATGCCCAAGAACCTCAACATAATCGTATCACATTAAACATGCATAAAGGAAACATAACATTTCCACCTTTCAATCACAAGATATCAATATAACACATTGATATAAAAAAAATATGAAAACAATTTTCAATACCAAAATAAAAGAAAAGTAAAACATGGTATTTATTTATCTTTTAAAAAGAAGGTATGGCTTGTAGAGGAAGCCGAAACTCAAATAACGGTCACAGCGGCGGAGAAGTCGTTGTCGCCGCATACGTACGACAAAAACATTCCCTTTTGTCATTTAGTAAAACGCTTCGTATAAAAAAGATTCCTTTTGGATAAACGTAAAAGTCAAAGGGGTTTATACACCATATAAAATAAGGTTTTGTATAAAACAAAATATGCCTCTATGAAAGGAGATTGTGACGCAGTCCCATACAAAGATGGTATCCTTGGTTTAAGGATAAATCAATTACATAATTATGTGTGACAAACGAATACACCAAATATAAGTGGATGTTATGTGTAAAATAATAAAAGGTCATTCACACATATTCAAAGTATGACATATTCAATAACTACATGTTGAACCCAAAGAAATCGAAATTGGGTTAAGAAGTTCCCTTGACAGCCTATTGACGTCACATCAAAATGAGTTGATGAGAGATTAAAAAAAGGGTATCTCATCACATGGACATAAAATTTACATCAACAAGGATATATGAGAACATATCCCAACATAACAATATATAAATTAAAAGACCCAACAAAAGTAGTCTTTTAAAAAGAGGAGCGTGAAAGGTTCCCTTACCGACATGGGTATCTTTCGAAACATACACCTCGTGAAAGAAGGAAAATACAACATTGATGTAAATACTAATAAAAGAAATTATATTAAACAATGAGTAAAAAAAATTTCAATACATACACCACTCGAAGGAAATTCTGGAAAATGTAGCATAAATCTCACGGGAATAAAAGTGAGATGAAAAATCCCTTACGAAAACTCGGCAGCCTAACGGCGCCACGTAAAACTTCCAAAAATGGATTGATGAGATCAAATAGGGTATATAATCACAGTACAATAAAATTCATAGAATGAGGAATATAAAATAACATCCCCCATCATAACAAAGAGAAGTTCAAAAGAAGTGACATAAAGGATAGAACTTAAAGAGAAAGAGAGAGGTTAGATCTCTTATGAAAATTCGGCAGCCTAACGACGCCACTCAAAACATCCAAAATGGATTGATGAGAGAGAATAGGGTCTCTAATCATATGACCATTAAAAATTACTGTAAGAGTAATATAATATAACATCCCAATAACAAGAAAGATGAGCTTAGAAGGAATGACATAAAAGACTGTACTTAAAAAGAAAGAGAGGAGAAGGATCCCTTACCTCAGGTCCGACTTGACTCGATCATTCTTTAACGTCCTGAATAATAAACATGAGTTAATTTATATTTGCTTAAGAACCTTTTTAAAGTTCATTATTCCTGTTATATCACTTATTTCTATTTTATAAACATTATGAAATCATTTAAGTTAATAATGTTTGTTTTGTCAATATTTGGTTCTTAAGTCGAAAGTGAACTTATTACAATTACATGTTGTTCATGTGGTAAAAGGTTCATTATATCCAGAATGATATTCATGATTTGGATATCATATATATCATATATATCCATAATATACATGTATTTATAATATTACATAATCATTTAGAGTTAAGAAATGAAATGCACCGTTCATGGAGACGGTAAGCCGTACATACGCATGAATGCTACTTTCATTTCTATTTCATATTTTTATGGAATGGAATGATAATGATATAGAGGTATATTAAAATTCCAGTATAAAATTATATATAATAACTTTAAATCCATCCTTTATACGTCCCGCATATGGCATTAACGAATCACATCACTTTGAGGGGGCGGTAGTCCGCACTTCCTTAAATGAAGATATCACGTTTACCCATAATGGAAACCATAACGGTATGCCCAAAATAAAAAATACAGAAGCTTAAGGAAAAAATATAAATATCATATATCATATATAATTATAGTGTCATATTAATGGCCACCTTTGGAGGTGTTAAAATAATGTTGAACAATCATCGTTTCGGGAGGCCGAAATTCGCCATCCACAGAAACATTATGTTCTTTAACCATTAGATATAGGTGTGTGAAAGTGTAGCTCGAATCCTTCTTATAAAAACATCCTATTATATTGATGATACTGTATTTGTTACAAAAGAAATGAATAAAAAGAGTTTAGGTGGTTGGAGAAGCAAAATAAAACAAAAGGACTCAAGTGAAGACATTACCTTAAAATCGGGTAACTCCCTTTGGTTTGAGATCAAAGGCTTCCTTGGGAAGGCTTCTGCCAAAAGTGAGGCTTCAAGGAGTAAGAGAGGGATGTGGAGAGACAAAATGGGCAGAGGTTGGCCGAACCAAAGGCTTTGGGAGTGTGGGTAAGGAGGTAGAGGTGGGGGCCTTTTATAAGAGGAGAGGAGGGGCACACTTGGAAGGTAAAGAAAAGTCACTTTATTTTAAAATGTTATTCAGATTTAAGAGGTCCCACATTGATGTGTTTCGAGGATAAGGTGATAAGTGTTCGAAATCCACTCATCCAATAGGTTTGGGACATGTGTAAGTCTTAGATATTACATTATCATTCCATTTTATTTAAATCGTTAAATAATGAGGTCATCGCTGCATCATCATGATGTCATAAATAATTTAATTTATTTAATGTCTAAAAATTATAAAAAAAAATCACTATGATGTAGGAAATATTTTTATATTTCCAATGACTATTTATAGTAAAAAATATGACTTGTATAACACAATGTAAATTTTTTTTTAGTAAAACATCTCATGTTTGTGTCATTTTTACTTTAACATTAAATAAAAAGATATTTATGTCATTTTCCAACCAAAGTGGCTCCATGGGGTCCCCAAGCTGACCCATGGATTGTATTTGTCGGCCATGACACATTAAATGAGGGTAGGACATGTTTCAAGTTCATTTAATATTATTAAAACATTATTTTTACCTTAAACTACACAAATTACCTCTAATCGCGATTAAAAACTTAATAAGTTACTATTCACCAAAAATTATTTTTATCCCATTGAACAACATTTTATTTCTTAATGACAACCATTTAAGTCGGATTTTTTAAATCCAAAACACAAAGATGGAAAAATTTCATTTGAACAGAAAAATCAATTTTTATAAGTACGACTTAGTGGTTTCACTATTCATCAAAAATTGATGTTTTTCAGAAAAATCCCAAAAATTCACCCTAAGCTATATTTGATTTTCTGAACTCAAAAATGAAGTCTATTTTACAAAATTCAAAACATATAAGTCACATTAATTAATTTAATAATTAATTCCCGATGTCAGAGCAAAAAGCGTGTTTTTATGAAACAATAAGTATCGAAAGATTGACACTAGTTTAAGTCTGATTTCAAAGTGAAATTAATTCCAACGACCACTATTGGATTTAATGGTAAAAATATATTCTAATTTCACTTTAAAACCAATTCAAAAGATAATCTAATCATATAAATAGATTATATTAAAAAGTGGTTTTGCATTAAAATACAACATTTTATATTATTCATTAAAAATGAACTTTATCAGAAAGATACCACAAATTTACACAAAGTAAATTTTGATGTCCCAATTCTTAAGCAGAGTTTTATTTGGTCCAAAAGGATGTATAAGAGTGAGAAAAACTATATTTAATGACGGTTCTCCATCAAAAGGCGATAAGTGAACCTTTAGTGAAAACTATGGCATATACGCCTAAAATTGAATTCTTTTCGTATTTTAAGCCTTTATCTTTTATTGGATAAATGTAAAAACATTTAAAAACATATATAATCATATTGTAGTTATTTCTATCCAATCCTGCCAATAAAACGACTACATGTTAACTACTATAATATTATTTTATTATTAGAGTGCAACGTAAGATTCCCAAGAAACTTGTTGTTGCGTGTTGGGTACGCCATCGGGCATAGCATCCCCTTTAAAGTCATATTAATATTTTATTCAAAAATATGGATAAATATGAAAATGTCATATTCTTTATTAACCTGGGGTGTTACATGTAAAAACTCCAGTATCTTCAATACACTAGGATGTTAATATAGGAAGGATTATAGCAACACTTACACACACCTACATCTAATGGTTAAAGAACTTACTGTTTCTGTGGATGATGAAATTCTGCCTCACAAAACGATGATTGTTCAATATACTTCTAACACCTTCAAAGGTGGACATTAAAATGTCACTATATTTTTATATGATATATAATATGTTTCTGTTTTCCTTAAACTTCTGTATTTTTCATTTATGGCATTCCTTTATTGCTTCCATTAATGGTATACACGATATTTTCATTTTAGGAATTGCGGACTACCGCCTTCTCAAAGTGATTTGATTTGTTAATACCATATATGGTACGTATAAAGGATAGATTTAATGATATTATATATGATACCATAATGGAATTATAATACTATTATGTATCAATATGTTTTAATTCCACTAAAGTATGAGATAGAAATGGAAGTAGAGTTCATGCGTACATACAGCTTACCGTCTCCATGAACGGTGCATTTCATTTCTTATCCACAAATGTAATGTACTATTATAAGTACAGATATATAATGGATATATATGATGTATGTTACATCTAAAGGATGAATATAATTCAGGAATTAAAATATACATATCTCTCATTTAGTTTCAATTCCATTAATATGATATCGAAATAAAAGTAGCGTTCATCCGTACATACGGCTTACCGTCTCCATGAACGGTGCATTTTATTTCTTACCTCTAAATGATTATGTAATATTATAAATGAATGTATATACTGGATATATATGATATATATGGCATATACATCATGAATATCATTCTTGAGATAATGGATATTTGACTACGTGAACAACTTGTAAATATAGAAAGTTCACTTTTGACTCAAGTACCAAATATCGACAAAACGACCATTATTAACATAAATGATTACATAATGTTCATAACATGGTAATAAGTGATATAAAAGATATAATTAACTTGAAAAAGTTCTTATGAATGTAGAAATTAACTCAAGTTCATTATTCATGACATTAAAGAATGATCGAGTCAAGTTGGACCCGAGGTAAGGGAATATATCTCAATCTCCATTCATTGAGGCATATTTTGTTTTTTACACAACTTTCTATTATACGGTGTATAAACACCTTTGACTTTTATGCTTATTCAAAAGGAATCTTTTTTATACGAATCTTTTTACTAAACGACAAAAGGAATGTTTTTTTTGTCGTACGTATGCGGCGACAACGAATTCTCTGCCGCCGTGACCATTATTTGAGTTTTGGCTTCCTCTACAAGCCATACCTTTTTTTAAAAGAAAAATAAATACCATGTTTGAGTTTTCTTTTATTTTGGTATTGAAAATGTTTTTCATAATATTTTTATATCAATGTGTTGTATTGATATCTTGTGATTGAAAAGTGGAAATGTTATGTTTCCTTTATGCATGTTTTATTTGATACGATTATGTTATAGTTCTTGGGCATTGTTATGAGGACGGGTGGTTTTGTGATAAACTAAGGGTGGGTGAGCCCTATATTTCTCTCCAATGCATTGGGTAACATTAAGGAGTTAAACGTTAAGGTTTATCCGAAGAGATTTTGGGAATACACTATGATGGGTATTCCAAACATAACCAAGAGGGTTACTCCCTACGTAAGAATGTTATGAATGCCTCAAGTTACCTTTATCTCTTATGATTTCTATGATTTATTCATTATTTGATGAGGTATGTTTAAGTTCTAATGTTTTATGAGTAGCATATTATTTCATTGATTATAATGTATACATGTACTCATATTTCCTTTCCATATTTTTATATCCCTTACTGAGCTTTTTATGCTCGTCCCAAGTTTCTGAAATTTTTTTCACAGGTCAAGGGAAGGGTACTTGATATGATGATAGTGTCAAGGAAGAGTCAAGAAAGAATCCATGTTATATTTTGAATATGTTTCCATTGATGGAAAAAATGAATACAATCTTTTATGTAACCACTTTGTTTAAATGTGGAATGTAATTCAAGTTTCAAGATCTAATTCTATATAACTATAAACCTGAAAAGATCCTCAATGTGTAATCTTGTAATAAATCAAGATTATGTATGGTTTAAGGCTGGGGACATATAAATACAATGCATTAAATGATATAACTATAACCCAATAATAGGGTTCAGAACATATCCGAGAAAACATGCACAAGAACATAAAGCAGTTAATACCAAAATAACGAATAATAATGACATGTTATGAACAAAAAAATGAAAATATGATCATAAATATTTTCATAAAAATGTTTATGATTCTGGAATAAATTACTAATATTATTTAAATCATTATATAAGATGATTAGATACATATGAAGCATATTGGACATATGTTAATGGATAAAATAGAAAATATAATTTTTATCTGAGATTGTTCATTAATAAGTATTTACTGGGGTATATTTATCATTCATGTATATTATTCCTAAATATGTTTTTGAAAATATTATTTATATCCATTTACAATTTATTAATGTTAGTCTTACCCATTGGTAAATTTTTACTTAACAGTATGAATGGAATCTTTGGTCATTTTTAGTAAGAGGTATTTTTTACTTATCTGAAAAAATATGAGAAGAATGTTTTTTAACTTGTACAACGTCCACATATTTTTATGCTTTTATAATTATTTTTTCCTTGAAGCTTCACCTAAAATCATATAAGGTTATTTTAACTATAAATTATTTCTTCTAAATTTTTTTGTCATTTTAAATAAGGAAAATATTTTTGAAGAAGAAATGATATTTTCCTCAGGAATTAATTTCAAGTGTTTTATCAAAATTATTTTCCATCTATGATGAATCTATATAAATAGGGTTATATTTTAACCATGTTATTAATATGATTTGATAGATTTTTATTTATGAAATCCATTTTTTTATATCAATTATAATGAAATGATGTTTAAGAAACCCATTTTATTTCTTGGGAAATGATATGGTGAATATTTTTATGTTTTTGTGGCACACATAAGAATTGTTTCATTATGAGATAGATTGTACCAATATTCACCTCCAATACATTCAGAAATTATTCATATACCGTGAAAAAAACATGATTAGAATGGAATTTTAATTTGGTTTAGTAATATAGGACTCAACAAGGATTGAACTCGGTTCAGTAATGGACTTTTTCTGCTATGATGGTCCCAACAATGAGCATCGACTAATATGAAATGATTTTCTATGCTTATGTGTGTATAACAAAAAATTTCAGGTCTTCTATTCTGAATATTGGGATTACATTTTACTTTTATTATTTATCCCATGGCATGATATTATGTTCATTTATATGAAGGATAATATTATCAAATGTAATGTTCTTATGATTATGATATGATCGATATTTCCCTTGTTTACCCTTACTGATCATTTGATCTCACCCTTTCATATGTTTCATTTCCAAAGGTCAAAAGGAATTTTATTAAGTAATATATTTAAAAAATATAGTCTATTTATGAATAAATAAGTAGGAGATAAAGTGGATTCTTTATAAACTAGTTGTTTATGTTTCCCAGTTTATAGAGACATTAATCCTATACGGTACTGGCACGATTTTTATTACGTTATGCAATAAATAATATTTAATTTAGAAATAATATATATTTGTAATGTATGGGCCCTTATATTTTCTATTTTTCTTGACTTGGGACACATTAGGTGGGAGATAGATTAGTTGGGATTTGTCTAGTGAAAATATGAATGTTCCTGGCCCCCACTACAAAATGGACCTCAGAGTTTCCATAACGTGGGTAAATTATTTTTTATTATTATTGTTGAGTATAATATCATTGGGTGATTTATATGATGTTGGTATGTGATTTATTAAATTTATAGTGTGTTCATGAATCATGACTAGGCATGTTGTTTCACATGAAATATATATATTGGTCGTTGTGTTGTATAGGAGCTAAATAATTACATTCCTTGATTTGTTTTATTTGTTTGAGATATTTTCTATTTGTGTGATATGTCTATGTTTAATGATTTTATGATATGTCTATATTGGCATTAATTATTTGGACTAAGCATACTATTGTGTTAGTATATATATGATTATTGTGACTAACATGAAAGGAAAAAACAATGGTTAGTCTCACTAGTCGTGAACCATGGGTTAAGGGGAAACTATTAGAGAAACCATTTTGAATCCCATATAACATTAGGAATACAATGTGTGATCACTAATTTTGGTAGTGATATAGTAAGGTTCTAAATGTTCCCCCTATTACAAAGATGTGACAAAGGTATTTTTATATCCAAACATAGTGGACTGAGTTGACTAAGTAAGCCCACTGGGTATAATTCACATGTAAGAGAAGTGAAAATATTGGGATAATTTTTGAATCCTAAATATTCAAAGAATATAACACCATCATTGAAAATAATTTAGGATTATTTTTATGTCAAATTTAAATTTTTCAATAAAAATCAATTATTAGATGAATGAAAGATTATTGCGAAAGGATAATAGCATTTTTCACACATTGTAATTTTTTATGGAATATTTTCAATGTTTGGAGCTCATATTGAATGAGATTATGGGGACTAATAATCCATGCTTAAGATATAATTAATATATTATGTATATTATATAACCCATGTTATATTTTTTTTAAAATAATTGATCATATCCCAAATAGTGTTTCATAAGTGAAATATAAGACAACCATTAGCTCTAGGTTGAGTTGTTTACCCAATCAAATATATAAAATTTGTGTGTGTCAAAGATTTAGAAACATCACAAGAAAAGATAATTTATTTTATATTTATATATATATATATCATATAATAATTAAATATCTCTCAAATGGTGCATCGTATGAGTAATTTAAGACCACTTTTAGGTCAAGGATGAGGGTTTGACCCTCAACACAACATTATATTTGTGTGAATTAATCATTCGGTAAAATAACATATGAGGATTACATTTCTAATTTTTAAGATTGATATTTATTAAAAAAATAATTAAACAAATATCAAATGATACATCATTTGAGATGTCAGATATAACAAACTAAAATGAGTGGCATGGTTTATCATTGGAATGAAATAAAATTTTTTGGCATCGGAATTTTGGTATGATTACACCTTGGGATAATGTACCTAATATATTAATTATAATATTTTCTAAAAAATAATTTAATATCTCCCAAAATTTTCCTCATATGTAAAATCTGAGACCATAGTTACATCCTAAATATGGGGTTTATGAAAACCCAATTTTAGGAATATTTTTATATACATTTCAATGGTTTGATATGATGTTATGATCTAAATTCCCATGAATTCTAATGATTTTCTCAAAATGATGGATTTTGTAATAGAGGGAAAATGAAAGGATTTAGATGAATAAAATTATATTATATTTGGTTTTGAATTACATATATAATTTATGTGGTTAATATTTTCTTGAATTTTAATACATACAATGTTTTCAAATTAATATTCTTCCTGATTTTACCAAAAATTTACCTTCAAACCAGAATGCCTCCACTTAATGGGGGCACACCATATAACTCTCTCAAGGGGAACCAACCAGCCATTCCTGCCCATTTAGGAATCCACCCATTGATAAATATGGGGGGATTAGGCCCCAGTAGTATCCGCTAAGTAAGAAATATATGTGATTCATAGGTAAGGAAAATCCCTAGTGCTTTGGTGCATGAGATAACTCTATAACTCAGTGGCAGGTGAACTTTGTTGAGATGGGATAGTCCAGAATAGTGGGTTGGTGTCCTTAAACCCCACACAACTTCATTTATTTATGTGTTTCACATGATCATATTTAATTTCTAACACTCAAAATCTATGTTTCATGTTTGGAAAAAAATATTTGGATTTATATTCATATTTTACAGAAACTCCATTTTATCCACACAGCTCTACATGCCTCACCTTAGAAACAGAACTCTTCTACAATCCTTCGTTGTCACCAACATTTTCAACACCTTCCACAATTACAATCTCTAATAAATCCCCATGTTCGACACTTTTTTTGGATAATGTTTTATCTTTATCACCATGGTAAGGCTTGAAAACACCTCAAATCACCCTCTCAACCCAAAGAGTCCTCCATGATCCAATTTTGAGATTCATCTTACCATGTAAGGGCCAGAGGAAATATAAGATCTTCATTTTCGCTGCTACCCTGATTCCACATGTACAACTACATAATTCCTCACAATAATCCCATGAAGAGGCCCACGACTATGCCCATGGACATACCAAAATCTCCCCACTAAAAGTACAAACATTTGAATACTTTGGTTATTCCAAAATATTATCATCCCACAGGTCTCACATAATTCATAATAATTAAATTATTTGGAGGTCTTATAACAAGGATTTCATGAAGTGGAGATACACCCTTGATAATTATAGAAGGAGGAAACTTCATCATTCCTCTATAAAATGAGGTGATGCCCACTCAAATAGGGAGTTTGACTATCCACTAGTAATAAGGATATGATATGTTTGCTACAACTTTAATTTTAACATTCATTTTTTTGTTGTTTATTTTTTATTCTATTTTATTATTAATGTGTTTTTAATTTAATTTAATTAATTAATAAATAAATAAATGATTATATCAGAGTGTTTTCTCTAACCAATTATTCTTCTCATTCCCTTATACTTCTTCTCATTCTTCTTTTCATTTTACTAATTGAATTTTTATTATTATTTTAATTTAATTTCTTCATATTTAATTTCATTTATGTTTTTCATATATATATCTCTCCCTATATCTTTATATGATCTTATTTTTATTTAATTTTCTTTTTTAGTTATTTTCTCACCATAGCCCATGAAAAATAGACCAAAAAATTGAGGGTATAACCCAGGGCATGGTGGGGGCGGGAGATAATTGGTTTTCCATTTTAATTCATTACATTAAATAATATGTTTCATTGGTTTTTTGGTGAGAATGGGCAAAATGAATTACTGTGGTGTATTTCAACCACATAATAAAAACATAGACATTTATATTACTTATTTAAATCATTCCCCCCTTTCCAATAAATATTAACTCTTCATGAAATGTAGTTTATCCATTTAGTAGATGAAATGACATACTATGGAGTCGGGCCTTGGAAGGTTTGAAATTCTAGATTGAGGTGTGTAATAAACCTAGATCATAGAAGGAGGTGGAATTAGTATTTCTAAATCATTAATGATATCACACCAATAAATAAAAATAATAGTAGTTTAACAGTTATATTTCACAATTAAACTATCAAACTACATCTAAACACCAACATGGAGAATGATGTAACCCATAAACCAAAACACAAAGGACAAATTCTTTCTTTTCTAATCCCAAACATTCATTTCATTTTAGTTTACTTTTTATCATTTCATTTATCTTATCAGAATCCATTAATTTCACTGATTAAATAAAAATAACCAAAAATAATTTTTTTAAATCTATTTGATTAAGTAGGAGAACAATTTAGAAAAATCATCAAGTGATATGATTCTAATAATCCTATGTGATGCATTAAAAAATTAATTTTTCCCTTTTCTATGACATTCTACAGGAGTGTTGTCAAAACTGGCATCGATGGTTGAGATTTAATCAGTAGATTATTTATTTTTTCTATTTTCACATTCGATTTATTTTTCATTTCTTTAAAAAAACCTTATAAAATTATTTTTCCAAGATGTTTGAAAACATAACATATCTTTATGCATGAAACAATTCCTCACACATGCAGGATTAAAAAGAAGAAGATGCAAGCTATCATAAATCTTATGTGTAAGAATTTCCAAAATAAATAGAATAACTAGTGTGAAAATTGATATAGCCTTTGAATATATTCTTACATTGATTAAGAAACTAGAACCTAAGATACATATGTGAGATTAAAAATATTTTCATGATTTATGTATGGAATGTTATAAAAAAACATTATCAATGAGAAGATGAAGAGCTATCCCCATTGAAGGAAAACACAACCCAAGTGGTGGAATTTGATAAAAAGTTGGAGGAGCCTAACTACAATCCTCTATCCATTGAGATCCAAAAACATGAGGCACTCATCATTGAGAAAAAAATTGAAACAAAACTAATTAATGGAGATGATATAATCTCAATATCTATTTCATTTGATTTTATTCAATATAAATTGTGTATTATTACCCACTATTTTTAATGTCCTAATTTGGTCAATCATTTTTATTCATTGGATGAAGGTGATAAATAAACACATGAACCAATATATAAAGACATATAG
Source organism: Viscum album (assembly GCA_963277665.1). Classification (NCBI taxonomy): domain Eukaryota; kingdom Viridiplantae; phylum Streptophyta; class Magnoliopsida; order Santalales; family Viscaceae; genus Viscum; species Viscum album. Next base: position 150,754,154 of record OY728134.1, on the reverse strand, counting down.
ATCCCAAATTTTGATGAATAAACATATAAGGAGGCCCATGAAGAAGTACCAACAGTTGATACTAAAGAGTTCATGATAAAGGTAATTCAAATTAAATGGTATAAATTACATATTAAGATTTTAAATTTAAATTTTAATCAATTAAAAATATTTAGTTACTTTCCCTTTGAACATTCAATTAATTTAGCCTATGTTGAGATAGAACTGAAGATGGATAATTTTCCACAATTTAAAAAAACAGAAGTGGAAAATCCATACATCATCATAACCATATGATGATAGTTTTAACTAATTTGTAAAGGGGGTGGATCCGGTATACCCTATCCATGGATCATACCTCAACAAGAAGGAATAGGTGGAAGCTAGGAAAATCCAACTATGCTGGTTCATGTTTATGAAGTTCCATCCACCAAAAGGCTTTGGATAACTATTGGTACCACCCTCTAGTGGTTTTCAAAATTTAGAGCCTACATAGAGGTTCATCCCAACATTAATATTTTCATTATTTCTAGTATTTAAAACTTTTTATTCTAGTATGAAACTCACGTCATTTTATATTTTTTAGTGTAGATAACAAGATCCTTATGCTTAATTGGGTGGTTTTATTTTGTAGAATCATGATGGCACCAGGCATCCCCAATAAGTGTAGAAAAAATGACAATGTTTCATGGTATATTAATATCACTTTTAATGTTTATGTTCAAACAATCAACATTATTTTCAACAAAATGGTTTAATTTTTAAAAATGGAGATTTCAATCCCATACTTGAATTCAGGAATTACTTAACATATCTAGGCGACCTTATTTTCTTGGTAATAATGTGAATCTATGTTTTGAATTTCAATTTTTATGATTATGAATGATTTAAATAGAGAATTGGATTATTAAATTTAATAATGGACATTAATATATGGACATATATTTTGATGTGATATATTGATTCATATAAATGATTTTTTCAAAGAATTTTTCATGAATTAAATTTACAAAATTCTTATGAATTGATTTATTATTATTATATATTTTTTGTGTGATTGTATAACTACATAAGTTCTATTCCTGAGAGTATTTATATACCAAGTAATTCTTATTTACCATGATAATATTTTGTTTCTGATATTGGTACTTGACACCGACCAAAAAATTCATTTGAACTTATGAAAACCATAATTATAGAAAACCTAATTTACAAAGATAGAGGTATATTTTGACCAAACAAAATGCCATGAAACCCACCATAATATTAATCCTTCTATTATCCCATTGAGTCTATGAATATCCTTTTTATGATGGAGCCATGTTTCAATATAATTTTTCTATTACTACCCTTATCTTAGTGTTTTCATTATATTTTAATATAGAGTGGGGTTTGTAAAATTCATAGTAGAAGAGATGAAATATATTTTAAAGAAGATGTTTAGGGTGATAATTGTGGGAATCAAGAATGAAATTTTTTTTATTTGAGTATTGTACACTTTATTGTTTTTCCCTCTTAAAAAAGGAATAAAATGACCCAAAGCAAAAAAAATGAAAAATTTGTTATGATTTTGAAAGTAATCCCAATTATTATACCAATGATTTTTGTCTCAAGTAGTTATGTTGTGTATGTGAGGTATATTATAAGAATAACATTTGAAAAAGAAATAAAAATTATAATGTTTTTTAAAAATAGAATAAATGTAATGAATGTATCAAAATGGTTCATAAATCATTCATTATTATTTCCTATGATTAGGATTATACAATTAGTTTTTGGGGGAGTGGGATTTTTTGCATTTTTAAGGGGATAATTTCATTACACTTTCTCTTTTTATATCATTCACTATATTTAGAGAATTACTTCCTCTTTATACCAATATTTTTAAACATACGTTGCTACCTACCTTAATACTCAGAGTCATTAAAACCATAATAACAAGACCTCATGATATTATATACCTTTTTACATAATATGTGGATAAACTATTTCCTTAACAATATTAATGTACTAGGATAATGTTCTCAGGATTTTAGAATAACTCTATTTGAATTAATATCATTATTGACGAGTAATAATGAATCTAAATAGAGGTAGATCATTATTTGTAATTTGTAATAATAAATATTTCAAGTAACTTAAATGAAAGAGTAGATAAGTTACATATTTTTTTAATAGGATAAATAAATGTTATATAATTGATTGACACTTTTAAAAATGTGAAATTAAATTGATATTTTATGTGTATTTTTGAAATTTTGATTTGGCATTGAAATATATTTTATTTCATCACATTGAAATTTGATTATTTTTAGAATAGGTAACCTCATGCATTAAGTTTTCAGATTTTATCCATGTGAATACACATCATCAAATTATGTGGGTAATTGGAAAACAAAAAAATCATTCATATTTTTATGTAATTTTCAATTGTTTTAGATGTGTTTTTCATCAAAATTCCAATGAATTAAAAAAAATTAATAGTGGTAATTTTTAATGGAATGGTTGAATATGGATTTAAATGAATAAAATGATGTTATATTTGAATTTTAATTTTATTTATAAATTCATTGATTTTTATTTATTTATTAGTTTTAATTATTACAATGTCTTCATATTCATATTCTTTATAAGTTTACAAAAAATTTACCTTATAACTAATGAGTGTCAACTAAATGGTGGAATTCCAAAATGATGGCTCAATGAAAGTTATCTATCCTTGACATGACATATAAGAATTCTCCAAGTGGAAGGTTATCGGTGATAAGTCATGTGTGGTGGTCTTGGGGATGAAATTTGCAGGATTCATAGTTGTAGATAAGCCAGTGTGTGTCAGTGCATGGGGTTACTCCGTATAGAGGTAAGAGATGAAATTCCTTAGGATGTAGCATTCCACGATAGCTGGAATGCATCCTCTAGCACCCAAATGAAATCGGCGTTATTGTAGTAACAAATTAACATATATAGAGTATCATTTTATATTCTTTTAAATTTCAATTTGAGATGATAATTATTCAGGTTACTATTCAAATTATACAGAAGTGTCGTGTTTTCATCCCATCATTATGTGCCTCTCCTCAATTGCAAATATTCACTGTCCCCCACCACTTCTACCTTTATCATAAATTTTTTCCATTGTTGTAATATCTATAAAACCTCAATTTTCTCTAATTTAGGGGTAGAATTTCGATCCCTATCACCATAATAAAGACTGACAACACCTGATGTCACCTCTATAGCCCACAGTGATCTTTATGACCCAACTTTGAGATTCATCTATCCACAGGATGATCAGATGACACTAAGGAGCTCCACTGTCACCAAATACACAATTTCTAGAATCTTCCATAATGGTACCAATACTGAAACCACTAAATAAATCCAAATAACATTCTCATTCCAATTCCCAAGAACATATTGAACCCACACCACTAAAATTTAAAACACACGAATACATAAGATAATTCCAAATCCTATATTCACAGGGGTCTCATAGTATTAAATATCATTGAAGGATGTGGATATATTATCATATGTAGATCTAGAAGTGCAGATACACCGATTACCATTTGTGTAGGAGGACACTCATCAATGTCTCTATAAATGTAGGTGATTCCCACTAGAAGAGGTAGTTTGACCACACACTTTGGAGGAGGATAGGATTTGGCCGATACCACTTTTGATTCTTCATTCTTTTGTTTTCTTTTTTTATTCTATTTTATTTTTAATGTAATTTTTATTTAGAAAATTTCATAATTTACTCATGCATGATGTTTTCAAAGTGTTTCCAATGCCCCATGATTTTATTTTATCTATTCTTCTTCATATCTTTAATTATATAGAAGTTTTATTATTAAATTTTTAAATTTATTTTATTTTATTTTAATCTTCTTTTTTATTTTAATATATTCATATGTATATATCTTTTTATCTATCTTCATGTTATTTTATTTTCCTTTCTTATTCTCTTCTCATCATACCACCATGGCCTCTTACCCTAAAAAATAAGGGATAACTCGGGGCATAGCTCGAGGGAGGTAAGTGCTGTTTGAATTTCATTATATTATTAAAATCCTAAGTAATCATATGTTTTTCAGGAGGAAGAGTTTAGTACTTTTGTGTGGTGATTTTTAACTATAAATTTGAAATAAAAATCATCTTTATTATTTGTTTACTTTTTTACATCCCATTCACTAAAAATATTATCTTCATGTGATGATGTAGATCAATATAGTGGATAAAATAATATATGATATAGTTCGGTCCATAAAGATGATACATTCTCAATTGAGGTGTGTCATTAAGCTTCATTACAGGAAGAAGTGGAATTAATATTGTGGAAGGAATTCAATATTTCCCATTACTAAATAAATTAATACTATTTTTTATTGTGATATTTCATTATTAAACTATCAAAATAAATTTAATCACCAAAAAAGATAACGATAGAACCCATAAAACAAAACACAAAGCATAATTTAATTATTTTATATTAAAATTCTATCATTTCATTTTAGTTTGTTTTTTTCATTTCATTTATCCCCTCAAAATCCATTGGTTTCATATAATAAATAAAAAACAAAAATAATCATTTTAGGTGAATTGGATTATGTATGATAACAACTTAGAAAGATACTCAACTAGGCTGACCCAGGTCACCCTCTATGTTATATTGGGAAAATAAATTATACTTTTTCCACACCCTATTACTTGAATTCAATTATTTTACCCCAGGTGAGATATAACTTTTTTCTACATCAGACAATTCGTCACATAACACACGATAATAATTTTTTAATATTTATTAATATTATTATTATAATTTTGTTTAATTAAATTAATTTTTTATTAAATTTCATCTTTTTAGATATCCAAAACTGCATTATTTTTCTTGAATAACCTCTAAAACCTTTATTTTCATACAGTTTTGATCCATTTAGAATTTCACCACATTTATATGGTAAATTAAAATAGGTCTCCATCAATTTTGGTTGAACTAGGATATTTAATTACCAATATTTACTGACATTTATTGTTTAAACAATAATGATTATAGTTACATTTATATTTATTATTAATAATATATTATTATTATTATTATTATATTTTGAAAACAGTATTTTGGTGTGTAGAAAATCAAAATGTATACCAAAATATATGTGGTTGGTATATATATATATAGTATATGTATATATATTGGTGTATATATATTATGTATATATATATGGATGGTCTTTTAAATATAATTAATGGATGGCCTTTAAGATAAATTTAATGAAAGGATAAACTGTATTAATAGAAATAAAGAAATAAATAATTTTTTTAATTAAGGAGGGGTCGTGGGGGCGGTGTATAGTGAAGTTGAGAGGATAAATACATACCCAACAAACTGATAGAAATATTCATATAATTAATGGTATTAATTGGTTTTAAATAAAATTATAAAAACATATAATTAAATGGAATTGTTGGGGGAGAATAATGAGCAGTGTGTATTGGGATATTTCATTCAAACCTCATGTTACCTATATCTATCCCTTCATCTCTCTTATATTCTTTTTTATTTTGTATTATATTTTTCATCAAATTTCTCTCCTCGATAACTATTGATATATTGATCATATTTACGCACCATTGGATCTGTTGGGTTCACCTCGACAAGTGAAATTTTAATAAAAATTTATGATAAAAGATCAGCAAGGTTATTTGTCCATATTTATTTTAATATTTTTAATTATCCATGATAATGATAATTATGAAAAATATAAAACATTGATGGATAAATTATTCATTCATATTTTATCATCTTTTTATTTTGTATGAGTGTGGTTTGAGTGATGAAGAAATTTGTAAACCACAACATCGACATAGACAACTATAAAGTAGGAAGTTCCATACTTCATGAAGTCTTTTTTACACTTGTTTCCATTATATATGTTATGTGTTGGGATGATTGATATTTCTTCTTAAATATGATCACATGTGGTTTTTTATATACCCAATGAGACCTGTAATGATTCTATGACTAATACTAGTGTATCATTTTCAATGATTGATTGTACTCGCATGATGTTATGTTGGTTGAATTATCTCTCATGATGATATATTATGATATGATTTCCAATTATAATCTCTAAATTTTATGCATTTTACAATTATTTGAGGTATCATTCTAGGTGTACATAATAGGTCGACATTGATGAGCTATTTTTCCATTAGATGTGGAGTTCACTTAACTTGCAACGATGGGGACCATAAAACCTATAATTGGGCGGAGATAAGAGGGGATTTCACATTGATATTTCAATCATGACCAATTTAATGGGCTACATGACACTTAGTTTATTTACAAGGTGAGAATTTGATGCCTAGTTGATTTTATAGTGGAATATATAATTCCTAGTTATTTTGAAAGAATAATTCAATACATAAGGATAGAGATATGATTATTCGATGGATCTATGTTGAGGATGAATATAGGGAACCAAAATCCAAGTATTATGTTTCTTGATATCTACTTGATTTGAGACTAGTACACCCAATTTTTAGTTCATCTGCGAGAATAATGTTTAATACCTACTTGACTTTTGAGTGGAACAATTGATGTATGGATGCTAACAAACTTGGTTTACCTATGGACTAGAGTGATCCAATTTCATGTACACATGATAGTAGGAGTTTCTCAAAAAACAATTTTCATATCATTATGGCTAGTTTGGTTTCTACAAAATTATTCTTTATCATCCTGCATGGATCCGAATAAGGTATCACTTGATATTTTTTACATCTTGGATAGCTCATGAAAACTCATTGTTACATTGTATGTTTATTCTTATTATAAATTAATTATTTTTATGGTATACAATATTGTAATTTTATACACACGGTTGAGTATACATTGGTGGTTTCCTACTGGGTTATTTACTCACTCCCTACAAGGTCATTTCAGAGCTCTTTTAGATTTCAAAAAGTACCTGAAAAAGGGCATGATCCCCATGATGGATAGTTTATTATAGGGGGATTAATCTAGGAGCAGACCGTGAAAGCCTTCAGAGGAACCCATTGTTTATTTTTTTATTTTCATTTATTTCCATGTGAGTCATAACACTTTGGGATTATATTTTTTATATTTATGTCACATAATTAGTTTTCTCATGTCTAATCTAATAATATATTTATTATTTTTCATTATTACCAATCATTTGAGAAGATACTAAGGGGATAGTCCCCCCCCCCCAATATCATACATATACCCAAATTTCTTGTCAAAAACCTCTTGTGTACCGGGAGGTGCACATGATGTCATGTTACCTTTCGACATGGACTATGTATTTTAGGTCAGGATGTTTTACCTTTGGGGTATTATAAAATTGGGGGTACCCCCATCCATACTGATATGTATAATGGGTTAATCCATATTCATAAATCCAAGGAATAAGGATCGAATAATATTATTCTTACAGTGGGTATACTATATTTAGTCGAATGAATGATTAATAATTAATTTTACCCACCACTTAATATCTACATCAACACATGGATCATGATATATCAACATTATCTTAGATCAAACCCCATGGAATCGGGAAAAAGGACCATTATAATTCAACCTGCACATGGGACTAATAATTCTTAATATTCTATTTTAGATAATGAACAATATAAAACATATAGTTATTATATTAGATCAATGTAAAAACTATGTATTTGGCTAGTTGGAATTTTTGGGATGTTTTATAGTGAATGGATATTACCATCCCAAACTACACACACAAGGGTTAGTGATTCAACTTTTTTCTTAGATTCACATCTTTTATCAGAGAAAAAGTTAAACCATTACATACCAACATGGTAAGAATCATTGAAAATCAAGTTCATGTTCAAGAGGAAAAGACTCTTTATTGGATATGTAGCATGATCTAACTCTTTTATGGATGAAAAATTGGTTGTATAAAGGGATATATTCATATGATAACTATTTTTGATTCAATGTTTGCATTTTTGAACAACATGTTAGAAATACAAATCATATAGCCAAAACCATTTAATACTCATGACATGGAAAATGTTATAGGGAACTATTTATTGATTTTTTCAACCCTTATAAATAACTTATAAAAATAGTAGAAGCTAATACTACTAGAATGATAGATTAAATATCATAGAAAATCTTTATGTTGGATTGGGTGATTATAGTGAGTATTGACTGAGCCTCCATTTGTGAGACAAAAGTGTTTCACTTATTTTGATTCAAATTTCAATGTGTTTAGGATGTAGGTACATCTCCCAATTTTGAGGTGTGTGATGAGATATGTTCTATGCTCTGGTGGGATTTTTTTTAATGTTGATACATAAATACATCAATCCTCAAATCGATAATCGAATGGATGCTAGAATATATGGTATATCCTTAAAATATTCTAAATTATGGTCTAAATTCTATCAAGTCTTAGTACTAATAGGATATATTTAATGGAAATTTGGACCACACTTTATATTTAAGAGGTATGTTTATAATGAATTGATTGGGGAAGTGATTTAATTAATCAAGGATTTGATTCTAATGATGGTGAGATTGATGATATCAATAATAATTACAAGGATATTAATATGTAGTGAAAAACATATATATTATACTATTTAATGATTCTATAACATAATATTATCAAGAATATCTGGTTGATTAAAGTTCCTCATAGTTTTTATTCACTCATTATGAATCTATTTTCAAAATGGAGTTGGAAGATAATGTTTTCATGAAAGATGACCACTCATATAGAATCTCTATCCAAGATGTGGTATTCATAGGGATGGTTTATAGAGTCTATTTATAAGACTTGTTTGTTGTACTATTTTGGATTCCATTTTCAATCAGTGGAGGAGTTTATTCCATCACGCTATTATGGGGGTTGTTATGAGTTACATCCATTGATCCAATTGCAGTTTTTGATAATATTGAATCATAAAAAGATTATTTATTTATTAATTTTCGACCAACTGATGATCTAATTTGTCAATCAATGTAATGTTCTAGATCATTAACTATATTCTATGAAGGATGAGTACTGAGAAGAGCTATCTCATTGACACAAAAAAATCATTCTAATATGAGAAGTAATTCAATAAGGACAAGAGTGGGGATGTGATTTCGTTGAGTTAGACTCTACAACTGATGTGGGAGAGACCCATATTATTTGTTTCAGTAATAATGGTAATGAATTTCAAGAACATTATTTCCCAAAAAAAATTATCAAATGTGTCTATACCTAATATGATCATGATACTCATGTTGATCAAATCCATATTCAGTTCTAATTACTTATTTATCATCTTCATAGACCACATTAAAAATTACCATTATTCAAGAGTTATTTATTTGACTAGATGATGAAGTAGGCACTAGTTTTTAATCCATATATATGTAAAAAATAATATGTGAAATGTAATAGAATAATATTTATTCATTATTCAATTACAATCATGTAACTGGGATGGGGAAAATGGATAATCATATCTGGAAAAACATTGTGTCTTTTTGGTGGACATTATCAATTAAAAATTACTACATTCTATGATAAAACAAAAAATTGATGCATAAGAATGTATGGTATTTCAATAAATAGATATTCATGAATTTGAATTTTCAATCTATTATGTATAGTTACTACATTGGGATATGTAGTATCTAAATCAATGTAAAATTAAATAATAATGACTTCACGATAGGGTGGATACTCAAAAAATATATATATATAAACATAAGTATTTAATTTGTAGTCATGAAGGAATACATTTCATAGTTTTTAGTGGTAACTGATTTTTGTATATATAATAGTCAAAAACTAGAAATGTAATTTGAACAATAATTTAAGATATTTATGGAATAGGATTCCAACAAATAGGATCTCAATCAATCAATTGATTCTTTCTATGACAAAGTAATTTATTTAGAAATTTAAATAGTAATATCATTTTGTATAGTTATTATATATTTTAAAAAACATTGTTTTTATTTTTTCATGGAATGCTCTATCTTATGGATATTCCTCGAACTTTTTTCTTAAATAAAAATCATTATCTTAATACTACAATGAATTCATTTAAAACATGATTCTTGGAATATTAATCCTTGATAAATTATAAAACAAACAATGTGCGATGACATAATAAATGAATCTACCCAAACATTAAATTGAAATGGGATTTGTAATTCATAATCTCAATATATTTTAAACAAATGATGAAAATGGTTTGGATCAATCATCATTATGGAATATTCACATAGATGGATATAGAAGATATGGTATGCAATGTGAAAATCAATTAATTTATTTTGAGCATAACAGATAGGGAAAATTAAAATAAAGTTGTATTTTTTTCTAAACATGTATTGTTCGAACAAAATATATATGTTTGATATAAAATTCATTTACCATCATGTTAATTCAAAGTAAGTCCATTCAGATATGGGGACATGATCGTATCAACATAATGGAAATTGGGGACATGAATGTATCATCAAAATGAAAATCATGGAGATGGTATTTTTGCATAACATATTTTAAAAGTGGGTTGAATTAGCCTAAACTCACATCTCCCTAACCTATTTAAAGATTATATAAACCATTACGTATTTGAATAATACGAAAATGCCACCTATTTTTCACATATATATAGACCTACAAAGCTTGTACTGAATGGTTTTTGACTAAATAATTGTCCTAATAATCCTTTAAATCTTTTTATTATTATGCATTATAATTTATGATTCACGGTAATTGAAAGGATTAATATTTATAAAAATATATTTTTTGACGGAAAATATTTTATTTATTTTTGACCTTATATGATCTATTCATTTTTTCTTCCAAAGACAATAAATTTTTACTAGTATACATGTTGTGTAGGGCTGGGTAATAGATACTCAACATTTTCAAAGGCATAAATTTATCTTTTTCAACCTAATGATTACAATTCATAGTTTCATTGGATTTTTTTATTCATTCATGTTAATTTATTTATGGTACAAATGCTTAATGTCAATTAAATTTTACTAAAATAAAGATTTAGTTTATAGACATATAGATTATCACAGAAAAATATATACTCTATATAGAAAAAATAAAAAAGTGATACCAATATAATTGTATAGGGCCATATTAGTATAAATGTATTTAATAAAAGGATTCACAATATTTAGGGTAATTTTTATTAGATAGATGTGATTTATTGTGTCCTAAATGAATGTTTTGAGAGGTTATAAGAATTATAATTCAATTTTAACTGGTTATGAATCTAATGTATTTTAAAAATTAAATTATCTAATCTATCAAATAATTATTTTAAATAGATATTATATGATAAAAATTGACCATTTTCAAAATAAAAGTCCCATTACCGTACTAGTATATAAACATTATGAAGAAGATAACAATCCAAATTTAATGAAAATTTCAATTAAAATTCCCTTGAGGGTGTGCTGGTTTATATGATCTTCTCAATGTACTTATTACCAGTCACCATGTAGAAGGATTCATCATGATTCAATGTACTTATTACCAGTCACCATGTAAAATTTGCAGTGATTCAGATTTTAAAAATATATAGTATAATATATGGGAAGAGATTATTAAGATGATATTCAAAACATTCATGTTAATAACTAAAGAATATTTTGTTTCTATAAAAGGATAACGTTTGGAGAAGTGGATTATGATTTATGGATGGGTTTGAGATATATGGTCTTAATATCACCATATATCCTATAATAATAGGAATCAAGACACATATTGTTCTAAGAATAAATTATATCATTATATTTTACATTCAAATATAGAAATACACAATAAGAATAAATATAAAAAAGTCTCCCGGGAAGGGATTTTATGATGACAAAATTTATATTTTGGTAAACAATAAGATGTTTGGGCATCACTATATATCCTATAATAAAAGGATTCAAGCATTACATGGTTCTTTGACAGGGTTAAAATCATTCAATATAATACAAGAATAATCAGGGGAAACCTATTACAAATAAATAAGGAACCATATACCAGGTAATGATGGTTATTTGGGGGGAATGAAACCTCAATATCAACCAAGTATAAAGGTCCATGATCCAACATATATCATATGATACTAGGAATCAGGCCACATATAGCTCTTGGAAAAAATGACTGTATAAATTTCTGAATAGTGTGAAGTGAAATGATGATATAGTGAATGGGGAGCTTAGTTGGAGAATGATGAATAAAACTTATCATGAACTATAAAGGGTCTCAATAATAATAGTAAAATGGTACAATCATAATGTTTCACCACTGGATGACCAAACTAGAATTAGGGATCCCAATAACTAGGGTAGAGTTGAGGGAATTATAGTGAATGTGATTTGCAGTTGTTCCTAGTGCAGAATTATCATATAACTACACAAATCAAGCCACACATAACTCATATTCATTATCCAAAATGATATATTTATACTAAGGATGGAATGATACATGTTTATTATAGTGATGTATTATTAAGGGAAACTGATGGGAACAACTGAGGTAACAGTCATTTGGATTGAAGGTAAATTTGAAGTGGATGAAATTTTTTTTTCATCCTAGATTAAGGGATAAATACATTACTATATAAACCATGAAATAAAGAATCAAGACAGAAACAGTTTATATAATATAAATTAATTTCTGTATTTTTTCAGGGATTTTGGATTGGCTGTAAGCCCTATTGACATCAGTACCTCTAGCGGGCTACTAGCGTTTAGAGTTATTAATTTTTGGTGATCATTCACCAAACTATTAAGAACACTATTATTATGTCAGATTCCATTTCAAGGAAAAAAAATTTGTGCGATAAAAATTTTATGAACATATTATTATTGTCAGCACACATATATTATCAAACAATCAGATAATCTAAATCAAAAATATAACTTACTAGGACTAAAATAATTTTAATAAAATAGGGTTATGATAATAATTTAAAGGGTATCCTCAAAGGATATTACCTATCTCACTCATGAATTCATCGATTTTTTGGTTGTAAATAAATTTTTGCATTGCCAACACATTATGTTAAACACACTAATTATACCATGGTTAATAAAAATATCCTGATCAGATATGTGTATAAAAATATATCTATTAGGATTGATCTTTAGAAAAATATTTGAATATCAAAAACATTCAATCAATAGAATTAATTAATAAATAATGTATTCATATCTCCAAACATCATTGTATTTAATAAATGTGATGAATGGTAATAAAATTATGAATAAAAAACAATTACTACTAAAAAATTCTTCTCATGAATGAGATAAGAAAAAAAAATATACACTGATTTCTATACTCTATGAACCTCTCCCATTAATTGGATCATCCTAATATTATGGGGAAGAATCCCATCTCACTTGGGTAATTATTCTTAAAAAGTGATAAAGGTAAAATAAATAATATATAAAATTTTATTAATTTTTATCCTATAAGAAACATACTTAAATTATTATAAAACAACAAAAAGTAAACAATTAAAATGTATTGAATGTAAATGAAATCATTTTAGTCCCCAAGAGGTGATTAATGTAGAACAGGATAAAATATACCAAAATTATTTTATGAACCTTATATTTTGAAACCCCTACCAGTCATCATGTGATATAATGTATCACAACAGGACCAGAAATGGGGCATAGAAAAGGATCCCATTAAATATCCCGGATAAGATTCATCACATTATCAAAAAAAAAATTTAACTATGTCTATATTTTATTAAATCATTTATGATTTGAATTTCTAAATATCACAATGTGATATCCTAGATAAATATCATTGAAATTATTTTGTATCTCTTAATCCAAACGTATAAAACTATGATGGAGAACTAGACATGCAGTTTTTATTATGGTTTTTCTCATCTCATATGGATTAATCATCTTCTTGAATGACTTCCATTTGATAAAATTTATCCATTAATGAGTCACTCTCATGGAAGATTGTCTTATGATCCCATCAAAATGACACTCCATCCCCACTATTCTAATGATTTCTGTTTTCTACACCTCTTATTTTACCTCATAATAAAAGCTCCAAGGAACACAGTGAATTAACCAATTTTCTTCAACTAATTCATATGATTTGAGACCATCATATTTTTAATATTTATTTTAATTTTGGATATGTCTTCCAATTTTTTCAGCAATGGAATTGAAAAAACTACAGAAAACCTCACACTATAATCTTCAAAATTATTCAGAATCATATTCATCATGTAAATTTTGGTAATTCTTCATTTCCACTATTAAGGAAAATATTAATGTTGTGATAAACATGAAAAATTGCATGAAAACTCTCATATATAAATCTATAGTACTCTCATTCAATATTTAGAACTATCAAATTCAATGTATTTGTCCAAATTTAACATATAATATGAAGTCCCATATATTTTATAAGATAATAACACTTACTCATCCCCTAATTCCATCCCACAAGTCCATGGGTTTCTCTTTCATGGTGAGACATTAATGAAATCCTAAAATTTTCTATAACATTTAACTAGTTCTTCTAATATCTATAAAATCACAAAATTCATCAAAATTCAACATTAATAGATTGTATCATATCCATTTTTCATTAAAAATCATGTTGGAACTATATTTATATTAACAAGATTCATATTCCTCAAAATATTAATAATTTATTATCATAAATAAAAATTCATCTCAACAAAAAATCCAAAGGATAATGAACCATCAACCAGATAAAAGAAATAAAATATTTAATATAAAAAAAACTAATTATAAAAAAATCATTAAAATGTAAAAAATCATTCCTCATAGGTATATAAAAATACATCATTAATAAATTATCACTCTAATTTATCTTCTATCATAATATAATTTATCAAATATTCTATAGATATAATTTCCAATATTTTGAATTACCCTTCATGAAAATTTTAAATCTGCAATGTTGAATAATTGAAACTGAAGTTATGCTCAATTTCAAGTGAATACATTTTGTCCATAATATTTCAATAGAATATAAACTATATTATAGATAAATCAATACACCACAATCAGTATAAATTTTCAACTATGTTATAATGATTTTTCGGTCAAAGGTGGATGGTTTATGATTTAACCATAATATTTTTTGGATGGAAAAAGAAGGTTTAAGCAATCCAGTGAAATGCATGATATTTTATATATTCTCATTGAAAATACCCCATTTCATTCTTTAAAGTCAATCAGCTTCCATTAACCTATTTTTTTTCCAAATATCATTTCATAAACATGAGAAGACAATAAAACAATTTTACTTCCACATTCATTTTTATATGATTTTATATTTGTTATTTTAAAAAAAATAAGAATTCATTAAGATGCACCATATATCACCAAAATATTATTCAATCTCCTCACAATATTAATTTTAATATTTCTTAAAATTTCATCGAATGATAATAACTACTTCTCAGCATTCCCATGATACAATCCTTTTTTTATTTTGTAAACAATACTAGTCGAATCTCATCAGTATAATGAAAATCATATTTGAATAAAATCCCCAATTTACAATGAAAATATCAAATATTCTTATATAGGTAATTTACACTTGATAGATTAATATTTCAAAAAAAATTACCCAGGAGGATCAATAAGAAAAATCATGAAATTAAACTATAATAATTAGGGAATGAAGGATAAACTATATTGCTATTTATTTGCCTATTTATTTATTCAATTGATACAATGAGCTTATGATTTTTCCATTTATAAGGAATATCTAGTGGTAAAGTGATTAAAATACAAGGATCTCATTCAAATTCAGGATGTTTTGAAAGGTATTAATTATTTAATGAAATTAGAGTGCATGTTTTTGGGTGATGTATGTCTTGAGTTCTCCCAATAATAAGTGTATGTGAATAAATTTGTGAAAATGTAATAGAATACCTCTTTAGAATATGATTTCAATATATTATACAATGAATTTGTATAGGAATAGTCTTTAATCATTTATTCAATAAAACTCAATAAATAAAAATTAGATATAAGATTTAATTAAGTATTAATTTTTTATATTAAACTGAATGTCAACAAAAATGTTTATTTTCAATTAATTCCACCCAAAAAGTTTCACATATATTCATGGTTGTTCAATATTCCTCTAGTTAAAAAATTATCTTCAATGAAAAATGTCTCAAAGATTATTATTTTCAAGAAAAATTGAATGTGCTTCAAGAATTACTCCATGAAACATAATATAAAAATTATATCCACATAATTTTTAATCATCGCGATAAAAGAAAAATTTAAATTCAATTGAATATAATAACTAATAGCATCTAAAAAAGAAGTAATAATCAAGTACACTTTATATGAGAACAATATTCCATTTTCATGTTTCATTGGGGTGTGATATATTACCAAATGTGTATATTTTGAAATCATTGTGTTGTTCTTGATAGAACTAATCTACAACAAAAACAATTTAATGCCAAATAATATTAGGAAAACATCATATGAAAAATGGTTATCCAAATGAATGTCTCATGTATTCCACCAAATTATTATAATAAAAATATACACGAGTCATCGAATAAAAAAACAGGGAAACAATAAATATATATCAAAAGGTATATGTATGAATAAAAATGATTAAGTGATAGGGATAAAAATAGGAATTTATAAAAAAAACATTATCCATTATATGTTCATCCTTTGAGAGCGTTGGTTGGATCTGTCTATCTATTTAAACCTATTATATAGTGCTTGTAAATTTTATGCTTACAACCAATATGGAAACATAATAATGTATAATAAATTTCTGAAATAGGTAATGTGTATATTGTGTATGGGTTGGTTGATAGATTTTATATGAGGGTGACAATGGATCTATATATTATGAATTAAAAAGATCTTAGATTTAGAAAGATCATTTTATTCAAGCATCCAAATTAATTAATTTTTCCTCCACCATATTCTCAATTGATGGTGCCATTCCCTTTCAATGGGAGTCAGTTATTTTTTTGTTGGATTTCAATTAGATCTGTGATTTGGTTTGTTATGTCCTAAAAAGATATTGATTCCCAATATACATATAATTACCTATTGGTTCTTGATGTGTTATGAATAATGAATCAAAATGTGTCTTTTTATCATGTGATTATGGTGAACTAATTGTACTAGGAATGGAAGCCAATTTGTTTTACATAGAACCCACTAATTCTCAATAATAAGATGGATAGAAGATCAAAAATTTGATTCCATACCACTTGATGAATAGAGCAAGTTGAGTTTTTAACAAGTGGGATGGAATACCCAATCCTCAAGTGTTCATGGGATGGGAATCCTAAAATAATCCCACTATGGACTTTTCCACAATAGAAAATAAGTAAGACAAATCATCCCACTCATAGTGTTTTCCATCATACTAAAATATACCCATCCTGAGGAGAAATGATAAGTCAATTAGATATATCTTTACCATGTTGGATAGAGGAAATAATTTATTCATCCACTACTGAGCTTAACACTCTTGGTACATCATCTTGGAAAACAAAATGTAGTATTGTGAATTCGACACTGAAAAATAAACCTAGTGAGATGAATGTGATTGATAATATCTCAAATGGGGAGTTTAGGATAAATATAATCAATTAATAAGTAATGTATTGTTAGTATGTGTATTTCATCCATCCCTCAACATCTTGACTTGTTTTTTTGTGACAATCACTTGTCCATAAGTTGGTGAATAATTTACCTTCAAACGGGATTCAACGTCATTATTTTGGTTCGTAATGAAATATAATGTTGAAAATAAAATGTCAAGAATGTTATTTATTAGTTTGAATGTGTTGGATGGAATGGATATGTCAGAACAATTTGTTTGTGAGGTAATTTTTGGAAGTGATGAAAATTATGTGTCATTTGAGAAGGTGGAATCTAAATATATAACACTAAAAAGTATCCAAATCAATTACATTTCTCATTTGGGGATATCAATATTGATAAGATCATGAGGGGAACTAGTCATATGATCTATTGGATGATTGGATAATAATTTTTCATTGAATAATATAATGTATATATGAAAAAAATAATATAATATATATGGAATGGTTTTTGGTCTCACATTGTGATCAACTAATGAAAAAACTTGTGGAATTATATTTCTAGTAATTTGCACTGGCCACACTATGAGAAAATCCATTATATCTTGGAGATAATGTTTATTCCTCAACAAAATTTTGAAATAGTACCCTCTAATACAATACAGGAATCCATAAAATATATGTGTACTATAATATTTTTCTAAATATTTAACAATATAATAATCATAGTGTGTTGAAAATTACATATATGGTAACCAACATATTTCAATTGTGTTGAATTTCCATGGGGATTAGATTATAGAATGATATAGTCCCATAAAAATTAAATTCCTACATGATCTAAATGACTTTTCCCCATCATTTTGTTATTATATTCCTTAATCCATGAAACATGTGTTCATAGTAAAAATTATTGGGTAGGGTATATTTTCAAATTGTAATATGCATCTTCACATAAAAATTCATCATTAGCATTGATGTGGATCTCTTGAAACACTATAAATAGAGTAAAGAATATTTTATATTGTCTATACCCTAATTAAGTTGAAAACTAATATAAATTGATA
Source organism: Viscum album (assembly GCA_963277665.1). Classification (NCBI taxonomy): domain Eukaryota; kingdom Viridiplantae; phylum Streptophyta; class Magnoliopsida; order Santalales; family Viscaceae; genus Viscum; species Viscum album. The sequence continues at coordinate 150,735,483 of OY728134.1, read as the reverse complement.
AAAATATATATATCTAAAACATATATTGGTTTTATCCCAGTCAACACATCATTGAAATTCATGAGATAAAAAAACCTTTAGATCTTTAGTCAATTTTTATAGAGAATGCACATCTATGTAGGTTTGTGTGCATATATTCCTTTAATCAAAGACCATTTAATTTGAATGATAAATCATGTTCCATTTGGATCTTAATATCTCAATGTGAAAAAACATTTGCCACCATGAATGGCCCGAACCAAAAAGTATTCATCGTCTTTAAAAAAGTTTCAATCATAGAGTTAGACACCAATACATTGTCTATAGGTGATAACATATATCAATTTATTTATTAGTAGTTCAATTACATAGAATTTAACTATTAGATACTTTAATATTGTTTACCCGTATCATAAAATTTTATTAATTTATTCTAGAAACAAAAAACTATTCTTTATATCATGTTCGTTGTCTAGGATCATCTTTTTCATAGATTAATATGATTGTTTATCAATGTCCACAGATAAATGGCATGTATTATAAAGATAATCAAGAATGGGTTGCACCATAACTTTTTAGAATTATAATCTATATAACCAAATTACATTTTCAATATTAATACTCATGTATTTTATGTTTATAATCATTATCTTTTTATGATGTTGTTTGATGTCCCAGTTACGAAACTACACTTTCAATCATGTTTATTGGTTTTAAGGGGCTATGGTATTTTATTGAACAAAATCCCTTATATAAATAAACATAGTGTGTGATTTCTGAAATTTATTCCCCCATCACTAAATACTAACCGAGGTATTTAAAATTGAGAAAGTATATTATTCCACAAAAATTTGAACATGCTATTGTATACTATTTTGTGAAGTGGCATTGGATTCCACCCATTTGGAAACATATTTCAAACATATCGTGATGCAAATATTATTTAATATATTCATTAGGTGGCCCATAAATTCATTTCACCACATATCGAATACATCAACTTCTATAACATGGTATTGTGGAATTTCATTTATCCTTCCAATATTTTAAATTGTCTAACATCGATTTTGGATTCTCAAAAATTATGCTACATCCTTATGAAGAGTGGGTCAAAATATTTTTGTTTCTAGGAACTTGGCCACTATATTATTAAGTACATGTTTCCCTATACTGGGTGAGGAATACATTAATTTTAGTATTTTCCCCGAATAATTTATCTACACAACATATAATTATGGAATCTCCCCAATATATGAAACATAGAGTATTATACTTGAAAAAATATGGTATGTTAGCCAGAAGTATTTCCTATTTTTGATAAGATAATATTAGATAAATTTTAATTATGGATATATTATTTTATATATACTTAAACCAAAGATGGGTTTTAAATCAACATAAAAAATTTATTTTTCCTGGGTACTCATCAGTAGTCTCTATCTCCTCCTCTTCCACATGTGGGAAAACTGCCTTCATAAATGATATTCCACAACATTCTCCAAAAAAATATTTCCATGATCAAAATGAAATAAAATTTTAGAAACACAATCCAATAAATCCAAATTTCCTATATATATATGTTTTACAATATATCCCTTAGTACAATATTATCGGTGTTTAAAATCACATTTTAATGTATAAGATAGGATATAAACATATCAAAATAAAAGAACACTATAAGAAGTTCCATCTTTATGTTACTATAGTTTATTTGGAAATGATTAATTATGTAGATAAAATATAAAATGATTTCAAATATGTGATCAACACACTATCATGATAAATATCTTATGATGAAATCACTTACATAAAATATAATCCTAATATTATTATCCTAATTTTAATAATTATAATTAGAGAATAAAATAGATTCTTTTTATAAAAATGTAGGATTGCTTATTGGATTCTTCTAATTCAAAAAGAACTACTTTTTTCAAGATATTATTGAGTTGTTGTAATATAATGGATATGTCCTTGACAAAGCATTAATAGAATCCTAGTTTCCATGAAAATATTGAATCATTATAACTATAGTTGTCTCATGAAGCTATTATATTAACTATATCATCATTGAACAAACATAAATTAACTATATAGATATTTTATGATGATGTACAATTCCACTTTCACCTTGAAAAGACATTTTTTAGAGTTGAGTACTGGGAATTTTTTTCATCTCATATGTATCATTTCCATGATGTTCAGTCAAACCACAAATAGAATCCCATATACTATAAAATCATCCATTTTTATCTCTAGAAAATATTCTTCTACATAATGAAACATATGTTTCATTCATCATTGAAATGTATCTAATTAATTTCACATTCCAATTGACATGAGATTATAATTTAAAATAACATATTGGCATGTAAACATAATCATTGATCAAATATCAAATTCCACCAGTATTTGATTATAACATTACCATCCATAAGGGAATTAAAAAACTCATGCTCAATTAAGAATTCACGAAATTTATTCATGAATAGTAGTGGAATGTGATATTTTATTATAGTTATTTTCAGCTTCCAATAATACATATAATCTATCTATCTTTAAATTGTACTTATTAGGATCAACTTGTTCAATTCATTCTTAATCATGGGTATGAATCCATTATTAGGAAAAACATATAATGAATTGAACCATTCAAAATCCAAAATAGAGAAGTTAATTAAGGTATCTAATATGTATAAAACATCCAATTTGAATACCTCACTCATTTGTGGTGTGAGACATAATTCTGGTTGATCACTTGGTTTAATCCTTTTTTCTACCAACAGGCTGTGTATAAAAATGGTTTTACAAATTCCCTTTATGTCAAAAATAATGTAAGTGATTTCTCTTCTTTTTTTTCTTCAAAACATTAAGTAGTTTATCTTTTTCTTCCATGGTCATGTTTGAGATGATGATAACTGGTAATTTTATCATATATCCCAAATCTATACACCTTAATATACTAGTAAAGATGGTTAAAGTACTGAAATATATACTGGAATACATTAAAAAATCACATATCCAAAGAAAGAATGAAACCCTAGTTTTTATTCAATTCAAATTTTATCACATTAATCATCCACTATAACATTAATGATAGTCATTAGGTTCTATTATAATTTTTATAACATGATAAAAGTTGATGGTAGTTATTAAACTGAATAAAATTGAAATAAAAGTTTCCTATTCAATTCCATACATTATATATTTTATTTGATTGAAGATAATGTTTTTATCTCTAATGAAAAAAAATGATATTCCTTGGTTAAAATTTATCTATTGTTTCGGGGTTTCTATGAATGGTATTCCAAGAATTTTAGGAAAATCCTATCACTCCTCTATATTGAGGATAATGAAGTCAACATGTAATAAAAATTTCTAAAATAAGGAATGAACTTTGTTAATAAATCATCTAGTTTTTTTATTAATAGATCTATATTTAGAAGTGATGATCAAATTTTCATTGCCTATTCCAATCCAAAATTGTGAAACACACTTACTAGATTGAGAATAAAAATATCACCTAAATCAACAAGTCCCTTCCCATGTGAGCAAGAACTAATAATTAACATGAAAAAAAGATCCATAGATCTCTCATCGTTGGAGGGGTTAACCATTGAATGACTATTTAATTATTATAACTATGAAATATAACTTTTAGATCTTTCAAATTATTTTTATTTATAAACATATCCTCCAAAAATTTATCATTGTTAAATATTTATAAAAATAAATGAGATGAAGTGATATTAATGTTAACTATTATAAAATTTCATTGAATGTCTTATATTGAGTTTCAACTCTTCCATGATTTAACCCTTCCATGATAGACGAGGGTGTGGTAGGGTTTTTAAATCTTGAACACTTTAATCCTTACATTCTATTGAACGTATTATTCAATTATCCATTCCATATATTATTTCATTCCATTCATGGGATTCATTATATGAGTTTCAATATTCCTCTATACACAATCCTTTTTATAGGGAATATTTTCCAACTTATTATCTCCTTCAAGTTACTTACTACCCTCAATCTATGTCCTACATCATGTTGTTATAGATATGTCCTCTTCCCTTTTTCGCATCTTTGTGACACCTGGTAACTATTTTGATAAATCCTGAGTTATATATTCAAAATGATATATGGTTATTTATTGAGAGGATTATTGATTAATTAGGGATATTTCATTTTAATTCACATGTTAATTCAATTTCTTAATTAATTCTGGAAACAAAACCTTCAGATAAGAGTTTTGGGATTGTGTGGCTAGTTGTAATGCCCCGACCCCAGAATTGAGGTGTCGGTGCATTATATTAGTACATCGGAATGATTACAAGGAATAATTTCTGGAAGAACCGATCAGTTTAGAAGTCATGGAATGATTATACATACATAAGGTCAACACTTCTAATAGAAAAGAAAAACAATACTAATTTATTCCATTAGAAACATCCAGGATTCCTAGATTATTCATGCAAGTCACTCATAACTAACATCTTCATATCCTAGGAAAAATAAACATGAGAAATGGGAGAGCTCAATTTCTCTATAAGAGTGATCAATACAGCAGAATATAACATAAACAATAGGCATGGTCAATAATTGAAAACACATGCCTTTACAAATAATTAACATGAACACTTTATGGTTGGAATATGAGCTGAGTAAATAATGCCATAATAAAAACATAGTAATGGGTATTCTACTTGTAGAATAACCACATGAAATATCAATATCTAATATCATAATTATGGAATTCATAATGCCAGACATCATAACCACATAGTCATGGCCTCTTGCCAAGACTACATATAAGATTTTGTCAAGGCCTTGTGCAAAGACACTAGTTTGTCTCATGAGACCTTCCGAATCATTGAGGAGCTATAGCGGGCTCTATCCGTCACATAATAAGTCAAATACATTCCCATTATGAATAATTAGAAAAATAACATAAACGTTTGTATTAAAACTAGCATACAAAATGTCAATACTTTATCCAAAACCCATGAATATTATAAAAATAGCACATCCAAAATCAAAGAGAAATCATTCAATACAATGTGGAAGATTGTATTGTAACCAATTAACCTCAATCGATAATTGAAGGATATTGATATTAAAATAATCATCAAAACTATTTGAGAGAAACATCCCACATTATCTTGAAAACATTTAAAAGTCACACTATTTGTCAAGAAGCTGTTTAAAAATAGATTTTTGAATCAAAGTGTCCCATACCACATTGAAAATTTTAAAAGGAATTTTAATTTTAAAACTTTAATGTCCATATAAATAAATCCAAATAATCATTTTTCAAAACATGGACATTAATGAGAATGATTTAGAATAATCAAGCTTTAAAACATTTAAAATGATATTTTAGTTAGAGTTCCTTACCAAAAGAGGGACACATGAATAGAAATAATTGAAATAATAAAAACATTATAATATCATGATAATAAAAGGATTAATGATATACCATGTCAAGTTACATTATTTCACCATATAAAAGTTAATTGGTGTATAACAACAAAGAAGACTTAATGGAATGTAAATTGAGATGAAATCTCTTATAAAGACAATAACATTATGTTAAGGATAAATCAACAATATATATTTGTGAGTAAAATATAAATACACTCAATATGATTGGACTTTTAATGTAAATCAATCAAAGGACATTCACACATATTCATGTAAAAACAACACTAAAGAATTGGATGTTTAACTCAATAAATGGATATTGAGTTAAAATTACTCTTTCAAGTTTATATAGATGACTTGAGAATTTATCAATAGATTGATTATTTGTATCAAAATTATATGCATAGAAAGGTGACTGGAAATTACTACACAAATAAAAAATATTTATTCAACACATAATCATGGAGTAAAATAGTCAATGAATTATGTGTAAAGCCCAATGAGTGGAAATTGAAATTTGAAATTCCCTTACTGATTCAGTAAAATATGAAACATACAACCCATGAAAGAAGTATCATACAATGAAGATGAAAAAAACCCTACATTAATGTATATTACAAAAAAATAAAATTAGTGGTAGTACATACACATCACAAATGGAAATAGTGGCCAATATAGCATGAATCTCATGGGAATTAAAGTCAGATGAAAAACCCTTTCTTTGTTGTAATCAATCTAGTCATATGAAAAAAAATTAACAACCACCAAATGAAACACAGAATACCATGAATATAAAAAGAATCATGATAATATATATCAATTGGAATTACACAATACAACATGTGCCGTAAATATTTGGCCAACAATTTAAATCTCACGGAATTAAAAGTTATATAAGAAACCCCTTACCTCAAAACTGACATGTCTTGAATGTTCCTTGTTCTTCATAAATAATAAACATCAGTTAATTTCTACTTGATTAAGAACATTTTTCAAGTTTATTATTCCGTTTATATTACTTTTTACCTTTCTATAACTATTAGTTAATTATTTGAGTTCATATTGGATATTTTATCAATGTTCGGAACTTGAGTCCAAAATGTACTTGTTATAATTAAAATATTTCTATGTGGTAAAAAGTCCATTATATCCAGAATTATAAACATCATTTATATTTCATATATATTTTATATATCCTATATATATATATATATGTATTTATAATAGTAACATAACATTTGTAGATAAGAAATGAAATGCACCTTTCATGGAGACGGTAAGTTGTACGTACACATGAACGCTACTTTCATTTATATTTTTTATTATAATGGAATTAAAAAATAATGATACAAATATATATAATAATTCCATTATATTATCATATGTTATATCATTAATTCCATCCTTTATACATCCCAAAGAAGGGATTAACGAGTCATATCATTTTGAGGGGGCGTTAGTCTGTAGTTCCTCAAATGAAATTATTGTGTTTCAACCATAATGAAAACCATAAAATAATGATATAAATGGAAAATACAGAATAATAAAGAAAAAAGAAAAAATAATTTATATATCATATATAAATATATATCCATCTTAATGGCCGCTATAAGAGCTGGTAGGAGATAATCGAACGATCATCGTTTCGTGAGGCGTTAGTTTTCCAACCACAGAAACATTATATTCTTCACCCATTAGATGTTGGTGTGTGTAAGTGTAGTTAGAATACTTCTCATAAAAACATCCTAGAATATTTAGGATATTGGATTTATTATAAAATAAAATAATAAAAAGTTTTTAGGGGGTTGGAGGAGTAAAATAAAAAAAAATAAAACAAAATAATTTAAGAGAAAGTGTTACATTTAATTTGGGTAACTTCGTTTGGATTGAAACAACAGGACATCATGATGAGCCTTATGCCTAAGTTTAGGATTATAGGAAGAATAGGGGGATCTTGAGAGATTATTTTGGTAGAGTTTGGATGAGCCAAGGGGTGTGAGAGGTGTGTGGAATGGGTTAGAAATGGTGTCCTTTTATAAGGGGGAGGAGGGGCTCTTTAGGAAAGTGTGAAAATATTATTTTATTATATAGTGATATTCAGTTTCTAATTGTAAAAAACTAATTAAAGTATAATATAATATGACTCATGGTAGATATAAAATCATCCAATAATAAATGGATATGTTTTTGATATTATTTTATTATTAATAATCATGTTTATTTAAATCAAATATTAAAGAGGTAAATACAGCATCATTATTGTGTCATAAATAATTTAATTTATGTGACGTATAAAAATTATAAAAAAATTACCATAATATAAAAAATCTTATTATATTTCTATGGATTATTTATAGTCAAAAATATGACTTATATAACCCCATGAAAAAATTTATATACTAAAAGATATTTGTTAATTTGATTTTAGTCTTTCCATTAAGTTAATTAAAATAATGTGCCATTATCATTCTTATGTGGCTCTATGGGGTCCCACAATTTACCCAATAATGCCCATGGTCGGCCATGACTCATCCAATAAGGTTAGGACATGTGTTAAGATAATTTTGTATTGTTATAAAATTCTTTTTACTCTGAATTACCCTACTTACCTTTAGCCGTGGTAAATAAAAGTCAACCATTACTATTCACCAAAAATTATTTTCATCTTATTGGACAAAATTTTTCTTACTAATTACAAGAATGTATCTTGGATTTCCTATATTTAATTCACTGAAGCGGTTAAATTTAATTTAAATGAAAAAGTCATATTTTTAACTACTATAAAGTGGTTTAACTATTCATCAAAAAATGATGTTTTCAGAAAAATATCAAAAATTCAGCCTTTGCTATATTTGATATTCCGAATTCAAAAATATGTCTATTTTATCAAATTCAAAACATTAAAGTTGGATTAATTTATTTCAAATTAATTCTCATTGGCAAAACAAATAGCATGTTTTTAAGTAAAAATAACTATCAAAAGATTGACACTTGGTTATATATAATTTCAAGGTGAAATTAATTCCAATGACCAACATTATATTAGAGGGTAAAAATATAATCTAATTATACTTTCAAACCATTCAAATGTATAATTGAACACTATAAATTTATTTGATTAAAAAATTTATTTTCAATTAAAATTTTGTATTTTTCACTATTCACCCAAATATTAAAGTTCTCAGAAAAACACCAAAAATTTATCAAAAACAAATATTTATGTCTCTATTAAAAATAAGAAGATTATTTTTTCACATTGAAGAAATATAAGTGTAAAATATTTGATTTAAAATGGGTCCATCATTAAAAAGCGGTAAAATATAATTTCTTGAAAAATACATCCTTTATCTAAAAAATGAATTTGTTCTTATATTATGTTTAAGAAGCACATAATATGGATGATAAAATTATATGAATTTAGTAAAACTAAAAATTCCATTAATACTATTCATAACCACTTTTGAACGGCTAGTTTCGCCAGTTGTCTTGTGCTCGAACTCGGTGTTGCATGTAGCGCAAGCTATTGAATTTAAAGAAAATAACATACTATAAAATCGTGGGGTATAACATTCTTCCCCATATTTCAAAATTGCATCCTCAAAATTTTAAAATTGGGATTGGGAACTTCATTGAATGTCCCACATCAGAATAAGTGTCAATAAAAATATCTCTTTAAAAGAAAGAAATATAAGTAAAAAGGTTACCTGAGATAACCCATAATAAGATTCCATTTATAAAATCATATACAGGGAAGATAAAATTATTGTCAATTTTTGGTGGAGAGTGATAGAAAAAAAGATCAGGAGAATGTTAACAATAAGAAAACCACAAATGTGTGATGGGATAAACGGTCATTATTTATCTAGTAAGAATAGTAAACAAATAACATTTTTTTAAGATTCGTTTCATAACACTAAGGAATTTATTTATGAGATTGACTATGAATATAAAGATATATATTTACTTTTTATGTGGATTATCATCCTTTAATTAATTTCTACCTCTAACTCATCTTTTTTTAAAATGATGAGTATTCAAGATAAATTGGTCACACCTGAAGTGCTAGAATCAACATCTTGAGAATCAAATAATATACAATGGATAAACTATATATATTTAAGTTGTCTTTAGAGATTAACCAAAACCAAAATGGTCAGTACAAGATCATATAAGCCCCCAAAATGTTAATCCATTAGAGTAATAAATACTAATCTTAATTTCAAAAATTAATCCAACAATACCCAAATATCAATAAATACCATTCAATAATCAATTTTCCTTAAAATCCGTTAATAAAATCCCAACTAAATTTGAAAACCAAAACTTATAAGAATTTGATTGCGTAGTATTCCACATTAAATTATATCTCCAAATAACATCCACTACTCTTAATGACACATACATAAAAGTAATTAACCTAATCAAATATTCTCTATGATAGGTTCATAATTTCCTTAAATAACCCAAATCACTATAAAAACAATAAAAACATAGATAAGAATCCACCATTACTCTTCAAATGAAATCCCACAATATTCTATTTTTCATAGGCATATAGTATCCCCACTAGAGCGCATGTTTTCCAAAATAACATTTATCACATAATCACTAAATAATTTTCTAATACTAAGGATATCCATTTCATAAGACATAAGATCCCAAATCAACTTATTATTGATCAATAAAATCATTTAACTAAAAATATATAGTCATACTAACCAGGGATTTCATGTAGTCAAGTGGTAGGTGATAAATCCCAATCACACAATGGTTGTGGGTTTGATTCCCACAGCATTGTTAGACCCAATGGGTTGTCACACAGTTTGCATGTTGTCCTTTTTCAACAACAATATTTTATAAATTTCGAAAAATGAAATTAATTCCTCATGATTTAAATATAAATGTTATCTTATACCTCATATTTTTATCATAAAATTTAATAACATGTATTTTCATCAAAATCAATGATCATGTAAAACTAAATAGTCATTTATATCTATATCCACAAGAGAAAATATAATTCTTCCTCAAATATCATTTTCACATGACAAACTACATGGTTACAAATACAAGAGATTAGACTTCCAAAGTAATCCCACCAACAGAGAGCACTAATAATTTTTAAACATTTCACCAACAATTTATTTCTATATTGCTTCTTCCTTAACCAAGAGGATATACTATAGAATAGGGAATCCACTTGGGTAATGGCTAGGTCCACTACAATTACGAAAAATAAATGTAAATGGATTCTTAGGACCTTTTTTTCTACCATAGTACTATTCATTTTTCCTCGACAATTATTTACATTATGTCCTTGTTTCCCACACATAAAGCATTTCTTTGTACCATTAAGACACCTTCATATGTGTATCTTTCCACATTTCCTGCATGATGGAAAACAAGCTCTCTTTTCTCTATGTTCTTCACTACTAGATCTCATATCATTCACCACTTTTCTTTTCCTTGTTGATTCCAAGAGTTGGTTAATAAATATGTTGTTGGTCATATTTTTTTAAAACTGGTTTGCTATAAACCCTATATCTTTTATTCCTGTCAATATTAAATTTTTTTCTCATTTCCACCACTGTTCAAACCTTGTACATCATACTCAGTGTTACTATGACTTCCTTGGAATCTATCCATTGACTAAAACCATAAATAATTATAGGATTAATAATTTTCATAAAATCATTTAGAGAATATCACGAAACCATTTTTTCAATTTAAAACTCCATAAGATTAACCAAGGTCATTTATTCTCATTTTATATTAAAATACCTCAAATATGAATGTAAAGAGAATGTATATTATCCAAAGCGTATCCCCTGGGAGTGTCGTAACCCAGAATATAGAAAGACCTATTTTTCATGTACCAGGATACCTTGGTTCATGCCCAAAACTCCTTGTCATATTTTTCACTCCTAGGTACATCTGTGCCAGAGCCACCTCTACCTACTCATATCCAGACAGGGATGTACTGCTGGGAAAGTACACAAAATCTCTACATTACCTAGATTCTAGGAAGTTCTTCTATACTAATCTTCAAAGTCTATCTTAGGGTAATGTTCTCTAATAATAGTTTATTTAAATCTAGTTTCCAAGGTTTGTAATAAACATCCTCTGATACCAATTGTAAGGCCCCGACCCCAAAATCCCGGAGCTGGAGCATTATTTTAATACATTGGCATGATTAAAAGGAATCAGTTCCCGAATTAACAATCAGTTTAGCAGTCTTAAAAACATGATACATACATAAGATCAAAAATACTACTTAAAAAAACACTAATATATTCCATTAGAAATATCCAAGATCCATGATTATTCCTATAAGTCACTCATAAATAACTTCTTCATGTCCTAGGAAAATGAAATATGAGAGAGGGGTGATCATAAACTCTCAGTTTGAGTATGAAATATAGAAAAAGATAACATAAACATTTGGAATGATGAATAATTGAAAACACGTGTATTTAAAAATAATTTACATGAAAACTCTACGGTAGGAATATGGGCTGAGTAAATAATTCTATAATAAAATGTAGTCATGATTATTCTACTAGTCAAATAACTACATTAAATATCAATAGATAATCTCATAATTATGTAATGTATAATGTCGGACATCATAACCACATAGTCAAGGCCTCGTTCCAAGACTACAAATATGATTTTGTCAAGGCCTTGTGCCAAGATAATAGATTGTCTCATGAGACGTACTGATGCATTGAGGAGCTATAGCGGGCTCCACCCATATCATACTAAGTCTTATGCATTCCACATATGAAAATTTTGGAATATAACATAAAAATTTGTATTAAAACTGTCATATTCAATGTCAATACATTATCATCAAACCATGAATGGTATAAAAATATCACATCCACAATGCATTGTAGCAGATTATCCTCAATCGATAATAATTAAGTATTTTGACATAAAAATAATCATCAAAACTATTTGAGAGAAATATCACCCTTTTTCTTGAAAACATTTAAAAGTCACACTATTTTTCAATAATCCATTTAAAAATAGATTATTGGATCAGAGTGTCCCATACAACTTTTAAACTTTTAAAAAGAAATTTTAATTTTAAAACATTAATGCCCATATAAATAAATCATTATAAATATTTTTTAAAACATGGACACTACTGAGAAATATTTAGAATAATCAAGCTTTAAAACATTTAAAATGATATTTTAGTAAGAGTTCCTAACCAAAAGGGAGACACTTGAATAAAAATAATAGAGGTAATCAAAACATTATAGTATCATTAGAATAAATGGATAAATGATATACTATGTCAAATTACATTATATACACCATATAAAAGTGAATTGGTGTATAACAAAAAATAAGTCTCAATGGAATGTAAATTGAGATGAAATCTATTATAAAGATTGTATCCTTATGTTAAGGATAAATAAACAACATATATGTGTGTTTAAAATATAAATACGCTCAATTTGAATGGATTTTCAGTGTAAATCAATCAATAGTAATTCACACATATTCTTGTAAAAACAACACCAATGAATTGGATGTTTAACTCAATAAATAGATATTGGGTTAAAATTATTCATATCAAGTTTATATCGATGACATGAGAATTTTTCAATTGAGTGATTATGTGTATCAAAAGTATATCCACAGAAAAGAGAGTCAAAATTACTACACAAATATCAAATTGTGATTCCACACATAATCATGGATTAAAATAATCAATGAAGTATGTATAAAGCCCCATGAGTGGAAATTGAAATTTGAAATTCTCTTACCGATTATGTATCTTATGAAACATGCAACCCAAGAAATATGTATCATACAAATAAGATGTAAATAACCATACATTTAATTATATAACAAAAAGAATAAAATCAAGGGAAGTACATACTCCTCACAAAAGGAAATAGTTGCAAATATTGCATGAATCTCACGGGGATAAAAGTGACATGAAAAACCCTTACTTAATTGTAATCAATCTAGTCTTATGAAAGGAATTCAACAACCACCAAATGAATCACATAATACCATGAATATAAATATAATCATGATAATATATATAGAATGTCATTACACAATACACCACATTAAATAAATATTTGGCGAACAATGGAAATATCAAGGAATTAAAAGTGAGATAAGAAACCCCTTACCTCATGTCTGACTTGTCTGGAATGTTCCTTGTTCTTCCTAAATAGTATGATTAAGTTAAGTTTTACTTGATTAAGAAAAATTTTCACTTTTATTATTCCTTTTATATCACATATTAACTTTTTATAACAATTAGTAAATTATTTGAGTTCATATCGGATATTTTATCAATGTTTAGAACATGAGTCAAAAATGTACTTGTTATAATTAAAATATTTCTATGTGGTCAAAAGTACATTATATCCAGAATTGTATACATGATTTATATATAATAGATATATATTATATATCTAGTATATATATGTATTTATAAGAGTACATAACATTTTAGATAAGAAATAAAATGCATTGTTCATAGAGACGGTAAGTCGTATGTATGCATGAATGCTACATTCATTTCTATTTTTTATTATAATGGAATTAAAACATAATGAAAATAATATATATAATAATTCCAGTATAATATCATATATAATATCCTTAATTCCATCCTTTATACAACCCACATAATTCATTAACGAGTCATATCATTTTGAGGGGTTGCAGTCTGCACTTCCTCAAATGAAATTATCATGTTTCACCAATAATGGAAACCATAAAATAATTATATAAATGGAAAATATAGAAGCATAAATAAAACATAAAAATAATTTAAATATCATATATAAATAATGATCCATCTTAACGGCCACCATAAGAGGTGGTAGGAGATAATCGAATAATCATCGTTTCGTGAGGCATTAGTTTTCCATCTACATAAACAGTATGTTCTTCACCCATTAGATGTTGGTGTGTGTAACTGTAGTTAGAATAATTCTCATAAAAAAATCCTAGAATATTTAGGATACTAGTGTTGTTATAAAAGAAAATAATAAAAAGTTTTTAGCGGGTTGTAGAAGTAAATTAAAACCAAATAAATCAACAGAATTTAAGAGAAAGTGTTACCTTTAATTTGGGTAACTTCATTGGGATTGAACCAAAATGACTTCTTGAAGTGACTCTGCCTAAGGTGAGGCTTTTAGGAGGAAAAGTGATATCTTTAGAGATTGTTTTGGTAGAGTTTGGATGAACCATGGGGCTTGATAGGTGTGTGGAATGGGTTATAAATGGTGTCCTTTTATAAGGGGGTGAGGGGCTATTTAGGAAAGTGTGAAAATATTATTTTATTATATAGTGATATTTGGTTTCTAAATGTAAAAAAAATAATTAAGGTCTAATATAAGATGAATCATGGTAGAAATAAAATAATCCAATAGTAATTCGATATGTTTTGGATATTATTTTATTAATAATAATCATATTTATTTAAATCAATTATTTATGAGGTAAATACTACATCATTATTGTTTCATAGATAATTTAATTTATATGATGTATAAAAATTTTAAAAAATTTACAATAATGTAGGAAATATTATTATATTTAGAAGGATTATTTATAGTCGAAAATATGACTTATATAACCCCATGTAAAAATTGATATACTAAACAATATTTGTTTTGGTGATTTTTGTCTTTACTTTAAGATAATTAAAATAAAGTGTAATTATAATTATTATGTGGTTCCATGGGGTTCCAATATTGACCTAATGATTCCCAGTTTTGGACATGACTCATCCAATAAAGTTATGACATGTGTTATGGTAATTTTGTGTTATTATATAATTCTTTTTACCTTGAATTACCTTATTTACCTTTAACCGTGGTAAATAAAAGTCAAAAGTTACAACTCACCAAAAATTATTTTAATCTTATTGGACCACATTCTAGTTACTAATAATAACCATGTATCTTGGATTTCCTAAATTCAATTCACAAAAGTGGTAAAATTTAATTTAAATGAAATATTCAGATCTTTAACTACAACTTAGTGGTTTCACTATTCAACAAAAATTGAAATTTTTCAAAAAAATTTCAAAAATTCATGCCTAAGATATTTTTGATATTTTGAATTAAAAAGAGATTTCTATTTTATAAAATTAAAAACATTGAAGTTGGATTAATTATTTTAAAATTAATTCCCGTTTTCAAAACAAATATCATCTTTTAAAAAAACAGTAACTATCAAAAGATTGACACTTGTTTATGTATAATTTCAAAGAAAAATTAATTCCATTGACCATATAATGCCCCATCCTTAAACCTTACTTAATCTTTAGTTATTACAAGATTACACATTGAACATCTTTTCAGGTTTAGAGTTTTAGAGAATTAGATCATGAAACTTGCATTACATTACACATTTAAACAAAGTGGTTACATAAAATACAGTATTCATTCTTCCCATCAACGGAATCATATTAAAAATAAAACATGGATTCTTTCTTGACACATCCTTGACACTATCATCACGTCATGTACCTTTCTCTTGACCTGTGAAAAACATTTCAAAAACTTGGGATGGGCATAAAAAGCTCAGTAAGGGTTATAAAAATATGGAAAGGAAAAAATGAGTTCATATATACATAAGAATGAAATCATACGTTACCCATAAAACATAGGCACTTTAACATACCTCATCAAATCATGAATAAATCATAGAAATCATAAGATATAAATGGTAACGTGAGGCATTCAAAACATTCTTATGTAGGGATTAACCCTCTTGGTTACGTTTGGAATACCCACCACAGTATATTCCCTAAATCTCTTCAAAGAAACCATAACGTTTCACTCCTTTGCATTACCCAATGCATTGGAGAGCTATATCGGGCTCACCCGCCCTTAGTTTTTCACAGAACCACCCGTTTTCATAAAAATGCACAAGAACCATAACATAAATGTATCACATAAAACATGCATAAAGGAAATATAACATTTCCACATTTCAATCAGAATATAACATTTTAGGATGTTGAAATAATGAATCCATTCAAAAAGAAACCATTTCCAAAACCATTTAAAACATTTAATAAATAGATTTTTGAATCAAAGGGCCTCATACCACCTTGAATCTTTAAAAAAAATTAACCATTAATATCCATATAAATAAATCCTCAAAACCATTTTGAAAACATGGATATTAATAAGAAAAAATCATTAAAACATTTAAAGCGATATTTTGGTTAAAGGGTTTTTACCAAAAATTATAGACACTTGAATACAATAATTGAGGAATAACATTTAGTCAGATCTTTATAATATCATGATAATAAATGGATTCATGATATAATATTCCAAAGGATAGTATATACACCTTATAAGAGTGAATTGGTGCATAACAACAATTAAGTCTCAATAGAAATGTAAAATGTGATGAAATCCCTTATAAAGAAGGTATCCTTAAATTAAGGATAAATCAATCTCAATATTATGTGTGACAAATATAAATACACCCAATATAAGTGGATATTAATTATAATAAAATAAAAGGCCATTCACACATATTCAATGGATGGCATATTCAATAACTACATGTTGAACCCAAAGAAATCAAAATTGGGTTAAAAAGTTCCCTTGGTAAAATTCGACAGCCTAACGACATCACATCAAAACTCAGAAAATGAGTTGATGAGAGATAAAAACGGTATCTAATCACTTGGACATAAAATTTACATCAATAAGGATATAAAATAATATATCCCAATATAATATTATGTGAATTAAAAGACATAACAAAATAAGTCTTTTAAAAAGAGGAGGGTGAAAGGTCCCCTTACCGAGTTGGGTAACTTTTGAAACGTACACCCCATGGAAGTAGGGTCATACAATGAATATGTGAATACCCATAAATGAAATTATACTAGAAAAAGTGTATAATAATGGGAAGTACATACACCAATCAAAGGAAATAGTGGAAAATTTAGCATAAATGTCACGAGAATAAAAGTGAGATGAAAAATCCCTTACGAAAACTCGGTAGGCTAACGAAGCCACTTAAAACTTCAAAAAATGGATTTATGAGATCAAATAGGGTCTTTCATAATATGACCATAAATATTACAGTATGAGTAATATAAAAGAACATCCCCAAACATAAAAAATATGAGCTTAAAAGAAATGACATAAAAGAGAGTACTTAAAAAGAAAGAGAGAGGTTAGATCTCTTACAAAAATTCGACAGCCTAACGGCGCCACTCAAAACTTCCAAAATGGATTGATGAGAGAGAATAGGGTCTCTCATCATATGAACATAAAAACTACAGTAGTATTAATATAAAATAATATCCCAATCACAAGAAATATGAGCTTAAAATGAATGACATAAAAGAGTGTACTTAAAAAGAAAGAGAGGGGTAGGGTCCCTTACCTCAAGTCCAATTGTCTTGTTCGTTTCTTTATATTCCTGAATAATAAACAATGGTCAATTAATAATTTCCTATGTACCTCCTTTTTATATTATTATTCATTTAATATAACATATTATAATTTTATAATAATTTTTTAATAATGTTAGTTCATATAAGACGTTTTTGCTGATGTTTGGGACATGAGTCAAAAATGAACTTATTTGAAAAAAGATTGACCATGTAATTATAAGTAAATAATCTCTAGAATATTATTAATGATAAAAATATCATATATATCCAGTAAATATTCATTTTATACTATTCCATATCATTTGGAGATAAAAAACAAAAAGCACCGTTCATGGAGACGGTAGGCCGTACGTATGCATGAACACTACCTTCATTTTTTGTCATATTAATGGAATTAAAAGAAAATGAGATATATATATATATGTTATAATTACAGAATTATATCCATCATTTATATGTAATATATTACATATATATCCATTATATATATGTACTTATAATAGTACATAACATTTTGAGATAAGAAATGAAATGTACCATTCATGGAGACGGTAAACCGTATGTACGCATGAACGCTACTTCCATTTCTATTTCATATTTAATGGAATTAATACATAATGATACATAATTGTATTTTAATTCCAGTATGGTATCATATATAATATCATTAAATATATCATTTATATGTACCACATATGGTATCAACGAATCAAATCACTTTGAGGGGGCGGTAGTCCGCACTTCCTTAAATGAAGATATCTCGTTTACCCATAATGGAAACCATAAAGGTACGCCATAAATGAAAAATACAAAAGCTTAAGTAAAAAATAAACATATTAGATATCATATATAAATATAGTGTCATCTTAATGGCCACCTTTTAAGGTGTTAGAAGAATGTTGAACAATCATCGTTTGGGGAGGCAGAAATTCACCATCCACGGAAACAGTATGTTCTTTAACCATTAGATGTAGGTGTGTGTAAGTTTAGCTCGAATCCTTCATATAAAAACATAATAGTATATTGAATATACTGGATTTGTTACAAAATAAATGAATAAAAAGAGTTTAGGGGGTTGTAGAAGCAAAATAAAACAAAAGGACACAAGTGAAGACATTACCTTAAAATCGGGTAACTCCCTTTGGTTTGAGCTCAAACGCTTCCTTGGGAAGACTTATGCCCAAATTGAGGCTTCACAGAGTAAGAGAGGGAAGTGGAGAGACAAAATGTGCAGGTGTTGGCCGAGCCAAAGGCTTTGGGAGTGTGGGTAAGGAGGTAGAGTTGGGGGACTTTTATAAGAGGAGAGGAGGGGCACTCTTGTAAAGTTACAAAATGTTACGTTATTTTCAGAGGCGTTTCGGATTTTAAAGGTCCCACATTAATTTATTTCGAGGCTAAGGTGAGAAGGGTTCAGAATCCACTCATCCAATAGGTTTTGGACATTTGTAGGTCTTAGATATTACATTATCATTCCATTTTATTTAAATCGTTATATAATGAGGTCATCACTGCATCATCATGATGTCATAAATAATATAATTTATTTAATGTCTAAAAATTATAAAAAATAATATTATGATGTAGGAAATATTTTTATCTTTCCAATGACTATTTATAGTCAATAATATGACTTGTATAACCCCATGTAAAAATTGTTTTATTACAACATCTCATGTTTCTGTCATTTTTAATTTAACATTAAATAAAAATATATTTATGTCATTTTCCAACCAAAGTGGCTCCATGGGGTCCCCAAGTTGACCCATGGATTGTCTTCGTCAGACATGACACATCCAATGAGATTAGGACATGTGTCTAGGTCATTTAAGTTTATTAAAACATTATTCTTACCATAAACTACCCTAATAACCTCTAATCGCGATTAAAAACTTAATAAGTTACTATTCACCAAAAAAATTATTTTTATCTCATTGAACCACATTTTACTTATTAATGACAACCATGAATGTTGGATTTTTGAAATTCAAAACACAAATATAGAAAATTTTCATTTAAACGGAAAAATCAGTTTTTATAAGTACCACTTAGTGGTTTCACTATTCATCAAAAATTGAAGTTTTTCAGAAAAATCCCAAAAAATCACCCTAAGATATATTTGATATTCCGAATTCAAAAATGAAGTCTCTTTTACAAAATTCAAAACATATAATTCACATTAATTAATTTAATAATTAATTCCCGCTGTCAGAGCGAATAGCGTGTTTTTATGAAACAATAAGTATCAAAAGATTGACACTAGTTTAAGTCTGATTTCAAAGTGAAATTAATTCCAACGACCACTATTGGATTTAATGGTAAAAATATATTCTAATTTCACATTAAAACCAATTCAAAATATAATCTAATCATATAAATAAAATAGATTAAAAAGTGGTTTTGAATTAAAATATAACATTTTACACTATTCATTAAAATAATGAACTTTATCGGAAAGATACCAAAAATTTACACAAAGTAAAATTTGATGTCCCGATTCTTAAGAAGAGTTTTATTTGGTCCAATAGAATGTAAAAGAGTGAACAAAACTATATTTAATGATGGTTCGCCATCAAAAGGCGATAAGTGAACCTTTAGTGAAAAAATGAGGGCATATACGCCTAAAATTGAATTCTATCCGTATTTTAGGCCTTTATCTTTTATTGGATAAATGTAAAAACATATATAATCATATTTTAGTTATTTCTATCCATTCCCTCCTATACAATGGCTACATGTTAACTACCATTTAAAATAATATTATTTAATTATTAGAGTGCAACGTAAGATTCCCAAGAAACTCGTTGTTGCGTGTTGGGTACGCCATCGAGCATAGCGTCCCTTTTAAAGTAATATTAATATTTTATTCACAAATATGGATAAATATTAAAATTTCATATTCTTTATTTACCTGGGGTGTTACATCCTTCCCCCCTTTTGGGAATTGCGTCCTCACAATTTTTAAAAGTGAGCTTGGAAACATCCTTGAAAGTCCCACATCGGAACAAGAGTCAGTAAAACAATCAGTTTAAAATAAAGGAAGATAAGTACAGATGTCACCTGAGTTAACCCATACTTGGATTCCATGTAGAAAAACATGGACATGGAGGAAAAAAAAGGGTCATCTTCTGATGGAGAGTGATAGTAACGTGTATAGAAGAAAGATAACCATAATAAAATCACAAAATTGTGATGGGTTATACAGTATTCGATTCCCCAGTAGGAAAAGTTAATAGACAACATTTTTGTTTTATATTACTCTTCATTGAGGAATTTATTTTTGATCTTATGGAAACATACTTTCTTGTCATGTTGACTTTCAACTTTTACTGGATTTCTTACACAAACTCATAATTTCCACAAAATATAAGTATTTAGGAAGACTTGTTCACATTAAGAGTACTGTAACAAAATTTTAGAGGATCTCCTAATCCATAAAAGAGAACTATATACTTCCCATATCTTTAGACCTTAACCAAAACCAAAACAAAAAAGGTTAGTACAAGATCAGATAATACCGAAAAAGGATAAAAAAATATATTCTTAATCTCCAAAATTTATCAAACAATACCCAAAGTTCAATAAAGACCATTCAATAAACAAATTGTCCATAAAATACCTCAAAGTAAACCAAAATAAGATTTGAAACCCAAATATTTGAAGGATGTAGGCACATTGTCTTCAAAGTTAAATCGTAACATTTATCTCCAAACAACATCAGTTTCTCCTAAAGTCTCGTATTGAAAAGTAATTAACCTAATCACATATCCTCCATGATAGGTTAATAAATTTCCATAGATAACCGAGAATCAGCCTACTATTAATTCATAAAATCATCTAATTAAAACGAATTAGTCAAACTAACCAGGGACGTCATGTAGTACAGTGGTAAGCGATAAATACCAGTCGCACTTTGGTTGTGGGTTCGATTCCCGCAGCTTTGTCTGGCGTGATGGGTTGTTACACGGTCTGCATGTTGTTCTTTTTCCAAAACTATATAATTCTTAAAACATTCCCCAAAACGAGATAAAATCTTCCAAAAAATAATCATAAAATATTTTAACCTCAAGTTTATCTCATGCCTTTCATTTTCCATCATAACATATAATAACCCATAATTACCTCAAAAGTAAGGATCATATAAACCCTAATGGTTACCTTTATAATTATTACCTGAACATCCACATTGATTGGTCATCTCATACATGATGCATTACAGAACATACCAAGGTTCAAGTGGATGATCATGACTCCTTGATAGTTGGTTTAGAACAACCACGAGTTTCCTCATTGAATACCCCATTTCATCCAGTCTCTTAATCAGAGAACCACCATAGTTTCCTTCAAACCTATTGTCACTTTGGTGCCTGCTAGATCTATCCATTCACTAAAAATAGAAATTTCAATGTGAGTATATCAACAAAATCATCATGTACTAATGAGGAAGATAACCACTAAGATATACTTACTTATTCACTTTCTCTAAAACTAGGAATCTTTCTGAAATCCTAACCATTATGGTAATGTCACTTATGCTTATAGGATACCCTAACCTCTAAAGTTATCTAAACCGACCTTTGATACCAACTATAATGCCCCAGCATTAAACCTTACTTAATATTGAGTTATTACAAGATTACACATTGAGGATCTTTTCAGGTTTAGAGTTTTAGAGAATTAGATCATGCAACTTTCATTACATTCCACATTTAAAAAAAGTGGTCACATAAAAGACAGTATTCATTATTCCCATCAACAGAAACATATTTAAAATAAAACATGGATTCTTTCTTGACACATCCTTGACACTATCATCACATCATGTACATTTCCTTGACCTATGAAAAACATTTCATAAACATGGGATGAGTATAAAAATCTCAGTAAGGGATATAAAAATATTTAAAGGAAACATTAGTTCATATATACATAAGAATGAAATCATACTTTACCCATAAAACATAGTCACTTTAACATACCTCATCAAATCATGAATAAATCATAAAAATCATAAGACATAAAAGGTAACTTAGTGCATTCATAACATTCTTACGTATGGAGTAACCCTCTTGGTTACGTTTGGAATACCCACCACAATATATTCCCTAAATCTCTTCAGAGAAACCTTAACATTTCACTCCTTCGTGTTACCCAATGCATTAGAGAGCTATATCGGGCTCACCCACCCTTAGTTTATCACGGAACCACCCGTTTTCATAACAATTCCCAAGAACCATAACATAAACGTATCACATAAAACATGCATAAAGGAAACATAACATTTCCTAATTTCAATCAGAATGTAACATTTTAGGATATTTAAATAATGAATCCATTCAAAAAGAAACCATTTCTAAAACCATTTAAAACATTTAATAAGGAGATTTTTGAATCAAAGTGTCCCATACCACCATGATGCTTTAAAAAAATTTAAACCATTATTATAAATATAAATAAATCCTCAAAACCATTTTGAAAACATGGATACTAATAAGAACAAATCATTAAAAAATTTAAAGTGATATTTTGGTTAAAGGGTTTTTACCAATATTATAGACATTTGAATACAATAATTGATGAATAACATTTAGTCAGAACTTTATAATATCATGAGAATAAATGGATTCATGATATAATATTCCAAAGGACAGTATATACACCATATAAGAGTTAATTGGTGCATAACCACAATTAAGTCTCAATAGAACTGTAAAATGTGATGAAATCCCTTATAAAGAAGGTATCCTTAAATTAAGGATAAATCAGTCTCAAAATTATGTGTGACAAATATAAATACACCCAATATAAGTGGATATTAAGTGTAAAACAATAAAAGGTAATTCACGCATATTCAAAGGATGACATATTCAATAACTACATGTTGAACCCAAAGAAATCAAAATTGGTTTAAAAAGTTCCCTTGGTAAAATTCGACAGCCTAACGACATCACTTCAAAACTCCGAAAATGAGTTGATGATAGATAAAAAGTGTATCTCATCACTTGGACATAAAATTTACATCAATAAGGATATAAAAGAACATATCACAACATAATAGTATGTGAATTAAAAGACATAACAAAAGAAGTCTTTTAAAAAGAGGAGGGTGAAAGGTCCCCATACCGAGTTGGGTAACTTTCGAAACGTACACCCTTGGAAGAAGGGTCATACAATGAAGATGTGAATACCCATAAATGAAATTATACTACAAAAAGTTTATAATAATGGGTAGTACATAAACCACTTGAAGGAAATAGTGGAAAACGTATCATAAATGTCACGAGAATAAAAGTGAGATGAAAAATCCCTTACAAAAACTAGGCAGGCTAACGACGCCACTTAAAACATCCAAAAATGGATTTATGAGCTCAAATAGGGTCTTTCATAATATGAACATAAAAATTACAGTATGATTAATATAAAATAACATCCCCAAACAAAATAAAGATGAGCTTAAAAAAATGACATAAAAGAGAGTACTTAAAAAGAAAGAGAGAACTTAGATCTCTTATGAAAATTCGACAGCCTAACGGCGCCACTCAAAACACCAAAATGGATTGATGAGAGAGAATAGGGTCTCTCATCATATGAACATAAAAAATAAAGTAGTATTAATATAAAAGAATATCCCAATCACAAGAAATATGAGCTTAAAAGGAATGACATAAAAGAGTGTACTTAAAAAGAAAGAGAGGGGTAGGGTCCCTTACCTCAAGTCCAACTTGTCTTGTTCGTTTCTTTATATTCCTGAATAATAAACATTGGTAAATTAATAATTGCCTAAGTACCTCCTTTAGATATTATTATTCAGTTCATATCACATATTAAATTGTTATAATAATTGTTTAATAATGTTAGTTCATATCAGACGTTTTTGTCGATGTTTGGTACATGAGTCAAAAATGAACTTGTTCAAAAAAAATTGCCCATGTAGTTATAAGTAAATAATCTCCGGAATAGTATTTATGATTAAAATATCATATATATCCAGTAAATATTCATTTTATACTATTCCATATCATTTGGAGATAATAAACGAAAAGCACCGTTCATGGAGACGGTAGGCCGTACGTACGCATGAACGCTACTTTCATTTTTTGTCAAATTAATAGAATTAAAAAAAATGAGAGAGAGATATATATATGTTATAATTCCAGAATGATATCCATAATATAGATGTAATATATTACATATATATCCATTTCATATATGTACTTATAATATTACATAACATTTTGAGATAAGAAATGAAATGTACCGTTCCTAGAGACGGAAAGCCGTATGTGCGCATGAACGCTACTTCCATTTCTATTTCATATTTAATGGAATTAAAACATAATGATACATAATAGTATTTTAATTCTAGTATGTTATCATATATAATATCATTAAATATATCCTTTATACATACCACATATGGTATTAACGAATCAAATCACTTTGATGGGGCGGTAGTCCGCACATCCTTAAATGAAGATATCGCGTTTACCCATAATGGAAACCATAAAGGTACGCCATAAATGAAAAATACAGAAGCTTAAGTAAAACATAAACATATTAGATATCATATATAAATATAGTGTCATATTAATGGCCACCTTTGAAGTTGTTAGATTAATGGTGAACAATCATCGTTTCGGGAGGCAGAAATTCACCATCCACAGAAACAGTATGTTTTTTAAACATTAGATGTAGGTCTGTGTATGTGTAACTCGAATACTTATTATAAAAACATCCTAGTATATTTAAGATAGTTTATTTGTTACAAAATAAATGAATAAAAAGAGTTTATGGGGTTGGAGAAGCAAAATAAAACTAAAGGACACAAGTGAAGACATTACCTTAAAATCGGGTAACTCTCTTTGGTTTGAGCTCAAAGGCTTCCTTGGGGAGACTGCTGCCGAAAGTGAGGCTTCAAGGAGTAATAGAGGGAATTTTAGAGACAAAATGGGCAGGGTTTGGCCGAGCCGAAGGCTTTGGGAATGTGGGTAAGGAGGTAGAGGTGGGGGCCTTTTATAAGAGGAGAGGAGGGGCACTCTTGTAAAGTTACAAAATGTTACTTTATTATCAAAAGAGTTTCAGATTTTAAAGGTCCAACATTGATTTATTTCGAGAATAAGGTGATAAGGGTTCTAAATCCATTAATCCAATAGGTTTTGGACATGTGTAGGTCTTAGATATTACATTATCTTTCCATTTTATATAAATCGTTAAATAATGAGGTCATCACTGCATCATCATGATGTCATAAATAATTTAATTTATATAATGCCTAAAAATTATAAATAAAATACTATGAATTAGGAAATATTTTAATCTTTCCAATGACTATTTATAGTCAAACATATGACTTGTATAACCCCATTTAAAAATTGTGTTAGTAAAACATCTCATGTTTCTGTCATTTTTAGATAAACATTAAATAAGAAAATATTTATGTCATTTTCCAAACAAAGTGGCTCCATGGGGTCCCCAAGTTGACCCATGGATTTTATTGGTCGTCCATGAGACATCCAATGAGGGTAGGATATGTGACTAGGTCATTTTATTTTATTAACACATTATTCTTACCATAAACTACACTAATTACCTCTAATCGCGATTAAAAACTTAATAAGTTTCTATTCACCAAAAAATTATTTTTATCACATTGAACCACATTTTAATTCATAATGACAACCATGTATGTCGGATTTTTGAAATTCTAAACAAAAATATGGAAAAATTTCATTTAAATTGAAAAATCAGTTTTTATATGTACCACTTAGTGGTTTCACTATTCATCAAAAATTTAAGTTTTTCAGAAAAATCCCAAAAATTCACCCTAAGCTATATTTGATATTCAGAATTCAAAAATGAAGTCTATTTTACAATATTCAAAACATATAAGACACATTAATTAATTTAATAATTAATTCCCACTGTCAGAGAAAATAGCGTGTTTTTATGAAACAATAGGTATCAAAAGATTGACACTAGTTTAAGTCTGATTTCAATGTGAAATTAATTCCAAAGACCAGTATTGGATTTAATGGTAAACATATATTATAATTTCACTTTAAAACCAATTAAAAAGATAATCTAATATTATAAATAAATTGGATTAAAAAGTGGTTTTGAATTAAAATACGACATTTTACATTATTCATTAAAAAAATGAACTTTATCGGAAAGATACCAAAAATTTACACAAAGTAAATTTTGATGTAACTATTATTAAGAAGAGTTTTATTTGGTCCAATAGAATTTATAAGAGTGAACAAAACTATATTTAATGACGGTTCTCCATCAGAAGGCGATAAGTGAACCTTTAGTGAAAACAAGGGCATATACGCCAGAAATTGAATTCTTTCCGTATTTTAAGCCATTATCTTTTATTGGATAAATGTAAGAACATTTAATAACATATATAATCATATTTTAGTTATTTCTATCCATTATTTCCAATACAATGACTACATGTTAACTACCATTTAAAATAATATTATTTTATTATTAGAGTGCAACATAAGATTTCCAAGAAGCTCGTTTTTGCGTGTTGGGTCCGCCATCGAGCATAGAGTCCCCTTTAATGTCATATTAGTATTTTATTCACAAATATGGATAAATATGAAAATTTCATATTATTTATTTACCTAGGGTGTTACAGACCAACATTGGATTAAAGGGTAAATATATAATCTAATTATACTTCCAAACCATTGAAATGAATAATTTAACACTATAAATTTTTTTGATTAAAAAAGTTTTTTTCAATTAAAATTTAGTATTTTTCGCCATTCACCCAAATATAGAAGTTATCAAAAAAACACCAAAAATTTATCAAAACCAAATTTGAATGTCATGAGTCTAAATAATAAGTTTATTTTGTAAAATTGAAAAAATATAAAAGTATCAAATATTGGATTTAAAAAGTCTTCATCATTAAAAGGCGGTAAAATGATATTTATTAAAAAATACATACTTTAACTAAAAAATGAATTTGTTCTTATATTATGTCTAAGAAATACATAATATGGATTTTAAAATTATATGTAATTAGTAAAACTGAGAATTCAGTTAATAATATTCATAACCGCTTTTGAACGACTAGTTTGGCCAGTCGTCGTGCGCTCGAACTTGGTGTTGTGTGTAGCGCAAGATGTTTAATTTAAAGAAAATAACTTACTATAAAATCTTTGGGTGTAACATTCTTCCCCCCAGTTTGAAATTTCATCCTTGTAATTATCAAATTGGGCATGGGAACCTCATCAAATGTCCCTCATCGGAAAAAGAGTCAATAAAAATATCTCTTTAAAACAATGAAAGAGAAGTAAAAAGGTCACCCAAAATAACCCATACTATGATTCCATATAAAAAAAACATTGATAGGGAAGATAAACTAAGTGAAAATTTCTGGTGGATAGTGATAGAAAAAAATATTAGGAGAATTTTAACAACAAGAAAACCACAAACGTGTGATGGGATAAATGGTCATTATTTTTCAAGTAAGAAAAGTAAAAATATAACGTTTTTTTAAGTTTCATTTCATAAAGCTGAGGAATTTGTTTTTGAGATTGACTAAGAACATAAAGATATATACATACTTTTTATGTGGAGTTTCATCCTTTAATAAATTTCTACCACTAACTCATATTTTGTTTAAATGATGAGTATTCAAGATGACATGGTCACACCTGAAGCGCTAGAATCAACATCTAGAGAATCACATAATCTAAAATGGATAAACTATAAATATTTAACTTGTATTTAGAGATTAACCAAAAACAAAATGATCAGTACAAGATCATATGATCCCAAAAAAGGTTAATCCTTTAGAGAAAGAAATACTAATCTTAATTTAAAAAATTAATCCAACAATACCCAAAGTTCAATAAATACCTTTCAATAAACAAATGTCCTTAAAATCCTTAAATATAATCCAAACTAATTTTTAAAACCAAAAAATAGAATAATTTTATTATGCAATATTCCACATTAAATTGTATCTCTAAATATCATCAACTACTCTTAATGTCACATACATAAAAGTAATTTACCTAATCACATATTCTCTATGATAGGTTAATAATTTCCTTAAATAACACAAATCATGAAAAATACACAATAAAAACATAGATAAGAATACAACATTACTCTTTAAATTAAATCCCATAGTATTCTATTTTCCTTAGGCATATATTTTTCTCACTAGAGGATACATTTTCCAGAATAACATTTATCACATAATCACCAAATCTTTTTCCAATACTAAGGATATCAAATTCATAAGACATAAGATCCCAAATAAACTTATGATTTATCAATAAAATCATTTAACTAAATAGAATTAGTCACACTAACCAAGTACTTCATGTAGTCTAGTTGTAGGAAATAAATCCCAATCACACTATGGTTGTGAGTTTGATTCCCGCATCTTTGTCAGACCCAATGTGTTGTCACATGGTCTACATGTTGTCCATTTTCAAAAACTATATTTTACAACATTCCCAAAATGTAATTAATTCCTCATAATTTCACCATATATGTTTTCTTATACCTCATATTTTCATCCCAAAATTTAATAACATGTAATTACCTCTAACTCAATGATCATGTAAAACCAAAAAGTTATCTATATCTATATACAAAAGAGAAAAGATAATTCTTCCTCAAATATCATTTTCAAATGAAAAACTACATGGTTACAAATACAAGAGATTAGTCTTCCAAAGTAATCTCACAAACTAAGAGCACTAATACTTTTTAAACATTTCAACATCAATTTATTTCTACAAATATTCTTCATTGACCAAGAGTGTAATTCCCCGACCCCAGTTACCTAGAGTCGGTGCATTATTACATAACATTAGAGTGATCACAAAGTATGAAGTCTCTAAAGACCAAATATTTTAGTAGCCTTGGAAGTACTTGATACATTCATAAGGTTTACATTACTTCATAAGGTAAAAAAACTAAAACAACATCTTTTCTTTATATCCCCTCATACTATCCCTACAGGTCATTCACAAATTACTTCTTCACATCCTTGGAAAAATAAAATATTGAAAGGGGTGAGATCAGATGCTCAGTAAGGATAACAATTTAGCAGAAGATTTCATTGATAAGCATAAACACGTAAGGCAATGTATAACTAAAACAAAAGCCTTTTAAACTTGATCTTCAACATAATATGGCAGATATAAAATGAAATAATTCCATTTACGTATTCACATGGATATTCTACTAGTTGAATAATCACATGCAATATCAATAACCACTTTCATGATGATGGAATTCATAATTCCGGACTATCATAACCATCTAGCCCAGGCCTCGTGCCAAGACTACAAATAAGATTTTTTCAAATCTTCGAGCCAACACACTAGTTTGTCTCATGATACCTACCGATGCATCGAGGAGCTATATCGGGCTCCACCCGTCACTTACTACGTCCAATGCATTCCTCATATGTACATGTTTAAACAAAACATAATCATTCGTATTAAAACTAGCATAAGAAATGTCAATACTTTAACCACAAACCATGAATGGTATAAAAATAGCACATATACAGTCAGACATAACTCATTTGATACAATATGGAAGATTGTATGGTATCCGATTAACCTAAATCGAGAATAATGAAGGATAATGACATAGATTAAAATAATCATCAAACTATTGAGAGAAATATCCCCCATTTTCTTGAAAACATTTAAAAGT
The DNA here is from genome assembly GCA_963277665.1 of Viscum album. Lineage (NCBI taxonomy): Eukaryota > Viridiplantae > Streptophyta > Magnoliopsida > Santalales > Viscaceae > Viscum > Viscum album. The sequence goes on along the minus strand of OY728134.1, from coordinate 150,704,960 downwards.
AACACTATCTGTCAAGAAGCCATTTAAAAGAGATTTTTGAATTAAAGTGTCCCATACCACTTTGAAACTTTTGAAATGAATTTTTATTTGAAAACATTAATTTCCATATAAATAATTCCTTAAAACCATTTTTAAAACATGGACATTAATAAAAATAATAAATCTTTAAAACATTTTAAAATGATATTATAGTTAAAGTTCCTAACGAAAAGACAGACACTTGAATACAAATAATTGAGATAATAAATAACTTTTAATATCATGAGAATAAAGGGATTCATGATATACTATATCAAAGTAAATTATATACACCATATAAAAATGATTTGGTGTATAACAACAATGAAGTCTCAATGGAATGTAAATTGAGATGAAATCTCTTATAAAGGTCTTATCCTTAGGTTAAGGATAAATCAAGGACATTATTATGTGTGAAAAATATAAATACACTCAATATTATTGGATATTCAGTGTAAAACAATCAACGGAAATTCACACATATTCTTGTAGAAATAAAACCAAGGGATTGGATGCTTAACTCAACAAATCAAGATTGAGTAAAAATCACTCTTATCAAGTTCATACCGATGACTTGAGAATTTATCAATGGAGTGATTATGTGTATTAAAATTATATCCATAGAATTGGGAGTGGAAATTATGACATAATAAAATGAATAGTTATTCCACACATAATCTTGGAGTAAAATAATCAATGAAGTATGTATAAAGCCGAATGAGTGGAAATTGAAATTTAAAATTCCCTTATCGATTTGGTAACATATGAAACATAACCCCATGAAATAAGGATCTTACAATGATGATGTAAATACCCATAAATTAAATTATATTTCACAATGAATACATTCATGGTAAGTACACATACACCACATGCAATAAATAAGTGGTGAACAATGGAATTCTCACGAAATTAAGAGTGAGAGAAGAAACCCCTTACATTGTACTTCTTCCTTGGTCGAGGGTAGGTTAACCTCCTGTATAATGTTGAAATAATTTGTATTTAATTACAAAAGAATCATTTACATTAATAGTATATCATATATGATCTTTTAATATTGATTTGTTAATAATATCTTAGTATTATCGTCGTTTTGGGTGTTAACAGATTCGTTTTCCTTTATACTATTTGTTATGTGAGCCATATTTGTTATGGATGGGAGGTATCTTATTCATATCCAGAATGATATAATGTCTCTAAAAATTATTTTTATTCATCAAATGAAATTTATTTTTGAATGGATATGATGGAGAATGAATCTCATCACGTTTGTGGAGACGGTGGTCCGTACGTACGCACGAGCGACAATATCATTATTTCGATATTAAAATAATATATAATTGGATGGTATATCCTATAGACAGAATCATTATCATGTTATATTTATTATTTACAAGAATTATACATCATTATTATACCCTCTAAATTATAATATAATGAATAACAATTACACCACGACGTGGAGATGGTAGGCCGTACGTACGCACGTATGGTGACATGTCATTAAAGGGATGGATAGAATAATGAATTTTGTTGTTCTATATTTATAATAACATCACAGTATATATAAGATACTGGATTTATTATTTTATAAATGGAATAACAAAGAAGAAGAAGTTGAAGAAGAAGGGAGCTTGAAAAAGGGTGGTGAAAACATTACCTATTCTTCGGGTACTTCCTTTGGATTTGATCAAAAGGGCTCCATAGGTTGGCTTTCTGATCAAACTAAGGCCACTAAGATGAAGTGAGTGAACTTGAAAGAGTATTTGGGCAGTGTTTTACAGAAAAAAAGGCTTTGAAGGTGTGAATTAATGAGAAGGTAGAGTGCCCTTTTATAAGAGGGGTGAGGGGCACCTTTGGAAAAGCTAGAAATATTATTTTATAATAAATTCATATTTGGTTTATAATGGCTTAAAAGTGAATTATATAAAGTTTATAGTGTCTATAGGTGGCAAAAAAATAAACATAAAGGATTTATACAGGTTTGTGTTACTATATTAACCTTATCTTTAAGTATTAACTCTTAGTTAATTAGTTTCACTTCTACAATGTCTCATTGTATTTTTATATTATATGTTTAATAAACATAATATATACATCCAAGAGACCCCCATGTGGTCCATTAATGATACACCTATCATGATATAAGTCTCATGGACGAACCTTAGATTTCTAAAAATTTAATATCAATTAATAATATAATATTTGTTTTAAAACCTCTTTTATATCAATTTTGTCAGTAATCAATAATTGATTTTTGTAAAAATCATAACAGAATGATTACTTCGAAAACTGTTAATTAAATCAATCCTAACATGTCATATTAACCTATACAATTATTGGAATTTATAAAAAGTCTCATATTAATTTTATTTGGTTATTTATAATATCAATTATTCTAATTTTCCATTAATTAGGTAATTACTGCATCACCATTGTTTCATAAATAGATTAAATTATTTATTGTCTAAAATTTATAAATAAAATACAATTATGTATTAAATCATGTTATTTTTCTAAGGAATATTTATATTATAAAATCCAACATATAAAACCTTATGTAAAAAAAATTGTGCAAAAAGATATATGCTTGTGGAATTTTATTTATTTATTTTAACTTAATTAAAAAGTGTCCCTATCACCTACAAGTAGATCCATGGGGTCCCAAAATCGACCAAAAGATGCACATGGTCTGAAATGTATCCACAAACAAGGTTAGGACGCGTTTTAGGGTAATTTGGTATTATTATAATATTATTTTTTAACCCTTATTTACCGGATTTACCCTTTAACCATGGTAAATAAAATATTTACCAAAGTAATTATTCAAAATGTATAAAAATAAAAGTTACCTATTTACACAATTTGGACATCCTGATTCCAAATATGGAATCCATTTTTTCAAATTCAAAACACAGAAGTGGCAGAAATTAATTTAAAATTAATTCTCGCTGTCAAAACAAAAAGCGTGTTTTTAAGATATAATAACTATCGAAAGATTGATACTTTTTTATGTCCGGTTTAATTGTGAAATTATGTCCAATGACCAAAATTGTATTAAATGGTAAAAATATATTCTAAATATACTTTAAAACCACTTAAATGCATAATTTATCATTATTATTTATTTTTATTAGAAAAATTGTTTTTAATTAAAATTTATTCATTTTTACTATTCATCAAAATATAAAAGTTATCTGAAAAGTACCAAAATTTCACCCTAGGCTAAATTCGATAATCCGAATCCAAAAATGAATTCCATTTTTAGAGTTAAAATTAAAAAAATTATAAAAATTATCTATTACTATTCATAATGGCTAGTTTGATTGGTCGTGGTGTGTTAGAATCTCGAAGTTGCATACAATGCAAGCTATTACACTATTCAAAGGGAAACGTACTGTGGAAGCTGGGGATGTTACAAAGAGGATATCCTATAGAGTAGGGAATTCACTAGGGTAATGTCTAGGTCCACTACATTTACGTAAAATTAATGTAAATTGATTCTTAGGACCATTTTTATTGTCTACTACAGTACTATTCATTTTTCTTCGAGAATTCATTACATTATATCATTATTTCCCACATATAAAGAATTTCTTTGTTACATTAAGACACCATCCTAGGTGTCTATTTCCACATTTATATCATGATGGAAAATGATCTCTATTTTCTCCATGGTCTTCACTGCTGGAGCTCTTATTATTCACCACTTTTCTCTTCCTTGTTGAGTTCGAGAGTTGGTTAATAAATATGTTGTTGATCATATTTTTTGAAAAATTATTCTGTATGAACACGATATATTTTATGCATGTCAACATTCCATATTGTTTCTCATTTCCACCACTAATCAAACCTTGTACATCATACTCAATGTTGCTATGAATTCCTTAGAATCCTTCCATTTACTGAAACTAGAAATCATTGTGGGAGTAATTATTGACATAAAATCATTTATAGAATATCTTGACACCTTATTTTCAATTTAAAACACCATAAGATTAACCAAGGTCATTTATTCTAATCTGGTATTAAAATACTTCAAATTGGATTGTAAAGAGAATGTAAATTATCCAAACCATATCCCATAGGAGTGTCGTAACCAAGAATGCTGCAAGACCCATTTTTCCTGTACAAGGATAACCTAGGTCAGGCCCAAAAATAAGTGTCAGATTTTCACTCCTAGGTACATTTGTCCTAGAGCCACCTCTGCCTACTCGTATCCAGATAGGGATGTACTACTGGAAAAATACACAAAATCTTTACATTACCATGATTTTTGGAAGTTCTTCTATACTAATCTTCAAATTCTATCTTAGGGAAATGTGCTCTAATCATTATTTATCTAAATATAGTTTCCAAGGCTCATACTAAACTTTATCTGATAGAAATTATAACTTCCCGAACCCAAAATCCCAGAGCCTATGCATTATTTTAATACATTGGCATGATTACAAGGAATCAATTACTGAATTATCAATCATTTTAGTAGTCTTGGAAACATGATACATACATAAAACACAGTTATGAGTATTCTACTAGTCTTATATAAACATGATATATCAATAGATAATCTCATAATTATTTAATTCATAATTTCAGACATCATAACCACACAGTCAAGGCCTCGTGCCAAGACTACAAATATGATTTTATCAAGGCCTTCTATTAAGACACTAGTTTGTCTCATGAGTCCTACCGTTGCATCGAGGAGCTATAGCGGGCTCCACCTGTCACTTACTATGTCTGATGCATTCCTAATATGAGAAGTTTGAAACATAACATAAACATTCGTATTAAAACTAGCATATGAAATGTCAATACTTTAACAAAAAACCATGAATGGTATAAAAATAGCACATCCACAGTCAAACATAACTCATTCAACACAATGTGAATGATTGAATTGTAACAGATTAACCTTAATCGATTATAATGAAGTATATTGAAATAAAAATAATCATCAAAACTATTTGAGAGAAATATCACCCTTTTTCTTGAAAACATTTAAATGTCGCACTATTTGTCAACAAGCCAGTTATAAATATTTTTCTGAATCACAGTGTCCTATACAACTTTTAAACTTTTAAAAAGATATTTTAATCTTAAAAAAATAATGCCAATATAAATAAATCTTTATAAACATTTTTTAAAACATGGACATTACTTATAATGATTTAGAATAATCAAGCATTAAAACATTTAAAACTATATTTTAGTTAGTGTTCCTAACAAAAAAAGAGACACTTGAATAAAAATTATTGAGGTAATCAAAATATTATAGTATCATGAGAATAAATGGATTCTTGGTATACTTGTCAAAGTACATTATATATACCATATAAAAGTGAATTGGTGTATAACAACAAAGATGTCTCAGTGGAATGTAAATTGAGATGAAATCTATTATAAATACTGTATCCTTAGGTAATGGATAAATCAACAACGTATATGTCTATGTAAAATTTAAATACACTCAATATGAATGGATTTTCAGTGTAAATTAATCAAAAGGGAATCCACACATATTCTTATAAAAATAACACCAATGAATTTGATGTTTAACTCAATAAATATAGATTGAGTTAAAATTACTCTTACCAAGTTCATATCGATGACTTGAGAATTTATCAATTGAGTGATTATGTGTATCAATATTATATCCACAGAAAGGTTGGTGGAAATTACTACACAAATAGCAAATAGTGATTCCACACATAATCATGGATTAAAATAATCAATGAAGTATTTGTAAAGCCTAATGAGTAAAAATTTAAAATTGAAATTCTCTTACCGATTAGGTAACTTATGAAACATACAACCCATGGAAGAAGTACCATACAATGAAGATGTAAATAACCATACATTAAATTATATTTCAATAATAAAACAATCAGGGGAAGTACATACTCCTCACAAAAGGAAATAGTGGCCAATATAGCAAGAATCTATCAGGGATAAAAGTGACATCTAAAACCCCTACTCCATTGTAATCAATCTAGTCTTATGAAAAACATTTAACTACCACAAAATGAATCAAAAAATACCATGGATATAAATATAATCATGATAATATATATAAAATGGAATTACACAATACACCACATTCAATAAATATTTGGTGTACAATGGAAATCTCATAGAAATAAAAGTGATATAAGAAACCCCTTGCCTCAAGTCTGACTTGTCTTGAATGTTCCTTTTTCTTCCTGAATAATAAAATTAAGTTATTTTTTATTTCATTAAGAAAATTTGTCATTTTTATTATTCCTTTCATATCACTTATTACCTTGGTATAAAAATTAGTTAATTATTTGAGTTCATATCGGATATTTTATCAATGTTCGGAACTTGAGTCAAAAATGTACATGTTATAATTAAAATATTTCTATGTGGTCAAAAGTCCATTATATCCAAAATTATATACCTTATTTATATATCATATATATATATTACATATCTAGTATATATATGTATTTATAATATTACATAACATTTGGAGATAAGAAATGAAATGCACCGTTCATGGAGATGGTAAGTCGTACGTACTCATGAATGCTACTTTCATTTCTATTTTTTGTTATCATGGAATTAAAACTTAATGATATAAATATATATAATAATTCCAGTATAATATCATATATAAAATCATTAATTACATCCTTTATACATCCCACATAAGGCATTAAAGAGTCATATCATTTTGAGAGGGGGGGGTAGTCTGCACTTCCTCTAATGAAATTATCGCATTTCACCCATAATGGAAACCATATAATAATTATATAAATGGAAAATAAATAAGAATAAAGAAAACATAAAAATAATATAAATATCATATATAAATACATATCCATCTTAATGGTCACCATAAGAGGCGGTAGAAGATAATTGAACAATCATCGTTTTGTGAGTTATTAGTTTTCCATCCATAGAAACAGAATGTTTTTCACCAATTAGAAGTTGGTGTGTGTAACTATAGTTAGAATAATTTTCATAAAAACATCCTAGAACATTTAGGATACGTTTTTTGTTATAATATAAAATAGTAAAAATTGTTTAGGGGGTTGTAGAAGTAAAATAAAAAAATAAATCAAAACAATTAAAGAGAAAATGTTACCTTTAATTTGGGTAACTTCGTTTGGATTGAACCAAAAGGACTTCTTGAAGTCCCTCTGCCAAAGGTGAGGCTTCTAGGAGGAAGAGGGGGATCTTGAGTGATTATTTTGGTAGAGATTGGCTGAACCATGGGGCTAGATAGGTGTGTGAAATGGGTTAGAAATGGTGTCCTTTTATAAGTGGGAGGATAGGCTCTTTAGGAAAGTGTGAAAATATTATTTTATTGTATAGAGATATTCAGTTTCTAAAAGTAAAAAACTAATTAAAGTCTAATATAAGATGACACAAGGAATAAATAAAATCATCCAATAATAATTGGATATTTTTTTGATATTATTTTATTATTAATAATCATATTTATTTAAATCAAGTATTAATGAGGTAAATACTACATCATTATTGTGTCATATATAATTTAATTTATATGATGTCTAAAAATTATAAAGAAATTACTATAATTTAGGAAATATTCTTAGTTTTCAAATATTATTTATAAAATAAAATATTACTTATATAACCCCATGTAATAATTGATACACTAAACGATATCTGTTTATGTGATTTTTGTCTTTACATTATGTTAATTAAAATAAAGTGTCATTATCATTCTTATGTGGTTCCATGGGGTCCCAAAATTGACCCAATGATTCCCATTGCTGGCCATGACTCATCCAATAAGGTTATGAAAATTGTTATGGTAATTTTTTGTTATTAAAAAATTCTTTTTACATTGAATTACCTTATTGACCTTTAACCACGGTAAATAAAAGTCAAAAATTACGATTCATCAAAAATTATTTTCATCTTATTGGACCATATTTTACTTATGAATAAAAACCATGTATCTTGGATTTCTGAAATTCAATTCAAATAAGCGGTTAAATTTAATTTAAATGAAAAAGTCAAATTTTTAACTACTACATAGTGGTTTCACTATTCAACAAAAATTTAAATTTCTCAGAAAAATTTCAAAAATTCATCCTAAGCTATGTTTGATATTTGAAATTAAAAAGTGATGCCTATTTTATAAAATTAATAACATTGATGTTGGAATAATTAATTTAAAATTAATTCTCATTGTCAAAATAAATAGCGTGTTTTTAGGAAACAATAACTATCAAAAGATTGACACTTGTTTATTTATATTTTCAATGTAAAATTAATTCGATTGAAAAACATTGGATTAAAGGGTAAAAATATAATATAATTATACATCCAAACCATTCAAATGTATAATTGAACACTATAAATTTTTTTGATTAAAATAGTTATTTTCAATTAAAATTTAATATTTTCACTATTCACCCAAATATGGAAGTTATCAGAAAAACAGCAAAAAATTAACAAAACCAAGTTTTAATGTCCCGAGTCTTAATAAGAAGTTTATTTTGTCAAATTGAAAAAATATAAATGTTTCAAATACTGGATTTAAAAAGTCTTCACTATTAAAAGGCGGTAAAAGGAATTTTTTTAAAAATTCATCCATTATCTAAAAAATGAATTTGTTCTTATATTATGTCTAGGAAAAAAACATAATATGGATGTTAAAATTATATGTAATTAGTAAAGATGGGAATCAGTTAATACTATTTATAACCGCTTTTGAACAGTTAGTTTGGCCAGTCGTCGTACGCTCGAACTCAGTGTTACGTGTAGTGCAATATATTGAATTTAAAGAAAATAACAGACTATAAAATCTTGGGGTGTAACATTCTTTCCCCATTAGGAAATTTCATCCTTGTAATTTTAAAATTGGGCTTGGGTACTTCATCGAATATCCGAGATCAGAAAAAAGAGTCAATAAAAATATCTCTTTAAAACAATGAAAGAGAAGTAAAAAGGTCACCCGAGATAACCCATACTAGGATTCAATGTAAAAAACATGGATAGGGAAGATAAACTAAGTGTCAATTTATTTTGGATAGTTATAGAAAAAAAAGATCAGGAGAATGTTAACAACAAGAAAACTATAAACGTGTGATGGGATAAACTATCATTATTTTTCAAGTAAGAAAAGTAAACAAATAACAATTTTTAAGATTCATTTCATAAATTTGAGGAATTTCTTTATGAGATTGACTAAGAACATAAAGACATATTATGTGGAGTTTCATCCTTTAATAAATTTCTACCACTAACTCATCTTTTTTTAAAATTATTAGTATTCAAGATGACATGGTCACACCTGAAGCACTAGAATCAAGATCTAGAAAAACACATAATCTACAATGGATAAACTATATATATTTAACTTGTCTTTAGAGATTAACCAAAACCAAAATGGTCAGTACAATATCATATGATCCCCAAAAAGTTTAATCCTTTAAGGAAAGAAATACTAATATTAATTTCAAAAATTATTCCAACAATACCCAAAGTTCTATAAATTCTATTTAATAAAAAATTGTCCTTAAAATCCTTCAATATAAAAAAAACTAATTTTGAAACCCAAAACATAGAAGAATTTTATTAAGTAATATTACACATTAAATTGTTTCTCCAAATAATATCAACTACTCTTAATGTCACATACTTAATTAACCTAATCACATATTCTCTATGATAGGTTAATCATTTCCTTAAATAACTCAAATCACTATAAATCAACAATAAAAACATAGATAATAATCCACCATTACTCATCCAATTAAATCCCATAGTATTATATTTTTCTTAGTCATATAGTATTCCCACTAGTGCAAACGTTTTCCAAAATTACATTTATCACATAATCACCAAATCATTTTCCAATACTAAGGATATCAATTTCATAAGACATAAGATCCCAAATTAACTTATTATTGATCAATTAAATCATTTAACTAAAAATAATTAGTCACACTAACAAGGGACTTCATGTAGTCCAGTGGTTGGCAATAAATCCCAATCGCACTATGGTTGTGAGTTCGATTCTCATAGCTTTGTCAGACCCAACAGGTTATGACACGGTCTGCGTGTTGTCCATTTTCAAAAACTATATTTTACAACGAACCCAAAATGAAATTAAGTCCTCATAATTTCACCATAAATGTCATCTTATACCCCATATTTTCATCCCAAAATTTAATAACATGTAATTACATCAAACTCAATGATCATGTAAAACAAAATAGTTATTTATATCTATATACACAAGAGAAAAGATAACTCTTCCTCAAATATCATTTTCACTTGACAAGCTACATGGTTACAAATACAAGAGATTAGTCATCCAAAGTAATCAAACCAAGTGAGAGCACTAATACTTTTTAAACATTTCACCATCAATTTATTTCTACAAAGCTTCTTCCTTGACCAAGAGGATATCCCATTCAATAGGGAATTCACTCGGGTAATGGCTAGGTCCACTACATTTACGGCAAATGACTGTACATTGATTCTCAGGACCATTTGTATTTTCTACTATAGTACTATTCATTTTTCCTCGAGAATTAATTACATTATATCCTTATTTCCCACACATAAATCATTTCTTTGTTTCATTAAGACACTATCCTAGGTGTCTCTTTCCACATTTCTTACATGATGGAAAATGAGCTCTCTTTTCTCCATGGTCTTCCCTGCTGGAGCTCTTATCATTCACTACTTTTATCTTCCTTGTTGAGTTCGGGAGTTGGTTAATAAATATATTGTTGATCATATTTTTTGAAAACTGATTCATTATGAACACGATATCATTTACGCTTGTCAGCATTCCAATTTTTTGCTCATTTACACCACTATTCAAACCTTGTACATCATACTCAATGTCACTATGACTTCATTAGAATCCACCAATTGACTAAAACTAGAAATCATTGTGGGAGTAATTATTGACATAAAATCATTTAGAGAATATCATGACACCTTATTTTCTATTTAAAACACCATAGGATTAACCAAGGTCATTTATTCTCATCTTTTATTAAAATCCTTCAAATTGGTTTGTAAAGAGAATGTAAATTATCCTAAGAATATCCCCTAGTAGTGTCGTAACCATGAATGCAGCAAGACCCATTTTTCATGTACCAGGATACTCTGGGTTATGGCTGAAAATCCTTGTCGGATTTTCACTCCTAGATACATATGTTCTAGATCCACCTCTACCTACTCATATCCAGACAGGGATATACTGCTGGGAAAACACACAAAATCATTACATTACCAGGATTCTAGAAGTTCTTATATAATAATCCTCAAAGTATATATTAGGGTAATGTGCTCTAATAATAGTTTATCTAAATATAGTTTCCAAGGCTTGTACTAAACTTCATCTGATAGAAATTGTAAAGCCTCGACCCCAAAATCCCAGAGCTGGTGTATTATTTTAATACATTGGCATGATTATAAGGAATAAATTCCTAAATTACCAATCATTTTAGTAGTCTTAGTAACACGATACATACATAAGACACAGTCATGGATATTCTACTATTCGAATAACCACATGATATATCAATAGCTGAACTCATAATTATGTTATACATAATGTCATACATCATAACCACATAGTCAATGCCTCATTCCAAGACTACAAATATGATTTTTTCAAGGCCTTGTTCCAAGTCACTAGTTTTTCTCATGAGTCCTACCGATGAATCTAGGAGCTATAGCGGGCTCCACCCATCACTTACTAATTCTGATGCATTCCTTATATGATAAGTTTGAAACATAACATAAACATTTCTATTAAAACTATCATATGAAATGTCAATACTTTATCAAAAACCATAAATGGTATAAAAATAGCACATCCACAATCGAACATAACTCATTCAATAAAATATGGAGGATTGAATTGTAATAGATTAACCGCAATCGAGAATAATGATGTATATTGACATAATAATAATCCTCATAACTATTTGAGAGAAATATCCCCCTTTTTCTTGAAAACATTTTAAAGTCACATGGTTTGTCAATAAGACATTTAAAAATAGATTTTTTAATCAAAGTTTCCCATACGGCGTTTAATCTTTTTAGAAGGATTTTTATTTTAAAACATTATGTTTCATAGAAATAAATCCTTAAAACATTTTTAAAACATGGACAGTAATGAGAATGATTTAGAATAATCAATAATTAAAACATTTAAAATGATATTTTTGTTAGAGTTCCTAACAATTAGGGAGACACTTGAATAAAAATAATTTAGGTAATCAAAATAGTATAATATCATGAGAATAAAGGGATTCATGATATACTATGTCATAGTAGATTATGAACTCCATATAAAAGTGAATTGGTGTATAACAACAAAGAAGTCTCAATGGAATGTAAATTGATATGAAATCTCTTATAACGACCGTATCCTTAGGTAGAGGATAACTCAACAACAAAATTATGTGTGTCAAATATAAATACACTCAATATTATTTAATAATTAGTGTAAATCAGTCAGATTACATTCTCACATATTCTTGTAAAAACTACACCAATGAATTGGATGTCTAACTCATTAAATGGAGATTGAGTTAAAATTACACTTATCAAGTTCCTATCAATGACATGAGAATTTATCAATGGAGTGATTATGGGAATCAAAATTATATCCATATAAATGGGAGTGTAAATTACTACCCAAATAAAATATTGTGATTCCAGCATAATAATGGAGTAAAATAGTCAATGAATTATGTGTAAAGCCCAATGATTGGAAGTTGAAATTTGAAATTCCCTTTCCGATTCGGTAACTTATGAATCATAAAACCCATGAAAGAAGTATCATATAATGAATATTTAAATACCCATAAAATAAATTATATTACAAAAAGAATATAATCATGGTAGTACATACTCCACACAAATGGAAATATTTTCTAATATAGCGTGAATCTCACGCAAATAAAAGTGAGATGAAAACCCCTAACATTGTTGTAATAAATTGAATTATTTGAAAAAAAGATAATAACCACAAATTGAATCATAAAATACCAAGAATATAAATATAATCTTGATAATATATATCCAATGGTATTACACAATACACCATATGGAATAAACATGTGGCAAACAATGTTAATCTCACGGAATTAAAAGTGAGATAAGAAACCCATTACCTCATGACTGACTTGTCTTGTATGTTCCTTTTTCTTCCTAAATAATAAACATTAGTTAATTTCTACATGATTAAGAAAATTTTTCACATTTATTATTCCTTTTATATCATTTATTAACTTTCAATCGAAATTGGTTAATTATTTGAATTCAAATTGGATATTTTATCGATATTTCAAACATGAGTAAAAAATGAACTTATTATAATTAAAATGTTTCCATGTGGTCAAAAGTCCATTATCTCATGAATTATATACAAGATTTTGATATTATATATATATATATATTATCCACTATATATCTGTATTTATAACCATATATGATATTTTTAGATAATAAGTGAAATACACCGTTCATGGAGACGGTATGTCGTACGTACACATGAACGCTACTTTAATTTCAATTTTTTATTTTAATTGAATTAAAACATAATGATATATAGTTATATTAAAATTCCAGTATAATATTATATATAATATCATTAATTATATCCTTTATATGTCCCACATAAGGCATTAACGATTCATATCATTTTGAGGGGGCGACAGTCCGCACTTCCTCAAATTTAATTATAACGTTTTACCCATAATGGAAACCATAAAATAATGATATAAATGGAAAATACAGAATAATAAAGAAAACATAAACACAATATATGTATCATATAAAAATAAAGTTCCATATTAATGTCCACCATAAGAGGCGGTAGGAGATAATCAAATAATCATCATTTCGTGAGGCGTTAGTTTGTCATCCATAGAAACAGTATGTTCTTAACCCATTAGATGGTGGTGTGTGTAAATTTAGTTCTAATCCTTCTCATAAAAACATACTAGTATATTTAGTATACCAGTGTTGTTATAAAAGAAAGTAATCTAAAGTGTTTAGTTGGTTGGAGAAGTAAAATAAAACAAAAGATTTTAAGAGAATGTTTTACTTTTAATTTGGGTACCTTCATTGGGTTTGAAGCAAAATCACTTCTTGAAGTGCCTTCTTCCTAACGTGAGGATTCTAGGAGGAAGAGAGGGTCTTGAAAGATCATTTTTTTAGGGTTGGATGAGCCAAGGGGCTTGAGTGGTGTGTAGAATGGGATAGATGTGGTGTCCTTTTATAAGGGGGAGAAGGGGCTCTTTAGGAAAGTGTGAAAATATTATTTTATTATATTGTGATATTCGGATTATAAACGTCGAAAACTAACTAAAGCTGAATTGAAGACACCTCATGGTCAAAATAAAATCTTCCAATAATAATTGGGCTGGTTTTGGATATTATTTAAATATTAATAATCATATTTATTTAAATCATTTATTAATGAGGTAATTACAACATCATTATTCTGTCATAAATAATTTAACTTATATGATCTCTGAAAAGTATAAAAAAATTACCATAATGTTGGAAATCGTTTTAGATTTCCAATGATGATTTATAGTCCAAAAGATGAATTATATAACCCTATGAAATAATTGATATACTAAAAGATATTTGTTAAAGTCATTTTTGACTTTACTTTATGTTAATTAAAATAATGTGTCATTATCATTAATAAGTGGCCCCTTGGGGTCCCAAAATTGACCCAATGATGCCCAAGGTCGTCCTTGACTCATCCAATAAGGCTATGAAAATTTTTAAGGTAATTGTTTATTATTATAATATTCTTTTTACCCTGAATTACCATATTGACCTTTAACTGCGGTAAGTAAAAGTCAAAAGCAACTATTCACCAAAAATAATTTTCATCTTATTGGAACACACTTTTTTTACTAATAACAACCTTGTAACTTGGAATTTGGAAATTCAATTCACAAAAGTGTTAAAATTTCATTTAAATGAAAAAACGGATTTTTAACCACTACTTAGTGGTTTCACTTTTCATAAAAAATTGAAGTTTTTCAAGAAAAATACCAAATTTTCATCCTAAAATATATTCGATATTTTGAATTCAAAAATGATGTCTATTTTAACAAATTCAAAACATATAAGTTGGATTAATTAATTTAAAATTAATTCATGTTGTCCAAATAAATAGCATGTTTTTAAGAAAAATTAGCTATCAAAAGATCGACACTTGTTTATGTATAATTTCCACATGAAATTAATTCTAATGACCAACATTGGATTAAAGGGTTAAAATATAATCAAATTATACATCCAAACCCTTGAAATGAATTATTGAAAACTATAAATTATTGTTCTTAAAAAGTTGTTTTCAATTAAAATTAATTATTTTTCATTATTCACCCAAATATGAAAGATATCATAAATACACAAATAAATTATCAAAAACAAATTTTTATGTCCCAATTCTAAATAAGATGTCTATTTTTTCAAATTTAATATATAAAATTGTCAAATATTGGATTTAAAAAGGCTTCACCATTAAAAGGTGATAAAATTGCATTTTTTTAAAATATTTCCTTTATCTAAAAAAATAAATTTGCTCTTATATTATGTCTAAGAAACAGATAGTATGGATGTTAAAATTATATACTCAAAATTCAGTTAATACTATTCATTACTGCTTTTGAACGCCTTGTTTAGTATGTTGCCGGGTGCTCGAACTCATTGTTGCCTGTAGCACAAGCTATTTAATTTAAAGAAATTAAGATACGGTGAAATCTTGGGGTATTACGCTAGTTATGGTTTAGGATGGAATCTTTGGAGAGGAAATATATATTTTGGTTATAATGGTGGTATTAGATGAAATATCCATTGATATTGTGGTTGTGGTCTGTATAAGGGAGGTCCGTTGATCTAATGTATACATGGACAACAATGATAATGATTTCACACTAAATTTTTTTAATCCTATATCTATAATGGACCCACATGATTATAACAATATTGCTACTCCTGAGGGACTCGATTTTAGATTACTATGTTACAATAATGTGTATGGTTTTCTACAGAACTATTATAGAATTATATATATATATATATATATATATATATATATGAGGACCTATATCATTACATAGTATTGTAAATTGAGTTTTTGTATTGGTGGTGATGGTGGAAACGAATAACTAGAGACCATTTGAAATTGGATGTTTTCTAATTTCATGGAAAACACATCATTTAAGCCATCCATTCAATTTTTCTCATCAACATTAAGTATCCCATCTCTTAGTGGGCCAATATAAATTTTCTAAATAGTATTTATGAGAGATATTTCTTTCTAAATTTCTCAACAAACCGTGGTAATCTTCATCATCAGTCCACTGTTGGCAAAATCACTGACCACAAATCATGTAAAAGTCTATAATACATAGTAAAACCTATTCAGTTAGAGCCACAAAATAGTCAATGATGTAGGAATTTTCTCAAAATCAACATAAAAAATTACAATGATTTGATCATATATTCATTATCTAGTTGAGAAAATGTACTTAATGTCACCCGAAATCATCCAAGTCCCAATCACGGGAAAGTTTCTTTAAAAAAAATATATATCCCAAATTATCCTAGGTCTTAATGAAAAATGGTTGTTTATAAATTATTCAATCATTATCATAGTATAAAAGATACATTGTGACTACTCTTATCCTAATGTAATCCATGTATATTGTTATCAAATTATGTTGAATACCCTAGGAGGGGGGTGAATTAGGGCATGACAGTTTAAAACAACTCCCCATTCAAATCATGTTCAGTAATTAAGCAAAACAAATTTCTCTCTTCATACATTAGAAATATATGAACAGAAATGAAATTAGGAATGAGAAAAAATGATTTTTACTTTGTTCACCCTCACTGGGATACATCTAAGGACCACACAACGATGGTGTTATGATTATAAAAAATTCACTAAGTCTCACTTTCAAATTAAAAGGTTCATAAAAAATATTTTCTATACCTAAGATCACTTCATTTACATTTTTTTGAGTTTTCTCACTGCATTCCCAAGGATAACTCCCTATGTATCTTTCTTCGGCTCATAACCAATAGAAATTATCTCCATCTTCCATATCCTTTTCTCACTGATCTAGAAGGGATAGACTCACAGTTTATGGACACGTAGGTCCCTTAATTGGTACTAATGAATTTATCCTCCAATTTATGAAGAATATTTATCGAAGTTCATCTTTTATTAAATTGATGAATATCACTTTATAGAAGAACTACAAATCAACTTCAACCTTCTTCCCAACTCTGGGGTGACTTTCTCACTACTTTAAGGCCCTTCACACAAATTGTACCATTTTGATGAAAATAAACCTAAAAACACATCAAAATATATTTAACATTATTTATAACACATATGTCCTCTTCATAGAAGGAACTCACTTCTTGCATGAAACTATTACAAGAAACTCACTACTTATGCACAACTCACTTCTTGCAGGCAACCCACTACTTACAACACAACCATTACATGAATGTTACAGAGATCTGATTTTCCCTCATTGTTGAGCATACTCAAATGAAAAGGTTATCCAACCATTTATAGGCATTTCTAACCATGTGTGTAGCTACCTAAAACTTTTCATGTAGCTTATAACTTCTATTCGCACAAGTCTTTATCACAAAAGTACACCTTTTTTCAAAACTCCACAAATTCCACGAAATTATTTTTTTAATATTTTTTTTAAATTAAATTGAAAAATTACATGAATGAGACATTAAAACCCTAAATTACACAAGCACCCTACATCATTTTCCAAAAACACATTTTACTTTTCTCCAATTTTCTAACCAAAAACTTCACGAACATTGCGAATCAACACCACTTTTCATATGATATTTTCATAACACCTCCAGGTATCCTATTCCATTTTCACAGGATCCTTTTAAGCATATTTTTTCAAACCTACGTTTTGAAATCAAAAAATGACAATTGAAACACAATTTTGAACAAACACAATCAACCAAAAAAATACAACAATTTTACCTTAAGGGATTTCATCCCTAAAATCTCTCTCATTAGGTCTGTTGAAAACTCTACTTATTTTGATACCTCATGAAAGCATATTTCATCATGTACCTCAAATATCTTTTTTGATTTAGATATTGATCAATGACATGAATAACAAACACTATAATCCCACATGATCCATGCTTAGAATGAGAAACAAGAGTATAATTAAATTTTCATAAATGACCCACTTCATTCTAAAAACTCTCACTATCTTTCATTATAATCTTTATATTCTATGATATATATCTTTTTATTGATCACATTTATCATTTTTTGATTTAAAACTCCCTTATTTTTCTTCTACCCTTATGTCAATGCTCTACATGTCAGCATCCCCTCATGTCTTGACTCTGACATTTTTCTCTCTTAAATAGGCACAATTTATCTCCCTTCATCAACAAACCTAATGGTAAATTCAGCAGTGAACCCAAATATTACTTCATTTAGTTCTACAATAGGGTAAAACACATACACACACACACACACACACATATATATATATATATATATATTAAGAAAGATACCCCATACCTTATGGAGATGGGGACCCTCATCCACACTTTTTCGAGTGTGGGGGGTTGACTGAACTCACATATCCAGTAAATTAAACTCAAATACTTCATTGGGTATGAAATTTTTCAAAATGTCTGTAACTTATTGATATTTGGTAAGATACTACAACATCATAATCACTTACTCCACCTTATCCTTGAAAAAATTTTACTTTATATCAATACTCATTCTCAATTAGTGATGGAATTTATTTTTGAGATGATTTATAGAAATTTAATTATAATAATGTGTTCTTATTAAAGGTATCACTTCTACTCCCATATCATCAAGTTGGTGATTCATCCAAAATATTTGTGTGCAAGATTGAGTAGTTTTAATATATTAAAAATCTACAATACACAATGAAAGCAATCCAATTTCTTTCATAACAAAGAAATACACAGTTCTCCAATATAAAAAGTACCTCTTGCTGTTGATTTCCTATCATCTATTGATTAAGCCCAATCTGTATCTGTATATCACGATAAATCCTATGGATATTTTTTTTATACATCAAACTAAAATACACCATTCACTTCATATACTAATGTATTCTTTTCACTAAAATATTGGGTCATTCTGGGGGATTTCGTGGATATTGTTCTTCTTGAAATGTCGCAAAAACAATATCTGGTTGTGTCATTTTTATGTACAAATTACTTCCAGATATTTGAATATATTAAATGACATTAACCACATTGTCTATATCATTTTCTGATAGTTTCTTCCAAGTATCTATCTGAGTCAACATCTCTTGGGAATTATACATTCCAATTATTCAGAAAACCTAATCAGTGTATTTATAATTAGAAATGAATGTTCCATCATGTCATTGTCATACCTGTAAACCAAGGAAAACATTAGTTCATCAATTATTGTCATTTAAAACTTGATTTTTTTGAATTTGGACACATTTTTGTTTTATGCCTCACCTAATCCTCCCAATATTATGTTATCAACATACACCAACACCATCATCCATTGATTGATATAATTGTTTACATATATATTTTAATCAACTCCCCCAAACTGAAACATGAGATTCTTTAAAAAATGATCTAGTTTTGAAAACCAAGCTCTTAGTGCCTTCTTGAAACCATAAATTTCATTTATCAACCAACAAACATTTATCTCATATTTATGAATGATAAAACCATTTAGTCTGTCAATATAAACTTTTCCTTCTAGAACCCCCTTCAGAAATGCTGACTTTATATCCATGTGGAAAAAATTGAAATTTCCTTGCACTTCTTTAGAAAAGAACAATCTGATTTTATCTGTCCTTGCAATTGGTGATGATGTTTCGTCAACATCGATACCCTCTATTTGGTAGTACTCTTTTCACAATATCCATTCATTATTTTGAATTAAAAATCCATCTTCATTCATTATATAGAGAAATACCCAATTAGCCCCAATGATATTATTATCTATTGGCCTCACAACATTCTCTAATGTCTTATTCATCTCAATTTTTTCAGTATCCTCATTCATAGACTGAAATCAATTCTCAACTCCAACTACATAATCAAAACATGTAGTCTCTAACTATGAGAAGTACAATGATTTCTATAGAGTCTTTATTTTCCATGTTTACACAGGCACTGTCTGATCACCAATTTTGGTCTGTCTATCAATTTCCACTCTTCTCTTCTGTCTTTGTGAAACTACAAAATTTTGATCATCCATATCATTGTGTAAATATTCTCTTTAATCATTCTCTTGAACCATAACATCCCTTGATCTTCTAATATCTTCTTTATTATTATCCTGAGACAGATCATATATTTTTTGAATATTCGACACATTTTCCATTATATTTACTACATGGATTTCAACTACTTTTCCCATTATTTTATTGAAGCATTTATATTTTTTTTATTTCATTGAGTACCCAAGGAATATCTCTTAATCTAGACAAGATTCAAACTTCATGTTTATCTCCTTATTGAGAATAAAACACTTACTTTTGACGAATTGTAATTACCTTAATGATGTTTTATTTCCATATTATAGCTCAAAAAAGTCTTCTCTTCATTCAAAGATAGTAACACTATATTTTATGTTTAGAATGATGTCATCACTACTACTTTCTAAAATGTCCCTAGAAGGTCTTTCTTAAGGAGCATTGATCAATCCATGTTGTTCATAGTACAATTTCTTCTCCCAAAAAATCCATTCTACTATAGAGTTCATACTTCGAAAACATGGTTCCTTATCCCAAATTTCTCAACATAATACTCCACTAGGAAATTTGTGAACTCAGTTCCATTACCTGTTATGATATTTGGGATTTTCTAACATAGCATCATTTCAACTTCTCATCAATACCTTGTAATGAAACTAAACACCTCAGACTTGTGGGTGATGTTTTATACCCACACTATGGTACAAAAATAAACAACGATGATAATATAGTATATCCTTCCATCAATATATCTTGGTGATATTTTTATGCACACATAAGTATGCAACAACTAAATCAATTTTGGTGACCATTTTTCTTTTTATTTATGTTTTTTAAATGATAATTCCTTGTTGACATGCATCACACGTATGATTAGGATCACGTGAAAATCTAGTGATATCTCGAGAAGCATTTTATTTCACCAGATCTTAGAAGGATGTTAGGATTAAATGGAAATTTAAATTATTCTATAGCTTTTTTCCTTCATCCATGGTCAAAAACACAGATCTTCTTCTCTACTAAAAAGGTTGAGATTCCATTTGAGAAACATTTCCTACAAAACCACTTCATTCCATTTTCATGGATGGAACACAATTTATTTGAAAAGAAAATGGAATGTACCGAGTCACAAAGTTGATCGACACTAACTATATTTTCACTAAGACCTCCAATAACTCATACATTGGCATGTATTATGTCTTTTCACCCAAATATTTTTTTTGGAGACAATAATTTTCATGCCTTCATCATTGCCAACTCTTATGATACCTTCATTATCATACATGATTCTTATCACTAGATCTGTATTTCCTATCATATGTGAGGTGCATCCACTATCTATGATCCATATTCCATTGAGATTTGATGATTTAAGAGAAAATTCTACAACCACTAACTACTTATCTATTTACATTTTGATTCATTATTTTTACTTCATTCCTGGTATGGATTTATGATCTTTATCATCCTCATATTATGATGGACCAACTTCATCATGAAATACTACAAATAGATTTTTCATTTTTAACTCACTTGATTGTACATTGAATTCTTATTTGTGAGTAGTTTCATTATACTTCAGTATATTCTTCTATATAGTTGATATACAATATCTATCCATGTGAGAAAATACTCAACACAAAAAATAATGACCCTAAAAAAAGTTCTAAAGTATTGCATTTTGTTTGGCTGTAATTTCTATTCTTGTTCGCTTCAATATATATTTTCTCAGGAACACATATATTGTGACTCTTCTATCTTTCTATAGTAATAACACCTGATGTAATATGAATTAATGTGTGTAACTTATACATCACTAGTTCTTCATTGGTATCTCTTAATATTAGGACCCTGCTTCACATCCAAATCAATCTGCAATTTTAGAGAGTTGCATGCATTCTGGAATTATTCGTCACACCAATTTGTTTATTAGCATCCCTCTTACCATAATTATCATTTTGATTTTAAGGTTTTAATTGTGCATTTGGACCTCTATGATCCAGATGTAGCAACTCTATTGACTGAGTGATCTTCATTATCGATTTCATACCAAGAGTAAACAATTTTTCCTAATTCTTAATACTTCCTCACAACCTAACAACTTTATCTTCATGTTCTTCAATACACTTTATTTGAAATTCACCTATGTTAATCAAACAATCGAGTTCAATTTTGTCTTTTTATAATTGATATTGTACTCCAAAATGATTTCTGATCTATCTAGAAATGAAGAATTTAGTTATTTAATTTATTCATTAAATTAAGAATTCTCTTCATTATATTTCTTCATATAAAGATTGGAATCCTGAACCAATTCGTTGGATTCTTCATTTAGGATCTCCAAACAACTATCTCTTCATGAGTAGAATCTATTTCAACATGATGTTGAATTCCTCCTTTAAATTATTCATCAAAATTATTTCACACTTCCCTTATTTTGCTAATTTTTAACAACCACACTATATATTTCATTATTGCAATTTAAACATAATCCTCTTCATCATTTTGAACCTTCATGGGGCACCTTACAGCAATATTTTCATCCATTCCAAATCAAAAGTAAGAAAGTAGTAGTTTCCATTTCAACATTAATTTTCCACATTTGAATATTTTATAAAAGAAATGACATCACCTCATCTGTGTATTTATCTTCCTATCTATCTTAAATTTTCATCTGAATCCTTCCCTTGAATACCACTTCATTGGACTTTTCATTTTCCAAATCATCAAGACCAATATTTCTCATTTCATATGCTACATGATTAATGTGTAAGCAATACACTGTCATCTCCCATTAATATTTATCTTCCATTACTGAACCCTTTAGATTTAACTGAGGTGGAATTTTTCTCAAGATGCGATTAACAATATTTATATCTTTAATAATTTCTCCAAGATCATTGAAGTGTTTGAAAACAGAATTGAACAAATTTATGAATATATCATCAGACTCGTAGGGGTTCTTTCTAATATATTCATATTTGTTCCACAGAATCTGAAATATTGCCTCTCGGGATTTTTAGTCACCCTCACAAATATTCAACAACTTCTCCCATATAGAATGAGATGACATACATGATATCACATTAATATAAATTTAATTTTATTAGGTTCCCTATAAAATATTGATTACCATTGTATTATAATCCAATTATATTCATTTAGATTCTGATAAAATACAAGTATTTATATTAGATGGAAATCCCTGAAAATTTTGTTTAAAGACATCCATTCCTATTGATTTTAAGTAGAAAGGAATTTTATTCTCCCATAACTAAAAATTATTCCCATTGAATATCAGAATCCATTTTCCATTGATAACTTCTGTATATTATACTGAGATATAACCACAAAATTTCAACCTTTCTCTCGAATACCAATTGTTATCCAAATTATGTTTAATAATCTAAGAGGGGGGCGATTCATGGTGTGATAGGTTAAATCAACTACCCCTTGAGATATTGTTTCATCATTAAATAAAACACACTTATCTCTTCTTACCATATAAATATATGAACTTAAAAGAAATCATTCATGAGACACAATGAATTATACTTTCTTTAACCTCACTATGCTATATCTATGGAGCATACAATAACACTGCGTTGATTGTACCAAAATCACTAAGTCTCACTTCCTTATTAGAAGTGTCGAGATAAATTTTTTATATAACTAGGATTACTACCTTTAAATTTTTTAGGGTCTTCTATCTAAATTAGCGACTTCCAATCCCTATTTCTCTTTGTCTAGATCACTTCTGTTTGAAATGATCACCCTCTTCCTCTTCCTATTCTCTCTACTCTGGAACAAATTCACTCATAGTTTATGGACATTTAGGTCCCACCACTATATTTAAGGAATTAATCCCAACTTTTATATAGAATCGATACATTATTTAAAATTTAATACAATTTATGAATATCACATTACCAACGAATTAATAGGAAACTTCAAGCTTCTGCGCATCTATTGGGTGACATGAAAGTTACTTTAATTCCATGAGCGCAACCTATGTGTTTTTTGGAGAAAAACATTTTCACACCACATTATACATTCATGAAGATAACATAGGTTTACAAACTCCTCTAATTACAAAAAACTACCTTATTTCATGTAACTATTATGGAAAACTCACTATTTGTGTGCAAATCACTTACTGCATACATCACATTGCTTTCACAGAAGCTAACACTTGTGTGATACAGAGATCAGAGTTCATATAAGTATATAAAATACTCAAATGATAGGTAGTAGCCACATATTTATAAGAATTTCAATACCTACAAGTATAATTATGAAACTTTTCTTAGATTCCACAACATACATTTGTGGAGGTCTCATTCCCATAATCTCACACTAACTAACCTTTCCCGTAACTCCATAACTTGTGTGAACCTCTTTCCTTTTTCATATTTTCATCAAATAACATTGAAGAAATCCTTATTCAAACCTTTCTAATCCTCCATAAAACTTGATCAAAACAAAACATTCATAAAAACATTTCTCCAGTTTCTAATTTATGGACCCAAAAATAAGGCAAACACTGGGAAATGGCACGACTTTGTATATGATATTTTATTACCACCTCCAGATCATACACTCATTTTCCCTGGATCCTTGTCAACATTATTTGTAAATAATACATCTATAAATCCAAAATTGAAAATGGAAACCCTTTTTATCAACAAAAAATAAACCCTAAATTCATTAATGTTACCAAGAGGGATTTTCCTCAAAATATATGATGTCATGTATGAAGATGCCAAAAATATGTAAGAAGTTCAACAAATGGTTTTGTGTGCCCTATCTAAGTGGACCACTAAATTTATTTATGTGCCCAAATCATCTAGACGATTCACAACATACTCTTATAATTGGTTACCTTAATTTTAGGGTGTAAAATTATTGAGATATCACTATCTATAGTTATAAAAGTTTAATCATTGTTTACCGTAGCATAAGTCACTTTCTATCCTATGTTCTATGGATCAAAATTTTTGAATTATGTATTAAATCCTTCTGGTTAAACCAGATGTGGATTTATTGATATATTGATATTCCAACATGAAATGGGGAGACACAAGATCACTAGGATTTAATCATATAGATTTCTAGAATTCACAATTCATTAGTTATTTGATGGAATCCTGATCTGGCAATGATCATTCTATATAGATAGAAACAAAACACCTTATAAAATAAAAATAATAAAATAAAATAAAATGATAAATATATAAAAATAATAATGAGAAAAAATATAATACAAATTTTTTTACTATATAGTGCTTCTATAGAAACATCTCTAATGACTTACCAAGGCCTGCCAACATCGTTTACTCTAGTAAAACACCATAGTTTTGAGTTACTAAATCTTCTTGATCCATCACCAAAAAATAAAATATAGAATATTGGTGTTTGAGATCAATAATAGGAGGAACCCAAATTTATCATTTTGATCAATGAATGTGTTATCGTTTTAACCTTACTACGTTATTTTAAAATAATATTGAACAAATAAAAAGCCTAAATCACTATAATTGAATGAAATTAAGAAAAATGGTCTGTATTAAATTTCAATGGATGGAATCATAGGATTCCACCTCAATCAATCATGAAATAGTTGATTCAATAGTCTTGATAACCATTCAAATTCTACTAGTTCCTTATAGACATGTTCACCTATTCTACCTATGTAAATAAAAATATCTTCATTACAGAAGTGCACCACACTAGGAGCATTATACTAGATATTCTTTTTGTGATGTTTATCTAATTTACTTTTAATAGTTCAATTCCCTCCATTTAGGTGGGGTTTCTCCCTCCAAATATATTTTGTTAAAATAAATATAATGTAATATAATAAACTTCACTGACCAAAACAAGTCTCACTCAAAACAAATATTCTCATATATGAAAAGAAAAAATTTATTGACACATCATTATACTATCAACCTCTAAACCCTTAAATATATCATCCATTCATAATGTTGAATAATCCAATAATATGTGGGTGGATCATCATAAGAATTGAGATAAAATAAATAATGAATAAAGAAAAGGTCCTTATTAGTAAAATGATAAGAAACATATTTGAATTTATAGCTAAAACAATAAAAGTAATGTACTTTAATGTAATGAATGTAAAAGAGATAAATAGAATCCCAAAAAATAATGAATGTGAAAGAATATAAAATATCCCAAAAAATAATCAATGAAACATAAACCTATATACCTTTTACTAGTCACATTGCATATGTAGACATAACGCTATTAATTGGTGTGGGTCTTAGAAAAGGCTCCCACATAATCTTCTCACCTGAATGAATGACAGTATAACGTACATAATCATATAATGAATGTTATATATACTCTTTAAAAAACTGAATATTACAAATATAATAATGTAAACTCCATAAAAATATTTCCAAATGTCATCCCATTATCCAATTCTAAAATTTTCATGAATTGATGGATGAACTGGACATAGAATATTTCATTAGGATTTTATTAACTCATCCTCCTTTATCACAAAGTAGAACAATTACCATGATTTATGGGGATGTCACTAATGGGTTAGTCTCAATATATTTCAGCCTAGGATCCCCTTACGGTATCAATTATTCTAATAAATAACTATATTCATGATATTTACATATTTTATTATATATCACAACATAAGATATAAGAATCTATAGGAATAACATTATTCATTTTATAATAATTCTTTTATATGAATTCTTTCAAAGATGAATATTTAATTCATGGGGTGAAATGCCTTATCCTTATTATCAATAATGGCAAAGGAACATTTATAGTATCTATAACACATATGAACTAGAAACATTTATAGATTATGTCATTGTATGGACATTATAAATTTATGTATCTACATTTTAATGGAAACATTTTCATGAATCAATTACCCAAATGTATTATCTTTCAACCCACAACTATAAAAGTAATAAACTATCATCTAAAACATTCAAATACTATGGCTGCATAATATTTTCAAAATTTTGATAGATAAAAGTATTTATGGGAAAATGGGAAGTCATAAACATCTCCATCTTAAACATCGTTATATTTTGAAAATCACTTCCATGAAATAACATGTTTACAATCCTTGGTTTTTATAAAAATCATGTTATTCATTAAATCTACTGAAAGACTAAAAAAATTATATTTTCTGAATTTTACAATTATAGATAGTAATGTTTATAGAGAACCAATAGAAGAAAATAGAAAAAAAAATATACACAATGAATAAAAATTTAAAATTTAAAATTTATAATAAACCACAACATTTTATCATGTCATCCAAGTCCAAAATAAGAACTACCAAAATAAAATATTCTATAAGAACTCAAATCCATGATTTACATGCACCTAAAATCCTCCATCCTCAAGATGAAAAACTATTATTATAACACCAACAACATCATATATTTATTAGAATTATAATTAGTTAACACTAAAACTGGAAAAACTATAGTGATACCATTAGTGTAAAGCAACCCATCCAACCAAAAAACACGACAATATAGAAATACCAGCATGTAACCATTATAAAAAATAAAGTATAACCAAGAACCTATAATTGATAAACTAGATAACATACAATTAAATGATTAAATGTCTAAAATTAACCAAAAATCCACCCCATCAAGCATATACTCACTGTCATATCATCATCACAATCACAGGATGTTGTTAGAATCATTTAAACCTTTATAAAAAATAATCAAAATAGAAAAAAATAAAATTTATATTAAAATAGTTAAATACTTATTCATTTATAATAAAACCAATATCATTGAAAAGTTTTACTAAAATGGTATAGCACCGCAGAATAAACTGATACAATAAAAATATCACAATAATACCTTAATCAAAATATAGTGCAAACCCATATAATATAATGAATGTACACATGTCCTGACTTTTGTGCCACCCTCATATGATAAACCACACATTAAAATCTGCTATGAGATCCTATAAAATAAATAATGAGGGTGTATTGTAGGAAGGATATAGATGATAGAACTAAAAAGAAGTAATATAATCCTATAACATTGATCGAAATCTTTTGGATTTTAAAGAAAGTGTAAAAACTAGAAAACCCCATGAATTTGGAAAACAACACACAAAATACACAGAAAAATCCATATAATCCATAATTAACCATCACACCAGACTATAAATGGGGTCTCTCATTATGGGATGTGGGAATGATTCAGGTTTGGGAGGATGCGATCTATAGAATGAAGTAAATACACCAAAAAAGGAATGAAAAAAAGAAAACCAATAACCCTAAGAGAGTAATATATGAATGAAAACTCATTTCTAAGATAAAATGATAAATAATATGTTAAAAAATAATGTAACATTAGATAATAGTAGAAGTAAGAATCAACATTTCAGAATGTGGATGTATAAGATATAATTCCATGCAAAATTATATTAAAATTTTCGGGAGATAGAGCTATGTGGATAGAAAGAATTAATTTTCTGATAAATGATAACCTTGGAACTCTTGCATGGATATGGATATCATATAATGAAATAACATCATATGAATAGAAAAATATAGGAAATTTGGGGTTCATATTGGATATAACATCATGTTATGAATTTTAACACAATGTGACATGGATGATATGCTATATAGTTTAAATTCATGCAATGTGGTATTGGGTGTAATGTTTTTAGGGTCCTTTGACGGTAACCTTTTTTTGATGTATGTTTTGTTAATATTAATATGAATATATCTAATGTGATTAAATTAATTTATATTGGATATGAGATCCAAACAAAAAATATATACATTGTATTGATTTAGAAAACATGCATTGATGGAAGGAGTGATATTCCCTTGACCCATTATCATTTGGGAAAAATAAATGTTTGATTATACCTTATGTATAATATATATTCGTTCCCATATTTTCAGGCTTAAGGGAATCATTATATGTATCATTGTAATTCTCTAGTACAATACTAGCTATCATTGGATAAACAAGTGGATATGGAACTTATTGTTCAAATTGCATACTGTGTGATTTTGATGGACTTCACTATTATGTAGTGTATGAAAACTATTGTCATCAATTAATTGCAATTAATAAATCCTAATTTTTGATTCTTCAAAATCAAAAAATAAATCAAAAATAGAAATTGAATGGGAGATTACATGAACATTAGGTAAAAAACAACATCGCTCATTAAAAATAGTGAATATGATATCCGCATTTTGGTTGTACAAATCATGGTGTGACAATCACAAAAAAACATGAATAATTTTATATGGATATGATTTATTGTCTATATATATGATGATATAAATAATATTTCATAATGTATTCTTATATCCATTATATACCTATTTTACACTACATGATATTGAGATAAATTATGGGACTAAATATTATTCGCATTGAATAATGTCATCATTTTAGAAGAATAAAAATTGGTGTTGTTGTCTTCCCAGATAGTACGAGGATCTCTAAATCTAGTATTGATTTTTGGAATTAAAAATTTTAATTACAACCTTTCCACTAAGCAATTGTAGTGTAAAAAATTTAACCTATTTTGAGAAGATACTTTTAGTAGTAAGAATGATCTTCAACAAACTGATTATACATGGATGGTATGTATCTATTAAATATATCCCACTAATGGTAAATTCATAGGATTGTATAATGGTAAAAATTAACTAAGACAAATTATGAATGAAATTCATAGGGAATTGACATGTATTAAGGACTTCTATGAAATATATATAATTTATAGAAAGGAATTTTCAATTCTGTTGTTATAGGTAAAGTGCTAAGTCTCTCATTGATGGATTTGACACACCTTATCATAAAATTCCTTCATAATATCAAGGTTATTTATCCATGTAATTAACATAAGGATAATCACATTAAACCTCCTTTTTTAGATCTCTCTGAGAATTGGTTATATTATAAATGATTATTTTTTTCCCACTATTGGATTTTTTCCTTTCTAGCTCTCTCTAGAATGTGCATCCCATTTTCATGACAATACATTATAGGAGACATATTACTAATAGTTATATCACACAATATGGTTGAGTAATCAGATTTTCCACCAATTAAATTGAATTTATTTATCTATTCCATGTTATTAAATATAAATTGAGAGAACATCATGAAATGTGTAATATTAATCAACATATCATCCTGATCTAGATCTTCTCTGGATGTAGATTTCTTCAACACGTTTTTAATTATTTTTATATATTCTAGATAGATAAAAATAATAGATATATTATAAATTTTGATATTAACACTCATGAATAATTTAGAATGTGTATTACTTCTTTTTTGATGTTATTGTCTCCATTGATTTTCCAACTCTTCAACTCAAAACCTCCCTTAATTGTCTATAATGAAATTAGAATCCATAGAGCCAATTCGAATCCTATTATAATTTTATAGTGATTTTAATATTTATTTTCACTCTTACAATAAGGGTAATTTATATGGTTTGACTTCCTTCATTGATTAAATGAAAAAAATCGAGCAACCAACCATGTTTTGTCATTTCTCCTCAATAATTACCCCACATAGACTACAAAAAGATTCATTATAATAAATTTATTTTGTTTTTGGATATTCAAATATGGATAATTCATCATCATTAAATCTTTTCATAACCTATAGTACCTTATTTTGGGTAAGATTCATTTCCTAGAACAATATTAGAGATTTCCCCTTTGTTTCAATCTAGGAAAAAAAAGTTGATGTAAATTATTTTATGTTGACTACCCATCTTTCCTATATTCAAATAAATATGGAGAATATAGTTGTATATTTGAGAATATATAAATAAGAAATTATAAGTAATGTATGATTTTTTAGATAATATATAAATCTATTAACCATGAAATTCAATGCAACACTATTCTTATCGAATTTTATATATTATATGTCAACGTAATGCATCACTCTACTAAGATAATAATGACTATAATGATTTCCATAATTATTCATATGGTTAAAAGGGATCCTATAGATCACTTCATGGTTTCAATATAATGGATGAGATTTCTTTCTTCTACATGAAGTGTCAATAATATAATATGTATAGTATATTTTTAGGACTTCAATGTATTTCTAGAAGATTTTATCCCAATTTCGTGTCACCAAATTATTCTTCGGCATTGATAATGTTATGAATTTACCATGGGGTCATTAATAAAACACATTATGTAATATTATAGTCCTTTTATTTCTCTCAAATCTCATAGGTTTATAAGAGGGGTAATAAATGTTATTAATTTGTTTTCAGAGGGTTAACATTAGTCCGTGACAATATAAGAAAAAACATGGGAATTTCCTTGAAATTACCTCTAAGGAACATCTAAATGGATCCATTTTAAATCTATGTGATGCATCTTGTCTAACACTATCACAAGATAAATAATTTGATCATGTCACTTTTACGATTTTACTATTAGACCATCCCTATGTAATTTATCTATTTTCTCTATATAAGAATGAAAGATGTGATGCACAACACTTTGATAAGTATCACACACATTAAATAATAGAATGAAAATTATGTGGTTTTAATATACCCATAAGAGAACTCTAATGGTAGTAACTACATCATATTTTAGGGACATTTGGTACTTTTTTGTAAGCAGAATACCCATCCATGAATGAGAAGGCTTTGAAATCATTCATCGAATTAGTTAAAAATTTTATAATTGTGAAAAAGATATTACCCTTTTAATAATTTAAATTCAAATACCTTGATAAAAATGTTTTTTAAGTATTATTTTTATTCAAAAGGACAATAATGAAAATCTATTTCATGTATTGGACTTCTTATTTTATTTTTTTAATCATTTTACCAATCTCTTCCCCCATAATAAGTGCATGTACATGATTTATTCTCCATTTTATGTATATATAATATTGGTGGTTTTATAGTTAATATAGGTGATTTGTAACTACCATAGGATTTAACTAGAGAATAATTCTGCAACTCCAGGTAAACACATCTTAATATTTTTTATGAAAATATATGTATTCCATTAATTCTTCAACAGTTTGGGTGGAACTAATTAATGTTGGATATGAGTTTTATTATGTACCCAAATTCACCTATTATAGTTCATAAGTAGTGGATAAAACACCTCTATAAAACAATATAATAGTATCCATTATATCTTCATCGTATTTATTTTCATAAGTGGGAGTATCTCTTACTCTTTGATATTCAAAAGTTACTATAGTAGAATGATTAGTTTTATAAAAAATATAATTTATTAAGGGATATAAAGTTTATTAATATCCATATGATTCCATATGAATATACATGTTAGTTCTCTAATCCAAATATATTCTTTGAGTCTTTATATTCATCCAATCAATGATCATGTTCTGTGTTGATTGAATATCTATTAAAACTATCTACATGCAACATTAATTAGAAGAAATAAACATATTTATAGACTATATGAGAATATATTATATTGTTAATAGAGGATTATCAATAAAAAAAATATTATCTTCCATTATAAGAGATGAATATGATTGGGCTTGTCTATTCCATTAGCCAACATGAAATGATACTTCCCCGTATTGAAAGGAATTTCCTCAATTATTTTGATATGAGACATAAAATATTTTCCATGTTCAGTACAATGAATGATTAGGTAAAATTACACCCCATTAGAGGAAATGATATTCCTAGAAAAATAGAATAATGTTTATTTTCCCTCAACTGGGTAATATTTCAGGTCAATGTATTGGGACTCATAAGATTTAAAATGGGAGATATTACTATAGTGTATCACTAAATTTCCTTCAGTAGAGTATGGTAAACATTGATTCTATGATATGGGAACTACACTATAAATATGTATCCATGAAAATATTAAAATGAAATTAAAATTATTGTCTTTGAATTCCATGTTTAATTTAGATTAAAAAATAATATATATGAATTTAGTCTTCATCTAGATCCTCATGAATGACCTCTACACAGACTTGTCATATACATGTATCATCAAATTATATGGAGATTTGTGAGGTCCACTGTATCCAAAAAAAATTATTTTAGGAATTTAGGTGTGGATGGTTATAGATATATTTTCATATTTTGATCAGTTAATATTTATGAGATTGAGCATATCAGTTACAAATAGTATGGACCCCTATAATCATGCTCCCAGATCCGATGCTAAAAACTCATACTATACACAAAATATTTGATAAAATGTGATAATTTATAGGATATAAATATCATTGATTTACATAATTACTATAATATGAACATTATATCTCACAAATGATGTCACAATTCCATGAATGGAAGGATTTTTGTCTTTAGAGACTAGCTTTATAAAAAATTATTTTACAATAATTGGAAACATTTCTCCATAATTGAGAAATAATAGACATCAAACTTGACTTAATATATTTAATAATCATCTTCATAATCATAATAATCAAAACATGTGAATACGTAGAGATCAAAATCTTATTAAGGGAAGAAGATATCAAAATATCTTCAATGGTTAGTTCATAAGCATGAGAGAAAACATTAACATGTTAGAAATATCTTATTAAAAAAGAAATATGAATAACAAGAGTAATTAAAAAGTCTTGATAATAGGATGTGCAATATATAATTAAATAAAATATAACATGGTATAAGATTTTAAGATAATATACATGATTCAAGGAGAAAATGCTAGCATTTTTTATAGAAACATGACCTATCATTAAAACATAGAATAATAAGGACCTATATTAAAAACATGAGCACAAAAAATATTTTATACCAATATAATTGAATTTTGATCGAACAATAACTTATAAAAAAAGAATAATATCAGTTCATTTAATAAAATCAGATTGGTAATGTTATATAAAACATGCTCACACAAAAAAACCAATAATTAATTTTTCTTCCATCACATTAACACAACAATCTTGTGAATAAATATACCATATTCACATTCATGAAAAATTGCATTATCTCATATGATAGGAATACTTAACCAATGAATTATACATATATACCTATCCCAACCCATAAATCATCAATATATATGTGTTCAACATGAATCCATTCATTTATCACATCCTAATGAACCCATGGAGTGAGAAAACGGTTACATAACATTTTCATATTGTATCAACATCATTAAGATCAATAATGTAAATGGTTTATACAAAAAAAATAACCTAAAAATTGTTTTTATAAGATGTTTTATAGGGTGATTAATGAAAAATAATTTTAAATCAAATAAATTCATTTAAGATAAACAGATAAATTTATGTGAAATCCTAAATGTGTTTTTATTAAATGCATTTATCTTAGGTGTAACTGCTGAAGATATGGTTAATTAGAAACTTAATAAAATAACTGTGATGATTTTTTAAATCATATCATATTAAAAAAATTTAATATTATAGATTTTAGATATAAATAAATAATATATAAATTAAATTCGGAGTGGATGATAAAACCAAGTGACATTAAATTAAAACATTTATAATATATAAAAATAATTTTTACATTTAACTTCATAAAAAGTGTAATAAACAATTATTAATAAATAATGAAAAAGGAAATATGAATATCAAAAGTGATAAAACATTATTTGGTTTTTCGATATAGGGATGAACATACTTGATTATAGAATACATGGATTTGGATGAATAATAGGTTACTTGGGAAGAGTGGGAATTATTCTTAACAAGTTTTAACTTTTATTAAAAATAAAATCATCATGGACTGATTATATAGTATAGAATTCATTATTCACTAGACAGAAAGAGAAATAAAAATATAATAAAAAAATTGATGGGGTTACCCATGGATGGACGAAATAATTTCATTGATGGAGTATATAACTCATAAAGGGATCTTTTGAGTTATTTATATCCTTTTAAGTTTAAGAAACATTTTAATAAAAACCTATTAATGGTGGGGTATTGAGATAGAATGTAAAACAGCATGAATATAAGATAATTCATGATATTAAATATCTAATATAAATTATTCATGTTATAACCCACTCTGATTAGAGATACCCTCGTCAATATGATAGTGATCGAGGATATATAATAACCTAGAAGTCCCATATTAAGTATGCCCTGGGTTGGTGACAAGAAATAAGGGTATAAAAATATCACATATGGAAAGATCCACCTTAAATGGTTAATGTTTTATCAAGACAGATTATATGAAAAACCATGAAACACTATAAAATAATATAAAATAATTAAAACCAATCCATCCATAATACATGTTCAATATCAAAAATACAATAAAAGTCTCAAAATAAAAAATTGTATATGTCCTACAACAAAAACTCAACAATATCTTAAATATCCAAACATGTAATGTCAAACTCATTCCTAAAAAGCCTTATTCAAACATGAAAAAACAATTATATATAAAAGATGATCATAACATGAATACATAGAAGGATCAAACATTAGGTACATCATGAACTTGTAGAAAGAGCATAGTAATGCGCCAACAAACAATGAAAATAACCAACATTCATCTGGATAGGGGAGGCTTCATATATACCATCTATATAAGATAAGGCTCGAAAGCACTGTTGTTTGATGATATATTTTAAGGTCATATGATAATACTAATCCATGCAGTTGAACGTCATTGTTATGGTTTCCCATTTCATGAAAATAGCATCGAATAGGGATTTCATGGGGCTTACACACTAAATATTAACATTGAAAGAGGATTTATCATGGTTGGAATGGTGTGGGGATATAAATTGAGCTACCCATGGGGATCTCATTCCATGTTACTTGTAATGGTGTGTCAGCTATCCCATATCACTCATACATGGAGATTCTTGTGCTTGTTAAATATTGTAATACTATAGTTTTACGTTATTAGATAAGGATGTTATTATGTAGTTTAATGTTTCTTGACTAGTATATGAAACTAGAGAGTTTTATATCATGAATCTTGGATGTGGGTGCACTCACTCCTCACCCCTTGGACTTACATGACCTCTACTCAAGTGTATTTGGGATGGGAATGGTGTTGGTACTTCTAGGGTACAATGGTGAGAGGAGTGTCCAATCATGAGGTCCATGGTAGAGTATCCATGCTGAGAAGAAACCATTGTTAGATAACTCATGATCATAAGTTGAAAGTAATATAGTGGGTGAATATGAGGAAAAGGTAACATCATGTAGGGGACTGAAAAGTTGTTGAACTCATGTTTGAAGGGTTTCACACAAGACATTTGTGATAATGGTGTGCTATGACAAGGGAAATCAATGGAGACTTATGGAATAGGTGCATACAAGATTTTGGTTTCATGAAAATAAGTTTTTCATCCATGAAACATCTTTTTCATAGATAAAAACTTTGATGATAGGTGTTTTGTTAGGGTTACACAACTATAGGCCAAGTCATGTTTGGTCCCACAAGAGGTATTTTTTAAATGATTCATTACCATTGGTGATCCATTTTCCATGTTGTCACATAAGAATAGTTTTATATATAGTATAGAAACCATTTTTATTATCGAGATCCTACTTCTAGGAATGGGGTGTGATTTAAATAATAGTAAAACTCCTTGGTGTGGCATGAGCAAGGAACTGATTGATGAAGTTTTGTTTTTACATGAGGTGATCATTTTAGTGGGGATCCTCCATGAAAAATAATTGGGTTAACATCTCCTTTGGCATGAAAAGAAGTTTATTGCATGTATCATTCAATGATTTCTCACATATATTTTTTCTACCACAATTTTTCATATTAAATATAGTAATTTTTGGTAGAATATATAAAAAATACAGTTGTATTTGGTGTGCAATTCCTTTTAATTCCAAGTGTTCATTTTACATATAGCTTTGAGAACTTTCATGTACCATTCTTATTGACCACATAACGGTATTTCGGGGCGGACCGCATGCTCAGTTATCAAATATGTTTGGTTGGGGGATTTAGATGTATTTCATGTGAAAAAATATTCCTCGACTTGGAATCAATGTAAAAAAAGGAATTAAAATGTATGTTTCTGAGGGAAACACAAAATTATGTGGTCTATTCTCATGGGTTTTCAAAACATTTTCAGTTTATCACACAACACTCTTTCATGTGTGTTTAAGGAAAGTGTCTATGCCTTTAAATATAAGGAGGGGGAACTTTATATATTATCTATAATTCTTGCACAAAGGGGGGATCTCATACACATAAGTATCACTTTTGATTTAAAAAATGAAATTTCAGTCATTTATTTTATAAAATTCCCATTCACTCAACTATATATAAAATCGTACCTTGGTTTTCACGTATGATTCTACTATTATACACAACATTTCCTTCTTCTCAGAAACCTTATCATTCACTTGACTTCCTTATACATTCCAAAATCATATGAATCATCCCAACACTCGTATCCAACTAAGATCAAATTCATTTCCACGACATAGAGAGATGAAATAGAAAGAAATCATAAAATCCATAGAAGTTTTAAATAATCATATGCTCATGGGAATTCTGATGGTGTAGTAGATGAATTATCCACTAATCAATGATCTTCCATTATGGAATTTTGGGCTTACGGACAAGGTGAATGTCTCGTACATGGAAGTAAACATGCATAGGTTTTCATTTACATGTGAGGATGAGATTAACTATTTTAATAACTCTATTCATGGACACCCAAAA
This sequence comes from Viscum album, assembly GCA_963277665.1. Lineage (NCBI taxonomy): Eukaryota > Viridiplantae > Streptophyta > Magnoliopsida > Santalales > Viscaceae > Viscum > Viscum album. Next base: position 150,666,933 of record OY728134.1, on the reverse strand, counting down.
AGTGATCATGGGTCCACAGTTGTCTATGTGTATAATGTTTGGACCAAGATGGTCTCAAGGTAGGAGCAAGTGGATAATGAATTCCCTTCTCGTTATATAACCATTATTTTGTGCGAAACACATGTCAATGGTAGGGGATTGAACAAGTAATTTTACCTATGGTCTGATGAAAATTTCACAAGTGAATGGGAATGGGTTTAAAGGGTATGCTACACATTCCTAGTGTGTGGGGAGTATCTATACTAGGTTGGATAGCATGAGGCACTATGGACATTGCAATTCCATTTATACCATCAACATGATCTAGTTCTATAGAGCTACAGTTGATGTACCATATATATAAAACACCATCCATTTACATCATAGGGAGTTGAGAATCAATTTATGGGATATTAACTAAATTTTGGGAATCCCAAAAGATGGTTTCTAGTACAATGTGATCATTTGTTCATAGAATACTTGTGTTAAAAGACAAAAAAATCTTCTCCATAAAAAACACCTTCTAGTTGTTTGGAAGAAAAATCAAGAGCATGAACCCATGTTTCATAGGGACATCACGTTCAAAATGTTGTTTTATATTTTTTTTAATAATATACCCACTAGGACGATATCTCAATGGGTAAAGCAGTTCCCAAAAGAATCATAGATGAGGAGTCCAGTATCATATTGGTTCATCAAGATGAGGTGTAGATTGAGCTGTGGAGATACACTGTGGTGGATGTTTGGGAGCCACTAGCATACTATAATACATTCTATTCCACATTAATGAATATTTTTATATATTATATTAGGTACACAATGATGTCCATGTTCCCAGGGAAGATCAAGACAGTGTCAATCTTGGTTTCTTAAAACATTGTGAACTTGGGTGTACCCATGCTGGCCCAGATCTATAGCATATCAGTTTATATGGTGAATGGTAGCACACCATGGAGGATATTCTACTCATTCATGTTCCTACATGGTTGGATCACAACATCCTTTAGGGGTTATGTGTTCCCAAATTACATTAGCCCTCCGAATACCGATCTACACCCATCTCTACTTATTATCGATGGGTTGCGGCTATTGTCACATGATGAGACCAGGATCATGTTTAGAATTGGAAACCATGTGAACATCAACTTACACTCTTTCTTAACCTTGTTTGGACCGATAGAAGATGTCCTACAGGGTATATGGTAATATAAGGATTGCCTACAGAGCATTAGAGGTTGTCTTATGGTAGAAAACATCGAGGACCATATCTACATTGAGAAGTATACACAGCCCCAGATTTCCAATCATATTTCAAGTATCCATCATGCATTGAAGAGATTCTACATGGGGGTCCATGAGGAGTGGAATCAATGTATCCATTGTCAGATCTAGTGGATACTAATGTGTGTGGGATTAGTGGAAACCATTTCCCTACCACTAACCAACTTCAATGAAGGAATATCGATGTATTGAAATAGAAACATTTTGGATGCTTATCTAGACATTATCTTGAGGAAGAAAATTCTATTTATCACACTAATGAGAGTGGTGACAGAGCTATAGGGTGGTTAGTCGGATGCTCTTTGGGATGTGATCTATGAAATAATGGGGATCAAGATGGAGATGTAGTGGTTATGGTGTAGATAAATGTTTCACTCCACCCCCTAGAAGAGAGGGTTTGCGATGTGTTCTTCGGAGCAAGTAGGGGGATCCTAAGATGGGATGTGTAGAGCCATGGAGACTCCTAGAATGAATATAAAGTAATTTATAAAACCAAATTATAATGTTATCATCCCATATCTCTGGTTTAGTTGAATTATTCTAAGAATGTTGATTTTGACTAAGGACATATAGAGATAGATTATCTAAGATGTAATATATCTTCTAGAGGATGACCTTATCCAGATTACGGCCAATGTGATATTACATTAAAGAAACGTGTACCTGAAGGCCTTGGACAATTTCATATGCCAGTGGGGGAAATATGAATCTCCTTCCACCCATGTGTGGGTGATGTTCCATGTAGATTCAATATGGGAGGAGATTACACCTATCAAAGAATAATCATTACTCGAATTAGTAGACAAGGACACATAGGGATATGGTGGTATGGAATCAAAGGGATCAACAGCCAAGCAGAAGAGTTCTCGGGAACGCGATGAAGTATTGACCTCCACAGATGACATGGTAATTCATCGTATGGTAAGGATTAATATACCTATATCCCCAAATCCTTCTGGTTTATTTACTTCAAACACTAACAAATCATGTTTTATACATGAGATAAATGACAATGGGAAATGGGCCCTTCTTGGGGGGGTTATTGTGTACTACCGGGTGCAGGAGAGCAAGCTCTAGGGACTATTTTGGAGGCTGAAGCTACTTTTGGTATAGCTAAGGAAGATATGGTGATGACCATGGAACCTTAAGTCCTCACAATCATTTATAGGAGACCACACCCTAGAATTCCAATGGTGGTGAACTATAGGGTATCTGTAGCACTCCTAAATTTTTTGAGATAGACTCTTTTTAATTTCATTGTTGTATTTTGATTAATGCTACACTAAGATTAGTGTGTGCTATAAAAAGCATTTTATTATCATGAAGCATATGCAAAACTATTATTGGCTTGTGATACACACAATTTCAAATTTTTTCCATAGAGTTAATTTCATGAAATAACTAGTATATGTAACGACTAAATATTATAACCTAGTCCATATGATGGAAGGTATGAATAATATTAATTTTATTATAAAAACTATTTAAATGAAAATAAGTGAGTCTATAAAATAATAAAATCATTATTTAACGATTTTATAAGTGAAATAATTATTTAATATATTCAATAATTTTTTTTAATTTTTCCTATATGTTTTCTATATATGATAAAAGAAAAAATTCAATTATACAGAGAAAATAATTACTTTTAAAAAAATATCGATTTACAACCTTTTGACGGTGAACCATTTTTAAATCAAGTTTTTTTAAAACTTTATATGTTATATTTAACATAATATAATTTTTATTTAGAATAGGGACATCAATATTTACCTTGGTGTATTTTTTTAATTTTTCTGATGAATTTCATATTTTAATCATTAGTAAAAAATAATATATTTTAATTCAAAACTACATTTTTGTATAATTTATTCATATGGTAAAATATTAATTTCAGTTGGATTTATTTTTAAATTGATTTTTTTTACCATTTAATCCAATTATGTTAAATGGAAGTAGTTTTACACTTATATTGGACATAAACGCATCTCTATCTTTTGATAGTTTTTACTTCTTAAAAACCTGCTTTCTAGTTTAGACAACATTAATTAATTTTAAATTAATTACGAAAACCATTGTACTTTGAATTTTGAGAAATGAATTCCATATTTTTAATTATTGGGTCCAATTTATGTTAATTGGTAACTTTAATTTTTTGGAAGTAATGAATAGTAACAGTAGTAATTTTGTTTCCCACTGTTAAAGGTAAATTGGGTAAATTATGGTAACAAACAATATGATAAAGATAATAAAATTATCATAAAACCTACCAAAAATCTATTAAATGAATCAAATTTTACCAGTAACACCTAAGGGTCAGAATGGATTCATTTAATTGACTTTATTCAATGAAGGTGATGTAATTATAATTAAAACCACATAAAGTTACAATATGTCACTGTCATATATCTTATAAGTACAGTTATTTTATTTTTGTGATAATCATGTTAAACAATTAAACATAAATATTTTCCAGAATGATAATGAGATTATGTATGTCATGTAATTTTATTTATAATTTTTATATATTAAATCATTACCATTAATGATGACATAATAGTGAGGTAGAAATTATATAATTTAATAGAAATATAAAAAAAATAGTTTTAAAAATATTAATAGAAATATAATATGAACTAATTAATGTGTTCTGTGAGTTTTCATGTAGAATATCACATGTTATGAGTGTATTAAATATATTATTTTGAATTTATCTTCACATTGTATTTTATTTATTGTCAAATAAATGAGTATTGTCAAAATTAATACTATTGATATTTTATAAAAATAACGTATTATTATATTATTTAAAAATCACAAATATATTTGAAAATTATATAGTTAAACTTATAAGGAATAAAATTTCATAAATTTTCAAATTATTGACAATTTAAAACATATAAGTAAATATTTATAAGCATTTATTATTTAGAATATTAGTACCATAATTAAAATTAAATATATTAACTAAGGATAAATCAAAATGATAAGGTTTAAAATAAAATAAAAACATGTAAATATTTTATTGATTGGGAGGATTTATAACCAAACTCATCTTATATTCTGAATAATCTACTTTTGGGTCATTTAAATTTAAAAATTAATTTATATTAATTTAATAGTTTTAGTATTTCCTAAGGTGCCTCTCCCCTCTCTTGTAAAAGGGCACATCTCCTTCTCTTTTAATCATACATTAAAATCCCTTTTTCTCAACCAATACCTTCCCATTTACTCTCTCAATTATCCTCACCTAATTTTATAGGCTACACTTTGGGCATAAATAAATCAAAGTGAGACACTTTTGTTAAAATCCAATAGAGATACTTGAAAAAAGTTGTAATTGTTTTATCACCCCTTTCAGTTATTATTTCTTATCCTCCTTCATCATCTAATGTTGTTCCCATAATAAAGTAATAAATCCATAATCTTATACATTCTTATATGTTATTATAATTATGGGACAACCATATACCTCCTTCTATTTATCCTATGAATAACAATATCACCACGCGTGTGTATGTACGACTTACCGTCTCCACGCCGTGGTGTAATTTGTTATTTTACCATACATAATTTGTATGGGTATAATGATGAGTATATTGGATATAAATAATGAATATGACATGATAATTAATATTTCTAATTAATATACAATCAAATTTTATACCATTTAACCATTAAGCTAATGATATCATCGCTCGTGCATAGGTACGGCCTACCGTCTGCACGACGCGATGATATTACTTCTCCATGTTAATAATTCAAGAATGATTATAATTTTTATATAATAAATAATAATTAAATATATGAAATAATAATTATCTTGGATATATATATATATAATTTACTTTTTTATATTCAATTCAATAAGGAAACAGAAGTAGTGTTCCAACGTGTGTACGACCAACCGTCTCCATAAACGATGTATTCCATTTAATTTATCTATCTATTATATATATTTATATATTAAATATTTATGATATATAAGTCATTTTTTACATTCTGGATGGAATTATTCCACGATCTAAGTAATAATATCAAGAATAAAAAGTCAAAACTTGTAAGGTAAATAAAATAATTATTACCCGAAATGTTGCTTTAACATGAAATTGATAAATAAATAGGAAATTTAATGTCATAAGGGAATCATATTTGATATCAAAAAATTTATTATGGTTCTTTACCAAGTATATATATGTTTAAACACACTATATAAAAGTTTCTGACACATACGGAAGAAATAGGACTTAATGTAAGGGATAGTTTCATAATATTATTATTATTTGAGATTATATATATGTAAGTATTTACTACTGTATATTTATCATCCACATCCATGTTTCATAAATATGTAATATTATATTTATTCTTCTAAAAGTTTTAGAATTTAATTTATCAAATTTGAATATTTTTATTAAATAGTATGAAATGAATATTTTGGCATTTTCTTGATGCGAGGCACTTTTTGACATTTTCGATAAAAGTACAAGGATAATGTTTTTTAAAATTTTACGAAAAGAACCAAATTTTATATCATAATAATTTCTTATTTCGAAGAATATTCCTATAAAATATTTCATGTTTATTTTCAATAACTAAATTTCTATTCAAATTGTATGACATTTTGAGAAAAGAAAACATTTTAGAAGTAGAAAGGATATTTTCCTCAAGAATTTAATCCTAGTGTTTTATCAACAATATTATCCATATTATATGACATATTTATGTATATATCCTTATTATAACAGTGATTTGATTGTGTTTATGATGGAATTAGTTTTATGAAATACATTTATTTTATATTTATTATAATGGAATTAGGTTTAAGGATCCCATTTTATTTCAAGAGTTATGAAATAATGAATGATTTATGTTTTCCTACCATATATAATAACAATTTCATTATGATATTTTTTGGAATTATGTCTCCACACAATGAATTGGGTAATGATTTACATCTCATGAGATAGACATGACTGGAATGGCAATAAATCTAGTTCAATAAAATAGGGTTGGAATGAAAAGTAAATCAGGTGTTTTAATACATGGCTAGAATGACATGTAATTATGGTTTAGTAATGGACATTATCCACTATGATGATCTTGGAAACAATTCGTTAGAAAATAAAAAAAATCATATTATTTTCTTATTTTTTTCCATAATTTCATATATTATTCCAGTGCTATTTTCTGAGGATTTAGGATTCCATTATGATTTATGCGTACTGAACTACCGAGATTTATTTCATGAATTAGGGTTTTGGTATATGTTAAATTTGGTATGTTCTTTTTTCAAAATTTATGTTTATGTTTTTATAATATTATGTTTATATTTTTTCGGATATTTTACACACTAACCCTTACATACCATTTGAGCTCCCCACTTTTAATGTTTCATTTCCCCCATGATTTTAGGAAGGGTATTAAGTATTTTTTGTCAAAAGGGGGTTCTAGTTATGAAGGATAAAGGAGGAGATGATGTAGAGGTTTTATGAACATGTTGTTAATGTTTTCTAGTTTATAAAGGAACTAAAATAATATAGTATTTGGGCATATTTTTGTGTCATGAATTAAGTATTCATGAAAAGTAACATATTTTTAGTGTACGTCAGTCTTGGGTCCTTACAGTTGGTATCTACGTCATGATTTATTTATCATTTTGAAACTAGGATGTGAAAACATTAGTGAGATATGTAGAGATATTTCTAAGGTTTTTCTAGGTTTGTACATAATGGTATGTCTGACTATAAGTTATAGTGCTAGTATTATGTTAATGAACATGAATAAACTAGGATTAAACCTAAGTTGTTAGAGACTAAAAGTACCACTGTTTGATAATATTATTTTCCTAGTATGATTTTTACTTCTCACACTACTCTTTTTGAGTTTTAGATAAGATATGAAACACAAATGAACTATGTTAGTGAACAATACATAGGGAAATGCATTGGTTGTCTTTATGAGAAACCAAATTTTATCAGAGATGAATTTCATAATCTTATTTCTATACTTAAACAAGATGTGAAACATTCTGGAATTTAACATGAGAAGATACTGGATAAATATTAGGTTGAGTCCTTGATGATGTAATTTCCACCATTATTTAGTGGGTCTTCTAATACACTTATTACTAAACAATGATCAGTACCATGGAAAAGATATTTTATATCCTTCACAATTCGAAACATGAAAATTTCATTTTGGTTGTTTATCATTTATAAGGAGAAGCAAACCATTAGTGGACTCTAATGAAAAAAGGAATAAATATTAAATAAAATAAATGGAATAGTACAAGTTCAATAACTTATTTTTCAATAATTAATTTTCCTAGTGTCTTATAAAAATAATTAAAAAGGATTTACTTGATCTTAAGCCAAAGGATGATGAATTTATTGGTACATATGAGGAATATCTTTCAAGACATTCATGTTAAGCTTCTGGTTTTGTCATCAAACCTGAAAGTAATGTTTATTTATTATTTAGTGGATTAAAACCAAGTCTTATAAGGGCATTAGATATAAGAGACATTAGTATATATGCAGAGATTGTGTGTTGTGCTATCAATATAGAAATGGAAGAATGTGTTACATATCAATATCATGGTTTTAACAAGAAATGAAAGAAATAGTTCAAGGGAAAATCTAAAAACCTTGGTGAAAATAAGATTAATCTTTCGTTATGCTCAAAGTGTGGAAAGAATCGTGGTGGAGATTTAATTTAAGGTAATATTAAATGATTTATGTGTCTACAAAGGTCATCAAGTAGTTGAGTGCTGGAGTAATGGGAAAAAGTTGATAATGATGGGAATATGGAAATGACTATAAAGAATTCACCACCAACACATTAATGATACAAGTGAAAGTAAAAAGGTAATTAAGCTAACCAATTACCTCATCCAAGGGATATGAATGATTATAAATATAAATAACCTCTTATGTGCATAGAAAAAGAAAAATCACATGCGGTCGCTGTTGGTAATGTAGAATATGACAACGAAGTGGTGGCATAACAAAGTGTTTATGAAATAGGAATCAAAAATAGTGTTTTAGAATCTATATTATGGTATAATGGAATATTAGAATACCTATGTATTTGTCTATTATGATTTTCCAAATATATATGGCATCAGTAACCATGAAATGTGATGGGAATATTTTTATAAGCACATGATATACCCATAACGAAGGGATATGGAGATAATGAGATGTTTGATTGTATTAATGACCTCATGATAGATATAAGGACAAAGTACTATAATGGTATTAGTATATATATTTTTTGGTATTATTTGTGCATTGAAAAAGGTAAGTTTGATAGAATGCATGTCTTTATTATTGTTCTTTGGTAATTCATGTTATTATCATGTTTCAAGAAAATACATGATTAAGGTATTCACATGTTTGGAATCTAACAACCAAGAACTACCTTACGAGATACGGGAGACAAATGTTAATTCGATTCAGTTTACCTCTTTCTAATTTTTTATACTTTCAGTATTTGGATGAATTGTAATGTTATCCATTTATGGATAGTATAAGTTATATTCTCGTTGATGTTTTATATATTAATTTATTATGACACTGTAGATAGACTTATGAATATTTGAATACATGTGCTAACCGTTTTTTTGACACAGATGGAATGACCTATCATTCAATTTCATAATCATCTAACACTTCAATAATTGTATATTCAACTTCATTTTATTAAATAAGACATGAAGAGGAAATTGTTCACGGCATGAACAATGGAGATATTCTTCCAAAAATCAAGTAGGTATTTATTCTCTTGAAAAAATTATCAACTACAGGGAAGGTATCAGGAAGCCCAAGAATATTATCTTAGTAACTTCTTTTAGAACCCCAAACACTTCATGATATCTTTCTATTAAATACATTCTAGTTATAGCCTATATTTCATGAATAACAGTGCCTCTATAGAACAAAACATGGTTACATAAAAGAGATATCCATAACCTAGTGAAGTAAATCAAATTTGTCACTTCTATGATGTGAATTTCAAAAATCTGAAAAACATGGTAGCGATCAGTAAGTTATTTGGAGTCCGATAAGGAAAAATCAATTTTTGGTGAATAATAACCAAACCTTATGAATAGTAACCTACCCTTATGAATAGTAACTTACCCTTGTGAATAGTAATATGACTCCTATGAATTGTATCTATACCATTGAGTGTAAAATTGAATTTAAGAACATTAAAATTGAAGATGAAAATTTTAAGTGTTCATATTTTTTTTTTAAAAATTATATTTAATTAAATATTAAATTATTCATATTTAGAAAATAATTTTTTTAAAATGAAATTAATTTTTGGAATCCATTTGTCGAAAAATGCCTAGAGTGAATATTTGATATTTTTCTGAAATACTTAAATTTTTTATGAATAATAAAATCCGATAATGCAAAATAAATGCAAAATAATGGATTAATTGAGTCATTGATGATGATCTCATGATGTAATCCATTTGCTTCGAAGTCACATATATATATTACGGTCCTTTATCAAGGAATACTCACTATTGGTTGTCTTGAGAAGGAATAATAAATTAATGATTATAATATTAAGCAAAATCCTCTCTCATCCACTATATAAAGCACTGTCACCCCCTCTTCTCTCACACCACTCAAGCCTTTATCCTATCCAATATTCTTTTCGAGTCTCTCCCCATGATCTTCCCCAACATCCAAAATCTCATAGCTCTTTAAAATACCATAAACTCTCCCCTTAAACGGTTCTCAAAGTAGGAAGTCTCAAGAGGTAAATTCCTCTTTCTAATTCTTTCAATTCTTTTATGTTTTTTCTTTTAGTTTCTTTCCTCACCATAATTGTATGATATATCCTATAAAAAAATGTACTGGAATGTTTTCATGATAATGGTATTGTAGATGCCGAAAAAGACAGTAACTCCCAAAGGAAGTTTCAAAATGATAAAGCGAAGTCATATTTGGACTCGGAGGCCTGGTCCAGATGGCCCGGAAGTGGTTCGTGAAACTAAAGACCACCCGCACGAAAAACTTGTGCTCACGCGAAGGATGTCCGGGATTCACGGAAAAAACACTGGGAAGGTGTGCAATTTTGCACGCCCGGTTCTGCGCACTGAGACATTGGTGCTGACTGGTCCTGGCGCAGAAGATTTCATTTGCCGCCTGGATTCCGTGCCGGCGGATGCCTATAAATAGAAGGCGACCCCAACCATTTCTGGGTTGAGGAATCCAAACCAGCTCACGTGCGTGAAATTTTGACTCTCACACACGCAAGATGACTTCCAGTTAATTCCCCATTTTGTGCAACCTTGCCCCAAGGTTCGCCTTTGCGTGCAACCCCACTGGATTAAGTGAATTTTCCAAATCCTCCAGGTTATTCCTTTGCACACAATCCTTTCCCCTGGCGTGCAATCCCTTCCAATTGCATGCAATCCCTTCCTTAATTGCACGCAATCCCTCCTATAGGTTTTTCCATGACAAAGCGATCGGCCATTGCCCACGTGCGCAATCCAAGCCCTTTGCGTGAAATCCCTTGTCCGCGTGCAATCCTCTAACCCAATTGCACGCCATCCTTGTGTTTTGCACGCAAAACCTAGGACCCCTCTACTTGACCAGTGCCCGATGTCATCCATGTCAGGCATGCACGTCATGCATTGTTTTCCCGTACGGCCTTCCAGGCTCGTACGATGTAACCTCAAGTTCCCTTGAGTGGTTTTTCCCATTGCGTTGATTTGCCTTATTCTTCTATGCATATACACTCTAACGGCTATTACTTATTTGCATAGCCATGCTAACATGGACCCCTCGATGGTTCGCCCTATAGCCCCCCTTTACTACGGCCTTGTTGATGCCTTCCCTCCCACATGGGGTAGAGGGTGTTGGGCATGTAAGACCTAGGGGTGTGGAACGAACCCACCTCATCCAAGCTGTAGGACGTTAAACTACTAAGCACCTCGTCCTTAACACATGTCGTTAAACTGTGGTCCGACCCCGTGCCTTGCATGTAGAGTCCCCCCAGCTCAGACATTCTTTAGGCCCACTCGTCTCCACATGAATGGATTTTCCCTCAAAAGGAATGAGATCCTCTTTTTTTGAGTGATGTTTGTCCACGGGGGAAGGGCTACCTCAGAGCATAAACCCCTAGCCTCTCCTACGGAAGGTTGCACACATGCACCTCTGTACTTCCCCACTACCAAGGCCAGTGGAGTCCCTTTCCCACAGTGCATTATCTCACCACGGGCCTCCATCCTAGAGTAAGCCCCGGCACCAGGGGCCACTAACCACATGTAAGCCCATGTTTCCTCTTTGGGCTGCTCAACGCGTAAGCCCCTTTCCCCTTATCATGGACGCACCCATTGTGACGTGATCATCTAGTCCCTGCTGCCTCTTGTTTCTCACACCGAGCATGACTCACATGGGGATATATTAAGCATCAACCATGAAATCCTCCTATGGTCCACCTCAGAGCGTAATTCCCATCGAAGCGAACTATGTGGACTTTGATATGTGCTAACGCATGGTACGTAGGAAGCCTCCACGAGGTTCATGCCCCCACCCGGCTGTTCCGACTTCTTCACATTAGTTCACCAACACTTTGGGCTTCCTCAGAGCGTAAGCCCCAAATGCCTTCATCCCACATGACATTAAACTATATTCCCTCATCCCACATGATGTTAAACTGTATGTGATCATCACGCATGACATTAAACTGTATACCCTCATCCCGCATGACCTTAAACTATATGTCGTCCCATATGATGTTAAACGGTATGTCCCTAACCACGTGCACTTTGATCCATGCTAACTCATGGTACGTAAGAAGCCTCCACGAGGTTCAAGCCCATCACTCAGTTGTTCCGACCCCTTCGTGTGGGTACACCAGCACCATTATGGGCCACCTTAGAGAATAAGCCCTATATTCCCCATCTTGGGATGCCTTAGAGTGTAATCCCCATACCTCACACTCACTTCTCATCCTGACCACTCCCTTGAGCCCACGTGCCTCGAGAAGCTCATTCCATAGCCCGAAGGTCTTACTTCCTCCAGGCTCCAATCCATACGTTCATTCTCACGGGTCGCCTCTTCAGGTGTGCCACAATATCACCGAACTATGCAGACATTGATTCCCTTCCATGGGGATACGTAGGAAGCCTCCATGAGGTTCAAGCTCGTCACTCCATCACCCATCCTGATCCTTACACGGGTCGCCATATCATAGTGGGATCATGCCGCCTCATTCCACTCCAAAGTATCCGGGATGCCGTACACGTACTGGCCCCAATATCGGTGTTCCCCCTAGGGGGTCCGTCAATCTGATCAACTCTTAGTATTCTGATCAGTCTGATCTATCTCTGCAAGACGTTCAACTCGAGGTATTTCCCATTTCAAACATGGGAAGATGAGGAAAACCTCATAAGGTACACAATTCCCCGCGTTCGATTTGGGATTCCTCGACCTTTCATGCCCTCTAGAAGCCCTATAATAAGTTACAGAAGGCAAACATGCCAATCCCCCAGTGTATAGACATTCCGAAGACACCCCAGCAGAATCATTCTCTTCACCGAAGGTTGCTGCCCTGACCAGACCCCTTGGAGCGTCTCGACGGAAGCAGCATAATTAATTGGCATCCATGCAGATATGGCACTGGGAATGAGCTTCACGGACCCATCTTAAATCTATGAGGGAGACCCGGACTAGGTGACGAGCTCCGAGGAGGAATCCATAGAAGGAAGAACTGACATACCATCATCCTGGTTTCGATCAAGGAGGAAACGTCCCTAAACATGGAACGAATGCTGCCCGCCTTTGGAAAGCGGGAATGTAGGGCAACAACCTGTGCGTCCTCCCCCTGCATGACGGACATGCGCACACCCCATCTTAAAAGCATCGGAAATAGAAAATGGTGAACCCGACGTGAATCTCTTCTCCTCAATATAGAGAATGGTAGCATTCAGGGTGTTGGAAGATTAGCATGTCACCAGGTATGGGTATCTAGCACCAGGACATGAAACCCGTCAGGGGTCGAGGCCATCAAGGAGTTGAGCACTCTATTCTGCTGTGTCATCAACATGGATCCCACTCGCCGACCACAGAAGACGGAATGATGTTGGGCTATTGGGTGTCGATTAATTTTTTATTAGTACTAATGGGTTCATCTCCCTACTTCCAGGAATCAGATCGCTGCATCCGGAGCTCGATCGGCACCTGCCCACCAGTGCAGGGGCAGGGGCAGTACCGACGTGGCCACCCCGCCTAGCCCCGCCTTTCCCACAGCTACTCCAACTCCTACTACCACGACTGTCGGGTGCTCATGCCCCCTCTCCCCGTCAGATATCATCCAAAGAATGGTGATCCATGACATGGTTCATATGTACGAGGAGAAAGGGGTCATCCCCACCAGGGTCATGGTCCATTTGGATCTAGAGGCAGTTGCGCCTCACCACCGTCGCTGCCCTTGAGGGCCGTGCAGGGATGCGCTGCTCCCCACACCTACGTTCAACCGCTTCGAGAGCTTATCCCTGGAGCACCTCGATACCTCCTACCACTATGCTAATTAGGTGGGGGTTGTATGGGTCTGCCCAATCGGAGATCCGTCCAAGGTGTTCACGGCAAGAGCCCCCGCCAGGCTGCGTCGATGCCGCCGCCCGACTCCCCTGGACAAGGAGCATGAAATCTTCATGCCTGCACCACCAACTCCAACCCATTTAACCTGATGTTAGCATAGGGCGCGAGCCAAAGTGAATACCTGCCCTGGGGCTCCAACATCACCAACCATTGTTTCCCGAGCCACTAATGACTCCTGTTACTAGACCCCTGCAAACGTTGAGTAGGGGCAGTTACATGCCTGACCCTGATCGAGGCCCTGACCACCCCACATGCAGGTTGGGTTGACTCTTCGAGTCACGGGCACAGGAAATGGCCATCGCAGACCAGTCCGTGTTAGTGCCAACCACCATGAAGGCCCATTCTGTGCCACTGATCTGGAATGCAGAAGGCTTCTCTGTGAAATCTATGCTTCGGGTATGGCTTTTCCCAACACTCATTGCACTGGGTATGAGGTTACATCCCCTACCGCTGGCCGCGAGTATGGAGCCGTTGTGTATCTGGTCGCTCACCCACATGGAGGTCCTCCCCATGACCCTTTCGACATCTTTCCTGGAGCTTCTCATACCCCGGCCTTTAGTCCTCTCTGCCCCTACACCATTGCGGCCAGGGGACTCCTTGCTAGAAAGCATCCTTTCCTAAGGAGCCACCCAAGGGCAGGAAGGTTGGACGCCATCGACGTAAGAGGAATGTTAGGGGAGTTCGGACGGAAGTCAGACCAGTCTGTTTCTCAGACTCTAAGGCGGAGTATGACTCGACGATGGAACCTTACCCCCAACCCTTTGAGTCGAGGCCAGGGATGGGGACGTGGAGCGTTAGTCTTGTACTCCCCGAATGCGAGATCCATATGATTCCCTCCTCCCTCCGAAGGTATATCAAGGAGGATGAGGACTTTGAATACCCCCAGGGATCAAACTTGTAGTTACCTTTGGCCTCCTTGGAAGCACTATCCACCTCAGTCAGGGAGGGTGGTGAACTTTTCTTGGGGCTGACTGAAGAGTCGCCACATGACTCACCCTCGAAAAGCACCGACACAGAGGCAGGAGGCCCATTCTACGGCCCATCCTATTGCGATGTGGCAGCCAGGACACTGTGACCCTTAGAGGTCAACTTAGGGATCGGTGGCCAATCGGCCTGCTCGCCGTATTCTCCACCGGCCAGCCCACCAGCCTGGCGGCCTACCTCGGCACCACTGCCAGTTTCCCGGCCATTCTCAGTTGATGAGCAGGGTCAGCAAGAGCCGGATCCCGAACCAGAGTCATGGAGCTTCTAGACTGTCCTTCAAGCAAGCCACTTCCCTATGAAATTTTAGTTTGTCGCAGGATCATATTTTGATATACCAAAGTCGATCACCCCTGGAGAGTTTGGATGTTTCCTCCAGACTCTCCGAGTGACTCACTCCCGTTTTCACCATCAGTTTGCGCCTTATCCCAGGAGTCAAGAAAATCTCGAGGATATCGGTGAGCAGTGGCGTCGGGTCAACTTGACTTCACTCGCTGCCGTTCGGCACCCCGAGTCACATGGCCACCAAAGGTCCCTCAATCAAAAATGCGTCCAGAGTTTTCAAATACACCGCAAGGTTATCGAGGAAGCCACCCCCCACACGCACGTCCATAGATGGGGGTAGTACGTTTCCCTTATTTTCTGTGTGATTCGCCGATATCCTGACTCACTAGGTGTCTCTGAGGGAATGTGACAAGGGTAGTGGTGGTCAACATGGCTGACCTTTTGGGTGAGGGAAATGGTGTGGAATTCCTCGATGGGGACTCACCCCCTGAGGACAAGCTGCTACTGGACACATCTTGGAGGATGACTTGCTGACAAAGAAGCCTCCTAGGTATCCCCACACCCACCGAGGCATTAACACTAAGATGAAACATAGGCAAGGGTAAAGATCATGTCGTGGATATCAAGCTTACTGACCCATCTGCCTCGGTATAGAAGGCAGAGGAGGATACCGAGAAGGCCATGCTACGCCAACAGCTTGCTGAGAAAAAGAGGCTGGTTGATGAGCTCTTGGCCAAAAGCATTGCAGAGCGGCGGCCTGAATACAGTAACCCTAGGCCAGGACAGTAGGGGCAGAATCACCTACCCCTTGACGAGATTCCCCTAGGAAAACGCAACCACGTCGTGTTCACTGACAGGGGAGAGGCCGTAGCCCATGGAATGTGGGCGCGATACGTTTTGCCGAACCCTCCTGAGTGGCGTGATCACCTAAGGGACCCCTCTTGGTTTCCTCCTGCTGCCCCGAGAGTCGCTTCCCCATCTGACCCGTGAGCCGCTGAGCTTGACTACCGGATTGAAGAGCACGATAATGAGCATGTGTTTAGAGACCCTCATGAGGATAGGGATCCACATCCAGACGATCTAATGCAATTACTCATTGCCCGCTTAGAGGCCCTGGAAACTCGGTAGGTGGCAATCCCACCAGATGGCAAGCCATACCCCGCATGGGTGGATGATATATCGGCCCCTCTGGGATTTTGGAACCCCACATTCACCCCCTTTAATAGGACCTGAGACCCAACACATCACCAGGTCCACTTAAACTCAATGTGTGGATCTACGTTAGGGACTCCGACATAGCATGAGGCTGCTAAGCTCCGTTGCTTCATTCAGACGCTAGAAGGACCAGCATTCGTCTAGTACAGCCAGCTCACTACCGGATCTGTGGCTAGTTGGGAGGACCTTCACAGGAAATTCCTCTACCTGTTCAGTTCCACAACTTGGAAGACGAACATCGCAGACCTCTTCAGGTGCAAACGAAGGCCCGATGAGTGAGTCGCGGACTTCTTTGCCCGGTGGAAGGGGCTCACGTACTCCCTTGACATGCCACTAACTCAGGGAAAATTACTGACAATGTGCATCGGTAACGTCAAGGAAGAGATGGTTTCTTCTATGATCACTCAGAATTAACCTGGAGGGTTTCGGGACTTCTCAAACAAGGCTCAACGCCTCAAACAAGCCCTGCAACAGGCCAGTCAGGCATGCTCGCTGCCTCCTGTGATCCCTGAAAGGAGAGCCGCCAAAGTCGAGCCTGCTATTTTGTCCCATATATAGGCCCCCAAGAAGCTAGAGTTGTTACCAGTAAGTCCATCTCAGCAACCCCATAGGGGTCCACCCCCACAGGCACAACCTCCAGTCTAGTAGTTACCGCCTCAAAATTGGCAGGAGCCTCCACGTAACACACCGCCACCACCTAGGCGAGATAATCAAGATTTGCCTCCTTGGCATGCTCCTCCAGCCCCTGGTCATGGCCAGCCTCCAAGAGCCCTCTTTCCAGAAAGAAGGAATCAGACTTACTCGTTTGACGAGGCCCAGGTCCTCAGTTATTTTCGTAGTGCCTTGGAGTAGAGGATAGTGCGACTGCACGAGTGCCGAATGCCAGAAGAGGCACGTCTCACTGATCACCCTAACTAATTCACTTATCACTGGACCATAGGGTACACCATCTAGAGATGCTATGTGTTCAAAGACTAACTCCAAGACCATATGACAACAGCATAGTCAGGTTGGGAACAGCCCCAACACAAGTGGAAGGTGTCTTCGTGAGAGCACATGGAAGTAGTGGCAATGAGGATGAGTGGCAAAAGGATTCTGACCATGGGTCCCAGAAGTATAACGACTGGATGGCCCGCAGGATGGTCTCCCATGCCCATGGAATAATACGTGCCCTCCTGAGTCAGCCAGAGCCCTTAGAATCTGAGAGCGCCACTTCGGTATCATCGTCCCAGCCTATCTTCTTCCAAAAGAGCAAGAGGCGGTGCAAGAAGAAGGAATGTGCCTTTCCAATGCCATCATTATCCCGAAGTCTTGGTGATTTTATGCCCCAAAAAATGAGGATCCCTCAGAGACTCCATCCGGTAGTGGATGGGTCCCCTAGTGAAAGCCCGAGGTACACTTCGGTTAACACCGTAGCGTTGGTAAATCCCTTTTTGACTCAAGACGATAAGGAATGTCAGGTGGACCTACCCAATGTCTCCAACTGTCGCCAATGTCGGGAGAGCCATGGATACATGAATCATCGAGGCATGGCAGTTGGCACCTCTAGCCAGGTCGTGCATGCTACTGAGAGTAGGCATCATGCCCAATACATAGCTTAGCGCACGCGGCCCCTTCATCCGGTGTCGACAGGTTCACCTTCACCACCGTTTGTGTTGCTGGATCAGGAAGAACCGCCTCGGCCATGCCGCGACTAGCTCTTCCCTACCACCAGCTGACCCTAGCCTTCTGATCCTAGTCCGGAAGCCACCCTCCGGGTTTCGACTAGTGAACAGCGAGACGTGCCTAGTACCAGTCAGTTACCGGTCCCGCGGGCAGGGCATGTCATGCCTCCAATCGCAGAGCGGCCTCCTGTAAATAGAAGCTCGCATTTGGATCGAAAGTATGTAGTTCTGAAGCACCAGGCCAGCATTATGGCAAGGCTTTCTATCCTTGAGGCAATTCTTCTTCCGTCTGAAATGCGTGAGGCGCTCGCTGAGGCTCTAAGGATCCCCCTCCAGTTTGAGACAAAGGTAGTGGCTACATAATCCTTCCACACTGAGACGATTGGGAATGCCGAATGTTAGGTTGTTATCTTGTTATCCAGTGAAGATGAATACCCTCTCATATAGGGGCACATTCTCCCACTTTACATCACCAGCCAGTTTAATGCCATGGAAGTCTGACGCTGTCTTATTGACACAGGATCTGGGATTAACCTAATCCCATCTAGGACACTACGGAAACTGGGCCTGTCTGAGGATGATTTAACTCCGTTCGACCTCAAGATCCAGGGGTACGATAGGACCATGCAAACTCCAGTCGGCAAGATTCTCTTGAAGACCCAGTTTGGCGGCCTAATTGCCAATACCAAATTTATGGTTGTCTCTCAAGACACCGCCTACAATGTGTTGATGGGCAGGCCGTGGCTCCACCTTCACACAGTGGTCCCCTCATCATATCACTAGCGCCTCAAATACTCCCTTAAGGGTCCAGTAGGCATGATTGAAGGAAATGTATCTCCTTTTGCCTCTTGTAAAGCCCGTTATCTAGAAGCTGACTATTACAAGAGAAAGGACATGCAGATCCTGGCTGGTGAGGTTGAGCCCGCCACTGTCACAAGTGATCCCTAGGTAGGTTTGGATGAAGCTTATGTCCACCCAATCCATCTATTGGAGGCCACAACCCCCGACATGGTGTAGTGCTTTATTTTTTCGAGTACCAGAGGAAGGAATATTTCCGAGTAAAAGTGGAGGCGGGAAATCCCCTCGTACTCCTACACTATCCAGGCTCAGGTGATTCCCGAACATCCTACCCCTGTACGATATTGGGACGTTAGGCTCATGGAAACAGCGGTACGTCATACGTGCCTGTTTCGCCGGGCAGGAATCGAGAGGCTCAAGCCAACGCAACACTACTTCTTTGATATCATAATGTGTGGCCCCGTAGGATGAAGGCCATATAGGATTCGATCAACCGCCTTTGTCGGCATGGTCTCCGTAGTGCATGAGTCTCCTGACGTGACGACCTCTGCCGCCCAAGCTGGCACCAGCTTCCCATCAGGGTCTCGTAGCCCCGCAATGGCTCCCCTCATGGATGATCCCTCGACAAGTGGAGAGGAGGACATGGAAGATGCTCCCCTGCCTTTGAGGAGGGTGTCTCCACCACAGTCGACGAGTTAGTGCAGGTGAGCCATGGTAGCGAGGCGGACCCAAGACACACATTGGTCAACACCGCTATGCCCCCCAAGGAACGACAACAGTACGTAGACTTTGTCAGACAGCACCGTGATGTGTTCACATTGAGTTATGATGAGTTTCCAGGACTAGATTCCTAGGTAGCCTTCCATAGCCTTGGCCTTCCAGCAAACCGCTGTAGGTTCAAGCAGCCTCCCAGAAAGATGAAACCCTCTCACGGTGCCATGGTTGAGGCCAAAGTTGATATGATAATCAAATCCATCTTCATCAAAGATGTTCAGTACCCCTAGTGCCTAGCCAATATTGTGCTAGTCAAGAATAAGAACAGACAGATCAGGGTCTGTATCGACTTCCACAAACTTTATCGCCACTGTCCGAAGTATGATTTTCCCCTTCCAGTGACAGAGTTGTTGATTGATGCCACGAATGGGTTCCAAGCCCTCGTTTTCATGGATGGGTACTCCGGGTTCAACCAGATCCGGATGGCCCACGAAGATGAAGAGTTCACTACCTTCAGGTCCCCCAAAGGTACTTTCTGCTACCAGGTTATGCACTTCGTCTTGAAAAATGCAGGTTCCACATATCAACAGGCCATGCACCGCATATTCAAGCCGATTCTTAGGACACTGGTGGAATGCTATGTAGACGACCTGGTGGTTAAATATCACCAACGCCATGACCATCTCAAAGACCTTGAGAAAGTGTTTGGCTTCCTACGTTCTTGCCACTTGAAGATGAACCTGTTAAAGTGTGCCTTCGGGGTCACATCTGAAAAGATTCTCAGCTTCATTGCTAAATACTGAGGCCTCGAGATTGACCCGGAGAAGATCAAGGCCATCATCCAGATGCCTCCCCCGAATAATATTCAGGAGCTGAGAGGCCTTCAAGGCCACTTAGCCTATATACACCGATTCATTGTGAATCTGGCCGACAGGTGTAAGCCCTTATCCTGCTCATGAGGAAAGTTGCTGCCTATGAATGGGATGAAGAGTGTCATATTGCTTTTGAGGAAATCAAGCAGTATCTCCTCCAACCTCTGGTCTTGATTCCACCTGTTTCTAGAAATTCGAATGTCCTTTACGTGACTGCCCTGGAACAATCCCTTTGCATACTTCTCGCCTAGAATAACAACGAGGGAGCAGAGAATAGCCTTTACTACCTCAGTCTCATGCTCCTCGATATGGAAATTAGATATTCTCCCATAAAGAAGAGTTTCATGGTGCTTGTATTTGCTGTGCAGAAATTACGGCACTACTTGCAGCACCATGAGGTACAGCTGGTCTCTTCGGTAGACCCGTTTAAATAAATCTTGAAAAGACCTATGTTGTCCGGCCGATTGGCATGTCAGGCGGTCATCCTCCAGTAGTTCTACATCTGGTTTGTACCTTAGAAGGCTTTCAAAGGACAGGCATTTGCAGACTTCTTAGTTGCTCATCTAGCCTCTGCGGATCAGCAACTAGAGCTAGGCTTTCCTGATGAGGTAATCCTATTAGTCGATCATAAAATCCCATGCTGTCATATGAACATTGACGGTTCCTCCCGGAGCCCCCACCGGTAGAAGGCTCTATGATCCTAGGATCAACAGAGTGGTCCTAGGTGTCATCTTCATCACCCGGGAGCAAGCCTTTCTACCATATTCATTCCTGCTATCAGAAGGATGCACCAACAATGAGGCAGAATACCATGCTCTCATCACTGGCCTTGAGTTGGATCTCAAGATTGGCGTACCCCATATGCATGTGAAAGGGGACTCCGACCTAGTCATCAAGATGGTCAATGGTGACTATGTTCTCAGAAAGCCAGAACTCGTGCCATTGTGGAGTGCACCCTCCATCTAATGGCTATGTTCTCCTCTCGGCCAAAGGTTGTTCATATCCACCGGTCGCAGAACATTCGAGTATATTCTTTGGCCCGCCTGGCCACATCACTTGCAGAGCCCGAAGAGGACGACCTAATTATCCACGTGGCACATCGGAGAGTCATTTCTCCTATTCATCTGGAGGATGTCCATAGCCCGCAGGTGAACCATCTCACCGCTGGTGCCCCTACGTCAGGATCCCCAGGGGCTTCATATGTAATAATTGAGATAGTTCTTTACTAGAGGACACCCTTGGTTGAATATCACCAGTACAAAAATCTTTCGTCGGACCGAGCTGAGCGCGAGCAAATCCGACATCACACGCCATTGTTTACCATTCAGAGCAGTCCCAGCCTTGAGCATATCCTTTACAGAGGCGGATTTGAGGGTGTTCTCCTCTATTGCCTTCAAGGAGTTGAGATCACACAGGTCATGCAAGAAGTGCATGCTGGTTCCTGTGGCACCCATCACCCTGGGTCGAAGTTGTCCCACCAGATTCGGAGGCTGGGGTACTTCTGGCCCTCCGTGATCTATGACTGCATTGAGTTTTCCAAGAGGTGTCATGCATGCCAAGTCCATGCTAACTTTGTTCATCAGCCACTATATCCTCTCCATACTATCAAGTATTCTTGGCCCTTTACAGTCTGGGGGTTGGATGTCGTGGGACCTAGCCCACCGGCGATGGCCCACCAGTTTCAGTTCATCTTGACTGCTACGGATTTCTTTTCCAAGTGGGCAGAGGAAATTCTTCTTAAGGACGTCAAATCCTGTTCTATTGCTAAATTCATGAGCTCCAATATCATCTATAGATTTGGATTACCTCATGTTGTCCTCAAGGATAATGGAACCATCTTCCGAGCAGATGAGCTGAAGAAATTTTATGCCAAGTACAACATTCGCTCTAACCACACCTCCTGCTATCATGTGCAGGCGAATGGACAGATCGAGGTGTTTAACAAAACCCTCTCTAAACTTCTGAAAAAAATGGTTGGTCAGAACATGAAATGTTGACCAGACAAGCTTCCCAACGTCCTATGGGCTTATAGGACGACGACTCGTAACTCCACCCAGGTGACACTGTTTTCCCTGGTATACGGAGCTGAGGCCATCCTGCCCATCGAGATTCAGTTTCCCTCATTTCGCACGACGGTCTACGACCAGTAAGAGCTGGATAGAGCTGCTGAAATCCATCTAGCTGAATTGGAAGTGTTGGGCGAAAACAGGCTTCGTGCTTTACATAACATGGAAAGGCATCATAGTAGGATGGCTTGGGCTTTCAACAAGAAGGGTTTCCTTCGCTCCTTCTGGCAAGGTGACCTGTTGATGGATCTCAGAGCGCCAATAATTCCTAGTATGAAACCACCCACGTTAGAGCCCAAATGGGTGGGGCCTTTCATTTTCCATATGGTCTATCCCAATGGCGCGTACTCCCTGGTGACTATAGATGGTGAGGGAGTCAGTCCTCCCACAAATGCAAGGTTCCTCAAACAGTATTTTTTCTGAGGCCCCTTTGGTACGAGTTCTAACACCTAAAACTAAGATCCTTTCAAAGTCTAGCTTGACCTTAAACTACATTTGTCCTTATATCTAGGCCCCTCTGTTCTGAGTTCTATGACCTAAAACTAAGATCCTTTCACGGTCCTTCATTGCCTTAAACTACATTTTTGCCCTATATCGGGGCCCCTTTGGTCTGAGTTCTAAGACCTAAAACTAAGATCCTTTCACAGTCTAGTGTGACATTAATCTACATTTGGACCTACATCTAGGCCCCTCAGGTCCGAGTTCTAAGACCAAAAACTAAGATCCTTTCACGGTCCAGCATGACCTTGAACTACATATTTGCCCTATATCTGGGCCCCCTCTGGTCCGAGTTCTAAGACCATAAACTAATACCCTTATGGTATAGTACGACCTTAAATTACATGCCCATCCTCACTGCAGGATGCTAAACTACGAGCTGGTTAGGCATCCATGACCAAGGCCCAACCTCAGGTCCCTTGTCCTTCTCGGGCCTCTCAGCCCCAGCCTCTACCTAGAGCATGCGGTGCAGTGTAGGATTAGGTCCTCATCTGTGATGGTTTATCTGCTAAGCCATGCACAACCCCTGGAAGAAGTTCCCTATATCATCCTGCATGACGTTAAACTGCACTTCAATAACTACGTGCGGATTGATTCCCATCCTTATGGGATACGTAGGACTTCTTGGACACCTAGATTTCAGGCACAACCCCTTCTCTTAGGAGATCCCACGATATCCCAGTCACCTCAGTCTTTTGGACTTTCCCTCCCCACAAGGGGACATATAGGTGTGGTGTATGTTTTTTTGGAACTACACCCCCTTCCCCCAGGAATCCACCATCTTTTGGCCACCCTCAGACTGAGACCTTTGACCCTTTCTAGTGGTCTTATAATGTGTTCAAAGTACTCTGGTCTAGGACCTGGAGTGTCAGATTCGACTTAGGAATGTTGCCATCCACTTTTCATGCTTCGTGCTCCCCTTAATATGGGCCCCATTATCTTCCACACCAGGAGGGACCCCCAAGAACGGCATGGATACAACGCCTAAGGGCTCTCCTATCGTCATGGGCCAATTCCCCCGAGGGGTTCGGGAAACAAATTGATACAAATCCCACGTTACAAATGTGGTTAGCGGTTTATGTTCAGTTGTTTACCCCTATCTCTAGGCTAACGCGACAAGATGTTGTGTGGCGAACATGGTCAGTTGTAATCCTTAGTCGTCATGCCGACTTCTTCGAGCCCTGAATGTTTGTTGCATGATTCGCATTATGTTCCACCCCACCGTGTCAAGGTGGAATCTCGACACTCCTTGCACTAACCCTCGGTGCACCCCCACACATCAGATGGACCAAGCTATGTAATGGTGTCTCTCAGGGCTCCCGCGATCTGAGCACTAGAGTATGTGCTCGGGTTTCTTCTTTAAGGATTGTGTGCAGCTTGACCCTCATACCCATAGGAAATGAAGAGTCGCCCAGACATTGCATTTCGAGCCTAGCTTAGTTGGGAGATAGCATCTCATGCCCCCCCTGATTGTTGGACCCTCATAGGCCCCTTTGGCCCGAGACCCCTCTCCCAGAATTGGCCACAGTGACGGTATGAGGATATGCCCTCATCCACACCGTGTTTGCCTCACCGCATCGTGCGTATTCCTCATGTCCAAACCATACGATGTTAAACTATGTTGTCAGGTCCAAACCATATGACCTTAAATTGTGTTGTCTGGTCCAAACCATACAACCTTAAACTATGTTGTTAGGTCCAAACCATATGACCTTAAACTATACTGTCAGGTCGAAACCATATGACCTTAAACTGTGTTGTCAGGTCCAAACAATATAACCTTAAACTGTGTCGTTTAGTCCCACCACATGACCATAAACTATGATGATATCGTCTCTGCCACACGATGAGAAACGAAACTACATTGTGGTGACCTCCCCATAGGGGACATCACATTGGGTTTTGGTCAATTTCCATTCCATTTTTCAACACCTGTTACGGCTTGATAATTGTGGCGATGCCAGGAGTTCCTAACCTAGGCTGGTCACTACACAAAAGAAAAACCACTCACCATCAAGGAAAAACATGATATATCAAATACCGCTTCTTTTGGAGCGACGGCTAGACCCTCACGGCTCCCCCATCCATTGCGCAGGTGCCATGTCGTGCCATGTCACCTTTCAAGAACTACATATGGCTTGATTCTCATCCTAATGAGATACGTAGGAGCGCCTGGGAACTTCCCCATAGGACCAACCCAACTTTTCATGTTTGGTCCCTTGGCCTAAACACATCCCTAGGAGAACATAGTAAGCAGGGCCTTGCCCCCATTCATGTCAGGTTTCACAACCGCTTACCATGTGTCTCCCATTCCCTTTATCCTTTGGTCCGATCTCTAAGACCATAAACTAAGATTTCTTAAGAACTACGAGTGGCTTGATTCTCATCCTTATGAGATACATAGGAATGCCTGGAAATTTTATCTTGGGTCCAGCCCCAGGGATTACCAAATCCCGTCTCTCCTTACTGTCGACCCCTAGGAAGGACTTCTTGCGAAGTGGTGTAATCGTGACATCTACCCCGAATATGTTCGGGATGCCCCATAGAAATGTTGGGAAGCAGAAGTTCTCTCACCAGAGAGGTCCTGTCTGAAAATCGGGGTGATCCGTGATCAAGTTGTAGGTCTACCTAATGTGCCTTTGTCACGGTGGCACAATTCTGGTAGTGTTGGACTCTGTTCAACATACCACCACCCCACTTTCCATTCTTTTTGTGCCCTTTTATTTCAGATCCTAATCCTCTTTCATGTTCAATGGGACCCCCTAAAAGTATGGATGATAGACCTACGGTCCGCCTACTGTCCAGGGCCAACATCCCAGAGGACTGGTCATGTTTAATGGGACCCCCTAACAATATGGATGATAGAATTTGGTCTGCCTACAGTCACAGTATGGATGATAGACCTTTGTTCTGCCTATTGTAGCAATATGGATGATAGAACTATTGTCCTCCTGCTATCCTTGGCCAATGTTCTGGAAAACTGATCGGTGATATTTGAGTTAGGCCTCGTGTTGCGAACATGGTCAGCTTTCAGCCCTCATTTATTGTCCCCATTTTAGGCCAATGTGATAGGGATGTTGTGTTTCCATCATAGTTAACAGTATTACTCCATCGTTGCGCCCCATTGTGTTCCGAATTCGGGTAACGTGATTCACCTTTTTCATCCCCCTATGTTTGGATGAATGTCAATGCCCCCAGCATTGCCCCGCTCATGTGTTAGGCCACGTGGCGGAGACGAAACATCGATCGGTCTCAGGTCCCCTCTCATCGGCTGGACCTCCCTCTTCTCCTCAAAAATCTAGGCCCGAGTTCGGATGCCTGAAGCATGGTTGATGCCCCACAGTTCGACGAAATGATAACATGAGAATCCTTTACTTATCGCGTTGGGTGCGACCCATAGGAGCTTAGGGGTGAGTTGTTATTAATTTCAGAATTATGGTGATCATATTAGATAAAAGGTACATATAAACAGATCGGTCCATACATGGGTCAAAATGTTGAGCAGTAAAAGCAAGAAGTTCATGAGATGGCCAAAAAAGCCTTTTAGGGTCGTTGTGCTAGATCGATCTTTCCAATGCTATTATCCTTTGTCTATTAGCCTCAAGGACCGCATCTCTCTCCATGAAGACCCTCTCTTCATCAGCAGACGCAGAGCACAGCTCGCCATCCCTAGCCTGCGCCTGCACCCGCTCGGTTTGGAGTAGAGCCATATGTTGAATCGTCTCCGTTAGATTCTCTTGGGTGTCATCCATCTGGGCCGTCAGTTGTTCCACGATCTCAGAGCATGTCGCAATGATGTTCTCCTTCTCTACCGCCTACCCTTCGAGGTGCCGGACCTCCGGCTCCGCCCTCAGAAATACTCGGGTGCTCGCCGATCTTTCCTGACACTGGGCAACATCGGTGCGCCGACTTCTCTTGCGTAGTTTCTCGACCATGTAATCACGGACCGTCAGATGAAGGCGTTCAGCGTCAGCCCCTCCGGTGCATGGGAAATGAAGCCAGGTCTGGAGTGTTCCCATCCGCCTCAGCCAATCTGACTGGGGATGTCTGAGATAGAGCTGGATACACTTCTACCCTTTGCGCCATGTCATCTGGCTCTCCTGGACTGCTTTTGTGTCTAAGTCGCCTACCTCATTGGGATTAGCAGTCTGATACACTGGAAAGGCAGCCAGCAGGTCGGCAGTATGATCTGCCTCAGGGATGTCTTCATAAGGAATAGGATCCTCAACATCTGGTCAACCTTCCTCTCTCACACTGATAGCAACAGTGCCTCCATTAGCTTCCAGCCTCACCTGAAGGATAGCGCTGCTGATGTCTGCCGCCCCCTGCTCACCAATTGCTGGGGCCGACTCAATATAGGAAGTATGTTCTGGATGAGGTGGTTTGTCCACCACTGGTCTTCTCACAGACGGCCCGAGCTCCTCAGCAGCATGAAGAGCCTCCAATGCTGAGATCACTACGCAAGGCATACCCTGATTAGTTGGGATCTTTTGATAGCAAGTGCCAGTGGTGAAGCGTGGGACATACAAAAACCCAGAGCCTCAGCTTCCAGTGATCCAGCTGCTATAGGGGAAGCCATGAAAGGGGACCCCTCTGCGATTGTCAATTCAATGATGGGCATCAGATCTCCATACTGTCCCACGAGTTCCTCTCCTCCCCCCTCTAGTGGGGATTCTTGACCAACACATTGTTGCTCCCAAGTGGGGTAGAGATATAGGGTTAGAAGTTTCAAAGGAGAATGGATGAAGAAGAAAAATGAATGAAGATATAGAAAGACCTCATGTATCTCTGTGATGTTGAGATCAGAGTCAACAATCTCGCCACTCTCCCGAAGACTCCCTTGGTAGGTCACACCCTGTGACCCCTCACCTTTTGGTTCTCCTTATCCTTCATCTTCTCCTTCGCCTTCGTCCTCTCCGGTCTCCTCCTCCTCTGACTCCTCGTTGATCTCGCCTTCTCCCAGCGGCATCACCTCCGGAACATGCTCTTGGTTGAGCATCATATTCACTAGGAAAGGTGGATCCGCACGCTGACCCATTTGGCGCGTGTGTGTGTCCATGACCGTCAAACAAGACTATCATTGATGGAAGTTCACTCTGTCGGTAACTCGAATGAGCCGACCTCTGGCAGCTAGATCCCGTTCTGCAATATCTTCTGCCAGATGGATTCAATGCCTAGTGATTGTCGCAGGGTCATCCAGGCCGACCACAGTGCCGGGAAAATTTCATCTTGGGAAGGGTTGATCTGGTACCTTATCTGCTTCCTAGGCAGTTTTATGGCCACCTCATGTGACCCCCATGCTGGCAATGAGGTCGCGGCTGCACTGTGTGATGTTCCCGCCACTGAGGTCCCAGCCTGCGCAGGTCTCACTGCCTGACACACCCCTGGTTACCCCCTTCTAGCAGCACCTTTTCTGCTCCCCCGTCATCCAATTTCTGTGCGGGTAGCCTCGAGTTGCTTGACTCTCTTGCATAAATTCCTCTCAGGGTACACAATGGTTCAGTGCTCGGCATACTCAGTTGCTAGTCCAGCGTCAACCCCGGTGGTAAGAAGAGTGATGATATTGCTGAAGCCAAAAGTTGTAAACATCAACCACATCTAGTGCAGAACTCATGGATTCTTCTCCTCCCAAATATCTGTGAATACCTTATTCGGCATCCGTTGGAGGCACCTGAATTACCTGGCGAATCGGGATGGCGCGTAAGGCTCACAGATCACCTTACCGTCGATCTGAGCCACGAGCACCCCGCCCTGGATGCTTTGAAAATACTCTTGTTTTTTCAGAGAGCCTCTCCCATTCTTCATCATCAAGACGATTAGGGTGGGGAATGGGTAAAGTTGAATTTGGTGTGGTTACCGATGTGGATCCTCATGCCCTCCTCAATGAGCGTCATCGGCGCCACACCGACGATGTTCAACAGGGAGGGTTGTAGGCTGTTTCCCGGAGGACGGATGGTGTTTGGGAATGTGTACCCACTGAGATGATCCACCACCCAGCTGTGGAATATGTGGAAGGGGCCACATACCCTCTGAGGCGACCCCCCTCATGAGATGCGTCCCAGGATGGCGCACAGCTTGGCCAGAACATGGACCCCCCATGTTGAACTGTTTGTTGGAGGACATGGTTCTTGCCATCACCACTGTTGCTGGAGGGACACCCATCCTCACATCCTACACCGGTAGAAGACACCCGCTCAAGAAGGCAGTGAGGAACCCAGCATACCGGTTGTTTGGGTCCCAGGCCTCAATAACATGGTAACCCATGATTGGTATTTCCCTACCTCTAGGGTCCTCCAATACTACCCAACCTTGCTTCTATAAGCCGCGGTTGGGCACCATTTTACCTGTCCCGACATCTTGATTGATTGGTCCTTCTCTAGGAACTGGCCGAACCAGCCCTTGTAGGTAATGTCCTTCAAGAAGTCCTTAACCCCTAGCCTCTCTTTGTCCTGCTCCAACAGGTGCCACGTCAGCATGGGGGTCCGTGAACTGTCTACCCAGCTGTTCATTGGAGGAATGAACTCGTCGTATTGGTAGCCCTCCAGTGGGATACCTCCGATGCAGTGAACGTCCCAGAGGCTAATGACAACTTCACCATGGTGAAGGTGGAATGTGTTGGTATCAGGAGACCACCGGGTGAATAGCTTCAGCCCGAGCTTAGGATGACGGTGGAAGTGGAACTGCGACGTCCATACTTCCATGAACGGGCCAATATGTCGCAGCTCAGCCCCAAACTAGTCGCATGTATGGAGAACCCAGAATGCCCACGCCCACTCACTGGTGAAGTTTCCCTCGGACCACAGGTCCCAATCTTTCGGCCATCCCTTAGTGTCATCAGTGACGCTCTGACAGAAGATGCTCGCATAGAGGGCTGGAGAGTTCTCTATGACAGGCTCATCCCCAGTAATGGTCCTGGTCCTCAGGTTCAGGACATATACGTCCATATGCCTAGTTTCCCTATCAGGATGGTCGTTTTTGGTGACGTTGTAGCAGGGAAGCTCGTCCTCCCGGGTCACCCATGACCAAGGTGTGTCCACCTCGAAGCCCGGCAGGGGAACCTCCTCCAGGATGCCAATGTTCCAGAGCGGGATGTTGTCAGATAAGGGATATTCCTTTTGGGTGGGGGTCAACAGGTTGAACAAGGTTAAATTGTTGGAAACGATCACCTTGGTGCCACAAACCTATTCCTTCGCCGCCATTTCGGCTCTACGAGTGGAACCTTTCCCCTCATCAAATTGATTTGCAGCTATCTCGAATATTTCGGGAGTGGCGTGAAATCAGGATGTATTGCACAAAATCATAGAGAGTTATGCAGAATTTGAAGTGACAGCATGAAATCCAGAAGTTGTGTGCTCAATCAGTACGCTTGGCGCAGAATATCCCGAGTAGGCGCGCAAATGCAGCCAAAATTAGGAAGGAATTACGCACTGCAAAAGTGTTTTTACACGAAGACGTAGGATCAATTTCACACACGAGAGCGTTATGCCTATCGCGTGGAAAATATTGAGTACGGAACTTGGGACCCAGCACCCCATTTTATAGGCGAGGATAGGTTTCTGCACCATGCGTAAAGAAAATTCCACGCTGATCCATCGATTTGCGTGACCCGTCAGATTTTTGCACGCAAAATGCCTAGGAGATGCACTGCTTTGGCGTTTCGGCGTTTCCCTCGGAATTCGATAACTGCAACCTCTCGCTGATCCAATTTCGATTGGGGGCATTTGTAGACGCCAAAAAATTCCATAACTCCCATAGGAAGTTTCAAAATGATTATGAGAAGTCATATTCGGACTCGTAGGCCCGGTCTGGATGGCCCGGATGTGGTGCGTGAAATAAAGGAGGACCCGCGTGAAAAATGTGTGCTTGTGCAAAGGAAGTATGGGATTTGAGGAAAAAACACCGTGATGGTGCGCAGTTTGGCGTGCCCAGTTTCGCACGCTGACTAGTCCTGGCGTGGAAGATTTCGTGCGCTGCCTGGATTCCGCGTCAGTGGATTCCTATAAATAGAAGGCGACCCCAACCATTTCAGGGTTGGGGAATTCAGACCAACTCCCATGCGTGAAATTCAGACACCTGCGCGCGCAAGATGACTTCCAGGTAATTCCCCTTTTCGTGCAACCCTGCCCCAGGGTTCGCCTTGGCGCGCAACCCCACTGGCTTAAGTGAATTTTCCAAATCCTCTGGGTTCTTCCTTTGTAGGCAATTCTTGCCCCTGGCATGCAATCCCATCCAATTGCGCGCTATCACTTTCGTAATTACGCACAATCCCTCCGATAGGTTTTTCCATGTCTTAGGGATCGACCATTTCCCCCGTGCACAATCCAAGCCCTTTTCCCACAATCCCTTTTCCGAATGCAATCCTCTGACCCAATTGCACGCCATCCTGGTGTTTTGCATGTAAACCTTCTCTTTTCATGCATAACCCAGGACCCCTCACCTTGACCAGCGCCAGATGTCTTCCATGCCGGGCATGTCCATCATGCATTGTTTTCCCGTATAGCCTTCCAGGCATGTATGAAGTAACCTCAAGGTCCCTTGGGTGGTGTTTCCCATTGCTTTGCTTTGCCTTATTCTTCTCCACATAGGCACGCTAACGACTATTGCTTGTTCACATAGCCATGCTAACGTGGACCCCTCGATGGTTTTCCCTGCGGCCCCCCTTCACTACGGCCTTGCCGATGCCTTCCCTTCCACAGGGGGTAGAGGTTGTTGGGCGTGAAAGCCCTAGGGGTGTGGAGAAAACTCACCTCGTCCAAGCTGCAGGACATTAAACTGCTAAGCACATCGTTCTTAACACATGAGGTTAAATTGTGGTCTAACCCCGTGCCTTGCACACAGGGTCCCCCCAGCTTGGACATTTTTTATGCCCACTCGTCTCCACGGGAATGGATTCTTCCTCACATGGAATGAGATCCTCCTTGTTAGAGTGGTGTTTTTCCACGAGGGAAGGGTTGCCTCAGAGTGTATGAACATAGCCTCTCCTACAGAAGGTTACACCCACGCACTTCCATACTTCCCCACTGCCAAGGCCAGTGGAGTCCCTTTCCCACTACGCTTTGTCACACCACGGGCCTCCATCCTGGAGTAAGCCCCAACACCAAGGGCCGCTAACCATGCGTAATCTCATGTTTTCTCTTTGTTCCACTCAAAGCGTAAGCCCGTTTCCGCTTCTCACAGACACACCATTTGCGATGTGATCGTCTGGTCCCTACTGCCTCTTGTTTCTCACACCAAGCATGAATCACGTGGGCTTAGAGTAAGCATCAACCATGATATTCTCCTATGGCCCGCCTCAGAGTGTAAGCCCCATCCAAGAGAACTACATGGACTTTGATCCGTGCTAATGCATGGTACGTAGGAAACCTCCACGAGGTTCAAGCCCACCACCCAGTTGTTCCGACTTCTTCATGTCGGTTCGCCAACACATTGGGCTACCTTAGAGCGTAAGCCCCAAATTCCCTCATCCTACATGATGTTAAACTATATGCCCCCATCCCGCATGACATTAAACTGTATTCCCTCATCCTGCATGATGTTAAACGATATGTCATCCCGCATGACGTTAAACTATATGTTCCAAACTACGTGGACTTTGATCCGTGCTAATGCATGGTATGTAGGAAGCCTCCACGAGGTTCATGCCCATCACTCAGTTGTTACGACCCTTCTCGTCGGTTCACCAGCACCATAATGGGCCGCCTTAGAGCGTAAGCCCCGTATTAACCATCTTGGGCGGCCTCAAAGCCTATGCCCCATACCTGACACTCACGTCTCATCCTGACCTCTCCCTCGAGCCCACGTGCCTCAGGAAGCTCATTCCCTATCCCGAAGGTCTTACTTCCTCCAGGATCCAATCCATGCGTTCATTCTCACGAGTCTCCTCTTCAGGTGTCTGACTGTATCACCAAACTACGTGGACTTTGATTCCCTACCATGGGGATACGTAGGAATCCTCCACGAGGATCAATCCCCTCACTCCATCACCCATCCTGATCCTTACCTGGGCCGCCAAATCCTGGTGGGATCATGCCACCTCATTCCACTCCACAGTATCCGGAAGCCGCCCTTGTGCTGGCCCAAATATCAGTGTTCCACCTAGGGTATCCTTCAATCTGATCCACTCTCAGTGTTCCGATCTATTTGATCCATCTCCTCAAGATGTTAAACTCGTGGCATACCCCATGTCAAACATGGAAAGCTGAGGAAAACATCAGACGGTAAATAATTCCCCACGTTCGATGTGGGATGCCACGGGCTTCTACGCCCTCAAGAAGCCCTGTAATAAGGGACAGAAGGAAGACATGCAAATCCCCCAGCGTCAAGACATGCCAACGACAACCAAACGTGACCATTCTCCTCACTGAAGGCTGCTGCACCAACCAGACCCCTTGGAGCGTCCCGATAGAAGCATCATAATTAACTGGAATCCATGCAGATATGGCGCCAGGAATGAGCTTCACGAAACCATATTAAATCTAGGAGGGATACCCTGAATAGGTGATGATCTTTGAGGAGGAATCCATAGAAGGATGAACCGACATCCCATCATCCCGGTTTCAATCAAGGAGCAAACGTCCCTGAACAAGGAACGAATGTCGCCCGCCATTGGAAAGAGGGAATGTGGGGCAACAAGTCGTGGGTCTTCCCCCTGCATGATGGACGCGTGCACGCCCCGGCGTAAAAGAATCGGAAACAGGTATATTTCATTACCATCTCTCCTTCCCCCTGCAATTTTGTTGAATTAAATGAAAGCACCATTTGAGATGTGCTAATTTGTTACATTCAAGGACAACAGTTTATCAATTTCAATTATAACCATTAATTCAGGCCCTGAAACCATTTGTGTTATGGTTGAACAAGATTATTATATATGTAATATATCCTATTTTTTAGTTCTATAATCCTTTTGTACAAATGGTATTGATTTATAATGAAAAATATTTACATTGTAATCAAACCAATGGTTTAGCCAAAACGGTTGTCACTAAGGTTATATATATAATAATTCCACTTCACTCTAAGTAACCAAATTAAATTTAAAACAATTTAATATTATGGATGTTCAATAATAAAATATAACTTCATTTCTGGACAACCACATCCATCTTATATATTTATCCGAACTTGAATATAATTGAACCGATCATTTAAAACCAAGTAAACCAACGAGCTCAAACAATGAAATTGAACCTTAATAAACAAGGCCATGAATGAAATAAAAAAATGGTTATAATAAGTCATTTACATATAGAAGAGGTTCTATACTTATGAATTAATAATCCTAATTTGTTTATTCAGTTCTTAAATAACAATTCAAGAACACCTTCAAGCATAAGTTAAGGGACATCTTAACTCAATTTCAATTTTTTGAGTTACACATCTATTTCATTGGTTTTGTCTTTTCGATAATATGTGTGAATGACCTCTGTTTATTTTATATAGTATATCCATGGATATTTTGTGGATTTTTATTTTTCACACATAAATATTGTAGCAGACCGAGATTTTATGAAAAATATTCTTTTTAATTTTATTAATGTCTTGTGTTGTACGCTACACCAAAATGAGCTTGCACAACACGCATCTTTGACTTGCCTTGTATTACACGCAATCGCAACCTTCCTCGATAGCGTGTGTAGTACGCAATACTGAGTTTCACGAAACAACGATATGCTATTAAAATATTATTAAAACTAGCCGTTATGAATAGTAATAACCACTTTTTAAATTTTAGAAATTTTATCTCTCAAAATGGACTTCATTTTTGGATTCGGAGTATCGAATTTAGCCTAAGGTGAAATTTTGGTACTTTTCGGATAACTTTCATATTCAGATGAATAGTGAAAATTACTAAATTATAATTAAAAACAACTTTTTTAATCGAAATAATTAATAGTGATAAATTATTAATTTGAGTAGTTTTAAAGTATATTTAGAATATATTTTTACAATTTAATACAATGTTGGTCATTGGATGTAATTTCACATTTAAACCAGACATAATCAAGTGTCAATCTTTTGATAGATATTGTTTCTTAAAAACACGCTATTTGTTTTAACAGCGGGATTTAATTATAAAATTAATTAATTCAACTTTTATGTTATGAATTTGGTAAAATAGATTTCATTTTTGAATTCGGAATATAAAATATATCTTAGGATGATATTTTGGCATTGTTCTGAAAAACATCAATTTTTGATGAATAGTGAAACTACTAAGTGGTAGGTTAAAAACTGAATTTTGCATAAAACTTAATTTTACCGCTTCTGTGAATGGAATTTCGAAAATCCGACAGACACGGTTGATATCAGTGAGTAAAATGTAGTTCAATGGGATAAAAATAATTTTTTGGTGAATAGTAACTTTTTCCTTTTTTTTACCGCGGTTAATAGTAAATAGGGTAACTAAGGGTAAATATGATATTAATATTACCCTAACACATGTCCTAATTCTATTGGATAAGTGTAATTCGACCAAAAACAACCTTATGAATAAAATATGACCATTTAGGCCCACTTGGATTAGATTAGGACATTTATTATTATTTAATTCAAAGAAGAGTTAAAAGAGACAAAATCAAAGTTTATTTACTAAAACATTTTTAATGTAGGGTTATACATAATATAAATTCGATTGCAAATATTCATTAGAAAGCTAAAACGATTTCCTACATAATGATATTTTATTTATAATTTTTAGACTTTATATAAATTAATTTATTTATGACACAACGATGATGCAGTAATTACCCTTTTTAAGGAAATATTAACATAATTGATGTTATAAATGCTCAAATGAATGTAATTTGAGACTTTTTATGAATTCCACTAATTTTCTAGGTTACTATGATATATTAATGTTGATTTAATTAACTTGGTTCGAACATTTAATTCTGTAATGACTCTCACAAAAATCATATATCAAATAGTGTCAAAATTGACACAAAATAGTTTTTAAATCAAATATTATATTATTAATTGTTATTTTATTCCTAAAAATCTAAGGTTCGGCCAAATGACTTAGATAAGGATATATATATTAATAATAAACAATTTGGGGTTCGTTTGGCATGTTATAGTAAGTGTATTAACCATATAGTGAAAGAAAAAAAAAAGACATGGTAAAAGTTAAATTATTTAACTTAGAGTTAAATCTAATTGATAAGGTTAAAATAATATCCTAAACTTGTCTAAATTCTATTGGTTGATAGGATTTTGACCCATACCCACTTTAGCTTCGAAATAAGACCCTTTGGAACCATTATCAACCGATTTTGACTTTAATATAAAATAATATTTTGAGATATTCCTAAGGTGCCCCTCTCCTCCCCTATAAAAGGACACCTCCTCCCCCTCCTCCTCACACCAATTTGAGCACTCAAGCTCGGAAAACCCCAGCCAAAATATCTTCACCACTTCCCTAGAAACATCCTAGAGGTTCTGGTCTTCCTCAAAGACCAATTCTAGTGCCCTAAGAGGAGGTCTCAAAGAGGCGCTTCAAAGAAGAGGTAATTACCGTTACCAATTCTTTCCTCTTTATTTCTTCTTCCACTTCTTCTTCGTAGGTTGTTTCATTATGAAGTAATAACATCAGTATCACTCATATAATGATATGTTATTATAAGTATGAAACAACCCTATTCCACCATCTATCCATCCTACGGAAAAAGAAATCACCGCGCGTGCGTACGTACGGAATACCGTCTCCACGCCGTGGTGTAATCTATTTTCCACCACCACCTTACGTGGATGGGTATAATGGTGTAAAGAATAACTATACATAGTTATTACAACATCATATTGATTCTGATATATTTTATAATCCACTCCAATTCAATTCAATATTTATAGAAATGATATCATCGCTCGTGCGTACGTACGGACTACCGTCTCCACGACGCGATGAGATTCATTCTCCATGTTAACCATTTAAGAATGATTATAATTTATATATAAGAAATAATAATGAAATATATGACATTATAAAGCTACTGGATTTATGTATATATATACATATGTATGTCATCTACTTACTTCCATTTCAAGACAATAAGGAAAGAAAAACAGCGTTCATGCGTACGTACGGACTACCGTCTCCATGAACGGTGTTTTTCATTTTATTTATCTATCTATTATATATATATACTGAATATATATGATATATAAATCATATTTTATATTCTGGAAGTAAGTAAATCATGATATAAGTAATAATGATGTCAAGAACAACAAGTCAAAACACCTACGATAAATGAAACGATTTTACCCAAAACGCTTCTTTAACATGGAATTTACAAAAGAACGGGTAATATAATGTCATAAGTGAACCATATATGATATCATAACAATGAATATGATTCTGTAAAAAGTCAATGACATTATTTAAATCATTATACAGGAGGTTCGGACACATACGAAGCAAATTGGACCTAAGGTAAGGGAAATATCACAATCTCATTTTTATCCGAGATTGTTTATTCGTAAGTATTTACTGGGGTGTATTTTATCATCCACATCCATGTTCCCTCAATATGTAATATTGTTTCCATCCACTTACACTAGTTTAAATCCAATTTTACCCTTCGGTGAGTTTTTAGTAAAGAATATGAAAGTAATCATTTGTCGTTTTTTTCGTACGAGGTACATTTTGACTTTTTCGACAAAAGTACAAAGAATGTTTTTTTAACTTATACGGCACGAACGGATTTCTAATGTTTTATAAAGCCTTATTTTCATGAAGCTTCCTCAAAAAGATTTCATAAATATTTTCAATAAAATCTCTTTCTTTTAAAATTGCATGATGTTTTGTGAAAAGAAATTGATTTTAAAAAACAAAGGATATTTTCCTCAAGAATTCAATTCAAGTGTTTTATCAAAATTATTTTCCATCTAAGATAATAAAGGGTTCTGTTTCTATCCATATTTTTACATTTATTTGACTATGTTGTGATGGAATTATGTTTATGAATTCCTTTATCTTATATGAATGGTTTTATGATGTCATGTTGTTTAAGAATCCCATTTTTATTACATGGGTTATGAAATGATGTATGATTTATGATTTTGTGGCACACATAAGAAAGGATTCATTAAGAGATGGGTGGGACCTATATCTCCCTCCAATGCATTGGGTAAAGATTTTATATCTCATGAGATAGACATGGATGGAATGGTAGGTTATACCGGTTCAGTAAAACAGGACTGAAACGAGGTTTACTCGATTCAGAAAGGGACTTTGTCCACTAAGATAGTCTTGGAATTGAGTCTTGACTAACAAGAAATGATTCTTTATGATTATGTGTGTATGACACAAAGTTTCATGTTTTAAGTTATGATTATTGGGATTACATTTCACTTCTATGATTTATCCCATGTTATGATATTATGAGCTTTTTTGCAGGTTAAGATTTCCAAATGCTATGTTCTTATATATATATGATGTGATTGATATTTCTTTTGTTTACCCTTACTGAGCATTTGAGCTCACCCTTTTATGTTTTCTTTTCCCCGGGATATAAAGAAAGGTTTTAGGTAAAAAAAAGGGATGACCTTTATGGGAGATATTGAAGAACTTTCACCACGATTAGAAGATTACGTTCCGAGTTTCCAAAGACACTAAACTATTACGATCCTTTAGTGTGTGTTTTTGTTATGTACTAAGTATTCCGCAAATGTAATGTAATTTCAATGTACGTCAAGCTTCGGGTCTCTACAGTTGGTATCAGTGGAAAGGTTTAGTCAACCTTTGGAAACTAGGATGCGAAAACGTTAGTGAGATCCCTAGAGATATTTCTAAGGTATGTCTAGGGATGCCCCTAAGGATAAGTATACGTATAGGATATAGTCCTAGAACTATGGTAACGATATTAGATTAAACCAAAGATGATAGATATTTATGTTACTCCCCCTTTATTATGATTTTTGCATCTAACACTATTCTGTTTGGGTTTTAGAAAATGGCTGGAAACAAGATGATTCACAATAATGGAGGATATGATGGACAATGGAATGATATTCTTCATGAGCAACCAAATGAAATGGGATTTGGATGTCCAAACATCATTATTATGCCGAATCAGCAATCTCACAATATGATCAATAAAGTAAAATTTGGTAAGTTTCCTGACTCGACTAATAAGAGAAAGATGGAGTTCCATGATGATCATAGAGGAAAGAAAGTTCAATTTCCCCTATGTAAATCATGTGGGAAGAGGCATCAAGGAGAATGTTTCAAGGGAACTGGAAGATGCTTTGGGTGTGGAAAAGAAGGACACAAAGCAAGTAAGTGCAAAGGAAAAGGGTCGGTTAACACCATGGATGAGGATAATGGTATTGCTACGACATCAAAAATGGTTAAGTGTTTTAAATGTGGAATGTATGGGCATTATGCAAACAAATGCCCTAAGGGAAAGACTCATGAAGAGAATCAGTATGGTCATATGGGTAGTATTTATGTGGATGATGATGAAGAGACTACGAATGATATGTGAGATGAAAGAATTTTTGAAGCTCGGTCAATGGTTTGAGAATGTAGTGGAATGATTACATGTTTATCATGTGTAATTTTGGAATAAAGAGACATCTATGGATTGTTACACTGTTGTCTTTCCTTGTGTTTTGAAAGTGTATGATTAATGTTACCAGTATCCATGAAAGGTTATTCAGATATTTTTGGAATGTAGATGATATGCTCATAATGAAGGGATTAGGAGAAAACAAAATGTTTAACAGTATTCATGAGCTCATGATTGATATAAGGACTAAGTGATATCATGGTTTGAGTATAAAGAATTTTGAGGATTTTGGTATGTGGAAAGTGTTAACTTTTAACTGCATTCAAGTTCTCACTAAGGTTCAATGGGTATTCAAGAGAATACATGATTAAGTACTTTGAATGTTTGGAATGTGACCAACAAAACATATCTTATGATATATGGGGTTCAACGATGGTATTAAATCTCTGGTAATCGTTTTCACTATGAGAGTGGACTCCAGTATTATGGATAAGCCTAAAGATTGGAATGGATTATTGTTTGTTTTTCGATATTATCGATGGGATGTTATAGTAATATAGTTTTAGAAAAAGGACAACCTGCAGGACGGGCGACAACCCATCGCTTCGGACAAGGCTGTGGGAATCGAACCCACAAACGAAGTGCGACTGGCCTTTATCGCCTACCACTGGCCTACAGGAAGTCCCCGTTTAGTAGAAACTAGTTTTATTTTATTAAGTGGTATGATATATGAAGTATAAGTTCATTTTTGGAACCATATACGATTAATCTCACTATAAGATGGACTTATAACCTTTGCTAACCCTTTGTTTGAAATAGATGGAATGACCCATCCTTCTATCACATGATCTGCTAACACTTCACGAATAACAAATTCAACTTCATTTATTTAAGAGATGAAGTGGAAATTGTAAAAGGCGCGAACAACAGTGAGATTGTACCAAAATAAAGTAAGTATTTATTCTAATTCAAATTCTTTAACTTTAGGGAAATGATCTTGAAAAACAAAAATGTTGTCCTAGTGATCTTATATCTGATGAATCGGATGGTACCTTAGATCATCACAAATTTTTGGCTTTGTGATAGCTAGCTTTTCCATAGCCATGTCCTCTACCACTCTCCATCAGAACATGACGGTTAGATTTCTCTTCCATATCCATATTTTCACCTATGTAGAAACCCAGTGATTAGTTTATTTGGGTAACCGTTACGTTTCATACTTTTGTTTTTTCCTTTTTACGATGTGGGTTTCTATCAAAAAAACTTTCGAATAGTAAACCATTTATAACCCCGACGAATTTCGAGGGCGAAATTCATTTTAAGGGGGGTAGAATGTAACAGCCCGAGATTTTATGAAAAATATTCTTTTTAATTTTATTAATGTCTTGTGTTGTACGCTACACCAAAATGAGCTTGCACAACACGCATCTTTGACTTGCCTTGTATTACACGCAATCGCAACCTTCCTCGATAGCGTGTGTAG
Organism: Viscum album; assembly: GCA_963277665.1. Lineage (NCBI taxonomy): Eukaryota > Viridiplantae > Streptophyta > Magnoliopsida > Santalales > Viscaceae > Viscum > Viscum album. The sequence continues at coordinate 150,625,954 of OY728134.1, read as the reverse complement.
TACGCAATACTGAGTTTCACGAAACAACGATATGCTATTAAAATATTATTAAAACTAGCCGTTATGAATAGTAATAACCACTTTTTAAATTTTAGAAATTTTATCTCTCAAAATGGACTTCATTTTTGGATTCGGAGTATCGAATTTAGCCTAAGGTGACATTTTGGTACTTTTCGGATAACTTTCATATTCAGATGAATAGTGAAAATTACTAAATTATAATTAAAAACTTTTTTAATCGAAATAATTAATTGTGATAAATTATTAATTTGAGTAGTTTTAAAGTATATTTAGAATATATTTTTACAATTTAATACAATGTTGGTCATTGGATGTAATTTCACATTTAAACCAGACAAAATCAAGTGTCAATCTTTTGATAGATATTGTTTCTTAAAAACACGCTATTTGTTTTAACAGCGGGATTTAATTATAAAATTAATTAATTCAACTTTTATGTTATGAATTTGGTAAAATAGATTTCATTTTTGAATTCGGAATATAAAATATAGCTTAGGATGATATTTTGGCATTGTTCTGAAAAACATCAATTTTTGATGAATAGTGAAACTACTAAGTGGTAGGTTAAAAACTGAATTTTGCATAAAACTTAATTTTACCGCTTCTGTGAATGGAATTTCGAAAATCCGGCAGACACGGTTGATATCAGTAAGTAAAATGTAGTTCAATGAGATAAAAATAATTTTTTGGTGAATAGTAACTTTTTACTTTTTTTTACCGCGGTTAATAGTAAATAGGGTAACTAAGGGTAAATATGATATTAATATTACCCTAACACATGTCCTAATTCTATTGGATAAGTGTAATTCGACCACAAACAACCTTATGAATAAAATATGACCATTTAGGCCCACTTGGATTAGATTAGGACATTTATTATTATTTAATTCAAAGAAGAGTTAAAAGAGACAAAATCAAAGTTTATTTACTAAAACATTTTTAATGTAGGGTTATACATAATATAAATTCGATTGCAAATATTCATTAGAAATCTAAAAAGATTTCCTACATAATGATATTTTATTTATAATTTTTAGACTTTATATAAATTAATTTATTTATGACACAACGATGATGCAGTAATTACCCTTTTTAAAGAAATATTAACATAATTGATGTTATAAATGCTCAAATGAATGTAATTTGAGAGTTTTTATGAATTCCACTAATTTTCTAGGTTACTATGATATATTAATGTTGATTTAATTAACTTGGTTCGAACATTTAATTCTGTTATGACTCTCACAAAAATCATATATCAAATAGTGTCAAAATTGACACAAAATAGTTTTTAAATCAAATATTATATTATTAATTGTTATTTTATTCCTAAAAATCTAAGGTTCGGCCAAATGACTTAGATAAGGATATATATTTTAATAATAAACAATTTGGGGTTCGTTTGGCATGTTATAGTAAGTGTATTAACCATATAGTGAAAGAAAACAAAAAGACATGGTAAAAGTTAAATTATTTAACTTAGAGTTAAATCTAATTGATAAGGTTAAAATAATATCCTAAACTTGTCTAAATTCTATTGGTTGATAGGATTTCGACCCATCCCCACTTTAGCTTCTAAATAAGACCCTTTGGAACCATTATAAACCGATTTTGACTTTAATATAAAATAATATTTTGAGATATTCCTAAGGTGCCCCTCTCCTCCCCTATAAAAGGACACCTCCTCCCCCTCCTCCTCACACCAATTTGAGCACTCAAGCTCGGCCAACCCCTGCCAAAATCTCTTCTCCACTTCCCTAGCAACATCCTAGAGGTTCTGGTCTTCCTCAAAGACCAATTCTAGTGCCCTAAGAGGAGGTCTCAAAGAGGCGCTTCAAAGAAGAGGTAATTACCGTTACCAATTCTTTCCTCTTTATTTCTTCTTCCACTTCTTCTTCGTAGGTTGTTTCATTATGAAGTAATAACATCAGTATCACTCATATACTGATATGTTATTATAAGTATGAAACAACCCTATTTCACCATCTATCCATCCTACGGAAAAAGAAATCACCGCGCGTGCGTACGTACGGAATACCGTCTCCACGCCGTGGTGTAATCTATTTTCCACCACCACCTTACATGGATGGGTATAATGGTGTAAAGAATAACTATACATAGTTATTACAACATCATATTGATTCTGATATATTGTATAATCCACTCCAATTCAATTCAATATTTATAGAAATGATATCATCGCTCGTGCGTACGTACGGACTACCGTCTCCACGACGCGATGAGATTCATTCTCCATGTTAACCATTTAAGAATGATTATAATGTATATATAAGAAATAATAATGAAATATATGACATTATAAAGCTACTGGATTTATGTATATATATACATATGTATGTCATCTACTTACTTCCATTTCAAGACAATAAGGAAAGAAAAACAGCATTCATGCGTACGTACGGACTACCGTCTCCATGAACGGTGTTTTTCATTTTATTTATCTATCTATTATATATATATATATATACTGAATATATATGATATATAAATCATATTTTATATTCTGGAAGTAAGTAAATCATGATATAAGTAATAATGATGTCAAGAACAACAAGTCAAAACACCTACGATAAATGAAACGATTTTACCCAAAACGCTTCTTTAATATGGAATTTACAAAAGAACGGGTAATATAATGTCATAAGTGAACCATATATGATATCATAACAATGAATATGATTCTGTAAAAAGTCAATGACATTATTTAAATCATTATACAGGAGGTTCGGACACATACGAAGCAAATTGGACCTAAGGTAAGGGAAATATCACAATCTCATTTTTATCCGAGATTGTTTATTCGTAAGTATTTACTGGGGTGTATTTTATCATCCACATCCATGTTCCCTCAATATGTAATATTTTTTCCATCCACTTACACTAGTTTAAATCCAATTTTACCCTTCGGTGAGTTTTTAGTAAAGAATATGAAAGTAATCATTTGTCGTTTTTTTCGTACGAGGTACATTTTGACTTTTTCGACAAAAGTACAAAGAATGTTTTTTTAACTTATACGGCACGAACGGATTTCTAATGTTTTATAAAGCCTTATTTTCATGAAGCTTCCTCTAAAAGATTTCATGAATATTTTCAATAAAATCTCTTTCTTTTAAAATTGCATGATGTTTTGTGAAAAGAAATTGATTTTAAAAAACAAAGGATATTTTCCTCAAGAATTCAATTCAAGTGTTTTATCAAAATTATTTTCCATATAAGATAATAAAGGGTTCTGTTTCTATCCATATTTTTACATTGATTTGACTATGTTGTGATGGAATTATGTTTATGAATTCCTTTATCTTATATGAATGGTTTTATGATGTCATGTTGTTTAAGAATCCCATTTTTATTACATGGGTTATGAAATGATGTATGATTTATGATTTTGTGGCACACATAAGAAAGGATTCATTAAGAGATGGGTGGGACCTATATCTCCCTCCAATGCATTGGGTAAAGATTTTATATCTCATGAGATAGACATGGCTGGAATGGTAGGTTATACCGGTTCAGTAAAACAGGACTGAAACGAGGTTTACTCGATTCAGAAAGGGACTTTGTCCACTAAGATAGTCTTGGCATTGAGTCTTGACTAACAAGAAATGATTCTTTATGATTATGTGTGTATGACACATAGTTTCATGTTTTAAGTTATGATTATTGGGATTACATTTCACTTCTATGATTTATCCCATGTTATGATATTATGAGCTTTTTTGCAGGTTAAGATTTCCAAATGCTATGTTCTTATATATATATGATGTGATTGATATTTCTTTTGTTTACCCTTACTGAGCATTTGACCTCACCCTTTTATGTTTTTTTCCCCAGGATATAAAGAAAGGTTTTAGGTAAAAAAAGGGATGACCTTTATGGGAGATATTGAAGAACTTTCACCACGATTAGAAGATTACGTTCCGAGTTTCCAAAGACACTAAACTATTACGATCCTTTAGTGTGTGTTTTTGTTATGTACTAAGTATTCCGCAAATGTAATGTAATGTCAATGTATGTCAAGCTTCGGGTCTCTACAAATATTTCATTGATTTATTATCATACTAATGACAAAATATTTTTAATGGATCCTCTCTCTCACTTTTGTTAAAGAATCTCCCATATGTTGTGCCCCTTTATTTTTAATTCCTAATGATGGGGTATGTTTACACACCACCCCCATACTGACATTGTTACATATAAATAATGGAACACCCCTTTACCTCTAATTAAGCCCTCATAATAACCCTCGTTACTATGCCTAAATGTTTGTAAGAGACATTGTCTCGACTACTATTTTTTGTGACTAACATTGTGTAGTGCACCTAATAATCTTTATGTGGTGTACCTACTTCCCATTTTAGAAAACTTTTCATTTGAAATTATATTTATATTAAATATCCATAATCTCATATCATGGATATTTTTTTGTATAAACTACATACCATTTTACATATGGTGTTTATTTGGAACGTTATTTTACTTATTGAAATATTGAAGAATCTGTGTACACTACTCTATATAGAGATTTAAAAGGAGTATCGCTCTTGTATTGAATAAATGTATAAAGAATTCATTGGACATGAAGTGTTGGGAGGGGCTTGCTATAGCCCCTAGATACATCAGTAGGTCTCATGATACAAATCAGTTGCTGACTACCCCTTTGAGTTTGTTTCCAAAAAAATCAGATGGGTTTCCACACATATAACTAAACCATTTTTATAGTATTATGGTTACATGTTCCCGACACATGACTTCCAGTTAATAAGAATTCTCTTTATTCATTATCATTTATTATTATTATCCATGAGGTTTTCACTATGACAAAATCTATAGATGCAATTCCATTCTCAGATTATTAATGGAGTGAGTTTTTTCATTTATTCACTACACCATATTGATTATGTCAAATTGGTTGTGATTAACTTTTTATTGTACTCGTGTTTTTTCTATTTGTAACACTTACTAAGAATTTTATCTCACCCCTTTCATTGTTTACCTTCAAGAGCTGATGAAGAGAAGGTCATTTATTGAGTTCATGTGGTAGCAGCTTTTAGTTTTGTTATGTATTGTATCTTGTAACCTTTTTCAATGTAATTTGTGTTACATATATGTTTCTAGTTTCTTTAATAATACTAAACTAATTGTTCCTTGGGTATTTTTCATACCTTATAACCATACCAACATGAAATGAAATGCACCACATCTAGATAAGATGGGTCGGGGTGTTACAGTTGGTATCAGAGAAAGTTTAGTAGAAAACATGGAAACTAGAGTTGGAAATGTATAGTAGGGAACAAATCCCTAAGGTTGTATTTGAGGATAAACATACAAGAACGTCCTAGTGTTTTGGTAAGGAATAGATTATGGGGATATTTTAAAAATACTTCCCTATCTGGATATGAGCAGGTAGTGGTGGCTCAGGCACAGATGTATCAAGGGGAAAAACTGAAAACACCATATAGAGAAAGACTCGAATGGGAACTGGTGCATGACAACGGGCCTTGCTTCACACTTGGTTACGACACTCCCAAAGGATATTCTTAGAATAATTCACATTTTATTTACAATTCATTATAAAGGAGTTTAATATAAATTTTACCTCTGAGAAATCATGTTTATAAGATTCTCTATGAGTAGAATTTCAATCTATGTTGATTGCATTCCTATTTGAGATTCATAATCTAATCTATAGTATCCCATTATTTAGAAATGGCGTCTAACGGAAGAAGGGGAATCAATACTCATGGGCAAGGTAGGGATCTCCCTACTAAGCAAGTCAACACAGTCAATGTTGGAGAAGATCAAATCATGACCATATTGGAAAAACATACTGAGGTTGTAACAAATAACCATTCCACACCTGTGTTGGATCATTTCATGCAGTAGAAGCCCCCATATTTAGAGGGATTACTAAACCAGTGGTTTTTGAGAAATGGATCTAGTCCCTTGAAAAGATATTCATTCCATTAAGATGTAATGAAAATGAAAAGGTAGTACTGGAAGTATATTGTCTCAAGGGTGACGCTGATCAATAGTGGTCATTGATTAAGAATACCATGGAGGAAGAAGAAATAGAATATATGGAATGGATTAATTTTAAAGAAATATTCTTCGAAAAATATTCACCTCGTGAGCAATGAACTGAAATGAAGAGGAAATTACATAGCTTAAAACAAAGGGAAGAAGGCAGTGTTGCAGAGTATGAGGCCACATTCACAACTCTGGCTAGGTATGTCTTGGATTATGTACGTGAATCGGTAGACAAGATTGATCATTTCTTTAAAGGTATTAATCCAAGACTTCAAAGGGAACTGAATTCCCAATCATTTTCATCATATGATGAAACTTTATCAATTGCTTTTAAAACAGAGAAGAAATTTTCTATATCAAATATTTTCAAAGGAAACCAAGATAAGATGTGGTACTCTGATAACAAAGAAAAAGGATAATCACTAAAGACGGGAAAGGTAATAAAGCTATTACCATTATGTGAGAACTGTGGAAGGAATCTCCTCGAGAAATGCTTGAAAGGCATGGGATTCTACAATAACTTTGGAGAAAAGAGTCATCGATCTGATGAGTGCAAGGGGAATAAAAATTCAATGATATTTAATGACATAATTGCAGGGAGATGGGACACTATGCAAATGATTGACCTAATATAAAAGGATGCATGCCTCTGAAAAAGCAAAGAGAACAAGGCAGAGCCTATGTGATTACAACAGTGGAGGTTGATGTTCCTAATGACGTGGTGGCTGGTACATTAATTGTTTCCTCAAACATAACAAACAATTTTTTTTGATTATGGATCATCGCATTCATTTATATCTTCCCAGTTTTTCAAGAAAACTAGATATGTACAATTTGATTTAATAAAGGAGTTTTCAGTCAAAACTCCCAGGGGATGTATCATTGTAACAAAGGCATGTCGACTAGTCCCCCTCTTGACACCAAAACGTGCTTTAGTTTATAACATTAACATCAATCCAATTACTGAATTTTATATAATTCTTGGTATGGATTGGATATCAAATTATGATTTGATGATTTATTATAAGAAGAAGGTAGTTAAATTTTATGAAAATGGTTTAGAATCCCTTGTCTCTGGGGAAGAAACTTCACCACCTGATTCATATCTAGAACCACCCCTAACAGCTCTACTGAATGTAATACTTTTAGAGGAAGATAAACCAATATCTATTGCAAAGGAATGAATTCTTCAAATTTACGATATGCACATTGTGAAAGAATACATTGATGTATTTCCAGAGGATTTACCTGGAAATCCTCTAGAGTGGGAAGTTGATTTCTCTATTTATTTAATTGCTGATGCAAGACCAATATCAAATACTCCCTATAGAATGCCTACTATTGAATTAGTAGAGCTAAATAAAAAACTAGAGTATTTTATTGAAATTTTTTTTGTTCTACCTAGTGTCTCTCCATGGGGAACCCCTGACCTCTTTTTCAGTATGAAAGATGTATCCATGAGGCTTTTCACCGATTACAGGGAAATCAATGCAATTACAATATTGAATAAGATTCATCTACCTCAGATTCATTATTTATTTGATCAAATTCATGAACTTCAAAAATTTATGAAGATTGAACTTCGATCTGGATATCATTAGTTGCATGTAAGGAAGGAAGATATTTCTAAGACAGAATTTCAGACCAGTTATGGGCATTGTGAGTTTAGACTAATGGATTTTGGACTAACAAATGAACCCTTTAATTTCATGGATATAATGAATAGAGTATTCAAGGAATATCTTGATAACTTTGTTGTGGTATTAATCAATTATTTCCTCATATACTCAAAAATTTATGAAGGCCATGAAAATCACTTGCATGTCATTCTGAAAACTCATAGAAGCAATAAATTATATGGGAAGTGTAAAAAATGTGAATTTTGGCATCAGTCAGTTTCTTTTCTAGGAAATATTTTCTTTATGGATAAAATCCTAGTTGACCTTATCAGGAAAATGGAAATCCAATATTAGACCACATCAACAAACTTAACTGAGGTATGTAGTTTTATTAGCTTAGTAGGTTACTATCGGCATTCCATTCATAATTGGGCCCGACATGCTAACCCACTAACCAAGATCACACATAAAGAAGTTAAGTTTGTGTGGACAATATAATGTACAGAATGCTTCGATGAATTGAAAAGAGGATTGGTCAATACTCCAATTTTAACTCCTCCATTTAGAAGTGAAGGATTTTTAATATACAATGATTCATCAAATAATGGATTGGGTAGCGTCCTTATTCAAAACAATAATGTTATTGATTATGCATAAAGACAGTTGAAGACTCATGGTAAATATTATCCAACTCGATATATTTAGTTAGATGCCGTAATCATTTCTCTGAAATATGGAGGCACTATCTCTAAGGGGAGAGATGTGAGATTTATATAGACCACTAGAGTTTGAAATACATTTTCACCCAAAAAGAACTCAAAATAGGCAAAGAAGATGGATTGAGTAACTTAAATATAACAATTGTTCAATACACTACCAACTAGGAAAGGTGGATAAGGTGGCATATTCATTAAGCAGGTATGATCATGGCCTTTTGACTCAAATGAGGATTGAGAGAGATCGTATATTTTTTAATATACTAATGGTGGATATTGGAATTTTTAAGGAAGGGGAAACATCACTACTATTTCAAATGACTGGTAACCCATATTTACTATAGATGATAAAAAGATCTCAATCTGATGATGAGAATCTACACAAGATAATTAATGCTGTCAAGGATGGGAGAAAGGCTGACTTCATGTATGAAGAAGGAGTTATGAAATTTGGGAAGAGATTATCTGTTCCATTAGTGCTTGAGCTAAAAAGGGAACCATTATACGATGCTCATAGCTCAAATTTCTCTATACGCCCAGGTAGCACCAAGATGTATAGAGATCTAAAGGAATATTTCTGGTGGCATAATACGAAGCGGGAAATTGCAGACTACGTATCAAGATGCCTAGTTTTTCAACATGTGAAGGAAGAGACACAACATCCCAATGGAGGGAAGAAACCTCTACATATTCCTATGTGGAAGTTGGATAACATTACAATGGATTTTTTCACCAAACTACCAAGGATAAAAAGAAGGAATGATGCAATATGGGTAATTGTTGATAGGCTCAAAAATTCAGCACATTTTCTTCCTATAAGAGAGGATTTTCCACTTGAGTGGTTTGAAAGACTTTATATTAAAAAGTTTTAGGACTTCATGGTACACATCTATCTATTGTGTTTGATTGAGATCCCCGATTTACATCGAAATTTTGGAAAAGTTTCCAAAAGGCCTTGAATAATGAGCTTCGTATGAGTACTGCTTAACACCCCAAAACTGATGGATAGTATGAACGGACTATTCAAACTCTAGAAGACATTTTGAGGTCATTCTCTCTTGATTTCTGAGGTATGTTGGATCAATACATGCCTTTAGTTGAATTTTCCTATAATAACAATTTCTATTGTAGTATTAAAATGACTCAATATGAAGCATTATATGTAAAAAGATGTTGAACTCCAACTTGTTGTGACAATCTTAGTGAGAGGAAACTTATAGGCCCAAAACATATTGAAGAGACCATGATAAAGTTGAAGACAAAACAAGCCCATATTAAAGTAGGCCAAAGTTGGCAAAAGAGTTATGCTAAAAACTGGAGAAAGGACATGGAATTCCAAGTGGGTGATCATGTTTTTCTGAAAGCATATCAATGGAAGGGTGTCTTTTGGTGTAGTAAGAAGGGGAAAATGATCCCCAGGTACATCAGACCATTTGAAATTATAGAAAGAATTGGAGCTGTAGCTTACTGATTAGTGATGCTGCCAAATCTCTCCAGAGTTCATGATGTGTTCCACATGTCGTTGTTAATGAAATAAATTCCAGACCCAATGCATAAACTCACATATAATGAAATTGAACTGGAACATAATTTTTCATACTGCAAAAAGCATATTGGGATTCATGACACAAGGGATCAGGTATTGAAAATTCGAAAAACTCATCTAGTAAATTTTCTTTGGAGAAACCAGAATATGGAGGAAGCAACATGGGAACCTGAGGATGTTATGAATAAGAATCACCCACATATTTTTTTGTGAGTTTCATATGTAAAATTTTGAGGATGAAATTTCCGAAAGAAGGAATAATGTAGCTCCCAAAACACTTCATGGTTTGTTCCTCTTTAATGCATTCTAGTTATAGCCTATATTTCATGCATCACTGAGCCTCTATGGAACAAAACATGGCTACTTAGAGGATATTTACATAACCTAGTGAAGTAAACATAATTTTTTCACTTCTATGATGTGAATTTCAAATATCTGACATACATGGTTGCAATCAGTAAGTTATTTGGAGATCTATAAGGAAAAATAAATTTTCTGTGAATAGTAACCTACCTGTATGAATAGTAACCTACCCTTATGAATAGTAACATACCCTTATGAATAGTAATATGAATCCAATGAATGGTATCGATACCATTGAGTGTATAAATGAATTTTGGTAACTAAAAATTGATGATGAAAATTTTAAGTGTTTAATTTTTTCGATTAAATATTGAAGTTAATTAAATAATAAATTAATCATATTTAGAAAATTAATTTTGAAAAATGGACTTCATTTTTGGAATCAACATGTCGAAAACAGTTAGGGTGAATATCTGAGATTTTTCTAAAGTACATAAATTTTTTATGAATAGTAAAATATGATAATTCACAATAAATGCAAAATAATGGATTAATTGAGTTATTGATGATGATCTGTTGATGTAAGCCCATTTGGGTTGATGTCACATGCATATATTACTGTTCATGGTAACATAATACTAACTTTTTCTTTACTTGAGAGGAAATAATAAATTAATTATTATAAAGTTAAAAAAACTCCTCTCCCTTCCACTATATAAAGAACCCCTCACCCCCTCTTCTTCTCACACCACTAAATCCTTGTACGTTGCTAATATTCTACCCCAATATCTCCCTAAGATCCTCCCCCATGTCCAAAATCTTGAATCCTGTTCAAAATACCACACCCTCTCCCATTAAGAGGTTCCCAAAGGAGGGAGTCTCAAGAGGTAAATTCCACTTTCAAATTCATTCAATTCTTTTCAGTTCATTTCTTTTTGTTTCTTTCCTCACCATAATAGTATGATAAATCCAGTAATATACATGTAATGAAATTATTTCATGCTAATGGTATATTTAATTACCTTATCTCCTTTCCCCACACCATTTATTTGAATGAAATGAAAGCACCGTTTGAGATGTGCTAATTTCGCACATTCAAGGACAACAGTTTATCAATTTATTTTATAATCATAAATTCTGTTCATGAAACCATTTTTGTTATGGTTTAACCATATTATTATTTACTTAATAATTCCTATTTTTATTTCTATAATCCTTTTTTACAATTTGTGTTAGGTTATAAATCAAAACATGTAAATTGTAATCAAACCCACCATTTAGCCAAAACAGTTGTCAGTAAGGTTATATATATAATAATTCAACTTCACTCTAAGTAACCAAATTAAATTTAAAACCATGTAATATTATGGATGTTAAATAATAGAATATAACTTCACTTCTGGAAAACCACATCTATCTTATATATTTGTCTGAACATGAATATAAGTGAACTGATCATTTAAAACCAAGTAAAAAACAATCCTGAACAATTAAATTGTACATTACAACCAATCAAAAAGGATTGTAATGAACTAAAAATAGGATATATTAAATTATTTACATACATAATAGTTTCTGGAGTTATTATTTAATAAACATAAATTGTTTTTTCAGGTCTTAAATAACAAATCAAGAACACCTTCAATCATAAGGTAAGGGATATCTTAACTGAATTTCCATTTATTGAGTTACACATCTATTTCATTGGTTTTCACATTCCAAGAATATGTGTTAATGACCTCTATTTTATTTAAATTGTATATCCACTTATATTGTTTGGGTTTTTATTTGTCACACAAAAATATTTCATTGATTTATTATCACTCCAATGACATAATATTTTTAAGGGATTCTCTCTCTCACTTTTGTTCAAGAATCTCCCCTATGTTGTGACCTTTTTTTAACTCTTAATGATGGGGTATGTTTTCAAACCTCCCCATACTACCCTTGTGACATATAAATAATGGAATACCCCATTACCTCTCATTAATCTCTCCTAATAACCCTCATTTCCATGCCTAAATTTTTGTTAGGGTTTTCTCATCTCACTTTCATTTCTGTGAAATGTTCATTGTTCACCACTTATTTCTTGTATGTGGTATATGTGGACTGCCATTTAATATATAATAACATGATTCTATTTATATTCATGTAATTTAATGTCTCATTTGAGGGTTATTGGGTTCTGGTAATAGGATTAAACCGATTACATTGTGGTAAGAGACTTTGTCTCAACTACTATTTTGTTGTGACTAACATTCTGTTGTGCACCTAATATTCCTTATGTGGGGTACCTACTGCCCATTTGAGATCAAATTTCATTTGAAATTGTATTTATATTAAATATCCATAATATAATATCATGGATATGTTGTTGTATAAATTTTATACCATTTTACATATGATGGTTATTTCATAAGTTATTTTAATTATGGAAATATTGACGAATCTATATACTCTACTATATGTAGATATTGAAAATGCATATTAGTATTGTATTGAACAAATGTATAAAGAATTCATTGGACATGAAGTGGAGTATGGGGCCCTCTATATCCCCTCGATGCATCGGTAAGACTCATGAGACAAATTAGTTTACAATAAACCCTTCGAGTTTGTTTCCAAAAAATCCGAGGGCTTTCCGGCCATAGAACTAAACCTTTTTTATGGCATTATGTTTTCTTGTGCCATATACATGACATTAAATTGATAATTATTCCCTTTATTCATTATCATTTATTTTTATTATCCATGAGGTTTTCACTATGAAAAATCTATGGATGCATTTTCATTGTTAGTTTATTAATGACATTAGTTTTTCATTTATTCACTATGCCATATTGATTATGTCAAATTTATTGTGATTCACTTATGATATTACTCATGCATATGCTATTAGTAACCCTTACTAAGAATTTGAGCTCACCCCTTTCATTTTTTACCATTAACAGGAGATGAATAGAAGGACATTTATTGAGTTCATGTGGTTGTAGATTTTAGTTTTATTATGTATTGTATGTTGTATCCTTTTTCAATGTAATTTGTGTTACATCTATGTATCTAGTTTCGTCAAGAATACTAAACTGATCGTTCCTTCAAGATTTTTCATTCCTTCTAACCATTACAATATCACATGTAATGCACCGGATCCAGCCTAGAGGGGTCGGGGTGATACACTTTCTATCCAATGAATCAGGTGGTCCTTTAAAACATCATCGATCTATGGATTTCATGTTGTCTAACTTCTGCAAACATTTTATCTATAACTATCCATCAGAACATGATGGTTATATTTTTATTTCATATCAATGATATTTCATCCCACCAATGTTTTCCTTTTTGGAAACCGCGTGATGAGTAACTTTGGGTAAACGTTATGTTTCTAAATTTTCTATTTAAAATGATGTTTTATTATACCTTTATATGATTTCGGTTTCTAAAAATGAAACATTCATGTAGTAAACTTTAATATCTCAAATTAATTTCATGGGAGAAATTCATTATAATAGGGTATAATGTATCACCATGTTATTTTATGAGAAATATTATTTTTAATTTCATTGATGTCTTGTGTTTTACTCTAGACCATGATTATATTGTATTATATGCCACATTGTATTATCTTGGAGTATATGAAACACTATTCTTAGGTTTTGATGCACAAAATTTAACTTTTTTTGATAGAATTAATTTCATTCAAGACAATGTATATGTGAGTACTAAATACTATAAACTAGTCATTATAATGGCGAGTATGGATAGTATTAACATTCTTCCAATGAAAACTATTTAATTGAAAATAAGAGAGTATATAAAATAATAAATTCACTCTTTATGGATTTTAAAAGTGAAATATATATTTATTATATTCAATTTAAGTTTTTATATTCATATTAAATGTTTTCTAGATAAGATATATGATGAAATTTTCTTTTTTGAACAAAAAAATAAATTTTCCAAAAAATATAGTTTTACAGCCTTTTGATAGAGAGCACTTTTTAAATATATTTTTTAATTATTTTTAAGGTATATTTGACATACAAAAATTCTTCTTTGTAATAAGGATATCATAATTTACCTTGGATGGAATTTTGTAATTTTCTGATGAAATTCATATTTTTATGAATAGAGAAAATACTACATTTTAAATCACAAAATTATTTTTTTTAATTTATTTATATTGTTAGATTATAATATTAATTAGTTATAAAGTTTTATTGGATTAGGTTATTTTCATTTAATACAATTATTTAGAAATTGTATGTAATTTCACATTGAAATTGGATATAAACACATGTCAATCTTCTAATCATTTTTTCTTTTTAAAAACCCGCTTTCTGGTTTTGACAATGGGAATTAATTTTAAATTAATTAATGAAATTTTGAGTTTTTAATTTTGAAAATTGGATTTCATATTTGAAATCATTGGTTCAAAATTATGTTAAATATGTTATTTTTATTTTTATGATATTTTTAAAAGTAAGTATGGTAATTTATTATTTTCCATGGTTAAAGGTAAATCGGGTAAATCAGGGTAACAAACAACATGATAAACATAATTATATTACTTTACCACCAGCTGAAATCCTATTGGATGAATAAAATTATATAAATATCACCTAATGGTATTAATTGATTCAAAAAATTGACTGTTTTCCATGAAAATGATGTAATTATAATTAAAACAAAAGAACCTGACAACATGTAACTCTATTATATATTATAAGTATTATAATTTTAATATAGTGATAAACATGATAAAACAAAGATTATAAATATTATCTGAAAATATAATGAAATTATATATATCATGTGAATTTATTTTTATTTTTTTATATTAAATAATTATAATCAATAATGACACAATACTGATGTGGAAATTATTTTCTTTAATAGAAATAACAAATAAATGACTTTAACAATATTCAAAGAAATATAATATGAAATAATTAATGTGATCCATGAATTTTCAAGGGGAATATAAAATTTAATGATTTTATTAAAAAAAATTTTTCCGAATTTATATTCGGTGTGGATTTTTTATGATGTCAAATAATTGAATAGTGTCAAAATTGACACTGTTGATTATTTATAAAAAATAACATATTATTAAATAACGTAAAAATCAAAAACAAAATTATAAGTAAAAAAGTAAAATTTATAAGGTCAAAACTCTATAAATTATCCAATTATGGAAAATTGAAAGCACATAACTAAATAATTATAACCCTATATTATTTAGAATATTATTACCACAATTAAAATTAAATAATTTAAATAAGGATAAATCAAAATGATAATGTTTATAACAAAATCAAAACGTGTGTAAAATATATTTTTTGGGAGGATTTAGACCCATCCTCATATTATATTATAAATAATCACCTTCTATAGAATTTGAATTTTAAAATTAATTTATATTCATTTAATAGATTTCGTATTTCCAAAGGTGCCCCTCCCCCATCTTATAAAATAGAACCCCTCCTTCTCATTGAATCACATATTTAAATCCCTTTTCTCTAGAAAAACCTACCCAATTTCTCTCCCTACATTCCTCACTTCATCCTAGAGGCCGTAAATTTTGTCTAAATCCATCATAGTGAGCACTTCTGTTCAAATCGGGAGGATATGCGTATAAAAGAGGTAATTGTTTTATCACCTCTTTCAAAATTATTTTCTTCTTATACTTCAACTTTTTATGTGGATCCCATTAAAAATTAACAAATAAGTTATCTTATACATTTTGATATGTTATTATAATTATGGGAAAACTTTATACCTCTTTTTATCAATCATATTAATAACAATATCATCATTTGTGCTAATGTATGGTTCACCATCTTCACGATGTGGGGTAATTTGTTAATCAACAATACTTAATTTGGATGGGTATAATGATGAGTATGATGGATGTAAATATTGAATATAATTTGATCGTAATTTATTTTAGTTAAAATAATCTCCAATTCCATACCATTTAATCATTAAGGTGATGATATCGTTGCTCATGCATATGTACAACCTACCGTCTTCACAACGTGACGAGATTAATTCTACCTTTAACCAATCAAGAATGATTATAAAGTATTTATAATAAATATAAATTAAATATATGTCATAAAATTTATACTATATATATATATATCATTTACTTTATTCTATTATATTCAATAAGGAAATAGAAACTGTGTTCATGCGTAAATACATCCTACCATCTCTATGAACGATGTATTAAGTTTAATTTTTCTATCTTTAATATATATTTCAATAATAAATATTTATGATATAAAAATAAGGTTTTACATTCTTGATGTAAGTATATAACAATCTATGTAATATGATCAAGAATATCCATTCGAAATATGTACAATAAAGAAAATTAGTAGTACCCAAAATGTTATTGTAATATGGAATTGATAAATACACGGGTTATATAGTCATAAGTGAATAATATATGATATTATAAATATTATTTTAGTTTTGTAACAATATAATCATATGTTTAAACCCACTATACATGAGTTTCTATCACATACTAAAGAAATTAGACTTAAGGTAAGGGATAGTGTAACACCCCAAGCTTTCACGATACACTTCTCTTTCAATAATGCAATAGCTTGCATTGTACGCAAGTTCGAGATTCTAACACACCGCAACCAATCAAAGTAGCAGTTATGAATTTTAATACCCACTTTTTGAAATTATGTAAATTTTATATTTCAAAATGGACTTCATTTTTTTATTCGGAATATTGAAATTATCCAAAGTGGAATTTTTTGTAATTTTCTGAGAACTTCCAATTTTTTATGAATAGTGAAAAATACTTAAAAACAACTTTTTTAATCAAAATATTTTATAGTGATAAATTATAATATAGAGTGGTTTTAAAGTATAATTAGAATATATTTTTACTATTTTATCCAATGTTGGTGATTAGAATTAATTTCACTTTGAAATTGGACATAAACAATTGTTAATCTTTTGATATATATTGTTTCTAAAAAACACTCTATTTGTTGTGATAGTGGGAATTAATTATTAAATTAATTAATTCAACTTATATGTTTGTAATTTTGTAAAATAGACAACATTTTTGGATTTGGAATATCAATTATAGCTTAGGGTGAAATTTTGGCATTGTTCTGAAAAACATCAATTTCTGATGAATAGTGAAACCACTAAGTGGTAGTTAAAAAACTGATTTTTCATTTAAATTAAACATTACCAATTATGTGATTTGATTTTCAAAAATAAAACATACATGGTTGTCATTAGGAAGTAAAATGTGGTTTAATGGGATTAAAATAATTTTTTGGTGAATAGTAACTTTTAAGTTTAATTAATCGCGATTAAAGGTAATTAGTGAAATTTAAGGTAAATAAAATGTTATAATAATAGGAAATGACCTTGAAACTTCTCCTAACCCTATTGGATGAGTCATGTCCGACCAAGAAAAACCATGCGTCATCTTGGGGACCCCATGGAGCCACTTTGGTAGGGAAATGACATTAAATTTTATTTATTTAATGTTAAAATAAAAATGTCACAAACATGAGTTTTTTTACTAAAACAATTATTAAATTAGGTTATACAAGTCATATTTTTTACTATAAATATTTATTAGAAATATAAAAATATTTCCTACAACATGATATCGTTTTTATAATTTTTAGACATTAAATAAATTAAATTATTTATGACACCATGATGATGCAGCGATTACCTCATCAATTAACGATTTAAATAAAATGAAATGATAATGTAGATTCCAAGGCTTATACTTTTCAAAAACCTATTGGATGAGTGTATTTCGAACCCTTATCAACTTATCCTTGAACTATATCATTGTGTGACCTTTAGAATCCGAAAAGCATTTCATGATAAAGTAACATTTCAATCCTTCCAAGAGTGCCCCTTCTCTCCTCTTATAAAAGGCCCCCACCACTACCACCTTATTCACACATTCAAGCCTTTTGGCTCAGCCACCCTCTGCCAAAATACTCTCCCAACTTACCTCTATTACTCCTAGAAGCCTCACTTTGGGAAGAATGCTTCCCAATGAAGCCTTTGGCTCAAATTAAAAAGAGTTACCCTTTTAAAAGGGAGTGTTTTCTCTTGTGTTATTTTGTTTTATTTTGATTCTCCAACCCCTTAAACTCTATTTATTCATTTATTTTGTAACAAAAAAAGTATCCTCAATATACTAGGATGTTTTTAAATTGATTATTCGAGCTACACTTACACACACCTACATCTAATGGTTAAAGAACATACGATTTCTGTGGATGGAGAATTTCTGCCTCACGAAACAATGATTGTTCAACACTCATATAACACCTTCAAAGGTGGCCATTAAGATGTCACTATATTTATATATGATATATAATATGTTTATGTTTTACTTAAGCTTCTGTATTTTTCATTTCGGGAATACCTTTATGGTTTCCATTATGGGTAAATGCAATATTTTCATTTTAGGAAGTGTGGACTACCGCCCCCTCAAAGTGATTTGAATCGTTAATGCCATATGTGAGATGTATAAAGGATGGAGTAAATGATATTATATATGATATCATACTGGAATTATAATACACCTTTATACAATTATGATTTCATTCCATTAAATATGAAATAGAAATGAAAGTAGCATTCATGCGTACGTACGACTTACTGTCTCCATGAATGGTGCATTTCATTTCTTACCTAGAAATGTTATGTAATATTATAAATGAATGTATATACTGGATATATATGATATATTTGATATCTACATCATGAATATAATTCTGGATATAATGGATATTTCACCACATGAACAACTTGTAATTATAAGAAGTTTATTTTTGACTCAAGTACCAAAGATCGACAAAATGACCATTATTAACATAAATAATGACATAATGTTCATAACATGGTAATAAGTGATATAAAATGAATAATTAACATGAAAAACGTTCTTATGTAAATAGAAATTAACTCTAGTTTATTATTCAGGAGGTTAAAGAACGATCGAGTCATGTCGGACACGAGGTAAGGGAACTTCTTAACCCAATTTCTATTCTTTGGGTTAATCTCCTACTTTCAAATTATGTCATGATATTATTATGTCCTATCTTGTATTTTTACTTTATTTATTTGTAATTATAGTGAATATATAAAATATATCTACTTTATTTAAAAAAAATTATCTTTGTAATGGTCTTCATCTCAATCTCCTTTCATTGACACATATTTTGTTTTCTACACAACTTTCTTGTATACGGTGTATAAACCCCTTTGACTTTTACGTTTATTCAAAAGGAATATTTTTTATACAAAGCTTTTGTAGAGACCCGAAGCTTATCGTACATGGACATTACATTACATTTGCGGAATACTTAGTACATAACAAAAACACACACTAAAGGATCGTAATAGTTTAGTGTCTTTGGAAACTCGGAACGTAATCTTCTAATCGTGGTGAAAGTTCTTCAATATCTCCCATAAAGGTCATCCCCTTTTTTTTACCTAAAACATTTCTTTATATCCTGGGGAAAAGAAAACATATAAGGGTGAGCTCAAATGCTCAGTAAGGGTAAACAAAAGAAATATCAATCACATCATATATATAAGAACATAGCTTTTGGAAATCTTAACCTGCAAAAAAGCTCATAATATCATAACATGGGATAAATCATAGAAGTGAAATGTAATCCCAATAATCATAACTTAAAACATGAAACTTTGTGGCATACACACATAATCATAGAGAATCATTTCTTGTTAGTCAAGACTCAATGCCAAGACTATCTTAGTGGACAAAGTCCCTTTCTGAATCGAGTAACCCTCGTTTCAGTCCTGTTTCACTGAACCGGTATAACCTACCATTTCAGCCATGTCTATCTCATGAGATATAAAATCTTTACCCAATGCATTGGAGGGATATATAGGTCCCACCCATCTTATAATGAATCCTTTCTTATGTGTGCCACATAATCATAAATCATACATCATCGCATAACCCATGTAATAAAAATGGGATTCTTAAACAACATGACATCATAAAACAATTCATATAAGATAAAGGAATTCATAAAAATGTTTCCATCAAAACATAATCAAATCCATGTAATAATAGGGATAAAAACAGAACCCTTTTATTATCTTAGATGGAAAATAATTTTGATAAAACACTTGAACTTCATTCTTGAGGAAAATATCCTTTCTACTTCAAAAACATTTTTCCTTTCATAACATGTCATAAAACTTTAAAATAAAAGAAGTTGATTAAAAATAAACTTGAAAACTTGTAAAGGAAGCTTCTTGGAAATAATGTTTTAAAAAATCCATTCATGCCGTATAAGTTAAAAAAACATTCTTCGTACTTTTGTCGGAAAAGTCAAAAAGTACCTCGTACGAAAAACGACAAAAGATTCCTTTCATTTCTTTTACTAAAAACTCACCGAAGGGTAAAAATGGATTTAAACAATTGTAGGTGGATGGAAGTAATATTACATATTGATGAAACATGGATGTGGATGATAAAATACACCCCAGTAAATACTTACGAATAAACAATCTCGAATAAAAATGAGATTGTGATATTTCCCTTACCTTAGGTCCGACTTGCTTTGTAAGTGTCCGAACCTCCTGTATAATGATTTAAATCATGTTATTAACTTATTACAGAATCATATTCATTGTTATGATATCATATATGGTTCACTTATGACATTATATTACCCGTTCTTTTGTAAATTCCATGTTAAAGAAGCGTTTTGGGTAAAATCATTTCATTTATCGTAGGTGTTTTGACTTGTTGTTCTTGACATCATTATTACTTATATCATGATTTAATTACTTCCAGAATATAAAATATGATTTATATATCATATATATTCAGTATATATATATATATAATAGGTAGATAAATAAAATGAAAAACACCGTTCATGGAGACGGTAGTCCGTACGTACGCATGAACGCTGTTTTCCTTTCCTCATTATCTTGAAATGGAAGTAAGTAGATGACATACATATGTATATATATATACATAAATCCAGTAGCTTTATAATGTCATATATTTCATTATTATTTCTTATATATACTTTATAATCATTCTTAAATGGTTAACATGGAGAATGAATCTCATCGCGTCGTGGAGACGGTAGTCCGTACGTACGCACGAGCGATGATATCGTTCCCATGGTCGTGGAATTGTGTTGAAGTGTATGTATACTATTTCAGTATCAATATAACTTTATGATAATCATATATAGTTACTCATTACACCATTATACCCATCCAATTAATGTGGTGGAGGAAAATAGATTACACCACGGCGTGGAGACGGTATTCCGTACATACGCACGCGCGGTGATTTCTTTTTCCGTAGGATGGATAGATGGTGAAATAGGGTTGTTTCATACTTATAATAAGATATCAGTATATGAGTGATACTGATGTTATTACTTCATAATGAAACAACCTAAGAAGAAGCAGTGGAAGAAGAAATAAAGATGAATGAATTGGTAACGGTAATTACCTCTTCTTTGAAGTGCCTCTTTGAGACCTCCTCTTAGGGCACTAAAATTGGTCTTTGAAGAAGACCAGGACCTCTAGGATGATACTAGGGAAGTGGAGAAGAGATTTTTGCAGGGGTTGGCCGAGCTTGAGTGCTCAATTTGGTGTGAGGAGGAGGGGGAGGAGGTGCCCTTTTATAAGGGAGGAGAGGGGCACCTTAGGAATATCTCAAAATATTATAAAATATTAATGTCAAAATCGGTTTATAATGGTTCCAAAGAGTCTTATTTCGAAGCTAAAGTGGGGTTGGGTCGAAATCCTATCAACCAATAAGTTTTTAGACAAGTTTAGGGTATTATTTTAACCTTATCAATTAGATTTAACTCTAAGTTAAATAATTTAACTTTTACCGTGTCTTTTTGTTTTCTTTCACTATATGGTTAATACACTTACTATAACATGCCAAACGAACCCCAAATTGTTTATTATTAATATATATATCCTTATATAAGTCATTTGGCCGAACCTTAGATTTTTAGGAATAAAATAACAATTAATAATATAATATTTGATTTAAAAACTATTTTGTGTCAATTTTGACACTATTTGATATATGATTTTTGTAAAAGTCATAACAGAATTATATGTTCGAACCAAGTTGATTAAATCAACACTAATATATCATAGTAACCTAGAAAATTAGTGGAATTCCTAAAAAGTCTCAAATTATATTTAGTTTGGTGTTTATAACATCAATTATGTCAATATTTCATTAATAAGATAATTACTGCATCATCTTTGTGTCATAAATAAATTAACTTATTTGATGTCTAAAAATTATAAATAAAATACCATAATTTAGGAAATCTTTTTAGCTTTCTAATGAATATTTATAGTCGAATTTATCTTATGAATAACCCCATATTAAAAATGATTTACTTATTAAACTTTGATTTTAACTATTTTAACCCTTCTTTAAATAAATTAATAATAAATGTCCTAATCTAATCCATGTGGGCCTAAATGGTCATATTTTATTCCTAAGTTTGTTTTTGGTCGAATTACACTTGTCCAATAGAATTAGGACATGTGTTAGGGTAATAGTAATATCATTTTTACCCTTAGTTACCCTATTTACTATTAACCGCGGTAAAAAAAAGTAAAAAGTTACTATTCACCAAAAAATTATTTATATCTCAATGAACCACATTTTACTTACTGACATCAACCGTGTCTCTCTGATTTTTGAAATTCCATTCACAGAAGCGGTATAATTAAGTTTTATGAAAAATTTAGTTTTTTAACTACCACTTAGTAGTTTCACTATTCATCAAAAATTGATGTTTTTCAGAACAGTGCCAAAATTTCATCCTAAGCTATATTTCATATTCCGAATTCAAAAATGAAGTCTATTTTACCAAATTCATAACATAGAAGTTGCATTAATTAATTTTATAATTAAATCCCGCTGTTAAAACAAATAGCGTGTTTTTAAGAAACAATATCTGTCAAAAGATTGACACTTGATTATGTCTGGTTTAAATGTGAAATTACATTCAATGACCAACATTGTATTAAATTGTAAAAATATATTCTAAATATACTTAAAACCACTCAAATTAATAATTTATCACTATTAATTATTTCGATTAAAAAATTTGTTTTTCAATTATAATTTAGTAATTTTCACTATTCATCAGAATATGAAAGTTATCCGAAAAGTACCAAAATTTCACCTTAGGCTAAATTCGATACTCCGAATCCAAAAATGATGTCCATTTTGAGAGCTAAAATTTCTAAAATTTAAAAAGGTGGTTATTACTATTCATAACGGCTAGTTTTAATAATATTTTAATAGCAGATCGTTGTTTAGTGAAACTCAGTATTGCGTATTACACACGCTATCGAGGAAGGTCGCGATTGCGTGAAATGAAAGGCAAGTCAAGGATGCGTGTTGTGAAATCTCCTTTTCGTGTAGCGTACAACAGAAGACATTAATAAAATTAAAAAGAATATTTTTTTATAAAATCTTGGGTTGTTACATTCTACCCCCCTTAAAATGAATTTCGCCCTCGAAATTCGTCGGGGTTATAAATGGTTTACTATTCGAAAGTTTCTTTAATAGAAACCCACATCGTAAAAAGGAATATCAAAACCAATATTTAAAAACAAAAGTATGAAACGTAACGGTTACCCAAATAAACTAATCATTGGGTTTCCACATAGGTGAAAATATGGATATGGAAGAGAAATCTAACCATCATGTTCTGATAGAGAGTGGTAGAGAACATGGCTATGGAAAAGCCAATAATCACAAATTCATAGATTTGTGATGATATAAGGTACCATCTGATTCATCAGGTATAAGATCACTAGGACAACATTTTTGGTTTTCAAGATCATTTCCCTAAAGTTGAAAATTTGAATTAGAATAAATACTTACTTTATTTTGGTACAATCTCACTATTGTTCGTGCCTTGAACAATTTCCACTTCATCTCTTAATTAAATGAAGTTGAATTTGTTATTCGTGAAGTGTTAGCAGATCATGTGATAGAATGACGAGTCATTCCATCTGTCTCAAACAAAAGGTTAGTAAAAATTATATGCATAAGTCGATATATAGTGAGATTAATCATTTATGGTTCCTAAAATGGACTTATACTTCATATATCATACTGCTTAATATAATAAAACTAGTTTCTACTAAACAGGGACTTCCTGTAGGCCAGTGGTAGGCGATAAAGGCCAGTCGCACTTCGGTTGTGGGTTCGATTCCCACAGCCTTGTCCGAAGCGATGGGCTGTCGCCCGTCCTGCAGGTTGTCCTTTTTATAAAACTATATTACTATAACATCCCATCAATAATATCGAAAAAACTTCTATCCTTAAACAATACTAACTTATGTCCAACATAATCCATTCCAATCTTTAGGATTATCCATAATACTGCAGTCCACTCTCATAACATAGTGAAAACGATTACCAGAGATTTAACACCATCGTCGATCCCCATAAGATATGTCTTGTTGGTCACATTCTAAACATTCAAAGTCCTTAATCATGTATTCGCTTGAATACCTTAGTGAAAACATGAATGCAGTTTAAAGTTAACACTTTCCACATACCAAAATCCTCAAAATTCTATATACTCAAACCATGATATCACTTAGTCCTTATATCAATCATGAGCTCATGAATACTGTCAAATATTTCATTTTCTCATTTTCCCTTCATTATGCGCATATCATCTTTTTTCCAAAAATACCTCAATCACTTCGAATACCACATTAGACCAATACATAAATATTCCAATACACCATAAAAGTACCTCAACAACATTATTCTTGAATACCAATACATAAACACTTCAGTCCATCCACTTCAATGATTGCCCTGGAATAAGTCCTTTCATGAATTAGAAGTAACTTTTTAGGTCAGGGCATTGAGTTGGGTAATGCCCATGTTCTCCACAAATAAGACATTGAACTCCATAACAATCTATCACTCTATGACCCTTTTCTCCACACAGATAACATCGGTCCCTCCATTTGAGGTATTCCTCAAGGTTCTTCTTTCCTTCTTTTGAAATCTCAATCTTCCTTTCTTTATGCTCCTCAACATGAGAACATGAATAATAGTTTATCTTCCTCTTCTTTGATGAATTAGGCATACCACTAAATTTCACATTGTTAATCATATATCGCGATGACTGATTCGGCATAATCACAATATCTTTCTCTCTAGGAATTACACAATTTTGTTGCTCATAGTCACCAATTTGTCCATTGGATTCAATGTAAACCGAATTCCTTCGGGTTCCTTTCATTAACTAAAACACAAAAAGAATATTGTGAGAGGCAAAAATCATGCTAGAGAAAACAACATAATAAAGGGGGAGTATCCTCAATATCTAACATCTTAGGTTAAATTCTAAGATCGTTACCGTAGTTCTAGGACTATATCCTATATGTATACTTATCCTTAGGGACATCCCTAGACATACCTTATAAATATCTCTAGGGATCTCACTAAAGTTCTTGCATCCTAGTTTCCAAAGGTTTACTAAACCTTTCCTCTGATACCAACTGTAGAGACCCGAAGCTTATCGTACATGGACATTACATTACATTTGCGGAATACTTAGTACATAACAAAAACACACACTAAAGGATCGTAATAGTTTAGTGTCTTTGGAAACTCGGAACGTAATCTTCTAATCGTGGTGAAAGTTCTTCAATATCTCCCATAAAGGTCATCCCCTTTTTTTTACCTAAAACCTTTCTTTATATCCTGGGGAAAAGAAAACATATAAGGGTGAGCTCAAATGCTCAGTAAGGGTAAACAAAAGAAATATCAATCACATCATATATATAAGAACATAGCTTTTGGAAATCTTAACCTGCAAAAAAGCTCATAATATCATAACATGGGATAAATCATAGAAGTGAAATGTAATCCCAATAATCATAACTTAAAACATGAAACTTTGTGGCAGACACACATAATCATAGAGAATCATTTCTTGTTAGTCAAGACTCAATGCCAAGACTATCTTAGTGGACAAAGTCCCTTTCTGAATCGAGTAACCCTCGTTTCAGTCCTATTTCACTGAACCGGTATAACCTACCATTTCAGCCATTTCTATCTCATGAGATATAAAATCTTTACCCAATGCATTGGAGGGAGATATAGGTCCCACCCATCCTATAATGAATCCTTTCTTATGTGTGCCACATAATCATAAATCATACATCATCGCATAACCCATGTAATAAAAATGGGATTCTTAAACAACATGACATCATAAAACAATTCATATAAGATAAAGGAATTCATAAAAATGTTTCCATCAAAACATAATCAAATCCATGTAATAATAGGGATAAAAACAGAACCCTTTTATTATCTTAGATGGAAAATAATTTTGATAAAACACTTGAACTTCATTCTTGAGGAAAATATCCTTTCTACTTCAAAAACATTTTTCCTTTCATAACATGTCATAAAACATTAAAATAAAAGAAGTTGATTAAAAATAAACTTGAAAACTTGTAAAGGAAGCTTCTTGGAAATAATGTTTTAAAAAATCCATTCATGCCGTATAAGTTAAAAAAAACATTCTTCGTACTTTTGTCGGAAAAGTCAAAAAGTACCTCGTACGAAAAATGACAAAAGATTCCTTTCATTTCTTTTAGTAAAAACTCACCGAAGGGTAAAAATGGATTTAAACAATTGTAGGTGGATGGAAGTAATATTACATATTGATGAAACATGGATGTGGATGATAAAATACACCCCAGTAAATACTTACGAATAAACAATCTCGAATAAAAATGAGATTGTGATATTTCCCTTACCTTAGGTCCGACTTGCTTTGTAAGTGTCTGAACCTCCTGTATAATGATTTAAATCATGTTATTAACTTATTACAGAATCATATTCATTGTTATGATATCATATATGGTTCACTTATGACATTATATTACCCGTTCTTTTGTAAATTCCATGTTAAAGAAGCGTTTTGGGTAAAATCGTTTCATTTATCGTAGGTGTTTTGACTTGTTGTTCTTGACATCATTATTACTTATATCATGATTTAATTACTTCCAGAATATAAAATATGATTTATATATCATATATATTCAGTATATATATATATATAATAGGTAGATAAATAAAATGAAAAACATCGTTCATGGAGACGGTAGTCCGTACGTACGCATGAACGCTGTTTTCCTTTCCTCATTATCTTGAAATGGAAGTAAGTAGATGACATAAATATGTATATATATATATATACATAAATCCAGTAGCTTTATAATGTCATATATTTCATTATTATTTCTTATATATACTTTATAATCATTCTTAAATGGTTAACATGGAGAATGAATCTCATCGCGTCGTGGAGACGGTAGTCCGTACGTACGCACGAGCGATGATATCGTTCTCATGGTCGTGGAATTGTGTTGAAGTGTATGTATACTATTTCAGTATCAATATAACTTTATAATAATCATATATAGTTACTCATTACACCATTATACCCATCCAATTAATGTGGTGGAGGAAAATAGATTACACCACGGCGTGGATATGGTATTCCGTACATACGCACGCGCGGTGATTTCTTTTTCCGTAGGATGGATAGATGGTGAAATAGGGTTGTTTCATACTTATAATAAGATATCAGTATATGAGTGATACTGATGTTATTACTTCATAATGAAACAACCTAAGAAGAAGCAGTGGAAGTAGAAATAAAGATGAATGAATTGGTAACGGTAATTACCTCTTCTTTGAAGTGCCTCTTTGAGACCTCCTCTTAGGGCACTAAAATTGGTCTTTGAAGAAGACCAGGACCTCTAGGATGATACTAGGGAAGTGGAGAAGATATTTTGGCAGGGGTTGGCCGAGCTTGAGTGCTCAATTTGGTGTGAGGAGGAGGGGGAGGAGGTGCCCTTTTATAAGGGAGGAGAGGGGCACCTTAGGAATATCTCAAAATATTATAAAATATTAATGTCAAAATCGGTTTATAATGGTTCCAAAGGGTCTTATTTCGAAGCTAAAGTGGGGTTGGGTCGAAATCCTATCAACCAATAAGTTTTTAGACAAGTTTAGGGTATTATTTTAACCTTATCAATTAGATTTAACTCTAAGTTAAATAATTTAACTTTTACCGTGTCTTTTTGTTTTCTTTCACTATATGGTTAATACACTTACTATAACATGCCAAACTAACCCCAAATTGTTTATTATTAATATATATATCCTTATATAAGTCATTTGGCCGAACCTTAGATTTTTAGGAATAAAATAACAATTAATAATATAATATTTGATTTAAAAAATATTTTGTGTCAATTTTGACACTATTTGATATATGATTTTTGTAAAAGTCATAACAGAATTATATGTTCGAAACAAGTTGATTAAATCAACACTAATATATCATATTAACCTAGAAAATTAGTGGAATTCATAATAAGTCTCAAATTATATTTAGTTTGGTGTTTATAACATCAATTATGTCAATATTTCATTAATAAGATAATTACTGCATCATCTTTGTGTCATAAATAAATTAACTTATTTGATGTCTAAAAATTATAAATAAAATACCATCATTTAGGAAATCTTTTTAGCTTTCTAATGAATATTTATAGTCGAATTTATCTTATGAATAACCCCATATTAAAAATGATTTACTTATTAAACTTTGATTTTAACTATTTTAACCCTTCTTTAAATAAATTAATAATAAATGTCCTAATCTAATCCATGTGGGCCTAAATGGTCAAATTTTATTCCTAAGTTTGTTTTTGGTCGAATTACACTTGTCCAATAGAATTAGGACATGTGTTAGGGTAATAGTAATATCATTTTTACCCTTAGTTACCCTATTTACTATTAACCGCGGTAAAAAAAGTAAAAAGTTACTATTCACCAAAAAATTATTTTTATCTCATTGAACCACATTTTACTTACTGACATCAACCGTGTCTCTCGGATTTTTGAAATTCCATTCACAGAAGCGGTAAAATTAAGTTTTATGAAAAATTTAGTTTTTTAACTACCACTTAGTAGTTTCACTATTCATCAAAAATTGATGTTTTTCAGAACAATGCCAAAATTTCATCCTAAGCTATATTTCATATTCCGAATTCAAAAATGAAGTCTATTTTACCAAATTTATAACATAGAAGTTGCATTAATTAATTTTATAATTAAATCCCGCTGTTAAAACAAATAGCGTGTTTTTAAGAAACAATATCTGTCAAAAGATTGACACTTGATTATGTCTGGTTTAAATGTGAAATTACATTCAATGACCAACATTGTATTAAATTGTAAAAATATATTCTAAATATACTTTAAAACCGCTCAAATTAATAATTTATCACTATTAATTATTTCGATTAAAAAAGTTGTTTTTCAATTATAATTTAGTAATTTTCACTATTCATCAGAATATGAAAGTTATCCGAAAAGTACCAAAATTTCACCTTAGGCTAAATTCGATACTCCGAATCCAAAAATGAAGTCCATTTTGAGAGCTAAAATTTCTAAAATTTAAAAAGGTGGTTATTACTATTCATAACGGCTAGTTTTAATAATATTTTAATAGCATATCGTTGTTTAGTGAAACTCGGTATTGCGTATTACACACGCTATCGAGGAAGGTCGCGATTGCGTGAAATGAAAGGCAAGTCAAGGATGCGTGTTGTGAAAGCTCCTTTTCTTGTAGCGTACAACAGAAGACATTAATAAAATTAAAAAGAATATTTTTTTATAAAATCTTGGGCTGTTACAGCGTTTTACTAAACAACAAAAAGGGAATGTTTTTCTTGTCTTACATATGCGGTGACAATGACTTCTCTGCCGCCGTGACCATTATTTGAGTTTCAACTTCCTCTACAAGCCATAACGTTTTTTTAATGAAAAATAAATACAAAGTTTTAACTTTATTTTATTTTGGTATTGAAAATGGTTTTGAAAGTGTTTTTATTATATCAATGTGTTGTATTGATATCTTGTGATTGAAATGTGGAAATTTTATGTTTCCTTTAGGCATGTTTTATGTGATACGATTATGTTATGGTTTATAATATGTTTAAACCTATTCATAAGAGGAATTCATTAAGTGATGGGTGGAGCCCGCTACAGCTCCTCAATGCATCGGTAGGTCTCATGAGACAAACTAGTGTCTTGGCACGAGGCCATGACAAAATCTTATTTGTGGTCTTGGCACAAGGCCTTGGATACGTGGTTATGATAGTCTGGCATTATGCATTCCATCATTATGAAAGTGGTTATTGATATTGCATGTGATTATTTGACTAGTAGAATATCCATGTGAGTAAGTAAATGGCATTATTTAATTTTATTTTTTCCATATTATGCTAAAGTTAATGTTTAAAAAGGCTTTTGTTTTAGTTATACATTGCCTTAAATGTTAATGTTTATTTATGAAAGCTTCCGCAATATTGTTATCCTTACTGAGCATCTGAGCTCACCCATTTCAATGTTGTAATATTTTCTAGGATGTGAAGAAGTATTTTATGAATAACCTGCAGGGATAGTCAGAAGAGGATATGAGTGTGGACTATGGAGACTTTGTTATTGTAGTTTTTCACTATATGATGTAATGTAACATTTATGAATGTATCTAGTGTTTCCAAGGCTACTAAAATATTCGGTATTTCAAGACTTGATCATTTGTGATCATGCCAATGTTACTAAGTAACGCACCGACTCTGGGTAGATGGGGTCGGGGCATTACAGTTGGTATGAGAGGCAGTTTAGTACTAACCATGGAAGCTATATTTAGATAGACTCTGATTAGAGAACAAAGCCCAAAGATAAACTTTGAATATTAGTATAGAAGAACTTCCTAGAATTTTGTTATTGTAGAGATTTTGTGTGCTTTATGAGAAATATATCCCTATCTGGATACAAGCAGGTAGAGGCGGCTCTGGCACAGATGTACCTAGGGGTAAATCCCGAAACACCTCTTTGAGCTAGACTCGAACGGGAACTGGTGCACGACAACGGGCCTTGCTGCACTCTTGGTTACGACACTCCTGGGGGATATGCTTAGGATAATTCTCATTTTTTTTACAAACCATTATGAAGGGTTTATGAGTATATACTTCCTCAAATAAAGAATTTCTTTTTATGATTATGGATTATATCCATAAATATTTCAATTTATGTTAAGTGTTTTACAAGTATGGAATTATGTATTTTAATTCATAAACTAATATAGTTTATGCCATTGTTCAGAAATGGTGCCTAGTGGGAGGAATCGAAACCGTATCAGTGCACGCACTCTGTGTAGAGATTTTCCTCCTTCTCAAGATAATTATTCTGGATCTGGAGATACAACTGGTGCTGATCAACTTATTACCATACTGGGACAACTCACTCAGGTTATTAATAATAACCTTACTCGTATGGAGCACCCTGATCCGCAACGTGGAGGATCAATGTTAGATCGTTTCATGAGGCAACAACCACCAACATTTAATGGGGGTACAAATCCATTAGTAGCTGAGCAATGGATAAACTCCTTTGAGAAAATATTCCACGCCTTGGGGAGTAGTGAAAGGGAAAAGGTTATCATGGCAGTTTACCGCCTCACTGGAGATTCGGATCAATGGTGGTAATTGATTCAAAATACAAAGGAAGATAATGGAGTATTGAATATGGAATGGAGGGAGTTCAAAGATCATTTCTTAGAAAAGTACTTTCCCCATGACCATAGAGCAGATATGGAAAGGCAATTTCTGAGTATAAGACAGTAGGAGGCTGAGAATGTCACAAAGTATGAGTCTAACTTTACATGGTTAGCAAGGCATGCATCAGATTATATACATAACCCAATAAGTAAGATTGATCATTTCATTGATGGCATAAAACCGTTTCTCCACCGTGCCTTAGTCTCAAAATCCTTCTCGTCATATGAAGATATTGTCTCATGTGCTATCAAGAAAAAAAAGGAATTCTCTAAATCTTATGACAATAAATTAAAGCAAGAGAAGAAGAGAACGGTGGAACAAGTGACAGATAAAGTGAAAAAGGGAAAGAAGTATTTTCCATTATGCGATAATTGTGGGGAGAATCACCCCAGTACCTGCCTAAAAGGAATGAGAGTTTGTTATAAATGTGGAGAAAATGGTCACCAGGCTCGTGATTGC
Organism: Viscum album; assembly: GCA_963277665.1. Lineage (NCBI taxonomy): Eukaryota > Viridiplantae > Streptophyta > Magnoliopsida > Santalales > Viscaceae > Viscum > Viscum album. Next base: position 150,593,498 of record OY728134.1, on the reverse strand, counting down.
AAGGGAAAGAAAGAGGCTATCAATGATGAATGCTACAATTGTAGGGAAATGGGGCATTATTCAAATGAATGTCCTAAGCGTTAGGGAAACTTACCTCAGAAAATGCCAAGGGTTCACGGACAATCTTATGCTATTACTACAGTTGAAGCGGAATAATTAATGTATTGGTGCTTTTGGACTCAAGGATTATATTATGGTTATAAAAATAATGTTATATATATAAGGATTGTACTGCAGTACTTGTTGTTATCATTAAGGTTTTAATATGATGAAGGAAATAATATTTTTACTATGTGACAATAAGAGAAACTTTACTTTGTTTAGGGAATCTAATGTTACAATAGATTTTGGAATTTAAGGACCCTTTAGAGAATGTCTGGAAGGAGGTATTTTGGATAACTATAATGGTTGGAATGGATTAAGTTGATCTTTGGATAGTATTGTTTATGGTTAAAACATTTCTGAAGATTATTTTTGGAATATTATAATACTATAGTTTTAGGAAAAAGACAACCTGCAGGGTGGGGCATAACCCTTCGCATCGGGCAAAGCTACAGGAATCGAACCCAAAACTATAGTGCGACAGGCCTTTATTACCTACCACTAGCCTACAAGAAATCCATGGTTATTAAAAAATAGTTTTCCTACTCTAAATGGTATGTGGTAATACTTAGAACCTTATACAATTAGGATAAATAGAATATTTTTGAGTTCTGTTACCATTTGGAGTGAAAGATGTTTTTGTGGTAAAAATTTATTAAGGAATGAAAGTCTACACGACAAGTAAGTATATTTCCTTATGTTCTCAGAAAATCTCTTAAATAAATTCCTCAACTTTATAAAAGGTATCATAAAACAAAAACGTTGTCGGTTAAATTTTCCATCTATGGATTCAATGACCGTTTAACCAATCACTAGTTTCTGATTTTATTATTGTTAACTTTCTCCTAATCATGTTGTATATAACTCTCCATCAGACCTTGCTCGTTTGTTTTTCTTCCAGATTTATATTTTCATAGATTCCAGGTATGGGCTATCTCGGGTGACCTTTGTACTTCTCTTTCTTTCTTTTAATGTTATATTCTTATTAACCCTATTTCCGATGTGGGTTTTCCACAAAGGTAGTTTTCTATTTTCAACCTTTTATTTTTGAAGAACATTTTCAAATTTCGAGGATGCAATTTATTGAAGGAGGGGAGAATGTAACACCCCAAACTTTCACGATACACTTCTCTTTCAATAATGCAATAGCTTGCATTGTACGCGAGTTCGAGATTCTAACACACCGCGACCAATCAAAGTAGCAGTTATTAATAGTAATACCCACTTTTTGAAATTATATAAATTTTATATTTCAAAATGGACTTAATTTTTTTATTTGGAATATCAAAATTATCCAAAGTTGAATTTTATGTAATTTTCTGAGAATATCCAATTTTTTATGAATAGTGAAAAATACATAAAAACAACTTTTTTAATCAAAATATTTTATAGTGATAATTTATAATATTGAGTGGTTTTAAAATATAATTAGAATATATTTTTACAATTCTATCCCATGTTGGTCATTAGAATTAGTTTCACTTTGAAATTGGACATAAACAATTGTCAATCTTTTGATATATATTGTTTCTTAAAAAGATGCTATTTGTTGTGACAATGGGAATTAATTATAAAATTAACTAATGCAAATTATATGTTTGGAATTTTTTAAAATAGACATAATTTTTGGATTTGAAATATCAATTATAGCTTAGGGTAAAATTTTGGCATTATTCTGAAAAACATCAATTTCTGATTAATAGTGAAACCACTAAGTGGTAGTTAAAAAACTGATTTTTCATTTAAATGAAACATTACGACTTATGTGATTTGATTTTCAAAAATCCGACATACATGGTTGTCATTAAATATTAAAATGTGGTTCAATGGGATTAAAATAATTTTTTGGTGAATAGTAACTTTTAAGTTTAATTAATCGCGATTAAAGGTAATTAGTGAAATTTAAGGTAAATATAATGTTATAATAATAAGAAATGACCTTGACACTTGTCCTACCCCTATTGGATGAGTCATGGACAACCGAGACTAACCATGGGTCAACATGGGGACCCCATGGAGCCACTTTGGTATGGAAATGACTTAAATTTTTTATATTTATTGTTAAAATAAAAATGTCACAAACATGAGTTGTTTTACTAAAACAATTTTTAAATGGGGCTATACAAGTCATATTTTTGACTATAAATATTTATTAGATATATAAAAATATTTCCTACATCATGATATTTTTTTTATAATTTTTAGACATTAAATAAATTTAATTATTTATGACACCATGATGATGCAGTGATTACCTCATCAATTAACAATTTAAATAAAATGAAAAGATAATGTAGATTCCAAGGAATACACTTTTCAAAAACCTATTGGATGAGTATATTTCGAACACCTATCACCTTATCCTTGAACTATATAACTGTGGGACCTTTAGAATCCGAAAAGCATTTCATAATAAAGTAACATTTCAATCTTTCCAAGAGTACACCTTCACTGCTCTTATAAAAGCCCCCCCCCCCCCCCACCACCACCTTATTAACAATTTCAAGCCATTTAGCTCGGCCAACCTCTACCAAAATACTCTCCCAACTTCCCTCTATTACTCCTAGAAGCCTCACTTTGGGCATAATTCTTCCCAATGAAGCCTTTGGCTCAAATCAAAAAGAGTTACCCATTTTAAAGGTAGTGTTTTCTCTTGTGTTCTTTTGTTGTATTTTGCTACTCCAACCCCTTAAACTCTTTTTATTAATTTATTTTTTAACAAAACCAGTATCCTAAATATAATAGGATGTTGTTATAATGATTATTAGAGCTACACTTACACACACCTACATCTAATGGTTAAAGAACATACGGTTTCTGTGGATGGCGAATTTCTGCCTCACGAAACAATGATTGTTCAACACTCATATAACACCTTCAAAGCTGGCCATTAAGATGTCACTATATTTATATATGATATATAATATGTTTATGTTTTACTTAAGCTTCTGTATTTTTCATTTATGGCATACCTTTATGGTTTCCATTATGGGTAAATGCGATATTTTCATTTTAGGAAGTGCGGATTACCGCCCCCTCAAAGTGATTTGAATCGTTAATTCCATATGTGGGATGTATAAAGGATGGAGTAAATGATATTATATATGATATCATACTGGAATTATAATACACCTTTATACTATTATGATTTCATTCCATTAAATACGAAATATAAGTGAAAGTAGCGTTCATGCGTACGTACGACTTACCGTCTCTATGAACGGTGAATTTCATTTCTTACATCTAAATGTTATGTAATATTATAAATGAATGTATATACTGGATATGTATGATATATTTGATATCTACATCATGAATATAATTCTGGATATAATGGATATTACACCACATGAACAACTTGTAATTATAAGAAGTTTATTTTTGACTCAAGTACTAAAGATCGAAAAAATGACTGTTATTAACTTAAATAATTACATAAAGTTCATAACATGGTAATAAGTGATATAAAAGAAATAATTAACATGAAAAACGTTCTTAAGTAAATATAAATTAACTCTAGTTTATTATTCATGAGGTTAAAGAATGGTTGAGTTAAGTCAGACACGAGGTAAGGGAACTTCTTAACCCAATTTCTATTCATTGGGTTAATCTCCTACTTTCAAATTATGTCATGATATTATTATGTCCTATCTTGTATTTGTACTTTATTTATGTTTAATTATAGTGAATACACATAATATATCTGCTTTATTTAAAAAAATTATCTTTGTAAGGGTCTTCGTCTCAATCACCTTTCATTGAGACATATTTTGTTTTATACACAACTTTCTTTTATACGGTGTATAAACCCCTTTGAATTTTACGTTTATTCAAAAGGAATCTTTTTTATACAAATCATTTTACTAAACGACAAAAAGGGAATGTTTTTCTTTCCATACATATGCAGCGACAATGACTTCTCTGCCGCCGTGACCATTATTTGAGTTTCGGATTCCTCTTCAAGCCATAACTTGTTTTAATGAAAAATAAATACATTGTTTTAAATTTCTTTTATTTCGGTATTGAAAATGGTTTTGAAAGTGTTTTTATTTTTTCAATGTGTTGTATTGATGTCTTGTGATTGAAATGTGGAAATTTTATGTTTCCTTTATGCATGTTTTGTGTGATACGATTATGTTATGGTTTATAATATGTTTAAACCTATTCATATGAGGAATGCATTGGAATTAATAAGTGACGGGTGGAGCCCGCTACATCTCTTCGATGTATCGGTAGGTCTCATGAGACAAACTAGTGTCTTGGCACGCGGCCTTGAAAAAATCTTATTTGTTGTCTTGGCACGAGGCCTTGGCTACGTGGTTATAATAGTCTGGAATCATGCATTCCATCATTTTTAAAGTGGTTATTGATATTGCATGTGATTATTCGACTAGTAGAATATCCATGTGAGTAAGTAAATGGCATTATTTAATTTTATTTTTGCCATATTATGCGGAAGTTAACGTTTAAAAAAGGCTTTTTTTAGTTATACATTGCCTTAAATTTTAATGTTTATTTACGAAAGCTTCCGCAATATTGTTATCCTTATTGAGCATCTGAGATCACCCATTTCAATGTTTTAATATTTTCCAGCATGTGAAGAAGTATTTTATGAATGACCTGCAGGGATAGTCAGAAGAAGATATGAGTGTGGACTATGGAGACTTTTTTATTGTAGTTTTTCACTTTATGATGTAATGTAACATTTATGAATGTATCCAGTGTTTCCAAGTCTACTAAACTAATCGGTCTTTTGAGACTTGATCTTTTCTGATCCTGCCAATGTTATGAAGTAACGCACCGAATCTGGGTAGCTGGGGTCAGGGCGTTAAAGATAGTTTCTTAATCTCATTATTATTGGAGATTATTAATATATAAGAATTCAATGTGGTATATTTTTCCTTAACATATATGTTTCCTTAATATATAATATTATTTTTAATCTTAAAAAATTGTATGGAGAAAATTTTAACCTTTTTTAAATTTTCATTAAATTGTATAAAAGAAATATTTTTGCGTTTGTTGATACAAGGTACTTTTGGACTTTTCAGATAAAAGTACGATGAGAATATTTTTTGACCTATACGGCATGAATAGATTATTACATATTTTTAATGTCTTATTTCAATGAATATTCTTCTATAATATTTCATATTTATTTTCAACATAATAATTTTCCTTTAAAAATGAACTTCATTTTGAAAAAGAAAACATTTTTTAAGAAGAAACGATATTTTCCTCAAGAATTAAATTCCAGTATTTTATTAAAATTATTTTCTCTATAAGATGACATAGGTTTTTGTTTATATCCTTGTTATTAATTTTATTTGATTGTGTTTATAATGGAATTATTTTTATTAAATAATTATATTTTATATGGGTTATGATGGAATGTTGTTTTAAAAAACCCATTTTATTACATAGGTTATGCTATGATAAATGATTTATGTTTTTATGGAACATATAAGAATGATTACATTATGAGATGGGTGGGACATATATATCCCTCCTATGCATTGGGTAAATATTTATATCTCATGATATATAAATGACTCTAATAGAATGTAAATCTGGTTAACCAATATAGGGTTGGAACGACAAGTAAATTCAGTTCAATAATACAAGGTTGGAAGGAAATGTAATCCCAGTCAGTAATGGACCTTGTCCCCTATAGAAGTCTTGGAAACAATGTCTTGTATACTATAGAATTCATAATATATGCTTATTTATTTCCCACAATTCTATGTTTTATCCCAATTTTATTTTCTTAGGGTTCATGATTCAATTATGATTTATTCTTTATGAACTACCAGGATTTTTTTGCATGACTTAAGGTTTGGTTATATGATCAATTTGGTATGTTTGTTTTTAAAAATTTATTTTCTTATTTTTACATTATTATGTTTATGTGTTGTTAGATATTTTCCATCCATACCCTTACTGATCATTTGAGATCACCCCTTTGTATTTTTCGTTTCCCCTATGATTTGAGGAAGGGTATTATGTAAGATGTGTCAAAAGTGGTTTTAGTTATGAAGGATAAAGAAAGAGAATATTTAGATGTTTTTTTAACCAGTGGTGTGTGTTTTCCAGTTTCGATTGTCACTAAACTAATAAAAACATTGGGAATTTGTTTATGTAATGTGTTAACTATTATGAAATATTGCTGTAATGTCCATATATGTTATTCTTGGTTCCTTATAGTTGGTATCCGAGTGAAGGTTTAGTTAACCTTTGAAAACTAGGATGCAAAAACATCAGTGAGATCCCTAGAGATATTTATAAGGTTTGTCTAGTGATTTCCCAAAGGGTATGTTTAACTATTGGTTATTATCCATGAATTGTGGAAATAATCATGAATAAACTATTATTAAACCTATGATGTAAGAGATTGAATGTACTCCCACATGATTATTTTGATTTCCTAGTATGATTTTTTCCTCTCGCACTATTATTTTTGGGTTTTAGATAAAGGGTGGAACCTGAAGAAACCATGTTAATGATCAACACACTGGGAAATATAATGATTTTCTTCCTGAAAAAGAATATGTTGTGGTAGATGGAATTAAAAATATTTTCTATATACATATAATTGTTATGAATCATTATAGACATTCACATGAGCCGAGAAGAGAAAAACATTCCATTGAGTCTTTTATGAGGTAATTTCCACTTTCATTTAGTGATTCTTCTGATCCACTTATTGTGGAATATTGGATCAGTAGCATAGAAACGATATTGTATATCCATCACTGTTCAGAACATTAAAAATTCATTTTGGTTGTTTATCGTTTCAAAGGATAAGCTAACTAGTGGTAGGATATAATCAATAATACAAAGCAGCATGATGAAAATTAATCCATAGAATGATCCATAACATATTTCTCAATACTTACATTCCATATATTCATCATAAAATGATGGAATATGAGTTCCTATATCTTAATAATAACAATTCAAAACATTTACGATAAATAAAATGATTGTTACCGAAAAAATTACTTTAACATCAAATTGATAAACAAATGGGTAATATAATGTCATAAATGAATCATATATGATATCATATATATTATTATAGTTCTGTTAAAAGTTAATAATTTGGTTAAACCAACTATACTTGAGTTTCAGACACATACTAAAGAAATTAGTCTTCATGTAAGGGATAATTTCAGAATCTCATTATTATTTGGGATTATTTATTCATAAGTATTTTCTCGAGTATATTTATCATCCACATCCACGATTCCTAAATGTGAAATATTATTTTAATTCTTCTAAATTTTTTTTAATTCAATTTTATCCATTAGTAAAATTTTATTAAATGGTATGAAAGGAATCTTTATTGTCTTTTGATACGAGGTACTTTTGGACTATTCTGATAGAAGTACGCGGACATTATTTTTAACTTATATGGCATGAAAGGATTTTTAAATCTTCATAATTACATATATCTATTAATATTACTCTACACGATTTCATGTTTATTTTCAAAAAAATACATTTCTTTTAAAATAGCATGGTTTTTTGAGAAAATAAAATGTTTTTGAGGAAGAATATTATATTTTCCCCAAGAATTAAATTGTTGTGTTTTATAAAATTTATTTTCATCTAGATGACATAGGGTTATGTTTACACCCTTATTATAATTTGGATATTATTTTTTTATGAAGGAATTATTTTTATGAAATTCATTAAATTTATATGTATTATGATGGAATGATATTTTAAAAACCCATTTTATTTAATGGGTTGTAATATGATGAATGATTTATTTTTTTTGGTATATTTAAGAATTATTTCATTATGAGATGGTTGGGACCTATATCTCACTCGAATTCATTGGGTAAAGATTTATATCTCATGATATTGACATGAATATAATGGTATGTAAATCTGAATCAGTAATTTAGGGTTGGAATGATATGTAAATATAGTTCAGGAATACATGGACATAACAACAAGTAAAGCAGATATAGTAATGGACATTTTCCACTATGATGGTCTTCGAAACAATTACTTTTCTACTATGGAAATCATATTATAAGATAGTTTTTTTTCAAAATTCCATGTTTTATTCCAATTCTATTTTCTCATGGTTCATGGTTCCATTATGATTTTTTTCCTTATGAACTACCAAGATTTATTTCATGACTCATGGTTTTTGTATCTGTTAAATGATGTATGTTTTTTTCAAAGTTATTTTCATGTTTTTATATTCTAATGTTTATATTTTGTAAAATATTTTTCAGGCTTACCCCTTCTTAGCATTTGATCATATACCATTTCATGTTTATTCCCCATGGATTTGAAGTAGGGTTTTTAGTAAGATGTATAAAAAAGGGGTTCTTGTTGTCATTGATAAAGAAGGAGATGATATAGATGTTTTATGAACCATTTGTTTTTGTTTTCTATCTTCCAAAGTAAATAAACTATTATGGGAATTGGGATTCTGTTTTTTTTTCATGTATTATGTATTCCATAAATGTAATATAATGTCCATGTACATCAAGCTTGGGTAATTATGGAAGAGGAATTACCATGGAGAATTATCCCTGAAATCCATCTTCCACAATGTAAGAGAGTTTCTCAATATACTTGACCCTTATCGAATTTTAGTAGATATTCATATAAAAAAGTTTGTTTTTTCTTCATACAGGTCCTCAATAACTCTTACTCCACCACCATCGTGAGCTCAAGTATTGACTTTCGAGTAACTAACTGGATTTGAGTGGTTGCCAATTGTGGAACTGTATATTGAGGCTCTGAGAATCAATTTTATAATCCTCAAAAACCATATTTTTTTCTCTCATGTAAGATCAATTGATCATTTTTTTATCAAATTTTATAATTTTATCATTTACATTATTATGATAAAGTGTTCATGTCTAGTAGGAAGATATGGGGGAAGAATCTGAAGTTCCATCCCTGATGGTTGCGCCATTCCATAAGGATCTAGTCATTCATGATGATCTAGTCTTGGTCACAATTGAATTATATGTTTTGGTCATGGGAAATGACACTGGTGGTGTAGAGATTATGGTTGGAAGGGGTGGAGCTGTCGAGAAAGGTTAAAGTGAAGAAGGACGGCCTCATGATATGGTACCCAACCCATCTGAAAGGGTGCCGATAGAGTATCCTGCTACTGCAATTCTACTAAATATCCTCTAGTATGGGCATACACCATCAAATGATATAGAAGACTACATATCCAATCCTGCTAAGGATAATCTCATTGTCTGACATACATCATCGAAGAACATAGAATGTTTTTCTACCATACTCTAGAACCACACTTGTTGATCCAGATGGGGTATGTACACCATTGGATGTAAAATCATTGCACCGGTGGGGTGTAAACTCATGGTTTCCATGGACTGGTTTGTGAATTCCTTGTTGATCATGAACACAATGGAAGAAAAAATTTAGATGTTTCCTAGATCCAATTTTTTTACTACATTCAAAAGCTCTATGAAGGATAAAAATTCATCATCTTGAGTTGAAAACAAATAACCATGTTGCCTTTGGTAATACTAAATCAGAGGTTATCAGCCAATAGAGAGATCAACCGTAGGAGGGTGTGAATCAATTGAATCCAGAAATTCTTCAGATAGATTATCTCTAAGCTTAGTAGAATCAGTCGCAAATCAGTGATCATGAGATTCTTCTCATATCTTAATATGATCCAATATTTATTTGGAGGTAATAGCATACCATTGAGGTGAAATTACAAAGGGAGGAAAAGTTATAACACTCAGTTTTTGGAGTCGATCTGTAGAGATAATTTCTACATAAATAAAGATAGGATCCAGTATTTGGATGACCCTCTACAAAATCTATATTATTCTTGTTTAATAATTTTCATATGTATTGGGATATTTAAATTTTATTCTTATCATTATTAAATCATATTACCAAGACAATCAATAATTAATCCCTAATCTCACTTGATTCATTCTCTATTTAATAAACCATGGAAGACCATGTGATTCCTCATTCATATGAAAGTGTTGTACAATCATCCCTCACTCTATGGTTTTCTATTATTGAATGTCCATCGAGAGTGTTTGAGATGAGTAACACTATGATTGAAGAATGATGCTCTTGAAATAGTTGACATGGTTTTCCAATATATGCCGGGAAATAAATTGGATTAAACATTGTGGGTTTAATTCTACACAAACGAATGGTAATTTAGAGTGTGAATCATTATAACCGAAAATTCAGTACAAAAGGAATGTGCTGAAAAAATATAGGATAATTGGTGACCATGTTCAAAATACAACATTCATATTTCTTAGCCGATAAAGGAGAATGAAAATTGTGGGTCGACCTATAGAAATGCTTAAAACATGGATCTCAAATAATAATTTCATTCAATTTCCTTTAGGGTGTTTTCCTAAGATGGTAGTTGATCATTTTCAACACACCATTACATTAGGGGTTCCTATTAGATGCATATGATTTGGATCCAAATCAGGGTAGCTTGTAGCATATAGATAAAGTGATGTAATGTTATAATGGATTTCAATAGTCTTGGAATTACACCTCCATAGATTAGAGAAAATTGGAATCAGCCTATCTATAAAGTCCCAAGAATAGCATAGATGGATATTACATCATTTTAGATGAACATTCTGCATACTACAAAAGTACATGTCCAGGGACCATATTAGTTTAATTTCATTAGAAACATAGAAAAAAATATTCTAGTATAGTGAATGATCTTTAATGCTTACCACAATGATATTCAAATTTAGAAATCCTATATAAGACCATTCATCATAATCTTGAAAAGGTACACATAAGAGATGGTGAGATTATATGATCAATAATTGTCAATAATGTAGATACATAACCATTACATGACCATAAGCGTATAATAAAATGTGAATAACAAATGAAAATCATACGTTGTATATCAAATATCATATAAATTAGTCATAGAAAAAATATTGGTAGTTCATAAGACAAGAATCATAAGTAAATCTAGATCATAAGATATGAAAGCATTACTTATAGATATGAAATAGAATTATGGTAGACAGATAAGACATTAAAATAATTCCCATTGAATCTAGGATCATTGAAAAAAAATTATTAGCGAACATTATGGGTGTTTCACCTACAATAAAGCACACATCACTACAACATTCATAGTCTATTCCTTATAATGTATTAGGTTACACTGTATTCCCATAGTGGATTGGGTTTCCCATTCCTCCCATATTGGAATAGGTTTCCCTATCACCCCATTGTTGATCAATCCTATCGACTGGTTTACCATAATTTTCTCATGTGATATAAATTGTTACCTAATTAATTATAGGGATATATATATATATATATGCCACCATTCACATAATGAAATCATATTTATGTGTTCCAAATGATACTAAAACATTCATCAAATCATGAACCATAAAAATATATGTGTATCATAAACATCATATCATAACACAAGAAATGAAATGGGTGTTATAAACAGGTAATTATATAATAACCTATGTAAAGGAGACAAGTTTTATAATCATTTAATCAATGTATAAATAGTGTAATGAATTAGGTTTCAAGAGCGTATAACCTGTTGAAGAGAAACTGGTGAAATAATCATTATTCTATTAAAACATAAAACATTTAATAAATAATATGAATGTAATTCTAGGATTTTATCACAAGTAAAGAATAGGTTATAGAGACATATGTCACCATAGATGGAAAATAATTTTAAATGATATTTTGAGAACATGTCTTGTGAAAAAATATTTCTTTTCATATAAAAAGGAGTTTTAAATAGAAAACATTTATGAAAACATTATTAATTGAAAATAGATTTAAAAACTTATAATTGAATATTTAAAAATAATGGAAATTATTCTTCTATAAAAAAATAATAAAATGAAATTAAAAAATGAAATTTTTAAGAAAATATTGTTTCCAAAGAAAACAAGTTTCTGACCAAAGAGAGAAATAAGGTCTGTTTGTCGTAAACACAATTTTTAATTATCTTAAATACCACAGAGTGATAATATTGAACAATTACTTGGATATATCATAAATAAAAATAGTATAATAAAATTAACTTTATTTTTTGATAGATGGATCATATAATTTTATCAATGGATTCAAAATCTTAAACAATCCCGATAAATGCGGAGATAACATCAATTGACTCTTACAACTTTGTAATCTTTAAATAATAATCTATGTGAGATAATATACTTACATGATGGTTAAAATATCAATAATATACCTATATTCATATATAACATGACAAGTGGATGTATATACACCATGTAAAATAATTATTGTGTATAATATTACTTTTGTCTCAAATATTGAAAATTGAGAAAAAAATTACATTAACAATTTTGTAACATTTGAACTGTAATCCCCATGAAAGAGAGATAATCAAATACTTATGTAAATACCCTTACATTTAAGGATGAGAACAAAATAATACATTATGAGTAGTATTTGTCAAATAAAATATAAATTATTGGTGAATATGGCATGTATCTCACATATATAAAAGTTGAGATGAAATTCGCGTAAAACATGAGTAACTTTTTAATCATGAGACCGATGATGGAATAACACTAGTTTGAACATTGAATATCATTAAATAAATGAAATTGATGATACAATATTTCATAATGTAAAATATACATGACAAAATAAGAATAAGTGGTGAATATAGCATAAATCACATAGAAATAAAAGTGATCTTAGAAAACCCTCACCTTATGGCTTGACTCTTGTTTTACTCATTCAAACCTCATTTTCATTGTAACGACCTAAATTATTTCAATGGAAAAATCCCTTCTTATATCTATGTCATTAAAACACAAAATAATGAACTACTAAGTGATAAGTGACATTTAAACATAATTTTGTCACCCCTATGTTTGGAATTTTAAAAATCCGACACACACGGTTGTGTTCAAGATAGTTTTTGGAGTCTAATGAAACAAAAATAATTTTTGGTGAATAGTAACCTACCCTTATGAATATTATCCTACCCTAATGAATAGTAATATGACCCTTATTAATAGTAAATAAGAGTAACATTAGCTATGAATAATAAAATAAAATTTAGACATCATAGAAAGTGATAATATGACCTTATTCAACATTTTTTGTATTTTATAAGTCATAAATAAATAATTAATATTTATTTCGCTGAAATGTTTTCAAAAATTATTGAATCAATGCCTAATAGTTTTTAGATAATTTTATAAGACCCTATGTAATTTTTGAAAGAACTACAAAATCAGTTTTAATTTTAAAAACTTTTTTAAGTAAAATTTGATTTTAATTAAATATTAAAATAATATTATTTATAATATTATTTTTAAAAAATGGACTTCATTTTTGGATTCTACATGTCGAGAAAAGGTTAGGGTAAAATTTTTGGGATTTTTCTTAGAAACTTGAATTTTTGGTGAATAGTAGAATACATTAATTTACCATATAAATACATTTTAATTAAAACACACTATTCCTGACATCACAAGTGATGTAAGCACCCAAATACCAAACTCACATGTATAATTTACTATTCTTAGTCATCCAAGACTCACTATTCCTTGTCTTAGATGAAATTAATAAACTAATCAATTTTATATTAAGGAAACCCCTCTCCCCTCCACTATAAAAGCCACCCTTCACTCCCTCTTTTCCTCACACCTCTCAAGCTCAAATCCTTCTCTGTACTCTGCACAAACACCTTCCCTAGCCCCTCCCCCATGTCCAAGAGCTTCTGGTCTCCTCAAAAGTCCAAGCATTGGCCCTTAAGGATGTTCTCAAGAGGAGGATTCTAAAGGTAATTTCTCTCCCTCTTCTCCTTTAATTTCCTTTCAAGTTCAAGTTCCTTTCTTGATCTCTCCCAACCTATCTTCATCCAAATTGTTTTGTAAATCTAGTATTATATATATAATGTAATATTATGATTCAAATGGTATATTATATAACCCCACACCCATTCCCTCTTCCTTTAATTTTATTAAAGGGAACGTTGTTCGTGAGGTGTTAAATTTATCACCTTCAAAAACGACATGTTCTCTTGTTCCATTTATACCTTAAATATGGTCATGAAACTATTTATATGGTTGAACCAGAATATTTTATATGTATTATGTTCTATTTTAAGTTCTGTAAATAACCTATGGCCTTATTACTATGTTAAATGTTAAAACAAGTTCGTTGTGATCCAAAAACCACCCAAATTAACCCAAATAACCATTATTAAAATCTTATCTAATGATTCGACCACTTGGATCTAATATAATTCACTATAAAATTATTTAAATCTACTGTAATATCATTAATAACATGTAATATGAGTTCTGGATGTTTTCCCATGATCTACTCAAACATCAATTTAAGAATACAAGTGAACCACTCCAGAAAACCATAAAAACGAACATCCCCAAACAATGTTTTTAAAATCTATAAGTCATCCAAAGGAACATAATATGAAATAATGAAACCTGAATGTACCCTATTAATGTATAAAAGGTTCTTTAATTTCTAATTAATGAATATAATGTCATTATACAGGACATTAAAGAGAATGAGTCATTTGAGTACAAGGTAAGGGGAAATTTGCGAACCCAACTTTCATCCTTCGGGTTCTCCCTCTTTCACTCCATTTTCGATAAGGTTACTCCTCAAAGATCATTTTCTCATCATTTACATTACTTTACTGGGATATACATGTTTGTCACTGGTTTTTATGCCCATCAAAATATTTTCCAAAAGAACTCTTCTTTCAAGATCTCACCTTTTAGCTCTCATTCAAGGTTGATGGTTCCTGTATCAAGTATGTTGTTCCCTTTTTCTTTTGGGAACCCAAAGCTTATGAAAGTTTTTTTATGATATGAAACCCAATACTTTCCATGGGTTATTTATGTACATGTTTGATATGTTTTCAATGTGGAAATCATGATAATGATAATGTTATGATGTGACGGGTGCGCCCGAAATTATATATCGTAATATGAGTGTTTAAATGTGACAGGTGCGCCCGGAAATATATAGTGCTCCAATGCATTGGGTAAAGTCATGAATCTCATGAGTAAATGTGAAATGATGTGTGAAAAAGATTATAGTTTTGGTCATAAGCATTTGTGGTAGTTAACCACTAAGACATGATGTTTCATTTTTATGCATTGCCACATTTCAAGTTTATTATTTATGCTCCTCTCACGTTCATGATATTTTTCCTATGTCATGATTATGCTCACCCCATGATATTTTGTTCTTATCTATCCTCTTACTAGGCTTCTAGATAACCCCATTTGATGTATATCCTCATGTGGATACAAGTACTAAGGAGATGACAAGTTCCACTAAGAAGCTATAGAAGAAGAAATTAAATGAATGTTTATGCTTGATGTTGTACTTGTTATGTGCAGTCCTAGTTTTCCCAAGACACTAAACCTCTGTATCCTCAATGCGTAATACTATTATGTTGTTTATCTTTGAAATTATGTAATATTAGTGTAGTAAAAGGCCGGGTCGCTATAGTTGGTATCAGAGGAAAGGTTTAGTTAATTTGGGAATTAGGATTAGTAAACACTAGAGAAAACCTCTAGCATAAGAATAAGTACAAATATGTACACAAGAATATTTACCTAGGGATCCCATAAGTTATTCTTTTAGTATAATTGTTTAAATGAATAATTTATTCATGAATTGTTTACTTATGTTTTGTTCTATCCTTTTATATTTTAGAAAATGGTGGGAACCAGGAGAAATCAGGCCAACAACTCTTGCAAGGGCTAATGCAACGATTGCCCAAATGACATCCCCAATGATTTTGGAGGTGGAGTTCAAAAATTCATGGTGATGCTTACACAATTATCTCGGGTTATAAATAATAACCATAATAATGGGGAACGTCCTCCTTCACCAAAGAGGGAGCAACTACCTATCAAATGTTTTATGCGGCAACGACCACCGACATTTTGTGGATCTTCCGATCCACTAGTTGCAGAATAGTGGGTCAACTCCTTGGAGAAGATATTTTCTGTTCTTCAATGTTCCGATATAGAGAAGGTGACTCTAGCCGTTTATCATCTAGATGGAGAAGCTGATCAATGGTGGGATTTCATTAAGAACACCAAGCCAAGGGAGGAAATTGAAGAGATGGAATGGGAAGACTTTAGGATAATGTTTCTTAATAATAACGTCACATGAACTCTTCACACGAAGATGGAGAGAGAATTCATAGAGCTCATGAAAAAAGAAGGAGAATCTATCACAACCTATGAAGAAAATTTCACAAGCCTCGCAAGGTATGCTTCTGGTTTTGTTATCAACAATGATAGAAAAATTGATTAATTATTTAGTGGATTAAAACCACATCTTTGAATGGCTCTTGTAATTCAAGACATTGGGAGTTATGATGAAGTTGTTAGGTGTTCTCTCAAAGTGGAGATAGAGTTTGGAGAATGGTCCCATGGCTATGGTGATACGAAAATAAAGATGGAGTTTCAAGCTGGTGGATCTAGTGACAAAGGTTGGAAGAAAAATCGACCCACATGCCAAAAATGTGGGAAGTTGCACCATGAAAACTGCCTCAAAAGTAATAGGAATGCATTAAGTGTGGGAAGGAAGGAAACCAAGCTCACGAGTGTCAAAAATACATGAAAAGGAAGGATAATGTAATCGATGAAAGGAGAGAACCACTCGTGGTTCAATGCTACAACTATACGGAGCTAGGGCACTATTTAAACCAGTGCACTAAACCTCGAGCTATTGAGGGTAATTAGTGCCTACAACCACCAAAGAAAAAGGAACAAGGGATGGTTTATGCCATCACTACTTCTGAGGTGGATCATGATAATGAAGTCATACAAGGTACACTTACTATTCACTCAAGAATTGAAAAAGTCTTATTTGATTCTGGTTCTACACATTCCTTTATATCTTGCAAGTTTTCTAGAAATGTACAATCGAAGCTCAGAAACCTTGAATAAGAGATATCTATAAAAACACCAAGTGGTGCAATCATTGCAACCCAAGTGTTTTATTCTTCTCTTGTTGATGTATATGGGAAGATTCTTCCAGAAAATCTCGTAATACTTCCCTTGGTGGAATTTGACGCTATAATGGGAATGGATTTGCTCTTGTTATATAGAGAACATATCAACTGTCGGGAAAAGGAAATATATCTTCATATTCGGAACAATCCCATGATCCTCTACAAATTCAAGGATGATCATGAATATCCTTTGAAAAATCCTTAAATGGTGTGGGTGTTGATTCCCTATGAAGAAGCTTACCTCCCCCAAATGGTTGAGTCGAGGGAAAGTGCCAACCTTGAGGAAATTCCAATCGTGAGGGAATACAATGATGTATTTCTTGAAGAGTTACCCATAATTCTCCCGGATCGTGATGTAGAGTTCTCAATTGAACTCATACCCGGAGCTACTCCTATCTCGACGTTCCCCTATAGGATGTCTCCTATCAAATTGGAGGAGTTAAAGAAGCAGCTACAAGAGCATCTGGACAAGTGGTTCATACGCCCTAGTGCATCACCTTGGGGTGCGCCAGTGCTCTTTGTAAAGAAGAAGGATGGAACCATGCGGCTATGTATCGATTATCGTGAACTCGACAAGATCACCATAAAGAACAAGTATCCTCTCCAAAGGATTGATGACTTGTTCGGCCAGTTAAGAGGAGCTAAATACTTCTCAAAGGTGGATCTTCATTCTAGATATCATCAAGTAAAGGTGAAGAAGGAAGATATTCAGAAGACTGCCTTTTGTACAAGGTATGGGCACTATGAGTTTTTGGTGATGCCCTTCAGACTTACTAATTCCCCTACAATCTTCATGGATTTGATGAATAGATTATTTAAACATTTCCTCAACGAATTTATTGTAGTGTTCATTGATTATATTCTCATCTACTCCAAGAGCAAGGAGGAACATGAAGAATATCTAAGACTTGTGTTGGAGACATTGAGAAAAGAGAAGTTGTACACAATGATCAGTAAGTGTGACTTTTGGATGAATCAAGTCACGTTCTTTGGACATGTGATCACAAGTGAGGAAATTTCTGTGGACCCTTCAAAGGAAAAGGTTATTGAGGAATGGCCCATGCCCTCTAGTGTCACAGAAATCCGTAGTATTCTTGGATTAGCTGGGTACCATCGACATTTTGTGAGAAACTTCTCACGATTGTCATGCCCACTGACTAAGTTAACAAGGAAAGGGGTAAAGTATGTATAGACGGAAGAATGTGAGGGAAGCTTTAAGGAGCTAAAGAAAAGGCTAATCACTGTACTTGTACTCACACTACCGAAAAGTGGATAAAGTTTTGTGATATACAGTGATGCATCAAAGAAAGGATTGGGTTGTGTACTCTTGAAAAATGATAATGTGATGGCCTACGCCTCATGATAGTTGAAGATCCATGAGCAGAACTACCCAACGCATGATCTATAGCTGGCAGCCGTGATTTTTGCCTTGAAAATCTGGCGGCACTACCTTTATTGAGAGAAGTGTGACATATACACCGACCACAAGAGCCTAAAGTATATATTCACACAAAAGGAGCTCAACATGCGTCAAAGGAGATGGTTAGAGATAATCAAGTATTACGATTGCTCTATTCACTATCATCCTGGAAAGGCGAACAAGGTAGCTGATGCTCTAAGTAGAAAAGAACCTGCTACTCTATCCATTTAGTGGATTGAGAAAGACCCTATCTTCTGGGATATGCAATGGATGGAGTTGGGAATCATAAGGGCAGGGGATACATCCTAACTTGACCAAATGATTGCGCAACCATACATCCAAGAGAAGATTCAGGAAGCACAAAGGGATGATGTGGAGATACAAAAGAGGGTGAATGCAGTAAAGGAAGGTAAGCTGCAAGAGTTCCATATCGATGATGATGGTGTGATTCGGTTTGGAATGGAGCTTTGTATGCCTTCATCTCCCGTGATAAAGAAGGAGCTCTTGGATAATGCACATAGCTCAACTTTCTATATCCATCCTGGAAGTACCAAGATGTATCATGATCTCCGAGAGCACTTCTGGTGGGATAACATGAAGAAGAAGATTGCAGAATATATATCAAGGTGATTGGTATGTCAGCAAGTTAAAGATGAGCGGCAAAATTCCAAAGGTATGAGGCAGCAATTGCCTATACCCATGTGGAAATGGGAAAATGTTACTATGGACTTTGTCATGGGTCTCCCGAAGACGTTAAAGGGAAATAATGTGATATGGGTTGTGGTTGATCGACTAACCAAGACTGCCCATTTTATCGCTATTCGGGAGGACCTATCACTTGAACAACATGCAAGGATATATGTGAAGGAAGTAGTGAGATTTCACGGTGTTCCACTCTCGATTATCTCTGATCGTGATCCAAGGTTCACATCAAAGTTCTAGAGGAGCCTTCAACATTCATTGAGTACTGAATTAAATTTCAGCACGGCCTATCACCCCCAAACTGATGGCCATTCTGAAAGGACTATTCAGATGCTTGAAGATATGTTAAGAGCCTTCTCTCTTGAATTCAAAGGTGGTTTGGATCAGCATCTCCAATTGAATGAGTTCTCATACAACAATAACTTCCACTCGAGTATTTAGATGGCTTCATATGAAGATCTTTATGGGATGCGATGTAGAACTTCAACCTATTGGGATGAAATTGGAGAATGAAAGCTACTTGGTCCCGATCTTGTTCAAGGGATGATAGAGAAGGTTCAAGTCATCCAGAAACACATCAAAGCTGCTCAAAGTCAGCAAAAGAGCTATTCTGACAACCTTCGAAGGGACTTAGAGTTCGACGTTGGAGATAAAGTCTTCCTTCGAATATCTCCATGGAAGAGAGTCATTAGATTTGGGTAGAAAGGGAAGCTAAGTCCAAGGAACATTGGCCCCTTTGAGATCCTTGATCGAATAGGAGCCATGGCCTATCATCTGGAACTTCCACCGAATATGGCTCAAGTTCATGATGTGTTTCACGTATGACTACTGAGGAAGTACATACCAGACACCTCACATGTACTAAACTCAGAGGTGGTACAGCTGGAGGATGATCTCTCCTATGAGGAGCAGCCGGTAAAAAATTTGGACTGAAGTGTTAAGGTTCTACGCAAAAGACAACCCGCCTTGTCAAAGTGTTGTGGAGGAACCATATGTTTGAGGAAGTAACTTGGGAACCAGAAGAGGAAATGAAGGAGAAGTACCCACACCTGTTTGTGTAAAGTAAAATTTAGGGGGCCAAATTTCTTAAGGGGGGAAGAATGTAATGACCCAAAGTATTTCAATGGAAAATTCCCTACTTATATCTATGTCATAAAAACACAAAATAATGAACTACTAAGTGATAAGTGACCTTTAAACATAATTTTGTCACCCCTATGTTTGGAATTTTAAAAATCTGACTTACATGGTTGTGTTCAAGATAGTTTTCTGAGTCTAATGAATAAAAAATAATTTTTTGTGAATAGTAACATACCCTTACGAATAGTAACCTACCCTTATGAATAGTAATATGACCCTTATGAATAGTAATTAAGAGTAACATTACCTATGAATAATAAAATAAAATTTAGACATCATATTAAGTGATAATTTTGCCTATGTCATGATTATGCTCACCCCATGATATTTTGTTCTTATTTATCCTCTTACTGGGCTTCTAGATCACCCCTTTTGATGTATATCCTCAGGTGGATACATGTACGAAGGAGAGGACAAGTGCCACTAAGAAGAAATAGAATAAGAAATTAAATGAATGTTTATGCTTGATGTTGTACTTGTTATGTGTAGCCATAGTTTTCCCAAGACACTTAACCAATGGATCCTCAATGTGTAATACTATTTTGTTATTTATCATTCAAATGATGTAATATTAATGTAAGAAAAGGATGGGTCACTATATTCATTGGGTAAATTCGTTGGTTTTTCTACAAAGGGTTCACATGGTTGGATTTGTACACAATGTGAGGCCTCTAGGGTGAAGGTAGTGAAGATGGGAGGAAATTTTTGAAGGATTTGGTTGAGCTAAATGTCATGATAGTTGTGAATATATAAGGGGTCCGAGTAACCTTTTATGGAGGAGGGGGAGATAATTCATGTAAATATAAAAAGGTAAACATTATTGAGAGGTATAACTTTAATAATGTGCCTCTATTAATTTTTCATTGTAAGCATAATGGAGGATATGGTATAAATATGACTAGATAATGTCTTTTAGAGATGTGTCTAGGTAATTTATCCCTTATGTTATTGTGTAATAACTAAGTAAACTTGTTTTTACCTTAATCATTTTAATTAATTTTTATTAAATTCACTAATATTTTTGGTGAATAACTATGTCAACCATATAAGAAATTACAAATTATGATGATTTTAAATTTTTAATCCATTTTTCCAAATCCTTAAAATAGGAATAGATGAAATTAATTTAAAATTAATCATATAGACAAAACGAGGCAACATATTTTTAAAGATAAAATGTTCAGAAGTTTGAAATAATTTTGTTACCAATTTCAATGTAAAGTATATTAAAATGAACTAATTTGAATTAAAAGATTTATATTTGATCTAAATATACTTTAAAAACCATTTAAACTATAGTTATACAAATAAATATAAATTTTAATAAAATGCATATTTAAATTAAAATTAAGTGTTAATCACTATTCATAAAAATGAAACATATTAGAATAATAAAAAAATTCTCCCAAAATATATATTAATATTACTGTTTAAAAATAATATTTATTTTTTTCAATTAAAATGTTTTAAATTTAAAATAGTAGATTTATAATAGGTGTTTCATTAAATAGCTATAAACCTAATTTTTTGAAAAATATATACTTTTAAACATGAAATATTATTTATTCTTATCTAATGTCATAAAAAATTTATGATAAAGGTTAAATAGTTGATTTAATATGTAATATATATTTTTCAGTAAAATCGTTCATAAAGAGTTTTTAATAAATTTTTTGTTGTAAAATGTGTTTAATAGTATAAATATAGTTTTTTATGAAGTGACTTCCTTTAAAAAGGGTTTTATTTTAATTTATAGTTAATTGGTCACAAATAATTCTTCTTATTCACATGTATAAACCATATTTTCATTATTTAATTAATTTAATTCATAATATCCATTGTAACTACTAGGTGAAAACTATAATAGTTGTTTAATAGTAATATTAATAGTACATTATGGTTTGGAAAAACTATATAATTCATGTAACGTGAGCTATCGAATGAACTCAGTAGTATGTGTAACACAAGGAAAACATAGTATTATTGGTACTTAAAGACACTATATGTGTTTCATAAAGTGTAAGAATAACATTGTATTTCATGTAACGTAAGCCAAACATAATGATTTTGTATAACACAAACTATATTCATTATTGCGTGAAATGCTAAATATAGAAAAGATGAAATTAATATGAATAAAATTCAAACAAATTCTGGGTCATACATTATACCTCCCTAAAATTAATTCCACCCATGAAATTTTTTAGGGTTATAAAATTTTTAGTACTCTAATGTCCCTTTTACAGAAACCAACTTCATAAAAATGAATAATAATAATTCCTTTAGAAAATGAAAATTTGGAAATATAATAGTTACCCAATGTACCTCGTACCTAGGATTAAGCATATTAAAAAATAATTGGAATGTGAAAACAAGGAAATGGAAGAGAAATATAACTATCATTTTTTAATGGATAGTGATAGAGAACAAGGATAGCATAAATTTAATGATCAAACATACATTCCATAAGGAGGCTTTAAAAATGAAATTGGTGTCATCAATTATATTGATAATGGAACAATAGATTGTTTCAAGACCATTTTTTCTAAATATGAAGAGTTTTCATGATAATATATTATTAATTTATTTCACCATAATCTCACCCTTTGATATTCCTTATTCAATTTCATCTTCATCTATTATTCCAGGAAATAAAGTTTAATTTTTTATTCCTAATGCATTAGAAAATCATGAGATCTATAAATAGAATGATAGTTCATTCTGTATATATTTATAAAAAAAAATTATAACATGTTATATAATATGAATAAATTCTTATAAAGAGATAAATACAATAATCTATAAAACCTCATCTCATGTATAACATAAAACATTCCGTAAATGGTTAATCTCATAACCCTTATGAAAGACGAAAATCAAAAACATTAGAAAGAATTTCTCTAAATTTATACAAATAATCATAATATTCAACCACCATATATCACATGGTACATCTTATTTTTCACATACCAAAAATGTGAATTCATTCAACATTTATTCTCTAGAAACATTGTAATAACAAAAATTACCATAAAACCCTATTGACACAATACATTCTTAATTATTACAAAGATTACTATATATATTCCTTAAATCAAAACGGTTTTAAAATTCATCTTTGATAATATAGGCCACATTGTAAAAAAATCCTAAATTAGTTATATGGTAATCATTACTGCCCAATTTACATATTCATATCAAACATACCTTTATCCAAACATCATTATATCAACATCATGAAAATATTAAGGGTTATATTTCACCAAATAATGTATTTCCATGAATATCACCTTTCCATTAATTCACTTATATAGTCTCTCAAATATATTCATCGTATTATTTTAAATAATTTGAGAAACACATAAAATGAAATATCCTAATATATATTTTACACTTCATATAATATTATTCTTGAATCCAAATACATAAAAACACTGATTATTCCACTTTATTCATAATCTATTAACAAGTATTCCTCATCCTATTCCTTAACACCCTCTTTCCTATCAAATTTCACCTATTGTCTCATCATCATCATCATCAATATAATCATTACTCATTCCGAATTAATGATTCTCTTTAAGATCTTTCCACTACTAACATTGATTTTCAGAAATCCCATTCATTCAATATTTAAATCATTTAACTATCGATGATGTTGTAGGGAGTCCAATATTCTCATTAATTGCGTTAAAAAATTCATTATCCTTTTGTAGTTACATTATTTGTTTCAATCATTTCCATATTAAATAAATATTCCCTTTCCTCTAAGGGAGCCATTTGGGGGACTTTTCCCAAATTCTTGACATGTTAGAAAATAAATCTTATTTCCTATATGGTATCCATTACAAAAATTCTTAGTGAACTTTATCGATCTCTTATTTTATGATTCTGAGATTTTTTTAAGGTACACTTTGATAATCATGTTTTGTAAAAAAAAATATTAGGAATGATCACAACCTCCTTAACTCCAATGATCATCCCATATAACTACTCAACAAAAAATTCATTATCACATTCAATGTTTGCTCAGTTACTTCTAGATTTCACCGTTCAAGGAAACAATAAATCATAGTGTGGGCAATACTTATCATAGAAAAAACCACATAATAATAAAAAATCACTTATAAGGCATTTAAATTATGATTACTTCTTTAATCTAAGACAACATGGTCTAATAATTAGATACATCCAAGGAAATATCCTTAGAAATATCCCTAGGGGTCTCACCAAATTTTTATCATCCTAGTTTATAAAGGATGACTACACCATACCATTCATACTAACTATAGCGACCCATGATTGACATACATAGATATTACATCACTTTATATGAGTATTTATCATATTAAAAAAGTCCATGACATGGTACCACAATAGAATAGTGTCTTCAGAATCCTGGAAGCCAATATTCTAGTCAATTTAATGATCTTCAATATTTAACACAAAGTTATTCCAATTTAGTACTTTTACTTAAAACAATTTTTCACAATCAAGAGTATGTAACACAAGAAATAGTGATCTCAGATGATAAGTAAGGGTAAATAAAGGATATTTTTAAGAATAACGTGATCGTAAGGGAATGATAACATGAAAATAACATTTGAAGATCATATCCAACATATCAATGATCATATACATGAGTCATCAAATGTATATTTTCAGTTCATAAGACCTGAATCATATAGGAACCACAAGAATAAGTAATGAAAGAACAACTTATGAACAAGAAATGAAATTGTGGTTGACTCAAAGGCATATAAAACCAATCCCTATAAATCATGGAAAATTTCCAAAACATATCAAGTAACTTTGTGGGGTACAAACATACTGGTCATGAAACACTAGCATCCCATGGTATATTCCTTTCCTTATAGAGGTTCTGGTTACATCTTCTTCACATAGTTGATCAGGTTTCCCCTTCTTTCCAAAGTGGATTGGTTTTCCCCTTCATCCCATGGTTAATTAAGCCTGTTAAATTGTTTCCCAAAATTATCTCATGGGATATAAATCCTTACCCAATGCATTAGATGGAGGTATAGCATGCACCCATCCCAAAATGAAATAATACGCACGTGTGCGAAAAGATAATAAAAAATTCATCATATCATGACTGATAAAAAGATATGGGTATCATAATCATCATATTATAACCCATGAAATGAAATTAGTATTATAAAAATTTCAAAATATCATAAAAAGTTTCAAAGAGATATTTTTTATAATAATTTCATCAAATCATAACCGATAAAATGAATTTAGTTTCAAAAGCATAAACCCCATTAAAGAGAAACGAGTGTTGTAAACATTATGCAATCCAAAAAATAACCAATTTAAGAAATAATATAAATCATATTCTTAGATAATATAACCCATAAGGAATAAGTGACACCAATGAATGTCATCATATATAGAAATTATTTTTTATATATCTTTTTGGAACAATTTTTGAGGGAAAATATATTTTCTTCAATGAAAAAAAAAATTAAACTTAAAAAAATTTGGAAAACATTTTATTTGAAAATAGATTTAAAAAATAAAAATTATTATTTGAAAATAATTTAAATAATTATTATTAATAATAATCTTAAAATATAATTTATGATTTTTTTATAATATTAGTAAAAACCTGTTTTTGGAATAAAACATATTTCTGACCGAAGAGAAAGATAAGGTCTGTTTCTAACAAATTTTTTTTAATAATTATCTTAATTACTAAAAAGTGGAAAAAATGGTACACTTCCATAGAGATATCAGAAAAAACCAATTGTGAATAAAATTCATGAGAGTTATTGATATGTGGATCGTAAGATTATAAATATGGAAGCATAATCATAAACAATCATGATAAGTGATAAGGTTGTAGCAATAGTCTCATACGACGTTGGTTTCCAAGAATTGTAATACCAATAAGATTATAACTTTACATTAACCTTAAAATATCCTGAAGATGAGAAAATTCATGATAAAACATTTCAACTGGTATTTTATAAACCATGTAAAATAATTTAGATGCATAACAATAACAAGAGTCTCAAAGAAGGAAATTTGAGACAAAATTACCTTACCTATTTGGTAACATTAGAATAGTAAACCCCATGAAAGAGATATTATTTAAGGGATATGTAAATTCCACTAAAATTAAGTATAATAATCATAGAATACATTCATGGGGTGTGTATACACTGACCCAAATAACTTAGTGGTGAATATGTGATGTATCTCATAGATATAAAAATTGAGATGAAATTTCCTTACTACTTGTGTAACTTTTGAATCCTGAGATCCATTAAATAATAACATCAATTAGATCATTGAATATCATAAAAAAATAGAAATTAATTATATAAAATATCATAGAGATCTATATAGACCAAAAAACAAGAACAAGTGTTGAATATAGCATACATATCATAGAAATTAAAGTGATACCATAAAACCCTTACAATATGTCTTGACTCTCGCCACATATTCAATCCTTCTATTCTTTGTATAACTCCTCTGGGTTCGCATCAAGGGGATTCATTGGTTGGATTTATGCTAAAAATTTGGAATCTGGGATGATTTTAGGGATGTTGGGAGGAGATATGTGTATGTACTAGCTGAACTGAAGGTCTTGAGTGGTTTGAGGAAGTGAGGGGACTGAGTTCCCCTCTATAGTAGAAGATGAGTAAATTTTTAGTATATATTAAATGGTAAACACTGTTAGTATATCTCTAAGACATCATGTTCTTTAAAAATAGTCAATTTTTTATTAGAGGGAGTATATTGTCAAAATATGTCCAGCCAATGGATTTTCCACATGTGTGTAGGTGATTTGGCACCTCAAGTGAAATACGAAAAACTAAGTCAACTCATTTTTAACTTAATAAATGTAGTTAATATTTATTTAATTCACAAATAATTGGAGTAAAAACTAATATTATCTGAAAAGAAATTTTAAATTATTATGAATCCAAATATTTAATCTATTTCCAATATATAATTAGAGAAGTGGCAGAAATTGATTTAAAAATTATCCCGCAGATGATAGTAGACAATGGGTTTTAAAAAAAATTTCTAAATGTTTGAAATGATTTTATATCAAATTTCTATGTGAACAAGATTAAAATGACCTATATTTCATTGATATTTTTATAATTGATGAAATTATAAATTAAAACCAATATTAAATATAATTTCAATATATATATAAATTATATGAAAATGTAATTTTCAATTAAAATTTAGTGTTCTACACTATTCACCAGAAAAATTAAAATTTCATATAAAAATAATCATAATTTACCCAATGTAAATCATGAAATTCTTATATAAAAAATACGTTCTTTTGAAATAAATGTTTATAAAACTTTAAAATTTATATTTAAAATAGGTGTTCTATTAAAAGTCATAATATTGGATTTATTATTATATCTTGTCTAAAAAACACATATGACGAATGTTAAATAGATGACCAAATATATAATATATATTTTCAATTAAATTTATCCATCATAATTTTGTTACAAAATTTATTTAGGTAAAACCTATTTGGTTTTATACATATAGTTTTCTAGCAAAATATTTCCTCTAAAAGTGATTAATTTTCATTTCTAATTTATTGGTAACTAAATAATTCTTTTTATTCTCATGTGTAAACCATATTTTAATAAATTAATCATATTAATATCCTCAATTCCAATGGATATGATAAAAATATAATATTATTTTATTGAAAATATTAATTTTACATCATTGTCCGTAAAACATGGTCTTGCATGTAACACAAGCTATCAAATAAACTTAACACTGTTTGTAACATAAGACAAACTTGGTTTTGTTTATACTGAAAGATAATATAAGTGTTTTATGTAGAAAAACATTAGTTTTTTGTTTCATGTAACACAAACCCAACTTATTTTTATCTTATAACAGATTATATATTCAATATTTTGTGAAATGAAGAATACTGAAAATATTAACTTAATTAAAAAAATTTCAAAACAATTGTGAGGTGATAAAATATTAGTCTAAAAAAATGTAAAAATCATCTTCTAGGGGAAGAACCGTCTCAGAGGCCGAGTGAAATTCAATGATATTGACAATTAGGTAGACGACTAGTATCAGAAGAAAGGTCTTCTTGGGAGAGGGATACAGATGCCTTGTAGTTTTACATAGTGTAATGAGGATGACAAACACATAGTTTTACATTGTATGGTGAGGAAGGTGAATTTTATATTTAACTTCTTCTGACCAAGACACATCCCATAGTTTATCATAATGTGTCTGAGTTGTGGTACATGGGGATTATGCATCTATCTTTATATTTTTTCTTCTAAATGTTAGGTCAAGAGGGATTCATGTGTTCATTGTTGTGGGTAGAATAGTAGTTTAACATCATGAAAAAAGAAATTGTGAACTGAAATGAATGATACCCATTCCTCGATAGTATTTTAGGGGAAATGAGGGTAACATGATGGGAAATTAAGCCCTAATAATAAAAAATTTAAGGTAGGTCGGATATAGTTTAGGGTCATGTTTCTTAGACCTTAGGAATGGTGTTTTGAAGGAATTTATGAAACATCATAGTTAAGTTACCCAATATGTGTGGAGGGGGCCTAGGATACCACCTAATGTTGTGAAGAATTACCCTGATACAACCCTTTTAATGTTTAATGTTATATTGATATGTCTATGAAACACCTCATATTGACATGAATATGGTGGTGAGTTTAAAATCCCAATGTGAATATAGGGATAAGGGGGCACAGTGACACATAATGCATTTTTATGGCGACTCGTACACATTTTAGAGTCATAATTTGTGGACATGGGTTTGAATCCTAGTTTATGGACATAAAATTAGACCATGGGGCACAAAGAAGCACTCAATATGGACCTAAAGAGTATAAAATAGACATGAATAGGCCCAAGGAATCTCTCACTCCATGCAGAATAAATTGGCCATGATGGAAATAGTTTAATTTTATAATGCTTGCACTATAGATTTTAGTGTAGGGATATAAACTTTGGGCCTCGAAACCAGGAAAGGAAGTGTTTGTGTGATGGGTCACTGGAGGGTGTAGACCCCTGATAACATATTTGGGAATCACTACCTATCTCTTGAGTATGTGAATTAGGTCACATGTTTTTTTGTATAGAAAATGTTTAGCGACATGTTTCTTGAACATTGGGGGAAGGTTTTTTCCAAGGGTACATATGTTGCATCAAAAAGGAAAATCTCAAAGTTAATGGGGCTATGGAGGCTCACATACCACACTAGTATCAAGAAACACAAAATACATATTTTATGAACATAATTATTGTACAATAATTGAATCCAGTGGGACCAAGGGTTGATAATTTTTTACTTTGAAAAGATATGAGTTTTCTAGGTTTCCCTACATATCCTCTGATAATGGGAATCAATCCATATGAAGTTATCAAACACGACATGGTTGGTGGCCAACACCGATGGGGGAAATCCACTCTAGTGATTTAATTGAGGAATCCCATTGTTTTCATGGGGAATCCAATTTTATGAGCATGGGATATGGTTTTTCAACCATCCCATCTTTATCATATGAGGCATCCAGGTTTATATCAATGTAGATATCATAGGTTTTTTAAAGGTATCCTGTTTATAAATTGGGTAAAATCATTGTTTAAGTTATTTCATTGAGCATGAATTTTAATCATTCAATTATCATTCACGGAATATTGTTTTTATATAGGTTGGAATTATTTCTGAGTCAAAGGAGTTTTTAACATTTCTATGTTAATACTATATTTTAACGTCATGAACTAGGGCTATTGTGTTGTATAGTTTAATTTCTCACAAATCAGACTGTATAGTTTATTCTTGTCTACTGGAATAGTTCCCGAAACATGGTGTTTAGTATCTTAGATGGGTATGTGTAGTGTAGTTTCATCACAAACTCAAAAATAATGGGGACCCAGTTGGCCCAACACCACACAACACATTCATGATATAACTCACACCGAGTTTAATGTAGTCCCCATTCTTGACGTAGAATTCTAGTTTATATTTATAACATTCGGACCCTATAATCTTAGTCTGAGGTCATGGTGTTTGGACCAATCACATAATTTAACATTATGCGATCAGGATGTGGACACAGATTTTAATATAATATGGGGAATATGATGGTTGTTTTGTAGTATAAATTCACTCAAATAGAAAATATCTCATTGTTTAATTATATGTATATGTGATGTAATAGGCTCCTTACATAAAGTACAACATGAGAAACAAGTAGTTGGTTGGAGGTGTGATACACTATCAATCCATGGTGATTAAAGTGTAAGAACTATTGGAATAGACCTTATTAATGATGTATAGTTCTTACCACTTGGGACTTAACATTGGCAGCTTTTTTCCATGTGTCATTAGCATCCTAAGATCTTGGAAAATATCTCCCTGAATATAGTAGCATAAGAAAAACCTTTTTATTGAATGCTATCATTTTCCACTTCAGGTTCCTCTATAGATTATAAAATTCCTAGATCTTATTCGTTTCAAGGGATTATAGCCCAGCTATCTGGACATAAACTATTATTTTTTCCATGTTATGATCATTGATAGCTATTTGATGTGATGGAAACTGAACCTCATTTTGTATGATGACATATGTTTCATATACTAGAGAATATGGATTCACTTGGGTGTATTTTGGGTCATTATCTGATAGGCCCATAGGGCATTGGGCAGTCTTTCTAGCCACATTTTTTTTGTTCTGTCCAAAATTATTTTAGAAAATATTAGATAGGGTTAATTTTTTGTGTACAAATGGTACTTTTGAGAAATATATACAATATTATATAAAACATTGGTTTTTATTATAAATATTATAAATAAATTCTTATAATTTATGATTATATCAGTTCCTTATCTATAAATGATTAGGAAATTATATTGATAAGAGTTATTATTTTATATGATAAAATAGAAAGTATATTTTCAATGATTTTAATTTAAGGAAATAATGATTTTTTAAAATAATTAATAATTTAATAAAATATTATATTCAAATTGATTTTATAAATAATAAATGTGTATATAATTTTTATGAATTCAAATGTAATTTTTATTAAGGCTTGAAAACTATTTTTTCCAAAACTATTGATTTTTCAATAAATTATGGATTTCATTTTAAAATTATAAATTCACATATTTAGAAAATTATATAGAGAAAACAAATAATATTTTTTGAATCAGGATGTTGGAATTATCTAACGGTGAATTTTTCATTATTTTCTAAGAGAATCAAATTGTTGGATAATACATTAAATACCGTATAAACAAAATTGGTGTTTTATGACATCATATTGTCCCCCAAAATGATGTAATAAATACTAAAATTAGTATTATAGTCCCAAAATATTTTTTCCATTAAAATAATGTGATTTTTTTTACTAATTTTATAAATCCTTAGTGATTCCTCTAAAATTTATATAATACAAAAATATTTTAAATTCATTTATTTATTAATGTGACTTCCCTCCAAATAATTAAGGATAATATTTTAATATGTTCTATAATTGGCATTATTAAATAATTTTTTCCGCTACCCATTGCTAAAAACCATGGGAAAAAACATGGGAATATTTGTAGTTTTGAATATTTAATATATAGATTCTAAAAACTATGTTTTTTTAAATATTAAAGAATTCCCCTCTTATTTACAATAAAAACAAAACCATGATCCCACTTCTCTTCAATAAATGTTTTTAGATAATTACCCTGCACTACCCTACCCTTTATATAATCCTCACAAAGTTCCCCAATCTGTCAATAATCCCTATATATTATATTAAAGTCACACACTCAAGTTAGCGATTCCTTCCTTTTCAATTTTTATTGATGTTTATTCACATTGTTATACCATTTTATTTTCAAATAAAATGATGGGTTTTTATTTTACTCATCCCCTATACATACATATTTATTTTTTAATGATGATATTCTAATTACTCTTTATTTAATGCCTTCCGTGTACACCTGTTACCATGTTGAAATTCATTAAGGGATATCCATCTTCTTATTTCTATTCAAGTATTTCTCCCATGTTATGCATCTAAATTATAATTTTTATGTTAGGATATTATGTTCCTTGATCCCCTTAAAATCTATTTCATGTATAAACTATTAGAGGAACCTTTATCTATCATCATCCCAACTTACTAATTCTCATATGATGACGATATGCTGTCAAAATTGCACCATGATTTTTCAACCCTAAATCATCGTGTAGTGAATACCGTACCCATTTCTATATCATGGGTATTCACTATAATGAACATATACTAATTTAATTTTACATAAATTTATGTATTATGCATTCCTTAATTGTGAAATGACTTATGCTATTGAATGATTCCATGTTTTATTATCCATTGGCCACATTAATGCATGAAATGAAATGTTCATGAAGGGTTCCCTTGGATAGCACTCCAATTCATTTGGTAATTTTCAGTACCATGATACACCATGTAAAATAAGGGTTTTCTCAATATAATCTATGTGAAATTATGTTTTAATCACTCTAATTCATGTGCAATGTGGGTTTACGGATGCTAATCCATGTGAAATTAGCCTTGGATCTTGTTAACAACATGTTGTATGCTGTATCCAAATTTCCATGTTATGATAATCATGTTATATCATGCCTTCATTTTCAGGTTTCTTTTATGATCCACTTATATTCCAATTTCCTAACATGTATTTTATTCTTCATGTTATGCATTTTTTAATCCCTTACTAGGATTTATTACTGACCCTTTTTTTATTTATGTCCTCAGGTTTTCCCATGAAATGATATGTATAAAGGAATATTGTGGTCATGTAAAATAAGTTTTCAATAAAGATGTTGTATTTTTATGTCTTAAGCTGTTATTTAATGTTTCTAATCCCCATATACACTATACATATTAATCTTCTTGTTTTTATTAAGTGTATTTTTCGGTAATAAATCTTGTTTAAGTTTGTAATAAAGGGAAAGTTTGTTATAGTTGGTAATAAATGATAAGTTTTGTTATTTTTGGGATTATGGTTATAAACTCCAGGGAATGCCTTAAGGATAAGACTATGTAAAAGAAAATAGTACCAAAATTTTGGTGAGTATAGAGAAAGTGGATTGTCAAGAAAATATATCCCTGCCTCGATATGAACAAGTATAGGTTGCTCTATCATAGATATATCTAGTGGAAAACCCCAAAAACACTGCATTGAGCTAGACTCGAATGAGAATGGTGAATGATAACTGTCCTTGCTGCACTATTGGATCAAAACCCATGGGGAATATTCTTTTGAAAATTCATAAGCTTAGTATGAACCATTATTAAAGGAATAAAAAAATCCCCTAACAATATATGTTTTTAAGTGGATCATAGATATCATAGATTGATGCTTAAAAATTCATAAGTTAATGAAATCAATGCAATTTATATGTTATACCTTTTTTTCACAGCATTGTACTCATGTGTTTAATAGATTGAAATACATACTATTGATTTTCATTTTATTCTAGCTAATGTCCAGTAATAGGAGGACTCGGAAAAACAATCGATGTGAAGATCAACATGATGACTATTCTAATGAGATTCCCAATTTGATGGGGTCAGGAATTTAAAAATTGTCATGATACTCTCTCAGTTAACATGTGCTTTAAATATAAAAATGGTTCAAGTGGAACATCCAACCCCCCACCAGAAAGAACAAGACGTAATCATGAGCTTTGTGAGGCAAAGACAACCTACTTTTAATGGATCATCTGATCCCTCAATCATTGAACAATTGATCCACCCCATTGAGAAGATATTCACTATCCTTCAATGATCTGAACAAGAGAATATTATTCTGGATGCTTATCATATGGGGAGTCAATATAATCAATGGTGTACATTGATCAAAAAATTAATTCCTAAGGAAGATATTGAGGTGTTTTAATGGAAGTATTTCCATAAAATTTATTTCAATGAATATTTTCAACGTACCCTTCAACATAAGATACAAAGGTAGTTACTATACCTTAATGAAAATTTGAGGAATCCATCAGAGATTCCAAGGAAAATATCGCATGTATTAAATGATACACCACTGGCTTTGTCGTTTCCCATTAATGCAAGGTTGACCACTTCTTTTTTGGGATAAAACCTAGCCTACAGAAATTTCTAGTGATCTATGATATTAATAGTTATGAAGTAATTATCTGATGTTTCCTCAATGTTGAAATGGATATTGATGAATCTCAACTGTATCATTTGGATAATAATCTAATAGTGGAATTTAATTATGGATGTCTGGTGGATAATTTCAACATTGCTATGAAATTCCATCACCCCACACGCGAAAGGTATAGAAAGAAGAACCCTATAAATTGGCTATAGGGGATGAGTAAATGCATTAGGTGTGGAAGAGAAGGTCAACTAGACAATAATTTTTGAAAAGAAAAATGAACTGATGTGAAAAAGGAGAGGAACAATTCGTTCAACCCTTTATTCATTGTTCATTACTGGAATTGAAAAGAACAAGGGCACTTTGAAATCTACTGACCTAATCCAAGGGTTATCAGAGGCAACTAACAACTTCCATTGTAGTAAGGACCAGCTTTTTTCATTAGTACCACTGAAGAAAATCTAGAAAACAAAGTGGTGAAATTTATGCTAGTTATTCATTCTAGAATAGTGAATGTACTTTTTGATTCTGATTCTTTTTATTCTTTTATATCCTGAATGTTTAATATTAAAATCCAAACACCACCATAAATCATGGAAGTTTAGATTTCTGTGAAATTGGAAAATGGGGAAATTATTGCATCCCATGAATATAACTCCTCCCTTATCACAATTTGTGGGTTGAACTTCCCAGAGAACCTCTTCACACTCCCTTTCATGGAATTTTATACAATTATTTGCATGGATTGGCTTTCCCAATATACATCGTACATAAATTTCTATGATAGTAAAATCACTCTCCATATGGTGAATTGACCCCTGATTCTGTACAATTTCATGGAGGAGGATGAATCTTATTTGGCACTATCATCTCATGATTGGGTATTACTTCCCTATGATCATGTGTATCTTTATAAGAGGATTTA
Organism: Viscum album; assembly: GCA_963277665.1. Lineage (NCBI taxonomy): Eukaryota > Viridiplantae > Streptophyta > Magnoliopsida > Santalales > Viscaceae > Viscum > Viscum album. The sequence continues at coordinate 150,557,980 of OY728134.1, read as the reverse complement.
GTATACGGATGATTCTGTCCTCGAATACATGCCTTATCTGAGGGAATTCACTGATGTGTTTTCTAAGGAATTCCATGGTCTTCCTCTTAGAAGAGATGTTGAATTATCTATTGATCTTATAATTGGGGAATTTCCAATATCCAAGACTCTTTATATAATGGTTTTTGTGGATCTTGAGGAGCTAAATAAATAATTATAAGAGAATCTAGATAAATGATTTATATGACCACGTACTTCACCATGGGGTGACATAGTCCTCTTATTCATGACGACAGATGATTCAATGCACCTTTGCATTGATTATCGTGAGCTAAACAAAATCATGATAAATAACATGTATCCTTTTCCATGATTCATTGAATTGTTTGATCAGCTATAAGGAGCATAGTAATTATTTATGGTGGATATGTGGTTGGGATATTGCCATGTAAGGGGGAATAAATAGGATGTCCCCAAGACTTCTTTCTGTACAATGTGTGGGAACTATGAAATCATAGTAATGCCTTTTAGAGTCACTAATTCTATAACAATATTTATGGAATTGATGAATAGAGTCTTTATGGTTTACCATGATTTTTTTTAATATTTTTATAAGATACTCTAAAAAACTTGAAAAACATTGAGGAACATGACTATCATCTATTCACAATTCTATTGACCATTTAATAGGAGAAAATATGAGCAATTTACATAAATTGTGAGTTCTGGTTGTGGTAAGTCTAATTCCTGGGTCATATCTTCAAAATAAGTGGGGTATCTATGGATCTCTCCATGGATAATGAAATTGAGGGATGGTGTAGGACAACATCTATGACAAATATCTGTATCTTCCTTGGGTTATCTGGATATTATCACTGATTTGTGACAAATTTATCATTATTTTAAAACACTAATAACTAGCTAACTCAGAAGGGAGTAATTTTTTCAATGAATGATGAATGAGAAGGGGGATTCAAGGAGTTGAAAATGATGCTTATCATTGCATCCATTCTCACACTACCAACAAGTGGAGAAAATTTTGTGGATTTTAGTGATTCTTTGAAGAAGGGAATCAGATGTGTATTGAAGAAAAATGACAAATTCATTTCCTATGATTCAAGGAAATTGAATTTTCACATGGAGAACTATCCAAAACATGACCTAAAGTTTCCTGTATTAATCTTCACTTTGACAATTTAGTAACATTACCTATTTGGGGGGAAATGTGAAATATATACAGATCACCAAATCCACAAGTATATATTCACATAAAAAGATCTAAACATGTGCCAATGAAGATGGTTAAAGCATATCAAATACTATGACTACTTTATTCACTACCATCCTAGGAATGAAAATAAAGTGGAAGAAACTCTAAGTAGAAAGGATATAGAAACACATTCATTTATAAAAATTTAAAAGGATCCAATCTTCATAGATTTGATAAATATGGACATGGGAATCATAAAAAATGTTACATCAACAATCATTCACAAAGGATTGTTTAACCGTCACTTTTAAAATTGTTAAAGGAATCTCAAAAGGATGATGTGGGAATTTAGAAGAAAGTGGAAATTATAAAAAAGGTAAATCCTTGGATTTAAATGATAATGAAGAATGAATTAAGATATTTGGATTAAGAATATGTGTTCTATCAAATCTATAGTTAATGAAAGAACTTTTGGATGATGAACATAGTTCAACTTTTTCCATTCACCCAGGATACACAAAGATGTATCAAGATATCCAAGAGAATTATTTGTGAGATAACATGTAGAAAGAGATCACTGAGTATACATCAAAGTGCCTAGTATGTTAGTATGTGAAGGATGAAAGGCATAATTTAAAAGGGATGATGCAACCATTACACACACTAACAATGAATTGGGAAAAAATAACCATGGAATTTTCCACTGGACATCTAAAGAAAAGAAAATGAAATAATGTTATCTGGGTTGTTGGGGATTGCCTTAAAAAGACTACAAAATTCATTAAAATTCATAAGAATATCTCATTGGACCAACTGACATGAATATATATAAGATAAGTGTTAAGGCTACATGGTGCACCACTATCGATTGTATTTAATTGAGATCCATGATTCACCTCTATGTTTTGGAAGGGTCTCCAACATGCTTTAAATACTGAGATGATCTTCAGTACGACTTATCATCCTCAAACTGATGGCCAATCTGACCAAACTATCAAAAAACATGAGGAAAATTTTGGAGCATTCACAGTGGACTTAAAAAAGGATAATATCAACATCTTCCCCTAGTTACATTCTCTTATAATAACATATTCCACTCAGGAATCCAAATTTCTCCTTATGAAGCCCTTTATGGGAAGTGGTGCAAAACGCCAGCATGTTTGGATGAAGTTATTGAGACACAACTTTTGGGTCCAAAAATGGTAAAAGAAATGGTGGAGAATGTTAATACCATCTAGCATCACATTAAATATGCTCAGAGTCCACAAAATATCTATTTTGAAAATCATCCAAGGGACCTAGAGTTTGATGTTGGAGACATGATATTCATTAGCATATCACCATTGAAAGGAGTTATGAGATTTGAGAAGATTTGAAAGCTTAGATCATGGTACATCAAACCCTTTGAGATCCTTGATCACATTGTAGTATTTTATTATTTACTAGCACTACTACTAAACCAGCCTCATGTACATGATGTATTCCATGAATCAATCTTTAAGAAATGCATAACTAACCCATCACATGTACTCAATCCAGAGGTGGTATCATTGGAGAATTACCTCTTCTATGAATAGAAGTCAGTAAGGATCATAGATCATAGACAAAATGTTCTAAAATATCAGACAATTCCCCTCGTCAAAGTGTTGTGGATAAAGCACATGTTTTATAAAGCAACGTGGAAACTAGAGGATGTGATGAGGTAGAGTTTCCCTAATCATTTTTAGTGTATTAAAAAAAATTCAAGGAGGAATGTTCTTAAGGTGGAATTTTTTATTGACCCGGTCATTTATGAATAATATTACATTTCTTTTAATGTATTATAGAAAACAATTGAACACATTTTTTGTTGGGTTTAAATAGTTGTGAAGTATCATTACCATTGATAATATATCCCTTGAAAACTAATTACATTACTAATATAAATTTAATACTTTTAAAAAGAATATTTTCTACATTGTTAAAGGGGATAATGACCTCATATAGTAGACTTAGGCCATATGAATCTCATTTTTCAGGTCTTAGAAGGGAGGTAGCATCAATGGGCTTCACCCATGTCCAAGCCCAAGATGAGGTTCTACGAGATATTCTTGAATGGAATTTCCTATGAGAGAATTTAAGTAAATATAGATTACCACCCAAGATATGTAATCTAAGCCTCCCCTAGAGACTATCACTATCGTACACCTTACCCTTAGGTCTTATGTGGGTCTTATAAGGTCTTATGTAAAAAGGTATTAGTTAATTATTTTGTGATATCTTTATATAAATAAAATTATTATTCCATCAATTATTTTATGAGAATAATCTTTCTTGAAAAAATATGAATTTGATAAATTAATTTTGGGGGTAAAAATAGTAATTTTGGAAAATATATACATTAATATACAATATTATGGTTTTTATTAATAATATTATTAAAGAATTATTTTAAATTATGATTATATCAGTTCTTTATCTATAAATGGTTAGGTAATCAGGTTGATAAGAATTATATTTTTTTACGATAAAACATAAATTGTATTTCTAGTGAATTTAATATTAAGAATTAATGAATATTTGAAATAAATAATATTTCAATAAAATATTATTATCAAATAAATTTTAGGAATAATAAATTAATATATAGTTTTTATGAATTCAAATGTAATTTTTATTAATGTTTGAAAACTGTTATTTTCAAAACCTGTGAATTTTTTATAAATATCATTTGTCATTTTAAAAGTAAAAATTCACATATTTAGGAAATTAATTATACAAAATGATTATTAGTTTTTGAATGAGGACATCAAAATTATCCAATGGTGGATTTTTCATAATTTTCTGAGACGATCGAATTTCTGGGTAAAAAATAAAATTGTGTAAATAAAATATGTGTTTTATAACATCATGAAGACCCCAAAATTATGTAATAAATAATATAATGGATTTTCCCTGGACAATATATATATTTATGTTAATATAATAAAATATTAGATTCATTTTACATATTTAAGAAAATCTAAGAGAGTCCTTCAAAATGTATACTATAATTTATGATTTTGAATTGATTTCTTTAATAAAGTGACTCCACTCCACGTAATAAAGGATAATATTTTAATTTGTTTTTACATTGACCTTATAAAATATTTTTACCCTCTCTTATTTTTAAGAAACAATTTGATGAAATCCTGGGAAGGTATGTGGTTTCGAAAATTTAACTATATTAATTACAATACCTATGTTTGTGAAATATTAAGGAATTCACCTCCCATATCCAATATTAAACCTCCCATGCTCTCACTTATCTTCAATAAAAAACCTTGGAGAACATACCTAATTTATACCACACTCTCCATGATCCTTACAAGTCACCCCACACTCTAAATAATCCCCTCTTCAATCTTTTGAAGTTACATACTATAGTAAGGGATTCCATCATTTTTCATTTTTATCAATGTTTCTTCATGTTAATATACCCTTTTATTTTAATTTAGAAATTCTTGGGTATGGTTTGGAACCTCCTCCATACTTTTATCCTAATGTTTGAATGATGAGAAACCACTTTATTGCTCATTAATTCCTTCTTGTACACTAGTTACCATGCAAAAATTTATTAAGGGATGTCACTCTTCTTCATTCCATTAAATTTTTTCTCCCATATTATGCATTTAAATTCCATTTCATTTATTGGGATATTTTTTTTATAACATACCCTTACTATATATTTAAATTATAATTATGAGATACCCATTTCTATCTCATCAACCCAACTTATGAATTCTTATATGATGATGTTATGCTGCTGTAATTAAGCAACGATTTTCCAATCCAAAATCACTGTGTAGTTAATACCATACCCATTTCTCTATCAATGGTATTAAATATTAATCACATATATATATAATGGTGCATAATTGTATTTATTCCATAATCATTAATTTCATAATAACTTATGAAGTTGAATGATTATAGGTTATATGATCCATGTCTCACACTTTTGCAAAAATGAAATGTTTATGAAGGGTGTTCCCTAATAGTGCTCCAATGCATTTGGAAATGTTTAGTATCCTGATACGCCATATTCACTGATGTTTTACTCATGATAATTCATGTACTATGATATTTTACTCATTATAATTCATGTGAAATGAGGGTTTACTCATGATAATATATGTCCAATGATCCATGGCTCGTCCTAATATAATATTGTATGTTGTTTCCACATTTCCTTGTTATGATAATCATGCCATATAATTCATTTATGTTTATATTTCTCTTTTTCTCCATTGATATGCTTATTACCTAATATGTATTGTATTATTCATTTTGTTCCATGTTTACTCCCTTACTAGGCATTATTTATCACCTTTTTCATATGTATGTCCTCAGGTTATCCCATGCAGCGCTATGTACAAAGGAATGTTGTGGTCATGTAAAATAAATTTTCAATAAATATGACGTATTTTTATTTCTTATGTTGTCATGTAATGTTACTACACACAAAATACATTGGACCTATCAATCATCTGGTTTGATTTAAGTTACATTTTATGCAATAAATCATATCTAAGTGTTTAATAAAGATAAGGGTTGTTATAGCCATGATGTGGTTTTAGGAAACCCACATACTACTTATGTTTCAATAGGGGAAGATCCAAAATAATTAGAATTGTCCTTAAATCTTCTTCTGTAAAAACACTCACATGAATAAAATAAAAAAAATTGTGAGACACCCGCTTTGAATGTAGGAGAAGCATCTTAGAAATCCACTTCTTTATATAACGTACGAGACTGAGTAAGAGGATTAAAATCATCTAGGATGGCTGACTTAGGGTGAATGAATACCTTCCTAGGTAGATATGGAACCCTCATAAGGGGGATATTTCTCTTTTGAGACCATGGGGATAGAGGCTTCGAAGACAATTCCATCAGTTCTTCAACCCCATGGTCCATTTTTTATATCAAATCAATGGTGTGGAGCCTCCTTCTGTCGATTAAATGTTTGTCTACAAAACATATGATAATTTCGTGAAATGGTATCCATAGGGAGAACATATCAATACCGTTTAGGAATAAGGTATTCTAGTATAAAAAATTATTTTCATGTGTATGATTATGAGGTAGTCCATGTTTGTTTCTCCTATCTAGGGATGTCATGAACCTTCTCTTCAAAGATGACAAAACAACCTTCCAAATATGTCATTACAGGTTCCAACCAATGAATCATGGAACATAATTCATAAAAATTGTATTCCCATAGATTAGACTCTATGGATGTGTTCTTGACCACATTAGTTCGAACAATCTTCCCCTCCCTCTTATAATATCCAGTGTCTAGGTAGTGGAATTCATATGACTTAAAGGTTGATGCATCACCATGGAGTACCCCTAATCGACCGTTAAGGGAGTAATTGATGAATTATTGATATGAGGATGAGAAATCCAAATAAAAAAGAATCATATTCCTACCTAGTAGTTTATTTTAGTATATTTCTAGTTAGAATACAGTTAATTATATGCCTGATACCAATAAAACAATGTAGGTCTTCATAGGAATCTAACCACACTGTATCTACTCATTTCAATCATAACCTTGAATTTTTAAATAAAAGGATTTAGATCTTCTTTAGTAAACCCAAACTTATGGAGCATCTAGATTAGTATGTTATTAATTTTGGAACCTCTATTGACCTAGAAATGATATCCATCCACTCCATTGAACTAACATAAAATGGGTCGTGGGCATATGTGGCCCTACACGAGGTGTCCTTCACCATCTCTAGAGAATGAGATGATATCCAAGAATTACAGTTGATTGACATCCTCTTCATAGTAGGCCTCTATGGTTTCTATATATGATTCAAAATTCAAGGGTATTCTCAAGGTTTCTACTAGGGCGTCACACATTTCCTATGATAAGAACATGACATTTGGATCAAGCGACATGAGGGGATTTTGATGAGGTGATTAAACATGGCATAATTCTAAAAAACACACATTTATTATCATAGTGGGATGTTTTGGGAAGGAGTAAAAAAAGGCGATGATGGTTATACCAATGAGTTATAGATGGTATAGGAAATATCCTACTGCTGATCAAATGACTTTCTCTAAACCTCTATTAGATTACTATTAGCAGGATAAGGCTTGGAACTATCTATATTCTTTGGATCACAATGCCATTGTAGGGGATCTTCTTTGTCAACCAACACTATTCACTATAATGTCATTTTAAAAGGAGTAGTATGAGAGAACTTTTCCTACTGAACTCGGTACAACACATGCTTCCTGTTCATGGTAGAATGCATGGCCTAATCAATCTATAGGTTTACATGTCTCTGATCTTTCCTTCAATTGGGTCTACTAGAGGAACCAATTGGGTTTTCATGGAATTCCTTGTCATAGTGGAGTGTGAAGCATTATACTAGCTCAACAAAATTCTAACATTCATAATCCTTCTCAGTATGAGGTGAGTCCTCTTGTTAGGGGTGGATCATATCTATGATACACAACTTTGGTGTCATGAAGTCACAAAGAGTTTGTGATTTCATGGGAACAAGAGAAGGATTATAACTTCCCTTTCATTGTTAAAACCTAGTCTTATAATAATTATAAGAAGGAAATAGAGTTATATAAGAGAAAAATGGGGATGTTGAGGTGACCACATGAGGTTATGGATTTCCTAAATTAGCATATATAGATCCATGGAAATCATATACAACTCTACGAGCCAACTAGTTTTCATACATTTTCATTCCATGGCTAGCGGTTATCTTCCATTCACAATAACCGTCACTATAACTATTGATATTTAAAGAGATCTAAACTAGATGTGTTGGGATGTCTCCCAAAATGAATACTAAATTATCAAATTAGTCTCACATAAAATCCCTAAACACATATGAATCTTTTATTTTATGTACAAAGATCACGTTTTAAGGGAAATGGTTGGTGTGGTTAGTGTGTTTGGCATCCTCGGGCCTTTTACTCTATAAAAGCTTTAGGATTCCCATATCCAGGTAACTGATGATTCATACAGGGTCCTATTAATCCTTTAAAGAGTAGTCTCAGTTCCTTCTATATATAAATGGTTCTCTAAGAACCTTGACATGAAGAGGTGCTAGATCCTAAGGGAGAGGGGGCTAGAGTGGAATTCCACCATGTAGGTGGTTGTGTTTTGTGACACATTTCATTGAAAGTTTTCATTGGGAAATCCATCACATGATAACGATACAATCAGTGAATCACATTAGGAAAAAGGTTTAGAAACTCTAGTAGCTCTGGGGGGTCCTCCTTTACAACATCAACAATCTCTACATTGGACACTCTTCTAGTAGTTGATGGAAGAGGAAGAAAGTGTTCTTTCCTAAATTTCATCAAGGATTCTTCTAGAGGATAAGCCTTATCACAATATTACACGATCCCACCTAGAAAATTCATAGTTTTGAGGGTAGGGACCATCTCATTATTAATGTTCCACATGATCAACATTGGCATCATCTATTCAGTTAGCATCATATCGAGGGATTACGTGGGACTTTCCACCTAGGGGATAAATATGTGACTTGCTCATCATTCCTCTACATACACATTAATAGTTCAAAAATAATTTTCTTTTGATTAGTGGAGCTAAAATGATTGAGGAACTATATACAAAGGCCTTCCCATCCAGTGATGGACCCTTGGAGAATTTAGTGTAACAGAATAATGCATGAACTTCCAATGTCTAGATGAAACAAGATAGCATGGTGGCCTCCTACTACTATGGGTTCTCTAACACAGATTCATATCTTGAGATGATGCTGGAAAAATACTATAGTGGGTCACCCATCCCACTAAATGGGATAAACCAAGGGTTCTAAAAAACTGAGGGTTCTTGTAAGTCGCCCACCAATGATAGGGATGGCTTTGTGTTTAGTGGTATCACCACATTTTCTGTCTCTAAGGATTCAAGTTGAGAGGTAAGAGAAGATATCAATTAATCTTACCAAGGATCCCTATCTAGATAAGGATTCCAAGATACCAATGTGTTGACATGATCCTCAACTCGTTATGTAGGCTCAACGGCTCATGGAGAATCAGAATTTGGATCCCAATGATGGTGATCATGTTTATTGGTAGGATTATGTGACTCATACCTCAACTAAATTTCTTAAAATCATTCCTCTACATTTTCTAGATGTGTATTATTTTCTAGATATGCTTGGGGAAACCGACTAATGAGGACTTACTATCCCCTTATGGGAGAAGTGGGATCTTTTCACATGGTGTCATAACCTAGTATCCATTCAGCCACAATCTCCATTATGATCCTTTTTTATATTTTAATATTAGATGTAATAAGGATACAATGGTCTCTATATATTTTTTTGGAGTCCTTGGATGGATCAGAGGCCATGACATGTTATTTACCATTTTTAATGATCAAACAGAAAATACATGTTTCCCAAATCTTTCGGATCTATTAGGGTGAGGTCGTAACAGTTCTATTGAGTGCATAAACGTGTATGAGGGACTCTCTTCTACTATTATATCCATTGGTGAAAATATTCCCCATCATACTCTACATCGGTTCCCCTATTCTTATGGAACTCAAGAACAACCATGTTTACCATAACTAAACCAGAAGTATAACTACCTTTGTCAATGGGTAAATCAGGACATATGAGGATATGGATGAAGTTGAGAGAAATATATTATCCATATACCATGATATATGCATAAAGTGAAGCCTATATTATAATCTGGTGAAGCTCTATGAGGTACATAACACAACATTATTGGAGGGTTTGACTATAGATGGGTGACTCGAGGAATCGAGCTAATGGCAGTGATACCAACTAAACTCATCTTCACTATTGATTGATATCCCCCAAATGACCCTGGATTACTCAATAAGTCATCTAGAAATCATAGAGATGGTGAAACATTGACTAGATGGTCTGTTAAAAATATTTTACCTGAACCTCAATGAGGGACTCCATGATATCAAAGTTGGGAGTTACAAATGGCCATAACATTATAAGTAACTGGGAAGGAACTAGAACCTCCTATAAACTCTCTTTCTTAGAGACCTATTAATGGTTTATCCTATGCTTTGAATGATTCTAGATGATATATTGTTAGTGATACCAATGGGAATCGGTTCAGCATCTGACAGACCAACAGTGGAGCCACTACATGATTCAACTGTTCGCTACTCACCATGACATCCCTCAAGGATTGTGTCAACTACATCATCATGACACTATTTGATAGACTAATCACAACTAACTCATGGGTAAGAGAATCATAAATCAACTAGGGATCATATGTCTAGGTTTTAGCAATGTTCTCACCATCTGAAGAAGACAAACCAGAGCAGAATGGTACCCCATTATATTAGGAAGAGGTGGAGAAGGAGATTAGTGATGATGAAGATGATATATGGTGAGTCTATTTAAGGGGGCATAGATTCTTCCACTTTCATTTACATGATAAGGGATCTATGGATCTTGTAGATTCACCATCTAGGATGGAGAGGCTTACTTTTTAGTGACATTCCCCATACTTTCATTATTAGGGTGGGAACACCATTACAAATTCATCTGCATCCTCTATATATGAAATCTCAATGATGTTAACAATGATTTTGAATTTCATCGTATTTATAGGTGGGTGGAGAGTGTTCATCCTTCTGACTTGAGATGGTTTATTATGGTTGGGTACCTACTCATCATGGGGATGACCTCAGCACTAGTTGTTTAGAGAATGGGGAAGACCTTTATACTAGTTGAAGACTACTTGGGATGGACCTCCATGTTGAGGAGCGATGTGAGGGAGAAGACCAATGTACTTATTTCAAAAACTATGGGGAGGAAATAATCTTTTTATATTGATTTTGTGGTAAGACAATCGAATTGCATCTCATCATTATGGGTGGGCTCTTAACGACTGTTGGTGGTGCCAGTTCTTGATAGACTCAACCTGGCCTACCTATGAGGCGACTAGGGTCTTGATCGTAGTTGGGTAAATACAGAACCCTATTATGGATTTGGATTGATGTGCTAGTTGTACAAGGGTCCACTAGAGCTATGTAATATGATTCCCCTTATCGGTCATTCTCTTGAACCTACCCATTACATTGGTTTTGGGTGCTCTAATCAGTGGAAGAAAATCAGGGATAAATGCCACATGTTCTTTAGCACAAGGGACTGGTTGGTGGTGGTACTAGCAAGACCTTGTTCGAGCCCCCACTAGAGGCTCCATAAAAGTGGTTGCAGATTAGGTGACACAATAATCCCTCACCACATCAATGTAGGGGATATAATCATAGGATATCTTTGAAGAGATATTCCCAAAGTTGTTCACTGTCAGAACAAGTAGTTGGTTCTCCCTAAGCAACATGTGGGGATATTGTTGTAAATAATGAATCGATACCACCTTCAACTACATGTCCTTGTCCCTTGGGGGGATTATCCCATACTTCTCATAACATCATAGGAGTATATCAATCCACCATTTTTAATGATTACTAATCGTGATATTGGGAATGGGTGACTAGTATCCAATGTCAGGGTGAAAGTCATGATGGGGTTTGAGTAGGGTGTGGTTTCCAAATCTATATTTATTCTGTCCTGGTTCTAGTGGGTGTCATTCAGTTTATTTTGTACTATGTGAGTCCTATATGGAATATGGAAACAACAATTAGTACATGTACATAGAAATATATTCTGGATTCCCTAGTGTCATCCAATCTTTTGAATATAGATATTAATCAATGATAAAAATCTCTTAAACTGTAGGATTCCAACATATTAAATTCCCCAATATCTATTGAGTTATATAATAGGCCCAGAGTATGCTTTGTCAAACCTGGAAACAAATACCCTAATCCATTCAAATACAAATATTCTGATTTCTGAACACTACTAGTCCCCATTTAAAGGAGAATAAGATCACATCAGGTTCACCATTTCAGTTTTCAATGATTTCATTCAGGACCCACCGTTGTGTCTTTAAATAATGAATGCCCTGAAGTTTCTATTGTTCTCATTTTCCACATTCTAAATGGGTGTGGAATTCATAAAATTAAATGGAGATTTATTTTCCTTGAAAAAAATTGGATTATTTGATGTCATTTTATCCTTCCATGGTTTTCTCCGTAGAGATCACAACTTTTCCTTGGTCTCCCTCAAATATTTTATTTATGTTTTTTGAAATCATTCCCGATGCCATTTCAACGTAGATGGTGATTAATTACACTACTAATGTCTGGAAATTTTACTATCTTCTTCGTAGGGTAGTAATATTTTGTTACTAGAGTAGTAACAATTGTAATCACAAGGAATGTGTGAATGTTGGGAGCATTGGTCACCTATATTAAACATCATGGGAGGAAAACTCATATGAGGAATCTTATCGTGCATAAATCAGGGAATTGCATTTCAATCAAAAGGTAAAAAATCTATAGGTGTAAGTCATCCAAGGATTTTTACCTCAAGTATCCCATACCTATAAATAGGGTTTGTATTATGGGTAAAGGTGTGATTAAACATATATTGGATATAATCACAAGGCTAATTTTATGATGGGATAAATAAATGGGTGATAATTGTAACAGCCCGAGATTTTATGAAAAAAATATTCTTTTTAATTTTATTAATGTCTTGTGTTGTACGCTACTCCAAAAGGAGCTTGAACAACACACATCCTTGACTTGCCTTGCATTACACGCAATTGCGACCTTCCTCGATAGCATGTGTGGTACGCAATACCGAGTTTCACTAAACAACGATATGCTATTAAAATATTATTATAACTAGCAGTTATGAATAGTAATAACTACCTTTTAAAATTTTAGAAATTTTAGCTCTCAAAATGGACTTTATTTTTGGATTCGGAGTATCAAATTTAGCCTAAGGTGAAATTTTGGTGATTTTCGGATAACTTTCATATTTTGATGAATAGTGAAAATTACTAAATTTTAGTTAAAAACAACTTTCTCAATCGAAATAATTAATATTGATAAATTATTAATTTGAGTGGTTTTAAAATATATTTAGAATATATTTTTACAATTTAATACAATGTTGGTCATTGGATATAATTTCACATTTAAACTAGACATAAACAAGTGTCAATCTTTTGATAGATATTGTTTCTTAAAAACACGCTATTTGTTCTAACAGCGGGATTTAATTATAAAATTAATTAATGCAACTTCTATGTTATTAATTTGGTAAAATAGACTTCATTTTTGAATTCGGAATATGAAATATAGCTTAGGATGAAATTTTGGCATTGTTCTGAAAAACATCAATTTTTGATGAATAGTGAAACCACTAAGTGGTAGGTGAAAAACTGAATTTTGCATAAAACTTAATTTTACCGCTTCTGTGAATGGAATTTCAAAAATCCGACAGACACGGTTGATATCAGTAAGTAAAATGTGGTTCAATGAGATAAAAATAATTTTTTGGTGAATAGTAACTTTTTACTATTTTTACCGCAGTTAATAGTAAATAGGGTAACTAAGGGTAAATATGATATTAATATTACCCTAACACATGTCCTAATTCTATTGGACAAGTTTAATTCGACCAAAAACAACCTTATGAATAACATATGACCATTTAGGCCCACTTGGATTAGATTTGGACATTTATTATTAATTTATTTAAAGAAGGGTTAAAATAGTTAAAATCAAAGTTTAATAAGTAAATCATTTTTAATATGGGGTTATACATAAGATAAATTCGACTATAAATATTCATTAGAAAGCTAAAACGATTTCCTACATGATGGTATTTTATTTGTAATTTGTAGACATCAAATAAGTTAATTTATTTATGACACAACGATGATGAAGTATGTATCTTATTTATGAAATATTGACATAATTGATGTTATAAACACAAAAATAAATGTAATTTGAGACTTTTTATGAATTCCACTAATTTTATAGGTTACTATGATATATTAATGTTGATTTAATCAACTTGGTTCTAACATATAATTCTGTTATGACTTTCACAAAAATCATATATCAAATAGTGTCAAAATTGACACAAAATAGTTTTTAAATCAAATATTATATTATTAATTGTTATTGTATTCCTAAAAATCTAAGGTTCGGCAAAATGACTTAGATAAGGATATATATATTAATAATAAACAATTTGGGGTTCTTTTGGCATGTTATAGTAAGTGTATTAACCATATAGTGAAAGAAAATAAAAAGACACGGTACAAGTTAAATTATTTAACTTAGACTTAAATCTAATTGATAAGGTTAAAATAATACCCTAAACATGTCTAAATCCTATTTGTTGATAGGATTTCGACCCATCCCCACCTTAGCTTCGAAATAAGACCCTTTGGAACCATTATAAACCGATTTTGACTTTAATATAAAATAATATTTTGAGATATTCCTAAGGTGCCCCTCTCCTCCCTTATAAAAGGGAACCTCCTCCCCCTCCTCCTCACACCAAATTGAGCACTCAAGCTCGGCCAACCCATGCCAAAATCCCTTCTACAATTCCCTAGAATAATCCTAGAGGTCCTGGTCTTCTTCAAAGACCAATCTTAGTTCCCTAAGTGGAGGATTCAAAGAGGCGTTCCAAAGAAGAGGTAATATCCATTACCGATCTTTTCAATTTATTTCTTATTCAACTTCTTCTTCTTTAGTTGTTTCATGATAAAGTAATAAAATCAGTATTACTTACATACTGACATGTTATTATAAATATGAAACAACTCAAATTAACCTTCTATCCATCCTACGGAAAAAGGAAATCACCGCGCGTGCGTACGTACGGAATACCGTCTCCACGCCATGGTGTAATCTATTTTCCGCCACCACCTTAATTGGATGGGTATAATGGTTTAATGAGTAACTATATATGATTATTATAAATTGATATTGATACTGAAATAGTATACATACACTTCAACACAATTCCACGACCATGGGAACGATATCATCGCTCGTGCGTACGTACGGACTACCGTCTCCACGATGCGATGAGATTCATTCTCCATGTTAACCATTTAAGAATGATTAAAAAGTATATATAAGAAATAATAATGAAATATATGAAATTATAAAGCTACTGTATTTATGTATATATATGTATATGTATGTCATCTACTTACTTCCATTCAAGACAATAAGGAAAGGAAAACAGCGTTCATGCGTACGTACGGACTACCGTCTCCATGAACGGTGTTTTTCATTTCATTTATCTATCTAATATATATATATATATATACTGAATATATATGATATATAAATCATATTTTATATTCTGGAAGTAAGTAAATCATGATATAAGTAATAATAATGTCAAGAACAACAAGTCAAAACACCTACGATAAATGAAACGATTTTACCCAAAACGCTTCTTTAACATGGAATTTACAAAAGAACGGGTAATATAATGTCATAAGTGAACCATATATGATATCATAACAATGAATATGATTCTGTAATAAGTCAATGACATTATTTAAATCATTATACAGGAGGTTCGGACACATACGATGCAAATCGGACCTAAGGTAAGGTAAATATCACAATCTCATTTTTATCCGAGATTGTTTATACTTTGGTATTTACTGGGGTGTATTTTATCATCCAAATCCATGTTTCTTCAATATATAATATTATTTCCATCCACCTACAATTGTTAAAATCCAATTTTACCCTTCGGTGAGTTTTTAGTAAAAGATATGAAAGGAATCTTTTGTCGTTTTTCATACGAGGTACTTTTTGACTTTTCCGACAAAAGTACGAAGAATGTTTTTTTTAACTTATACGGCATGAATGGATTTTTAAAACATTATTTCCAAGAAGCTTCCTTTACAAGTTTTCAAGTTTATTTTTAATCAACTTCTTTTATTTTAAAGTTTTATGACATGTTATGAAAGGAAAAATGTTTTTGAAGTAGAAAGGATATTTTCCTCAAGAATGAAGTTCAAGTATTTTATCAAAATTATTTTCCATCTAATATAATAAAAGGGTTATGTTTTTATCCCTATTATTACATGGATTTTATTATGATGTGATGGAAATATTTTTATAAATTCCTTTATCTTATATGAATTGTTTTATGATGTCATGTTGTTTAAGAATCCCATTTTTATTACATGGGTTACGCTATGATGTATGGTTTCTGATTATGTGGCACACATAAGAAAGGATTCATTATAAGATGGGTGGGACCTATATCTCCCTCCAATGCATTGGGTAAAGATTTTATATCTCATGAGATAGACATGGCTGGAATGGTAGGTTATACCGGTTCAGTGAAATAGGACTGAAACGAGGGTTACTCGATTCAGAAAGGGACTTTGTCCACTAAGATAGTCTTGGCAATGAGTCTTGACTAACAAGAAATGATTCTCTATGATTATGTGTGAATGACACAAAGTTTCATGTTTTAAGTTATGATTATTCTGATTACATTTCACTGCCATGATTTACCCCATGTTATGAAATTATGATCTCTTTTGCAGGTTATGATTTCCAAAAGTTATGTGCTTATGTATATGATGTGATTGATATTTTTTTTTACCCTTACTGAGCATTTGAGCTCACCCTTTTATGTTTTCTTTTCCCCAGGATATAAAGATAGGTTTTAGTTAAAAAAAAAGGAAGATCTTTATGGGAGATTTTGAAGATCTTTCACCATGATTAGAAGATTATGTTCCGAGTTTCCAAAGACACTAAACTATTACGATCCTTGTGTGTGTGTTTTTGTTATGTAATAAGTATTCCGAAAAAGTAAAGTAATGTCCATGTACATCAAGCTTCGGGTCTCTACAGTTGGTATCAAAGGAAAGGTTTAGTCAACCTTTGGAAACTAGGATGCGAAAACGTTAGTGAGATCCCTAGAGATATTTCTAAGGTATGTCTAGGGATGCCCCTAAGGATAAGTATACGTATAGGATATAGTCCTAGAACTATGGTAACGATATTAGATTAAACCAAAGATTATAGATATTTAAGTTACTCCCCCTTTATTATGATTTTTGCATCTCACACTTTTCTTTTTTGGGTTTTATAAAATGGCTGGAAACAAGATGATTCACGATAATGGAGGATATGATGGACAATGGAATGATATTATTCATAAGAAATCAAATGAAATGGGATTTGGAAGTCCAAACATTATTATTATGTCGAATCAGAAATCTCATAATATGATCAATAAAGTAAAATTTGGTAAGTTTCCTGACTCGACTAATAAGAGAAAGATGGAGTTCCATGATGATCATAGAGGAAAGAAAGTTCAATTTCCCCTATGTAAATCATGTGGGAAGAGGCATCAAGGAGAATGTTTCAAGGGAACTGGAAGATGCTTTGGGTGTGGAAAAGAAGGACACAAAGCAAGTAAGTGCAAAGGAAAAGGGTCGGTTAACACCATGGATGAGGATAATGGTATTGCTACGACATAAAAAATGGTTAAGTGTTTTAAATGTGGAATGTACGGGCATTATGCAAACCAATGCCCTAAGGGAAAGTCTCATGAAGAGAATCAGTATGGTCGTATGGGAAGTATTTATGTTGATGATGATGAAGAGACTACAAATGATATGTGAGATGAAAGAATTTTTGATGCTCGGTCAATGGTTTGAGAATGTAGTGGAATGATTACATGTTTATCATGTGTAATTTTTGAATAAAGAGACATCTATGGATTGTTACACTGTTGTCTTTCCTTGTGTTTTGAAAGTGTATGATTAATGTTACCAGTACCCATGAAAGGTTATTCAGATATTTTTGGAATGTAGATGATATGCGCATAATGAAGGGATAAGGAGAAAATTAAATGTTTGATAGTATTCATGAGCTCATGATTGATATAAGGAGTAAGTGATATCATGGTTTGAGTATATAGAATTTTGAGGATTTCGGTATGTGAAAAGTGTTAACTTTTAACTGCATTCAAGTTTTCACTAAGGTTCAATGGGTATTCAAGAGAGTACAAGATTAAGGCCTTTGAATGTTTGGAATGTGACCAACAAGATATATCTTATGATATATGGGGATCAACGATGGTATTAAATCTCTGGTAATCGTTTTCACTATGTTATGAGAATGGACTGCAGTATTATGGATAAGCCTAAAGATTGGAATGGATTATGTTGGACATAAGTTAGTATTGTTTAAGGATAGAAGTTTTTTCGATATTATTGATGGGATGTTATAGTAATATAGTTTTATAAAAAGGACAACCTGCAGGACGGGCGACAGCCCATCGCGTCGGAAAAGGATGTGGGAATCGAACCCACAACCGAAGTGCCACTGGCCTTTATCGCTTACCACTGGCCTACAGGAAGTCTCTGTTTAGTAGAAACTAGTTTTACTATATTAAGAAGTATGATATATGAAGTATAAGTCCATTTTAGGAACCATATATGATTAATCTCACTATAGATCGACTTATGTATATAATTTTTGCCAACCTTTTGTTTGAGACAGATGGAATGACCCGTCATTCTATCACATGATCTGCTAACACTTCACGAATAACAAATTCAACTTCATTTATTTAAGATATGAAGTGGAAATTGTTCAAGGCACGAACAACAGTGAGATTGTACCAAAATCATGTAAGTATTTCTTTTAATTCATCAACTTTAGGGAAATGATCTTGAAAACCAAAAATGTTGTCCTAGTGATCTTATACCTGAGGAATCAGATGGTACCTTATATCATCACAAATCTATGGATTTGTGATTACTGGCTTTTCCATAGCCATGTTCTCTACCACTCTCCATCAAAACATGATGGTTAGATTTCTCTTCCATATCCATATTTTCACCTATGTGGATACCCAGTGATTAGTTTATTTGGGTAATCGTTACATTTCATACTTTAGTTTTTTAAAGCCATGTTTTGGTATTCCTTTTTACGATGTGGGTTTCTATTAAAGAAACTTTCGAGTAGTAAACCATTTATAACCCTGACGAATTTCGAGGGCGAAATTCATTTTAAGGGGGGTAGAATGTAACAGCCCGAGATTTTATGAAAAAAATATTCTTTTTAATTTTATTAATGTCTTGTATTGTACGCTACTCCAAAAGGAGCATGAACAACACATATCCTTGACTTTCCTTGCATTACACGCAATCTCGACCTTCCTCGATAGCGTGTGTGGTACGCAATACCGAGTTTCACTAAACAACGATATGCTATTAAAATATTATTATAACTAGCAGTTATGAATAGTAATAACCACCTTTTAAAATTTTAGAAATTTTAGCTCTCAAAATGGACTATATTTTTGGATTCGGAGTATCAAATTTAGCCTAAGGTGAAATTTTGGTGATTTTCGGATAACTTTCATATTTTGAGGAATAGTGAAAATTACTAAATTTTAGTTAAAAACAACTTTCTCAATCGAAATAATTAATATTGATAAATTATTAATTTGAGTGGTTTTAAAGTATATTTAGAATATATTTTTACAATTTAATACAATGTTGGTCATTGGATATAATTTCACATTTAAACTAGACATAAACAAGTGTCAATCTTTTGATAGATATTGTTTCTTAAAAACACGCTATTTGTTCTAACAGCGGGATTTAATTATAAAATTAATTAATGCAACTTGTATGTTATGAATTTGGTAAAATAGACTTCATTTTTGAATTCGGAATATGAAATATAGCTTAGGATGAAATTTTGGCATTGTTCTGAAAAACATCAATTTTTGATGAATAGTGAAACCACTAAGTGGTAGGTTAAAAACTGAATTTTGCATAAAACTTAATTTTACCGCTTCTGTGAATGGAATTTCAAAAATCCGACAGACACGGTTGGTATCAGTAAGTAAAATGTGGTTCAATGAGATAAAAATAATTTTTTGGTGAATAGTAACTTTTTACTATTTTTAGCGCAGTTAATAGTAAATAGGGTAACTAAGGGTAAATATGATATTAATATTACCCTAACACATGTCCTAATTCTATTGGACAAGTTTAATTCGACCGAAAACAACCGTATGAATAAAATATGACCATTTAGGCCCACTTGGATTAGATTTGGACATTTATTATTAATTTATTTAAAGAAGGGTTAAAATAGTTAAAATCAAAGTTTAATAAGTAAATCATTTTTAATATGGGGTTATACATAAGATAAATTCGACTATAAATATTCATTAGAAATCTAAAACGATTTCCTACATGATGGTATTTTATTTGTAATTTTTAGACATCAAATAAGTTAATTTATTTATGACACAAAGATGATGAAGTAAGTATCTTATTTATGAAATATTGACATAATTGTTGTTATAAACACAAAAATAAATGTAATTTGAGAATTTTTATGAATTCCAATAATTTTATAGGTTACTATGATATATTAATGTTGATTTAATCAACTTGTTTCGAACATATAATTCTGTTATGACTTTCACAAAAATCATATATCAAATAGTTTCAAAATTGACACAAAATAGTTTTTAAATCAAATATTATATTATTAATTGTTATTGTATTCCTAAAAATCTAAGGTTCGGCCAAATGACTTAGATAAGGATATATATATTAATAATAAACAATTTGGGGTTCTTTTGGCATGTTATAGTAAGTGTATTAACCATATAGTGAAAGAAAATAAAAAGACACGGTAAAAGTTAAATTATTTAACTTAGAGTTAAATCTAATTGATAAGGTTAAAATAATACCCTAAACTTGTCTAAATCCTATTGGTTGATAGGATTGCGACCCATCCCCACCTTATCTTCGAAATAAGACCCTTTGGAACCATTATAAACCGATTTTGACTTTAATATAAAATAATATTTTGAGATATTCCTAAGGTGCCCCTCTCCTCCCTTATAAAAGGGCACCTCCTCCCCCTCCTCCTCACACCAAATTGAGCACTCAAGCTCGGCCAACCCCTGCCAAAATCCCTTCTCCAATTCCCTAGAATAATCCTAGAGGTCCTGGTCTTCTTCAAAGACCAATCTTAGTTCCCTAAGTGGAGGATTCAAAGAGGCGTTCCACAGAAGAGGTAATATCCATTACCGATCTTTTCAATTTATTTCTTCTTCAACTTCTTCTTCTTTAGTTGTTTCATGATAAAGTAATAAAATCAGTATTACATACATACTGACATGTTATTATAAATATGAAACAACTCTAATTAACCTTCTATCCATCCTACGGAAAAAGGAAATCACCGCGCGTGCGTACGTACGGAATACCGTCTCCACGCCGTGGTGTAATCTATTTTCCGCCACCACCTTAATTGGATGGGTATAATGGTTTAATGAGTAACTATATATGATTATTATAAAGTGATATTGATACTGAAATAGTATACATACACTTCAACACAATTCCACGACCATGGGAACGATATCATCGCTCGTGCGTACGTACGGACTACCGTCTCCACGACGCGATGAGATTCATTCTCCATGTTAACCATTTAAGAATGGTTAAAAAGTATATATAAGAAATAATAATGAAATATATGACATTATAAAGCTACTGTATTTATGTATATATGTATATGTATGTCATCTACTTACTTCCATTCAAGACAATAAGGAAAGGAAAACAGCGTTCATGCGTACGTACGGACTACCGTCTCCATGAACGGTGTTTTTCATTTCATTTATCTATCTAATATATATATATATACTGAATATATATGATATATAAATCATATTTTATATTCTAGAAGTAAGTAAATCATGATATAAGTAATAATAATGTCAAGAACAACAAGTCAAAACACCTACGATAAATGAAACGATTTTACCCAAAATGCTTCTTTAACATGGAATTTACAAAAGAACGGGTAATATAATGTCATAAGTGAACCATATATGATATCATAACAATGAATATCATTCTGTAATAAGTCAATGACATTATTTAAATCATTATACAGGATGTTCGGACACATACGATGCAAATCGTACCTAAGGTAAGGGAAATATCACAATCTCATTTTTATCCGAGATTGTTTATACTTTGGTATTTACTGGAGTGTATTTTATCATCCACATCCATGTTTCTTCAATATGTAATATTATTTCCATCCACCTAAAATTTTTTAAATCCAATTTTACCCTTCGGTGAGTTTTTAGTAAAAGATATGAAAGGAATCTTTTGTCGTTTTTCATACAAGGTACTTTTTGACTTTTCCGACAAAAGTACGAAGAATGTTTTTTTTAACTTATACGGCATGAATGGATTTTTAAAACATTATTTCCAAGAAGCTTCCTTTACAAGTTTTCAAGTTTATTTTTAATAAACTTCTTTTATTTTAAAGTTTTATGACATGTTATGATGGGAAAAATGTTTTTGAAGTAGAAAAGATATTTTCCTCAAGAATGAAGTTCAAGTATTTTATCAAAATTATTTTCCATCTAAGATAATAAAAGGGTTATGTTTTTATCCCTATTATTACATGGATTTGATTATGTTGTGATGGAAACATTTTTATAAATTCCTTTATCTTATATGAATTGTTTTATGATGTCATGTTGTTTAAGAATCCCATTTTTATTACATGGGTTACGCTATGATGTATGGTTTCTGATTATGTGGCACACATAAGAAAGGATTCATTATAAGATGGGTGGGACCTATATCTCCCTCCAATGCATTGGGTAAAGATTTTATATCTCATGAGATAGATATGGCTAGAATGGTAGGTTATACCGGTTCAGTGAAATAGGACTGAAACGAGGGTTACTCGATTCAGAAAGGGACTTTGTCCACTAAGATAGTCTTGGCAATGAGTCTTGACTAACAATAAATTATTCTCTATGATTATGTGTGAATGCCACAAAGTTTTATGTTTTAAGTTATGATTATTGTGATTACATTTCACTGCCATGATTTACCCCATGTTATGAAATTATGATCTCTTTTGCAGGTTATGATTTCCAAAAGTTATGTGCTTATGTATATGATGTGATTGATATTTTTTTTACCCTTAGTGAGCATTTGAGCTCAACCTTTTATGTTTTATTTTCCCCAGGATATAAAGAAAGGTTTTAGGTAAAAAAAGGAACATCTTTATGGGAGATTTTGAAGATCTTTCACAACGATTAGAAGATTACGTTCCGAGTTTCCAAAGACACTAAACTATTACAATCCTTGTGTGTGTATTTTTGTTATGTACTAAGTATTCCACAAAAGTAATGTAATGTCCATGTACGTCAAGCTTCGGGTCTCTACAATAATTCCATTTTAGGTGAACCTTAAATGGATGGATCGTAACACCCCTTGAAATGGATCAAGATGGTTAATCTGAATTCCGATTGAGATGGATTAGAGAGTCATGTACCTTGGAGGAAAGATGTCACACCTGGGTGGGTGAACAAAATTTCCCCTGAGATGGATCATGGGTGGATTGATCGGAACGCCCCATGAGATTAAATCTTATGGTTTCTCAGAATACCCCTTAAGGTGGATCATGTGGAAGTGTCCCTAGGAGGGAAGATATCAAAAATATGTGGGGGGTAAAACCCCTTGATATGGATCTAGGGTGGATGTATTTGAATTCACATTAATATCATTTCAGATGGTTGATTAGATATCCCCTTGAAGAGGATTAGGGAGGTGCATCTGGAGGAGGGAAGAAGTAACACCTTGGATAAAGAACCATAGTTCCCCTTAAGATGGATATTGTGCTGATGGATCTGAGATCCCCCTGATAAGAATCCAAATAGTTGATCACAACACCCCATGAAGTGAATTAGGAAGGTTAGTCCCTTGGAGGGAAGATGTTACACCTGGGATGATGAACCCGAATACATCATATGATGGATCTAGGGTGGATTGATCAAAATTCCCCATGGGGTAGTCCCATGATATTAATTAGAATGTCCCTTCAGGAGGATCCGTGAGGTATGTCCCAAGGAGGGTGCACCTGGATTTACTATTGGTCGAGCTGAACCATGGGGAGGATTCCAACATACACTGTTAAGAAAACATGAATCAAAACACATGTAGCTTAATGACACTTTTTATGGTCATGTGATAGGACTGATCCATGCATTTTAACTTCATTCAGAAAGGAAACTTATTTTCTGAAAGGATCGTCATTATAGGATGATGTGGGGCTTACACATTTAAGCATACATTCATAGGCGAA
Source organism: Viscum album (assembly GCA_963277665.1). Lineage (NCBI taxonomy): Eukaryota > Viridiplantae > Streptophyta > Magnoliopsida > Santalales > Viscaceae > Viscum > Viscum album. The sequence goes on along the minus strand of OY728134.1, from coordinate 150,533,687 downwards.
TGTCTATTTGTTTAAATGGTGTGAGAATTTACGATTTGAGCAACCCATGAATAACTTGTTCCATGTGAGTGGTGGATGTGTGGGGGTAATCCCATCTAACACATACATATAGCATCAGGTTCTTCTTTAATAGGGTAACATTATAGTTTTATATCCTACTATGAGGGAATTTTCATGTATTTTAAAATCAAATTCCAATGAAATATAACTAGTAAATTTCACAACTTTCATCGTAGATGAGTTTGGACACACTCCTCACCCCTTGAAATTGTGTGACCACTTCTCATATGCATTTTTATAGGGTAGAACATTGAAACCTACATGGAACAATGATGGGAGGAGTGTCCAATCATGTGGTCCATGTTCGTGTCCCCTTGCTCAGAGTTAATGAGGGTTAAAATACCCATTCTCAGAAGTAGAAGGTAAGATAATAGTTAATCTGGATGCAAAGTGGACATCATGTTAGGGATTCAAATGTTATTTCACAAATGTTTTGAGTGTTTCACATAAGTCTTGTGAAATTAGGGGGATCTATCACAAGGTAAGGACATGGAGAATTTAGTAATAGGTACATGTAGGATTTGTGTTTCATGCTAATCAGGGTTTTGCACATGAATATTATCTTACATGCACCAAACAATATTTTTATCTATTGTATGAGGGTTACTCGAGAACATGCCATGTCAAGGTTGGTTCAACAAGAGTCCATTTATGAAATATTCCCTACATGGGGTCTCCTATGTGGATAGATGTCGTAGAAGAATGGTATTACGAACAACATAGAAACACATTATCATTCGGAGAACCTCCTTCAAGAGAGGGGGTGAGCTTCTATTTATAGTGAATGTTCTTAGTGGGGCATGCAAGAAATTATGAATGGAAGGTTTTTTTAACATGTGGTGATCCATTTCCCTAGGGATAAACCATGAAACATCATTAAGGTGATGTTTTCTTTGGCACGCAAAACAGTTTATAGTTTACATCCATTATTTCTTGCACAAAACTCTTCATTCCTATGCGTGGTATACTTGGAAATATATTTGGCATTGGTGGATGATATTAAAAATTACATTGTATTTTTCATGAAAACAAATTGTGAAAAAATGTTATAATTTGTGTGCATAATTTAGAAATTTAATACCCCACGATCATTGACCCCCAAATAGTCTTTTGAGGTGTCTCGTATGATCAGTTAATCTAAAATTGGCCATTGGGGGATTCAGATGAATTTATACTACTAAAACACAATAAACATTAATTAAAACTGGTATCATTATATGGTATGATTCATTAATGATTATTAGTGTAAACCATTTTGTCACTTCATCTGAATATATTCCCATCGTTGAGAGGCCATGTTACTTAGATTAGTAGACGATTAAAATGATCCCCTACCTATATTCTAGAGTTTTTCTCAATATATATAGGTCATATATTCCCCACATTTCAGGCTTTATGGTTATTGGGGAAATTATTAAGTTAAACATATCCCTATCACTATTTATTGATGTGAGAACTATTATATTATTGGTGAATTAATAAATAATTCAATAATTTATGGAAACCCAGAGTAACTTTTTCACGATATAGTTTCTGTTTTGGGTCCTTATTTTATGGGGAATCAAAATTAAAAAAGTGATTAACCATGAATTAAATTTTCATTTAAAAATTTGTACACCAAATTCACCTTCTTATTAATTTGACACGTTATATTATTAATGTAATATTCCAATAATTTTTTCCCCTATACTATCTAAGTTATTGGAATTTATTTCTATTCCAAATAAAATATGTAGACCAATAAAATGATTCTTGGATAGAATAAATTATGTAAAAGTTACCATGCAAGAAGGATTTTTTTGGAAGAATAGTGGAGTGTAATGAATATCTCAATATATACCCATCCTCTAGAACACATTTTTTATAGGTTATCATTGATATTTTAGTTCATTAAATTTAAACCATTGAGGTATTAATGCCACAGTCACCCATATTCTTGTCCTATTTTTTTATTTTGGGATTTCTAAATGTTGTATAAATCAACTAGAAAACACTTATTACCATACCCTTTATGATATTGAGGTATTTTTATTATGGGAAATTCCAATATTTGTGTTTATAGATATTCCTCGATTGGTTTTGAGTAATGTAGTTTATATATTCTTCTATGGTGTTTTTAGGAATTTAATACTGGGAGCAAGATATTGTAACACCCCAATCTTCCACGGTACACTTCTCTTTGAATAATACAATAGCGTGTCTTGTACGCAACATTGAGTTCAAGTACACCACGACTTACCAAAATAGTCGTTCAAAAGAGGTTATGAATAATATTAACTAAATTTTAAATATTATATTATCCTTATAATTTTAATCCATATTATGAGTATCTAAGACATGATTTATGAACAAATTCATTTTTTTCAGATAAAAGAAGTATTTTTCAAAAAATGTAATTTTACGCCTTTTAATGGCGAAGCGTTTTTAAAACCAATATTTGAAACTTTTATATATTAAATTAGACAAAAATAAATTCTTCTTTAGAATTGGGACATAAGAATTTAGTATCAATAATGTTTTGGTGTCTTTCTGATAACATTCATATTTGGGTGAATAGTGAAAAATAACTAAATTTTAACTGAAAACAACTTTTTTGATCAAAATAATTTATATTGTTAAATTATAAATTTTAATGGTTTTTAAGTATAAATGGATTATATTTTTACTATTTAATCCAATTATGGTCATTTTAAGTAATTTCACCTTGAAATTGGACATAAACAGGTGTCAAACTTTTGATAATTATTATTTCTTAAAAATCAGCCTTTTGGTTTCGAAAGAAGGAATGAATTTTAAATTAATAAATGAAACTTTTATGTTTTTAATTTGGTAAAATAGACTTAATTTTTGTATTTGGAATAACGAAATTATCCTAGGGTGAAATTTTGGAACTTTTCAGATAACTTTTACACTTTGATGAATAGTAAAAAAAATTACTAAATTTTAATTAAAAACAACTTTTTTAATCGAAATAATTAATAGTGATAAATTATGAATTTGAGTGGTTTTAAATTATATTTAAAATATATTTTTACCATGTAATACAATGTGTGACATTGAACAAAATTTCCCATTTAAACCAGAAATAAATAAGTGTCAATCTTTTGATAGTTATTATCTCTTAAAAACTCGCTTTTTGTTTTAACAACGGGAATTAATTTTAAATTAATTTCTGCCACTTCTGTGTTTTGAATTTGTAAAAATGGATTCCATATTTGGAATCGGGATGTTCAAATTGTGTAAATAGGTAACTTTTATTTTTAGACATTTTGGATAATTACTTCGGTAAATATTTTATTTGCCATGGTTAAAGGGTAAATCCGGTAAACAAGGGTTAAAAAATAATATTATAATAATAATAAATTACCCTAAAACGTGTCTTAACCGTATTGGTTGATACATGGTCGACCATGGGCATATTTGGGTCGATTTGGGGACCCCATGGATCCACTTGTAAGTGATAGGGACACTTTATTTTAATTAAGTTAAAATGAATACAAAAATGACACTAGCATATATATTTTAGAAAAACAATTGTTACATAGGGTTATATATGTTGGATTTTAGACTATAAATATTCATTATAAATATAAATGGATTTACTACATAATGATATTTTATTTATAATTTTTAGACATTAAATAATTTAATTTATTTATGACACAATGGTGATGTAGTAATTACCATAATAGTGAAAAATTAGAATCATTGAATTTATAAATACCAAAATAAATATAATTTGAGACTTTTATTGAATTACAATAATTTTCTAGGTTAATAGTACATATTAGGATTTATTTAAGTTACTTTTTTCGAAGTAATAATACTGTTATGTGGTTCAAAAAAATCAACTATTGAATAGTGTCAAAATTGAGATAAAAGAGTTTTTAAAACAAATATTATATTATTAATTGATATTAAATTCCTAAAAATCTAATGCTCAGAAAAGGGACTTATATCAAGATAGGTGTATCATTAATGGACTACTTGGAGGTCTCATGGATGTATATGGTAAGTTTATTAGCCATATAATATAAAAATACAAAGAGACATTGTAAAAGTAAAACTAATTAACTAAGAGTTAATACTTAAAGATAAGGTTAATATAATGACCCAAACCTGTATAAATTCTATTAGTTGAGTGGTTATAGACCCATACCCACCTTAACCTATAACGAATAAACTTTTTAGCCATTATAAACCGAATATGAATTTATTATAAATTAATATTTCTATCTTTTCCAAACGTGCCCCTCACCCCTCTTATAAAAGGGTACTCCTCCTTCTCATTTCTCTACACCTTAAAAGCCTTTTGGTTCATCCAACCACTGCCCAAATACTCTCTAAAATTCCCTCAATACAACCTAGAGGCCTTAGTTCGATAAGAAAGCCATCCTAAGGAGCCCTTTTGATCAAGTCAAAATGAAGAACCCGAAGAAGAGGTAATGTTTTCACCACCCCTTTTCAAGTTCCTTTATTCTTCCACTTCTTCTTTATTCGTTATTACCATTATAAAATAATAACTCCAGTATCATATATATACTGTGATGTTATTATAAATATGGTACAACCATATTCATTATTCTATCCACCCTTTGAATAACATTTCACCATACGTGCGTACGTACGACTTACCGTCTCCACGTCGTGGTGTAATTGTTATTCAATATATTATTATTTGGATGGGTATAATAATGATGTTAAACTCATTTAAATAATAAATATTACATGATAATGATTTTTTATATATGATATACCATCCAATTATATATTATTTTAATATCAAAAGAATGACATTGTCGCTCGTGCGTACGTACGGACTACCGCCTCTACGAAAGCAATGAGATTCATTCTACATCATATCCATTCAAGTATAATTATAATTTGATGATTTAAAAATAGTATCTAAGGACTTGATATAATTCTGGATATGAATAATATAAATCCCATTAATAACGAATATGGCACACATAACAAAGAATATAAAGTAAAATGAACCCATTAACACCTGAAATGATGAGAATTCTCAGATATTATTAACAAATCAATGTTAAAAGATCATATATGATATCATATTAAAGTAAATTATTCTTTTATAATTCAATAAAAATTATTTCACCATTATACAGGAGGTTAACCTACCATCGACCAAGGAAAAATTACAAAGTAAGGGGTTTCTTATCTCACTTTTAATTTCGTGAGAATTCCATTGTTCACCACTTATTTATTGCATTTGGTGTATATGTATTACCCATAATTGTATTCATTGTGTATTATACTTTAATTTATGGGTATTTACATCATCATTGTATGATCCTTATTTCATGGGTGTATGTTTCATAAGTTACCAAATCGATAAGGGAATTTGAAATTTCAATTTCCACTCATTCGGCTTTACGCATACTTCATTGATTATTCCACTCCAAGATTATGTGTGGATTCACTATTCCTTTGATTATGTCATAATTTTCACTCCCCATTCTATGGATATACTATTTATACACATAATCACCCCATTGAAAATTTCTCATGTCATTGGTATGAACTTGATAAGAGTAATTTTTACACAATCTCGATTTGTTGAGATAAACATCCAATTCATTGGTGTTGTTTTTATAAGAATATGTGTGAATATCCTTCAATTGTTTTACACTGAATATCCAGTCATATTTAGTGTATTTATATTTTTCACACATAATTATGTCGTTGATTTATCCTTAACCTAAGGATGTGACCTTTATGAGAGATTTCATCTCAATTTAAATTTCATTGAGATTTCTCTGTTGTTATACACCAAATCACTTTTATGTGGTGTATATAATGTACTTTGACATAGTATATCATGAATTTCTTTATTATCATGATATTAAATTGTTTTAATTACCTCAATTATTTATATTCAAGTGTCGCTCTTTTGGTTAGAAACTCTAACTAAAATACCATTTTTTAAATGTTTTAAAGACTTATTCTTCTAAATCTTTCTCATTAATTTCCATGTTTTAAAAAAATGGTTTTACGGATTTATTTATATGGACATGAAAGTTTTAAAATTAAAACTCCTTTTAAATGTTTCAAAGTGGTATGGGAGACTTTGATTCAAAAATCTAATTTTAAATGGCTCCTTGACAAATAGTGTGACTTTTAAATGATTTCAAAAAAAAGGGGGATATTTCTCTCAAATTGTTTTGATGATTATTTTCATTTATGTCAACATCCTTCATTATTCTTGATTGAGGTTAATGTGATACAATACAATCTTCCATATTGTATCAAATTAGTTATTTTTGACTGTGGATGTGCTATTATTATACCATTCATGGTTTGTGGTTAAAGTATTGACATTTCGTATGCATGTTTTAATACGAATGTTTATGTTATGTTTAAACCTGTTCATATGAGGAATGCATTGGACTTAATAAGTGACGGGTGGAGCCCTCTATAGCTCCTAGATGCATCGGTAGGTCTCATGAGACAAACTAGTGTCTTGGCACAAGGCCTTGACAAAATCGTATTTGTAGTCTTGGCACGAGGCCTTGGCTATGTGGTTATGATAGTCTGGAATTATGCATTCCATCATTATGAAAGTTGTTATTGATATTGCATATGATTATTCGACTAGTAGAGTATCCATGTAATTAAGTAAATGGCATTATTTCATTTTATCTTTTCCATATTATGATGATGTTCAAGTTTAAAAGGCTTTTGTTTTAATTATAAATTTCCTTAAGTGTTTATGCTTATCTATGAAAGCTTCTGCTATAATATTATCCTTACTAAGCATCTGAGCTCACCCCTTTCAATGTTTTATTTTCCCAGGATTATGAAGGAGTAATTTATGAATGACCTGTAGGGATAGTATGAGGGGATATGAAGACAAGATGTTTTTTTTATGTTATCTAAAATTTTATGAATGTATCTATTGTTTCCAAGGCTACGAAACTAATCAGTCTTTCGAGACTTGATCTTTCTTGTGATCATGCCAATGTTATGTAATAAGGAACCGACTCTCGGTAACTGGAGTCAGGGCGTTAGAGTTGGTATCAGAGGAAGTTTAGTACAAACCTTGGAAGCTAGATTTAGATAAACTCTGATTAGAGCACGTAGACCTAAGATGAACTTTGAGGATTAGTATAGAAGAACTTCCTAGAATTTTGGTATTGTAGAGATTTTGTGAGTTTTTCGAGCAATACATCCCTTTCTAGATATGAACAGGTAGAGGTGGCTCTGGCACATATGTGCCTTGGGGTAAAACCCGAAAACACCGCTTTGTGCTAGACTCGAACGGGAACTGGTGCACGACAACAGGCCTTGCTACACTCTTGGTTACAAAACTCCCAGGGTATATGCTTAGGATAATTTACATTTTCTTTACAAACCAATTTGAAGTATTATATATATAAGATGAGAGTAAATGACCTTGGTTAATCCTAATATGTTTCAAATTGAGAATATGGTGACATGTTAATCTCTAAATTATTTTATGACTACTGTTACTCACATAATGCTTTCTGGTTTTAGTCAATGGCTGGATTCCAAGGAAGTCATAGTGACATTGAGAATGATGTACAAGGTGGGAACGGTGGTGGAAATGAGCAACAAAATGGAATGTTGATAGGCATAAAAGATATCGTCTTTATGCCAAATCAGTTTTCCAAAAATATAATCAACAACATATATATTAACCAACTCCCAGAATCAACAAGGAAGAGATAGGTGATGAATGATAAGAGCTCCAGTAATGGAGACCATGGAGAAAAAAAACCCTCAATTTCCATCATACAAGAAATGTGGTAGGAGACACCCAGGAAAGTTCTCTCAATGGGATCAGGAAATGCTTTACATGTGGGAAGGAAGGACATAAAGTGAAGAATTGCCGAAGCAAAATGAAGAGTACTATGGAAGAAGATAAAAATGTTCCCAAGAGTCCATTTACAGTCATTTTCCATAAATGTAGGGGACCTGTCCATTACCTGAGTTAATGCCCTATTCTATAGGATATTTTCTTGGTCAAAGAAGAAGCTATGTGGAAATAAATGGTTAGAAAAATGTTTAATAATTATTAGTGCTCCTTGTTGATGGGTTTACTTTGGAATAATTTTCTCTTGTATTTGCAACCCCACAGTTTTCCATGTGAGAATGATATTTGAGGAAGAATTGTCTCTTATCTTGTGGATATAGGTATAAATAACCATTTGGTTTTATATGATCATTGGGGTTTGAGAGAATTATATGTTATTATAATTTGTGGTGAAAATGCAAGGTATGATATAACATTTGTGGATAAATTATATTATGGTATTTTGAGGAATTTATCTCATTTTGTAATGTTATAAAATATAGTTTTTGAAAAAGTACAACACGTAGACCGTGTGACAACCCGTCGCGTCGGACAAAGCTGTGGGAATTGAACCCACAAACAAAGTGTGATTGGGATTTATCGCATACCACTGGACTACGTGAAGTCCCTAGATAGTGTGACTAATTATTTTTAGTTAAATGATTTTTTTGATCAATAATAAGTTGATTTGGGTTCTTATGTCTTATAAAATGAATACCCTTGGTATAGGAAAATCATTTGGTGATTAAGAGATAAATGTTATTTTGTAAGATGTTCACTTTGTTGGGAACACTATTTGACCCAGGAAAATAGAATACTACGGTGTTTCATTTGTGGAGTAATGGTAGATTTTTATCTATGTTTTTATTGTGTATTTATAGTGATTTGGGTTATTTATGGAAATGATTAACCTATAATAGAGAATATGTGATGTGGTTAATTACTTTTAAGTATGTGACTTTAAGAGTATTTGATGAAATTTGGAGATACAATTTAACAAGGGAGAATACATAATCAAATTATTCTATGTTTTGGGTTTCAATATTAGTTTGGATTATATTGAAGGATTTAAAGGACAATTGATTATTGAATGGTATTTATTTAACTTTGGGGTATTGTTGGTTTAATTTTAGAAATTAATATTAGTGTTTATTTCTCTCAAGGAATATCCTTTTGGGGGATCATTAGATCTTGTACTAACCATTTTGGTTTTGATTAATCTCTAAAGACAATGTAAATATATAGTTTATCCTGCATGGATTATGTGATTCTATAAATGTTTATTCTAGCTCTTCCAGTGTGACCAAGTCTTCTTGAATACTCATCGTTTAAAAAAATGAGTTAGTGGTGGAAATTTATTAATGAATGAAACTCTACTTAAAAAGTCAGTATATATCTTTATATTCTTAGTCAATATCATAAATTAATTCTTCATCCTTATGTAATGAAACTTAAAACAAAAAAAATGTTGTCTGTTTACTTTTCCTACTAGGAGATTAATGATCGTTTGTCCCAACACAAGTTTGTGGTTTTATTATTGTTAACTTTCTCTTGATCATGATTTCTATCCCTCTCCATTAGAACTTGACACTTAGTATATAATCCATATCCATGTTTTCCTACCTGGAATCTTAGTATGGGTTATCTTGGGTGACCTTTATACCTCTCTTTCTTTTAAAGTAATAGTTTTATTGACTCTTTTTCGATGTGGGAATTTCCATTATATTCTCAATCACAATTTTTAAAATTGTTAGGATGCAATTTATTGAAGGAGGGGTGAATGTAACACCCCAATCTTCCACAGTACACTTCTCTTTAATAATACAATAGCGTGTGTTGTACGCAACACTGAGTTCAAGTACACCACGACTTATCAAAATAGCCGTTCAAAAGAGGTTATGAATAGTATTAACTAAATTTTAAATATTATATTATCCATATAATTTTAATCCATATTATGAGTTTATAAGACATTATTTATGAACAAATTAATTTTTTTTAGATAAAAGAATTATTTTTCAAAAAATGATATTTTACCACCTTTTAATGGCAAAGCATTTTTAAAACCAATATTTTAAACATTTATATATTCAATTTGATAAAAATAAATTCTTCTTTATAATCGGGACATAATAATTTAGTATCAATAATGTTTTGGTGTCTTTCTGATAACTTTCATATTTGGGTGAATAGTGAAAAATTACTAAATTTTAACTGAAAACAAATTTTTTAATCCAAATAATTTATATTGTTAAATTATACATTTTAATGGTTTGGAAGTATAAATAGATTATATTTTTACTATTTAATCTGATTATGGTAATTTTAAGTAATTTCACCTTGAAATTGGACATAAACAGGTGTCAAACTTTTCATAGTTATTATTTCTTAAAAATACGCCTTTTGGTTTCGATAGCAGGAATCAATTTTAAATTAATAAATGAAACTTTTATGATGTGAATTTGGTAAAATAGACTTAATTTTTGGATTTGGAATAACGAAATTAGCCTAGGGTGAAATTTTGGCACTTTTTGGATAACTTTTATACTTTGACGAATAGCAAAAAAATTACTAAATTTTAATTAAAAAAACATTTTTAATCGAAATAATTAATAGTGATAAATTATGAATTTGAGTGGTTTTAAATTATATTTAAAATATATTTTTACCATGTAATACAATGTGGTTCATTGAACATAATTTCACATTTAAACCAAAAATAAACAACTGTCAATCTTTTGATAGTTATTATCTCTTAAAAACACGCTTTTTTTTACAACGGGAATTAATTTTAAATTAATTTCATCCACTTCCATGTTTTGAATTTGGAAAATGGATTCCATATTTGGAATCGGGATGTTCAAATTGTGTAAATAGGTAACTTTTATTTTTAAGCATTTTGGATAATTACTTCGGTAAATATTTTATTTACCATGGTTAAAGGATAAATCTGGTAAAAAAGGGTTAAAAAATAATATTATAATAATACTAAATTACCCTAAAACGTGCCATAACCCTATTGGTTGATACATGGTCGACCATGGGAATCTTTGGGTTGATTTTGGGACCGCATGGATCCACTTGTAAGTGATAGGGACACTTTATTTTAATTAAGTTAAAATGAATACAAAAATGACACTAGCATTTATCTTTTAGCAAAAAATATGTTATATAGGGTTATATATGTTGAATTTTAGACTATAAATATTCATTATAAAACTAAAAAGATTTAATACATAATTATATTTTATTTTTAATTTTTAGACATTAAATAATTTAATTTATTTATGACACAATGATGATGTAGTAATTACCATAATAGTGAAGAATTAGAATAATTGATATTATAAATACCCAACAAAATATAATTTGAGACTTTTTATGAATTACACTAATTTTTTAGGTTAATAAGACATGTTAGGATTGATTTAATTAACTGTTTTCGAAGTAATCATTATTTTATGTTTTTTTAAAAAAATCAGCTATTGAATAGTGTCAAAATTGACATAAAAGAGTTTTTAAAACAAATATTATATTATTAATTGATATTAAATTCATAAAAATCTAAGGTTTGGACAAGGGACATATATCATGATAGTGGTATCATTAATGGACCTCTTGGGTGCCTCTTGGATGTATATGGTATGGTTATTAACCATATAATATAAAAATACAAAGAGAAATTGTAAAAGTGAAACTAATTAACTAAGAGTTAATACTTAATGATAAGGTTAATATAATGAACCAAACCTATCTAAATTCTATTGGTTGAGTTTTGTTCGACCCAGCCCCACCTTAAACTTAAAATAAACTTTGGATCCATTAGAAACCGAATATGAATTTATTATAAATTAATATATCTAGCTTTTCCAAAGGTTCCCCTCACCCCTCTTATAAAAGGGTACTCCTCCTTATCATTTCTTAACACATTCAATGCCTTTTGGTTCGACCAATCCCTGCCCAAATACTCTCTCAACTTCCCTCACTACAACCTAGAGGCCTTAGTTTGATCAGAAAGCCATCATAAGGATCCCTTTTGATCAAATCAAAAGGAAGAACCCGAAGAAGAGGTAATGTTTTCACTAACCCCTTTTCATGTTCCTTTCTTCTTCCACTTCTTCTTTCTTTGTTATTACCAATATAAAATAATAACTCCGGTAACATATATATACTGTGATGTTATTATAAATATGGTACAACCATATTCAGTATTCTATCCACCCTTTGAATAACATGTCACCATACGTGCGTACGTACGGTTTACCGTCTCCATGTCGTGGTGTAATTGTTATTCAATATATTATTATTTGGATGGGTATAATAATGATGTGTAACTCATGTAAATTTTAAATATAACATGATGATTATTCTGTATATATGATATAACATTCAATTATATATTATTTTAATATGAAAAGAATGATATTGTCGCTCGTGCGTACGTACGGACTACCGTCTCCACGAACGCGATGAGATTCAATCTCCATCATATCCATTCAAGTATAATTATAATTTGATGATTTAAAAATAGTATCTAAGGACTCAATATCATTATGGATATGAATAATATACATCCCATTAATAATGAATATGGCTCACATAACAAAGAATATAATGTAAAATGAACCCGTTAACACCCAAAATGATGATAATTTTAAGATATTATTAACAAATCAATGTTAAAAGATCATATATGATATCATATTAAAGTAAATTACTCTTGTATAATTCAACCAGAATTATTTCACCATTACACAGGAGGTTAACCTACCTTCGACCAAGGAAAAAGTACAAAGTAAGGGGTCTCTTTTCTCACTTTTAATTTCGTGAGAATTACATTGTTCACCACTTATTTATTGCATGTGGTGTATGTGTACTACCCGTAATTGTATTCATTGTGTATTATACTTTAATTTATGGGTATTTACATCATCATTGTATGATCCTTCTTTCATGGGTGTATGTTTCATAAGTTACCAAATCGATAAGGGAATTTGAAATTTCAATTTCCACTCATTCGGCTTTACGCATACTTCATTGATTATTTTACTCCAAGATTATGTGTGGAATCACTATTCATTTGATTATGTCAAAATTTCCAATCCCCTTTCTATGGATATACATTTTATACACATAATCACCCCATTGATAAATTCTCAAGTCATTGGTATGAACTTGATAAGAGTAATTTTTACTCAATATCGATTTGTTGAGATAAACATCCAATTCATTGGTGTTGTTTTTATAAGAATATGTGTGAATGTATATTAATTGTTATAAACTGAATATCCAATCATATTTAGTGTATTTATATTTTTCACACATAATTATGTTGTTGATTTATCCTTAACCTAAGGATATGATCTTTATGACAGATTTCATCTCAATTTAAATTCCATTGAGACTTCTGTGTTGTTATACACCAAATCACTTTTATGTGGTGTATATAATGTACTTTGACATAGTATATCATGAATTCCTTTATTCTCGTGATATTAAAATGTTCTTATTACCTCAATTATTTGTATTCAGGTGTCTCTATTTTGGTTAGAAACCCTAACTAAAATACCATTTTTAAATGTTTTAAAGATTTATTCTTCTAAATCTTTCTCATTAATGTCCATGTTTTAAAAAATGGTTTTGAGGATTTATTTATATGAACATTAAAGTTTTAAAATTAAAACTCCTTTTAAAAGTTTCAAAGTGGTATGGGACACTTTGATTCAAAAATCTATTTTTAAATGGCTTCTTGACAAATACTGTGACTTTTAAATGATTTCAAGAAAAAGGGGGATATTTCTCTCAAATAGTTTTGATGATTATTTTCATTTATGTCAGCATCATTCATTATTCTTGATTGAGGTTAATGTGATACAATGAAATCTTCCATATTGTATCAAATTATTTATGTTTGAATGTGGATGTGCTATTTTTATACCATTCATGGTTTGTGGTTAAAGTATTGACATTTCGTATGCAAGTTTTAATAAGAATGTTTGTGTTATGTTTAAACTTGTTCATATGAGGAATGCATTGGACTTAATAAGTGACGGGTGGAGCCCGCTATAGCTCCTCGATGCATCGGTAGGTCTCATGAGACAAACTAGTGTCTTGGCACAAGGCCTTGACAAAATCTTATTTGTAGTCTTGGCACGAGGCCTTGGCTATGTGGTTATGATAGTATGGCATTATGCATTCCATCATTATGAAAGTTGTTATTGATATTGCATGTGATTATTTGACTAGTATAGTATCCATGTAATTAAGTAAATGGAATTATTTCATTTTATCTTTTCCATATTATGATGAAGTTCATGTTTAAAAGGCTTTTGTTTTAATTATAAATTGCCTTAAGTGTTTATGCTTATCTATGAAAGCTCCTGCTATAATGTTATCCTTACTAAGCATCTGAGCTCACCCCTTTCAATGTTTTATTTTCCCAGGATTATGAAGAAGTAATTTATGATTGACCTGTAGGGATAGTATGAGGGGATATGAAGACAAGATGTTTTTTTTATGTAATGTAAAATTTTATGAGTGTATCTAGTGTTTCCAAGGCTACTAAACTAATCGGTCTTTCGAGACTTGATCTTTCTTGTGATCATGACAATATTATGTAATAATGCACCGACTCTGGGTAATTGGAGTCGGGGCATTACAGATATGGGGAAAAATTCTGGTATTTTTTCATCAACCACTTATCCCTATATGAGGCTATAATGTTTTTCAAGTTTCATTAATATTTATTTGATAATATATAACGATAAATAGAATTTTCCAATAATTTTTTAAAAGTAGTATGATTATTATCAACATATATAGATTCATAGAAGTTCTTGTTTGGGTGGGGGTTATGGAATATGATTATTGCCTAAATTTTCCCATCATTTGTTCTATAAAATCTTTTACGGATGGTAGAGTTCTAGGTGTGTCTGAATTGGTATTTCTATGTTCCTCTTACTATAATGGTAACATTAGTTTTATTTTAGCACAATGGGGGCCTTTATATTTATGATACATGTCATTATTATGAGGTCCTTCACTGAAGGCATTATGTAGAGAACCTCTAAAATATTTGATCATGGGTTCATTATCATGGAGAGAACCACCATTTTTTTCAAATATTTTTCCACATGGTAAACATATTCAAAAAAACCCTGGGTAGTACATCTAGTGTTGTTTTCTTGATCACCATGTGGAGGGCCTTATTAATTTCCAATTTTATTCTTATCATCTTTTGTACGACCATTATATTGTCAATTTTCTCCATGAATAGTACAGTAAGTACCTTTTTATAGACAATTTTTTCTTGTAGAGCATTGGGATGACCTCTATAGATAATGACTAAAGTCTAAGTTACAACAGGATTACTAGTTCAAATTTTTTCTACAAGAATGTCCTCAAATACTAATAGCACAAGGAAGACCTCCAAGATTTCAGGATGATGTTTTTCTATAGGTTGGAAACCCATTACTTATATTCAAATATTTGTTAAGTGGACCCTCCCAATAAGGACTTAGAGGAAGAAGATTAGATTTATTTTCTCAATAGTGGATATGAGGACAACCATAGTTGATGGATTATTGATTTAATCCATTAGGAGGACCTTCCATGTTTTGTTTTTCATTATCCTATGAAGGAATCACATAAAATTTTCTCATATGAGGACATATATTGTTTTTTCCATCCTACATTGGTTAGGGACATTCTAAAAAATACATTATCACTTTCCATGGTATAATATGAGACATATTACAAATATAAACTTGGAATTTTCCTTGACTAACTACCATGACATATTGA
Organism: Viscum album; assembly: GCA_963277665.1. NCBI lineage: Eukaryota > Viridiplantae > Streptophyta > Magnoliopsida > Santalales > Viscaceae > Viscum > Viscum album. The sequence goes on along the minus strand of OY728134.1, from coordinate 150,517,987 downwards.
TGGGTGGTAGGGAAGTTACTTATTTTTAGATATGGGGTTTCTCTTAGACCTTGATTATTCATAAGATTCATCAATCCATTCTCATTGGTCCACTAGTTCGAATGATCAAGATAGTAACAACTTCAATAGGTTCCCTTGTATCCAACTAATGGATCCAAGCTAAGTGATGATGGTGTCACTGGTTATGAATGATAGGATCTCTCTTAGGAATCTATATGTAAAAAATCTAGAAATAGTGAACATATTTCTCAACATCTATATTATATGAAATTTATGTGTCTCTTTACAAAAATGATAAACCACCAATGTATTTGGATGTGGAAATAGAGGAAACATGTCTCACATTAGACTATCATTGACCAGATATCCTGTAGGGACTCTTTTTCTAAATCCCTTATTGAGCCACATTCGGGGTTCAAATGGAACAATTGAGGTTATATTACTGAATTAGGTAATTACCCAATTATAATTAAATGTGTAATAAGGGTGATAGTATCCTGGGGGAATAAATTTCAATATGACTGATTCATATGTATGGGGATCTAACAATGGGTAATGCATAAGCACCTAGGTTGATCCTATGATTCCCCAATTTAGGGTACTAAATTTATTCTTGATGATTAATTTAGGGGTTATTCTATTTTAATTTGATAACAGAAAACTGATAGGATAGAAACTAAAAATAAAAAACTCATCCATGTAGTATCACAAGTATGTGTGAAAGGCCAATAAATATCTTTATTGTGTAATGAATTTCATAACCCAATTAGAATATTTGTTATGTTATGTGTTTGAGTCTATAATTCCTTTTTCTTTAGACTTTCATCCAAAAAAAATTATATTTTTAGGGTTATATGAAAAATAGTTTGATATATTACATGATTTTGAGATTATTGGATGTCTGATCATCCAATGAAGGGTGTTACTAAATTATTTGGGACTCAATTATATATTCAATATGTGATCACGAAATTTTTCCTAATAAAAATCATAATATCTTTTATCAAAAAATTTATACGTCTATAACATGTATTAATCTGAAAATCAATATTTCATAGTGGTTCACTATATTATTTCACATTTGTTAATTACAATATGTTTTCAATCCAAATAGTTTGTAACTTATGAGTTTATCACCATACTATTATGTGGTCGGTGTGGTGTATTTGATATTTCACCCAGGAAATTGGGTCACATATATATTCTTGTGAATGGAATCAAAACATATGTAGTTTGGTTCTATTTTACATGGAAGAAGAAACATAATTGTTCACATGAATGTTGTAAAAACATTACTTATGTGGTGCCTTATATGGTGTTTTACCTAAGATCAATGTTGTGAGGTTTATTATTATGCAATATAACCATAAATTTTCCTCTTCAGGCCGTGAATACACTATCAATTTGTGATATATCATATGGTTTGGTAATCAGGATATATTCTACGTTAATTATATTAATATGTAAGGGATATTATGTGCATTGGGTATATTTTTGGTTGGTGAAATACATAATCAAGATAAACACTTTCATTTTTAACGTGAATGATGTGTTAGATGAAGGTTGGTTGGTCTATACAGTATTTTGAAGCTCAAGTTCTTGTTTATGGATCATTAATTAGACTTAGGAGGTCAACCACTCTCTAGAGAGATATATGATCAATTTTATAGAGGCATCGATGAGAATATTTATGCATGTAAAGAAGTATAGATATGCTATAAATAAATATCCTCATTATCAATGTAATAAATAATCATCTATATCCCAAGGATAATGACTATTAGACATCAGATTAAAATTATCAAAGGAATAAATTATTGAAAGAGAGAACAATGATATGGAAAATATAATCATTTAATTCAGTAGGAAGAGGAGGTGGCATATGTGGGTATGTCACTTTAATGTTTTTTCCATGGAAAATTAATTTCATCAAGGTTTAATGGGTGAAAAATTTAATCCAAGTAATTAACATGGATGAATAGATTATACAATTATTCATTATATGGGCTAGGTAGGGCCTTCTTAAAGAGGCAATCATGAAAATCATGTTGTATGAACATTATATTGTCGTTGTGACCTATTTAGTGATCATATGTGAAGGGGAACCCAGTTTTCTGAACTTGGTGAATATATTACTAGTTATGTGAGATATAATCATGGGTACCTTTAAAAAAATTCCATGAATCCAATTATAAATGTTTGAGTGATATGTTAAATAAAATGATGTTTACCCTAGATAATATACCTGAGTGAATAGGATCCTAGTTATTGACTACAAGAACTAGGTGTGGGTTAATTGAATGTCATATTGAGTACCAAGCTATCAATCCTAATATAAATGGAAATACGTGTTGAGAAAGGTCACCCACCATAGTCTTAGTTATTCCATCAGAGAATTTTCTTTTCACATAACTATAATCATAAAGGACCCATGTACCGTTAAATGTCATTATATTTTCGATGGTTTTGATCAAACAATAACATGAGGTGAAGCTTGAATATTTATGTGTGGAAATAGGTCACTTATTGTAGTCATTTGATTTTATTATTATTTTAGCTTACACATTTTTTTAAATTTTAAGGTTGAGGGGTCATTATATATGAAATAGGAGTTTGAATGTAACACCCCAATCTTCAACTGTACACCTCTCTTTGAATAATACAATAGCGTGTGTTGTATGCAACACTGAGTTCAAGTACACCACGACTTACCAAACTAGCTGTTCAAAAGAGGTTATGAATAGTATTAACTGAATTTTAAATATTATATTATCCTTATAATTTTAATCCATAATATGAGTTTCTAAGACATGATTTATGAACAAATTCATTTATTCAGATTAAAGAAGTATTTTTTCAAAAATGACATTTTACTACCTTTTAATGGCGAATCCTTTTTAAAACCAATATTTGAATCTTTTATATATTCAATTTGACAAAATGAAATTCTTCTTTAGAATTGGGTCATAAGAATTTAGTATCAATAATGTTTTGGTGTCTTTATGATAACTTTCATATTTGGGTGAATAGTGAAAATTACTATATTTTAACTGAAAACAACTTTTTTAATCAAAATAATTTATATTGAAAAATTATATATTTTAATGGTTTTTAAGTATAAATAGATTATATTTTTACTATTTAATCCAATTATGGTCATTTTAAGTAATTTCACTATCAAATTGGACATAAACAAGTGTCAAACTTTTGATAGTTATTGTTTCATAAAAATACGCCTTTCGGTTTCGAAAGCAGGAATCAATTTTAAATTAATAAATGAAACTTTTATGTTTTGAATTTTGTAAAATAGACATCATTTTTGGCTTTAGAATAACGAAATTATCCAAGGGTGAAATTTTGGTACTTTTCGGGTAACTTTTATATTTTGATGAATAATAAAAATTACTAAATTTTAATTAAAAACAACTTTTTTAATCGAAATAATTAATATTGATAAATTATGAATTTGAATGGTTTTAAATTATATTTAATATATATTTTTACCATGTAATACAATGTGGGTCATTGAACATAATTTCACATTTAAACCAGACATAAACAAGTGTCAATCTTTTGATAGTTATTATCTCTTAAAAACACGTTTTTTGTTTTAACAACGAGAATTAATTTTAAATTAATTTCTGCCACTTCTGTGTATTGAATTTGGAAAAATGGATTCCATATTTTGAATCAGAATGTCCAAATTGTTTAAATGGGTATCTTTTATTTTTATACATTTTGAATAATTACTTCGGTAAATATTTTATTTACAATGGTTAATAGGTAAATCAGGTAAATGAGGGTAAATAAATAATATTATAATAATATTAAATTACCCTAAAACGTGTATTTAACATATTGGTTGATACATGGCTGACCATCAGCATCTTTGGGTCGATTTTGGAACCCCATTTATCCACATATAAGTGATAATGACACTTTATTTTAATTAAGTTAAAATGAATACAAAAATGACACAACCATATGTCTTTTAGAAAAACAATTGTTACATAGGGTTACATATGTTGTCATTTAGACTATAAATATTAATTAGAAAGATAAAATTATTTACTAGAAAATTATATTTTATTTATAATTTTTATATATTAAATAATTTAGTTTATTTATGACACAATGATGATGCAGTAATTACCATAATAGTGAAAAATTCGAATTATTGATATTATAAATACCCAAATAAATATAATTTGAGACTTTTTATGAATTAAACTAATTTTATAGGTTAATATGACATGTTAGGATTTATTTAATTAACGTTTTCTGAATTAATCATTCTGTTATAATTTTTAAAAAAATCATCTTTTGAATAGTGCCAAAATTGACATAAAAGAGTTTTTAAAATAAATATTATATTATTAATTGATATTAAATTCCTAAAAATCTATGGTTCGGTCAAGAGACTTATATCATGATAGGTGTATCATTAATGGACCACTTGGGAGTCTCTTGGATGTATATAGTATGTTCATTAACTATATAATATAAAAATACAAAGTGACATGGTAAATGTCAAACTAATTAACTAAGAGTTAAAACTAAAAGATAAGGTTAATATAATGACCCAAACCTATCTAAATTCTATTGTTTGAATGGATTTAGACCTATCCTCACTATAAACTTTAAATAATAAACTTTGTAGCCATTGAAAACCGAATAATAATTTATTATAAATTAATATTTCTAGCTTTTCCAAAGGTGCCCCTCACCCCTCTTATAAAAGGGCCCTCCTAATTCTCATTTCTTCACACCTTCAAAGCCTTTTGGTTCGGCCAAACCTTGCCCAAATACTCTCTCAAATTCCCTCACAATACCCTAGAGGCCTTATTGTGATCTGAAAGCCACCCTAAGGATCCATTTTGATCAAATCAAAAGAAAGAACCCGAAGAAGAGGTAATGTTTTCACCACCCCTTTTCAAGTTCCTTTCTTCTTCCACTTCCTCTTCCTTTGTTGTTACCATTATAAAATAATAACTCTAGTATAATATACATACTTTGATATTATTATATATATGGTACAACCATAATCATTATTCTATCCATCCTTTGAATAACATGTCACAATACGTGCGTACGTACGGTTTACCGTCTCCACGTCATGGTGTAATTGTTATTCAATAAATTATTATTTGGATGAGTATAATAATGATGTGTAACTCATGTAAATAATAAATATAACATGATAATTATTCTATACATATTATATACCATCCAATTATATATTATTTTAATATCAAAAGAATTATATTGTCGCTCGTGCGTACGTATGGACTACCATCTCCACGAACGTGATGAGATTCATTATCTGTCGTATCCATTCAAGTATAATTATCATTTGATGATTTAAAAATAATGTTTAAGAACTTTATATAATTCTGGATATGAATAAGATACAACCTATCCATGAAAAACATGGCTTACGTAACAAAACATATAAAAGAAAACATGTAAGTTAACACCCGAAACAACAATAATAATAAGATATTATTAACGAAGCAATGTTAAAAGATCATATATGTTATCATATTAATGTATATGATTCATGAATAATTTAATAACAATTATTTAAAAATTATACAGGAGGTTAACCTACCCCCAACCAAGGAAAAGTACAAGGTAAGGTGTTTCTTATCTAACTTTTAATTCCATGAGAATTCCATTGTTCACCACTTATTTATTACATGTGGTGTATGTTTACTGCCCATGATTGTATTCATTGTGTAATATAATTTAATTTATGGGTATTTACATCATCATTGTATGATCCTTCTATCATGGGTGTCTTTTTCATAAGTTACCTAATCGATAAGGGAATTTGAAATTTAAATTTCAACTCATTTGGCTGTATGCATATTTCATTGATTATATTACTCCAAGATTATGTGTGGAATCACCATTCGTTTTATTATGTCATAATTTCCACTACCCTTTCTATGGATATACTTTTGATACACATTATCACTTTATTGATAATTTCTCAAGTCATCGATATGAATTTGATAAGAGTAATTTTAACTCATTCTCCATTTTTTGAGTTAAACATCCAATTCATTAGTGTTGTTTTTACAAGATTATGTGTGAATTTACTTTGATTGTTTTACATTAAATATCCAATCATATTTAGTGTTTTTATATTTGTCACACATAAATATGTCGTTGATTTATCCTTAACCTAAGGATATGGCCTTTATGAGATATTTCATCTCAATTTACATTCCATTGAGACTTCTTTGTTGTTATACACAAAATCACTTTTATATGGTGTGTATAAAATACTTTGACATAGTATATAATGAATTCCTTTATTCTCATGATATTAAAATATTTTTATTACCTCAATTATTTGTATTCAAGTGTCTCTCTCTTGGTTAGAAACTCTAACTAAAATAGCATTTTTAAATGTTTTAAAGACTCATTCTTCTAATTATTACTCATTAATGTCCATATTTTAAAAAATAGTTTTAAGGATTTATTTATATGGACATTAATGTTTTAAAATTAAAACTCCTTTTAAAAGGTTCAAAGTGTTTTGGGACACTTTGATTCAAAAATCTATTTTTAAATGGCTTCTTGACAAATAGTGTGACTTTTAAATGATTTCAAAAAAAGGGGGATATTTCTCTCAAATAGTTATGATGATTATTTTCTTCTATGTCATTATCCTTCATTATTCTTGATTGAGGTTAATGTGATACAATAAAATCTTCCATATTGTATCGAATGAGTTATGTTTGACTGTGGACGTGCTATTTTTTATACCATTCATGGTTTGTGGTTAAATTATTGACATTTCGTATGCTAGTTTTAATACGAATGTTTATGTTATGTTTAAACCTGTTCATATGAGGAATGAATTCGACTTAATAAGTGACGGGTGGATCCCGCTATAGCTCCTTGATGCATCGGTAGGTCTCATGAGACAAAATAGTGTCTTGGCATAAGGCCTTGGAAAAATCTTATTTGATGTCTTAGCATGATGCCTTGGCTATGTGGTTATGATAGTCTGCCATTATGCATTCCATCATTATGAAAGTGGATATTGATATTGAATGTGATTCTTCGACTAGTAGAATATCCATATGGATAAGTAAATGGAATTATTTCATTTTATCTTTGCCATATTATGATGATGTTGAAGTTTAAAAGGCTTATGTTTTAATTATAAATTGCCTTAATTGTTTATATTTATCTATGAAAGCTTCTGATATAATGTTATCCTTACTGAGCATCTGAGCTCACCCTTTTCAATGTTTTATTTTTCACAGGATTGTGAAGAAGTAAATTATGAATGACCTGCAGGGATTTTATGAGTGTGGACTATGGAGACTATGTTGTTGTTGTTTTCAGTTTATGATGTAATGTAAACTTTATTAATGTATCTAGTTATTTCAAGGCTACTAAACTAATCGGTCTTTCGAGACATGATTTTTCTTGTGATCATGCCAATGTTTTGTAATAATGCACCGACTCTGGGTAACTGGGGTCGGGCGTTACATTGAAACCATTGAAGACTCTTATTTCTATCTCAAGTGTAGAAGAAGAATATGTGGATACTATAATTTCCTATACCCATATTATATAAAAAGAATAATATATATATTTTTCAAAGGTAAAAAATGATAATCCACACAAAATTCAATGAGATAATACAAGTGATATTGACGTCTCTAAAAATCATGTACAAAAATCTAGGTTTAATAAATGTGACATCAGATTTCATTTCATAAAATATACAGTTTCCAAGAGTAAATAAATATTAAATTCATTCTTTATAGTGATAAGTGTAACAGTATCATCATGAAGGTAGTGACCCAGGATTTGTATGAGTTTTAAGGCTAGACATCATGATTTGTAACTTTGTTCCCCCTCTATAAACATTGGAAGGAAACGTCCTAATAAATTTCATTTCTATTCAAAGTCAAAGAATAGGAAAAAAGTTATTTCATTTCAATTATTAATAATGAGTTGTGATTATAGAAAATAGTTGAACAAAATATTGGGATGAGTGCTTGGATTAAGTGAAAAATCATCAAGATCAATTTTCCAAATGATGTTTGTCACTATGGGATGGAATTATTTCAAAAAAAATAATTTATAGAGTAATTTTGTGCCAATATGTTTCTATTTATTAAGTCATATAATTGAATATTTCATGAAGTGAGTTGGTTATTTTAAAAATAAATACAAAGATGGAGAATAAATAACATAGTATAATTTCTAAATATGATTTTTTTTATCTATTCATAATGATCACGGGAAATTGTTGAAAATTTATTTTTATAGAGTTTATTTATTATTCTATTAGATGTTTGGAAAATACCTCTAAATTCTTTAAGGAGATTTTTTATTTATTCTGAAGATGTGGAATTATGGAAGAACATTTTTGTGTCGTACTTAATATAATGGATGAATTTAGTACAGTAACTAAGGACTTATAAAGACTATCTTCGCACATTCATTGATTCATTGATGACTTAAAAAGAGTAAGTGTAATATTATTAAGAGTAACATATAACAGAAAATTATTAATTTCTAATTTTGGTGTGTAATTGATAAAATTATATGAATAAAAATATACTTAGTTTATCTTAAAATATGTAATTCAGAACATTATAAGGGTGATAAATCAATTTTGAAGAATAACTGAGACGTCATGTGTGTCATCAGCTTTTGAGAATTTTAAAAAGTCTCAATATACAAGAATGTTCCTAGTGGTCTTTGTAAAACTCATTTCCCTAGTGAAATTATGTTAAATATATATATAATAAATTTTATGAGTTTTCATGAATTAATAGTCCAAGGACATAAATATTAGATTATTCAAAACTAGATATAAGATATATAAAATTATTGATAATGGGTCAAATACATGATCCAATCAAAGATTCATGGGATTTGAAATGTGTTCTAAATAAGTTGATATTTTTATATTATTTTGTGAATTTACATTGAAATAAATTAAAATAGTATTCATAATGATGAAAATTAATTTTTAGATGAAATTTATGAAAGCATTTTATGCAGTTGAGAGGCAAGTTATGTTTTGTTAGTTTATGTTGGTTACATTATTCACATAGTTATGGTAATATGAATGGAAAATCCTGATTATGGAATTGGGGTTGAGTATTTTTAAGGTGATGTTATATAAAAGGAAGAATTTTTGGATAAAAGATATAGGAATAATAATAGATCAATAAGAGATTAATTTGGTTTTGGTCATTGATGTAGAGGTAGGCCTGCAGATTCAGGATTATTTGGATAAATTATATTAAGATATAATAAGATATTGGCATGTTTAAATGATCTCACACACACAATATTCATTATTAATTATTTTTATCAAAGGCATAAAATTATTATCATGAGTTAATAATAACATGGAATTCAATGAATAAACCTGAGGAAGTGATCTTACTCCTATATGCTGGGAAATCATAAAATATTTGATAATCTTATCCCTCTTATAGAGTTGGTGAAATTAATGAAGGATGGTGGTTCAACTATAAAAAATTTCTGCATAGTTGATGTCCCTATATAAGTATTATAAGATACATTATACCCTGATTATCTACTAAAATAAACAACTATGTAAGAGTTATGGAGGAAAATTTAACATTTCCTATAATCACCTGAAAATTAAAGTAAAAATCTTGGTCAGATAAATAAACTCTTACATAGAAAGCATAAGGTATCAGTATTGGGATACAACCCTATAAAAATTCCTATGTATTGTGTTTTTATATTATTATTCGATATCAAGTGAGGGAGTTTTTAATGTTAGTGGATCTAGATAATAAATTGTCCCAAATGTTTGTGTTGAAAATAAATTCTAAACAAGTAGAAATTATTCATACCTTTTTCTTACTAATTCAATAACAACACTAGGTAGTCCAGCATTTCACCCTCTAGTATAGATTTTAACTATTGGAAAACCTATTCACCTTTCCTGATGACATTAAAATATTGTATATCCTTTCACTATCCAATATTGAATTAAAATTAAACAAAAACCATTCTATTTACTATACAAATTTAAACTTTATCATATCCTCTGAAATAGAGTATAAATCATTCATCTTCATTGATATATTTATAAAAAATAACAATCCTTTTAACTATCACAAAGTATTTAATCAACATAATAACACATTAACATTCATGTTAAGAATTAATATCCAAAAAACCAACATGATTTTTATGATTTTTATAAACTATATTGTAGCCTTCATCTATTCTCATTAGTAATTAAATTATGGTGAAGCTTCATTAATAAAATGAATCAACCCCGATAGAGTGGAATGATATATAATTACTAAATATATGTATATATCTATTTTTAAAGGATTTAGTAAATATGAATTAAATGTTGAAGAGATAATCTGAATAAAAAACATGATCCTGATAAGATAAGGTAACCTCTCATCCACTCCATTTCATCATATAAATCCCATGATTATTTATTTCTCATAGGATGATCAAAATTAAGGAAAAAATTGAAATCATTAAAACTCTAAAAAATATTGTGGAAATATAATATGTCGTTATATGTTAATCAATCAAATGAATATTCCTATATCTAATAAAATTCACATAACATAGTTAATGGTTAGGGAAAATAACCCTTTATTAGTAATATTTCAAAAAATATGTGTCGATACCCAAACATTATATACATTAATATGACATCACTTTTCATGAATATTCAATACATATTATAATGATACACACACCTTAACTGTAAATGTATCGTCTCAATGGAAATTAGATATATAATCATATTATTTAATAGAATATGTTCACTATCTCTGACAAATTTCTCCTCACATTATTCAATTATAATGTATAAGCTATATAAAATAATTATTCATAACCAAGGTAAATGAAATATATGAAAGTTTGAGATTAGATTCCCAGTAAGGCTAAACATATGAGATATAAATAATGATCATAAGTGAGCATAATATTGACATAAGTGTATGATAACTTGAATATAGCTTCTTAAAATTTCCCTCAATTCATCAGTCATATTTAATCATGAATCCTAACACGGCGCTTTATCATAGAAAAAAACATATATCATAACATTTTTTTAATCATCAATAATCACTTATGAGCCATGATAACATGTCATAAGAATGAGAAATAGGTTTTTAGAAAGTACATAAGCATATATATTAATTTCCTTTGTAAATGATCACTACGAAGATAATCATATTTGATTTGGTTCACTCTATAATCATTCATTTCCTTAGTGAAGGTTTATTTCAAGGACAATTGATATGGACCAGATCTCTGACGGAACTATGATCAATCCCTAATAAAGTTAAGATTATCTCATGATATACAAATAAATACTCAATTCATTTGAGATATATATAATTTTTGCCGCATATATAACATTATTAGAAACATATATATGGGCTCCACTAGTTTAGAAAACATTAATTAATTTATCATGTCATGATAGGCGGAAAAGATAAACATTTCATAAGAATTATATAATTTCATTATAGTATATATGCTGGTAATTAAAGTGGTTCCATAAAGATTTCCTCATAACATAATTAACCTATTGATGGTTTCATAGTCTAATCTATAAATAATTATCATCATAATACATATATAGAAGGAATTTGGGGGGTATTATTACAACATATCCCTGATGAAGCAAAAAAATACTTAATGGTTGTTTACATAGATTTAACAAGACTTTAAATAAAATTTAAATTTTTTGTTGAATATAAGGAAAATTATGTTTTATTTTGGTATCATTAATAAATAATTCCAAGAATATTGTGTATAAGTAGTTCATTTGAGAAAAAAACAATGAAACATTGAAATGAATTATCAATGAAAAGAATGAACATGACGGTCAAAAAATTCAGTTATAATGTATACGTTGAAAGAGAACATTCATTTCCCACTTTTGTAAAATGAAAAAACTTAATAATTCATAAAACAAAAGAAAAAGATCATTTAAATTATTTTTAATAGAATTCAATATTAATGATTTTTTTAATATTATGTAAATATACATAACAACCCTAAAAGACTTTCCAGAATAAAGATATCTAAGAAAATATTGTTTGAAATATGTTGGATTATTCTTAAAACAAAAATCTATGTCATTTGATGTATCAATTGGAGCTAAATGGAACTAATTCTAAGAAATTTTATGAGTATAAGAAAAAAATATTGTGTTTAAACAATAAGTATCATATAATTTCATTAATTTGAAATTTAATATAGGGAATCTTGTAAATAAATTTAATTGTAACATAAACTACTACTTCATTGGTATCTGTTTGAAAACAAAATCCCTTGAAATAAATAACCCCAAAATAAAATCAAAATATCACGAATATTTATAGACTCTTTATTACAAAATTAAAATGAAAAAATATACATCATATAAAAAAATTAGTAACATAATATTAAACTTGTCTTAGTGAAAACATATTAAGATGTCGTAACCTTACTGATTTAGTAATCTTTTATTCAAAACCACATAAAAGGTATAAAAATAATTATATTTATAAATAATCATTTTTTTCTAAAAAAAAATACATTGATGGTTAGAATATACATTACCAAAAAAATAAACCAGTGGTGAATATGGAATATTTCTCAAACGAATAAAATTGAAAAGAGAACCCCTTACCTCATGCCCCATTATTATTTATAAGAATTAAAAACTAATTTATAAGAAAAATTAATTTATTATAAATAAATTATATATCCTTAATAAAAAATAATATAATATGTATAATTAAATTATAGTATACAATTATCCTTTATTTAATAATTATTTCTTTAAATGAACATTCTACTGAAAAATGGTCCATTTTCCATACATGTTAGGGTATAATATATATGGTCCATGAATAGTTTTTATTAATAAATTATATCAAGAATATAAATAATGTAATAAGTATTATATTAATTAACATTGTATTAATTTATAACCCTTCATATAAAGTTGTAATGAAATTGACAAACATCACACTATGGGGACTCTAGTCTGTACGTAAGCACAAATGACGTTTCCACTTTACAATAGATAAAACAAGTGAATGTATAATAACAATTGACATTTAAAGAATAATAATAACATCATACATGAAATATATTTTAGTTAAATGTATCATGATTACAAAAAATGTTGAGAGGAAATAAGAAATGAATCACATCACATCTTTGAGGTGGTAATCAACATATGGGCACTAACGATGTTATAATTTTCCAAAAGATGGGAAGGAGAAACAAAATTTCAATTACATTAAAATTAAAATGTATAATTACAGTTATGAAACATATTAAATAATTTTATAACTATTATCTAAACTTTGGATAATTTTTATCAATAATTAAACATTAAAAAGATTTGTAAGAATATATACCACTTCTTCAGGTATCCTCTTCTGAAAATCACAATAATATTTCATTAATGGGTAATTTAGATATCCCATAAGCTCATGGTAATGGATAAATAAGTTTGTAGATTATTTTGGTAGATATTGGTCGATCAAAAAGGATCATTTATCATGGAGAATAGTGGAGTGGTGGTTCCCTTTTATAAGTGAGGGGAGTAACACTCTTATAAATACAGAAAACATTAAAATATAAAAAAAAATCATATTTAACTTAAATTTGAATTGAATAAACTACAATATTAATATTAAATATAGGATGGGAAAAAAGACTGAATATATAGGATTTATACATGTTTTAGGTAGTGTTAACCCTTATATATTTAGTTTAATCCTCGTTATCCACTTAAACCTTAACTATAGTAATGCATTGTTCACAATGGTAACTATTTATAATAAGAAATAAAAAAATTACACTCTTTAAAAAATATTGAAAGCTACATTCCAAATATGGTAAACATTTTATGAGATTACATTTATATATGTGGTAGAAATTTATTTTCATATAACTGCGCAAAATACAAAAAATATATTTTTAGAAAAATTAAATTTTATGAATAAAACTAACACATATCCTTTTATATTACATGTTAAATAATTATATGATTTTTAATTTTTTTATTATAAAATATATATATATGAATTTTTTTTAATAATTATTCAATTTTTAATAATTTAAATTATTAAAATAAAATGACTTTTAAAAAATAATATCAGGAAAATCATATCAATTTACATTCAAGTCTTTTATTTCCATTTCTAAAAAACTAATAACCAATGAATTAATTATTTACAGGTGTAAAAAATAATTTTCAAAATTTATTTATTACTATTAATATCCTTTAATCTAATGACACAGAAATATCAATCTCATTTAAAAATAATATTTCAATAGTATAATGCAGTTTATTTAAACTCAATATTGCATGTAACAAAATCTATAAAAGAAATTGAGTTTATTCAATAATAAAAATATCATAAAATATTAGGGTATTAAATATTGTTATATTATATAACTAATTTATTATTTAAATGATATGATAAATTAGCATATATTATAAAACTAAGTCCCATGTTTCCTAATAATCTTCTAAGACCAAATCACACTTACAAAATACCTCCAACAAACCTGATCAACCATGAATTTGAGTAGATACTTGTAATGTTCTATGATGTATAAATACAATAATACGTATAGGGGATTGTAATTTTTATACATAGATATTTCATATAATTTTACCAATATTCATTATATAACATTAGGATCAATATTAGATTCATATAAGTTTAATGCCTTCTGAAACATGAATACCTAAAAAAATTATTCATATGATATCTAAACAAATGTCCCATTATGTTAATCATAAATATAAACTATCCTAGAGATAACTTAAAAAGACCCATATTAAGAATCCTTGTAAATTAAACATAAGAAATCATGTGCTCAAATACTCAGTAAGGGTAAAAAAGGTATATACTAATGATCACATCAACATAATATTATCATAAGGGTATTAGATCATGAGAATAACATTTAAAACCATACCTACATATCATAGATCATAATGTTGTTTTATGAAATAAACCATTCTATTTTAAAAAATAAATCATAAAGATATCAATGAAAATATCCCATGATATCATATCATTGGTATAAGACATAGAGTTTTTGCATACACATATGCATAAAAAATCATTTCTTTAGTATTCAATGGTCATTTTCCATACTAATATAGTGTATTTGGTTCTATCCCGCAAAAACATAATATTACTCATGATTAACATACAAAATAATCATAATATTAAAATTAACTTAATGATTTTAATAGACTCTCCATACTATTCCTCTTTATCTCATGATATATAAGTCATTACACAATGAATTATAGGGATATGTAATTCCAGTCCCACCCATCACATTATTAAATCCTTATAGATGTGTTCTGTAATATCATTTATCATTCATAATATAAAAAATAATTAAAAAGAAATGTGTTTTGGTAACATTTAATTATGTTATAACCCATGGAAAATAAATGGGTTTCATAATCATATCATCAATTCATCAAAGTATGTCTAGTAAAAAAGGAATGGGTTTCAGAGGAATATTTTTTTCATAACAAAAACATTTCTAATAAATATTTTGGATTGACTATTTGTATAATATACCTAGTAAAACAAAATTTACATTTATAGATATCATTATAGATGAAAGAATCCATTAAAATATCAATTGTATCTTTTCTTGGGGAAAATACACTATAATCTTTAAAATTAGTAATTTTAAATCAAAAAATTATATAATAATAATAAACTAATTTTCATTATAAATCATTTAAAAATTATAAGTTAATATTCAAATAAGTGGTTGTTCATGATGGTAGGAAATTCCAATCATGCTATGTGTATTAAAATATGGTTTGGTTTTATTTTTCCACAAAAGATCAGAAGTGACTGATTCAAAAAATTAGAAAAAGATTCTTTTTAAACTATATGGTTACAATTAAAACATGGGTAAACATTAATTATAGAAATTGAGAATAATAAAAAATTATTTAACACATTTTTAAAAACCTTGGATATAGAAATAATAATTCATTTCTGAAGAGTGAATTAAATTTTTTCCTTAAAATTACTCAATTTGTACATTAAGTACCTAAAGAGAGAAGAAATATATAAAAAACTAGAAATTATAAATAAATGACAAGAGGATAAGAAAAATCATTAGTCTATATATATAAATATCATAATATTTCATCGTCATATTCCCAATGGTAAATATTCTTGATAATGAATTAGATTGTGACATAAAAGCTTTACCACATTGGTAACATTTGAATCACAAGCCCCATGAAAGTATAATATCACATAAAAGGTTAAATATGATGAAAATAATGATATTCATGATATGAAATCTCATGTTGTTTTTAAAAACAACTCATAAAATATGACTCGGGCGTAACATAACATATATCCCAAAAAAGAAATTTGACATGATAAAATCTTAACTCAGGTTCAACTTATTTCAAATGTGTTTGAAACACATGTATTATAAATATATATATTATAAATCTATTATATTTCCATAATAATATATATCATATTATATATGACTTACTTATGAACATTTATCACCCTTTTATTAACAATTATTTATTAAAATTAATGTTTTGGTGGATAACTACTTAAATTTTCATGTATGTTTTGGTTTTTTAGTATATATATTGTAAGTTGTTCAGAGTTATATGACATAATTAATGTAAATTAGGATCTAAATATAATATATATTCATTATATATGTATTTATTGTCCTCAATCAAATATATAGATAGAACAATTAATTGCATCGTTCAAAGATACAGATGGTTGTACATACCCATGAACACTATTTACATTTTTAAAGGAAATTCTAAATTTAAAATAGTATATAAAACTTAATTAAAATTATTATATAATATTTATCATTTATATTAAATAAATATATAATAAATTATATCCATTTCAATATTAAATGGAAAATGAATCGCATTGCATCATATAGGTGGTAGTGTCCACATAAGCATGTGGGATATTATCATTTTCCAATAAGTTGAATGGTTAATAGGTAAATATAATATTATTAATGAAGTAAATTTTTTTCAAAAAATACCATAAACATATATATATATATATATATAATCATTAAATCAACCACTATATTTAGTCATGTTGAGTAGTTATGGAAAATGAATTACAATAGTTCACGTGGCAGTATTCTGCATTACACAAAATGAATAATTCTTCTTCCCATTTAATGGAAGACTATATGAATATAGGTTATAAAATTAATAAAAAAAACTCATTATATGTGTGATAATTGTTTTATTATCTCATTCATTCTGAATTATATTTTAATGATGTAGAAGAATAAATAAAAAAATTTATAATTACAAACTATAATAATTCATCAGAAAACCTCCATTGGTTTATACCTATATAATTATTAAAATTTTATTATGATAAATAAATGGAATCTATGTAATGGGTAGGGATGTAAATAAGGTTTTTGAGTAGGTTGTGTCCAAGCCAAACGTATCTTTACTTATTGAGATGAGAGGAGAGTGGGTTTTATTCTATATGAGGGGTAGATGACACATATAGTATTTAAAAAATGAATAAAATATATTATTGTATTATTCACATAAAATGGATCCCAAATGGACCATTAGAATATATTATAAAAGATAATGTAAAAATATTTCCATCAAATAGATTTATAATGTTCTTAGGTACTTTTTACCCTTATATCATGAGTTTAAACCCCATTAATCCAGTTGTAACATTAACTATGGCATCATAATTTTATTTTTTAATATTAATTATGATAAAAAAAATTAAATTAACTCTATTTTTTAATATTAATAATTCTTATTAATAAAATGAAAGGAAATTTATAAAATTCAATTAACAAAGGTGGAAGAATTTTATTTAATACTAAACCCACAATCCTAATGAAAAGTGATTTTCTTAAAGAAATGTTTCCTTAATTATAAAATATTTTTATATCAATATTAAACATAAAATTGATTTAAATGAAATATAATTAATCTAAAATATTTTAATTTAATATATTTTACTTCTAAAATTATTATAAAATAATATAGAAAATTTTAAATTATATAATTATTAAGTTATTGATTTATTAAAAATTAGTATTTTTACATATTTATTAAAAAAATAATTTATAATATTTATAAAAAATTCACACTGTGATAATTTAGAAATATTTATTTAAAAAATGATGTTCATTTTGTAAAATAAATTTTCTGAATGTTGGAACAAAATAATTATATTAGTCTACAAATTAAATTAATAAATACAATTTTATGGTAGAAAAATATTTTTTTGAAACATATAAATACCTCACTAAAAAATATTTAAATTATCTAAAAGATTAATATATATATTTTCAAAATGTGTTTGTTCGCTTTCATTTCAGTAATTAAGAATATTAGTTAATTAAATATAATGTATTACATTTTAATTTGTTTTGGGGTTGCATCGATCACAATCTATCAAAGATTCGTTATTTAATGAAAATATATTTTATAAAATATTTTATTGTTACATTATACCCTTGCATAAAATGAATTTAACCCGCAAATTGTTTCACTATAATTCAAATAAATGAGGATATATTCAATTAATTACATCCTTAGGTTCCAAAGTAGCTTCTTTTAATTGGGGATTCCTCCATAAATCTTTAACAAGGTGAGCAGTCTCGTTCCATAGATAATTTTCTCCATGATCCATGATTTATTTTGGTTGTTCTTTATAATAATGTTCATGCTCTATTGTTTTGATCAATGGGTTCACTACATGTTATGGATTAGGTATGAAGTTCCTTGGGATTAATTAATTGAAGAAATCATGAAATTGAGAGTGATTTGCTGGAAGTGACAAGTGATAATCTATTGTCCATACTCGATGAATTATATAAAAGGGTCCAATATACATGGAACCCATATTTCTTTTATTTTATAATCACATAAACTTATTATATAGATAAATTCATAGTAAATCCTTATCACTAACTTTGAATTCAAAATCTATTCATTATTTATTAAAATACCATTTCTGTCAAATTTTAGAAGCTATGATATACTATTGAATGTCTCTATTATTCATTATAATTTAATTAGATATATCAAGTCCCAATATCTTACTTTCTCTAACTTCAACCAAGAACAATATATATTTAAACATCATTTCATATAGGACTTCATATGGATCCATATAACTACTCGATCCAACGTTGTTGTCATATGAAAACTCAAATATTGGAATGTGTTGATCCCAGCTAAAATTATAATCCATATAATAAGATCTAAATGAGTACTAGATGGTTTAAATGTATCCCTCTTACTAAAATAATTTCTAGCGATGATATGTTTTAATAGAACTCAACATTTTATCTAAGTCATGTTGATCTCCTCAACAACAAATTCATGTATGATTCAGATCATAATTAGATACAATAGAATTTGGTACTCCATACAATATTACCATATCCCAAATATATATATTATAAATATGATAAATTGGGAAATATCCTCTAAAAGAAATTTTTTTCTGACTATGTAGGTAGATTTCCTATAACTAATATAGATTTATATCATTTAGACATTTTGAGAAGTCCAAAAAAATACATGGTGATATTTTCTTATTTCCAATATGTTATGGGTAACCGTTATAACATCCCATTATAATTTTTTATATTATAATTACATTTCTAACATACCCACAATTGAGAAAAAAACACTACTATATCTCTCTTCATGTCATGTCATGAAAAATACTCATTCAGATCTCGTAAAATCTTTGAACTTCAACAATGAATAGAGAATGAATAAATATGATCATCCCCTAATAGTTCCATCTTTTAATTTGGTATATATAGAAAACATACATGAATCCTGAAACATTCCAATCCATTTCAATAACATTTGAACTTCGAAACATTTCTCACAATCTTCTATATTCCCAGATCTCCTTTATGTGTCTCTTTAATCCTCATATGAATAGATGGTTCAACACTCATATGAGAATGATATTCTTTCAACCCTTCTATAAATATTTCTATATCAATTATTTTAATATCAGTAAATACCATATCTCTTTGACCCACATCAAATATTATCTAACCCGATTCTTTCAACTCAATGAATAGACCATCGTGTTCACATTGACATGGTTTTAATTTATTGACCGGTCTTAATCATTAATCATCTTGGACCAACCTCTCTCACACATATTAATATATTTTTTGGGGATTATATACATTAATATTTTATGATTAGTATTAATGTAACACATTTCTTCCTGAACATATTTCCTCTATATTATCAATGCATAAATTACAACAAATAATTACAAAGCATGAGTGGGGTAATTTTCCCATGAATCTTATATTGTCATGAGGTCTAATATATAACCATATAATTTTTGCATGAGAATGTATGTAACACTCCATGCATCTATGGTACATTTCCTGTTGAATAATGCAATAGCTTGCATTGTACGAAACTTCAAGATTCTAACACACCGCGACCAATCAAATGAGTAGTTATGAATAGTAATATCCACTTTTTGAAATTTTATAAATTTTATTTTCAAAATAGAATTCATTTTTTAATTCTTAATTTCGAAATTATCTTAAGAATATTTTTTCGTATTTTTCTGAAAACATTCAATTTTTGATGAATAGTAAAGAACACTATGATATTGGTTAAAACTAACTTTTTATTTAAATAATTATTTATTTTATTTAAATTTTTTTAGGAAAAAAATAGATACATAATACCAATATAACTTAAATGTAATTAATTTGAGTAATTTAATAATATGTTTAGATATATAAAAATGGTATTAGACTTTTTACCCTCTTTTACCCACCTCATGAAGCATTTGCAAATTTGCATGAAACATAATTTGTCCTCTTCTATGAGTTGAATTTCAAAAATTTGAGAGGCATGGTTAATATCAGTAATTAAAATTTTGTTCAATATGATGAATATAATTGTTTTTGAATTGTAACTTTTGACGTTTTTTTACCACGGTTAAAATTAAATAGTGTAATTAATGGTAAAAATGATATCATAATTACCCTAACACATGTCCTAATTCAATTTTAATTGTGGATTTTGACCATAAACAGCCTGATGAATAAAATTTGATCCCCTTTCCTCTACATGGATTAGATTAGGACATTTATTATTATTTTATTTAAAGAAGAGTTAAAAGAGTTTAATTCAAATTTTAATAACTAAAACATTTTTAATATAGGCTTACAAAAAATATAAATTCAACTATAAATATTATTTGAAAAGCTAAAATGATTTACTAAATAATTTTATTTTATTTAAAACATTTAGACATTAAATAATTTAATTTATTTATGACTCAATGATGATGCAGTATTTAACTTATTAATGAAATATTAAAATAATTGATATTATAAATTTCCAAATAAATGTAAATTGAGAATTCTGTTGAATTCCACATATTTTATTGATTAACATGACATGTTGGAGTTGGTTCAATAAATTCCATTCGAAGTGATAATGGTTTAATGGCTTTCGAAAAAATAATATACTAAATAGTGTAAAAATTCAAATAATTGAGTTTTTAAAACAAATACTATATTATTAATTGATATAATATTCCTAAAATATAAGGTTCAGAAAAAGGACTTAGATAAGGTTATATATAATAATAATAAACAACTTGGGATTTTCTTGGCAGTTTATAGTATGTTTATCAACCATGTAATATAAAAATACAGAGAGATATGGTAAATGTCAAACTATTTAACTAAGGGGTGAATCTAAAATAAAATTTTAAGATGGTGACCTAAACCTATCTAAAACCTATGATTTTATTATAAAATAATATTTCAAGAACTTTCTAAAGTGACCCTCACCTCTCTGATAAAAGGGAACTTCCAGTTTTCTTAATTTCACTCCTTCAAATCCATTTGGATCGGCCACCCCTACCCAAATATCCTCTAAACATTCCTACCTTCATCATAGAGGCATTCTATTTGTCATAAATATAAGGCCCCAGCCTTAAACCTTAGTTAATCTTGAGTTATTACAAGATTACACATTGAGGATCTTTTCAGGTTTAGAGTTTTAGAGAATTAGATCATTAAACTAGCATTACATTCCACATTTAAACAAAGTGGTTACATAAAAGACAATATTCATTCTTCCCATCAACGGAAACATATTTAAATTAAAACATGGATTCTTTCTTGACACATCCTTGACACTATCATCACATCATGTAACCTTCCCATGACCTGTGAAAAAAATTTCAAAAACATTGGATGAGCATAAAAAGCTCAGTAAGGGATATAATGATATGGAAAGGAAACATGAGTACATGTATACATAAGAATGAAATCATACTTTACCCATAAAACATAGGCATATCAAATCATGAATAAATCATAGAAATCATAAGACACAAAAGGTAACTTGAGGCATTCATAACATTATTACGTAGGGAGTAACCCTCTTGGTTACGTTTTGGAATACCCATCATAGTATATTCCCTAAATCTCTTCGGAGAAACCTCAATGTTTCACTCCTTCGCGTTACCCAATGCATTGGAGAGCTATATCGGGCTCACCCGCCCTTAGTTTATCACGAAACCACCCGTTTTCATAACAATTCCCAAGAACCATAACATAAATGTATCACATAAAACATGCATAAACGAAACATAACATTTCCACATTTCAATCACAATATAAGATTTTAGTGTATTGAAATAATGAATCCATTCAAAACAGAACCATTTCCAAAACCATTTAAAACATTTAATAAAGAGTTTTTTGAATCAAAGTGTCCCATACCACCTTGAAGCTTAAAATTTTAAACCATTAATATCCATATAAATAAATCCTTAAAACCATTTTGAAAACTTGGATATTAATAAGAACAAATAATTAAAACATTTAAAATGATATTTTGGTTAAAGGGGTTTTACCAAAATTAGAGACACATGAATACAATAATTGAGGAATAACATTTAGTCATAACTTTATAATATCATGAGAATAAATGTATTCATGATATAATACTCCAAAGTACAGTATATACACCATATAAGAGTGAATTGGTGCATAACAACAATGAACCCTCAATAGAAATGTCAAATGTGATGAAATCCCTTATAAAGAAGGTGTCCTTAAATTAAGGAAAAATCAATCTCAAAAATATGTGTGACAAATATAAGTACACCAAATATAAGTGGATATTAAGTGTAAAACAATAAAAGGTCATTCACACATATTCAATGGATGACATATTCAATGACTACATCTTGAACCCAAAGAAATCGAAATTGGGTTAAAAAGTTCCCTTGACAGCCTAACGGAATCACATCAAAATGAGTTGATGAGAGATAAAAAGTGTATATCATCACTTGGACATAAAATTTACATCAATAAGGATATATAAGAACATATCCCAACATAACAATATGTAAATTAAAATACCCAACAAAAGAAGTCTTTTAAAAAAAGGAGGGTGAAAGGTTCCCATACCGACTTGGGTATCTTTCAAAACATACACCCCATGAAAGAAGAACAATAGACCATTGATGTAAATAATCATAAACGAAATTATATTACACAAAGAGTAGAATAATGGGATGTACATACACAACTCAATGGAATTTGTGGCAAATGTAGCATAAATCTCACGGGAATAAAAGTGAGATGAAAAATCCCTTAAGAAAACTCGGCAGCCTAACGGTGCCACATAAAACTTCCGAATATGGATTGATGATATCAAATAGGGTATCTCATCACATTACAATAAAATTTACCACAAGAGGAATATAAAATATCATCCCCCAACATTACAAAGAGGACCTTAAAAGAAGTGACATAAAGGAGAGTACTTAAAAAGAAAGAGAGAGGTTAGATCGCTTACGAAAGTTCAGCAGCCTAACGACGCCACTCAAAACTTCCAAAATGGATTGATGAGAGAGAATAGGGTCTCTCATCACATGAACATAAAAATTACAGTAAGTTTAATATAAAAGAACATCCCAATAACAAGAAATATGAGCTTTAAAAGGAAAGACATAAAAGTGTGTACTTAAAAAGAAAGAGAGGAGTAGGATCCCTTACCTTGGGTCCGACTTGAGTCGATCGCTCTTTAATCTCCTGAATAATAAACTTGAGTTAATTTATACTTCCTTAAGAACCTTTTTCAATTTCATTATTCATTTTATATCACTTATTACCATGTCATAAACATTATGTAATAATTTAAGTTAATAATATTTGTTTTGCCGATATTTAAGTCGAATGTGGACTTCTTACAATTACTTGTTGTTCGTGTGGACAAATGTTTATTATATCCAGAATTGTATTCATGATGTAGATATCATATATGTCATATATATCCAGTACATTCATGAATTTATAACATTACATAATCATTTAGAGGTAAGAAATGAAATGCACTGTTCATGGAGACGGTAAGCCGTACGTACGCATGGACGCTACTTTCATTTCTATTTCGTATTTTATAGAATGTAATAATAATGATATAAAGGTATATTATAATTCCAGTATAATATCACATATAATATCATGGTTCCATCCTTTATATGTCTCACATATGGTATTTAACGAATCAAATCACTTTGAGGGGGCGGTAGTCCGCACTTCCATAAATGAAGATATCGCGTTTACCCATAATGGAAACCATAAAGGTATGCCCAAAATGAAAAAAAACAGAAGCTTAAGGAAAACATAAACATATTATATATCATATATAAAAATAGTGACATCATAATGGCCACCTTTGAAGGTGTTAAATGAGTATTGAACAATCATCATTTCGGGAGGCAGAATTTCGCCATCCACGGAAACTGTATGTTCTTTAACCATTTGATGTAGTTGTGTGAGATTGTAGCTCGAATAAATCTTATAAAAACATCCTATTATATTTAAGATACTGGTTTTGTTACAAAAGAAGTAAATAAAAATAGTTTAGTGGGTTGGAGAAGCAAAATAAAACAAATGAACATGAAGGAATGAATTACCTTTAAAAGTTTAACTCCTTTTGATTTGAGCCTAAAGGCTTTTTTTGAAAGGCTTCTGCCCAAAGGGGATCCTCTATAATGAGGAGAGGGATGTGGCGAGAGTAAATGGGCAGAGTTTGGCCGAGCCAAAGGCTTGAGGAGTGTGTGAAATGAGGTAGAGGTGGGGGCCTTTTATAAGAGGAGAGGAGGGGCACTTTTGGAAAGTAAGAAATGTTACTTTATTTGAAAATGTGTTTCGGTTTTAAAAGGTCCCACATTGATAAAATTCGTGGATAAGGTGATAAGGGTTCTAAATCCACCCATCCAATAAGTTTTTGACATGTGTAGATCATAGAGTTTACATTATCTTCTCATTTAATTTAAATCGTCAGATAATGATGTCAGCGCTGCATCATTATGATTTCATAAATAGTTTAATTTATTTAATGTCTACAAATTATAAAAATAATTACTATGATGTAGGAAATCGTTTTATCTTTCCAATGAATATTTATAATAAAAAATCTGACTTGTATAACCCCACTTAAAAATTGTTTTAGTAAAACATATCATGTTTGTGTCATTTTTACTTTTACATTAAATAAAAAGATATTTATGTCATTTCCCAACCAAAGTGGCTCCATGGGGTCCCCAAGTTGACCCATGGCTTTTCTTGGTCGACCATTACACATTCAATGAGGTTAGGACATGTGTCAAGTTCATCTCATTTTATTAAAGCATTATTTTTACCTTAAACTATACTAATTACCACTAATCGCGATTAAAAACTTAATAAGTTACTATTCACCAAAAAATTATTTTTATCCCGTTGAACCACATTTTACTTATTAATGAAAACCATTTATGTCGGATTTTTGAAATTCAAAACACAAAGATGGAAAAATTTCATTTAAACGGAAAAATCAGTTTTTATAAGTACCACTTAGTGGTGTCACTATTCATAAAAAATTGATGTTTTTCAGAAAAATCCCAAAAATTCACCCTAAGCTATATTTGATATTACGAATTCAAAAATGAAGTATATTTTACAAAATTAAAAACATATAAGTCACATTAATTAATTTAATAATTAATTCCCGCTGTCAGAGCAAATAGCGTGTTTTTATGAAACAATAAGTATCAAAAGATTGACACTGGTTTAAGTCTGTTTTCAAAGTGAAATTAATTCCATTGACCACTATTGGATTTAATGGTAAAAATATATTCTAATTTAACTTTAAAACCAATTCAAAATATAATCTAATAATATAAATAAATTAGATTTAAAATAGGTTTTGAATTAAAATACAACATTTTACACTATTCATTAAAAAAATGAACTTTATCGGAAAGATACCAAAAATTTACACAAAGTAAATTTTGATATCCCAATTCTTAATAAGAGTTCTATTTGGTCCAAAAGAATGTTTAAGAGTGAACAAAACTATATTTATTGATGGTTCAACATCAAAAGGTGATAAGTGAACCTTTAGTGAAAACTAGGGCATATAGGCCTAAAATTGAATTCTTTCCATATTTTAAGCATCTATCCTTTATTAGATAATTGTAAAAACATTTAAAAACATATATAATCATATTTTAGTTATTTATATCCATTCCCGCAATTACAATGGCTACATGTTAACTACCATTTAAAATAATATTATTTTACTATTAGAGTGCAACGTAAGATTCCCAAGAAACTCATTGTTGCGTGTTGGGTACGCCATTGAGCATAGCATCCCCTTTAAAGTCATATTAATATTTTATTCACAAATATGGATAAATATGAAAATGTCATATTCTTTATTTACCTGGGGTGTTACATCCTTCCCCCCTTTTTGGAATTGCGTCCTCGCAATTTTTAAAATTGAGCTTGGAAACATCCTTGAACGTCCCACATCGGAACAAGAGTCGGTAAAACAATCACTTTAAAATAAAGGAAGATAAGTACAGAGGTCACCCGAGTTAACCCATACTAGTATTCCATGTAGAAAAACATGGACATGGAAGAAAAAGCAAATGGTCATGTTCTTGAGGGAGAGTGATAGTAAACATATCTCGGAAAAAGTTTACAATGAGAAAATCACAAACTTGTGATGGGTTAAACGGTATTCGATTCCCCAGTAGGAAAAGCTAATAGACAACATTTTTGTTTTAAGTTACTTTTTATTGAGGAATTTATTTATAAGGAAACATAATCACTTATCATGTTTACTTTCAACTTTTACTAGATTCCTTAATCAAACTCATATTTTTTCCAAAAGACGAGTATTTAGGGAGACTTGTATGCATTAAGAGTACTATAATCAACTTCAGAGAATCACCTAATCCAAAAAAGAGAACTATATACATCCCATGTCTTTAGGATTTAACCAAAACCAAAACCAAAAAGGTTAGTACAAGTTCAGATAATCCAGAAAAGGATAACCCATTAAAAAGAAAATCCATGCTTAATCTCCAAAATTTGTCCAACAAAACCCAAAGTTCAACGAGGACCATCCGATAAACAATTTTTCTATAAAATTCTTCAAAGTAAACCAATATAAGATTGAGACCCAAATATTTAAAGGATTTAGTCACAGAGTCTTCCAAGTTAAGTCGTAACATTTATCTCCAAACAACATCAGTTGCTCCTAAAGTCTCGTATTGAAAAGTAATTAACCTAATCACATATCCTCTATGATAGGATAATCATTTTCATAAATAACCCAAAATCAACTTAATCTTAAAAAAAATAATCAGTCAAACTAACCAGGGACTTCACGTAGTCCAGTGGTAGGTGATAAATACCAATCGCACTTTGGTTGTGGGTTCGATTCCCGCGGCTTTGTCCGATGCGACGGGTTGTCACACGGTCTGCGTGTTGTCCTTTTTTCCAAAACTATATAATTCTTAAAACATTCCCCAAAACGAGATAAAATCTTCATAAATAATCATAACATATTTTAACCACAAGTTTATCTCATGCCCTTCATTTTCCATCATATCATATAATAACCCATAATTACCTCAAAAGTAAGGATCATATAAACCCAAATAGTTCTTTATAACTATGTCCACAAAAGAAAAGATAACTATTCCTTGAATAAAATTTGCCTATATTAAACATCAGGGTTACACATAATATAAAAAGTCTTCTAATGTAACCTCATCATCAAAAAAGACTTAATACTCTTAAGAATTTCACCATAACTCTTGAAGCCCTTATATGTTGACATCTTACTCATTCAACATTCTTCATGATCCATTAACCATTCCTACCCAACTTATTCCGAAATACCACTTTCCTACAAACAAAATCATGAATCATATCCTAAGATTCCAAAATAGGAAAACAATAGTCATGAAATAGTACATACCTTTGATTGGTCATTGTCAGTTTCTTCATCCTCAATCGGAATGGCATTAGGTATTGGTAAACGAATATTGGTATCCTCTTGGTGACCCCATTCATGAAACTTCTTCATAGGACATGTGTTTTCATAATGACCATGCACACCACATTTAAAACATTCAATTTCTCCCTCAGAAAGAACTACTTTCCCTTTCCTCGAGTCAACTGGATGCTTCCTTTTTCCATGGCAGGTTCTTGCTTTATGACCTTCATTTCCACGTCTATAGCATATTTCTATCCCTTTGAAACATTTTCCTAGGTGTTTCTTTCCACATCTTTGACACATAGGTTTTTGAACACACTTACCTTTATGATTATTACCTGTACATCCGTAGGGATTTGTTTCTTTCATATATGATGCCTTAGAGAAATCTCCAAGGTTTAGGTGGTCAATCATGACTCCAGATAGATGGTTGAGGATAATCACAAGAGTTCTCATTGCAGCTCCCATAACAATCAGTTGCTTGCTCAAAAAACTATCACAGTTTCCTTCACATCCACTGTTACTTTGGTGCCTGCTAAATCCAGCCATTTACTAAAACCAAAAAGGTCAGTGTGATTATATCCGCAAAACCATCATGTACTAATGAGTAAGATAAACACTAAGATATACTTACTCATTCACTTTATCTAAAACTAGGACTCTTTCTGAAATCCTAACCATTATGGTAATGTCTCTTGTGCTTAGAGAATACCCTAACCTCTAAAGTTATCTAAACCAACCTTTGATACCAACTATAAGGCCCCAGCTTTAAACCTTACTTAATCTTGAGTTATTACAAGATGACACATTGAGGATCTTTTCAGGTTTAGGGTTTTAGAGAATTAGATCATGAAACCTGCATTACATTCTACATTTAAACAAAGTGGTTACATAAAAGACAATATTCATTATTCCCATCAACGGAAACATATTTAAATTAAAACATGGATTCTTTCTTGACACATCCTTGACACTATCATCACATCATGTACCCTTCCCTTGACCTATGAAAAACATTTCAAAAACTTGGGATGAGCATAAAAAGCTCAGTAAGGGATATAAAGATATGGAAAGGAAACATGAGTACATGTATACATAAGATTTAAATCATACATTACCCATAAAACATAGGCATATCAAATCATGAATAAATCATAGAAATCATAAGACACAAAAGGTAACTTGAGGCATTCATAACATTCTTACGTAGGGAGTAACCCTCTTGGATACGTTTTGGAATAACCATCACAGTATATTCCCTAAATCTCTTTGGAGAAACCTCAATGTTTCACTCCTTCGCGTTACCCAATGCATTGGAGAGCTATATCGGGATCACCCGCCCTTAGTTTATCACTGAACCACCCGTTTTCATAACAATGCCCAAGAAACATAACATAAATGTATCACATAAAACATGCATAAAGGAAACATAACATTTCCACATTTCAATCACAATATAACATTTTAGTATATTGAAATAATGAATCCATTCAAAACGAAACCATTTCCAAAACCATTTAAAACATTTAATAAAGATATTTTTTAATCAAAGTGTCCCATACCACCTTGAAGCTTAAAATTTTAAACCATTAATATCCATATAAATAAATCCTTAAACCCATTTTGAAAACATGGATATTAATAAGAAAAAATAATTAAAACATTTAAAACGATATTTTGGTTAAAGGGGTTTTACCAAAATTAGAGACACTTGAATACAATAATTGAGGAATAACATTTAGTCAGAACTTTATAATATCATGAGAATAAATGGATTCATGATATAATACTCCAAATGACAGTATATACAGAATATAAGAGTGAATTGGTCCATAACAACAATGAACCCTCAATAGAAATGTCAAATGTGATGAAATCCCTTATAGAGAAGGTATCCTTAAATTAAGGAAAAATCAATCTCAAAAATATGTGTGAAAAATATAAGTACACCAAATATAAGTGGATATTAAGTGTAAAACAATAAAATGTCATTCACACATATTCAATGGATGAAATATTCAATGACTACATCTTGAACCCAAAGAAATCGAAATTGGGTTAAAAAGTTCCCTTTACAGCCTAACGGCATCACATCAAAATGAGTTGATGAGAGATAAAAAGTGTATCTCATCACTTGGACATAAAATTTACATCAATAAGGATATATGAGAACATATCCCAACATAACAATATGTAAATTAAAATACCCAACAAAAGAAGTCTTTTAAAAAAAAGGAGGGTGAAAGGTTCCCTTACCGACTTGGGTATCTTTCAAAACATACACCCCATGAAAGAATGACAATAGATCATTGATGTAAATCCTGATAAACGAAATTATATTACACAAAGAGTAGAATAATGGGTAGTACATACACCACTCAATGGAATTTGTGGCAAATGTAGCATAAATCTCACGGGAATAAAAGTGAGATGAAAAATCCCTTACGAAAACTCGGCAGCCTAACGGCGCCACATAAAACTTCCGAATATGAATTGATGAGATCAAATAGGGTATATCATCACATTACAATAAAATATACCAAAATAGGAATATAAAATAACATCCCCCAATATTACAAAGAGGAGCTTAAAAGAAGTGACATAAAGGAGAGTACTTAAAAAGAAAGAGAGATGTTAGATCTCTTTCGAAAGTTCGGCAGCCTAACGACGCCACTCAAAACTTCCAAAATGGATTGATGAGAGAGAATAGGGTCTCTCATCACATGAACATAAAAATTAAAGTAAGTTTAATATAAAATATCATCCCAATAACAAGAAATATGAGCATTAAAAGGAAAGACATAAAAGTGTGTACTTAAAAAGAAATAGAGGAGTAGGATCCCTTACCTCAGGTCCGACTTGACTCGATCGTTCTTTAATCTCCGGAATAATAAACTTGAGTTAATTTCTACTTCCTTAATAACCTTTTTCAATCTCATTATTCCTTTTATATCACTTATTACCATGTCATAAACATTATGTAATCATTTAAGTTAATAATATTTGTTTTGCCGATATTTAAGTCGAATGTGGACTTCTTACAATTACATGTTGTTCGTGTGGCCAAATGTTTATTATATCCAGAATTGTATTCATGATGTAGATATCATATATTTCATATATATCCAGTACATTCATGCATTTATAACATTACATAATCATTTAGAGGTAAGAAATAAAATGCACCGTTCATTGAGACGGTAAGCCGTACGTACGCATGAACGCTACATTCATTTCTATTTCGTATTTTATAGAATGGAATAATAATGATATAAAGGTATATTATAATTCCAGTATAATATCATATATAATATCATGGTTCCATAATTTATACGTCCCACATATGGTATTTAACAAATCAAATCACTTTGAGGGTGTGGTAGTCCGCACTTCCTTAAATGAAGATATCACGTTTACCCATAATGGAAACCATAAAGGTATGCCCAAAATGAAAAAAACAGAAGCTTAAGGAAACTATAAACATATTATATATCATATATAAAAATAGTGACATCATAATGGCCACCATTGAAGGTGTTAAATGAGTATTGAACAGTCATCGTTTCGGGAGGCAGAATTTAGTCATCCACGGAAACTGTATGTTCTTTAACCATTTGATGTAGTTGTGTGAGATTGTAGCTCGAATAAATCTTATAAAAACATCCTAGTATATTTAAGATACTGTTTTTGTTACAAAATAAGTAAATAAAAAGAGTTTAGGGGGTTGGAGAAGCAAAATAAAACAAATGAACATGAGGGAATGAATTACCTTTAAAAGTGTAACTCCTTTTGATTTGAGCCTAAAGGCTTCCTTTGAAAGGATTCTGCCCAAAGGGGATCCTCTAGGATGAGGAGAGGGATGTGGAGAGAGTAAATGGGCAGGGTTTGGCCGAGCCAAAGGCTTGAGGAGTGTGTGAAATGAGGTAGAGGTGGGGGCCTTTTATAAGAGGAGAGGAGGGGCACTTTTGGAAAGTAAGAAATATTACTTTATTTGAAAATGTGTTTAGGTTTTAAAAGGTTACACATTGATATAATTCGTGGATAAGGTGATAAGGGTTCGAAATCCACCCATCCAATAAGTTTTTGACATGTGTAGGTCATAGAGTTTACATTATCTTCTCATTTTATTTAAATCTTTAGATAATGATGTCATCACTGCATCATTATGATGTCATAAATAATTTTATTTATTTAATGTCTAAAAATTATAAAAAAAATTACTATGATGTAGGAAATATTTTTATATTTCCAATGACTATTTATAATAAAAAATCTGACTTGTATAACCCCACTTAAAAATTGTTTTAGTAAAACATATCATGTTTGTGTCATTTTTACTTTTACATTAAATAAAAAGTTATTTATGTCATTTCCCAACCAAAGTGGCTCCATGGGGTCCCCAAGTTGACCCATGGATTTTCTTGGTCTTCCATTACACATCCAATGAGGTTAGGACATGTGTCAAGTTCATCTCATTTTATTAAAGCATTATTTTTACCTTAAACTACACTAATTACCACTAATCGCGATTAAAAACTTAATAAGTTACTATTCACCAAAAAATTATTTTTATCCCATTGAACCACATTTTACTTCTTAATTAAAACCATGTATGTCGGATTTTTTAAATTCAAAACACAAAGATGGAAAATTTTCATTTAAACGGAAAAATCAGTTTTTATAAGTACCACTTAGTGGTGTCACTATTCATCAAAAATTGATGTTTTTTAGAAAAATCCCAAAAATTCACCCTAAGCTATATTTGATAATCGGAATTCAAAAATGAACTATATTTTACAAAATTCAAAACATATAAGTCACATTAATTAATTTAATAATTAATTCCCGCTATCAGAGCAAATAGCGTGTTTTTATGAAACAATAAGTATCAAAAGATTGACACTGGTTTAAGTCTATTTTCAAAGTGAAATTAATTCCAATGACCACTATTGGATTTAATGGTAAAAATATATTCTAATTTCACTTTAAAACCAATTCAAAATATAATCTAATCATATAAATAAATTATATTAAAAAGAGGTTTTGAATTAAAATACAACAGTTTACACTATTCATTAAAAAAATGAACTTTATCGGAAAGATACCAAAAATTTACACAAAGTAAATTTTGATGTCCCGATTCTTAATAAGAGTTTTATTTGGTCCAAAAGAATGTTTAAGAGTGAACAAAACTATATTTAATGATGGTTCAATATCAAAAGGTGATAAGTGAACCTCTAGTGAAAACTAGGGCATATACGCATAAAATTGAATTCTTTCCGTATTTTAAGCCTCTATCCTTTATTGAATAATTGTAAAAACATTTAAAAACATATATACTCATATTTTAGTTATTTCTATCCATTCCTGCCTTTACAACGGCTACATGTTAACTACCATTTAAAATAATATTATTTTATTATTAGAGTGCAACGTAAGATTCCCAAGAAACTCGTTGTTGCGTGTTCGGTACGCCATCGAGCATAGCATCCCCATTAAAGTCATATTAATATTTTATTCACAAATATGGATAAATATGAAAATGCCATATTCTTTATTTACCTGGGGTGTTACAATAAATCCAACCAAAGGGGATCTTTTGATCAAATAAAAAGGAAGAATCCCAAGAAGAGGTAAATATTTTATCATCTCTTTAAGTTCTTTTCTTCTTCCACATCCTATTTCATTTTGTTTTACATTCAAAAATAATAACTCCAATATCTTCTACATACTATGACGTAATTATAAAAATGGTACAACCATATTAATTATTCTATCTATCATGTGAATGACTAAGTCACCATACGTGCATACATATATCTTACCGTCTCAACGTCGTGGTGTAGTTTGTTATTCAAACACTTCATTATTTGGATGAGTATAATAATGTTTATAACTAATGTAAATAATATATATAACATGTTAATGAACCTATATATATGATATACCATCCAATTACATACTATTTCACTATCAATATAATGATATTATAGCTTGTGCATATGTACGGATTTCCGTCTCCACGAATGCGATGAGATTCATTCCCCATCATAAATATTCAAGAATAATTTTCATTTTATGACTAAATTTTTTTATGAACTTAATATCATTTTTTATATGAAAAAATACATCCTATCCATAACAACCATGGATTACGTAACCTAGAATATAAATGAAAATGAATCAGTAAACACCTGAAACGACGATACTGCTGAAATATTATTAACAATGAAATATTAGAGGATCATATTTGATATCATATTTATGTATATAGTTCATGAATAATTTAATATCAATGTTTTAACTATTATACAGGAGGTTAACATACAATAAAATAAGTAAACATACAAGGTAAAGGTTAATATCACAATCTCTTTATTATCTGAGGTTGTTTTTATGTAAGTATCTACTGGGACCTATTTATCATCCACATCCATATTTTCTTAAAAATGTATTTCAATTTTTTTTAAATATTTACTACACCATGGGTTAAATTCATTTATTCCCTTATTTTAACTTATATGTTTTGAAAGGAATCTTTCTGTTGTTTTCTAACCAAGTTACATTATGACCATTTCGAAAAAAACTAAGTTAATAATTTTTTTTTAACATATACGACGGTTGCGGCTATTTTATGCCATTATAACATCATAGAAACTTCCCTTACATTATTATAAGAATATTTTCAAAAAAATGTTTTAAATTAAAATTATGTGACTCTTAAATGGATTTAAAATACAAATAGGATTTTCCTTCAATTTGTTTTTCATTTCAAATATGTCAATATCCTTTGATTAATTTTAAACTTTTTTGAAGTTTATTTATTATGATACAAATATTCCATAGTGTATTGAAGGTTTTTTTATATGTTTGACTATGGATGTGTTATTTGTATAGTATTCAAGGTTTATGGTTTATGTATTGACATTTCGTTTTCTAGTTTTAATATGAATGTTTTTGTTATGTTTCAACCTTTTCATATGAGGAATGTATTGGACTTAGTATATTACGGGTGGAGCCCAATATAGCTCCTTGATACATTAGTAGGTCTCATGACAAAATTATATATGGAATTGGATACGGCCTTTCTCAATTTGAAACATGGTTTTGGCTGAGGCCTTAATCATTTTTAGATGTCTAAGAAGAGGAATTGACAAAATGTTTCAAAATATCCAGCATTATACAGTCCCTCATTAGGAAAATAATAATGATAGTTCCTGTGGTTATTTGACTAGTAGAATACCAATGAAAATTTTCTAATATGGAATTATTTCCTCAGATCATATTCCTTCCATAAAGTATTCATGTTTATTATTTTTAAAGGCATGTTTATTGAATTATTAATCATGCCTAATGTTTATGTTATCTTACACTGTATTTCTTACCCTTAATGAGCATTTATGCTCACATCATATTTAAGTTACATTTTCCCATGATAATTATAAGTT
The DNA here is from genome assembly GCA_963277665.1 of Viscum album. NCBI lineage: Eukaryota > Viridiplantae > Streptophyta > Magnoliopsida > Santalales > Viscaceae > Viscum > Viscum album. The sequence continues at coordinate 150,482,125 of OY728134.1, read as the reverse complement.
ATTTATGTGTGAAATCTACATATAATCTAGGAGGCGTGGATTTTTCTAATGAAATAAATTATTGTTGTATTTATTTTCAAGTTATAATTTTGAACTTATGTATGTATCTTGTTTCCAATAATACTAAACTGATACGTCTTTTAGGGCATGATTATTTGTATCATTTCTATGTTATCTAATAAAGAACCAACTCTGGGTTACGAGTTTCAGGTTGTTATAGTTTGTATCATAGGAAGTTTAGTACAAATTTAGGAAACTAGATTTAGAAAAACTTTAATTAGAGAACATTACCCTAAGATAGACTTTGAGGATTAGTATAGAAAAAATTCCAAGAATTTTGGAACTGTAGAGATTTTGTGAGTTTTCCAAAAAATTCATCCCTGTCTAGATACAAGAAGGTAGAGGCGGCTCTGGAACAAATGTACCTAAGGGTAAAACCCGAAAACACCGCTTTGATCTAGACTTGAATTGGAACTGGTGCACGACAATGGTCTTTAGTGCACTCTTGGTTACCAAACACCAGGGGGACATGCATAGGATAATTCTCATTTTCATTATAAATCATAATGAAGGATTTATGAGTATATACCACCACAATGAAAACATTTTTATGATTATTTAATATATCCATAAACTATTAAATTTATGTTAAGCATTTTACATGTGTGGAATTATGTATTACGGTTCATAAACTAATATACTATATGCAATTGTTTAGAAATGGCACCTAATGGAAGGAATGGAAACAATATCAATGCATGTAATCTATGTAGGTATTTCCATCCTACTAAAGATAATTATAGCAGATCTGGTGATGAAACTGATGCAGATCATCTTATCACAATACTGGGACAACTCACACAAGTTATGAATAATAATCTTACCCATATGGAGCACCCTGATCCACAACGTGGAGGATCAATGTAAGATATATACATGAGGAAACATCCACCAACATTCAATGGGTCTAAAAATACATTTTTAGATGACTGATGTATAATTTCCATAGAGAAATATTTCATTCTTTGGGGAGTAGAAAATGGGAAAAAGATGTCAAGGTAGTCTATCACCTTACATGAGATACAGATAAATTATGGTCATTAATTCAAAAAAAAACAAAGGAGGATGAAGAAGTATTAAGTGCGGAATAGGGAGAGTTTAAAATTCTTTTTTGAAAAATAATTTCATCGTGACCATAGAGCAGATATAGAAAGGAAATTTCAGAGTCTGGGAAAAATTGAAGATGAGAATGTCACAAAGTATATAGCTAACTTCACAAGGTTAGCAAGGCATGTTGTAGATTATATACGTAACCCAAGAAATATGATTTATTATTCAATTGATGGGTTAAAACCATTTCTCAGTCAGCCATTATTCTCAAAATCCTTCTTATCGTATGAAGATATTGTCTCATGTGCTATCATAACAGAGAAGGAATTCTATAAGTCTTACATATTTAATGAAAATCAAGAGAAGAAGGGATCTGATGATGTCCTCGGAAAGGAAATAAGGAAATAGGGAAAAAGGGAAGAGTTGAATTTCCACACTGTGATAATTATGTAAGGAAGCACCCTGGTGCCTATATAAAATGAAAAGGACTATGCTACAAATGTGGAAAAAGGCCATCTTTCTAGTGATTATAAGGGGAATAATGAATCTACCAATGTTCAATTATACAATTGTTGATAGATGGGAGATTATGAAAATCAATGTCTTAAGTGTCAGGGAAACATACCTCAGAAAAGGCCAAGGGATCAAGGACAATCTTATGTGATCACTACTGCTGAAGTTGATGCTTCAAAAGATGTTGTGGTAGGTAATTTAATGATTTCCTCAAGTCTATCCAATTCTTTATTTGATTATAGATAATATCATTATTTCATATCTTCATATTTTTCTATGAAAATTAGATATTTCCTACTTTATTTAACATAGGAGGTGTCAGTCAAAGCTCTTAAGGGAAGTATCATTGCAACAATGGTTTGTGAATCAGTCCTCATTAAGGCATATAAACAATATTTATCTATTGATATAATAATCATACCCATTATTTAATTAGATATAATCCCTATTATGGAATGGATTTCGAACTATGATGTGAAGATTTATTATTAGAAGAAGGAGGTTACAATTCTCATTGATGATAAAGAGTACCTTATCTTTAGAGCAGAAACGTCACCATATGATTCTTATCTAGATCCACCACCAGTTGCTCTACCAAATTCAATTATTGGGGAGGATTAGAATGAAATAATTATGGATGAGGAAAATAATGTTCGAATAGAGGAAATAAATATTGTGCAAGAATATTTTGATTTGTTTCTAGAGTATTTATCTGGACATCCTCCAGAAAAAGAAATTCAGTTTTCCGTTGATTTAATTCCTGGATTAAAGCCCATATCAAAGACCCCTTATAGAATGGACACTATATAATTAGTGGAACTAAAGAAACAACTATAGTAATTGAGTAATGAGGTATTTATTCACCCTAGTGTTTCTCCATGTGGAGGCCCTGTCCTTTTTTTATGAAGAAAGACGAATCTATGAGTATCTGTATTGACTACAGGGAGATCAATGCTATAATAATAAAGAACATGTGTGCCTTACTCTGCATTGAAGATTTATTTTACCATCTTCATGAAGATCAATATATTTAAAAGATTGAACTTTGATCTAGATTTCATTAGTTGTGTGTGAAGAAGGAATACATTCTGAAAATAGCATTTCATACCAGTTACAGGAATTATGAGTTTATAGTAATGCCTTTTGTATTGACTAATTCAACCTCAGTCTTCAGGGATCTAATTAATAGAGTTTTCGAGAAATATCTTGATGAAAATATAGTGCTATTTATTGATGATATCTTAGTATACTCCAAAATCTATAATGATCATGAAAATCACTTGCGCATTATTCTGAAGACACTTAGAAGAAATGAATTATATGAGAAGTTTATTAAATGTGAATTCTAGATTTCGGAGATTTCATTTCATGCCCATATTGTCTCTAAGGATGGATCCTTGTTGATCCTTCAAAGACCAAGGAAATCCAAGAATGGCTAGCACTGATGAGTATAACTGAGGTACACAGTTTTATTGGTTTAGTAGGTAATTATCAATGTTTCATCCAGAATTTCTCCTAGTTGGATAATCTATTAACCATTCTCACACATAGAGGGGTTATATATATCTAGACAAAAGTGTGTGAATAATGTATTGATGAACTGAAGAGATTATTAGTTAATGTCTAATCTTAACTCTTCCATCAAGGAATGATGGGTTTTTTATTTATAGTGATTCTTCAAAAAAAGTACTTGGTTGTGTCCTTATGAAAAATGATTGAGTTATTGCCTATGAATCATGATAGCTAAAAATTAATGATCAAAACTATCCCACTCATGTTCTTGAGTTAGAAGCAGTAATCATCACTCTAAAGATATAGAGGCTCTATATCTATATTTAAAAAAATGAGATTTATAATGATCAAAAGAGTTTGAAGTATATTTTCTCATATAAAGAATTAATCATGTGGAAAAGATGATGACATAAAATATTCATGTATTATGATTTCGCTATAAACTACCACCCGGGGAATGAAAATAAGGTGGAAGATGCATTGAGGAGAAAAGAAAAGGGATTTTTGAACAAGATGATTGTTTAAAGGGATCCTATTTTCATGGATATAGTGAAGATTGATATGGGATAAGCCCTGGAAGGTGAAACATCAATAAGTTTTCAAATGGTTGTCAAAACTTCTTTACTATAAGGGATAAAGAGTTATCAGAGTGATTATGAGGAGTTTCAAAATAATATTAATTCTATAAATGATGGGAGATTGAGTGACTTAGTATATAAAATATAATTTTGAAATTTAGGAAGAGACTTTGTGTTCCTGATATACCTGATCTAAAAATGGAATTTTTGGATGTTGCTCATACCTCCAATTTCTCTATACACCATGGGACTGGGAAGATGTATAGATATTTGAAGGAACATTTTTGGTGGGACAACATGTTAAAGTAGATTACTAATTTCATGTCAAGATGTATGGTTTCCCAATAAGTGATACTTGGAAGACAACATCCTAGAGGAGTCATAGAACCTCTTCACATACCTGAGTGGAAGTGGGATTATATTACAATGAAATTTTTCATATGGATTCCAAAGAATCCTTGAAGAAATGATGCAATATGGTTCATTGTTGATCCTCTAACCAAGTCAGCACATTTTCTTTCTATAAGAGATGATTTTACACTTGAAAATTTTGCAAGTCTGTATATAAATGTAGTTGTAGGACTTCATGGAGTACCCCTAAAGAATTGTTTATGATCGTGATCTTCTTTTTAGGTCAAGATTCTGAAAAAGTTTTCAAAAAATTCCTAGATACTGAATTTCATTTGATCACTGCCTACCAACCACAAACTGACGGACAATCAGAACAGACTATTCAAACCTCAGAATACATGTTAAGATCTTTCTAACTTGACTATCAAGTTTTTTTATCAATATTTACCTCTGATAGAATTTTCCTATAACAGTATCTTCCATTAAAGTTTTCATATGGCACCATATGAAGCATTATATGGGAAGAGATGTCCCACACCAGCTAGTTGGGATGATATTGGTGGAAGAAAACTTGTAGGCCCAGAACCTATTGAGGAAACAATGGAAAAGTGGAGATTATCCAAACCCACATAAAAGCATCTCAATGTAGGAAAAAGATCTAATCCAATAATTTAATGAAGGATTTGGAATTTCAAGTTGGAGACCATGTTTTATTTAAGGTATCTCCAGGTAAGGGAATTATAAGTTTCAGTAAGAAGGGTAAATTGAGTCACAAGTACAACATACATTTCAATATTCTAGAATGATTTGGGGATATAGCTTACCATTTAAAAATGCCACCAAGTTTCTCCAATGTTTACGATGTGTTCCACATATCACTATTGAGAAAATACATGCCTAAACCAGTGCATGTACTCACCTACGAGGAAATTGAACTGGAACTTGATTTGTCTTATTGTGAAGAGCCTGTCATGATTCATGATACTAGAGAACAAGTGTTGAGAAACCAGATGACTCTTTTGGTAAATGTTCTACGAAAAAACCATAAGATAAAAGAGGCAATGTGGGATCCAAAGGCACTTATGATGAAGAACCACCCAAATCTTTTTGTGCGGTAGTATTCTATAAATTTCAAGGACGAAATTATTCAAAGCAGGGAAGAATGTAACTCCCCAAGCTTCCACGGTACGTTTCCCTTTCAATAATGCAATAGCTAGAATTATATGCTACTTCAAGATTCTAACCCATAGTGACCAATCAAACTAGTCGTTGTGAATATTAATACCCACTTTTGGAAATTTTACTAATTTTATTTTTTAAAATCGACATCATTTTTTAATTTGGAATTTTAAAATTAGCTTATGGTAATTTTTTGTTATTTTTCCGAAAACATTCAATTTTTTATGAATAGTAAATAACGCTCTGTTTCTGGTGTTAACCAGCATTTTATTTAAATAATTATTTATATTATTTAATTTTATTGTCGGTAAAAATAGATACATAATACATGTATAAGTTCAGTGTAATTCATTGGAGTCATTTTTTATATGTTTAGATATATAAAATTTTTATTGAACGTTTTACCGTCATTTACATACCTCCTAGGAGCATTTGAAAATTTGCATGAAAATTAATTTTACCACTTATGTGAGTTGAATTTGAAAACTACGAGAGACACAGTTAATATCAGTAAGTAAAATGTGGTTTAATAAAATGAAAATAATTTTTGGTGAATAGTAACTTCTGACTTTTATTTACCTCAGTTAAAATTGAATAGGGTAATTAAGGGTAAAAATGATTTCATAATTACCCTAACACATATAATAATTCTATTAGATAAGTGTAATTTGACCAAAAAACCATGGAAATTAAATATGATCCTCTTTGGTCTTCTTGTATTAGATTAGGACATTTATTATTATTTTATTTAAATAAGTGTTAAAAGAGAAAAATTCAATATTTAATAACTAAACCATTTTTAATATAGGGTTACACATAGTATAAATTAGTCTATTATTTTTATTTAAAAAGGTAAAATATTTCCTACATAATGGTATTTTATTAATAATTTGTAGACATTAAATAATTTAATTTTTTATGACATAATAATGTTGCAGTAATTACCTTATTAAAAAAATATTAAAATAATAGATATTATTAATATAAAAATAAATGTATATTGATACATCTGATGAATTTCACTAATTTTATAGATTAATATGAAATTTTAGTGTTTTTTAAATAAATTTTATTCAAATTGATAAATTTTTAATGGCTTTTAAAAAAATCTAATACTAAATAGTATCAAAATTGACACAATTGAGTTTTTTTAAAAAAATACTATATTATTAATTTATATAATATTAATAAAAATATATTGTTCGTAAAAATGAAATATATAAGGTTATATATATTAATATAAAACCACTTGGGGTTCTCTTTTTTGTTTATAGTATGTTTATTAACCATATAATATAAAAATTAAAAGAGACATGGTAAATGTAAAACTATTCAACTAAGAGTTAATCTTAAAAGATAGGGTTAGGATGGTGAACTAAATCTATCTAAAACCAATGGGTTTTATGTTTCTCGACCCATTCCCTCCTTATCCAATAAATAAATCATTTTGGATCCATTAGAAACCAAAAATGAAATTATTATAAAGTAATATTTCAAGATTTTCTTAAAGTGACCCTCACCTCTATTATAAAAGGGAACTTTCCCTTCTCTTAATTTCACACCTCCAATGTAATTTTGATCAGCCAAAAACTACCCCAATATCCTCTGTACTTTCCTACCTTAATCCTATAGGCATTAATTTGGTCATAAAACCAACCTATGGAGCCCTTTCGATCAAGTCAAAAGGAAGAACCTGAAGAAGAGGTAAATATTTCATCACATCTTTCAAATTCTTTTCTTCTTCCACTTCCACTTTTGTTTTTGTTTTCATTATAAAATAATAAATCCAGTATATTCCAAATACTTTGATGTTATTATAAAAATGGTACAACCATATTCATTATTCTATCCATCATATCAATGAAAAAGTCACCATATGTGCGTACGTACAACTTACCGTCTCCATGTCATGGTGTAGTTTGTTATTCAAACACTTCATTATTTGGATGGATATAATAATGAGTCTAACTGATATAAATAATAAATATAACAATTTAATTATTCTGTATGTATGATATACTATCTAATTACAAATAATTTCACCATCAATATTATGATATTGTCGCTTGTACGTACGTACGGATTACCGTCTCCACAAACGCGATGAGTTTTATTCCTCATCAAAACCATTCAAGAATAAATTTGATTTTATGATTACAAATAATTTTTAAGAACATAATATTATTCTGTATATGAATCAAATACATAATATCCCTTAAAACATGGCTTACGTTATCAAGCATATATAGTAAAATGAATCCGTAAGAACCTGAGACGATGATATTATTGAAATATTATTAACAAAGAAATATTTGAGGATAATATATGATTTCATATTTATTTATATTGTCCCTATATAATTTAATAACAATGTTTTAACTACTATACAAGAGGTTAACATACCATCAACTAAGGAAAAGTACAAGATAAGGGTTAATTTCACAATCTCTTTATTATCTGAGGTTGTTTTTATGTAAGTATCTCCTAAGACATCTTTATCATCCACATCAATGTTTTTTTAAAATTGTATTTCAAATCATTTTTACTATTTACTAGACTATGGGTTAAAGGAATTTATACCCTTATTTGACTTTATATGTTTTTAAAGGAAATTTCTGTTGTTTTCCAAACAAGGTACTTTATGAATTTTTCAACAAAATTAAGGTAAGAATGTTTTTTTAAAACTTATATGGCAGGTGTTATGATTTTATGAAGTTATAACATCATTGAAGCTTCCCTTACTAGCTTATAAGAATATTATCAAAATAAATGTTTTCTTTTGTAATTATGTTACTCATTAATGGTTTAAAAATAGAATGAGGTGTTTCTTTGAAATAGTTTCCATTTCATATATGTCAATATCTATTGATTTATTTTAATCTTATTTGATGTTTAATTATTGTGATACAAATCTTCCATAGTGTATTGAAGGTTTTAGAAATGTTTGACTGTGGATGTGTTATTTTAATACCATTTATTGTTTATGGTTAAATTATTGACATTTCGTATTCAAGTTTTAATAAGAATTTTTATGTTATGTTTCAACCTTCTCATATGAGAAATATATTGGACATAGTATGTGGTGGGTGGAGCCCGCTATAGCTCCTCGAGGTATCGGTAGGTCTCATGAAACAATTCAACATGGAATTGGCCAAGGCCATTCCCAATTTGATATATGGTATTGTCCAAGGCCTTAATCATTTTTAGATGTCTTGGCCAGGGACTTGGCAAAATGTTTCAGAATGTCCAAAATTATACATTCCCTCGTTATGAAAAAAATTATGATGGTTCATGTGGTAATTCCATTTTTTAAAATATTCTGCTATGAAGTACTATGATGGTCTTAAGTATTTTGTGGGGTTTGATGGTTCAACTATTTTATTTGACTGTTTCACGTGATCATGACTAGGTCAAGAGATTGTGAGTATCCAAAGAGGTCATGTGATTACATGATGCCTTATCCCACATGATGTTTTCATAATATCCATGCCTCTATTTTGGATAGGGTCTTATATTCCCTTTATCAGACATGTGCTACTTATTATCAAATGGATTTTGGATCACATCAAGGTTCCTCAAATACATCCAATCAAAGGTTCCTTATTTCTAGAAATTGAAATGGTGAACCATGATATTGTGTACATACTAATAATGATGCCCTAAAGAGGTTAATTTCACCTGCCGTCTATAATTATCCCTTGTCGCATCTAATTCCATTGTACGGGTTAGGTTTATTAGATGAGGATGTCATTCACCTTCCATATTTTATTATACCTTACCATTGGGTTTTTGATTATCTTGAATTCATTTGGATTAAGATTTATTAGGATGAATGGATGGTTATATATCAATCCCATGGAGGTTCTTACTGTTGGCTAACTCCCCTCTACGTCCAGACAACCATGATTTAACCCATCAACCTATCCGTTAGAGCTATTCATGTATATTTTTTTCTTATTTGAATAATCTAGGACATAGATAGTACTGGATATGAGATATCAATACTGATGGAAATTTCTCAAATGAGTGTGTGTGGCCCTTCAGGTTCAAAAAATATGCTTGGAGTTCATTGATGACTTATACAAGGTTTAACTTTATAAAGTTGTATGGATCTCTCAATTCATCATTTACTACTAGCCCACCCTCCTTTATGATTTGATCATTTTTTTATTCCCTAATACCTATACATTTAACCTATCCAATGGTGAAGTGTGCATTAGCCTATGGGGCATATATCAGTTGGGTGAGATTCATTCCATTGGAGAAAAGTATGATGAATTCCTCATAGTTGCTGATGTCATGGATAATCCTCATCTGATCCTAGTTTTGTTGAGGTAGATTCTTATTATTATAATGGATAAATTTATTAATGAGATAAAAATGTTCTCATATGTTTATTTCAAGGATTATATCAATATTTTTCATTGTATCCATTGAGTTAGTCCAATAAATTTCCACCATCGTAGGTTCCCCTCCAAGCAAGTCTTTGATAGTGATGGTTCGTAATGGGCCATCCTAGAGGCCAGATATTATTCTTTATGGGGAAATTTTGTGAGCTTTTTGATATCTCTAAACTATCTACAGGAAGGTTTCATAGCCATGTTCATTAATGGGTGGCTCTTTCTGGCTGGAGACACACATTCATGGATCTATTTTAGCACATTTTTGTTGGAAACACAACTTGGAGAATGGTGGTTCTTAACATGGAAGAATAATTCCTTGCACAAATTTAAAAAATTATAGGTCATATTCAATAATGTTTCACCTTTATAGGATCATTGGTCTTCTCTAGTTTCTATTTTCATAGAAAAAGGAGCAATCCCCTTGTTCTTAATATTACAATGATTTCCGGATGTCGGATTCCATATCCCATTCTAGATTGATTTTCATCAATGGGGTTGAGGTTATGTACCTAAGCCCTAACAAGGTTAAGGTAATGTTATTAAATCTTGATAGCTTCGACTTTATCCCCTTTAATACGGTATATGGGCCAATCATTGATGATGGAAACTACTCCCTTGATGAGTGATCATATATAACACCCTTTTAGGATGATGTTCATGCCACCAATGTGCATGTGCTACACATATGACCCCTATACAATATATCAATTTCTTTTTCAGTTTGTATGCACTCAAAGGGTATCCCATATTCCTTTGGATGATATTTTATGGGAGAAACATCTTGGGTTTATCTGGAAATTTCGAGGATTCTGACATGTGAATACACCGAGGCAAAGATTATGCTTTTCCATGCGAAGATTATTCTGATTTTCATACCCAAGATTATTCAATTGATTTGGTAGCATCTTATCTGAATGATTTTCTATGATATTTGGTTCATTATGTAGATAATACTTTCACATTTCCATTTCCTTTTTTTAGAAAATGCAGGAATTGATCAAAAATCTGGACGAGACATCTAGAAAGTGATTTTGTTTTGGATAAAATCATTTAGATGGTTTAATAGACTCCATTGAGGAAGTAAATCATCCTACATAGGCTATGGATGATGAGAATATTAATATAATAGAACATTAGGTTTATTATCCTATATTGGCATTTAGATGTATGTTCAGTTATCCTTCTACACATCTACCACGTTGGCTGCATGGCTCATTCACATCATAGATTGATCTGGGTAAATATTCAATCCTAGATTTCGGAAACTCCCTTGGAAATATTTTCAAACCATGGGGAATTCAATCATGAGTTATTTCATTACATAGTGGAGATAGCTTAGATGAGTATTATTTGTATTAAATTATGCATTAAATCACCTTGACACGAAGAAACATGGCTTGGAATGAATGGGGTATGCATGATATTGGGAATGAGTCTTCCATTGAGAAGAAAATAATTAATGCAGTATAGGCATTATTGAAGGTTCACCAATTGTAATATGAACTACAAGATACGATGGATTCTTGGATAATGAAAATATCGATAAATGAGGAAATGATTGTCCATCCGAGGTCTATCCATTCGAAATCATCATCCTTACCAGCAATTGCTCAGAGGATATATGAATAGTTGACTACTCAGGTCAAAGCTATATGTCCTAAGGAGGAAGTAGAATAAGTGGGGAGATCGGAACTCTAACACTCAATTTATGGCTCTCACCAGACACTAGTTTATGTTTTTAGAACAACCTTCCATCTTTTACCATGAATCAACTTTTTTATTTCACTCCATTATTTTATGAAGCCTCGGAAAGACTCAGAAATGTGAAAATTCCTCCCTATTTTTCATACATCGAGTGAATTAATTTTCAGAATTACCTATAATTCTATTCAATTTTCTTTATACCATGATGTATATGATATATCATTGCTCCTATTGTTTGGAAACCACCGTCAATACCCATCCATTGATTTATATTGAATGAACATGAATGACTGGAATTGAATTTCAAAATTCTAACTGATTTCATTTGAGAGATGCTTGTGAATTCCAACAAACATGAGATTTTTTATTCATAACCAGTTCTAGCTACCATGGACTCACTTTATTTATAGAAGGATTATCCAGGTGGAACATTTATCATGATGGGGGAGTTCTCTGTATTTTTTTCAAAGGAGATAATATTCTTTCTAGAGAAGATCAATTATGTTTGGGCCATGTATTGTGCCTCATAAGCTTTCACATGATAAATAATTTCCATAAGATTTAGTTTAGGGTATTTTAGCATAGACCTTTTATCAATTTAGTATAGAGTATTTTATTATTGTACCTTATAGCACATTAGTTTAGGGTATTTTAGCTCAGACCTTATATCAGTTTAGTGTAATGTATTATAGCTCATACCTTGTATTGCTTTAGTTTATGGTCTTTTAGATCAGAAATTTTTTGTGTTTTTGTTTATGGTCTTCTATATGAGACCTATGATATTCCATATAGTTTAACGTTATAATGCAATATATTTTGTGGAATATGTGTATGTTAGACTAGGGAAGACTCAAAATAATATGGGGTGCTATGTTATGTCATTCTACTGCTATGGCTCACAAGGATTGGAGTTACATTAATGAAAAGAGGATCTGCAATTATTTGTAATGTCAAATCCATTATAAATCGATATCATGTCAAAATAATGTCGATATTCACTATTTTCCATGGAATATGGAAGATATTTTAAAGAAAATTTGGAAGAGGGAGAAATAATTGGGAAACTAGGATCTCATGTATAGTTGGAGTGTCGGTGATATAAATCATAACCAAAAAGCGTGAGACAATTAATATGGGATGGGGTATACATGAGGGGTATTTCTCCTAACATTTTGATATTTTTCGTTTCACCTCGGAGTATTTTCGACTCACAAGGATTTGAAGCTACTTTCTTGCAAGGAGGTGATGCCTGTAGTTGGTGGGTTAATTCGCTTATGCATAGATAGAATGGGAAAGAAAATATAACCTCCACTTCATTACATGGGTCATGATAGATTTATGAAGAATCAAATTTCAAGACAATGAATATGTGTATGGAGGGAATGATATCCAAGAGGGTATCTGGAACCCAAGGGAAATCAAACTCTTGTGTTAGGAAGCTCAAGCCCCACACCTACTTGTTTTGAATCACAAGGTGTGAGCCATCATAGTTTTGGAAATAAAGTGTCACATTCCATCCATGAGAAAAGTTTAAAAACATGGTGATGCAACATTATGTGTGTTAGATATAGTTTAATAGTCGGGTATATATATTTTAAATCAAATTCCAAAGTTCTTGGGTCATGACGATGGTATGGGGTAGTCAAATTGGGAATGTCTTGAAACACTGTCAGGTGCATTGTTCCATTGTAATGAATCTAGGATCACAAGAATTAGATGTATAATTATGTAGGAAAAATGTTTTATTGGTTAGTAGATCAATATCTATTTTGTATCAATAGCATGGTTGAACTGATAGTTCTCTTTTTTTCTTCATGGGCAATAAAAGGATTGAGATGAACCAAGACACTTTAAATCATATAGTGTGATTTACGGAAAATAAAAGATCCAAGAATGGTTTGAGAACCCAAAAAATGTGTGCCACCACAAATAAGACATATTCTTATAGTGATGAGATATGAAAAATCATTTCACTAATGATTTCTTGGACTAGAGGGTCCAGTGAGAATAGCTTTACTTTTACTAGGGCTCTAGAGTAGACTCTATGAGCATTATGCCTTTTATTTGAAAATTTATTTGTTTTTATGTTTTAGAGATGTAGAATTTAGTTGGTAGAGACTCAACATTTTATCAGGTTTCCATTTGCGTGTTTTCAACCAAATATGTTTTGTGTCTATTTTATCCACATTTTAAGGTCTTTCATTTTGAACCATTATATGTGCGATTTTATGTTCCTACAACATTGACCAAAACAAGGGCAGTTTAAACTCATGATTCACATGGCCCTAAAATTTTATATGTCATAGAATGACCTAATTAGGATACCCATGGTGAAGAGTACTCCCATATCCTTTTGATAATGGGGTGGAACTTTTGTAAATCATGTCATGAGTTTCTCAGTTCATGAAAAATGATATGGGTCGATCATACTATGTATGTCTTATAACACCCTATGATGTTTGTTCCCACATTAGTGATATCAGGATCCTGAGAATTGGGAGGCCCTTCATATTAAACAAAAATGTCTCTATTTGGTGGGTCTAAATTCCTTTTACATTAATAGAATGTATTAACCAAGAAATTTACTTTTCCGTTTTCAAGGGAAATGAAAAGATTGTGTCAACCTAAGGCATACAAGATGTGAAGTGTGTAAAATAGATTGAGGTGATTTTCAAAGATGGTGGAATTAACCCATATCCTCATTGACCAATGTATGTATCCAAAATTACATTGATTAAGAATAAAATATGGGATATGGTCTGTATAGTTTATCATCATGTAGTGGGGATGTTTTTTCTTGGAGTTTAATGTCTTGCAGTAAGGAAATTTTTCGTGTTGTGATCTTTATATAGTAGGGTTGTATTCATTGCAATATATTTTCATGTAGTAATAACATTTTTTAGTTTATTTTAACATCATATCGTAAGGATGGATTATAATATAGTTTATTATCATGTGGAAAAGGTGTTTTAACTAACATGAGGAGATGAAAATATTCTATTTGGGACACGTGGTAAAGATTATGGAATCATTACATATCTCAGGATGGTGACAATCAATCCTCAAATACTTCTTAATTGAGAAACACTCTCTCTACCTGTCTGGCTTGTATGGAGAGGTGTGAACTTTTTACATTGATTGTTGTAGCTTGTCCTAGGATTATGGGTCCATGAAACATCATATATCCTATAATGACATGAATAATGCCACATGTAGTTCATGGAAGGACCATGCATTTTGGAATCATGTGGGAAGGATGGATATTGTTCGATGTGAAAAGTGTAAATTTTGTGGGTAGGATTGAGAATGGATGTCTGGGAATTTCTATTTATCTGATTAAGAAAAAAAGAATCAATCCATTTGAAGTTATTGGAATCCCATGTATTTTATCATCATGGAGTGAGGACATAGTTGAACCATCATGGATTGGTGAGAACATTATAGTTGGGACCAATGGTAGAAGTTTGGTAATCACTATGTATCGAATGAAAATGAGAATCAGAGCACATGTAGTTCTACAAATCCATGTAGTTTAACATCATGCAGCGAGGAATGGATTCTTTTGAGACTAATATGCCTCATTCATGTGGGGAATCCATTTCCATAATTCCTTATCCCAAATGAGATGTGCTCGGTGTGGGAAACAATGAACAAAAAGGGTCCCATATAGGACATGGCCATTTTGTATAATGAGGTTGCTATACCGACATAGGATTGAGTTTTCCCTATATATCAAATTGAAAATGGGAATAAATCGATATTTTATTCTAGGAAACTCGTGTAGTTTGACATCATGTGGTTACGATATAGGTGACTCGACTTGAATGAAGATAGTTATTATAGATCCGTGCAGTTTTACATCATGCGGAATGGACATTGGTTCACTAGAAATAAAAGGAAGGTAACCCTATAGGAGGACTGACTAATAGTGTTTCCAGTATCACTAAATATCTTATGATGACAGGAATCAATCCACACATAGTTATTAGAAAACTATATAGTATAATTTCTTTTGGAAAATATTTTTTATATATAGTTTAACATAATTTTTTAGGATGATGTTCGTATAGTATAACATCATGTGGTTAGGATGAGCAATGTATAGTTTAACATCATGTGGTTAGGATGAATGATGGGACATACTTGCATGTGGATTCTCATTTCTAAAACCCAATGAAAATTATTTCTTATGAAAAATCAAATTTTTAAGTGGTGTGACATACTCCCCATCCATGGTGGCCAGGATATAAGCTCTAATATGATAAACTATATGTACTATATAAGTTCATCAAGCAAGGGATCCAGTTTTAGAGGCTTCATTCTCAATATCATTGGGGTTCTGAGAGACAACACTTGTTCTCCTTGGAGGAATAAATGAAGGTGAACCTTTTTATTAATAGCCCAGGCTATGCAATTATGATAGTCCTCTAGGTTGTGTAATGTGTTCAATATTCTCTCATCTAGTCATTACAATTCATCTATCCACTTTTGTGGTTTGTTATCATCTATGATCTATCAAAAAATAGATATTTGGAGTAAAAGAAGTTGGAGATATAAGGGTATAACCACCTCAATCCCATATACCAATGAGTATAGAATTTCCTGTGTGGTGGTATGTGTGGTAGTACGGTAATCCCATAAATCATGAAGAATTTTATCCGACTGAGAATTATTATACTTGTTCACCATTTTCTAGAGTATATTTGATATGGTCTTATTTAAGACCTCTATCTATCCATTTTCTGTTGTATGATACTTGTATGAGTGATTGAACTCGATATTGTACTCCTGAAACAATTTTCAACTCTGTTAAATAAAAATTGTCATCTTTTGCCTCTATATTGTGTGAGGGACTCTGAACCTTATGATGATATGGGAATTTACAAAGTTGATGATATTCTTCATCCCAACTTCCTTGAGGAGTATTTCCTCAGTATATTTGCAATAGAAGTCATTAGTGGTAATAATGTACTTGAATAGCGTTGTTATGGCTAGGGGGTATATTCCTAAAACATCCATCACCAAAATGGAAAATATACATGAATATTTACCGTTTTGTAGAAATTATGGGGGATTCTTGATGATGTTTTCCTAACTCTGGGAAGGAAGTAATTTTTTGGTGAATTATACATAGTCATGTATCATATTTTTTTACAATATCCCACCCTTTTGATTTGGTGGGTGTGAATGGTTCCAGATATATAGGCACAGTAGGATCCTACAAAGAATTGTTCCATGACTGTAAAAACTTCTCTTTATTCTATGCAAGTAGATATAATTCTATCATATCCACATTTTTAGATAACATTTTTCTTATTTGGTCCATCCTGTAGACTAATGTTTGCTACCCAACACATAATTTTTTCCCTATTGGCGTGATCTATTAGAAGGTTCCTACATTGGAGATAACCAAATACAGGATCCAACCATCCAAGAGTGGTCATTGGCTCATCACACTCTGGGGAGGTACAGACTGGATTTATTTCTTCTATATCACATAATAAGATTAATGAGACCATTTTATGATGTGTAACAAGGATGGTTTCTTCCTCCTAATGAGGGTAAAATAGGAGTACAACTGCATTATCAAGTATATTGGTGAAACCATTCTACAATCAGGGGGCATGATTTAATGTGGGATAAGAAGGAAACATTCCCATAAATCCCCTAATTTAGCTAGTGATAAGGGACATTTATTCCTTGTTAAGGTCATATTCATCATTTATCTTTCATTTCACAAATTTTGAATCCCCTTTGATATTTAGGTTGTTCATGTGCATCTATACGGTAAGTTCTAATCCTCTAAAGAGTGCTTAGTATTCTGCCATATTATTCGTGTATACTAATGATAATGAGAAAGAGTAAGGAAAATATATTTTTATGGATATTAAATCACAATACATAAACTAACACGATTGAGCTTTGGGTTTTTCATCCATGTACCAATTGGTCATCGGGAGGTGTTGTTAAAGTGCATTTCTCATGTATGAGGAGTATCGTGGGCATAGATGACCTCTTCATCTGGGACCTCAGTATCTTCCTGTGTATTTATTGGGGAAGGATGTGATGTGAAGATATCAACTAGGGTTTTCACTTTCCCTAATGTCTATGTTATGAACCAAATGCATATTGTTTTAGAATGACTTCCCATAAATCTATGCACCCCATTCAACATAGGGAGACAAAGGATGTACTTAAAATATCAATATGATCGGACATGTGGAATTCATGGTTTTATAAGTAATTCCTCTACTTTTTCATTAAAAATATGAGTAAAAGATAGTTTTTTTACATCAGAAAAACTATTTTCAATACAAAAAATTGTCCGACTAAGGTAGTAGAGACTATATTCGCTTCCAAAATCATTTTCTTGTGCATGGAGTGTGCCCAATGAGTGATACGTGGTAGACACCATTTACAACTGATCACTCCCTTCGACTAGGGGCATCAAAACTAGTGGGTTTAGAAAATTTTTTCTTGAGACATTCAATGTCTTTTTGAAATTAATGATCCCATTGATAAGAGATTCCATTCATTATTAGCCCAGTCAATGGGATAGATTTTCTAGCCAAGTTACCTATAAATCACCAAATGAAGGTGAGATTCCCTTGGATTCCAATCAATTCATTTATATTTCTGGGGGGTTCATTTCTAGGATATCACTAGTCTTCTCGAGGACAACCTCAATGTTGTGGTGTCACACTACAAAGACACAAAAATCACATTATGTTAACCCAAAATTAGACTATAGTAGATTAATCATTAAACTACGTTGTCACAACTTATCGAATATTTTTCAATGATACATACTCTGATGACATCACAGTCAGGATTTAACGGCTAGTTTTTCAACATAAAACTCAGTTATCCTTCCCAATAATGGCTTGATGATGCATTGCATGACACAATAATTTGTTTCTCCATCATTCTTTAATACAAAGGGAATGACGTGGTAGTAGAGGTTCCCTTGAGGCACTCTGAAGGTTTTAGATTCTGTATATTTGAGGGCGATCTTGATATGATTGTACCCCACACACATGTCCATGAGGAAAAGTTCTTGGAATCCAATTGTTAGATCGATCAAGAGTTCAACAATCAGAAATTGGAAATAATCATTCGAGTAATGAAGATTAAGATATTTGAAATCAATGGAATCCAAATCTTTCAATTATTTTTCTTGATGGGGGAGGAGACATCTTGGGTGTTTCACTTCTCAGAAAAAAAAATTGATCAACATGTCAAATTCAGCCTCTAAATTTGGAGCATGATAGTGGTGCTTCGTCCTGGCTACCTGTTTGAAGCCTCGATGTTTGTTTGGTAGTTTGAGATGGTGAATATCCACATTTGGATTTAGTATATGAAATTATGTAGAGAACCTGGTGAACAAATATCAGTGTTACATTAGAAATGTATTTTACATCACTTTTTCTTCAAAGTACATGGAATCACTAATAATTATAGGTTGCGAGTCTTAGTACATTACTAGATTTACTTCTATGAAATAATCTATGGTAGTGCTTTAAATATCCAGAAATAGTGTAAGGGAATTCTTAAGTACATCCTCATCCTTTTCCATTTTGATTTTTTATAGACATTCTCAAGAGAAGATGTAAATCTAGGGGTTTCTCCATCACTATCTGGGTGAGGTAGGTTACTAGGGAAGACATCATCATTCCTTTGAATTTGAGTCATTATAGAGAGATGGTAGAGTTCATTTTAATTTACATTTCCACAGAGGAGATGAGGGGAATGGTCCTATGGGATTACATCTTCTACTTTGACCATGTTTATGGGGATCACATAATTCATGTCGATCCTACTCCAGGGATTCACAAGGGTGGTCCCAATCCATTGGGAGCCACAACCTGGATATCTTCATATACAAATGTTTTATTCATCCAATCTTATATAAATATACTTCAGAAAATGTTGATCCACAACTCTCAAAGGGGGCAATGTCATCGTGTAGTATGTTGACCTATCAATTGATGTGGTACTTCCAACATTGTAAGAATGTTGATGGTATCGACAAGTGACTAAGTTCCTGGGACTTCTGAGAAAAATATTATATGTGTTGTCTTGCTGGATAATGATGAACTCAATATCATATGTGATTTTCCCAAATTATGATTTGTGATTTATCTTCCCATGAGATCTTTTCTTCTTCTTATCAAACCCCTAAATGTCCATATTTGTAATGGATAATGTCCATTCATTACATATCAAGATTTATAGAGTTCTAACTGGAATGAGATTGATCCCAAATCTATTATTAATCAACGACCATTGAATATTTACATTGTTGAGTATTCCGGAAACATATAAGGATATTATATTCCCTTGGATATCCTTCTCATGATCTTTATCATCGAATGAGTAGGCGATAAGAAATTATGATGGCATGGTCTCTGCATGATATACCTTGGCTTCACTAACTTCTCTCTCAAATCCCTATAGACTCTATTGGGATTCAAAAAGTGTTTACCAAAGTTATTTTGAATGGTGGAATGCATCAAGAATTGAGAGATGAGCTAAAAATGAAGCAAGATATTTTAGAACATCATACTTTTTTTATAGTGGTCGGTGCTTCTTAATATGGCCTTGCTCTTGGGAATGATATTTAGGAGATAAAGAATTTGACATACATAAAACTAGAATTTTTATAGAAGTTGATGGAGTGCCTACTACTGTTGGTGTAGGTCATGCCGACCTTCCATATTTCCTAGGTTGATCGAAGTGAACCACTACTAAGGATTCAAATAATACAATAAAATATGTTTAACTTCTGGAGGGATCGGAATCACCACCTTACCTCTTTTGAGCCTTCTAGAGTTCTTTCCCATGATTCTTTACAACTAATATGTCCTTTATGGGGGTATAATCTGAATATTTAGTTTGATGACGTCAGTTCAATCTCTTTTATCCTCAACTCTATTTCTTGTGCCCTCTTGTTCCCTGTTTCAATCTGAGAAAACCATATTTGTGGGAATATTCATGATCATTGAAGGTGTATACCATTTTCAGCACATCGACAAAACCAAATATGATCTCTTAATCTGATTATGATTTTAATTAATAGGTCTATTCCCATTATGCAGATGTTGTTGTCAAGAAATCATCAAATGATAGAAATTACTTTGGAGTAGAATATTACCCCTCCTATTCTATCTCTTTAAGCATTTGGAGGTAACTATCACCTTTGGGAGGCACATATTATGTCTCCTTCTTAGATTTGTTATCAATCCTTAATCCGAACAACTATTCCATAAGAGTAGTGTGAGCTCAATCAATCATTTTTAGAGTAATCCTGTTGTCAATCTTTTGTGCTTGCATGGCTGGAAATTTCTATATACCACTATCTTCTTCTGACCGGATGATTGTTATGACAGACACATACTCTAGGGAGTTTTCTATCATTACATGTCTATAGTCAACCATGCATTAAAGTATGTCATTAAAGATGATTTATTTCTAGATATTATGACCTAGACTTATATGAAAATGGAAGTAGTTAGGACAGTCAATGAGGATGACTTCATCAGGACTTCTAGGATATTTATTATTGACTAGGTTATTATCAATGGATACCAAGATTTAACTAGGGACTTTTTCATTTGTTAATGAGTAAAATTTATTCATCATTTCCAAAAATCATGGAAACCATGATTTTTCTTTACTTGTGTATGAGGGAGATTCTGTGGGTTTTTTTCTCGGCAGGTGCTGATGGGATGTTCAGGAAATTCCAAGGTTCATGGATTGGCACCACAATTGGATTGAGAGTGACCGCTACATCTTCTACACTCCTTGAAATTTTTCTATGTGTTGTGGGAATCTGTCAAGACCTGGATAGAGTTTTTTGAATAGCCTCTTGAAGATATTGTTTCATTTCAGTAAACTCTCTGAACCCACCAAGATATTTCATGGGCATTAGAGGTGTCTGAAACTCATCCCTAATATTTTCATCATAGAGTTCTATATGTTTATTCTTTAAGAGGGGGATTTTGAGAAAATAGGTTAAACCATTCATCCTTTCCATGAGATAAGACACCATCTCATCGTCACATTATTTTTCATGAATCAAATCAATGATCATTGTTTTCTTTATTGTTGAAATGAACTGATAAGGGAACTGACGATGAAGGTATTACCATCCTACAACGGATCCTACTAGAAGATTGATGTACCAAACAAAGACTTCTCCTCTCATATTATATAAAAAACAAATCATATGTGATACTTATTGATGATCTTGAGGGCCCATTATCATCCCACATTAGGACATGATGTTTGATAGATTTTATTCAAGGATGCATGCACCGTCAATGGTAGAGAAGGCAGGGTTTCCAATGTTTGGTTGAGGTGGAGTATCACCCAACCATTCAGTATATTGATTCCTTTAAAGATAAACAAGTGAACATATCCCTTCAATGGCTTCATTCATGTATCTAGGGACATGATGACATTATTTAACTCTTGGGGAAGTACTTTATATGCCACCTCTCATAGACAGGGGTAGGTGGGGGCAGATGATGCGGTCATTCCTTCATCTCCAGCTGATTTTCAATTCTTGTTAAAACTGATTTATTACCCTAACAAGGGAGAGGCAATTGTCTCAATGGAGTTATTTCATGATCATTTTCAAATTCCTCATTTTTTTTGGAATGTATGTCAAGATCTAGAGCCAATATGATGCTCATATACTAGTATTGCTGGAAGACTACATATAGGAGGGAGAATATTCATCTCTGGATGATGACGACTCCCATTAGACATATTTTCCATTATTATCATATCATTGTGTTGTTGGAGATCTCATATTTCACTATCATGTAGTGAAAAATGTTCTTATGGGGAAGGAACACCATTTCTTTTTTGTGATGATCATGTTATAGTCATACCTTTTCCTTATTCTTTGGCAGTATTAAGCCAAAGAGGTGAAAATCTGTTATTGATTGTGGAAAATTTTTATGACCTCTTCAG
The DNA here is from genome assembly GCA_963277665.1 of Viscum album. Lineage (NCBI taxonomy): Eukaryota > Viridiplantae > Streptophyta > Magnoliopsida > Santalales > Viscaceae > Viscum > Viscum album. The sequence goes on along the minus strand of OY728134.1, from coordinate 150,459,795 downwards.
TTCTAGCTATGTGTAACCTCATTTGGTGCATCCTGGTCACCCTCCTCCTAGGGTATATTTTCCATGATGTGTCCCTCTATGTTTGTTCCTTGATCAGTATCTACCATGTTGACAGGGACAATATTCACATAGCCATATCAAGAAATGTTGGTAATTCCTTTACTCTCAATGTTGTATGATTATTCTAGAATTCCTTCGTTATGGTCATTATTTGAACCCTTGGCAAGGTTGATCCATTTTTTTTGTAACCCTAGTGGGGTTTAATTTAATTTTTTTATACACTTATCCTGCATCGACATATGATAAATGTCATTGAGGGAGTTTTCAATTGATATTTCTAAATGAGGGGTGGTGGTGGTTGTAGATATTCTCCTTGCCTAGGGGTCTAATACTGCTCTTGGATGACTTTTATGAAATATTCTCTCTCGGCACATTTGATGTCAAGTAGCTAGTCTCACATGGGATGTGACTGCGATGGTATCCAGTGATGAGAATTATTCTTCATGGGATGTTTTCGAATGATCACAATATCATTATCTATATTTTAAATGTTCTCTCTTTGTTTCAATGGACCCAAGTTCATGTCATGTTGGCTACACATTTCCTCTATTAAGTATGTATGCAAATAATTGAAGTAGGGATACAATTTTGTAGTGACCAACAGGACTGGGTTTCACCCAATCCCATGATTTTACTAGAGGCTACAACATTAAAAAACACTAAATATATGGGGTTAAATAGTTTTATGGGTATGGAATGTTGTCCCAATCCTTGAATAAGGATTCATGATATGGATTTGTATATTATATGTAAACCATCAAGATGAAATGGTAGAAAAAGTGGTGTAGATTTGTGTTTTTCCTTTCCAGTTTTGGATCTCGATCGATGGAGATAGCAGCTAGGTCGAGCTTAAAATAGCATATCTTGATTGTCTGAAGGTGACATATATACCTTGGAAGAGGGAGATATAGTTTCATCAGCCTCTAATGATTAGAATACATATTTTTTCATGTGTATGGAATGAAATCCTTTTCACGATCATCTAGGGTTTCATTGATGGAGATAGCGAGGGTCTTGAACCGGATGGGAAGGTTTCTTCTAGATAAATATCTCTATATGTCAATGAATAACTCCTCCTCATCAGAATTGTAGACCTCACACTAGTAAGAACATAGAATATGACTATGATGGTCTCATACTTATGGGAGTTGGGTGTAGCTAGAAGTTCATGGGAAACTATATATAGTTGACCTTGATGTTTCGATCATCTCTCTATAAGAATGTGTTGGAGTTTTTTACACCTATCTATAAGAAGGTTTCTATGAAAAGAGAGGATTTACATATCCATGGTAGATATCCTTGTTGGGAGTTTCACCACATTAGAAGTTAGGAGTAAAGTCCTTGTGAACCATCTCCATTTTACCATAAAGAGGAGTATCATGGTAATGAATGTATTTTTCTTCTTTTTAGATAGAAGATACGATGAACCCTCAAGTTATTCATAATGTGTCTGAAATTTCCTCAAGGAAACTGGAATTTAGAATATTAGCAACATTTACAATGTTCTTCATCATGGTTGGAATATTTTTTCCAATCATTTTTTATTTTGTAGCGATATGACCATGTTGTGTAACAGCCAGAAAATGTATATAACCATTTTCTACTGTAGTAGTATGAGGAAACTACTAATAATATTTTCTAATATTCCAATTAGTTTTCACATTATTGAAAGTAAAGTGATCTTGTCCTAAGGTATGTGCGATTTTCACTTGGTGATCCTTAGTCAATATGCGAACCTGAGCATGATCTTGATCCTTTGTGATATATCATTGTTAATTTTTCGAAGAAGTATGAGCCTATCCCATGACATGTTTCTCCCTCACCCGGTGAGCCCTACTTGGAACAGGAATATGATCCTAGTCTGAATGTTCATTTCCCATCAAAATATGTTGATACACATATATAATGGCAGAAGGACTATGACATTCCTCATGTATTTCCTTGTAAAGATGATAGCATAGTTGTTCGTCAGTGGAAGAATAAATTGTTTCAATGACTCCATGATATATTAAATTATGTTAAGAAGACTCACTGATAGAAATACGATCCTATTCTGAGGAATGATCCATTACTACATGGTTATCCTTATTCAAAATAGGGATATATGCCCGATCTTCGGCCATTAGAGTATCTCGTTCGACATTTTCGACAAAAATATGAGCCTTTCCTGAGGCATGTGACCCCATCGCATGGTGAGACCTAGATTTAATGGGGATATAAGATCAATCTTGGGAATTTGGAATATGGAATCATACTTTTTTGATGATCATGTTCCCCTTTCCTAAGGCATGTGCTGCTCTCACTTGGTGAGCCCCAGTTGGAACAGGAGTATAAACACTATTCGTTACCTCATCCTTTATTAGAATATTCCATTAATCCTATTGGATGGGATCAAAAGTAAAAGACTACTTTGTACAACCAGTTTTCTTAAATGATTAGAGGTTTCAGTTCCCTTAGATGATGGGATAAAAGTTTTTTATTAACCCATTATATAAAATTATGCTCAAATATGACAAAATATGTCTTCATGTATTACTTAAATATATTGGTATTTTAGGAAAGTGTGTGGGGGGGGTATAAGCCTCAATATTTTCCATCTCAATTATACACTAGAAGACGAATTTAATTTAAATAGGGTTATATACCCACTTATTCTTGATTCATTATAGTATGCTGATGGATTCATGTATAGAGGTAGGGATATGGACCTCGCACATGTTTTCTATGGGAACATGCCCACATTCTTGTTCTGATATAGTAGGGATATGATCTTGGTTTTAAATTACTTCCAGAGTATGGTGGCAGAAAATGTCAGCAGGATTGGGGATATGAGCCCTCTATTGAATTTGCATCTCCTTCCTCCCCTGATGATCCTTCTATTATTCCCATGAATGGGTGTCCAAGGTGGAAGCGTGATGAGTAGTACTCATAGCTGGGAACTAGTGGGTACCTGTAGGATGATGCTGGAAACATCAGTTGATAGGTTCCCTCCTAGGTGGCACCAAAACTAAAATGGAATCATATTTTGCCTCCTGGTCCACATAAATTAGATATGGAATGTGTTATTTTTTCACTCCTAGGATAATATCATGATGTAGTTGGTTCTATCGATGAGGACTCCTATCTTAGTAGTATCGATCATTGGGTGATGATTCACTGGATATCATGCGTGGAGAGCCTCGTTGGCTTCTTAGATTGTTAGGATTGTCCCTTGTTAGTGTTACTACTAGACTATCATATATTCCACCTTCCATTAGAGCTTTCGAGCATGTGATATTTCATTATGAACCAGAGGGACCACATCCACAAATGATTTATAGAAGTGAATGTTGGATAATGAAGACATTGCCTTTAGTAGGGATGTTGTCGATGGGAGCATTATCTGTAATTATATAGAAATCGGGAATAAAGATACTTATTAGTGTTATATATTAGGCATAAAAATACAGAATCATATATGCATAGTTGACACAATTGTCATGTTTTCTCGGTCTATCCATTTTTCTCGCATGGACATGTCAATGTAAGGATGGAATTACTAGAATCATGGTTATACAAGATCATCTATATGATCATTCTAGTCTTAATGCTTTGTTTCCATATGATTTTCAAAATAATGTGGCCTCAGATATTAATGCTAAGCTTTTCAGTATGGTTCGAATATATGGAGAAAACAAAATGACTCGACGAATTATAACCCAATAATTTGTTATTATAGAGGTTCACTATTATTATTTAGCTATATTGGGAGAGAAAAATGTTCTAATAGATTATAACCTAGTTTTTCTATTTCAATGGATCATGTCGGGTTCACATTTTTTCTTGCATATAGTGGGAAACCAAAATGGTCTAACAGATTATAACATGGTCATTTTGTTATTCCATAGGTTCAGGTTGGGTTTTCCATTTTTGTTTCTTTGGGATTTTGAGTTGTATAATGGGTTTTAGTAGATGGTTCGATTGATCAGAGACTATTATGGTCCCACTCAATCACTTGAATAAGGATTTACATATTTTCATCCTTTCCATGAAAATCCCAATGATTCCCTCATCAATAGCATGGTACAAACTTTATTTCCAATGGTTGGTGGTCATTTGAGGTTTTAAGCCCATAGAATCTGGGGGACTCGCATTGGATTAGAAGATGGTAGGTAGGGATAATCGTACCCTTTTGGGGAACTTGTTTCCTACTCCAAGACTCTCTTCTGTATTTATGATATTTTTTTGAATCTCTTCATACTATTGATATTGGATAGATTTCCCTAACAAAATGTTTATTGGTAAATTCTAATTCATGAGAGAAATATCGGTGTCTCATTAGATAATCTGTATATATGTATCTGAGGATCATTATTAGTTCATTATAATGGTTGACAATTTTTTTATGTTGAAGCCATATAACAAGGTATTTCCTAATGTTCTTACAGGATAGGTGGCATTGAATATTCTGAGGAGCAGATTGAGCCATTATGTGGTGTCAAACATATCTTAGTTATTGTAGGAATCCAAACTCACGTACTTCTTTTGACCCGTTCATTTTAACATTAGGAGGAATATACCAATGTGGGTGCTCTACGACACTGAATATCCAAGATCGAATCCTATAGGGATATCCAATGTATCCCATGTATATAGAAAATTATAGTTTTCATAGTTTATATGGTCATAGATTATATATTTGAGTTATCCCTTCCATTATAGAGGCTTATGGTGTGGATGATATGATTATTTTGAATCCCTAATCCCGCATGATCTTTGCATAGTGTGAGAAATAAAGGAACTAAAAGGATCATTTCATTTATTATTATGTTTTACATGTGTAATTGGACTATCACGTGATGATTTATCATGGAAATTCGGTCTCATATAGATGTTTTACATATCCTAGTTGTTTTAAGATTCATCATAGTTGAATTGGATTCTCAATCAACAAATGGATGAGGTAAGATGGGACTAATTAGGTCCCAATGGGTTAGATGTAGGATTTATAAAAGGAAATACAAAAATAGGTTTGTTTCTTTTAAATTGGGCCTTTGGAAGGCACCCTACATATACTAACTATCATATGAATCAGATTTCTCATAATTGAGTTGATTGGGGATTAAACATTGTGGCTACCTTTACTATTATAGAGGGATAAGATTTAGATTTCATGATCATTGTAACTCTATAAGCCCATTAGATCCATTATTGTTTTTAAAAACATGGAATAACAAGTGATCAATTTTATATTGTTAGATAAGGGACTTGGATGCTATAATTTCCATGGTTGATGAATATGTAACTCGATCCTCGAGAAAGGTGGACTAAAAATCATAAATATGGAAAGATTCATAGTCATTATAGATCCAATTATATTATGTCTCACACACTAAGTCATCCCTATTGATAGGGTCATTCACTCTAAGGTTTCCATAATAATCATGGTTTAAATTGTGATCTTTCCCTTTCTTGTTCCAATGTGGGTTTCGTATGACCCAATTAGCTTGTCGTTGAAGCCATCGTATGACCTATCCTGAAACATATATAGGATCTCACAATAGTCAGGGGGAAATGGTTTGAATGATTTCATGTATCTTGGCTAACATCCTAGATGGTAACAATGAGACCTGACCACTACATCTGTAGGGTGTTGCAATTCTCAAATAGCATAACCAGAGGGTGTCAGGAGAGCTTGGTTGTTATTCCCAGATGCAATAGAGATACTTGACTAATATGAGTGAACACCATTATATGATTCTGTTGACATATCTGGGGATGTTAGAAGGATTAGATGAAAGACCTAGAATGTTTCCCAAGTGCCAAGTGGTATTCCCTAGGGGATGTTGTGACATGCTATAACATCTTCGAAGGATTCCATGGGTCCCAAATAGCATGTTAAATGAATTTTTCAAGGTTTAAAAGACAAGTCATGGAATTTTTCCTATCCTTATATGAATCGTGTGGTCCACATTATGTCCAGTGATCCTATCTTTCCCATAGGTATTCCAATTTGGATCATGGTTCTAGCACTTGTATTTAGAATGTCTTAGGTGTATTCATCATCTGTTTATTTTGAGTATCATATGATCTAGAAGACATGTGGTTTGTTCATTTCATTCCTTTACAGAAACCATTCACATGTTCTATGAATGATTACATGAAGTACCTTATTTATTTCAAATTATTTCTCTAGATTGTCACTGGTATATTACCTAATAGAATACATTTTGGTCATGAGATTAGTCACCTTGAGAATTTTCATAAATCCTGGGAGTCCAAAAACATATACAAGAATTGTACTTAGTCCAACTATACCCACTTTTTTGGGACGGGGAATTTATAGGAATCTCCACCTTGTTAGTTATTCACTTTCTATGGCATATCTTGAATGATTCTATACAAGAGTTAGTGAAGGGTACCTGTACCACATAGTTTTACAAGTATCTATCATGGAATTCATTGAGGTTGTCACCTGATTTTCAGAGACTAAAGTCTACCATGTCAATTAATTCTTTATTGGATTATTTCCGGTTAATAGTGAATTGTTTGATCAAATGGATGTGTCACTGTATCTATTTTTTTTTCATGTTGACATTCCCTAGGTCCATCACAAGATCCATGTTCTTATTGAATGGCATTTGAGTGATGATCTATGGATTTTCCATGACTTTCTATGAGATAGGGATGGTTTGATTGGAGATCTTTTGAGACCACACTACAAACATACTCATTGCATCAAAATAATTTTATGATGGTGAGTAGATTATGATCCCGCACTATTTTATTCCATTTTATTTATGTGATAATGGTTGGCAGTCATGTGATATTTCATGTGTAATTTCAAAGACAGTTACACTATTTTTTAGTAATGCATCATGAGACTAATATACCTCATATGGTGGGGCATGATCATTTTGGGTAAAATTCAACTTTTTTGTCCTTGGATAACTGAAGGGATACACATGGTTTCCTTGGAATTCCCTAGGCACTTTTCATGGATATAATTACAAGAAAAAGGGACTTCATGTGATGAAGGGGACATATTTCCAAGGACTCATGTTTCCTTATAGATCACCAGGGGTGTGTCGTATTTATTTTAGCAACCACGAGTTGTTCATGCATCTTCCCATTATATTTATTTTGTTTTATTTTAATAATTGAGGAGTTAGAGATTTTTCTCGAATGTTACAAATGGAAAACATTCTTACCTTTAGTGATGAGTCATGTGACCTCAATGACTATTAGAGTTTTCTATTATTTTAATATCTATTATCCAATTTTGATAGGTTTTTGTAGTTGGATCGTTAGGTTCTTGTTTCTGACAACCGACGTGGTACATGGGACCTCATCTATCTAACACTCGTATAATTTCTAGTTGTCGAGAGAACATTCTCAAAAGTATAAGGACTATTTACAAGGGGGATCTAAGGGATCCACTAAAGGATATGTGCCACATGTTGATAATTCATGTGACCTTATAATGGTCACTCAATCAGGAGTCTCTTAAAGGTTCATCTTATCCATTGTTTTTGTCCATTTTCATCTTAATTTACTTTTTCTGGGAGAATGATACCCATATTTATGTACTTCCTCCCTTGTGAATCTGTTGTTACTCATTTGGTGAGCGTAAACAATGTGTGTTGGTATAAGTATAATACATAACATAACAAAAAATAAGTATATTTAGGACACTTATTTTATAATATAATTATTGAATTATTAGAATTAATGGGTTTTAGAATGAAATAAAACAAAAGTGTTTTTTGAATGATCTTACCTCATATATGGAAAAATCCATTTTGGTTTGAACCAAAGGACTAGCTTGGATTTAATTTGCCGAAAATTTAGATTTCTAATAATATAGGATATAATTTGTGAGATTATTTTATTAGTGTTTTGATGTGAAAATTGTATTGAGAGGTGCTAAAATTATGGGGGTGGGTTCACTATTTTATAGTGGAGGTGGAGTTTCATTCTTGTAAATATAAAAAGGTAAACAATATTTAGAGGTATCACATACATCATGTGCCTTAAATAATGATACATGTTCAAGAAAAGGGAGGTTGGGTTCAAAATAATTTAATAATATGTATTTTTACATATTTTTAACTTTTTTCCCCTTAATTTAATCTATAACCACTAATTAAACTTGTTTTTTACCTTAAATGTTGTAATTAATTTTAATTGCATCAACTAATATTTTTTGTTAAAAAATTAATTCAAATTACTAGAAATTATAAATTATGGTAATTAAAAAATTTAAATCTTTTTATTAAATTCTAATCATAGAATTGGTAAAAATTAATTTAAAATAAATCCCACATAAATTATGAAATAACTGAGGTTTTACGTGAAAATGTTCTAAAGATTGAAATTTTTTTATATCCAAATTCAAGGTGAACATCATTAAAATTACATATGTTGTTTTAATATATGTATAATTGATCAAAATGAACATTAAAATATAATTTAACAAAATAAATGAAATTGAAAAAAATGAAATTTTCAGTTAAAATTCAATGTTTTCACCATTCATGAAGAAATGAAACCTCAAAAAAATACCAAAAAATTACATAAAGTTGATTTTGATATTAAAATAACAAAAATATAGTTTATTTTTTCAAATAAAATTTATAAATGTATCAAATATTATATTTAAAATATGTTCACCATGAAAAGGTGTTAAAAGTACCTTTTAAATAGAAATATATATATATATTAGTGTAAAATAGGATTTATTCTGAACTCATATCTAGGAAAACATAATATTAATGTAAAATAGATAAATTAATATATATATATATATATATAAATTTATTTACATAAAGTGGTTTAATTTATTTATTTTGGTTAAATGTGTTTGATTCTATAAATATTATTTTCCTACAAAATATTTCTTATATTTTCAGAGGTCTTTTATTTTTATTTATAATTAATTAGTCGCAGAATAATTATTCTTATATACATGTGTATGTTATATTTTAATAATATAATTACACTTATTCATAACCTCTATTCCAGTATTGAGGAGACAATTATAATAATATTATTATATTAATATTAATAGTGCATTATAGTTTTGTAAAACAAGGTTCTCTCTATCACACAAGTTATCACATAGAATGTTTTATAACCCATTCCGAACATAGTGTCGTATGCACCAAAAGCTAATATAAGTGGTCCATGTTGTGAAAACATGTGTCGGTGTTGCATACAAGGAAATAATAACATGGTTCATTATTACAAAAAAAATTATATAAGGTATTTCATGAAATGAAAAACCAGAAAGATATAAAATCAAATCAAAAAATCAATCCATAAAAACTCTATGTGTTACAACTAAGCTCCCTGTATGAACTGCCTAAAGAGGAGGAAGCTATCTCAGAACTAAGCTTCGGTGCCCAGGTATGATCAATATGATATTCATCAATTGGCACTAAAGGAGGTATTATTGGTTGATCAAGGCCCACCACCTCCATTGAATGGTCATCTCCACCATCCTAGAGCAGGACTTGAGTATTTCACAGTTTAATAGCTCTAAAATTTCTAAGTTAACACCTTATTTAAGAGTTAATAGATATAAAAAATAGGAAAAAAGGAATATGTATGAACTGTTTCAATAAATGGGTTAAACCTCTCTTCCTACTCCCAATGCCATGTCTAGGTGATAAAATTTATCAAACATGAACACTATATATACTTCTTAATTCCAACTATTAAGGTAATGTCAAGTATAATGTATCATATATAGCATAGGTTCTATCATATAGAGTTTCAATTCAAGTTATATAGAAATCCACCCTTTACATTTCAATTGGAATAACCATTAAGTGGGAATCATTTAATTTAAAACTATAATTTATGGAATTATATTTTTGTTTTTAAGTATATTTATATCATTGACCAATTATATTTTTCACCATTCTCAATATATAATGATTAATACTCTTTATAAATTTCAATTCAAATGTCAAGTAACAGTGATATGACCTATCCATCAAATATCAATATTTAACATGTCTTATATAATGATTTTTTAAATTAATCACTATAATAATTTTTTATAAGTACATGACTCATATATTAAAAATTACATTCAAAAAATTCAATCAAATATAATTTCTATCCATAGAACCGATGGTTTATGGCTCTAGCATGTCATAATAGGTAAATTATGGTCTCATCATTTTTATTTGTTGGAAAACTACATTTATATTGATTTTGAAAAATTAATTAATCCAATTATGTTATCCTTGCAAGAAATGTTAACAAATTTATTCTTATTACAAACTATAATTTAACTATATGCATTTGTCAATTCACGTAGAAATTAAATGTGGCCTGGTAAAATGTGTTAAATATAAGTACTAAAGTGCCTATTATGATACATGTAATGATACGTTATTTTTCTACCTAATTTAGGAAAAGAAAACCCTTAATAATAATTTTATCTATAATAATAATGACATAAGGGTTGTATGTCACCTAACGGTGAAATTAGTAAAACTATGATAGGGAAAAAACTAGAATAGAAATAACTCATCCCCCGTAATTTGGTTTTACCTTGCATGTGGGTTAGCTACCCCCAGGAATAGGCTCATTACAAAATTCTGACATTTTTCTAGTATCCTATCAATTCCCAAAACAGCAAAAATGAAAATAGACATTTTGAAATGACATTGTAGCTTCCCACCATGAAATACACTATATGATCCCTCGAGATGGTTAGCCAAATGGCCTCATGTCTACCACCATGTATATCAAAGGCTACTGAATAGTAATGAGGTCTAAAGGTGTGTCTATGGGGGGATATTCCATAATGAGGTGGATTATAGCACACTGGTAAATAATAATGGAAAACAATGGATTCATTATTAAAAAAAATCATGGATAAATAATAAATCATTCAGTATAATATGTCTATATATGAGTGTCAATAGTTAAAAATTATTATGATCCTATCATATAGATATCTGATAATGATGTACATGGGTATAGGGAAACAAGAACATTCAACATGTTATAAAAAACAAAAAGGTCAAAAGTGACCACTACTAACATCACAAGAATAGGATCAGTTTAATACACCTATACCCCATCTTGAAACTGAAAATCAATCATTTGAATCTTGATGATTCCCTTTAGCTACACCTGTAATAATGAACTCTCTTCATGTAATAAGGGAGTCCCAGGTATGGTTTGAGATATACATAGTATTCCAATACTAATTATATTTAGAATAATATATCATATTCATATATTAAGAAGTGTTTAGGAACATAATAAATGTAATTTAACAAATAACTAGTAAGTCATTTCATGTTCCTTATGGATACCCTTCTTACACTACCTAATTATGCCTAATCCAAATTTCCTTGAACCAAGAAAAATCTATATAGATATAATGTGTGTGTAATTATAACAATTCATTATAAAAAATGAATTAATTGATAGAATAAACTCAATCATTTGATTTGGATTGGTGAATGAATCCCTAGATAAAAATTATGAATTCATTGTCTTCAATATAAAATCCATCATTAGAATTTAAGAAGAGGAACCCTGAGCTCATCCATGCATCTCTACTGAGTCACTATAAATACCCCACACTATTAGATTCATTCCAAGTTTAACCATTAATAGAATCCCATGTTTATCTCCTACTACGGTGTGAAGACTAGAAAAACATCTAACCCTATCCTCGATATCTCATATATGGATCTTTGTATCACTCAGGAAATAGTATTACCATTTTTCCAAAAAATCCCATTAATGAGGTCTACCATAAGGATAAATTTCGAATAAAATGGTGTTAGAGAATATACATGTAGAAGTCACATGAGGAATACCACATGTTTCTCTAGAAAAAATTACTATTCTGGAACAAATTATAATCCTAAAGCATGATGATTATATACATGTGATCGATAATTGGAATCTCATGTATCTCTCTCATCATGATTACATGGTTAATTTTTTTAATCAATATATCATATAATTTAATAGTAAATTATACAATAATACTTCATACAAAATATCGAGGTAATCAAATTCATTTAATTCGTGAAATTAAACAATGAATAGGGGCCCAAAGTAGGGCCTACAATTTTTATTTAATCATTTAACATTTAAATTTTATTTATTAAAAGAGGAAAAAAAACCTCAAAAGGTGGGTTGGAAATTTATGCAAGTGTCATTTAAGCCATTAAAGAATGTCATGCCTATGGGTTGGATCATATCATGTTAATCACCCCAAAGAAAGGATTCTCTGGTCGCTAGGGACCCACAATACATGATAAAAAACATTTAATTTAATTAATTAATTATTATAGAGGAAATTCTAGAAATTATGATGTGTGCCACATCGATAATGATACAAAAATAAATAAGGTTTCAGGGAAAAGATCATGACCCCTTATTGTAGTCTCACAATAATATCATAATCAATTATCAGCTCCTGAATTGATCAGTAATGGGAGAAATTAAAAGTCCAAATGAAATCTTGAAAATAGTTCATATGATATCTTAGAAACATAGCACAAAATATGGGAAGATAAATGAAATATGTAAGAGGACTGAGCGTATTACCATGGTGTATAAAATGCAGCTGATGGAGAATGCAGCAGATCTTAGACAAAAGGGTCCAAATGAACCTAGGTGTGTTATTAGGAGGTCTCTAACATGTCTAGCCTCTTATGTGGAGAAGAAATAATCCCTTATCAAAAAATAAGGGGTTATATCCTTTTTAAAATTGGGATTAACATTTACAAATGGTTTAAATACATTAAACATTTTTCAATTCATTGTTATCCCTCCTATGGAAAAAAACACCTCACATCGTGCAAGGGACTTTCCCAATCCATTAACATTCTTGTATCTAATACATGCCATGTATTTTAAATACACACCATTTTATTGATTTATGCCACATACCAAGCCTACAGCTAGTGTCTAACCCACCTACAACCCTTCCTTTTAATATGAATTGGATGGTCTAAAGGGAACAATCAACCTGTTTTAAGACAAAAAATGAATGCAACAAGGTTTAACCTAAAATTTTAACAGAACATTCCTCAGAAAAATGTCAGGACATTACATAGATCATTCATGTGATAATTTTTCACATGTTGACATATATTCCTTTATTCATACATATGAACATTATTCAATTTCATGATAAGTCATCCTAGATCAACTCTTAATATCTCACAATACAAGCATCACACTTCACTAGACTTGAAAAGGATCAATATTTACATAGATGTTAGCCTCTTATTTATTTTCCCTTATTTGTTTTAAAACATTGTGGTATTCAGGTACATGCTATTCTCATATTCATTTACATAATCCCGTTTCAACCAAATACTAAAATTAATATTTTTAGGAAAATACCAAAAACATAATTTTTAAAACATTATTCTTAATATTCAATTTTCATGAATCATTTTTTTAACATGTGATACTTTTACATTATCATGGTAATCTCATTGTTCAATTCTTATTTTTCAATAGTTATTTTCTATAATATGTTCTCTAATCTTTTTAGTTATCATAATTCTTAAATCATCCTTAATGGTTCATATAGAGAATCTAAGTAACCAAATATTAGTCCCCAAGAGTGTATCCCAAATTTTCCAAGAATATTCCCACTCATCATTAATTTGAGTGATGATTGAGTTAGTGCTCAACAATCCCATTTAAATTTTATTACCCCTAGGTGAATTTATTCCACAAATTCATCCCCATTATAGTATCTATAATGGAATGAATTCATAAAAAACCACATAATCTCTTTTTACCAAATCATCTTGATATTATCCAATATATATAATTATTCCTCTGATTTTTCGATAGTCTTCACTGAACCCAATCCCCAAATAAAATTCCATTGTTACCATAAAAAATTCCATTCTAAAGTGTTATCTATACCTTTGGAAGTATCATTAATATTAACTTATCAATCTATAAAATATCCTCAATTATCATAATAGTATCCATTTTTTTATAAACATTTTCCTTTTAACCAACTATGATGTCCCAAAACTGTAGTTCTAAATCTAGTTCTCATAAAGAAATAAATTAAATTTATTTCATGATACTAATAGAAAATTACAATATATTTCAAACCATAATTACATACTCAAAAAAATTATTTCGTCTCTCATATCTAAAGGATATTTTTAGGATAATAGATTTAGAGAATTAACACACTAATTTACCTAATAAATCCCATATTCTTTATAACAAATGGGTAATTATCCCATTATATTCAAACCTATATAATTTATAAAAATTATTGAATGTATCCAATAAATTATTTTATATATTATATCCATTGAAACATTGAACCTAATGTATTTTAATTATAACCCTAGGAAATTAAAAGGACAATACTGAGTGATATCAAACACTCTATAAGCGAAAAATATAACAAAAAATTACATATCATAATAATGACATAACTTTTATGGTAGGTGTATGAAAATAACCAAGAGAAAAAATAATCATGAAACTAGGTTCATTATATATCCATGATAATATAATGAAATAATGTTTATCAGCATTAATAATCTCAATCAGATGTAATTAAAATTTTCAGCCATCAAAACCCAGCTGTCTAATAATCGTTCCAAGATACTTCACATTTCATCAGGACCATTTTTAATTCAATATATAATCAAGGATTTTTTTCAAGAGAGTATCATAATATGAGAAGATTCATACACCAAAACAAAACCTATTATTTCATATGAGTCATGTTGATTCATTTAGGGGCTATATAACATTGGGCCCCACCCATCCCCTATTAAAACCAATACATTTACTATAATAGAAAATGAATAAAATAGTGAATATTCAGAAATTCCAATAATCATCCATTTTTAAAAAACAATATACATAATTCCAATGCTTTTACCCATTTAAAAAAATTCTTTAATGGGATCATATCACATCTACTGGAAGTAGGTGGATTCTTTGACAATACAATGTTAATAAGATATTATTCCTCCATATAAGAATTTAAATAATTTTACCTAGATCATTAGAATTTTATACCTTATAGGTTAACATCATAAAATTTGATTTATATAAAATATGGTGTTCATGTGATATAGAGAAATGGATATACAACCAAAAAAATACTTGAATAACATGATTGAAATACATTAGTAGGATAAATATTGATGGTTTTAATTGAACAAATCACAACAAGTGAGAAATAATGTTAAAAGGTATTATGTTGTATTAATTTATATCTCTATAAAAAATATAAAAATATAACATAATACAATCAAATGTTATAATTTTACTAACATATATGAAATAAGTTTAAAGAGATATCATAACCTAATAAAATAATATAGAGTATGAAAAAATCATCACTATTGGGGAAACAAATGAATCCAAATAACATAAAAAAGAGAATAATATTTGTCTAAAAAATAACATGAAATAAAATGAAATTAAAATTCTTGGGATTTTAATTTAATATAACACCATAAAAAATCAAACATTGTGCTTAAAATGTACTTTGTCTAAAAGAATGAAAATTGTGTCCAAGAAAACTCTAACAACATAAAAACATTCAAATCAACACCTAATTAATGAGAGGGATCATAATTGAACTTAAAATATATATAATAATATAAAATTTATGATATTATATCTAAAATATAAAGTATTTAAACCCCATAAATGAATTTATTTGCATAACTACAATACTTGTCTAAATAAAGGGAAATTGAGGTGAAAACCCTTGCAATATTTAGATCATTGGATCCAAATTACATTGATTAATTTATCATTAAATGAGATATTTAATATAAATAAATTTAATATAATAATTATCAGATATTATAATAGGGTGGTACTTGCACCATAAAAAAAGTTAAAAGGTTGTATAACATAAACATGTCTCAATGAATTGAAATTGTTACTGAAACCATTATTCCTTTAGAAACACCCAAATAAAAACCCCTTGAATGATAATAACTTTTTATGAATATAAAATAACATGTTAAAAATATTACTCATGATATGGTGCCTCAAATATGTTATAAATACAATATATATATATATATATATGAAATTGAGTTCATAAAAGAAAGTGTGTGTCAAATAAAGAAAATTTGAGATGAAACCCTTACCTCTTCTTTAGGATTTAAGAATGATATTTATCAACATGACCATTTTCATTCATACTCTTCAAGAATAATCATTCACTATATGATTTCTTCCAAATTTTCAACATGGGGAGTTTATAGTTTTGATTGTGTGTACTTGTTTTATAATAGAGACATCTATATTTATTAATGAATAAATTATATTAATTAATATATAATCTAATAAATTGTAATATATGTTCTATTAAAGTGTATAAATTTATAATTTTATTTCATTTGTGTTTTGGTTATGAACCATAATGACAAAGTTGACGATTATCATGTTTCATTGATTATAAATAAATGATATGTTTTTTCTTAGTTAATGAGGTAAATAATTATATGACCATAAAAGAATAAAAAATAAAAATTATATTTTCATTTATATCATATTACACAACTATAAATGTTCTCATAGTCATTCATGATATAAATTCACAGTATTATTTAACTAGGTGGTCAAATCGAATCAAACAAGAATATAACCTGATTTAATTAATGATTGCGAGGTGGATTAGTTGTTATATAATTATTCAAAAGTTAAAAAAAATTATTTCATTATTATTGTTGTTATAAAGAAATAATAAATATAATTATCATTCGAGTTAATGTATATGAAAACATTACATAATTTGAAAAAAATATTACTCTCTTAGAAAACCAATTTTAAAATATTCAATTATAAATGATTGTTTTTTGATTATATGATTAATAGTTTCTATAATTTTCCTAAAAATAATAATGATATAATAAAAAACAAAAATACTTCAATACCATCATTATATATAAACATTTTGGCTTTTAAATTAAGATGAAACATGTTATGGTGTGAAAGAGGTAGTCCATAAAACACACATATGATGATATTTTTTTTGTAAAGATTTGATTATATGAAAAAAATTGATTGCAATAATAACATAAAAACATTATTTAATATAAATAATACTATTATCTTTATATTTTTCTAGTTAGAATAAAATTTCAAAAAAAATATAATAAAAAACTAATTATTTAATAATATTCATGTTGGGACATGGATTTTCCTTGGAAGTCTCCTAAAATAAGAGGATCTTATGAAAAATATGAGTAACCAAGGTATTTTATTATAAAGAGATTTTGAATGGATAGTAAAATGGAATATTTTCTAGTATTAATATTGAATTTGAGTTTTATCTTTATGTGGTGAATATTTTTCCCTTTTATATGTGAAGGAAATGGTAGTTTTTGGAACTCTATTACATTTGTCAATAATTACATGGAATGATTTGGGGTTAAATTTTTAAATTATAAAAAGTGAAGTGGAAATTTTTTTTGTTCAATAAAAATATCCATAATTTATTATTATGGTTTTTTAATGATTTAAATATTTTTACACTAGTTTAAACTGAACTTCCACATTCTACATTAACCATGGTAATTGATTTCAATCCTTGGTAATTAAATTTAATATAAATGATTAACATTAAACATTTAAAAATATTATGTTCATATTCCCAAACCCATATTCCATTTTTATGAGTTTATATGATTATTAACTGATATCTATAATGTTTTCTCTTATTGAGCATATGAGCTCACCCATTGTTATGTTTCCATCCCCATGTTACCATGAAATGTTTTATACATGGTATTTCTACGAAGTGTACTATGTGAGAATAATTTTTGGGAAGAAATTTAATAGATTTTCCAAAAAATGGTTATTATTTATCTAGTATCCTTGTACATTAAACCATAATGTTTCACCAGTGTGTATTACTATGAGATTTATTAAATATTCATATGAAATAATGTAATATTTATGTAAGCTATGTTCAGGTCAACTCAGTTGATACTATAGAAGTGTTTAGTTATTTTTGGAGATAATGTTAAGAGAAATTATATAAAACACTTGGGCTAATTCAATGTATAATATAACATCCTAATGATTTTATAATGTAGAGATTGTGTATTTTTTTATAAAATGCTTTTACAACTACATACTAGATAGTGGATATATCTATGATATATATTTACCTATCGCTAAAAACTCTAAAAGTGGTGTATTGGGTATTAAATCAATCATAAATAGTTCTTTCTGAGTGGGCCTAAGACAACACACCCACCTACAAACTCTTAGGGAATATTCATAGTTTAATTCAATTTTTTTGAACTATTATATTGATTGATATGAAACAATATATAAAAATCTAGGATGATCCATACAAATATAAGATGAAAATAATGTTTCATCGGTTAGAAGAAGGTCTCATAGTTTTGTTCATCTTATGAATGATTTCATGGTTATATGATTTATCACTTTTATTATTTATTCTTGATGGTTATGAAACCATATTGGGTATAGTAATGGATAGAATATAGAACCATTAAGTTGATTTAGTTATAGGTATACCTGAATATTTAAGTATATTCTATTAGATCAATCATATAAATTTCATTATATATTGAAACTTATCAAGTAAAAAAGACTTCATAACCTTAATTAATAGATATTGAAACTATAAGGAAAACATATAATGGTACAATGATATTATACTAAATCTATTATTCATCTTTGATTTAATTTTGTGGGAATGTGCTTCCAAAATTCATGTTACTCTTCCAATATTTTATTTTAATGTAATTTTGTGCATGGATTTACTTTCTCAAATTTTGGATCAAATTTTAGACTACCTTTTCTTTGTTTTCCATTCACCCCCCCCCCCCCAGCACCTAGTTTTTTGTCAAATTGTTATCATTGATGATGATGAATTCGGGTCACATAAAGTATCATTATTTTTGCATGTTTTCATAATATTGGTTATATCGTTATATCATCTATGATTTATGTAATTAAACATTTTCCAAGACCAACCATTACGACATAAATCTATAGTTTTCATGTATTCTATGGAAATATTTTGTTATTTGTGAATAATTTCTTAGGACTATCTAACCCACTCACCATTTTAAAACATAAGGGAGTATCATTACTTTTAATTGATGAATGTGATAAAACTTTCAAGGTATGGAAGGGACAATTGTTCATTCCAACTATAATCACAATACCCAATAGTGGTCATGGTGTTTTTACCTATATTGATGTGTATATAAGGGTACTGTGATTTGTTATCATGTATAATAACATGGTGATCATTTATTACTCCTTTAAATTATAGGTTACATAGAAAAATTACTCGACCCATGACTTAGTTATAGTAGTGGTAGTTTATTCCTTAATGATATAGATTAATTTTCTATATGAATAAACTTTTGACATATATAATTATCCAAAATGTTTAAAGTATATATTTTCCCATAAGTAGTTGAATACAAACCAAAATATATTATTATAATTTATGAAATATTATAAATTCCCAATACATTACTACCCTGTGAGGTTAAAAAAAGTTGCTAATGATTTTATTTTAAAGGATAATGTTAGTTTATCTATGATGAGGATCACAAAATATTTAATATTTATTGTTTTTCAAAGGATTCCCCATGAAGTATTGATATAAGGGGAGATATTTTATCATTATGAGAAAAATTTTGAAACATCCATCCATGTGAGAATTCAATAATTATGTAAGGAAGAGGTAGATATATAAATTAAGGTTAAAAAATTCATGAATTAATCATTGATTTTTATGGAATCATATAGTTTTGGAATAAATAATGTGTCCATGTTATATAAAAACTAAATAATGATCTATTGGATGAATTTCAAAAAACATTATTTTATAGTCATTAGAGATTTAAGATGATATATAAAAAATATAAGGATAATTTATTATGGGATGAAATGAAGAGATATATTGTGCATTATGTATCTTAGAGCATAGAGTTCTAACAAGTTAATGATATGTAAAATAAGTTCAAATATATATTACAACCAATACCATTACAAGTTTCGAAATAACAAAAATATCACCATGGATTAATCTTCTGGCCACCAAGGAAATATAAAGAGAATGCAGATATTTGTGTTGTAGTTGATCATCTTATGATTTCTTCACATATCATTAATATTAGTGAATATTTTTCTCTTGATCATCATTCCCAAATATTTATTAAAAAGAGTTATGGTTACATGGAATAACAAAATAAATTATATCCAATTGAGATAATATTTTTTCCATTATGTTTTAGAGATGTCTTTCTTAATCTCCAGATATGGATTCATGCTTTAGTATTATTTATCACCATTATATAGATGGTAAGTTTAAGGAAACCATTAAATTTTTGGAAGATATTTTACTACAAAGTTCTTTATATTTAAAAGGTGGTAGGTATTAACACATTCCTCTTATCATATAATATTACAAAAATATCATTCACATATTCATTTCAATGACACCTTATAAATACCTCAATGGAATAAAGAGAATAACTCCAGAATAATTAGATGAACATCTAAGATAAAATATATGGGGACCCAAGATGAACTCATAAATGGTAGATAATCTTAAGGGAATTTTTTAGTATATAAAATTATCTTAGAGTTAACAGAAGAGTTGTGACGAAACTAATTGGTGGAAAAATATTTGAGGTTAGTGATAATTTTTTCTTATAAATATATCTATAGAATATTGTTATGATATTCTGAAATATGGCAAACCTCTAACTACATATATTATCTCTTTTTAGATTATTAATCAAATAGAGAAGTTATAATATTCTTATCACTTCCACCCAACCTCTCTCATGTTCATGATGTGTTCCATATGTCTATTTTGAGGATATACATGCCTTATATTTCACATCTATTGAACTCAAAGGTTGTGTTGTTGGAACATGATATTTATTATAAAAAAACTAGAAAATATAATTGATCTTGGATATAAAGAGAAGTCGAACAAGACTACTCACCTAGATAATGGTATTTAGTGGAATCATAAATTTAAAAAAGAAAAATGGAAACCTAAGGTTGGTTTGAGGCATAAATTTACATATTTTTTGTATTAGAGTATCCAAATTTTGGACGCGAAATTGATTTTAATGGTCTTTAATATAACACCATGATATGTTATATTAAATAAATTTGAAGTATTTTATAGCGTACATTACACAAAATTCAAATTATAAATAAACCATAATTTATTATAACCTTTATAACCTATTAATTGGATTGAGACGTATGATATGATTACCTAAATTTTGAAATGTTTTGAGAAATGTTTTCTTTAATACATTTGTGATTAATATTTCCAATTAAATAATAATTAAATTTTTATTAATATATTTCAATGATTAAAATTATAATTTTTTAAGGATATTAATTCAAATATTAGTTATCCAATGGTTATTAATGAAGATAAAACCATGTGATGGTATAATGTGTGAATTTTAGAAAGACACTTTTATGTGGATACTATGTTTTTTCTCAAAAAATTAAATATATAGCTATTATTAAGCTATCATGAAAAATATTTAGATTATATATTCAATAATATATTTCAACATACATCTAATTGTTCTTAGAAGGAATGTAATGAATGTGTTTTTTAATGATTATAATTGTATTTGTATAAAAATAAATTTAATTTATACCAATTACATAAATTGAATTTGATAACACTGATTCCATATTTGGAATTACAATATCTAAATTTTGTAATAATACAAATTCATTTTTGTCAAAATAAATAATAAAAAGGGTAAAAAAAATTTATCATGGTAGGGGATAATGTCGGATAAAAAGGGGTTAATCTAAGAGATAAGGATAAAAATTCACATAAATATGTATAAATATTATTTATTGATAATATTTAGACAATATATTTCTTTTCCATTTTTCCAACATTAAAAATAAAATGAAATTATATAATTAAATATTTTAATTAATTCCTTGTTTGTCCCTCTCCCGCCATATAAATGTTAACCTATTATCCAAATCTATTGATAAATATTATGCCCTCTATATTGGAGAATACCCCCTACAACTTACTAGGTTCCCACCATTCATTAGTTATATAAGTTTTAACCCTAAGACCATCATAACACATCTTCAGGTGTAAGGTAACAGAGGTATCTCAAAGAATAAGTAATAATCATAGAAAAATATTTCAATGTTAATTTTTCCTTATACTTCATATAAATATATTTATCAATAAAAAAATAAGGAATTAATTATCTTAAATTTATTGATATTTTTTTATAATTATGGGAGAATGACATTCAATCTCCATATCATCAAATGATATATAATTTTATCCCTCGTGTGAACAAGGGGACTACCGCCTCTACATAGAAATATGATTCATTTTCAATAACCACCCAAAATTAATGTATATAATGATATATTTCATGATTATATATTATATTTATGATATAATTAATATTATATAATGATAAAATATAATTAATATTTTTTCTTTAATTTATTCACAAACTAAGTTAACATTCATGTGTGTGTATGTACTACAATCTCTATGAATAATGAAATTTTTATTATCTCATTAAATATTTTGGGGTTATAAGTATAATATTTAATTAATATATATTATATTTAAATCTTGATTAAAATTTTGATGATGATGGATCTATGATCAAGGTGAAATGACTATACCATCTCACAAGAAACATACAAGAAAAATGAACCAGTTAACACCTAAAATGATGATGATATTGATATATTATTAATGAATGAGTGATAATATTTCATAAGTATAACATTTATGGTAATATAAGTATGAAAAGTATCTTTTATGAAAATATATCATATTTAAACTAATTATACAATATGTTAAAATCAATTACAAAGTAATTCATACATGGGGTAAGTGTTTCTATTATCACTTTTATATCTATGATACATAACATATATTCACATCATATTTATTTAACATATTATTCGTGGAATTTTATGTTTTTGTTTATGTTATTAATTTCATGGGTATTATTTTTCAAATGTTACCAAATAGGTAAGGTTTTTCTGTTACAATCCCATTATTTATGGGGATTGTTAATTCTTAAATTTATGATGATTATAGTAATATATGATCTATATCAAATATATCATATTAACTTTTCTCTCATATGATTAATTCTTCATATTACATGTTTTTTGAAAATTTTACTCTCAGTAAGTACGCTAAATACCAAAAATAATTTTTTAAAGAAGACATACTTTGTTTCTCAATTCAGTCCCAAATATTTTTCTTTTATGACCATGTGTTATTTAATATGATTTCAGGTATGTGTTTACTAATCTATACTAATTGATTAATGAAATTTTTAGTCATGTTTTACTTTTTATAAAATTGTTTTTTGTATTTTTCCGAATTATGTTCTTTTTTTTCCTAAATGTGTGAATAGAATTATTATCTTAAAACATACCATGAAAACATCTCTTCTAACCACCGTGATTACTTATCTATTTAAATATTCCATAATATGTTTCTAGGATTATTTTGAATAAAATATTATTATTAATATTTTTGTAATTGATATATTTTAAAAACGATATTTCAAAATGATATTTTCATTTTCTACAAGAAATGTTATAGTTATATTTTAATGGTATTTTAATCCATGAATACATTAATTGATGTTATTTTTTGTCACTAAGGATATATCTAGTTATAAAATCCTTATTTTATCTATTAATGGTTATTTATTATGATGATAAAGTCATTAAAAACTCATTTTCTTATCCATGGATAATGATTTGGTTGAATAAAAAATGATTTCGAGATATTTTGAAATAAATATGAATATATTTTGATTATGGGAAGGAAGGATTGCTATAGCCCTATAATTCATTGAATAATTTTTAATGTTTTATGAGATTTTGTTTTATAAGGAAATAAAATCATTTGGGATGATTTCAATGTTTTTTTACATAAAACATGTTATAAAATATTTTTTTCAAATCATGGGTATGATATCTTGCTGGAAGAAAATAAATATTTTTTAGAGAAGTTTCTAAAAATTAAAATGAATAAATTAATTTTTAAAAATTTTGTGATCAAACACACCATGGTATTTAGTTCATTAGATTGAGTTTTACTTTAAAATTGAAAAGATATTGAAATTAAAGAATTTGGAATGTTTTTGAGACTTGAATAATTGGTAGTCATAGAACTCCCAAATATAGTCATATGATTCTTATAATATGTAGATTTTCTGTTATTTAATTTTATCATCATCACGACAAAAATCATGATTTAAGATATTATGTATAAGGAGAGGTTGTATTTATCTAATCACATGCTTTCCAGATATGGATAATCAGATTGAGGATAAATAAATGCATTAGTTCTCAGATGAATAGATGATTGATTTTGTTGAAGTTTATAGAAATAAAAAGTTTCCAATTATTTATAGTTCATCAGATAGAAAATCTATAATTATACATGAATCATTTAATATTTCATTTATTAGAATATATTATTTTATTGTGTCTGAATTATGAGTTTTTATAGTTCTGCAAACTTGAATGAAATTTGACGAGGAATAAGATTTTATATTTTAAAATCTATGAAACCAAAAAAAGAATGACATTTTCTTTTATTTAAACCAAAAATATAAAGAAGTATTAATTTGTACATCAAATATATAGATCATATGAATATGTTATTAAATATTGATATTAGACTAATCTAATAGGACTTGAGGCAGTTTTTTAGTTTATAAATTTAATTTTTTTCCAAGGCATTATGTGCCAATTCATAAGATGAACGGAAGATTCTGATTCCTCGAACGATCTGATGTTATTGATTCATTGAATGATCACTTTACACCTAACCATAAAATGAGGGGTTGACATTGATAAGTCATTATATAGAGATTTCAATTGTAAAAAGTTTCATTAAATGAATAGAGTCTATAAATTATTTTGATGAATGGAGTAGATGAATTGAAATTCACTAGAAAAATTAAATTATTGAATGGTAAAAGTTTCCACCGGGTACTCGATATATGATTCTATGGTATTTAAAATTTTAAAGGATGTTTTAAACCTTTTTCAGAAGGCTTTGAGAATTTGAGTGAATAGTAATTTATTTGTGTTCAGTAATTCATGTTTTTTGTTTCAATTGGATAAAATAAAAATATGTGAATTTCTTAAATTTTATTTAAGATAATCATAGTGTAAAATAGTTTCTCTATATAAAATGTGTTTTGTGAATAAGAATTATGAATGGAGTTCCTGACTGAGATGTTCTAGACTATCATATCTGTAATGTGGTTTTGAAGTTTGATAAAAGTTTTAAAGAACCCATAAGATTCATGAGTTTACTATTTGAGATAAGAAGAGTTAAATGTGGTCAAAATGATGTTCAAAATTTAGTAAAATATAAGGTTTTTATATTTTGGAGTATGGAAAAATAATTCAATTTCATGCATTTTACAATTCTATAGTGCTTATAAGTATATTAGGTAATCATAGTTATACTTTAAGCTATTAAACAATTCATAAAAATATAGTTCTCTGCAGATTTGGTATTAGATGTGAGATTTCAAACAAAATTTGTTTCATGTTGAAGAAGATTTTCTAGATGGATTATTGTGATCAGAAGATCAAACATAGTAAATTCCAAATTACCAAACTATGATCACCGTATTGAGAGAATTTTTTTATGTTTTGAGAATTAGTTTTCAATGGTGCAAGTCTAAAATTTTTCATTGGTATGTGGTATTTGGACCCCACCCACTCTATTCTCTGAAATATGATAAAGGAAGATCTAACTGGGATTCTAGACAAACCATTAGTGCAGTAGTTTGAAAAAAGTTTCATTTTTTTGTGTGACTTAATTTTTTTTCAAAATATAATTTGAAAATTGGTGGAGTCAGTAAACTAATTCAAATCATGATATATAAGGTGTCTAATGGTAGTTGAAACAACTTCTATTCACTTATTCATATTAGTTAATTTATATAGACCAAAGGGATTGGTTGTGGAAAGGATGTAGGTTATCACAATGAGAGAAAACTTTTTACATTGTTTCTTCCATGTTTACTTTTCTATTTTTAATTGAATTTTAGATTGCAATAATTTTATAATGAAGAAACAATAATAAGTTATAGGGGTTATGTTTTATAAATATGAAATTTTTAAAAATTAAATGATTGATTCCAGCCCCCCCCCCCCCCTCCCTCCCCATTTATTGTTCATCTATCCGTTAAAACATAAATTTCTACCAAAGGTGTGGTTCCCTTTTTTAATATATATTGGATAAAATCTAAAATAATTTAAAAGTAGACTATATAAAACATTATTTGGGAAAAAATTTTATTTTTTTAAAACAATGTTGATTGTATATCTTGTATCTCTTAGACTATATGTTTTTTATGATGCTCCAGTAAGTTTTCCATTAGTAGAGAAATTTTCCCCAATGAATTTTTATGATAAGATAAATGTAGATATTGATGAAAAATATATAAATGATATTATTATTTCCATAAAAAAGTGTTTTTGTGATGGTTATTTTTCTCAAAATATTAAAGAGTGTGTCGACAACATCAAATGTTTTTTCAAGGAGAATA
Source organism: Viscum album (assembly GCA_963277665.1). Classification (NCBI taxonomy): domain Eukaryota; kingdom Viridiplantae; phylum Streptophyta; class Magnoliopsida; order Santalales; family Viscaceae; genus Viscum; species Viscum album. Next base: position 150,433,123 of record OY728134.1, on the reverse strand, counting down.
CTAAAGTAGAGGATGAAAATATATAAATCCTTCGTAGAATTTTTGAAGATATAATAATTAGAGATAAGGAAATTATTTATGAGAACTAACCTATAGTAAATGATGTTTTTTGAAACATCATATATTTTGGAGATGACGTAGAGGATTATATAATTTCAAGGAGACTCTTAAGAAGATTTTTGGATAGGTTTGATACAAAAAAATTATACATTAGAAGACAATAATGAATTATCTTTGGATTAATTACATTACATTCTTGTTTCATATTAAATAATAAAAGTTTAAGTGTTAATAATAAACATGAAAGAATAAATTTATTTAAAATCTATAGGAAATATGAAAAATCAAATTTTTGAGGGTGTTGACCCTTCTGATAATGTAGATGAAGAGGATTAAGTGTTGAATGAAAAGAAATATATCAGCTCTAATAATTATATAATATGAAAAAATAGAATATAGTAAATATTACCCTCAAATTATTCATGTGTGGTAAAATCATGTACTTTAAAATGAATTGATCCATGAAAAAATGGATATTATCAAGATAATTATGAAGAAAAAACTCAATGAAAAAAGCAGAACAAAATTTCTAATAAAGAAAACACATCAAATAAATAAAAGAAAATCATTAATGGAAAGAAAAAAATTATGCTACGTAAGAAAGATGAATCTAACTCAACTAAATACTAATCACCAAAAGATGAATATTTATAAATTTTTAGGATATTCACTACAAAATTTTAGAAAACCAAATATTCCTCAGATATAAATGAAAAATAAAAAGGCAATGAATCTTAAAGAGGGTATCAAATCAGATTAGAACTTGTTTCATGTCATTAAAAAAATAGAACTCTTTAAAAAGAAATTATAATGAAAATGAAATACATTAGAACATTTCTTGAAGGTTGAAATGTTATTTTCAAATAATAATAAGAATAAATCCAATAGATCTTACATTACACAATGATAATTGTTGAACATGGAAAGAAGGTATAAGGCCATTGTAAGAAGTTAGTATCTATGAAATATGATGTTAATAAATTTTTATATAATATTCTATAAACAACATTTACATTATTAAATATGAATGAAAACTCCAGCAATGTATCAGATAAAAATGGTGAGACTTTTTATATTGTTGAGAAAGATCATATGAAGAGTCAAGTAAAATCCTCACACACAAAACATAATATTTCATCAAATCTTTATAACATTTTAGGTGTTATGATTACAGTTGGGAAAGAATCGTTCAATAGGGGATGTGAAAAATATATCACATCAAAAAAAAATTAAAAGCTCTTCAATAAAAATGGAGCCACATTCCTAGAATATATTAGAGAAAAAAACATTTATCGACCTCTCAATGTCTATTTAGATAAATATACCACTAGAATTGAAACCCAATATTTTGATTGGTTTTATTAGTGTTGTAAAATTTATGGTCTCATGGATTACAAATTTTGGTATATCATATCTCCTCTAAGAAATATGTTTGATTAGATTAGATTAAATAGTGTAATTATAATGAATAACTTTTCTATATCAAAAATGTAAGAAAACAAATACAAAGATGTTTGAAACATTCTAGAAAAAATAAGTTTTGTTTTATGGAGTATGTTTGTGTAAGATGTGATAAACAGGGTTACATTGCTGAAAAATATATGAAAACCCTTCTAAAATATGTTTCATATAATAAGTATTAAGAGGAATACTAAAAAACTTATAGGAAAAATCTATTATTATTTAGTCATATTTTAAATATAGAAAAATAAAAAACCAAAGATACTTGATAGTGGTTTTTCATAACATATGAAAGGTTATTTTAAAATCATAAAAGATATTGAAAATTTTGATAGAGGACCTATTACCTTTTGGAATGACTATTCCATAAAAGTAAAACAATTTATAATGAATGAAATTGATGATAAAAATTTGAAATCTACAATATTTCTATGTGTTTATGGAATTATACATAATTTACCTAGTGTAAGTCAACTTTATGATTATGTATAATATGTTAATTTCTGAAATGATTCATCAATAATCAGAAGTGTGAAATATTGAATAGTTGTGTTGACAGGAGAAAAAACTAGTGGAAATATCTTTAAAATAGAAGAACTTTACAACTGTTGTTACATAATTACTAAAGATGAAAACTAGTTGTTTCACCATAGAATCAGGAATATTGTAAAAAATACGTATAAAATTTCTAAATTTGTTGTTTTTTTAAATTTTCTAGAATTTGAAAGAAGATAAGAATATTTTAATTTAACTTTTGAGAAATGTAAATGAATTATAATTTCATAATAAATATGAGATTTAGTATACCTGAACTCTTAAACATATTCATTATGATTTATGTGTGCCGATGTGACATTAATAAAATATATATTTACTATTTTATCACTTTTATTTTAGATTTATCCTAGATGACCAAAATTAAGTTTTTTAAGAACAAGTGAGATGAAATATAAATCTTTAGAGTTTTCCAAATATATGTTGAGAGAGAAATGGGTTTTTGCAGAATGAATTTTGGAGAAACTAATGGAATTAAATACATGTGAAATTCATTTAAATCATATTTTATGAGAAATTAAATTAAACGTCATTATAGTGATCCATTCCCTCATAAAATAAATGGTTATAAAGATAATAAAAATACAATTTTACTGGAAATTGGAAGAATCATGTTAGTTGAATACCAACATTCAATGTTTTGGTGGATAGAATCAATGAGTACTATTGTTCATGTGAAAAAAAAGATGTTTCTTTGTGGAATGAATCGAAATTATTTCTAGTTAAATTTGGTAAAAAACCCTTCGTTAAACAACTTATACTTTTTTGATATCCATGATTACTAAATAAATATATATCTTAGAACATTTGACAAGATAACAGAGGAAGGTTGTTTTTTGGGATATTTACCCAATAGAAGACGTTATAAGTTCTGGGGAAAGAAACTAAAAAATTTATAAGTTTTTTATTATATAAAAGTTACTAGAAATTAAAATTCTGAAAAAAAAAAATTTGTTGATAATTTGGAGGAGTATAAACTAAAATCCTTAAATAAATATAAAAAATTGAAGATAATAGTGATTCCAAACAGGTTCATGTGGAATCAAATGGATCATGTGATAAAGATAATGATGTACAAATAATATATCTAACAAACTATACTTTATATAATTATGTTGAAATAAAAAATATTCATGGGAATAAAAAATAACCAGTTTAAAAAAGAATGTGTCTGAGATTATAAAATCAGATATTACTCATTTTTCAAGTTAAAATAGAATCATATACATAAGATGTTGTATAGAGATAATGGGATGATGAAATTAATGAAGGGTAGGATTATATTTAGAAAAATAACAAATAAAATCATGTTCGATGACCAAAAACATTAAAATGTTATTGTAAAAAAATTCATTGTAAAAAAACTAGTTGAGTATACATGGAGAATATTTATGTCATAAAGCAAGACATGTTTTTAAATGCAATACAATGTTGGAAGGTGTATATTTTGAGGAAACCTTTTCCTATGTTGAAATACAGGAAACTATTAGAATGTTTCTTATTGTGGCTACACATCAAAATTACAGTGTTTATAAGATAGATTAAAATTAACATTTCCTCAATTGTGAGATTAATGAATAATATTTCATTGCACAAACATGTGGGTTTTTAATTGAAAATGATGGAAGAAAAAATTTGATATTAAATAAATCCATCGATGGGTTAAAATAAGGTCCATATTCTCACTATTCCAAACAAGAATGTTTTCTGAAAATTTAATATTTTTTTAAAGGAAATGTTAATAGAAACTTGTATTTGAAACAAGCTAACTCCATAATATAATTTTAAATGACTATGTGGATAATATAATTTGTGTTGGAGTGAAGAAAACGATTTCAAAGAATTTACTGGGGAAGTGAAGAAGAATATTGAGATTATATTTTTGGGAGATTTATCATTAATACAATGTTTACATGTTATATTGAGATTTCATTGTTGGGATATTTATCTTTATTACTATGTTTAAATGTTCAATAAAAGAAAATATAGTTTTTTTATCAAACGATAAGTACTGTAAAGGAATGTTGAAAATTTTTGGAATTGAATAATCTATAGAATCTTTAATAACCATTTCAATTAGGAGTAAGCTGATTAAAGGTGGATCTAGTAAATTTGTGAATCTGAAATATTTTTGGAAATTTATTGGAAATTTTCATTATTTAACAGCTTCCAGAAAAGATATTTTCTATGATGTGATTTTTTGTGCTAGATATTAGAGTGATCTATAATAATTACATATGTTAGAAGAAAATAAAATTATCAAGAAATGTTAAATGAAAAACATCACATGGTATTTTATATAAGAGAAGATTTGAAATGAATGTTTATGGTTATACAAATATTGAATGTTAAAGAGATTCTAATAACATAAAATGAACATCAAGGGGAAAATTTTTCTTTGGTGAAAGTTGTAAGAGTTATAGTGTATGAAATAGAGTTTAATAACACTGACAATTGTAGAATCATAATATTTTATATCTACTCAACGTTGTACTCAAATGATTTGGATGATTTTTTAGCTAGAAGATTTAAAAATTCATGTTTTCAAATAATTCAAGATACATTATGATAATCGTAGTACAATTGGTCATTCAAAAATAATGTCCAACTTTTAGGAACAAAACATATTGATATCAAGATTCACTTTATAAAATAGAATTTTATTGGTAAAGAATTTATGATAGAATATATTTCAAAAATGAAAAAAAAAATTATTTCATCACAAAAGACATTCCAAATGAATGATATTTGGAATATAGGAGATAACATCAGGTTTTCCCTAAAATAGATACTTTCTAGTCTTATAACAGAAGACCTCGACGATGCTTTGTATTATGTTCAAAAAATAGATAATTTATAAATAATTATCCCATAATGGGGAAATAATTGCTTTTATTACTTAAATTAGTGTGATGTTATGGTTTTCGTAAAATGATGGAGTGTAAGAAATATGATAGGAAAATATTAATGTAAGGGGGAGGAGGGTTTGTTGTAAGATTGATGTATGTTTTCTTGTCACCAGGTGACAGTATTCAATAAAAAAATTAAATTATCCATTAGTTTGGTTTCATTAAACACTTTTTTGAGAAATGTTGTTTCATCATAAATTTTTAAAACATTATTCGTTTATATAAGTGATTTGTAAGAATTATGAGTGTTGAAAACTAGTGAGTCAAAAGTTTTATTAACAAGAATTATCTACAAATCCAAAGGGTTGCTAAAAATTGTTTTTGATTATTTCAATATTTTTTTTTGAAATATAAATTTTTTATATGTAATATATTTGTATATAAGCTGAAATATATGTTTTTAGAGGGAAATAACTAGTTTGATGAGAAATTAATAATATTTCAAATGATGAATATTTTCTCAGGAAAGTTGATGATCAAAAACACAATAAGCCTCAGTCCATAATATTGATATCTTCATTAAATGTCAAAATATATTGAAATAAATTATATTTTAATGTTTTTGATACTTGAGACATGGGATATCATAGAACATACAAAACTAGTTAGATTATTCTATTCATATGATGTGTATTTTGTTCATTAATGTTCTCAACTTCATGAAAATTTACATGATATAAGCTGTTGAAAAAGGGTAGAAATTGTAGTTCTTCCGTCATAGGTATTTTGGAAATAGATTATTTAATTAAGAATCACTATATAAAGAAGTTCCCAAAATACTAGGATTTTAAATTTGATGAATTATTCCAAAATGAAACTTTTCTAATCAGATGTAGTTTATCAAATTTTTCTTAGCTGATTTGATGCAAATCACCAGTAATTTCATTATTTTGAAAATATTCTCTTTAATTTTATGAATTTTTTGTTTTTTAGTGCCATATATGTGAAAAAAACATAAAGAATCATTATATGTCATATTTAAATATCTGATCCAAGAAAAAATGATTTCATCATTTCCTTCAACTAAAAATATGAAGAAGTCAAATTTTGTTTCACCACAAATGTTGATCAGATGTTATAGTTATTTTATATTGCTATCAAATTTATCTAATCATATATGAGGTAACGATTGAGATTAAAACTAGATTTTTTGATCCAAAGAATTATCTATTGATTCATAGTTCCATATGATGATGTTGATTCATCAAATGTTCCAATGACACCAATTCATTAGAAGTGTATTTGGAACAGATTCATGGGATGAGCAGTTCACACTGATAAGTCAATGAATATAGAGTTACATAATGCATAGATTTATTTAATGAACAATTTTTATAAATACATTTGATAAAGGAAGTGAAATAGTTCATTTTCTTGGGATAAAGAGAATGTATCAATGGTAGAAGTTCAAACAAATTGTAATGTAGGTTCCTAAAGTCTTATGAATTTTAATGATTTTTTCAAACTTTTTTCAGTTAGTGGTTAGAATCAAAGTGATAAATCCTTTATTTTAATTCATAAATTCAGGTTATTTTGTTTCAAATATTCAAAAAAAATATTATCATTACATAAATTTTTTTTAAGAGAATAAGAGTGTGATATTTTTTAATTAAGTGAATATAATTAGAATGATGAACAATGTATCATATTGAGATAATTTAGAAAATCAATTTTGGATAGTGGTTTTGAAATTAATGATGATTTATGATGAATCAATAAGATTCAAAAACAACTAGAATAAATGTAAAGTGTTGAAGCAGTATAAATGAATTTCAAATGTGAATAAAATTGTGAGTATTGGAATTTTTTCTGAAAGAAAATAACTCACTTTCATGACATTAACAATTCAGCAGTAACAATAAACAGAGTAGGAAATAATTTTGGTACATGAAACTATTCACTCATGTTAAAATGTTTTATACTTTATATGATTATTCTCATAATCTTTTTTCCATCCATATTTGATTCTTATTGAAGAATAGTTTCTATAATTGTTATTTTTATTAGATGTTTGGACATAGTGACATTCAGATTACAAGACTAAGATATTTAGGAAAAGATAACTATTCTTGTGTTTTAGAAATAGTTTGTAATAATGATAAATGAAAAAGTTATATTGGTATAAGGATATCAAAAATAGGTAATTTGGATAGAAGGGTATTAGACTGATCTTTTGGATAGAACTTTAGTGGAGTACTTTGAACAATGTTTCATTTTTATTGTGGATAAAAAATTTTATATGAAAAAATTGTAAACTGATGGGAATCGGTACAACCATTCATATAATGGGAATTACGGTGTCTACTGGGTATTGAAATTTCTTTCTTTGACTTCAATAAATTAGTTAATTTGAATAGACTTATGGGTGTGGTTATGGAATGAATGTATGTTCTCACACCAATGATAAACCATGTAAATCATCTATTCCATGTTACATTTCTATTTATTTATAAATTTTATTTACTAATTGATGATAAGAAATAAACAACAAAAGGTTTTAGGGGATATGTTTCCTAAATTTTGAAATTTTAAAATGGAAACAGCTATTTCAAACCCCCATATCGGTTTTTCTTCGATCCATTCAAATATCAAGGTGGATATCTTATGACCAAAATAGGGTAAATGTGTAGTTAACTAATGCCCAAAACTTATTAAAAATGTGTCTATTCTGAGCAAAAATTGAGTTCATGGTTGGTTATCATTATCCAAACATGTGATTAATGGTTTGGTGGGTATCTTGGAAAAACTATTTCTATTATTATAATTATGAAAAAAATTATTCCATTCTCTTTGACATGTTCCTAGGCTTATGATATTATCTCATGAATCATGATATTTCATTCTTCTATGATTCATTTCTTATAGACTCTAAAATCATTACTCCCAGACTATGATCAATGAAATTTGTAGTATGATTTCAAAAATTTAATCACATATTATCATAAAATTATTATCGTCTTTAGATTAATTATGATAATTTAATAAAATATCTCATAATTACCCTTACTATACATCTGATCTAACCCTTTGTCATGTTTCATTTCCCTAGGTTATGAGGAAATATTTTAGGTACGGTATTTATATTTATTATTTTATTTGATAAGAACATTATATGATATATTTAATATATTTAACAGCATTATTTTTTTATGAATATATTCTTAAAATACATTGATACTTTACAGTTCAAGGGAGTGTATTTTTATGAGATGCATTGAATATCCTTTTAAAATGAAGCAATATGGGTGTTTCCGATAATAACCATTCCTCAATACATAAATATATGAATATTTTATTTATATAACCATATGGAAAGTACATTATTAAAAAACATTTCAATATATTTTTAGTATAATAGTTCTTATAAAACCTATTACCCTTTATAAAAAGGGAATCACCTTAAGGATTTTGTTTTTCAAAATATATTTAAATAATTATTAATATGCATTACATGAGGGAATCCTAGAACATAATTAATTTTAACATGATGAATTTTAATATTAATGATATATGATTCTTCATCCATATATTCAATCAAAAAAAGATTATGAAAATTGTTTCCACTACATTAAACATACCATTTTCATTTATTAAAAAACGTATAAATAAAATATAAGGAAGACAAATCCTTTATTATTCTTATAACATCAACATTTATTCATTATTTTTTATTTGAATCCAAAATAAATATATTTGTATTATTAAAATTACTATTCCATTAACATGGGGATTACTTGAAAAAATATTTGGACTCCTTAATGTTTCAATAAATAAACACCAATTTTAGAGTTGAAATCTTCTAGTGAACCCAATATAAAAAACACTATTATTATATCACTAAATCTTCCATATATTTATTTTTTGGTTTTGATTATGAATTCTCACCATAGTGGATTTGAGAATATTATATAATGGATCATATAATATAAAAAATATTGGTATAGTGAATGTGGGTGAAATTTATAAAAGATTAAATAATTAATCAAAATACAAATGACTAGTTAAAAATTACATGATTTGTGTGATAATTGTTTATCATATATTAAAATTAAAACCATTACCTAAAATTAATTTTTCTATGAGTGAATTTATAATTTTTTTTCATTTCTCAAGGATCCCAATAGTAATCCATCTAGTTGTATATACTCATGATCCACAAAACATGAGATATAAATCTTTACCCATTGGGATCTATTTATTTGAATCAAGATTACATAGATTTCATTATTTCATTAAAAAAATAATTTCTATACTTATCTAAAGGTATTCATATGAGTACAAAGAGAATGCTGTCAATTTTTTCTTGTAAATGGAATATAGGATGTGTCTACTAAACCTTATTAAGCTATATTAATGTCATAATTTATATTAGGTTTTAGGATTATGAAATTGTAAAAAGGTCCTCCCCCTTTTTATTATTCATAAATTAATCCCTATTTAATTGGAAAATATCTAATTTATTAATAAATAATAATATATTATATTATCTGATAAAAATTAACACTATAATCAAATTGAAATTTTTTTAATGGTTACTTAGTGAATAAATATTTATTTATGTTAAATTAAAAACATAAATTCAAAAATAAATTCTTTAAAATTATTAAATTTACGTACACCATTAACAGGATTTGAGATATCTGTCAATAAATAAAAATGTTAACTTATTTTTTATCTCAATTTTTTAATATACATACATATATATTTCTGTTTGTGTGTGTGTCTGTTTGTCTTCGTGTGTGTGTGAAATATTAATTCAACATGAAAAATGATGATATTTAATTAATTAGTTTTGAATTATCATCAAAAAAACATAAATATACATTTATTAATATTCTATGTTTAATTCTACTCTAAATAAAAAAATTTGAGTTAATTTTATTTTTGATAAAATAAGTATGAAAACATATATATTACTTTCTCAATGGTATGGAATCTGAATTATTGGCCATGTTATTTTTATAGAAACATATCAATTACCATTAATAAATAGAAAATTCATAGAAATTAAAACCATAATAAAAAATTTTGTACTATATAATAAATTTTCTACTTGTTATTTAATAAATAATGATGAAAAAATGAATATCCATACCTTAATACATGGACTATAATTCTTTATGAAGTTCAAATTGGATGGATTTTACATCCTATCAAAATATTTTGATAGTATTAAGAGAAGAATTATTCAACTTTTTTAGGAGTTTATGAAGCTGCTGACCATGAATATTTGGGAAAATTGGTAGGATAATATATTTATGATATCATAAATATAATGGATAGAAATATTCTAGTAGAAACCCTTTAAAATATGATGATATAGGTGTCATTACTTTCATCAAATAAATTTTTTGATGATTAGAGTATTATCTATAGTAGGTTTGAAAGATGTTCAATATTTCTTTCTAGAGGGGGGGATTTAGGGTTTATATTAATAAATGAAAATACAAGCTAATAAAAATAATCTTCATCCATTGATTTTATAACCTATTAATGGTGTTTATTTCAGATTTTTATGTCTTGGATATGGGTTTATATTTATATAGTGTCATTTTTTTGATGTCTAGAAATAATGATTTAAAGATGATAATTTCACAAATGAAAAACTATTTAAAAGTAATTCCAGATTTCAAAAAAAGACATTCTAGATCTGTACTGGAAATTATCCAAATTATTGGAGATTTCCTTGTGATCATAATGATTATTTCTTTTTCTATATAAGGATAATTTTCCTTTCATAAAGATGAACTCACTTCTATGTGAATATCATTATAGTCTACATAATGATCATTTATCCATCCAATATTATTTTTCAGATAATCCATGGACTATGTAAGGATCATCCAACTTCATAAAAATGGTTTGATGAATGTGTAATAATTATTTTTCTATTGTGAAACGATAATTTAGGGTCAATGTAAGAAAAAAATATATTTTTCTTAGGCATCATCCCACAATGAAAAACCATAATTCATAAGGATTATTTCTGAGTTATATAGTGATCTTTAATATACTCGTAGTACCTGAATCTAGAATAAATCAGACGAAGAAGGTCATGTGTTCTTTATTTACTAAAAATAGAAAATATATTTTGATTCGAGATAAATTATTTGACCAAACTAAAATAATTTAAAAATTATTAGGATAAATTCCATAGCATTATTGAAGATCCTTGTAGTCATGGTGAATGATTTAATAAATATGGAGAGATATTCACAATGAATTTAACAGTATATATTTTTGTACCGAATAATATAATGATATTTTAATATCATCTACATAATGGTAAGATGAGTCTAAATTATATTTAAATGGATGACCTTGAATTGATTTTGAATTTTTTTTATTGAGATAAATGGTGATAAGATCCTACTATATATCCAAGAGTTTTGATATACTTATTATGGAAATTATATTCATGATATTTCTACGAATTAAAAATTAGAGATAAGAATAAGATGTTATTGATCTATATATAACCCAATACCACTACAACCAAAATTATTTTCCATGTATAGAAGTAGAATCTGACAAAATTTATTTATTATAGTGTGTTGATTAAGGAGTAGGAAACCAACACTACTAATACAATGATGAATTCTTGAGAAAGTATGTCTGAAGTAAGAACATAATTATATGACATATGATATAATAATATAATTATGATAATAATACGATCAAGGATAATTTATCTAGTTGATATCCATAAAATGGAATTGAATGAAAAAATGGGCAATGTGAACAACACTAGGAGACGAAATGGTAGATTGTACATTTTAGGGTAGGTTTTATTGGTACTCCTTTGAAAAATTGTTTGGAGGTACTATAAGTATTTTATTAGGAGTTATAAAATTATATTTTGGGAGATTATATCAACTTATGAGAGAATATATAAATTACCGATCATGTTTCATCTACTATATTCACTAGTGACCATGTATTATTAGATATTACATATAATAATTTTTAAACAATTGATTCTAATTTTACACAATGTTTTATAGGGGAGAAAATTTTCCACCGAACACAATAATGAGGGTACTTGGATTTTAATGTTCAACCTTGTAAATAATCATATAATTTATTTTCCTAATTATTATTTAATATGATCAAGGATGAAAAATTAATAATGAGTGTATTGATAACATAAAAATTCATATAGGATGACTAAAATATAATAATTCACCAAAAATAAAGTGATAACCGATTCACCCCTCTCCCTCTTAGTGATCTAACAAGAACATGTCACTATAAGTTGAATTAAATCCAACAAGGCTCATCTAAAAATGATTCAATTTTTATTTAATTAAAATAATATGAAATATTAATCCTTTAAAATACTGATTCATAATTGTTTTTATAGAAATAATTCTCATTAATGGAAGAAACAAATTATTCTAAATTTGATAACAAAAGGTATTATTATGCATGATGATTTAATATGGGATATCCTCAACATAAAAGATATTCTCACATGAATTTTTCTGACAAGACAAATATTCAAGTGGATGGGATAGATATAAACTCCAGCCCCTCATCTCTATCTCGTAATGTTTGTGACATAATAATTAGACTTAAAACTAATAAGGATGTGTGATAGAATATTAATTGAATTTAAAGTCAAAATGTAAATATTTATTATGTCAACTTCATATTTGGTGGAAAAAATTTGATGAAATTTTAATGGTTGAATTTGAAATTTTGGATGTCTAGATTATGTGATTCAATGATATATTCATCCACAATAGAGTATTTATTGATAATTTGGAGTATTCAATAATTTCAAATAATCTAATGAGAAATTTCCTAGATATATTTCATCTGAAAATATTATCACTTGAGTATATTGATGTCCATTCACATAATGATATTCAGAACAATCTCATTTATTATAAAAAAACACATGAATCCTAAAATAAAGAAATTTTGGATATATAATTCAATTTTAATAAAGGAAAAAATAATATGAGAATTTGTATGAATCTGATCTAGATTCAAAATGTAATAGTGGATAAAGTGTTGAGGATAATAATGTTATTGAATTTATATCAAAAAACATATAGAGAGGGAAAGGAAAATATATGTGTATAATTCCTCCTAAAGTCATTAATTTTTGAGGTATTCGTAAGTTTACAATTGACACTCTAAGGAATAAATATATTTAAATAGAAATTGATTATGATCAAGAACAGTTTTCTAAGATATTTTGCCAAAATTTTGGAAATGTAATTTTAGAAAAATGAAGACATACTCATTGAAATTCAGACGAAATTGATAATCAAAATAAAAATTATATACTCATCATCCTTGAGTGATTGTAATTAATGTATCTCCCTAATTCATAAAACCTTTATAATTCCTATGAATATTTGTGATACTTATTCATGTAATGAAGATAATGAAGAATGAGATAACTATACTGAATTCATACTAGGACTGTAACTTTTTTCTGATGATAACCATAATTTGATGCTCGAAATAGTTTCATGATACAAGGAAAAGGGAAATGAAATTAATAATTGAATAATAGTGATCTCGTTAAAGATATCATAATTTATAAGGTGAACATTATAGAGAGATAATATTATAGAAGATCTCAAAGAAAAACCAGATAATGAAGATAAGATCAACATTAGACACAAACTATATGACTTAAAGGTCGAAAACCCCTTGAGGACCATAAGGGAATAATATAACAAATTATTGTATATTAAATAATATTTTTCATAAACTACATAGAAAATAAGCCCAAATAAAAAAATAAATAAATTGATTTTTTTTCTCTAGTGATATATAATATTTTTCATCTTGTTATGTTCGTTTTGAATGCTAAAATGGAAGCATTTGGAATGAAGGAATTAATAAAAAATTTCCTCTTAAAATTTAGAGAGATAAATATTAGTTGACAATGGAAAATTGAATAAGAATATTGGAAAGAATTAATAAATTTATCATGACAGAAATGATGTTTTTTTATCAATAGATTATTCCATATCATAGAAGATTGGGGTTTAAATTATACTTCTTGTTCTACTTAATATTTATTTAAAAATCCATTAACTACTATTATAATATGTTATTCCCTTATCAATTAAATGAATCAATTAGGGTGAAATCTAAAAAAATAATATAAGAGAGTGAATGTTAAATATTAATAATTACACGAAAAAGAAGTTTATTTCTCATTAAGAATAAGGTATATCTATTCCAGTCTAATGTGATAAAATTAAATAATTATACATAATATATGATCATTATGGTAATTATTTTGAGACATCAGTGATAGTACTTCCTAGACAGACTATATAAACTATTAGATAATATATATTAGTGGAAGAATGTCAAACCAGTCAATACTTGATAGAACATATATTTTTAGAATGAAAATATAGGCTTGGAATATAGAACTTTTTATGTTAAAGGAATACAATAAGGATCATATTATGATTACTTAAAAAATAATAAAAAAATGTTGGTAGAGTTATCAAGATAAAAACATTAAGGTATGGATTACTAAGGATACTAGGTCAGTTTGAGGTATTGAAAATAAAGTTTAAAATATCTGATTAATAATGTGGAATTATTTATCCTAAATAGAAGAAATAACCACATTATTAATGAGTTATATTAAATGAGAAAACCATTAAATCCATGAAAACATATGGGAAAAATTATTAATGGTTCAACAAATGTCTCTTCAAGATCAAATTGTAGAAATAATGGAGGACCCTAGTTTAGAAGAAACTCACTAGAATTCTACAATGATTGAAAAGAAATTAGAATCCGATTTTCTCTTATCTTTGTCATGGATGTGCTATCCCATAGGGAATTGGTTGAGTAGAAATAAAGGGGGATATAATTGATGTGATATAATTTAAAAAGAGTCCATAATTGTATTCTTTCATTAAAAATAAACCATGATGAGATATTGAAGTGAGGTAATATCTTGACGGTGAATGAATATATAGTGGATCTCAAAAATATTTCAATCTATAATAAATCTATAATTCTATAGAACCCCTGAATAATTTATCAATGAATTATTCTAATACAAATTTTATAGAATTTCTTTTTTTATAATCGGTATTTTTATTAAGGTGTGATATTGTTATATGTGTAAGATAATATTATGTGGTAAATTTATCTTGAACATTAAATGTTTTGATGTGTGTGGTTATGATTAGTTTAAGTTTAATTATTAATAAATAATCTATTTGTACTGCCTCATGTTTGAAAAATTTGGAAGTGGTACCATATTATAAACTATAATGGACAACCTTATAGTCTTGGAGAAATGTCTTGTGCTTTCTATACTAGTTTTTCAATGTAGACATATATATGAATAACTAAAGGATTATTCGTATTTAAACCTAATAGTATCATACTTATCTCTATAAGTAAGTTATAATGCAATAAAAATAAAATATGTATAAGAATATACAATATGTGAGATTAAAATACCTTTTACATTGAAAAATATGGAATGTGAGTAGGGTTCTACCTCTATATTTACATTTTTTTATTTTTAAAAATAATGATATGAATGTAATATAAAAACTGCATATTTACATTTTTGAACATTGATTAGAGTGACATAAATTCAAAATGGGGATATTTATGTTCCCAATAATTGAATTGTATAAATGTACAATAAGTATTATTTATATCAATAGAAAGATCAATAAAAAAGTGTTAGAGTTAATAAACATCATATTTATGAATTTATGGTAAATGAGTTAAGAGAAGATTTTTTTTTTCTTGAATATATTTACAAGTAAAAATAAAATGGAATCCCATTTAAATGTGATTATTGATGTATTTCAATAATGATAAAGTCAATTACTAATGATTAGAGGGAGATATAAAAAATACTTTAAATAGTATGGATGTTTCTCGAATGTAAGATAGATTGAGGGATTATATCATTAAAAACATATTGGAAAATGTGAAGAATCAATATTCAGTGAACATAAATCCATTGGAGGTTATATTGGGTTGATTTAGAAGTCTTGAATATGGTTTAACCAATCACTAGAGGTGAGGGAATTTAGAAATTATAGTTATGAATTTTAAAATTTGATAAAGTAATTACTATTTAACTTTGATTATAAATTTTTAGAAGAATAATTCTGACTATGCAATGGATATTTGGGAAAGGAATAGAGATTTCCTTGGGAGAATAAGGATAATTTCTATGTCTTTAAAAGGATTATTTTTTCTTCACAAGGGTTAAACATATATCTCTGTATAGATCATTCATATTTATGTGGGGGTAATATATCCTTAAATTATGAATTTTTAAATATAATCTACAGACATCATAAGGATCAACCTGCTTCACATAGATGATTTCACAACTATATAGGCATGATTTATATATTACATATGAATCATGTGAATGATTTATAATAATTTAATTTATAATATATAATGATCATTTATCAATGAAAAACGAAACATCTTAAGGATTATTTATTAGTATTTTAATGATGAAAACATTTTTAAAAATATGTAAATATAGAATTAATTAGATGATACTCATGACTAATTTTTTAATGATAAAAAATCATAGAAATTTTGATTCAATATGAGTAAATGGATCATGTTGATGTTTATTCTAAATTAATGTGTGTAATTTCCAGTTCAAAGTATTTTTCTACTTGGTAATGGGTGATGATGTTGTACATACGTAGATTACTTTAAAACAATTTTAATATTATAAATTTAAAACGGAGAAGTAAAGCATCATATAATAATAATTTTTAGAGAATTAAAAGATAAGTATTAGGGTTATTTAAAAGGATGTCCTTGACATGATTAATTTTTTTTATGATTTTAAAGATGAGAATAACATATCTTAAATCATGAGGTATCCATAAATTGATTATAGAAATAATATTAATGATAATTCTATAAATAAAAAGAAGTGATAAAAATAATTTGTTTCTAAGAATTTAGTATCTATATACTATTAATAGAAATTAATATATGAATTGATGGTGGGAATGATTTCATTCAGGAACACCTATGTGTCGAAGAAATGGGGGGAAGAAAGTATTATAACTACTATATTGAAAGATTGAGAAACGAGGTGAAAAATAAGAGAATCTTTTTATGACTTGTGGTATCATCATATCATTAGTGGAATAAAGAGAGTAAGAGTAAGTGATCATGTTGGTAATCTAGATGTGATTATGTGAAATATAATTAAAACGACAGACAATATACTTGGAGACATGAGAGTTTAAAGTTAAATTCAATGTAGGTGATTTAGATGACCCTTTAAAGAAATATTGGGAGGAAATATAAAGGCCCATTAGGATATGGAAGGAAAATTTTAGTGAGATAGATTATACTGGTAGGAGACAGTATATAGAACAAATTAAGAAGTGGCTAATTTTTTCACTATAGGATAAGCAATTTAGATTATTTTCTACCATGATTTTTAGGATATATAAATATTACTAAGCGTTTTATATTGGATAAATCATGTCTCAAGACACAACCAGAACATTTAATGCAATTTAATTATATAAAAAAACTTATAAAACAAAATATCTTTCTTTTACTATATATTATTTCATATGATAAAGGGAGATATAATAAAAATGACTATATCAATATCTTAACTGGTGCCATTGGTTGAATAAATGATAATAATTAATAAAAACCAAAGGGGTAATTGAATCTCCCCTCCCATCTTAATTTTCTAATCAGACATAAAAACTACACTTTAACTTATTGAGATGATATTTCCTATGTTAACCACGTTCATATGTTTATGTTCGGATCATTTATCATAATCAAAATTCTAGAGATATATTATTATATAACATTTAATGGTAAAATCGTTTCTTGATAATTCAATTAATGTTATTCCATTCATGATAATCATGATTTTTAATACTCCACCAAAAAATATATCCCAATGTTTTCACTAAAAATATAGGTACATGAATCATGATATTATTTAACAGTGATTTAAAGTATTTGTACCATTATACATGATTATATATGTGTCTTTTCAAGGAAATACAGTACATGATATTCTAATTGATGGATATTTCCCCATGATAAACATTATTATAGATAAATAACTGTCAAATTCAATAGAAAAAATAACAATACTTATAGACTCCAATAGAAGAAAATAAAAACATTCATGTTCTTTATTAGAATGATGTTTTAGAAAATATAACAAAACTTTAATACTATTTATAAGTAATACCAAATATATAATTGTATAGAAATATATTACAATATATTGAAGTGATAAATTATTTAAATAAATTATTATATATGTTATGTAGAAGAGTTATAAATAAATAATAATAATAAAATACTAATATATAAAATATAATACTTGTGGTATAGTAATTAAATGTACATAAAGAAAATAACTTCGAAGTCTCAAAACCTAATAATATCTCACATTCACTCTATCAAAATTTTAATTACCCCATTATTGGACTCTCATTGTATATTAATTTTTTAGTTAAGACATTTATTGATGTGTCTTCCATTATTTCATTTATTCTCCACTACTAATTATTACTTCATCTCTTATGCTAATCCCCCTAAATACATGATCCTACCAAATTATATGTGTTGTATTCTTATGTGATCATAACTCATTTAAAATACATGTCCATAGATTTATCACTATATGATAAAATTTATATTTCAAGGTTTTAAAATAATATCTAATAAAAAGTTACATATTCCAACTGCTTATAATGATAAATTAGACGTTATAATATACTGGCACGTTTCATAATAAGAAACTATAGGCCTCTTTCATATCCTCTTTCTTAATGTTAAAAATATTGAAATCAAATAAGCTTAATATTTTTTGAGTCTAGTATATATATATATATATCTATATTTTTTTCAATATCATCTCTATATTCAATGAATATATCCTTTATACACACAAGTACAGTATTAAGTATTTATAAGTATATTATATTAAGAATTTTCAAGATGCGGTCTGGATTAGGACATTTAAATGTATATATGATAGATCCCAACACTAAGATGAAATGGATTCTATTAATATTATTATTCACATTAATATTATTAAAAGAAATATTCCAAAAATATTTTCAGAATAAAATGTAAACAAAAATCTTCTCTGTAATTATAAAATCATTTATTCTTCAATACATTTCTATTTATATAATTATAATAATTCATATAATTGTCTTAGATATTTACCTATATATTTGGATCCCTAAAATATAAGATTATTCACTCAGTCATTCATTGAGAATAGTTTTCTGAAAAATTCGTAATAATTTATAACATGGGTATCTATTTTCTATGCATCACTAAGAAATATAAGTCACTCCTTCAATCCATTTGTATTCATGAGGTTTACTTTTATTTAAAATGAAACTATATTCCCCTATAGCCACAAAAAATGATCATTATTGTATCTAAATGATTATATTAATATATAATTTGATCTTTAAATTTTTCATACATTTTTTGTCTTCTTATATTTCACAAACCTTTCCTATTATGTAACATAGATATATTAAAGAAGCTTATAATTTAGATTTTGGTTATGGAATTATTAATTTAAAACATATAATCATGGTTTTTTGAAATATATATTATCATGTTAAATAGAGAAATATATATTTATTGTATATAATTTTAAATTTCCAAAATAATTATATAAATATTTCTTATTTATAGGTATTAACCATACTGTCCATTTATAGCTTATTTTCTTTTTTAACATCTCGTTTGAAGGATGGGATTTCATCATTAATTGTTAGTATAATTTTATCTTTATTTATAAATTGAAAACTATATCTTTCATTTTCATTAACATACATTGTTTTATTTAAATCTTAATATCATTTCCTTTCGTGAGGTCTTGGGAAGCTAGTACTTTCACCAACACTAGTTAACTATCCATATCAGGATCCTAGAATTTAAAAAAGTCTATATTTCTCAACTATCTCCTTTTTAGATGTTGTCCCATTAAATAAATATAATTCATCTCTATATTAATACAATTTATAAAATAATTAGATAAAAAAATTCCACTCATTACATTAGTATAATATATAATGATGCACTTTGTGTTTACTAGTAAAAAAATTTCCAAAATTATCTTTAATGAAACATCACATCCTTATACCTGAATATGTGTTAGGGAGAGGTTATTTTAATATTATAAACCATTTTAGATACCCTATATAAAATATTTTAGAACACTTGTTTATATTTTCATATAATTATTTCCTATGAATATTCAAAAAATGATTATGGAATAATTTACATAACTCATCCTTAATCTAAATATATGGGTGGATATATCATCCCACACACTGATAATATATCATTCTAGGTATAATATAGTCTCTACATATATATGATCATAATTTATATATTTTAGTTTTATTTTGATATTATACATTAATTTTATATTTCTTAAATATCACAAAGGAATTACATTTATTTATTTTTAGAGTTGAAATATCTATATTTACTAACAAAAATAGAAATGGGATAAAGTTTTAGAATTATAAAATATATTATACTTTAAATATTAAGCATGTAATTTTATAAATTAATTTTAAAATCAACAATAATCAATTTAATTTAATATTTAATTTTGTCTACGTATTTTAAATTTTTAAACAATTATTAAAAAATATCCTCGATCTTTAAATCAAGAGTTTACGAACTCTTTTTGATATTCACATGTCAAATATTTCTCGTTGAGTGTTGAATCTAAGAAAGACACTACAAAAAATTTTAGACATTATTTTTTGTATTAATAATTTATTTTCAATATATGATTATTTTAATATGAGTATTTATATAAAAGTATTATTTTGGTGTTCCATTTATTAAAATTAATCCATTTTTCTATGAACATGACAAAACTATTTTTTATTAATATTTAACACATTAATAATGGTTATCTAATATAGATTTTTTTGCACATGAGCCTCAGCCTAGTTGGTGAGGACTCCTAAACTGCATCCAAGAGACCTGGGAACAAATCCAAGCGGAGGCTAATTTCCGGGTATTGTAGTAGTACTGTAGCAGGAACTATAGTAGGGATTGTAACAGGAACTGTCCAGAACTGTAGCATGTACTGTACCCGGAACTGTAGCAGGCACTGTGTGGCGCTGTAGCAGCCGGTAATATTCCCCCATTTGGACCTTCGGGCCACCGATTTGGTCCCTAGTCCTTTAAGGCCTTCGGGCCACCTAGGCCTTTGGGTCAGTAAGGCCTTCGGGCCACCTCAAGGCCTTCAGGCCACCTTAAGTGCAGATGCAAACTAGACAACCTATAAGGAAGAAGCTTCAGAAGGAGGAGTAAGGAGAATTCACGATAGAAGAAGCTAAACGGATTGCAAGAATGAGAGGGTATGGCACCTGCCATCAGGACAAGCCTATTCATGCATGGGAAAGCCTAGCCGAACAACCATGCAAAGGTGGAGAGCTGATTTCACGATGAAGATTCTGGGGAGGAGAAGTTCCAAGTAGTGAGTCCAGGTTGCATGTAATTTTTGAAGCCTATCGGAATTCAATTCCTCTAAGGCCTACGGGCCATGTAATACTTACGCCTATGGTCCTTGTAAGGGTTCCACCTCACCCCTTGAAAGGTGGATTATCAAAAATAAATAAAAAAATGAAGGCCTTCGGGCCATTGGAGGATAATATAGGAATCAGTACAATGATAGATATTAGAATCGAATATTCTCTAGATAATACCCCACTTCATCCCCCACCATAAAAATAGTCGACTACGTAATCTCTAGAAATATTCCTAATTATTAACATATCTTATATTATAATAAAAACATGTTTGGAACAAGTTATATCTGTTGAAATAGTGGGTGCCCTAGACCCAACTATTATGTGCTTTTGATTACCATATCGTGTATAGAGTTAACTATGCATGATGTCATCTTACCATTATAGTGTAGACTTTTCTGCGTCCACTATTGAAATGGTAATGTCCAAAGATTAATTGTCGTATCGAAAGGTTATAGCAGTTCCCAGGCTATAATGAGAACCTCTAGATACTATGACATTAATCTTAAATATATGTTCTATGGTCTAGATACATCTTACTAATTGGACATAGTAGATGTCTGACCATCAGGTGCTGGGGGCTCATAAGCATTGAGACTTCTTCTCATGAAGTTCGCACTTGGTGATCTCTAGTAGTGAGATCATGAGGACGGACCCGCCAATAGGAACACCACATGTTTCAGGTGTCATTGGATGTTCCTATCTACGATCATGTGTAATGGTCTCCTGACTTGAGATCATTACCAATGTATGTCATTTGATCACGTACTTTGATGCAAGACGAAAACCATGGCAATAAAGTCGTGGTGAGGTAGTTTGTGTCGGGTGCGTCATTAGTGGCATGTCATTGGTTGAATGGTCAAGAAAGGATTTGTCGCTTCTGGGTTATGGAAGTAATATATCTCTGGCCATGTTGATATGGATGGCAGTACCTTAATAAGACCATGGCCATGGCAGTCGAGGGTAAATCCATCCAGTTACATCAACAAACAATAAAGCAAGAAAAGGGCGATGACACGAGAGTGCGTCCTGCTTTATGAGATATTATAGACAAAGAGATTATATTACACAGTGCGTGTTCGTAGGTTGGTTGTCGCTGCTGTGACAATCCTTATTTCTTCAGGGGCCATGATGGGTTGCTAGATCCCGCTCTTGGTCTGTGAATATTATTCATGGCTGTCGAAATAAGGTCCTAGAGGGTCACACACAATAGCGTATTCAAGAATCTGCCATATTCAGTTGAATAGGAGTATTGGACATAGTGGGCCCCGCCCTAGGGGTCCGGGAATTGTCCAAAGTTAAACGATCACCAATGCGATAAATAAATTCATATTATTCGAGTTTTGAATAATGAGTATTGAATTTATTTATTAAATGTATTTACGAGTTTTAAGTAAATACATGAAAAATATTAATTGACGAATATTAAATTATTCAAGGTTCAATTAATATTTATGGGAGCGACGAGTCGGGTTAATGACTTAATTATTATCATGTAATATATTTTAATATATTACAAGTAAATGATAATAATATTTATGGCTCAGTTTAGAAGTCATAAAAACGTCGTTCATAGTGCGTTAAGTATTCGGGGCTGGCGAGGCGATACCGGGTATTTTAATTATGCACTATAAATAGAAGAGGAGGGGCATTTGCCAAACACTATTCATGGAGATTATCTCTCCTCTCCTCTCTCCCACATTCTAGAGAGAGATGCTCTGGATCCAAGGAGCTCGGATGGAGCTCTCTCTCGGGCATCGCTGGCGAAGCGATGCGGTGGTCGTTGGAGCATCGAAGGCATCGTCGCAGATCCGCGCTAGCACCCGGATTACGACGAACGGCGCTCCCGCAGATTCCTTGAAGCACGTGTGGACGATCAAGAGGAATTCGGCTTCGGATTCTTCGAGCAGCGATCGCCAACGACGAGCAGACGTCGTGCGCGGCTTTGGATTCAAACCAGGTATTTTACGGTTTAATTTTGTGCTTAAAATCCTCCACGCGTGGTCCTCGGCTTTGACCGGGCTGCCCTTCACCGACGTCGGCAAGTTTACGGCGAACAGAGGTGGAAAAATTTTAAAAAAACCCACCTATTTGGGCTTCCGCTGCACGCCCGGTTCCAACAATATCTAATAACTATGATCCTCAAATAGAAATATTAAATATATTAATTTATTTATTTGAATTATGCGCTTCTTTTTTCATTATTTTTAACTTCGATGAAATTCTATTTCAAATGTTCTCTCTTGCCACTATGAAGTAGAAATCTTCTTTCTCATTTATCTAACTCTTAATATTTATTTTTAAAAAGTTGGTTATGTATGTTTATTTTTTTATACTAATATTGACCACACCTCTTTTTCTGTATTATTTTCTCCAATAATAACTAAATATATATCTTTTACGATGTCCTTTTCTTCTTTGAAAAAAATAGATAAAATATTAGGAAGTGGCATCATTATATTAAACATTTTCCTATTATAATTAAAACTAGAGAAATAAAAAGGTAAAGACAAATGATTTAGATGATTGGATATATCATTTTCTAGATTTAACCCTTAACATAGTAATAATTACATATAACAGGTCATTTAGAATATATAATAATTAACCAAAATTTTATCTTCCAACATATATTTTAATAATGTAATTACTCTCTCATTACTGTATTTCTTGACATTCTCGTTAAAAAGTTATTAGAGTTGTGATAATATTGTAACACCCCAAGGTTTTCGAAAAATAAATTGAAATGCTTGAATTTTGTTTTAATTTAGATATTTATGTAGCCTTTAAATATAATTTTACTACTTCTATGTTTTGAATTTAGAAAATTGGTCATCTATAATTTTGGTTAGTATGTTATTTGGAGTCTATTGAGACTAACTTGTTTTTTAGTGAATAGTAACATACCCTTATAAATAGTAATATGAATAGTAATATTACACTAATGAATAGTAAATTAAATTATTATTTTATTTTCTTAAGGATTTAAGATAATTAAATCTTGATTAATTTTTCAATGTGATATAAAAAAGTTATAGTTTTTAAATTGTTATTTTTTGAATTAATTATGATTTTATTTAAAAAAATATATTAAAATTATTTAGAAAGTTATTTTCAAAATAGTTCTTAATTTTTTTAATTATACATATCGATAAATGGTTGGGAGGGATTTTGGGGATTTTTCTGAAACAATTGATTTCCTTAATGAATAGTAAAAAACAGTTTTGAGTTTTGGTTTGTAAATGGCATCATTAATGATGTAATAATGATGTAACAAATCTGGTCATCTTGGGTATAGTAAAATATTTTATGAGGTTTCCCAAGTGGCTTATACCATGGAAATATACCATGGGCAAGCCGATGGTTTTGCAAATACCACTAAGGAGGTGTCCCTTGAATATTATTACTATAATCCCTCACTTTTTCAATAAATACAAACTCATTACTTCATTTACATCATTAAAAATTCCTCATAAATGAATTATATTCCATTTTACCTCCATAGTAGCCCTCCCAAGGTTTCAATAAGCCCCCAATGTCCCATCCTTCAGGTTCTAGGAGTTACTCAACAAGGTAAGAAAATTTACAATTTCTTTCTTTTCCCATTCAAGTTCTCTTTTTTGTAGTATAACTTTCAAGTTTCCAAACCATGTATTTATTTCTTTATTATTCTAAATTTATTATTTATTTTCATTCATTATTGGATGGGTGACCCTTGTACCCTCTCTTTTTAATATTTTCAAAAACCAGGTTGCATAGTCATTAAGCTGCTGAATTTTTGTAAGTGATTTCTCAATTATTCTTTTATTTTGAGTTCCTTTCTATACATATTCATTCTTTATATATTCTTACCCAAGAGGCATGAAATCTACAGAAATAATATATATTCTGGATGTTCTCATTTCATGAAAAATTCATCATCATTATTCCTCTTCTCTCCCACTTATTCAAGGAATAAAAACACTGTCCGTGATGTATCAAATTACTAACATCATGGACGATGTGATTTTAATTTCCATTAGTTATTCTAAGTCAGGTCATGAAACAATTTATGTGGTTGAACCAAAATATAATATATTTATTATTTCTCATACTAGGTTTTATAATTCTTTTTCACTCATGGTTTTAATTTATAAGACAAAATGAGGTCGCTATAACCGAAGAACCACTAAAATGATCTAAACAAACATCATTAATGATTTAGCTTATGAATAATCCTCATATAAAACATCAAAATGATAAATTGTATAAATTATGGTACTGTGAATATTTAGATACATTTACATTCCAATTCTGCATTTTTTACTTCCAATCGACAAGAACATCCATCACGAACCAATTGTGAAAATCATATAACGAACTCACCCAAAATAGTGTAATAAACAAAATACTAACAATTAAGGGGAAAAATAAGGTTACAAAATGATCATATAAGATTTTATAAACATTAAAATGTTTCTATAAAATACAAATAACACTCTTTTTACCATTTTAAGGGATGTTTAAACAATTTTGATATAAAACAAGCCTAATGTAAAGGAATTTTTATCCCAATTTCCATCCTTTGGATTTACCAGATTCTTCATTATTTATGTGGTATTTAAAAATTTTTGTGAGGAATTCTAATTATACTATTTTTAATTATGTAAATTTACATATTATATACATATTCCATCCACTCTATTATGTCTCACATCAATTATATGATATTTATAAGGGACTTTTCCTTTGAAATCCTCTTTTAAAATTATGTTTTACAAAATTCAAAATCAATTTTTTTATGCTAATATTCATGTTGTATGATTATTTTATTGATATTGAGAATTTTTTATGGTGAAGTTTGGGACCTATATTTCCCTTCAATTCATTAGATATGTGTAAGATGGATGTTGGCCGTATGGTTACTCCAACTGTATGGTTACAGAAATATTTAGGTGTCCGTGAGGGTTACAAATTATATGGTAGTCGAGGGGGTTACATGATTATGTAAGTAATGCCCCCAAGATACCTTTTTGGTTATAATTATGCTATTATATATTGTGTAAATCTCATGTTTCACAATTTAAGTGTATATATTCATGTGATAAGTATGTATTTTGAAAATTATTTCATACGTTACAAGTATTCATGGACTAATGTGTTATTTCCTTATTTTTATATCCCTTACTGTGTTTTTCTGCTCATCCCACGTTTTAAATGATTTTCATAAGTTAATGTATATGTAAGACAAATAATTTAGCCATGTTAAATTTGGAATAATTGTTGAGGAGTCATGTTTTATGTTTTAATGTTTCAAATTTTGAAAAAAATAGAAACAATTTTTATGGTATCATCTCCGTAACAATGTGTAATGTTATGAATGTGTCATGTACAAATTATCTAAGTCTCTAAACATTAAAAGATCCTCAATTTAAAAGAAATTTTTTTATTGAGTAAATTAATGATATTGTATGTAATAAGTTCGGACCCTTATAGTTGGTCTCAAAGGATGGTATAAATAACCTAAGGGGTTAGAAGGATGTTAAAAGAATAGCATAAAAGATTTTTACTCTATCCTTAATTTGAAATGTTGTAGCACTAAATGATTTCCATGTTTATTCATATAAGATATGTTTTCTTTAGAATGGTTGTCCATAGAAGGAATAAAAAAATAGAAGAGGAGAGGCAGTGACAGAATGACATCCTTTCGGGTCAACAGCCCAGAATGGTAAGGATTAGAACTGAGCAATTTGTGAGAGTAATGGCTCAGCTAATATAGTCAATAAGTGGTGGTGTAATCCATGCAAGAGAAAAAATAGATTTACCACAACAGAACATGACAGTAGTGGAACATTTTATGAGACAACACTCTCTTACTTTCAATGGATCTTCTGACCTAGTAGTAGTTTATGGATGTATCAAATACCTTGAAAAGGTATTCGATATTATTGGATGTTTAGAAAATAAAAGTTTATTCTTTCCATCCATAATTTTCAAGGTGAACATGATCTGTAGTGGTCAATGTTAAGGAATATTATGGGTAGAGAGGATTTTGATTCCTAAGAGTGGGATGAATTTAAATGTATTTTCCTTGAAAAAATATTTTCATATAGTGGTGTGAAATAGGATGGAAAATAAATTCCATGAATCAAAGAAAAAGGAGGAGGATTTAGTGGTTGTGTATGAAGAGAACTCCACCCGACTCGAAATGTATTCTACAAATCATTTTTTGGATCTTGATAGAAAAATCAACCGCTTTCACTTATGATTGAAGCCAAGGTATCAAAGGGTGTTGGCCTCCCGTGAATTCAAAAGTTATGAGATACTTGTCTGATGAGCTAAGAGGGTAGAGATGGAGTCTGTTGAAGATCATGTGCATTTTGGAAACATGGAGAAGAAAAGTTCTATGTGGAAATAGATGTGTAAGAGTCAACTAAAGAAATCTGGTGGTAAGAAAATCCAATTTCTAGTTTGTGAAAAGTGTGGCATGAAACAGCCTGGGGAATGTCTTAGTAAAACTAGGAAGTGTTTTAAATGTGGTAAGTTTGAACATATGGCCCAGGATTGCAATGAAAATAATCCTAAGACTAATCCAAATTAGAAAACTGTAATGTGTTTTAAATGTGGTGAGTTGGGTCATTATGCAAATTCATGCCCAGATAAAGATTAGAATGATGCAAAGAATCCAGACTATCATCTGAAATGTGTAGGGAGATCCTTTGAGACTACATTGGCAGATGTCGGGCCATCCAATGAAGTTGTATCAGGAACTTTGTTTGTTCACTTATATTTCTATAAATTTTTCTTTAATATGTGTCCCACACATTCCTTCATCTCTGATAAATTTTTAGGTAAATTGGAAATATCACCTCAACAAATGAGACCTAAACATGTTATTAAAACACCTGGGGAAAATATTATAAAAAAGGGAATTTATAAGAATCTTTATATTATGGACTATTTAAATACTTTACCTGCAAACCTTGTTGTTTAACACTAAGTTGAGTTTTATGTTATTCTTGGAGTGGATTGGATTTCTGTTTATCATGCTACAATTGACTATAGAGCTGAAGAAGTTGTTTTTCATAAAGATTTTCAGTTTGTATACAAGAATGAACCCATATAATTGATAACATATTAGGAATATGAGAACTATTTTAATATGTAAATGAAAGTTATCTTGTGAATATTGTAGAAAATAAGGGAACTATTTAGATTAATGATGTCCCATTGGTAAATGAATACCTTGATGTTTTCCTGATGAGTTACCTAGTGTCATACCTAACTGGGAAGTCGAAATCAAAATATACTTAGTTCTTGATGCTAAGCAAATTTCAAAACCCCCATATCATATGCCTCAAATAGAACATATTGAATTGAAAAATCAGTTGCAAGATTTTCTTGATAAAGGCTTCATTCTTCCTAGCACTTCACCATGGGGGGAACCCATTTTGTTTTATTAAAATCAAAGTTGTTTCCATGAGGCATAGAATTTATTATAAAACTTCAAATAACGTCACTATTAAAAATATGTATCCTTTACATCATATCAAAGACTTGTTTAATTTTCTCTTGGGAGCTCAGTACTTTTCTAAGATTGACTTGAGATCTTGATACCATCAGCTGATGGTAAAGGAGGATGGCATCCCAAAAATAGCCTTTGTACTAGATATGGGCGTCATGAATTTGTTGTTATTTTGTTTGGGTTAACTAATGCACCTATTTTATTTGTTAATCTTATGAACAGAGTATTTCATGAGTTCGTGGATAAGTTTTTTGTTGTATTTATTGATGAAATTATAGTATTTTCTAAAAATAAAGGCGATCATGAAAAATATATAAGGATTGTTTGAAAACCCTTAAATGAGAAGAAAGTATATGGAAAATTCATCAAGCGTTATTTTTAGTTTCAACAAATTTCTTTTCCTGAGAACATTGTAATTAATGATGGAATAATAGTTGATCCTGTCAAAACAAAACTGGTTGATAGATGGCCAAGATCATGAAATGTAACATAGATTCATAGTTTCTTGGATTAGTAGGTTATTACTGACATATTTTTTAGAACATTGCTCAGTTATCTGGCCTGATAACTATGTTAACACAGAAAAGGGTTAAATTTTTTGGGGCAGATGAATAAGATGTTTGTTTTTTATGAATTGAATAAGAGATTGTTAAATGCTCTAATTTTGTCCTTGCCTTCCCAAAATAGTGTTTTTTTCATCTACAATGTTGCTTCATTAAAGGAACATGATTGTGTTTTGATGTAGAATGATCAGGTAATTTCTTATGCTTCAATACAACTAAAACCTCATGAGTTAAATTATCCCACACATGATTTGGATTTGGCATCTATGGTTTTTTCTTTGAAAATTTGGAAGCATCATTTATATGGGGCCAAATATAAAATATATACCGACCATAAAACTATGTATTATATATTCAATTAGAATGAATTAAAGATGAGGCAGAGAACATGGCTTGAGCTGATAAAGGATTATGATTGTACGGTCAATTACTATCATGGAAAAGAAAACAATGTGGCAGATTCCTTGAGATGAAAACATCATGAATTATTATCCATGTTACGTTTGAAACATGATACCTTGATTAATGATTTGATTTTTTTTTTGAATAGAAGTTGTTGGGTGCAGATAATACATCTGTTTTGTTTCAGGTTTCAGTGTAATATTAATTGTCATATAGAATTAAGCGAGCATAGAAAGAAGACTATGAGCTACAAAAAAAAGTATAATATGTTAAAATGGGTAAGGTTCCAGAATTTAACCATGATAAAGTGTGTGTTTTATGATTTGTAAAAATTTTGTGTGGGCCCTGTGATTCTCATTCTAAGAAGTATTTGTTGTGTGAAACTCAATGTTCTCCATTTTTGGTTCATCCTGGCAGTACTATGATGTATAGATACCTTCAAGAGTATTACTGGGGGGAGGTAATGAAAAGTGATATTGATGATTTTACTACGAAATATTTGACATGTCAACAGATTATAGAAGAGAAAAAGTTACCAAAAGGGATGCATCAGCCTTTTCCAGTGCCAAAGTGGAAGTGGGATAATGTATCTATATACTTTGTGGTGGGATTACCTAATACATCTCGATGTAACAATGCAATATGGTTTACTTTGGATCGGCTGACAAAATATGCATATTTTCTTTCTATTCGAGATACAATGTCTTTGGATCAACTTTCTCAATTGTACCTCAAAGAGATTGTCTGGTTACATGGAGTTCCTCTTTCCATTGTATCTAACCTAGATCCCAAATTCACTTCAAACTTTTGGAAGGGACTTTAGAATTTTTGGGGCATAGAGTTAAATTTTAGTACAGCTTTTCATCTTCAATCAGATGGGCAGTCAGAATGAATGATTCAAACTTTGGAGGATATGCTTCTGAGTTTGTTCGATGGACTACCTGGGAAGTTGGGATGAATATATTTCTTTAGTTGAGTCTTCTTATAATAAATGTTTTCAATCAAATATACATATGGTACCTTTTGAGGCTATGTATGGAAAGTGGTGTTGGAATCCATCATTTTAGCATGAAGTAAGTGAAAGAATATTGATGGGGCCAGAATTAGTAAAGGAAGTGGCTAAGAAAGTGAAGAAGATCCAGTAGCACATGAGGACAGATCAGAGCAGGAAGAAAAGTTATGTAGATAACAGTAGGAAAGACTTTTCTTACAAGGTAGGAGACCATGTTTTCCTATATTCTCTCCTTGGAAAAGGGTGATGTGTTTTTGTAAGAAAGGGAAGCTAAGTCCATGGTTCATCAGTCCTTTTGAAATCTTGGAGAAAGTTGGAATGGTTGCATACTGATTAGATTTTCCCCCGAGTTTGTCTCAGGTACATAATGTTTTTCTTGTTTCGATGTTGATAAAGTATATGCCAAATTCATCACATGTCTTGAGCCTAAAAGTTGTTCTGTTGAAAGAGAACCTTACTTATAAAGAGAAACTAGTTCATATTCTTGATTAAAGGGGACAGGTATTGCGGAATAAGGTAATCCACTAGGTAAAGGTTTTTTTTTGAGAAACTAAATGGTAGTAGAAGTTTCTTGGGAGTCTGAAAATGCTATGAGGGAGTGGTAACCTCACCTGTTTAATAAGTAAATAAAATTTTGAAGACGCAATTTCCAGAAGGTGGGGATAATGTAACACCCCAAGGTTTTCTAAAAAATAAATTGAAATGATTGTAATTTTTTTAAAGTAGATATTTATAACTCCCCATTAAACATTATTTTACTACGTCTTGGTTTTCAATTTCAAAAAATGGCCATCTAAAATTTTGTTCAGTATGTTATTTGGAGTCTTTTAGAACCAACTTTTTTTTGGGTGAATAGTAACATACCCTAATAAATAGTAATATGAAATGTAATATTACCCTTATTAATATTAAATTATATTATTATTTAATTTTCTTAAGGATTTAAGATAATGACATCATGATTAATTTTTCAACGTGATATAAAAATAGCAATAGTTTTTAAATTATTAAATTTTGAATTAAGTAAGATTTTATTTAAAAATTAAATTAAAAATATTTATAAATTATTTTCAAAAATGGACTTCATTTTTTAATTCTACACATATATAAATGGTTAAGCTGAATTTTTGGGATTTTTTTGAAACAGTTGATTTTTCGGTGAATAGTAAGAAATACAGTTTTGAGTTTCGATGTATTAATGACATAATTAATGATGTTATAATAATGTAATAAATCTAGAAGACTTCTATATAGTAAAATGTTTTATGAGGTGTCCCAGGTGGCTTATACAATCGAAAAATACCATGGGCAAGCCTATGGTTTTGCAAATACCACTAATGAGGTGTCCCTGGAAAATTATTAAAATAATCCCTCACTTTTGCTATAAATACCAACCCATTAATTCCTTGGAATCATTCCAAATTCCACATCAATGAATATATATCCCCCTTACCTATCTAGTATCCCTCCCAAGGTTTTCTCAAGCCCCAAATGTCCCAACCTTCATGTTCTAGTAGTTACACTACAAGGTAAGAAAATTCTCATTTTCATTCTTTTTTCATTCAGGTTCTCTTTTATGTGGTATAACATTCATGTTTCCATACCATGTTCTTATTTCCTTTTTATTCTTAAGATACTCAAAATTATGATTTATTTTGGTATGAGTGACCCTTTTCCCCTCTATTTTTAATATTTTCAAAAACCATGTTGCATAGTTATTAGGCTACCGAATTGTTTTAAAGGATTTCTCAATTATTATTCTATTTTGAGTTCATTTCTTTTCTTATTAATTATTCATATATTCATACCAAACAGTAATTAAATCTCTATAAATCATGTATATTATTGATTCTATCATGTTCATTTAATATTCATCATCATTATTCTACTCATCTCCCACTTATTCAAGGAATAAAAACATGGTCTATTATTTGTCAAATTACCGACATCTTGGATGGTGTGATTTCAATTTACATTAATTCTTTCAAGTATGGTCATTAAACCATTTATATGGTTGAAAGAGGTTATAATATTAGTATTTTTTCTCATACATGGTTCTGTAATTCTTTTGTACTCATGGTTTTAATTTATAAGACAGAATGATGTTGTTATTTTCAAAGAACCACTAAAATGATCTATATAAACATCATTAATGTTTTAACATATGAATCATCCTCATATAAAACATCAATATTATAAATTTTATAAATTATGGTACTGGATATATGTAAATAACTTTCCATTCCAATTCATTAGTTTCACTTCCAATTGACAAGAACACCAATCATTAACCAATCATGTAAGGAACTCACCCAAACCAGTTCAAGAAACAAAATACTAACAATTATGTGGTGAAATACGGTTATGAAATGATCATATAAGATGTTATAATCATGAACATGTTTCTATAAAATACTAATAACACCATTTTAACCATTATACATGAAGTATAAACTAGTTTTAAGTATTAAAAGCTGGAGGTAATGGAATTCTTAACCAAATTTCCATCCTTTTGGTTAACCTTATTCATCATTATTTATGTGGTATATAAATTTTTTGTGTGATGAATTCTGATTATACTATTTTTAATTATGTATATAAATAGATTATATACATATTTCATCCCATCTATTATGTCTCATTTCAATTATATGATATTTATAAGGGACTTTTTCCTTTAAATCCTCTTTTAATATTCTGTTTTACAAAATTCAAAATCAATGTTTTTATGCAAATATTTTTGTTGTATGATTATTTTCAATATCATGTAAATTTTTTATGATGACTGGTGGGACCTATATTTCCCTCAAATTCATTTTGTATGTATATGTTGGAGGCCAGTTGTATGGTTACTCCAAGTTTAACTGTGATGGTTACACAAATAGTAAGGTAGCTGTGAGGGTTACAAATTATAAGTTAGCTGAGAGGGTTACAATATTATAGAAGTATTAGCCAAGATACCTTTATTGTTCTACTTATTCTCTTAGTTATTTTTTAAATATAATTTTTCACACTGTATTTATATATATACAGGTGATAAGTATGTCTCTTGAAAATGATTTCATATATTACAAGTATTCATTGACTAATGTGTTTTTTCCATCATTTTATATCCCTTACTGAGTTTTGCTACTCATACCAAGTTTTAAATTATTTTCACAGTTTAATGGATGTGTAATACAAATAATTAATCCATTTTAAATTCTAAATAATTGTCAAGGGATCATATTTTATGTTTTAATGTTTTAAATTTTTAAAAAATGGATACTGTTTTTTTGGTTTCCACTCTGTAACAATGTGCAATGTTATAAATGTATTATGTCCCAATTCTACAAATCTCTAGACATGAAAATATTATCAATGTAAAAGGATGTATTTTCATGAATCCATTCATGATTATGTATGTAACACGGTCAGGTACTTATAAATATAGTATATCAATCCATGCACATATATTGTGAAAGAATCAAAATACAAAATAATGAATACATAATGTTATAATAAATGTATGCATCTTTAATGGGCCTCTATCGACATCCTTATAACTCTTACTAGTCCCTCATTAGGTATAAATGACTCTAATTCATATAAATCCCTCTCTTAAATTGAATTATGAATAATAACTTGTACCACTCTAAGAAATTTATACAATTAAAGAAGAATTATTTATCTTGAATTGATCAAAATTATAATGATCTTGTAGCTTTACTCTATATTTTCAATAACAAAAAAAAATAATCTTTTAGTATATTATTTAGACTAAAATATGAAAAAATTATTTCTCAGTCATATATTTCTAAAAATATATTTATCAAATCCTAACATCCTTCACTATTAGATTTCAAATAACTAACATCATGAAAAATTTAATGGGGAAGAACATATGTTTCCCTTTTTAGCAAAGATTATTTCCATTAAATGTGACTCAAATGTATTATGATACACTATAATATTTCCAAATATATTTATTGATGGAATATTTATATATTTAGTGAATTACCACAATTAAAATATTAAATAAAAATTCTATGAATGCACCCATTCAAATTAAACCAATAAAGATATATCCACTTATCTTATTATTTATTTTGTATTGTCAACACAAAATTATAATTAAAACAACTTTGTTAATGGAAGATAATTTTTTTCCTATTGAAAATAATTTTTTATTTTTATTTGGAGTCAAATTATTAATGATAGATAGTGACTTAATATTATCATTGAGAGATTTGTTTTATTTTTGGGTGTAAATATTTGTATCTAACTATGATTTTTACGTATTTTCTATTAGATCTAAAGTAAATATTTAACCACACAAAAAAACAATCTTATATAAAATTTATTTTTTTCTATGCATTACTATTTTTTTCTAATATATGTAATTAAATATCTAATAATAATTAAGCTGTAAAAATGTAAACATTGAAATGATCATGGAAATTAAAACTATTAGTTTTTTCATCCAGTGGTAAAAAACTATCCACACTCATCTAGGTAATAAATCTTGGAGAGAGTGTGGAATTGTGTTATATTATCTGATATTACCTTAAAATCCTTCATTAATTATTCTTCCTTTGACCCATTACAGTAAAATTTTCTCCATGTTAACACGTGCTATTATAATTTTATATACATTAAAGTGAGTGAAACAGTAAAAATGTGTTTTTTATAAAAATTACCATGGGAGAAATTAAAAATAAAAAATGGTGGGAGTGTTATTTCATGGATGATCTAGATTAAGTATAAATTTTATAAAAATAAACAACTGAATATGAAAAAATTTAAATAAAGAAATAAATTCAGAGATACACAGGCTGATCTCATGTACATTGTCTTCAATCACATAAAATGAATGAAAATTATCTTTCGATATTTATCCCACTTACCACATTATATAATCAAATTTAAATGAATAAAAGTAAATAATATTTTCACATCTACTTATAGTTTATAAAAAATCACTAAAAAATAAATTCACAAACACACAAGTATATATTATTATATATATGAAGTAATTTTATTAAAATTAAACTAAAATAAATAAAAAAATAAGGGTTTTATAGATGAGGGTCATCATAACCCAAGGATATAATAGAGGATACCCGTGGATTTAGGACATTCTTTATCTCTCATTTTCGGTATAAGACTCGTGGCACTTCTTGGTTTTATAAACATTAAAAGGAAGTCAAAGAGATGACCAAGTTGTGTGTTGGTCACCTGGTTGGCCTAATAATTGTAATAAATTTACATATCTACAACATAATGGTAGATATAGATATTATGTTTTAGTTAAATATATATATTTACATATTCTCAGTAAATTTTAACAATATCTATCTATTTCCTTTGTCCAATGGAATATATATCCATCTTATTTGTATTTCCTCTATCAATTTCACATTTTTGAAGTAAATAGAGATAACTCCACTCACTTATTTTATCATTTGAAATAAATTATTTGTTTCTATTAAATCAGAACCAACTTTACATATAGTAATAATACTTGAATATTATATTATAAATAGAATGACATATTTGTAATAATTTTAATAAAAACAATTAGCCAAAAGGTAAACATTAATATTCACATATCATTTATTATATTTTTTATAGTGGAAGAAGGTGGGATGATTAAATTATGTAAAATTTTATCTAAATAAGAATTCATAGATCTAATGAATAGAATAACGCACTAACATTTTATCAAATATTAAATTTATAACAATAACAACAAGTAATTTGAATAATATTTAATTTTGTTATGCTATTGTTATTATCATTTCTCAAGGATCTTAACATAAATAAAATTATTTGTTTCCACAAGTGATCCTTGAAATAATGGATGTCAGTCACAATTGACCAGGTGCTAAAATTTAGAATCCTGATCACTCCAACAACTCCATGTGAATCTCATTTGAATTTCAATAATTATTTAAGGGAAAGAGATGATCTGAGTGAGATATATAAAAATAATATGTTTATAAAAAAATATTGGTTGTGGTAACTAAACCTAATTGACCCCTATAAATAGTAAAACATATCTAGGATTTATTTTAGTTATGTTTAAAAAGTTTCATCACCCTTTTTTCATATTCCAAAATAAACTCCATCTCATTGAAAATGTAACACCCTGAAAATTCTAAGAGTAAATTGTATTTGATACCCTATATAATAAGAAAAACAAAGAGCATAAGGGAATATAATATCTCAATTATTTATAATATATTTAATGTTTTATATATTTTATATATTTTATATCTTACAATTCATGTGACACTGAGTTAGCATACATCATATAAAGTAATGAATTTATTCAAAGGCAAGCGTTACATACAAGAGTATGTTTAACAAAATCAAAATACATTGTTAAAATATTATTATTTAATATAATAAGACATAAGAATTCCATTATGAATATTATTTATTAACCTATGAATGTTTAAGGATTACAAATATATAAGATTAATTAATTATTAATAAATTAGTTATAAAAGAATATAAGAACCTATTGAATATAAAAATGATATTTTATATAAAACAATATTTATGTTCATTTTCTTATTTTATCCTTAAAATTTAAATTAATTTAATTTATTCATTGATATTAATTTAATATACATATTATATATTCAATATAATAGTTTTTATATCCATGAAATAGTTTTGAAAGATAAAAGACAAGAACATACCCAATTTTATGCATAAAATACATTATTTTTATTAAGGCAATTTTACCGCCTTTTAAAGTAGAACCTATTTAAAATCCAAATTTTGGATATTTTATAAATAGTATGTCTGTAAACAAAAAATTAAATTTGATATTGAAACATAAAAATTTTCTTTGGGTGAATTTTGGGTATTTTTTGTTATGTTTCATTTTTTAATGAATAGTGAAAATACAGAATTATAGTGCAAAACTACTTTTTCAACAAATTTATTTATATAGATAAATTAAATTTTAAATTAGTTTTTAAAGCTTAATTATATAAAATTTTTATTAATTTATCCAATTTAGGTCAATGGAATAAATTTTACTTTGAAATTGACCATAAATACATAGAAACATTTCCGACATTTTTACATTAAAAACTTGCATTGTCATCCCTTCAACATGATTGAATTTAAATTAATTTATGGAAATCCTACGATTTGAATTTTGAAAAATTTATTACATATTTGAAATCCTAATAATTTATATTTTATAATAATTTCAAATATATATTTGACTAAAAATATTATTGAATGTATTTAAAATTAATTACAATGATTATGGTAACATTATGTTTATTAAGGGACTAAACATTAATCTTAAGGGCTCAAATGACCTAGAAACCTGAAAAAAAGTCTTTTGTATCAAAATATGTATACACCTTACCCACTTTTATTGAATTTGGACATTTATTATAGTAATTTTAAATGATAAAAATTTGTGTGGAATTCTTTTTCCAAAATATTACAAGAGTGTCACTCCTCCTCCACTATAAAAGCCGACCACCTATCCCATTACTTCACACCTATAAATCCACCTATGTTCAGCCAAAATATTCCAAAAATTATATTAATCATCCTAATCCCCATCCTATATGCCTCCCATTTGGAATAAATGAATCCATGAAAACTTTTTGGTCCAAACCAAAATGAGTTACTAGAATATGAAGTAAATAACATCCTTAATATTTTTAGTTTTATTCCAATTATTCAGTACATAAACTAATCTTATTAAATTATTGAATAAAAAACCTGTATAAAAAATTTAATTTAATTTTTTATGCATATTTTATGATACACAATTACACACACTTTCTTCTATTGGGAAAGGAACAGACTGTTTACATGTTTGACGAACTACCACCTAACAAAATGATGATTGTTCATTCTTCCTTCACAACCTCTCGTGGTGGTCATTATGATTGAATATTTAATTAAATATGTAATATATTATGTGAATTATATATTAATTTATCTATGACTATTTTTAAACGCATACCCTAATACTTTCAATTTTGTGTAAATATGATAACACCACTTGTGGAAGTGTTGACTACCGCCTCCTCAGCGTGATCTGATTCCTTATACATCTCAAGGATTATATATATAAGTATGTATGATTATATAATATTTTATTTATTTTTTATTTATCATTTTGTAATTAAATTGGGTTACTAAAATTCTTTCAACAATTTTCATTGAAAAATTGGAAAGTTATACAAGCATAAGTATGACCTACCCTCTCCATGATTGTAATATTGATTCCTTTTTCTTACCATATTGAGTGGTTGATTTCAAAACAATATTTTACTTATAAATATGATAATTATTTCATGATTATAATTATGGATATTTTATTTAATTACCCCTTTGACCATATTTGACCTACCGATGTTGTTTTTGACATAAAAACTGAGCTTGGTCAAAAAAGCCGAAATGAACGTACTTATTTAAGAATTTGTATACAACATGGTAATTGGTTAAATAAAAGTAATGAAAAGGCTGAAAATTATTATCAACAAAATTAGTAATTAACTTAGGTTTACTATACAATAATTTAATGGATTTTCATCCAAAAGAAAGCTCAAGGAAAGGTACTTACTATTAAATTAGATTCTATTAAGACTAATTTGTTGTTACACATGTAGTTTATTTTATATGGTTTATATTATACCCTTTGAAAAGTTATATCATGAGCCAACATATGGTCATGGTATTATATGTTTAATTTATTATTATACATTAATGTAGAAT
Source organism: Viscum album (assembly GCA_963277665.1). Taxonomy (NCBI): domain Eukaryota; kingdom Viridiplantae; phylum Streptophyta; class Magnoliopsida; order Santalales; family Viscaceae; genus Viscum; species Viscum album. The sequence goes on along the minus strand of OY728134.1, from coordinate 150,393,350 downwards.
ATGATTCAAATCTTACAAATTTTTACAGGACACTTTGGATTGTTTAAATATATTCCACATTAAGATTACTTTTAAGGATTATCTTTGCAATATCACTTCATTTTGAGATTGATAAATTTCTCTATAATAAATTGATTTATTATTGTATAAATAATTTCCTATATATAGGGAATATACTACCAATCATTCATATAATATCATGATTCAGTCATTATTCATGATATTTTTAGTTTCAATTTGAATTATTTCTTCTAAGTCTATTTTTGCTAAAATTTTTGAAGTGTGAAAATTTTTCATAAAAAAATATATTTAGTGGTTTATATTACTTTTTGATTGTTGTTAACATTATATGATCATTTTTTTAATGAATTTTACAATCTATTGATGTATTTTCGCTTATATATGTTGACGTACTGTAGATACACACAATCTGGTCATTGATGTATTCTTACTCCAATATTGTAATCTTATAAATGGATTACTTTACATTATCATATTATTTGATATTATTTACTCTTAAATTTCCATCAGAGGTTATTATTTGATCACTATCTAATAAAACCTTTACTTTTATTCTCCCATGGTTATTTAGGACATTTATTCTATAATATTAACATTTTACCACTCTACGGTACTCATAATGTTTTTGAAAAGGCCATTAAGAAAACCAGACATCATTTATATCTTTAGTCAAAGAATAGGTTTTCTTTAAAAACATTGTTTCCTTAAAATGGTTTCAAAAATGTTTTAAACATGATTTACTGGATAAATTTTTACAATTTTTTTCTTTTACCAATGTCTTCAAAGGAATTTTCTGGTCTCTTTCTAAAGAAGATATTTTTACATCATTTTTACCATGAAAAAGGAATATTCATTTTAACTCATACTAGTATGGATTTAGTCATCATTATTTATTTGAGTTTTACTTTTCATATTAAAAGTTTACTTGTTAAGTAAAACTATTTCCTAAGTGGATTTCATTGAAAATGGTTTTCTAATGTTTTTTCAAAACAAATGATATTTTCCACAAGAATTTTTCTAATGGGACTTTTTATTTTTATTCATCAAAACCAAACCCTTTATATTAAACCACCTAGGATATGTTTTATATATACCATCCCTAATCTTTATATTAATGGTTTATGATTGATTTGGCCCAGGATAGTATTCACATTCACATCAATTATTTATCTATTAGTCCCTTTGAAATAATAAATCTCTTATTATCATTGAACATTGAATTTCCCCTAATTTTCTATTTTATTTATCATGGATATTAAAATTTCCTAAACTATATTTAGTTTAAATACAATGTCTACTTTTATAGTAATTTCATTTTTTTAAAAAATATTTATAATTACATACTCAATTCAATACTGATATTTGGTATGTCATATTATTTATTTTGGTTATTTGATATGAGGAATAAATTATAATGGTAATAAAGTTTGGATCACGAAAATTATATACCTTATCAATTAATAGATAGGTTCTCAATAGATTATTATTTTCACATATGAAATTTGTATATATCTATAGTTTTAAATATTATTCTAAAAGGTCTTGAAGGTATAGGTTTTCATATGCCTTTGACAAGACTGACAATAATAATTCATTTCCCTCATTTAGATTCATTTATTTTTCATACATGATATTTTTCATTGATATATCTATGGATACATTTTATATCGAGGTCAATGATTAAATAGAATGTGTTTTAGTTTCTTACCTTACCATATTTTTTTTTATCTAGTTATTTGAATGGAATGTGTTTTCATTTGCATTGCCTTATTGTTTATTAAATTCCTTTTCAAATTATTATTTACTTGGAATGTGTGTTCTTATAATTACCATTCAATAATTATTATTCAAAATGATTCATTTTTTGCATCCATTTTATTTTTCCCATATTGGGCATTTGATCTCACCCTGATTATTTTTCTATTCACCAAGAATCTAAGATGCGTATGAGGAATTATATGCATATAAATACAGAATGGAATAAATTTATACTCAATGTTATTTATTAGTTAAAGCTATATTGTAATTAGTGTATTAATTTTAATACAAGGATCATGTACATATCTAGTTTCCCAATACTTTTAAAATCCCATTCCATCATAATTTGATTCCTTGTAATCAGGAAAATGTAATTTATAGTAGAAAATAGCTTCGGTACTCATGGGGTTGGTTTACTACAGATGGTCTTAGATAAAGTTTCATAGCAATATTGATAACTAAATTTATGAAAACATTGATTGGTGAAAAAATATTAAGGTATAAATTTATTAAAAGTATATAAAAACACCATATAATTTTGATAAAGTATAGATTTTATGGGTCTTCCTAGAAATATAGCCATGTATAGATACTAAAAATGGATGTAGTTGTATAACAGATGTACCTAGTTGTAACAAATCTAGGATGGTGTGTCATACCTAACTCTACATAACCTAGTACGTGGGAATGGCCTTTACTATGCACCTAGTTTGACACTCCTAGGGGATAAGATTAGGAAAATTCATGTTTTCTTTATAGAAAACTATGAAGTATTTTTACAATTAATATCACAGGTTAGACTTTAATTTTTTTAGATTGGTGATAAAGTTTCATTATTTATAAAACCTAGAAATGATATTATGCATAAACCCTATACCATTTAAAAACTTATTTATAAAAACTGGGTGAAGTATTTATGTATTGAGGTTGTATTGAAAACATTAGTTAAAAGGAAATTTAGATATTTACATTATTACAAGGATTTCCATTATATATATTTTAGAAATTATATTAATATGGCTTTAGAAAAGGACAACCAATAGGTCGGGTGATAACAAATCAAGTCTAGAAATTCCATGGGACATGAATCCATGACCAAAAGACGATAAGGGCTCGACTCTAATCACTGACTCATACAATGCCCTAGGGAATATATTTTTTTTAATAAACATTTTACGAATAGATTATAATGAATAGGAATTAGTTTTATTTTTTAGGTTTAGAGATTAATTTTCTAACCATATTAGATTTTCAGAATAGTTTAAGAAAATTAGTTGACATTTTAACTCTTTTATGGGCCATAAGATCCTTTGAAAAGTATTTTAGTGCGTCAAGAATCAAAATTAATTTTTGAATACATTGTAAAATTGATCAAAAAACAAAATAATTGACATTTTGATTATATATATATATATATCAAGTAAGTATAGATAGGAAATAAAATAATTCATCAACATTAACAAAATCATATTAAAAAAAATGTTTCCTGAATACCATATTTTTTATTGAACATTTGGCCTTCTAAATCATCATAAATTTATTGATTTGAGGCCCTCAAAATTTTATTGATAATTTACTTTTTTTTATTGAATAAATAAATCACTCCCTATAAATATTTACTTTTTTATTCAAATATTTATCTCTACTTTCAACTAATTTTATCATACTTAGAGGCATTGTTATATTTTATTCCATGTGGCCTTTGTACTTCCCATTATCTCCAAAATAAAAGATGTTTTAAAAAACCTTCCCATGATATGGGATTTAAAAAATAGAAATATCATAAAATATATCACAAATATATAGTTTAAATTGTTAGGACACATTTTATTTAAGGCGGGGAGATGTGACACTCTAAAAATTCTAAAAGAGTAACTTATATTTGATATCTTGAATGAAACGCGACAGTAAGAGTATAATGGAATATAATATCTCATTTATTTATAATATATTTACTATTTTAAATAAATTCAATATATTTTATAGCATTCAATTCATGAGACATTAATTTATCATATGTCATAGAAAACAAATTGTTTCTTTAATGGCTTGGGTTACATGCAAGACAGAGTTTTACCAAACAATATTATTTTATTAATATATTATTATATAATATAATAAGACATAAACTATACATTATGAATTCTGTTAAATAAGTTATTAAATTATATTTCTTATACAAATATAAGATTAATACATTTGTTACAAATTAATTATAACATAATTTAAAAACCAATTTAATGTGGAAGGAATATTTTATAGATAAATATTTTTATGCTCATAATGATGTTTTATGATTCTAAATTAGGTTAATTGAAATTGGGGAGTGATATTAATGTAATATATTTAATATATATTAACTAAAATATTTTTTATATCCATATAATATATTTTATAGACATACGATTAAAATAAAGCAAATTGTATGCCTAAAAACTATATTTTGATTAATGCACTTTTACAACCATTTAATGGAGAACAAATTTTGAATCCTATTTTCATAAATTTTATAAATATTATTAGTCAAAATAAACATTATATTTTAAATTTAAACATAAAAATTAGGTTATGGTGAATTTTGGACTTTTCTATTAAGTTTCATTTTTTAATGAATACTGAATAATACTGAATTTTAGTTCAAAACTAGTTATTCATCTAATTTATTTATAGGGTTAAGTAAAATTTTAAATTTGTTTTAAATTTTAATTAGATAAAAATTTTATCAATTAATCCAATTTAGTTTATTGTAATAAAATTAACTTTAAAATTATCATTAAATAAGATAGAAGCATTCCATACATTTTTACTTCAAAAAACATGCATTGATGTCCCTTAGCAGGATTAAATTTAAAATAATTTTTTGAACTTATATTTTTTTAATTTGGTAAAATGGATTCCATAATTTTCAACAAAATAATTTATATTTTCTAATAATCTCAACTTTGTTTATGACCAAACATATTAATGAATGTAATTAAAATTAATTTCAACAATTAAGGTAAAATTAAACTTAATAAGGGACTAAAACATAATCGTATGGGACTAATGACTTGGAAATATATCAAATATAATTTTTATGGAAATATATAGACACTATCCCATATTTTATTGAAAATTTACCTCTATTTGAGTCACATGAAATGTGAAAAACTTGTATGGAATTCATTTGTCAATATATTACAATAGTGTCACTCCTCCTCCATTATAAAAGCCTATAACCTCTCCCCCTACTTGCATCATCCAAGACACATAATTTCAGATAAAATCTTCCCAAATATATCCTAAAAATCTCTACCATAATCCTATAGTCCTTTCATTGGTAAGGAAGAAATCCAATAAAGCCTTTTTGTAAAAACCCACAGGAGTTACCCGAATAAGTGGTAATAACCTTCCGAAAGATTTTTCTTATTTCTACTCTACAATCCCTCAACTATTAGTAATCATTGATTGAATAATAAACCTGTATATTTAAAATAATTATATTTTATTATGAAAAGGTTCTGACGTACAATTACAAACCCATCCATCGAATGGGTAATGAATATATAGTTTACATGTACGACGAACAACTGCCTCACAAAATGATGATGGTTTGTTCATCATTTTCCAACATTAATTGTGGTAATTATTATAAAAAATATATTTCTATATTTTATATATGATAAATTATTTTATAATTTGGTTTTTTTAATTATTTTATAACACATACATCTATACATTCCATTTTGGGTAAATAAGATAACACTATTTGTAAAAGTGTGGACAACCGCCTCCTCCAAACGATGTGATGCCTTTTATAACTATGAATTCTGTATATAAGTATATATGGTAAAATAAATGGTATTTATGATATAATAAACATTATGTAATTATACGGTGTTACATAAATTATATCTATAATGATCATTGAAAAATGGAAGGGTTACTCATGTGTACGTACGGCCTGTAGTCTCCATGATTGTAACATTGATAATTTGTTATTAACCATATTTAATGATGGTTTTGAAAAGAATAATTGATGTATAAATTTGATAATTATTTCATGATTATTATTATGGATAAGTTATATAATTATCCATTTGCCTATATTTTACCAAACATGGTTTTTTGGAAGCATAAACTGAATTTGGATAAAACAACTAACGTAAACGTAATTCTTTATGATGTTTTACACAACATGATAATAAGTGAAATAAATGTAATGATAGACACAAAATATTTTATCAATAATATAAATATTTAACATATGTTAATTATAAAATAATTTAAATGGTTTTTAAATGAAATGAATTATAAGGTATGATATTTCATCTCAATTTACATTCCATTGAGACTAATTTTTTGTTATGCACCAAGTTTCATTTATATAGTGTATATACTGCACTTTGATATTTTATATCATGAGTCGCCATTTGGTAATGATATTATAAGTTTAATTTAATTTTATTACATAATTTAGAATAGGATTCAAATGTTTCAATGTTTTATGACACACATTGGAATGTTTAAAGATAATCCTCCTCAAGATCATTTTTAATGATTATCTTTTTAATATCACTTCATTTTGTGATTATTTACATTCACTTCAATCAAAATATTTATGGTTGTACACAAAATTTCCTAGATATGGTGAACATATAACATTTTTTTCATATAATATCATCATTTAATCATTCTACATTATATTTTTAGTTTCAATTTGAATTATTTCATCTAAGGTTATTTGAGTTAAAAGTTACCAATTTGATAGGAATTTCATAACCCAATTTATTTTTATTAGGTTATAATAAATTTTCATTGGTGTTAATATTTTAGGATCATGTGTATAATGACTTTTAATATCTATTGATGAATTTAATCTTCTATATTTAAATGTATAGTTTATACGAATGATCTACTCATTGAATGATTCTCAATTCATCATTATAATATTTTCAAGCGTTTAATTTACATTTTCATTATGTTCGGTATTATGAACACAAAAATTCACATCATAAGAAATTATTTTATCAATATCTAATAAAACATTTAAATTGATTTTCCTTTGGTTATTCATGACCTATATTAAATAATATTTCAATTATCCCACTCTTTGTTAATCAAAAAAATATAGAAGATGTTTTTAAGAAATCCTAACATTATTTATTTACTTAGTTAGAGAAATTGGTTTCTTATGAAAATACATTTTTTTATAAAAATGTCCTCAAATATATTTTTAACATGATTTAGTAATGAAATTTTTACCCTTTTTTATTTTACCAATTTTTTTAAAAGAATATTCTTGTATATTTATAAGGAAGACATTTTTTATCATTTTTACCATCTAAAAGGATTGTTATGTCACCTCATACGACAAGTACGGATTTACTCACAAGTATTTATTTCATGTTTCCATAGAATTTTCAAAAGTTTAATTTTTAAGGAAAATGATTTCAAATGATAATTTCAAAGAAATTTTTTCAAATGGTTTGAAATATGATTTTTTCCATAAGAATATTTCAGAAATATTTTTTTTATTTATCATCAAAAAAACCTTTTACATTACTCTACATGGGATTTGTTTTATGTATAACATCCTTATTCTTACTTTGGATTGTTTATGATTTATTTTTCCAAAGATAATATTCACATTCAATTCCATTATATATATGTTATTCCCCTTGAAATATTCAATCTCCAATGATCATTAGAATTTTAATTTCCCCAAAATTATACATTTTATTTATCAAATATATTACTATTACATATATTGTATACCATTTTACATATGGTGTCTATTATTATAGTTATTTGATTATTCATGGAAATATTTATAATTTCATGCACTTTATTCCATATTTATTTTTGGTATGTCAAACTATTTATTTTGGTTATTTGATATGAGTAATTCCTTAGGCCACTAATAATGGGTAGAACCTGAAAATTATATAGTTCATCGATGCACCAATATGATATCATGAAAAAATAAGTTTCACTTATTAAATGGTTCTATATCTGTAGATTAAACTCATCTTATGAAATGTATTCATGATATTTTTTTTCTTATTCCTTATACATAATGTCCAATAATGATACATTTAACTCAGTTAGATTAATTTATTATTTATCCCTAAGAGTTTCCATTTCCATATATATGGATACATTTTATATTCACTTCATTGATTATATAGAATTTGTATTAGTTTCATTCCTTGCCATATTTTATCCTAACCTACTTACATGAATGGAATGAATTTTCATTTAAATAAACATATTGTTTATTCATTTCCTTTTCTATATATTTGTTACATAGAATGTATATTCAATTAATTACCCTACCATAATTATTATTCTCATTGATTCATTATTACTTCCACTAATTATTTCTCTTATTAATAATTTGATATAACCCATATTATGTTTCCTTTACCTAGGAATCCAATAAGAATACTATGAAAGATATTCATATATATTATATATATTATAATTCTATCCTCAATTTTATTTAGTATAAAAATATATATTATAATTAGTGTATTTAATTTATTACAAGACTCATGTGTGTATCTGGTTTCCCAAGACTTATAAACTCGTGTTCCTTCAGGATTTTATTCCTTGTAATCATGAAAATGTAATTGATATTAGACATCATATTTGGGCCTTCAGGGGTTGGGTGATTACAGTAGGTCCCAAAGGATGTTTTTTTAGAAACCATGGGATCTAAATATATGAAAAAATAGATTATGGAACATAATAGGAAGGTAAAATTTGATGGAAAGTATATAAAAACACCCAATATTTTTGTTAAAGATGATATTATATTAAAATTTCTAGAAATATATCCATGTATAGTTACTATAAATGGATGTGTATCTGGCATAGATGTATCTAGAATTAACAACTCTAACATGTTGTGTTGGACCTGACTCAGCATAACCTATTACATGACAATTTTCCTTACTGTGCACCTAGTTTGACACTCCCAAGGGATATTCCTAGGAAAATTCATATTTTATTTATAAACCAATATGAAGGATTTTGACAATGAATAACCTAGGTTAAACCAAACTTTTTTTAGATTGATGATATGTTGTCATGATATAGAACTCCTATAAATGATATTATAAATAAACCCTATACCATATAAGTACATATGTTGAAATAAATTGATATACTATTTATGAATTTGGGTTTTACTGAAAGCCTTAGTTAAAAGGAAATTAAGATATTGACTTTATTTCAAGTATTTAAATAGTATTTATTTTTGAAATTATATTTATATGTTTTTAAAAAAATGACATCTTATATATCGGGTGACAACCAATCGAGTCTGGCAAGGCCATGGGACTTGAAACGAAGACCGAAGGATGATCAGGGTTTGACTCCAATCACTAACATATTGCAATGCCTTGGTAAATATATCATTGTTTTTTGTAGAAGTATTTGAAAAATAGATTTTATGATAAGGAACTAGTGTTACTTTTTTGGTTTAGAAATTAATTTTTGTACCATATTAGTTTTGAAGAACATTTAGAGAAAAGTAGTTGGAATTTTCACTCTTTTATGGGCCTCAAGATCAATTGAAATGTATTTTAGTGCTTCAGGCATCACTATTAATTTTTTAATGAATTAAAAAATTTATCGAAGCACAACCATATGTGGAATTTATTTTTATTTAAATATTTCAAGTATGTATACATAGGTAGTAATATAATTCTTCTTTATTAACAAAAGTATCTTAAAAAAATGTGATCATAATACCTTACTTTTTGTTGAACCAGTGCCCATCGTAATTATCATAGATTTATGGTTTTGAGGCCCCCAACATTTTACTGATCATTCACGTTATTGGGATTGATGGCCTCAATAACTCCATATAAATATTTACATTTTTCTTCCAAGTATGTATCTCTACTTTCAGCTAATTTTCTCCAATGTAGAGATATATTTATATGTTATTTCATGTGGTCATTGTACTTGTAACAGCCCGAGATTTTATGAAAAATATTCTTTTTAATTTTATTAATGTCTTGTGTTGTACGCTACACCAAAAGGATCTTGCACAACACGCATCCTTGACTTGCCTTGCATTGCACGCAATCGCAACCTTCCTCGATAGCGTGTGTGGTACGTAATACTGAGTTTCACGAAACAATGATATGCTATTAAAATATTATTAAAACTAGCCGTTATGAATAGTAATAACCACTTTTTAAAATTTTAGAAATTTTAGATCTCAAAATGGACTTCATTTTTGGATTCGGAGTATCAAATTTAGCCTAAGGTGAAATTTTGGTGATTTTCGGATAACTTTCATATTTTGATGAATAGTGAAAATTACTAAATTTTAGTTAAAAACAACTTTTTCAATCGAAATAATTAATAGTGATAAATTATTAATTTGAGTGGTTATAAAGTATATTTAGAATATATTTTTACAATTTAATACAATGTTGGTCATTGGATGTAATTTCACATTTAAAACTAGACATAAACAAGTGTCAATCTTTTGATAGATATTGTTTCTTAAAAAACACGCTATTTGTTTTAACAGCGGGATTTAATTATAAAATTAATTAATGCAACTTTTATGTTATTAATTTGGTAAAATAGATTTCATTTTTGAATTTGGAATATAAAATATAGCTTAGGATGAAATTTTGGCATTGTTCTGAAAAACATCAATTTTTGATGAATAGTGAAACTACTAAGTGGTAGGTTAAAAAAACTGAATTTTGCATAAAACTTAATTTTACCGCTTCTGTGAATGGAATTTCGAAAATCCGACAGACACGGTTGATATCAGTAAGTAAAATGTAGTTCAATGAGATAAAAATAATTTTTTGGTGAATAGAAACTTCTTACTTTTTTGCCGTGGTTAATAGTAAATAGGGTAACTAAGGGTAAATATGATATTACTATTACCCTAACACATGTCCTAATTCTATTGGATAAGTGTAATTCGACCAAAAACAACCTTATGAATAAAATATGACCATTTAGGCCCACTTGGATTAGATTAGGACATTTATTATTATTTAATTCAAAGAAGAGTTAAAAGAGACAAAATCAACGTTTATTTACTAAAACATTTTTAATATAGGGTTATACATAATATAAATTCGATTGAAAATATTCATTAGAAAGCTAAAAAGATTTCCTACATAATGATATTTTATTTATAATTTTTAGACTTTATATAAATTAATTTATTTATGACACAACGATGATGCAGTAATTACCCTTTTTAAGGAAATATTAACATAATTGATGTTATAAATGCTCAAATGAATGTAATTTGAAACTTTTTATGAATTACACTAATTTTATAGGTTACTCTGATATATTAATGTTGATTTAATTAACTTGGTTCGAACATTTAATTCTGTTATGACTCTCCCAAAAATCATATATCAAATAGTGTCAAAATTGACACAAAATAGTTTTTAAATCAAATATTATATTATTAATTGTTATTTTATTCCTAAAAATCTAAGGTTCGGTAAAATGACTTAGATAAGGATATATATAATAATAATAAACAATTTGGGGTTCGTTTGGCATGTTATAGTAAGTGTATTAACCATATAGTGAAAGAAAACAAAAAGACATGGTAAAAGTTAAACTATTTAACTTAGAGTTAAATCTAATTGATAAGGTTAAAATAATATCCTAAACTTGTCTAAATTCTATTGGTTGATAGGATTTAGACCCATCCCTACTTTAGCTTCGAAATAAGACCCTTTGGAACCATTATAAACCGATTTTGACTTTAATATAAAATAATATTTTGAGATATTCCTAAGGTGCCCCTCTTCTCCCCTATAAAAGGACACCTCCTCCCCCTCCTCCTCACACCAATTTGAGCACTCAAGCTCGGCCAACCCATGCCAAAATCTCTTCTCCACTTCCCTAGCAACATCCTAGAGGTTCTGGTATTCCTCAAAGACCAATTCTAGTGCCCTAAGAGGAGGTCTCAAAGAGGCGCTTCAAAGAAGAGGTAATTACCGTTACCAATTCTTTCCTCTTTATTTCTTCTTCCACTTCTTCTTCGTAGGTTGTTTCATTATGAAGTAATAAAATCAGTATCACTCATATACTGATATGTTATTATAAGTATGAAACAACCCTATTTCACCATCTATCCATCCTACGGAAAAAGAAATCACCGCGCATGCGTACGTACGGAATACCGTCTCCACGCCGTGGTGTAATCTATTTTCCACCACCACCTTACATGGATGGGTATAATGGTGTAAAGAATAACTATACATAGTTATTACAACATCATATTGATTCTGATATATTGTATAATCCACTCCAATTCAATTCAATATTTATAGAAATGATATCATCGCTCGTGCGTACGTACGGACTACCGTCTCCACGACGCGATGAGATTCATTCTCCATGTTAACCATTTAAGAATGATTATAATGTATATATAAGAAATAATAATGAAATATATGACATTATAAAGCTACTGGATTTATGTATATATATACATATGTATGTCATCTACTTACTTCCATTTCAAGACAATAAGGAAAGAAAAACAGCGTTCATGCGTACGTACGGACTACCGTCTCCATGAACGGTGTTTTTCATTTTATTTATCTATCTATTATATATATATATATATACTGAATATATATGATATATAAATCATATTTTATATTCTGGAAGTAAGTAAATCATGATATAAGTAATAATGATGTCAAGAACAACAAGTCAAAACACCTACGATAAATGAAACGATTTTACCCAAAACGCTTTTTTAACATGGAATTTACAAAAGAACGGGTAATATAATGTCATAAGTGAACCATATATGATATCATAACAATTAATATGATTCTGTAAAAAGTCAATGACATTATTTAAATCATTATACAGGAGGTTCGGACACATACGAAGCAAATTGGACCTAAGGTAAGGGAAATATCACAATCTCATTTTTATCCGAGATTGTTTATTCGTAAGTATTTACTGGGGTGTATTTTATCATCCACATCCATGTTCCCTCAATATGTAATATTGTTTCCATCCACTTACACTAGTTTAAATCCAATTTTACCCTTCGGTGAGTTTTTAGTAAAGAATATGAAAGTAATCATTTGTCGTTTTTTTCGTACGAGGTACATTTTGACTTTTTCGACAAAAGTACAAAGAATGTTTTTTTAACTTATACGGCACGAATGGATTTCTAATGTTTTATAAAGCCTTATTTTCATGAAGCTTCCTCTAAAAGATTTCATGAATATTTTCAATAAAATCTCTTTCTTTTAAAATTGCATGATGTTTTGTGAAAAGAAATTGATTTTAAAAAACAAAGGATATTTTCCTCAAGAATTCAATTCAAGTGTTTTATCAAAATTATTTTCCATCTAAGATAATAAAGGGTTCTGTTTCTATCCATATTTTTACATTGATTTGACTATGTTGTGATGGAATTATGTTTATGAATTCCTTTATCTTATATGAATGGTTTTATGATGTCATGTTGTTTAAGAATCCCATTTTTATTACATGGGTTATGAAATGATGTATGATTTATGATTTTGTGGCACACATAAGAAAGGATTCATTAAGAGATGGGTGGGACCTATATCTCCCTCCAATGCATTGGGTAAAGATTTTATATCTCATGAGATAGACATGGCTGGAATGGTAGGTTATACCGGTTCAGTAAAACAGGACTGAAACGAGGTTTACTCGATTCAGAAAGGGACTTTGTCCACTAAGATAGTCTTGGCATTGAGTCTTGACTAACAAGAAATGATTCTTTATGATTATGTGTGTATGACACAAAGTTTCATGTTTTAAGTTATGATTATTGGGATTACATTTCACTTCTATGATTTATCCCATGTTATGATATTATGAGCTTTTTTGCAGGTTAAGATTTCCAAATGCTATGTTCTTATATATATATGATGTGATTGATATTTCTTTTGTTTACCCTTACTGAGCATTTGAGCTCACCCTTTTATGTTTTCTTTTCCCCAGGATATAAAGAAAGGTTTTAGGTAAAAAAAAAGGGATGACCTTTATGGGAGATATTGAAGAACTTTCACCACGATTAGAAGATTACGTTCCGAGTTTCCAAAGACACTAAACTATTACGATCCTTTAGTGTGTGTTTTTGTTATGTACTAAGTATTCCGCAAATGTAATGTAATGTCAATGTACGTCAAGCTTCGGGTCTCTACAGTTGGTATCAGAGGAAAGGTTTAGTCAACCTTTGGAAACTAGGATGCGAAAACGTTAGTGAGATCCCTAGAGATATTTCTAAGGTATGTCTAGGGATGTCCCTAGGGATAAGTATACGTATAGGTTATAGTAATAGAATTACGCTAACGATCATAGAATTAAACCTAAGATGTTGGATATTGAAGGTACTCCCCCTTTATTATGTTGTTTTCCCTAGCATGATTTTTGCCTCTCACACTATTCTTTTTGGGTTTTAGACGATGTCTGGAACCCGAAGGAACCGTGTTGATCAATGCAATGGACAATGCAATGATTGCCCTCCTGAGCAAACAAATGTTATGGGAGATGGAGTGAAAAATCTTATTGCAATACTTACACAAGCTATGAACCATTCTGGACTTCCAAATGAGCAGAGAAGGGAACAATATTCTATTGAGTCCTTCATGAGGCAACGTCCACCTTCTTTCAGTGGGTCTTCTGATCCACTTGTGGCTGAACAATGGATCAGTACTACTGAAAAGATATTTTCAGTTCTTCAATGTTCTGAACATGATAAAGTCATCTTAGCAGTATATCGTTTGGAAGGTGAAGCTGATCAATGGTGGAATCTTATCAAGAATACGAGGCCAAGAGATGAAATTGAGTCCATGGAATGGGACGAGTTCAAGAACTTGTTTATCAGTAAGTACTTCCCTCGTATTCTTCGAACAAAGATGGAGAAAGAGTTTCTTGAACTGAAGCAAAGGGACGATGAATCTGTTGGTACCTATGAAGCAAATTTTACAAGACATGGAAGGTATGCTTCTGGTATTATCATCCAACCTGAAAGTAAAGTTGATCGATTTTTCAGTGGCTTAAAACCAAGTCTTCGAATGGCATTAGCTATAAGAGACTTCAGTAGCTATGAAGAAATTGTGCGTTGTGCTATCAAGGTAGAAATGGAAGTTGGTGTTACATATCCATCTCATGGTTTTGACAAGAAACGAAAGATGGAGTTCAAGGAGAAATCTCAGAATAATGGTGAAAAGAAGATGAATGTTTCCTTATGCACAAAGTGTGGAAAGAAGCATGGTGGAGATTGTCTTAAAGGGACTAGAAAATGTTTTAAGTGTGGAAAAGAAGGTCATCGAGCAGCTGAGTGTCGAAGTAATGGAAAAAGGGTTTCTAATGATGTGAATAAAGCAAACACTGCAGAGAACGCACCACCAACACTTCAATGCTTCAAGTGCAAGGAAATGGGGCATTATGCTAATAATTGCCCAAATCCAAGGGTCAGTGATGATCGACATGAGCAACCGCTTAAGGCAAAGGACAAAGGGAAGTCACATGCGATCACCATTGGCGATGTTGAATATGATAACGATGTGGTGGAATGATTAAGTGTTTATGTAATGGGATTCAAAAATAATTTTGTATCATGGATTATTGGAATATTTATGTATTGGTCTAATGTGGTATTCAAAGTGATTGAGATATTACGCGCATAATGAAGGGAAAACGAGAAAAAAAATGTTTAACAGTATTCATGAGCTCATGATTGATATAAGGACTAAGTGATATCATGGTTTGAGTATATAGAATTTTGAGGATTTTGGTATCTGGAAAGTGTTAACTTTTAACTGCATTCATGTTTTCACTAAGGTATTCAAGAGAATACATGATTAAGGACTTTGAATGTTTGGAATGTGACCAACAAAACATATCTTATGATATATGGGGATCAACGATGATATTAAATCTCTGGTAATCGTTTTCACTATGTTATGAGAATAGACTGCAGTATTAGGGATAAGCCTAAAGATTGGAATGGATTATGTTGGTCATAAGTTAGTATTGTTTAAGGATAGAAGTTTTTTCGATATTATTGATGGGATGTTATAGTAATGTAGTTTTAGAAAAAGGACAACCTGCAAGACGGGCGACAGCCCATCGCTTCGGACAAGGCTGTAGGAATCGAACCCACAACCGAAGTGCGACTGGCCTTTATCGCCTACCACTGACCTACAGGAAGTCCCTGTTTAGTAGAAACTAGTTTTATTTTATTAAGCAGTATGATATATGAAGTATAAGTTCATTTTTGGAACCATATACGATTAATCTTACCATAAGATGAACTTAAAACTTTTCAAACCTTTTGTTTGAGACAGATGGAATGACCCGTCATTCTATCACATGATCTGCTAACACTTCACGAATAACAAATTCAACTTCATTTATTTAAGAGATGAAGTGGAAATTGTTCAAGGCACGAACAATAGTGCGACTGTACCAAAATAAAGTAAGTATTTATTCTATTTCAAATTTTCAACTTTAGGGAAATGATCTTGGAAACCAAAAATGTTGTCCTAGATCTCTTATACCTGATGAATCAGATGGTACCTTAGATCGTCACAAATTTATGGATTTGTGAATACTGGCTTTTCCATAGCCATGTTCTCTACCACTCTCCATCAGAACATGATGGTTAGATTTCTCTTCCATATCCATATTTTCACCAATGTGGATACTCAGTGATTAGTTAACTTGGGTAACCATTACGTTTTATACTTTAGTTTTTAAAGATAAGTTTTGGTATTCCTTTTTACGATGTGGGTTTCTGTCAAAGAAACTTTCAAATAGTAAACCATTTATAATCCCCAACGAATTTCGAGGGCAAAATTCATTTTAAGGGGGGTAGAATGTAACAGCCCGAGATTTTATGAAAAATATTCTTTTTAATTTTATTAATGTCTTGTGTTGTACGCTACACCAAAAGGATCTTGCACAACACGCATCCTTGACTTGCCTTGCATTGCACGCAATCGCAACCTTCCTCGATAGCGTGTGTGGTACGTAATACTGAGTTTCACGAAACAATGATATGCTATTAAAATATTATTAAAACTAGCCGTTATGAATAGTAATAACCACTTTTTAAAATTTTAGAAATTTTAGATCTCAAAATGGACTTCATTTTTGGATTCGGAGTATCAAATTTAGCCTAAGGTGAAATTTTGGTGATTTTCGGATAACTTTCATATTTTGATGAATAGTGAAAATTACTAAATTTTAGTTAAAAACAACTTTTTCAATCGAAATAATTAATAGTGATAAATTATTAATTTGAGTGGTTCTAAAGTATATTTAGACTATATTTTTACAATTTAATACAATGTTGGTCATTGGATGTAATTTCACATTTAAAACTAGACATAAACAAGTGTCAATCTTTTGATAGATATTGTTTCTTAAAAAACACGCTATTTGTTTTAACAGCGGGATTTAATTATAAAATTAATTAATGCAACTTCTATGTTATGAATTTGGTAAAATAGATTTCATTTTTGAATTCGGAATATAAAATATAGCTTAGGATGAAATTTTGGCATTGTTCTGAAAAACATCAATTTTTGATGAATAGTGAAACTACTAAGTGGTAGGTTAAAAAAACTGAATTTTGCATAAAACTTAATTTTACCGCTTCTGTGAATGGAATTTCGAAAATCCGACAGACACGGTTGATATCAGTAAGTAAAATGTAGTTCAATGAGATAAAAATAATTTTTTGGTGAATAGTAACTTTTTACTTTTTTACCGCGGTTAATAGTAAATAGGGTAACTAAGGGTAAATATGATATTACTATTACCCTAACACATGTCCTAATTCTATTGGATAAGTGTAATTCGACCAAAAACAACCTTATGAATAAAATATGACCATTTAGGCCCACTTGGATTAGATTAGGACATTTATTATTATTTAATTCAAAGAAGAGTTAAAAGAGACAAAATCAAAGTTTATTTACTAAAACATTTTTAATATAGGGTTATACATAATATAAATTCGATTGAAAATATTCATTAGAAAGATAAAAAGATTTCCTACATAATGATATTTTATTTATAATTTTTAGACTTTATATAAATTAATTTATTTATGACACAACGATGATGCAGTAATTACCCTTTTTAAGGAAATATTAACATAATTGATGTTATAAATGCTCAAATGAATGTAATTTGAAACTTTTTATGAATTCCACTAATTTTCTAGGTTACTATGATATATTAATGTTGATTTAATTAACTTGGTTCGAACATTTAATTCTGTTATGACTCTCACAAAAATCATATATCAAATAGTGTCAAAATTGACACAAAATAGTTTTTAAATCAAATATTATATTATTAATTGTTATTTTATTCCTAAAAATCTAAGGTTCGGCCAAATGACTTAGATAAGGATATATATAATAATAATAAACAATTTGGGGTTCGTTTGGCATTTTATAGTAAGTGTATTAACCATATAGTGAAAGAAAACAAAAAGACATGGTAAAAGTTAAACTATTTAACTTAGAGTTAAATCTAATTGATAAGGTTAAAATAATATCCTAAACTTGTCTAAATTCTATTGGTTGATAGGATTTCGACCCATCCCCACTTTAGCTTCGAAATAAGACCCTTTGGAACCATTATAAACCGATTTTGTCTTTAATATAAAATAATATTTTGAGATATTCCTAAGGTGCCCCTCTTCTCCCCTATAAAAGGACACCTCCTCCCCCTCCTCCTCACACCAATTTGAGCACTCAAGCTCGGCCAACCCCTGCCAAAATCTCTTCTCCACTTCCCTAGTAACATCCTAGAGGTTCTGGTCTTCCTCAAAGACCAATTCTAGTGCCCTAAGAGGAGGTCTCAAAGAGGCGCTTCAAAGAAGAGGTAATTACCGTTACCAATTCTTTCTTCTTTATTTCTTCTTCCACTTCTTCTTCGTAGGTTGTTTCATTATGAAGTAATAACATCATTATCACTCATATACTGATATGTTATTATAAGTATGAAACAACCCTATTTCACCATCTATCCATCCTACGGAAAAAGAAATCACCGTGCGTGCGTACGTACGGAATACCGTCTCCACGCCGTGGTGTAATCTATTTTCCACCACCACCTTACATGGATGGGTATAATGGTGTAAAGAATAACTATACATAGTTATTACAACATCATATTGATTCTGATATATTGTATAATCCACTCCAATTTAATTCAATATTTATAAAAATGATATCATCGCTCGTGCGTACGTACGGACTACCGTCTCCACGACGCGATGAGATTCATTCTCCATGTTAACCATTTAAGAATGATTATAATGTATATATAAGAAATAATAATGAAATATATGACATTATAAAGCTACTGGATTAATGTATATATATACATATGTATGTCATCTACTTACTTCCATTTCAAGACAATAAGGAAAGAAAAACAGCGTTCATGCGTACGTACGGACTACCGTCTCCATGAACGGTGTTTTTCATTTTATTTATCTATCTATTATATATATATATATATACTGAATATATATGATATATAAATCATATTTTATATTCTGGAAGTAAGTAAATCATGATATAATTAATAATGATGTCAAGAACAACAAGTCAAAACACCTACGATAAATGAAACGATTTTACCCAAAACGCTTCTTTAACATGGAATTTACAAAAGAACGGGTAATATAATGTCATAAGTGAACCATATATGATATCATAACAATGAATATGATTCTGTAAAAAGTCAATGACATTATTTAAATCATTATACAGGAGGTTCGGACACATACGAAGCAAATTGGACCTAAGGTAAGGGAAATATCACAATCTCATTTTTATCCGAGATTGTTTATTCGTAAGTATTTACTGGGGTGTATTTTATCATCCACATCCATGTTCCCTCAATATGTAATATTGTTTCCATCCACTTACACTAGTTTAAATCCAATTTTACCCTTCGGTGAGTTTTTAGTAAAGAATATGAAAGTAATCATTTGTCGTTTTTTTCGTACGAGGTACATTTTGACTTTTTCGACAAAAGTACAAAGAATGTTTTTTTAACTTATACGGCACGAACGAATTTCTAATGTTTTATAAAGCCTTATTTTCATGAAGCTTCCTCTAAAAGATTTCATGAATATTTACAATAAAATCTCTTTCTTTTAAAATTGCATGATGTTTTGTGAAAAGAAATTGATTTTAAAAAACAAAGGATATTTTCCTCAAGAATTCAATTCAAGTGTTTTATCAAAATTATTTTCCATCTAAGATAATAAAGGGTTCTGTTTCTATCCATATTTTTACATTGATTTGACTATGTTGTGATGGAATTATGTTTATGAATTCCTTTATCTTATATGAATGGTTTTATGATGTCATGTTGTTTAAGAATCCCATTTTTATTACATGGGTTATGAAATGATGTATGATTTATGATTTTGTGGCACACATAAGAAAGGATTCATTAAGAGATGGGTGGGACCTATATCTCCCTCCAATGCATTGGGTAAAGATTTTATATCTCATGAGATAGACATGGCTGGAATGGTAGGTTATACCGGTTCAGTAAAACAGGACTGAAACGAGGTTTACTCGATTCAGAAAGGGACTTTGTCCACTAAGATAGTCTTGGCATTGAGTCTTGACTAACAAGAAATGATTCTTTATGATTATGTGTGTATGACACAAAGTTTCATGTTTTAAGTTATGATTATTGGGATTACATTTCACTTCTATGATTTATCCCATGTTATGATATTATGAGCTTTTTTGCAGGTTAAGATTTCCAAATGCTATGTTCTTATATATATATGATGTGATTGATATTTCTTTTGTTTACCCTTACTGAGCATTTGAGCTCACCCTTTTATGTTTTCTTTTCCCCAGGATATAAAGAAAGGTTTTAGGTAAAAAAAAGGGATGACCTTTATGGGAGATATTGAAGAACTTTCACCACGATTAGAAGATTACGTTCCGAGTTTCCAAAGACACTAAACTATTACGATCCTTTAGTGTGTGTTTTTGTTATGTACTAAGTATTCCGCAAATGTAATGTAATGTCAATGTACGTCAAGCTTCGGGTCTCTACAGTACTATCAATAATCTCTTTTTAAGAGGATGTTTTACAAACCCATATTATGGTCTGGATTTTAGACATTGTTAATATCATACAATATTTCACAAATTTCATGTCTAAATTGTGAGGAAACATTTTAGGTGGGGAATGTGTAACTCCCCAAAATTTCTAAAAGGGTTACTTGTATTCGATACCTTGTATAAAACGCGACACCTAGAGAATAAAGAAATATAATATCTCATGAATTTATAAAATATATACTATTTTAAAAAATTAATATATTTTATATATTTTAATTCATGAGACACTAATTTAGCATATGTTACGAAAATCAATGAGTTTCATTAATGGCTTGTGTTACAATCCAGATCGGGTTTTACCGAACAATAATATATTATTAATATTTTATAATATAATATAATAAGACATAAACTAGCCATTATAAATATTATAAAAAACATTTTAAGATATATTTATCAAATAAATATATGATTAATTCAATAGTTAAAATTACTTATAACATAATATAAGAAACAATGGAATATAAAAACAATATTTCATAGAAAATAATTTGTATGCTCACAATGATGTTTTATCCTTATGAATTAAATTATTTTCTATAAATGAGTGATATTAATTAAATATATATATAATATATTTAATATATTATTTTACATATCCATCCAATATATTTGATAGACATAAGATAATAATAAACCCAATTTTATGCATAAATACTACATATTTATTAAGGTACTTCTACCGCAATTTTATAGAGGACAAATTTTGATTCATTTTTTTGGATTTTTATAAATAATATATACTATAATAAACATAATAGTTTAAAAAACATAAAATTATTTTTGCTTCAATTTTTGATGTTTTTCTATAAGGTTTCATTTATTAATGAATAGAGAAAAATACTGAATTTTAGTTAAAACATATTTTTCATCTAATTTGTTAATAATGATAAATTTCATTTAAAATTGATTTTAATGGTAAATTAGATCATGTTTTAAAAAATTTAATCCAATGTATGTAATTTTAATCAATTTCAACATGAAATATACTATAAAAACACAGAAAACATTTGGACGTTTATACTTTAAAACCCCACATTATCATCCCATCCGCAGGATTTAATTTAAATTGATTTCTACCACTTCTATGATAGAAATCTGGAAAATTGGATTCCATATTTGGAATAATCTAAAATTTTGATTTCTTATAATGCCTATTTATTTTTTTATCAAAAACATTAGTCAATGTAATTAAAATTAATTACAATGACTATGGTAAAATTAACCTTAATAAGGGACAAAACGATAATCCTAAGAGCACAAATAACCATGAAACGTTCTTAAGATCCATTTAATGTCCATATTTAGACCCTTTAACAACTTTTATCTAAATTTTACCATTATGATATCCACTAGAAAATTGAAAAACATTAATGGAATTCCTTTTTCAAAATATTACAAGGGTTTCTGTCATCATTCACTATAACAGGACACTGCATATCCCCCTTCATGAAGTCTATGGATAATTTAAAGTTCATACATGTTCTTCCAAAATTTATTCTAAAAATTGCTCCCTTCATCTAGTATGAATCCCCTTTGACAGTATTAAATCCCTGGAATCCTTTTGTTATAAACCAAAAAGAGTTATTTGAATAAGATGTAACAAAATTCGTTAACATTTTTAGTTTTATTTCCAATAAATTGTCAGTAAAATATTATTATTCCATGATTTTATGAAAAATACAATATAATGAATATAATTATATGTTTTTATGATATTGTTTTGACCTATACATACTCACACATCAATATATTGGGTAACGAAGATACTCTTTATGTGTATGATAAACTATCGCCTCAAGAAATGATGATTGTTTGGTCTTCCTTTATTTCCTCTCATAGTTGTCATTATAATGGAACACTTTTTTATATAATTTATTTATGATAATTATTATTTATTTATGAATATGAAATTATTTTATAATAGAAACACTTATTCTATCCATTTTTTTAAATATGATAATACTGTTTGTGGAAGTGTGGATTATCGCCTCCTCAACACGATGTGATTCCTTTTACATCACAATAATTATATATACAATTATATATGAATATATTACATGGAAATTATTATAAAATTATCATTCTAGAAAATATTGTGTTACTCAAACTATTTCCATAATTATGAATGTAAAATTAGAATGTTACTCAATCGTACGTATGACCTACCATCTACATGATTGTAACATAGATTATT
Source organism: Viscum album (assembly GCA_963277665.1). Classification (NCBI taxonomy): domain Eukaryota; kingdom Viridiplantae; phylum Streptophyta; class Magnoliopsida; order Santalales; family Viscaceae; genus Viscum; species Viscum album. The sequence continues at coordinate 150,370,202 of OY728134.1, read as the reverse complement.
TTTTCATAACCATAATTAATGAATGTTTTTAAAAGTATAATGAATGTAGAAATATTGTATTTATGTCATGATTGTTATTATTATAGTGATTTTATATAATGAACCCTTTAAATATATTTTTTTGAGATGTTATATAAATATGATATACTCAGTAATACCAAACGTAGGGTCGAAATAATATAAATACCGTATTTAGTATCTAATTATTCTCAATATACAAGAGGGGGTGAATTGTAAACATTAAGAAATTCCATTGGAACTTTTAAAGATGGTTATGTTTAACAAGGTTAAATAAGGTAATTTTTAAAACCTCTATGTTCATTACACTTTCTTGATTCTGGAAATATGATTCTGGGAAAGTGAATTCGGAAAGATAGTTCCAAAAAATGAAACATAATGAAAGTTTACAAAGATAAAGATTCTACATTAAAGCATATAGAATCATATAATATCTGAATAGGTATAATGAAGTATAAGATTGTTATACTTTCATCAACAAATAAAATTCAGCAGAAAACTTGTAACAAAACAAGTAACAAGTAGAAAATCATTTACCCCAAAGATAAGTGTATCCAATAAACTTGGATTAAGGTATCTTGATTTATACTTTCAAGAAATTCTTTCTTACCCATACAAGGGTAAGCCCTAGATATGAAGATTGGATTCTGTCTTGCTATCCCTATAATCCCTCAACTTCAAGATAATCGACACCTCGGTCTTCCTTAGAAAGGATTCCATTAACTTCAAGGTAGTCGGCACCTCTGTCTTCCTATCCTTGAAAGCCCTTGATTGAACACAGTAACAATCGGAGTCGCACAAAGCAAATATGAACAAGAATTTCAGTACGGACAAAGAAATATAGCCTCTCTCGCTCTCTAGAAATAACTTCTAGAGCATATAATCTCTTGATTTAACAACTTGTTATGATCTCTTTCAAATGAGATTCTATTTATTGTCACAGATTCAATGGTAGGCTCCCTCCGCCAATGGTCATATTTTTCCGTGAATTTCAGAGGGACCTATACATGTGTCACTCAAAAAACAGTTAGTTAGTAACTGAATTCATGACATATTTTTATATAAAAAATAATTGTAAGAAAAAAATATGGTTACATAACCAAAATTAGTTATTCGGATGTAAGAAAATAAAAGTTCGGAGTATAACCAAAAACACATTTGGTATCTATTATACAAGGATATTCGGATTCTGTTTTCTAAGTAATTATGAACCTGAACTATATAGAATTTTGGAGTCTGAATTTCAAGGAAATTCGGAGTCTGGATTCACGTGAATTCAGAACAAGATCTTACAGAGTTCAGAGTCAGAGTTTATAAGAATTCAGAGTCAAAACTTACAAAGTTAGGAGTCTAAATTCATTAGAATTCAGTGTCAGAACTCAGAAGAGTTCAGAGTCTATATTTAGATATCTCGGAGTTAGAACTCAAAAGATTTCAGAGTCTGAATTCAGAGACCTAGGAGTCATAACTTAGAAGAGTTTGGAGTTTGAATTCAGAGAACTCAGAGTCAGAACTCAGATGAGTTCAGAGTCTGAATTTATAGAATTCGAAGGCTGAATTCAAAGTCTGAAAAAATAATGCTTCTTTATATAAGTATTATATGATTCTACTATTTTAGATATGAAACCAAATTTTACACATAAATAATATAATGAACAATGAAAAACATGGTAAGGATAAATTTACATGGGGAAGGAAAATTTTCCTTATAGAAGTAAAACATAGGGTAAAAGGAGAATTTTCCCTGAGATAAGGTGTTTTTGATTTTCAAAACAAGAAAGAATGGTAAATTCTTAAGGAGACCTTATTGACTTAACAATATACCCCAAACATGAAGGAATGGAAAAGTCATAAGGAAAACCTTATTGACTCAAAAAAACCCCCCTTTTTGGAATGCACAAATATCTTTACGAAATAAGAATAATAGGACTTAGATAATATTTATCTAGACTTTTAAAATAAAACATATCTCCATTTACACATGGATAATGATGAATATGACTAACTCTCCCTTATTCTTTGGAACTCTAAGTATCATATTTTAGATTTCCGGAATGATATTTTTCATTATCTTGAGGATGGAAATCACTGTAATGAAAACAACCAATTAGATAAACTCCCCCTTACATAGGGACATTTATTCTTTTCTTAGTATTCTTTTTCCTTTCTACCCCTTTTTGATTTTCAAAAAGAATTTGAGGGAATGGAAAAGAAAATTAGAGTACTTGAAATATTAGTATAAAGTATACAAACAAAAATGAGCAACCAAATTTTCATTAATATAGGATGAATTTGTACAATTAAAGAATACAAAAAAAAAAGATCGTATTGGATCTATTTTCCTTCCTTAAACATGGGTACCAATAGCATTAATATGGTTTTCTGCTTTTTTAGTACCTTGTCGTCTTCCTCTACTTGCTTTCGGACCTAATCCTAATCCTCTGTTTTCTTCTGTAATGCTTTGATCTTTTCATCCTAAGCCTTTAAACCCTCTAACTAAGCCTTCAAAAACTCATCATGGTTAACTAGCTTCTCTTCAATCTTGATCTGAAGATCCATTTCCCTCATCCAACTTTAGGCAATAGAATACAGCATCCCATTCAGATCCTTTATCTCTTGAATCCAAGTATTCTGTTCAAGAGTTTCATTTTCCTCAAATCTAGTCGTGAGATCCTTGATTTTACAATTTTCATTATCAAAATCTTCCTTCACTTCATGTTGAAACTCATCAAGATCTCTCAAGTCTTCAACTACATTATTTGACTAGATAATCATATTATTACTAGAATTTTTGTGGGAATAGTATTTGATGGAGAATTTTTTAAATTAGCCTCATGTTTTACACACTTATCCATCACCAATGATACCAAATACAGTTTTTTATTCATGCAGTGTTGGAGAATTTGACATCTCGAGTCAATGTTTTGAATGATCGGAATAGTGTCAACAGGCTTCCTTAGTGATTGAATGACAAAATCTTTTCCTAAGGATGATTATTCTGAATCTGAGACTTTTCTTGGTGAGGACTCTTTTTGTAGCTCAACAGGTTTTCTCTTGGAAGATTCAGTATCTTATTTTCTCTTTAAAACAAATTTGGTAGATGTATCTATGATCACATGTTTTCCCTTGTCAGTTTATGGAATAGCTTCCTCATCTGGAGACTCATGCTCACTGTCAAAAAACTGAACAATTCAATATTCATCAATTTTCTCCATTTCAACACCTACCTTAGTATCTTCAGGGTAAATGAAATTTTGATTATAACTTTCTTCCTTAGAGGTCTTATTCACTTCATCTTCAGCTTTTTCATCTAACCCAGGAGTAACAAGCTTTGAAGATCTCGATTGAGAGGTCCGTATTGAAAATTTCTCGGAAGCACATTCCTTCTCATGAAAGTATTCAACTTTCTTTATGAGGTCTTCTTTGTCTCCACTAATTTCTTCTTATTGTACTTACTCCATAGCTTCATTTTCTTCAACAATCTTTTCTTGTTCTTTTTCCAGAGTGAGAAATTTCTTCCCTGCTGTCTCAGGTAAGGCCTCTACCAGGAAGGTTTTTGGAACAAGGATATTCTCATATGCTTTCTCAGTATCTCTTAGAACGGATTGAACAATTTCATCTTCTGACATCATCTTCTTTGGCTTCTTTTCCTTATCTTTCTTCTCAAGATCATCCACAGTCTTTTCTTTTAATGCCTTAGCCTTAGTAAGATCAAATCCAAAATGTGTCTCTCCTTCCTTCTGGTTTTTCTTATCCTCCCTCCACTTTGAAACAACCTCATCTAGTTAAGATTTCACCTTCTTGGGCTTTGGAGGAACGGATTGAGCTCCTTTTTTCTCTGGGGTTTTACCTTCTTCTTCTACTTCCTTCACCGTCTACTTCTTTCCTTATTTTCTCTATGGTTCAGGAACTTCTTGTTCCTTCAAAAGAACTTTAGCCTCTTCCTTTGGTATATCATGGAATTATCTGGAATATTTAGAGAAACCAATATTCATTCTCTTCAATGTATCTTCAATTACTAACATGACTTTACAATTCCACAGCTTGGAACATCAGGGTATTTTCAAGGACTCCAGACACTGAACAATTAGCTTTGAAAGAATAGTCGGATGCATTATAATCTGATCTTTCATATTTCCATTAATGATATTCTCTATCATAATTAGAATATTCTTCATAAAATTTATCTTCCTCAAATTCACTAGAAAATCTAAGATGTACATGTCTCTCTTCTTCAAGGTGTCCTCATCACCTTTTCTCATAATAAGGAAACCGTGAACCCATAATTCAAGGATTTAATTATTTACTGACAAATGAGAAATTGTCAGTGTCTTGAAATTTGAAATTCCACAAAAATCCATAGATTTCACTTTGACAAAGATTCCTTCTACATCTAGTAATTTATGGGAATATAATTTAGCTTCCCCTTCATAAGACAACCCAACTAAGCTAGAAACCTTGGTGTATAAAAGGGCATAAGTTTTACCATAGCTTTTGAAAGAAAATTTACTCTACTCTTCTTCTTTGAAAAATCACATAGGTTCATAAAATTCCCCAAGGATATCTGGATAAACTACATATTGAGCTCCTAAATTAGATATGAAAATGCATTCCCATCCATTAAACATGATGTTCTTAGATATAATGTAATCGTACTTGGAAATTAAATTCAGATGCACCAACCTCTCTCTCTAAATCTACCACTCCAAAATCGACTTGACAGTTGACATCTCTTGATAACCAACTTTACCAGACATTTGGATTAGAGAAAGACTTGAGAAGTTCAGAACCGGATTTTGAAAGAATGTCAAAGCTTCAGCATGAAAAGGCTTGAAATCTGATGTGGGACAACCCTTTGGGGGTCCTTTATATAGGCATTGATGCGACCATTGAACTTCAAAATACAATCCAATGGTTGAGAAACCTTCTGATTAGATCTGACGGTTGATATTATATCAAAAAGGAATAAATTAGTAGGATCCTAACTTTTGAGGTTTTTAATGGAAAACATTAAGATTTAAGGAAACTAGAATCCAAAAAATTTAAACACAAAAGAAAATACCAGAAAGTAAATGATGATTACGAAAACTTATGAAATAAAACATACCATTCGGATTTCTATAAATATTATTCTTATTGAGTAAAAATTATTCATGAATATATTTAGATTTCAAAAATAATGATTACAAAAAAATGAAAATGAATAAAAACTCCATTACAAAAATCGTCATTAAGAAAAGTTCGAGTATGAAAATCCTCTTTACGAGAAATCTTCATTATGAAAATTTTGAGTATGAAAATTTTAGAGAAAAAAAATTTCATTACGAATGATTTGAAAAATCTATGTGTGAATTTTTTTTACAAAAAACTTCATTATAAAATACTTGAAAATCTTTATTATGAAAAACTTGAAAAACATCATTATGAAAAACCTGAAAATCTAACAAGAAAATGTACTCCCTCTATGAAAAGGACTATTATTACTGTAAGGAGATTGGTTTTAAAAAAAAATTAACAAGGATTGTTACTATATGGTTATCATTACAAACATCTATTTAATGTATTCAAATCTATCAGATGGTAATGATTTTGTGAAAATATCAACAAGTTGATCCTACATTTCGATAAAATAAAAAATGATATCTTCTTTTTGTGTGTGATACCTAACAAAGTGATGCCTAATATCTATGTGTTTTTTACGAGAGTGATGTGTAGGGTTCATACTGATGGAAATTCCACTAGTATTATCACACAAAATTTTCGTTTTGCTAAAATTCATACCACAATCTGTGAGTGTGTGTTGTATCCACAACACTTGAGCACAACAACTTTCAACTGCAACATATTCTGCTTCAATACTGGAAAGTGATACTGAGTGTTGCTTCTCGAAAGACCAAGAAACTAATGAATCTCCTAATAAATGAAAAGTTTCGGATGTACTCTTTCTATCGATTCTACATCCACCAAAGTCACCATCTGAAAAACATTTCAAAACAAAATCATTTCCAGAAGTATAGAAAATTCCAAAATCAATGGTTCCTTTAAGTAGCGAAAAATTATTTTCACATCCTTTAAATTATATTCCTTAGGATTGGATTGATATCTTGCACATAATCATACTAAAAACATTAAGTCCGGTAGACTAGCTATGAAGTAAAGTAAACTTCTTATCATCCCTCTAAAAGATTATTTGATCTACTGGTTTCCCAACTTCATCAAGATCAAGTGTGTTTAAGGTACCAATGGGAGTAATAATACTTTTAGTGTTGACTTATCCATAATTTTTAGGAAGATATTTAAAATAATTATGTTGGGATATATAGATTCCTTCTGGTTTTTGAGAAATTTGAAAACCAAGGATAAATGTTAACTCACCCATCATACTCATTTCAAACTCAGATAATATTAGATCTGAAAAGGAATCGGTTAAAGATTGCTGAGTTGAACCAAATACAATGTCATCAACATAAATTTGATCAATCAAAACATTTTTCTGATATTTCTTTATAAAAAGTGTTGGATATGTATTTCCCTAGTTATTGTTATTTTGAAGCAAAAATCCTATAAGTATATCATACTAGGCTCAAGGGGATTTCTTATGTCTATACAATGCTTTGGTAAATCTAAAAACATGATCAGGATGTTTTGTATCATCAAAACCGGAAGGTTGTTTAAAAAAACATCCTCTTAAACATAACTGTTAAGGAAATCACATTTCACATCTATTTTAAAAAGTTTGAAATTGAAAAATGCTCCAATGAAAAGTAAGATATGAATAGAGTCAAGTCTAGCTACTGGATCATAGGTTTCTTCATAGTTTATTCCCTCTTGTTGATTATAGCCTTTAGAAACTAATATAGCTTTATTTATAACTATGATTCCATTTTCGTCACACTTATTTATGAAAACCCATTTTACTCCAATAATAGAAGTCTACTTAGGCATTTCAACCACGGACTAGACTTTATTTCTTTTGAATTCATTTAGTTCATCTTGTGTGGCTTTAATCCAATCATCATCACCTAAAGCTTCATCAGTGTTTTTTTGTTCTAATTGGGAAAGGAATGCTAGATGTTATACTTCATTTCTTAAAGGACTTCTAGTTCTTACAGGTTGATTCACAACACCAATGATACTATCACTAGGATGATTCTTTAGAAACAACTCGTTTGGGTTCATAAAACCTAATCATCAACGTAGGGTAAGAAATATTCTAGGGTAAATGCTCCAGAAACATTTTCTTGGGCACCTTCCATATAAGAAGGATCTTCTAACAAAGGTTGATAATCAGTTTTTGAAACTACATCTGAAGAATTAGGTTTGGGTTGTATAAAAACAAAGTGATCAGTTTCAAAAAATTTGACATGTATTATCTCTTCAACAGTAGAAGTGTTTTTTTCTTGAAAACTCTATAATCCTTAAAATTTGTGTAGTAGCCTAAGAAAAGTATTTCATCAGATTTTGGTGGGAATTTGTGTAGATTATCTTTACTATTTTGAATGAATACCTTGCAAACAAAAACCATGATGTAGGAAAGTCTAGGTTTTCTACCATTCCATAACTCATAAGAAGTTTTATTAAGAAAAGGTCTAATCAAAACTCGATTTATAGTATAAAAAGTAGTACTTATAGATTCATCCCCAAAGTGTCTTACTATAGAATATTCATTGACCATGGTTCTTGTTATCTCTTGAAGAATTCTATTTATCCCTTTGACAACACCATTCTGTAGAGGAGTTCTCGGTGCTGAGAAATTGTGAGTAATGATTTTCTACTATAAAAAGTTTCAAATTCAGAATTTTGAAATTCCCTACCATGATCACTGTGAATAGTTTTCAATGGAAGGTTTCTCTCATTTCTAACTTGGGATCTAAATCATTTAAAATATGTGAAGGCTTCATACTTTTTGATATAAAATAGACCCACATAAATCTAGTGTAATAATCAACTAAAACAAATACATAATACTTGCCTCCAATACTTCCAGTTTTTGTAGAACCAAAGAGATCCATATGCACTAACTGCAATGAATCAGTAGTTGAGACTTCACCGACTAATTTAATACTTGATTTTTGTTACTTTCCATATTGACAAGGATCGCAAACTTTTAAATAATAAAATCTATGCTCTGGTAAATCCTTAACTAATCATTTCTTAGACAGTTTCCGTAGGATCTTAAGGTTATATTGACCTAAACTTCTATGAAACAACCAAGAATGATCTTCCATTACACTAATTCAAGATAGATCTTGGCTCCTAAGGTCTTCTATGTTTAGTGTGTATGCATTCTCTAGCTTATGGGAAGAAAGAATAAACTCTTCCTTAGAATTTTGTATTAAGAAATTGTCATTCATAAAATTCACAAGGTAACATTCGTCACATAATTAGCATATGATAATGAGATTGTGCTTAATACCTTTAACAAATAAGACATTTGAAATCAAATTTTTTCCAAGAAGAACGATGTTAACTATACCAATAATTTCTTTCTAAGTATTATCATCTAATGTTACTTTTCCTCCTTTAATCTTGATAATCTTTTCAAAATAGTTTTTTTACCAGTCATATTCTAGGAATATCCACTATACATGTATTAATTATTTTTGTTGGTACACTCTCTATTTTCCGAAAAATAAAAGAGTTAGTCTATCGGAACCCAAATTTTCTTATATCCGGAAATTTCAGAAAGTAAAATTTTAGGTACCCACATTTCCTTAGAAAAATAGGCTTTATGAAATCCCAAAGATTCTGTTTTGTTTAAGGAACAATTTTATTCCCAGTGACCACCACACTGACACTTAGTGAAAAATGGATCACTTTGAGGAACAAAATAATTGTTGCTAAAAATCGGTTTAGAACTAGTGTAACCAAAACCAGAACTATTCCTTAGAGGTTGTATTTGAGAATAAATCTTATCAAAATTTTCCAATCCTAAGGTAAAATTTGACAAACACTTACTCAAGAAAAGAATATCGGATTTTAGTTTGATAACTAAGTTCTTATCTTTTAAAACATTTGATTTGTAAATAGTGTTAGGCTCGAAAACATTTTTCATAGAAATTACGTTTTCTAGATCCTTAGAAAGTTTATTTTTCTCATAATTTTCTTCCTCGTGATTTTTTGAAATATATTCAAAATCATCAATTTTCTTATCAAGATATTTAGAAAGATCTGATATTTCATTAGTAATAATAGTATTCCAAGAATTTTCTTATCAAGCTTTTTCATGAGTTTTGAATTCTCAATTTCAAAAAGTTTGGAAAACTTAGAAACTTTTTCATAGGAAGGTAAAGTATTATCTTCATCAGAAGATTATTCTTCATTCGAAGATTCATCATATTTATCATTACTGTAATTTTCATTTAATTAAGCATTGGTCATTGATTCATCATTATGTACCTTATCCATAAAGAAATGAATTTCAATAGGTAGTCTGGCTATTAGACTAAGATTCTTCTGTCCAGAAGTTTCGTAATATGATGATTAATCTGAAGAGTCACCACCACCAGCACTCTAGGTGTCATTAGCTTTCAAAACATTATTAGATTTATCTTTTTAGTACTTCTTTATATTTCTCTCATAATGATTTTCTTTTCTTTATTTTCTCTTTAGCATAAGACAATCAGGCCTTATATGTCCAGCTCTCTTGCATTGATAACATGTAACTTCTAAATCTTTCTTGTCTTTCCTTTCCTTTTTCTTATATCTAGATTTAAAATTATTATGTCCAAAAATCATGTTCATCCTTCGAGCAAGATTTTATAACTCATTTTCGGAAAATTCACTTCTACTAGATTTGGATTATAAAATAACTTTCTTGGATTTGGATCTAGTAACTCTCTCAGGAGTTTTGAGTTTCGTAATATTTGAAGTAGTTGTAAAAGCAACTCCTCCATTCCCATTCATCATTTTAAAATTATCAACATATCTCTTCATTATAGTCCCATACTGAAGAAGAGTTCTAAATAGCTCATCTAAGGAAATCTTGGTGACTTTCCTATTCTCATCAATTACTGCCCTCTTGGGCTCCCACTCATTTAGCATAATATCAATGATCTTAACTACAAGAGCCTAATCATTTAATCCATTTTCTCTCATATACTGTAAGTTATTGAAAATAGTCATAAACCTTTAATGAACATTGCATATAGGTTCTCCATAAAGAAAGTTAAAGCCATGGTATTCAGCTCTCAACATAGTTCTTATTGTCTCTATAATTGTAGAAGTACCAAAATGTGTAACTTCAAGTTTCCTCTAGATACTGTTTGTAGCTTCACATGAAGATATTTGACTACAGATGTACCTTGACATGGAACATAGAAATGTATATCTGACTCTAAAATTTTCTTGATATTCTGATTTATCCTAATTAGTAAAAGTTCTAAATTCGTTATCAGGAATTTTATAGTCTCCTATCAGCATTAAGTAGTTATCAACCCCAGTGTTAATAATGAATGACTTCATCCTATCTCACCAGTACTCATAATAATTTCCATCAAAAATAGGAGGTCTGGTAGGATTTAGATTGTTTATTGAACTAACATTTAGACCTTCCATCTTAATGAAATTCTTGGCACACAAACATGTTAGTAATATATGTTTGTAAACAAAATAAAATATCCTAACCAAGGAAAAAATAACTAGAGTATCTCTAAGAAAAATATGAATCTGAGCTTTATGAGTCTGAAAATATGATTCTGAAAAAATAAGAAGAAGAATAATTATCTTCTAAATCTAATCATGAGATTAATTCATATTGAACCAATCCTATGATACCAATTTTTGAATTGGTTCAGGATTCAAGGTAACATACTCTGATAACAATTGTTAAGATGGTATGTGAGTATGATATACTCTATAATACCAAATGGAGGATCAAAATAATAGATATATTATATGTAGTATCTAATTATTTTTAATATACAAGAGGGGGTGAATTGTACACTTTGGAAAATTCTTTTGGAACATTCAAATATGGTTATGTTTAACTAGGTTAAATAAGGTAATTCACAAAACCTCTAAGTTAATTACACTTACTGGATTCTAGAAATATGATTCCGAGAAAGTGAATCCGAAAATATGGTTCTGGAAAATGAAACATAATGAATGTTTAAAAAGATAAAGATTCTACCATAATGAGTATAGAATCTCTCCAAATCAGAGTCAATGTATAAGGAATTATAAGATAGTTATACATTCCTCATCAAATAAAATGCAGTGGAAAACTTGTAACAAAACAAGTAAAAAGTAGTAAATCTTTTAACCCAAAGAGAAGGGTATCCAACAACCTTGGATAAAGGTCCCTTGATTTATACATTCAAGAAAGTATTTCTTACCCACACTAGGGTAATCCCTTGATACGAAGATCAGAGTCTATCTTTCTATCCCGGCAAGCCCTCAATATCAAGGTAGTCAGGACCTTATTCTTCCTCAGCAAGGAATCCCTAAACTTCAAGGTAGCCAGAACCTCTATCTTCCTTAGCAAAGAATCCCTCAACTTCAAGGTAGTTGTCACCTCTATCTTCCTATCCCCGGAATACCTCGATTGTACACAACAACAATTAGAGTCACACAAAGAAAATATGAACAAGAAGTTCAGTACGAACAAAGAAATAAAGCCTCTCTCTCTTGAAATCAATTCAACAGCATGTAATCTCTAGATTGATCAAATTATTATAATCTCTTTCAAATGTGTTTCTATTTATAAGAATGGCTTAAACGGTCACCTCCCTCCTCCAACAGTCATATTTTTCCTTGAATTTCAGAGGAACCTATACACGTGTCACTCAAACAACAGTTAGTTAGTAACTGAATGCTTGAAATCATTTTATAACCAAAATAAGTGTAAGCAAGAAATATGGTTACATAACCAAAATCAATTATTTGGAGTGTAATAAAATAAATGTTTGGAGTCTAACTAGAAACACGCTAGGTTTCTATAATACAAGGATATTCAGATTTTGTTTTCTAATGAATTTTGATCCTAAACTCTATAGAATCACGGAGTCTAAATTTCATGGAAATTTGGAGTCTAGATTAACAATAATTTGTCACCTGATCATAAAAAGTTTGAATTCAGAGTTTATAATAATTCAGAGTCAGAACATACAATGTTCAGATTCTGCATTCATTAGAATTTGGAGTCAGAAATCAGAATAGTCCAGAGACTGAATTTAGAGAACTCGGAGTCAGAACTCAGAAGAGTTCAGAGTCTGAATTCAGAGAATTTGGAGTCTAAATTCGGAGTCTGAAAGTAGAATGAATCTCTATCAAAGTATTATATGATTCTGAGGTTTTATATATGAAACCTAATTTTACCCTTAAAAAAGATAATGAACAATGAAAACATGGTAAGGATAAATTTTCTTTGGGGAAGGAAAATTTTCCTTATATTAGTAAAACACAGGGTAAAATAAATTTTTCAATGAGATAAGGTGTTTGTGATTTTCAAAACAAGAAGGAATGGTAAAGTCATAAGGAGACCTTATTGACTCAATAATCTACCCCAAACTTGAAGGAATGGAAAAATCATAAGGAAACTATTATTGAATCAACATATTTGATACACCAATGTTGTTTTAGACACAAAAACTGAATTCGGTCAAAATAAATGTTATAAATATTATTGTTTAAGTAGTTGTATAAAACAAGGTTATAAGTGAATAAAATTATGATAAACACGAAAATGCTTCTCAAGAAAGTAAATAATTAACATAAGTTTATTATAAAGTATTTTAATGGATGTTCACGCAAAAGTAAATACAAGGTAAAGGATTTCATCACCATTTACATTCCATTGAGACTTATTTGTTGTTATGCACCTAGTTTGTTTTATTGGGTTTAAATACTAACCATTAACATGTTATATGTTGATTATCCTTATTTTCATGATATTATAAATCTCATTTAATGTAATTCCTTCCTGGATAATATGATTAAAATGTTTCGATGTGGTATGAGACTCTATGGAATGTTTACATATTATCTCATCAGGAATGTTTTTTATGTTAATCTTTGTAATATCACATCCTTTTGTGATTATTAGCTCCCTTGGGAAATAATAAATTTATTTTTGTGCACTTCATTTCTTATATATGGTGCACATAATACAAATTTTCCAAATAATATAATGATTCAATTATTCTTCATAAAATATTTAGTTTTAATATAAATTATTACTTTAAGTTGATTTGACTTACTAGTTACCAAGTGGAAGAGAATTTCATAGCATATTTTCATTACATTATGATATATTAAATCTTCATTGTCAATAATATTATATGAAAATGATTATGATGACATTGACTATCTTTTAATATATTTTCTCTTCTATATGTGTATTTTTTTTAAACATTGTCATGATCAATGACCATGACTAAAAATATTATTATAAAGTGAGAAGATTACAAAAGTCTGAAGGATGGAATTTTATTACAATACTTTGAAAGGAGAGGAAGGAGGTCGTTAGGTAACTCATCAATTGTTGTCTAATAAAAACTTTAAATTTCTTATCCTATGGTTATTCATGAACATTAATATGTAATAGAACCATTTTTGAACAATTTGGTAGTTAAAATGTTTTAGAAAACATTTCTTAGAAATCACGACATTATTTCTCTCTTTATTCAAAGAACCTATTTTCTTCTAAAAACACTATTTTAAAAAAATGGGTTCCAAATTTTTTTTCATAATTTTTTATTTAAATTTTATACATTTTTTCTTTTAGAAATGTTTTCAAAGGAATATTGTTATAGATTTACAAAAAATTCAATTTTTAACCTTTCTACTAAGAAAAAGGAATGTTATGTTCACCTCATATGATAAGTACAAATTTACATGACATAATTTTATCAAAGATTATTTTTCATAATTAAAGGTATAATTTTTAAAGAAAATATTCTCAAAAATTATTTCCAAATAAGAGGTTTTTTCAAAACAATTTCAAAAAAATGGATAAATTCATTATGAATATTTTTAGTATATCTTTTTATTATTATTCATCAATGACAACAATACTTTATTTTACTCCACCTGGGAGATATTTTTTGTTACCATAGTTATTATTACTCTCTATGGTTTATGATATATTTATCCAAGGATAGTATTCACATTCATTTCTTTGATTTATTTGTTATTCCCCATGAAATATTAACTCTAATATGAATATTTAATATTTTTGTTCCCCTTAATTATCCATTTCATTTTTCATTGATATTAATATTTCCTAAAATAAATACCATTTTGCATATGAAGTCTACTTTGAAATTTATCTAATTTATTCGATAAATATTAACAATTTGTTGTTCTTTATTCACTATGAATATTTGATAAGGTAAATTATTTATTTTCTTTATTCCGTATGATGAATGATTTGGATTGGTAATGATAGGTTAAGCCAATAAATTATATAGCTCCTCAATTCGTCGATAGGATCTCATGGGACAAATAAGATGCACAAATTAAATTGTTTTCTATTTATTATTTTAAACCATCTTGTGAATGGTCTTAACAGTATATGTTTTTTGTGGCATAAAAATAACATCCAATAATAAATATTTCCCTAATTTAGATTAATTTATAAATTTTCCATGAGATTTTGAATTTATATATCTATGGATGTGTTTAATTTTATGATCATTGACTAAATGGAATTGGTTTTAGTTTCTTACCATTCTATATTAATTTTTTCATTATATAGTTATTTTAATGGAATGCCTTTTCATTTACCTTTTCTAATAGTGTATTGAGTTCCTTTTCATCCTATTGGTTAATAGGTATGTTTTTCAGTTAATTACTAAGCCTTAATGTTTATTCTAATTTATTCATTTTTAGTCCTCTGTATTTTTTCCATAATAATAATTTGATCTCACCTTTATAATGTTTCATTTACTTAGGAAAATAAGTATTGTACTATAAAAGATATGTCGGGATATACTAGATGGAATAATGTTGTACTCGAGGTTATTCAAAAGATAAATTTTTTTTATAATTAGTGTATAAATTATAATACAAGACTCATGTAAATATCTAGTTTACCAGTTCTAATAAACTCTTGGTCCTTCGGGATTTGATTTCTTATAATCATGCTAAGGTAATTGATAGAAAACACAGGCTTTGGGATTTCTAGGGTCAGTTTGCTATAGAAAGTATTTTTTTATCACGAAAAACTAATATATATTATTTTAAACATAAAAAATTATATTTAGTGACAAATTAAATTTATTTATTGATAATTTCATAAATATATTATTATTAAAGAAACATTAAATAAATTGTATGTAATTATTATCCTATTTAAATAATTTCTTAAAAAAGGATCATTAAATTTTCCTGAGCTCTCTTCTAATAAATTATAATAATAAATTATTACTAAACTTCATGAAATTAAATATATATAAATATAATACATAACTACAAATAAATATTAACATTTTATTGAATTGTGATCAACATAACTTGAATTGAAATCAACCATTTTAATGTTATAAATTTTATCCAATAAAATTTAATTTGAATGAATTTTACGACCATCTATATACTTTAGTATGTGATGATCTATATCTATTTCGTAGTGGTAGTGATTCTTACTCATTGAACTTTAGTGGTATCTATAAATATATCATTTTCCATATAGAGAAATATAAAAAATATATCCATGATAATGTTCCTAAAAATTCTAACCACATAATATTATCCATTTTAAATACATTATATTATTAAGGATGATTTATAAATGATTCGTCATAACTTGATACATGTTCTATCATTATTTGATATATTGAGAAAAAAATGTATGTGATCACTGTGTAATTAGATTTAGTCCATGAACATTCATATCATTCAATGAAAAATAGGAAGGTTCTTGCATAACTTAGAATGAAAAACACATTTCTTTATCATTCAATTAATTCCATTCAACTCATGATTCACATAAAATAACTTAATTTTATAGGAAAATATATTTCAATGTTTTCATCAGGAATATATGTTTGGGATTCATGATATATGTCAATAATGACCTCTTATCCAAGCACTATATATCATTCTCAACATTAGGATTTGTGAATACCATGATGTATATGGAATTCCTATTAGTTATGTTGTTCTCATTATCTCCATTCATATATATTACAATGTAAAATCCTCGTTAAAACAAGTGTCAATGTTTATTGTATGCTTAAAAATAATAGTGTGACATTATCATTGTAATTACCCTTTTAATTTTATATTAATTAAATCATAGAATTACCAGAATCTATGATAATTATAATTTTAAAAAAAATTTAAGGTATTTTAAATTAGGATTAAAATGATGGAATAAGAGTTCTGGAGTTGGAAGTTTGATTGGGAAGTCATTGAAAAAAATACTCATTCTATTAATGGAATCTGTCTATAGGGGGATGTTATAGGCCACCAGAAACCTATGTATTAGATACTAGGTACCTATTGGAGAGACCATGGGGGTGACCACTAGTTTTGGCTACTATATACCCGATGACCTTCATAATCTACACATTGAGCTACCATATAGTTAAACCATATTCACTTGGCACCCAATGTACATAGTAATAATTTTAATAAAAAAGGATAAAATATCTTTTAATAATTATGAACCATGATTTTTAAGGTAATAAGGACATTGGGGAGTGTTTTTTTGAAACAACCCCACATAATTATTCCTTATTAATATCCCCTTAGATATGTTAATTTTTTATGGTGTTTCTATAGTCTTTAAGGTATTATCCATTAAATCATCCATTTTTTCTATCTCCCTTAGTTCCTATTAGATATGGGGGTTATGAATATATGAATTTGATGATGATATCACAAAATCATGTTGGAATCATCTTAGAATAATGGATCTACTATGTGTGATGAATATATGGAATTAGGTAGTGATGAAAATTATTAGCTTTTAAACCATTCACATTATATATGCTTTTTGATGATTTTTTATTGATTTTGGGTAAATTAGATCAATATAGATGTTTATCATTTGATGAATAATATGGTTTTTGTTAATTGGATGTTATTGTTCCTTCAATGGATGATAAATATGTATCGGTTGTGTTTTCGACCCTTCAACAACACTTGTTATGTTTATAAATTTTTATATAAAATAGGATAATTATATTACATTTGTTAAATATTTTTGAAATAAATTATTTGTCATGTATAGGTTGGGTTATGATCCTGGGTTCTTGATTATAATCATTGTGGGGTCAATTAGTTCTATTTTATCAGGAAAAATGGGGTTAAATTCAACAACATGGTACATGGATTTTATGAAATTAAGTAAAATGATTGGTCTTTTTTTGTGATAGTGTTTTTTTCATGGGGATTTATATTCTGGTAAATCAAATTGATAATAATGTGTTCACAAAATAAGAGATTCACTATGAGGATATTCATTTACAAAAATTGAAACTTTTCCCCTGATATTGATTTCATGATTTCCCTATGACTTCATGATGGAGTATGGGTACTAGATTTGAAAACTTTAATCCAAATGGGTCTTTAGGATTGATATACATCACAAATAGTTATCATGTATTTTCATATGCTAGGATAATAAGGTATGGGGTAATTGGATCTTCCAAAGTGTTGAGAATATAGACGAGTGATTATGGGTGATTGGGAAATACTCCCTAATAATAATACAAGGAGGGTTGTGTGATTTTTTATTTGTGTAATAAATACCTTGGAAATCTCAAGATATTTTCATGAGTGAATTATCTAAAACATTTTAATTCTTTAATGGTGGATTATGTCCAATCCCTATTTTAATCATTAGTAGACTTCTGCGATGATGGTATCATTGGACCATATGTCTCCATTAAAGAGGGAATTTTCATTAGCTATAAGTAATTACTGATATATTGGTACTTAGTTTATATTGGTAGGTATGTTTAAGGGATTTAAATTATTTTAGGTGACTAATATATGGGGTAAAGGTTCTTATATTTGTAATAGGACTTGGTTAAGTGGGATTTAGAATCTGAGTATCATAGTATCTCAGTGAGTGTTTAAAAATGGAATTTTTTTCTTGTAAGAAACCAAGGTTATCTTGTAGTACACATTAGTACATTCGGGATTTTTACACACTCGATGATGTTTATGGTTGGTTGATATTTTAGTGAAGACCCTGGTGTTTGTTATGATAATTTCAATATTTTTATTTACTGTATATGAAATTGAATAGTTAGTTATCTCAATGTATCATGACTTACTTGTCTAATAATTTTAGAGTAGGGTGATCCTATTCATATTAGAGAGAAGTTGGTTTGGGTAAGAGTGAGTAGTGGGATGTAAGGGTGACTATAGATTTATTTTGGCGTAATTATGTCACGGTGTACTTAATTTGTATGATTTTAGAAAAGGGTTAGGACTTCTATAGTGTATACCATGTTTTTATGTTTTTTGTTATCCGGACATGGATATGATTATGAATGATATTGGGGTGATATTTCCACTCTTTTAGATATTTGGATTCCAAATGGTGTCATCAATGATTATAGTGACCACCAAGTTGGTATACCACTAAACATTAATTGGTGTCACCTGTGGTCAAACTGATAGTTATGTTGGGATTCCATTAAACATATTCATATATCATGGGCTTGAAGTACAGACAAATACATAGACTCCTAATAATATCATAGACTATAAAGACATATTAATACTCATTTCTATATCATGTTCTATATAGATGACTCATATACAAAGAGTGCTTGATATATCAGTGTTGTATATGCTGGTAATATACCAGGAATCACTTTTATATATTTCCATGGAACAGCTAGTCATTTATCAAGAGTTAAGATACCATTTGATGTTTTATTCTTTTTCAACCAATAAGGATTTTTCATCCAAGACCACAACAGCTGTATAGGATTTATTAATAACAATGTCTGGGTTATTTTTTACCTATGTAAGAGACATTATACATACATATGAGCTACTAGACCTGTATATGAGTCTTTAGAACAAGTTCGTGTGTCATTTTCGGACTCTATATAAGTATTTCCTTATAGTAAATAACGAAAATTCAAAAACTAATATTTATGAGAATTATAATTACAATATATTAATGAATTTCGGTCTTCTTCTATAAATTAAGTTTCATGATAATTAAAATATCCTTATCTCAGATAATAAATTGAATCATGTATAAAGTGACTCTATTTTTTGGGTTTTCTTAGAAGAAATACTTTCTAAAATCTACACTACCATGTCATTGTTCCCTATACATATGGTTAATTCAAAGGAGTTTAATGAAGTGGATTTATTTGAAGAAAAATGGGATGAAAAAACTAATTTATTTTGAGTGAATTGACTAAGATATTGGGTCAAAACTATAAATAATATTTAGTTTTAAAGAAATGTATTTCGTATAATGAATTATGATGGTTTTCAATATTTTCATTTGGAAATAAATTTCATTACTATTTTTATATAACAAATATATGAGGACAGAAATATATGATGTATATAAGTAATTTTATTTTTAGAAGAAGCATAAATATTATTTGTTATGAGAATATGTTGATAATATTGAAATTGTAGAATATATGATTGTTTTAATAGAGAAGGAAGAGGCATATGTTATAATTGTTTCATTAATCCTAAACCACTATGTTATGAAAATTTAAACTATTGTGAGGAGTATGGACATAATATTCCACAACATAATAATGGAATAATTTAATTCCAATATGTTGTTTTCTGAAGGCGACATTCGCTTTAATTGTGAGAAAACTAATCTCGTCAGAGGGTCTTTTTCAAAAGAGCTAGAGAATGGGAACAAGTGGGAAGACATAAATTATTTGATTCATTTTAAATACCCTCTAGTGTGAATCTGAAGAACATGATGGGATATCATGTAATCAGAGTCTGATAAAATGACATATAACCACTATGTGATAAATCATTAGGGAATCTATTATTAGGGGGACTAACTAATCCTGGAGTAGTGTAGGATTTCAAGTCCAAGCTGTAACGACTTGTATCCGGATCCCCTACACTGGTGCCCGGTACCCGGTTCGCCACATGACCTTGAGTGCATTTCCCTGAACGCCAGAGGCTGCCGACTAGAAGCGAGGGCCTTGGTGAGTCGATGGAGAAACTATGCCCTCATTCATTAAGGTATACAAGGTAATAAAACAACAATAATTAGAGGAAGTAGTAAACAACATTCCTAACAACAAAAACCAAACAGCAGAATCATTGTAGGTATATAACTATGATGACAATGATGCAGCAGGTACAACTATCTAAGGAAAACATAAAACACAACAATGTGTTGAAGTACAACTGAAACCAAGTGCAAAAGAAAAACAAAGTATGCTCTTCAGCATCATGAGCCATGGCTCGGTCCCATGCTCCTCAGCTCCTGGTGCAATCAAGATCCTGATGCATAAGGGCACTTGCCTTTGTCTGTACCTACAGCAACATAGTCTGCTTGGGCCCAAAATCATGCCCCAAATAGGGTGTGAGATACAATCCCAGTAGGCAATCACCCAAAGAGTTGTTCCTAACAGTCAATGAATAAATGGAATTAATAACACAAGAAGTAGTAAACAAAAAAGCACAAGCAGCTAGGATCCACAGTTCTAGCAAAAAAAGTACACAAGTATACAGCCATCAACAAAAGAAGAAATAGGTAACCCTCTGGGTAGCTCTCACAGTCTAACCCCTATGGTTCAACCTATCAGTACTATCAACCCTCTAATAAGAACACATAGTCTCACCCCTCTGGTTCAGCTACATAATTAAGCAGACTCTTTGGGGAAGAACTCACTGTCAATTCCCCCTATAGTCTCATATCGTGCTAAAGGCTCTCTATAGAAGCATTGAACATCAATTCCCCCTGTGGCCCGCGTCGTGGATCTACAGACTCTCTGGGGAAGCACTCAACGTCAATTCCCCCTATAGTCTCATGTCGTAATTAAAACACACTCTGGAGAAGCCCTTCCGTCAATTCTCCCTTTGGTCTACTACTATAGGTTCTTACAGTTCTGAATATAACTAAACATGATGCGCGTGTGTATCGTCTAAGTAAACCTCAAGAACTACATGGCTATCAAATAAGGCTCAACAGAAAATCAGAAGAGACAGTTCCACTATCCTACAATAAGGT
Source organism: Viscum album (assembly GCA_963277665.1). Classification (NCBI taxonomy): domain Eukaryota; kingdom Viridiplantae; phylum Streptophyta; class Magnoliopsida; order Santalales; family Viscaceae; genus Viscum; species Viscum album. Next base: position 150,349,045 of record OY728134.1, on the reverse strand, counting down.
ATGGAAACTGGAAAATTTCCCAACAGGAAAAACAAGCATGGCATAGCAACCTGAGCACAAAATAAATTACACTACACACAAGCAATAACCTCTACTACAACAATCAAGCAAGCAGACAAACAACAAGGGCCAAAAAGGAAACACGCAATACCCCATTCAAGGGTATTGGTTGAATTTGCACATAATATTCATCAACTTCTATAGAAAGGAACAAACCACCTACCTTGATCTGAGGAGATCGATATAAGTGAACCACGACGACAGATTCCCCTTGGAATGACGTAGATCTGAGAAAACGCACAAAACGCTCAACCTATGATGACATGGAAACTAGGAGGAATCAAAAAACAAGGCTAAATAATAAGGAAGAACTCACCACTGTGATTCCAACGCAACTGACCATGCTCGAATCGGAGAACGAATGGTGATGCGGGAGCCCGTCAAAGATCTGGTCGTACGGTCGCACTCGAACGGACGAAAACTGAAGAAGAAGACGAATTTGGGGTTTAGATGCAACCCCGGTCCATTTAATGAAAACAAAGAAAGTACACAGCATGTACTTCTTGAGTACATGACGTGTACTTAAATTTTTCCGTACTCTGAAATAACCGGCCTCCACCTCAGCCTTACACACTGTGTGTGTGGCCCGGGCATGGCCAGCACATGGCTTCGAGCCGGGGAAGAGTACATGGCGTGTACTCAAAAAGTACATGGCGTGTACTTCTGAAATTTCCAGAAAATTTATTTTCCTTAGAAACTCTAGAAAAAAGTAAAACATGCCTGAACGAAGATCTGAGTTCTTACAAACTTACCCCCTTAAAGAAATTCATCCCGGAATTTCCTGAATGAGGTGGAGAAGAAGAAACCCCAAACAGCTCTTGCCATTGCGATCGTACATCAGCCTCCCTCTCCCAGGACTCGTATTGTACTCACTCATGCTACCATAGCACTCGTACCAGAGGAACAAACCATCCACGGAGAACCTTCATACTATGACCGATAATCCGAATAGGATGCTCCTCGAATGACGCATCCTCTTCAAGCTCGACTTCCTTGGGCTGAAAGACCTGAGAAGGGTCTGAAAAGTAACGTCGGAGCTGAGAGACGTGGAAGACGTCGTGCATGGCCCAATTACTCTAAGGTAGCTTCAACTGAAAGGCGACCGGCCCCACTCTCTCCAAAACCTCAAACAGCCCGACGTACCGCGGTGAAATCTTACCCTGTCTCCAAATTCTTTTGTGTCCTACCCTCGGTGCGACACGTAGGAAAACCTGATCACCGACCTCGAACTCCAGAGGTTGTCTCTGCTGATCAGCATAAGACTTTTTTCAAGACTGTGCTATATCCATCCTCTTCCGAATCAGATCTATCTTCTCTGAAGTCTCCTGAACAAGACAAGGTCCCAGGAAAGCTGCCTCTCCTGCCTCCAGCCAGCATAAGGGTGATCGATATGGCCTACCATAAAAATCCGCATATGGTGCCATCTGAATGGTCGCCTGTAAATTGTTGTTGTAGGTGAACTCCACCAGAGGAATATACTTCTCCCAAGAACCACTAAAGTCTAGGATGCAATCTCGGAGCATATCCTCAAACACTTAGATCTTGCACTCGGACTAGCCATCGGTCTGGGGATGGTATGTTATACTCAAAAGTACCTGTGTACCCAAGGACTTCTGAAGTCCCTGCCCGAACCAAGAGATAAAGCGTGCATCACTGTCTGAAACAATAGAGCGCGGAACTCCATGCAGACAAATGATCTCTCTAATGTAAATTTGTCCCAAATAATTGACACTAATGTTTTCCTTGATCGGAAAGATGTGTGAAACCTTCATAAGCATGTCGACGACAACCCAAACAGCATTTTTCCCTCGAGGCGACCTTGGTAACCCGGTCACGAAGTACATCACAACATCTTTCCACTTCCACTCCGGAAGGAGTAACGTTTGTAAGAGCCCCACTGGTCACTGATGCTCTGATTTCACCTACTGACAAGTAGAACATCTCATGACAAAACCAACAACATCTTTCTTCATACCTGGCCACTAGTATTGGCGATGAAGGTCCTGATACATCATGGTAATGCCAGGATGAACTTCCCAAATAGAGGAATGTAAATCCTGTATCAGCTCCACGCGTATGTCAGCTGGCACCCATATGTGTCCTTGTAAATGAATGATCTCATTCTCGCCCACTATCCATACAGGAAGAGGGTCCTCTCCTAACACACTCTCCCGCGGGACAAAGCCTTCTGAGTCTGATAGCGGACTCATCCGTACCCGATCAAGTAGCGTGGAGGTAACAGCTGCAGAAGATAGAAAATTGTGCCCCCGTCTGTCATGCACCTCCAAATGCATCTCAAAGAACAAAGCCATCAGCTGCCACTCACTACTGGCCTCATGAACTTCCTGAATCTGAGTTCTTTTACTCAACGCGTCTTCCATGATGTTTCCCCTTCCCGGCATATAGGGAAGTTCGAAATCAAATGATTGAAGATACTTGACCCACCTGCACTACCTCAGATTCAGATCATGCTGAGTGAAGATATACTTGAAAGTCTTGTGGTCAGTGAAGACCACAAAGTGCTCTCACGGAAGATAGTGTCTCCAATAGCGTAAGGCAAGAACAACAGCTGCCAACTCCAGATTGTGCGTCGGGTAGATCCTCTCATGTGGCCTCAACTGTCGAGACCCGTACACAATGACTCCATCCCCCTACATAAGCACAGCGCCCATCCCAATACCTGATGCATCACAGTAAATAGTGTAGTTCATTCCTGGCTCCGGAAAGACTAGTATCGGTGCTGACTTCAACCTCTCTTTCAGATCCTGAAAGTCTGACACACAGGAATATGACCATAAGATATTTGCCCCCTTCTTGGTCAGACCTGTCAAAGGTACTACTAGACGAGAAAAGTCCAGAATGAAGTGTCTGTAGTATCCATCCAGCCCTAGGAAACTCTGTACCTCAAAGACGTTCTTCGGCTGATCCTAGAAAACTACATCTCTCACTTTCTCTGGGTCCACTGATACTCCTTCCTCTGAGATGAAGTGACCCAAGAAGTGAATCTGATCCATCCAGAAGTGGTACTTCAAGAGTTTAGCATAAAGAAGATGCTCTCTCAGTGTACTCAGAATGATCTCAAGATGTGTGGCATGGTCGTGTCGATTTTGAGAGTACACCAAGATATCACCCATGAAGACCACAACAATGGAGTCCAAGTAAGTATGGAACACTCGGTTCATCAGTGCCATGAAAACTACAGGCATGTTCGTGAGACCGAACGGCATGACTGTATACTCGTATAGAATATATCTGCTCCTGAAGGCTGTTATAGGTATATCTGATGGTCTAACGTGCAACTGATGATAACCAGACCTCAAGTCAATCTTCAAGAACACACAGACTCCTAGAAGCTAATCGAAAAGGTCATCAATCCGCGACAAGGGATATCGGTTCTTGACCGTTAACTGGTTCAGCTTCCAATAATCCACACAAAGCCAAAGGGTACCGTCTGCCTTCTTTACAAACAGAAAAGGCGAACCCCAAGGAGAAGTATTGGGTCGAACGAAACCCTTAGCCTGTAGTTCCTCCAACTGTTTCTTGAGCTATTGCAGCTTAGGTGTGGCCATCCTATAAGTAGGAATGGACACTGATGCCTCTCCTGGAACGAGCTCAATAGAGAAGTTTACCTCATGCTCCGGAGGCAAACCTAAAAATTCCTCTGCAAAGACATCACTGAAGTGATACACCACTGGAGGAAAGTCTAACTGTGGAGTCCCCTGATCATCTAGATAAATACTAGCAATCTGGGTTGTCACTCCTCCTAACCCAAGATGCCCGAGTCCCGCCCGACTCGCCTGAACATCCCATTCACCTCTATGAAGTAAAGATTCACCTTCTGGTGAAATGAAACTGACTCTGCGGCAATAACAGTCAACAACTACTTGGAAGGGAATCAACCAGTCCATGCCAAGAATGACATCATAGCCTGTCATCTCTAGGACATAGAGATCCCATAAAAAGTGATACCCTGCAACCTCGAGAGGGCACTCTCTACACTGGCGTACAATAAGTGTCCTCATTCCTAAAGGTGTGTCTAGTGTCAACGAGTCGGCAGAAGAAAAGACACAGAGTCCAAGCCTCTCCACAACAGCAACACAGATAAAGCTATGGGTAGAACCAGTATCGAAAAGGGCTGAAGATAAAACTGAGGCTACTAAAATCATACCTCGAATAGTAGAAGGGTCGGGATCCTGATCATGATAAGTCTGCTCCAAGGTGAAAGACTGGCTCATGTCGCGGCCCTAGCCCCTGGCTGACCACTCTGGGCTGAACCACTCTTCGGGTGCTAAGGAACTGATGGCTGACTACCAAGGCCTCGACCTCCACCTCGGCCCGAATGGCCAGAAGAAATCCAGTTCCCTGACTGGTGAGAAACTGGTGGTGCTGCTTCTGAATGAGGAGTCATGGAAGAACCCCAGTCACCTGCTGCTGGTGAGAAAACCTAGCAGAAACGCTGAAGGTGACCCATCATGCCGCAAGATAGGCACTCCATGGGGTCCCTCTGGCACTGCGGCCTCGTGTGCCCTGTCCGGCCACACTGATAGCATTTCACCTGGCTTCCTGATGATGTGTCTCGCTTCCTTGAATAACAGTGCATAGGATCCCTACGGTGCATCTTGCTGTCATCTGAGGGATGGTAAACTCTGGAAGCAAAACCGCCCTGGATTGCAGCTCCAGAGTCTCTCAGATTGTGATCTGCAATCAATGCCTGATTGGCGATGGAAGTAATGGAAGTCAGCTAGAAGATGTTCACCTATGAGCAGATCTCCCTCCTGAGTCTATCCTCAAACTTCCAGGACAAGAGCACCCCACACCCATCCCTAAGGGGTGTAAAACACTACAGCTTAGTGAAACGAGAGGAATACTCCATGACCGATAGAGTACCCTACTCTAAGCTCATGAACTATTGGGCTCGATCAGCCCTCAGGGTCTCCGGGTAGAAGTATTCATAGAACACGCACTGGAACTCCTCCCAAGTCATAGCCTTCTGTTGACCCTCTTGTGAGATCACATCCCACCACCTCTTGGCGGTGTCTCGGAGAATGTAGGTGGCGAGCTTGACCCACCTCTCTGGAGATGTCTCTAGATGCTCAAATATAGTCAGCATGGCTTCCAGCCATGACTCTGCAGCCTGAGGTCCTCCCTCCCCCGAGAACGTGGGAGGAGGATTCTGCTGAAAGACCCACTTCAAGTCTACCATAGATGAGGCAGGAGGCGGTGCTCCCTGTAAGGCCTGCATCATCCTCATGAAACCTTCTCTGAACTACGCATCAGCGCCTGCAACTGGTACAACAATAGGTGCCAAGGCTGGCTCGGCTGGGGGATCGACAAGAAGTCCCTGATCAGTCATATCGGGTGTCTGATCACTGCCCGATGACAGATGTATGGCCGGAGGATGTCTCAGAGGTACAGCTCTTGAAAGATCAAAAGCACACCTTAGATCAGGAAAACAAGGGCAGATAACACAAAAGGTAAAAAACACGAATAGGGGAAGAAAAACACAAAAGTTTACAAAACTCAACTACACGGCATGTATAAAAACTACACGGTGTGTCTTCTAAAGCTACTAACATGGGTGTGTACTCCTGCCCTACAATTCGTGTACACTTCAAACAACACGGCGTGTTGACCTCCACACACGGCGTGTACATGAAACTATTCCCCCGTCAGAGTCTCCTTACACGGCTAACCCACACGGTCCGACTCAACCCCAGACTACACGGCGTGTTCGAAACAAACACGGTATGCACTAGAAAAGGCTTCGACGGTCTGTGATTTTGAGTACACGGCCATCTACACAGTTGGACCTTATACGGCATGCTCCGAATAAGCACGGCGTGCATAGGCGAAGGCGACACCGTCCTCTGTTGTTCGTGACATGGTCGGGTACCTAGGCAAGACTACACGGCATGTTTTGAACAAACACGGTGTGTGTAAAGGAAGGTAACATCAGCCCTTGTTGTTCGTGACACGGCCGAGTACCTGGAAAAGACTACACGGTGTGTTCCCTAAGGTCATGGCATGTTCTACCTGAGCTTCCCCGGCCCATGTTCTTAGTGACACAGCCGGGAACATGGCTCCAAACATACACGGTGTGTACCAATCGTACACGGAGTGTTCCCAAATTTACTCCCACGACACCGTGTTCTGCTCACACGGTTAGTGAAACGGCCTGAAAATTACACGGTGTGTGTCCAAAAAGTACACGCCATGTATTCTGGGTTTTTTTGGGAAATAGCTCAAAACTGCGCAGAGTTCTAGAAACACTAAAAACAAGGGAAAAAGATGCCAATTTCCGATCTGTGAGGGCCCATAACTCCTCAAGAACCAAAATTTGGTGTTTACTTTAAACAAAGAACAAAAAAAATCTGTTTTCTAACATAACAGTTGAGAATCTATCAAGCAACTATCACAATAGCATGAATAATCTACCCAAGTTCTATCACAACAGCATGAAATCACTAATTCACCCTAGATGGCATGGCAAGAATGCATGGAAGATGATTCCAACAAGTGTTTATATGATGCATGAGATGGCATACCCTCACCTCATAGGTTTGCGACAGAAATAGAACCGAAATGTCAAAACAATAACCACAAAATTCATGCGAATCACTCTAGGTGAAAACATATCAACCATAAAACTCAAAACCAGCAAACTTCAGTTAACGAGGTAGTATGGCCTTTCCCTGTACACGGGTTAGCTACTCCCGAGCATAGATTAATACCAAGTACTGAATCCATCATATCCCTAGATAAAGTCTCCAAATAGTAAATCAAGAGAAAAGAACTCCTTTGATACCACTTTGTAACGACCCGAATCCGGAGCCCCTCCACTAGTGCCCTGTACCTGGTTCGCCACATGAACTCAAGCGTGTTTTCCTAAAGGCCAGAGGCAGCCGACTAGCAGTGAGGGCCTTGGTGAGTTGGTGGGGAAACTATTACCTCATTCAGTAAGGTATACAAGTTAAGAAAACAACAATAATCAGCAGAAGCAGTAAACAACATGCATAACAACAAAAACCAAACAATGGAAGCATTGTAGGTATATAAGTATGATGAAAATGATGCAGCTGGTACAAGTATTTAAGGAAAATAGCAAACACAATAACGTGCTGAAGTACAACTGAAACCAAGTGCAAAATAAAAACCAATTAAGCTCCTTAGCATCGCAAGCCATGGCTCGGTCCCATGCTCCCCATCTCCTGGTGCAATCAAAATCCTGAAGTAGAACGACGCTTGCCCATGTCTATACCTGCAGCAACATAGTCTGCTTGGGCCCAAAGCATGGCCCAAATAGGGTGTGAGATAAAATCCTAGTAGGAAATCACCCAAAGATGTGTGACTAACAGTCAATGAATACTTGGAATAATAAAACAAGAACCAGTAAACAGAAAAGAACAAGTAGCTACGATCCACAGTTCTAGCAAACAAAGTACACAAGTAAACAGACAGCACAAAAAGAAGAAATTGGTAACCCTCTAGGTAGCTCTCACGGTTTAACCCCTATGGTTCAACCTATCTGTACTAGGAACCCTCTCGGAATCACACACAGTCTCACCCCTCTGGTTCAGCTATGTAATTAAGTAGAATCTCTGGGGAAGCACTCACCATCTATTACCCCTATAGTCTCGTATCATGCTAAAGGCTCTCTGGGGAAGCACACAACGTCAATTCCCCATGTGGCGTGCGTCGTGGATCAACAGACTATTTGGGGAAGCACTCAATGACAATTCCCCATATAGTCACGCGTCGTAATTAAAAGACACTCTAGAGAAGCCCTTCCGTCAATTCTCCCATTGGTCTACTACTATAGGTTCTCACAGTCCTGAGTATAACTAAACATGTTACGCATGTGTATAGTCCAAGTAAACCTCAAAAACTACATGGCTATCAACTAAGGCTTGACAGAAAATCAAAAGAGACAGTTACACTATCCTACAACAAGGTATGGAAACTAGAAAAATACCCAACAGGAAAAACAACCATGTCAAAGCAACCTGAGCACAAAATAAATTACACTACACACAAGAAATAACCTCTACTATAGTAATCATGCAAGCAGGAAAACAACAAGGGAAAAATAGGAAACACGCAATACCCCATTCAAGGGTATTGGTGGAATTTTCACATAATATTCATCAACTTTCTACAGAAAGGAAAAAAACCACCTACCTCGATCCGAGGAGATCGATATAAGTGAACCACGACAACAGATTCCCCTTCGAACGATGTAGATCTAAGAAAACGCACAAAACACTCAACCTACGATAACATGGAAACTAGGAGGAATCAAGAAACAAGGCTAAAGAAGAAAGAAGAACTCACCGTTGCGATTCCAACGCAACTGACCGTGCTCGAATCAGAGAACAGATGGCGAGGTAGGAGCCCATCGAAGATCTGGTTGTAAGGTTTCTCTTGAATGGACGAAAACTGAAGAAGAAGATGAATATGTGGGTTAGAAGTGACCTCGGTCCGTTTAATGAAAAAAAAAGTACATGGTGTGTACTTCTTGAGTAAACGGCGTGTACTTTAATTTTTCCGTACTTCGAAATAATCGGCCTCCACCTCAACCTTACACACTATGTGTGTGGCCTAGGCATGGCCAGCACATGGCTTCAAGCTGGGGAAGAGTACACGGCGTGTACTCAGAATGTACACAGCGTGTACTTCTTAAAATTACAAAAAAAAATTATTTTCCGTAAAAACTCCAGAAAAAAGGAAAAAATGTCTGAACGAAGACCCGGGTTCTTATACAAGACCTTAAAATCCATGTGTTATTTGTTATTTTATTTAATAAATCATTCTTTTATGATTGTAAAAACACTATATAGAAAGTATTGACACATAAATAAATAATAGATATTGCATTAAAAATGAATAATTACTAAAACGAAAATGAGGTCATTGATCTACTCCCTTACAATATTACTAATCCACTAAACCTAGACACCACAAAAGGAATTATGTCTAACTAGGGAAATACTTATGGATATTTTTTTATGATATATCAATATCTCAATAAAAAACACAGATTTTAAGATCTTATTGATAAGCTTCAAATAAATAAATATTCTCCCCACTACGTAAAGCTGAAGTAGAGGCTTTAGAAACAAATCTAATGAATATGAATAAAAGGGAGGGAAATTGGTTAATAATATTCTACATTAAAAATAAAGATATATCACTACATGGATTTTGTAAATGTGATAACTATTTAATGACCAAATATGTTGATAATTATTTTGGTCAAGAAGATGGTCCAAATGTGGACAATATGAGGAATATAAATACCTCAGCATAATTTAATACCTTAAATATGGTGTTAAAGATAACATTAAGAAATTTCCTATATAAGTGGTCAATTATAAATTAGGTTTTATGAAAAAAATAATTTTTAAGGGTCCCAGATGGATGTGGAATTTGAAGAAATAAAAAATGTACTATCAAAGATATTTTGAAAGTGGATTTCTCTCATAGAAATTTTGGAAGATATGGAACAAGTGATAAAACATTTAAATAAAATTTCCTTTGTTTAAGAGGTAATAAAAAGGTATTTTTTGGGGGAGGTGGGGTATAAAATAAAATTTATTGAAGATATCCATTCATTTTTGCAAATCCAAAACGTAACTATCAATATATATGCTTGTAAAATTTAGGATCAAAAGGAATAAAATATATTTATTAAAGTTTATAAGAATTTTGAAAATATTCATAAATAATAAAATAGGATATGGATGTGGGATTTAGAAGATATTTTGATATCAGTCAATGATGATCATTAATCCATCGACATAAATTTACTTGATCATGATGTAGGATAATGAAATATGGAACAAGCATGAGTTGGAACATTCCAAAGGGCTTAAAAGAGAATTGTAGTAACACTAGATTCTAATGAGAGTTATGGATCTAATAAATCTCATATTAGCAGTAATAAGAGCATGAAAATACCTTTTATCAATTTTAAATAGGCACTTTTAGTAAGTTAACCCATTTCTCGAAAACTAATTCTTGTTTTAATGGTTTTCACCTAAATTTATGCATTTAAAATAAAACTATTGGAATACATCGGTAGAGTAAAATTATGAAAAATTCACCCTCACATCAAGGGATAATAATAAAATATTTATTAAAATATTCCTCTAAATATGATCTATAAATGTTACCAATTACACTAAAAATGATTGAAGAAAATCTTTCCAAACTACCTCAAAATGGAAGATATTTTTTTCTGTAAATTATTTAGGTGAAAAGTTTTAAATTTTGAACACAATATTAATATATTTGGAAGATACATGAATTGTGGAGAAAATAGGGATTGAAGCTTATATGAATAATATTACTTTAATTCGAAATTATAATTCACAGAAAAATAAAATATGTACAGCAAGAATAGATTTAATTTACACAGGGAACTTTTTTTCTATTATATAAAAGGTATCTAAAACATTGAGGAGTGTTGGTTTGGGATAATTAGTTAACATTAATTTTACAAAATTGGAAAAAAGACACAACATAAAAAAATAGGTAATCAAAAAAGGAATTATTAGGAAAAATGAATATTATGAATTTTTATCAAAAGAATGAAGGTAAAAAACACACCAATGAAGTAAAACAAGAATTTTGTAAAGCTTGTTTCATCAATGATGGTACAATATTTCTATTTTTGGGAAACATATCTACACTATGGACCATTTTAAATGGGGAATAGAGAATATAATTAAAAAACATGGATCTTAAAAGCTAATCAATTTAGGTGAGAATTAAGAATATTAAATTGATTGAAGATATCCCAAATGATGATGTGAAGTAATTGTCTAAATATCTTCAAATAATGTTTTTTAAGAAACCATATGGATGTTCAAATAAATCTAAATATATATAAAGTGAATTATTTAACATTTGGATAGATAAATTAAATATGGATAAAAAAGATGTGAGAACAAGAACGTACTGAAAGAAAACATGTTTTTTCACATGAATAAGAACATTAATTTCAATAGAGGATTTCTATGATTGATTACTCACCAAACCACGCAAAAATATATAGTAGGGTAAAATAATATAGTCTTATTTATTGCATTTGTATAGAAATCATGACATCTCAAAAGGAAATAAAAAAGGTGATATTAGAAATTAGTTAACACTCCATCAGATGAATGGTATTTATTTGAAAAGGTAATCAATCCCCTTTGGTATAAGGAGGTAGCTAAAAATAGAATTAATATCATACATTCCACACAAGTTTAGAATTATAATAAAATTATAACTAATATAATGATCTGTACCTATATAAAATATTAAAAAAAAGATATTAGTTGAGAGATAGTTCTCTACTATGCGTCTATTCCTGATGCAAAATTAAATAACCTCTTTTTTCACATAACATTTTTACCATCTATAATAACATATTGAGAATTTTAGGATTTAAAATGAATATTTAGTTATAGGAGGTGTTAAGTACACTATATTATAAAATAATCTATCCCATGGAGCTTTCGAACAACCATGCTGATTATATGAGTCTATCCATTGTGGTTGAGTTACTAAGTAGAGGTAAAATTGTAAAAATATAGGAAAATTCATGTAATCTAGAATTTACAGAGAGAAACATAAAACTAGAGGTTGTGTTATCCTAATTAAATTATTCCATTTTTTATGTCTAAAATATTCTTTTAAAGGGTGAGTTATGGTTGATGAAAATATGTGATATCTATGGACTTTAGTTCTTTAACATAAACATTTAGATTGGTTTTTTGAGATTAAGTCACGATTCATGCTTCTTTAAAAATATATGCGTTCAAACCCAAAATTGAGAAAGTGGATTCTATATCATGTGTTAAATAAATTTATAGGCACCATTGATTATTTTCTGAAATTATTCACTTTTAATACATTAGTAGTTCCCATATAGAAGTGGATTTGAGTAACTAAAGGATAATCTATATGTTATCATGGGAATCCATCATTCACTCAACATGTCGATCAAGATAGAATTACTAAAAATAGTGGATAATAAATTTCTTCAAACAATGAAATAAATAATAAGTAGCGATTAATTAATTTTATTATAATAAATTTCATTTATTGTGAGTATGTTTGAGAAAAATTTGTTGAATCACAAATATTAACATAGATGATTTCTGTTTTTTCCAAAAAAAAATCGTTGATTGATTTCCGCATGTGTGGATTTAATTTTCTATCAATCGAGATAGAAACCATTATTAATGAGATGTTGATAGTATGTGTTTATGAGATGATGTGATGATAATTGATATGTTTCCTATGATAAACTGGAATATGAAATAATTTGAACAGATTGAATATAATAGCTGGATAGATACATGTAGAATCCCATTACTTATGATGAATGTTCAACTAATCTAAAGGTCATAGAAATTAACTAAATCATTGAGATTCCCTCCCAAAAAATTTTATAATAAAGGGTGAAATTAAGTGAGTTAATGGGGATGTTGATGGGTATGATTTTGGTTCATGAATATTTAAATATTTGAGGGTGATTGAATGTTATATGGTAATGTAGAAAATATATAATTCATAGAGTATGAGTAATTTAAAAAAAATATTTTGTCTTCATAATTGTCACCTAGAAACATTGTATGAGTTATTTCATAGATTTTTTAAATTTATTTGACTCTAAAGTTGATTCATTTTAGAGTCAATAGAAGTCCTCTAAATTACACTGTATGAGTTGGCACGACATTAATATATATATCTGTATGATTCATTAAAGACCACCAATGATTCTTGAAGAAATGAGGGAAAATTCATGATTTATATCAGAAAATAATATCAAGTTTAGAACTAATTAAAAGTCATAAGACATGCATACAATTCTTTAGAAATTGTTTATATGTCCATTTTAGAATCTATATGAGTCATTGCTTATAGAAAATATGGAGAATTCCAGAATAAATTATTATAGATAATAAAAATTAAAATAAAATGAATTTTTGAAACATTGACCATATATTTAATACCATTATCATTTAATTATCATGATCAATCTCGATATAATGAATCAAGTTGAATTTGATTCATTTTTTTGACTATTTTATAAGATGAGATCCATACTTCATGACCCTCCACATTACCATTGTATGATACCCACTTAGATAATTCAAAGGCGTTTAGTGTAGTATATTTCATAGAAGCATTATAGGATAGAAAAACCCATGTTTTTTTATAATTGAACAAGATATTACATTATTAAAAACTATAAATATATACAATTTTTGAAAGCGATAATCTCATGTGGTGAATTATGAGTAGTATCCATAAAATCATATAGAAATTATATGCACATATCAATGAATATAAAATTAAAACTAGCAGATGAATAGGGGATTAACATGGAAACTATTAATTTTTTATGAAAAGAATCTTGTTGAAGATGTTAGAAGATCCTGATACAACTATAATAAGAGAATATTTCCTGGAATTGAGGGACATGAAGTAGGCCTATAATATTACATTATTTTTGAAGTTGTTAAACTGTATTTTTTCATATCAAAAATTGAGGAAGTGCATATTAAGTTTCATCAACGTGAAGTGCGAGGAGTAATCAAAGCCCTACAGGGTTATTTATTAAGTATTTATTCACCAATTATGTGAGTTATTAAATAAAGTATTTAGATTAAGATATAAGATATGGTAAAGGAAAACTTAAACGAATCTATTTACTTTGTGATGCAGTATAAGGAACCTATTCTGGGACTCTTAAGCACATTATGGGACATTAGTGAATTATAGTCTGACACCATAAAGTGTAGACACATTACATTAAATAGTGGAAGAATCTTTAATTAGTTTGACTAACCTATCATGAAAATGCAATAGATCTTATTTAATCCATTATTTGGGTAAGGATGAGAGTTAAAAGGATGGGATCTAGAAAATATATGATCTATTTCATTACATCAAAAGGTAATATTACTAAAAATAATGGGAGACCATTATTTAACCCATCCCACTTTTAGTGGTCAACTAGTCTTGGGATAGAACAGTTATATTCCATGAGTCCTTATTATACAATGATAGAATGGACCAATAATATACCAATACTCTTTAATATATTTTATCATTTATATACTAGTCGTATATCATGAATCCTTTCTATATCATGGAGTAGAAAAAAATATTCATGGGGCTCCTTTCCATCACGAGAATTTATTTTGAATAAAACCAAAATTTATTTATTATTGTCCAAACAAGGAAGGATTAGTTGTCAAGGAAAATTGGCTAACACATTATTAACATACAATATATCTTATATATATTTTTGTCAACACTATTATTTCACATGTGTGTACACTGGTATATTAAAACATATATTAACTTCCTAATTTTTATTTCCATACTAAGATTTATTCTTCACACCATGCACATGAATCTTAATCAATTTATTAGTTATATATCTAATATTCGGGTCCACCCATTTGTATAGTAGTGGATATTGGTTGGGATACATGATGGCGTTTATAGTTGGGATAAAAGAGTGAATCAAGGTTATGATAGAGCCTGTTAGTGTATTTTTTTTATTTCTATATTCATTATGAATATCCCAATGGATGAGCTCATTGATGTATGTGATGTATTTCGTACATATTAAATTTATATTACCTTAGTGAAAGTTACATTTTTTAGGTTTATTTTATCTATAATTCCATATAAAATAATGATATTCTATTTTTGGTGATGTTTTTCTATTTATCTATTATTAGTTTATATGATACTAAGAGTATCTTATCCCCAACAGTTATCATAGAAACTCTATTAGTCAGTAGCCTTTGTAATATAGGGAGGCATGACTAAGGTCTTGCAAAAATATATAATCAGTCACTATATGTGTGGTTTATAGTAGGGTGTTATAGAGTGATATCAGAGCCTTTTTAGATTTATTTTTATTTGTGGATTCCAATGATAGTGATACAGTTTTTTAGATATTGGGAAATATGAAGGGTTTATGTTTTCTGAACACATATCATGTTATGGTAACAAGTTACCTTGGTTATGTTGATGTTGTTTTTGTTTTCACTATAATAGTTAATATTTTTTCAAGTGTGATTATACAGTTATTTGATTTATTCTATTTAATTTAATCAAGGGGTGGAAAGATGTATGTATACATACATCATACAAGGAAAATAGGATTCCAAAATATGTGCATGACTTCCTATGATTGGGGTATGGTTTTGGAAATTTAGATAGGCCATTGAGATTTTTT
The DNA here is from genome assembly GCA_963277665.1 of Viscum album. Lineage (NCBI taxonomy): Eukaryota > Viridiplantae > Streptophyta > Magnoliopsida > Santalales > Viscaceae > Viscum > Viscum album. The sequence goes on along the minus strand of OY728134.1, from coordinate 150,333,732 downwards.
TGATAAAAAATAAATAAATGGAAATGTTTGGAAAATGTTATTAATTAATTAAGATATTCTGAATAATTTATTTATTATTATCTTGGGAAAATAAAAATAATTTATGATTTTATGTCATGTTTTATAATCTTTTTATGATGATAGAATCATTATGTGTATTGTTATATGATATACTTAGTGGGTAGTTTTTTAGAATTGGTTCCATTTTTTATGGATTGATTCGAATAAGGTAATTCTTAGATAACGGTTCAGAAAGTAAAAGTATTCATTGGTTGATTAAATTAACTTTATCGGGAAAACTATATCATATAGGGGTGTTTGTGTTATGGGGATGTTCGGTAATAATAGTTATGAATATATTATCATTATTTTTAAATAATTCAATTTGTTATGTTATTAACCTTGTTATTTTTCCATGTGATCTTAGGTATTCAAGAATAAATCTAGTTATTAATCCATATTTAATATATATGTGGACACTATAAAATTTATTAATGATGTTTGAATGATGTGTGTCCACATATTTGGTTCTATAATGAATAACATTTTGTGTGACTCAAAAATTAAATTATCGTTAGTGTTTCAGTGTAATGAGGATTAAATTCTAGTAATTCATGGTCATGAGTTTCCTCATGTAATCCTAATACTATTGAGACAATACACATGGCATAATTGTTTGGGGATTGTTAAAATTTAATAGTAATGTATAGATACTCTCAAATAAATATTAATTAATATCAAAGGGGGATAAGAACACTTGATGGGGTTTTTGTAGCTTTCTCTATTCTAATAAGTAGGGGATTGATTCATATGTGACTTCCAAGGAGTAACTAGGGTAAAAATAATTGAATATAAGTTACATGTGAGGTTTATTATTTAGTATGGTGTTTTTATTATAGAATATATATTGGTCCCAGAAAATAATATGGGTCATAAGAACTTCGGGGATATAGTAGGCTTGAGATAGATTCTTAAAAACATAAATTTTCTTTTGAACTAGATTTATGTCAAGGGGATCCATTACATTTCATTAATGAATCATATGTTTGTTATGATTCAATGTATTAAGATATGGCTGATATGATCTATGAGAATATAATGTGTTTGTGTCTAGGATTGTATAATATGATATTTTTAATGTATTCATATTAGAGTTATGATGGAACACCATAAGAATGTTTGAATCTCTCTATATGTAATATATTTAAATGAATAGAAATATGAGGTTCACTTGATCATTAATTAATTTCTCTACTTCAAGGATGCCAACATGAATTTGGTGTTGTAATGATAGTACTTTAGTGGGGAAGGTAGCTGTGGAGTATGACACCATGGTGTCTTAAACAATAGAATAATATATAAGACGAGTTTTCTAGAATATAATTATAATGGATCATGGGAAAAAATACCCGATTAGTGATGGGATTAGTTAAATCCAACACTCATAGAGAAAAGATAAGGGAACCCTCTTGACAGTGACAATACAATTGATTTTTTGAGAGTATAACAACCTAAATTGATGTTTATAATGGGATAATCACATGTATTTATTATATAAATTAATAATATCGATATGGAATTCATGTATTGTTGATTTAAATTTAAAGAAGAATTTTATATATAATCTAATTGGGGGTATCCTTTCTATCATCATGGTAAATTAACATTTAGTATGAAGAGTTATGACAATCATAATCAAATAGGTGGGTGGTTGAGATATGACCCACCCATTCCAATGAAAAAAAGAAAAAATTCATTTCGTAATAGAGTGGATACCATATATATATTTATCTTTTGGTGTTTGTATAGTGTCTGTACATTTGGTAAAGTCTCAATGAATTATTTGATGATTAATTTGAAAGGAACTCAAATAGAGAGAATGAAAGTTATCGTCTAAAAACCGAATTGAGGAATTAGGTTATCATGAGATTGTATCAATGTATAATATTATGAAACATAAATGGATTCAGGTGGGAATATATAAGTTAATACATCATTTATCAAGGAAATAATATGTCATAGTTAATCGTGTAATATGGTATTATATAATCCACACTAGTATATTCTTAACGTATCCTAGTAGTGAAGGGCCAACAATTAATTTCCATTCTATTTTTGTATGAAGCTGATGATATGGAATGAAATATGTTATTTAAAACATAATTGAATATATTTACCTATTATAGTGTGGTTTTAAAAAAATATGATTATTAGGATTAGGTTTTTGGGTTATAGAATCATATCATGTTCAAAATCAGAATGGATTTCCAATATCATATACCCCCTAATGGATTAAAAGTAAAGAGTTATTCATAAAGGATTCTCATGAGAAAGAATCTATATGGTTGGTCATTTATAAAAATATTTTCATTTCATGTTAATGAAACCATAAAAAATAGATAATATGAAAATTAAATTAAGTGTAAATTTAAATTTGTTGAATTTTAATTTGAGGAAGGGTGTTTTGATCATGTTGCAAAGTTTTTATTAATATTTTTCAGTTGTGTGTTTATGTATAAATATCCTATAATATGATTTTTTTGTTTATTGTATTAAAAGTGTAGATAGTTGGCTATTGTAGATCACTTGAAACCTATTATTAACTAATCAGATAGAGAATGTAGGATTTGGGATACTATGTGGATAGTGCTGATTCAATACATTACTAAAATAATATATAATTTTATATAAATATATTGGTATATCCATGTTTTGATTCTTATCAAACAATTAATTTTATGTAATTAAGAGATACAAGGAGTTCCATTAAAATAAATCCTCTGATTATTTTGTATTCATTAAACCCCACATTGAAATTTCTTGTATCACATAGTGTATTTTGATATTTTTTTAGTCTTGATACTATCTATCCTCCCTAAATAAATCACAAATTGTCTATGTTACTCTAGGATTAAATAGTTTTGAATTTATTAATTTTATGATTATTCCAAAAAATCATGATGGAATTATACAAAGATATAGGGGATCCTAGGAGTGATGGATAGAGGGAATCAATTAGTGATGAATACGAGCAATTATTTTTCATTTATATTAAGGTAATCTATCTTGTGAACATATTTGAGAATTATGGTTTAATGTTTTCAAATTAAAATATTATTATGTTATAAATGTTTTGTTTTTTTCTTGTTTTTATTTTGGAAAGGGTTATCGTATGACCTTTGGAACGTTTTTTATTATTTTTTTATTTTACTAAATCACTTGGTTTGTTTTTTAGAGATTTATATCAAAATTCATAATTTAAAGATAATATTTATACAATTTATAATCAATTAAATGATTATTATATATTTATTTAAGAAAAAAAGTGTCATGTGTTAATAGTGGAAGGATTATATTATTCAAAATAATCATAATAAAAAAGGATAGCTCTGATAATGATTTAGAGAGTCCTTATGATATTAAGATATGTACTTGATATATATAAGTGATGGTTAATACATGAATTGAGGTTTGAGATTGGGTAACATGATGTGGGGTAAATGTATTATTAAATTATGTTTTTGAATATGGGTTTTCTTTATTGACTTGAATGGATACCCATTCAATTTTAGTTATTTCAATATTTCTTAATGAATTCATCACCATGGATTGTCAGTCGAATCATTGAGTTTCTGACCAAAAATGGATCTTTATAATGGGTATGTTCTACGTATATCCTATGATAGGTTTATTTAGGATATGGAAAATATTTTTTAGGGATTGAATCACCCATAGTGTTGAAAATATGGTAGAGAGCTCATGAATTATATGGAAATAATCCCAAGAAAAAAATAAATAGATTGATACGTTTTCTCCTCATATAAAATACAACATCTAAGGATTAAGTAGTTCCCTTTTATTTGGATGACCCATATATTTTATATTTTCAATTTTAATGCATATTGAGTATAGAAATGTGTGCTTGGTCCTTGGGTTTCTAATGGAACATATATTTTAGAACTTAATTTAAATACATTGTATATGTTTTATGTTATTAATAATAGTTCTGAAGAGTTTGTGGAAGTTTCTAATATGTTTAAAATCTTATTTGAAGTGTTTATGATGAATTTATAATGGATGGAGGTAGTAAAAATGTTCCATGTATTTTATTAAATGAATTCTAATTTTTATCTATGTTAAGATGTTCATGGTCGATGAAATGCATGGGGTAGATCTACTTTATCATAGTTAACCTAGAACATGCATGAAAATTAATTCTTTATGACAGATGGTCATGTAGTGAATTTTATTCTTTATAGGAAATCCAATACTGTTAACTTTTTCATGCAATTGATTTATCCATAGACAGTTTCATTTTCAAGAAGTCATATTATCATTAATGTGTTTGATCTCTAAGATCAATTAACATGGTCCATTAGTTATTCATATAATATATTAACATGTGTTTTCTAATATTCTTATGCCTCATGGTTAATAAAAATGGTAATGTGGTCAATTTACAACATGGTCTATAATTTTCCTTATCATATAATCGATCCAATACATGCAAATAAATTTAAAAACAAAAAATTGAAAATTAAGATTCTGAGTTTTAACTATCTGAAAATTAAACATACATTATATTATTTAAGGATTATTCCTCTTGTATTTAAAATTAATAAACACCTATAATATTTTGCAATTCATTTTTTAATCGGAGAGAATCTATACTCGAATTGGGAATGAAGAATATCATTGAATGATAGTAAATGACATTTATTTATTCTCTGTTTTTTATTAATGTTTTATTTTTTGATGATAAAATTTTATCAAAATTTTCTTAACATCATTAGTATTATAAATTCCATGATGTATGCCTTCAACGAGAATTATTTAAGGAAGATGAGTATGTGGATATTACTAATCAATATATTTTATTATTTTAAAATGGAGTATTTATAATTAATTATCTTGTGATTAAAGATGAAGTGAGATGATTCAATCTAAGATACTTTATGTATGTTTATATAAAATCATTTTCTTCACTATTATATACTAAATCACTCAAATTGAAATTGATAATGAGTCAGGCCCCCAAGTAGAAATACTATGTGATTTTTTATATAATGTATAAAAACATTTATGTATATTTTGGTGTATTATTTTTTATGAGACAGATCTTAAGGTAAAATAATGTAATGTATTTTTTTGTAATAGTATGTGGAAAATGATGATATTAATTTGGATTAGTGATAATGATTCAGGTGATTTTGTTATGATTTAGGGAAAATAGATAAGTTCTTGTGGGATACTGTATGAAGTATGAGGGTTCAAAATTAGTAGTTTTTTTCCAATAAAATAAGACAAATGAGAAAAAAATGAGAAATGGAAAGATAGTTGGAAATTGGGGAATTTTCAAGGCAAAAAATGTTATGGACAAATGGGATTAGAGAACCTGGGGAAATCCTACATACTAAAATTTTATTTGAAATTAAATTATATAATGAGAAAAAAATTATATTAGGATATTAGATATTATAAAATGTTATTTAATAATTCTTAGGGACCTAGGTATGAAAGGAAAAATAAGGAGAGAGTATGTGTAGTCATGATTTCATTCAAGACCAATAAAAATAGAGAAAACACTACAGATCTCAGATAACAATAACAAGAGAATAGATTCAATCATGTATTCAGGAGATAGATCATTATAGTGTTAAGGCTAATAATGATGAATGAGTAGGCCATAATTAGTGAACAAATCCCATTTTTTAAGATGAAATGATGAGAAGATATGAAAAAAAATTACTAATAGACATATTTTATGTTTCTCATTTATTAATTTTTATTATTAAATAAGTGAGGAGATACATGATATAACATATCATAGGAGCTTGTTGGTGAGTTACACAACCTAGTAACCTCATTCTCTATATGTTTTTTTGAAGTTGATATGTGATTTGTAACTATGATACAAGTTTAATTCCTTGAGATATGTTGAGATTAGAAGAAGATAATATTTAGTTGAATTAGGTATATTACATTGATCTAAAAAATAAAATATAGAGTTTTTTTGTATATATCAATGTATAAATTCAAATTAAAACATAGATATATATGGTGGGGCACTATATAAAATATGTGACTCGGGGTATATAGGGATGTCACAGTGATACTCAGTTAATATTGTGAGAAGATGATGGATGATATCATATATGAGGAGTGCATTTTTTGTCTAGTGGGACTTTGGTAATGTATGTGTGAGAATCACACCCCTATATAGTCACATCTCAAATAATATAGAATTATTTATTGGGGAAAATAACAAATCAAGGAATGGAGTAGGTATTTGTACCAATAATTATAAAAATATTGTACTTCCTTTACCATCATTACATTCATACATGTGGATGATGGTTTCGTAGAGGAATAATAAAATAGGGTCATATGATTTAACAAAAACAAGGGTAAATTTTCATAGTCTTTCCAAGAGAGTTTAAAATTTGGAAAAAATAAACACCTAATTCAACCCCACCCTATCTCATGTTTCTCCATCAATTCTATTAGGAATTTATATTTGTATCAGTGAAAAGGAGTCCATTGAGTAGAACTATTTTTATGTTCCAATAAATTCCATTTGATAATATGAAGAAAAAAAATTGATATTTTTTATAGCCACATATAGATTGTTATTTATCTATAATTGTTAGTATTAAATCAAAAGTCTCTACAATGACATTGAAAAAAATAAAAAATGAGACTAAGAGGGAAATAAAAATAGGAAATATGGAAAGGGATTAAAAATATAAATTTGAATAAGGTTTTGAGTTATTATTACATGAATCTAAATTTAATGATCCTATTGCTGATATGTGTTCATGTTGTAGAGAATAATAAATGATCAAAACAATTATAGATTTTTAATCTCATGTCTATTTTTATCTAATATATGTCCCTAATAAAGTTATTACATTAATAGTTTTTGTAATCAAGGAACTAGTTGACGAAAAATCATAGCTATATGAAGAATATAATAACATGGAGAATGAATTATATAATATGTTAGGGGATGAAACATCCCGTAAAAACTTTTAAAATTTTTAGGAGAAATAACCACAAATTTCAATAACAACCTTTCTCTAATTGTTATAAAATTGGAATGAAAAATTAATCAGAGTAATGATGGTTTTTTTATTGATTTATTCCATGAATTAGAGAAACTGTATATAATATCAATGATTCCCATTATGATGTAAAGGACAAGAGAGTGAATGATATAGAATGTTCCATAGTGGAAGAAAGAAATATTCAGCAAAAAATTATTTTGAAGAAGATGAGTGGATAAGAAGGTAGGATGAAATTATTGGATAATTAAAATATCATGAACAACATGAAGTGTCTGTATATACAGTTAAAACTAACCAATCTATACATTTTATGCGTAAAACATCCAATGTTTATGGGAAGATAAGTTCTACCACTCAAGTTTTAGAGATACAGATTCCTTCAAATGGGACTCATACAATAGGTAAAAAATTAGTGAGGAATATTAAACAATCATTATACATTAGATTAATAGATAGATTCCATCCAATGTCCTAAAAGAGATTAATGCACCATAAATGTTTTATAAAATAATACTTGAAAGAATTTAAATTAAATAAAAACATGGGTGGCTAAAAGTCATGAGAAGCCTACTACATATTTGAAGATATATATGAGAATATATTTGAAGAATGGATCCCCAAACTAACCCAAAATATTTGTGAAGAATCCCAAAAATAGCATGCATGAAAATTTGGAAAGATGGAGCCTATAAGAAAAAAAAGTTTAAATCAAAATTGTTGGTGTTGTTGGATATTTAGGCATAAGATCGTATTTTTATATACAACTTGTCAATATATGCATATCATAGAATGACTACAAACATGTGAAGAAAATTGGAATGTGTGAACAAACTGTTTGTACAAAATAAATATGTTTCATAGAACAAGTATTCTTTTTCAATAAATAATGGATTCAAAATATTGAATGGGTTTTTTAATTTTTGAATCATATATTGCCACACATATTTTGAAATTTATTATAAAAACCACATAGTTTTGTAAAGAAAAGGAAAAAACAATAGTTCATGAAAAAAATTAAAATTCATGAAATCCTTGATTATGGATTAGTCGAGTGAAGAACGTAAAATATTGAGATTTTAAGAAATATTATATTCAGATTGATTTATTTTCATTAATATCATGTGTTTCAAATAACATTGAGATTAAATGAACTCCATTATACTTTAAAAATTGTATTTTTTTAAGGTGATAGTTATAATCAAGATATTAATTTTGTGGGAAAAAATCAGAATACATTAATAAAGAAAATTATAAGGTTTACTCATTTATAAAATAAAATCATTTTTTAAATTGATTAGAAATGAAAATAATAGTCATCTGAATGTAAATGGATTTTTATTCTAAAAATATTTTAATGTGTGTATTGTGTTTTTATCATAATAAACTAAATTAATCTTTATTTTTAAATTATATTAATCCAATTTAAATGTTATATATTTAGTTAAATTTTTAATCATTCATCTAATACTTTTTTCTAGGTTTGGGATAATAAAAATTACAGCGTCATGCTTAAAAGCTGTATTTTTCTAAAAAGTGCTTTCATCGTATTTTGGGATCTTATATCAAAATAAAATCTTCATAATTATATAAAATTAATTTTAAAATTTAATTTTTATATTTGGAATCAAAAAATCAAAATAAACCAACTATAATTTTTTTAAAAATTCCACAAAACACTAGTGTTTTATGAATACTAAAGAACATTGACTTTAATTAAAAAACTACATTTTGATTTAAATAATTTATGAAGTTACTAATTGGTTTATAATTTTTTAAAAATTAATTATTTTTAAATTATATTATTATTAATAAAATTTATTTCATTGCAATAAATTTCTTTTTCAATTTTTATATAAAAACATTTTATACTTATGAAAATTGTTTCCTTAGAAAAACACTTTTTCATCACCTCTACATGTTTAATTCAAAATTAAATTAATCCACTTATGTTAATTGAATTTTTTAATATGTATTCCATTTTGGTAATGAGAATATATGATATTTTATAATAATTCTGGATAAAAATTTTTATAATGAATTTTTGAAACAAAAAAATTTTATTTGTTGCAGTTAAGGTTAAAACGGGTTTACTGTGGGGTTAAACGAAACATTTTAGGGTTAAAATGTCATAAAAACTCCCCGAATTACTATTATATGGACATTTTCATACCTTTTATCATATAATGTTCTATATTGGGCTATTTGGGAACATATTTACCAAAAATGTAAAAAGCATTTATTTGGAAACTATGAATTTTTTCAAGTGTCCCACTCACATCAATTATAAAAGGGCACCCCCACTGTCCTCCCCACATAAGACATCAAGATCCTTTTTGTTCTTAACTATAATACTCATATAATTAATTATTTCCTTTACCATGTTCTAGAGGGCTATTTTGGATGAGTAAAACAACCAAGTATGGCATTAGGGGTAAACCTAAATAGGTTCTCTCAAGAAGATGCATAGCCCATTAACAAAACTTTCTTAATTAATTTTTCCTTCTAACTCATTCTTGAATTCTTCAACAATGATGATATAAAAAATTATTATTCTCCACATAAATTTATTTAATTACTTTTATATAATAAACCATATCCATCTTCTCTTACATCAATTTGGAGGAAAAATTTTCGATTGTGTGTATGGAATAATATTTCCTCACAAACTGATTTAATTTTATTTTTATCACCACCTCCTATATATGGATATAATGATGGATTTAAAGTATATATTTTATATTAATAATATATTAATTCTTATTTAATTAGAATATCATGTAAAAATTATTACCTTCCAATCCATTGGAAAATGAAAATGACACTTGTGCATACTTGGGAACTCCCTCATCCACAATGTAATGTGATGTGTCATTTGATTTTATTTTCTACATGGAAAATATTAATAATAAATTTACTGATTATATATATTAAATATGATAATAAAATTTAATGGTGGATTAGTATTTACAGGTTTATGTTCCTTATGTCAAAAAATGGAATATTTGTTCATGCATACATAAGGTCTATTATCTCCCTAAATAGTGTAATTCATTTTTCTTACCTATTATTTTATGGATTAATATAAATATATATAATTAATATATATATTATTTATATATATTATTTTAATCATGATTATAATTATAGATAATATAGAACAATGATCAACTTAAATGGAACCAAACTACTTAAACAAAACATAAATGAAACACGATGGAGTTCTCATCTGGAACAATGATTTTAATAAAGAACAGTTTATAAATGTGTGGAAAAAAGGTTACATGTAAATTATATATGGTATGATATATATGATTATTTTTATAGAATATATGTATAACAAACAATATTTGATATATTTTGGGTCATATGAACAAAAATAAAATTTAGAACTGAGGTAAGAAATTTCCATCTAATTTTTATTACCATGGTGAACATGACAAATTCACCACATTTTCAATATTTTTTGAGTATATACTAAAAAATAATGTACATTACGATTATTCATATGAATATTATGGGAGTTTACATATCCAAATATTTATAACTCTTTAATGAGACTTATTATTCAAAACATTCTAAAGATGCAATGGTATTAAATTAAAATCTTGTTTTTGTAATGGTATTGTTTATGATGAAGTTTCTAATGAATAAATATTTTCATATAAATAAAATGAAAACTAAAGAATTGTATTGAAATATTTTTACTATTGGTGAATAAATATTTCCCTTTAATTTTCATCTCATTGTTATTTTTAATAATAAAATGAATTATTTCAATCTATGGTCGAAAATATTTTCTCTTGCACGTACTTGTTTTCTAAAAATGTTTTAAAAAATGATTTTATAATTTTAAAAGTAATTTTAATGTAATTTATAAACTTTTATAAAATATTAATTAATTTTATAAAATTAATGTTTTTTTAATTTTCTAAATTTGGATGATCTGAATTTTTATAGAAAATGTGAAAGTAATATTATATTCATCATTTATAGAATGAATATCATTATTCACCGTCATTACTGATAACTGATTTAAAAATTAAATTACAAGTTTCAAAATTAACATTACATTAACAAATTGTTAATATTTAGAAAAATTTTAATTCTTAAAGGTTTCTTCCAAATCAGAATGGGTATTTTTTTTAGAACAGTTTGTATTTATATTTTTACGATTTTAAAATAATGTAGAAAAAAAATCTATTTTTGTTGGTTATATTTTACTTAGAAAATGTTGTAATGGTACCATATTCATTATTTATATTTATTTTTTATGAAGATGATTATGATATATTTATGAGAAATATTTATTTTCATCGATTATTATTTTCTAAATTGATTAAATGATTACCAAAACATTTTCTTTTCATAGCTTATGATATGATGATAAAATGAATTATTAATGAGATTATGAAACACATATGTATGACTTTCATTATTCAATAGGTGAAACCAAAATTTTATATCCCAAAATATGTTGGATAATGTCTTATATATCATTAGATAATAATGAGAAGAAAGTTAATGTGATCGATCCATTTTGTGAAACGAGTCATTGTGCGTGATGCACTGTTGGAAGAATTTTGTGATTCCGGGTTCATTAGGTTATAGGAAATCGGTTGGTATGACTTATCCAATATGATTTTATGGTCTTAGTGGTTAAATTTTAAATATTAAATTTTTTCTACACTTATGATGGTTCCAAAAGTTTATGAAATGAACCAATTTTTCACGGTTGATTTATGATTATTTCTCACTCTTATAATTCATGTTATTTTGTAAAGATAATGTTTTATGAAATGAATTTCATTTAGGGACAATGATATTTTGGTTATGAAATTTTTATGTTATATTGATGACTTTCTAACATTATTCACGTCATATTCTTTATTATGATCATCAATTTATATCTCCCATGTTTACCCTTACTGAGTATTTGATGCCACTCTTTCTTATGTTTCATTTCCCTGACTTATAACAAAAGTTTCAACTTGGGTGTGTCTAGGAAAAATACTAAATTGAATGATGTCTTCATGAGATATTGAAAATTATTCATGAAATAAGAATATATTTCTTTAGTATCCAAAGAAACTAATCATTTATGGTCCTTGGAAAATTATTTTTGAGGTGTATTGAAAAAAATCACTTAAAATGTGTAATATTTAGGTATGAAATGTTGGTTAATTATAGTTAGTATCAAAGTAATGTTTGGTTATCATTTTTAAGATAGGATAATATACATTTATTGAGAAACCTATGGATAAGTCAAAAAATGGAAAATGTATTGGAATTTTGGTGAAGGATATTGTGAGTTGTTTCTAAAGAAAATTAACACTATATTGATATTAAAAGTTGCTTTAGATCTAGAATTTTTATACCTTGGGGTGATAAATTATAAGAGGGAACATTGTAATTTGACTCAAAAATCATACAGTTAATGACAATATGACTTTCTTCAAAACTATTTTGTTACTCCTATGGGATATGTTTAATAATTTAACAAAATCTTTATGATCAATCATGAAGGATTTGAGAATATTATGACCATGAATGAAATATATTAAACTTTGGGTGTCATAGATTTAGATGAATTTCTATTAATTAATACAACCTATAAATAATATTTCAACATTATGTGTTTTCCTACTAGGATTATTATTTCTCAGGTTATGATTTTTTTTGTTTTGGTCAATGTATAGAACCCAAATTAATCATGTTAATAATGAATGTGATAGAAAATAATATAAATTTTTTCATGTGAAAGAAAATATTATTGGGTATGGGGTGTAATATCTCATTATAAATCTCACACAAATTTCTAAACCTGTAAATCATTTTGAACATACAAATAATAAATAGAGGGAAGAACATTATACTGAGTCCCTCATGAAAAACATTCCACCATCTATTAGAGTGTCCACTGATCCACAAGTTGATCAATGAAAGATCAGTACCATTGAAAATATATCCTACATTTTCTAGATTTTGGATAATGAAAACTCTATTTTGGTTGTCAATTTTTTATAATGTTTAGTATATCAATGATTGACTCTTATTAAGAATATGATGCATCATGAAAAAAAGACTCCATAGAGTGATATTACAGTAGTATTTTATTTTTAAAAAAAAATCTTTCCTTGTATTATTTTTATGAAAATGGAGAAGTAATTCCTTGAGCTAATGTATAATTATGATGAATTTGTTGGTACCTATGAGGGACCTTTTATAGGACATGTGATATATGATTCTGGTATTTTCATTATACTATAATGTAAAGTTGATAGATTATTTGGTAGCATAAAACCAAGTATATTAATGGTGTTATCTATGGGAAACATTAGTAGCTATAAAAAAAATTATTTTATGTGCACTCAATGTAGAAATAGAAATTATAGAACCCCATCATTCCAATGGTTTTTATAAGAAAATTATATTGGGTCTTATGAAAACACAAATAAATCCCATGGGGGAATGAAATTTCATTCATCTACTAAAAATAAAGTGGGAATGAATATAATGGGATTTAATTAAATAGAACCAGTAGGTGATTTAAACGTGAAAGGGTGAATCCTAAATCCTGCGAATTTTGAGAGACATTGATTTCCTGATTAAATCAATTGTAGAGAAGAATATTCCTAATAATGATCCACCCATGATCTAATGATTCAAACAAAAAAATATAGGAACTATGTTAACTAGTGCTCTAATACAAATTTTATGATGAAGATCAACATAAAAAAATCATAAGATGAGAGACAAATAGAAATATCATTTGATCATTACTTATGATGTGTTGTTAAACAACAACATGGTGAAAGATAAACTTATTATATAATATGGAACTACTACTTTATTATTTAACTTTACATATCTTTACTAATTTATATATTAATAGTTTTCAGGAGGCTACAAATATTCCACCCCCAACTATTATATTTTTAATTAGTAGTAAAAACCCTTAATTTTATGGGGGTCGCATCTCAAGTATATTATTCATATATCATTCAAGGTTTAAGGAATTTTCTTCATGAGAAGCATGTTATTCTCCCTCTAGATTAATTTGATGTTATCTTATGAAGAAATTTGATTTCATTGCATAAATCATAAAAATATTTAGAAGAATAGAACTCATGCATGATATTCAAAACCAACCTACGATAATCTATTAGTGTGAATATATTTATTCACTTCCAATTGAATTTTTATCCTTTGAATTTTATCATTATTAATATTCAAAAATATATATCTTAAATTATTGGGGAAAATATACATAAAAAATAACCCTATTATGTTTGAGTTTGTTGATGTTTTTTCTAAATAGTTTCCTAGTATTACATTGAATCATGAAGTTGAGTTCTCAATAAAACTCATACTAGGTACCACACCTATTTCAATGACTCCCTATGGAATAGACCCAATTTATTTTTTTTATTGAAGAAGAAGATCTATGAAAATATTGACAATGGATATTTTGCAAAATTCTATCACTATAGGGAAACATTTTCATTTTTTAAGATCATATATTTATTGATGTGATTCTACATTGATTATCATAAATAGAATAAGACAACACTCAATTATTTTTATCTATTTCACCATATTAATGAATTTTTTGATCAAAGACAAAGATATCAATAGATTTTTAAGATTGTCCTTTATTTTGGAAATCATCAATTCAGGGTCATGTCAGATGATATAACCAAGATAACATTATGTACATGTTATAGGAACTTTGAATAAATAGTGAAACAATTATTTCTTACTAATTACCTATCTATATTAATGAATTTAATTAATTTTTTTATAGATCATCTTGATCAATTTATCATATTATTCATAATTGATAATAATATATATTAAAATGGGATATAAAATTATGAAGATAAGTTTATAATTGCATTGAAAATTTTGAGGAAGGATAAGATGTATAAATTTTTTTCTATTGTGTATTTTTTATAAAAAAGATTCAGTTTTTGGGTTATGTAATCTCAATAGAGGTTATATATGTGGATCATCCAAAGATTGATTTTATGGTATGTTAGCCTAGAACAACCACTACAACTGAGATATAATGATTTCTTATTTTATAATGATATTATCAATGGTTTTTTGATAATTTCTCCAGACCATTGAAACCACTCATGATGTTAAATCAAAATAGATCTATTTTCCATTTGAAATATTAATGTGAAGAAAATTTCAAGGAACATAAGTTAATGTTAGTCAGTGTACAAGTTCTAACCTCACCATGTTGTGTAACAGGGTTCATAATTTAAATTGATTAATAAAAGAAGTGAGTGGGATGAATTTTCATGTACATAGACATGGTTGTAGCTTATGTGATATGAACATTCATGGTCCCTAAATAAAATTAACCAAATTATGATTTGGAGTTAGTTGTAGTATATTTTCTATTAATGATATGGAGGCATTATATTTATGTAGAATTGTGAGACATATATAATGATCATAAAATTTTATAGTATATTATTATAGATAAATGGTTTAACATACTCCAGAGAAGAAGGTTGTATCGGATAAATTTCTATGAATACTCCATATATAACCAACTTAGGAAAGAGAAAATGGTTCCTGATTCTTTGAGTTGAAAGGATCATTCTAGATTATTCAATATGACTATAAATCAATATCTAATATTTATGGATTTGAAATGGGTGTATCTTGAAATCAAGTAGGAAGGGGTGAAATTATATATTCATAAAATAAGTGTTCCACCATCTATCCATGTGATAATTAAATCGGTACAAATGAAGATGTTAAACCATATAAGAATGAGTGGAACGTTATTAAGTTTAAACAATGTAAGGATGTAATGATAAGGATCTAGAACCCTATATTTGTTCCATAAATTAAAGACATTCAGAATTATTTATTGGTTGAGGCTCATAACTCTTCCTTTCCTACTTATTATTGATGTATGAAGATTTATTGACATCTGAATGAGTATTTCTGGTGGGACAACATGAAGAGTGATAATGTATAATATCACTTTAAGATAATTAGTTTTTGAACATAGATATATCTATTAGTAAAATGGAATTTTCTATTGGTAATGTTTTTTATTAAGAATATTCTCCTCACACTAAATTATTGTTAGAAAAATTGGCACTATATTTTGTTGCAATAATTAAAACAGTAATATAGTTATTATAATAATATGAATAGATATTATATTTGTTGGTTAAAATGTTTAGAAACAAATTAATATGAATGATTTATCAATTTTTTATTTTTTTACCAAAATTTTGCTTTTCATAGATAATATTATTAATAATACTATATGAAAAAAAATATATCTATTTATAAATAATTTTTTATATAAAATATTATGCATCGATATTTAAATATTTGTTGGTAAAATTTTATATTTTATTTTTTAATATATATATTTTATATATATATATATTATTTTATAATAATTATAATATTTTAGTATATGAAACTCCAAAAATATAATGATTTATTTGAAAAATTTGGTCCAACAAAATTTAAAATTATTTTTATCCCCAATATATATCTCTCAAACATTAGGTTTCATTCTCTTATTTCACACTCGTGATGAGATCGATGCATGTAAGCATGTTGCCTTCCTTGGATGTCCCTTTTTATTCACTAGTAATTGTGTGTGGAAGTAGACATCAATGTGATTTCTGTCACTATCATGGTTCACCAAGAAAGTATATTTCTTTGTATTTTTAACAGGTTCCCATTCCAGCATCAATACTTGTTGATAGAAGTAGACATATGTGAGACATTTTTCATAATAATAGTTCATAGATCATGTAAAAAACCAATTTTATACAATTTTTAATAGAATTGGTTTTTTTCTTGTCTCACACTATAAGAAAAATTAAGATTCCGATAAATCCTAAAATAATAAAATAATAGTTTATTTCAAATAATTAATATATAAGCATGAAATATATTTCATAAAACTAAAAATTTATTAGTTATGAATCACAAAAATGTTAACAAGATTGTCACAACATTATTGATAAGTCCAATATATATTTCTGGTTTAGGAATATATAAACCATTTGTTCTTATAGTATGGTGACAAATGATATATGGGATTTTGAAAAGGCTATATGGATTATTTTTAGTGCTATGATCATAGGGGCTCCCTGTTTTATTGGTTATTACTATAATATTATCTTTTCTATGTGATCTAGGTTCCATTTCTAAGAGGAGGACATGGAAATGATCACAAATTATAGTTGATAATCCTTTCAAGCAATTTGTACTTATAAATTATGGAGTCTTCTTGTTAAATATATAAAATAATCATCAATTACAAAAGTACTTATCCAATAATATAATTCTATGTATATGACAAGATTAAAATCAAATCATAATAATAAATACTTATTTTTGTAAATATTTCTATACACTTGTACCACAATAGAAAAATTAGATTTTATATTTTTAAGGTTTGAAATTTTTTTGAAAAATATATTTATATAACTATTGAAAATGATAACAGTAAATTAATTCCATGGAGAATGATAACAATAAAATATAAAATGAATATGATTCAGATGGAATACTAAATCTTATAATACTTTCATCACTTTATCAGCAAGTAAAACAAATTATATATTTGAATATTTGGGTTACAATGATTTGGATTTATATGAATTACTTACAATGGTACATATGGAATCATAAATACTATATATTTATATGGCCTTTTATATATGGAGTTTGAGGTGTGATCTTCATCCCAAAAGAAAACAAAAATATATTCTTAAAAAATTGATTGGCCACCTATTTTTAATATTTTATCATTTATGTCACTGATTAAATAAGAAAAATGAATACACACCTTGGTATGGTAATCCATTCAGTAATTATATATCACTGTGTAAATAATGTATTTATAGATGGTTCATCATGTGCATCACTAGTGTAAAGAAGATAAAAGGCTAGGGTGTTGCTATGGCCTACCTATTTTTGGTTCATATTCCTGAGTATGGGAATTGGAAATATCTCCAAGAAGAATCTTGGTATGGTTCATTGGTTGGGATTCAATCATAGGATGATGCATAGCATGTGTCAATTTCATGGGGATTTATAAATGGTGGGACCTTGAATGTTATCTTGTAGAGTTATTCAACTCATGTTCTAGGTATTCAGGGATATTTAATCGCGTCTTGTTTTGAATTCCTTAGAAATGATGTAAAAAAGGAGTCTCTTTGGGATGGGTTTGGACCACATTGAGCATGTGCAGTAAGACTCTAGAAATGATGTGTCTAGATAAATATCATGGGATTTCTAATCCCAAATGCATTAATAACCTCTATAATACATCACAAATATATGTTTTGTAAAATATAAAAAAAATAAAATGAAAATTTAAAATTATATTTCAAAAAAAATCAACAACCTGAAAATAAAAGGTGTTTTGAGAAATAATTTTCAAATTAGAAATAAAAGAAATTCGATCTTTAAAATTTTTAATATAAAAATTATCCATACTAATTTCAATTTTATTCATCTATATATATATATCATTTAAATTGTTTTATCTAAAACCATGGATAATGTTAAATCTACTATATATATTTTTTTAAACTAAAAATAATTCTTATCGTAGGTCTCAAATATTCAAATATAACTCAATTTGATTAATTTGAAGAGTAAAATTTTTATGAGAAAAAGAATCAGGAGAAATAAATGATATATATGGGTAAGTATACTTAATAGTGTAGAAGTATACTTTTATGTTGAGAAGAATCATATTTATAGGATTTTCAATAGAATTTTGGATAGAGAATATCACATAGGTAAAACCCACCATCTAAAAATGCTATATAAATATCCAAATTTCATTGGTGTCAATGCTCCACAAAAATAATGAAAAATTAAATTAATGTTGAATAATAAATGAAATCATATGATGAATACAAAATAGAAACAAAAAATAAAAGGGAAAACATACAAAACAGGTCCATTATTGATATACCCATTTTATAGGACAGCTATAGGAGAACTACTACCAGTTACATCCGTAATTGTCTTAAACCATGTCTTTCATCACATGAAGACCTTAAAGAACCATAATAATAGAAACTAATATTATATAATCTATATATCAACACTATGGAAAAATATTGGTAATCATGGTAATCATGGAGACTCAAAAAATTGAATTCATATCATATGATCAAGTTAACTCTATGATTTGAACCATGTAGAGAGACACCAATATAAACTAACTATTCATCAATATAGGTGTAACAACCCATATTTTCATGATGTAATGGGTAATTTTTTTATATAAATTATTTTAAAAGAATAATGCAATGTTTCCCAATGTAGTCAAAAGGGTCTCAGGGGATTGTTTGGAGCATGTAACCCCAGATTTTTGGAAAAAATAATTGGGCCACACGTGTAGTAGAAACCATGCCGACCTACCCACATGGTCACTACTAACCATTATATGTAAAAAAGGGGTGCAGTAGGATCTAAAAAATTTCTATGAAACCATTCTCCTCTATTTCCAAGACCCTATAGGAAGCATCATACATATGAATATGGTATTTCCTTAGGTTTTCATATGGTTTGGGAAACCATGTGTGTTAACTATAAAGATTCTTCCTTTTGGACAGTGTCGGGGGAATGGTATCTACATAGATTAGGTAATCATGTGACAAAATTGTTCATCCCCTATATTGAGTGTTAAATAACCAAAATTCCATTATTTATTCTTATAACCCTATTTTTTCCATCGCATCATTCTAGTTGATGGATGTGTTTTTCTCCTCCCATGAGATAACATCCTACTAAATCTGTGTTCCTTTTTATCTAATAAATCCGATGATTGATTCATGATCCATTGATTTTGTGATATAATTAGAGTGATTATCTAACATTATATTCCC
The DNA here is from genome assembly GCA_963277665.1 of Viscum album. NCBI lineage: Eukaryota > Viridiplantae > Streptophyta > Magnoliopsida > Santalales > Viscaceae > Viscum > Viscum album. The sequence goes on along the minus strand of OY728134.1, from coordinate 150,313,763 downwards.
TTTGATCTAATTTTATCTTTACATCAATAATTCAATTAGGGTGAAATATATCTTTCCCATTTTTATTGATCTAGTTAATTTCTTCTATTCCTCCCAACTGCTGATTAGAACCTAAGGCCTCTATTAGATGAGGAGTCATCCACAGCCCTAAGGTAGGCAGTATTATCATTTTTGAGAAGAGTTTTTGTGTTTTAGTAGCATTGACATTGTTCCACATGTCAGACCTTATCATTTAGCACCATTAAATTATTTCTTCATATGAAATTGACATATACACCTTGATATATGCCCATTTATTATTTTTTAGTATATTAGAATATTTTGAACTCTATTCTGGACACCCCTTGGGTATTCTAGTTTTAATTTCACTTTATATTGAATTATTTAAAGGTCTAGAACACCTCCAAAACATTCAGATTCGGTTGTAATAAAATTTTCCCAATCCTATATAACTTTTTCATGAACCCAAGGTCCATTATAAGAGAATATACTACTTTATAAATGGAATTCTCTTTGTATGTGACTCCCCAATTGACAATAACACACCTAGGTGCTATTTGAACCTTGAAATGGAATTTCCATCCCTTGGATAATTAAATGGATTGATTTCATAGAATAACTTATTCAATATGGTTCAATATTAATTAAATGAATTAAATGAAATGAATTATAAATTCTCTTAAGTTTGCACCATTGGTAAAATATTTTTTAAATACTCAACTAAATTTTAATACATTGACTGTAATTGAACATGAATGTTGGGATACTTGAGAAGTAATGCATTATGTATTCTGCTATTTATATGGTTACACCAAGATATAATCTATGGAATAATGGTAAGGGATCAGTTGGGCATGATAGTTTATTGCTCCCTTACAAAGGCTGTTATGAAAAATATCACACAACATTGACACTCCATAGAAAATTTGTATGACGTACCGACTTCCCTCCTTTCGAGTGTTGACATGATAGAACACTCATCATAATGAGTGATGAGTATTATGTATCCCACTCGCTATAAGATGTATGGAATTTAACCAAGTTCTTGAGATTATCGTCTCATTTATACTCTTTATGGATGTCTATGTTACACCCTAGTAAAACCATCACATAGTATTCCAGGTATATGGACACTTACATTTCTACGTATGTAGTCAATATAAATGAATGAAATATATAAACTTACTATATATATATTATTACTATATATATAGTGACTAATCCTATATTAATTTTTTCATGATCCGAAACAGTTAGAGTTTTCAGGTGTCCCTTATGAGTTTGAATGGGAAATTATTTACTCATTTGGATTTTTTCACCTTTTAATTTATATATGTACACTGCTTAGCTATGAGATCTACTTAGAATATTTATAGAAAAAGTTTGTGGTGGAAAACAAGGAGTTTATCTCCCACCCAACTCAGCCTTCCTTTGGTTCTTGATAATATTATATGATTAATGGTATAAATAATGGAAAGGTCCAATATTCTAGATCATGATATTCTTTATCTATAGATGGAGCGTATGGTTAGAGGAGAAAATAAATGCACCAATTTCTAGAGTAGAATTATTTTAATGTTTATTTGGTTTTATTATAGCATGAATATATATTCATGTACCGTATTCCCATTTTGTATATCAGTAAGCCTTACATTCATGTATATGACACATCCAAGTGGATTCTTAAGTTGTTACTCAGTCTCACATTAGTTTATACATTCACTATTTATTAATTTTGTATTTTTATATGATTCATATAACTTATTTTTATGGTTGTATACATTTTTCTACTCTGATAAGAGGCTATAGTTTCCCAAACATTCAACATTTACACTGTCGCTGCTAGTTAGCAGTGTCTAGCATGCGAGGATGTGCGCTTGAGGCCATGTGACCCATTTTCTCAAGAAATTGGTTAAGTCTATCTCTGGTTACGAAGTTAAAAGGTGGTATAATAGATTATTTTTTCATATTATTTTTATTTTTGTAAGAAATTGGAGACTATGAAATAAATGAATTTGTAAATGACCTTTCTCTTGGACATAACTAAACCATGTATGGGGGAAACCTAAATTACCTGGTATAGGAAATTTTAGTTACTGATTATGACATTTATGATTGATATGACATCACTTTTGGGTTACACCCATGTCTTATGATGTTACTGATATTTTTATTATTGAAATGATGATTTATTTTACCTTTTCCTGAAGAAACAATGGTATTTCATTACATGAATCATTATAGATAAAATGTGGCTAATAATCCATTCATTATTCGATTACATATCTATTTATAGCATTCATTTTCTTATTTCATATCACTAGGTCCATTTTTTTATTAAAATATTCTAACATTATTTTTGGGATTGGAAACCCCAATTAACACTTATTGTAAATTCCTTAACCTAATGGTGTTTTCCAATATATGTTAATGCATACACCTAATATTGATAATTATGTAACATTTTTCTGTAGGAAATTGGTCACATGGGATGGAATGTGTAATGGTTTGGATTAAGTGGATTCCATATTTTGCTTCATTAGGAGTGTGATTCGTTATTTATTGGTAATTCTGATTCAAATAATTAAACCATTAAAATATATTTAATTATTTTAAAGAGTGCAAAAATAAATTGAATATTAATTTTAAAGTAAAAATGGTCATCTTATATTCATGTAAAATAGAGACTTAGACTCGAACCTAGCCTTAATAGTGGGTTGTGGGGTATCTCTTTCATTGTTATGGCCATTATGGTTTCTTCTACCACATAAATCCGGACTTTGATGCTACAAGAGAGGCATGATTGTTTCATTAGAAAGTATATTCACCTATCCCAGTTTTCTACCTATATTATTTTAAATTTTTATGATATCTTATGTTGAGTGCATTTAGAAATGTAGCATCATGTTTCAACAATGTCCTCTAGTCCTATGACCTAATGTAGGAGATGACCATGCACATAAATTAGAGTGCATTAATTCACCATTTATATCTCATGCATTTCAACATGTGTAATGTGTTTCTATTCATGATATGGGATCTAATTCCTAGTATCATTAGTTATTTCAACAAATTTTTTTGAATATGAAAGGTGTTGTGCAGCCGGCCCCAAGTATAGAAGAGTTGAATTGAGAGTTCTTGAAGAAACATCCTCCCACCTTTTTAGTGGATGAAAGAACTCATTGTGTCGATTCATGGATTGAATCTATCCTTTTTGTATTCAAAAATCTACAGAAGCCTATATACAAGGGTTTCAATTATTTAATATATATACTATTTGATTATGCCAAGAGATGTTGGGATGTTCTTACCTAGGAAGATTATAATAGAGATATGGTTTGGGTGGATTTAAAAACGTTCATCTATGACTATTGTTATCCCCAGTCTCAGAGGGATGATTGAGCTAGATAATTTATGAACCTTCAGTATGGTGGTATGGATATCATGGAATACTCTGCTCATTTCGTAGAGATGTGGTGGTTCAATCCTACTCAAGTGGGTGATGATATTATGACCGGCAATTGATTTTAGGATGGGGTAGTATATATGATTTGATCATAATTCAATATTTATAGGATCACTAACATATCTTAAATCATCAACCAAGCACTTAGTATAGAGCACAATTTGAGAGAAGTGGATGGTGAGAGTCAGTGAAGTTTAACACTAGACCCATGAATGCTTATTTTTTAGGTGAATGGGACATTTTGGGGATACTGATGGAGATATAAAAAGTCAGGATCCTCTTATTGATAAAATTTTTATATGTCACCAATGGGGGATAAGATAATGTATGAAACCTTAGTTCTTATAAGATCCAGTGTATTTCAAAGGCTATGTAAGAATGGGTTATATCTAATGTTTTCATAGGACCATTCCATGAGTGATTATAATGTATAGATCTAATCATAATCCATGTTCTAAAAAGGGTCCATTAGTATCACGATAAGAAGGTATATTAAATATCATCATCCATTCAGGACATGGTAGTGGTCGTGGCAGTGGTGGTAAGACTAATGATTCTCAATTCCAGAAAACTAGGCTTTCTCATGGACGTCAGGATGTTACTCAGGTCCTCATTACAAGGAATTTGAATCTAGGACAACTAATTATAGGGGATTAGAGTGTTAGACATTATACTAAACAAGGTACTATTTTTGTTTCCTCTACTTTAGTGTCTAATTTATTTAAGACAGACATGTATCACTATTTAATATCTGAGACTATTATGGTATGTCTAGGACTCAAGACTGAACACTTATATGGCATTATGATACTAGATATCCCATTAGGTATCCAACAATATGATGTTATTCTTATTAAATATTTTCCCCTTGGGAGAGGTAGATAACTTTTCACATGGAATATTTTCTTACTTAACATGATGGGATTTGATTTCATCAGTGGGATGGATTGGTTTGTTCCCTATCAAGAACAAATAGATTGATATCATCAGAGGGTGGTATTTACAACACCATAGGATATTAGGCACGTGAAAAAGTTATAATGAAATGTTAGTGCGACTAGAGATAGACCCTAATAGAAAAGGTTGGTTCATGTGATAGCTCTGATAGCTTGTCTCTTCATGGATGATTTGGGTTAGGGACCACTATTTTCCCTCCTATGGTGGAGTGTTTTGTGGATTTCATTCCTAATGACTTCCCTAGTCACCATCCAATATGAGAGGTAGATTTCAAAATGGATATTGTTATAGGAGAAGAACCATTGACCATTCCACTTTATAGCAAGACACCTATGATGCTTATAGAGCATAATAAATTAGCAGAGTATCAAAAGGATAATGGATTTATTCACCCTATCACCTCTCTTTGGGGTTTATCATACATTTTTTTTAAAGAAGGAAGACTTTATCCTCAGACTTTTCTTGGATTATATTCAATTGAACTTTCTCATGATGAAGATATGTTATCCAATGCCTTAAATATACAACCTCATTGATCATATTCTGGTAGTGAGAGTGTTTTCAAATAATGATTTAAGGTCATTCTTTTACTAGGTGTGTGTTAGGTCATCATAAATTCCTCACATATATTTCATGAGAAGGTATTATCTATATAAGTACATGGATATGACGTTCAATATCATGAATTCTCATACAGTCCTTATAGATCCTATGAATTGGGTTTTTGATATGTATCTAGAATCATTTGTGGTAGTTTTTTTAAAATAGTTTATGTCATTCGTGTTCTAAATTAATACCATTCCAATCATCTTGAAATCATGATGATTAAATTGATAGAGTATCTGATATATGAAAATATAAGTAAATTGTTATTTTGGATAGAAAATATCCCCTTCCTAGGTCACATTATATCTGATTCGGGAGTTTTAATAAACAAAGTGAATGTTTGATCGAATATTTCCTAGGTGCGGACTGAGAAATTATTTGAAATAAAAAGATTCTTGGGGCTAGAAGGATATTATAGATGCTTCATCTCGGATTTCTCATATATTTAATATTCTCTTACTATCCTGATAAAAAATGGTATGGAATTGTTATGGTTAGAATCTTGTGAAGTAAACTTATAGGAGTTAATGAGATACTTGATTTCATCATCAATACTGATTCTACTATAGAAAGGAAGAATCAATACATTTTAGTGTGATTCTTTATGAACCGGGATGAGAGATGTTTAGATGTAGGAATAATTTTTCCTAGCATATAGGTCTACTCAATTGAGACCTCATGATAATTATATCACAATGTAGGAAAACGTGCCATCTCCTCTTTTTCAAACTCGATGTGGTTGGATACATTATTAACATGGAGAGAATTTTTCTCTGTTCAATGAACCAAATATCATAACATAAATCTTTACATAGTGGGACCATAATCTATGGCAGCATAAGTGGATTGAAGATCGACAATAATTTGATTTCAATCATGCTTATATGGATGGTAAGTGAAATGTAGTAGCATATTCTCTAAACCAGAAGACTCGTACATAGGTGGTTCATGAGACCAGTAGTGAATTCCATCTCATGGACTTATTCTCATAGATGCATATTGTGGTTCAGGAGGATCACGATAAGACTATACTCACAACCCTAATAGTGACCACTACTCTTCTCTAATGGGTAAGAATGCAGAATCTATCTAATCCTTCATCTTTTGTCTTAAGGGAAAGCTTCTCAAATGATGATGCATCTTTAGTTTGGTCTATAGATGGGGATGGTACTTTTCTATTACATGGTCGTGTATGGATACCATCAAAAAAAATAATGAATTAATTATGGGAATGTCACACTTCCACGTGATTTATACATCTCGTGGTCAACAAAATGAATCAGGATCTAGGGTTCTAGTTTTGCTAGCCTAGTATAAAATATGAGATTTTTAAATTCATCACTCATTTTTCCACCTTTTAGTAATTGAATTCAAAAATTAGTGATTGGTGGGGAGTTTTTAACCATTATCCATTTCAAGGAGGAAATTAGATAATGTTTCAGTGGATTTCATGAATGGTCTACCCATATCATCTCTTGGAAGTTCTATAGTGTAGGTTTTATAGATCATTTGATGAAGGTCACACACTTCTTTCCAATGTGAGATGCCCCATCAATAAACTATATCAGGAGGATATACATCTGAGAGGTTGTACATCTTCATAGAGCTCCTCATTCTACTATTTCCAAAATAGGTAGTCATTTACATCATTTTTCTAGTAGGGTTTTCAGAAGGCCTTGTGTACATTGGTGATTCTGAGCATAGAATATCACCCATAGACTAATGGGAAGAGAGAGTGTATGGTTCATGTGTTATAGTGCATGCTCTGTGCATCTGTCCTCAAATTTGGGGGTTCTAGGGAAAAATAATTTCCCATGTTGAGTTCACTTTTAATTAAATCATTTAGGATACCATTGAGATGGACCCTTATAAAGAATTACATTTTTTCCCTTTTCATTCAGCAATAAGTGGGATAGTTTCTGTGGAGGCATCTATGCTTGGACCAAGCCACGTGAAAGAATATATAGAATAATACTGGTTGGTCAAGAAGCGCATGATGACATATTGGTCCAGTCATATTCCAAAAAACGTTGGATACCTCTTGATTTCAAGGTCAAAGATGGGTATTTTCCTTAAGTCTCACTTAGGTCGGTCCACACACACACACACACACACACACAGATATATATATATATATATATTCAGAGGTAGGGTGAGCTCTCGAAATAGTTCAATGGACTGTTTGAGGCTGTGAAAGGGATTAGACTAGTGGCTTACCAGATATCACATCCTCCGATATACCGGTCCATGCATGATGCCTTTTGTGTATCATAGCTTTTCTAGTATTATCCAAACCTATATAACATCTTTCAACCTAATTAGGTTAACTAGATGTGAAATATTTATTCAAGGAGTATCCAATTCATATTATTTATCAGAGCATGAAGACACTCTGAGGCAGGTTAGTTCCATTAGTTTAGGTGATATGGTAGCACAACTGAGTAATGGATGAGATGTGGGAATGGGATGTTAATATATGAGCTTAGTAGTAAGAGATACTCTTAGAGTCTACACCTTTACACATATAAGGCCAAATCAAGGACAATTTTCTTTAAGGAGGGTTGGTTTTAATGACCCATCACTTCACGAAGGTACAAATCATTTTTTAAATTTAAATTCCATTAAAAACATTAAAAATGTTACCTAATGGATTCATGTGGGTCTCAATGGTTTCTAGGTCTTGTTGGGATCCAAGAACCCCATATTTTGGGCAATATATCTGTTCCAAATGGTTAATAGAAATTATACATCTTGGTCTACACAGTCTCTAAAAATTGTGCAATGTAAAACATAGGTGCATTAGGAGCAGCAATGTTTTTCTGAAACCATTCTCCACTAAGCACAAAACCATGTAGAATACTAAATACATTAGATTTTGAAATTTTTCATGGTTTGTTCATGGTTTGAGAAACAGTTCTCATTAACTGGGTGGGGTGTCCCTTTGTACAAGGGCTACTGCATACTTTCTGCATGGTCTGGACAACTATTTGGAGAAACAATGTGATGCCTATTTTGAGGTTGAAATGAAACAAATTCCCTTATTTAAAATCATAAACCTATTTTAATATTCATATTTCTCATTCCAGTGGATGGATGTATCTTTCTTCTCTCATGAGCTAACATCCCCCTCAATCTAGGTTCTTCGATATCTTCCACGCCCGATGTCTGACTAAAGGTATGTCAAAGGTGTTAGATATCAAGAGGTATCATCTTCCTTTTCACTTAACTTGTATCTCTGTTTATATTTTTATCTATTGTTATATTTGGGTGCAATAAATTTTCCCTATTTTTAGGGATTCAGATCATTTCTTCATTTTCTGCCAACGTAGTTTGAATCTGAGGACTCTATTAAACAAGGAGTCATCAACAGCCATATGGTAGGTGGTCTCTTTATTTTTTTAATTGTTTTTCTGTTAAGGTAGATTTTTCATTTTTATGCATGTTGGGAAAACCCATGATTCATTGTATAATTGTGTTCTTTATATTAAATTGATATATGCACCTTGATATAGAACAATTTATCCATTTCACTATATTAATGGATGGTGAACTCGTTTATGGACATCTCTTGGGTGCGCGAGCATGAATTTCCCTTTTTAGTGAATTTTTTTAATGTATGGAATGCCTCCTAAGCATTAGGATTAGGTTTTAATCAAATTTCCCACTCCAATATAATTTTTTTATGAACCCAAGGCCCCTTCTACATTTTTGGACCTATTTATAAATGGAATTCCAAAGTTATGTGATTTCCCAATTAACAATGATACTCCCTATGTACTTCACTTAATGTTGAAACTGAATTTTCATGATTTGGATAATTAAATTGATTAATTAAATTGAATATATTATTCGTGATAGTTAAAATTTCCTTAAATGAATTAACTGGAATGACATATAAAGGTTGGTATGGACACACCATTTGGTCAAGCATTATTAATTTCTTAATTAATTATACAACCATTCTTGTCATAGAACATTAATATTGGGATACATGAGATGTAATGACTTATGTATTTTATTATAAATATGATTATTAATTCATATAGGATGTAGTGTGATGGTAAAGGATCTATTGGGAAAGAAGGTTTTATGCACCCATATATCAAAGGTGGATCACAATATCTCGCACCATTGAAACAATTTGGATGTTGGGAATGATGCACAATGCCCATCGTTTTGAGTGTTGACATAATGGAACACTAATAATCTTTTGTACGAAACATTTAATCTCTCACTCACTATGAGATAGAGGGAATTTACCTAAGAGCATGAGCTTATAGGCTAGTTTAGACTCATTATAGATGTTTGAGTAATGCCCTAATCCAACCATCACCAATTATTATCTATACAATACCACTTACATCCCTATATACTAGGTCCATATAGGTGTATGTAATATATAATTGTAGTATATATATATTGAACAATACAACATTCATTTCTTCCATGAGTAGAAAAAGGTAGAGCCTCCATGTGTCCCTTAGGAACCTGGGAAAGCTATTAGTCATTTATTAAGATTTGTCTACTCTTTCATTTATACCTTCATGCTATTTAGATTTTAGAACTACTTCGATTACTTCTAGACATTGTTGGTTATGGCCTATAGTGAATTTATCTCACACCCTACTAAGGATTACATTGGTACCTAAAATGATTACACAATTGTAGGTAATAATTATGTAAGTTGACCCATTTTAGGATCTGGATATGAATTACCTTTAGATGGATCACATGATTAGAGGACCTATAATATTATTCATGTTTATATAATTCATATTTTTTATTTTTATGGTTGTATCTACTATGACACTCTGATTAGAGGGTATATTCTCCCCATCATACACCTTTACACCATTACTACATGTTAGTAGCCTCCAGAATGTGAGGATACAAACATGAGGCCATGTTCATAACCAGCTCAGGGTACATGTTATGTGGATCAAATTTCAGAATTTTACACTAGAAACTTTTGAATAGAATTAGTTCTAATTTAGAAAAAACTAAATGGTAGGAAAAAAATTATTTTCCCACAGAACATTCCATCATGGATTGGGGGGATACTAAGAATCACCATGTGATAGTCCTCAAAAGGGTTTGTAAGTGGTGATGCATCCATTAAAATTAAATGCATTTTAATTATAAAATACATTCAAATTCATTGAATTGAGGAAAATACAGGAATAAAAAAATTTCAAAACTTTTTTTGGCCTCTACAATGACATCTTCCATTACAAGGTTGATGCAACTAATCTTATATTAAGAAAAACCATTCCATGAAGGGATTATAATTTCAAATGGAGGGTTTCATTGAATTGAATGTGAGTTAATGACCTTCCTCTTTATTTTATTATTTGGTCTGGCCTAAAATCCCAATATACACATATGGAGGACTGACAAAGGAGATATTGATACTATTGTAACACATAGCTTCCTCCAACCACTATAAAACTAGACTAAGCCATTTTGAATAATAGCTATCTCATCAATGGGTCAATAAAACACAACTGCCTACAATTTCACCTTCATTAGAATGAAGGTAAGGATTTAATCCACAAGGGGACTTCACTAGGAGGGACCCAAGATAGTTCGATGTTTCTATCATTCACCAAATAACATTGTCTAATAAGGCTCCACCATTAAAGACCAAGGATGGTAGACCAATGTAGCACATTATCAAATTTTTTGATTTCCTATATAGGAAAATGACATCCAACATGGTTTTATTATCAGTGAAAATTATGACTAGGGTAGTATAAAAAAGTGTTGGATGGATGTCACTAACAAACATCATATAATATGGCTTTACAATAAATGATCATCAATTATAACCAAAGTTAATAAAAAATCAATTTCCTAGATGGAGTTTATTGAAAAACAACTTCCAATAAAAAAAATTCACTATAATCTATCTTAGTAACTTGGGGGGTTTGAAAATTAAATCTATTGGTTTTCATAAAATGAAAAACATAGTTCCAAATCAATTCACCATAAGCAATATATGATTATAGATCTAGGTAGTAAAACATAAATTTTTTTCCTATATTAAACTAAGAAACATCATCCAACGTGTCTTCATGGACATCAATATGAAATTTAAACTAGTTGGAGTGAATCATTAAGGTATTATATGTCCTGTATAAAAAATTTTCATTTAAAAATATAGTTAATGACATGTATATCCAAAATCATTCTCCATAGTGGGCCCAATGTCATTCCCTCCTGAGCACATGCCAAAAAACTATCTGAGAACCTAAATAAGGGGAAATAATTTTCATGGAAATATTTTCAAAAATCGCTCTTGTCACAACCAATATGTTGGCCCATAGCCTTAAATAATTAGATATGGGATTACTCATTCATCCTCTATAATGTTGATTCTTACTTTTATCCATCCAAGAATATGATAAAAGATTTAGTTGACATAGTTACATGCATAAATATATATTTACTAGTAAGTAAAATCAACCATTTACTCAACGTAGATGAATTTATGATATATTATTGATAGTATGTGAAGAAATGAATATAAATAAAAATAGTACAACAACTATCCATTCCATGAACATGGAATTGATGATATTTTCAAATATAATTCCTAATATAATTTTTGTTTTAATTTGAAATGCATGTAAAAATCCATGACCGAAACTCCAATATTGGGGGTTGAATCATGAGATTGTAATGAATTGTTCATCCCATTACAACCATTTTCCAGGTTCTGTTTCATTATCCTTAGAAACCCAAAATCATCAAATCCCTTTATATAAGTGGTTATATCACTATTAAATCAATAATTTATAAGAAATAAATTATTAAATTGAACATTAATGTTAAACTTTAAAGAAAATTATGATCTTAAAGCTTTATAAAATCGTATTGCAAATTTTCATTATGAAAATTCCATGTGAACATATTAAAATATTGTACCATTCAAGATTCAACTTAATAAATTTTTTCCATAATCATTATTATAAAAATAAAAAAGTATTCATTACTTATACATACATATTTATTTATATTTACTAAATTATGTTATAAAATTTAACTAAAATATTATTTGATATTGAAAAACATATGACTTTTCATATAGAATAATAATGGAAACGAACAAATCATTCATGAGTTTATTGTCTTTAAAATAATAATACCATATGATTTTATTGCATCCTAAAAACTATCAAATCCTTAATGAATGAGTTGGGATCAAAATCATGATTCTATGTAAGATTATTTCATCCTATAAAAAAAGTAAAAATTATGATATTAATAAGTGATAAATGTGGATGTTTTATTAAGAATAAAATGGTTTGTTTGAGAAAATATATATGTAAATTATTTGAAACCATGAGTGTATTTTCTCTATTTAATCCATGTTATTCACCATATACAACAAAATTTAAGTCATAAAATCATGGATACAACAAGTTCCCCCAAAAATATAGAATCATAAAAACAATGAGATAGAAAAAATATAGAAATTAAAACCCTAACATTTCCCATCATAAGTATTTCATTCACTTAGAATCCTTAAAGAAACATATCACATTATCCTACCATATCCCCTTGAAATAACCATCCCAATATTTTAACACGTAAGATGCTAAATTATAGAATTATCTCTAAAAAATGAAAAATGTGGATTAATTGACGACAGTAAATGTTAATTCACTAATAACATGTAAAATTTACAATGATAAATTTCAATAATAAATGATAATTTACTAAAATGTTCATGTATGGTGTATAGAGGTTTCTCAGCACCATCAACTAATATTTAAAAATATTTTTTTGTAATTGAAAAATTTGAATGTCTATTTTTTTCTATAATTAAAATCCATCCCCCAATATGTTAAGAAAATCATATTTACAGTAATTATCATTTTGAACACTAAAGGTTCTATTGTAATCATTCACCATCAACTCCTCATAAAAATTCAAAATACATTTTTGAACATCAACATCTATTTCCATTATAATGAGGTGGGATCTCACAATATCTTGATGTGAATAGTATCTATTAGTATAACTTCAAAAGGGATAGTTTATCAAGTAATCCCATGAAAAGGATTATATTGTGAGATCATGGAATTATCTAATTAACATATATAATTTAAGGCTATTACAATTAAATTCATACAACTATTATCATATAATTTATTTATAATGAATGTTCCTATATGTTATTCAATTTTTTATAAATTTAGCAGTATAAATAACAAATTTTATAACTAAACCATACTAAAATTTAATATAAATTATATAATTAATTTTCATGGAAACTAAAACTAAAAATTTAATTTTATTAAATAAAATAAATAAAAGTGAATATTATATTTTAATAATTTTGTCCATTTTTGACAAAATTGGAAGAAAATGAAAATTGGAATTAATTAATCTATTTGGAAATAGATGATGGCGTTTGAAGGATACACAGGATAAATAATTACTGATATGAAGAGGGGGGACAATTAAACAAATGGATTTCCATGATATGGAATAAATATTAGGTGATGAAAAACTATGTAGGGTCTAGAAGTTATTTATAAATGAGTAAAATTGATAATATTTGACGATAACAAGGGTTTTATTTCACATTTGTGTAGGATTTTGATGGTTCCATGTAGTGTGGGGATACTGATTGAATGTAGTGGTGCCAGAACATATGTAATTACTATTTAGGGATTCTAGTAGATTTCATGGGTATTGAAACTGACCTGAGGAGGGAATCAATTTTGGTATGTAATAAAATCTATTTTATAATTCAGGATTCGTTATTTTCACATTATTAATTGTATAACTAAAAACAATTACATTTATATAATAATAAATTATGTTCTAAAATTAATAATTTAATTTATAAGTTATATTTTATTCACAAAAATTAATAGAATTTTATGATTAGATTCCATTCAAAAATTTAAATTCTTATTAGGCAGAAGTAATTACCATTTGTATAAAATTTTATAAAGAATCAAATGAATCCACAAGATAACATTGTCTATGGGGAACCATATTTTCCTTGAATTATGGAAAAAATCAAAGTAAAACCTAATAAAATAACATAACAAGAACCATGTATTTGTTGGAATGTAGAAAATATCAATCATCACAACATTTGATCAATATAATATATATATATATATAGAAATATATATATATCTATGTGTGTGTGTGTGTATCAAAAGATCAGGTATATAGAGATAGAGATAGAGATCAGACTAAACACAGACACATACAAAGATTTATATATATATATGACAAATATGTATACAAACAATGTATATATATATAATCAATATATACAAAACATGTGATTTATAATATCACTATAGCTATGAAAGAATCTGAAAATGATTAATATATAAGGAAGACTCTAAGAACTATAAAAGCATGATAATTACATTGTAATTTAAAAAGAATTCTAAATTTTGAATATAAAATTTCAAATAAAATATTAAAGAAACAAACACTAGCCATTAATTATATTAAATTTAGTAAATGTGTACAAAATATTGTGGCTATAAATGAAAACTAAATTATTTTACTCGATGTACAAACAATTAATTAATTAAACAATAACATATTTTGAATATTGTTCTTTATCCTATAATATATACAATAAATCAACTCTGATAAGATATTTCTATTAGAAAAATCTAAAGAACTTTAAGGAATCCTAACAATTATAGGTTGTTATGTCAAAGTATTTTATATGTTTTCATAATATCATTACCTCGTTCATTAAGAAAAAATATCTAAATTTATATATTTTAATCATGTCTCATATTCCTCATGTTATAAGACAAAAAAACCTCACCAATGAAACATAAGAAGAAAATAAAAAGCATAAAATATTTGAAAAGAAATAAAAAATCAAAATAATAATCTATATAAAATAAGAGTGTGAGAATAAATTCATAAGGATTCATGAAAATTATAAACAAAACTGCAACCATAGTTCATTAGCTGTAGATAAAAATGGATGGTAGATGATAAAACAAAATAATTAATATGGAATAAATTTGTATCAATGAATTGGACAAGAGGTAGATTCTAAAAACAACATCGGCATGGTCACATGGGCAATACTATAGATAATGGGGGTTTAGTGGGGAAGGTTGGCGATAGTGGGGTGTCATGAAAAGAAGGTCAAGGATTGTGACACCCTGACCTAAAACCTCACATTTATTTTATTTATTTATTGCATTATTTAATCTAGTACATTAGTGGGTTTGAGTCCTAGTAGTTTGAAGACCAATTTTTCCTTCTTAATGGTTTTAGTTGTTTCATGGTTGACCTATATAGTTAGGAGTGACCATGAAATGACTTTGTGGTTTTCCATGTGATTCAATAGTGTGGCGCATGACTTAGATACTTTCCATTAAACTATGTGGAAATTATGTAGTTCGTCTCTGCAAGTTGGAAGTGTCAAGTTTCATGGTTTGAATGTTATTTTATCAACTGTATGTCTTCTTAGAGGTAACCATGTGAGGTTTTAGAACATAGGTAGTGGTTAGTGCATGGTTGGAACATGTGTTGGTTAATCGTTCAAAAACCAAGTAGGTTCCCCAGTTTATAATTTTTTTCTTTTTCATCTATTTTGTTTTAGTTTATTTTTTTATTTCATACCCGTACTTTTATTTTCCCTCCCCACCCACCTTGGTGTCACGTAATTCCTCCATATCTTCCTTTTAGTCATCTGTAGTCCTTCTTTACGCTCCCTCTCTTTAGATTCCATTTCATCGTATTTCATTTAGTTTGATGTTTGGAAGCTTGGGGTAATACTTCCTCTTCCATCCTCATAATAATTCAAGGGGTTTCTCTCTTCTATGTTACCCTACCAAGCTCATATGAACAATGAAGTGCATTGTGTTGCATTTGTTGTCAATGAGGCATGAAGTTGTCCTGGAATGAATGGATGTCAAGGAGTCAAGATGTGAATGTCAAAGGATGTGATGGTGATGGTGCTGAAGGAGAATGGCCATGGTACTAAGATGCATGTCACTTAGGAGATTCACTAAGTGGCATAGGAGATGTGGTTGAAACATTCTCTAGTAAAATCAGACGATTGTTGAGCTGTTCTTAGAGTTCCAAGAACTTGTATCAAGATGATACAAAGTCACAACATGATTAGAAGACCATGCATTGTAGTGACAATGCATGAGGAGTTGGAGATGAAAGAAGAGCCATCCACAACTTCTAAGTGGATGAAGTGAGCTGAAGAAGAACATGTACTAATCCTTAGTGCATGACAATGTGAATGTGATCCAACTTGACCTCTAATTGGATCATTGAAGAACATTGAAGAATTATTTGATTCAGGAGCTTCGGTTGATGAAGAACCTTCGGAATTCCCTCCTAAGTTGTGAAATGTTGAAAAGTTATTAAGAACATGAGGAGGAGATGGGTAATTCCTAAGAAGAAGAAGAATTATGAAGAATGAAGTGGCTTGGAATTTGGCATTTTACATATAGGGATACTTTGTTTTTTTAACAAAGTGTTTAACACTTTACTTGCCAAAAAATATGGCCAGCCCGTGAGCACCTTGTGGGTTCAACACCAAGGCTCATGTGGGCCTAAGGCGCCACGCCCAAGGGGGAACCCGTGGGGCGAGCTCAGGGCGGCAGGGGCGCACCCGCAGACACCACAGAGGCGCTGGGGCACGCCCGGAGGAGCGCAGTGTGAATAGTGGGCGCCAGTGACGCGCCCGCAGGAGGCATAGTGGGCGCTAGGAGCGCGCCCGCAGAGAGAACCCGGTGCGGGGCGGCACCGGGAGGGGAGAAGTTTCAACTGGCGAGTTGAGGGAGCGCCAGGGTTATAAACCGCGGAAATTCCGCGAGAGAATTCGATGTGGGACGCGGGATTTTCACCGGGAACGAATCCCAGCCGCACGATTCATCGCGCGCTCGATCTGGACCGCTCATCTAATCCGCCGCGCCCCCGATCTGATCCAAGCCGTCGAAGCCTTTTTGATCACCGCATCCAACGGCCGTGGCTCGTCTTCCACCTCGAGCTCGAGCTGAAGCCACCCGCGAACCCCGCTGAACCAGGCGCCTTCCCGACGACCTATTTCGAGTTTCCGGCCACCATTTTCGAAACCGAGACCTCCATTCGGCTCGTCTGGCCACACTGAACACATCCATGCAATAAAGAGAGCATGCATGCAATGTTTGGAGGATTTCGATTTCGGCCGAGGCAAGAAAAGCTGCCGAGGCCACGTGGTTCGTGTCTTGCATGGGATAGAAGAAACAGAGGCCGTGCATGCGTTATAAATCGCATGCACGAGGAGGAAGAAAATAATAAAAACCCGTGTTGAAACAGAGGAAAGAAAATAAAGATTTGGAAAGTTTTTAAAGATCCGAAGATCTCGGGATTTTGAGATTTAACCACGTGGATGATCCGAGGCATTCCTCTGCCTATAAAAATGAGGCCGAGCCCTCTGTGCAGCTTGCTGATGCGCTGAAAATTTGAAGAGAAGTCCCGCGAAGCCTCTGCCTCGCGAAGTAGAAGCCCCACGCAAGTACCTTGCGTGGCTGGAGACCCTTGCGCGCAACTTCTTTGCGCGACAAGAAGAGGAGTTCCCTGCGCGCCTACTCCCTTGCGCGACAGGAAGAACCCGAGGCCGCATCCTTGCACGCCCGAGGTTGCATCCCTCTCTGCTCGCAGACTTGCGTGGCAGGAGGTGTTTGCGCGGCCGCGTGTGCCTTGCACTTGCGTGCCTTGTGGCTTGCGCGACCCACGGCCAGTGGAATTAGCGCGGCTGTGAAGAGAAGGAGGGCCGCACCCCTTGCGCGCCTCACTTGAGTAGGAGTTCGGGTTGAACACCCCTTGGCCGAGACATACATTTTGTGTGTGCATAAAGAAGAAGGCCCTACGGGCAGTAGGTGTGCAAATAAAGGAGAACCAGAGCCTTGTGCTTGTGTTCCAAGTGAAGGAAGAATACCTACGGGTTGGTTGCATGCAAAGGAAGTGAAAGGCCATAGCCTTGTGTGGGTGAAGTGAAGATCACACCTCATTTAAGTCTGGGTGTGCAAAATTGAAGAACCACCATGGGCAGTGTGTGTGCAAGAAGGGAAGAGAAGGCCAAGCCTTAGTGCCTTGTGTGCCAAGTGAAGTGGAAGACCACACTTTGTGTGTGTGCCAAAGAAGGCCGAGGCCTTGCCTCTTGTGTGTGCATAGTCAAGAAGGAAGGCCACCACATCTCTTGTGTGTGTGCAACAAGTGAAGAGGCCGTAGCCCTTGGAGGTTTTGCACACTTGAAGATTAAAAGAGAAAAACAAAGTGTGTGTGCAAAGTGGAAGAGTACAAGAAGGGAAGTAGGCCATTGGCATTTGTGTGTGCAAAAGATCTAAAAGGCCGAACCTATGTGTATGCTCTAAGTGGAGTGAACAGACATTAAAGAAGGAAGAAGTTGACCCACACTAAAGTATAACACACTTTTAGTGTGTGAACAATTTGAATATAGTGTGTGAAGATTGTGGAGAAGGTGTGTGCTATAATTGATTACACCCTTTGTGGGTCTACTGCACCAAGAGGAAGAAGAGGAGAGTGCATGCATGCATGCATGCACGTGCACACGTGAACAAAGATAAATCAGGCTGTGTGCATCTGAGTTGTTGAGACTGGACCAGACTGAAGTTGAAGTTATCAGTTGTCTGAGTATTCAGTAGTTGAAGAGAGAGAAGCCAGGTCATTCTTAGAAGAAGGAGATAAAGCCTGAGCAAGACGAGAAGACCTGATCATCACAAGTGATCAGAGGTACAGAGCAAGGCCAGCAGTCTTTATCCCGGACTGCTGAGGATACTTGAAGAAGCTTAAAGTGAAGAAGAGCTACTCGTGTGACTCGAGGAGCCAGGAGAAGACCCTGTGGGACTCAGGGAGAAGAAGTCTTCAGTGGGATTCTGGAGCAGGCCAGTGGAACTCTGGTAACACTGTGGGACGCAGTATAAAGACCCTCCTGTGGGACTCAGGAGAGATACGGTGGGAAGCTGTATCGACCATTGTAATTCTAACAAGTTATAATGGGAGAATCCATGCTGGGAAAGCATGGCAAGGATGTAGGCCTTTGGTGCCGAACCTTGTAAATCCTTGTGTCCTGTGCCTTTTCATTACTGCATCATCCGGGAAAGGTTGAGAGATACAAGAAGAGTGGATCGAGGCCTTAACAAGCCATAGAGGTTTAATTTATTAAGAATCAATTAGTAAAAAGTTTTAAAGGATCACTGATTCACCCCCTCCCCCTCTCAGTGATTCACACTCATCTGGGCACTTCAATTGGTATCAGAGCGAGGTTACCTCTAAAAGATCCAAGAGAGTCTATATGGAGTGCAGATTTGAGGAAATGAAAGAACAGCCTCAAATGGAGATATCTGCCAAGACTCAGAAAAACAGAATGAAGAAACAGGCAAAGAAGATGAAGAAGAAGGCTGGTGCAATCAGAGAAACTCCTTCTATGGAAAGAAATGTGAAAGTCACATCAGATGACAATTCCTTTTATCATTCTTCTGATGAAGCCTGCTCTAGCTGTGATGAAGATGGAAGAAACAATGATCTTCTAAGTGCAATCAAATATCTTCAGAAGAGATTCCCCAAGGAAGTGGCAATGTGTATAGCTACAGGCCTCCTTGATCTTCAAGAAGAAAAATTACAGCTAGAAGATGAAGCCAATTCTCTGGAAGTCTAATTGGCAAAAAGGGTTGGCATAACCAACACTCTCAGAAAGCTGGTAAATGCCAAAGATGAAACAGTATCTCTTTGCAATGAAAGATATGAAGACACTGCTGAAGAATTGCAAAGAAGCCTTTCTGAGAAAGAATTCTTTATGATAATAGTCAAAGATGTTGTCCATGCACTGGAAAAGAGGCATAAAGTGTCAATGAATGTCAGAGATTCTCAACTCGAAGACAAAGTCAAAAGGGTGAAGGAGCTTGACAACTCATTGCTTGAAATGAAGCAGGTGCATGAAGACCAGATGAAACAGCTGGAAGAGAAATGGGAAGGAAGGCTAAGAACAGTTGAGGATGAGAAGAACTCCCTCAACATGAAGTGTTTAGAACTGGAGGTGATATTGAAACATCTGCAATCACCTAAAGCTGAATCCTCCCAGTCAGCTGGAAGAAGACATGTTGCTACTCAAGTATGCTTTGAGCAGGATGATTCTAAGAGAAAGACATCCTCTAATAAAAGTGCAACATCTTCTAGAAAGAAGGTACCATCCATACCATCTTGTACTCATGCTTCTAAAATTGTTTCTACTAAAAGTGCAGGATGGAAGAATGAATCCAAACAAGTATGGATGAAGACAGTGAAGAAAGAATGCTCTCCTGAAACAACACAACTTGTCAAGAAAAGTACCCTACAATCAGAAGGACTGAAGAGGTCAAGATTCGTGGGACAATTCTGGTGTTGTAACAAGTATGGGCATTGTGCAAAGGATTGTTGGTACAATCCATTGAATGCCAAAGCACAGAGAAAGTCCATGCCTAGGGGGAGCAAGCCAGAAGAAAAGAAGCAGCATCCACAGGTCCAGAGACATCTGTTTACTGCTAACATATTTGGATTGCTTGACAACATCTGGGATGGTTGCAAAAGTGGTCAAAAAGTTGATACATATCAATCTCCGAATGTATCCAAAGCTGGAATGAAGAGAAGATCACTGAACCTGGCTAAGAGAGATTCCTTGGGAAGCAAGCAGAAGAAAGCTGAAAATGCTCCCAAGAAGATTTTGAAGAATAAAGAGAAGTCCTTGGAGTCTAAGTCCAAGAAGGGTGATGCATCCAAAAGGACCACCAAGAAAACATGCTTCTACTGTGGAAAGAAAGGACACATCATGGACCTTTGTAAAGAAGCCATGAAATTAAATAGAAGCAGACTGGACTCAAAAAGACAATCAATCCAGAAGAAGAAGAAGGGATTGATTGAAAACAAGTTGCCTAAGAAAGGTAGCTTGACAGCATCTAAGGAACCATGTGGAACTTCCAGAACTGGGGCCACTCTTCCAAATGATTTACTTGTCATATGGCCACATCAGTTGCAACTTGCCAGAGAACTACAAAGAGTTGAAGATGAAGCTCTGGCAATTGCTAAAGCAAAAGGGAAGAAGAAGGTTTCACATGAAGATGTTCTGAGAACCACACCAGCACAATCATCAATGAAGATCAAATGTGCAAGTGTGAAGAATGGTGAAAATGGGACATCTCGGTTGAGAGAATCTTCTCAACCTTGTTGTTCACATTAATGAACCAAGGAGCTGAAGGATGGTTTGGATTGAATGGAGTGCACCCCTTGAGGGGGAGCCAATCTGGAGAAGATGATGTTCTGAAATTAATATCATCTTGAGAAAAGTGAAGGTATTCCAATCATACTTTCATCCCTTGTTTCTTAATTGTATTCATCATGTCAATTAAGGGGGAGTATGGATTGAAGACAAATGGATGAAAGGGGGAGCTTTATCTTAGCACTGAACTTTCTAATGAGTTTTGTGAAGTATGTGCAGGATTTAGCAATTCATTGTTATATCTGAAAAATTTCAAGCCCCTAAGAATGATCTCACATGTGTAGAGAATTGTGGACAGCATTGAGTTCCTTGGTTACATCACTCTTGTTTTCTACACCGGGTTATCCCAAGTAGACTTATAGTTGATTTACTAAAGGTTCTTTGCTAAAGAAGAACATGTGGCATCATCCCTCTCTTAGTGATTTTCAAGAAGATTCTATTCAAAGGGAGGAAGATATTTTTGAAAGAGAACCACACCACACCTTTGCATTTGATTGCCAATAAGGGGGAGAAATATTGGCACACATATTGACCCATTCATATGTGCTGAAGGAGTGTATTGACAACAAATACAAAGGGGGAGATTGAAGTGCATTGTGTTGCATTTGTTGTCAATGAGGCATGAAGTTGTCCTGGAATGAATGGATGTCAAGGAGTCAAGATGTGAATGTCAAAGGATGTGATGGTGATGGTGCTGAAGGAGAATGGCCATGGTACTAAGATGCATGTCACTTAGGAGATTCACTAAGTGGCATAGGAGATGTGGTTGAAACATTCTCTAGTAAAATCAGACGATTGTTGAGCTGTTCTTAGAGTTCCAAGAACTTGTATCAAGATGATACAAAGTCACAACATGATTAGAAGACCATGCATTGTAGTGACAATGCATGAGGAGTTGGAGATGAAAGAAGAGCCATCCACAACTTCTAAGTGGATGAAGTGAGCTGAAGAAGAACATGTACTAATCCTTAGTGCATGACAATGTGAATGTGATCCAACTTGACCTCTAATTGGATCATTGAAGAACATTGAAGAATTATTTGATTCAGGAGCTTCGGTTGATGAAGAACCTTCGGAATTCCCTCCTAAGTTGTGAAATGTTGAAAAGTTATTAAGAACATGAGGAGGAGATGGGTAATTCCTAAGAAGAAGAAGAATTATGAAGAATGAAGTGGCTTGGAATTTGGCATTTTACATATAGGGATACTTTGTTTTTTTAACAAAGTGTTTAACACTTTACTTGCCAAAAAATATGGCCAGCCCGTGAGCACCTTGTGGGTTCAACCCCAAGGCTCATGTTGGCCTAAGGCGCCACGCCCAAGGGGGAACCCGTGGGGCGAGCTCAGGGCGGCAGGGGCGCACCCGCAGACACCACAGAGGCGCTGGGGCACGCCCGGAGGAGCGCAGTGTGCATAGTGGGCGCCAGTGGCGCGCCCGCAGGAGGCATAGTGGGCGCTAGGAGCGCGCCCGCAGAGAGAACCCGGTGCGGGGCGGCACCGGGAGGGGAGAAGTTTCAACTGGCGAGTTGAGGGAGCGCCAGGGTTATAAACCGCGGAAATTCCGCGAGAGAATTCGATGTGGGACGCGGGATTTTCACCGGGAACGAATCCCAGCCGCACGATTCATCGCGCGCTCGATCTGGACCGCTCATCTAATCCGTCGCGCCCCCGATCTGATCCAAGCCGTCGAAGCCTTTTTGATCACCGCATCCAACGGCCGTGGCTCGTCTTCCACCTCGAGCTCGAGCTGAAGTCACCCGAGAGCCCCGCTGAACCAGGCGCCTTCCCGACGACCTATTTCGAGTTCCCGGCCACCATTTTCGAAACCGAGACCTCCATTCGGCTCGTCTGGCCACACTGAACACATCCATGCAATAAAGAGAGCATGCATGCAATGTTTGGAGGATTTCGAGTTCGGCCGAGGCAAGCAAAGCTGCCGAGGCCACGTGGTTCGTGTCTTGCATGGGATAGAAGAAACAGAGGCCGTGCATGCGTTATAAATCGCATGCACGAGGAGGAAGAAAATAATAAAAACCCGCGTTGAAACAGAGGAAAGAAAATAAAGATTTGGAAAGTTTTTAAAGATCCGAAGATCTCAGGATTTTGAGATTTAACCACGCGGATGATCCGAGGCATTCCTCTGCCTATAAAAATGAGGCCGAGCCCTCTGTGCAGCTTGTTGATGCGCTGAAAATTTTAAGAGAAGTCCCGCGAAGCCTCTGCCTCGCGAAGTAGAAGCCCCACGCAAGTACCTTGCGTGGCTGGAGACCCTTGCGCGCAACTTCTTTGCGCGACAAGAAGAGGATTTCCCTGCGCGCCTACTCCCTTGCGCGACAGGAAGAACCCGAGGCCGCATCCTTGCACGCCCGAGGTTGCATCCCTCTCTGCTCGCAGACTTGCGTGGCAGGAGGTGTTTGCACGGCCGCGTGTGCCTTGCACTTGCGTGCCTTGTGGCTTGCGCGACCCACGGCCAGTGGAATTAGCGCGGCTGTGAAGAGAAGGAGGGCCGCACCCCTTGCGCGCCTCACTTGAGTAGGAGTTCGGGTTGAACACCCCTTGGCCGAGACATACATTTTGTGTGTGCATAAAGAAGAAGGCCCTACGGGCAGTAGGTGTGCAAATAAAGGAGAACCGGAGCCTTGTGCTTGTGTGCCAAGTGAAGGAAGAATACCTACGGGTTGGTTGCATGCAAAGGAAGTGAAAGGCCGTAGCCTTGTGTGGGTGAAGTGAAGATCACACCTCATTTAAGTCTGGGTGTGCAAAATTGAAGAACCACCATGGGCAGTGTGTGTGCAAGAAGGGAAGAGAAGGCCGAGCCTTAGTGCCTTGTGTGCCAAGTGAAGTGGATGACCACACTTTGTGTGTGTGCCAAAGAAGGCCGAGGCCTTGCCTCTTGTGTGTGCATAGTCAAGAAGGAAGGCCACCACATCTCTTGTGTGTGTGCAACAAGTGAAGAGGCCGTAGCCCTTGGAGGTTGTGCACACTTGAAGATTAAAAGAGAAAAACAAAGTGTGTGTGCAAAGTGGAAGAGTACAAGAAGGGAAGTAGGCCATTGGCATTTGTGTGTGCAAAAGATCTAAAAGGCCGAACCTATGTGTATGCTCTAAGTGGAGTGAACAGACATTAAAGAAGGAAGAAGTTGACCCACACTAAAGTATAACACACTTTTAGTGTGTGAACAATTTGAATATAGTGTGTGAAGATTGTGGAGAAGGTGTGTGCTATAATTGATTACACCCTTTGTGGGTCTACTGCACCAAGAGGAAGAAGAGGAGAGTGCATGCATGCATGCATGCACGTGCACACGTGAACAAAGATAAATCAGGCTGTGTGCATCTGAGTTGTTGAGACTGGACCAGACTGAAGTTGAAGTTATCAGTTGTCTGAGTATTCAGTAGTTGAAGAGAGAGAAGCCAGGTCATTCTTAGAAGAAGGAGATAAAGCCTGAGCAAGACGAGAAGACCTGATCATCACAAGTGATCAGAGGTACAGAGCAAGGCCAGCAGTCTTTATCCCGGACTGCTGAGGATACTTGAAGAAGCTTAAAGTGAAGAAGAGCTACTCGTGTGACTCGAGGAGCCAGGAGAAGACCCTGTGGGACTCAGGGAGAAGAAGTCTTCAGTGGGATTCTGGAGCAGGCCAGTGGAACTCTGGTAACACTGTGGGACGCAGTATAAAGACCCTCCTGTGGGACTCAGGAGAGATACGGTGGGAAGCTGTATCGACCATTGTAATTCTAACAAGTTATAATGGGAGAATCCATGCTGGGAAAGCATGGCAAGGATGTAGGCCTTTGGTGCCGAACCTTGTAAATCCTTGTGTCCTGTGCCTTTTCATTACTGCATCATCCGGGAAAGGTTGAGAGATACAAGAAGAGTGGATCGAGGCCTTAACAAGCCATAGAGGTTTAATTGATTAAGAATCAATTAGTAAAAAGTTTTAAAGGATCACTGATTCACCCCCTCCCCCTCTCAGTGATTCACACTCATCTGGGCACTTCAAACAATATGTTAGTGGTCGATCCATTTTTTGGTTCTTTATTCTATTATTAGTGCCTAAGATGGGTTTCTAGAGTCATCTTTGGGCATGTTTATGCGTTCTCTACACTACTAGAAAATGACTCTACTCTCATGGACCTATAGCCATGGTTTTAAAACCATAGCTATAGGTGGATATAACAATGGTTATGTGGCCTATAACCACGGTTCAAAAATTGTGGCTATAGGCATGTTTTCCAAGGCCTATTGGCATGGTTTTGAAAACCTTGGCTATAGGTCATGGAATAGCAATGGTTGTGTGGCCTATAGCCACGATTTTAATCTCATGGATATTGGCCAAATTTTTTGATAGATTATTGCCATGGTTTTCCAAATATGTGGTAATAGGGTTCCCACTCTTTTGAGGGAAAAACATTTCCCTACCAACGTGGTTTTGATGCTATGCCCATGGCTTATATTAATATATATATATATATCCAATGTATCGTGCGGTGTAGTGGTAAGTGCACTCGTTTGTAAAAAAGATGTACAAAGATCAAAACTTGCTAATAACATTTTGTATTTAGGCTATTTCCACAGTTTACCGTGGCTATAGGTCACTGCCACGGTGGCAGTTTTTTAGGCTGTTGCCATATGTTTCAAAAACATGGTAATAGGAAGATGTTTCCATGGATAAAACTGTGGCAGTAGGCTGGGACCTACTGCAATGGCGATAACAGCCACGGTTCTCCAAAACCATGGTCGTAAGCGATGGACATTTTTTTTGGACCAATTTCCATTGTTTTGGACCATGGAAATATTCTTTTTTTATATTTGTGAAATTGAATTAAAAGCATATGGGATCATTTATATCTTCCTTCTGCTGTTTGAGATTGGTTTCAGAAGACATTTTTGCTAGTTCTAATTTTTTTTTGTTTTTTGGTGATTTTGAGTTCCTATTATTTTTGTAGTGCATCACTGTTCTCCTTGAAGAAGGTTTAAGATTCCATATTCAAAGGATAATTACATGCATATTCATAGGTAATAATATATAGACGTAAGATCCCAATTTATAAATTCATTCATCGTGGTTTGAAGACATATACTGGGGAGAGGTTTTGTAATATATATGTGCAAAAATTTAGATCCATGTAAGTATAATGGGTTATATCCAAGTATAGTCATATATGTAAGGACCCCCATGAACATATTTTGCCATGAAAATATGTACTAGTGGATATTTTTCCTTATATATGTTTGAACATGAATATGCATGCATGAAAAAAATGGAAGATTCGATTGGTCACTGATGATTGAGTCTAGAGTCGAGGTATTTCAGTATGGATATCTTTCTTTTGAGGTAGGTTCCTCATGCACAATCAATTAAAAGTGAAATCTCAGATTAATTGGCCTTTTTAAAATGGGATCTCCATTTTATGTGAAATGAAATATATATATATATATATATATATATAATTGGTTGTGGTTCTTGGATATTGTATTATAAGATAGTTGTAATGAATTTATTAATATTTTAAAATAGATTACAATGATTTATGAATGGTTTCAATATGGTTTCTAAATATTAGGTTCCTTCAAGATTCAATTTTTATTTTAAATATTTTTTAGAATATAAATGTGTTGGGATACTGTGTTTACAAAAGTGACAGTACACACTTTAAATAAATAAGGCCCATTTTTACATTGAAAATGTTTTATAGAAATACAAATCCCCCCTTGGGTCATTCCCCTTGATTTAGAAAAATTGTGAATGTGTTAGATGTGTGACTTGTGATATGTGCCTAGTGAAGAGGCTTTTGCAGCATTTTATGACATAAAATGGGGATGCCCTTATAGAGGGAGAGCTATGGTGAGATGTTAGATAGGTATTGGGTAAAGAATATGAAATGAATGTATACACTAGCTTAATAAAAACCCACCCACAATTAGAATAAGAACATAGGACATCAGGTACTTGTGGTTGTAGAATAGGTATAGTATTCAATGATGTCACTCATGGATGAGGTTCATTTATCCTTGGAGGATTTATGTTGCAACACTAACTAATCATGTGATGATGATCCCCAACCACTAAACTTTGTAATATGTTACCCTCTAGTGGCCCATGTATGATTACACAATGGTTTATGGTTTTTAGGCCTTATAACCATGGTTTGAGGATCTAAGGACTCCATAAACACTACATAACATGGGATATCCCCAAGTTATTTCTATCATTTACGTATGTTTTTCCTTCTATGGTACTATTTAACAATATGTTTAAAATAATAAAAACACATTTTCCATCCTCTGTTTCATGCAACTTGTTGTTTTGTATTTTCTTAAAAAGAATATTGTTTTATTATCCTAAACCCTATTTAAAATTATTTATTTGAAATCAATCATTATTTGGAAGAAATTTTTGATGGGTAATGTAAAGTGGTTTTTCTTAAAAAAGAATCATGTTAATGATTTTAAGAAAGAATAGAAAACCTTATTTTATTATGTATTATTCTCAATATAGCATGTATTGGTATTCACTTTAACAAAAATAATAGGGAATAGTTTATTCTAGCATGCCTACTAATTTTTAATAATAAGGCCTATAGATTTATCTTTGTTTTTATCTTCTAGGCCTAATTCCATCTCAGACATTGTCACCATGGTAAAAATTGGTTTATAGGTCGGTTTTGACCAATAGGGTAATGTGGAGGTACGTGCATTTTTATTAACCTTCCACTAACAATGTTTTTCAATTTTTCAGATTATAATTAATTATTTTTAATTTTTTGGGGGAAATGTCGTTCTAAATTGATTTATTTAGAATCTTGAAACTAGTTTCCATCATGGGAGGATCTGGAACATCTCTCAGGCCTTATTGTGGGTTGTCTTAGGTGACTGGTTCAGGGTTGACCCATCCTGGTTCGGGATAAAATGGTATCAAATCAGATTTTCCTTTTTTATTTGGGAATTTTAGGATATTTTGAGATAGTATTTTTAGAATTCAGGTGGTCATCCATGGGTAGGTTTATGATCACCACCTATTCAGAATGAAACATGATTTTCTTGGTTGGTCTGGGATGGTTGTACCATAAATTCAGAATTTGGATCAAGGATGTTTTCATGGTTCTGGTTTCTGATGGATTTTTTTAGTTCTTCTTTAAGAATTGTGGAATAATTTTGAGAAACTCCGAGGTTTTGATTAGTTCTTTCGTTGGAATTCAAAGGGGTATTTTGTTGTTTTTCATAGTCTATAAAACCATGTGTGGACTATAAAACTATCTGTAACATCCTCCAATGTGCTCACCCATTTGGTGCATGGCCTACCAAACCATTGTGACCAAGCCATGTCTAGTTGTTTTTATTTATATATGTTGGTATTTTTGACCTATTAGGTGGGGGTTATTTTATTTTTTATTAACATTGTATTATGATAGTTTTTGGGTGTTTTAAATATATTTTTAAATTATGTCATGTTTTAAACAATTGTGATAGGTTTACCAAAAATTGGATTTCAAAAATGAATAATATTAATCATATTGATATTGAAATTGTTCTTTTTGATAATGGAAGTAATTTTGGAATTTTTTTTAGAAATTTGGATGGGTTTTTGAAAAGTGGGGTGGATGTTTCTTGGTAATTCAGAAATATTTTTCTTTGAAATGATAAGGGGTGGTTTTAAAAATTGACTACGAATGTATTAATGAGTATTTTGGAATGTTAATTTTTTTTATTTTACCCTTGGTATTCATATGTATTCTCACATGTATGGATTTATACGTGTGGTAAAAAACTTTTTATGGGCATGTGTGGTTGAATTATTGATCACATCATATATATATATATACATATATACATATATCTATGTGTGTCTATGAGGTTTCATGGATTACCGATGGAGGGTACTTAACCTCTTAAATTATTTTTCTTTATAATCATGGTTTTTAAAAAACAAGGTGGGATTTAAATGTTTTTTTATAGTTGGAGTGGTTTAATGCTACCTTTCTATGTTTATAGTTTTCATTTTTGTGAATTTTTTGTTTGGACATGTTGTTGTTGTATTGTTTGAGTTGATTTTCTAATTGGTGATTAGGATGTGAATTTTATCATATGATGTATTATGATTTGGTTTTGTGTTTCTTTTTTTTTTGTAGTATGTTCCATAAATGTCCCAGTTAGGAGTGGGTGGTTAGTCATGGAGGTTCCCTAATTAGTTTCATAAGGTATGGTTGGTTTTGGGAATTATGTTTGGTCATCTTTTAGTTCTCTAATCCAATAAAATATTAGGTAGTCAGATTCTCTATCGAAATTATAGATAATTTTCTCTGGGTATTCCCCCTGAACATTCTACCTAGACTCTAAATTGAGTGGTATGGGTGGATTTTATCCTAACATTAGACAACAAAATGATCCTTTTTGGTTTGTTCCCAACCATCATAATCTAAAAAATAGAAAAATACCTCATTTATATATCTCTTTCAAGAATGTATTTCATTCCATGTGGACTCTTGCATCACTCAAAGGGGGCTCTATAAGTTGTGCTATAAAATGTGGAAGGTTAAGTCAGGGATTATCAATTCATATATTTGGTTAAATAGATTCGTCAATACATCGGGGATCCAACCATAGGTCTTAGAGTAAATCATTACACATAGGGAAGGGTAAACAAGGTGTGGCAGTTGTGAAACCAAATCATTTTCTCTAACTTTGTAGAAATAGAAATCTTATTTTTCCCCTAACAGTTTTTTTCTTCTTTCGATCCCCTTTTTCTTTTGGTTGTAGTGGTATATTTCATTTCTAATGGTTTTGGTTTTTAGGATGTGCATGTTTGGATTTTATTATTTCTTAATGAAATTACAAATATTGATTATGTTTGGTGTTTAATTTAAGTTTCCTTATGTGGGGACCCTTTTTAGGGGGGTTCGTTCAATAACATGGTTTCAAAATGTTGGGGAGACCCAGTATGGGTCTTGTTGATATCCTATTTTAATATTTTCAGGTTTTGAATTGAGAAATTCAGAGGTCATACTAGCCTTAAATATTTTTTTTGGATTTTTGGGTTATGTTTTCCCAGGAGATTTTTCATGATCGATGTCCTAATAGTGTAGGGATACCATAATAAATAGGTACTCATAGGGATCTCAACCTTTAGCCTTCTTAATGGGGAATAACATTTCCTTCATCCAACATGACCCCAATGAGTTTAATGGGTGATTCTTATGTTAGTGTTTAGAGAGTATATTATTTGATTTTCTGTATGGATATATGAGTCTCATAATATTTTTCACTTAATTGACTATCTCCTTTTTTGTGTTTTGATGTTTTTGGTTTTGTTTGAGTGAAAGTTATTGGATTTTGGTCCTTGGTTAATATATGGTTTTTTAAGCATTGTTGTGTCCATGCCTCATTCTTTGATTTATTAAGCCTATTGGGACTTTCTTGGGGTAAAAAGACTCATGGTGGGGAGAAATTTCACACCTATACCTGAAACCTCTCTTTTATGTTATTTTTTTATTTTCTTTTTTTATCTTGATCTATAGCAGGTTTGAGTCTTGGTAGTTAGCTGGAAAAAGGTTTTTTTTAGACATTTATTTTTTGCATGGTTGGCCCACAACATATTGAGTGACTATAGGATTCCCATCAAGATGAATAGTATATTGACCCTATCCTTTTACACATATCAATAAATAATTTTAAGTATAATTAAACATTAAATTACCAGCCAAGGATTTTAATTTCTATTGTCTTGGGAGATTGTGTATATAAAATTGAAAACACATGACTAAATACAACATTTAATTATTTAACATCAATTTTGAGTTCCTAACTTCCTTTAGGACTTTACATCTTCATATCATATATTGGGGATAACATGAAAAACGGGATTAATTAAATTCCTAGTAAGGGAATAAACATTAAAATAAATAATAACACATGGGTTACAAGACATAACATAATGGTATATAATGGAATGAAACATTATTTATCATACGGAAATATAAAATGGGATCATATAACCATGGATTCATAGTATTATAGAAGAAACATAAAAAAATTTCTTTTTCATGAGTCGAGTCTCATTTCATATAGAGGATCATGAGTCGAAGCTCGTTGAATATAGTGGAGCATGAGCCAAGGCTAACACCAAGACTATTTCACATAACATCTAATGAGACTAGATTTTACCCATTGAATTAGAGAGTTATTTGGTTACAAATATCATAATATGTTCATGAATATTCTTTCTACATATGTAATTATACGTAAATAATCAAACATAAACAAAACGGTTACTGAGGGAAATAATTGTGTATCACAATCATATGAAAAACATAATAAATGGGTGTATCCTAAAAGAGTATAGAAAATAAAAGAATTAAATCGTACATGGACATTATTAAATTAATAGAGGCATATATAATGATAAGTTTATTCAAACTAATGAGAAAATAGTATTTAAAATACTTTAGAAATAAAACATGTTAGTACGGCTTAAATGAAAACTGTTAATATTCATTAAAATGGAAAACGTTTATTTGATTGTATAAACCCAGAATTGAACCAATGTATTTTTTCATTAAAAATGATCAATTTTATAAAAATAATAATGTATTAAAATAGATCATGGATGACCCTTTAAAATGGGTAATTATTTGGGATGTTCCCTTAAATCAGGTTTCTGTATCAGGAGGAATTCTGTAAGGAAAAGTTAAAAACATTTATATCCCCACAAAATAAGGATTAATGGATCTTGATAAATTATTTTGGAAAATATAATCAAAATGTATAATATGTACAAAAAATGAAAATATAATTTCATTTACATAAAATGATAATAAGAGAAACCTGAATGAATAATGGAGGTTTGGGTAGAATCCTTTACCTTATGTCTAAAATGAATTTTTTACTTGATCTTAATGTCATGGATAACCAAATTAGATTCACTAATTAATAATTCCCGAACCATTTACATGGGTATTTTATTTTATTATAATTGTATTAATTTCATCAATATCCCTTATTATGGGTTATGAAATTCAATTTCATCACTTGGAAGGGTGAGTTTCCTTGGTTTTTTTGATGAGTTTACTTGTATAACTATATGGAAAAGCATGTATAATTATAATAGTTGCCTATAACTGAACTTATATGTTACTAATGAACTTATATAATATTTAAAAAATCATTTTTTCTCTAAGTGATGATTATTAAATATATTATTAATTAATGATAATCATTTAGATTAATTTAGAGTTTTTTATCACAACTCATTTTATCTTATTAATTAATATCATGTGTGAAAAAAGATTACAGAACATTATATAAGATATAATATATATATATATATTATAATTTTTTCTAACTATAAAAAATATTTCATGGCCATTCTTGAAGATAAAATCAAAATATGAAAATCGGAATCCATGAAGGTGGTAAATCGGTACCTCATATACGATGTTTTCATTCTTAAAATAAATGGGAGAGGAGAAGATATTTGATGAAGAATTATTATATAAACATGGTACAATTTCATTAAATGTCAGAAATTGGATTTTTATTTCTACTTTTACAAGGTGGTTTTTGGATAATATAATAAAATAAATGAACTTGAAAAGAAATTTAATGAAAACGGAATAGGGTTTTTATCTCGATATTTCTTCTTCTAGATAACCTACTTATAATATTGGTTTTGGACTTTTATTAAGACCAAAATATCTTTGAATTGGGAGAGAGGTTTTGGGAGGGATTTTAGATTAATTTATACAAGGTTCAAGGCTTGATATGTGTGAGATAATATGTTTTGAGTGGTGGTATTTAAAGTTGGGGATGGAGTGTTTTCTCATTATTTAATTCATTAGTTTATTATTTTTCTATAGACTAACAATTGTGTTGATTATTGAGACTAAATAAATTAAATAGATCTTGTGAGTTTGAAAAAATTGTTTTTAAATCAGTCAAGACCCAATTAATAGTGCATTTAACTTATAATGTATATATAATCTAAATTACCATATTTCACTATTCACAAAAAAAATCAAGTAATTCAGAAAAATCCAAAAATTCTCTATAACCATTTTTTTACATGTATATTTCAAAAATTAACTCCATTAAATGATGATAAATTTCTAAATATGATGATTTTAATTTTAAATTAAAATTATAATTTAGATTAAAATATAGATTTTAAATTTATAATCGCTTTTATAACGCTTTGAAAAAATAACTAAGGTCACATAAAATTATCTCATAATCATAAGACATAAAAATATTAATTTATGAATAAATTTTATTTTAAATTATTAAATTTATCAAGCAATGTAATTAAATATTTTTGACATACAAAAATAGCAACAGTTAATTAATAATTTTTAATTTTTTTTTACTTATATATCGTATTTCCACTTATTAAATGGATATATTTTATTAATAATTTCATTTTTGATATTACTATTCTATTGTCTGGATTACTATTTTTAAGGGTCATGTTACTATTCCAAAGGTCAAGTTACTATTTCATCACTATAGTTTCCTTAACTTCTATAAACACTTCTTATTTCATTCATCCATCATTTATAAAGCATGTATTTTTTTATATAAGGGTATATACCATATGACATAATTATAAGAAGGTAATTTACATAGATATATTTTTTCATTACAGTCTTCCCCCTTATGAAATTCTACCCTCCAAATTTCATTTTTACATGCTAAGGTGAAGATATGTGTGGATACTTTTCCTTTATCATGTGCTCTGTTTCCCATGTTTCCTCTTCATACATATGGTTCCTCCAATGTACCTTGACCAAGTGAGAAGTCATATTGCGTAGAACATTATATCCACGATTCAATATCTTAACTAGATACTCCTCATATGAAAGATCATTCTCCATCTATACCATCTATAAAGTCAATTCATGTAAAGGATCTAGTATATACGTCTTTAAGAGTGATATATGGAATACATTATGTACTTGAGACATGGTCGGTCGAAGTGATAGTCGATAGGCAACAACTTCGACATGATCTTTGATCTCGAATGGTACAAGGTACTGGGGAAATAGATTCCCTAACTTCCCAAATCTAACAATCCTCTACCATAATTATATGTGGAAGAATACAATGCCTCTAAAATTAAACTCCATGCACCATCAAGGAGTGTCTACATAACACCTTTTTTGAATTTTGGATTCATTGATGTTCTTCTGAATGATTTTCACATTCTATACCATTTCATCGACCATTTTAGGTCCTAAAACTTATATTCACTAACCTCATCCCTCCATACTGATGTTCTACACCATTTCCCATAAAGGGCTTCATATGGATCAATTTGTATTCTCAATTGGAAATGATTGTTATAGGAGAATTCAACCGGAGGAATATGTGGTTCCAATCTTACTTTGGAGTCCATATAACACTCTCTAAATATGTCATCCAATTTTTGAATAGTCCTCTCATATTAGAAATAAATATGTGCATGATACGTCATATTAATGTTTAGCATACTGCTTAGATCAGGTTATAGACTATTCTAGAATAGGGAACAGAATCTCATATCTCATTGGGATATAGTAGATAGTGTTACTCCATATAGAGTTACCAATTTTTATATCTATTTATGAAAGTTGATCTAGTTAGAAGTCAGATCAAATTGTGATAAAGTAACCTATCATTTTAAGACAGTCCTCAATAACCCATATATCATTATTTCCTTTTGATGTCTTTATATGTTTATTGAAAAATTCCATGGTGATGTTTTCTCATTTTAGTTTTGGTATGGGTAATGGTTGCATAATCCCTGTTGACTTTTTCTTATAATCATTCACTTTCTGACATACCAAAAACATTGTTGTATATTTAGTGGTCTCCTTTTTAATATTATCCCACCAAAAGTTCTCCCAGAGATCCCAATACATCCTTTGTACTCCCTGGGTGAATAGATAAGTTTGAGCTATATGAATCATTTAAAAGCTCCTTATTTATCATTGGATTGGATATTACACATTATCATGACTCAAATCTTAACACTACATCCTCACTAATAATAAACTTAGAGGACTTCCCATGTTATATAGATTCCACCCTTTTCTGAATTTTCACTTCATTTATATAAGAATCTTTTATTTTCTCCTTGTGGGAAGGTTGATAAATCACTTGAGAAAGGATTGATAATGTTCCTCCCTTAATGATTCACATGTCCATCCTCTCTATGCCTTAGAAGATTGGATCCTTCCCAACTATCATCATTGATAAAGATGTAGAATCATGTATACTTAGAGAATCTTCTGCCTTATTTTCCATATCAGGATGGTAGTGGATTGAGAAATAATAATACTTTATTAGCTCTAACCATCTTCATTAGCACATATTAATATTCTTTTGTGTGAATATATATTTGAGTCTCTGTTGGTTAGTATATATCTCAAACTTATCCCCATAGAGATAATGACTCTATATATACAATTCAATAATCATAGCTTCTAAATCCATATCATGCATAGAATATTTTTTATAATGAATTTTCAAATTCCTTGATACATAGTCCAATAATTTACCATTTTTCATTAGTACATAACCCAAACCATTAATTGAATCATCCTTGTATACCACAAATATTTCTCCACTTTTCTGTATTGTGGGTACAAAATTAGTGGTAATCTATTTTTTGATCTCTTTAAAGAATTCCTCACATTCATGAGTATATAAAAATTTCATTCCCTTCCATTTTAGTTAGGTTATTAGGTATTACCATCATGAGAAGTTATTCACAAATCATTGGTAATACTCAGGTCTAACCATCACATAGTATTCTAGGTATATAGACACTTACATTTGTACGTACATAGTCCATATAAGTGGATGAAATATATAAACCTACTATATATATATTTATATTATTACTATATATATAGTGACTACTCATATATTAATTTTTTCATGAGCTGAAATAGGTAGAGTTCTCAAGTGTCCCTTATGTGTTTGAACGGGAAATTATTTAATCATTTGGATTTGTTGAACTTTTAATTTATATATGCACACAACATAGCTATGGTAACTACTTAGAATATTTATAGACACAGTTTTTGGTGGACAACTAGGAGTTTATCTCCCACCCTATTCAGTCTTCCTTTGGTTTCTAAAAATATTATATGATTACAGGTATAGATAAGGGATAGGTCCATGATTCTAGATCTTGATATTCTTTATCAATAGATGAAGCGTATGGGTAGAGGAAAAAATAAATGCTCCAATTTATAGGGTAAAATCCTTTTATTTTTTATGTGTTTTTTAATACCATGAATATATATTCATGTAACCAATTCCAATTTTTTATATCAGTAAGCCTTGCACCCATGTATATGACACATCCAAGTGGATTCTAAAGTTGTTACTCAGTTTCCCAATAGTTTATCCATTCGCTATTTATTAATTTAGCATCTTTATATGCTTCCTCTATTTTATTATTATGGTTGTATATATTTTTATAATCTGACAAGAGGTTATAGTTTCCCCCAACATACAACATTCACACTGCCGCTGCTAGTCATCAGCATCTAACATGTGAGGGTGTGTGCTTGAGGCCATGTGGCCCATTCTCTCAAGAAATGGGTAAAGTGGATCTCTGGTCAGGATGTTAAAAGGTGGTATAAGACGTTATTTTTCAATTTTATTATTATTTGTGTATCAAATTGGTGACTAGGATTTAAATGAATTTGTAAATAACCTTTATCTTGGACATAACTAACCCATGTATAGGGGAAACCCAAATAACTTGGAATAGGAAATTTTAGTTATCGATTAGGCCATTTATGGTTGATATGATATCACTTTTGGGTGACACCCATGCCTTATGATGTTATTGATATTTATATTATTGAAATGATGATTTATTTGACCTTGTCCTGATTAAATAATTGTTTTTCATTATGTGAATCATTATAGAAAAAATGGGACTAATTAGCAATTCATTATTCCATTCCATGTCTATTTATAGCATGCATTTTCTAGTTTCATATTGGTAGGTCCTTTTTTATTAAAATATTCTAATAATATTTTTTGGATTGTAAACCCTATGTGACCCTTAATATAAATTCTGTAACCTAACAGTGTTTTCTTATAGAGGTTAACGCATACACCTTAAGTTGACAATTATTGAATATTTATATGTAGGAAATTGGTCAAATTAGTTTCAATGTGTAATGGTTTGGATTATGTGGATTCCATATTTTGGTTCATAAGGAGTGTGATTCATTATTTATTGGAAATGGTGATCCATATAATTCAACCATTAAAATTTGTTTAATTATTTGAATGAGTGTGAACATAAAATGAATATTAATTTTAAAGTAAAAATGGTCATCTTATATTCATGTAAAATAGATACATAAACTCAAACCCGACCGTAGTAGTGGGTTGTGGGGTATCTCTTTCATTATTATGGCCATTATGGTTTCTTCTATCACATAAATATGGATTTTGAATCTCAAGGAGAGGGATGATTGTTTCATTAGAAAGTCTATTCACCTATCCCAGTTTTCTAAATATAGAATTTTCCTTTTTATGATATCTTTGGTTGAGTGCATTTATAAATGTAGCATCATGTTTCCACAATTTCCTCTAGCCCTATGACCTAAAGTTGGAGATGACCATGCACCTAAAGTAGTGTGCATTGATCCACCATTGATTCCTCTTGTTGTTCAACATGTGGAATGTGTTTCTATTTCTAATATGGGATCTAATTCCTAGTTTCAAGAGTTAATTCAATATATGTTTATGAATATGAAAGGTGTTGTTCATCCTTCCACAAGTATAGATGAGTTGAATTGAGAGTTCTTGAATAAACATCCTCCCACCTTTTTAGGGGATTAAAGATATCATGGTGTGGTTTCATGTATTGAATCTATCCTTTCTGTATTAATTAATCTATAGAAGCCTCTAGATCATGGGTTCAATTATGAAATGTATATACTATGTGATTATGCCAAGAGATGGTGGGATGTTATTACCCAGGAAGATTTGAATTGAGATATGGTTTGGGTGGTTTTAAGAACTATAATATATGACTATTGTTATCCCCAGACTCTGAGGGCTGATTGAGCTAAAGAATTTATGAACCTTCAGTATGGTTGATTGGATATCATGGAATACTCTGCTCATTTTATAGAGCAGTAGTGGTTCAATCCTACTCAAGAGGGTGATGATATTATGACCGCCAATTGGTTTGAGAATGGGGTAGTATATGCGATTTGATCATAATTCAATATTTTTAGGATCACTATCATATCTTAAATCATAAACCAAGAACTTATTATAGAGCATAATTTGAGGGAAACTGGTCGTGAAAGACAGTGAAGTTTGACACCTAAACCCATCAATGCTTATTTTTCGGGTGAATGAGAAATTTTGAGGATACTGATGGAGATACACAAAGTCAGGATCCTTTTGTTGATAACATTTTGTTATGTCACTAATGGATGTTACCATGTCTTATGTAGCCTTAGTGCTTACAAGATATAGTGGAACACAAAGGCTATGTAAGAATGGTTCATATCTAATTTTTTTGTAGGAACATTCCATGAGTTATTATAATGTATAGATATAATCATACTCCATGTTCTAAATATGGTCCAGTGGTATCACGATAGGAAGGTATATTAAAAATAATCTTCCATTCAGGCCATGGTAGTGGTTGTGCCAGAGGTGGTAAGACTCATGATTCTCAATTACAGCAATGTAGGATTTATCATGGATGCAAGGAAGTTACTCAGGGCCTCATTACATGAAAATTGTACCTAGTACAACTGATTCTAGAGGAGTATAGTTTCAGACCTTATACTAAACAAGGTACTATTATTATTTCCTCCACTTTAGGGTCTAATTTATTTAATACAGGCATGTATCACTCTTTTATATCTGAGACTATTATGGGATGTCTGAGGCACAAGGCTGAACACTTCTATGGAATTACGATACCAGATATCCTATAAAATATCCAATAATATGATGTTATTCTTAATAAAGATTTTCCCCTTGAGAGAGGCAAAAACCTTTTCACGTGGAATATTTTTTTACATAATGTGATGGGATTTGATGTCATCAGTGGGATGGATTGGTTAGTTCCCTATCAAGAACATATAGATTGATATCTTTAGATGGAAGTATTTACAATACAATAGGATATTAGGCACGTGTATAAGGTAAATTGGGATATTAGTGTGACTAGAAACAAACCCTAATAGAAGAGTTTGGGTCATGTGATAGCTCAGATATAATGTCTCTTCATGGATTATCTAGGTTATGAACCACTATTTTCTCTCCTGTGGTGGAGTTTTTAAGGGATTTCATTCCTAATGACTTCCCTAGTAACCATCCTATATGAGAGGTAGATTTCAAAATGGATATTGTTCAAGTAGAAGAACTATTGACCATTCCTCTTTATATCAATACACCTATGATGCTTCTAAAGCATTGTAAATTAGAAGAGTATCAATATTATAATAGATTTATTCACCCTAGCACTTATTTTTGGGGTTTATCAGCCCTTTTTTTCAAGAAGACTTTTCCCTCAATCTTTTCTTGGATTATATTCAATTGAATGTTTTCATGATAGAGATATGTTATACATTTCTTAAAATATAAAACCTCTTTGATAATATTCAGGGATTGAGAGTGTTTTCAATGAATGATTTATAGTTATGTTTTCACTTGGTGTGTGTTAGGTCATCATAAAATTCTCACATATCATTCATGAGAAGGTATGTTCTATATATGTATATGTCTATAATGTTCAATATCATGAATGCTCATGCATTCCTTATAGCTCCTATGAATTGGGTCTTCCATCTGTATCTAGAATCATTTGGGCTAGGTTTTTTAAATAGCTTAAGGTATTCATGATCCAAACACTACCATGCCAATCATCATGAAATCATGACGAATACATTGATATAGTATCTGATCTATAAAAATATAAGTAAATTCTTATTTTGGACACAGAATAACCCCTTCCTAGATCACATTATCTCTGATTTAGAAGTTTTAGTAAACTATGTGAATGTGTGAACGGAGATTTC
This sequence comes from Viscum album, assembly GCA_963277665.1. NCBI lineage: Eukaryota > Viridiplantae > Streptophyta > Magnoliopsida > Santalales > Viscaceae > Viscum > Viscum album. Next base: position 150,273,408 of record OY728134.1, on the reverse strand, counting down.
CTGGGTGCAGACTGAGAACATATTTGATATAAAAATATTCTTGAGGCTAGAAGGATATTATAGTTGCTTCATCTCGAATTTCTCAAATATTTCAGCTCCTCTTAAGATCCAGATAAATAATGGAATGAAATTCTTATGGTTAGAATCTTGTGATGTATACTTATAGTAGTTAAAGGGATACTTGATTTCATCACTGATACCGATTCTAATAGAGAAAGGAAGAATCAATACATTTTAGTTTTATTCTTTATGAATCGGGATGAGAGATATTTTGATGTATGGAGAGTGTGTCCTAGCATACGGGTCTCCTCAATTGATGCCTCATGAGAATAATTTCACAATGTAGGACAATGTGACATCTCCTCTTTTTCAAACTCGATGTGGTTGGATACACTATTAAAATGGAGAGAATTTTTTTCTATTCAATTAACCAAATATCATAACGAACATATTTACATAGTGGGACAACAATCTATGGAATCACAAGTGGAATGAAGATCGACAATCATTTGATTCCAATCATGCTTATATGGATGGTATGGTAAATGTAGTAGCCTAATCTCTAAGCTAGAGTACTCCTAAATAGGTGGTTCATGATGCCAGTAGTGAATTCTGTATCATGGAATTATTCTCATAGATGCATATTATTGTTCAGCTGGGTCATGATAAGACTATCCTCACAACCCTAACTGTGACTTATACTCTTCTGTAATGGGTCAGAATGAGTATTTTTTCTGATCCTGCAGTTTTTGTATTCAGGGAATTCTTCTCAAATGATGATACATCTTTATTTTGGACCTTAGATAGGGATGATACATTTCTATTACATGGTAATGTATGGTTCCCATCATAAATTATAGGGAATTTATTGTGGGAATGTCACACTTCAATAGGGGTTTTACATCTCCTGGTCAGCAAAATGAATCAGGATATAGGGTGCTAGTATTGGTGGCCTGGTATTAAATATGATATTTTTAAATTCATCCCTCAGGTTCCACCTTTTAGTAATTGAATTCAAAAATCAGTGATCAATGGGGATTTTGTTACCATTGTCCATTTCAAGGTGGAAATTAGATAATGTTCTAATGGATTTCATGACTGTTCTACCCATATCTTCTCATGGAAGTTCTATAATGTAGGTTTTATTGATCGTTTGATGATGGTTTCACACTTCTTGCCTGTGTGAGGTGCCCCATCGATAAACAATATAGAGAGTATTTACGTCTAAGAGGTTTTACATCTTCATGGAGTTCCTCATTCTATTGTTTCGTAAATAGGTAGTCATTTAAATCAAGGTTCGAGTAGGGTTTGAAGAATGCCTTGTGTACATTGGTGATTCTGAGCATAGAATATCACCCATATACTGATGGGAATAGAGAGTGTATGAATCAGGTGTTATAGTTCATGCACTATGCATGTGTCCTCAACTTTGGGGGATCTATGGAAAAATAATTTCCCATGTTTAGTTCACTTTTAATAAAATGATTCAGGATACCATTGAGATAGATCTTTATAAATACATACATGGTTGTCTTTTTCATTCAGCACTAAGTAGGATAGTGTCTGGGGAGGCATCTATACTTTGACAATGTCATGTGAAAGAATATATGGAATATGACTGGTTGATCAAGTAGCACATGATGACATATCAGTCCAGATAATATTCATATTCCAATAAACGTTTGATACCACTTGATTTCAAGGTCAAAGATGGGTATTTCCCTTAAGTCTCACTCGGGTAGGTCCATATATATATATATATATATATATATATATATATTAAGAGGTAATATGAGATCTCAACTTAGTCTAATGGACCATTTGAGGTTAGGAAAGGGATTAGACCAGTGGCTTACTATATATCACATCCTCAGATATACTGGTCCATGCATGATGTCTCTTGCATATTTTAGATTTTCTGGTATTATCCAAACCTATCTAACATCTCTCATCCTAATGAGGTTGAATTAGATGTGCAATATTTCTTCAAGGAGTATCCAATTCATATTATTTATCAGAGCTTGAAGACACTCTGATATAGGTCAGTTCTATTAGTACGGGTGCTATGGTAGCACAACTGATTAACGGATGAGACATGGGAATGGGAAGCTAATATATGATCTTAGTAATAAGTGATACTCTTAGATTATTCACATTTACCCATATAAGGTCAAATCAAGGACTATTTTATTTAAGGGGTGTTGGTTTTAATTACCCATCACTACACGAAGGTACAAATCATTTTTTAAATATAAATTCGATTAAAAATATTAAAAATGTTACCCAATGGATTCATGTGGGTCTGAATGGTTTCTAGGTCATGTTGGGATCCAAGAACCCTATATTTTGTGAAAAATATCTTAGACACTTGGTTAATATAAATTATGCCTCTTAGTCCACATGGCCTCTAAAAATTGTGCAATGTGAAATATAGGTGCATCAGGAGCAGCAATGTTTTTCTGAAACCATTCACCACTATGCACATAACAATGTGGAAAACTAAATACATTAGATTTCAGGATTTTTCATGGATTGTGCATGTTTTGGGAAATTGTTTGCATTGACTTTGTGGGGTTTCCCTTGGTACAATGGCTAGTCCATTCTTTTTGAATGGTTTGTCCAACCATTTGGGAAAACTATGTGATGCCTATTATGAGGTTGAAATGAAAAAAAACCCTTATTTAAAACCATAAACCTATTTTCCTTTTCTTCATTCTCATTCCAGTGGCTAGATGTTCATTCTTCTCTCATGAGCTAACTTCCGCCTCAATCTAGGTTCTTCGATATCTCCCACATATGATGTCTGGCTGATGGTATGTCAAAGGTGTTAGATAGAAAGAGGTATCATCTTCCTTTTCACTTAACTTTGATATATGTTTATATTTATATTTACAGTTCTATTTGGGTGCGATACCTTTTCCCTATGTTCTGGGATTCAGATTATTTCTTCATTTTCTACCAATGTAGTATGAATCTGAGGACTCCATTAAATAATGAGTATTCAACAGCCATATAGTAGGTGGTCTCCTTGTTTCTTTAAGTGTTTTAGTGTTAAGGTATATTTTTCATTTTCTTGCAAGCTGGGAAAACCCACACTTCATTGTATGATTATGTTCATTATATTAAATTGATATATGCACCTTGATATAGACCAATTTATTCATTTCTGATTAGTAATGGATGTTGACCTCCGTTATGGATATCCCTTGGGTGAATTTTCTTGAATTTCTCTTTCTAGTGAATTTTTTTATTGTATGTAATTCCTTCTAAGCATTGGGATTAGGTTTAATAAAATTTCTCACTCCTATATAAATTTTTTATGAACGCAAGGCCCCTTCTACATGTTTGGACCTATTTATAAATGTAATTCCAAGGTTAGGTGATTTCCAAATTGACAATGATACCCCCTATGTGCTTCTTTGAATGTTGTAAATTAATTTCCATGATTTGGATAATTAAATTGATTAACTAAATTGAATAGATTATTCATGATAGTTCACATTTCCTTAAATGGATTAAATGGTATGACATATAAAGGCTAGTAAGGACACACCATTTGGTCAATCATTATTAATTTCTTAATGAATTATAAAACCTTTCTAGATATTAAACATTAATATTGGGATACATGTGATGTAATGCCTTATGTATTTTGTTATAAATATGATTATGCATTGATATAAGATGTAGTGTGATGGTAAAAGATCTTTTGGGTAAGAAGGTTTTACACACCCTTACATCAAATGTGGATCATAATGTCTCACAGCATTGAAACTATTCGGATGATGGGAATGATGCCCAATGCCCCACATTTTGAGTGTTGTCATAATTCTACACTAATAATCTCAAGTACCAAACATGAAATCTCTCACTCACTATGAGATATAGGGAATTTACCCTAGACCATGAACTTGTAGGCTAGTTTAGACTCATTATAGATGTCTGAGTAATGCCCTAATCAAACCAGCACCAATTTTTACCTATACATGGCCACTTATATCCTTATGTATTAGGTATATATAGGTGTATGTAATATATAATTGTCTTATATATATAGTGACTAATCCAACATTCATTCCTTCCATGAGACGAAGAAGGTAGAGCCTCCATGTGTCCATTAGGAACCTAAGAAATCTATTTGTCAATTATTAAGATGCGTTTACTCTTTCATTTATACCTTCACACTATTTAGATTTTTGGACTACTTTGATTTCTTCTAAACATTTTTTGTTGTGGACTATAGTGAATTTATCTCACACCCTACTAAGGATTACTTTGGTACCCGTAAATATTACATGAATCTAGGTAATAATTATTGAAGGAGACTTGTTTTAGGATCTGGGAATGAATTACCTTTAGATAGATCATAGGAGTAGAGGACCTATAATATTCTTCATATTCTAGTGGATCATCCATTTAATATTTTTTTAATTTTCTTATACCATGATTTTATATGCATGTCCCAATTTCCCTTTTTGTATACCACCATTCCATGAATCTATGTATATGACACAAACATTAGGCTTTTGATATTAATAATGATTTTATAATTTTTTTATTCTTCTATTGATTATTTATTCATCATGTTTATATTCTTCCTATTTTGTATTTTTATGGTTTTATCTACTATGACACTCTGATAAGAGGGTATATTCTCCCAATCATACCACCTTTACACCATTACTACTAGTTAGTAGCCTCTAGAATGTTAGGATGCACAAATGAGACCATGTTCCTAACAATATTAGGGTACATGTTATGAGGATCCCATTTTAGGATTTTACAATAGAAACTTTTGAGTATAATTAGTGCTAATTTAGTAAAAACTAAATGGTAGGAAAAAAAATTTATTTTCCCACAAAACATTCTATCATGGATAGGGGTGGGGATACTAAGAATCACCATGTGATCTTACTCAATGTGGTTTGCATGTGGTGATGCATCCATTAGAATTAAATTCATTTTAATTATAAAATACTTTCAAATTCATTGAATTGAGAAAAATACATGAATAAGAAAATTTCAAAACCTTGTTTGGCATGTACATTGATAGCTTCCCAAACAAGGTTGATGAAACTAATCTTATATTATGAAAAACCATTCCATGAAGGGATTATAATTTCAAATGTAGGGTTTCATTGAATTTAATGTGAGTATATGACCTTCCTCTTTATTTTATTTTTTGTTCGGGCCTAGAATCCCAAAATATACATATGGAGGACTGAAGAACGAGATATTGATACCGTTGTAACACTTAGTTGTCGCCAACCACTAGAAAACCATCCAAATCCACTTTGAATAAATTTTATCCCATCAATGGGTCAAAGAAACACAACCAACTATAAGTTCACCTTAATCGGAATGGAAGGTAAGGATTTAATCCTCCATGGGACTTCCCTATGAGGGACCGAAGATAGTTCGATGTTACTAGCATTCACCAGAATACATTATCTAATATAGCTCCACCATTAAATACAAGGGATGGTAGACCAATGTAGTACATTATCAATTTTTTGGATTTCCTATATAGGAAAATGACATCCAACATGGTTTTATTATAAGTGAACATTATGACTAGTGGTAGAATAACAAAGTGCTGGATGGATGTCACTAACAAACATCATCGAATATGGCTTCACAATAAATGAACTACAATTATAACCAAAGGTAATGAAACATCAATTTCTTATATGATGTTTAATGAAAAACATCTTCCAATTAGGATTCATCACTATAAACTATCTTTGTAACTTGGGGGGTTTGAAAAATTAATCTATTGGTTTTCATAAAGTGAAAAACATAGTTCAATATAAATTCACCATAAGAAATATATGATTATAGATGAAGGTAATAAAACATAAATTTGTGGCTATATTAAACTATGAAACATCATCCAACATGTCTTCATTGCCATCAATATGAAATTTAAACTAGTAGGAGTGAATCATTAAGGTCCTATATGTCTTGTATAGAGAATTTTCCTTTAAAAATATAGTTAATGACATGTATATCCAAAATCCTTCTCCAAAGTGGGCCCAATGTCATTCCCACCAGAGCCCATGCCAAAAATCTATCTAAAAACCTAAATAAGGGGAAATAATTTGCATGGAAATATTTTCAAAAAGCGATCTTGTCACAATCAAGATGCTAGACCATATCCATAAATAATTGGATATGGGCTTAATCATTCATCCTTCTCAATGTTGTTTATTACTTCCATCCAACCATGAATATGAGAAAATCATTAGTTGACACAGTTACATGCATAAATATATATCTTCTAGTAAATAAAATCATCTAGTTACTCAACATAGAGGAATTCATAATATATTATTGATAGTATGTGAAGAAATAAATATAAATATAAATAGTACAACAACCATCCATTCCATGAACAAGTCATTGATGAAATATTCAAAGACAATCCCTAATATAATTTTGGTCTTAATGTGAAAGGAATTTTCAAAATCCATGATCGGAACTCGAATATTGGGGGTTGAATTCGGAGATTGTAATACATTGTCAATCCCATTACAACCATTTTCATGGTTATGTTTCATCATCCTCGGAAACCCAAAATCTGATAATCCAGTTATATAAGTGGATATATCACTATTACATCAACAATGTATAAGAAATAAATTATTAATGGGAACATGAATGTTAAAATTTAAAAAAAATTATGATCTTAAAGCTTAATAAAATCACATTGAAAATTTCCATTATGAAAATTCCATGTGAACATATTAAAATATAGTACCATTCATGATTCAACTTCATATATTTTTTCTATCATCATTATTATAAAAATATAAAATTATTTATAACTAATAAATTCATGTTTATTTATCTTTAATAAATTATGTTATAAAGTTGAACTAAAATTGTTTTTGATATTTGAAGACATATGAGTTTTCATATATAATTATAATGGAAACGAAAAAATAATTAATGAGTGGAATGTCTTCAAAATGATAATGCTATATGATATTATTGCATCCAAAAAAACTATCAAATATTTAATGAATGGTTTGGGATCCAAATCATGATTCTATGTAAGATTATTTCATCCTACAAAAAAAGTAAAAATTAAGATATTAGCATGTGATAAATGTAGATGTTTTGTTAAGAATAAAAAAGTTTGTTTGAGAAAATAGGAATGTAAATCATTTGAAACCATGAGTTTATTTTATCGATTTAATCCATGTTATTCAACATATTCAACCAAATTGAAGTAAAAAATCATGGATACAACAAATTCCCCAAAAATAAAAAATCATAAAAACAATGTGATAGAAAAAATATAAAAATTTAAACCCTAACATGTCCCATCATAAGTATTTCATTCCATTATAATCCTTATAGAAACATGTCACATTAACCTCCCACATCCCCTTGAAATAAAAATTCCAATATGTTAACACGTAAATTGCTATATTAGAAAATTATCTCCAAAAAAATGAAAAATGTGGATTAATTATTGACAATAAAAGATAATTCACTAATTACATGTAAATTTATGATGATAAATTTTAATAATAAATGAAAATTTACTAAAATATTCATGTATGGTGTATAGATATTTCTCATCACCATTAACTAATATTTAAAAATAATTTTCTTAATTAAAAATGTGAAAGTCTAATTTTTGTTTTCTAGAATTAAAATTCATCCCCCAATATGTTAAATATATCATATTTACAGTAATTATCATTTTCAACAATAAATGTTCTATTATAATCATTCACCATCAACTCCTCATAAAAATTCAAAATTCATTTTTGAACATCAACATTCATTTACATTATAATGTGGTGGGATCTCATAATATATTGATGTGAATTATAACAACTAGTATAACTTCAACAGGGATATTTAATCATGTAATCCCATTAACAGGATTATATTGTCAGATCATGGAATATATCTAATGAACATAAATAATTTAAGGCTATTATAATTAAATTCATCCAACTATTATCATATAATATATTTATTATGAATGTTCCTATATATTATTAATTTTTTTTATAAATTAATCATTTTAAATAAAAATACATTATAACTAAACCATAGTAAAATTTTATATAAAATATATAAAATATGTTTAATGGTAACTAAAACTAAAAAATTGATATTATTAAATACAATTGAATAAAATAGAATATTAAATTTTAATAATTTTTTCTATTTTTGAAAAAATTGGATGAAAATGAAAATTGGAATTAATTAATCTATTGGAAATTAGATGACGAAGTTTTAGGGATACATATCACAAATAATTACTGATATGAAGAAGGGGACAATAAAACAAACTGATGTCTATGATATGGAATGAATATTAGGTGATGAAAAACTGTGTAGGGTTGAGCAGTTATTCATAAATGAGTAAAATCGATAATCTTTGAAGTCAACTAGGGTTTTATTTCAAATTCGTGTAGGGTTTGGATGGTTCCATGTAGTGCAGGGAGATCAATTGTATTCTATGGTGCAAGAACATATGTTGTTACTATTTATGGATTCTAGTAGATTTCATGGGTATTAAAACTGACCTGGGGAGGGAATCGATTTTGGTATGTAATAAACTCTGTTTTCTAATTTAGGATTCTCTATTTTCGCATAATTAACTGTATAATTAAATACCATTATTTTTATATATTAATAAATTATGTTCTAAAATTAATAATTTAATTGGTAATTTATATTTTATTCACAAAAATTTATAAATTTTTTTTATTAGATGCCATTCAAAAATTTAAATTCATATTAGGAAGATGTTATTACCATGTCTATAAAATTTTATACAGAATCAAATGAATCAAAAAGATAACATTATCTAAGGAGAACCATATATTCCTTGAATTATGGGAAAAATCAAAGGAAAACTTAATAAAATCACATAACAAGAACCATATACTTCTTGAAATGTTGAAAATCTCAATCATCACAACATTCGATCAATATAATATATATATATATAACACACACACATATATATATATATCAAAATATCATATATATAGAGATAGATATAGAGATAAGACTAAACTAAGACACATATAAATATATATATATAACAAATATGTATTCAAACCGTGTATATATATATTCAACATATAAAAAACATGTGAATTATAATATTACTACAATTATGAAAGAATCTGAAAAATGATAAATCGATAAGTAAGACTTGAAAAACTATAAAATCATGATAATTACATTGTAATTTAAAAATAATGCTAAATTTTGAATGTAAAATTTCAAATAAAATATTAAAGAAACAAAAACAGATCATTAATTATATTAAATTTATTAAATGTGGACAAAATAATGGTGGCTATAAATGGAAACTAAATTGTTTTACTTGATGTACAAACAATTAATTAATTAACCAATAACATATTTTGAATATTGTTCTTTATCCTATAATATAGACAATAAATCAACATTGATAAGATATTTTTTTTAAAAAAATCTAAAACATGTTAAGGAATCCAAACAATTATAGGTTGTTATGTCAAACTATTTTATAAGTTTTAATAATATCTTTACCTCATTCATTAAGAAAAAAATATCTAAATCTCTTTATTTTAAACATGTCTCATATTCCTCATGTTATAATACAAAAAATATCAACAATGAAACATTAGAAGAAAATAAAAAAAACATAAAATATTTAAAAATAAATAAAAATCATAATTAGAATTTAAATACAATAGGATAGTGAGAATAAATTCAAAAGGATTCATGAAAATTATAAAAAAAATATTAAACTGTAGTTGAATAGATGTCAATAACAGTGGATGGTAGATGATAAAACCAAATAATTAATATGAAATAACTCGTTATCAATGAATTGGACATGAGGGAGATTCTAAAAACAACATCGGAATCGTCACATGGGCAATACTATATATAATGGGGGTTGAGTGGGGATCGTTGTGGATGGTGGGGTGTTGTGAAAAGAAGGTCAAGGACTGTCACAGCCTGACCTCACACCTCACATTTTTTGTCTTATTTAATCTTCTACATGAGTGGGTTTGAGTCCTAGTAGTTGGAAAACCAATGTTTCCTTCTTAATGATTTTAGTTGTTTTATAGTTGACCTACACAGTTAGGGGTGACCATTAAATGACTTTGTGGTTTTCCATGTGAGTCAATAGTGTGGTGCACGACTTTCGCACTTTCCATTAAACTATGTGGAATGTATGCAGTTTGTCTCTACGAGTTGGAAGTGTCAAGTTTCATGTTTAGAGCACAATTTTCTCAATTGTATGTCTTCCTAGAGGTAACCATGTGAGGTTTCCAAATATAGGTAGTGCTTAGTGAAAGATTGGCCCATGTGTTGGTTAATCATTCACAAACTATGTAGGTTCCCTAGTTTATAATTTTTTGGTTTTTCATCTATTTTGTTTTATTTTATTTTTTTATTTCATCTCCCTTTTTTTATTTTCCCTCCCAACCCTCCTTGGTCTCAAATAATTCCTCCCCATCTTTCTTCGTAGTCAGGTGTCGCCCTTCTTTAGTCTCCCTCTATTTAAATTTAATTTCATCATATTTCTTTTTATTTCTCATTTGGAAACATGGCGTAATACTTCCTCTTGAATCCTCATAATATTTCAAGGGTTTTTTCTCTTCCAAGTTACCCTACCATGATCATAAGAACAATATGTTAGGGGTCGATCCAATTTTTGGTTCTTTATTCCATTATTAGTGCCTAAGATGTGTTTCTCGATTCATCTTTGGCCATTTTTATGCATTCTCTACACTACTAGAAAATGACTCTACTCCCTCATACCTATATCCACGGTTTTAATACCGTGATTGTAGGTGTATATAACCACGGTTATATGGCTTATACCCACGGTTTTAAAATTGTGGCTATATGTTGTTTTTTCAATGCCTATTGGAAGGGTTTTGAGAACCTTGGATATAGGTCATGGCTATATAAATTGTTGTGTGGACTATAGACATGATTTTAAACTCTTGTATATAGGCCAAATTATTCGATATATTATAGACATGGTTTTCCAAAACTGAGGCATTAGGGTTCCCGTGCTTCCGCAGGAAAAAAATTTCCCTTAAAAAAATTGGCGGGAAGACCTACCACCACAATTTTGAGGATATTTCCATGTTTTATATTAATATATATATATATATATAATCCCAAAGAGTCATGCGATGTAGTGGTAATTTAGCTGGTTCATGAAAAGGAGGTACAAAGATCGAAACTCGCTTGTAACATTATGTATTTAGGCGATTTCCACGGTTTACCCTGGTTATAGGTCACTGCCACGGTGGCAGTTTTTTATGCCTATTACCATATGTTTCAAAACCATGGAAATAGGTAGATGTTTCCATAGATTAAACTATGGTTGTAGGTTGGGACCAACTTCCACAGAGATATCAGCCACGGTTGGCCAAAACCATGGTCATAGGCTATGGCCACATTTTTTGGACCTATTTCCAGGGTTTTGAACCATGGGAATATGCTTATTTCTAGTTGTTCTACTGAATTAAAATCATATGGGATAATTTATATCTTCCTTCTTCTATTTGATATTGGTTTCTTAAGATATTTTTTTCAGTTATTATTTTTTGGGTTCTTTTGGTGATTTTGGGTTCCTATTATTTTTTTAGTGCATCACGATTCTCCTTAAAGAAGGTTTAAGATTCCATATTCAATGGAGAATTACATGCATATTCATAAGTAAGAATATATATACGTAAGTTCCCACTATATATACAAATTAATTCATGGTGGTTTGAATACATATATTGGGAAGATGATTTGTAATATATATGTGAAAATGTTAAATCTGTGTAAGTGTAATGGGGTATATGCAAGTATATTCATATATGTAAGGACCCCCATGAACATATTTGGCAATGAAAATATACATTGGGGGATAGGTTTTCTTATATATGTGTGAACATGAATATGCATGCATGAAAAAGAAAACAGAAGATTTGATTGGTCCCCAATGAGGGCGTCTAGAGTCGAGGTGTTTCAGAATGGATATCTTTCTTTTGAGGTAGGTTCCATATGCACAATAAATTAAAAGTGAAATCTCAGATTCATTGGTCTTTTTAAAATGGGCTCTCTATTTTATGTGAATTGAATTATATATATATATAACTGGTTGTGGTTCATGAAAATTGTATTATAATCTAGTTTTAATGAATTTCATAATATTCAAAAATAGATTACTATGATTTAATAATGGTTTCAATATTGTTTCTAAATGTGATGTTCCTTCATGATTCAATTCATCATTTAAATATTTTTAGAATATAAATGTGTTGGGATACAATGCTTCCAAAAGTGATAGTACACACTTTAATGAAATAAGGCCCATTTTTTCACATTGAAAATGTTTTATAGAAATATAATACCCCCCTTGGGTCATGACCCTCGATTTAGAAAAATTATGTATGTGTTAGATGTGCGACGTGTGATATGTTCCTAGTGAAGAGGCTTGTGCAGTATTGTTTGACATAAAATGGGGATGCCCTTATGGAGGAAGAGGTGTAGTGAGAATATGGATAGGTCTTGGGTAAATAATATGATATGTATGTATACACTAGCTTATTAAAAACTCACCACCAATTAGAATAAGAACATGGGACATCAGGTACTTGTGGTTGTAGAATAGGTATTGTATTACATGTTGTCATGCATGGATGAGGGTCAGTTCTCCTTGGAGGATTGATGCTGCAACACTAACTAATCATGTGATGATGATCCCCAACCACTAGACTTTGGAATATGTTACCCTCTAGTGGCCCATGTATGATTACACTATGGTTTATGGTTTTTAAGCTTTATAACAATGGTATGAGGATATAAGAACTCCATAAACACTACATAACATGGGATTTCGCCTAGTTATTTCTATCATTTAACTATTTTTTTTCTTTCTATGGTACTATTTAAGAATATGTTTAAAATAATAAAAACACATTTCCCATCATTTGTTTTATAGAACTTGTTGTTTTGGTTTTTATTACTATGACTCTTGTTTTTTTAGCTTGAACCTTATTTTAAATTATTTATTTGAAATCATTCAATTTTTGGAAGAAATTTTGGAAGAGTAATGTAAAGTGGTTTTCCATAAAAAATGAATCATGTTAATTATTTTCAAAAAGAATAGAAAACCTTATTTTATAATGTCTCATTCTCAATATATCATGTATTGTTATTCACTTTAAAAAAATACGGAATAGTTTATTCTAGCATGCCTACTTATTTTTAATACTAACGCCTATAGGTTTACCTTTGTTTTTATATTCTAGGCCTACTTCCATCTCCGACTTGGTAGCAAAGGGAAAACATGGGTTTAGAGGTTAGTTGGGACCTATATGGTAATGTGGAGGTACGTGTAGTTTTATTATTCTTCCACTAACAATTTTTTGTTAATATTTCAGATTATATTTATTTATTTTTCATTTTTTCTGGAAAAACCATTACAAATTTTTTTATTTTGAATCTTGACACTAGTTTCCAACATTGGAGGATCTGGAACGTCTCTCAGGCCTTATTGTGGGTTGTCTTAGGTGATTGGTTCCGGGTTGACCCTTCCTAGTTCGGGATAAAATTGTATCAAATCATATTTTCCTTTTTATATGCGAATTTCTGGAAGTTTTGAGATAGTATTTTTAGAATTCAGGTGTTCAACCATGGGTAGGTATATGATCACCACTTATTCGGAATGACACATAATTTTCTTGGTTGGTCTGGGATGGTTGTTCCGTAAATTCAGATTTTGGATCAAGGATGTTTTCTTGGTTCTGGTTTCTAATGGATTTTTTTGGTTCTTCTTTTAAAAGTTGTTGTATAATTTTGAGGAACTCTAAGGTTTAGAGCAGTTCTTTTAGAGGAATTCAAAGGGGTGTGTAGTTATTTTTCAGAGTCTGAAAACCATATGTGGACCATGAAACTATTTGTAATGACCTCAAATGTTCTCACCCTTTTGGTTCCTGGCCTACCATACCATGTGACCAAGCCATGTATAGTGGTTTTTATTTATATATTTTGGTATTTTTGACCTATTGGTTAGTGGGATTATTTTATTTTTCATTAAAATTGGATTATGATGGTTTTTTTGGTGTTTTAATTTTATTTTTAAATGATGATATGTTTGAAACAATTGTTATAGGTTTTTCAAAAATTGGATTTCAAAAATGAATAATATTAAAAATATTGAATTTAAAATTTTTCATTTTGAGAATGGAATTCATTTTGGATTTTTTTAGGAATTTGGATGGGTTTTTGAAAAGTCAGGTGGAGGTTTCTTGGAAATTCTTAAATATTTTTATTTGAAATGATAAGGGGTGGTTTTGGAAATTGACTAATAATATATTAATGAGCATTTTGGAATTTTATTTTTTCTATTTGACCCTTGGTATTCATATGTATTCTCACATGTATGGATTTATACGTGTGGTAAACAGATGGTCATGGGCATGTGTGGTTGAATTATTGAGTATATGATTTATTTATATACATATATATATAAATATATAAATATATATATGTGTGTGTGTGTGTGTGTGTGTGTGAGAGAGAGATTTCATGGAATACCAATGGAGGGTACTTAACCTATTAAATTATTTTTCTTTATAAACATGGTTTTCAAAAAAATAGGTGGGATTTAAATTTTTTGAATAGTTAGAGTGGTGTGATGCTACCTTTACGTGTTTATAGTTTTCATTTTTGTGACTTTTTGGTTTGGATGTGTTGTTGATGTATTGTTTGAGTTGATTTTCTAATTGGTGATTAGGATTTGAATTTTATTTTATGTTGTCTTGTGATTTGGTTTTTTTTCTTTTTTTTTGGATTATGTTCCATAAATATCCTAGTTAGGATTTGGTGGTCAGTATTGGAGGTTTCCTCTTTAGTTGCCTATGGGATGGTTAGTTTTGGGAATTACTTTTGGTCATCATTTAGTTCTCTAAGCCTATAACATTTTAGGTAGTGGGATTATCTTAGGAAATTAAGGATAATTTTATATGGTATTCCCACTGAACACTCTACCTAAACACTAAATTGAGTGGTGGGGTTGGATTTTATCCTAACATTAGACAAAATATGAGCCTTTTTTGGTGTGTCTCCAACCGTCATTATCTAAAAAAATACCTCATTAATATATCTCAAACAAGAATATATTTCTTTCAACATCGACTCTTGCATCACCCAAAGGGGGTTCTGTAAGTTGTGATATATAAAGAGAAAGGTTAAATCAGGGATTAGCAAATAATATATTTGGTTAAATAGATTCTTAAATACATATGGTTTCCAACCATTGGTCTCGGAATGAATCATTACAAATAGTGAAGGGTAAACTGTGTGTGGCAATTGTGAAACCAAAGCATTTTCTCTAACATTGTAGAATAAGATATTTTATTCTTTCCCTTATAATGGTTTTCTAATTTGGAACCCCTTTTTCTTTTAGTGGTAGTAGTAGATTTATTTTCTAATGGTTTTGTTTTTTAGGATGTGCATGTTTGGAGTTTATTATTTGTTAATGAAATTATAAATATTGATTAGGTTTGGTGTTTAATTTTAGTTCCCTTATGTAGGGACCCTTTTGATGGGGGTTTGTTAAAGAACATGGTTTCAAAATGTTGGGGAGACCCACTATAGGTCTCTTTGATATCCTATTTCAATATTTTCATGTTTTGAATTGAGAAATTCAGAGGTTAGACTAGCCTTAATGATTTTTTTTATTTATTTGTTTTGTTATCCTAGGAGATGTTTCTTGATCAATGTCCTATGACTGTAGGGATACCACAATAAATAGGTACTCATATGTATTTAAACCTTCCACCTTCTTGATGGGGTATACCATTACCTTCATCCAATATGACCCCTAGGAGAGTATTGGGTGATTCTTATGTTAGTGGTTAGAGAGTTTATTATTAAATGTTTCATATGGATATATGAGTCTCATAAAACTTTTCTCTTAATTGACTATCTCCTTTTGTGGGTTTTGATGTTTTGGTTATGTTTGAGTTAAATTTCTTGCATTTTGGTCCTTTAGTGATATATGGTTCTTTAATCATAATCATGTCCATGTCTCATTATTTGATTTATCAAGTCTCTTAGGACTTTCTGGGGGTAGAAAGACTCATGGTGGGGAGAATTTTCACACCCATACCTGAAACCACTCTTTTATTTTATTTTTTCTTTTCTTTTTTATCATGTTATTGTGCTGGTTTGAGTCTTGGTTGTTAGCTGGCCAAAGGTTATTTTTTTAGACATTTATTTTTTGCATGGTTAGACCACACCATATTAAGTGACCAAAGTATTCCCATCTGGATGAATAGTATAGTGACCCTAGCATTTTACACAAATGAATAAATAATTATAATTATAATTAAACATTAAATTAAAAGGTAAGGATTTTAAATTCTAGTATCATGGGAGACTAGGTATATAAAAATTAAAACACATGACTAAATAAAACATTTCATTATTTAACATCGATTATGATTTACTAACTTCCTTTATGACTTTACATATTCATAACATATCTTGGGGATAACATGAACAAAGGGATGAACTAAATTCCTAGTAAGGGAATAAACATTAAAATAAATCATAGAACATGGGTTATAAATCATTACATAATGATATATAATAGAACAACATGATTTATCATAATGAACCATAAAGTGGGATCATATAATCATGGATTTATAGTAATGTGGCAGAAACATAAAACACGGATTTTTCATGAGTTGAGTCTCATTTCATATAGGGGATCATGAGTCAATGCTCATTGAACATAGTGGAGCATGAGCCAAGGATACCACCAAGACTATATCACATTACATCTAATTAGACTAGATTTTACCCACTGAATTGGAGAGATATTTGGTAACAAACATCATAATATGTTCATGAATATTCTTTCCACATATAGAGTTATACGTAAATAATCAAACATAAACACAAGGGTTGCTGAGGGAAATAATTGTGTACCACAATCATGTTAAAAGCATAATAAATGAGTGTATCCTAAAAGAGTCCATGAAATAAAGGAATTAAATCATACATGGACATTAATAAATTAATATAGGCATATATCAAGATAATTTTTGTCAAACTGATAGGAAAAGAGTATTTAAGATACTTTAAAAATAAAAAATTTTAGTATGACTTAAAGGAAAACTTTAATGATTCTTTAAAATGGAAAAGGTTTATTTGTTTGTATAAAACCATAATTGAACCATTGTAGTTTTTCATTAAAAATGATCAATTTTATAAAAATATTTTTGTCTTAAAATAGATTATGGATCACCATTTAAAATGGGTGAGTATTTGGGATGTTCCCTTAAATCATGTTTGCGTATCAGGAATAATTCAGTAAGGAACCATTAAAAACATTTATATCCCCAAAAAATATGTATTGATGGATCTTGATAAATTATTTTTGAAAATATAAACAACATTTATAATATGTACATAAAATGAAAATATAATTTCACTTGGTTAAAATGATAATAAGAGAAACCTTAATGAATAATGGATGTTTGGGTAGAATCCTTTAACTTATGTCTGAAATGAATTTTCACTTGATCTTAATTTCTTAGATAATCAAATTAGATTCACTAGATAATAAGTCCCGAACCATTTACATGGTTATTTTATTTTTTTTATAATTGTATTAATTTCATCAATATCTCTATTTACGGGTTATGAAATTAAATTCCGTCACTCGGAAGCGAGAGTTCCCTTGGTTTTTTGATCGGTTTACTTGTATAACTGTATGGAAAAGCATGTATAATTAGAATTGTTGCCTAGAACTGAACTTATATATTATTAATGAACTTATATAATATTAAAAACCCATTTTTTCTATAATTGATGATTATTCAATAGAGTAATCATTAATGATAATGATCTAGATTAATTTAGTATTTTAGATCACAACTCATTTTATCTTATAAATTAATATCATGTGTGAAAAATAATTATAGAAAATTTGAAAATATAATATATATATATATTATAATTTGTTTCAACCATAAAATTTTTTCCTAACCATTCTTGAATAGAAAATCAAAATATGAGATATCAACGTCCACAATGGTGGTAAATCAGTACCTCATATACGATATTTTAGTTCTTAATATAAATTGGAGAGGAGAAGATATTTGATGAAGAAATATTACCTAAACATGGTAAAATTCCATTAAATGTGAGATCTTGTATTTTTATTTCTACTTAGACAAGGGGGTGTTTGGATAATATAATAAAAGAAATGAACTTGAAAAGAAATTTAATGAAAATGGAATAAGGTTTTTATCTTTTCATTCCTTCTTCAAGTGAACATCCTTATGATATTGGTTTTGGTATTTTATTAAGACCAAAAGATCTTGGAGTGGGAGGGATGTTTTGGGAGGGATTTTATAAGAATTTTTACATGGCTCAAGGATTGATATGTGTGAGAGAATATATTTTGAATGGTGGTATTTATAGTGGAGAGGGGGTGTTTTCTCATTATTTAATTTATTAGTTTATTATTTTTCTCTAGACTAACAATTGTGATGATTATTGAATCTAAATAAATTAAATATATCATGTGAGTTCGAAAAAATTGTGTTTACATCAGTCATGACCCAATTAATAGTTCATTTAACATAAAATGTATATATACTCTAAATTACAATATTCAATATTCACAAAAAAATCATGTATTTCAGAAAAATCCCAAATTCTCTATAACCATTTTTTTACATGAATATTTCAAAAATTAACTCCATTCTATTAAGTTAATTTTCTAAATATGATAATTTTAATTTAAATTTTAAATTATAATTTACCTAAAAAATACATATTTTAAAATTATAACTACTTTTATAACACTTTAAAAAATTAACTAAGGTCTCATAAAATTGTATCATAATCACAAGACATAAAAATATTATTTTATGAATAAATTTTATTCAAATAAATTTTATTTTCAATTATTAAATTTATCAAACAATGTAATTAAATATTTATGACTTACAAAGATACCAATACTTAATTAATATTTTTTACTATCGTATTTCCAATAATTAAATGGATATATTTTATTAATAATTTCTTTTATGATGTTACTATTCTATAGTCTGGATTACTATTCATAAAGGTCACATTACTATTCCAAAGGTAAAGTTACTATTTAATTATTATAGGTTCCTTATCTTCTAGAAGCACTTCTTATTTCATTCATTCATAATTTATAAAACTTTATTTTGTTATATATGGGTCAATACCATATTATATAATTATAATAAGGTAATTTCAATAGATTAAAATTGTGTTCATTACAGTCTTCCCCCTTATGAAATTCTACCCTCCAAATTTCATTTTTACATGCTAAGGTGAAAACAAGTGTGGATACTTTTCCTTCATCACTTTCTCTGGTTCCCATGTTTCCTCTTCATACTTATGGTTCCTCCAATATACCTTGACCAAGTGAGAAATCATATTGCGTAGAAAATTATATCCATGATCCAATATCTTAACTAGTTGCTCCTCATATGAAAGATCATTCCCCATCTATACCACCTCTAAAGTCAATTCATGTTAAGGATCTGGTATATACTTCATTAAGAGTGATATATAGAATACGTTATGTACTTGAGACATGGTTGGTGGAAGTGATAGTCGATAGGCCACAACTTCGACATGATCTAGGATATCAAATGGGATAATGTACCCAAGAAATAGCTTCCCTTTCTTCCCAAATCTAACAATACCCTTCCATAATTATATATGGAGTTAAATAATGTCTCTAACCTTAAACTCCATGCCCCATCAAAGAGTGTCTACATAACACTTTTTTTGAATTTGGGATTCCTTGATGTTCTACTGAAGGGTTTTCACCTTCTATGACATTTAATTGACAATTTTAGGTCCTAGAAACTTATATTCATTGACCTCATCCCAGCATACTGGTGTTCTACATGATTTCCCATAAAGGATTCATATGGATCCTGTAACATCCCAGGTAAATAAAGAATAAAGAATTTTTATATTTATTAATATTTACGAATTAAATATTAATTTTAATTAAAATGGGTTTCTACGTTCGATAGCGTACTCAATACGCAACGATGAGTTTCTTTGAAAACTTACGTTGCACACAAGTAATAAAATAATATTATTTTAAATGTTAGTTAACGAGTAGCCGTTGTACTGGCGGGAATGAATAGAAATAACTAAAATATGATTATATATGTTTTTAAATGTTTATACATTTACCCAATAAAAGATAAAGGCTTAAAATACGGAAAGAGTTCAATTTTAGGCATATATACTCTAATTTTCACTAAAGGTTCACTTATCACCTTTTAATGGTGAACCGTCATTATATATAGTTTTGATCACTCTTATAATTTATTTTGGATCAAATATAACTTATTCTTTATGATTGGTACATCAAAATTTATTTTGTGTGAATTTTTGGTATTTTTCTGACAATGTTCATTTTTTAATGAATAGTGAAAAATACTGCATTTTACATCAAAATTGCTTTTTAATCTAATTTATTTATATGACTAGATTATCTTTTGAATTGGTCTTAATGTGTAATATGAATATATTTTTACCATTTTATCCAATGGTGGTCATTGGAATCAATTTCACTTTGAAATTAGACTTAAACTGGTGTCAATCTTTTGATACTTATTGTTTTGTAAAAACACGCTATTTGCTCTGGCAGCGGGAATTAATTATTAAATTAATTAATTTGACTTATATGTTTTGAATTTTGTAAAATGGAATTCATCTTTGAATTCAGAATATCAAATATAGCTTAGGGTGAATTTTTGGTAATTTTCTAAAAAACTTCAATTTTTGATGAATAGTGAAACCACTAAGTGGTAATCAAGCAAACTGATTTTTCAGTTAAATGAAAGTTTACCACTAATGTGTACTGAATTTTGAAAATCCGACATAAATGGTTGTCATTAAGAAGTAAAATGTGGTTCAATGAGATTAAAATAATTTTTTGGTGAATAGTAACTTATTAAGTTTTTAATCGCGATGAGTGGTAATTAGTGTAGTTTAAGGTATAAATAATGCTTTAATAATATGAAATGACCTAGACACATGTCCCAAACTTATTGGTTGTTTCATGGGCGACCAAGACAAGCCATGGGTCAACTTGGGGACCCCATGGAGACATTTTGGTTGGGAAATGACATAAATTACTTTTTATTTTATGTAAAAGTAAAAATGACACAAACATAATATGTTTTACGAAAACAATTTTTACATGGGGTTATAAAGATCAGATATTTGATTATAAATAGTCATTTGAAATTAACAAAAATTTCCTATATCATAGTATTTTTTTTATGATTTTTAGACATTAAATAAATTAAATTATTTATGACATAATAATGATGCAGCGATGACATCATTATTTGACGATTTAAATAAAATGGAAAGACAATGTAAAATCTATGAACTACACATGGCCAAAACCAATTGGATGAGTGGATTTCGAACCCTTATCACCTTATCCACGAATTATATCAATGTGGGACCTTTTAAACCCGAAACACATTTTCAAATAATGTAATATTTCTTTACTTTCCAAAAGTGCCCCTCCTCTCCTCTTATAAAAGGCCCCCACCTCTACCTCATTTCACACACTACTCAAGCCTTTGGCTCGGCCAACCCCTGCCCATTTACTCTCTCCACATCCCTCTCCTCATCCTAGAGGATTCCCTTTGGGCATAATCCTTTCAAAGGAATCCTTTAGGCTCAAATCAAAAGGAGTTACACTTTTAAAGGTAATTCATTCTCTCATGTTCATTTGTTTTATTTTGCTTCTCCAACCCCCTAAACTCATTTTATTTACTTCTTTTGTAACAACACCAGTATCTTAAATATACTAGGATGTTGTTATAAGATTTATTTGAGCTACACTCTCACACAACTACATCAAATGTTTAAAGAACATACGGTTTCCGTGGATGGTGAGATTCAGCCTCCCGAAACGATGATTGTTCAATACTCATTTAACACCTTCAAAGGTGGCCATTATGATGTCACTATTTTTATATATGATATATGATATGTTTATGGTTTCCTTAAGCTTCTGTTTTTTTTCATTTTGTGCATACCTTTATGGTTTCCATTATGGGTAAACACGATATCTTCATTTTAGGAAGTGCGGACTACCGCCCCCTGAAAGAGATTTGATTCGTTAAATACCATATGTGGGACATATAAAGGATGGAACTATGATATTATATATGTTATTATACTGGAATTACAATATACTCTTATATCATTATGATTACATTCCAGAAATACGAAATAGAAATGGAAGTAGCGTTCATGCGTACGTACGGCTTACCGTCTCCATGAACGGTGCATTTCATTTCTTACCTCTAAATGTGATGTAATATTATAAATACATGTATATGATGAATTTATATGATATATATGTTATCCAAATCATTAATATCATTCTGGATATAATGAACCTTTGACCAAATTAACAACATGTAAGTGTAAGAAGTCTATTTTTGACTTAAGAACCAAATACCGACAAAATGAACATTATTAACTTAACTGATTACATGATGTTCATAACATGGTATAAAATGAATAATTAACTTTAAAAAGATTCATAAGAAAGTAGAGATTAACTCAAGTTTATTATTCAGGAGATTAAAGAACGGTCGGGTCAAGTCGGATACGAGGTATGGGACTTCGTCTCAATCTCCTTTCGTTGAGGCATATTTTATTTTATACACAACTTTCTTTTATATAGTGTATAAACCCCTTTGACTTTTATGTTTATTCAAAAGGAATATTTTTTATACGAAGCGTTTACTAAACGACAAAAGGGAATGTTTTTGTCGTACGTATGCAGCGACAACGACTTCTCCGCCGTCGTGACCGTTATTTGAGTTTCAGCTTCCTCTACAAGCCATACTTTCTTTTTAAAAGAAAAAAATAAATACCATGTTTTACTTTTCTTTTACTTTGGTATTGAAAATGGTTTTCATAATGTTTTTATTATATCAATGTGTTGTATTGATATCTCGTGTTTGAAATGTGGAAATGTTATGTTTCCTTTATGCATGTTTTATGTGATATGATTATGTTATGGTTCTTGGGCATTAATATGAAGACGGGTGGTTCCGTGATAAACTAAGGGCGGGTGAGCCCCTTATAGCTCTCCAATGCATTGGGTAATGCGAAGGAGTGAAATGTTAAGGTTTCTCCGAAGAGATTTAGGGAATATACTGTGATGGGTATTCAAAACGTAACCAAGAGGGTTACTCCCTACGTAAGAACGTTATGAATGCCTCAAGATACCTTTACGTCTTATGATTTCTATGATTTATTCATGATTTTATGAGGTATGCTAAAGTGCCTATGTTTTATGGGTAAAGTATGATTTCATTCTTATGTATATATGAACTCATGTTTCCTTTCCATGTTTTTTTTATAACTCATACTGAGTTTTTATGCTCATCCCAAGTTTTTGAAATGTTTTTCACAGGTCAAGGGAAAGGTACATGATAAGATGATAGAGTCAAGGATGTGTCAAGAAATAATCCATGTTTTATTTTATATGTGTTTCCATTGAAGGGAAAGAAGAATACTATCTTTATGTTACCACTTTGTTTATATGTGGAATGTAAAGCAAGTTTTATGATCTAATTCTCTAAAACTCTAAACCCGAAAAGATCCTCAATGTGTAATCTTGTAATAACTCAAGATTAAGTAAGGTTTAAGGCTGGGGCCTTATAGTTGGTATCAAAGGTCGGTTTAGATAACTTTAGGAGTTAGAATCCTATTTAATGATTATCCAAAAAATTTTTTTCGAAATGATATAGCATTTAAAGATTACCATGTTGCTTCATCTAAGACATGTTTGTTCAGAACGGTTTTCCACAGAGGAAATAGGGAAGAAGTGCTAGGAAGGCAAACATAAGGAAATAACCTTCCGAATCAGCATCCAGAAATGGTCGGAATTGGAACTGAACAGTTTTTTGCAGTGATGGCGCAGTTGACTCAAGCGATAAATGGCGGTGGTATCCATGCACGAGATCAGCCAGATCAACCGCATAGGAACATGTCAGTGGTGGAACATTTCATGAGGCAACATCCACCATCATTCAGAGGATCATCTGACCTTGTGCTAGCTGAAGGGTGGATTAAAGCACTGTAAAATATTTTTGATGTCATGGGGTGTTCAGACAATCAAAAGGTTAGTCTTGCTATTTACCGTTTGGAGGGTGAACCAGATCAGTGGTGCTCTATGGTTAAAAATATCAGGGACGCCGATGAGATTGATGCTCTTGACTGGGGTGAATTCAAAGGTATGTTTCTAGAGAAGTATTTTCCTAAGGCTGTTCGACTTAGGATGGAAAAGCAATTCTTGGAATTGAGGCAAGAGGAAGACTCAGTTGCTGCCTATGAAGAAAGTTTCACTCGATTGGCAAGGTATGCTCCAAATTTTATCCGGGACCATGATAGTAAAATCAATCGTTTCTACTCAGGATTAAAGCCAAAGTATCGAAGGGAATTAACTTCTCGTGACTTTAAAAGTTATGAAAAGCTTGTTCGATGTGCTGAGAAGGTGGAAATGGAGTTTTCCAATGACCAAGTTTTCTATAACAACCAGCAGAAGAAGAGACCGAGGTGGCAGGAGAAAGGTAAGAATTATTCAAAAAAGTCTGATGGTAAGAGAACTAAGTTTCCAGTTTGTGATAAATGTGGAAAAAGGCATGCTGGGGAAGGTCTTCTGAATTCTGGGAAGTGCTACCGATGTGGTAAGATGGGACATAAGGCTCGTGATTGCACTGGAAAGGATCAAGGTGAAGGTAAGAACAAATTTGATTTACAGTTAGTGAAATGTTATAAGTGCAATGAGATGGGTCGATATGCAAACGAGTGTCCGACAAGGAGCTTGAGTGATGGGAAGCTGTTAGACTACAAGCAGAAAGGGGTGGTGAAATCCTTTGCAACTACTTCAGCAGATGTCAGGCCATCAAATGAAGTTGTATCAGCTCCAGGGAGCTCAGTTTTTTTCAAAGATTGACTTGAGATCGGGGTACCATCAGCTGATGGTAAAGGAGGCAGATATTCCGAAGACCGCGTTCCGTATGAGATATGGCCATTATGAATTTGTAGTAATGCCTTTTGGGCTAACCAATGCACCTGCTGTATTCATGGACTTAATGAATAGAATTTTCCATGAGTTCTTGGATAAGATTGTTGTGGTTTTCATTGATGATATTTTGGTGTTTTCTAAAAGTAAAGAGGAGCATTAAAAACATTTAGGGTTATCTTGCAAACCTTAAAAGAAAAGAAACTGTATGGGAAATTCAGAAAGTGTGAGTTTTGGTTGCAACAAATTTCTTTCCTTGGTCACATTGTTTCTAAAGATGGAATAACTGTTGATCCTGCAAAAACAAAAGTTGTGGAAGAATGGCCAAGACCCACAAATGTAACCGAGATTCGTAGCTTCCTTGGATTGACAGGCTATTACCGAAGGTTTGTTAGAAATTTTTCACGGTTATCTAGTCCTATGACTAAGCTAACTCGGAAGGGTGTTAAGTTTATCTGGACAAAAAAAATGTGATGATTGTTTTCAGGAATTGAAAAGAAGATTGGTGAATGCTCCAGTTTTGGCACTACCTTCCAGGAATGGTGAGTTTGTTATATACAGTGATGCTTCATTGAAAGGACTTGGTTGCGTCCTAATGCAGAATGATCAGGTAATTGCTTATGCTTCACGACAGTTGAAAACTCATAAGGTAAATTAACCTACACATGATTTGGAATTAGCTGCTGTTGTTTTTGCTTTAAAAATTTGGAGGCATCATTTGTATGGAGTAAAGTGTGAAATATATACCGATCACAAAAGTTTAAAGTATATATTCACTCAGAAAGAGTTAAACATGAGACAGAGGAGATGGCTAGAATTAATCAAGGATTATGATTGTACAATTCATTACCATCCGGGAAAAGAAAATAAAGTGGCTGATGCTTTGTGTCGAAAAAGTAATGCTTCATTAGCAATGTTGTGTTTGGAACGTGATCCTTTGGTCAAGTATTTAATGAACTTTGGCATAGAAGTTGTTGGTGCAGGAAGTCCTTATGTTTTGTTTCAGGTATCAGTGAGATCTTCTCTATCAGATAGAATCAAGCAAGCACAGAAGCAAGACAGTGAGTTGCAGAAAAAGGTAGAGCTGGTTCAGAAAGGTAAGTTGCCTGAATTAAACATTGATAGTGATTGTGTTTTGAGATTTGGGAAGAGATTGTGTGTGCCTTGTGATTCACAGTTGAAGAGAGAGATGTTATGTGAAGCTCATAGTTCTCCGTTTTCAGTTCATCCGGGCAGTACTAAGATGTATAGAGATCTGCGGGAGTATTACTGGTGGGATGGAATGAAAAGAGATATTGCTGATTTTACTGTGAAGTGTTTGACTTGTCAGCAGGTTAAAGCAGAGCGACAGTTACCGAAAGGGATGCTTCAGCCTTTACCGGTGCCAGAGTGGAAATGGGAGAATATATCCATGGACTTTGTTGTTGGATTACCGAAGACATCTCGAGGTAATAATGCAATCTGGGTTATTGTTGATCGCTTGACCAAATCTGCTCATTTCCTTTCTATACGAGATACTTTCTCTCTTGATCAACTTTCCCGTTTGTATCTTAAAGAGATAGTCAGGTTACATGGAGTTCCTCTCTCCATTGTATCGGATCGTGATCCCAGGTTTACTTCTATCTTTTGGAAAGGCCTTCAGAAGTCGTTGGGTACTGAATTAAATTTTAGTACAGCTTTTCATCCTCAATCAGATGCGCAGTCAGAACGAACAATTCAGACATTGGAGGATATGCTACGAGCTTGTTCTATGGATTATCAGGAAAGTTGGGACAAACATCTTTCTTTGGTTGAGTTTTCATATAATAACAGTTTTCATTCCAGTATACAGATGGCACCATTTCAGGCATTATATGGGAAGCGGTGTCGAACTCCAGCTTTCTGGGATGAAGTGGGTGAAAGAAAGTTGATGGGACCAGAATTGGTAGAAGAGATGGTAGAAAAAGTTCAGCTGATTCAGAAACACATGAGAACGGCTCAGAGCAGGCAGAAGAGTTATGCGGATAACCGGAGGAAGGATCTATCTTTCGAGGTAGGTGATCATGTTTTTCTCAAGGTTTCTCCTTGGAAAAGTGTGATGAGATTTGGTACGAAAGGAAAGTTGAGTCCAAGGTTCATTGGACCATACGAAATTCTGGAGAGAGTTGGATCAGTTGCATACCGAGTGGCTTTACCTCCAAGTTTATCTCAGGTACACAATGTTTTTCATGTTTCGATGTTAATAAAGTATATGCCAGATCCATTTCATGTTTTTAGTGCAGAGGTAGTTCAGCTGGAAAAGAACCTATCTTATGAGGAATAACCGGTCCAGATTCTTGACCACAGGGAGCAGGTGTTACAGAATAAGGTGATTCATCAGGTAAAGGTTTTGTGGAAAAACCATGTGATTGAAGAGGCAACGTGGGAATCTGAAAATGCTATGAGGGATAAATACCCCCACTTATTTTGATAAGTGAATAAAATTGCGAGGAATCAATTCCCAAAAGGGGGGAAGGATGTAACATCCCAGGTAAATAAAAAATAAATAATTTTTATATTTATTAATATTTACGAATTAAATATTAATTTTAATTAAAATGGGTTTCTACGTTCGATAGCGTACTCGATACGCAACGATGAGTTTCTTTGAAAACTTATGTTGCACACAAGTAATAAAATAATATTATTTTAAATGTTAGTTAACGAGTAGTCGTTGTACTGGCGGGAATGAATAGAAATAACTAAAATATGATTATATATGTTTTTAAATGTTTATACATTTACCCAATAAATGATAAAGGCTTAAAATACGGAAAGAGTTCAATTTTAGGCATATATACTCTAATTTTCACTAAAGGTTCACTTATCACCTTTTAATGGTGAACCGTCATTAAATATAGTTTTGATCACTCTTATACATTATTTTGGATCAAATATAACTTATTCTTTATTATTGGTACATCAAAATTTATTTTGTGTGAATTTTTGGTATTTTTCTGACAATGTTCATTTTTTAATGAATAGTGAAAAATACTGCATTTTACATCAAAACTGCTTTTTAATCTAATTTATTTATATGATTAGATTATCTTTTGAATTGTTCTTAATGTGTAATATGAATATATTTTTACCATTTTATCCAATGGTGGTCATTGGAATCAATTTCACTTTGAAATTAGACTTACACTGGTGTCAATCTTTTGATACATATTGTTTTGTAAAAACACGCTATTTGCTCTGGCAGCGGGAATTAATTATTAAATTAATTAATTTGACTTATATGTTTTGAATTTTGTAAAATGGACTTCATTTTTGAATTCGGAATATCAAATATAGCTTAGGGTGAATTTTTGGTAATTTTCTGAAAAACATCAATTTTTGATGAATAGTGAAACCACTAAGTGGTAATCAAGCAAACTGATTTTTCAGTTAAATGAAAGTTTACCACTAATGTGTATTGAATTTTGAAAATCCGACATACATGGTTGTCATTAAGAAGTAAAATGTGGTTCAATGAGATTAAAATAATTTTTTGGTGAATAGTAACTTATTAAGTTTTTAATCGCGATTAGTGGTAATTAGTGTAGTTTA
This sequence comes from Viscum album, assembly GCA_963277665.1. Lineage (NCBI taxonomy): Eukaryota > Viridiplantae > Streptophyta > Magnoliopsida > Santalales > Viscaceae > Viscum > Viscum album. Next base: position 150,244,700 of record OY728134.1, on the reverse strand, counting down.
AGGTATAAATAATGCTTTAATAATATGAAATGACCTAGACACATGTCCCACACTTATTGGTTGTGTCATGGCCGACCAAGACAAGCCATGGGTCAACTTGGGGACCCCATGGAGACAAATTTGGTTGGGAAATGACATAAATTACTTTTTATTTAATGTAAAAGTAAAAATGACACAAACATAATATGTTTCACGAAAACAATTTTTACATGGGGTTATAAAGATCATATATTTGATTATAAATAGTCATTGGAAATTAACAAAGATTTCCTACATCATAGTATTTTTTTTATGATTTTTAGACATTAAATAAATTAAATTATTTATGACATAATAATGATGCAGCGATGACATCATTATTTGACGATTTAAATAAAATGGAAAGACAATGTAAAATCTATGAACTACACATGGCCAAAACCAATTGGATGAGTGGATTTCGAACCCTTATCACCTTATCCACGAATTATATCAATGTGGGACCTTTTAAAACCGAAAGACATTTCCAAATAATGTAATATTTCTTTACTTTCCAAAAGTGCCCCTCCTCTCCTCTTATAAAAGGCCCCCACCTCTACCTCATTTCACACACTACTCAAGCCTTTGGCTCGGCCAACCCCTACCCATTTAATCTCTCCACATCCCTCTCTTCATCCTAGAGGATTCCCTTTGGACATAATCCTTTCAAAGGAAGCCTTTAGGCTCAAATCAAAAGGATTTACACTTTTAAAGGTAATTCATTCTCTCATGTTCATTTGTTTTATTTTGCTTCTCCAACCCCCTAAACTCTTTTTATTTACTTCTTTTGTAACAACATCAGTATCTTCAATATACTAGGATGTTTTTATAAGATTTATTTGAGCTACACTCTCACACAACTACATCAAATGGTTAAAGAACATACGGTTTCCGTGGATGGCGAGATTCTGCCTCCCGAAACGATGATTGTTCAATACTCATTTAACACCTTCAAAGGTGGCCATTATGATGTCACTATTTTTATATATGATATATGATATGTTTATGTTTTCCTTAAGCTTCTGTTTTTTTTTTCATTTTGGGCATACCTTTATGGTTTCCATTATGGGTAAACACGATATCTTCATTTTAGGAAGTGCGGACTACCGCCCCCTGAAAGTGATTTGATTCGTTAAATACCATATGTGGGACATATAAAGGATGGAACTATGATATTATATATTTTATTATACTGGAATTACAATATACTCTTATATCATTATGATTCCATTCCAGAAATACAAAATAGAAATGGAAGTAGCGTTCATGCGTACGTACGGCTTACCGTCTCCATGAACGGTGCATTTCATTTCTTACCTCCAAATGTGATGTAATATTATAAATACATGTATATGATGAATTTATATGATATATATGTTATCCAAATCATTAATATCATTCTGTATATAATGAACCTTTGACCAAATTAACAACATGTAAGTGTAAGAAGTCTATTTTTGACTTAAGAACCAAATACCGAAAAAATGAACATTATTAACTTAACTGATTACATGATGTTCATAACATGGTATAAAAGGAATAATGAAATTTAAAAAGATTCATAAGCAAGTATATATTAACTCGAGTTTATTATTCAGGAGATTAAAGAATGGTCGGGTCAAGTCGGATACGAGGTATGGGACTTCGTCTCAATCTCCTTTCGTTGAGGCATATTTTATTTTATACACAACATTATTTTATACAGTGTATAAACCCCTTTGACTTTTACGTTTATTCAAAAGGAATCTTTTTTATACGAAGCCTTTACTAAACGACAAAAGGGAATGTTTTTTTCGTACGTATGCGGCGACAACGACTTCTCCGCCGTCGTGACCGTTATTTGAGTTGCGGCTTCCTCTACAAGCCATACTTTCTTTTTAAAAGAAAAAAATAAATACCATGTTTTACTTTTCTTTTACTTTGGTATTGGAAATGGTTTTCATAATGTTTTTATTATATCAATGTGTTGTATTGATATCTCGTGATTGAAATGTGGAAATGTTATGTTTCCTTTATGCATGTTTTATGTGATATGATTATGTTATGGTTCTTGGGAATTAATATGAAGACGGGTGGTTCCGTGATAAACTAAGGGCAGGTGAGCCCGTTATAGCTCTCCAATGCATTGGGTAACGCGAAGGAGTGAAACGTTAAGGTTTCTCCGAAGAGATTTAGGGAATATACTGTGATGGGTATTCAAAACGTAACCAAGAGGGTTACTCCCTACGTAAGAATGTTATGAATGCCTCAAGTTACTTTTACGTCTTATGATTTCTATGATTTATTCATGATTTTATGAGGTATGCTAAAGTGCCTATGTTTTATGGGTAAAGTATGATTTCATTCTTATGTATATATGAACTCATGTTTCCTTTCCATGTTTTTTTTATAACTCATACTGAGTTTTTATGCTCATCCCAAGTTTTTGAAATGTTTTTCACAGGTCAAGGGAAAGGTACATGATAAGATGATAGAGTCAAGGATGTGTCATGAAATAATCCATGTTTTATTTTAAATGTGTTTCCATTGATGGGAATGAAGAATACTATCTTTATGTTACCACTTTGTTTATATGTGGAATGTAATGCAAGTTTTATGATCTAATTCTCTAAAACTCTAAACCCGAAAAGATCCTCAATGTGTAATCTTGTAATAACTCAAGATTAAGTAAGGTTTAAGGTTGGGGCCTTATAGATCCATTTGGATTTTTAATTGGAAACTTTTGTTGTAGGAGAATTCAACCAGAGGAAGATGTGGGTCCAATCTTACATTGGAGTCCATATAACACTCTATCAATATGTCATCCAATTTATGAATAGTCTTCTCATATTGGCAAACAATTTGTGCATGATACATCACACTAAAGTTTAGCTTAGTGCTTAGAGTGGGTCATAGACTATTCTAGAACAGGGAACATAATCTCAGATCTCAATCAGATATAGTAGATAGTGTTACTCCATATATATTTACCACTTTTTTATATATATTCATGCAAGTTTATCTAGTTAGATATCATCTCAAATTGTGATAAAGTGACCTATCATTTAAATACCATCCATAATAACCCATATAGAATTATTTCCTATGGACGTCTATATACGAATAGTGACAAATTCTATGCTTATGTTTTCAAATTTTAATGTTGGTATGGGTAATGGTTGCATAATTGCTTTAGACATTTTCTTATAAGACTTCACTTGCTGACATACCAGAAACATTGACGTATATTTAGTGGTCTCCTTTGTCATATTATCCCACCAAAAGTTCTCCCAGAGATACTAATACATCTTTTATACTCCCTTGGAAAATAAAGAAGGTTGAGCTATATGCATCATTTTGAAGCTCCATCTTTATCATTGTATTTGATGTTACACATTATCATGACCCAAAACATACCACTCCATCCTCACTAAACTTAAACTTAGAGGAATTCCCATTTTATATATATTCCACCCTTTTTTGAATTTTCACATCATTTATTTTAGTAACCTTTATTTTCTCTTCATTGGAAGGTTGATATATCATTTGAGAAAGGAATGATAATGTTCCTCCATTAATTATTCCCATGGCCATCCTCTATATCCCTTAGAATATGGGATCCTTCCCAACTATCATAATTAATAAAGACCTAGGTTCTTTTATACATAAATAATTTCCCACTTTATTTTCCATATCAATATGGTAGTGGATTGAGAAATAATAGTACTTAATTAGCTCTAACCATCTTCATTGTCACATATTAATCTTCTTTTGTGTGAATATATATTTGATAGTCTGGTGGTCAGTATATATCTCACACTTCTCCCCATAGAGATAATGCTTCTATATATTCAATGCAATGATCACAGCTTCCAAATCCAGATCATTCATAGGATATTGTTTATAATGAATTTTTAACTTCCTCGATATGTAGTCTAATAATTTATAATTTATCATTAGTACATAACCCAAACCATTCATTGAATTATCCTTGTATACCAAAAATATTTCTCCACTTTTCTATATTGTGAGTATAGAACTAGTGGTATTCCATTTTTTGATCTCTTTAAATAATTCCTCACATTCATGAGTATATAAAATTTTCACTCCCTTCCATGTTAGTTAGGTTATATGGTATGAAAATAATGATAGGTTCTTCACAAATCATTGTTAATACCCAGATAGGCCAAGAAATCAGTGGATCTCTATTACATATATTGGCAAGGTCCACTCTTCGGTTACCTTTGTCTCAAAAGGATCCATAGATATTCATTTATTGGTTATAACATTCCCCAATAATGATATTACCTCAATACAGAACATGAAAAAACTATAATTTTCCTACAGTTTTTTCCTACATAAAGTCTTCAACAAAATATTAAAATGATCCTTGTTTTCCTCTTTATATTTGAGTATATCAGAATGTCATCGATAAAGACTACCATAAATTTTTCAAGGTAATACTTAAAAGATCTTTTTAATAATTACATTAATATTACTAGAGAATTAGTGAGTCCAAAGGGTATCACTGTGAACTCATAGTGTTTATACCTCTAATAAAACGCCTTCATGGAAATAAATTCATTCCTCGCATTTAATTATTGATATCAAGACTGATGGTCCACCATAGAGAAATAATTGGCCCCACATAGACGATTAAAAAAGCCTTCTATTTTAGGTTGAATATAATTATTCTTTATAATGATTTTATTTATCCCAAAATAATCAATGAAATGGTGCATTTATAAATTTATCTTTTTAATTAAGATGAATGGTGCACCCCATGGTGAATCCCTAGAGCATAAAAAACCCTTTTTCAAGATTCTATTTTGATTGTTTATTTAGTTTTTCTAGGTCAGCAGTGGACATTAAGTAAGTTTTCTTTTACATATGAAGAGATTTAGGAGTAAGTTCAATTGAGAACTCAACAACTCTACCAAGTAGAAGACCGAAAAATTCTTCATGGAATGCACTAGTGTAAATTCTAATTATGTGAATGTCTTCATTCCTGATCCTATCATTTTTCTCAATCCTTTGAGTGAGGTATGTCTTCTCACAAGGGATTAATATCCACACATGGGTTGATGATTCGGAAAAAGATTCATCTTCCTCATTGCACATTTAATGAATTGGTGGATGCTTTGGGATGTGAAGAGTGATCCCCCCTTTACCAAAAATTTATGTTGGATTTGTATAAAGACAGTCAACCCATTCCCAAAAAAGAATCAATATCCATGAAAGTAAGTAAGAAAATATTTCCTAGGAGTTTGAGTCCACAAACATTACCTAGGGAGGATTTATGTACCTTGGATGAAATAATTTCACCATTAGTTGTTCACATAGATAAATTAATCTCACATTATTAATAAAGTTTTAGAATAGTTCTTCTAAACATTCAAGTTATGAAAAAATACATAAAACAAGAATAAAATAATATGTTTTCTATTCAAGAATTAATAAAAAACATACATATCACAACATCATAGTCCCGCACCACATAAATAGAGGTGATGGAATAATCCCTTTCATGTTTCCTTGGAGTTCATTTTTTGATTTCTTATAAAACAATATGATTGGGTATTTGGTTTTAAAAATTACCATGCTCTTTGTAGTGGAAACACTACCCTACTAGATGAGTGCTGATATGAACCTTCGTTTATTCTTCCACATTAGTTTGTTTCTTCATATCCATTTGATAGTTCTTAGATAGATTCCTCATTCTACCATATTTGAAGTATTTCTGAGATCCCTTTAGATAGTTCCTATGATGATTCTTCCCACAATTTGTATATGTGGTATATTCAATATTAATTCCATCATGGGTTTTTTTGCAGATCCACTGATATTAGACTCCATTTTCCAATTCCATTCATCAAGAAAATGCGACCATTGAGAGTCTATGATCTCTATTTCAACTGTGAGGTCACAAGGAAAAATCTCTTCATAAATGTCGAAGTCTCAAATCTCAAATGATTTTTGTAGAATCAACTTTTTTCTTCTAAAGAAGCAATCCACCATTCTTTTAGTGTTTATGACAAAGCTATTTGCGTATCTTAAAATCCAATTAAATTTTTCATCATATTCCCCTATAGACAAATATCCTTTCAGTTTATATCTAAGGAACTCACTTTCCATCTTGAGAAGGTCGGTTCGGAGAAAATATTTAGTGAAAAATATTCTAATGAAATCTTCTCATTCCATGGAATTAATTTCCTCATTGTAATTTTTATTTTTGAAAGTGTCCATCACTGATCAGCTTCCCCATAAAAATGATAAACTATTGGAACAAAGTTTTCTTCTTCTAAGACTGAAGGATAGATAATATATTTTCAATGTAGGTAATCCACTATTATGTGAGTAGGCGATTAGAAGATCCACTAAAAATGGGAGGCATTTTCTATATGAAATATTTGATGATAACATTCTCTGTATTAAGAGAATGAGTGTGCTTTAAACGATTTAAGTTAGTATTCATAACTTGAAACACTTGAGCAAGTACTATCTTGATGTTTTGAGAACCCATTTCTATCATATTTATCATATCATTATAGAAATCATCACATTTCTTATAACAATGATTATTGTCATATGTTCTTCTATTTCTTTCAATTAATTAAGTAAAATAAAGTGCAATTAAGTGGATAGAATACTTATCTAATAAGTATAAAACTAAAACATTAAACATAAAAGTATAAAATCATAAAGGAATAGTGTATCCTATCATTTGATTCAATAGGTTTTAATCAAGGAAATTCTTTATATATTTTCTAACATATAATCTTATGGGATTTTTTTATTCACTTAACAATTGTTCGTAATGAGCTTATGAATTTACCAAAGAGTATCTCCTAGGAGTGTCAAACCAGGTGCGTAGCAAGGCCCGTTGTCATGTACTAGGTAACCTCGATCTAGGTCTAAAACACCTTGTCAAATTTTTTACTTCTAGTTACATCTATCTAGAACCACATCCACATGTAGTATCCATACAGGGATGTATTTTCTTGATAAACCACTTACACTTTACTCACCAAAATTTTGGGATGTTTTATCTTACTTAGTCTTATAACTAGGGTTATTACTAATGTTATATATTACAAGTCTCTAAAATAACTAAACATTTCCTATGATACCAACTATAGAAACCTTATTCATTTATACATATCATTACATGATTTTAGTCATAATGAAATATTAAATTACAAGCCAATGATCGTAAATTCTATTGTCTTGGAAGACTAGGTACCTAAAACCAAAAACATGGAACTAAATAAAACATATCTCTATTTATCATCTATTATGATCTCTGAAATTAATTTAATCCATTCCATCTATATAGGATAAACTGGGGATAACATGAATAATTTTATGAGAGAAAAATCCAAATGTGGGAATAAAAATTAAAAGAAATATTAGCACATGGGTTAGAAAACATAACATAAGGATATATAGAGGAATGAAACATCATTAAAAATAAGGAATCTCAAAATTGAATCATATAATTACGGATTCAGAGTATTGTGGAAGAAACATGAAACAGGAATTCATCATGTTTCAAGGCTCATTTCATATAGCGGATCATGAGTTAAAGAATGTTGCACAAATCAGAGAACAAGTCAATTCAACCACCAAGATCATTGCACATAACATCTCATGAGACTAGAATATACCCAATTCATTGGTGATGTATCTAGTCATGCCCATTATAATTTGTTCATGAACATTCTTTACACATAAATAAACATATATAAGTAATCAAATATAAATATAATGGTTACCATGGAAATAATTTGGTATCATAATCATGTCAAAAACATAATAAATGGGTGAATCCTAAAAGAGTCCATGAAATAAATAAATTAAATCATACATAGAGATTCATAAAGTAATATTGTAATATATCATGATAATATATGTCAAACTAATGTTAAATGAGTGTTTAATAATCTTTAGAAATAAATCATTTTAGTATGACATAACGAAAAACTTTCAAGATTAATTCAAATTGAAATGGTGTATTTATTTTTATAAATCCAGAATTGAATCAAGGAAGTTATTCATATAAAAATTAATTATTTTATATCAATAAATATGAATTAAAACATATTATAAAGGAAAATTGAAAATGGGTAAGAATTCAGGATGTTGCCTTAAATCGGGCATACATATTAGGAGAAATTGAGTAGGGAACCTTTAAAAACATGTATATCCTTGAAAAAGAAGGATTAATGGATAATGAAAAATTATTTTTGACTATTTAAATGGTTTTTTTAATTTTTACATAAAAATAAAATATAATTTCATTTTGGTAAAAAGAGATAAAGGGAAACCTGAAGGAATAATGGACGTTCAGGTAAAATCTCATACCATAAGTCCAAAATTATTCTACACTTGACCTAAATGTCATGAATAATAAAATTAGATTCCTTAATTAAAATTTTCATAACCATTAAAACATATATTTTTTAAAAAATTTATTAATTTCATCCATTCCCCTTTTGATGGGTTATGAAATTCTATTTCATCACATGGAAGTGTGAGTTTCCTTGGTTTTCATTATCTGTATACTAGTATAAGTGTATCGAAAATCATGTAGAATGAGGAATGTTTTCCCAAAATAGATGTAGATGTAATTAATGAAATTATTTAATATTAAAATACCATTTTTTCTATAATTTATTATGAATAATTATGTAAATCATTAATTATAATCAATTTGATTGATTTTTCATTTTTTGATCACATTGAACTCATTTTGTTTTTAAATTACAATCATTTTTACAAAATTATTCTAAAAAATTATGTAAGATATAATAAATATATCATAATCTAGTTAAACCATAAAAATTGTTCCATGACTACTCTTGAAGATGAAATTGAAAGATGAGGGAATGTCTTCCACAAAGGTGGTAAATCGGCACCTCATAGACGATGTTTTCATTCAATAAATAAAAGAGATAGATAAGAGATTTGAGGAAGAAATTTTCCATCGACATGATAAAATTCAATTATATGTTAGATAATTTAGTTTTAAGGAAACTTGGACATGGGTATGTTAGTAGATGATAAGAAAATAATGGATCTTGAAAAGAAATTGAAAGAAAATGGAAGCCAGTTTTACCTCTTGATTCCTTTATCCTGAAAACCCCATTTTGGGATTGGTTCTGGTACTTTATAATGAAAAAAATCTCTTGAACATTAGGATAGGTTTGGAGAGAGTATTGGTATGTATTTCGTAAAGGCTTAATGATTGAGATTTGTTAGGAGAAGAAGGGGTGATGGGTGGTATTTATTGTGGGGGAGGTGGTATTTTCTCATTATTTTATTCTATATTTTATGATTTTTATAAGACAAGAAATAGTGTTGATTCTTGAGACTAAATACAATAATTATATCATGTGAGTTCTAACAAAATGTAGTTGCATCACCCGTGACTCGATGAATAGTGTATTTAACTTATAATGTATATATACCATATTTTACCATATTTTACTATTCACAAAAAATCTTGCATTTTTTAAAAATCCAAAAAAAAATCTCTATAAACATTCCTCAAAGTCTATGTTTTAATAATATAGTCAATTTTATTAAAATAATTTTATAAATATGATAAATTGTTTTTTTCTTTAAAATCATTATTTACTCGAAAAATACAAATTTTAAAACTATAATTGATTTTATATCACTTTTACAAATTAACTATTGTCTCATAAAATTATATCCTAATAATAAGACATAAAAATATAAATTTTTTAATAAATTTTATGAAAAAAAATTCTTTTAAATTATTAAATTAATAATAAATTTTAATTAAATATTTACCACATACAAAAATATGAACACCTAATTAATAATTTAAAAATATTTATTTACATATATATCATATTTTCCCTTATAATATAAATAATTTTTATTATAATTTCATTTGGAGATGTTATTATTCAATTGTCTGGTTTACTATTTAAATGAGTAACAGTACTATTCTAATGGTTAACTTACTATTTCATCGGTATAGTTTCCTTAGCTAGTAAAAACGGTTATTACATCATTCATTCATCATTTATAAAGCTTGTATTGTGTAATATATGTGCTTTTACCAAATTAAATAATTATAAGAAGGAAATTTATGTAGATATAATTTTTGGTCGTTACAACCAGTTCATTTTATGGTGTGGTGCATAACTTTCACACCATCCATTAAATCATACGGCAAGCATGCTGTTAGGATATTTGAGTTGGCAGTGTTGAGTGTAATGGTATTTTAATGGTTTTCTAAAAAAATTGTCAATATATGGGTAGATGTGTGAGGGTTTGTGGCCTAGTAAGTTCCCCACACAAGGTTAGCATACGGTTTGGTAAACTGTGCACAAACTGTGTAGGTATCCTTTTTAAAAAAAATAGATTTTTATTTTTCTTCTTTTACATATGGCTTTAATCTATATTTTATTTTTTTATCTCCTCATCCTATTTCGTCTTGTGAATATCTCCCCCCTATTTCTTTATAATCGCACACTGCCCCCCTCAACTCCCTCTCTTCCCATGATGTTTTTTCAGTTTTCATTGGGATTGTTAGTCGGCATCTCGAGGTAAGACCTCCTCTATATCCTCTTCATATATTGTGGGGTTTTTCTCTTCCCAATAACCCTACCTAGCTCATGTTTACCATAGGTCAATTTTTAACTTTATTTTTGGTTCTTTCTTCAATTATTAGGGCTTGTGAGGGGTTTTTGAAGTCGGATTTAGGTGTGTTCCACCATTCTCCACCAAAAGGTGAAGCATATCAGATCATTTTGGTACCCCTACTACCATTTGAGGTTGGTTTCCTCTACCCACATTGTTTGTTCCACTATTTTAGCATTCATTTGGTGATTTTGGGTTCCTAGAATTTTTTCAGTGTATCTTGGTCATCCTTGAATATGACTTGAGTCGGTATAGTTGAAGGCAAGTTACATGCCTATTAATAGGTATAAATATAGATATATGTTCCCCATTTATATATGTTAACTCATGGTGCTATGAATTTATATATATATAGGGTCGAGGTGTTATTATGTATATATATGAAAAAATGATATGTTTGTACAAATGAAGTGGTATATTCAAGTATAATCATGTATGTAAGGACCCCATTGTACATATTTGGCGAGGAAAATATGTAGGTAGAGCCTAGGATTCCTTATATATATGTGAAAATTCTTATGTGTGTTAGAATAAAATGGATAATTCCAGTGGTCACTAATGAGGGAATCCAGTAATGAGGTGCTTCAACTTGGTTCTCTCACTATTGAGGTAGGTACCCTATGCATAGTCATTTAAAAGTGAAAACAAGGATATCATAGTGTTTTAATAATGATTTTTCCTTTGTATATGAAATTATAATTATAAAAATTTATAATTGTATTTGGTTCTTGGGAAGAATCTTCTTACCGAGTTTCTTTGAATTCTCTTATGCTTTAAAATTGTATTGATTTTATTTGAGCATAGTTTTAACCAAGTTTTTAAATACAAGTCATCTTAAATATTCAATTGGTATTTTAAATGTGTTTTTAACTTAAAAGTGTTTGGATGTAGTTTTTTATAAAGATAAATTATTCACATTAAATTAATGAGGCCCATTTGGGACATTGAAATTTTTTTGTGGAAATACAAACCCCCTCTTGAGGCATTCCCTTGATTTAGAAAATTGATGTATTTTTTGAATATTTTATTTATATTATATTCTTATTGAAAAGGATTCTTCATTGTTGCGTGAAATAAAAAGGGGGATGAAATTAAGGAGGGAGATTATTGGTGAGAAGTATGGTGGGTTTTTATAAAATAATGTGATATCTTGGAATATGAAACCATTATAAAAAAACACACAACCATTTTGAATAATCACATAGGGCCATAGGTGTCTAAGGGATTTCATTGTATAATAATCCATTTATTCTAGTAGGGATATGTCATAGTTCCCCTAAATGGGTTGACTTTACAACACTAACTACATATGTGGTGATGATCCGAGACCACTAGACCTTGGGTAGCATTCCTTTCTACTGGAACATGCATTGTGATGTTATGGATTGTGGTTTTCTATACACACCAATGAGGCATTTGGATCCTAAGACTCCACTAACCCTATATACCTAGTTATTTACCATGGTTCCTACAACCATTCACCCCTACTTTTCTTTCAATGGTACTTTTTAAGAACATGTTAAAAATAATTAAATTCACATTTCCCTTCCTCTATTTCATGGAACCTGTTGTTCTAGTTTATTATGCTAGGAATATTATTTTAATAGATTAATCCCTCTCATAAAAGATTTATTATAAATATCTCATACATTATAAACTATTTTGGTAGGGTAATGGAAATTGGGTTTTCTTAAAAATATAATCTTGTTACTTGTTTTCAGAATGAATAGAATTACCATATTATATGACGTATTATTTTCAACATAGGATGTCTTGGTTTTTAATTTAAATGAATGTAATAAATAATATTTTATCCCATAAAGCCTATTGATTTTTAATACTCACACCTATTTCATTATCTCTATTTTTAGATTTTTGTACTGCATCCAAATCAGATTCAGTAACCGTGGGGCAATGTTAGTTTAGTGGTTGGTGGTGACCAACATTGTTACATAGATGTAGGTGTTGTTTTATTTTCCTCATGTTTAAAGTGTTTGTTTTCATTTTTCACATTTTATTTATTTATTTTTTACTTTTTTTATGGTTCAAATCATTCCCAATTGCATTGTTTTGATGCACGACATATGTTTCTATCCTAAGAGGATCAGGAATGCAACCAAGGTCATATTTCAGGATGGTTTAGATGATCTAATTAGGGTTAACCTGAGTTGATTTGAGATAGTAGTAGAGGACGTCATCTAGTGGATATGGAAAGAAGAACATGATGGGAATTGAAAGAGGGTGAAGGGTGTGGAGGGTCATGGGGGAGGGTTTGGATATCACAGGTGGATGGTCATAGAGGGTCAAGGAGGAGGTAGTGGGGGGGTCATAGATTAGGTCGGTTGCATCAACAAAGTGTGTTAGAGGATGTAGTGGTAGTCACTAAGGTCATAAGTGATAATGGAGTGGGTAGAGTTGATGAAGGCATAGGTAGTGTCAGTGTCAATAGAAGGTGGCATTCCCATGGTTCTTCAAATGAGGCATGGGGTAGTGTTGGTTGTGTGGTTGTGGGAAAGGAAAATAAAGGTGGGGGGTTGTTCAATGAAATTTAAAAATAAAACCAATTAAATACAATATCTAATATCAACAATTTCTTATATCAATAATACAACAAATATATATGTGAAAGGTATCAAGCATTATAAATTTTATAAATTTTATTATATAATATAAGGAAAAATTTTTAAATACGAACAAAAATTATTAAAAAAATCATATTACTAAATTGACAGTTAGGTTTTTTATTTATAAAATTTTAATAAATTATTTTGTTTGTATATATTTTCAAAATATTTTATTATTATTACTAAATTTAAATATTATAATTAAATTATCCTATATATAGATAGTATCAAACGTAGGTATAAACATATCACCATTTATAATTTTTTATTTATTTTTGTATAAATAATATTTAAATGTTTATTAAATAAACATCATCACAAATTATAAACATTATTGGAATTTAGAAAAAATTGAAATTTACATGATGTAATGAGACATTTTTAATAATACCCTAAAAATGGATATTGAATTTTGTTATAAAAATAATAATATATAAAAAATGGGTTTCATGGAATTAATTATTTGTAAAATATTTGTGATTATTGAATGGTTTATTGTAATAATTTTTATTAATGTTAAATTATTTTTTGGTAATTGTTGTTATTAAAAAAAATACTTATTGGTAAAAACTTTTGGTATTAGTATGATAAAGAATTTGACATAACCATTGGAAAATTATTTTTTTGAATAATCAATGAAAGTAGATATATATTTTGTTAAAAAAAACTTCGTTCTTAAAATTAATAGAAATAAAACATAATATCCATTGGATTTTACCTTTTTTATCAATATATATAGTGTAATTCAATAACATTATATAGGTATAAGTTATTTTTAAAAGTTTATGTATCATGGTGATTAGTATTCCAGTAAGTTAATGATAACAAAGGTATGTCCAAAGGGGTTATATAAGAGTAACCCATAAAACAATGGAAATGGGTGTTGGACTCCCCAAATTATCTCAAGACTATAATTCTATATGCATTTTAGTCGATAAGTATATGAAGTAAGAACAATTCATTTCTAGAGAAGATGATTTTTCTCTTCATTAGAATTCCAAAATATACATTAATGATGTGGTGAGTATTCATTGAGTACCAAATTCTATAGTATATTATTTGGATATGTGTATTACCATAAAGTTATAGAAACGTTTTCAGCATGATCTAGATGTAGACTTAAGTTTCAAAAAAACCATATCATTCTAAGATAAATGGTCAATTTGAGAGAGATTTCAAGCTGTGGAAAATAATATATGATCTTTTTCTATACATTACAAATGTGGTTTGTATCAAAACCTTCCACCAGTTTATTTATCTAACAATAATACCTATCACTCTATCATTTTTATGAATCCTTATGAATCTATCCATTGAAAAAAGTTTATAACTATAATGCTATATGAAAAATTTAGAGAATGAATTTCATTAGGACATGATTTAGTTAGTGAAATGGAAGAGATTGTTACAACCATTCAGAAACATATAAGGGTTACACAAAGTCAAATGAAATTTAATGATGATAATCATTAGTGGGTTCAAGTGTTCAAAGATGGTGATATAGTGTTTGTTTGAATTCATAAATGGAATAATGTTATATTATTTAGAATGAAATGAAATATAAACCTTTAGTATTTTTACTCATTATATATTATTTATTGAGTAGTGATAGTTTTATATCACTTAATGCTCCACCAAACCTCTATCAAGAATACAATGTGTTCCATGTATCTCTCATAAATAAGTAAATATGAAACCATTAACTTTTAATAAACATAATGATCTTACCACTAGTAAAATATCACTATTATGTGGAACCACGAATGGATATTCTATATCGTAGAAAGAAGTTTATATGAAATTAGATCACTTGCCTAGTAAATTTTTTTTGGGTAAAACCACCAATTTGAGGAAGCTACATCTGAAGATGAGGATATGATGAGGAAAAAGTATCCATAGTTTTTGGATCATATTAACATAATTTTTAATGATTAATTCATTAAATGGGGGTGGAATGTAACACCATAAAATTTTATGATTTTTTTTCAAATAAATTCAATTTCATTGATAACATATGTTTCACACAACAACAGTTTAAAAAAGATAGTAATATATTATTAAAATACTATTATGTCATGTGAAAATTAAATTATAGAGACCTTTTTTCCTCTTCAGCCTTTGGAATATTTCTATATATATTTCTTGAGCTAGGTGCTAAGACGTCGTGCGATTCTGAGGCCTACTGTTCCCTTAATAAATTTTAAAAAAATATTAAGTATATTTTATACTTATCATGGGAAGGAAACAAGATAACTCTTAAAAGATAGCCTAGATCAGAAATATGAGTTTTCAATTGGGTCTAGATGGCAGTGTTTTCCCTAGGCGAGACATAACTTTTATCTTCGTGGGTCATTTGTATAAAAAGTCGTGGAGGACGTAACCATAAAAAAAATTAAAAATAAATTTTTTTATTTTGGATGTTGTTTTGAATAGATTTTTTATGGTAAATCTGATTGGAAATATGAGACTATCGTTGGGATTGTAATATGGTCTCTTTCCTAAGTACGACTTCATGTGAGAGGGAGCTAGAGGATTGGATTCCACAACCATTGGCATGAGACTTTCTAAATCCTATAAATAGGTGTTCAAGGAAATGAACAAGGATTTGACTCATTTCCCACCGTGGCTGGTAGAGATCTTCATCTTCTTTCAATGGCGAATCGATACAGAACATTTGATGGATTGTGATGATATTGCATATCCGAGTAGATCAGATCATGGAAAACAAAATAATGGATCCAAAATCTGTGTAGGATTTTTCTTTCAGATTCTGCATTCCCCCAATCAACATTTTTTTTTCTAAAATTTACTTCTTACCATTTTTGATAATTTGAAAGACTTTATCAATGTCCATAATAACATAGCCATCGACTGTTTTAACTCTCGATTACTTGTTCTTAATGTTCTTCACCTATTATTCATGCTCTTCATCGATAAAATTTTAGACATGTTGAAATTACATCCACATGTTGAGAAAAGTGTTGATATATGAAGTTCATGATCCTAGGATTCTAGATATATGATAGTTTTTAGTTTTAATCACTAGAGGAGGTGTGGTAAAGAGTAGAAGCGAAGCCTACATTTTGATTCGTCGAAACATTGATGAATATTCAAGAACATAATATGTCTATGTAGATAGTGTTCCATGGTTCCTAGATCTGTGATTTATTTTAGTTTTTTAGCACTGAAGGAGTCCTTGTGTCCCATGGAAGGTACCAGTGGCGTGTGGTGTTCGGCGGTGGCCAATAACAGCTGTGTAGGAAGCCAGAGTTGCACAATGGTGGGGGAGGAGTGCGGGGTAGTGTTGCTAAGTGCAGGGGGGAGCAGTCTATTTCATAAATTGGAGCACAATAATGGTCAGGATAGTTGATGATTGGGAGCTATGATGGAGGCTAGTCTATGGGCTGCTGCGGTGGGCCTGGCTAATGTAGTGGGCCAGACCGGTCTTTGGGTGCAAGATATAAAGCCCCATTACTCCTAAATAGAGTGTCTATTTTGTGTGTTGTATAAGGAAACATTATCCAACATTTGAGATAGACCTTTTGTGGAAATTTTGGGAAGTTTATATTTTATTCTTCTGGCTCGGTTGTGTGAAATGCCTAAATATAATAATATTGATAACATAATTATTATTATTGGAAGTTTTTTGTATCGGCCCTAACTCCTGCATGAAACATCCAATTGAAACATTGTTAGTAGCATCACAACCCAAAAAATCAGGTGGATATTTCTTGTCCAATTTAGAGCGTCTAAACTAAAATTGAGATGTTAGCCCTATGAGTCCTAGTTTGGGAATTTGTGGTGATTTGTGACTTCTTAATCGGATATTTCTTTCAGGTGAATGAATATCCAATACCATATTTTATCCATGATGATCAAAATGGTGTGATATATATGATGTGTTCTGGGATCGAGGTATGGGATCCCTGAAGCATCATTCATGTACGATGTTGAGAGATTCATATTCCCCACCAGCTATCTCATTTGGGTGAATGAATAGTCTATCCTATGCATTTTTATATAAGTATCATGATGGTGTGATATTTTTGTTTATCTAGGGCTATCATAGGAGGAAATTCAATATGATACGCTTTCTCCCTTTCAGACTAGCGACGAGAATAGTGTGTTCATCAGCCTTTCGGTCAGATATTCCATGTACACTGGCTGTTTTAAAGTCCTCAGAACACCCTTATAGGGGAGGAGTGAATCAGGGAGTAAAATTTTTATTTTAATGTGCTAGAGGTTGTTCCTACATTTGAATGAACTTGTTAAATCTTTATGTTGGTAATGTGATGTAATTTAAACATTCACATGTAGAAGGACCACACAAATATCTACTAAGTTCACCACTAAGGGATAATCCAAGGATCATATGAGGACAGGTTTTTGGTCATACCATGGTCAAATAATCTTTACTAGTTATAGATTACAAATGTTTATCACTATCACTCTATGTCAGGTTCCCTGCCATTACAATGTTTTATCGATAGCACACTATGTCGCTCATATCACTTTTGTTGACTCCCCTTTTCTCACTAGGTTGTGATGAATATTAAATCAATTTATCAACATGAAGGTAACTTCAATGGGTTGGCATTAGATAATACATCCTCAATAATAGAAAGATTCTATGTTGATGTTTTTATTTTACACATAGATCTAATCCACTCTTTTTTAAAATGTTAGTTCAAAAACCATTCCTCCATGAACTGCACTATTTTGCATATTGCTTCTGTGTACTACCTCTACAAACTGCGTATGCATATTACTTCATCTCTATGAACCATCTTCCTTCCAGGAACTATATTCCACCAACCTTCTTTCATGAACTGTCTTTTACTAACCATCTTCTATGAAACCTATTCTATGAACCATTCTGTACATTATTGAAACCCATCTAGATTTCTAATCAAAGACTCTTTTATGGGGTTGTCTTCCAGAAAAACATTCTAGACATATCTAAATTCCTTAGAAATTTTTAATCTCAGTTTTTCACCCTTAATGAAGGTATTAGTGCTTCTTATATCGGAAAATAGATCTGAAAAATCCACTATTCTGATATTTTCTAAATCTTCACTCTGTACTATACTCCAATGAACTATTCTACCATATGTGGCCCATGTACCACCTTTTCAGTCATGGGTGTGAAATCACCATTTCATTTTCACGAATGACAATACATCCTACAAATTCTTTACCTTACGCAAACCGTAGGCCATCCTACAAACCTCCATCACTCCATGAACCATTCCCCTTACATAGTCCGCATTCCTTTTTCTTCTGTGAACCTTTACTGCTTAATTCATTTTCAATTTTCAAACTGTTCTTCTTGTTATTTTTATTTTCCACTCCAACATAGAAAATAATCCTTTTCTAAAAACCAAACTTTTTATTTTCAGGAAAAAATAATTTGGAAAACACTGGAAAACTATGCCACCAAAAACACTTTCTTCGGCCTTTACTATAAGATTCATTGTCTTGAAAACCCCTTGATAAACCCAATGTGGATTGATAATAAGAAAAAACTATAATCTAGTTCTATAAGAGAACACCCTTGGGTAAAACACAGTGTAGTGGAATACCTATGGGTACTAGTGTAATGTTTAGTACCAGAGTATGGCTAGGTACACTGTTAGGAGATGAGGCGGGTCACACATCATGTGGTCCCCATACATGTCATGTGCCATTTTATGAATTTTCTATCTCTCATATATCCTTTTTTAGACATGAAATTTGGAATGCGATTATCTCATCCTAAGATTTTTTCTATGTAGAATACGATGGTGACCTTTGTAGTTTATTTCAAGGTACGATGTGAGATGTTATAAGCACAATTCATATCTAAGGAGACACTTCATGATAGTTGTGATTAAGAATAATCACCAGAGGGTTCCACTTGATTGGAAGCCTTTATTTGGGAAGGTCATGGGTCTGCAACCTACTCCAAGTGGAACTCTCCATCTAGGACACTCCTTGGTCCTTGAAGATGCTAGAGTGGAACCCTTCAGTAATGTTGGGTAGGGTTCTTAAACGACACTAGAGTGGAACCCTCCTTTGGGTCAAGGCATGGGTCCTCAACCTATTCTAATTAGAAACCTACATTTGGGAACGGAATTAGTCCTTGAGGATAGTAGATTGGCACCCTCAATCCATGCTAGGCATTTGTCCTTGAGGAAACTAGAGTGTCACCCTCAAAGTGGTTTGGGCATGTGTCCTAGATGGCACTAGCATGGAAGCCTTCAGTCGGGGTGTGTGTGAGTCCTTGATCACACTAGAGTGAAACCCTCAAATCGGGTTGGGCACAGGTCATCAACCTTGATACATGACCTATCAACTATGTGGATCAGGGAAAAGACATTTATTGAAATAACTATGGACTCATGAGAATGAGGGACACTTTCCCCAGAGATATTTATCTTTGTGGTTCTACCTAGAACCATGCAAGAGGGACAGAGCCGCCCAAAGGTGATACTATCAAGGTGTGGTGATTATGTCCCTTTGAATTGCACTTCCATTGTAGATTTGTAGGATGTTGGGCATTATTGTTGGATACTTTTGGAACTATTAGAGACTCTTTTCTTGGGTTGACCGATGAGATAGATATCTCCTTACTCTCTCCTTGGGATTCTTTGGCTGAGAATATATATATATTTATCATGTTTCATTACCAACTCCTTGGGTTTTTTTCTCTCCTTCAAGGAGAGTTGAAGACATGTAGGGTATGCCACATATTTTTTGGGTCTATATTCTCATGGTTAGATGAGTCCACTCTCAAACTATTGGTAGTGAAGACTCGATAAGAAATTCACATTCTCACCATTTCGACCTCTTTATGTCTGGATTCGTTTTATTTCACTCTCTTTATGGGTTGAGCTATACGCTTTTACAACACCTTATTATATATTCTCCTTTACCCTTCAGTTGTATCTCTTACTACACCACCTTCTCCTTTTCAGGTAATCATACAAAGTATGTTTTTATTCATCTCTACATGAGATTTTCCCACACATATCATTCCTTATGAAAATGAAAGACATGTTAATCAATACTTCAAGGGAGATTAGGGATATTATTTCTTTGACCGTGTAAAGTGGGTGTAGCTTGGGATCCAAGAGTGGGTCTATCTCAGCTATTTTACTTTTTCATCCACTATATGTTTTTTGAACATTTATGATTAGGTGTGTATTTTTTTTCTTTTCCCTTTCATTTTAGATTACTGTATTATTAATATTTATTGATCAATGCATGTTTTTTTATTTAAAATAGTGTAGAATAATTTAATTCATTACTTCTTTACTCATTACTTCTTTACTTATTCATTAATTTGGTTGTGTGTGTGTGTATTTGAACATAAAAAAGGTCTTCCCTAAGATGGTGTGCCTTC
This sequence comes from Viscum album, assembly GCA_963277665.1. Classification (NCBI taxonomy): domain Eukaryota; kingdom Viridiplantae; phylum Streptophyta; class Magnoliopsida; order Santalales; family Viscaceae; genus Viscum; species Viscum album. Next base: position 150,224,018 of record OY728134.1, on the reverse strand, counting down.
GGTGATGGTCTCCACCCCCTGGCCTATGAAGGAGGGCTTGGGTTAGTTTCAGATTGAGCCCCATCATGGGTAGGGTTGTGAAAATTGGTATAATAGGTGGGTCACCCCTTGGGATATTGTTTGGATGATTCCATAAAAGGTTCTTGGTTGGTTTTAGGGAAATAGTTACAAAGAGTCTGAGTTTGTCTCTCAGTATAGGAAGTACAGTACTGGTGCGACAACCGACGTATCCATTCACTAGGATGATGACTACCTTCTTGTCAACTCAGAACCCTAAGACATTTGTTTCATTGATCAAAGTTACATGCATCATCTATGATTGTGTCTTTGACTATCCTTCTGGATTTAGTTCCCCATTATTAAATATGTATATATATATATATTCTCAAATGATAGTGGTTAGTCTCAAACACTATTTAGATACCTCTGTGATGATAGCCATCCAGGATACTAGCTCTTGTTCATAAATATTATCAGATTAGTGATGAGACCTCAGTTTAGGGTCCATCCCATTATCCCATTTCCCTAGGTGGGTAGGTATCACCACCTCCCCCCATTGAGAAACAGTTAGTCTCAGCAGAGCAGGCTAAGGATGGGCAATGTATGAGTGCACTTCATGAGTTCCAACACTAGATAATCTTGAGGATTCACTATGATCCATATCCATATAAAACAAAGGGATGGATAGAGTTAGTGGTCCACCTTTTTTGGAATGTTTGGACCTTGATATATCTGATGGTGTCTTTAGAAGGTATTGTTTCTCTCGAATTTCCAAAATGACCTCCTTAATGGGAGGATCAAACGTTCTGATCAGTTTCCAATGGGTATGTTCATAGAACCGGAAACATCCAATGATTACACATCCATTCGGACCTACTTTCCAAAGGTAGGCCCTCATTAGTTTGTGCACTGATAAGTCTTAGGAATTTGCATTGGTCGAGAGGATGGGAGGTCGGACTCATCACACCTTTTTTAGGGGAATTATTGTCTACTCTGGGACTCTCTTTATAGATTTAAGTTATGTTCATGAATTCTTATTATGTTACCAAGTATAAAATGAGTTTTCCTTTAGATCTGACAATCAATGATTGATATGCAGGAAATTTAGAGAATCTTTTTTATGTATTTGAGGTTCTTCATCGATAGATAATCATCTGTATTTATTAGAGATTCTTGGCCAATGGTACCCTTAGACACATTTATATAGAAGTATCTTGGTTATTATGATGACCATGCCAATTATAAATCCACTCAGTAGGGCACTTGAAGTTTATTTTCATTCAGAAGGACATGGATTATTTCAGAGTTGGGATCGAACCCGCAGATGGGCTACCTACGTATCATTTGTTTTTTGGAAAAGGAATCAGAACCCATGTAGTTCGAGTGGCGAGTATGATGTTTATTATTGATGGCTCAAAGAAGGATGTCATAATTAATTTTACACTCTAAGCTCATGTGAGTCATGCTCGATGTGAGAAATAAGAGGTAATGGTAAAAATTAGACAATTTTTCCATGAAAGATGCAATCATAGGAAATAATATGGGGCTTATGTATGTCTGACTGCCCAGATAAATGAAGATTAAGATTTACTTTAGGGAAGAAATCCAGGAGCAGGGTCTATAAAGGTATATGTGCTTTATGAAGATTTTGAATACTCTAACTTGAGTCTTACTCCTTAAAAGGAGGCCTAAATTAGGAGAGGAATTATGACTGGGACTTATTCCTGAAAAGGAATCCCAGGTTAAAGGAATTATGACTGGGAATTATTCCTGAAAAGGAAGCCCAGGTTAAAGGAATTATGACTGGGACTTATTCCTGAAAAGGAAGCCTAGGTTAAGATATTCTCTCATTTTAAAGGATGAGTTTGAATAAATGAATTCTCAATTTTTAGTGACATAAAGATGTATAAATCACTAGTTTTTGAGAGATATTCCATAGAATTCCTTTCAGATAAGGAAGTCAAATCAATAAATCATGCCATAAATGGCTTTGAATAGTGTCTTGAAGACTGAATCTTGAATAGGAAAGGTGGAATGGCCTAAGACAGGTGAAATGTGCAAGAAGGGCACCCAAAAAGGTAGGGGTGCGCAAGTCCTGGCAGGCGCGCAGGTACTGCGTGGGCGCGCAAGTCTTGGTCGTGCAGGTATACATGCGCGGAAAGTTGGGTACTTGCGCAATGTTCAACCAGAAGGGTAATACTTGATAAAATCTTCATTAAAACCTTTAGAATCCCCTTGAGGTTCTTCTAGAAGAGGGGCGTGCAGGTTCTATTGAAGGAGTAAGGCAGCGCGCAAGTGTGGCCATTTCCCTTAAGGGCTGGCCACCTAGGCGCGCAAGTGTTGATGAGTTTCAACACTTAGGCATTCCTCCCCTCTCTTGATCTTCTGTTATAGGTAAGAAATTTCCATAGAAGTGTTCCGGAAGAGACTAGGGTGCCGGGACCTCAAATCTGAGTTTCTGGAAAAAATTCCTCTTTTATGGGGGGCTCACAGGGTCTATTTATAGGCAGGAGAAGACCCCGGGCAGTTATCACTTAGGTCGCGCAAGTGACTTGCGCGACTATAATTCGCCGCGCAAGTGTACTTGCACTACCATTGCAGTGCGCAAGTGTACTTGCACTACCATTGCGCCGCGCAAGTGTACTTGCACTACCATTGTGGCACGCAAGTGTACTTTCATGACTATTGCGGCGTGCAAGTGTACTTGCGCGACCATCGTAGAACTTGCGCGACCCTTGTGCAACATTCTTCTTATTCCTTCCTTTGTCAATTTTTGATATTTTTCCCAAATGTTGAATGACTTTGAGTTAAGATAATCCCCTTTTCCAATATTTATATTTTGTGACAAAAGGAGCGTCAACAAAAGACCCCCCTCAGAGTTGGATCTGGAGAGAAAAGAGGATTTGACTCTGAGGAAAACAAAGAAATCATTGGTCCTTGTGGTTATTGGCAGTTTAAAGTCATGCTTTTCAGACATATAAAGGATAATGTTTAAGGTCGAAATAGCTTTGACCGAAATAGATTATAATTGACTCAATTCCTTGACAACTCATCTGAAAACATAGTACCATACTCAAGTATGAGGGAAAATATGTAAGCTATGACTTAAGAATATTTGAATATGAGGAATGATATGAAAAAGAGATAAAAGGCATTAGAAGATGTAGTTCCCAAGAATGAAGTTACCATTATTTAACAAACCCGTTAGGGGGTTGAATTATGCAGGGCCACCTAAGGGCATTGGCTGCATAGTTAAATAAAATAGTATCTTTTGGATAACAAGTCTATTATATAGACTATTTATACAAGGCCACCTATGGGCACGTACTGCATAGTCAGGAAAAAGAACTCTCAGAAATTTTCTTTCCAAGTGCTAAAAGCCAGTGAAAGTTTATGGAGATTCAAATATTCCAATGTATAGCGTTTGCTTTATGGAAAGAGGTACTTGAATATGGAGAAGATATTTCCAAACAAGATTATCGAAGAACTGGATGAATATCACTCTTACAAAGGTTTTACCCAAATGTAGGGAAAGAGAATATAAACCATAGACTTGAATACTTTCAGATCATGAAAAAGGATATGGGACAAATATGTTAAGGATGGCTATTTTTGTGGATCCCTACATACTGTCATTTAAGAAAAATAAAGACAAAAGAGGCATTCTTCCCAAGAATGAAGTTACCACTATCCAAAAAACCCGTTAGGGGGTTGAATTATGCAGGGCCACCGAAGGGCATTGGCTGTATAGTCAAATAATAGTATCTTTTGGCTAACAATTCTGTTATGTAGACTGTTTATGCAAGGCCACCTATGGGCATGTGTTGCATAGTCAGGCAAAATAACTCTCAGAAGTTTTAAATTTTTGTGACTAAAAGTCATGAAAAGGGTTATGAATATCTGAAAATATTTAAGGTTAGGATTATGACACATAAAGATGGATATTGTTCAATGTATACAGAGATACACAGATCAATGCTAACCATAATCATGTTGTGGTTGGGTCCTGAATTGAAATGTTGGACTTCACTACGTATCCCATAAGGATGAGAATCAAGCCATACGTAGTTCTTAAACTACATTTTAACGCCATGTGGGAAAAAAGGATTCGAGATCTTAGTTTAGGGTCATAGAGCTTGGACTATTGTAATAAATACACAATGTGTGTTTTCATGAGGACTTTTCAGCCAAGGGACTGAAAATAGAATTTGGGGTTAGGCCCAAAGACTTGGGGCTAGATTTGAGGGACACTCGAATGTTCCAACGTATCCCATAAGGATGGGAATCAAGCCCACATAGTTCTAGAAATACCCTTGTTACAAATTTGGTTCGTACATATGAAGGGTGAAAGGGGAATTTAGTACAATGATGGTTTAACCCAAGATAAAAGGTTTGGGCGTTGTCATGTATGCATGTAGCCTTTGAAATGAAACATGATTGAAAAATCAATGTAAATAATAGTTCCCTCTCAGGTGAGGGTATCAAAGAATATTTTAGTTTATTGTCATACTGGACAAATGTGTTGTATAGTTTAATGTCGTATAACAAGGACGAATGCGAACCAATGTAAAGATATTGATTATAGGGGCGGTTTCACGAATGAAAATCGTATGAGATGGAGGTGAACCGATGTGAAGAGATTGGTTTTGGGCTTCAACCTTAGGAGGTTGCCTACATACCTAGCCTAGAAGGCAAGGATCAATGTCTGTGTAGTTCAATTAAAGAATGAAGTAATGATCAAGTTGTTCTTGGGGACAATGACTTTAATAAAACGATGTTGGGACTTACACATGGTCAGCGGACCAGATAGAGTGTTATGGTTGAGGTTTTCTCTAAGCTCACGTGAGTCATACTCGATGTGAGAAACAAGAAGTAACAACAACCTTAATGATACACAGTTTAATGTCATGTAGGACGTATGAAGGGACTATGCAGTTTAAAGTCTTGCAGTTAGGACTATTGGTGTTGCACAGTTTAATGTCATATAGCAGGGACAAAAGTACAGTTTAATGTCATGTAGGATGTATCATAGACTTTCTGTACATTTTAGCGTCATGTAGTTAGGATGATTGGGACAATAGAGTTTAACGTCATGTTGGACGAAAGGGGGACTATGCAGTTTAATTTCATGTAGTGAGGACAAAATAGTACACCATTTAACATCATGTTTAGATGCATTGGGGATTTTTTTCCATAGTTTAGCGTCATGTTAGACGAAAGTGAGAATAGTTTTAAGGTCATATGCATGGACCGCGGAAGGTGCAGTTTAATGTCATACTAGACAAAACTGTAGTTTAAGGTCATACATAACCTTTGATGGTAATTTAGTTTAACGTCTTTTCGGACATAAGGGACTTTTTATAGTTTAAAGTAAAGTAGTGAGGATATCACAGTTTAACATCTTGCTGGATGTAAGGGACTTGAAAACAGTTTAGGTTCATGTGCATGGACCGTTGACAATGCAGTTTAAGGTTATACAGGACCAATTTGCAGTTTAAGGTCATACTGGACCATTTTGGAGACACATTTTAACGTCATGTCGGACCAAGTTGCAGTTTAAGGTCATACTGGACCATTGCTATATAGTTTAATGTCATATAGCAAGGAAAAATGTGCAGTTTAATGTCATGTAGGATGTATCAAGGGACTATTATGTTTAAAGTCTTGCAGTTAGGACTATTAGTGCTGCACATTTTAATGTCATATAGCAGGGAAAAATGTACAGTTTAATGTCATGTAGGATGTATCAAGGGATTGTGCAGTTTAAAGCCTTGCAGTTAGGACTATTGGTGATGCACAGTTTAATGTCATATAGCAGGCACAAATGTACAGTTTAATGTCATGTAGGACGTATCAAGGGATTATGCAGTTTAAAGTCTTGCAGTTAGGACTATTGGTGCTGCATAGTTTAATGTCATATAGCAGGGACAAATGTACAGTTTAATGTCATGTAGGACATATCAAGGGATTATGTTGTTTAAAGTCTTGCAGTTAGGACTATTGGTGTTGCACAGTTTAATGTCTTATAGCAGGGACAAATGTACAGTTTAATGTCATATAGGACATATCAAGGGATTATGCAGTTTAAAGTCTTGCAGTTAGGACTATTAGTGCTGCACAGTTTAATGTCATATAGCAGGGGAAAATGTACATACTTTGTAGTTTATACAAAATACTTCTTCAAAAATCTAGCATTGGTTGGAGTAGTAATGAGTTCTCCATCCATCGAGATTAATGAATAAGCTCTATTGGAGTAGACCCTATGTATTGAATAAGTGTTGTACCTCTCGTATCCCCTCGTAGTTTAATTTTCATGATCACAATCACTTTCATGTTTATCTAATTGTGTTTTAAGTGTTTTTGTGGATAGGCAATTGATTGCCAAAGGATTGGCCCAAGAAAGCTGGCAAATGGACTGAAATTCAGTCCACCGGCCAACCGGTGTGATAGCACCGGCCAGCCGGTGGACCTGGCAGAGGCATTGCCCATTGCCAGGTTCCACCGGTCAGCCGGTGGCTCTGTCACCGGCCAGCCGGTGGCACCCAGATGAATAGTGAGACCTACTGTCTCACCACCGGCCAGCCGGTGGCTCTGGCACCGGTCAGCCGGTGGTGCCTGGAAAAGAATTCTTCTCCTCTGCCAAGGCACCGGCCAGCCGGTGGCCCTGTACCGGCCAGCCGGTAGCCCAGTCAAACTAGCTGTTGGCTTTGACCATTCAACCTTCTTTTGGCCTCCAACGGCTCCGAGGCCTTCTCCAACGGCTCCGAAGACTCCCCAAGGGTTCCATGCCTATAAATAAAGGCTTAGGAAGCCCCGGACACTAACCGGATCATATACGAAGCCACCAGACACATTGTTGATCATTTTGGCGAACCTCTGGAGGATTTCCTCAAGGAACCCAACGTGCTCCAATCCAATTCAACATCCAAGAGCACCTTCAAAGAAGCTTGGAAGCGGCCTTCAACATCTCCAATCAATCAAAGGCGCCCAAGACTTCCTCCAATTACGGTTTTTCTTGTTTTATTTATTTTGAGCTTAAAATTGGGTTTGTGCCTACAAACTCCAAACTCTTTCTCATCCTCCCTTTCTTTTGGGTTTCACATCACCACTAAGGTGTGAAGAGGTTCACAAGATTTTCCTTTAAAAAGCTTGAGACATAGGTGAGCTATCCTTCACCTGTAAGAAGGATAGTGGGTTCTTGCTAAACCATTAAAAGCAAGTGGGTTCTTGCTCAACCAACAAAAGCAAGCTGTAATAGGTCCTAGTGCTACCTCAAAGCCTAGTGGGTTTCTTGCTAAAACCATTGAAAAGCAAGCGGTAGGAATCTCTCAACGGTTGAGTTGGGAGCGGAGACGTAGGCCGGGTTTTGGCCGAACTCCGTTAACAATTTCTTCTGTGATTGCCTCTTTACTTTCCGCTGCACTTTGATTTCAATTGATTTTTAATTTGTTAATTATTTTTTAAAAGGTAATTCACCCCCCCTCTTGCCATCACTTCCCCTTGGTTTTCTCTGACCCAACAATTGGTATCAGAGGACGTATTTGAATAATTCCCTAACTGGTTTCAAATTAAAGATCCTATTTTTTTTTATGGCATCTACCTCTTTCGCCCCCGAGGGCTACTCATTGGGTCGGGCTCCATTTTTTGATGGGACCGACTATAATTATTGGAAAACCCGCATGAGCACTTTTTTAAGAAGCATAGGCTATCCTATTTTCAAAATTGTCATGCAAGGTTATTCTTTGTCTTCCCCCGACGAATCCAAATGGACCCCCGCCGATATTAGAAATTTTGAGCTTGATGGCAAAGCCATGAATGCTCTACATTGTGGACTTGACTGTAATATATTTAATTGTATTTCTTCTTGCACTACTTCTTACGATCTTTGGAAATTTTTTGAACTTACCTATGAAGGTACTAGCGAGGCTCCAAAGCAAGAATCCGATCAAAAGAAAGAACCCGACGAAAAGATCAAGCCCGTTTGCCCACCTCACAAGAAAAGGGCCAAGAAGAAGAAGAAGAAGGCTTTAAAGAAAACTTGGAGTGATAGCTCCTCCTTCTCTTCTTTCTCCTCGAGCGACAATGGTAATAATTGCCTAATGGCAAAACATGAGGTATCTTCCTCCTCTTCCTCCTCTTCCTCCTCTAGTTCTTCTAATTCTTTCAATCATTTGTCATATGAAGAACTCCAACATGCTAGAGACCAATTAGAAAATGGTTTTCA